>CM062353.1:33234378-35734712 GCA_031216105.1 Dalbergia cultrata | reverse complement strand
TGGATACTCATCCATGTGGCATTCCTAAACATATCTTGATTGTGGCGCCGTGTTCATTCTCTTCTATTCTTATTTGATTCTAGTGTAAACTTTTTAGCTGTGAACGTCCATTAACCCTCAATCATATCTGAAGATATACAAATTAGATTTCAGTGGCTCAAGTTGAAGCACTGTAGAAAGGATGAGCTACAAGGCGTAGGAGGTCAAATGACAAGAGTGAGATCTATGAAGGCTAAAGAGGCTCTAGGTATATTTGTTGCAATTTTATTTGAAGCAGGCCAAAGCGTTGAAGAATTGCAGCCCAAGATGACGAATTGCTTAATGCAAATTGAATGAATGAAGGCTTGAGGATGTATTCAATTCGACACCTATTTCTCTATCTAACTACTTGAGTCCAAATTGGTGAAATGGATCATGAGAGCTGCGTCTATGGGTGGCCAATCAACACCTATAGTTTTTTTGCATTTCTATTTTTTAATTTATGCTTGTGATAAGGGCCATTTAACCGATCTTAGCTTTTCTTTTTAGTACATTCTAAAATGGGCAGAAAATTCTTATTTTTGTTGTTTTACTTTACTAATTGTGGTGGACTAAATTATTAAGCTAATTTTTGGCCTTATTGTGATGAACTAGTGTTGGATCAGGTTTGGGCAAACATGTAAGGTGTTGCGTATTATAAAAAGAAAACCCTAATATTTGGGAAAGGGAATTCATAACATATTTGCTTTACGTGTGAGACTTGTGCTCTTTTGGTTCTTCATAGAATCTTCGAACTTGTCATGGGTACTCATCCATGTGGCGTTCCTAAACATATCTTGATTGTGGCGCCGTGTTCATTCTCTTCTATTCTTATTTGATTCTAGTGTAAACTTTTTAGCTATAAACGTCCGTTAACCCCATATCTGAAGATATACACATTAGATTTCAGTGGCTCAAGTCAAGGAATGTAGAAAGGATGAACTATAAGGCCTTGGAGGTCAAATGACAAGAGTGAGATCTATGAAGGCTAAAGAGGCTCTAGGTATATTTGTTGCAATTTTATTTGAAGCAGGCCAAAGCGTTGAAGAATTGCAGCCCAAGATGACGAATTGCTTAATGCAAATTGAATGAATGAAGGCCTGAGGATGTATTCAATTCGACACCTATTTCTCTATCTAACAACTTGAGTCCAAATTGGTGAAATGGATCATGAAAGCTGCGTCTATGTGGGGCCAATCCACACCTATATTTTTCTGTCTTTTATTTCTAATTTAAGCTTGTGATAAGGGCCATTTAACCGATCTTAGCTTTTCTTTTTAGTACATTCTAAAATGGGCAGAAAATTCTTATTTTTGTTGTTTTACTTTACTAATTGTGGTGGACTAAATTATTAAGCTAATTTTTGGCCTTATTGTGATGAACTAGTGTTGGATCAGGTTTGGGCAAACATGTAAGGTGTTGCGTATTATAAAAAGAAAACCCTAATATTTGGGAAAGGGAATTCATAACATATTTGCTTTACGTGTGAGACTTGTGCTCTTTTGCTTCTTCATAGAATCTTCGAACTTGTCATGGATACTCATCCATGTGGCGTTCCTAAGCATATCTTGATTGTGGCGCCGTGTTCATTCTCTTCTATTCTTATTTGATTCTAGTGTAAACTTTTTAGCTGTAAACGTCCGTTAACCCTCATCCATATCTGAAGATATACACATTAGATTTCAATGGCTCAAGTCCAAGCATTGTAGAAAGGATGAACTACAAGGCGCAGGAGGTCAAATGACAGGAGTGAGATGTATGAAGGCTAAAGAGGCTCTAGGTATATTTGTTGCAATTTTATTTGATGCAGGCCAAAGCGTTGAAGAATTGCAGCCCATGATGACGAATTGCTTAATGCAAATTGAATGAATGAAGGCCTGAGGGCAGTATTCAATTCGACACCTATTTCTCTATCTAACAACTTGAGTCCAAATTGGTGAAATGGATCATGAAAGCTGCGTCTATGTGGGGCCAATCCACACCTATATTTTTTTCCGTTTCTATTTCTTTAATTTACGCTTGTGATAAGGGCCATTTAACTGATCTTAGCTTTTCTTTTAGTACATTCTAAAATGGGCAGAAAATTCTTATTTTTGTTGTTTTACTTTACTAATTGTGGTGGACTAAATTATTAAGCTAATTTTTGGCCTTATTGTGATGAACTAGTGTTGGATCAGGTTTGGGCAAACATGTAAGGTGTTGCGTATTATAAAAAGAGAAACCTAATATTTGGGAAAGGGAATTCATAACATATTTGCTTTACGTGTGAGACTTGTGCTCTTTTGGTTCTTCATAGAATCTTCGAACTTGTCATGGATACTCATCCATGTGGCATTCCTAAACATATCTTGATTGTGGCGCCGTGTTCATTCTCTTCTATTCTTATTTGATTCTAGTGTAAACTTTTTAGCTATGACGTCCATTAACCCTCGACCATATCTGAAGATATACACAAAAGATTACAGTGGCTCATGTCAAGCAGTAGAAAGGATGAACTACAAGGCGGTGGAGGTCAAATGACATGAATGAGATCTCTGAAGGCTAAAGAGGCTCTAGGTATATTTGTTGCAATTTTATTTGAAGCAGGCCAAAGCGTTGAAGAATTGCAGCCCAAGATGACGAATTGCTTAATGCAAATTGAATGAATGAAGGCCTGAGGCATGTATTCAATTCGACACCTATTTCTCTATCTAACAACTTGAGTCCAAATTGGTGAAATGGATCATGAAAGCTGCGTCTATGTGGGGCCAATCCACACCTATATTTTTTTCCGTTTCTTTTTTTTAATTTACGCTTGTGATAAGGGCCATTTAACCGATCTTAGCTTTTCTTTTTAGTACATTCTAAAATGGGCAGAAAATTCTTATTTTTGTTGTTTTACTTTACTAATTGTGGTGGACTAAATTATTAAGCTAATTTTTGGCCTTATTGTGATGAACTAGTGTTGGATCAGGTTTGGGCAAACATGTAAGGTGTTGCGTATTATAAAAAGAAAACCCTAATATTTGGGAAAGGGAATTCATAACATATTTGCTTTACGTGTGAGACTTGTGCTCTTTTGGTTCTTCATAGAATCTTCGAACTTGTCATGGGTACTCATCCATGTGGCGTTCCTAAACATATCTTGATTGTGGCGCCGTGTTCATTCTCTTCTATTCTTATTTGATTCTAGTGTAAACTTTTTAGCTATAAACGTCCGTTAACCCCATATCTGAAGATATACACATTAGATTTCAGTGGCTCAAGTCGAAGCACTGTAGAAAGGATTAACTACAAGGCGCAAGAGGTCAAATGACAAGAGTGAGATGTATGAAGGCTAAAGAGGCTCTAGGTATATTTGTTGCAATTTTATTTGAAGCAGGCCAAAGCGTTGAAGAATTGCAGCCCAAGATGACGAATTGCTTAATGCAAATTGAATGAATGAAGGCCTGAGGGCAGTATTCAATTCGACACCTATTTCTCTATCTAACAACTTGAGTCCAAATTGGTGAAATGGATCATGAAAGCTGCGTCTATGTGGGGCCAATCCACACCTATATTTTTGCATTTTATTTCTTAATTTACGCTTGTGATAAGGGCCATTTAACCGATCTTAGCTTTTCTTTTTAGTACATTCTAAAATGGGCAGAAAATTCTTATTTTTGTTGTTTTACTTTACTAATTGTGGTGGACTAAATTATTAAGCTAATTTTTGGCCTTATTGTGATGAACTAGTGTTGGATCAGGTTTGGGCAAACATGTAAGGTGTTGCGTATTATAAAAAGAAAACCCCAATATTTGGGAAAGGGAATTCATAACATATTTGCTTTACGTGTGAGACTTGTGCTCTTTTGGTTCTTCATAGAATCTTCGAACTTGTCATGGGTACTCATCCATGTGGCATTCCTAAGCATATCTTGATTGTGGCGCCATGTTCATTCTCTTCTATTCTTATTTGATTCTAGTGTAAACTTTTTAGCTGTAAACGTCCGTTAACCCTCGACCATATCTGAAGATATACACATTAGATTTCAATGGCTCAAGTCAAAGCACTGTAGAAAGGATTAACTACAAGGCAGGAGGTCAAATGACAAGAGTGAGATGTATGAAGGCTAAAGAGGCTCTAGGTATATTTGTTGCAATTTTATTTGATGCAGGCCAAAGCGTTGAAGAATTGCAGCCCAAGATGACGAATTGCTTAATGCAAATTGAATGAATGAAGGCCTGAGGGCAGTATTCAATTCGACACCTATTTCTCTATCTAACAACTTGAGTCCAAATTGGTGAAATGGATCATGAAAGCTGCGTCTATGTGGGGCCAATCCACACCTATATTTTTTTCCGTTTCTTTTTTTTTAATTTACGCTTGTGATAAGGGCCATTTAACCGATCTTAGCTTTTCTTTTTAGTACATTCTAAAATGGGCAGAAAATTCTTATTTTTGTTGTTTTACTTTACTAATTGTGGTGGACTAAATTATTAAGCTAATTTTTGGCCTTATTGTGATGAACTAGTGTTGGATCAGGTTTGGGCAAACATGTAAGGTGTTGCGTATTATAAAAAGAAAACCCTAATATTTGGGAAAGGGAATTCATAACATATTTGCTTTACGTGTGAGACTTGTGCTCTTTTGGTTCTTCATAGAATCTTCGAACTTGTCATGGATACTCATCCATGTGGCATTCCTAAACATATCTTGATTGTGGTGCCGTGTTCATTCTCTTCTATTCTTATTTGATTCTAGTGTAAACTTTTTAGCTGTAAACGTGCGTTGACCCTCGACCATATCTGAAGATATACACATTAGATTTCTGTGGCTCAAGTCGAAGCACTGTAGAAAGGATGAACTACAAGGCGCAGGAGGTCAAATGACATGAATGAGATCTCTGAAGGCTAAAGAGGCTCTAGGTATATTTGTTGCAATTTTCTTTGAAGCAGGCCAAAGCGTTGAAGAATTGCAGCCCAAGATGGCGAATTGCATAATGCAAATTGAATGAATGAAGGCCTGAGGGCAGTATTCAATTCGACACCTATTTCTCTATCTAACAACTTGAGTCCAAATTGGTGAAATGGATCATGAAAGCTGCGTCTATGTGGGGCCAATCCACACCTATATTTTTTTCCGTTTCTTTTTTTTTAATTTACGCTTGTGATAAGGGCCATTTAACCGATCTTAGCTTTTCTTTTTAGTACATTCTAAAATGGGCAGAAAATTCTTATTTTTGTTGTTTTACTTTACTAATTGTGGTGGACTAAATTATTAAGCTGATTTTTGGCCTTATTGTGATGAACTAGTGTTGGATCAGGTTTGGGCAAACATGTAAGGTGTTGCGTATTATAAAAAGAAAACCCTAATATTTGGGAAAGGGAATTCATAACATATTTGCTTTACGTTTGAGACTTGTGCTCTTTTGGTTCTTCATAGAATCTTCGAACTTGTCATGGGTACTCATCCATGTGGCGTTCCTAAACATATCTTGATTGTGGCGCCGTGTTCATTCTCTTCTATTCTTATTTGATTCTAGTGTAAACTTTTTAGCTATAAACGTCCGTTAACCCTCGACCATATCTGAAGATATACACATTAGATTTCAGTGGCTCAAGTCGAAGCACTGTAGAAAGGATGAACTACAAGGCGCAGGAGGTCAAATGACAAGAGTGAGATCTATGAAGGCTAAAGAGGCTCTAGGTATATTTGTTGCAATTTTATTTGAAGCAGGCCAAAGCGTTGAAGAATTGCAGCCCAAGATGACGAATTGCTTAATGCAAATTGAATGAATGAAGGCCTGAGGGCAGTATTCAATTCGACACCTATTTCTCTATCTAACAACTTGAGTCCAAATTGGTGAAATGGATCATGAAAGCTGCGTCTATGTGGGGCCAATCCACACCTATATTTTTTTCCGTTTCTTTTTTTTTAATTTACGCTTGTGATAAGGGCCATTTAACCGATCTTAGCTTTTCTTTTTAGTACATTCTAAAATGGGCAGAAAATTCTTATTTTTGTTGTTTTACTTTACTAATTGTGGTGGACTAAATTATTAAGCTAATTTTTGGCCTTATTGTGATGAACTAGTGTTGGATCAGGTTTGGGCAAACATGTAAGGTGTTGCGTATTATAAAAAGAAAACCCTAATATTTGGGAAAGGGAATTCATAACATATTTGCTTTACGTTTGAGACTTGTGCTCTTTTGGTTCTTCATAGAATCTTCGAACTTGTCATGGGTACTCATCCATGTGGCATTCCTAAACATATCTTGATTGTGGCGCCGTGTTCATTCTCTTCTACTCTTATTTGATTCTAGTGTAAACTTTTTAGCTATAAACGTCCGTTAACCCTCGACCATATCTGAAGATATACACATTAGATTTCAGTGGCTCAAGTCGAAGCACTGTAGAAAGGATGAACTACAAGGCGCAGGAGGTCAAATGACAAGAGTGAGATCTATGAAGGCTAAAGAGGCTCTAGGTATATTTGTTGCAATTTTATTTGAAGCAGGCCAAAGCGTTGAAGAATTGCAGCCCAAGATGACGAATTGCTTAATGCAAATTGAATGAATGAAGGCTTGAGGGCGATATTCAATTCGACACCTATTTCTCTATCTAACAACTTAAGTCCAAATTGGTGAAATGGATCATGAAAGCTGCGTCTGTGTGTGGCCAATCCACACCTATATTTTTTGCGTTTCTTTTTTTTAATTTATGCTTGTGATAAGGGCCATTTAACCGATCTTAGCTTTTCTTTTTAGTACATTCTAAAATGGGCAGAAAATTCTTATTTTTGTTGTTTTACTTTACTAATTGTGGTGGACTAAATTATTAAGCTGATTTTTGGCCTTATTGTGATGAACTAGTGTTGGATCAGGTTTGGGCAAACATGTAAGGTGGTGCGTATTATAAAAAGAAAACCCTAATATTTGGGAAAGGGAATTCATAACATATTTGCTTTACGTGTGAGACTTGTGCTCTTTTGGTTCTTCATAGAATCTTCGAACTTGTCATGGGTACTCATCCATGTGGCATTCCTAAACATATCTTGATTGTGGCGCCGTGTTCATTCTCTTCTATTCTTATTTGATTCTAGTGTAAACTTTTTAGCTATAAACGTCCGTTAACCCCATATCTGAAGATATACACATTAGATTTCAGTGGCTCAAGTCGAAGCACTGTAGAAAGGATGAGCTACAAGGCGTAGGAGGTCAAATGACAAGAGTGAGATCTATGAAGGCTAAAGAGGCTCTAGGTATATTTGTTGCAATTTTATTTGAAGCAGGCCAAAGCGTTGAAGAATTGCAGCCCAAGATGACGAATTGCTTAATGCAAATTGAATGAATGAAGGCCTGAGGGCAGTATTCAATTCGACACCTATTTCTCTATCTAACAACTTGAGTCCAAATTGGTGAAATGGATCATGAAAGCTGCGTCTATGTGGGGCCAATCCACACCTATATTTTTTTCCGTTTCTTTTTTTTTAATTTAAGCTTGTGATAAGGGCCATTTAACTGATCTTAGCTTTTCTTTTTAGTACATTCTAAAATGGGCAGAAAATTCTTATTTTTGTTGTTTTACTTTACTAATTGTGGTGGACTAAATTATTAAGCTAATTTTTGGCCTTATTGTGATGAACTAGTGTTGGATCAGGTTTGGGCAAACATGTAAGGTGTTGCGTATTATAAAAAGAAAACCCTAATATTTGGGAAAGGGAATTCATAACATATTTGCTTTACGTGTGAGACTTGTGCTCTTTTGGTTCTTCATAGAATCTTCGAACTTGTCATGGGTACTCATCCATGTGGCATTCCTAAACATATCTTGATTGTGGCCATGTTCATTCTCTTCTATTCTTATTTGATTCTAGTGTAAACTTTTTAGCTGTAAACGTCCGTTAACCCTCGACCATATCTGAAGATATACACATTAGATTTCAATGGCTCAAGTCGAAGCACTGTAGAAAGGATGAGCTACAAGGCGTAGGAGGTCAAATGACAAGAGTGAGATCTATGAAGGCTAAAGAGGCTCTAGGTATATTTGTTGCAATTTTATTTGAAGCAGGCCAAAGCGTTGAAGAATTGCAGCCCAAGATGACGAATTGCTTAATGCAAATTGAATGAATGAAGGCCTGAGGGCAGTATTCAATTCGACACCTATTTCTCTATCTAACAACTTGAGTCCAAATTGGTGAAATGGATCATGAAAGCTGCGTCTATGTGGGGCCAATCCACACCTATATTTTTTTCCGTTTCTTTTTTTTTAATTTACGCTTGTGATAAGGGCCATTTAACCGATCTTAGCTTTTCTTTTTAGTACATTCTAAAATGGGCAGAAAATTCTTATTTTTGTTGTTTTACTTTACTAATTGTGGTGGACTAAATTATTAAGCTAATTTTTGGCCTTATTGTGATGAACTAGTGTTGGATCAGGTTTGGGCAAACATGTAAGGTGTTGCGTATTATAAAAAGAAAACCCTAATATTTGGGAAAGGGAATTCATAACATATTTGCTTTACGTGTGAGACTTGTGCTCTTTTGGTTCTTCATAGAATCTTCGAACTTGTCATGGATACTCATCCATGTGGCATTCCTAAACATATCTTGATTGTGGCGCCGTGTTCATTCTCTTCTATTCTTATTTGATTCTAGTGTAAACTTTTTAGCTGTAAACGTCCGTTAACCCTCGACCATATCTGAAGATATACACATTAGATTTCAATGGCTCAAGTCGAAGCACTGTAGAAAGGATTAACTACAAGGCGCAGGAGGTCAAATGACAAGAGTGAGATGTATGAAGGCTAAAGAGGCTCTAGGTATATTTGTTGCAATTTTATTTGATGCAGGCCAAAGCGTTGAAGAATTGCAGCCCAAGATGACGAATTGCTTAATGCAAATTGAATGAATGAAGGCCTGAGGGCAGTATTCAATTCGACACCTATTTCTCTATCTAACAACTTGAGTCCAAATTGGTGAAATGGATCATGAAAGCTGCGTCTATGTGGGGCCAATCCACACCTATATTTTTTTCCGTTTCTTTTTTTTTTAATTTACGCTTGTGATAAGGGCCATTTAACCGATCTTAGCTTTTCTTTTTAGTACATTCTAAAATGGGCAGAAAATTCTTATTTTTGTTGTTTTACTTTACTAATTGTGGTGGACTAAATTATTAAGCTAATTTTTGGCCTTATTGTGATGAACTAGTGTTGGATCAGGTTTGGGCAAACATGTAAGGTGTTGCGTATTATAAAAAGAAAACCCTAATATTTGGGAAAGGGAATTCATAACATATTTGCTTTACGTGTGAGACTTGTGCTCTTTTGGTTCTTCATAGAATCTTCGAACTTGTCATGGATACTCATCCATGTGGCATTCCTAAACATATCTTGATTGTGGCGCCGTGTTCATTCTCTTCTATTCTTATTTGATTCTAGTGTAAACTTTTTAGCTGTAAACGTGCGTTGACCCTCGACCATATCTGAAGATATACGCATTAGATTTCTATGGCTCAAGTCGAAGCATTGTAGAAAGGATGAACTACAAGGCGCAGGAGGTCAAATGACATGAATGAGATGTATGAAGGCTAAAGAGGCTCTAGGTATATTTGTTGCAATTTTCTTTGAAGCAGGCCAAAGCGTTGAAGAATTGCAGCCCAAGATGGCGAATTGCATAATGCAAATTGAATGAATGAAGGCTTGAGGGCAGTACTGAATTCGACACCTATTTCTCTATCTAACTACTTGAGTCCAAATTGGTGAAATGGATCATGAAAGCTGCGTCTATGGGTGGCCAATCAACACCTATAGTTTTTTTGCATTTCTATTTTTTAATTTATGCTTGTGATAAGGGCCATTTAACCGATCTTAGCTTTTCTTTTTAGTACATTCTAAAATGGGCAGAAAATTCTTATTTTTGTTGTTTTACTTTACTAATTGTGGTGGACTAAATTATTAAGCTGATTTTTGGCCTTATTGTGATGAACTTGTGTTGGATCAGGTTTGGGCAAACATGTAAGGTGTTGCGTATTATAAAAGAAAACCCTAATATTTGGGAAAGGGAATTCATAACATATTTGCTTTACGTGTGAGACTTGTGCTCTTTTGGTTCTTCATAGAATCTTCGAACTTGTCATGGGTACTCATCCATGTGGCGTTCCTAAACATATCTTGATTGTGGCGCCGTGTTCATTCTCTTCTATTCTTATTTGATTCTAGTGTAAACTTTTTAGCTATAAACGTCCGTTAACCCCATATCTGAAGATATACACATTAGATTTCAGTGGCTCAAGTCGAAGCACTGTAGAAAGGATGAGCTACAAGGCAGGAGGTCAAATGACATGAATGACATCTATGAAGGCTAAAGAGGCTCTAGGTATATTTGTTGCAATTTTATTTGAAGCAGGCCAAAGCGTTGAAGAATTGCAGCCCAAGATGACGAATTGCTTAATGCAAATTGAATGAATGAAGGCTTGAGGGCAGTACTGAATTCGACACCTATTTCTCTATCTAACTACTTGAGTCCAAATTGGTGAAATGGATCATGAGAGCTGCGTCTATGGGTGGCCAATCAACACTTATAGTTTTTTTGCATTTCTGTTTTTTAATTTATGCTTGTGATAAGGGCCATTTAACCGATCTTAGCTTTTCTTTTTAGTACATTCTAAAATGGGCAGAAAATTCTTATTTTTGTTGTTTTACTTTACTAATTGTGGTGGACTAAATTATTAAGCTGATTTTTGGCCTTATTGTGATGAACTTGTGTTGGATCAGGTTTGGGCAAACATGTAAGGTGTTGCGTATTATAAAAAGAAAACCCTAATATTTGGGAAAGGGAATTCATAACATATTTGCTTTACGTTTGAGACTTGTGCTCTTTTGGTTCTTCATAGAATCTTCGAACTTGTCATGGGTACTCATCCATGTGGCGTTCCTAAACATATCTTGATTGTGGCGCCGTGTTCATTCTCTTCTATTCTTATTTGATTCTAGTGTAAACTTTTTAGCTGTAAACGTCCGTTAACCCTCGACCATATCTGAAGATATACACATTAGATTTCAGTGGCTCAAGTCAAGCTTTGTAGAAAGGATGAACTACAAGGCGTGGAGGTCAAATGACAAGAGTGAGATCTATGAAGGCTAAAGAGGCTCTAGGTATATTTGTTGCAATTTTATTTGAAGCAGGCCAAAGCGTTGAAGAATTGCAGCCCAAGATGACGAATTGCTTAATGCAAATTGAATGAATGAAGGCCTGAGGGCAGTATTCAATTCGACACCTATTTCTCTATCTAACAACTTGAGTCCAAATTGGTGAAATGGATCATGAAAGCTGCGTCTATGTGGGGCCAATCCACACCTATATTTTTTTCCGTTTCTTTTTTTTTAATTTACGCTTGTGATAAGGGCCATTTAACCGATCTTAGCTTTTCTTTTTAGTACATTCTAAAATGGGCAGAAAATTCTTATTTTTGTTGTTTTACTTTACTAATTGTGGTGGACTAAATTATTAAGCTAATTTTTGGCCTTATTGTGATGAACTAGTGTTGGATCAGGTTTGGGCAAACATGTAAGGTGTTGCGTATTATAAAAAGAAAACCCTAATATTTGGGAAAGGGAATTCATAACATATTTGCTTTACGTGTGAGACTTGTGCTCTTTTGGTTCTTCATAGAATCTTCGAACTTGTCATGGGTACTCATCCATGTGGCATTCCTAAGCATATCTTGATTGTGGCGCCATGTTCATTCTCTTCATTTCTTATTTGATTCTAGTGTAAACTTTTTCGCTGTAAACGTCCGTTAACCCCATATCTGAAGATATACACATTAGATTTCAATGGCTCAAGTCGAAGCATCGTAGAAAGGATGAACTACAAGGCAGGAGGTCAAATGACAAGAGTGAGATCTATGAAGGCTAAAGAGGCTCTAGGTATATTTGTTGCAATTTTATTTGAAGCAGGCCAAAGCGTTGAAGAATTGCAGCCCAAGATGACGAATTGCTTAATGCAAATTGAATGAATGAAGGCCTGAGGGCAGTATTCAATTCGACACCTATTTCTCTATCTAACAACTTGAGTCCAAATTGGTGAAATGGATCATGAAAGCTGCGTCTATGTGGGGCCAATCCACACCTATATTTTTTTCCGTTTCATTTTTTTTTAATTTACGCTTGTGATAAGGGCCATTTAACCGATCTTAGCTTTTCTTTTTAGTACATTCTAAAATGGGCAGAAAATTCTTATTTTTGTTGTTTTACTTTACTAATTGTGGTGGACTAAATTATTAAGCTAATTTTTGGCCTTATTGTGATGAACTAGTGTTGGATCAGGTTTGGGCAAACATGTAAGGTGTTGCGTATTATAAAAAGAAAACCCTAATATTTGGGAAAGGGAATTCATAACATATTTGCTTTACGTGTGAGACTTGTGCTCTTTTGGTTCTTCATAGAATCTTCGAACTTGTCATGGATACTCATCCATGTGGCATTCCTAAACATATCTTGATTGTGGCGCCGTGTTCATTCTCTTCTATTCTTATTTGATTCTAGTGTAAACTTTTTAGCTGTAAACGTGCGTTGACCCTCGACCATATCTGAAGATATACGCATTAGATTTCTGTGGCTCAAGTCGAAGCATTGTAGAAAGGATGAACTACAAGGCGCAGGAGGTCAAATGACATGAATGAGATCTCTGAAGGCTAAAGAGGCTCTAGGTATATTTGTTGCAATTTTCTTTGAAGCAGGCCAAAGCGTTGAAGAATTGCAGCCCAAGATGGCGAATTGCATAATGCAAATTGAATGAATGAAGGCTTGAGGGCAGTACTGAATTCGACACCTATTTCTCTATCTAACTACTTGAGTCCAAATTGGTGAAATGGATCATGAAAGCTGCGTCTATGGGTGGCCAATCAACACCTATAGTTTTTTTGCATTTCTATTTTTTAATTTATGCTTGTGATAAGGGCCATTTAACCGATCTTAGCTTTTCTTTTTAGTACATTCTAAAATGGGCAGAAAATTCTTATTTTTGTTGTTTTACTTTACTAATTGTGGTGGACTAAATTATTAAGCTGATTTTTGGCCTTATTGTGATGAACTAGTGTTGGATCAGGTTTGGGCAAACATGTAAGGTGTTGCGTATTATAAAAAGAAAACCCTAATATTTGGGAAAGGGAATTCATAACATATTTGCTTTACGTTTGAGACTTGTGCTCTTTTGGTTCTTCATAGAATCTTCGAACTTGTCATGGGTACTCATCCATGTGGCGTTCCTAAACATATCTTGATTGTGACGCCGTGTTCATTCTCTTCTACTCTTATTTGATTCTAGTGTAAACTTTTTAGCTGTAAACGTCCGTTAACCCTCGACCATATCTGAAGATATACACATTAGATTTCAGTGGCTCAAGTCGAAGCACTGTAGAAAGGATGAACTACAAGGCGCAGGAGGTCAAATGACACGAGTGAGATCTATGAAGGCTAAAGAGGCTCTAGGTATATTTGTTGCAATTTTCTTTGAAGCAGGCCAAAGCGTTGAAGAATTGCAGCCCAAGATGGCGAATTGCATAATGCAAATTGAATGAATGAAGGCTTGAGGGCAGTACTGAATTCGACACCTATTTCTCTATCTAACTACTTGAGTCCAAATTGGTGAAATGGATCATGAGAGCTGCGTCTATGGGTGGCCAATCAACACCTATAGTTTTTTTGCATTTCTATTTTTTAATTTATGCTTGTGATAAGGGCCATTTAACCGATCTTAGCTTTTCTTTTTAGTACATTCTAAAATGGGCAGAAAATTCTTATTTTTGTTGTTTTACTTTACTAATTGTGGTGGACTAAATTATTAAGCTGATTTTTGGCCTTATTGTGATGAACTTGTGTTGGATCAGGTTTGGGCAAACATGTAAGGTGTTGCGTATTATAAAAAGAAAACCCTAATATTTGGGAAAGGGAATTCATAACATATTTGCTTTACGTTTGAGACTTGTGCTCTTTTGGTTCTTCATAGAATCTTCGAACTTGTCATGGGTACTCATCCATGTGGCGTTCCTAAACATATCTTGATTGTGGCGCCGTGTTCATTCTCTTCTATTCTTATTTGATTCTAGTGTAAACTTTTTAGCTATAAACGTCCGTTAACCCCATATCTGAAGATATACACATTAGATTTCAGTGGCTCAAGTCGAAGCACTGTAGAAAGGATGAGCTACAAGGCGTAGGAGGTCAAATGACAAGAGTGAGATCTATGAAGGCTAAAGAGGCTCTAGGTATATTTGTTGCAATTTTATTTGAAGCAGGCCAAAGCGTTGAAGAATTGCAGCCCAAGATGACGAATTGCTTAATGCAAATTGAATGAATGAAGGCCTGAGGGCAGTATTCAATTCGACACCTATTTCTCTATCTAACAACTTGAGTCCAAATTGGTGAAATGGATCATGAAAGCTGCGTCTATGTGGGGCCAATCCACACCTATATTTTTTTCCGTTTCTTTTTTTTTAATTTACGCTTGTGATAAGGGCCATTTAACCGATCTTAGCTTTTCTTTTTAGTACATTCTAAAATGGGCAGAAAATTCTTATTTTTGTTGTTTTACTTTACTAATTGTGGTGGACTAAATTATTAAGCTAATTTTTGGCCTTATTGTGATGAACTAGTGTTGGATCAGGTTTGGGCAAACATGTAAGGTGTTGCGTATTATAAAAAGAAAACCCTAATATTTGGGAAAGGGAATTCATAACATATTTGCTTTACGTGTGAGACTTGTGCTCTTTTGGTTCTTCATAGAATCTTCGAACTTGTCATGGGTACTCATCCATGTGGCATTCCTAAACATATCTTGATTGTGGCGCCGTGTTCATTCTCTTCTATTCTTATTTGATTCTAGTGTAAACTTTTTAGCTGTAAACGTCCGTTAACCCTCGACCATATCTGAAGATATACACATTAGATTTCAATGGCTCAAGTCGAAGCACTGTAGAAAGGATTAACTACAAGGCGCAGGAGGTCAAATGACAAGAGTGAGATCTATGAAGGCTAAAGAGGCTCTAGGTATATTTGTTGCAATTTTATTTGAAGCAGGCCAAAGCGTTGAAGAATTGCAGCCCAAGATGACGAATTGCTTAATGCAAATTGAATGAATGAAGGCCTGAGGGCAGTATTCAATTCGACACCTATTTCTCTATCTAACAACTTGAGTCCAAATTGGTGAAATGGATCATGAAAGCTGCGTCTATGTGGGGCCAATCCACACCTATATTTTTTTGCGTTCCTTTTTTTTAATTTAAGCTTGTGATAAGGGCCATTTAACCGATCTTAGCTTTTCTTTTTAGTACATTCTAAAATGGGCAGAAAATTCTTATTTTTGTTGTTTTACTTTACTAATTGTGGTGGACTAAATTATTAAGCTAATTTTTGGCCTTATTGTGATGAACTAGTGTTGGATCAGGTTTGGGCAAACATGTAAGGTGTTGCGTATTATAAAAAGAAAACCCTAATATTTGGGAAAGGGAATTCATAACATATTTGCTTTACGTGTGAGACTTGTGCTCTTTTGGTTCTTCATAGAATCTTCGAACTTGTCATGGATACTCATCCATGTGGCATTCCTAAACATATCTTGATTGTGGCGCCGTGTTCATTCTCTTCTATTCTTATTTGATTCTAGTGTAAACTTTTTAGCTGTAAACGTCAGTTAACCCTCGACCATATCTGAAGATATACACATTAGATTTCAATGGCTCAAGTCGAAGCACTGTAGAAAGGATTAACTACAAGGCGCAGGAGGTCAAATGACAAGAGTGAGATGTATGAAGGCTAAAGAGGCTCTAGGTATATTTGTTGCAATTTTATTTGATGCAGGCCAAAGCGTTGAAGAATTGCAGCCCAAGATGACGAATTGCTTAATGCAAATTGAATGAATGAAGGCCTGAGGGCAGTATTCAATTCGACACCTATTTCTCTATCTAACAACTTGAGTCCAAATTGGTGAAATGGATCATGAAAGCTGCGTCTATGTGGGGCCAATCCACACCTATATTTTTTGCATTTCTGTTTTTTAATTTATGCTTGTGATAAGGGCCATTTAACCGATCTTAGCTTTTCTTTTTAGTACATTCTAAAATGGGCAGAAAATTCTTATTTTTGTTGTTTTACTTTACTAATTGTGGTGGACTAAATTATTAAGCTAATTTTTGGCCTTATTGTGATGAACTAGTGTTGGATCAGGTTTGGGCAAACATGTAAGGTGTTGCGTATTATAAAAAGAAAACCCTAATATTTGGGAAAGGGAATTCATAACATATTTGCTTTACGTGTGAGACTTGTGCTCTTTTGGTTCTTCATAGAATCTTCGAACTTGTCATGGGTACTCATCCATGTGGCATTCCTAAGCATATCTTGATTGTGGCGCCATGTTCATTCTCTTCTATTCTTATTTGATTCTAGTGTAAACTTTTTAGCTGTAAACGTCCGTTAACCCTCGACCATATCTGAAGATATACACATTAGATTTCAGTGGCTCAAGTCGAAGCACTGTAGAAAGGATGAACTACAAGGCGCAGGAGGTCAAATGACAAGAGTGAGATCTATGAAGGCTAAAGAGGCTCTAGGTATATTTGTTGCAATTTTATTTGAAGCAGGCCAAAGCGTTGAAGAATTGCAGCCCAAGATGACGAATTGCTTAATGCAAATTGAATGAATGAAGGCCTGAGGGCAGTATTCAATTCGACACCTATTTCTCTATCTAACAACTTGAGTCCAAATTGGTGAAATGGATCATGAAAGCTGCGTCTGTGTGTGGCCAATCCACACCTATATTTTTTTCCGTTTCTTTTTTTTTAATTTAAGCTTGTGATAAGGGCCATTTAACTGATCTTAGCTTTTCTTTTTAGTACATTCTAAAATGGGCAGAAAATTCTTATTTTTGTTGTTTTACTTTACTAATTGTGGTGGACTAAATTATTAAGCTAATTTTTGGCCTTATTGTGATGAACTAGTGTTGGATCAGGTTTGGGCAAACATGTAAGGTGTTGCGTATTATAAAAAGAAAACCCTAATATTTGGGAAAGGGAATTCATAACATATTTGCTTTACGTGTGAGACTTGTGCTCTTTTGGTTCTTCATAGAATCTTCGAACTTGTCATGGATACTCATCCATGTGGCATTCCTAAACATATCTTGATTGTGGCTTCGTGTTCATTCTCTTCTATTCTTATTTGATTCTAGTGTAAACTTTTTAGCTGTAAACGTCCGTTAACCCTCGACCATATCTGAAGATATACACATTAGATTTCAGTGGCTCAAGTCGAAGCACTGTAGAAAGGATGAACTACAAGGCGCAGGAGGTCAAATGACAAGAGTGAGATCTATGAAGGCTAAAGAGGCTCTAGGTATATTTGTTGCAATTTTATTTGAAGCAGGCCAAAGCGTTGAAGAATTGCAGCCCAAGATGACGAATTGCTTAATGCAAATTGAATGAATGAAGGCCTGAGGGCAGTATTCAATTCGACACCTATTTCTCTATCTAACAACTTAAGTCCAAATTGGTGAAATGGATCATGAAAGCTGCGTCTATGTGTGGCCAATCCACACCTATATTTTTTTGCGTTTCTTTTTTTTAATTTAAGCTTGTGATAAGGGCCATTTAACTGATCTTAGCTTTTCTTTTTAGTACCTTCTACAATGGGCAGAAAATTCATATTTTTGTTGTTTTACTTTACTAATTGTGGTGGACTAAATTATTAAGCTGATTTTTGGCCTTATTGTGATGAACTAGTGTTGGATCAGGTTTGGGCAAACATGTAAGGTGGTGCGTATTATAAAAAGAAAACCCTAATATTTGGGAAAGGGAATTCATAACATATTTGCTTTACGTTTCAGACTTGTGCTCTTTTGGTTCTTCATAGAATCTTCGAACTTGTCATGGGTACTCATCCATGTGGCGTTCCTAAACATATCTTGATTGTGGCGCCGTGTTCATTCTCTTCTATTCTTATTTGATTCTAGTGTAAACTTTTTAGCTGTAAACGTGCGTTAAGGGTTGACCATATCTGAAGATATACACATTAGATTTCAATGGCTCAAGTCGAAGCATTGTAGAAAGGATGAACTACAAGGCAGGAGGTCAAATGACAAGAGTGAGATCTATGAAGGCTAAAGAGGCTCTAGGTATATTTGTTGCAATTTTATTTGAAGCAGGCCAAAGCGTTGAAGAATTGCAGCCCAAGATGACGAATTGCTTAATGCAAATTGAATGAATGAAGGCCTGAGGGCAGTATTCAATTCGACACCTATTTCTCTATCTAACAACTTAAGTCCAAATTGGTGAAATGGATCATGAAAGCTGCGTCTATGTGTGGCCAATCCACACCTATATTTTTTTGCGTTTCTTTTTAATTTATGCTTGTGATAAGGGCCATTTAACCGATCTTAGCTTTTCTTTTTAGTACATTCTAAAATGGGCAGAAAATTCTTATTTTTGTTGTTTTACTTTACTAATTGTGGTGGACTAAATTATTAAGCTGATTTTTGGCCTTATTGTGATGAACTAGTGTTGGATCAGGTTTGGGCAAACATGTAAGGTGTTGCGTATTATAAAAAGAAAACCCTAATATTTGGGAAAGGGAATTCATAACATATTTGCTTTACGTTTGAGACTTGTGCTCTTTTGGTTCTTCATAGAATCTTCGAACTTGTCATGGGTACTCATCCATGTGGCGTTCCTAAACATATCTTGATTGTGACGCCGTGTTCATTCTCTTCTACTCTTATTTGATTCTAGTGTAAACTTTTTAGCTGTAAACGTCCGTTAACCCTCGACCATATCTGAAGATATACACATTAGATTTCAGTGGCTCAAGTCGAAGCACTGTAGAAAGGATGAACTACAAGGCGCAGGAGGTCAAATGACAAGAGTGAGATCTATGAAGGCTAAAGAGGCTCTAGGTATATTTGTTGCAATTTTATTTGAAGCAGGCCAACGTGTTGAAGAATTGCAGCCCAAGATGACGAATTGCTTAATGCAAATTGAATGAATGAAGGCCTGAGGGCAGTATTCAATTCGACACCTATTTCTCTATCTAACAACTTAAGTCCAAATTGGTGAAATGGATCATGAAAGCTGCGTCTGTGTGTGGCCAATCCACACCTATATTTTTTGCGTTCCTTTTTTTTAATTTAAGCTTGTGATAAAGGCCATTTAACCGATCCTAGCTTTTCTTTTTAGTACATTCTAAAATGGGCAGAAAATTCTTATTTTTGTTGTTTTACTTTACTAATTGTGGTGGACTAAATTATTAAGCTGATTTTTGGCCTTATTGTGATGAACTAGTGTTGGATCAGGTTTGGGCAAACATGTAAGGTGTTGCGTATTATAAAAAGAAAACCCTAATATTTGGGAAAGGGAATTCATAACATATTTGCTTTACGTTTGAGACTTGTGCTCTTTTGGTTCTTCATAGAATCTTCGAACTTGTCATGGGTACTCATCCATGTGGCGTTCCTAAACATATCTTGATTGTGACGCCGTGTTCATTCTCTTCTACTCTTATTTGATTCTAGTGTAAACTTTTTAGCTGTAAACGTCCGTTAACCCTCGACCATATCTGAAGATATACACATTAGATTTCAGTGGCTCAAGTCAAGCTATCAGAGAAAGGATGAACTACAAGGCACAGGAGGTCAAATGACACGAGTGAGATCTATGAAGGCTAAAGAGGCTCTAGGTCTATTTGTTGCAATTTTATTTGAAGCAGGCCAAAGCGTTGAAGAATTGCAGCCCAAGATGACGAATTGCTTAATGCAAATTGAATGAATGAAGGCCTGAGGGCAGTATTCAATTCGACACCTATTTCTCTATCTAACAACTTAAGTCCAAATTGGTGAAATGGATCATGAAAGCTGCGTCTGTGTGTGGCCAATCCACACCTATATTTTTTGCGTTCCTTTTTTTTAATTTATGCTTGTGATAAGGGCCATTTAACCGATCTTAGCTTTTCTTTTTAGTACATTCTAAAATGGGCAGAAAATTCTTATTTTTGTTGTTTTACTTTACTAATTGTGGTGGACTAAATTATTAAGCTGATTTTTGGCCTTATTGTGATGAACTAGTGTTGGATCAGGTTTGGGCAAACATGTAAGGTGTTGCGTATTATAAAAAGAAAACCCTAATATTTGGGAAAGGGAATTCATAACATATTTGCTTTACGTTTGAGACTTGTGCTCTTTTGGTTCTTCATAGAATCTTCGAACTTGTCATGGGTACTCATCCATGTGGCGTTCCTAAACATATCTTGATTGTGGCGCCGTGTTCATTCTCTTCTATTCTTATTTGATTCTAGTGTAAACTTTTTAGCTATAAACGTCCGTTAACCCCATATCTGAAGATATACACATTAGATTTCAGTGGATGAGCTACAAGGCGTAGGAGGTCAAATGACAAGAGTGAGATCTATGAAGGCTAAAGAGGCTCTAGGTATATTTGTTGCAATTTTATTTGAAGCAGGCCAAAGCGTTGAAGAATTGCAGCCCAAGATGACGAATTGCTTAATGCAAATTGAATGAATGAAGGCCTGAGGGCAGTATTCAATTCGACACCTATTTCTCTATCTAACAACTTGAGTCCAAATTGGTGAAATGGATCATGAAAGCTGCGTCTATGTGGGGCCAATCCACACCTATATTTTTTTCCGTTTTTTTTAATTTATGCTTGTGATAAGGGCCATTTAACCGATCTTAGCTTTTCTTTTTAGTACATTCTAAAATGGGCAGAAAATTCTTATTTTTGTTGTTTTACTTTACTAATTGTGGTGGACTAAATTATTAAGCTAATTTTTGGCCTTATTGTGATGAACTAGTGTTGGATCAGGTTTGGGCAAACATGTAAGGTGTTGCGTATTATAAAAAGAAAACCCTAATATTTGGGAAAGGGAATTCATAACATATTTGCTTTACGTGTGAGACTTGTGCTCTTTTGGTTCTTCATAGAATCTTCGAACTTGTCATGGGTACTCATCCATGTGGCATTCCTAAGCATATCTTGATTGTGGCGCCATGTTCATTCTCTTCTATTCTTATTTGATTCTAGTGTAAACTTTTTAGCTGTAAACGTCCGTTAACCCTCGACCATATCTGAAGATATACACATTAGATTTCAATGGCTCAAGTCGAAGCACTGTAGAAAGGATTAACTACAAGGCGCAGGAGGTCAAATGACAAGAGTGAGATCTATGAAGGCTAAAGAGGCTCTAGGTATATTTGTTGCAATTTTATTTGAAGCAGGCCAAAGCGTTGAAGAATTGCAGCCCAAGATGACGAATTGCTTAATGCAAATTGAATGAATGAAGGCCTGAGGGCAGTATTCAATTCGACACCTATTTCTCTATCTAACAACTTGAGTCCAAATTGGTGAAATGGATCATGAAAGCTGCGTCTATGTGGGGCCAATCCACACCTATATTTTTTTCCGTTTCTTTTTTTTAATTTAAGCTTGTGATAAGGGCCATTTAACCGATCTTAGCTTTTCTTTTTAGTACATTCTAAAATGGGCAGAAAATTCTTATTTTTGTTGTTTTACTTTACTAATTGTGGTGGACTAAATTATTAAGCTAATTTTTGGCCTTATTGTGATGAACTAGTGTTGGATCAGGTTTGGGCAAACATGTAAGGTGTTGCGTATTATAAAAGAAAACCCTAATATTTGGGAAAGGGAATTCATAACATATTTGCTTTACGTGTGAGACTTGTGCTCTTTTGGTTCTTCATAGAATCTTCGAACTTGTCATGGATACTCATCCATGTGGCATTCCTAAACATATCTTGATTGTGGTGCCGTGTTCATTCTCTTCTATTCTTATTTGATTCTAGTGTAAACTTTTTAGCTGTAAACGTGCGTTGACCCTCGACCATATCTGAAGATATACGCATTAGATTTCTGTGGCTCAAGTCGAAGCATTGTAGAAAGGATGAACTACAAGGCGCAGGAGGTCAAATGACATGAATGAGATCTCTGAAGGCTAAAGAGGCTCTAGGTATATTTGTTGCAATTTTATTTGAAGCAGGCCAAAGCGTTGAAGAATTGCAGCCCAAGATGACGAATTGCTTAATGCAAATTGAATGAATGAAGGCCTGAGGGCAGTATTCAATTCGACACCTATTTCTCTATCTAACAACTTGAGTCCAAATTGGTGAAATGGATCATGAAAGCTGCGTCTATGTGGGGCCAATCCACACCTATATTTTTTTCCGTTTCTTTTTTTTAATTTAAGCTTGTGATAAGGGCCATTTAACCGATCTTAGCTTTTCTTTTTAGTACATTCTAAAATGGGCAGAAAATTCTTATTTTTGTTGTTTTACTTTACTAATTGTGGTGGACTAAATTATTAAGCTGATTTTTGGCCTTATTGTGATGAACTAGTGTTGGATCAGGTTTGGGCAAACATGTAAGGTGTTGCGTATTATAAAAAGAAAACCCTAATATTTGGGAAAGGGAATTCATAACATATTTGCTTTACGTGTGAGACTTGTGCTCTTTTGGTTCTTCATAGAATCTTCGAACTTGTCATGGGTACTCATCCATGTGGCATTCCTAAGCATATCTTGATTGTGGCGCCATGTTCATTCTCTTCTATTCTTATTTGATTCTAGTGTAAACTTTTTAGCTGTAAACGTCCGTTAACCCTCGACCATATCTGAAGATATACACATTAGATTTCAATGGCTCAAGTCGAAGCACTGTAGAAAGGATTAACTACAAGGCGCAGGAGGTCAAATGACAAGAGTGAGATGTATGAAGGCTAAAGAGGCTCTAGGTATATTTGTTGCAATTTTATTTGATGCAGGCCAAAGCGTTGAAGAATTGCAGCCCAAGATGACGAATTGCTTAATGCAAATTGAATGAATGAAGGCCTGAGGGCAGTATTCAATTCGACACCTATTTCTCTATCTAACAACTTGAGTCCAAATTGGTGAAATGGATCATGAAAGCTGCGTCTATGTGGGGCCAATCCACACCTATATTTTTTTCCGTTTCTTTTTTTTTAATTTACGCTTGTGATAAGGGCCATTTAACCGATCTTAGCTTTTCTTTTTAGTACATTCTAAAATGGGCAGAAAATTCTTATTTTTGTTGTTTTACTTTACTAATTGTGGTGGACTAAATTATTAAGCTAATTTTTGGCCTTATTGTGATGAACTAGTGTTGGATCAGGTTTGGGCAAACATGTAAGGTGTTGCGTATTATAAAAAGAAAACCCTAATATTTGGGAAAGGGAATTCATAACATATTTGCTTTACGTGTGAGACTTGTGCTCTTTTGGTTCTTCATAGAATCTTCGAACTTGTCATGGATACTCATCCATGTGGCATTCCTAAACATATCTTGATTGTGGCGCCGTGTTCATTCTCTTCTATTCTTATTTGATTCTAGTGTAAACTTTTTAGCTGTAAACGTCCGTTAACCCTCGACCATATCTGAAGATATACACATTAGATTTCAGTGGCTCAAGTCGAAGCACTGTAGAAAGGATGAACTACAAGGCAGGAGGTCAAATGACATGAATGAGATCTCTGAAGGCTAAAGAGGCTCTAGGTATATTTGTTGCAATTTTATTTGAAGCAGGCCAAAGCGTTGAAGAATTGCAGCCCAAGATGACGAATTGCTTAATGCAAATTGAATGAATGAAGGCCTGAGGGCAGTATTCAATTCGACACCTATTTCTCTATCTAACAACTTAAGTCCAAATTGGTGAAATGGATCATGAAAGCTGCGTCTATGTGTGGCCAATCCACACCTATATTTTTGCATTTCTATTTTTAATTTATGCTTGTGATAAGGGCCATTTAACCGATCTTAGCTTTTCTTTTTAGTACATTCTAAAATGGGCAGAAAATTCTTATTTTTGTTGTTTTACTTTACTAATTGTGGTGGACTAAATTATTAAGCTGATTTTTGGCCTTATTGTGATGAACTAGTGTTGGATCAGGTTTGGGCAAACATGTAAGGTGTTGCGTATTATAAAAAGAAAACCCTAATATTTGGGAAAGGGAATTCATAACATATTTGCTTTACGTGTGAGACTTGTGCTCTTTTGGTTCTTCATAGAATCTTCGAACTTGTCATGGGTACTCATCCATGTGGCATTCCTAAGCATATCTTGATTGTGGCGCCATGTTCATTCTCTTCTATTCTTATTTGATTCTAGTGTAAACTTTTTAGTCAGAACGTCCGTTAACCCTCGACCATATCTCAAGATATACACATTAGATTTCAATGGCTCAAGTCAAGCAATCAGAGAAAGGATGAACTACAAGGCGCAGGAGGTCAAATGACAAGAGTGAGATCTATGAAGGCTAAAGAGGCTCTAGGTATATTTGTTGCAATTTTATTTGAAGCAGGCCAAAGCGTTGAAGAATTGCAGCCCAAGATGACGAATTGCTTAATGCAAATTGAATGAATGAAGGCCTGAGGGCAGTATTCAATTCGACACCTATTTCTCTATCTAACAACTTGAGTCCAAATTGGTGAAATGGATCATGAAAGCTGCGTCTATGTGGGGCCAATCCACACCTATATTTTTTTCCGTTTCTTTTTTTTTTTAATTTACGCTTGTGATAAGGGCCATTTAACCGATCTTAGCTTTTCTTTTTAGTACATTCTAAAATGGGCAGAAAATTCTTATTTTTGTTGTTTTACTTTACTAATTGTGGTGGACTAAATTATTAAGCTAATTTTTGGCCTTATTGTGATGAACTAGTGTTGGATCAGGTTTGGGCAAACATGTAAGGTGTTGCGTATTATAAAAAGAAAACCCTAATATTTGGGAAAGGGAATTCATAACATATTTGCTTTACGTGTGAGACTTGTGCTCTTTTGGTTCTTCATAGAATCTTCGAACTTGTCATGGATACTCATCCATGTGGCATTCCTAAACATATCTTGATTGTGGCGCCGTGTTCATTCTCTTCTATTCTTATTTGATTCTAGTGTAAACTTTTTAGTCAGAACGTCCGTTAACCCTCGACCATATCTGAAGATATACGCATTAGATTTCTGTGGCTCAAGTCGAAGCATTGTAGAAAGGATGAACTACAAGGCGCAGGAGGTCAAATGACATGAATGAGATCTCTGAAGGCTAAAGAGGCTCTAGGTATATTTGTTGCAATTTTATTTGAAGCAGGCCAAAGCGTTGAAGAATTGCAGCCCAAGATGACGAATTGCTTAATGCAAATTGAATGAATGAAGGCCTGAGGGCAGTATTCAATTCGACACCTATTTCTCTATCTAACTACTTGAGTCCAAATTGGTGAAATGGATCATGAAAGCTGCGTCTATGGGTGGCCAATCAACACCTATAGTTTTTTTGCATTTCTATTTTTTAATTTATGCTTGTGATAAGGGCCATTTAACCGATCTTAGCTTTTCTTTTTAGTACATTCTAAAATGGGCAGAAAATTCTTATTTTTGTTGTTTTACTTTACTAATTGTGGTGGACTAAATTATTAAGCTAATTTTTGGCCTTATTGTGATGAACTAGTGTTGGATCAGGTTTGGGCAAACATGTAAGGTGTTGCGTATTATAAAAAGAAAACCCTAATATTTGGGAAAGGGAATTCATAACATATTTGCTTTACGTGTGAGACTTGTGCTCTTTTGGTTCTTCATAGAATCTTCGAACTTGTCATGGGTACTCATCCATGTGGCATTCCTAAGCATATCTTGATTGTGGCGCCATGTTCATTCTCTTCTATTCTTATTTGATTCTAGTGTAAACTTTTTAGCTGTAAACGTCCGTTAACCCTCGACCATATCTGAAGATATACACATTAGATTTCAATGGCTCAAGTCAAAGCACAGTAGAAAGGATTAACTACAAGGCGCAGGAGGTCAAATGACAAGAGTGAGATGTATGAAGGCTAAAGAGGCTCTAGGTATATTTGTTGCAATTTTATTTGAAGCAGGCCAAAGCGTTGAAGAATTGCAGCCCAAGATGACGAATTGCTTAATGCAAATTGAATGAATGAAGGCCTGAGGGCGTATTCAATTCGACACCTATTTCTCTATCTAACAACTTGAGTCCAAATTGGTGAAATGGATCATGAAAGCTGCGTCTATGTGGGGCCAATCCACACCTATATTTTTTCCGCTTTTTTTAATTTAAGCTTGTGATAAGGGCCATTTAACCGATCTTAGCTTTTCTTTTTAGTACATTCTAAAATGGGCAGAAAATTCTTATTTTTGTTGTTTTACTTTACTAATTGTGGTGGACTAAATTATTAAGCTAATTTTTGGCCTTATTGTGATGAACTAGTGTTGGATCAGGTTTGGGCAAACATGTAAGGTGTTGCGTATTATAAAAAGAAAACCCTAATATTTGGGAAAGGGAATTCATAACATATTTGCTTTACGTGTGAGACTTGTGCTCTTTTGGTTCTTCATAGAATCTTCGAACTTGTCATGGATACTCATCCATGTGGCATTCCTAAACATATCTTGATTGTGGCGCCGTGTTCATTCTCTTCTATTCTTATTTGATTCTAGTGTAAACTTTTTAGCTGTAAATGTGCGTTGACCCTCGACCATATCTGAAGATATACGCATTAGATTTCTGTGGCTCAAGTCGAAGCATTGTAGAAAGGATGAACTACAAGGCGCAGGAGGTCAAATGACATGAATGAGATCTCTGAAGGCTAAAGAGGCTCTAGGTATATTTGTTGCAATTTTCTTTGAAGCAGGCCAAAGCGTTGAAGAATTGCAGCCCAAGATGGCGAATTGCATAATGCAAATTGAATGAATGAAGGCTTGAGGGCAGTACTGAATTCGACACCTATTTCTCTATCTAACTACTTGAGTCCAAATTGGTGAAATGGATCATGAGAGCTGCGTCTATGGGTGGCCAATCAACACCTATAGTTTTTTTGCATTTCTATTTTTTAATTTATGCTTGTGATAAGGGCCATTTAACCGATCTTAGCTTTTCTTTTTAGTACATTCTAAAATGGGCAGAAAATTCTTATTTTTGTTGTTTTACTTTACTAATTGTGGTGGACTAAATTATTAAGCTGATTTTTGGCCTTATTGTGATGAACTTGTGTTGGATCAGGTTTGGGCAAACATGTAAGGTGTTGCGTATTATAAAAAGAAAACCCTAATATTTGGGAAAGGGAATTCATAACATATTTGCTTTACGTGTGAGACTTGTGCTCTTTTGGTTCTTCATAGAATCTTCGAACTTGTCATGGGTACTCATCCATGTGGCATTCCTAAACATATCTTGATTGTGGCGCCGTGTTCATTCTCTTCTATTCTTATTTGATTCTAGTGTAAACTTTTTAGCTGTAAACGTCCGTTAACCCTCGACCATATCTGAAGATATACACATTAGATTTCAGTGGCTCAAGTCGAAGCACTGTAGAAAGGATGAACTACAAGGCGCAGGAGGTCAAATGACAAGAGTGAGATCTATGAAGGCTAAAGAGGCTCTAGGTATATTTGTTGCAATTTTATTTGAAGCAGGCCAAAGCGTTGAAGAATTGCAGCCCAAGATGACGAATTGCTTAATGCAAATTGAATGAATGAAGGCCTGAGGGCAGTATTCAATTCGACACCTATTTCTCTATCTAACAACTTGAGTCCAAATTGGTGAAATGGATCATGAAAGCTGCGTCTATGTGGGGCCAATCCACACCTATATTTTTATTCCGTTTCTTTTTTTTTAATTTACGCTTGTGATAAGGGCCATTTAACCGATCTTAGCTTTTCTTTTTAGTACATTCTAAAATGGGCAGAAAATTCTTATTTTTGTTGTTTTACTTTACTAATTGTGGTGGACTAAATTATTAAGCTGATTTTTGGCCTTATTGTGATGAACTAGTGTTGGATCAGGTTTGGGCAAACATGTAAGGTGTTGCGTATTATAAAAAGAAAACCCTAATATTTGGGAAAGGGAATTCATAACATATTTGCTTTACGTGTGAGACTTGTGCTCTTTTGGTTCTTCATAGAATCTTCGAACTTGTCATGGATACTCATCCATGTGGCATTCCTAAACATATCTTGATTGTGGCGCCGTGTTCATTCTCTTCTATTCTTATTTGATTCTAGTGTAAACTTTTTCGCTGTAAACGTCCGTTAACCCTCGACCATATCTGAAGATATACGCATTAGATTTCTGTGGCTCAAGTCGAAGCATTGTAGAAAGGATGAACTACAAGGCGCAGGAGGTCAAATGACATGAATGAGATCTCTGAAGGCTAAAGAGGCTCTAGGTATATTTGTTGCAATTTTATTTGAAGCAGGCCAAAGCGTTGAAGAATTGCAGCCCAAGATGACGAATTGCTTAATGCAAATTGAATGAATGAAGGCCTGAGGGCAGTATTCAATTCGACACCTATTTCTCTATCTAACAACTTGAGTCCAAATTGGTGAAATGGATCATGAAAGCTGCGTCTATGTGGGGCCAATCCACACCTATATTTTTTTCCGTTTCTTTTTTTTTAATTTACGCTTGTGATAAGGGCCATTTAACCGATCTTAGCTTTTCTTTTTAGTACATTCTAAAATGGGCAGAAAATTCTTATTTTTGTTGTTTTACTTTACTAATTGTGGTGGACTAAATTATTAAGCTAATTTTTGGCCTTATTGTGATGAACTAGTGTTGGATCAGGTTTGGGCAAACATGTAAGGTGTTGCGTATTATAAAAAGAAAACCCTAATATTTGGGAAAGGGAATTCATAACATATTTGCTTTACGTGTGAGACTTGTGCTCTTTTGGTTCTTCATAGAATCTTCGAACTTGTCATGGGTACTCATCCATGTGGCATTCCTAAGCATATCTTGATTGTGGCGCCATGTTCATTCTCTTCTATTCTTATTTGATTCTAGTGTAAACTTTTTAGCTGTAAACGTCCGTTAACCCTCGACCATATCTGAAGATATACACATTAGATTTCAATGGCTCAAGTCGAAGCACTGTAGAAAGGATTAACTACAAGGCACAGGAGGTCAAATGACAAGAGTGAGATGTATGAAGGCTAAAGAGGCTCTAGGTATATTTGTTGCAATTTTATTTGATGCAGGCCAAAGCGTTGAAGAATTGCAGCCCAAGATGACGAATTGCTTAATGCAAATTGAATGAATGAAGGCTTGAGGGCAGTACTGAATTCGACACCTATTTCTCTATCTAACAACTTGAGTCCAAATTGGTGAAATGGATCATGAAAGCTGCGTCTATGGGTGGCCAATCAACACCTATAGTTTTTTTGCATTTCTATTTTTTAATTTATGCTTGTGATAAGGGCCATTTAACCGATCTTAGCTTTTCTTTTTAGTACATTCTAAAATGGGCAGAAAATTCTTATTTTTGTTGTTTTACTTTACTAATTGTGGTGGACTAAATTATTAAGCTAATTTTTGGCCTTATTGTGATGAACTAGTGTTGGATCAGGTTTGGGCAAACATGTAAGGTGTTGCGTATTATAAAAAGAAAACCCTAATATTTGGGAAAGGGAATTCATAACATATTTGCTTTACGTGTGAGACTTGTGCTCTTTTGGTTCTTCATAGAATCTTCGAACTTGTCATGGATACTCATCCATGTGGCATTCCTAAACATATCTTGATTGTGGCTCCGTGTTCATTCTCTTCTATTCTTATTTGATTCTAGTGTAAACTTTTTAGCTGTAAATGTGCGTTGACCCTCGACCATATCTGAAGATATACGCATTAGATTTCTGTGGCTCAAGTCGAAGCATTGTAGAAAGGATGAACTACAAGGAGCAGGAGGTCAAATGACATGAATGAGATCTCTGAAGGCTAAAGAGGCTCTAGGTATATTTGTTGCAATTTTCTTTGAAGCAGGCCAAAGCGTTGAAGAATTGCAGCCCAAGATGGCGAATTGCATAATGCAAATTGAATGAATGAAGGCTTGAGGGCAGTACTGAATTCGACACCTATTTCTCTATCTAACAACTTGAGTCCAAATTGGTGAAATGGATCATGAAAGCTGCGTCTATGTGGGGCCAATCCACACCTATAGTTTTCGCATTTCTATTTTTTAATTTATGCTTGTGATAAGGGCCATTTAACCGATCTTAGCTTTTCTTTTTAGTACATTCTAAAATGGGCAGAAAATTCTTATTTTTGTTGTTTTACTTTACTAATTGTGGTGGACTAAATTATTAAGCTGATTTTTGGCCTTATTGTGATGAACTAGTGTTGGATCAGGTTTGGGCAAACATGTAAGGTGTTGCGTATTATAAAAAGAAAACCCTAATATTTGGGAAAGGGAATTCATAACATATTTGCTTTACGTGTGAGACTTGTGCTCTTTTGGTTCTTCATAGAATCTTCGAACTTGTCATGGGTACTCATCCATGTGGCATTCCTAAACATATCTTGATTGTGGCGCCGTGTTCATTCTCTTCTATTCTTATTTGATTCTAGTGTAAACTTTTTAGCTGTAAACGTCCGTTAACCCTCGACCATATCTAAAGATATACACATTAGATTTCAGTGGCTCAAGTCGAAGCACTGTAGAAAGGATGAACTACAAGGCGCAGGAGGTCAAATGACAAGAGTGAGATCTATGAAGGCTAAAGAGGCTCTAGGTATATTTGTTGCAATTTTATTTGAAGCAGGCCAAAGCGTTGAAGAATTGCAGCCCAAGATGACGAATTGCTTAATGCAAATTGAATGAATGAAGGCCTGAGGGCAGTATTCCATTCGACACCTATTTCTCTATCTAACAACTTGAGTCCAAATTGGTGAAATGGATCATGAAAGTTGCGTCTATGTGTGGCCAATCCACACCTATATTTTTTTCCGTTTCTTTTTTTTAATTTAAGCTTGTGATAAGGGCCATTTAACCGATCTTAGCTTTTCTTTTTAGTACATTCTAAAATGGGCAGAAAATTCTTATTTTTGTTGTTTTACTTTACTAATTGTGGTGGACTAAATTATTAAGCTAATTTTTGGCCTTATTGTGATGAACTAGTGTTGGATCAGGTTTGGGCAAACATGTAAGGTGTTGCGTATTATAAAAAGAAAACCCTAATATTTGGGAAAGGGAATTCATAACATATTTGCTTTACGTGTGAGACTTGTGCTCTTTTGGTTCTTCATAGAATCTTCGAACTTGTCATGGGTACTCATCCATGTGGCATTCCTAAGCATATCTTGATTGTGGCGCCGTGTTCATTCTCTTCTATTCTTATTTGATTCTAGTGTAAACTTTTTAGCTGTAAACGTCTGTTAACCCTCGACCATATCTGAAGATATACACATTAGATTTCTGTGGTTCAAGTCGAAGCATTGTAGAAAGGATGAACTACAAGGCAGGAGGTCAAATGACATGAATGAGATCTCTGAAGGCTAAAGAGGCTCTAGGTATATTTGTTGCAATTTTATTTGAAGCAGGCCAAAGCGTTGAAGAATTGCAGCCCAAGATGGCGAATTGCATAATGCAAATTGAATGAATGAAGGCTTGAGGGCAGTACTGAATTCGACACCTATTTCTCTATCTAACTACTTGAGTCCAAATTGGTGAAATGGATCATGAAAGCTGCGTCTATGGGTGGCCAATCAACACCTATAGTTTTATTGCATTTCTATTTTTTAATTTATGCTTGTGATAAGGGCCATTTAACCGATCTTAGCTTTTCTTTTTAGTACATTCTAAAATGGGCAGAAAATTCTTATTTTTGTTGTTTTACTTTACTAATTGTGGTGGACTAAATTATTAAGCTAATTTTTGGCCTTATTGTGATGAACTAGTGTTGGATCAGGTTTGGGCAAACATGTAAGGTGTTGCCTATTATAAAAAGAAAACCCTAATATTTGGGAAAGGGAATTCATAACATATTTGCTTTACGTGTGAGACTTGTGCTCTTTTGGTTCTTCATAGAATCTTCGAACTTGTCATGGATACTCATCCATGTGGCATTCCTAAACATATCTTGATTGTGGCGCCGTGTTCATTCTCTTCATTTCTTATTTGATTCTAGTGTAAACTTTTTAGCTGTAAATGTGCGTTGACCCTCGACCATATCTGAAGATATACGCATTAGATTTCTATGGCTCAAGTCGAAGCATTGTAGAAAGGATGAACTACAAGGCGCAGGAGGTCAAATGACATGAATGAGATCTCTGAAGGCTAAAGAGGCTCTAGGTATATTTGTTGCAATTTTCTTTGAAGCAGGCCAAAGCGTTGAAGAATTGCAGCCCAAGATGGCGAATTGCATAATGCAAATTGAATGAATGAAGGCTTGAGGGCAGTACTGAATTCGACACCTATTTCTCTATCTAACTACTTGAGTCCAAATTGGTGAAATGGATCATGAAAGCTGCGTCTATGGGTGGCCAATCAACACCTATAGTTTTTTTGCATTTCTATTTTTTAATTTATGCTTGTGATAAGGGCCATTTAACCGATCTTAGCTTTTCTTTTTAGTACATTCTAAAATGGGCAGAAAATTCTTATTTTTGTTGTTTTACTTTACTAATTGTGGTGGACTAAATTATTAAGCTAATTTTTGGCCTTATTGTGATGAACTAGTGTTGGATCAGGTTTGGGCAAACATGTAAGGTGTTGCGTATTATAAAAAGAAAACCCTAATATTTGGGAAAGGGAATTCATAACATATTTGCTTTACGTGTGAGACTTGTGCTCTTTTGGTTCTTCATAGAATCTTCGAACTTGTCATGGGTACTCATCCATGTGGCATTCCTAAGCATATCTTGATTGTGGCTGTGTTCATTCTCTTCTATTCTTATTTGATTCTAGTGTAAACTTTTTAGCTATAAACGTCCGTTAACCCCATATCTGAAGATATACACATTAGATTTCAGTGGCTCAAGTCGAAGCACTGTAGAAAGGATGAACTACAAGGCGCAGGAGGTCAAATGACAAGAGTGAGATCTATGAAGGCTAAAGAGGCTCTAGGTATATTTGTTGCAATTTTATTTGAAGCAGGCCAAAGCGTTGAAGAATTGCAGCCCAAGATGACGAATTGCTTAATGCAAATTGAATGAATGAAGGCTTGAGGGCGATATTCAATTCGACACCTATTTCTCTATCTAACAACTTGAGTCCAAATTGGTGAAATGGATCATGAAAGCTGCGTCTATGTGGGGCCAATCCACACCTATATTTTTTTGCGTTTCTTTTTTTTAATTTAAGCTTGTGATAAGGGCCATTTAACCGATCTTAGCTTTTCTTTTTAGTACATTCTAAAATGGGCAGAAAATTCTTATTTTTGTTGTTTTACTTTACTAATTGTGGTGGACTAAATTATTAAGCTAATTTTTGGCCTTATTGTGATGAACTAGTGTTGGATCAGGTTTGGGCAAACATGTAAGGTGTTGCGTATTATAAAAAGAAAACCCTAATATTTGGGAAAGGGAATTCATAACATATTTGCTTTACGTGTGAGACTTGTGCTCTTTTGGTTCTTCATAGAATCTTCGAACTTGTCATGGGTACTCATCCATGTGGCGTTCCTAAACATATCTTGATTGTGGCGCCGTGTTCATTCTCTTCTATTCTTATTTGATTCTAGTGTAAACTTTTTAGCTGTAAACGTCCGTTAACCCTCGACCATATCTGAAGATATACACATTAGATTTCAATGGCTCAAGTCGAAGCACTGTAGAAAGGATGAACTACAAGGCGCAGGAGGTCAAATGACATGAATGAGATCTCTGAAGGCTAAAGAGGCTCTAGGTATATTTGTTGCAATTTTCTTTGAAGCAGGCCAAAGCGTTGAAGAATTGCAGCCCAAGATGGCGAATTGCATAATGCAAATTGAATGAATGAAGGCTTGAGGGCAGTACTGAATTCGACACCTATTTCTCTATCTAACTACTTGAGTCCAAATTGGTGAAATGGATCATGAAAGCTGCGTCTATGGGTGGCCAATCAACACCTATAGTTTTTTTGCATTTCTATTTTTTAATTTATGCTTGTGATAAGGGCCATTTAACCGATCTTAGCTTTTCTTTTTAGTACATTCTAAAATGGGCAGAAAATTCTTATTTTTGTTGTTTTACTTTACTAATTGTGGTGGACTAAATTATTAAGCTGATTTTTGGCCTTATTGTGATGAACTTGTGTTGGATCAGGTTTGGGCAAACATGTAAGGTGTTGCGTATTATAAAAAGAAAACCCTAATATTTGGGAAAGGGAATTCATAACATATTTGCTTTACGTGTGAGACTTGTGCTCTTTTGGTTCTTCATAGAATCTTCGAACTTGTCATGGATACTCATCCATGTGGCATTCCTAAACATATCTTGATTGTGGCTCCGTGTTCATTCTCTTCTATTCTTATTTGATTCTAGTGTAAACTTTTTAGTCAGCATGTCCGTTGACCCTCGACCATATCTGAAGATATACGCATTAGATTTCTGTGGCTCAAGTCGAAGCAGTGTAGAAAGGATGAACTACAAGGCGCAGGAGGTCAAATGACATGAATGAGATGTATGAAGGCTAAAGAGGCTCTAGGTATATTTGTTGCAATTTTCTTTGAAGCAGGCCAAAGCGTTGAAGAATTGCAGCCCAAGATGGCGAATTGCATAATGCAAATTGAATGAATGAAGGCTTGAGGGCAGTATTCAATTCGACACCTATTTCTCTATCTAACTACTTGAGTCCAAATTGGTGAAATGGATCATGAAAGCTGCGTCTATGGGTGGCCAATCAACACCTATAGTTTTTTTGCATTTCTATTTTTTAATTTATGCTTGTGATAAGGGCCATTTAACCGATCTTAGCTTTTCTTTTTAGTACATTCTAAAATGGGCAGAAAATTCTTATTTTTGTTGTTTTACTTTACTAATTGTGGTGGACTAAATTATTAAGCTAATTTTTGGCCTTATTGTGATGAACTAGTGTTGGATCAGGTTTGGGCAAACATGTAAGGTGTTGCGTATTATAAAAAGAAAACCCTAATATTTGGGAAAGGGAATTCATAACATATTTGCTTTACGTGTGAGACTTGTGCTCTTTTGGTTCTTCATAGAATCTTCGAACTTGTCATGGATACTCATCCATGTGGCATTCCTAAACATATCTTGATTGTGGCGCCGTGTTCATTCTCTTCTATTCTTATTTGATTCTAGTGTAAACTTTTTAGCTGTAAATGTGCGTTGACCCTCGACCATATCTGAAGATATACACATTAGATTTCAATGGCTCAAGTCGAAGCACTGTAGAAAGGATTAACTACAAGGCGCAGGAGGTCAAATGACATGAATGAGATCTCTGAAGGCTAAAGAGGCTCTAGGTATATTTGTTGCAATTTTCTTTGAAGCAGGCCAAAGCGTTGAAGAATTGCAGCCCAAGATGGCGAATTGCATAATGCAAATTGAATGAATGAAGGCCTGAGGGCAGTATTCAATTCGACACCTATTTCTCTATCTAACTACTTGAGTCCAAATTGGTGAAATGGATCATGAAAGCTGCGTCTATGGGTGGCCAATCAACACCTATAGTTTTTTTGCATTTCTATTTTTTAATTTATGCTTGTGATAAGGGCCATTTAACCGATCTTAGCTTTTCTTTTTAGTACATTCTAAAATGGGCAGAAAATTCTTATTTTTGTTGTTTTACTTTACTAATTGTGGTGGACTAAATTATTAAGCTAATTTTTGGCCTTATTGTGATGAACTAGTGTTGGATCAGGTTTGGGCAAACATGTAAGGTGTTGCGTATTATAAAAGAAAACCCTAATATTTGGGAAAGGGAATTCATAACATATTTGCTTTACGTGTGAGACTTGTGCTCTTTTGGTTCTTCATAGAATCTTCGAACTTGTCATGGGTACTCATCCATGTGGCATTCCTAAGCATATCTTGATTGTGGCGCCATGTTCATTCTCTTCATTTCTTATTTGATTCTAGTGTAAACTTTTTCGCTGTAAACGTCCGTTAACCCTCGACCATATCTGAAGATATACACATTAGATTTCAATGGCTCAAGTCGGAGCACTGTAGAAAGGATTAACTACAAGGCGCAGGAGGTCAAATGACAAGAGTGAGATGTATGAAGGCTAAAGAGGCTCTAGGTATATTTGTTGCAATTTTATTTGAAGCAGGCCAAAGCGTTGAAGAATTGCAGCCCAAGATGACGAATTGCTTAATGCAAATTGAATGAATGAAGGCTTGAGGGCAAGATTCAATTCGACACCTATTTCTCTATCTAACAAATTATGTCCAATTTGGTGAAATGGTTCATGAAAGCTGCGTCTTTGAGGAGCCAATCCACTCCTATAGTTTTTGCATTTCTATTTTTAATTTATGCTTGTGATAAGGGCCATTTAACCGATCTTAGCTTTTCTTTTTAGTACATTCTAAAATGGGCAGAAAATTCTTATTTTTGTTGTTTTACTTTACTAATTGTGGTGGACTAAATTATTAAGCTAATTTTTGGCCTTATTGTGATGAACTAGTGTTGGATCAGGTTTGGGCAAACATGTAAGGTGTTGCGTATTATAAAAAGAAAACCCTAATATTTGGGAAAGGGAATTCATAACATATTTGCTTTACGTGTGAGACTTGTGCTCTTTTGGTTCTTCATAGAATCTTCGAACTTGTCATGGATACTCATCCATGTGGCATTCCTAAACATATCTTGATTGTGATGCCGTGTTCATTCTCTTCTACTCTTATTTGATTCTAGTGTAAACTTTTTAGCTGTAAATGTCCGTTAACCCTCGACCATATCTGAAGATATACACATTAGATTTCAGTGGCTCAAGTCCAAGCATTGTAGAAAGGATGAACTACAAGGCGCAGGAGGTCAAATGACATGAATGAGATCTCTGAAGGCTAAAGAGGCTCTAGGTATATTTGTTGCAATTTTATTTGAAGCAGGCCAAAGCGTTGAAGAATTGCAGCCCAAGATGGCGAATTGCATAATGCAAATTGAATGAATGAAGGCTTGAGGGCAGTACTGAATTCGACACCTATTTCTCTATCTAACTACTTGAGTCCAAATTGGTGAAATGGATCATGAAAGCTGCGTCTATGGGTGGCCAATCAACACCTATAGTTTTTGCATTTCTATTTTTAATTTATGCTTGTGATAAGGGCCATTTAACCGATCTTAGCTTTTCTTTTTAGTACATTCTAAAATGGGCAGAAAATTCTTATTTTTGTTGTTTTACTTTACTAATTGTGGTGGACTAAATTATTAAGCTAATTTTTGGCCTTATTGTGATGAACTAGTGTTGGATCAGGTTTGGGCAAACATGTAAGGTGTTGCGTATTATAAAAAGAAAACCCTAATATTTGGGAAAGGGAATTCATAACATATTTGCTTTACGTGTGAGACTTGTGCTCTTTTGGTTCTTCATAGAATCTTCGAACTTGTCATGGATACTCATCCATGTGGCATTCCTAAACATATCTTGATTGTGGCGCCGTGTTCATTCTCTTCTATTCTTATTTGATTCTAGTGTAAACTTTTTAGCTGTAAATGTGCGTTGACCCTCGACCATATCTGAAGATATACACATTAGATTTCAGTGGCTCAAGTCGAAGCATTGTAGAAAGGATAAGCTACAAGGCGTAGGAGGTCAAATGACATGAATGAGATCTCTGAAGGCTAAAGAGGCTCTAGGTATATTTGTTGCAATTTTATTTGAAGCAGGCCAACATGTTGAAGAATTGCAGCCCAAGATGACGAATTGCATAATGCAAATTGAATGAATGAAGGCCTGAGGGCAGTATTCAATTCGACACCTATTTCTCTATCTAACAACTTGAGTCCAAATTGGTGAAATGGATCATGAAAGCTGCGTCTATGTGTGGCCAATCCACACCTATAGTTTTTGCATTTCTATTTGTTAATTTATGCTTGTGATAAGGGCCATTTAACCGATCTTAGCTTTTCTTTTTAGTACATTCTAAAATGGGCAGAAAATTCTTATTTTTGTTGTTTTACTTTACTAATTGTGGTGGACTAAATTATTAAGCTAATTTTTGGCCTTATTGTGATGAACTAGTGTTGGATCAGGTTTGGGCAAACATGTAAGGTGTTGCGTATTATAAAAAGAAAACCCTAATATTTGGGAAAGGGAATTCATAACATATTTGCTTTACGTGTGAGACTTGTGCTCTTTTGGTTCTTCATAGAATCTTCGAACTTGTCATGGGTACTCATCCATGTGGCATTCCTAAACATATCTTGATTGTGGCGCCGTGTTCATTCTCTTCTATTCTTATTTGATTCTAGTGTAAACTTTTTAGCTGTAAATGTCCGTTAACCCTCGACCATATCTGAAGATATACACATTAGATTTCAGTGGCTCAAGTCGAAGCACTGTAGAAAGGATGAACTACAAGGCGCAGGAGGTCAAATGACATGAATGAGATCTATGAAGGCTAAAGAGGCTCTAGGTATATTTGTTGCAATTTTATTTGAAGCAGGCCAAAGCGTTGAAGAATTGCAGCCCAAGATGACGAATTGCTTAATGCAAATTGAATGAATGAAGGCCTGAGGGCAGTATTCAATTCGACACCTATTTCTCTATCTAACAACTTAAGTCCAAATTGGTGAAATGGATCATGAAAGCTGCGTCTATGTGTGGCCAATCCACACCTATATTTTTTTGCGTTTCTTTTTTTTAATTTAAGCTTGTGATAAGGGCCATTTAACTGATCTTAGCTTTTCTTTTTAGTACATTCTAAAATGGGCAGAAAATTCTTATTTTTGTTGTTTTACTTTACTAATTGTGGTGGACTAAATTATTAAGCTGATTTTTGGCCTTATTGTGATGAACTAGTGTTGGATCAGGTTTGGGCAAACATGTAAGGTGTTGCGTATTATAAAAAGAAAACCCTAATATTTGGGAAAGGGAATTCATAACATATTTGCTTTACGTGTGAGACTTGTGCTCTTTTGGTTCTTCATAGAATCTTCGAACTTGTCATGGGTACTCATCCATGTGGCATTCCTAAGCATATCTTGATTGTGGCGCCATGTTCATTCTCTTCATTTCTTATTTGATTCTAGTGTAAACTTTTTCGCTGTAAACGTCCGTTAACCCTCGACCATATCTGAAGATATACGCATTAGATTTCTGTGGCTCAAGTCGAAGCACTGTAGAAAGGATGAACTACAAGGCGCAGGAGGTCAAATGACATGAATGAGATCTCTGAAGGCTAAAGAGGCTCTAGGTATATTTGTTGCAATTTTCTTTGAAGCAGGCCAAAGCGTTGAAGAATTGCAGCCCAAGATGATGAATTGCATAATGCAAATTGAATGAATGAAGTCTTGAGGGCAATACTGAATTCGACACCTATTTCTCTATCTAACTACTTGAGTCCAAATTGGTGAAATGGATCATGAAAGCTGCGTCTATGGGTGGCCAATCAACACCTATAGTTTTTTTGCATTTCTATTTTTTAATTTATGCTTGTGATAAGGGCCATTTAACCGATCTTAGCTTTTCTTTTTAGTACATTCTAAAATGGGCAGAAAATTCTTATTTTTGTTGTTTCACTTTACTAATTGTGGTGGACTAAATTATTAAGCTGATTTTTGGCCTTATTGTGATGAACTTGTGTTGGATCAGGTTTGGGCAAACATGTAAGGTGTTGCGTATTATAAAAAGAAAACCCTAATATTTGGGAAAGGGAATTCAAAACATATTTGCTTTACGTGTGAGACTTGTGCTCTTTTGGTTCTTCATAGAATCTTCGAACTTGTCATGGGTACTCATCCATGTGGCGCTCCTAAACATATCTTGATTGTGGCTTCGTGTTCATTCTCTTCTATTCTTATTTGATTCTAGTGTAAACTTGTTAGTTGTAAACGTCCGTTAACCCTCGACCATATCTGAAGATATACACATTAGATTTTAGTGGCTCAAGTCGAAGCACTGTAGAAAGGATGAACTACAAGGCGCAGGAGGTCAAATGACAAGAGTGAGATCTATGAAGGCTAAAGAGGCTCTAGGTATATTTGTTGCAATTTTATTTGAAGCAGGCCAAAGCGTTGAAGAATTGCAGCCCAAGATGACGAATTGCTTAATGCAAATTGAATGAATGAAGGCCTGAGGGCAGTATTCAATTCGACACCTATTTCTCTATCTAACAACTTAAGTCCAAATTGGTGAAATGGATCATGAAAGCTGCGTCTATGTGTGGCCAATCCACACCTATAGTTTTTGCATTTCTATTTTTAATTTAAGCTTGTGATAAGGGCCATTTAACTGATCTTAGCTTTTCTTTTTAGTACATTCTAAAATGGGCAGAAAATTCTTATTTTTGTTGTTTTACTTTACTAATTGTGGTGGACTAAATTATTAAGCTGATTTTTGGCCTTATTGTGATGAACTAGTGTTGGATCAGGTTTGGGCAAACATGTAAGGTGTTGCGTATTATAAAAAGAAAACCCTAATATTTGGGAAAGGGAATTCATAACATATTTGCTTTACGTGTGAGACTTGTGCTCTTTTGGTTCTTCATAGAATCTTCGAACTTGTCATGGGTACTCATCCATGTGGCATTCCTAAACATATCTTGATTGTGGCTTCGTGTTCATTCTCTTCTATTCTTATTTGATTCTAGTGTAAACTTTTTAGCTGTAAACGTCCGTTAACCCTCGACCATATCTGAAGATATACACATTAGATTTCTGTGGCTCAAGTCAAGCATTGTAGAAAGGATGAACTACAAGGCAGGAGGTCAAATGACATGAATGAGATCTATGAAGGCTAAAGAGGCTCTAGGTATATTTGTTGCAATTTTATTTGAAGCAGGCCAAAGCGTTGAAGAATTGCAGCCCAAGATGACGAATTGCTTAATGCAAATTGAATGAATGAAGGCCTGAGGGCAGTATTCAATTCGACACCTATTTCTCTATCTAACAACTTGAGTCCAAATTGGTGAAATGGATCATGAAAGCTGCGTCTATGTGGGGCCAATCCACACCTATAGTTTTTTTGCATTTCTATTTTTTAATTTATGCTTGTGATAAGGGCCATTTAACCGATCTTAGCTTTTCTTTTTAGTACATTCTAAAATGGGCAGAAAATTCTTATTTTTGTTGTTTTACTTTACTAATTGTGGTGGACTAAATTATTAAGCTGATTTTTGGCCTTATTGTGATGAACTAGTGTTGGATCAGGTTTGGGCAAACATGTAAGGTGTTGCGTATTATAAAAAGAAAACCCTAATATTTGGGAAAGGGAATTCAAAACATATTTGCTTTACGTGTGAGACTTGTGCTCTTTTGGTTCTTCATAGAATCTTCGAACTTGTCATGGGTACTCATCCATGTGGCATTCCTAAACATATCTTGATTGTGGCTTCGTGTTCATTCTCTTCTATTCTTATTTGATTCTAGTGTAAACTTGTTAGTTGTAAACGTCCGTTAACCCTCGACCATATCTGAAGATATACACATTAGATTTTAGTGGCTCAAGTCGAAGCACTGTAGAAAGGATGAACTACAAGGCGCAGGAGGTCAAATGACAAGAGTGAGATCTATGAAGGCTAAAGAGGCTCTAGGTATATTTGTTGCAATTTTATTTGAAGCAGGCCAAAGCGTTGAAGAATTGCAGCCCAAGATGACGAATTGCTTAATGCAAATTGAATGAATGAAGGCCTGAGGGCAGTATTCAATTCGACACCTATTTCTCTATCTAACAACTTAAGTCCAAATTGGTGAAATGGATCATGAAAGCTGCGTCAATGTGGGGCCAATCCACACCTATATTTTTTTGCGTTTCTTTTTTTTTAATTTAAGCTTGTGATAAGGGCCATTTAACTGATCTTAGCTTTTCTTTTTAGTACATTCTAAAATGGGCAGAAAATTCTTATTTTTGTTGTTTTACTTTACTAATTGTGGTGGACTAAATTATTAAGCTGATTTTTGGCCTTATTGTGATGAACTAGTGTTGGATCAGGTTTGGGCAAACATGTAAGGTGTTGCGTATTATAAAAAGAAAACCCTAATATTTGGGAAAGGGAATTCATAACATATTTGCTTTACGTGTGAGACTTGTGCTCTTTTGGTTCTTCATAGAATCTTCGAACTTGTCATGGGTACTCATCCATGTGGCATTCCTAAACATATCTTGATTGTGGCGCCGTGTTCATTCTCTTCTATTCTTATTTGATTCTAGTGTAAACTTTTTAGCTGTAAACGTCCGTTAACCCTCGACCATATCTGAAGATATACACATTAGATTTCTGTGGCTCAAGTCAAAGCACTGTAGAAAGGATGAACTACAAGGCGCAGGAGGTCAAATGACATGAATGAGATCTCTGAAGGCTAAAGAGGCTCTAGGTATATTTATTGCAATTTTCTTTGAAGCCGGCCAAAGCGTTGAAGAATTGCAGCCCAAGATGATGAATTGCATAATGCAAATTGAATGAATGAAGTCTTGAGGGCAATACTGAATTCGACACCTATTTCTCTATCTAACTACTTGAGTCCAAATTGGTGAAATGGATCATGAAAGCTACGTCGATGGGTGGCCAATCAACACCTATAGTTTTTTTGCATTTCTATTTTTTAATTTATGCTTGTGATAAGGGCCATTTAACCGATCTTAGCTTTTCTTTTTAGTACATTCTAAAATGGGCAGAAAATTCTTATTTTTGTTGTTTCACTTTACTAATTGTGGTGGACTAAATTATTAAGCTGATTTTTGGCCTTATTGTGATGAACTTGTGTTGGATCAGGTTTGGGCAAACATGTAAGGTGTTGCGTATTATAAAAAGAAAACCCTAATATTTGGGAAAGGGAATTCATAACATATTTGCTTTACGTTTCAGACTTGTGCTCTTTTGGTTCTTCATAGAATCTTCGAACTTGTCATGGGTACTCATCCATGTGGCGTTCCTAAACATATCTTGATTGTGACGCCGTGTTCATTCTCTTCTACTCTTATTTGATTCTAGTGTAAACTTTTTAGCTGTAAACGTCCATTAACCCTCGACCATATCTGAAGATATACACATTAGATTTCAGTGGCTCAAGTCGAAGCACTGTAGAAAGGATGAACTACAAGGCGCAGGAGGTCAAATGACAAGAGTGAGATCTATGAAGGCTAAAGAGGCTCTAGGTATATTTGTTGCAATTTTATTTGAAGCAGGCCAACGTGTTGAAGAATTGCAGCCCAAGATGACGAATTGCTTAATGCAAATTGAATGAATGAAGGCCTGAGGGCAGTATTGAATTCGACACCTATTTCTCTATCTAACAACTTCAGTCCAAATTGGTGAAATGGACCATGAAAGCTGCGTCTATGTGTGGCCAATCCACACCTATATTTTTTTGCGTTTCTTTTTTTTAATTTGAGCTTGTGATAATAGCCATTTAACCGATCTTAGCTTTTCATTTTATTACATTCTAAAATGGGCAGAAAATTCTTATTTTTGTTGTTTTACTTTACTAATTGTGGTGGACTAAATTATTAAGCTGATTTTTGGCCTTATTGTGATGAACTTGTGTTGGATCAGGTTTGGGCAAACATGTAAGGTGTTGCGTATTATAAAAAGAAAACCCTAATATTTGGGAAAGGGAATTCATAACATATTTGCTTTACGTGTGAGACTTGTGCTGTAACATCCCCAAATTTACAACTAAGATAAATATTAATTAGCAATAGCAAAAACCAAGAGAATCTGGACAAATGTTATGAAACACAACAAATAGACTACTTAAGTATGTCTAGAGAAAAATGCAAAGAATTACGAAAATGCCATCACTTAGTGGAAATTACAAAAATGCCCTTGCTATGTAAAGGAAATTACCAAACTACCCTTGCCTTATTAAATGACAAAGATACCCTTACTGTATGAATGGAATTACAAGAATACCACTATCATTGTCTAATTACAAAAATATCCTTGTCTTAGTTAAAGAAATTACTACAACGCCATTTACACAAATCCCTAGACTTGTCTTTAGACAAGAATGAATCTAAGCCATTGGATTAAGATGATAACACAATAATTTAACCACATACATCATACACATTTTTGAATCACATACATGCACTAAATGTTAGAAAATCTCCACTAACATCTTTGCACAAAACATGGAAACATGTTTGCATAAAACATGGAGCATTTTCATCCAACATGTTTGCATAAAACATGGAAACGTGTTTGCATAAAACATGGAAACATGTTTGCACAAAACAAGGAGCATTTTCATCCTAAAATTCAGCCAACATGTTTCCATAAATCATGCTCCAAGTGCTTTCCTTCTTCTGTTTTTTCTCTAATCTTTCCACTATAAATACTCCTCAAACTCTCTTCAATTCAGAAACTCCCTAAGTGTTCTTTCTTTCTTATTCTATCATTCTTCTTATGTTCTTCAAAGACTTCTCTTGATCCTCTTAACTTCATCCAAACACTTAAATCCTAAGTCCAAACTTTCACTAGCCCTCACAAGAGTTACAATCTTTAACTCTAGTGAGAAATATTTTCTTAAGCACTCAAGTTCTAGAGCCAAGATTCAAGGAGGGTCATCCACTCTAAGGACTCTTGTTCAAGCTTAAGGAAGAAGAGAAGGACCCTTTTTTAGACCCTACACAAGAGGTAGGAGCCCTCACTTTGGTTGTGTAAGCCATGATGACATCTAACCTTGCTCATGGTTAGGATGCCATCAAGCTTATGTTTGTTGATAAAAATGTTTCAAGGGGATATTGTATAAATATTTTGTGAAAGCCCTTGTTCCATTCTGCTTCCAAAGTGATATTATGTTGCTTTCATGCTCAAATGATGCTTGAAATATGTTGTGTGATCCTTGTGTTAAAATAAGTGACATAAAACATGAAAATGATAAGTGCTGGATTTTTGGCTGTTTCTTGCAGTAGGTGTTCCGAAATTTAATACTCATAAAATATGAAATATCTTGAAATAAAAATATTTTTACCATAAACTAGACGCATCATAAAACACTCTCCAAAAAGAATCACCCAAAACAGAGTTTTCTAGCTCAAGATATAAATTTTTAAAGTAGAGCCTAAGACTAAAACTTTAAATCCGACCTTGTAGTAGTAAAATAGGTGTAACTCACTCTAGAAAAATGCAAATGGACTGATTTCAACTTTGTTGGAGAGCTAACACATATAGGAATACACCCATGTATGTTATGTAGCTTTGTACCACGTAAATACAGAATGAGAAATAAATTTCGGAATAGTGTACTGTGAAAGTGCAGTTTGGAAAGGTTCTGGCTAAGGAAAGACTTGGTATTTAAGCGTGTCCATTGTGACCGACCTCTCTTTCCTGGGAACCCTCCTATGCATGGTTTACAGTTGATTTACACTATTCCAAAGATGTAAATGCTAAAATTTGATGAGTTAGGAATTTGGAACTACCTTTACTAAGCTGAGATAACAAGTATACAGATAATTATAAACTTTCTTCTAAAAGATGTCAAAACTATAAATAAAAGAATCAAGTCTTGTAAAGAGAGAATTTTAAGAATTTAAGTAGAATAATAATCTTCAAGAGTTATATGAAAGTCATAATAAAAATATATAAAGAACCTATAATAATATTTTGAAGTGCATTAATGTATTAATGGAATGCTAAGAGTACAAAGAACACTAAGAGAAAAAGATAATACTAAGACATCCATTACCTCTTACGAACACTAGGAACTCAACTTGATAACTTTGGTTGGTTAATATGAATCATCTATGGAAGTGTTTACTATGAGATTTACATGATATTGTCCATGTTTTATGAAGTGATTTATAGTAATGTGAATGTATGGTGATGAATTATGAAATGATGAGGATGAATGATTGATTGCCCAGGATTTATTGTGATTACATGATAATATGCATACATTCATTTTCAAAAGAAATAATAAAAGTAAAGTTTGAAAAAGTAGCAATGAAAGTCTGGAAAAGTGGACTTGAGCTAAACTCACGGCTTAACCCCCTAAACCGTTGAGATCACGGCAACGGAATGAAAACCAAAAAGGTTATGGCGACGGCCATGGTATGAGCTCATTACCCTTTAGGGTGGTCTAAGGCATTGATGCATTCATCCCATGAGTAATTAAGAAATATGTTGATGAAATAAATGAAAGATGATGATCACTAAACAAGTGAATGTTGAGGATGAGTAATCATGAAATGCATGCAGCTCCTAAATGATTATTGCTTATTAGTGGTTTTACATGATATGCTTATATGTATGCTTGATGAAATACTAATTGGATATTTCTGCTAATGTTCAAGATTAGTTTAAAAGTAACTGCACTTCGGCTAATCACGTTTGTGAAAGTTTGATAATTGAATCCTTACCTGCTCACCTTTTTATAATAAACCCGAAGTGACTGGGACGACAACGATGACACTTTTAGTACAAGTAGGAACTACTGAGAAATCATGTATTTCTCACTCCCATGTTTATTTTCCGTTGTCGTTACCAGAGACAGACGTGTCCACCTAAAGCAACAAAGCTGTAGCTGAGGAAGGAGATAGCGCGTGAAGATTTCAAACCTTTCAAGTAGGAGCATTCCGAGCTTTAGTTACATTATAGTTTGTGAGAAACAATTAGTAATAGTAGAACTTATATTGTTATTTGTAATAACTTATCAGTATGATATATGCCCTGTTGTGACTTATGTATTAAGTGATTATATTCCAGTTTATGTGATAATAGTTCTACACTTAGTCTCTTATTCCGCTTATTTAATTAAGTGCGCAATGTAACTTAATTATTATCTATAAAAGCGCTATGTATTTCACTTCTCGTTACAGGCTTAAGTTTTCAAACAATTAATTTATTTTAAAAAAAAAACTTCCACTATTTTTCTAAGTTAATTTCAAAAGAAAATAAATGCAAGGCATAAGTGACAACTAATAGAATCCAAATGTGAACTTAAGCATAGTGGGGTTCTATTAGGGTGTTACATTATGGTATCAGAGCAATTCATCCTATTTAAGCCTGAGGAATGGACTGACTATGCTTCTGTCTATGATATCATGCTATTAATCTTATCTGTATGATGGGATATAGGATTTAGAAATGCATGATCGTCTTGTGATACAACCATAGTTGCTACCATGCTTAGCTATAGTATTGAGCCTGATCAACTCGATGACTGTTGTTTGGTGTGTCTAGGAACTAATGGCAGCAAACAGACGTACGCATGGGGCACGCGGTGGAGGTAATCGTGATGAACTGGCAAATGCACTCCAGGAGATGGCTAGGGCTATGCAAGCACAAGCAACAGTGATGATGGAGCAGATGAATAGGATGTCAGAGGAATCAGTTGGGAACCAAGAACATGGAAAATTCTTAGAATTTAAGAGGGCTGGACCTCCAGAATTCAAAGGGACAACTAACCCCGAAATAGCTGACGGATGGATTCAAGAGATGGAGAAGGTTTTCACAGTGGTAGAATGCTCTGATGAACAAAAGGTGGCATTCTCTACTTATATGCTGAAAGGAGAGGCTGCCGCGTGGTGGAAGGGTGCAAAGGGCTTGCTTGAAAGTGCTGACATACAGATTACGTGGGAGGTTTTCTATGCTACGTTCCATAAGAAATATTTTCCAGATCCGGTTAAGAAGGCAAAGGAAGTAGAATTTACATTAGACAGTGAAATCGAAGTGTGGCTGAGTACACAGCTAAGTTTGAAGAACTGATCAAACACTCAACTAGCTACCAAAGGGATCCCAACGAGGCTTGGAAATGCATGAAATATGAGAGTGGTTTGAGGCCAGACCGATCTTAGCTTTTCTTTTTAGTACATTCTAAAATGGGCAGAAAATTCTTATTTTTGTTGTTTTACTTTACTAATTGTGGTGGACTAAATTATTAAGCTGATTTTTGGCCTTATTGTGATGAACTTGTGTTGGATCAGGTTTGGGCAAACATGTAAGGTGTTGCGTATTATAAAAAGAAAACCCTAATATTTGGGAAAGGGAATTCATAACATATTTGCATTACGTGTGAGACTTGTGCTCTTTTGGTTCTTCATATAATCTTCGAACTTGTCATGGGTACTCATCCATGTGGCGTTCCTAAACATATCTTGATTGTGGCGCCGTGTTCATTCTCTTCTATTCTTATTTGATTCTAGTGTAAACTTTTTAGCTGTAAACGTCCGTTAACCCTCGACCATATCTGAAGATATACACATTAGATTTCAATGGCTCAAGTCGAAGCACTGTAGAAAGGATGAACTACAAGGCGCAGGAGGTCAAATGACAAGAGTGAGATCTATGAAGGCTAAAGAGGCTCTAGGTATATTTGTTGCAATTTTATTTGAAGCAGGCCAAAGAATTGAAGAATTGCAGCCCAAGATGACGAATTGCTTAATGCAAATTGAATGAATGAAGGCCTGAGGGCAGTATTCAATTCGACACCTATTTCTCCATCTAACAACTTGAGTCCAAATTGGTGAAATGGATCATGAAAGCTGCGTCTATGTGTGGCCAATCCACACCTATATTTTTTTGCGTTTCTTTTTTTTAATTTAAGCTTGTGATAAGGGCCATTTAACCGATCTTAGCTTTAAATTTTAGTACATTCTAAAATGGGCAGAAAATTCTTATTTTTGTTGTTTTACTTTACTAATTGTGGTGGACTAAATTATTAAGCTGATTTTTGGCCTTATTGTGATGAACTTGTGTTGGATCAGGTTTGGGCAAACATGTAAGGTGTTGCGTATTATAAAAAGAAAACCCTAATATTTGGGAAAGGGAATTCATAACATATTTGCATTACGTGTGAGACTTGTGCTCTTTTGGTTCTTCATATAATCTTCGAACTTGTCATGGGTACTCATCCATGTGGCGTTCCTAAACATATCTTGATTGTGGCGCCGTGTTCATTCTCTTCTATTCTTATTTGATTCTAGTGTAAACGTTTTAGTCAGAAACGTCCGTTAACCCTCGACCATATCTGAAGATATACACATTAGATTTCAGTGGCTCAAGTCAAGCAATCGTAGAAAGGATGAACTACAAGGCGCAGGAGGTCAAATGACAAGAGTGAGATCTATGAAGGCTAAAGAGGCTCTAGGTATATTTGTTGCAATTTTATTTGAAGCAGGCCAAAGCGTTGAAGAATTGCAGCCCAAGATGACGAATTGCTTAATGCAAATTGAATAAATGAAGGCTTGAGGGCAGTATTCAATTCGACACCTATTTCTCCATCTAACAACTTGAGTCCGAATTGGTGAAATGGATCATGAAAGCTGCGTCTATGTGTGGCCAATCCACACCTATATTTTTTTGCGTTCCTTTTTTTTAATTTAAGCTTGTGATAAGGGCCATTTAACCGATCTTAGCTTTTCTTTTTAGTACATTCTAAAATGGGCAGAAAATTCTTATTTTTGTTGTTTTACTTTACAAATTGTGGTGGACTAAATTATTAAGCTGATTTTTGGCCTTATTGTGATGAACTTGTGTTGGATCAGGTTTGGGCAAACATGTAAGGTGTTGCGTATTATAAAAAGAAAACCCTAATATTTGGGAAAGGGAATTCATAACATATTTGCATTATGTGTGAGACTTGTGCTCTTTTGGTTCTTCATATAATCTTCGAACTTGTCATGGGTACTCATCCATGTGGCGTTCCTAAACATATCTTGATTGTGGCGCCGTGTTCATTCTCTTCTATTCTTATTTGATTCTAGTGTAAACGTTTTAGCTGTAAACGTCCGTTAACCCTCGACCATATCTGAAGATATACACATTAGATTTCAGTGGCTCAAGTCGAAGCACTGTAGAAAGGATGAACTACAAGGCGCAGGAGGTCAAATGACAAGAGTGAGATCTATGAAGGCTAAGGAGGCTCTAGGTATATTTGTTGCAATTTTATTTGAAGCAGGCCAAAGCGTTGAAGAATTGCAGCCCAAGATGACGAATTGCTTAATGCAAATTGAATGAATGAAGGCTTGAGGGCAGTATTCAATTCGACACCTATTTCTCCATCTAACTACTTGAGTCCAAATTGGTGAAATGGATCATGAAAGCTGCGTCTGTGTGTGGCCAATCCACACCTATATTTTTTTGCGTTCCTTTTTTTTAATTTAAGCTTGTGATAAGGGCCATTTAACCGATCTTAGCTTTTCTTTTTAGTACATTCTAAAATGGGCAGAAAATTCTTATTTTTGTTGTTTTACTTTACTAATTGTGGTGGACTAAATTATTAAGCTGATTTTTGGCCTTATTGTGATGAACTTGTGTTGGATCAGGTTTGGGCAAACATGTAAGGTGTTGCGTATTATAAAAAGAAAACCCTAATATTTGGGAAAGGGAATTCATAACATATTTGCTTTACGTGTGAGACTTGTGCTCTTTTGGTTCTTCATAGAATCTTCGAACTTGTCATGGGTACTCATCCATGTATGCCGTTAAATAAACATATCTTGATTGTGGCGCCGTGTTCATTCTCTTCTATTCTTATTTGATTCTAGTGAAAACTTTTTACCTGTAAACGTCCGTTAACCCTCGACCATATCTGAAGATATACACTGTAACACCCTAATAGAACCCCATTGTGCTGAAGTTCACATTTGGATTCTATTAGTTGTCATTTATGCCTTACATTTATTTTCTTTTGAAATTAACTTAGAAAAATAGTGGAAGTTTTTTTTTCTTTAAATAAATTAATTTTTTGAAAACTTAAGCTCAGAACTAGAAGTGAAATACATAGCGCTTTTATAGATAATAATCAAGTTACATTGTGCACTTAATTAAATAAGCGGAATAAGAGACTAAGTGTAGAACTATTATCACATAAACTGGAATATAATCACTTAATACATAAGTCACAACAGGGCATATCATACTGATAAGTTATTACAAATAATAATATAAGTTCTACTATTACTAATTGTTTCTCACAAACTATAATGTAACTAAAGCTCGGAATGCTCCTACTTGAACGGTTTGAAATCTTCACGTGCTACCTCCTTCCTCGCCTACAGCCGTTGCTTTAGGTGGACACGTCTGTCTCTGGTAACGACAACGGAAAATAAACATAGGAGTGAGAAATACATGATTTCTCAGTAGGAGTTCCTACTTGTACTAAAAGTGTCATCGTTGTCATCCCAGTCACTTCGGGTTTATTATAAAAAGGTGAACAGGTAAGGATTCAATTATCAAACTTTCACAAATGTGATTAGTCAAGTGCGATTACTTTTAAACTAATCTTGAACATTAGCGTAAATATCCATTCAAGATTTCATCAAGCATACATATAAGCATATCACGTAAAACCACTAATAAGCAATAATCATTTAGGAGCTGCATGCATTTCATGATTACTCATCCTCAACATTCACTTGTTTAGTGATCAACATATTTCTTAATTACTCACGGATGAATGCATCAATGCCTTAGACCACCCTAAAAGGGTAATGAGCTCATACCATGGCCGTCGCCATAACCTTTTTGGTTTTCATTCCGTTGCCGTGATCTCAGCGGTTTAGGGGGTTAAGCCGTGAGTTTAGCTCAAGTCCACTTTTCCAGACTTTCATTGCTACTTTTTCAAACTTTACTTTTATTATTTCTTTTGAAAATGAATGTATGCATATTATCATGTAATCACAATAAATCCTGGGCAATCAATCATTCATCCTCATCATTTCATAATTCATCACCATACATTCACATTACTATAAATCACTTCATAAAACATGGACAATATCATGTAAATCTCATAGTAAACACTTTCATAGATGATTCATATTAACCGACCAAAGTTATCAAGTTGAGTTCCTAGTGTCCGTAAGAGGTAATGGATGTCTTAGTATTATCTTTTTCTCTTAGTGTTCTTTGTACTCTTAGCATTCCATTAATACATTAATGCACTTCAAAATATTATTATAGGTTCTTTATATATTTTTATTATGACTTTCATATAACTCTTGAAGATTATTATTCTACTTAAATTCTTAAAATTCTCTCTTTACAAGACTTGATTCTTTTATTTATAGTTTTGACATCTTTTAGAAGAAAGTTTATAATTCTCTGTATACTTGTTATCTCAGCTTAGTAAAGGTAGTTCCAAATTCCTAACTCATCAAATTTTAGCATTTACATCTTTGGAATAGTGTAAATCAACTGTAAACCATGCATAGGAAGGTTCCCAGGAAAGAGAGGTGGGTCACAATGGATATGCTTAAATACCAAGTCTTTCCTTAGCCAGAACCTTTCCAAACTGCACTTTCACAGTACACTATCCCGAAATTTATTTCTCATTCTGTATTTACATGGTACAAAGCTTTATACATAACATACATGGGTGTATTCCTATATGTGTTAGCTCTCCAACAAAGTTGAAATCAGTCCATTTGCATTTTTCTAGAGTGAGTTACATCTATTTTACTACTACAAGGTCAGATTTAAAGTTTCAGTCTTAGGCTCTACTTTAAAAATTTATATCTTGAGCTAGAAAACTCCGTTTTGGGTGATTCTTTTTGGAGAGTGTTCTATAATGAGTCTAGTTTATAGTAAAATTATTTTAATTTCGAGATACTTGATATTTTACGAACATTAGCTTTCGAAGTACCTGCTGCCAGAAACAACTAGAAATTCTAGCACCTACCATTTTCATGTCTTAAGTTACCTTTATTAAATCAGGTTTCACATACAATCTTTTCAAGTTATATTTGAGTTTGATAACATCATAAGGGTACTCATAACAAAATAGAACATGTCATATTTCTAAAAATATATTTTTCAAATAATCATTTAAAACTTTTGACAATAACTCAAACTTGAGGCATTCTATCAAGGTTAGAAGCCAACAATGCTTGAACAATTAAAGATGAAGCTCCTACCTCTTGTGTAGGGTCTAAAAAGGGTCCTTCTCTTCTTCCTTAAGCTTTGAACAAGAGTCTTTGGAGTGGATGACCCTTCTTGAATCTTGGCTCTAGAACTTGAGTGCTTAAGAAAATATTTCTCACTAGAGTTAAAGATTGTAACTTTTGTGAGGGCTAGTGAAAGTTTGGACTTAGGATTTAAGTGTTTGGATGAAGTTTAGAGGATCAAGAGAAGTCTTTGAAGAACATAAGAAGAATGATAGAATAAGAAAGAAAGAACACTTAGGGAGTTTTTGAATTGAAGAGAGTTTGAGGAGTATTTATAGTGGAAAGATTAGAGAAAAAACAGAAGAAGGAAAGCACTTGGAGCATGATTTATGGCAACATGTTGGCTGAATTTTGGGATGAAAATGCTCCTTGTTTTGTGCAAACACGTTTCCATGTTTTGTGCAAACACGTTTCCATGTTTTATACAAACATGTTGGATGAAAATGCTCCATGTTTTATGCAAACATGTTTCCATGTTTTGTGCAAAGATGTTAGTGGATATTTTCTAACCTTTAGTGCATGTATGTGATTCAGAAATGTGTATGATGTATGTGGTTAAATTATTGTGTTATCATCTTAATCCAATGTCTTAGATTCATTCTTGTCTAAAGACAAGTCTAGGGATTTGTGTAAATGGCGTTGTAGTAATTTCTTTAACTAAGACAAGGATATTTTTGTAATTAGACAATGATAGTGGTATTCTTGTAATTCCATTCATAGAGTAAGGGTATCTTTGTCATTTAATAAGGCAAGGGTAGTTTGGTAATTTCCTTTACATAGCAAGGGCATTTTCGTAATTTCCACTAAGTGATGGCATTTTCGTAATTCTTTGCATTTTTCTCTAGACATACTTAAGTAGACTATTTGTTGTGTTTCATAACATTTGTCCAGATTCTCTTGGTTTTGCTATCGCTAATTAATATTTATCTTAGTTATAAATTTGGGGATGTTACATTTCTCCCCTTCTTATTAAAAATTTTGCCCTCAAAATTTGATACCTGTGAATAGGTTCGGAAATTCTTTTCACATAGCATCCTCGAGCTCCCATGTGTGCTCTTCCATTCCATCTTGTCCCCAGGCTACTCGGACCAGAGATACCGATTTGTTTCTCAGCTGCTTGATGCCATGATCCACGATCCTCATCGGTGGTAATTCAAAAGTTAAGTCATCTTTTAATTGTATAGTTTCTGGCTCAAACACATGACTGGGGTCTGACTGATACTTTCGCAATTGGGACACATGAAAAACATTGTGTAGGTTAGACAAATTTGGAGGTAATGCAATTTGGTAGGCGGAGGGACCTACCTTTTTGAGGATTTGGAAGGGTCCTAAGAATCTAGGGCTTAGCTTTTTGACTTTCATTGTACGACCTATACCTGTGGTAGGAGTAATTCGCAAGAATATGTGTTCTCCTTCTTGAAATTCGAGAGGTTTCCTTCTCTTGTCGGATAGCTCTTCCGCTACTCGAGCAAAGGAGGATTCCTTCCCTAATTTTCCTTATTTGTTTGGTTGTCTCTTCTACCAAATCAGGGCCCAAAATACTTTGCTCTCCCAGGTCACACCAACAAAGTGGTGATTGACACTTTCTACCATACAAAGCCTCATAAGGTGCCATCCCAATGCTAGTGTGGTAACTATTATTATATGCAAACTCAATCAATGGAAGCTGTTTGTCCCAACTTTTTGGCTGGTCTAAGACACATGCTCTTAGCATATCCTCAAGGGTTTGAATTGTTCTTTCTGATTGTCCATCAGTCTGAGGGTGATAGGCAGTGCTTAGACACAACTTTGAACCAAATACCTTTTGCAAAGCTCCCCAAAATCTTGAGGTGAACCTTGGATCCCTATCTGAGACAATGGTTTTGGGTACTCCATGGAGCCTTATTATCTCTTGGACGTATAGCTGAGCTAACTTTTCCAAAGGGTAATTTGCTCGAATGGGTAAAAAGTGAGCAGATTTGGTCAATCTATCTACAATTACCCATATGGAGTCATGTCCAGTAGGCATTCTTGGCAATCCCATCACGAAATCCGTGGATATTCCTTCCCACTTCCATTCGGGGATTTCGAGAGGTTGTAGCACTCCGGAGGGTTTTTGATGCTCTATCTTCACTTTTTGGCATACCAAACATTTTTGCACTATATTTGCTATATCTGCTTTTATCTTTGGCCACCAGAACATCTTTTTTAGGTCATGGTACATCTTGGTTATATCGGGGTGTACACTAAATTGACTCTTGTGGGCTTCTTCCAAAATGCTAGCTCTCAATCCTTCTTTTGCAGGTACACAGATTCTCCCTTGGTATCTCCACACTCCTTCCTTATCCTGGACAAACTCTTTCAACTTTCCCCGCTCGACAAGGGTTAAGGTTCTAAAGAAAACCTCATCTTCCCTTTGGGCTAGAATTATTTGATCCTTAAGGCTACTGGTTACACTTAGTTGGCTTAATGAATTTGTTCTCAAGTCCCCTATATCCTAAGTTGAGGTTCCTAAAATCTTCTATCAGCTCATTTTCTTTCACCATGAGCCAAGCAGCATGCAAGGACTTACGACTCAAAGCGTCTGCTACCACATTTGTCTTTCCTGGGTGGTAGTTCAACCCAAAGTCATAGTCCTTGAGAAACTCCATCCAACGCCTTTGTCTCATATTGAGTTCCTTTTGGTTGAAGAGGTATTTCAGACTTTTGTGGTCAGAAAAGACTTCAAACCTTACACCATAAAGATGATGTCTCCAGATTTTTAAGGCAAAGACAATAGCTGCTAGCTCTAAGTCATGGGTTGGGTAATTTACTTCATGGGGTTTGAGCTGTCTAGAGGCATAGGCTACTACATTCCTATTTTGCATCAAAACACATCCTAGTCCTCTTCCCGAGGCATCACAATACACCTCAAATTTTTCTTTTGGGTCAGGTAAGATTAGGACAGGGGTAGTGGTCAACTTCTTTTTTTAGTTATTGGAAACTCTCTTCACATTCTGGGCTCCATATAAAAGCTGAATTCTTCCTTGTTAGCTTTGTGAGGGGTAAGGCAATTTGGGAAAAACCTCTAATGAACCTTCGGTAGTAACTGGCTAGCCCTAGAAAACTCCTAATCTCCTTCACAGTGGTAGAGGTTTCCCATTGTTGCACCGCTTCTATCTTACTTGGGTCTACTGCTATTCCCCCATGTGACACTACATGACCTAAGAACTTAACTTCCTTCATCCAAAATTCACACTTGGACAACTTTGCATAAAGTTTCTTGTTCCTCAACACCTCCAACACCACTCGTAAGTGTTCTTTGTGCTCTTCTTCAGTTCTAGAGTAAACTAGAATGTCATCGATGAACACTATTACAACTTTGTCCAAGTATGGTCTAAATATCCTATTCATGTAGTCCATAAACACTGCCGGTGCATTGGTTAACCCAAACGACATCACATTAAATTCATAATGTCCATATCTAGTCCTAAAGGCTGTCTTTGGTATGTCCTCCTCCTTCACTCGAATCTGGTGGTATCCTGATCGCAGATCTATCTTGGAAAACACTTGGGCTCCTCTTAATTGGTCCATGAGGTCATCTATTCTAGGCAAAGGGTATTTATTCTTTATGGTCACTTGGTTTAGCTGCCTATAATCCACACATAACCGCAACCTCCCATCCTTTTGGGTAAACATGTAAGGCGTTGCGTATTATAAAAAGAAAACCCTAATATTTGGGAAAGGGAATTCATAACATATTTGCTTTACGTGTGAGACTTGTGCTCTTTTGGTTCTTCATAGAATCTTCGAACTTGTCATGGGAACTCATCCATGTGGAGTTCCTAAACATATCTTGATTGTGGCGCCGTGTTCATTCTCTTTTATTCTTATTTGATTCTAGTGTAAACTTTTTAGCTGTAAACGTCTGTTAACCCTCGACCATATCTGAAGATATACACATTAGATTTCTGTGGTTCAAGTCGAAGCACTGTAGAAAGGATGAACTACAAGGCGCAGGAGGTCAAATGACAAGAGTGAGATCTATGAAGGCTAAAGAGGCTCTAGGTATATTTGTTGCAATTTTATTTGAAGCAGGCCAAAGCGTTGAAGAATTGCAGCCCAAGATGACGAATTGCTTAATGCAAATTGAATGAATGAAGGCCTGAGGGCAGTATTCAATTCGACACCTATTTCTCTATCTAACAACTTGAGTCCAAATTGGTGAAATGGATCATGAAAGCTGCGTCTATGTGTGGCCAATCCACACCTATATTTTTTTGCGTTTCTTTTTTTTAATTTAAGCTTGTGATAAGGGCCATTTAACCAATCTTAGCTTTTCTTTTTAGTACATTCTAAAATGGGCAGAAAATTCTTATTTTTGTTGTTTTACTTTACAAATTGTGGTGGACTAAATTATTAAGCTGATTTTTGGCCTTATTGTGATGAACTTGTGTTGGATCAGGTTTGGGCAAACATGTAAGGTGTTGCGTATTATAAAAAGAAAACCCTAATATTTGGGAAAGGGAATTCATAACATATTTGCATTACGTGTGAGACTTGTGCTCTTTTGGTTCTTCATATAATCTTTGAACTTGTCATGGGTACTCATCCATGTGGCGTTCCTAAACATATCTTGATTGTGGCGCCGTATTCATTCTCTTCTATTCTTATTTGATTCTAGTGTAAACGTTTTAGCTGTAAACGTCCGTTAACCCTCGACCATATCTGAAGATATACACATTAGATTTCAGTGGCTCAAGTCGAAGCACTGTAGAAAGGATGAACTACAAGGCGCAGGAGGTCAAATGACAAGAGTGAGATCTATGAAGGCTAAAGAGGCTCTAGGTATATTTGTTGCAATTTTATTTGAAGCAGGCCAAAGCGTTAAAGAATTGCAGCCCAAGATGACGAATTGCTTAATGCAAATTGAATGAATCAAGGCTTGAGGGCAGTATGCAATTCGACACCTATTTCTCCATCTAACTACTTGAGTCCAAATTGGTGAAATGGATCATGAAAGCTGCGTCTGTGTGTGGCCAATCCACACCTATATTTTTTTGCGTTCCTTTTTTTAATTTAAGCTTGTGATAAGGGCCATTTAACCGATCTTAGCTTTTCTTTTTAGTACATTCTAAAATGGGCAGAAAATTCTTATTTTTGTTGTTTTACTTTACTAATTGTGGTGGACTAAATTATTAAGCTGATTTTTGGCCTTATTGTGATGAACTTGTGTTGGATCAGGTTTGGGCAAACATGTAAGGTGTTGCGTATTATAAAAAGAAAACCCTAATATTTGGGAAAGGGAATTCATAACATATTTGCTTTACGTGTGAGACTTGTGCTCTTTTGGTTCTTCATATAATCTTCGAACTTGTCATGGGTACTCATCCATGTGGCGTTCCTAAACATATCTTGATTGTGGCGCCGTGTTCATTCTCTTTTATTCTTATTTGATTCTAGTGTAAACGTTTTAGCTGTAAACGTCCGTTAACCCTCGACCATATCTGAAGATATACACATTAGATTTCAGTGGCTCAAGTCGAAGCACTGTAGAAAGGATGAACTACAAGGCGCAGGAGGTCAAATGACAAGAGTGAGATCTATGAAGGCTAAAGAGGCTCTAGGTATATTTGTTGCAATTTTATTTGAAGCAGGCCAAAGCGTTGAAGAATTGCAGCCCAAGATGACGAATTGCTTAATGCAAATTGAATGAATGAAGGCCTGAGGGCAGTATTCAATTCGACACCTATTTCTCTATCTAACAACTTGAGTCCAAATTGGTGAAATGGATGATGAAAGCTGCGTCTATGTGTGGCCAATCCACACCTATATTTTTTTGCGTTTCTTTTTTTTAATTTAAGCTTGTGATAAGGGCCATTTAACCAATCTTAGCTTTTCTTTTTAGTACATTCTAAAATGGGCAGAAAATTCTTATTTTTGTTGTTTTACTTTACAAATTGTGGTGGACTAAATTATTAAGCTGATTTTTGGCCTTATTGTGATGAACTTGTGTTGGATCAGGTTTGGGCAAACATGTAAGGTGTTGCGTATTATAAAAAGAAAACCCTAATATTTGGGAAAGGGAATTCATAACATATTTGCTTTACGTGTGAGACTTGTGCTCTTTTGGTTCTTCATATAATCTTCGAACTTGTCATGGGTACTCATCCATGTGGCGTTCCTAAACATATCTTGATTGTGGCGCCGTGTTCATTCTCTTCTATTCTTATTTGATTCTAGTGTAAACGTTTTAGCTGTAAACGTCCGTTAACCCTCGACCATATCTGAAGATATACACATTAGATTTCAGTGGCTCAAGTCAAGCTACTGTAGAAAGGATGAACTACAAGGCAGGAGGTCAAATGACAAGAGTGAGATCTATGAAGGCTAAAGAGGCTCTAGGTATATTTGTTGCAATTTTATTTGAAGCAGGCCAAAGCGTTGAAGAATTGCAGCCCAAGATGACGAATTGCTTAATGCAAATTGAATGAATCAAGGCTTGAGGGCAGTATGCAATTCGACACCTATTTCTCCATCTAACTACTTGAGTCCAAATTGGTGAAATGGATCATGAAAGCTGCGTCTATGTGTGGCCAATCCACACCTATATTTTTTTGCGTTCCTTTTTTTTAATTTAAGCTTGTGATAAGGGCCATTTAACCGATCTTAGCTTTTCTTTTTAGTACATTCTAAAATGGGCAGAAAATTCTTATTTTTGTTGTTTTACTTTACTAATTGTGGTGGACTAAATTATTAAGCTGATTTTTGGCCTTATTGTGATGAACTTGTGCTGGATCAGGTTTGGGCAAACATGTAAGGTGTTGCGTATTATAAAAAGAAAACCCTAATATTTGGGAAAGGGAATTCATAACATATTTGCATTACGTGTGAGACTTGTGCTCTTTTGGTTCTTCATATAATCTTCGAACTTGTCATGGGTACTCATCCATGTATGCGTTCCTAAACATATCTTGATTGTGGCGCCGTGTTCATTCTCTTCTATTCTTATTTGATTCTAGTGTAAACGTTTTAACTGTAAACGTCCGTTAACCCTCGACCATATCTGAAGATATACACATTAGATTTCAGTGGCTCAAGTCGAAGCACTGTAGAAAGGATGAACTACAAGGCGCAGGAGGTCAAATGACAAGAGTGAGATCTATGAAGGCTAAAGAGGCTCTAGGTATATTTGTTGCAATTTTATTTGAAGCAGGCCAAAGCGTTAAAGAATTGCAGCCCAAGATGACGAATTGCTTAATGCAAATTGAATGAATGAAGGCTTGAGGGCAGTATTCAATTCGACACCTATTTCTCCATCTAACTACTTGAGTCCAAATTGGTGAAATGGATCATGAAAGCTGCGTCTGTGTGTGGCCAATCCACACCTATATTTTTTTGCGTTCCTTTTTTTTAATTTAAGCTTGTGATAATGGCCATTTAACCGATCTTAGCTTTTCTTTTTAGTACATTCTAAAATGGGCAGAAAATTCTTATTTTTGTTGTTTTACTTTACTAATTGTGGTGGACTAAATTATTAAGCTGATTTTTGGCCTTATTGTGATGAACTTGTGTTGGATCAGGTTTGGGCAAACATGTAAGGTGTTGCGTATTATAAAAAGAAAACCCTAATATTTGGGAAAGGGAATTCATAACATATTTGCTTTACGTGTGAGACTTGTGCTCTTTTGGTTCTCCATATAATCTTCGAACTTGTCATGGGTACTCATCCATTTGGCGTTCCTAAACATATCTTGATTGTGGCGCCGTGTTCATTCTCTTCTATTCTTATTTGATTCTAGTGTAAACGTTTTAGCTGTAAACGTCCGTTAACCCTCGACCATATCTGAGGATATACACATTAGATTTCAGTGGCTCAAGTCGAAGCAATCAGAGAAAGGATGAACTACAAGGCGCAGGAGGTCAAATGACAAGAGTGAGATCTATGAAGGCTAAAGAGGCTCTAGGTATATTTGTTGCAATTTTATTTGAAGCAGGCCAAAGCGTTGAAGAATTGCAGCCCAAGATGACGAATTGCTTAATGCAAATTGAATGAATCAAGGCTTGAGGGCAGTATGCAATTCGACACCTATTTCTCCATCTAACTACTTGAGTCCAAATTGGTGAAATGGATCATGAAAGCTGCGTCTATGTGTGGCCAATCCACACCTATATTTTTTTGCGTTCCTTTTTTTTAATTTAAGCTTGTGATAAGGGCCATTTAACCGATCTTAGCTTTTCTTTTTAGTACATTCTAAAATGGGCAGAAAATTCTTATTTTTGTTGTTTTACTTTACTAATTGTGGTGGACTAAATTATTAAGCTGATTTTTGGCCTTATTGTGATGAACTTGTGCTGGATCAGGTTTGGGCAAACATGTAAGGTGTTGCGTATTATAAAAAGAAAACCCTAATATTTGGGAAAGGGAATTCATAACATATTTGCATTACGTATGAGTTGTGCTCTTTTGGTTCTTCATATAATCTTCGAACTTGTCATGGGTACTCATCCATGTGGCGTTCCTAAACATATCTTGATTGTGGCGCCGTGTTCATTCTCTTCTATTCTTATTTGATTCTAGTGTAAACGTTTTAGCTGTAAACGTCCGTTAACCCTCGACCATATCTGAAGATATACACATTAGATTTCAGTGGCTCAAGTCGAAGCACTGTAGAAAGGATGAACTACAAGGCGCAGGAGGTCAAATGACAAGAGTGAGATCTATGAAGGCTAAAGAGGCTCTAGGTATATTTGTTGCAATTTTATTTGAAGCAGGCCAAAGCGTTGAAGAATTTCAGCCCAAGATGACGAATTGCTTAATGCAAATTGAATGAATCAAGGCTTGAGGGCAGTATGCAATTCGACACCTATTTCTCCATCTAACTACTTGAGTCCAAATTGGTGAAATGGATCATGAAAGCTGCGTCTATGTGTGGCCAATCCACACCTATATTTTTTTGCGTTCCCTTTTTTTAATTTAAGCTTGTGATAAGGGCCATTTAACCGATCTTAGCTTTTCTTTTTAGTACATTCTAAAATGGGCAGAAAATTCTTATTTTTGTTGTTTTACTTTACTAATTGTGGTGGACTAAATTATTAAGCTGATTTTTGGCCTTATTGTGATGAACTTGTGCTGGATCAGGTTTGGGCAAACATGTAAGGTGTTGCGTATTATAAAAAGAAAACCCTAATATTTGGGAAAGGGAATTCATAACATATTTGCATTACGTGTGAGACTTGTGCTCTTTTGGTTCTTCATATAATCTTCGAACTTGTCATGGGTACTCATCCATGTGGCGTTCCTAAACATATCTTGATTGTGGCGCCGTGTTCATTCTCTTCTATTCTTATTTGATTCTAGTGTAAACGTTTTAGCTGTAAACGTCCGTTAACCCTCGACCATATCTGAAGATATACACATTAGATTTCAGTGGCTCAAGTCGAAGCACTGTAGAAAGGATGAACTACAAGGCGCAGGAGGTCAAATGACAAGAGTGAGATCTATGAAGGCTAAAGAGGCTCTAGGTATATTTGTTGCAATTTTATTTGAAGCAGGCCAAAGCGTTAAAGAATTGCAGCCCAAGATGACGAATTGCTTAATGCAAATTGAATGAATGAAGGCTTGAGGGCAGTATTCAATTCGACACCTATTTCTCCATCTAACTACTTGAGTCCAAATTGGTGAAATGGATCATGAAAGCTGCGTCTGTGTGTGGCCAATCCACACCTATATTTTTTTGCGTTCCTTTTTTTTAATTTAAGCTTGTGATAAGGGCCATTTAACCGATCTTAGCTTTTCTTTTTAGTACATTCTAAAATGGGCAGAAAATTCTTATTTTTGTTGTTTTACTTTACAAATTGTGGTGGACTAAATTATTAAGCTGATTTTTGGCCTTATTGTGATGAACTTGTGTTGGATCAGGTTTGGGCAAACATGTAAGGTGTTGCGTATTATAAAAAGAAAACCCTAATATTTGGGAAAGGGAATTCATAACATATTTGCTTTACGTGTGAGACTTGTGCTCTTTTGGTTCTTCATATAATCTTCGAACTTGTCATGGGTACTCATCCATGTGGCGTTCCTAAACATATCTTGATTGTGGCGCCGTGTTCATTCTCTTCTATTCTTATTTGATTCTAGTGTAAACGTTTTAGCTGTAAACGTCCGTTAACCCTCGACCATATCTGAAGATATACACATTAGATTTCAGTGGCTCAAGTCGAAGCACTGTAGAAAGGATGAACTACAAGGCGCAGGAGGTCAAATGACAAGAGTGAGATCTATGAAGGCTAAAGAGGCTCTAGGTATATTTGTTGCAATTTTATTTGAAGCGGGCCAAAGCGTTGAAGAATTGCAGCCCAAGATGACGAATTGCTTAATGCAAATTGAATGAATGAAGGCCTGAGGGCAGTATTCAATTCGACACCTATTTCTCTATCTAACAACTTGAGTCCAAATTGGTGAAATGGATCATGAAAGCTACGTCTATGTGTGGCCAATCCACACCTATATTTTTTTGCGTTTCTTTTTTTTAATTTAAGCTTGTGATAAGGGCCATTTAACCAATCTTAGCTTTTCTTTTTAGTACATTCTAAAATGGGCAGAAAATTCTTATTTTTGTTGTTTTACTTTACAAATTGTGGTGGACTAAATTATTAAGCTGATTTTTGGCCTTATTGTGATGAACTTGTGTTGGATCAGGTTTGGGCAAACATGTAAGGTGTTGCGTAATATAAAAAGAAAACCCTAATATTTGGGAAAGGGAATTCATAACATATTTGCTTTACGTGTGAGACTTGTGCTCTTTTGGTTCTTCATATAATCTTCGAACTTGTCATGGGTACTCATCCATGTGGCGTTCCTAAACATATCTTGATTGTGGCGCCGTGTTCATTCTCTTTTATTCTTATTTGATTCTAGTGTAAACGTTTTAGCTGTAAACGTCCGTTAACCCTCGACCATATCTGAAGATATACACATTAGATTTCAGTGGCTCAAGTCAAGCAATCAGAGAAAGGATGAACTACAAGGCGCAGGAGGTCAAATGACAAGAGTGAGATCTATGAAGGCTAAAGAGGCTCTAGGTATATTTGTTGCGATTTTATTTGAAGCAGGCCAAAGCGTTGAAGAATTGCAGCCCAAGATGACGAATTGCTTAATGCAAATTGAATGAATGAAGGCCTGAGGGCAGTATTCAATTCGACACCTATTTCTCTATCTAACAACTTGAGTCCAAATTGGTGAAATGGATCATGAAAGCTGCGTCTGTGTGTGGCCAATCCACACCTATATTTTTTTGCGTTTCTTTTTTTTAATTTAAGCTTGTGATAAGGGCCATTTAACCAATCTTAGCTTTTCTTTTTAGTACATTCTAAAATGGGCAGAAAATTCTTATTTTTGTTGTTTTACTTTACAAATTGTGGTGGACTAAATTATTAAGCTGATTTTTGGCCTTATTGTGATGAACTTGTGTTGGATCAGGTTTGGGCAAACATGTAAGGTGTTGCGTATTATAAAAAGAAAACCCTAATATTTGGGAAAGGGAATTCATAACATATTTGCTTTATGTGTGAGACTTGTGCTCTTTTGGTTCTTCATATAATCTTCGAACTTGTCATGGGTACTCATCCATGTGGCGTTCGTAAACATATCTTGATTGTGGCGCCGTGATCATTCTCTTCTATTCTTATATGATTCTAGTGTAAACGTTTTAGCTGTAAACGTCCGTTAACCCTCGACCATATCTAAAGATATACACATTAGATTTCAGTGGCTCAAGTCGAAGCACTGTAGAAAGGATAAACTACAAGGCGCAGGAGGTCAAATGACAAGAGTGAGATCTATGAAGGCTAAAGAGGCTCTAGGTATATTTGTTGCAATTTTATTTGAAGCAGGCCAAAGCGTTGAAGAATTGCAGCCCAAGATGACGAATTGCTTAATGCAAATTGAATGAATGAAGGCTTGAGGGCAGTATTCAATTCGACACCTATTTCTCCATCTAACTACTTGAGTCCAAATTGGTGAAATGGATCATGAAAGCTGCGTCTCTGTGTGGCCAATCCACACCTATATTTTTTTGCATTCCTTTTTTTTAATTTAAGCTTGTGATAAGGGCCATTTAACCGATCTTAGCTTTTCTTTTTAGTACATTCTAAAATGGGCAGAAAATTCTTATTTTCGTTGTTTTACTTTACTAATTGTGGTGGACTAAATTATTAAGCTGATTTTTGGCCTTATTGTGATGAACTTGTGTTGGATCAGGTTTGGGCAAACATGTAAGGTGTTGCGTATTATAAAAAGAAAACCCTAAATTTGGGAAAGGGAATTCATAACATATTTGCTTTACATGTGAGACTTGTGCTCTTTTGGTTCTTCATATAATCTTCGAACTTGTCATGCGTACTCATCCATGTGGCGATCGTAAACATATCTTGATTGTGGTGCCGTGTTCATTCTCTTCTATTCTTATTTGATTCTAGTGTAAACGTTTTAGCTGTAAACGTCCGTTAACCCTCGACCATATCTGAAGATATACACATTAGATTTCAGTGGCTCAAGTCAAGCTAATCAGAGAAAGGATGAACTACAAGGCGCAGGAGGTCAAATGACAAGAGTGAGATCTATGAAGGCTAAAGAGGCTCTAGGTATATTTGTTGCAATTTTATTTGAAGCAGGCCAAAGCGTTGAAGAATTGCAGCCCAAGATGACGAATTGCTTAATGCAAATTGAATGAATGAAGGCCTGAGGGCAGTATTCAATTCGACACCTATTTCTCCATCTAACTACTTGAGTCCAAATTGGTGAAATGGATCATGAAAGCTGCGTCTATGTGTGGCCAATCCACACCTATATTTTTTTGCGTTTCTTTTTTTTAATTTAAGGTTGTGATAAGGGCCATTTAACCGATCTTAGCTTTTCTTTTTAGTACATTCTAAAATGGGCAGAAAATTCTTATTTTTGTTGTTTTACTTTACAAATTGTGGTGGACTAAATTATTAAGCTGATTTTTGGCCTTATTGTGATGAACTTGTGTTGGATCAGGTTTGGGCAAACATGTAAGGTGTTGCGTAATATAAAAAGAAAACCCTAATATTTGGGAAAGGGAATTCATAACATATTTGCTTTACGTGTGAGACTTGTGCTCTTTTGGTTCTTCATATAATCTTCGAACTTGTCATGGGTACTCATCCATGTGGCGATCGTAAACATATCTTGATTGTGGCGCCGTGTTCATCCTCTTCTATTCTTCTTTGATTCTAGTGTAAACGCTTTAGTCAGAACGTCCGTTAACCCTCGACCATATCTGAAGATATACACATTAGATTTCAGTGGCTCAAGTCGAAGCACTATAGAAAGGATGAACTACAAGGCGCAGGAGGTCAAATGACAAGAGTGAGATCTATGAAGGCTAAAGAGGCTCTAGGTATATTTGTTGCAATTTTATTTGAAGCAGGCCAAAGCATTGAAGAATGGCAGCCCAAGATGACGAATTGCTTAATGCAAATTGAATGAAGCTAGGCTTGAGGGCAGTATGCAATTCGACACCTATTTCTCCATCTAACTACTTGAGTCCAAATTGGTGAAATGGATCATGAAAGCTGCGTCTATGTGTGGCCAATCCACACCTATATTTTTTTGCATTCCTTTTTTTTAATTTAAGCTTGTGATAAGGGCCATTTAACCGATCTTAGCTTTTCTTTTTTGTACATTCTAAAATGGGCAGAAAATTCTTATTTTTGTTGTTTTACTTTACTAATTATGGTGGACTAAATTATTAAGCTGATTTTTGGCCTTATTGTGATGAACTTGTGCTGGATCAGGTTTGGGCAAACATGTAAGGTGTTGCGTATTATAAAAAGAAAACCCTAATATTTGGGAAAGGGAGTTCATAACATATTTGCATTACGTGTGAGACTTGTGCTCTTTTGGTTCTTCATATAATCTTCGAACTTGTCATGGGTACTCATCCATGTATGCTCCTAAACATATCTTGATTGTGGCGCCGTGTTCATTCTCGTCTATTCTTATTTGATTCTAGTGTAAACGTTTTAGCTCTAAACGTCCGTTAACCCTTGACCATATCTGAAGATATACACATTAGATTTCAGTGGCTCAAGTCAAGCTTCAGAGAAAGGATGAACTACAAGGCGCAGGAGGTCAAATGACAAGAGTGAGATCTATGAAGGCTAAAGAGGCTCTAGGTATATTTGTTGCAATTTTATTTGAAGCAGGCCAAAGCGTTGAAGAATTGCAGCCCAAGATGACGAATTGCTTAATGCAAATTGAATGAATGAAGGCTTGAGCGCAGTATTCAATTCGACACCTATTTCTCCATCTAACTACTTGAGTCCAAATTGGTGAAATGGATCATGAAAGCTGCGTCTCTGTGTGGCCAATCCACACCTATATTTTTTTGCCTTCCTTTTTTTTAATTTAAGCTTGTGATAAGGGCCATTTAACCGATCTTAGCTTTTCTTTTTAGTACATTCTAAAATGGGCAGAAAATTCTTATTTTTGTTGTTTTACTTTACTAATTGTGGTGGACTAAATTATGAAGCTGATTTTTGGCCTTATTGTGATGAACTTGTGCTGGATCAGGTTTGGGCAAACATGTAAGGTGTTGCGTATTATAAAAAGAAAACCCTAATATTTGGGAAAGGGAGTTCATAACATATTTGCATTACGTGTGAGACTTGTGCTCTTTTGGTTCTTCATATAATCTTCGAACTTGTCATGCGTACTCATCCATGTGGCGATCGTAAACATATCTTGATTGTGGTGCCGTGTTCATTCTCTTCTATTCTTATTTGATTCTAGTGTAAACGTTTTAGCTGTAAACGTCCGTTAACCCTCGACCATATCTGAAGATATACACATTAGATTTCAGTGGCTCAAGTCGAAGCACTGTAGAAAGGATGAACTACAAGGCGCAGGAGGTGAAATGACAAGAGTGAGATCTATGAAGGCTAAAGAGGCTCTAGGTATATTTGTTGCAATTTTATTTGAAGCAGGCCAAAGCGTTGAAGAATTGCAGCCCAAGATGACGAATTGCTTAATGCAAATTGAATGAATGAAGGCCTGAGGGCAGTATTCAATTCGACACCTATTTCTCCATCTAACTACTTGAGTCCAAATTGGTGAAATGGATCATGAAAGCTGCGTCTATGTGTGGCCAATCCACACCTATATTTTTTTGCGTTTCTTTTTTTTAATTTAAGGGTGTGATAAGGGCCATTTAACCGATCTTAGCTTTTCTTTTTAGTACATTCTAAAATGGGCAGAAAATTCTTATTTTTGTTGTTTTACTTTACAAATTGTGGTGGACTAAATTATTAAGCTGATTTTTGGCCTTATTGTGATGAACTTGTGTTGGATCAGGTTTGGGCAAACATGTAAGGTGTTGCGTAATATAAAAAGAAAACCCTAATATTTGGGAAAGGGAATTCATAACATATTTGCTTTACGTGTGAGACTTGTGCTCTTTTGGTTCTTCATATAATCTTCGAACTTGTCATGGGTACTCATCCATGTGGCGATCGTAAACATATCTTGATTGTGGCGCCGTGTTCATCCTCTTCTATTCTTCTTTGATTCTAGTGTAAACGTTTTAGCTGTAAACGTCCGTTAACCCTCGACCATATCTGAAGATATACACATTAGATTTCAGTGGCTCAAGTCGAAGCACTATAGAAAGGATGAACTACAAGGCGCAGGAGGTCAAATGACAAGAGTGAGATCTATGAAGGCTAAAGAGGCTCTAGGTATATTTGTTGCAATTTTATTTGAAGCAGGCCAAAGCATTGAAGAATGGCAGCCCAAGATGACGAATTGCTTAATGCAAATTGAATGAAGCTAGGCTTGAGGGCAGTATGCAATTCGACACCTATTTCTCCATCTAACTACTTGAGTCCAAATTGGTGAAATGGATCATGAAAGCTGCGTCTATGTGTGGCCAATCCACACCTATATTTTTTTGCATTCCTTTTTTTTAATTTAAGCTTGTGATAAGGGCCATTTAACCGATCTTAGCTTTTCTTTTTTGTACATTCTAAAATGGGCAGAAAATTCTTATTTTTGTTGTTTTACTTTACTAATTATGGTGGACTAAATTATTAAGCTGATTTTTGGCCTTATTGTGATGAACTTGTGCTGGATCAGGTTTGGGCAAACATGTAAGGTGTTGCGTATTATAAAAAGAAAACCCTAATATTTGGGAAAGGGAGTTCATAACATATTTGCATTACGTGTGAGACTTGTGCTCTTTTGGTTCTTCATATAATCTTCGAACTTGTCATGGGTACTCATCCATGTGGCGTTCCTAAACATATCTTGATTGTGGCGCCGTGTTCATTCTCGTCTATTCTTATTTGATTCTAGTGTAAACGTTTTAGCTCTAAACGTCCGTTAACCCTTGACCATATCTGAAGATATACACATTAGATTTCAGTGGCTCAAGTCGAAGCACTGTAGAAAGGATGAACTACAAGGCGCAGGAGGTCAAATGACAAGAGTGAGATCTATGAAGGCTAAAGAGGCTCTAGGTATATTTGTTGCAATTTTATTTGAAGCAGGCCAAAGCGTTGAAGAATTGCAGCCCAAGATGACGAATTGCTTAATGCAAATTGAATGAATGAAGGCTTGAGCGCAGTATTCAATTCGACACCTATTTCTCCATCTAACTACTTGAGTCCAAATTGGTGAAATGGATCATGAAAGCTGCGTCTCTGTGTGGCCAATCCACACCTATATTTTTTTGCCTTCCTTTTTTTTAATTTAAGCTTGTGATAAGGGCCATTTAACCGATCTTAGCTTTTCTTTTTAGTACATTCTAAAATGGGCAGAAAATTCTTATTTTTGTTGTTTTACTTTACTAATTGTGGTGGACTAAATTATGAAGCTGATTTTTGGCCTTATTGTGATGAACTTGTGCTGGATCAGGTTTGGGCAAACATGTAAGGTGTTGCGTATTATAAAAAGAAAACCCTAATATTTGGGAAAGGGAGTTCATAACATATTTGCATTACGTGTGAGACTTGTGCTCTTTTGGTTCTTCATATAATCTTCGAACTTGTCATGGTTACTCATCCATGTGGCGTTCCTAAACATATCTTGATTGTGGCGCCGTGCTCATTCTCTTCTATTCTTATTTGATTCTAGTGTAAACGTTTTAGCTGTAAACGTCCGTTAACCCTCGACCATATCTGAAGATATACACATTAGATTTCAGTGGCTCAAGTCGAAGCACTGTAGAAAGGATGAACTACAAGGCGCAGGAGGTCAAATGACAAGAGTGAGATCTATGAAGGCTAAAGAGGCTCCAGGTATATTTGTTGCAATTTTATTTGAAGCAGGCCAAAGCGTTGAAGAATTGCAGCCCAAGATGACGAATTGCTTAATGCAAATTGAATGAATGAAGGCCTGAGGGCAGTATTCAATTTGACACCTATTTCTCCATCTAACTACTTGAGTCCAAATTGGTGAAATGGATCATGAAAGCTGCGTCTATGTGTGGCCAATCCACACCTATATTTTTTTGCGTTCCTTTTTTTTAATTTAAGCTTGTGATAAGGGCCATTTAACCGATCTTAGCTTTTCTTTTTAGTACATTCTAAAATGGGCAGAAAATTCTTATTTTTGTTGTTTTGCTTTACTAATTGTGGTGGACTAAATTATTAAGCTTATTTTTGGCCTTATTGTGATGAACTTGTGTTGGATCAGGTTTGGGCAAACATGTAAGGTGTTGCGTATTATAAAAAGAAAACCCTAATATTTGGGAAAGGGAGTTCATAACATATTTGCATTACGTGTGAGACTTGTGCTCTTTTGGTTCTTCATATAATCTTCGAACTTGTCATGGGTACTCATCCATGTGGCGTTCCTAAACATATCTTGATTGTGGTGCCGTGTTCATTCTCTTCTATTCTTATTTGATTCTAGTGTAAACTTTTTACCTGTAAACGTCCGTTAACCCTCGACCATATCTGAAGATATACACATTAGATTTCTGTGGCTCAAGTCGAAGCAATCAGAGAAAGGATGAACTACAAGGCGCAGGAGGTCAAATGACAAGAGTGAGATCTATGAAGGCTAAAGAGGCTCTAGGTATATTTGTTGCAATTTTATTTGAAGCAGGCCAAAGCGTTGAAGAATTGCAGCCCAAGATGACGAATTGCTTAATGCAAATTGAATGAATGAAGGCCTGAGGGCAGTATTCAATTCGACACCTATTTCTCCATCTAACAACTTGAGTCCAAATTGGTGAAATGGATCGTGAAAGCTGCGTCTATGTGTGGCCAATCCACACCTATATTTTTTTGCGTTCCTTTTTTTTTAATTTAAGCTGGTGATAAGGGCCATTTAACCGATGTTAGCTTTTCTTTTTAGTACATTCTAAAATGGGCAGAAATTTCTTATTTTTGTTGTTTTACTTTACTAATTGTGGTGGACTAAATTATTAAGCTGATTTTTGGCCTTATTGTGATGAACTTGTGTTGGATCAGGTTTGGGCAAACATGTAAGGTGTTGCGTATTATAAAAAGAAAACCCTAATATTTGGGAAAGGGAGTTCATAACATATTTGCATTACGTGTGAGACTTGTGCTCTTTTGGTTCTTCATATAATCTTCGAACTTGTCATGGGTACTCATCCATGTGGCGTTCCTAAACATATCTTGATTGTGGCGCCGTGTTCATTCTCTTCTATTCTTATTTGATTCTAGTGTAAACTTTTTACCTGTAAACGTCCGTTAACCCTCGACCATATCTGAAGATATACACATTAGATTTCTGTGGCTCAAGTCGAAGCATTGTAGAAAGGATGAACTACAAGGCGCAGGAGGTCAAATGACAAGAGTGAGATCTATGAAGGCTAAAGAGGCTCTAGGTATATTTGTTGCAATTTTATTTGAAGCAGGCCAAAGCGTTGAAGAATTGCAACCCAAGATGACGAATTGCTTAATGCAAATTGAATGAATGAAGGCCTGAGGGCAGTATTCAATTCGACACCTATTTCTCCATCTAACAACTTGAGTCCAAATTGGTGAAATGGATCCTGAAAGCTGCGTGTATGTGTGGCCAATCCTTTTGGGCTGCCTATAATCCACACATAACCGCAACCTCCCATCCTTTTGGGCAAACATGTAAGGCGTTGCGTATTATAAAAAGAAAACCCTAATATTTGGGAAAGGGAATTCATAACGTATTTGCTTTACGTGTGAGACTTGTGCTCTTTTGGTTCTTCATAGAATCTTCGAACTTGTCATGGGAACTCATCCATGTGGCATTCCTAAACATATCTTGATTGTAGCGCCGTGTTCATTCTCTTCTATTCTTAGTTGATTCTAGTGTAAACTTTTTAGCTGTAAACGTCCGTTAACCCTCGACCATATCTGAAGATATACACATTAGATTTCTGTGGCTCAAGTCGAAGCACTGTAGAAAGGATGAACTACAAGGCACAGGAGGTCTATAACACCCTAATAGAACCCCACTATGCTTAAGTTCACATTTGGATTCTATTAGTTGTCACTTATGCCTTGCATTTATTTTCTTTTGAAATTAACTTAGAAAAATAGTGGAAGTTATTTTTTTTCTCTTTAAATAAATTAATTGTTTGAAAACTTAAGACTGTAACGAGAAGTGAAATACATAGCGCTTTTATAGATAATAATCAAGTTACATTGGGCACTTAATTAAATAAGCGGAATAAGAGACTAAGTGTAGAACTATTATCACATAAACTGGAATATAATCACTTAATACATAAGTCACAACAGGGCATATATCATACTGATAAGTTATTACAAATAACAATATAAGTTCTACTATTACTAATTGTTTCTCACAAACTATAATGTAACTAAAGCTCGGAATGCTCCTACTTGAAAGGTTTGAAATCTTTACGCGCTACCTCCTTCCTCAGCTACAGCTTCGTTGCTTTAGGTGGACACGTCTGTCTCTGGTAACGACAACGGAAAATAAACATGGGAGTGAGAAATACATGATTTCTCAGTAGGAGTTCTTACTTGTACTAAAAGTGTCATCGTTGTCGTCCCAGTCACTTCGGGTTTATTATAAAAAGGTGAACAGTAAGGATTCAATTATCAAACTTTCACAAACGTGATTAGCCGAAGTGCAGTTACTTTTAAACTAATCTTGAACATTAGCAGAAATATCCATTTAGTATTTCATCAAGCATACATATAAACATATCATGTAAAACCACTAATAAGCAATAATCATTTAGGAGCTGCATGCATTTCATGATTACTCATCCTCAACATTCACTTGTTTAGTCATCATCATCTTTCATTTATTTCATCAACATATTTCTTAATTACTCACGGGATGAATGCATCAATGCCTTAGACCACCCTAAAGGGTAATGAGCTCATACCGTGGCCGTCGCCACAACCTTGTTGGTTTTCATTCCGTTCTTAGTGATCTCAACGGTTTAGGGGGTTAAGCCGTGAGTTTAGCTCAAGTCCACTTTTCCAGACTTTCATTGCTACTTTTTCAAACTTTACTTTTATTTTCTTTCCGTTGTCGTAATCTCAATGGTTAAGAGTGAGCTTAGCTCGAGTCCACTTTTCCAGACTTTCATTGCTAATTTCCCAGGCTTTTACTTTTATTATTTCCTTTGAAAATGAATGTATACATATCATCATGTAATCACAATAAATCATGGGCAATCAATCATTCATCCTCATCATTTCATAACTCGTCACCATACATTCACATTACTATAATTCACTTCATGAAACATGGATAATATCATGTAAATCTCATAGTAAACATTTTCATAAATGATTCATATTAAGCAACCAAAGTTATCAAGTTGAGTTCCTAGTGTTCCTAAGAGGTAATGGATGTCTTAGTATTATCTTTTTCTCTTAGTGTTCTTTGTACTCTTAGCATTCCATTAATACATTAATGTACTTCAAAATATTATTATAGGTTCTTTATATAATATTATTATGACTTTTATATAACTCTTGAAGATTATTATTCTACTTAAATTCTTAAAATTCTCTCTTTACAAGACTTGATTCTTTTATTTATAGTTTTGACATCTTTTAGAAGAAAGTTTATAATTCTCTATATACTTGTTATCTCAGCTTAGTAAAGGTAGTTCCAAATTCCTAACTCATCAAATTTTAGCATTTACATCTTTGGAATAGTGTAAATTAACTGTAAACCATGCATAGGAGGGTTCCCAGGAAAGAGAGGTGGGTCACAATGGACATGCTTAAATACCAAGTCTTTCCTTAGCCAGAACCTTTCCAAACTGCACTTTCACAGTACACTATCCCGAACTTTATTTCTCATTCTGTATTTACGTGGTACAAAGCTTTATACATAACATACATGGGTGTATTCCTATATGTGTTAGCTCTCCAACAAAGTTGAAATCAGTCCATTTGCATTTTTCTAGAGTGAGTTACACCTATTTTACTACTACAAGGTCAGATTTAAAGTTTCAGTCTTAGGCTCTACTTTAAAAATTTATATCTTGAGCTAAAAAACTCCGTTTTGGGTGATTCTTTTTGGAGAGTGTTCTATAATGAGTCTGGTTTATAGTAAAATTATTTTAATTTCGAGATACTTGATATTTTATGAACAGTAGCTTTTGAAGTACCTGCTGCCAGAAAAAACTAGAAATTCCAGCACCTACCATTTTCATGTCTTAAGTTACCTTTATTAAATCAGGTTTCACATACAATCTTTTCAAGTTATATTTGAGTTTGATAACATCATAAGGGTACTCATAACAGAATAGAACATGTCATATTTCTAAAAGTATATTTTTCAAATAATCATTTAAAACTTTTGACAATAACTCAAACTTGAGGCATTCTATCAAGGTTAGAAGCCAACAATGCTTGAACAATTAAAGATGAAGCTCCTACCTCTTGTGTAGGGTCTAAAAAGGGTCCTTCTCTTCTTCCTTAAGCTTTGAACAAGAGTCTTTGGAGTGGATGACCCACCTTGAATCTTGGCTCTAGAACTTGAATGCTTAAGAAAATATTTCTGACTAGAATTAAAGATTGTAACTCTTGTGAAGGCTAGTGAAAGTTTGGACTTAGGATTGAAGTGTTTGGATGAAGTTTAGAGGATCAAGAGAAGTCTTTGAAGAACATAAGAAGAATGATAGAATAAGAAAGAAAGAACACTTAGCAAGTTTCTGAATTGAAGAGAGTTTGAGGAGTATTTATAGTGGAAAGATTAGAGAAAAAAACAGAAGAAGGAAAGCACTTGGAGCATGATTTATGGAAACATGTTGGCTGAATTTTGGGATGAAAATGCTCCTTGTTTTGTGCAAACATGTTTCCACGTTTTGTGCAAACATGTTGGATGAAAATGCTCCATGTTTTGTGCAAACATGTTTCCATGTTTTATGCAAACATGTTGGATGAAAATGCTCCATGTTTTGTGCAAAGATGTTAGTAGAGATTTTCTAACCTTTAGTGCATATATGTGATTCAGAAATGTGTATGATGTATGTGGTTAAATTATTGTGTTATCATCTTAATCCAATAGCTTAGATTCATTCTTGTCTAAAGACAAGTCTAGGGATTTGTGCAAATGGCATTGTAGTAATTTCTTTAACTAAGACAAGGATATTTTTGTAATTAGACAATGATAGTGGTATTCTTGTAATTCCATTCATAGAGTAAGGGTATCTTTGTCATTTAATAAGGCAAGGGTAGTTTGGTAATTTCCTTTACATAGCAAGGGCATTTTCGTAATTTCCACTAAGTGATGGCATTTTCGTAATTCTTTGCATTTTTCTCTAGACATACTTAAGTAGTCTATTTGTTGTGTTTCATAACATTTGTCCAGATTCTCTTGATTTTGCTATCGCTAATTAATATTTATCTTAGCTATAAATTTGGGGATGTTACATTTCTCCCCTTTTTATTAAAAATTTTGCCCTCAAAATTTGATACCTGTGAATAGGTTCGGAAATTCTTTTCGCATATCTTCCTCGAGCTCCCATGTGTGCTCTTCCATTCCATCTTGTCCCCAGGCTACTCGGACTAGAGATACCGATTTGTTTCTCAGCTGCTTGATGCCATGATCCACGATCCTCATCGGTGGTAATTCAAAAGTTAAGTCATCTTTTAATTGTATAGTTTCTGGCTCAAACACATGACTGGGGTCTGACTGATACTTTCTCAATTGGTACACATGAAAAACATTGTGTAGGTTAGACAAATTTGGAGGTAATGCAATTTGGTAGGCGGAGGGACCTACCTTTTTGAGGAATTGGAAGGGTCCTAAGAATCTAGGGCTTAGCTTTTTGACTTTCATTGCACGACCTATACCTGTGGTAGGAGTAATTCGCAAGAATATGTGTTCTCCTTCTTGAAATTTGAGAGGTTTCCCTCTCTTGTCAGCATAGCTCTTCTGCCTACTCTGAGCAGTGAGGATTCTTTCCCTAATTCTCCTTATTTGTTTGGTTGTCTCTTCTACCAAATCAGGACCCAAAATACTTTGCTCTCCCAGGTCACACCAACAAAGTGGTGATTGACACTTTCTACCATACAAAGCCTCATAGGGTGCCATCCCAATGCTAGTGTGGTAACTATTATTATATGCAAACTCAATCAATGGAAGCTATTTGTCCCAACTTTTTGGCTGGTCTAAGACACATGCTCTTAGCATATCCTCAAGGGTTTGAATTGTTCTTTCTGATTGTCCATCAGTTTGAGGGTGATAAGCAGTGCTTAGACACAACCTTGAACCAAACGCCTTTTGCAAAGCTTCCCAAAATCTTAAGGTGAACCTTGGATCCCTATCTGAGACAATGGTTTTGGGTACTCCATGGAGCCTTATTATCTCTTGGATGTATAGCTGAGTTAACTTTTCCAAAGGGTAATTTGCTCGAATTGGTAAAAAGTGAGTAGATTTGGTCAATCTATCCACAATTACCCATATGGAGTCATGTCCGGTAGGCGTTCTTGGCAATCCCATCACGAAATCCATGGATATTCCTTCCCACTTCCATTCGGGGATTTCGAGAGGTTGCAGCACTCCGGAGGGTTTTTTATGCTCTATCTTCACTTTTTGGCATACCAAACATTTTTGCACTATATTTGCTATATCTGCTTTCATCTTTGGCCACCAGAACATCTTTTTTAGGTCATGGTACATCTTGGCTATACTGGGGTGTACACTAAATTGACTCTTGTGGGCTTCTTCCAAAATGCTAGCTCTCAATCCTTCTTTTGCAGGTACACAGATTCTCCCTTGGTATCTCCACACTCCTTCCTTATCCTGGACAAACTCTTTCAACTTTCCTGCTTCGACAAGGGTTAAGGTTCTAAGGAAATCCTCATCTTCCCTTTAGGCTTGAATTATTTGATCCTTAAAGCTACTGATTACACTTAGTTGGCTTAACCGAATTTGTTCTGAAGTCCCCCTATATCCTAAGTTGAGGTTCCTAAAATCTTCTATCAGCTCATTTTTTTTCACCATGAGCCAAGCGGCATGCAAGGACTTACGACTCAAAGAGTCTGCTACCACATTTGCCTTTCCTAGGTGGTAGTTCAACCCAAAGTCATAGTCCTTGAGAAACTCCATCCAACGCCTTTGTCTCATATTGAGTTCCTTTTGGTTGAAGAGGTATTTCAAACTTTTGTGGTCAGAAAAAACTTCAAACCTTACACCATAAAGATGATGTCTCCAGATTTTTAAGGCAAAGACAATAGCCGCTAGCTCTAAGTCATGGGTTGGGTAATTAACTTCATGGGGTTTGAGCTGTCTAGAGGCATAGGCTACTACATTCCTGTTTTGCATCAAAACACATCCTAGTCCTCTTCCCGAGGCATCACAATACACCTCAAATTTTTCTTTTGGGTCAGGTAGGATTAGGACAGGGGTAGTGGTCAACTTTTTCTTTAGTTCTTGGAAACTCTCTTCACATTCTGGGCTCCATATAAAAGCTGAATTCTTCCTTGTTAGCTTGGTGAGGGGTAAGGTAATTTGGGAAAAACCTCTAATGAACCTTCGGTAGTAACCGGCTAGCCCTAGAAAACTCCTAATCTCCTTCACAGAGGTAGGGGTTTCCCATTGTTGCACCGCTTCTATCTTACTTGGGTCTACTGCTATTCCCCCATGTGACACTACATGACCTAAGAACTTAACTTCCTTCATCCAAAATTCACACTTGGATAACTTTGCATGAAGTTTCTTGTTCCTCAACACCTCCAACACCACTCGTAAGTGTTCTTCGTGTTCTTCTTCAGTTCTAGAGTAAACTAGAATGTAATCGATGAACACTATTACAAACTTGTCCAAGTATGGTCTAAATATCCTATTCATGTAGTCCATAAACACTGCCGGTGCATTGGTTAACCCAAACGACATCACATTAAACTCATAATGTCCATATCTAGTCCTAAAGGCTATCTTTGGTATGTCCTCCTCCTTCACTCGAATCTGGTAGTATCCTGATCGCAGATCTATCTTGGAAAACACTTGGGCTCCTCTTAATTGGTCCATGAGGACATTTATTCTAGGCAAAGGGTATTTATTTTTTATAGTCACTTTGTTTAGCTGCCTATAATCCACACATAATTGCATACACCCATCCTTCTTCTTGACAAACAGCACTGGGGCTCCCCATGGTGAAGCATTGGGCCTAATGAATTTCTTCTGTAGTAGTTCCTCTAATTGCTTCTTCAACTCTGTTAACTCGGCCAATGGCATCCTATAAGGAGCTATAGATATGGGTCCTGTTCCTGGTACCAAATCTATAGAAAACTCAATCTCCCTTTTTAGAGGAAATTCAGGTATGTCATCAGGAAAAACATCTGAGAATTCCTTTACTACAAGGATCTTTTCTAGAGCTTGCTCCACTTCTTTCTCACTTGTCATTAGGAAGACATATCCTCACTTTTCATTCCTACTATCCCCCATGATAATGGAGTTTAGGTATAGTCGTACCTTTCTATCAAGTTTAGAGGGATTGGGTAAAGATGGTTTGGGAAGAAATACTAGTGACTTATTTGCACAATGTAGTAACACACAGTTAGCCGAAAGCCAATCCATGCCCAAGATTACATCAAAACCAGACAAGGGTAAACAAACTAAATCATGATGAAAAATCCTATCAACTACCTCAAATTCACAATTTAGGCAGGCTTGATCAGTTCTAACAGTATTTATAGTGGGTATAGAGACAACTAAGATGATTTTTAAGTCAGATATATACAACCTCAACTTATTAGCACAATCATGTGAAATGAATGAATGTGTTGCGCTAGAATCAAACAATACAATCAAGGGTTTTCCATTAATTATACACTTACCTTGAATCAGATCATCGGATTCTGAGGGCATCTCAGCAGTGATAGCAAACACGCGTCCCTGTGCCTTAGGCTTAAGTGTAGAGGACTGATTGAACTTTAGGCACTCTCTAGAATAGTGTCCTGCCTGTCCACACCGATAACAAACATTCTTACCAAATCTGCATTCCCCTCCATGTATCTTTCCACAAGTGGCACAAGGGGGTCTAGTCATAGGTTCAGGGACAGCAGCCATCGTAGGTCGATTAACAGCTTGTGTCCTAGGTTGATTCATCATAGGGTGTTGGGGTTGTTTCCCTTTAAATCCACTTCCTTGGTAGGGTTTCTTGTGAGGGGGTGGAAACCCTCGATGACCTTGTTGAGCAGACCTCTTCCTATTCTCTTCAACTCGGTGGGCAACTAGATGGCGATTGCAACTCTCAGCCACTTGGCTTTTGCTGACTAAAGATGCATAGTTAGTGACCTCCAGTGGAGCCACAAATGCCAAAATGTCTGGCCTCAAACCACTCTCATATTTCATGCATTTCCAAGCCTCGTTGGGATCCCTTTGGTAGCTAGTTGAGTGTTTGATCAGTTCTTCAAACTTAGCTGTACTCACCACACTTCGATTTCCTGTGTCAAAGAATGTAAATTCTACTTCCTTTGCCTTCTTAACCGGATCTGGAAAATATTTCTTATGGAACGTAGTATAGAAAACCTCCCATGTAATCTATATGTCAGAACTTTCGAGCAAGTCCTTTGTACCCTTCCACCATGCGGCAGCCTCTCTTTTCAGCATATAAGTAGAGAATGCCACATTTTGTTCATTAGAGCATTCTACCACTGAGAAAACCTTCTCCATCTCTTGAATCCATCCGTCAGCTATTTCGGGGTTAGTTGTCCCTTTGAATTCTGGAGGTCCAGCCCTCTTGAATTCTGAGAATTTTCCATGTTCTTGGTTCCCAACTGATTCCTCTGACCTTCTATTCATCTGCCCCATCATCACTGTTGCTTGTGCTTGCATAGCCCTAGCCATCTCCTGGAGTGCATTTGCCAGTTCATCATGATTACCTCCACCACGTGCCCCATGCGTACGTCTGTTTGCTGCCATTAGTTCCTAGACACACCAAACAACAATCATCGAGTTGATCAGGCTCAATACTAAAGCTAAGCATGGTAGCAACTATGGCAGTATCACAAGACGATCATGCATTTCTAAATCCTATATCCCATCATACAGATAAGATTAATTGCATGATATCATAGACAGAAGCATAGTCAGTCCATTCCTCAGGCTTAAATAGGATGAACTGCTCTGATACCATAATGTAACACCCTAATAGAACCCCACTATGCTTAAGTTCACATTTGGATTCTATTAGTTGTCACTTATGCCTTGCATTTATTTTCTTTTGAAATTAACTTAGAAAAATAGTGGAAGTTATTTTTTTTCTCTTTAAATAAATTAATTGTTTGAAAACTTAAGCCTGTAACGAGAAGTGAAATACATAGCACTTTTATAGATAATAATCAAGTTACATTGGGCACTTAATTAAATAAGCGGAATAAGAGACTAAGTGTAGAACTATTATCACATAAACTGGAATATAATCACTTAATACATAAGTCACAACAGGGTATATATCATACTGATAAGTTATTACAAATAACAATATTAGTTCTACTATTACTAATTGTTTCTCACAAACTATAATGTAACTAAAGCTCGGAATGCTCCTACTTGAAAGGTTTGAAATCTTCATGCGCTACCTCCTTCCTCAGCTACAGCTTCGTTGCTTTAGGTGGACACGTCTGTCTCTGATAACGACAACGGAAAATAAACATGGGAGTGAGAAATACATGATTTCTCAGTAGGAGTTCTTACTTGTACTAAAAGTGTCATCGTTGTCGTCCCAGTCACTTCGGGTTTATTATAAAAAGGTGAACAGGTAAGGATTCAATTATCAAACTTTCACAAACGTGATTAGCCGAAGTGCAGTTACTTTTAAACTAATCTTGAACATTAGCAGAAATATCCATTTAGTATTTCATCAAGCATACATATAAGCATATCATGTAAAACCACTAATAAGCAATAATCATTTAGGAGCTGCATGCATTTCATGATTACTCATCCTCAACATTCACTTGTTTAGTGATCATCATCTTTCATTTGTTTCATCAACATATTTCTTAATTACTCATGGGATGAATGCATCAATGCCTTAGACCACCCTAAAGGGTAATGAGCTCATACCGTGGCTGTCGCCACAACCTTTTTGGTTTTCATTCCGTCAACGGTTTACGGGGTTAAGCCGTGAGTTTAGCTCAAGTCCACTTTTCCAGACTTTCATTGCTACTTTTTCAAACTTTACTTTTATTTTCTTTCCGTTGCCGTAATCTCAATGGTTAAGAGTGAGCTTAACTCGAGTCCACTTTTCCAGACTTTCATTGCTAATTTCCCAGGCTTTTACTTTTATTATTTCCTTTGAAAATGAATGTATGCATATCATCATGTAATCACAATAAATCATGGGCAATCAATCATTCATCCTCATCATTTCATAACTCATCACCATACATTCACATTACTATAATTCACTTCATGAAACATGGATAATATCATGTAAATCTCATAGTAAACATTTTCATAAATGATTCATATTAAGCAACCAAAGTTATCAAGTTGAGTTCCTAGTGTTCCTAAGAGGTAATGGATGTCTTAGTATTATCTTTTTCTCTTAGTGTTCTTTGTACTCTTAGCATTCCATTAATACATTAATGTACTTCAAAATATTATTATAGGTTCTTTATATATTATTATTATGACTTTTATATAACTCTTGAAGATTATTATTCTACTTAAATTCTTAAAATTCTCTCTTTACAAGACTTGATTCTTTTATTTATAGTTTTGACATCTTTTAGAAGAAAGTTTATAATTCTCTATATACTTGTTATCTCAGCTTAGTAAAGGTAGTTCCAAATTCCTAACTCATCAAATTTTAGCATTTACATCTTTGTAATAGTGTAAATTAACTGTAAACCATGCATAGGAGGGTTCCCAGGAAAGAGAGGTGGGTCACAATGGACATGCTTAAATACCAAGTCTTTCCTTAGCCAGAACCTTTCCAAACTGCACTTTCACAATACACTATCCCGAAATTTATTTCTCATTCTGTATTTACGTGGTACAAAGCTTTATACATAACATACATGGGTGTATTTCTATATGTGTTAGCTCTCCAACAAAGTTGAAATCAGTCCATTTGCATTTTTCTAGAGTGAGTTACACCTATTTTACTACTACAAGGTCAGATTTAAAGTTTCAGTCTTAGGCTCTACTTTAAAAATTTATATCTTGAGCTAAAAAACTCCGTTTTGGGTGATTCTTTTTGGAGAGTGTTCTATAATGAGTCTAGTTTATAGTAAAATTATTTTAACTTCAGGATACTTGATATTTTATGAACAGTAGCCTTTGAAGTACCTGCTGCCAGAAAAAACTAGAAATTCTAGCACCTACCATTTTCATGTCTTAAGTTACCTTTATTAAATCAGGTTTCACATACAATCTTTTCAAGTTATATTTGAGTTTGATAACATCATAAGGGTACTCATAACAGAATAGAACATGTCATATTTCTGAAAATATATTTTTCAAATAATCATTTAAAAATTTTGACAATAACTCAAACTTGAGGCATTCTATCAAGGTTAGAAGCCAACAATGCTTGAACAATTAAAGATGAAGCTCCTACCTCTTGTGTAGGGTCTAAAAAAGGTCCTTCTCTTCTTCCTTAAGCTTTGAATAAGAGTCTTTGGAGTGGATGACCCTCCTTGAATCTTGGCTCTAGAACTTGAATGCTTAAGAAAATATTTCTCACTAGAGTTAAAGATTGTAACTCTTGTGAGGGCTAGTGAAAGTTTGGACTTAGGATTGAAGTGTTTGGATGAAGTTTAGAGGATCAAGAGAAGTCTTTGAAGAACATAAGAAGAATGATAGAATAAGAAAGAAAGAACACTTAGGGAGTTTCTGAATTGAAGAGAGTTTGAGGAGTATTTATAGTGGAAAGATTAGAAAAAAATAGAAGAAGGAAAGCACTTGGAGCATGATTTATGGAAACATGTTGGCTGAATTTTGGGATGAAAATGCTCCATGTTTTGTGCAAACATGTTTCCATGTTTTGTGCAAACATGTTGGATGAAAATGCTCCATGTTTTGTGCAAAGATGTTAGTAGAGATTTTCTAACCTTTAGTGCATATATGTGATTCAGAAATGTGTATGATGTATGTGGTTAAATTATTGTATTATCATCTTAATCCAATGGCTTAGATTCATTCTTGTCTAAAGACAAGTCTAGGGATTTGTGCAAATGGCATTGTAGTAATTTCTTTAACTAAGACAAGGATATTTTTGTAATTAGACAATGATAGTGGTATTCTTGTAATTCCATTCATAGAGTAAGGGTATCTTTGTCATTTAATAAGGCAAGGGTAGTTTGGTAATTTCCTTTACATAGCAAGGGCATTTTCGTAATTTCCACTAAGTGATGGCATTTTCGTAATTCTTTGCATTTTTCTCTAGACATACTTAAGTAGTCTATTTGTTGTGTTTCATAACATTTGTCCAGATTCTCTTGGTTTTGCTATCGCTAATTAATATTTATCTTAGTTATAAATTTGGGGATGTTACAAGGTCAAATGACATGAATGAGATGTATGAAGGCTAAAGAGGCTCTAGGTATATTTGTTGCAATTTTATTTGAAGCAGGCCAAAGCGTTGAAGAATTGCAGCCCAAGATGACGAATTGCTTAATGCAAATTGAATGAATGAAGGCTTGAGGGAAGTATTCAATTCGACACGTATTTCTCTATCTAACAACTTGAGTCCAAATTGGTGAAATGGATCATGAAAGCTGTGTCTATGTGGGGCCAATCCACACCTATATTTTTTTGCGTTTCTTTTTTTTTTTAATTTAAGCTTGTGATAAGGGCCATTTAACCGATCTTAGCTTTTCTTTTTAGTACATTCTAAAATGGGCAGAAAATTCTTATTTTTGTTGTTTTACTTTACTAATTGTGGTGGACTAAATTATTAAGCTGATTTTTGGCCTTATTGTGATGAACTTGTGTTGGATCAGGTTTGGGCAAACATGTAAGGTGTTGCGTATTATAAAAAGAAAACCCAAATATTTGGGAAAGCGAATTCATAACATATTTGCTTTACGTGTGAGACTTGTGCTCTTTTGGTTCTTCATAGAATCTTCGAACTTGTCATGGGTACTCATCCATGTGGTGTTCCTAATCATATCTTGATTGTGGCGCCGTGTTCATTCTCTTCTATTCTTATTTGATTCTAGTGTAAACCTTTTAGCTGTAAACGTCCGTTAACCCTCGACCATATCTGAAGATATACACATTAGATTTCAGTGGCTCAAGTCGAAGCACTGTAGAAAGGATGAACTACAAGGCGCAGGATGTAACATCCCCTAATTTGTAACTAAGATAAATATTAATCTTAATTATCGATAGCAAAACCAAGAGAATCTGGACAAATGTTATGAAACACAACAAATAGACTACTTAAGTATGTCTAGAGAAAAATGCAAAGAATTACGAAAATGCCATTACTTAGTGGAAATTACGAAAATGCCCTTGCTATGTAAAGGAAATTACCAAACTACCCTTGCCTTATTAAATGACAAAGATACCCTTACTCTATGAATGGAATTACAAGAATACCACTGTTATTGTCTAATTACAAAAATATCCTTGTCATAGTTAAAGAAATTACTACAATGCCATTTGCACAAATCCCTACACTTGTCTTTAGACAAGAATGAATCTAAGCCATTGGATTAAGATGATAACACAATAATTTAACCACATACATCATACACATTTCTGAATCACATACATGCACTAAAGGTTAGAAAATCTCCACTAACATCTTTGCACAAAACATGGAAACATGTTTGCACAAAACATGGAGCATTTTCATCCAACATGTTTGCACAAAACATGGAGCATTTTCATCCAACATGTTTGCATAAAACATGGAAACATGTTTGCACAAAACAAGGAGCATTTTCATCCCAAAATTCAGCCAACATGTTTCCATAAATCATGCTCCAAGTGCTTTCTTTCTTCTGTTTTTTTCTCTAATCTTTCCACTATAAATACTCCTCAAACTCTCTTCAATTCAGAAACTCCCTAAGTGTTCTTTCTTTCTTATTCTATCATTCTTCTTATGTTCTTCAAAGACTTCTCTTGATCCTCTAAACTTCATCCAAACACTTAAATCCTAAGTCCAAACTTTCACTAGCCCTCACAAGAGTTACAATCATTAACTCTAGTGAGAAATATTTTCTTAAGCACTCAAGTTCTAGAGCCAAGATTCAAGGAGGGTCATCCACTCCAAGGACTCTTGTTCAAGCTTAAGGAAGAAGAGAAGGACCCTTTTTTAGACCCTACACAAGAGGTAGGTGTAACATCCCTTGCTGCTTTATGGATTGACGTCTGTCCCCACAAACCAACACGGGTCCTTTCAGCATGCTTTGTCCTCACTCGAACGCTTCCTGGGAAAACTTCCCAGGAGGTCACCTATCCCAAAATTACCCCAGGTCAAGCACGCTTAACTGTGGAGTTCTTTAAGTTTAGGCTACCGAAAAGAAGATGCATCTTGTTGGTATAGGTAGTGCGAATCAATTCATATAAGCCCTCCTCAACTGTATAGTCCCATACCTATACAGTCTTAGGATCCCTCTCATTCGGGTGTGTAATCGGTTCATTCATGTACCCCTCCGCTTAGAGGACCTTGCGAGGAGCCGCTCCTTGTCCGTGCCCTCTTTGCACCGGCGATTACTCCTCGTCCTCGTCCCCGGGCATTACATACCCACCAGCTTCCGCCTGGTTCGTCCCCGAACCACACCATACTGGGAGAGGTACAGGCTCTGATACCATTTGTAACATCCCTTGCTGCTTTATGGATTGACGTCTGTCCCCACAAACCAACACGGGTCCTTTCAGCATGCTTTGTCCTCACTCGCACGCTTCCTGGGAAAACTTCCCAGGAGGTCACCCATCCCAAAATTACCCCAGGTCAAGCACGCTTAACTGTGGAGTTCTTTAAGTTTAGGCTACCGAAAACAAGATTAACGCCTGGGGACGGGATCGAGGAGTGATCGCCGGTGCAAAAGAGGGCACGGACAAGGAGCGGCTCCTCGCAAGGTCCACTAAGCGGAGGGGTACATGAATGAACCGATTACACATCCGAATGAGAGGGATCCTAAGATTGTATAGGTATGGGACTATACAGTTGAAGAGGGCTTATATGAATTGATTTGCACTACCTATACGAACAAGATGCATATTCTTTTCGGTAGCCTAAACTGAAAGAACTCCATAGTTAAGCGTGCTTGACTTGGGGTAATTTTGGGATGGGTGACCTCCTGGGAAGTTTTCCCAGGAAGCGTGCGAGTGAGGACAAAGCATGCTGAAAGGACCCGTGTTGGTTTGTGGGGACACACGTCAATCCATAAAGCAGCAAGGGATGTTACAGTAGGAGCCCTCACTTTGGTTGTGTAAGCCATGATGACATCTAACCTTGCTCATGGTTAGGATGCCATCAAGCTTATGTTTGTTGATAAAAATGTTTCAAGGGGATATTGTATAAATATTTTGTGAAACCCCTTGTTCCATTCTGCTTCCAAAGTGATATTATGTTGCTTTCATGCTCAAATGATACTTGAAATATGTTGTGTGATCCTTGTGTTAAAATAAGTGACATAAAACATGAAAATGGTAAGTGCTGGATTTTTGGCTATTTCTTGCAGTAGGTGTTCTGAAATTTAATACTCATAAAATATGAAGTATCTTGAAATAAAAATATTTTTACCATAAACTAGACGCATCATAAAACACTCTCCAAAAAGAATCACCCAAAACAGAGTTTTCTAGCTCAAGATATAAATTTTTAAAGTAGAGCCTAAGACTGAAACATTAAATCTGATCTTGTAGTAGTAAAATAGGTGTAACTCACTCTAGAAAAATGCAAATGGACTGATTTTAACTTTGTTGGAGAGCTAACACATATAGGAATACACCCATGTATGTTATGTATAAAGCTTTGTACCACGTAAATACAGAATGAGAAATAAACTTCGGGATAGTGTACTGTGAAAGTGCAGTTTGGAAAGGTTACAGCTAAGGAAAGACTTAGTATTTAAGCGTGTCCATTGTGACCCACCTCTCTTTCCTGGGAACCCTCCTATGCATGGTTTACAATGGATTTACACTATTCCAAAGATGTAAATGCTAAAATTTGATGAGTTAGGAATTTGGAACTACCTTTACTAAGCTGAGATAACAAGTATACAGAGAATTATAAACTTTCTTCTAAAAGATGTCAAAACTATAAATAAAAGAATCAAGTCTTGTAAAAAGAGAATTTTAAGAATTTAAGTAGAATAATAATCTTCAAAAGTTATATGAAAACCATAATAAAAATATATAAAGAACATATAATAATATTTTGAAGTGCATTAATGTATTAATGGAATTCTAAGAGTACAAAGAACACTAAGAGAAAAAGATAATACTAAGACATCCATTACCTCTTAGGAACACTAGGAACTCAACTTGATAACTTTGGTTGCTTAAAATGAATCATTTATGAAAATGTTTACTATGAGATTTACATGATATTATCCAAGTTTCATGAAGTGAATTATAGTAAAGTGAATGTATAGTGATGAGTTATGAAATGATGAAGATGAATGATTGATTGCCCATGATTTATTGTGATTACATGATGATATGCATACATTCATTTTCAAAGGAAATAATAAAAGTAAAGTCTGAAAAAGTAGCAATGAAAGTCTGGAAAAGTGAACTTGAGCTAAACTTGTAACATCCCCTACTGCTTTATGGATTGACGACTGTCCCCACAAACCAACATGGGTCTTTTCAGCATGCTTTGTCCTCACTCGCACGCTTCCTAGGAAAACTTCCCAGGAGGTCACCCATCCCAAAATTACCCCAGGTCAAGCACGCTTAACTGTGGAGTTCTTTCAGTTTAGGCTACCGAAAAGAAGATGCATCTTGTTGGTATAGGTAGTGCAAATCAATTCATATAAGCCCTCCTCAACTGTATAGTCCCATACCTATACAGTCTTAGGATCCCTCTCATTCGGGTGTGTAATCAGTTCATTCATGTACCCCTCCGCTTAGAGGACCTTGCAAGGAGCCGCTCCTTGTCCGTGCCCTCTTTGCACCGGCGATCACTCCTCGTCCTCATCCCCGGGCGTTACATGCCCACCAGCTTCCGCCTGGTTCGTCCCCGAACCACACCGTACTGGGAGAGGTGCAGGCTCTGATACCATTTGTAACATCCCCTGCTGCTTTATGGATTGACGACTATCCCCACAAACCAACACGGGTCTTTTCAGCATGCTTTGTCCTCACTCGCACGCTTCCTAGGAAAACTTCCCAGGAGGTCACCCATCCCAAAATTACCCCAGGTCAAGCACGCTTAACTGTGGAGTTCTTTCAGTTTAGGCTACCGAAAAGAAGATGCATCTTGTTGATATAGGTAGTACGAATCAATTCATATAAGCCCTCCTCAACTGTATAGTCCCATACCTATACAGTCTTAGGATCCCTCTCATTCGGGTGTGTAATCGGTTCATTCATGTACCCCTCCGCTTGGAGGACCTTGCAAGGAGCCGCTCCTTGTCCGTGCCCTCTTTGCACCGGCGATCACTCCTCGTCCTCGTCCCCGGGCGTTACAGTAATAACTTATCAGTATGATATATGCCCTGTTGTGACTTATGTATTAAGTGATTATATTCCAGTTTATGTGATAATTGTTCTACACTTAGTCTTTTATTCCGCTTATTTAATTAAGTACGCAATGTAACTTGATTATTATCTATAAAAGCGCTATGTATTTCACTTCTCGTTCTGTGCTTAAGTTTTCAAAAAATTAATTTATTTAAAAAAAAAAAAAACTTCCATTATTTTTCTAAGTTAATTTCAAAAGAAAATTAATACAAGGCATAAGTGACAACTAGGAGAATCCAAATGTGAACTTAAGCACAGTGGGGTTCTATTAGGGTGTTACATTATGGTATCAGAGCAGTTCATCCTATTTAAGCCTGAGGAATGGACTGACTATGCTTACATCTATGATATCATGCTATTAATCTTATCTGTATGATGGGATATAGGATTTAGAAATGCATGATCGTCTTGTGATACTGCCATAGTTGCTACCATGCTTAGCTATAGTATTGAGCCTGATCAACTCGATGACTGTTGTTTGGTGTGTCTAGGAACTAATGGCAGCAAACAGACGTACGCATGGGGCACGCGGTGGAGGTAATCGTGATGAACTGGCAAATGCACTCCAGGAGATGGCTAGGGCTATGCAAGCACAAGCAACAGTGATGATGGAGCAGATGAATAGGTGGTCAGAGGAGTCAGTTGGGAATCAAGAACATGGAAAATTCTCAGAATTCAAGAAGGCTGGACCTCCAGAATTCAAAGGGACAACTAACCCCGAAATAGCTGACATATGGATTCAAGAGATGGAGAAGGTTTTCTCAGTGGTAGAATGCTCTGTGTAACACCCTAATAGAAACCCCACTGTGCTTAAGTTCACATTTGGATTCTATTAGTTGTCACTTATGCCTTGTATTAATTTTCTTTTGAAATTAACTTAGAAAAATAATGGAAGTTTTTTTTTTTTAAATAAATTAATTTTTTTGAAAACTTAAGCCTCAGAATTTAGAAGTGAAATACATAGCGCTTTTATAGATAATAATCAAGTTACATTGCGCACTTAATTAAATAAGCAGAATAAAAGACTAAGTGTAGAACAATTATCACATAAACTGGAATATAATCACTTAATACATAAGTCACAACAGGGCATATATCATACTGATAAGTTATTACAAATAACAATATAAGTTCTACTATTACTAATTGTTTCTCACAAACTATAATGTAACTAAAGCTCGGAATGCTCCTACTTGAACGGTTTGAAATCTTCACGTGCTACCTCCTTCCTCAGTTACGGCCTCGTTGCTTTAGGTGGACACGTCTGTCTGCAGTAACGACAATGGAAAATAAACATAGGAGTGAGAAATACATGATTTCTCAGTAGGAGTTCCTACTTGTACTAAAAGTGTCATCGTTGTCGTCCCAGTCACTTCGGGTTTATTATAAAAAGGTGAACAGGTAAGGATTCAATTATCAAACTTTCACAAACGTGATTAGCCGAAGTGCAGTTACTTTAAACTAATCTTGAACATTAGCAGAAATATTCATTCAGTATTTCATCAAGCATACATATAAGCATATCATGTAAAACCACTAATAAGCAGTAATCATTTAGGAGCTGCATGCATTTCATGATTACTCATCCTCAACATTCACTTGTTTAGTGATCATCATTTTTCATTTATTTCATCAACATATTTCTTAATTACTCACGGGATGAATGCATCAATGCCTTAGACCACCCTAAAGGGTAATGAGCTCATACCATGGCCGTCGCCATAACCTTTTTGGTTTTCATTCCGTTGCCGTGATCTCAGCGGTTTAGGGGGTTAAGCCGTGAGTTTAGCTCAAGTCCACTTTTCCAGACTTTCATTGCTACTTTTTCAAACTTTACTTTTATTATTTCTTTTGGAAAATGAATGTATGCATATTATCATGTAATCACAATAAACCCTGGGCAATTAATCATTCATCCTCATCATTTCATAATTCATCACCATACATTCACATTACTATAAATCACTTCATAAAACATGGACAATATCATGTAAATCTCATAGTAAACACTTTCATAGATAATTCATATTAACTAACCAAAGTTATCAAGTTGAGTTCCTAGTGTTCGTAAGAGGTAATGGATGTCTTAGTATTATCTTTTTCTCTTAGTGTTCTTTGTACTCTTAGCATTCCATTAATACATTAATGCACTTCAAAATATTATTATAGGTTCCTTATATATTTTTATTATGACTTTCATATAACTCTTGAAGATTATTATTCTACTTAAATTCTTAAAATTCTCTCTTTACAAGACTTGATTCTTTTATTTATAGTTTTGACATCTTTTAGAAGAAAGTTTATAATTCTCTGTATACTTGTTATCTCAGCTTAGTAAAGGTAGTTCCAAATTCCTAACTCATCAAATTTTAGCATTTACATCTTTGGAATAGTGTAAATCAACTGTAAACCATGCATAGGAGGGTTCCCAGGAAAGAGAGGTGGGTCACAATGGACATGCTTAAATACCAAGTCTTTCCTTAGCCAGAACCTTTCCAAACTGCACTTTCACAGTACACTATCCCGAAATTTATTTCTCATTCTGTATTTACGTGGTACAAAGCTTTATACATAACATACATGGGTGTATTCCTATATGTGTTAGCTCTCCAACAAAGTTGAAATCAGTCCATTTGCATTTTTCTAGAGTGAGTTACATCTATTTTACTACTACAAGGTCAGATTTAAAGTTTCAGTCTTAGGCTCTACTTTAAAAATTTATATCTTGAGCTAGAAAACTCCGTTTTAGGTGATTCTTTTTGGAGAGTGTTCTATAATGAGTCTAGTTTATAGTAAAATTATTTTAATTTCGAGATACTTAATATTTTATGAACAGTATCTTTCGAAGTACCTGCTGCCAGAAACAACTAGAATTTCCAGCACCTACCATTTTCATGTCTTAAGTTACCTTTATTAAATCAGGTTTCACATACAATCTTTTCAAGTTATATTTGAGTTTGATAACATCATAAAGGTACTCATAACAAAATAGAACATGTCATATTTCTAAAAATATATTTTTCAAATAATCATTTAAAACTTTTGACAATAACTCAAACTTGAGGCATTCTATCAAGGTTAGAAGCCAACAATGCTTGAACAATTAAAGATGAAGCTCCTACCTCTTGTGTAGGGTCTAAAAAGGGTCCTTCTCTTCTTCCTTAAGCTTCGAACAAGAGTCTTTGGAGTGGATGACCCTCCTTGAATCTTGGCTCTAGAACTTGAATGCTTAAGAAAATATTTCTCACTAGAGTTAAAGATTGTAACTCTTGTGAGGGCTAGTGAAAGTTTGGACTTAGGATTGAAGTGTTTGGATGAAGTTTAGAGGATCAAGAGAAGTTTTTGAAGAACATAAGAAGAATGATAGAATAAGAAAGAAAGAACACTTAGGGAGTTTCTGAATTGAAGAGAGTTTGAGGAGTATTTATAGTGGAAAGATTAGAGAAAAAACAGAAGAAGGAAAGCACTTGGAGCATGATTTATGGAAACATGTTGGCTGAATTTTGGGATGAAAATGCTCCTTGTTTTGTGCAAACATGTTTCCATGTTTTGTGCAAACACGTTTCCATGTTTTGTGCAAACATGTTGGATGAAAATGCTCCATGTTTTATGCAAACATGTTTCCATGTTTTATGCAAACACGTTTCCATGTTTTGTGCAAACATGTTTCCATGTTTTGTGCAAAGATGTTAGTGGAGATTTTCTAACCTTTAGTGCATGTATGTGATTCAAAAATGTGTATGATGTATGTGGTTAAATTATTGTGTTATCATCTTAATCCAATGGCTTAGATTCATTCTTGTCTAAAGACAAGTCTAGGGATTTGTGTAAATGGTGTTGTAGTAATTTCTTTAACTAAGACAAGGATATTTTTGTAATTAGACAATGATAGTGGTATTCTTGTAATTCCATTCATAGAGTAAGGGTATCTTTGTCATTTAATAAGGCAAGGGTAGTTTGGTAATTTCCTTTACATAGCAAGGGCATTTTCGTAATTTCCACTAAGTGATGGCATTTTCGTAATTCTTTGCATTTTTCTCTAGACATACTTAAGTAGTCTATTTGTTGTGTTTCATAACATTTGTCCAGATTCTCTTGGTTTTGCTATCGATAATTAAGATTCTTAGTTATAAATTTGGGGATGTTACACTCTGAGGAACAAAATGTGGCATTCTCTACTTATATGCTGAAAGGAGAGGCTGCCGCGTGGTGGAAGGGTGCAAAGGGCTTGCTTGAAAATGCTGACATACAGATTACGTGGGAGGTCTTCTATGCCACGTTCCATAAGAAATATTTTCCAGATCCGGTTAAGAAGGCAAAGGAAGTAGAATTTCTATTGCTGACACAGGGAAATCGAAGTGTGGCTGAGTACACAGCTAAGTTTGAAGAACTGATCAAACACTCGACTAGCTACCAAAGGGATCCCAACGAGGCTTGGAAATGCATGAAATATGAGAGTGGTTTAAGGCCAGACATTTTGGCATCTGTGGCTCCACTGGAGGTCACTGACTATGCATCTTTAGTCAGCAAAAGCCAAGTGGCTGAGAGTTGCAATCGCCAGCTAGTTGCCTACCGAGTTGAAGAGAATAGGAAGAGGTCTGCTCAACAAGGTCACCGAGGGTTCCCACCCCCTTACAAGAAACCCTACCAAGGAGGTGGATTTAAAGGGAAACAACCCCAACACCCTATGATGAATCAACCTAAGACACAAGCTGCTAATCGACCTAGGATGGCTGCTGTCCCTGAACCTATGACTAGACCCCCTTGTGCCACTTGTGGAAACATACATGGAGGGGAATGCAGATTTGGTAAGAATGTTTGTTATCGGTGTGGACAGAAAGGACACTATTCTAGAGAGTGCCTAAAGTTCAATCAGTCCTCTACACTTAAGCCTAAGGCACAGGGACGCGTGTTTGCTATCAACTTCTTTGAGATGCCCTCAATCCGATGATCTGATTCAAGGTAAGTGTATAATTAATGGAAAACCCTTAATTGTATTGTTTGATTCTGGCGCAACACATTCATTCATTTCATATGATTGTGCTAATAAGTTGAGGTTGTATATATCTGACTTAAAAATCATCTTAGTTGTCTCTACACCCACTATAAATACTGTTAGAACTGATCAAGCCTGCCTAAATTGTGAATTTGAGGTAGCTGATAGGATTTTTCATCATGATTTAGTTTGTCTACCCTTGTCTAGTTTTGATGTAATCTTGGGCATGGATTGGATTTCGGCTAACCATGTGTTACTACATTGAGCAAATAAGTCACTAGTATTTCTTCCCAAACCATCTTTACCCAATCCCTCTAAACTTGATAGAAAGGTACGACTATACCTAAACTCCATTATCATGGGGGATAGTAGGAATGAAGAGCGAGGATATGTTTTCCTGATGACAAGTGAGAGGGAAGTGGAGCAAGCTCTAGAAAAGATCCTTGTAGTAAAGGAATTCTCAGATGTTTTTCCTGATGACATACCTGAATTTCCTCCAAAAAGGCAGATTGAGTTTTCTATAGATTTGGTACCGGGAACGGGACCCATATCTATAGCTCCTTATAGGATGCCACTGGCCGAGTTAACAGAATTGAAGAAGCAATTAGAGGAGCTACTAGAGAAGAAATTCATTAGGCCTAGTGCTTCACCATGGGGAGCTCCAGTGCTATTTGTCAAGAAGAAGGATGGGAGCTTACGGTTATGTGTGGATTATAGGCAGCTAAACCAAGTGACCATAAAGAATAAATACCCTTTGCCTAGAATAGATGACCTCATGGACCAATTAAGAGGAGCCCAAGTGTTTTCCAAGATAGATCTGCGATCAGGATACCACCAGATTCAAGTGACGGAGGAGGACATACCAAAGACAGCCTTTAGGACTAGATATGGACATTATGAGTTTAATGTGATGTCGTTTGGGTTAACCAATGCACCGGCAGTGTTTATGGACTACATGAATAGGATATTTAGACCATACTTGGACAAGTTTGTAATAGTGTTCATCGATGACATTCTAGTTTACTCTAGAACTGAAGAAGAGCACGAAGAACACTTACGAGTGGTGTTGGAGGTGTTGAGGAACAAGAAACTTTATGCAAAGTTGTCCAAGTGTGAATTTTGGATGAAGGAAGTTAAGTTCTTAGGTCATGTAGTGTCACATGGGGGAATAGCAGTAGACCCAAGTAAGATAGAAGTGGTGCAACAATGGGAAACCCCTACCACTGTAAAGGAGATTAGGAGTTTTCTAGGGCTAGCCGGTTACTACCGAAGGTTCATTAGAGGTTTTTCCCAAATTACCTTACCCCTCACCAAGCTAACAAGGAAGAATTCAGCTTTTATATGGAGCCCAGAATGTGAAGAGAGTTTCCAAGAACTAAAGAAGAAGTTGACCACTACCCCTGTCCTAATCCTACCTGACCCAAAAGAAAAATTTGAGGTGTATTGTGATGCCTCGGGAAGAGGACTAGGATGTGTTTTGATGCAAAATAGGAATGTAGTAGCCTATGCCTCTAGACAGCTCAAACCCCATGAAGTTAATTACCCAACCCATGACTTAGAGCTAGCGGCTATTGTCTTTGCCTTAAAAATCTGGAGACATAATCTTTATGGTGTAAGGTTTGAAGTCTTTTCTGACCACAAAAGTCTGAAATACCTCTTCAACCAAAAGGAACTCAATATGAGACAAAGGCGTTGGATGGAGTTTCTCAAGGACTATGACTTTGGGTTGAACTACCACCCAGGAAAGGCAAATGTGGTAGTAGATGCTTTGAGTCGTAAGTCCTTGCATGCCGCTTGGCTCATGGTGAAAGAAAATGAGCTGATAGAAGATTTTAGGAACCTCAACTTAGGATATAGGGGGACTTCAGAACAAATTTGGTTAAGCTAACTAAGTGTAACCAGTAGCTTTAAGGATCAAATAATTCAAGCCCAAAGGGAAGATGAGGATTTCCTTAAAACCTTAACCCTTGTCGAAGCAGGAAAGTTGAAAGAGTTTGTCCAGGATAAGGAAGGAGTGTGGAGATACCAAGGGAGAATCTGTGTACCTGCAAAAGAAGGACTGAGAGCTAGCATTTTGGAAGAAGCCCACAAGAGTCAATTTAGTGTACAGCCCGGTATAACCAAGATGTACCATGACCTAAAAAAGATGTTCTGGTGGCCAAAGATGAAAGCAGATATAGCAAATATAGTGCAAAAATGTTTGGTATGCCAAAAAGTGAAGATAGAGCATCAAAAACCCTCCAGAGTGCTGCAACCTCTCGAAATCCCGAATGGAAGTGGGATGGAATATCCATGGATTTCGTGATGGGATTGCCAAGAATGCCTACCGGACAAGACTCCATATGGGTAATTGTGGATAGATTGACCAAATCTGCTCACTTTTTACCCATTCGAGCAAATTACCCTTTGGAAAAGTTAGCTCAGCTATACATCCAAGAGATAATAAGGCTCCATGGAGTACCCAAAACCATTGTCTCAGATAGGGATCCAAGGTTCACCTCAAGATTTTGGGGAGCTTTGCAAAAGGCATTTGGTTCAAGGTTGTGTCTAAGCACTGCCTATCACCCTCAAACTGATGGACAATCAGAAAGAACAATTCAAACCCTTGAGGATATGCTAAGAGCATGTGTCTTAGACCAGCCAAAAAGTTAGGACAAACAGCTTCCATTGATTGAGTTTGCATATAATAATAGTTACCACACTAGCATTGGGATGACACCCTATGAGGCTTTGTATGGTAGAAAGTGTCAATCACCACTTTGTTGGTGTGACCCGGGAGAGCAAAGTATTTTGGGCCCTGATTTGGTAGAAGAGACAACCAAACAAATAAGGAGAATTAGGGAAAGAATCCTCACTGCTCAGAGTAGGCAGAAGAGCTATGCTGACCAGAGAAGGAAACCTCTCAAATTTCAAGAAGGAGAACACATATTCTTGCGAATTACTCCTACCACAGGTATAGGTCGTGCAATGAAAGCCAAAAAGCTAAGCCCTAGATTCTTAGGACCCTTCCAAATCCTCAAAAAGGTAGGTCCCTCCGCCTACCAAATTGCATTACCTCCAAATTTGTCTAACCGACACAAAGTTTTTCATGTGTCCCAATTGAGAAAGTATCAGTCAGACCCCAGTCATGTGTTTGAGCCAGAAACTATACAATTAAAAGATGACTTAACTTTTGAATTACCACCGATGAGGATCGTGGATCATGGCATCAAGCAGCTGAGAAACAAATCTGTATCTCTGGTCCGAGTAGCCTGGGGACAAGATGGAATGGAAGAGCACACATTGGAGCTCGAGGAAGATATGCGAAAAGAATTTCCGAACCTATTCACAGGTATCAAATTTTGAGGGCAAAATTTTTAATAAGAAGGGGAGAAATGTAACATCCCCAAATTTATAACTAAGATAAATATTAATCTTAATTATCGATAGCAAAACCAAGAGAATCTGGACAAATGTTATGAAACACAACAAATAGACTACTTAAGTATGTCTAGAGAAAAATGCAAAGAATTACGAAAATGCCATCACTTAGTGGAAATTACGAAAATGCCCTTGCTATGTAAATGAAATTACCAAACTACCCTTGCCTTATTAAATGACAAAGATACCCTTACTCTATGAATGGAATTACAAGAATACCACTATCATTGTCTAATTACAAAAATATCCTTGTCATAGTTAAAGAAATTACTATAATGCCATTTGCACAAATCCCTACACTTGTCTTTAGACAAGAATGAATCTAAGCCATTGGATTAAGATGATAACACAATAATTTAACCACATACATCATACACATTTCTGAATCACATACATGCACTAAAGGTTAGAAAATCTCCACTAACATGTTTGCACAAAACATGGAAACATATTTGCACAAAACATGGAGCATTTTCATCCAACATGTTTGCACAAAACATGGAGCATTTTCATCCAACATGTTTGCATAAAACATGGAAACATGTTTGCACAAAACAAGGAGCATTGTCATCCCAAAATTCAGCCAACATGTTTCCATAAATCATGCTCCAAGTGCTTTCCTTCTTCTGTTTTTTCCTCTAATCTTTCCACTATAAATACTCCTCAAACTCTCTTCAATTCAGAAACTCCCTAAGTGTTCTTTCTTTCTTATTCTATCATTCTTCTTATGTTCTTCAAAGACTTCTCTTGATCCTTTAAACTTCATCCAAACACTTAAATCCTAAGTCCAAACTTTCACTAGCCCTCACAAGTTACAATCTTTAACTCTAGTGAGAAATATTTTCTTAAGCACTCAAGTTCTAGAGCCAAGATTCAAGGAGGGTCATCCACTCCAAGGACTCTTGTTCAAGCTTAAGGAAGGAGAGAAGGACCCTTTTTTAGACCCTACACAAGAGGTAGGAGCCCTCACTTTGGTTGTGTAAGCCATGATGACATCTAACCTTGCTCATGGTTAGGATGCCATCAAGCTTATGTTTGTTGATAAAAATGTTTCAAGGGGATATTGTATAAATATTTTGTGAAACCCCTTGTTCCATTCTGCTTCCAAAGTGATATTATGTTGCTTTCATGCTCAAATGATACTTGAAATATGTTGTGTGATCCTTGTGTTAAAATAAGTGACATAAAACATGAAAATGGTAAGTGCTGGATTTTTGGCTATTTCTTGCAGTAGGTGTTCTGAAATTTAATACTCATAAAATATGAAGTATCTTGAAATAAAAATATTTTTACCATAAACTAGACGCATCATAAAACACTCTCCAAAAAGAATCACCCAAAACAAAGTTTTCTAGCTCAAGATATAAATTTTTAAAGTAGAGCCTAAGACTGAAACTTTAAATCTGATCTTGTAGTAGTAAAATAGGTGTAACTCACTCTAGAAAAATGCAAATGGACTGATTTTAACTTTGTTGGAGAGCTAACACATATAGGAATACACCCATGTATGTTATGTATAAAGCTTTGTACCACGTAAATACAGAATGAGAAATAAACTTCGGGATAGTGTACTGTGAAAGTGCAGTTTGGAAAGGTTCTGGCTAAGGAAAGACTTAGTATTTAAGCGTGTCCATTGTGACCCACCTCTCTTTCCTGGGAACCCTCCTATGCATGGTTTACAATGGATTTACACTATTCCAAAGATGTAAATGCTAAAATTTGATGAGTTAGGAATTTGGAACTACCTTTACTAAGCTGAGATAACAAGTATACAAAGAATTATAAACTTTCTTCTAAAAGATGTCAAAACTATAAATAAAAGAATCAAGTCTTGTAAAAAGAGAATTTTAAGAATTTAAGTAGAATAATAATCTTCAAAAGTTATATGAAAACCATAATAAAAATATATAAAGAACATATAATAATATTTTGAAGTGCATTAATGTATTAATGGAATTCTAAGAGTACAAAGAACACTAAGAGAAAAAGATAATACTAAGACATCCATTACCTCCTAGGAACACTAGGAACTCAACTTGATAACTTTGGTTGCTTAAAATGAATCATTTATGAAAATGTTTACTATGAGATTTACATGATATTATCCATGTTTCATGAAGTGAATTATAGTAAAGTGAATGTATAATGATGAGTTATGAAATGATGAAGATGAATGATTGATTGCCCATGATTTATTGTGATTACATGATGATATGCATACATTCATTTTCAAAGGAAATAATAAAAGTAAAGTCTGAAAAAGTAGCAATGAAAGTCTGGAAAAGTGGACTTGAGCTAAACTCACGGCTTAACCCCCTAAACCGTTGAGATCACGGCAATGGAAAGGAAACCAAAAAAAAAAAGTTGTGGCGACGGCCACGGTATGAGCTCATTACCCTTTTAGGGCGGTCTAAGGCATTGATGCATTCATCCCGTGAGTAATTAAGAAATATGTTGATCACTAAACAAGTGAATGTTGAGCATTGATCACTGATTTTTCGCCTTATTGCAATGGACATGAGTTGGGTCAGGTCTAAGCAAACTTGTAAGGCGTTGCCTATTATAAAAGGAAAACCCAAACATTTGGAAAGGGGAATTCATAACATATTTGCTTTAAGTGTGAGAGTTGTGCTCTTTTGGTTCTTCATAGAATCTTCGAACTTATCAAGGGTACTCATTCTTGTCGCATTCCTAGGCTTTTCAATCTGTTGATTGTGGCACCTTGTTCATTCTCTTCAATTCTTGTTTTCATTCACCTTTAAATTTTTTTCCTGTGAATGTCCATTGACCTTCATCCATATATGAAGATATAGAAATCAGATTTCAGCGATTCAATTCTAAGGAATGTAGAAAGGATGGATTACAAGGCCTTGGAGATCCAATGACAGGTGTGAGATCTAAGAAGGCTAAAGAGGCTCTAAGTATGTTTGTGGCAATTTATTTGAAGCTGAACAAAGCATTGAAGAATCGCAGCCCATGATGATGAATTGCTTAATGCAAATTGAATAAATGAAGGCTTGAGGGCTGTATTCAATTCGAGCTAAATTTCTCAATCTAACTGCTTGAGTGCAAATTGGTGAAATGGATGATGAAGTCTACGTCTATGTTTGGCCAATCTGCACCAATATTTTTCAGTCTTTCTTTTTCTGAATTTATCCTTGTGATACGACCCATTATTATTTTTGTTGTTTTAGTTTATTAATAATGGTGGACAAAATTTTTAAGCTGATTTTTCGCCTTATTGCAATGGACATGAGTTGGGTCAGGTCTAAGCAAACTTGTAAGGCGTTGCCTATTATAAAAGGATAACCCAAACATTTGGAAAGGGGAATTCATAACATATTTGCTTTAAGTGTGAGAGTTGTGCTCTTTTGGTTCTTCATAGAATCTTCGAACTTATCAAGGGTACTCATTCTTGTCGCATTCCTAGGCTTTTCAATCTGTTGATTGTGGCACCTTGTTCATTCTCTTCAATTCTTGTTTTCTTTCACCTTTAAATTTTTTTCCTGTGAATGGCCGTTGACCTTTATCCATATCTGAAGATATAGAAATCAGATTTCAGCGATTCAATTCTAAGGAATGTAGAAAGGATGGATTACAAGGCCTTGGAGATCCAATGACAGGTGTGAGATCTAAGAAGGCTAAAGAGGCTCTAAGTATGTTTGTGGCAATTTATTTGAAGCTGAACAAAGCATTGAAGAATCGCAGCCCATGATGATGAATTGCTTAATGCAAATTGAATAAATGAAGGCTTGAGGGCTGTATTCAATTCGAGCTAAATTTCTCAATCTAACTGCTTGAGTGCAAATTGGTGAAATGGATGATGAAGTCTACGTCTATGTTTTGCCAATCTGCACCAATATTTTTCAGTCTTTCTTTTTCTGAATTTATGCTTGTGATACGACCCATTATTATTGTTGTTTTAGTTTATTAATAATGGTGGACAAAATTGTTAAGCTGATTTTTCGTCTTATTGCAATGGACATGAGTTGGGTCAGGTCTAAGCAAACTTGTAAGGCGTTGCCTATTATAAAAGGAAAACCCAAACATTTGGAAAGGAGAATTCATAACATATTTGCTTTAAGTGTGAGAGTTGTGCTCTTTTGGTTCTTCATAGAATCTTCGAACTTATCAAGGGTACTCATTCTTGTCGCATTCCTAGGCTTTTCAATCTGTTGATTGTGGCACCTTGTTCATTCTCTTCAATTCTTGTTTTCATTCACCTTTAAATTTTTTTCCTGTGAATGTCCATTGACCTTCATCCATATCTGAAGATATAGAAATCAGATTTCAGCGATTCAATTCTAAGGAATGTAGAAAGGATGGATTACAAGGCCTTGGAGATCCAATGACAGGTGTGAGATCTAAGAAGGCTAAAGAGGCTCTAAGTATGTTTGTGGCAATTTATTTGAAGCTGAACAAAGCATTGAAGAATCGCAGCCCATGATGATGAATTGCTTAATGCAAATTGAATAAATGAAGGCTTGAGGGCTGTATTCAATTCGAGCTAAATTTCTCAATCTAACTGCTTGAGTGCAAATTGGTGAAATGGATGATGAAGTCTACGTCTATGTTTGGCCAATCTGCACCAATATTTTTCAGTCTTTCTTTTTCTGAATTTATCCTTGTGATACGACCCATTATTATTTTTGTTGTTTTAGTTTATTAATAATGGTGGACAAAATTTTTAAGCTGATTTTTCGCCTTATTGCAATGGACATGAGTTGGGTCAGGTCTAAGCAAACTTGTAAGGCGTTGCCTATTATAAAAGGAAAACCCAAACATTTGGAAAGGGGAATTCATAACATATTTGCTTTAAGTGTGAGAGTTGTGCTCTTTTGGTTCTTCATAGAATCTTCGAACTTATCAAGGGTACTCATTCTTGTCGCATTCCTAGGCTTTTCAATCTGTTGATTGTGGCACCTTGTTCATTCTCTTCAATTCTTGTTTTCATTCACCTTTAAATTTTTTTCCAGTGAATGTCCGTTGACCTTCATCCATATTTGAAGATATAGAAATCAGATTTCAGTGATTCAATTCTAAGGAATGTAGAAAGGATGGATTACAAGGCCTTGGAGATCCAATGACAGGTGTGAGATCTAAGAAGGCTAAAGAGGCTCTAAGTATGTTTGTGGCAATTTATTTGAAGCAGAACAAAGCATTGAAGAATCGCAACCCATGATGATGAATTGCTTAATGCAAATTGAATAAATGAAGGCTTGAGGGCTGTAATCAATTCGAGCTAAATTTCTCAATCTAACTGCTTGAGTGCAAATTGGTGAAATGGATGATGAAGTCTACGTCTATGTTTTGCTAATCTGCTCCAATATTTTTCAGTCTTTCTTTTTCTGAATTTATGCTTGTGATACGACCCATTATTATTTTTGTTGTTTTAGTTTATTAATAATGGTGGACAAAATTGTTAAGCTGATTTTTTGCCTTATTGCAATGGACATGAGTTGGGTCAGGTCTAAGCAAACTTGTAAGGCGTTGCCTATTATAAAAGGAAAACCCAAACATTTGGAAAGGGGAATTCATAACATATTTGCTTTAAGTGTGAGAGTTGTGCTCTTTTGGTTCTTCATAGAATCTTCGAACTTATCAAGGGTACTCATTCTTGTCGCATTCCTAGGCTTTTCAATCTGTTGATTGTGGCACCTTGTTCATTCTCTTCAATTCTTGTTTTCTTTCACCTTTAAATTTTTTTCCTGTGAATGGCCGTTGACCTTTATCCATATCTGAAGATATAGAAATCAGATTTCAGCGATTCAATTCTAAGGAATGTAGAAAGGATGGATTACAAGGCCTTGGAGATCCAATGACAGGTGTGAGATCTAAGAAGGCTAAAGAGGCTCTAAGTATGTTTGTGGCAATTTATTTGAAGCTGAACAAAGCATTGAAGAATCGCAGCCCATGATGATGAATTGCTTAATGCAAATTGAATAAATGAAGGCTTGAGGGCTGTATTCAATTGAGCTAAATTTCTCAATCTAACTGCTTGAGTGCAAATTGGTGAAATGGATGATGAAGTCTACGTCTATGTTTTGCCAATCTGCACCAATATTTTTCAGTCTTTCTTTTTCTGAATTTATGCTTGTGATACGACCCATTATTATTGTTGTTTTAGTTTATTAATAATGGTGGACAAAATTGTTAAGCTGATTTTTCGTCTTATTGCAATGGACATGAGTTGGGTCAGGTCTAAGCAAACATGTAAGGCGTTGCCTATTATAAAAGGAAAACCCAAACATTTGGAAAGGAGAATTCATAACATATTTGCTTTAAGTGTGAGAGTTGTGCTCTTTTGGTTCTTCATAGAATCTTCGAACTTATCAAGGGTACTCATTCTTGTCGCATTCCTAGGCTTTTCAATCTGTTGATTGTGGCACCTTGTTCATTCTCTTCAATTCTTGTTTTCATTCACCTTTAAATTTTTTTCCTGTGAATGTCCGTTGACCTTCATCCATATCTGAAGATATAGAAATCAGATTTCAGTGATTCAATTCTAAGGAATGTAGAAAGGATGGATTACAAGGCCTTGGAGATCCAATGACAGGTGTGAGATCTAAGAAGGCTAAAGAGGCTCTAAGTATGTTTGTGGCAATTTATTTGAAGCTGAACAAAGCATTGAAGAATCGCAGCCCATGATGATGAATTGCTTAATGCAAATTGAATAAATGAAGGCTTGAGGGCTGTATTCAATTCGAGCTAAATTTCTCAATCTAACTGCTTGAGTGCAAATTGGTGAAATGGATGATGAAGTCTACGTCTATGTTTTGCCAATCTGCACCAATATTTTTCAGTCTTTCTTTTTCTGAATTTATGCTTGTGAGACGACCCATTATTATTTTTGTTGTTTTAGTTTATTAATAATGGTGGACAAAATTGTTAAGCTGATTTTTCGCCTTATTGCAATGGACATGAGTTGGGTCAGGTCTAAGCAAACTTGTAAGGCGTTGCCTATTATAAAAAGAAAACCCGAACATTTGGAAAGGGGAATTCATAACATATTTGCTTTAAGTGTGAGAGTTGTGCTCTTTTGGTTCTTCATAGAATCTTCGAACTTATCAAGGGTACTCATTCTTGTCGCATTCCTAGGCTTTTCAATCTGTTGATTGTGGCACCTTGTTCATTCTCTTCAATTCTTGTTTTCTTTCACCTTTAAATTTTTTTCCTGTGAATGGCCGTTGACCTTTATCCATATCTGAAGATATAGAAATCAGATTTCAGCGATTCAATTCTAAGGAATGTAGAAAGGATGGATTACAAGGCCTTGGAGATCCAATGACAGGTGTGAGATCTACGAAGGCTAAAGAGGCTCTAAGTATGTTTGTGGCAATTTATTTGAAGCTGAACAAAGCATTGAAGAATCGCAGCCCATGATGATGAATTGCTTAATGCAAATTGAATAAATGAAGGCTTGAGGGCTGTATTCAATTCGAGCTAAATTTCTCAATCTAACTGCTTGAGTGCAAATTGGTGAAATGGATGATGAAGTCTACGTCTATGTTTTGCCAATCTGCACCAATATTTTTCAGTCTTTCTTTTTCTGAATTTATGCTTGTGATACGACCCATTATTATTTTTGTTGTTTTAGTTTATTAATAATGGTGGACAAAATTGTTAAGCTGATTTTTCGCCTTATTGCAATGGACATGAGTTGGGTCAGGTCTAAGCAAACTTGTAAGGCGTTGCCTATTATAAAAGGAAAACCCAAACATTTGGAAAGGGGAATTCATAACATATTTGCTTTAAGTGTGAGAGTTGTGCTCTTTTGGTTCTTCATAGAATCTTCGAACTTATCAAGGGTACTCATTCTTGTCGCATTCCTAGGCTTTTCAATCTGTTGATTGTGGCACCTTGTTCATTCTCTTCAATTCTTGTTTTCATTCACCTTTAAATTTTTTTCCTGTGAATGTCCGTTGACCTTCATCCATATCTGAAGATATAGAAATCAGATTTCAGCGATTCAATTCTAAGGAATGTAGAAAGGATGGATTACAAGGCCTTGGAGATCCAATGACAGGTGTGAGATCTAAGAAGGCTAAAGAGGCTCTAAGTATGTTTGTGGCAATTTATTTGAAGCTGAACAAAGCATTGAAGAATCGCAGCCCATGATGATGAATTGCTTAATGCAAATTGAATAAATGAAGGCTTGAGGGCTGTATTCAATTCGAGCTAAATTTCTCAATCTAACTGCTTGAGTGCAAATTGGTGAAATGGATGATGAAGTCTACGTCTATGTTTTGCCAATCTGCACCAATATTTTTCAGTCTTTCTTTTTCTGAATTTATGCTTGTGATACGACCCATTATTATTTTTGTTGTTTTAGTTTATTAATAATGGTGGACAAAATTGTTAAGCTGATTTTTCGCCTTATTGCAATGGACATGAGTTGGGTCAGGTCTAAGCAAACTTGTAAGGCGTTGCCTATTATAAAAGGAAAACCCAAACATTTGGAAAGGGGAATTCATAACATATTTGCTTTAAGTGTGAGAGTTGTGCTCTTTTGGTTCTTCATAGAATCTTCGAACTTATCAAGGGTACTCATTCTTGTCGCATTCCTAGGCTTTTCAATCTGTTGATTGTGGCACCTTGTTCATTCTCTTCAATTCTTGTTTTCATTCACCTTTAAATTTTTTTCCTGTGAATGTCCGTTGACCTTCATCCATATCTGAAGATATAGAAATCAGATTTCAGCGATTCAATTCTAAGGAATGTAGAAAGGATGGATTACAAGGCCTTGGAGATCCAATGACAGGTGTGAGATCTAAGAAGGCTAAAGAGGCTCTAAGTATATTTGTGGCAATTTTACTTCATGCAGGTCAAAGTGTTGCGGAACTACAGCCTGTGATGATGAATTGTTTAATTCAAATTGAATTAATGAAGGCTTGAGGGCTGTATTCAATCTGAGCCCAATTTCTCTATCTAACTTCTTGAGTGCAAATTGGTGAAATGGTTGATGAAGGCTGCGTCTATGTTTGGCCAATCTACATCAATATTTTTTGGTCTTTCTTTTTCTGAATTTAAGCTTGTGATATGGCCCATTATTATTTTTGTTGTTTTAGTTTTTTAATAATGGTGGACTAAATTGTTAAGCTGATTTTTCCCCTTATTGCAATGGACTTGAGTTGGGTCAGGTCTAAGCAAACTTGTAAGGTGTTGCCTATTATAAAAGGAAAACCCGAACATTTGGAAAGGGGAATTCGTAACATATTTTCTTTAAGTGTGAGACTTGTGCTCTTTTGGTTCTTCATAGAATCTTCGAACTTATCAAGGGTACTCATTCTTGTCGCATTCCTAGGCTTTTCAATCTTTTGATTGTGGCGCCTAGTTCATTCTCTTCTATTCTTGTTTTCATTCACGTTTAAATTTTATTCCTGTGAACGTCCATTGACCCTCATCCATATCTGAAGATATTGAAATTAGATTTCAGTGATTCTATAACATCCCCTACTGCTTTATGGATTGACGACTGTCCCCACAAACCAACACGGATCTTTTCAGCTTGCTTTGTCCTCACTCACATGCTTCCTGGGAAAACTTCCCAGGAGGTCACCCATCCCAAAATTACCCTAGGTCAAGCACGCTTAACTGTGGAGTTCTTTCAGTTTAGGCTACCGAAAAGAAGATTTATCTTGTTGGTATAGGTAGTGCGAATCAATTCATATAAGCCCTCCTTAACTGTATAGTCCCATACCTATACAGTCTTAGGATCCCTCTCATTCGGGTGTGTAATCGGTTCATCCATGTACCCCTCCGCTTAGAGGACGTTGCGAGGAGCCGCTCCTTGTCCGTGCCCTCTTTGCACCGGTGATCACTCGTCGTCCTCATCCCCGAGCGTTACATGCCCACCAGCTTCCGCCTGGTTCATCCCCGAACCACACCGTATTGGGAGAGGTGCAGGCTCTAATACCATTTGTAACATCCCCTGCTGCTTTATGGATTGACGACTGTCCCCACAAACCAACACGGATCTTTTCAGCATGCTTTGTCCTCAGTCACATGCTTCTTGGGAAAACTTCCCAGGAGGTCACCCATCCCAAAATTACCCCAGGTCAAGCACGCTTAACTGTGGAGTTCTTTCAGTTTAGGCTACCGAAAAGAATATGCATCTTGTTGGTATAGGTAGTGCAAATCAATTCATATAAGCCCTCCTTGACTGTATAGTCCCATACCTATACAGTCTCAGGATCCCTCTCATTCGGGTGTGTAATCGGTTCATCCATGTGCCCCTCCGCTTAGAGGACCTTGTGAGGAGCCGCTCCTTGTCTGTGCTCTCTTTGCACCGGCGATCACTCCTCGTCCTAGTCCCCGGGTGTTACGTACTATAGCTAAGCACGGTAGCAACTATGGCAGCAAACAGACGTACGCATGGGGCACGCGGTGGAGGTAATCGTGATGAACTGGCAAATGCACTCCAGGAGATGGCTAGGGCTATGCAAGCACAAGCAACAGTGATGATGGAGCATGAATAGGAGGACAGAGGAATTAGTTGGGAACCAAGAACATGGAAAATTCTCAGAATTCAAGAGGGCTGGACCTCCAGAATTCAAAGGGACAACTAACCCCGAAATAGCTGACAGATGGATTCAAGAGATGGAGAAGGTTTTCTCAGTGGTAGTGTAACACCCTAATAGAACCCCACTGTGCTTAAGTTCACATTTGGATTCTATTAGTTGTCACTTATGCCTTGTATTAATTTTCTTTTGAAATTAACTTAGAAAAATAATGGAAGTTTTTTTTTTCTTTAAATAAATAAATTTTTTTGAAAACTTAAGCTCAGAATGAGAAGTGAAATACATAGCGCTTTTATAGATAATAATCAAATTACATTGCGCACTTAATTAAATAAGCGGAATAAAAGACTAAGTGTAGAACAATTATCACATAAACTGGAATATAATCACTTAATACATAAGTCACAACAGGGCATATATCATACTGATAAGTTATTACAAATAACAATATAAGTTCTACTATTACTAATTGTTTCTCACAAACTATAATGTAACTAAAGCTCGGAATGCTCCTACTTGAACGGTTTGAAATCTTCACGTGCTACCTCCTTCCTCAGCTACGGCCTCGTTGCTTTAGGTGGACACGTCTGTCTCTGGTAACGACAACGGAAAATAAACATAGGAGTGAGAAATACATGATTTCTCAAGAGGAGTTCCTACTTGTACTAAAAGTGTCATCGTTGTCGTCCCACCACTTCGGGTTTATTATAAAAAGGTGAGCAGTAAGGATTCAATTATCAAACTTTCACAAACGTGATTAGCCAAGTGCAGTTACTTTTAAACTAATCTTGAACATTAGCGTAAATATTCATTCAAGATTTCATCAAGCATACATATAAGCATATCATGTAAAACCACTAATAAGCAATAATCATTTAGGAGCTGCATGCATTTCATGATTACACATCCTCAACATTCACTTGTTTAGTGATCATCATCTTTCATTTATTTCATCAACATATTTCTTAATTATTCACAGGATGAATGCATCAATGCCTTAGACCACCCTAAAAGGGTAATGAGCTCATACCATGGCCGTCGCCATAACCTTTTGGTTTTCATTCCGTTGTCGTGATCTCAACGGTTTAGGGGTTAAGCCGTGAGTTTAGCTCAAGTCCACTTTTCCAGACTTTCATTGCTACTTTTTCAAACTTTACTTTTATTATTTCTTTTGGAAAATGAATGTATGCATATTATCATGTAATCACAATAAACCTTGGGCAATCAATCATTCATCCTCATCATTTCATAATTCATCACCATACATTCACATTACTATAAATCACTTCATAAAACATGGACAATATCATGTAAATCTCATAGTAAACACTTTCATAGATAATTCATATTAACTAACCAAAGTTATCAAGTTGAGTTCCTAGTGTTCGTAAGAGGTAATGGATGTCTTAGTATTATCTTTTTCTCTTAGTGTTCTTTGTACTCTTAGCATTCCATTAATACATTAATGCACTTCAAAATATTATTATAGGTTCCTTATATATTTTTATTATGACTTTCATATAACTCTTGAAGATTATTATTCTACTTAAATTCTTAAAATTCTCTCTTTACAAGACTTGATTCTTTTATTTATAGTTTTGACATCTTTTAGAAGAAAGTTTATAATTCTCTGTATACTTGTTAGTAAAGGTAGTTCCAAATTCCTAACTCATCAAATTTTAGTATTTACATCTTTGGAATAGTGTAAATCAACTGTAAACCATGCATAGGAGGGTTCCCAGGAAAGAGAGGTGGGTCACAATGGACATGCTTAAATACCAAGTCTTTCCTTAGCCAGAACCTTTCCAAACTGCACTTTCACAGTACACTATCCTGAAATTTATTTCTCATTCTGTATTTACGTGGTACAAAGCTTTATACATAACATACATGGGTGTATTCCTATATGTGTTAGCTCTCCAACAAAGTTGAAATCAGTCCATTTACATTTTTCTAGAGTGAGTTACATCTATTTTACTACTACAAGGTCAGATTTAGAGTTTCAGTCTTAGGCTCTACTTTAAAAATTTATATCTTGAGCTAGAAAACTCCGTTTTGGGTGATTCTTTTTGGAGAGTGTTCTATAATGAGTCTAGTTTATATTAAAATTATTTTAATTTCGAGATACTTGATATTTTATGAACAGTAGCTTTCAATGTACCTGCTGCCAGAAACACTAGAAATTCCAGCACCTACCATTTTCATGTCTTAAGTTACCTTTATTAAATCAGGTTTCACATACAATCTTTTCAAGTTATATTTGAGTTTGATAACATCATAAGGGTACTCATAACAGAATAGAACATGTCATATTTCTAAAAATATATTTTTCAAATAATCATTTAAAACTTTTGACAATAACTCAAACTTGAGGCATTCTATCAAGGTTAGAAGCCAACAATGCTTGAACAATTAAAGATGAAGCTCCTACCTCTTGTGTAGGGTCTAAAAGGGTCCTTCTCTTCTTCCTTAAGCTTCGAACAAGAGTCTTTGGAGTGGATGACCCTCCTTGAATCTTGGCTCTAGAACTTGAATGCTTAAGAAAATATTTCTCACTAGAGTTAAAGATTGTAACTCTTGTGAGGGCTAGTGAAAGTTTGGACTTAGGATTGAAGTGTTTGGATGAAGTTTAGAGGATCAAGAGAAGTTTTTGAAGAACATAAGAAGAATGATAGAATAAGAAAGAAAGAACACTTAGGGAGTTTCTGAATTGAAGAGAGTTTGAGGAGTATTTATAGTGGAAAGATTAGAGAAAAAAAAACAGAAGATGGAAAGCACTTGGAGCATGATTTATGGAAACATGTTGGCTGAATTTTGGGATGAAAATGCTCCATGTTTTGTGCAAACACATTTCCATGTTTTGTGCAAACACGTTTCCATGTTTTGTGCAAACATGTTGGATGAAAATGCTCCATGTTTTATGCAAACATGTTTCCATGTTTTATGCAAACATGTTTCCATGTTTTATGCAAACACGTTTCCATGTTTTGTGCAAAGATGTTAGTGGATATTCTTGTAATTCCATTCATAGAGTAAGGGTATCTTTGTCATTTAATAAGGCAAGGGTAGTTTGGTAATTTCCTTTACATAGCAAGGGCATTTTCGTAATTTCCACTAAGTGATGGCATTTTCGTAATTCTTTGCATTTTTCTCTAGACATACTTAAGTAGTCTATTTGTTGTGTTTCATAACATTTGTCCAGATTCTCTTGGTTTTGCTATCGATAATTAAGATTCTTAGTTATAAATTTGGGGATGTTACATTTCTCCCTTCTTATTAAAAATTTTGCCCTCAAAATTTGATACTGTGAATAGGTTCGAAATTCTTTTCAGATATCTTCCTCGAGCTCCCATGTGTGCTCTTCCATTCCATCTTGTCCCAGGCTACTCGGACCAGAGATACAGATTTGTTTCTCACCGCTTGATGCCATGATCCACGATCCTCATCTGGTAATTCAAAAGTTAAGTCATCTTTTAATTGTATAGTTTCTGCTCAAACACATGACTGGGTCCGACTGATACTTTCTCAATTGGGACACATGAAAAACATTGTGTAGGTTAGACAAATTTGGAGGTAATGCAATTTGGTAGGCGGAGGGACCAACCTTTTGAGGATTTGGAAGGGTCCTAAGAATCTAGGGCTTAGCTTTTTGACTTTCATTGCACGACCTATACCTGTGGTAGGAGTAATTCGCAAGAATATGTGTTCTCCTTCTTGAAATTCGAGAGGTGTTCTTCTCTTGTCGGATAGCTCTTACGCCTACTCGAGCAAAGGAGGATTCTTTCCCTAATTCTCCTTATTTGTTTGGTTGTCTCTTCTACCAAATCAGGGCCCAAAATACTTTGCTCTCCCGGGTCACACCAACAAAGTGGTGATTGACACTTTCTACCATACAAAGCCTCATAGGGTGCCATCCCAATGCTAGTGTGGTAACTATTATTATATGCAAACTCAATCAATGGAAGTTGTTTGTCCCAACTTGTGGCTGGTCTAAGACACATGCTCTTAGCATATCCTCAAGGGTTTGAATTGTTCTTCTGATTGTCCATCGCTTGAGGGTGATAGGCAATGCTTAGACACAACCTTGAACCAAACGCCTTTTGCAAAGCTCCCCAAAATCTTGAGGTGAACCTTGGATCCCTATCTGAGACAATGGTTTTGGGTACTCCATGGAGCCTTATTATCTCTTGGATGTATAGCTGAGCTAACTTTTCCAAAGGGTAATTTGCTCGAATGGGTAAAAAGTGAGCAGATTTGGTCAATCTATCCACAATTACCCATATGGAGTCATGTCCAGAGGCGTTCTTGGCAATCCCATCACGAAATCCATGGATATTTCTTCCCACTTCCATACGGGGATTTCGAGAGGTTGGAGAGCTCCCGAGGGTTTTTGATGCTCTATCTTCACTTTTTGGCATACCAAACATTTTTGCACTATATTTGCTATATCCGCTTTCATCTTTGGCCACCGTAACATCTTTTTAGGTCATGGTACATCTTGGTTATACCGGGTGTACACTAAATTGACTCTTGTGGGCTTCTTCCAAAATGCTAGCTCTCAATCCTTCTTTTGCAGGTACACAGATTCTCCCTTGGTATCTCCACACTCCCTCCTTATCCTGGACAAACTCTTTCAACTTTCCTACTTCGACAAAGGTTAAGGTTCTAAGGAAATCCTCATCTTCCCTTTGGGCTTGAATTATTTGATCCTTAAAGCTACCGGGTTACACTTAGCTGGCTTAACCAAATTTGTTCAAGTCCCCTATATCCTAAGTTGAGGTTCCTAAAATCTTCTATCAGCTCATTTTCTTTCACCATGAGCCAAGCGGCATGCAAGGACTTACGACTCAAAGCGACTGCTACCACATTTGCCTTTCCTGGGTGGTAGTTCAACCCAAAGTCATAGTCCTTGAGAAACTCCATCCAACGCCTTTGTCTCATATTGAGTTCCTTTTGGTTGAAGAGGTATTTCAGACTTTTGTGGTCAGAAAAGACTTCAAACTTTACACCATAAAGATGATGTCTCCAGATTTTTAAGGCAAAGACAATAGCCGCTAGCTCTAAGTCATGGGTTGGGTAATTAACTTCATGGGGTTTGAGCTGTCTAGAGGCATAGGCTACTACATTCCTATTTTGCATCAAAACACATCCTAGTCCTCATCCCGAGGCATCACAATACACCTCAAATTTTTCTTTGGGTCGTAGGATTAGGACAGGGTAGTAGTCAACTTCTTCTTTAGTTCTTGGAAACTCTCTTCACATTCTGGGCTCCATATAAAAGCTGAATTCTTCCTTGTTAGCTTGGTGAAGGGTAAGGTAATTTGGGAAAAACCTCTAATGAACCTTCGGTAGTAACCGGCTAGCCCTAGAAAACTCCTAATCTCCTTTACAGTGGTAGGGGTTTCCCATTGTTGCACCGCTTCTATCTTACTTGGGTCTACTGCTATTCCCCCATGTGACACTACGTGACCTAAGAACTTAACTTCCTTCGTCCAAAATTCACACTTGGACAACTTTGCATAAAGTTTCTTGTTCCTCAACACCTCCAACACCACTCGTAAGTGTTCTTCGTGCTCTTCTTCAGTTCTAGAGTAAACTAGAATGTCATCGATGAAAACTATTACAAACTTGTCCAAGTATGGTCTAAATATCCTATTCATGTAGTCCATAAACACTGCCGGTGCATTGGTTAACCCAAACGACATCACATTAAACTCATAATGTCCATATCTAGTCCTAAAGGCTGTCTTTGGTATGTCCTCCTCCTTCACTCGAATCTGGTGGTATCCTGATCGCAGATCTATCTTGGAAAACACTTGGGCTCCTCTTAATTGGTCCATGAGGTCATCTATTCTAGGCAAAGGGTATTTATTCTTTATGGTCACTTGGTTTAGCTGCCTATATAATCCACACATAACCGCAAGCTCCCATCCTTCTTCTTGACAAATAGCACTGGAGCTCCCCATGGTGAAGCACTAGGCCTAATGAATTTCTTCTCTAGTAGCTCCTCTAATTGCTTCTTCAATTACAACTCGCCGGTGGCATCCTATAAGGAGCTATAGATATGGGTCCTGCTCCTGCACTCAAATCTATAGAAAACTCAATCTCCCTTTTTGGAGGAAATTCAGGTATGTCATCAGGAAAAACATCTGAGAATTCCTTTACTACAAGGATCTTTTCTAGAGCTTGCTCCACTTCCCTCTCACTTGTCATCAGGAAAACATATCCTCGCTCTTCATTCCTACTATCCCCCATGATAATGGAGTTTAGGTATAGTCGCATCTTTCTATCAAGTTTAGAGGGATTGGGTAAAGATGGTTTGGGAAGAAATACTAGTGACTTATTTGCACAATGTAGTAACACACGGTTAGCCAAAGCCAATCCATGCCCAAGATTACATCAAAACTAGACAAGGGTAGACAAACTAAATCATGATGAAAAATCCTATCAGCCTACCTCAAATTCACAATTTAGGCAGGCTTGATCAGTTCTAACAAGATTTATAGTGGGTGTAGAGACAACTAAGATTATTTTTAAGTCAGATATATACAACCTCAACTTATTAGCACAATCATATGAAATGAATGAATGTGTTGCGCCAGAATCAAACAATACAATTAAGGGTTTTCCATTAATTATACACTTACCTTGAATCAGATCATCTGATTCTCGAGGGCATCTCAAAGAAGTTGATAGCAAACACGCGTCCCTGTGCCTTAGGCTTAAGTGTAGATGACTGATTGAGCTTTAGGCACTCTCTAGAATAGTGTCCTGTCTGTCCACACCGATAACAAACATTCTTACCAAATCTGCATTCCCCTCCATGTATCTTTCCACAAGTGGCACAAGGGGGTCTAGTCATAGGTTTAGGGACAGCAGCCATCCTAGGTCGATTAACAGCTTGTGTCTTAGGTTGATTCATCATAGGGTGTTGGGGTTGTTTCCCTTTAAATCCACCTCCTTGGTAGGGTTTCTTGTAAGGGGGTGGGAACCCTCGGTGACCTTGTTGAGCAGACCTCTTCCTATTCTCTTCAACTCGGTGGGCAACTAGCTGGCGATTGCAACTCTCAGCCACTTGGCTTTTGCTGACTAAAGATGCATAGTCAGTGATCTCCAATGGAGCCACAGATGCCAAAATGTCTGGCCTCAAACCACTCTCATATTTCATGCATTTCTAAGCCTCGTTGGGATTACTTTGGTAGCTAGTTGAGTGTTTGATCAGTTCTTCAAAATTAGCTGTGTACTCAGCCACACTTCGATTTCCCTGTGTCAAGAATGTAAATTCTACTTCCTTTGCCTTCTTAACCGGATCTGGAAAATATTTCTTATGGAATGTAGCATAGAAAACCTCCCACGTAATCTGTATGTCAGCACTTTCAAGCAAGCCCTTTGCACCCTTCCACCACGCGGCAGCCTCTCCTTTCAGCATATAAGTAGAGAATGCCACCTTTTATTCATCAGAGCATTCTACCACTGAGAAAACCTTCTCCATCTCTTGAATCCATATGTCAGCTATTTCGGGGTTAGTTGTCCCTTTGAATTCTGGAGGTCCAAATTTCTCTTGAATTCTCGAGAATTTTCCATGTTCTTGGTTCCCAACCGATTCCTCCGACATCCTATTCATCTGCTTCCTCATCACTGTTGCTTGTGCTTGCATAGCCCTAGCCATCTCCTGGAGTGCATTTGCCGCTCATCACGATTACCTCCACCGCGTGCCCATGCACGCCTGCTTGCTGCCATTAGTTCCTAGACACACCAAACAACAACCATCGAGTTGATCGTGCTCAATACTATAGCTAAGCATGGTAGCAACTATGGCAAGATCACAAGACGATCATGCATTTCTAAATCCTATATCCCATCATACGATAAGATTAATAGCATGATATCATAGATGAAGCATAGTCACCCATTCCTCAGGCTTAAATAGGATGAATCGCCTCGATACCATAATGTAACACCCTAATAGAACCCCACTGTGCTTAAGTTCACATTTGGATTCTATTAGTTGTCACTTATGCCTTGTATTAATTTTCTTTTGAAATTAACTTAGAAAAATAATGGAAGATTTGTTTTTTTTAAATAAATAAATTTTTTGAAAACTTAAGCTCAGAATTAGAAGTGAAATACATAGCGCTTTTATAGATAATAATCAAATTACATTGCGCACTTAATTAAATAAGCGGAATAAAAGACTAAGTGTAGAACAATTATCACATAAACTGGAATATAATCACTTAATACATAAGTCACAACAGGGCATATATCATACTGATAAGTTATTACAAATAACAATATAAGTTCTACTATTACTAATTGTTTCTCACAAACTATAATGTATCTAAAGCTGGAATGCTCCTACTTGAACGGTTTGAAATCTTCACGTGCTACCTCCTTCCTCACCACGGCCTCGTTGCTTTAGGTGGACACGTCTGCCTCTCGTAATGACAACGGAAAATAAACATAGGAGTGAGAAATACATGATTTCTCAGAGGGAGTTCCTACTTGTACTAAAAGTGTCATCGTTGTCGTCCCACCACTTCGGGTTTATTATAAAAGGTGACCAGGTAAGGATTCAATTATCAAACTTTCACAAACGTGATTAGTCAAGTGCAGTTACTTTTAAACTAATCTTGAACATTAGCGTAAATATTCATTCAAGATTTCATCAAGCATACATATAAGCATATCATGTAAAACCACTAATAAGCAGTAATCATTTAGGAGCTGCATGCATTTCATGATTACTCATCCTCAACATTCACTTGTTTAGTGATCATCATCTTTCAATTATTTCATCAACATATTTCTTAATTATTCACGGGATGAATGCATCAATGCCTTAGACCACCCTAAAAGGGTAATGAGCTCATACCATGGCCGCCGCCATAACCTTTTTGGTTTTCATTCCGTTGCCGTGATCTCAACGGTTTAGGGGGTTAAGCCGTGAGTTTAGCTCAAGTCCACTTTTCCAGACTTTCATTGCTACTTTTTCAAACTTTACTTTTATTATTTCTTTTGGAAAATGAATGTATGCATATTATCATGTAATCACAATAAACCTTGGGCAATCAATCATTCATCCTCATCATTTCATAATTCATCACCATACATTCACATTACTATAAATCACTTCATAAAACATGGACAATATCATGTAAATCTCATAGTAAACACTTTCATAGATAATTCATATTAACTAACCAAAGTTATCAAGTTGAGTTCCTAGTGTTCGTAAGAGGTAATGGATGTCTTAGTATTATCTTTTTCTCTTAGTGTTCTTTGTACTCTTAGCATTCCATTAATACATTAATGCACTTCAAAATATTATTATAGGTTCCTTATATATTTTTATTATGACTTTCATATAACTCTTGAAGATTATTATTCTACTTAAATTCTTAAAATTCTCTCTTTACAAGACTTGATTCTTTTATTTATAGTTTTGACATCTTTTAGAAGAAAGTTTATAATTCTCTGTATACTTGTTAGTAAAGGTAGTTCCAAATTCCTAACTCATCAAATTTTAGTATTTACATCTTTGGAATAGTGTAAATCAACTGTAAACCATGCATAGGAGGGTTCCCAGGAAAGAGAGGTGGGTCACAATGGACATGCTTAAATACCAAGTCTTTCCTTAGCAGAACCTTTCCAAACTGCACTTTCACAGTACACTATCCCGAAATTTATTTCTCATTCTGTATTTACGTGGTACAAAGCTTTATACATAACATACATGGGTGTATTCCTATATGTGTTAGCTCTCCAACAAAGTTGAAATCAGTCCATTTACATTTTTCTAGAGTGAGTTACATCTATTTTACTACTACAAGGTCAGATTTAGAGTTTCAGTCTTAGGCTCTACTTTAAAAATTTATATCTTGAGCTAGAAAACTCCGTTTTGGGTGATTCTTTTTGGAGAGTGTTCTATAATGAGTCTAGTTTATATTAAAATTATTTTAATTTCGAGATACTTGATATTTTATGAACAGTAGCTTTCGAAGTACCTGCTGCCAGAAACACTAGAAATTCCAGCACCTACCATTTTCATGTCTTAAGTTACCTTTATTAAATCAGGTTTCACATACAATCTTTTCAAGTTATATTTGAGTTTGATAACATCATAAGGGTACTCATAACAGAATACTTGTCATATTTCTAAAAATATATTTTTCAAATAATCATTTAAAACTTTTGACAATAACTCAAACTTGAGGCATTCTATCAAGGTTAGAAGCCAACAATGCTTGAACAATTAAAGATGAAGCTCCTACCTCTTGTGTAGGGTCTAAAAAGGGTCCTTCTCTTCTTCCTTAAGCTTCGAACAAGAGTCTTTGGAGTGGATGACCCTCCTTGAATCTTGGCTCTAGAACTTGAATGCTTAAGAAAATATTTCTCACTAGAGTTAAAGATTGTAACTCTTGTGAGGGCTAGTGAAAGTTTGGACTTAGGATTGAAGTGTTTGGATGAAGTTTAGAGGATCAAGAGAAGTTTTTGAAGAACATAAGAAGAATGATAGAATAAGAAAGAAAGAACACTTAGGGAGTTTCTGAATTGAAGAGAGTTTGAGGAGTATTTATAGTGGAAAGATTAGAGAAAAAAAACAGAAGATGGAAAGCACTTGGAGCATGATTTATGGAAACATGTTGGCTGAATTTTGGGATGAAAATGCTCCATGTTTTGTGCAAACACGTTTCCATGTTTTGTGCAAACACGTTTCCATGTTTTATGCAAACATGTTGGATGAAAATGCTCCATGTTTTATGCAAACATGTTTCCATGTTTTATGCAAACACGTTTCCATGTTTTGTGCAAAGATGTTAGTGGATATTCTTGTAATTCATGTAACGCCCGGGGATGAGGACGAGGAGTGATCGCCGGTGCAAAGAGGGCACGGACAAGGAGCGGCTCCTCGGAAAGGTCCTCTAAGCGGAGGGGTACATGAATGAACCGATTACACACCCGAATGAGAGGGATTCTGAGACTGTATAGGTATGGGACTATACAGTTGAGGAGGGCTTATATGAATTGATTCGTACTACCTATACCAACAAGATGCATCTTCTTTTCGGTAGCCCAAACTGAAAGAACTCCACAGTTAAGCGTGCTTGACCTGGGGTAATTTTGGGATGGGTGGCCTCCTGGGAAGTTTTCCTAGGAAGCGTGTGAGTGAGGACAAAGCATGCTGAAAAGACCCGTGTTGGTTTGTGGGGGCAGTCGTCAATCCATAAAGCAGCAGGGGATGTTACAAATGGTATCAGAGCCTGCACCTCTCCCAGTACGGTGTGGTTCGGGACTAACCAGCGGAAGTCGTGGGCATGTAACGCCCGGGGACGAGGACGAGGAGTGATCGCCGGTGCAAAGAGGGCACGGACAAGGAGCGGCTCCTCGCAAAGGTCCTCTAAGCGGAGGGGTACATGAATGAACTGATTACACACCCGAATGAGAGGGATTCTGAGACTGTATAGGTATGGGACTATACAGTTGAGGAGGGCTTATATGAATTGATTCGTACTACCTATACCAACAAGATGCATCTTCTTTTCGGTAGCCCAAACTGAAAGAACTCCACAGTTAAGCGTGCTTGACCTGGGGTAATTTTGGGATGGGTGACCTCCTGGGAAGTTTTCCTAGGAAGCGTGTGAGTGAGGACAAAGCATGCTGAAAAGACCCGTGTTGGTTTGTGGGGGCAGTCGTCAATCCATAAAGCAGCAGGGGATGTTACAGGTAGAATGCTCTGATGAACAAAAGGTGGCATTCTCTACTTATATGCTGAAAGGAGAGGCTGCCACGTGGTGGAAGGGTGCAAAGGGCTTGCTCGAAAGTGCTGACATACAGATTACGTGGGAGGTTTTCTATGCTACGTTCCATAAGAAATATTTTCTAGATCCGGTTAAGAAGGCAAAGGAAGTAGAATTTCTGTTGCTGACACAGGGAAATCGAAGTGTGGTTGAGTACACATCTAAGTTTGAAGAACTAATCAAACACTCAACTTGCTACCAAAGGGATCCCAACGAGGCTTGGAAATGCATGAAATATGAGAGTGGTTTGAGGCCTGACATTTTAGCATCTGTGGCTCCACTGGAGGTCACTGACTATGCATCTTTAGTCAGCAAAAGCCAAGTGGCTGAGAGTTGCAATCGCCAGCTAGTTGCCCACCGAGTTGAAGAGAATAGGAAGAGGTCTGCTCAACAAGGTCACCGAGGGTTCCCACCCCCCTCACAAGAAACCCTACCAAGGAGGTGGATTTAAAGGGAAACAACCCGAACATGTAACATCCCCTGCTGCTTTATGGATTGATGACTGTCCCCACAAACCAACACGGGTCCTTTCAGCATGCTTTGTCCTCACTCGCATGCTTCCTAGGAAAACTTCCCAGGAGGTCACCCATCCCAAAATTACCCCAGGTCAAGCACGCTTAACTGTGGAGTTCTTTCAGTTTAGGCTACCGAAAAGAAGATGCATCTTGTTGGTATAGGTAGTACAAATCAATTCATATGAGCCCTCCTCAACTGTATAGTCCCATACCTATACAGTCTCAGGATCCCTCTCATTCGGGTGTGTAATCGGTTCATTCATGTACCCCTCCGCTTAGAGGACCTTGCGTGGAGCCGCTCCTTGTCCGTGCCCTCTTTTGCACCGGCGATCACTCCTCATCCTCGTCCCCGGGCGTTACATGCCGGGGACATCCGATAAAATTGGAACGATACAGAGAAGATTAGCATGGCCCCTGCGCAAGGATGACACGCACAAATCGAGAAATGGTATCAGAGCCTGCACCTCTCAAGACGGCGGTGTGGTTCGGGGACGAACCAGGCGGAAGCTGGTGGGCATGTAACGCCCAGGGACGAGGATGAGGAGTGATCGCCGGTGCAAAAGAGGGCACGGACAAGGAGCGGCTCCACGCAAGGTCCTCTAAGCGGAGGGGTACATGAATGAACCGATTACACACCCGAATGAGAGGGATCTGAGATCAGATAGGTATGGGACTATACGTTGAGGAGGGTCAGAACATCCCCGCCGCTTTATGGATTGACGATCGTCCCCACAAACCAACACGGGTCTTTTCAAAGATGCTTTGTCCTCACTCACATGCTTCCTAGGAAAACTTCCCAGGAGGTCACCCATCCCAAAATTACCCCAAGTCAAGCACGCTTAACTATGGAGTTCTTTCAGTTTGGGCTACCGAAAAGAAGATGCATCTTGTTGGTATAGGTAGTACGAATCAATTCATATAAGCCCTCCTCAACTGTATAGTCCCATACCTATACAGTCTTAGGATCCCTCTCATTCGGGTGTGTAATCGGTTCATTCATGTACCCCTCCGCTTAGAGGACCTTCGCGAGGAGCCGCTCCTTGTCCGTGCCCTCTTTGCACCGGCGATCACCCCTCGTCCTCGTCCCCGGGCGTGACATGCCCACCGGCTTCCGCCTGGTTCGCCCCCTCAACCACACCGCATCGGGAGAGGTGCAGGCTCGATACCATTTGTAACATCCCCTGCTGCTTTATGGATTGACGACTGTCCCCACAAACCAACACGGGTCTTTTCAGCATGCTTTGTCCTCACTCACATGCTTCCTAGGAAAACTTCCCAGGAGGTCACCCATCCCAAAATTACCCCAAGTCAAGCACGCTTAACTATGGAGTTCTTTCAGTTTGGGCTACCGAAAAGAAGATGCATCTTGTTGGTATAGGTAGTACGAATCAATTCATATAAGCCCTCCTCAACTGTATAGTCCCATACCTATACAGTCTTAGGATCCCTCTCATTCGGGTGTGTAATCGGTTCATTCATGTACCCCTCCGCTTAGAGGACCTTCGCGAGGAGCCGCTCCTTGTCCGTGCCCTCTTTGCACCGGCGATCACCCCTCGTCCTCGTCCCCGGGCGTTACATGAAATGTAACATCCCCAAATTTATAACTAAGATAAATATTAATCTTAATTATCGATAGCAAAACCAAGAGAATCTGGATAAATGTTATGAAACACAACAAATAGACTACTTAAGTATGTCTAGAGAAAAATGCAAAGAATTACGAAAATGCCATCACTTAGTGGAAATTACGAAAATGCCCTTGCTATGTAAAGGAAATTACCAAACTACCCTTGCCTTATTAAATGACAAAGATACCCTTACTCTATGAATGGAATTACAAGAATACCACTAACATCTTTGCACAAAACATGGAAACGTGTTTGCATAAAACATGGAAACATGTTTGCATAAAACATGGAGCATTTTCATCCAACATGTTTGCATAAAACATGGAAACGTGTTTGCACAAAACATGGAAACGTGTTTGCACAAAACATGGAAACGTGTTTGCACAAAACATGGAAACATGTTTGCACAAAACAAGGAGCATTTTCATCCCAAAATTCAGCCAACATGTTTCCATAAATCATGCTCCAAGTGCTTTCCATCTTCTGTTTTTTTCTCTAATCTTTCCACTATAAATACTCCTCAAACTCTCTTCAATTCAGAAACTCCCTAAGTGTTCTTTCTTTCTTATTCTATCATTCTTCTTATATTCTTCAAAAACTTCTCTTGATCCTCTAAACTTTATCCAAACACTTCAATCCTAAGTCCAAACTTTCACTAGCCCTCACAAGAGTTACAATCTTTAACTCTAGTGAGAAATATTTTCTTAAGCATTCAAGTTCTAGAGCCAAGATTCAAGGAGGGTCATCCACTCCAAAGACTCTTGTTCGAAGCTTAAGGAAGAAGAGAAGGACCCTTTTTAGACCCTACACAAGAGGTAGGAGCTTCATCTTTAATTGTTCAAGCATTGTTGGCTTCTAACCTTGATAGAATGCCTCAAGTTTGAGTTATTGTCAAAAGTTTTAAATGATTATTTGAAAAATATATTTTTAGAAATATGACATGTTCTATTTTGTTATGAGTACTTTTATGATGTTATCAAACTGAAATATAACTTGAAAAGATTGTATGTGAAACCTGATTTAATAAAGGTAACTTAAGACATGAAAATGGTAGGTGCTGGAAATTCTAGTTGTTTCTGGCAGCAGGTACTTCGAAAGATACTGTTCATAAAATATTAAGTATCTCGAAATTAAAATAATTTTACTATAAACTAGACTCATTATAGAACACTCTCCAAAAAGAATCACCTAAAACGGAGTTTTCTAGCTCAAGATATAAATTTTTAAAGTAGAGCCTAAGACTGAAACTTTAAATCTGACCTTGTAGTAGTAAAATAGATGTAACTCACTCTAGAAAAATGCAAATGGACTGATTTCAACTTTGTTGGAGAGCTAACACATATAGGAATACACCCATGTATGTTATGTATAAAGCTTTGTACCATGTAAATACAGAATGAGAAATAAATTTCGGGATAGTGTACTGTGAAAGTGCAGTTTGGAAAGGTTCTGGCTAAGGAAAGACTTGGTATTTAAGCATGTCCATTGTGACCCACCTCTCTTTCCTGGGAACCCTCCTATGCATGGTTTACAGTTGATTTACACTATTCCAAAGATGTAAATGCTAAAATTTGATGAGTTAGGAATTTGGAACTACCTTTACTAAGTCGAGATAACAAGTATACAGAGAATTATAAACTTTCTTCTAAAAGATGTCAAAACTATAAATAAAAGAATCAAGTCTTGTAAAGAGAGAATTTTAAGAATTTAAGTAGAATAATAATCTTTAAGAGTTATATGAAAGTCATAATAAAAATATATAAGGAACCTATAATAATATTTTGAAGTGCATTAATGTATTAATGGAATGCTAAGAGTACAAAGAACACTAAGAGAAAAAGATAATACTAAGACATCCATTACCTCTTATGAACACTAGGAACTCAACTTGATAACTTTGGTTAGTTAATATGAATTATCTATGAAAGTGTTTACTATGAGATTTACATGATATTGTCCATGTTTTATGAAGTGATTTATAGTAATGTGAATGTATGGTGATGAATTATGAAATGATAAGGATGAATGATTGATTGCCCAGGGTTTATTGTGATTACATGATAATATGCATACATTCATTTTCCAAAAGAAATAATAAAAGTAAAGTTTGAAAAAGTAGCAATGAAAGTCTGGAAAAGTGGACTTGAGCTAAACTCACGGCTTAACCCCCTAAACCGTTGAGATCACGGCAACGGAATGAAAACCAAAAAGGTTATGGCGACGGCCATGGTATGAGCTCATTACCCTTTTAGGGTGGTCTAAGGCATTGATGCATTCATCCCGTGAGTAATTAAGAAATATGTTGATGAAATAAATGAAAGATGATGATCACTAAACAAGTGAATGTTGAGGATGAATAATCATGAAATGCATGCAGCTCCTAAATGATTATTGCTTATTAGTGGTTTTTCATGATATGCTTATATGTATGCTTGATGAAATACTGAATGGATATTTCTGCTAATGTTCAAGATTAGTTTAAAAGTAACTGCACTTCGGCTAATCACGTTTGTGAAAGTTTGATAATTGAATCCTTATCTGTTCACCTTTTTATAATAAACCCGAAGTGACTGGGACGACAACGATGACACTTTTAGTACAAGTAGGAACTCCTACTGAGAAATCATGTATTTCTCACTCCTATGTTTATTTTCCGTTGTCGTTACCAGAGACAGACGTGTCCACCTAAAGCAACGAGGCCGAAGCTGAGGAAGGAGGTAGCACGTGAAGATTTCAAACCGTTCAAGTAGGAGCATTCCGAGCTTTAGTTACATTATAGTTTGTGAGAAACAATTAGTAATAGTAGAACTTATATTGTTATTTGTAATAACTTATCAGTATGATATATGCCCTGTTTGACTTATGTATTAAGTGATTATATTCCAGTTTATGTGATAATTGTTCTACACTTAGTCTTTTATTCCGCTTATTTAATTAAGTGTGCAATGTAACTTGATTATTATCTATAAAAGCGCTATGTATTTCACTTCTCGTTACAGGCTTAAGTTTTCAAAAAAATTAATTTATTTAAAAAAAAAAAAAACTTCCATTATTTTTCTAAGTTAACTTCAAAAGAAAATTAATACAAGGCATAAGTGACAACTAATAGAATCCAAATGTGAACTTAAGCACAGTGGGGTTCTATTAGGGTGTTACAAGGGCTCATATGAATTGATTTGTACTACCTATACCAACAAGATGCATCTTCTTTTCGGTAGCCTAAACTGAAAGAACTCCACAGTTAAGCGTGCTTGACCTGGGGTAATTTTGGGATGGGTGACCTCCTGGGAAGTTTTCCTAGGAAGCATGCGAGTGAGGACAAAGCATGCTGAAAGGACCCGTGTTGGTTTGTGGGGACAATCGTCAATCCATAAAGCAGCAGGGGATGTTACAGAACACCCTATGATGAATCAACCTAGGACACAAGCTATTAATCGACCTAGGATGGCTGCTGTCCCTGAACCTATGACTAGACCCCCTTGTGCCACTTGTGGAAAGATACATGGAGGGGAATGCAGATTTGGTAAAAATGTTTGTTATTGGTGTGGACAGGCAGGACACTATTCTAGAGAGTGCCTAAAGTTCAATCAGTCCTCTACACTCAAGCCTAAGGCACAGGGACGCGTGTTTGCTATCACTGCTGAGATGCCCTCAGAATCTGATGATCTGATTCAAGGTAAGTGTATAATTAATGGAAAACCCTTAATTGTATTGTTTGATTCTGGCTCAACACATTCATTCATTTCATATGATTGTGCTAATAAGTTGAGGTTGTATATATCTGACTTAAAAATCATCTTAGTTATCTCTACACCCACTATAAATACTGTTAGAACTGATCAAGCCTGCCTAAACTGTGAATTTGAGGTAGCTAATAGGATTTTTCATCATGATTTAGTTTGTTTACCCTTGTCTGGTTTTGATGTAATCTTGGGCATGGATTGGCTTTCGGCTAACCGTGTGTTACTACATTGTGCAAATAAGTCACTAGTATTTCTTCCCAAACCATCTTTACCCAATCCCTCTAAACTTGATAGAAAGGTACAGCTATACCTAAACTCCATTATCATGGGGGATAGTAGGAATGAAAAGCGAGGATATGTCTTCCTAATGACAAGTGAGAAAGAATGGGAGCAAGCTCTAGAAAAGATCCTTGTAGTAAAGGAATTCTCTGATGTTTTTCCTGATGACATACCTGAATTTCCTCCAAAAAGGGAGATTGAGTTTTCTATAGATTTGGTACCAGGGACAGGACCCATATCTATAGCTCCTTATAGGATGCCATTGACCGAGTTAACAGAGTTGAAGAAGCAATTAGAGGAACTACTACAGAAGAAATTCATTAGGCCTAGTTCTTCACCATGGGGAGCCCCAGTGCTGTTTGTCAAGAAGAAGGATGGGAGTATGCGATTATGTGTGGATTATAGGCAGCTAAACAAAGTGACTATAAAAAATAAATACCCTTTGCCTAGAATAGATGACCTCATGGACCAATTAAGAGGAGCCCAAGTGTTTTCCAAGATAGATCTGCGATCAGGATATCACCAGATTCGAGTGAAGGAGGAGGACATACCAAAGACAGCCTTTAGGACTAGATATGGACATTATGAGTTTAATGTGATGTCGTTTGGGTTAACCAATGCACCGGCAGTGTTTATGGACTACATGAATAGGATATTTAGACCATACTTGGACAAGTTTGTAATAGTGTTCATCGATGACATTCTAGTTTACTCTAAAACTGAAGAAGAGCACGAAGAACACTTATGAGTGGTGTTGGAGGTGTTGAGGAACAAGAAACTTTATGCAAAGTTGTCCAAGTGTGAATTTTGGATGAAGGAAGTTAAGTTCTTAGGTCATGTAGTGTCACATGGGGGAATAGCAGTAGACCCAAGTAAGATAGATGCGGTGCAACAATGGGAAATCCCTACCACTGTGAAGGAGATTATGAGTTTACTAGGGCTAGCCGGTTACTACCGAAGGTTCATTAGAGGTTTTTCCCAAATTACCTTACCCCTCACCAAGCTAACAAGGAAGAATTCAGCTTTTATATGGAGCCCAGAATGTGAAGAGAGTTTCCAAGAACTAAAGAAGAAGTTAACCACTACCCTTGCCCTGATCCTACCTAACCCAAAAGAAAAATTTGAGGTGTATTGTGATGCCTCGGGAAGAGGACTAGGATGTGTTTTGATGCAAACTAGGAATGTAGTAGCCTATGCCTCTAGACAGCTCAAACCCCATGAAGTTAATTACCCAACCCATGACTTAGAGCTAGCAGCTATTGTCTTTGCCTTAAAAATCTGGAGACATCATCTTTATGGTGTAAGGTTTGAAGTCTTTTCTGACCACAAAAGTCTGAAATACCTCTTCAACCAAAAGGAACTCAATATGAGACAAAGGCGTTGGATGGAGTTTCTAAAGGACTATGACTTTGGGTTGAACTACCACCCAGGAAAGGCAAATGTGGTAGCAGACGCTTTGAGTCGTAAGTCCTTGCATGCCGCTTGGCTCATGGTGAAAGAAAATGAGCTGATAGAAGATTTTAGGAACCTCAACTTAGGATATAGGGGGACTTCAGAACAAATTCGGTTAAGCCAACTAAGTGTAACCAGTAGCTTTAAGGATCAAATAATTCAAGCCCAAAGGGAAGATGAGGATTTCCTTAGAACCTTAACCCTTGTCGAAGCAAGAAAGTTGAAAGAGTTTGTCCAGGATAAGGAAGGAGTGTGGAGATACCAAGGGAGAATCTGTGTACCTGCAAAAGAAGGATTGAGAGCTAGCATTTTGGAAGAAGCCCACAAGAGTCAATTTAGTGTACACCCCGGTATAACCAAGATGTACCATGACCTAAAAAAGATGTTCTGGTGGCCAAAGATGAAAGCAGATATAGCAAATATAGTGCAAAAATGTTTGGTATGCCAAAAAGTGAAGATAGAGCATCAAAAACCCTCCGAAGCGCTGCAACCTCTCAAAATCCCCGAATAGAAGTGGGAAGGAATATCCATGGATTTCGTGATGGGATTGCCAAGAACGCCTACCGGACATGACTCCATATGGGTAATTGTGGATAGATTGACCAAATCTGCTCACTTTTTACCCATTCGAGCAAATTACCCTTTGGAAAAGTTAGCTCAGCTATACATCCAAGAGAAAATAAGGCTCCATGGAGTACCCAAAACCATTGTCTTAGATAGGGATCCAAGGTTCACCTCAAGATTTTGGGGAGCTTTGCAAAAGGCGTTTGGTTCAAGGTTGTGTCTAAGCACTGCCTATCACCTTCAAACTGATAGACAATCAGAAAGAACAATTCAAACCCTTGAGGATATGCTAAGAGCATGTGTCTTAGACCAGCCAAAAAGTTGGGACAAACAGCTTCCATTGATTGAGTTTGCATATAATAATAGTTACCACACTAGCATATTGGGATGGCACCCTATGAGGCTTTGTATGGTAGAAAGTGTCAATCACCACTTTGTTGGTGTGACCTGGGAGAGCAAAGTATTTTGGGTCCTGATTTGGTATAAGAGACAACCAAACAAATAAGGAGAATTAGGGAAAGAATCCTCACTGCTCAGAGTAGGCAGAAGAGCTATGCTGATAAGAGAAGGAAACCTCTCCAATTTCAAGAAGGAGAACACATATTCTTGCAAATTACTCCTACCACAGGTATAGGTCATGCAATGAAAGTCAAAAAGCTAAGCCCTAGATTCTTAGGACCCTTCCAAATCCTCAAAAAGGTAGGTCCCTCCGCCTACCAAATTGCATTACCTCCAAATTTGTCTAACCTACACAATGTTTTTCATGTGTCCCAATTGAGAAAGTATCAGTTAGACCCCAGTTATGTGTTTGAGCCAGAAACTATACAATTAAAAGATGACTTAACTTTTGAATTACCACCGATGAGGATTGTGGATCATGGCATCAAGCAGCTTAGAAACAAATCTGTATCTCTGGTCCGAGTAGCCTGGGGACAAGATGGAATGGAAGAGCACACATGGGAGCTCGAGGAAGATATGCGAAAAGAATTTCCAAACCTATTCACAGGTATCAAATTTTGAGGGCAAAATTTTTAATAAGAAGGGGAGAAATGTAATATCCCCAAATTTATAACTAAGATAAATATTAATCTTAATTAGCGATAGCAAAACCAAGAGAATCTGGACAAATGTTATGAAACACAACAAATAGACTACTTAAGTATGTCTAGAGAAAAATGCAAAGAATTACGAAAATGCCATCACTTAGTGGAAATTACGAAAATGCCCTTGCTATGTAAAGGAAATTACCAAACTACCCTTGCCTTATTAAATGACGAAGATACCCTTACTTTATGAATGGAATTACAGAATACCACTATCATTGCCTAATTACAAAAATATCCTTATCTTACTTAAAGAAATTATTACAATGCCATTTGCACAAATCCCTAGACTTGTCTTTAGACAAGAATGAATCTAAGCCATTGGATTAAGATGATAACACAATAATTTAAACACATACATCATACACATTTCTGAATCACATACATGCACTAAAGGTTAGAAAATCTCCACTAACATCTTTGCATAAAACATGGAGTATTTTTATCCAACATGTTTGCATAAAACATGGAAACATGTTTGCACAAAACAAGGAGCATTTTCATCCCAAAATTCAGCCAACATGTTTCCATAAATCATGCTCCAAGTGCTTTCCTTCTTCTGTTTTTTCTCTAATCTTTCCACTATAAATACTCTTCAAACTCTCTTCAATTCAGAAACTCCCTAAGTGTTCTTTCTTTCTTATTCTATCATTCTTCTTATGTTCTTCAAAGACTTCTCTTGATCCTCTAAACTTCATCCAAACACTTAAATCCTAAGTCCAAACTTTCACTAGCCCTCACAAGAGTTACAATCTTTAACTCTAGTGAGAAATATTTTCTTAAGCACTCAAGTTCTAGAGCCAAGATTCAAGGAGGGTCATCCACTCTAAAGACTCTTGTTCAAAGCTTAAGGAAGAAGAGAAGGACCCTTTTTAGACCCTACACAAGAGGTAGGAGTTTCTTCTTTATTTGTTCAAGTATTGTTGGCTTCTAACTTTGCTCATGGATAGAATGCCTCAAACTTGAGTTATTGTCAAAAGTTTTGAATAATTATATTTTTAGAAAACACAACATGTTCTATTCTGCTATGAGTACTTTTATGATGTTATCAAACTCAAATATAACTTAAAAGATTGTATGTGAAACTTGAGTTAATAAAGATTAGACATGAACATGGCAGGTTCTGGAATTTCTAGTTATTTCTGGCAGTAGTTACTTCGAAAATTAGTGTTCATAAAGTATGAAGGATCTCGAAATGAAAATATTTTTATTATAAACTAGACTCATTGTAGAACACTCTCCAAAAAGAATCACCTAAAACGGAGTTTCCCAGCCCAAGATATAAATTTTTAAAGTAGAGCCTAAGATTGAAACTCTTAATTTGACCTTGTAGTAGTAAAATACGTGTAACTCACTCTAGAAAAATGCAAATGGACTGATTTCAACTTTGTGGAAAAGCTAACACATCTACAAACACACTTATGTATGCTATGCATAAAGTTTTACACCACAAAAATACATAATGAGAGATATATTTTCGGGACAGTGTGCTGAGAAAGTCTTGAAGATAGCGTGATACTGTGAGAGTGCAATTTGGAAAGGTTATGGCTAAGGAAAGACTTAGTATTTAAGCGTGTCCATTGTGACCCACCTCTCTTTCCGGGAAATCCTACTATGCACAATTTGCTATTGATTTACACTAATCTAAGATGTTAGTGCTACAAATTTTATTCTAAAAGATGTCAGAACTCTAAATAAAAGATTCAAGTCTTGTAAAGAGATAATTTTAAGGATTTAAGTAGAATAATAATCTTCAGGAGATATATATATAAAAGTCATAATAAAAATATATAAAGAACCTCTAAAAATATCTTAAAGGGTATTAATGTATTAATGGAAATACTAAGAGTACAAAGAAGACTAAGAGAAAAAGATAATACCAAGATATCCATAACCTATTAGGAACACTAGAGACCTAACTTGATAACTTAGGTTGCTTAATATGAATTATCTATGAGAATGTTTACTATGAGATTTACATGATATTGTCTATGTTACATGAAGTGATATACAGAAATGTGAATATATTGATGAGATATGAAATGATAATGATAAAATGATTGACTGTGCCATGATTTATTAATGTGCATACATTCATGTTTCAAATGAAATAATAAATAGACCAACTCATTGCTTAATCCTCTTTGAGGATTAAGGTATTGATGATTTCACTCAGTGAGAATAAAAGTAAAACCTGAAAAAGTAGCAATGATAGTCTAGAAAAGTGGACTTGAGCTAAACTCACGGCTTAACCCCCTAAACCGTTGAGATCATGGCAACGGAAAGAAAACCAAAAGGTTGTGGCGACGGCCACGGTATGAGCTCATTACCCTTTTAGGGTGGTCTAAGGCATTGATGCATTCATCCCGTGAGTAATTAAGAAATATGTTGATGAAATAAATGAAAGATGATGATCACTAAACAAGTGAATGTTGAGGATGAGTAATCATGAAATGCATGCAGCTCCTAAATGATTATTGCTTATTAGTGGTTTTACATGATATGCTTATATGTATGCTTGATGAAATACTGAATGGATATTTCTGCTAATGTTCAAGATTAGTTTAAAAGTAACTGCACTTCGGCTAATCACGTTTGTGAAAGTTTGATAATTGAATCCTTACTTGTTCACCTTTTTATAATAAATCCGAAGTGACTGGGACGACAACGATGACACTTTTAGTACAAGTAGGAACTCCTACTGAGAAATCATGTATTTCTCACTCCTATGTTTATTTTCCATTGTCGTTACCAGAGACAAATGTGTCCACCTATAGCAATGAAGCTGTAGCTGAGGAAGGAGGTAGCGCGTGAAGATTTCAAACCTTTCAAGTAGGAGCATTCCGAGCTTTAGTTACATTATAGTTTGTGAGAAACAATTAGTAATAGTAGAACTTATATTGTTATTTGTAATAACTTATCAGTATGATATATGCCTTGTTGTGACTTATGTATTAAGTGATTATATTCCAGTTTATGTGATAATAGTTCTACACTTAGTCTCTTATTCCGCTTATTTAATTAAGTGTGCAATGTAACTTGATTATTATCTATAAAAACGCTATGTATTTCACTTCTCGTTACAGGCTTAAGTTTTCAGAAATTAATTTATTTAAAGAAAAAAAAACTTCCACTATTTTTCTAAGTTAATTTCAAAAGAAAATAAAAGCAAGGCATAAGTGACAACTAATAGAATCCAAATGTGAACTTAAGCACAGTGGGGTTCTATTAGGGTGTTACAGATTCAATTCCAAGGAATGTAGAAAGGATGAATTACAAGGCCTTGGAGGTCCAATGACAGGTGTGAGATCTAAGAAGGCGAAAGAGGCTCTAAGTATATTTGTGGCAATTTTATTTGATGCAGGTCAAAGCGTTGAAGAACTGCAGCCCATGATGATGAATTGCTTAATGCAAATTGAATGAATGAAGGCTTGAGGGTTGTATTCAATTCGAGCCCAATTTCTCTATCTAACTTCTTGAGTGCAAATTGGTGAAATGGATGATGAAGGCTGCGTTAATGTTTGGCCAATCTACACCAATATTTTTTAGTCTTTCTTTTTCTGAATTTAAGCTTGTGATAGGGCCCATTATTATTGTTGTTGTTTTAGTTTATTAATAATGGTGGACTAAATTGTTAAGCTGATTTTTCATCTTATTGCAATGAACTTGAGTTGGGTCAAATCTAAGCAAACTTGTAAGGTGTTGCCTATTGTAAAAGGAAAACTTGAACATTTGGAAAGGGGAATTCATAACATATTTGGTTTAAGTGTGAGACATGTGCTCTTTTGGTTCTTCATAGAATCTTTGAACTTATCAAGGGTACTCTTTCTTGTGGCATTCCTACGCTTTTCAATCTTTTGATTATGGCGCCTTGTTCATTCTCTTCTATTCTTATTTTCATTCACGTTTAAATTTTTTTCCTGTGAAAATCCGTTGACCCTCATCCATATATGATGATATTGAAATTAGATTTCAGCGATTTAATTCCAAGGAATGTAGAAAGGATGAATTACAAGGCCTTGGAGATCCAATGACAGGTGTGAGATTTAAGAATGCTACAGAGGCTCTAAGTATATTTGTGGCAATTTTACTTGATGCAGGTCAAAGCGTTGAAGAACTGCAGCCCACGATGATGAATTGCTTAATGCAAATTGTATGGATCAAGGCTTGAGGGTTGTATTCAATTCGAGATCAATTTCTCTATCTAACTTCTTGAGTGCAAATTGGTGAAATGGAGGATGAAGGCTACGTCTATGTTTGGCCAATCTACACCAATATGTTTTAGTCTTTCTTTTTCTGAATTTAAGCTAGTGATATGGCCCATTATTATTGTTGTTGTTTTAGTTTATTAATAATGGTGGACTAAATTGTTAAGCTGATTTTTCGCCTTATTGCGATGGACTTGAGTAGGGTCAGGTCTAAGCAAACTTGTAAGGTGTAATAAAAGGAAAACCCGAATGTTTGGAAAGGGGAATTCATAACATATTTGCTTTAAGTGTGAGACTTGTGCTCTTTTGGTTCTTCATAGAATCTTCGAACTTATCAAGGGTACTCATTCTTCTGGCATTCCTAGGATTTACAATCTTTTGATTGTGGCGCCTTGTTCATTCTCTTCTATTCCTGTTTTCATTCACATTTAAATTTTTTTCCTGTGAACGTCCACTGACCCTCATCCATATCTGAAGATATAGAAATTAGATTTCAGCGATTCAATTCCAAGGAATGTAGAAAGGATGAATTACAAGGCCTTGGAGGTCCAATGACAAGTGTGAGATCTACGAAGGCTAAAGAGGCTCTAAGTATATTTGTGGCAACTTTACTTGATGCAGGTCAAATCGTTGAAGAACTGCAGCCCATGATGATGAATTGCTTAATGCAAATTGAATGAATGAAGGCCTGAGGGCTGTATTCAATTCGAGCCCAATTTCTCTATCTAACTTCTTGAGTGCAAATTGGTGAAATGGATGATGAAGGCTGCGTCTATGTTTGGCCAATCTACACCAATATTTTTCCGCCTTTCTTTTTCTGAATTTAAGCCTGTGATAAGGCCCATTATTATTTTTGTTGTTTTAGTTTATTAAATATGGTGGACTAAATTGTTAAGCTGAGTTTTCACCTTATTGCAATGGACTTGAGTTGGGTCAGGTCTAAGCAAACTTGTAAGGTGTTGCCTATTATAAAAGGAAAACCCGAACATTTGGAAAGGGGAATTCGTAACATATTTTCTTTAAGTGTGAGACTTGTGCTGTTTTGGTTCTTCATAGAATCTTCGAACTTATCAAGGGTACTCATTCTTGTGGCATTCCTAGTCATTTGAATCTTTAGATTGTGGCGCCTTGTTCATTCTCTTCTATTCTTGTTTTCATTCACGTTTAAATTTTTTTCCTATGAACGTCCATTGACCCTCATCCATATCTGAAGATATAGAAATTATATTTCAGCTATTCAATTCCAAGGAATGTAGAAAGGATGAATTACAAGGCCTTGGAGATCCAAGGATAGGTGTGAGATCTAAGAAGGCTAAAGAGGCTCTAAGTATATCTGTGGCAATTTTACTTGATGCAGGTGAAAGCGTTGAAGAACTGCAGCCCCAAGTTGATGAATTGCTTAATACAAATTGAATGACTAAAGGGTTGAGGGCTGTATTCAATTCGAGCCCAATTTCTCTCTCTAACTACTTGAGTCCAAATTGGTGAAATGGATCATGAAGGCTGCATCCAAGTTTGGCCATTCTAAACCTATATTTTTTAGTCTTTCTTTTTTGAATTTAAGCTTGTGAAATGGCCCATTATTATTTTTGTTGTTTTAGTTTATTAAACATGGTGGCCAAAATTATTAAGTTGATTTTTGGCCTTATTGTAATGGACTTGAGTTGGGTCGGGTCTAAGCAAACTTGTAAGGTGTTGCCTATTATAAAAGGAAAACCCTAACATTTGGAATGTGTAATTCATAACATATTTGCTTTAAGTGTGAGACTTGTGCTCTTTTGTTTCTTTATAGAATCTTCAAAGTTAACAATAGTACTTATCCTTGTGGCACTTCTAAGCTTATCAATCTCTTGATTGTGGCGCCTTATTCATTCTCTTTTATTCTTGTTTTGATTCATGTTTAAATTGTTTTCTTGTAAATGTCCATTACCCCTCATCTATATCTGAAGATATAGAAATTAGATTTCAGCGATTCAAGTCCAAGGAATGTAGAAAGGATGAGTTACATGGCCTTGGAGGTCCAATTATAAGTGTGAGATCTAAGAAGGCTAAAGAGGCTCTAAGTGTATTTGTGGCAATTTTATTTGAAGCAAGTCAAAGCGTTGAAGAACTACAGCCCAAGATGATGAATTGCTTAATGCAAATTGAATGAATGAAGGCTTGAGGGCTGTATTCAATTCGAGCCCAATTTCTCTATCTAACTTCTTGAGTCCAATTTGGTGAAATGGATCATGAAGGCTTTGTCAATTTTGGCCAATTTACACCTATAATTTTTAGTCTTTCTTTTTTTGAGTTTAAGCTTGTGATAAGGCCCATTATCATTTTTGTTGTTTTAGTTTATTAATAGTGGTAGGCTAAATTATGAAGCTAATTTTTGGCCTTATTGAAATGGACTTGAGTTGGGTCAGGTCTAAGCAAACTTGTAAGGTGTTGCCTATTATAAAAGGAAAACCCTAATTTTTGGAATCAGGAATTCGTAACATATTTGCTTTAAGTGTGAGACTTGTGCTCTTTTGGTTCTTCATAGAATCTTCGAACTTATGAAGGGTACTCATCCTTGTGGCGTTCCTAGGCTTATAAATCTCTTGATTGTGGCGCCTTGTTCCTTATCTTCTATTCTTGTTTTGATTCACGTTAAATTTTTTAGTTGTAAATGTCCGTAAACCCTCATCCATATTTGAAGATATAGAAATTAGATTTCAGCGATTCAAGTCCAAGGAATGTAGAATGGATGAATTAGACGGCCTTGTAGGTCCAATGACAAGTGTGAGATCTAAGAATGCTAAAGCGGCTCTAAGTATATTTGTGGCAATTTTATTTGATGCAGGTCAAAATGTTGAAGAACTGCATCCCGAGATGAAGAATTGCTTAATACAGATTGAATGAATGAATGCTTGAGGGCTGTGTTCAATTCGAGCCCAATTTCTTTATCTAACTACTTGAGTTCAAATTGGTTAAATGGATCATGAAGGCTGCGTCCTTGTTTGGCCATTCTACACCTATATTTTTTAGTCTTTCATTTTTTGAATTTAAGCTTGTGATAAGGTCCATTATTATTTTTGTTGTTTTAGTTTATTAATAGTGGTGCACAAAATTATTAAGCTGATTTTTGGCCTTATTATAATGGGCATGAGTTAGGTCAAGTCAAAGCAATCTTGTTAGGTGTTGCCTATTATAAAAGGACGCTAATTTTTGGAAAGGGGAATTCATAACATATTTTGCTTTAAGTGTGAGACATGTGCTCTTTTGGTTCTTCATAGTATCTTCAAACTTATCAAGGGTACTCATCCTTGTGGTGTTCCTAGGCTCATCAATCTCTTGATTGTGGCACCTTGTTCATTTTCTTCTATTCTTGTTATGATTCACATTTAAATTTGTTAGCTGTAAACATCCATTAACCCTCATCCATATCTGAAAGTATACAAATTAGATTTAAGTGGCTCAAGTCCAAGGAATGCAGAAAGGATGAATTACAAGGCCTTGAAGGTCCAATGAGAAGTGTGAGATCTAAGAAGGCTAAAGAGGCTCTAAGTGTGTTTGTGGCAATTTTATTTGGAGCAGGTCAAAGCATTGAAGAACTGCAGCCTAAGATGATGAATTGCTTAATGCAAATTGAATGAATGAAGGCTTGAGGGCTATATTCAATTCGAGCCCAATTTCTCAATCTAACTACTTGAGGCCAAATTGCTGAAATGGATCATGAAGGCTGTGTCCATGTTTGGCCAATCTACACCTATATTGTTTAGTGTTTCTTTTTTTGAATTCAAGCCTGTGATAAGGCCCATTATTATCTTTGTTGTTTGAGTTTATTAATAGAGGTGGACTAAATTATTTAGCTGATTTTTGGCCTTATTGTGATGGACTTGATATTGGTCAGGCCTAAGCAAACTTGCAAGGTGTTGCCTATTATAAAAGGAAAACCCGAACATTTGGAAAGGGGAATTCATAACATATTTGCTTTAAGTGTGAGACTTGTTCTGTTTTGGTTCTTCATCGAATCTTCGAACTTATCAAGGGTACTCATACTTGTGGTGTTCCTAGGCTTATCAATATCTTGATTGTGGTGCCTTGTTCATTCTCTTCTATTCTTGTTTAATTCACGTTTAAATTTTTTAGTTGTAAATGTCCATTAACCCTCATCCATATCTGAAGATATACAAATTAGATTTTAGTGGTTCAAGTCTAAGGATGAATTATAGGGCCTTGGAGGTCCAATGACAAGGGTGAGATTTGTGAAGGCTAAAGAGGCTTTAAGTATATTTGTGGCAATTTTATTTGAAGCAGATCACAGCGTTGAAGAACTACAGCCAAAGATGATGAATTGCTTAATGCAAATTGAACGAATGAAGGCTTGAGGGCTGTATTCAATTCAAGCCCAATTTCTCCATCTAACTACTTTAGTCCAAATAGGTGAACAGATCATGAAGACTGCATCTATGTTTGGCCAATCTACACCTATATTTTTTAATCTTTCTTTTTTTGAATTGAAGCTTGTGAGAAGGCCCATTTAACCAGTATTAGTTTTTCTTTTTAGTACATGTTAAAATGGGCTGAACATTCTTATTTTTGTCGTTTTAGTTTACTAATAGTGGTGGACTAAATTATTATGCTGATTTTTAGCCTTATTGTATTGGACTTGAGTTGGATCAGGTCTAAGTAAACTTGGAAGGTGTTGCCTATTATAAAAGGAAAACCCTAATTTTTGGAAAGGGGAATTCATAACATATTTGCTTTAAGTGTGAGACTTGTGCTCTTTTTGTTCTTCATAGAATCTTTGAACTTATCAAGGGTACTCATACTTGTGGTGTTCCTAGGCTTATCAATATCTTGATTGTGGTGCCTTGTTCATTCTCTTCTATTCTTGTTTAATTCATGTTTAAATTTTTTAGTTGTAAATGTCCATTAACCCTCATCCATATCTGAAGATATACAAATTAGATTTTAGTGGTTCAAGTCCAAGGATGAATTACAGGACCTTGGAGGTCCAATGACAAGGGTGAGATCTGTGAAGGCTAAAGAGGCTCTAAGTATATTTGTGGCAATTTTATTTGAATCAGGTCAAAGCATTGAAGAACTGCAGCCCAAGATGATGAATTGCTTAATGCAAATTGAATGAATGAAGGCTTGAGGGCTGTATTCAATTCGAGCCTTATTTCTTTATCTAACTTCTTGAGTCCAAATTGGTGAAATGGATCATGAAGGCTGTAACACCCTGATAGAACCCCACTATGCTTAAGTTCACATTTGGATTCTATTAGTTGTCACTTATGCCTTGCAGTTATTTTCTTTTGAAATTAACTTAGAAAAATAGTGGAAGTTTTTTTTTTCTTTAAATAAATTAATTTTTTAAAAACTTAAGCCTGCAACGAGAAGTGAAATACATAGCATTTTTATAGATAATAATCAAGTTACATTGCGCACTTAATTAAATAAGCGGAATAAGAGACTAAGTGTAGAACTATTATCACATAAACTGGAATATAATCACTTAATACATAAGTCACAACAGGGCATATATCATACTGATAAGTTATTACAAATAACAATATAAGTTCTACTATTACTAATTGTTTCTCACAAACTATAATGTAAAATGCTCCTACTTGAAAGGTTTGAAATCTTCACGCGCTACCTCCTTCCTCAGCTACAGCTTCGTTGCTTTAGGTGGACACGTTTGTCTCTGGTAACGACAACGAAAAATAAACATAGGAGTGAGAAATACATGATCTCTCAGTAGGAGTTCCTACTTGTACTAAAAGTGTCATCGTTGTTGTCCCAGTCACTTCGGGTTTATTATAAAAAGTTGAATAGGTAAGGACTCAATTATCAAACTTTCACAAACGTGATTAGCCGAAGTGCAGTTACTTTTAAACTAATCTTGAACATTAGCAAAAATATCCATTCAGTATTTCATCAAGCATACATATAAGCATATCATGTAAAACCACTAATAAGCAATAATCATCTAAGAGCTGCATGCATTTCATGATTACTCATCCTCAACATTCACTTGTTTAGTGATCATCATCTTTCATTTATTTCATCAACATATTTCTTAATTACTCACGGGATGAATGCATCAATGCCTTAGACCACCCTAAAGGGTAATGAGCTCATACCGTGGCCATCGCCACAACCTTTTGGTTTTCTTTCCGTTGCCATGATCTCAACGGTTTAGGGGGTTAAGCCGTGAGTTTAGCTCAAGTCCACTTTTCCAGACTATCATTGCTACTTTTTCAGGTTTCACTTTTATTCTCACTGAGTGAAATCATCAATACCTTAATCCTGAGGATTAAGCATGAGTTGGTCTATTTATTATTTCATTTGAAACATGAATGTATGCACATTAATAAATCATGGCACAGTCAATCATTTTATCATTATCATTTCATATCTCATCAATACATTCACATTTCTGTATATCACTTCATGTAACATAGACAATATCATGTAAATCTCATAGTAAACATTCTCATAGATAATTCATATTAAGCAACCTAAGTTATCAAGTTAGGTCTCTAGTGTTCCTAATAGGTTATGGATATCTTGGTATTATCTTTTTCTCTTAGTCTTCTTTGTAATCTTAGTATTTCCATTAATACATTAATACCCTTTAAAATATTTTTAGAGGTTCTTTATATATTTTTATTATGACTTTTATATATATCTCCTGAAGATTATTATTCTACTTAAATCCTTAAAATTATCTCTTTACAAAACTTGAATATTTTATTTAGAGTTCTGACATCTTTTAGAATAAAATTTGTAGCACTAACATCTTAGATTAGTGTAAATCAATTGTAAATTGTGCATAGTAGGATTCCCAGGAAAGAGAGGTGGGTCACAATGGACACGCTTAAATACCAAGTCTTTCCTTAGCCAAAACCTTTCCAAATTGCACTCTCACAGTATCACGCTACCTTCAAGACTTTCTCAGCACACTGTCCCGAAAATATATCTCTCATTCTGTATTTTCGTGGTGTAAAACTTTATGCATAGCATACATAAGTGTGTTTGTAGATGTGTTAGCTTTTCCACAAAGTTGAAATCAGTCCATTTGCATTTTTCTAGAGTGAGTTACACCTATTTCACTATTACAAAGTCAGATTAAGAGTTTCAGTCTTAGGCTCTACTTTAAAAATTTATATCTTGGGCTAGGAAACTCCGTTTTAGGTGATTCTTTTTGGAGAGTGTTCTACAATGAGTCTAGGATTTAAGTGTTTGGATGAAGTTTAGAGGATCAAGAGAAGTCATTGAAGAACATAAGAAGAACGATAGAATAAGAAAGAAAGAACACTTAGGGAGTTTCTGAATTGAAGAGAGTTTGAGGAGTATTTATAGTGGAAAGATTAGAGAAAAAACAGAAGAAGGAAAGCACTTAGAGCATGATTTATGGAAACATGTTGGCTGAATTTTGGGATGAAAATGCTCCTTGTTTTGTGCAAACATGTTTCCATGTTTTATGCAAACATTGGATGAAAATGCTCAATGTTTTGTGCAAAGATGTTAGTGGAGATTTTCTAACCTTTAGTGTATGTATGTGATTCAGAAATGTGTATGATGTATGTGGTTAAATTATTGTGTTATCATCTTAATCAAATGGCTTAGATTCATTCTTGTCTAAAGACAAGTCTAGGGATTTGTACAAATGGCATTGTAGTAATTTCTTTAACTAAGACAAGGATATTTTTGTAATTAGACAATGATAGTGGTATTCTTGTAATTCCATTCATAGAGTAAGGGTATCTTCATCATTTAATAAGGCAAAGGTAGTTTGGTAATGTCCTTTACATAGCAAGGGTATTTTCGTAATTTCCACTAAGTGATGGCATTTTCGTAATTCTTTGCATTTTTCTCTAGACATACTTAAGTAGTCTATTTGTTGTGTTTTATAACATTTGTCCAGATTCTCTTGGTTTTGCTATCGCTAATTAAGATTAATATTTATCTTAGTTATAAATTTGAGGATGTTACAAAGGCTGTGTCTATGTTTGTCCAATCTACACCTACATTTTTTTATCTTTCTTCTTTTAAATTCAAGCTTGTGATAAGGGCCATTTAACCAGTCTTAGTTTTTCTTTTTAGTACATGTTAAAATGGGCCAAACATTCTTATTTTTCTTGTTTTAGTTTACTAATAGTGGTGGACTAAATTATTATGCTGATTGTTGGCCTTATTGTAATGGACTTGAGTAGCATCAGGTCTAAGGAACCTTGCAAGGTGTTGCCTATTATAAAAGAAAAACATTTTTGGAGAGGGGAATTCATAACATATTTGTTTTAAGTGTGAGACTTGTGCACCTTTGGTTCTTCATAGAATCTTTGAAGTTATCAAGGGTACTCATCCTTGTGGCACTCCTAGGCTTATCAATCTCTTGATTATGGAGTCTTGTTCATTCTCTTCTATTCTTGTTTTGATTCACGATTAAATTGTTTAGCTGTAAATGTCCATTAACCCTCATCCATATTGGAGGATATAAATATTAGATTTCGGCGATTCAAGTCCAAGGAATGGTGAAAGGATGAATTACAAGGCCTTGGAGGTGCAATGACAAGTGTGAGATCTAAGAAGGCAAAATAGGCTCTAAGTATATTTGTAGCAAATCTATATTAAGCAGTTCTAAGTGTTGAAGAATTGCAGCCCTAGATGATGAATTTCCTAATGTAAATTGAAAGAATGAAGGCTTGAGGACTGTATTCAATTCGAGCCCAATTTCTTTATCTAACTAGTAGAGTCCAAATTGGTGAAATGGATCATGAAGGCTGTGTCCATGTTTGGCCAATCTACACCTATACCTTTTAGTCTTTCTTTTTTTGAATTTAAGCTTGTGATAGGGCCCATTATTATTTTTGTTGTTTTAGTTTATTAAAAGTGGTGGACTAAATTATTAAGCTGATTTTTGGCCAAATTGTCATGGACTTGAGTTGGGTCAGGTCTGAGCAAACTTGTAAGGTGTTGCCTATTATAAAAGGAAAACCCTATTTTTTGGAAAGGGGACTTCATAACATATTTGCTTTAAGTCTGAGGCTTTTGCTCTTTTGGTTCATCATTGAATCTTCTAACTTATGATGGGCACTCATCCTTGTGGCATTCCTAGTCTTATTAATCTCTTGATTGTGGCGCCTTGTTCATTCTCTTCTATTCTTGTTTTGAATCACGTTTAAATTTTTTAGTTGTAAATGTCCATTAACCCTCATCCATATCTGAAGATATACAAATTAAATTTCAGTGGTTCAAGTCCAAGGAATGTAGAAAGGATGAATTACAAGGCCTTGGAGGTCCAATGACAAGGGTGAGATCAAAGAAGGCTAAAGAGGCTCTAAGTATACTTGTGGCTATTTTATTTGAAGTAGGTCAAAGAGTTGAAGAACTGCAACCCAAGATGATGAATTGCTTAATGCAAAATAAATGAATGAAGGCTTGAGGGCTGTATTCAATTTGAGCCCTATTTCTCTATCTAACTACTTGAGTCCCATTTGGTGAAATGGATCATGAAGGCTGCATCTATGTTTGTCCAATCTACACCTATATATTTTTGTCTTTCTTCTTTTGAATTCAAGCTTGTGATGAGGGCTATTTAACCAGTCTTTGTTTTTCTTTTTAGTACATGTTACAATGGGCCAAACATTCTTATTTTTGTTGTTTTAGTTTACTAATAGTGGTGGACTAAATTATTATGCTGATTTTTGACCTTATTGTAATGGACTTGAGTAGCATTAGGTCTAAGCAAACTTGTAAGGTATTGCCTATTGTAAAAGGAAAACCCTAATTTTTGGAAAGGGGAATTCATAACATATTTGCTTTAGATGTGAGACTTGTGCTCTTTTGGTCCTTCATAGAGTCTTCAAACTTATCAAGGGTACTCATCCTTGTGGCTTTCCTAGGCTTATCAATATCTTGATTGTGGTGCCTTGTTCATTCTCTTCTATTCTTGTTTGATTGACATTTAAAGTTCTTAGCTATAAATGTCCAGTAACCCTCATCCATATCTAAAGATATACAAATTAGATTTCAGTGGTTCAAGTCCAATCAATGCAGAAAGGATGAATTATAAGGCCTTGGAGATCCAATGACAAGGGTGAGATCTAAAAAGGCTAAGGAGGCTCTAAGTATATTTGTGGTAATTTTATATGAAGGAGGTCAAAGCATTGAAGGACTACAGCCCAAGATGATGAATTGCTTAATGCAAATTACAGGAATGAAGGCTTGAGGGCTGTATTCAATTCAAGCCCTATTTCTCCATCTAGCTACTTGAGTCCAAATTGGTGAAACGAATCATGAAGACTGCATCTATATTTGGCCAATCTACACCTATATTTTTGAATTGAAGCTTGTGAGAAGGCCCATTTAACCAGTATTAGTTTTTCTTTTTAGTACATGTTAAAATGGGCTGAACATTCTTATTTTTGTTGTTTTAGTTTACTAATAGTGGTGGACTAAATTATTATGCTGATTTTTGGCCTTGTTGTATTGGACTTGAGTTGGATCAGGTCTAAGTAAACTTGTAAGGTGTTGCCTATTATAAAAGGAAAACCCTAATTTTTGGAAAGAGGAATTCATAACATATTTGCTTTAAGTGTGAGACTTGTGCTCTTTTGGTTCTTCATAGAATCTTTGAACTTGTCAAGGGTACTCATCCTTGTGGTGTTCTTAGGCTTATCAATCTCTTGATTATGGCACCTTGTTCATTCTCTTCTATTCTTGTTATGATTCACGTTTAAATTTTTTAGTTGTAAATGTCCATTAACCCTCATCCATACCTGAAGATATACAAATTAGATTTCGGTGAAAGGATGGATTACAATGCCTTGGAGGTCTAATGACAAGGGTGAGATCTAGGAAGGCTAAAGAGGCTCTAAGTGTATTTGTAGCAATTTTATATCAAGTAGGTCCAAGTCTTGAAGAATGAAGGCTTGAGGGCTGTATTCAATTTGAGCCCTCATTCACTATCTAACTACTTGAGTCCAAATTGGTGAAATGCATCATGAAGGCTACGTCTATGTTTGGCCAATCTACGCCTATATTTTTTTGTGTTTCTCCTTTTGAATTTAAGCTTGTGATCAGAGCCATTTAACCAGTCTTAGTTTTTCTTTTTAGTACATGTTAAAGTGGGCTTAACATTCTTATTTTTGTTGTTTTAGTTTAGTAAAAGTGGTGGACTAAATTATTAAGTTGATTTTTGGCCTTATTGTTATGGACTTGAGTTGGATCTCATCTAAGCAAACTTGTAAGGTGTTGCCTATTATAAAAGGAAAACCCTAATTTTTGGAAAGGGGAATTCATATAATATTTTCTTTAAGTGTGAGACTTGTGCTCTTTTGTCCTTCATAGAATCTTCAAACTTATCAAGGGTACTCATCGTTGCCGTGTTCCTAGGTTTATCAATCTCTTGATTATGGCGCATTGTTCATTCTCTTCTATTCTTGTTTGATTCACGTTTTAATTTTTTTTTGTAAACATCCATTAACCTTTATCCATATTTGAAAGTATACAAATTAGATTTCAGTGATTTAAGTCCAAGGAATGTAGAAAGGATGAATTACAAGGCCTTGGAGGTCAATGACAAGGGTGAGATTTAAGAAGGCTAAAGAGGCTCTAAGTATATTTGTGGCAATTTTATTTGTAGCAAGTCAAAGCGTTGAAGAACTGCAGCCCAAGATGATGAATTACTTAATGCAAATTGAATGAACGAAGGTTGGGGGTTGTATGCAATTCGAGCCTTATTTCTCTATCTAACTACTTGAGTCAAATTTGGTGAAATGGATCATGAAGGCTGCATCTATGTTTGGTGTAACATCCCCAAATTTATAACTAAGATAAATATTAATCTTAATTAGCGATAGCAAAACCAAGAGAATCTGGACAAATGTTATGAAACACAACAAATAGACTACTTAAGTATGTCTAGAGAAAAATACAAAGAATTACGAAAATGCCATCACTTAGTGGAAATTACGAAAATGCCCTTACTATGTAAAGGAAATTACCAAACTACCCTTGCCTTATTAAATGACGAAGATACCCTTACTCTATGAATGGAATTACAAGAATACCACTATCATTGTCTAATTACAAAAATATCCTTGTCTTAGTTAAAGAAATTACTACAATGCCATTTGCACAAATCCCTAGACTTGTCTTTAGACAAGAATGAATCTAAGCCATTGGATTAAGATGATAACACAATAATTTAACCACATACATCATACACATTTCTGAATCACATACATGCACTAAAGGTTAGAAAATCTCCACTAACATCTTTGCACAAAACATGGAGCATTTTCATCTAACATGTTTGCATAAAACATGGAAACATGTTTGCACAAAACAATGAGCATTTTCATCCCAAAATTCAGCCAACATATTTCCATAAATCATGCTCCAAGTGCTTTCCTTCTTCTGTTTTTTCTCTAATCTTTTCACTATAAATACTCCTCAAACTCTCTTTAATTCAGAAACTCCCTAAGTGTTCTTTCTTTCTTATTCTATCATTCTTCTTAGGTTCTTCAAAGACTTCTCTTGATCCTCTAACTTCATCCAAACACTTAAATCCTAAGTCCAAACTTTCACTAGCCTTCACAAGAGTTACAATCTTTAACTCTAGTGAGAAATATTTTCTTAAGCACTTAAGTTCTAGAGCCAAGATTCAAGGAGGGTCATCTACTCCAAAGACTCTTGTTCAAAGCTTAAGGAAGAAGAGAAGGACCCTTTTTAGACCCTACACAAGAGGTAGGAGTTTCTTCTTTATTTGTTTAAGTATTGTTGGCTTCTAACTTTGCTCATGGATAGAATGCCTCAAACTTGAGTTATTGTCAAAAGTTTTGAATAATTATTATTTTAGAAAACACAACATGTTCTATTATGCTATGAGTACTTTTATGATGTTATCAAACTCAAATATAACTTAAAAGATTGTATGTGAAACTTGAGTTAATAAAGATAACCTAAGACATGAACATGGCAGGTGCTGGAATTTCTAGTTATTTCTGGCAGTAGTTACTTCGAAAATTAGTGTTCATAAAGTATGAAGAATCTTGAAATGAAAATATTTTTATTATAAACTAGACTCATTGTAGAACACTCTCCAAAAAGAATCACCTAAAACGGAGTATCCCAGCCCAAGATATAAATTTTTAAAGTAGAGCCTAAGACTAAAACTCTTAATCTGACCTTGTAGTAGTAAAATAGGTGTAACTCACTCTAGAAAAATGCAAATGGACTGATTTCAACTTTGTGGAAAAGCTAACACATCTACAAACACACTTATGTATGCTATGCATAAAGTTTTACACCACAAAAATACAGAATGAGAGATATATTTTCGGGACAGTGTGCTGAGAAAGTCTTGAAGATAGCGTGATACTGTGAGAGTGCAATTTGGAAAGGTTCTGGCTAAGGAAAGACTTGGTATTTAAGCGTGTCCATTGTGACCCACCTCTCTTTCCTGGGAATCCTACTATGCATAATTTACAGTTGATTTACACTAATCTAAGATGTTAGTTGTACAAATTTTATTCTAAAAGATGTCAGAACTCTAAATAAAAGATTCAAGTCTTGTAAAGAGATAATTTTAAGGATTTAAGTAGAATAATAATCTTCAGGAGATATATATAAAAGTCATAATAAAAATATATAAAGAACCTCTAAAAATATCTTAAAAGGTATTCATGTATTAATGGAAATACTAAGAGTACAAAGAAGACTAAGAGAAAAAGATAATACCAAGATATCCATAACCTATTAGGAACACTAGAGACCTAACTTGATAACTTAGGTTGCTTAATATGAATTATCTATGAGAATGTTTAATATGAGATTTACATGATATTGTCTATGTTACATGAAGTGATATACAGAAATGTGAATGTATTGATGAGATATGAAATGATAATGATAAAATGATTGACTGTGCCATGATTTATTAATGTGCATACATTCATGTTTCAAATGAAATAATAAATAGACCAACTCACTGCTTAATCCTCTTTGAGGATTAAGGTATTGATGATTTCACTCAGTGAGAATAAAAGTAAAACCTGAAAAAGTAGCAATGATAGTCTGGAAAAGTGGACTTGAGCTAAACTCATGGCTTAACCCCCTAAACCATTGAGATCATGGCAACGGAAAGAAAACCAAAAGGTTGTGGCGACGGCCACAGTATGAGCTCATTACCCTTTTAGGGTGGTCTAAGGCATTGATGCATTCATCCCGTGAGTAATTAAGAAATATGTTGATGAAATAAATGAAAGATGATGATCACTAAACAAGTGAATGTTGAGGATGAGTAATCATGAAATGCATGCAGCTCCTAAATGATTATTGCTTATTAGTGGTTTTACATGATATGCTTATATGTATGCTTGATGAAATACTGATTGGATATTTCTGCTAATGTTCAAGATTAGTTTAAAAGTAACTGCACTTCGGCTAATCACGTTTGTGAAAGTTTGATAATTGAATCCTTACTTGTTCACCTTTTTATAATAAACCCGAAGTGACTGGGACGACAACGATGACACTTTTAGTACAAGTAGGAACTCCTACTGAGAAATCATGTATTTCTCACTCCTATGTTTATTTTTCGTTGTCGTTACCAGAGACAGACGTGTCCACCTAAAGCAACAAAGTCAGAAATGAGGAAGGAGGTAGCGCGTGAAGATTTCAAACCTTTCAAGTAGGAGCATTCCGAGCTTTAGTTACATTATAGTTTGTGAGAAACAATTAGTAATGTAACATCCCCAAATTTATAACTAAGATAAATATTAATTAGCGATAGCAAAACCAAGAGAATCGGGACAAATGTTATGAAACACAACAAATAGTCTACTTAAGTATGTCTAGAGAAAAATGCAAAGAATTACGAAAATGCCATCACTTAGTGGAAATTATGAAAATGCCCTTGCTATGTAAAGGAAATTACCAAACTACCCTTGCCTTATTAAATGACAAAGATACCCTTACTCTATGAATGGAATCACAAGAATACCACTATCATTGTCTAATTATAAAAATATCCACTAACATCTTTGCACAAAACATGGAAACATGTTTGCATAAAACATGGAAACATGTTTGCATAAAACATGGAGCATTTTCATCCAACATGTTTGCACAAAACATGGAAACGTGTTTGCATAAAACATGGAGCATTTTCATCCAACATGTTTGCACAAAACATGGAAACGTGTTTGCACAAAATATGGAAACGTGTTTGCACAAAACATGGAAACATGTTTGCACAAAACAAGGAGCATTTTCATCCCAAAATTCAGCCAACATGTTTCCATAAATCATGCTCCAAGTGCTTTCCTTCTTCTGTTTTTTCTCTAATCTTTCCACTATAAATACTCCTCAAACTCTCTTCAATTCAGAAACTCCCTAAGTGTTCTTTCTTTCTTATTCTATCATTCTTCTTATGTTCTTCAAAGACTTCTCTTGATCCTCTAAACTTCATCCAAACACTTAAATCCTAAGTCCAAACTTTCACTAGCCCTCACAAGAGTTACAATCTTTAACTCTAGTGAGAAATATTTTCTTAAGCATTCAAGTTCTAGAGCCAAGATTCAAGGAGGGTCATCCACTCCAAAGACTCTTGTTCAAAGCTTAAGGAAGAAGAGAAGGACCCTTTTTAGACCCTACACAAGAGGTAGGAGCCCTCACTTTGGTTGTGTAAGCCATGATGACATCTAACCTTGCTCATGGTTAGGATGCCATCAAGCTTATGTTTGTTGATAAAAATGTTTCAAGGGGATATTGTATAAATATTTTGTGAAACCCCTTGTTCCATTCTGCTTCCAAAGTGATATTATGTTGCTTTCATGCTCAAATGATGCTTGAGATATGTTGTGTGATCCTTGTGTTAAAATAAGTGACATAAAACATGAAAATGATAAGTGCTGGATTTTTGGCTGTTTCTGGCAGTAGGTGTTCCGAAATTTAATACTCATAAAATATGAAGTATCTTGAAATAAAAATATTTTTACCATAAACTAGACGCATCATAAAACACTCTCCAAAAAGAATCACCCAAAACGGAGTTTTCTAGTTCAAGATATAAATTTTTAAAGTAGAGCCTAAGACTGAAACTTTAAATCTGACCTTGTAGTAGTAAAATAGGTGTAACTCACTCCAGAAAAATGCAAATGGACTGATTTCAACTTTGTTGGAAAGCTAACACATATAGTAATACACCCATGTATGTTATGTATAAATCTTTGTACCACATAAATACAGAATGAGAAATAAATTTCGGGATAGTGTACTGTGAAAGTGCAGTTTGGAAAGGTTCTGGCTAAGGAAAGACTTGGTATTTAAGCATGTCCATTGTGACCCACCTCTCTTTCCTGGGAACCCTCCTATGCATGGTTTACAATGGATTTACACTATTCCAAAGATGTAAATGCTAAAATTTGATGAGTTAGGAATTTGGAACTACCTTTACTAAGCTGAGATAACAAGTATACAGAGAATTATAAACTTTCTTCTAAAAGATGTCAAAACTATAAATAAAAGAATCAAGTCTTGTAAAGAGAGAATTTTAAGAATTTAAGTAGAATAATAATCTTCAAGAGTTATATGAAAGTCATAATAAAAATATATAAAGAACCTATAATAATATTTTGAAGTGCATTAATGTATTAATGGAATGCTAAGAGTACAAAGAACACTAAGAGAAAAAGATAATACTAAGACATCCATTACCTCTTACGAACACTAGGAACTCAACTTGATAACTTTGGTTAGTTAATATGAATCATCTATGAAAGTGTTTACTATGAGATTTACATGATATTGTCCATGTTTTATGAAGTGATTTATAGTAATGTGAATGTATGGTGATGAATTATGAAATGATGAGGATGAATGATTGATTGCCTAGGATTTATTGTGATTACATGATAATATGCATACATTCATTTTCAAAAGAAATAATAAAAGTAAAGTTTGAAAAAGTAGCAATGAAAGTCTGGAAAAGTGGACTTGAGCTAAACTCACGGCTTAACCCCCTAAACCGTTGAGATCACTAAGAACGGAATGAAAACCAAAAAGGTTATGGCGACGACCATGGTATGAGCTCATTACCCTTTTAGGGTGGTCTAAGGCATTGATGCATTCATCCTGTGAGTAATTAAGAAATATGTTGATGAAATAAATGAAAGATGATGATCACTAAATAAGTGAATGTTGAGGATGAGTAATCATGAAATGCATGCAGCTCCTAAATGATTACTGCTTATTAGTGGTTTTGCATGATATGCTTATATGTATGCTTGATGAAATACTGAATGAATATTTCTGCTAATGTTCAAGATTAGTTTAAAAGTAACTGCACTTCGGCTAATCACGTTTGTGAAAGTTTGATAATTGAATCCTTACCTGCTCACCTTTTCATAATAAACCCGAAGTGACTGGGACGACAACGATGACACTTTTAGTACAAGTAGGAACTCCTACTGAGAAATCATGTATTTCTCACTCCTATGTTTATTTTCCGTTGTCGTTACCAGAGACAGACGTGTCCACCTAAAGCAATGAGGCCGTGGTGAGGAAGGAGGTAGCACGTGAAGATTTCAAACCGTTCAAGTAGGAGCATTCCGAGCTTTAGTTACATTATAGTTTGTGAGAAACAATTAGTAATAGTAGAACTTATATTGTTATTTGTAATAACTTATCAGTATGATATATGCCCTGTTGTGACTTATGTATTAAGTGATTATATTCCAGTTTATGTGATAATTGTTCTACACTTAGTCTTTTATTGCGCTTATTTAATTAAGTGCGCAATGTAACTTGATTATTATCTATAAAAGCGCAATGTATTTCACTTCTCGTTATAGGCTTAAGTTTTCAAAAAATTAATTTATTTAAAGAAAAAAAAAACTTCCATTATTTTTCTAAGTTAATTTCAAAAGAAAATTAATACAAGGCATAAGTGACAACTAATAGAATCCAAATGTGAACTTAAGCACAGTGGGGTTCTATTAGGGTGTTACATTATGGTATCAGAGCAGTTCATCCTATTTAAGCCTGAGGAATGGGCTGACTATGCTTTTGTCTATGATATCATGCTATTAATCTTATCTGTATGATGGGATATAGGATTTAGAAATGCATGATCGTCTTGTGATACTGCCATAGTTGCTACCATGCTTAGCTATAGTATTGAGCCTGATCAACTCGATGACTGTTGTTTGGTGTGTCTAGGAACTAATGGCAGCAAACAGACGTACGCATGGGGCACGCGGTGGAGGTAATCGTGATGAACTGGCAAATGCACTCCAGGAGATGGCTAGGGCTATGCAAGCACAAGCAACAGTGATGATGGAGCAGATGAATAGGATGTCAGAGGAATCAGTTGGGAACCAAGAACATGGAAAATTCTCAGAATTCAAGAGGGCTGGACCTCCAGAATTCAAAGGGACAACTAACCCCGAAATAGCTGACATATGGATTCAAGAGATGGAGAAGGTTTTCTCAGTGGTAGAATGCTCTGATGAACAAAAGGTGGCATTCTCTACTTATATGTTGAAAGGGGAGGCAGCCGCGTGGTGGAAGGGTGCAAAGGGCTTGCTTGAAAGTGCTGACATACAGATTACGTGGGAGGTTTTCTATGCTACATTCCATAAGAAATATTTTCCAGATCCAGTTAAGAAGGCAAAGGAAGTAGAATTTCTGTTGCTGACACAGGGAAATCGAAGTGTGGCTGAGTACACAGCTAAGTTTGAAGAACTGATCAAACACTCAACTAGCTACCAAAGGGATCCCAACGAGGCTTGGAAATGCATGAAATATGAGAGTGGTTTGAGGCCAGACATTTTGGCATCTGTGGCTCCACTGGAGGTCACTGACTATGCATCTTTAGTCAAGAAAGCCAAGTGGCTGAGAGTTGCAATCGCCAGCTAGTTGCCCACCGAGTTGAAGAGAATAGGAAGAGGTCTGCTCAACAAGATCACCGAGGTTCCCACCCCCTCACAAGAAACCCTTCCAAGGAGGTGGATTTAAAGGGAAACAACCCCAACACCCTATGATGAATCAACCTAGGACACAAGCTGTTAATCGACCTAGGATGGCTGCTATCCCTGAACCTATGAGTAGACCCCCTTGTGCCACTTGTGGAAAGATACATGGAGGGGAATGCAGATTTGGTAAGAATGTTTGTTATCGGTGTGGACAGGCAGGACACTATTCTAGAGAGTGCCTAAAGTTCAATCAGTCCTCTACACTCAAGCCTAAGGCACAGGGACGCGTGTTTGCTATCACTGCTGAGATGCCCTCAGAATCCGATGATCTAATTCAAGGTAAGTGTATAATTAATGGAAAATCCTTAATTGTATTGTTTGATTCTGGCGCAACACATTCATTCATTTCATATGATTGTGCTAATAAGTTGAGGTTGTATATATCTGACTTAAAAATCATCTTAGTTGTCTCTACACCCACTATAAATACTGTTAGAACTGATCAAGCCTACCTAAATTGTGAATTTGAGGTAGCTGATAGGATTTTTCATCATGATTTAGTTTGTCTACCCTTGTCTAGTTTTGATGTAATCTTGGGCATGGATTGGCTTTCGCCAACCGTGTGTTACTACATTGTGCAAATAAGTCACTAGTATTTCTTCCCAAACCATCTTTACCCAATCCCTCTAAACTTGATAGAAAGGTACGACTATACCTAAACTCCATTATCATGGGGGATAGTAGGAATGAAGAGCGAGGATATGTTTTCCTGATGACAAGTGAGAGGGAAGTGGAGCAAGCTCTAGAAAATATCCTTGTAGTAGAGGAATTCTCAGATGTTTTTCCTGATGACATACCTGAATTTCCTCCAAAAAGGGAGATTGAGTTTTCTATAGATTTGGTACTGGGAACGGGACCCATATCTATAGCTCCTTATAGGATGCCACTAGCCGAGTTAACAAAATTGAAGAAGCAATTAGAGGAGCTACTAGAGAATAAATTCATTAGGCCTAGTGCTTCACCATGGGGAGCTCCAGTGCTATTTGTCAAGAAGAAGGATGGGAGCTTGCGGTTATGTGTGGATTATGTAACGCCCCGATTTTCTGCTAGAGTGAAAATGACCGAAATGCCCCTGAGGTCATTTTCTGCCCAGAATTCAAGGAAAGCCGATCTGGCAGTACTCGAAGGGCAAACTCAATGTTGGAAGGGGATTAGATGACCTGTGTACCTTTCCGGAATCGAAAATCTCGTTTTTCGAGTTTTCGGGTCAAAATGACCAAAACGCCCCTGCGGTGTTTTACCTATTTGCAAGTGCCGGATGAACCCGAAACTTCTCTAGATGGTTTTAAAAGGCATTTTTATGTATTCTACGACCTCAGTTTTAATTATGGAGGTCCCGGGCAAAATTAGTGCAAAATTACGATTTTACCCCTAGTTTCGTGTTTTTACGCTTAATCGCGTGATTAAGCAAACCTAAGCAATATTAGGCTCTAATCGAAGATTAATTAATTTCCATAATTAATCTTGAGTCAAAATAATTTATTAAAGTTGATTAGAACCTAAAAGTGCTTAATTACAACTTAAAATCTTATTTTAAATTCAAGATTTCTAGTCATGGAATCTTGAATAGTGTTTTCTCTCTCCAATTCCTTAAATTATGGAATTTTGTCTACATTGTTTTATTCATAAAATGAATTTAAAATCTCCTAAATATGTATGAGTACTCCTTAATCATGTCATAAAGTTTCCTAATCACATTCTTAGTCACCTAAACTTATGCTTAATGACTCCTAACCTTACACCTAAGCTAATACACCCCTAAACACATCACTAACACACTATTACATGACCAAAACTCCCTCCTCCCTTGCTGCATCAGACCTGCACGAAATTCATCATCCATTTTATCACAATTTAATTTTATTTCACACTCCAAAGACTATGGTTGAAGCCATGTCATCAAAGTGCAATTCTCTCACCTCATGTTCCATGAGGATTCATTCTCCTCCACTCATTCACTCTTATTCTTCTCTATAAATACGATGCCTAGATAAACCTTTGCTACACTTTGTTCATTTGCTAAGTTTAGTTTTTTAGTTTTTCTCTAAGTTCTTTCTTTTTCTCTCAAATCTCAAGAGCATTCTTCTTCTTCATCTTCTTCTTTTTCCTTTTGAAACATCATCACACAACCTTGAAACACCACCCCACCACCTTGGATCATCATACAAACACCTAAACTTCCATTCTCAAACACAAGCTCACCAAGAACACATTTCCTTCCTTTTTCTTTCATCAAGGCCGAATCATCATCACCATCCTAGGAGGTGTTGCTTGTATCATTTTCATCTTCAAGTCCAAGCTTTTTGTCTTCACTCTAGGTAGGAGTGTTTTCTAAACTTTGTCTTCTTGAAAATGAGTTCTTTCTAGCTTTCTCTTGGGTTTTCTTTTTGAAACTTTCTTTGGTTTCCCTTTCTTGTATTTTTGGCCTCTTGGCCTTGATGAGTACATGATAGCTCAATGATGAGGACTCCTAGATAATGACTATGTGTTCATCTCAAAGGAAACTCTAGAGCTTGAGGTTTTATTTTCTTTGAGTTCCAACTTTATTTTCTAACTCAAAAATGATTTTTACTCAAGAATACCTTTACTTTTCTTGCTATTATGATTTCGGTTTCTTTGTTCCTTTCTTTAACATTTCGTTTACCATTTTCCTTTTTGATCTTTGAAGTTTTATTTGTTCAAAAAGTTTTGCTTTCTTTGAGCTTGATGATGATGTTCAAGAACCTCATAATTCCTTTGAGAACTTGGTTCAAGAACTCTAAAGCTCTCTTTGTAATGAGATATGTGTTGGGTTATTATGTTGTTAAAGTCTTGGATGAGCTTTAGATCACCTTAAAATGAACCTTGCATCATGTTTATTTTATGCTTTGCACATCATGTTTACTTTCTTTGCTATCACTAAGTACCAAGGTAATAAAGGAACTTGCATTATCATGTTTATATTTCAAGTTCTCACCTAAATATCAAAGATAATAATATAATGCATACCATATTTATTTTATGCTTTGCACATCATGTTTACTTTCTTTGTTATCACTAAGTAGCAAGGTAATAAAGGAGCTTGCATTATCATGTTTATATTTCAAGCTATGCATTATCATGTTTATGTTTCAAGTTCTCACCTAAATATCAAAGATAATAATATAATGCATCACATATTTATTTTATGCTCTCACTTTACTTTCTAGCAAAAACTAAAACAAGTGCATGAGCATGTTTATTTTTATGTCATCACTTTAATGAACCTAGAGCTCAAAGACTTGCCCATTGTTGTCTCAACAAAGGTCTAAAAATATTTATTGCTTTTGGTCCCTATTTCGCCCTAAGAGGCTTTGGTGTTTCCAAGTATTGAAAACTATGTTTTATAATTTTTCTAAGCTTATGTAAGTATAAGAAATATGTAGAACTAAGTTTTATGAATTTAGGACCTCCTGAGATAAAAATGATTTAGCTATTACCCTCTTAAGTATTTTTATGATTTTAGGTGATAAAAGTGTCCATAAATGAGTTTTGAAAGTTGAAAAAGGTTCCAAGAGAAACTAGTATTGTATGTGCTTTAGAAATTATGTTTCATGTCTTTTATGGAGATGTTTGTTTCGGTTCTGCCTTGCTATGTTTGGCCACTGTATGAGCTGTGTTAATAATGATAAGATGCTTATGTTTGAGTAAAAATAATGTTAAGACTCATATGTGAAAGATAGGATAAGTTAGGAACTAGAAAAGAATTAATTTGAGAGTTTTAGATCCCTTAATGATGGAATTTTCTGGATTCTGTCCAGCAAGGTTTAGAAATGATAATCATGGTTCTAAATTAGTTTAAATGTGTAGGAATGACTCATAATTGGTTTAGGGCTTAATCTTGATGCTTTAGGAACAAACTGGACTTAGAAAGAGTCATTGTTGTGACTCCTAGGTACCGTAAAGTTGGGATTTTAAATTCTGCATCCTTGAGGTCTAGAGATGTTCTTGACCATAGTGTGAGGTGAGAAATACTTAGTTATAACCTCATAGGTTCCCAAGAGACTAGGTTTTGATGATTTATAACTTAGATTGTGAGTTAAGGACCTTAAGGGTCGATGCATAAGATATTAAGAAGTCTTGAGTTTTTATGATGCTTAATTTTATGCAAGTATGATATATGATACATGAGCTTTATCTATGTGAGTATGATGTGTTTAAAATATATGCTATGATGAGTTTGGAATATATGCTATAATCTATGTAAGAATGATGAGTTTGAAATATATGTTATGATGTTTATCTATGTGAGAATGATGTATTAGAAGAATATGCTTGATGATGCATGAACCCTAAAATGTTTTATTGATGATACGTGAGGAAATGATTATTGAGATGTTAAGTTGTGTGATTAGCTTGTGGCATGAATTTTGGTTTGAAGGAAATTCAGTTTAACAGCCGTTATGCTGCCGAATTTCTATCAAACCTAAAAGAGTTGAAAAATGTTTTAAAGTACCATATGAGTTGAAAACCCTGGGTGACACTGGTTCGGCCGAGTGTAACACCCTAATAGAACCCCACTGTGCTTAAGTTCACATTTGGATTCTATTAGTTGTCACTTATGCCTTGTATTAATTTTCTTTTGAAATTAGCTTAGAAAAATAATGGAAGTTTTTTTTTTCTTTAAATAAATTAATTTTTTGAAAACTTAAGCTCAGAATTTAGAAGTGAAATACATAGCGCTTTTATAGATAATAATCAAATTACATTGCGCACTTAATTAAATAAGCGGAATAAAAGACTAAGTGTAGAACAATTATCACATAAACTGGAATATAATCACTTAATACATAAGTCACAACAGGGCATATATCATACTGATAAGTTATTACAAATAACAATATAAGTTCTACTATTACTAATTGTTTCTCACAAACTATAATGTAACTAAAGCTCGGAATGCTCCTACTTGAACGGTTTGAAATCTTCACGTGCTACCTCCTTCCTCACCTACGGCCTCGTTGCTTTAGGTGGACACGTCTGCCTCTCTGCAACGACAACGGAAAATAAACATGGGAGTGAGAAATACATGATTTCTCAGTAGGAGTTCCTACTTGTACTAAAAGTGTCATCGTTGTAGTCCCAGTTACTTCGGGTTTATTATAAAAAGGTGAACAGGTAAGGATTCAATTATCAAACTTTCACAAACGTGATTAGCCGAAGTGCAGTTACTTTTAAACTAATCTTGAACATTAGCTGAAATATTCATTCAGTATTTCATCAAGCATACATATAAGCATATCATGTAAAACCACTAATAAGCAGTAATCATTTAGGAGCTGCATGCATTTTATGATTACTCATCCTCAACATTCACTTGTTTAGTGATCATCATCTTTCATTTATTTCATCAACATATTTCTTAATTATTCACGGGATGAATGCATCAATGCCTTAGACCACCCTAAAAGGGTAATGAGCTCATACCATGGCCGTCGCCATAACCTTTTTGGTTTTCATTCCGTTGCCGTGATCTCAACGGTTTAGGGGGTTAAGCCGTGAGTTTAGCTCAAGTCCACTTTTCCAGACTTTCATTGCTACTTTTTCAAACTTTACTTTTATTATTTCTTTTGGAAAATGAATGTATGCATATTATCATGTAATCACAATAAATCCTGGGCAATCAATCATTCATCCTCATCATTTCATAATTCATCACCATACATTCACATTACTATAAATCACTTCATAAAACATGGACAATATCATGTAAATCTCATAGTAAACACTTTCATAGATAATTCATATTAACTAACCAAAGTTATCAATTTGAGTTCCTAGTGTTCGTAAGAGGTAATGGATGTCTTAGTATTATCTTTTTCTCTTAGTGTTCTTTGTACTCTTAGCATTCCATTAATACATTAATGCACTTCAAAATATTATTATAGGTTCCTTATATATTTTTATTATGACTTTCATATAACTCTTGAAGATTATTATTCTACTTAAATTCTTAAAATTCTCTCTTTACAAGACTTGATTCTTTTATTTATAGTTTTGACATCTTTTAGAAGAAAGTTTATAATTCTCTGTATACTTGTTAGTAAAGGTAGTTCCAAATTCCTAACTCTTCAAATTTTAGCATTTACATCTTTGGAATAGTGTAAATCAACTGTAAACCATGCATAGGAGGGTTCCCAGGAAAGAGAGGTGGGTCACAATGGACATGCTTAAATACCAAGTCTTTCCTTAGCAGAACCTTTCCAAACTGCACTTTCACAGTACACTATCCCGAAATTTATTTCTCATTCTGTATTTACGTGGTACAAAGCTTTATACATAACATACATGGGTGTATTCCTATATGTGTTAGCTCTCCAACAAAGTTGAAATCAGTCCATTTACATTTTTCTAGAGTGAGTTACATCTATTTTACTACTACAAGGTCAGATTTAAAGTTTCAGTCTTAGGCTCTACTTTAAAAATTTATATCTTGAGCTAGAAAACTCCGTTTTAGGTGATTCTTTTTGGAGAGTGTTCTATAATGAGTCTAGTTTATAGTAAAATTATTTTAATTTCGAGATACTTAATATTTTATGAACAGTAGCTTTGAAGTACCTGCTGCCAGAAACAACTAGAATTTCCAGCACCTACCATTTTCATGTCTTAAGTTACCTTTATTAAATCAGGTTTCACATACAATCTTTTCAAGTTATATTTGAGTTTGATAACATCATAAAGGTACTCATAACAAAATAGAACATGTCATATTTCTAAAAATATATTTTTCAAATAATCATTTAAAACTTTTGACAATAACTCAAACTTGAGGCATTCTATCAAGGTTAGAAGCCAACAATGCTTGAACAATTAAAGATGAAGCTCCTACCTCTTGTGTAGGGTCTAAAAAGGGTCCTTCTCTTCTTCCTTAAGCTTGAACAAGAGTCTTTGGAGTGGATGACCCTCCTTGAATCTTGGCTCTAGAACTTGAATGCTTAAGAAAATATTTCTCACTAGAGTTAAAGATTGTAACTCTTGTGAGGGCTAGTGAAAGTTTGGACTTAGGATTGAAGTGTTTGGATGAAGTTTAGAGGATCAAGAGAAGTTTTTGAAGAACATAAGAAGAATGATAGAATAAGAAAGAAAGAACACTTAGGGAGTTTTTGAATTGAAGAGAGTTTGAGGAGTATTTATAGTGGAAAGATTAGAGAAAAAAACAGAAGATGGAAAGCACTTGGAGCATGATTTATGGAAACATGTTGGCTGAATTTTGGGATGAAAATGCTCCTTGTTTTGTGCAAACACGTTTCCATGTTTTGTGCAAACACGTTTCCATGTTTTGTGCAAACATGTTGGATGAAAATGCTCCATGTTTTATGCAAACATGTTTCCATGTTTTATGCAAACACGTTTCCATGTTTTGTGCAAAGATGTTAGTGGATATTCTTGTAATTCCATTCATAGAGTAAAGGTATCTTTGTCATTTAATAAGGCAAGGGTAGTTTGGTAATTTCCTTTACATAGCAAGGGCATTTTCGTAATTTCCACTAAGTGATGGCATTTTCGTAATTCTTTGCATTTTCTCTAGACATACTTAAGTAGTCTATTTGTTGTGTTTCATAACATTTGTCCAGATTCTCTTGGTTTTGCTATCGATAATTAAGATTCTTAGTTATAAATTTGGGGATGTTACACCGAGCACCCCCAGGATATTTTTATGTGACAAGCATTGAGACGTACTTCTCCTGCTACGGTGAGGAGGAGGCAAATCCGTGAGGGTATGTACAGATGCAGCCTTACCAAAGCGGACAATTCGCTGTGCACTCGAGGCCAGTAGAACATTTCAAAGAATGAAATATGTTTATGTTACCCCCTCATTTTACCCCATATTAAATCTAGTGACGACTAGTTAGGATTGAGCTCATTCCTAGGCGATTAGGTGAGACGGAGATAGGAGGTTATGATAAAAATCGCCAAGTGTGTATCGGTTGGAAATAGGTGGATATGTTTTAAGAGGGTGGTTTTTAAGAAAAAGAACAAAAGAGATATGATGCTTTTAAGTCACATAAGTATGAGAAAAGTAAGAGTTGTAATATGCCCTTATGCCACTTGCATGAATCTAGATTGTTGTGATTTGTTGATTTATGTGCTCAAGTATTGCCATACATTCATGCTTAAACATGTTGCATTCATGACATCAAGATGCATACTAAAAGAAATGGACCTTGGATAAATAGTTTCATAAACCCTAATAATGAATCTCATATGCATGAACACCTTTTATAAATAAACCCAAGGTTCCTGATGATGTGAACAATGTAACCCTAGAATAGGAGATTCCTACTGAGATTCTTTAGTAAGATTCTCACTCTTTTCTCTTCTTTTTCTCGCTTCCGTCACATCTTCAGAGACTGATGGCGACATTCGTGGTCTTCATTGACACATCCGTCTGAGAGGCGCCCCTAACGAGGAGCTCACGCTCAGTCTACACGTATGCCCACTCCTGCCGCCTTGCGTTCTTGGATCAGTTACACTCCATTTCCCTGGGTTCTAGTAATAGATGTTTTAGGGGAGGCTTAGTGCACACACTCACATGTAGACTGGATAAACCTGCTTTTGTTTTGAGGTTATTCACTATAGGTGCACTCGGGTAGTGATGGTTTACTTTATGTTACTTTACGTTTCTCTGTTTCTATTGTACTTCCTTTCTGCTGTATTACAAGCTCTGCCCGTCCCAATGAGGGTATGACTACTTATGTATTCTAAGTTATGTTATTAATGAAACGTTTCTCTTGTTGTGATGATTTATGCTCAGCTGTTATATGTTTCCATTTCTGTGTTTCTCTATGAGTGTTAAGTGTAACATCCCCAAATTTATAACTAAGAATCTTAATTATCGATAGCAAAACCAAGAGAATCTGGACAAATGTTATGAAACACAACAAATAGACTACTTAAGTATGTCTAGAGAAAAATGCAAAGAATTACGAAAATGCCATCACTTAGTAGAAATTACGAAAATGCCCTTGCTATGTAAAGGAAATTACCAAACTACCCTTGCCTTATTAAATGACAAAGATACCCTTACTCTATGAATGGAATTACAAGAATATCCACTAACATCTTTGCACAAAACATGGAAACGTGTTTGGATAAAACATGGAAACATGTTTGCATAAAACATGGAGCATTTTCATGGAAACATGTTTGCATAAAACATGGAGCATTTTCATCCAACATGTTTGCATAAAACATGGAAACGTGTTTGCATAAAACATGGAAACGTGTTTGCATAAAACATGGAAACGTGTTTGCATAAAACATGGAGCATTTTCATCCAACATGTTTGCATAAAACATGGAAACGTGTTTGCACAAAACATGGAAACGTGTTTGCACAAAACATGGAAACGTGTTTGCACAAAACAAGGAGCATTTTCATCCCAAAATTCAGCCAACATGTTTCCATAAATCATGCTCCAAGTGCTTTCCATCTTCTGTTTTTTTCTCTAATCTTTCCACTATAAATACTCCTCAAACTCTCTTCAATTCAAAAACTCCCTAAGTGTTCTTTCTTTCTTATTCTATCATTCTTCTTATGTTCTTCAAAAACTTCTCTTGATCCTCTAAACTTCATCCAAACACTTCAATCCTAAGTCCAAACTTTCACTAGCCCTCACAAGAGTTACAATCTTTAACTCTAGTGAGAAATATTTTCTTAAGCATTCAAGTTCTAGAGCCAAGATTCAAGGAGGGTCATCCACTCCAAAGACTCTTGTTCAAGCTTAAGGAAGAAGAGAAGGACCCTTTTAGACCCTACACAAGAGGTAGGAGCTTCATCTTTAATTGTTCAAGCATTGTTGGCTTCTAACCTTGATAGAATGCCTCAAGTTTGAGTTATTGTCAAAAGTTTTAAATGATTATTTGAAAAATATATTTTTAGAAATATGACATGTTCTATTTTGTTATGAGTACCTTTATGATGTTATCAAACTCAAATATAACTTGAAAAGATTGTATGTGAAACCTGATTTAATAAAGGTAACTTAAGACATGAAAATGGTAGGTGCTGGAAATTCTAGTTGTTTCTGGCAGCAGGTACTTCGAAAGCTACTGTTCATAAAATATTAAGTATCTCGAAATTAAAATAATTTTACTATAAACTAGACTCATTATATAACACTCTCCAAAAAGAATCACCTAAAACGGAGTTTTCTAGCTCAAGATATAAATTTTTAAAGTAGAGCCTAAGACTGAAACTTTAAATCTGACATTGTAGTAGTAAAATAGATGTAACTCACTCTAGAAAAATGCAAATGGACTGATTTCAACTTTTTTGGAGAGCTAACACATATAGGAATACACCCATGTATGTTATGTATAAATCTTTGTACCACGTAAATACAGAATGAGAAATAAATTTCGGGATAGTGTACTGTGAAAGTGCAATTTGGAAAGGTTCTGGCTAAGGAAAGACTTGGTATTTAAGCATGTCCATTGTGACCCACCTCTCTTTCCTGGGAACCCTCCTATGCATGGTTTACAGTTGATTTACACTATTCCAAAGATGTAAATGCTAAAATTTGATGAGTTAGGAATTTGGAACTACCTTTACTAAGCTGAGATAACAAGTATACAGAGAATTATAAACTTTCTTCTAAAAGATATCAAAACTATAAATAAAAGAATCAAGTCTTGTAAAGAGAGAATTTTAAGAATTTAAGTAGAATAATAATCTTCAAGAGTTATATGAAAGTCATAATAAAAATATATAAAGAACCTATAATAATATTTTGAAGTGCATTAATGTATTAATGGAATGCTAAGAGTTCAAAGAACACTAAAAGAAAAAGATAATACTAAGACATCCATTACCTCTTACGAACACTAGGAACTCAACTTGATAACTTTGGTTGTTTAATATGAATCATCTATGAAAGTGTTTACTATGAGATTTACATGATATTGTCCATGTTTTATGAAGTGATGTATAGTAATGTGAATGTATGGTGATGAATTATGAAATGATGAGGATGAATGATTGATTGCCCAGGATTTATTGTGATTACATGATAATATGCATACATTCATTTTCAAAAGAAATAATAAAAGTAAAGTTTGAAAAAGTAGCAATGAAAGTTTGGAGAAGTGGACTTGAGCTAAACTCACGGCTTAACCCCCTAAACCGTTGAGATCACGGCAACGGAAAGGAAACCAAAAAAAAGGTTGTGGCGACGGCCACGGTATGAGCTCATTACCCTTTTAGGGTGGTCTAAGGCATTGATGCATTCATCCCGTGAGTAATTAAGAAATATGTTGATGAAATAAATGAAAGATGATGATCACTAAACAAGTGAATGTTGAGGATGAGTAATCATGAAATGCATGCAACTCCTAAATGATTACTGCTTATTAGTGGTTTTACATGATATGCTTATATGTATGCTTGATGAAATACTGAATGAATATTTCTGCTAATGTTCAAGATTAGTTTAAAAGTAACTGCACTTCGGCTAATCACGTTTGTGAAAGTTTGATAATTGAATCCTTACCTGTTCACCTTTTTATAATAAACCCGAAGTGACTGGGACGACAACGATGACACTTTTAGTACAAGTAGGAACTCCTACTGAGAAATCATGTATTTCTCACTCCTATGTTTATTTTTCGTTGTCGTTACCAGAGACAGACGTGTCCACCTAAAGCAACGAGGCCGTAGCTGAGGAAGGAGGTAGCACGTGAAGATTTCAAACCGTTCAAGTAGGAGCATTCCGAGCTTTAGTTACATTATAGTTTGTGAGAAACAATTAGTAATAGTAGAACTTATATTGTTATTTGTAATAACTTATCAGTATGATATATGCCCTGTTGTGACTTATGTATTAAGTGATTATATTCCAGTTTATGTGATAATTGTTCTATACTTAGTCTTTTATTCCGCTTATTTAATTAAGTACGCAATGTAACTTGATTATTATCTATAAAAGCGCTATGTATTTCACTTCTCATTACAGGCTTAAGTTTTCAAAAAAATTAATTTATTAAAAAAAAAAAAAAAAAAACTTCCATTATTTTTCTAAGTTAATTTCAAAAGAAAATTAATACAAGGCATAAGTGACAACTAATAGAATCCAAATGTGAACTTAAGCACAGTGGGGTTCTATTAGGGTGTTACATTAAGCGTGCTTTATATTCCTATTATTCGATTAGACTAAGAACGTGGCTCTCACTTTGTTGTGTGTTTTAAAAAAAAAAAAAATTTTACTCGTAATTTTCCTTTAGTATTTTAAGAAAAGGATGAGACTATGAAGTAATAGCCTAATGTTTAACCTAATGTGTTCTAGAAAGTTGGGTTAAAAATTAGGGTGTTACAGATTATAGGCAGCTAAACCAAGTGACCATAAAGAATAAATACCCTTTGCCTAGAATAGATGACCTTATGGACCAATTAAGAGGAGCCCAAGTGTTTTCCAAGATAGATCTGCGATCAGGATACCACCAGATTCGAGTGAAGGAGGAGGACATACCAAAGACAACCTTTAGGACTAGATATGGACATTATGAGTTTAATGTGATGTCGTTTGGGTTAACCAATGCACCGGCAGTGTCTATGGACTACATGAATAGGATATTTAGACCATACTTGGACAAGTTTGTAATAGTGTTCATCGATGACATTCTAGTTTACTCTAGAACTGAAGAAGAGCATGAAGAACACTTACGAGTGGTGTTGGAGGTGTTGAGAAACAAGAAACTTTATGCAAAGTTGTCCAAGTGTGAATTTTGGATGAAGGAAGTTAAGTTCTTAGGTCATGTAGTGTCACATGGGGGAATAGCAGTAGACCCAAGTAAGATAGAAGCGGTGCAACAATGGGAAACCCCTACCACTGTGAAGGAGATTAGGAGTTTTCTAGGGCTAGCCGGTTACTACCGAAGGTTCATTAGAGGTTTTTCCCAAATTGCCTTACCCCTCTCCAAGCTAACAAGGAAGAATTCAGCTTTTATATGGAGCCCAGAATGTGAAGAGAGTTTCCAAGAACTAAAAAAGAAGTTGACCACTACCCCTGTCCTAATCCTACCTGACCCAAAAGAAAAATTTGAGGTGTATTGTGATGCCTCGGGAAGAGGACTAGGATGTGTTTTGATGCAAAATAGGAATGTAGTAGCCTATGCCTCTAGACAGCTCAAACCCCATGAAGTAAATTACCCAACCCATGACTTAGAGCTAGCAGCTATTGTCTTTGCCTTAAAAATCTGGAGACATCATCTTTATGGTGTAAGGTTTGAAGTATTTTCTGACCACAAAAGTCTAAAATACCTCTTCAACCAAAAGGAACTCAATATGAAACAAAGGCGTTGGATGGAGTTTCTCAAGGACTATGACTTTGGGTTGAACTACCACCCAGGAAAGGCAAATGTGGTAGCAGGCAGCTTTGAGTCGTAAGTCCTTGCATGCTGCTTGGCTCATGGTGAAAGAAAATGAGCTGATAGAAGATTTTAGGAACCTCAACTTAGGATATAGGGGGACTTCAGAACAAATTCGGTTAAGCCAACTAAGTGTAACCTGTAGCTTTAAGGATCAAATAATTCAAGCCCAAAGGGAAGATGAGGATTTCCTTAGAACCTTAACCCTTGTCGAAGCAGGAAAGTTGAAAGAGTTTGTCCAGGATAAGGAAGGAGTGTGGAGATACCAAGGGAGAATCTGTGTACCTGCAAAAGAAGGATTGAGAGCTAGCATTTTGGAAGAAGCCCACAAGAGTCAATTTAGTATACACCCCGGTATAACCAAGATGTACCATGACCTAAAAAAGATGTTCTGGTGGCCAAAGATGAAAGCAGATATAGCAAATATAGTGCAAAAATGTTTGGTATGCCAAAAAGTGAAGATAGAGCATCAAAAACCTCCGGAGTGCTACAACCTCTCGAAATCCCCGAATGGAAGTGGGAAGGAATATCCATGGATTTCGTGATGGGATTGCCAAGAACGCCTACCGGACATGACTCCATATGGGTAATTGTAGATAGATTGACCAAATCTGCTCACTTTTTACCCATTCGAGCAAATTACCCTATGGAAAAGTTAGCTCAGCTATACATCCAAGAGATAATAAGGCTCCATGGAGTACCCAAAACCATTGTCTCATATAGGGATCCAAGGTTCACCTCAAGATTTTGGGGAGCTTTGCAAAAGGCATTTGTTCAAAGTTGTGTCTAAGCACTGCCTATCACCCTCAGACTGATGGACAATCAGAAAGAACAATCCAAACCCTTGAGGATATGCTAAGAGCATGTGTCTTAGACCAGCCAAAAAGTTGGGACAAACAGCTTCCATTGATTGAGTTTGCATATAATAATAGTTACCACACTAGCATTGGGATGGCACCTTATGAGGCTTTGTATGGTAGAAAGTGTCAATCACCACTTTGTTGGTGTGACCCGGGAGAGCAAAGTATTTTGGGCCCTGATTTGGTAGAAGAAACAACCAAACAAATAAGGAAAATTAGGGAAAGAATCCTCACTGCTCAGAGGTAGGCGTAAGAGCTATCTTTGACAAGAGAAGGAAACCTCTCGAATTTCAAGAAGGAGAACACATATTCTTGCGAATTACTCCTACCACAGGTATAGGTCGTGCAATGAAAGTCAAAAAGCTAAGCCCTAGATTCTTAGGACCCTTCCAAATCCTCAAAAAGGTAGGTCCCTCCGCCTACCAAATTGCATTACCTCCAAATTTGTCTAACCTACACAATGTTTTTCATGTGTCCCAATTGAGAAAGTATCAGTCAGACCCCAGTCATGTGTTTGAGCCAGAAACTATACAATTAAAAGATGACTTAACTTTTGAATTACCACCGATGAGGATCGTGGATCATGGCATCAAGCAGCTGAGAAACAAATCTGTATCTCTAGTCCGAGTAGCCTGGGGACAAGATGGAATGGAAGAGCACACATGGGAACTCGAGAAAGATATGCGAAAAGAATTTCCGAACCTATTCACAGGTATCAAATTTTGAGGGCAAAATTTTTAATAAGGAGGGGAGAAATGTAACATCCCCAAATTTATAACTAAGATAAATATTAATTAGCGATAGCAAAACCAAGAGAATCGGGACAAATGTTATGAAACACAACAAATAGTCTACTTAAGTATGTCTAGAGAAAAATGCAAAGAATTACGAAAATGCCATCACTTAGTGGAAATTACGAAAATGCCCTTGCTATGTAAAGGAAATTACCAAACTACCCTTGCCTTATTAAATGTCAAAGATACCCTTACTCTATGAATGGAATCACAAGAATACCACTATCATTGTCTAATTACAAAAATATCCACTAACATCTTTGCACAAAACATGGAAACATGTTTGCACAAAACATGGAAACGTGTTTGCATAAAACATGGAGCATTTTCATCCAACATGTTTGCACAAAACATGGAAACGTGTTTGCACAAAACATGGAAACGTGTTTGCACAAAACATGGAAACATGTTTGCACAAAATATGGAAACATGTTTGCACAAAATATGGAAACGTGTTTGCACAAAACATGGAAACATGTTTGCACAAAACAAGGAGCATTTTCATCCCAAAATTCAGCCAACATGTTTCCATAAATCATGCTCCAAGTGCTTTCCTTCTTCTGTTTTTTCTCTAATCTTTCCACTATAAATACTCCTCAAACTCTCTTCAATTCAAAAACTCCCTAAGTGTTCTTTCTTTCTTATTCTATCATTCTTCTTATGTTCTTCAAAGACTTCTCTTGATCCTCTAAACTTCATCCAAACACTTAAATCCTAAGTCCAAACTTTCACTAGCCCTCACAAGAGTTACAATCTTTAACTCTAGTGAGAAATATTTTCTTAAGCATTCAAGTTCTAGAGCCAAGATTCAAGGAGGGTCATCTGTAACGCCCCGATTTTCTGTTAGAGTGAAAATGACCGAAATGCCCCTGAGGTCATTTTCGGCCCAGAATTCGAGGAAAGCCGATCTGGCAGTACTCGAAGGGCAAACTCAATGTTGGAAGGGGATTAGATGACCTGTGTACCTTTCCGGAATCGAAAATCTCGTTTTTCGAGTTTTCGGGTCAAAATGACCAAAACGCCCCTGCGGTGTTTTACCTATTTGCAAGTGCCGGATGAACCCGAAACTTCTCCAGATGGTTTTAAAAGGTGTTTTTATGTATTCTACGACCTCAGTTTTAATTATGGAGGTCCCGGGCAAAATTAGTGCAAAATTACGATTTTACCCCTAGTTTCGTGTTTTTACGCTTAATCGCGTGATTAAGCAAACCTAAGCAATATTAGGCTCTAATCGAAGATTAATTAATTTCCATAATTAATCTTGAGTCAAAATAATTTATTAAAGTTGATTAGAACCTAAAAGTGCTTAATTACCACTTAAAATCTTATTTTAAATTCAAGATTTCTAGTCATGGAATCTTGAATAGTGTTTCTCTCTCCAATTCCTTAAATTATGGAATTTTGTCTACATTGTTTTATTCATAAAATGAATTTAAAATCTCCTAAATATGTATGAGTACTCCTTAATCATGTCATAAAGGTTCCTAATCACATTCTTAGTCACCTAAACTTATGCTTAATGACTCCTAACCTTACACCTAAGCTAATACACCCCTAAACACATCACTAACACACTATTACATGACCAAAACTCCCTCCTCCCTTGCTGCATCAGACCTGCACGAAATTCAACATCCATTTTATCACAATTTAATTTTATTTCACACTCCAAAGACTATGGTTGAAGCCATGTCATCAAAGTGCAATTCTCTCACCTCATGTTCCATGAGGATTCATTCTCCTCCACACATGCCTCACCTCATGTTCCATGAGGAGACCTCATGTTCCATGAGGATTCATTCTCCTCCACACATGCCTCACCTCATGTTCCATGAGGATTCATTCTTCTCCACTCATTCACTCTTATTCTTCTCTATAAATACCATGCCTAGATGAACCTTTGCTACACTTTGTTCATTTGCTAAGTTTAGTTTTTAGTTTTTCTCTAAGTTCTTCCTTTTTCTCTCAAATCTCAAGAGCATTCTTCTTCTTCATCTTCTTCTTTTTCCTTTTGAAACTTCATCACACAACCTTGAAACACCACCCCACCACCTTGGATCATCATACAAACACCTAAACTTCCATTCTCAAACACAAGCTCACCAAGAACACATTTCCTTCCTTTTCTTTCATCAAGGCCGAATCATCATCACCATCCTAGGAGGTGTTGCTCGTATCATTTTCATCTTCAAGTCCAAGCTTTTTGTCTTCACTCTAGGTAGGAGTGTTTTCTAAACTTTGTCTTCTTGAAAATGAGTTCTTTCTAGCTTTCTCTTGGGTTTTCTTTTTGAAACTTTCTTTGGTTTCCTTTTCTTGTATTTTCGGCCTCTTGGCCTTGATGAGTACATGATAGCTCAATGATGAGGACTCCTAGATAATGACTATGTGTTCATCTCAAAGGAAACTCTAGAGCTTGAGGTTTTATTTTCTTTGAGTTCCAACATTATTTTCTAACTCAAAAATGATTTTTACTCAAGAATACCTTTACTTTTCTTGCTATTATGATTTCGGTTTCTTTGTTCCTTTCTTTAACATTTCGGTTACCATTTTCCTTTTTGATCTTTGAAGTTTTATTTGTTCAAAAAGTTTTGCTTTCTTTGAGCTTGATGATGATGTTCAAGAACCTCATAATTCCTTTGAGAACTTAGTTCAAGAACTCTAAAGCTCTCTTTGTAATGAGATATGTGTTGGGTTATTATGTTGTTAAAGTCTTGGATGAGCTTTAGATCACCTTAAAATGAACCTTGCATCATGTTTATTTTATGCTTTGCACATCATGTTTACTTTCTTTGCTATCACTAAGTACCAAGGTAATAAAGGAACATGCATTATCATGTTTATGTCATGTAACGCCCGGGGACGAGGACGAGGAGTGATCGCCGGTGCAAAGAGGGCACGAACAAGGAGCGGCTCCTCGCAAGGTCCTCTAAGCGGAGGGGTACATGGATGAACCGATTACACACCCGAATGAGAGGGATCCTAAGTCTGTATAGGTATGGGACTATACAGTTGAGGAGGGCTTATATGAATTGATTCGTACTACCTATATCAACAAGATGCATCTTCTTTTCGGTAGCCTAAACTGAAAGAACTCCACAGTTAAGCGTGCTTGACCTGGGGTAATTTTGGGATGGGTGACCTCCTGGGAAGTTTTCCTAGGAAGCGTGCGAGTGAGGACAAAGCATGCTGAAAAGACCCATGTTGGTTTGTGGGGACAGTCGTCAATCCATAAAGCAGCAAGGGATGTTACATCATCCACTCCAAAGACTCTTGTTCAAAGCTTAAGGAAGAAGAGAAGGACCCTTTTTAGACCCTACACAAGAGGTAGGAGCCCTCACTTTGGTTGTGTAAGCCATGATGACATCTAACCTTGCTCATGGTTAGGATGCCATCAAGCTTATGTTTGTTGATAAAAATGTTTCAAGGGGATATTGTATAATATTTTGTGAAACCCCTTGTTCCATTCTGCTTCCAAAGTGATATTATGTTGCTTTCATGCTCAAATGATGCTTGAGATATGTTGTGTGATCCTTGTGTTAAAATAAGTGACATAAAACATGAAAATGATAAGTGCTGGATTTTTGGCTGTTTCTAGCAGTAGGTATTCCGAAATTTAATACTCATAAAATATGAAGTATCTTGAAATAAAAATATTTTTACCATAAACTAGACGCATCATAAAACACTCTCCAAAAAGAATCACCTAAAACAGAGTTTTCTAGTTCAAGATATAAATTTTTAAAGTAGAGCCTAAGACTGAAACTTTAAATCTGACCTTGTAGTAGTAAAATAGGTGTAACTCACTCTAGAAAAATGCAAATGGACTGATTTCAACTTTGTTGGAAAGCTAACACATATAGGAATACACCCATGTATGTTATGTATAAATATTTGTACCACATAAATACAGAATGAGAAATAAATTTCGGGATAGTGTACTGTGAAAGTGCAGTTTGGAAAGGTTCTGGCTAAGGATAGACTTGGTATTTAAGCATGTCCATTGTGACCCACCTCTCTTTCCTAGGAACCCTCCTATGCATGGTTTACAATGGATTTACACTATTCCAAAGATGTAAATGCTAAAATTTGATGAGTTAGGAATTTGGAACTACCTTTACTAAGCTGAGATAACAAGTATACAGAGAATTATAAACTTTTTCTAAAAGATGTCAAAACTATAAATAAAAGAATCAAGTCTTGTAAAGAGAGAATTTTAAGAATTTAAGTAGAATAATAATCTTCAAGAGTTATATGAAAGTCATAATAAAAATATATAAAGAACCTATAATAATATTTTGAAGTGCATTAATGTATTAATGGAATGCTAAGAGTACAAAGAACACTAAGAGAAAAAGATAATACTAAGACATCCATTACCTCTTACGAACACTAGGAACTCAACTTGATAACTTTGGTTGGTTAATATGAATCATCTATGAAAGTGTTTACTATGAGATTTACATGATATTGTCCATGTTTTATGAAGTGATTTATAGTAATGTGAATGTATGGTGATGAATTATGAAATGATGAGGATGAATGATTGATTGCCTAGGATTTATTGTGATTACATGATAATATGCATACATTCATTTTCAAAAGAAATAATAAAAGTAAAGTTTGAAAAAGTAGCAATGAAAGTCTGGAAAAGTGGACTTGAGCTAAACTCATGGCTTAACCCCCTAAACCGTTGAGATCACGGCAACGGAATGAAAACCAAAAAGGTTATGGCGACGGCCATGGTATGAGCTCATTACCCTTTTAGGGTGGTCTAAGGCATTGATGCATTCATCCTGTGAGTAATTAAGAAATATGTTGATGAAATAAATGAAAGATGATGATCACTAAACAAGTGAATGTTGAGGATGAGTAATCATGAAATGCATGCAGCTCCTAAATGATTACTGCTTATTAGTGGTTTTGCATATGCTTATATGTATGCTTGATGAAATACTGAATGAATATTTCTGCTAATGTTCAAGATTAGTTTAAAAGTAACTGCACTTCGACTAATCACGTTTGTGAAAGTTTGATAATTGAATCCTTACCTGTTCACCTTTTTATAATAAACCCGAAGTGACTGGGACGACAACGATGACACTTTTAGTACAAGTAGGAACTCCTACTGAGAAATCATGTATTTCTCACTCCTATGTTTATTTTCCGTTGTCGTTACCAGAGACAGACGTGTCCACCTAAAGCAACGAGGCCGTAGCTGAGGAAGGAGGTAGCACGTGAAGATTTCAAACCGTTCAAGTAGGAGCATTCCGAGCTTTAGTTACATTATAGTTTGTGAGAAACAATTAGTAATAGTAGAACTTATATTGTTATTTGTAATAACTTATCAGTATGATATATGCCCTGTTGTGACTTATGTATTAAGTGATTATATTCCAGTTTATGTGATAATTGTTCTACACTTAGTCTTTTATTGCGCTTATTTAATTAAGTGCGCAATGTAACTTGATTATTATCTATAAAAGCGCTATGTATTTCACTTCTCGTTACAGGCTTAAGTTTTCAAAAAAATTAATTTATTTAAAGAAAAAAAAACTTCCATTATTTTTCTAAGTTAATTTCAAAAGAAAATTAATACAAGGCATAAGTGACAACTAATAGAATCCAAATGTGAACTTAAGCACAGTGGGGTTCTATTAGGGTGTTACTAGTAATAGTAGAACTTATATTGTTATTTGTAATAACTTATCAGTATGATATATACCCTGTTGTGACTTATGTATTAAGTGATTATATTCCAGTTTATGTGATAATAGTTCTATACTTAGTCTCTTATTCTGCTTATTTAATTAAGTGCGCAATGTAACTTGATTATTATCTATAAAAGCGTTATGTATTTCACTTCTAGATTCTGAGCTTAAGTTTTCAAAAAATTAATTTATTTAAAGAAAAAAAAAACTTCCACTATTTTTCTAAGTTAATTTCAAAAGAAAATAAATGCAAGGCATAAGTGACAACTAATAGAATCCAAATGTGAACTTAAGCACAATGGGGTTCTATTAGGGTATTACATTAGGCCAATCTACAAATATATTTTTTTGTCTTTCTTTTTTTGAACTTAAGCTTGTGATAAGGGCCATTTAACTAGTCTTAGTTTTTCTTTTTATTACATGTTAAAATGGGCTGAGCATTCTTATTTTTGTTGTTTTAGTTTACTAATAGTGGTGGACTAAAAATTATTAAGCTGATTTTTGGCCTCACTGTAATGGACTTGTGTTGGATCAAGTCTAAGCAAACTTCTAAGGTGTTGCTTATTATAAAAGGAAAACCTTGATTTTTGGAAAGGGGAATTCATATCATATTTGCTTTAAGTGTGAGACTTATCCATCGCTTGATTGTGGTGCCTTGTTCATTCTCTTCTACTCTTGTTTAATTCATGTTTAAATTTTTTTTGTAAACGTCCATTAACCCTTATCGATATTTGAAAATACACAAATTAGATTTAAGCGATTTAAGTCCATGGAATGTAGAAAGGATGAATTACAAGGCGTTGGAGGTCAATAACAAGGGTGAGATCTATAAAGGCTAAAGAAGCTCTAATTATATTTGTGACAAATTTATTTGAAGCAGGTCAAAGTGTTGAAGAATTGCAGCCCAAGATGATGAATTGCTTAATGCAAATTGAAGGAATGAAGGCTTGAGGGCTGTATTCATTTCAAGCCCAATTTCTCTGTCTAACTACTTGAGTCCAAATTGGTGAAATGGATCATGAAGGTTGCGTCTATGTTTGGTGTAACGCCCCAATTTTTCTGTTAGAGTGAAAATGACCAAAATGCCCCTGAGGTCATTTTCAGCCCGGAATTCGAGGAAAGCTGGTTCGGCAGTACTCGAAGGGCAAACTCAATGTTGGAAGGGGATTAGATAACTTGTGTACCTTCCCGGGATCGAAAATCTCATTTTTCGAGTTTTCGGGTCAAAATGACCAAAATGCCCCTGCGGTGTTTTACCAATTTGCAAATGCCGGATGAACCCGAAACTTCTCCAGATGATTTTAAAAGGCATTTTTATATATTCTATGACCTCAGTTTTAATTATAGAAGTCCCGGGCAAAATTAGTGCAAAATTACGGTTTTGCCCCTAGTTTCGTGTTTTTATGCTTAATCGCGTGATTAAGCAAACCGAAGCAATATTAGGCTCTAATCGAAAGTTAATTAATTTCCTTAATTAATCTTGAGTCAAAATAATTTATTAAAATTGATTAGAACCTAAAAGTGCTTAATTACAACCTAAAATCATATTTTAATTTCAAGACACCTAGTCATAGAATTTTGAATAGTGTTTTCTCTTTCCAATTCCTTAAATCATGGAATTGTGTTACACATTGTTTATTCACAAATGAGTTTTAAATTCTTTAATGATGTATGAGCACTCCTAAACTTGTCATAAACTCCCTAAATCACATTCTTAGTTACCTAAACTTAAGCTTAATTGTTCCTAACCATGTACCTAAGCTAATACACACTTAAACCTACCATTAACACACAATTAAATGGTCAAATCTTCCTCCCCCATGCTGTCTGAAATCTGGCCGCAGCACCTCCCTCCCCATTATGCATCACATGTTCAATTTTTCAACACTCCAAGGCCATACCTCAAGTCACATACACTATACCTTGTCATAACTTTCAATCAAGCTTGATTTTCCAAGTAAATAACTAATTAAAATAGCTCATTTTCTCCATTTAATTGTGGCTGGAAAAGTTCCAGCCATGCATTGTTTCTAGAAGCCTAATTTCATAAAAATTTGATAGGAAATTAACTCACATCAAACCATACTTTGTAGCATAGCTTCCATAATTCAAACCATGCTTGAATGACCTTGTGTAAGAGATATTTTCCTCTCCCTTTTCCCTCCAATACCACACGGCCACTCCTCCCTTTGGTGAGCTCCATGGCTTTGTTTTTCTATAAATAGGATGCTTGTGATAGCCTTGTTGCACCTTGAAGCATTTGCTAAGTTTAGAGTTTTAGAGTTGTCTTGCTAAGTTTTTCTTTTCTCTCAAAGTTTCAAAAGTGTTCTTCCTTTCTTTTCATCTTCATCTTCTTCATCTCATCATCATCTCTCAACCATCAAACACCACCCCAAAGCCTTGAACCATCATCAAACCTCTCAAACACCACACCTCAAACACAACTTCACCCAAAACACATTTCCTTTCTTTTCCTTCCTCTTTGGCCGAATCATCACCACCATCCTAGGAGGTGTTGCTCATCTTATTCCATCTTCAAGTCCAAGCTTTTACCTTCATCACAAGGTAGGGATTTGTTTTCAAACTTTGTTTTGCTCAAGAAAGTGTTTTTCTCTAGTTTCCTCTTGGATCCTTTTTGAACTTTCCTTTGTTTTTCCTTTTCTTTTCATTTCAGCCTCTAGGCCTTGTTACGAGCATGATAGCTTGATGATGAGAGTTTCTAGATGATGACATTGTGTTCATCTCAAAGAAACCTCTAAAGCTTGAGTTTTCCTTTCCTTATGACTTCATCTATATGATATCTAACTCACATGGTTTTTCAACTTAAGAAAATTAATCTAAGGATTTCTAAAAGCCCAAGCCTACCCTTGTCAACCTTAAAGTTGGCCGGCACGTTCTAGAGATTTTTCTCTAGATAGGGGTTTTGGGTATTTAATAAAGAACTTGACGTAGTTTCACTTTCTTTCTCTTTTGTATGACTTTCGGTTTTTGTGTTGTGATCTTTGAGATATTGTATTGGGTTGTTATCTTGTTAAAGTCTTGAATAAGCTCTAGTTAATCATAAAATGAACCTTGCATCATGTTTACTTTATGCTTTGTATATCATGTTTACTTCCTTGCTATCACTAAATACCAAGATAATGAATAAACTTGCATTATCATGTTTATATTTCAAGCTATGCATTATCATGTTTATATTTCAAGTTCTCACTTAATACCAAGATATTAATGAGTTGCATTCATATTTACTTTGTGCTATCACTTTACTTTCTAATGGAACCTAAAATAAGTGCATAAGCATGTTTATTTTTATGTCGTCACCTAAATGAACCTAGAGCTCAAAGACTTGCCCATTGTTGTCTCAACAAAGGTCTAACAATATGTATTTTCCTTGGTTCATATTTCGGCCCCAAGAGGTCTTGAAGTTTCTAAGTATTTGAGACTATGTTTTATAATTTTTCCAAGCTTATATGAGTTTAAGGAATGCATAGAACTAAGTTTTATGAATTTAGGACCCCCTTGAGATAAAGATAAATTGGTCACTATCCTCTTAAATATTCTTATGATTTTAGATGTTAAAATTGTTTATAAATGAGTTTTAAAAGTTTAAAAAGAGTTCCAAGAGAAACTAGTATTTTATGTGCTTTAGAAATTATGTTTTATGCCTTTTATGGAGAAGTATATTTTCGGTTCTTCCTTGCTCTTTACTGCCACTGTATGTGCTGTTTTAATGATGATGATGTCCCTATGTTTGAGTAAAAATAATGTTAAGACTCACATGTGAAAGATAGGATAAGTTAGGAACTAGAAAAGAATTAATTTGAGAATTCTAGATCCTTTAATTATGTAATTTTCTGGATTCTGTCCAGCAAGGTTTAGATTTAATAATCATGGTTTTAAATTAGTTTAAATGTGTAGGAATGACTCATAATTGGTTTAGGACTTAATCTTGAAGACTTAGGAGCAAACCGAACTTAGAAAGGGTCATTGTTGTGACTTCTAGGTACCCGTAAAGTTAGGATTTCAAATTCTGCATCCTTGAGGTTTAGAGATGTTCTTGACCATAGTGTGAGGTGAGAAATACTTAGTTATAACCTCATAGGTTCCCAAGAGACTAGGTTTTGACGATCGATAACTTAGAATGTGAGTTAAGAACTTTAAGGGTCTAAACCGTAATTTCTAGAACCCCGTAATCACACAAACATAAAGCTGTCCAAATCTGCATAGTACTGTTTGGATAAGTCCTTGAGCATAAAAATTAGTAAAACTTATTAGTTGTGAACCTATAGGTGTGTGAGAGGTTAAGAATAATACTAGAACAATTAGTTTATAAGTTTAAGACTCAAAAGAACCAAAGCATAACATACTATGGGTTTATAACATAATAAGCTTGGGAGTTTGTATGAATGATTGTCTAAGGTGTGATTATGTGATAATGTATATGCTATAGTTTTATGTATGCACTATGAAGAAGTTTCATGTGATGATGTATATGCTATGAAAAAGATTTATGTAATGAATAATGATGTATCTATCAATTAACACTTTATAAGAACTTAAATGTGACACAACACTGAGACGCCTTCTTGGGTGACACCGGTTTAGCCGAGCACCCCCAAGAAAACAAATCCGTGAGGGTATTGACATAGAGCTTGCCAAAGCGGACAATACTACGATGCACTAGTTGCTAGTAGAGCGTTTCAAAGAGGAAATGACCCTAAGAGAGGTGATCCTTAATTTGCCCCCTAGCCCGTACTTTAAGTCGGGAATTATGTATGTTACGCTTATCATAGGATAAGTAAGAACTAGTGACGACTAGTTAAGGTATGAGCTCATAACCTAGAGATGTTTTAGGGCGGCCCCATGAGATGAAAGTTAAAGTTTACAATGTCACATATCATATACCTATGCCAATGTTATAATGTTTCTTAGTTATTCTATTGTTTGGTATACCTTTATGATGCATTCATATCATTAGTATATTTCATGCTTAGTTATAAGACGCATTGTAAAATATGACGGACCTTGGATAAATAAATACTTTAGAAAATTAACTTAAAAGAAGTTTATATGCATGCACACCATTTTAGAAATAAAACCCAAGGTTCCTGAGGATGTGACGATGTCACCTAGGTAGGGATACCCTACTGAGAATTCTTTTAGAAAGATTCTCATTCCCTCTCTCTTTTCTTCCGTCATATCTTCAGATGGCGACATTCGTAATCTTCATCGACACCCCGGTATGGGAGCTGCACCATGACCCGGCACTCGGGTCATACCATTTTGAGGGTCGCTGCACGGTTAGAGTGTTCATGTTTATGGGACGACCCTTCGCGCATCCAGTCCCGAGTTACCATTTTACCCCGACTGCTCCTTACCGTCATAACGGGATTTTTGAGCGAGCTAGACCACGTGATGAGCAGATTCTCCGCATGGAGCCCGAGACATCAGAGGTATGTGACTACCCAGAGTATGTGCCTCACATGTGCAGTTGGAGCTCCAGTCCCGCTCCCCCACCGATGAGGGCTGGTAGTGAGGAGACGGTGGTCCAGCCGAGATTGGCTCGTCGGCCATCTATGCGCCCTCGCCGCAGTGGACACGCCCCGATGATGCGCTCAACCACTCCCGCCTAGATTCGTCAGTGGATCGACTCGACCCCATAGTACTCGGACCAGCAGGAGTAGACATAGGAGGGGTAGCAGTTAGTGCACACACGCCACATAGTTGAGGACAAACCTTCTTTTGTATATGAGGTTGTCTACTCTAGGTGCACATGGGTATGGGTGTTGTTTTCCTGTATTTCCTTGTATTGCATTTCAGTTGTATTCCGTTTCCTGATGTATCGAATAGTCCTGCCCTTTGGGTAGGCACAGTGTATATATATATATATCTATGTTTCAGTTGATGTTTCCGTGACATGATGTGTTTCTTTATGCTTTGCCTATATGTTTCGCTATGCTTCCTCTTAAAGATTCGTGCGTGGCTCTCACTTTGATTTTAATTCCAAAAAGAAAAATTTTACCCATATTTCTGCTAAGTATTTTCTAAGTAAAAGATGAGACCAAGAGGTAATATTCTAAAGATTAACCTAAGTACATACTAGTAGTCTTGGGTTAAGATTTAGGGTGTTACATTTGGCCAATCTACACCTATATTTTTTTGTCCTTTTTTTTTTTTTTAATTTAAGCTTGTGATAAGGCCCATTTAACCAGTCTTAGTTTTTCTTTTTAGTACATGTTAAAATGGGCTGAACATTATTTTTGTTGTTGTTTTAGTTTATTAATAGTGGTGGACTAAATTATTAAGCTAACTTTTAGTCGTATTGTAATGGACCTGAGTTGGGTCTGGTCTAAGCAAACTTGTAAGGTGTAGACTATTATAAAAGCAAAACCCTAATTTTATGGAAAGGGGAATTCATAACATATTTGCTTTAAGTGTGAGACTTGTACTCTTTTGGTTCTTCATAGAATCTTTGAACTTATCAAGGGTACTCATCCTTGTGGCATTCCTAGGCTGATCAATCTATTGATTGTGGCGCGTTGTTCATTCTTTTCTATTCTTGTTTTGATTCATGCTTAAATTTTTAAGCTGTAAATGTCCATTAACCTTCATCCATATATGAAGATATACAAATTAAATTTCAGTGGTTCAAGTCCAAGAATGTCGAAAGGATGAATTACAAGGCCTTGGAGGTCCAATGACAAGGGTAAGATCTATGAAGGCTAAAGAGGCTATAAGTATATTTGTGGCAATTTTATTTGAAGAAGGTCAAAGTGTTGAAGAGCTGCAACTCAAGATGATGAATTCCTTAATGTAAATTCAAGGAATGAAGGCTTGAAGGCTGTATTCAATTCAAGCCCGATTTCTCCATCTAATTGCTTAAGTAAAAATTGGTGAAATAGAGCATGAAAGCCTGTGTCTATGTTTGGCCAATTTGCATCTATATATTTTTTCTTTCTATTTTTGAATTTAAGCTTGTGATAAGGCTTATGTAACCAGTCTTAGTTTTTCTTTTTAGTACATGTTAAAATGGGCTGAACATTCTTATTTTTGTTGTTTTAGTTTACTAATAGTGGTGGACTAAATTATTAAGCTGATTGTTGGCCTTATTGTGATGGACTTGAGATGGGTTAGGTCTAAGCAAACTTGTAAGGTGTTGCCTATTATAAAACAAAAACCCTAATTTTTGGAAAGGGGAATTCATAACATATTTGCTTTAAGTGTAAGACTTGTGCTCTTTTGGTTCTTCATAGAATCTTCGAACTTATCAAGCGTACTCATCCTTGTGGCGTTCCTAGGCTTATCAATCTCTTGATTGTGGTGCCTTGTTCATTCTATTCTATTCTTATTTTGATTCACGTTTAAATTTTTTAGGTGTAATGTCCATTAACCCTCATCCATATTTGAAGATATACAAATTAGATTTTAGTGGTTCAAATCCAAGCAATGTAGAAAGGATGAATTATAAGGCCTTGGAGGTCCAATGATAAGGGTGAGATCTATGTAGGCTAAAGACGCTATAAGTAAATTTGGGGCAATTTTATTTGAAGCAGGTATAAGTCTTGAAGAATTGAAGCCTAAGACGGTGAATTGCTTGATGCAAATTGAAGGAATGAAGGCTTGAAGGCTGCATTTAATTCGAGCACAATTTCTCTACCTAATTCCTTGTGTCTAAATTGGTGAAATGCATCATGAAGGCTACATATCTATGTTTGGCGAATCTGCACCTGTGTATATTTTTTTTTCTTTTTTTGAATTTAAGCTTGTGATAAGGCCCATTTAACCAGTCTTAGTTTTCCTTTTTAGTACATGTTAACATGGGCTGAACATTATTATTTTTGTTGTTTTAGTTTATTATTAGTGGTGGACTAAATTATTATGCTAAATTTTGGCCTTCTTGTAATGGACTTGAGTTGTGTCAGGTTTAAGCAAACTTTTAAAGTCCTGTCTAATATAAAAGGAAAACCCTAATTTTTGGAAAGTGGAATTCATAACATATTTGCTTTAAGTGTTAGACTTATGCTCTTTTGGTTCTTTACAATCTTCGAACTTATCAAGGGTACTCATTCTTCTGGCACTGCTAGGATTATCAATCTTTTGATTATGGCGCCTTATTCATTCTCTTCTATTCTTGTTTTCATTCAAGTTGAAATTTTTTACCTATGAACGTCCATTAACCCTCATCCATATATGAAGATACACAAATTAGATGTCAGTGATTCAAGTGCAAGGAATGCAGAAAGAATGAATTACAAGGCCTTGGAGGCCCAATGACAAGGGTGTGATCTATGAATGCTAAAGAGGCTAAAATTACATTTGTGGCAATTTTATTTGAAGTAGGTCAAAGTGTAAAAGAACTGCAGCCCAAGATGATAAATTCATTAATGCAAATTATAGGAATGAAGGCTTGAGGGCTGTATTCAGTTCGAGCCCGATTTCTCTATCTAACTACTTGAGTCCAAATTGGTGAAATCGATCATGAAGGCTGCGTCTATGTTTGGCCAATCCACACCTATATTTTTTTGTCTTTCTTTTTCTAAAATTTAAGCTTGTGATAAGGCCCATTTAACCAATCTTAGTTTTTCTTTTTAGTACATGTTAAGATGGGCTGAACATTATTATTTTTGTTGTTTTAGTTTATTAATAGAGGTGGACTAAATTATTATGCTGATTCTTGGCCTTATTGTAATGGACTTGAGTTGGTCAGGTCTAAGCAAACTTGTAAGGTGCTGCCGATTATAAAAGGAAAACCCTAATTTTTGGAAAGGGGAATTCATAACATATTTGCTTTAAGTGTGAGACTTGTGCTCTTTTGGTTCTTCATAGAATCTTCAAACTTATCAAGGGTACGCATCCTTGTGGCGTTGCTAGGATTATCAATCTCTTGATTGTGGCGCCTTGTTCATTCTCTTCTATTCTTGTTTTCATTCACGTTTAAATTTTTTACCTGTGAACGTCCATTAACCCTCATCCATATCTGAGGATATACAAATTAGATTTCAATTATTCAAGTGCAAGGAATGTAGAAAGGATGAATTACAAGGCCTTGGAGGTCTAATGACAAGGCTGAGATCTGTGAAGGCTAAAAAAGCTATCATTATATTTGTGGCAATTGTATTTGAAGCAGGTCAAAGTATTGAAGAACTACAGCCCAAGATGATGAATTGCTTAATGCAAATTGTAGGAATGAAGGCTTGGGGGCTGTATTCAATTCGAGCCCAATTTCTGTCTCTAACTACTTGAGTCCAAATTGGTGAAGTGGATCATGAAGGCTGCATCCATGTTTGGCCAATCTATCCATATATTTTTTTGTCTTTCTTTTTTTGAATTTAAGCTTGTGATAAGGCCCATTTACCCAGTCTTAGTTTTTCTTTTTAGTACGAGTTAAAATGGGCTGAACAATATTATTTTTGTTGTTTTAGCTTATTAATAGTGGTGGACTAAATTATTATGCTGATTTCTGGCCTTATTGTAATGGACTTAAGTTGGGTCAGGTCTAAGCAAACTTGTAAAGTGCTGCCGATTATAAAAGGAAAACCCTAATTTTTGGAAAGGGGAATTCATAACATTTTTACTTAAGTGTTAGACTTGTGCTCTTTTGGTTCTTCACAGAATCTTCAAACTTATCAAGGGTACTCATCCTTGTGGCGTTGCTAGGATTATCACTCTCTTGATTATGGCGCCTTATTCATTCTCTTCTATTCTTGTTTTCATTCACGTTTTAATTTTTTACTTGTGAACATCCATTAATCCTCATCCATAATTAGATTTGAGTTATTCATGAGCAAGGAATGTAGAAAGGATGAATTACAAGGCCTTGGAGGTCCAATGACAAGGATGAGATCTATGAAGGCTAAAGAGTCTATAATTATATTTGTGGCAATTTGATTTGAAGCAGGTCAAAGTATTGAAGAACTACAACCCCAGATGATGAAATGCTTAAAGGAAAATGTAGGAATGAAGGCTTGGGGGCTGTATTCAGTTTCAGCCCAATTTATGTATCAACTACTTGAGTCCAAATTGATGAAGTGGATCATGAAGGCTGCATCTGTAACACCCTAAATCTTAACCTAATGCTACTAGTATGTATTTTGGTTAATCCTTAGAATATTACCTCTTGGTTTCATCTTTTACTTTGAAAATACTTAGCGGAAATATGGGTAAAATTTTTCTTTTTTGAATTAAACCAAGGTGAGAGCCACGCATGATTCTTTGAATTGAAATTCATACAAGTCATATGAGCAAATCATAATAAAACACATAGATAACATGGATACATCAACTGGTTATATATATATATATATATATATATATATATATATATATATATATATATATATATAATGTGCCTACCAAAAGGCAGGACTATTCAGTACATAGAAGAACGAAATACAACTGAAAAGCAAATACAAGGAAATCATAGAAGAAAGTACAAAGAAACCATGAAAGCAACACCCATACCCGTGTGCACCTAGAGTAGACAACCTCATATACAAAAGAAGGTTTGTCCTCAACTATGTGGCATGTGTGCACTAACTACTACCCATCCTATGCACCTACTCCTGTTGGTCCGAGTACTGAGGGGTGGAATCGATCCACTGGCGGATCTCGGTGGGAGTGGTCGTGCGGATCAGCGGAGCGTGTCCACCGCGGCGAGGGCGCATGGATGGCCTATGAGCCAGCCTCGGTAGAACCACCGTCTCCTCACTCCCGGCTCTCATCGGTGGGGGAGTGGGGCTGGAGCTCCAACTGTACATGTGCGAGGGCGGGTCCTCTAATGGATCTGTCTTCGAATACTGAGTTCGAGGAACGTACTCCGGGTAGTCACGTACGGCTGACGCCTCGGGCTGCATGCGGAGGATTTGCTCGCCGCGTGGTCTAATTCGCTCGAAAATCGTGTTATGATGGCAGGGGGCAGTCGGGGTGAAGCGGTACCTCCGTACTGGGTGCGCAAAGGGTCGTCCCATAAACATAAATACTCTGACAGTGCAGCAACCCTCAAAATGGTATGACCCGAGTGCTGGGTCATGGTGCAACTCCCATGTCGGGGTGTCGATGAAGAGTACGAAAGTCGCCATCTAAAGATGTGACGAAAGAAAAGAGAGAGGGAATGAGAATCTTCTAAAAGAATTCTCAGTAGGGTAATCCCTAACTAAGTGGCATCATCACATCCTCAGGAACCTTGGGTTTTATTTCTAAAAAGGTGTGCATATAGGTAAACTTCTTTTAAGTTAGTTTTCTAAAGTATTAATTATCCAAGATCCGTCATATTTTACAATGCGTCTTATGACTAAGCAGGGAATACACTAATGACATGAATGCATCATAAAGGTAAGCCAATCAATGGAATAACTAAGAAACATTATAACATTGGCATAAGGTGACAGGTGTAACTTTTCTTGGTTTTTCATAGCACATGTGACATTTTAAACTTTAACTTTTATCTCATGGGGCCACCCTAAAACATCTCTAGGTTATAAGCTCATACCTTAACTAGTCGTCACTAGCTCTTACTTATCCTATGATAAGCGTAACATACATAATCCCGACTTAAAACACGGGCTAGGGGGCAAATTAAGGATCACCTCTTAGGGTCATTTCCTCTTTGAAACGCTCTACTAGCAACTAGTGCATAGTAGCATTGTCCGCTTTGGCAAGCTCTATGTCAATACCCTCACGGATTTGTTTTCTTGGGGGTGCTCGGCTAAACCGGTGTCACCCAAGAAGGCGTCTCAGTGTTGTGTCACATTTAAGTTCTCATGATTTTCAAAAAGATCTTTTTCTAAGTTCCTCAAATTTGATGGAAATTCGGCAGCATGACGGCTGTGGGCAATTTCCTCAAATTTGCTTATGCCATGAAAACATATAGGTCATACAAACATATCTTATGAGGTATAGCATATCATCATATAAAACTTCTTCATAGCACATATCAAACTTATCATAGACAAAGCTCATGCATCATATATCATATTTACATAAATTAAGCATCATAAAACTCAAGACTTTTTAATGTCTTATGCATTGACCCTTAAGGTCCTTAACTCACGTTCTAAGTTATTAATCATCAAACCTAATCTCTTGGGTACCTATGACGTTATAACTAAGTATTTCTCACCTCACACTATGATCAAGAACATCTCTAAACCTCAAGGATGCAGAATTTATAATCCTAACTTTACGGGTACCTAGGAGTCACAATAGTGACCCTTTCTAAGTCCGGTTTGCTCCTAAGGCTTCAAGATCAAGTCCTAAACCATTTATGAGGCAATCCTACACATTTAAACTAATTTAAATCCATGATTAGCATTACTAAACCTTGCTGGACAGAATCCAGAAAATTCAAACATTAAAGGATCTAGAACTCTCAAATTAATTCTTTTCTAGTTTCTAACTTCTCTTATCTTTCACATATGAGTTTTACCGTTAATTATTCTCAAACGCAAGCATATTATCATCATTAACACAGCTCATACAGTGGCAAAATAATGGCAAGGCAGAACCGAAACAAACACTCTCCATAAAGGCATAAAACACAATTTCTAGAGCACGTAAAATACTAGTTTCTCTTGGAACCTTTTTAAAACTTTCAAAACTCATTTATAAACATTTTTAACATCTAAAATCATAAGAATATTCAAGAGGGCAGTGAGCAATTCAACTTTGTCTCAAGAGGTCCTAAATTCATAAAACTTAGTTCTACGTATTCCTTGTACTCATAAAAGCTTAGAAAAAGTATGAAACATAGTTTTCAATATTTAGAAACATCAAAACCTCTTAGGGCCGAAATATGAACCAAAGGAAATAAATACTTTTAAACCTTTGTTTTAGACAACCATGGGCAAGTCTTTGAGCTCTAGGTTCATTAAAGTGATGGCATAAAGATAAACATGCTTATGCACTTGTTTTAGCTTTTATTAGAAAGTAAAGTGAGAGCATAAAATAAATATGAGATGCATCATATTATTATCTTTGATATTTAGGTGAGAACTTGAAATGTAAACATGATAATGCATAGCTTGAAATATAAACATGATAATGCAAGTTCCTTTATTATCTTGGTACTTAGTGATAGCAAGGAAAATAAACATGATGTGCAAGGCATAAAACTAAACATGATGCAAGGTTCATTTTATGGTTAGCTAGAGCTCATTCAAGACTTTAACAAGATAACAACCCAACACATATCTCATTACAAAGAGAGCTTTAGAGTTCTTGAACCAAGTTCTCAAAGGAACTATGAGGTTCTTGAACAATATCATCAAGCTCAAGTAAACAATTTCCAAAATAAAACCAAACAAAATTTCAAGGATCAAAATACCAAAACTGAAAACCTTACAAAAGAAAAAGAAAAATAAAGTGGAACTGAGTCAAATTCTTTATTAAATACCCAAAACCCCTATCTAGAGAAAGTTCTCTAGAACGTGCCGGCCAACTTTAAGGTTGACAAGGGTAGGCTTAGGCTTTTAGAAATCCTTAGATTAATTTTCTTAAGTTGAAAAACCATGTGAGCTAGATATCATATAGATGAAGTTATAAAAAAAAAAAAAGGAAAACTCAAGCTTTAGAGGTTTCTTTGAGATGAATGCAAGGTCATCATGTAGAAACTCTCACCATCAAGCTATCATACTCATAATCAAGGCCAAGAGGCCGAAATGAAAAAGAAAAGGAAAACAAAAGAAAGTTCAAAAAGAATCCAAGAGGAAACTAGAGAAAAACACATTCTTGAGCAAAACAAGTTTGAAAAGCAAATCCCTACCAAGTGATGAAGATGAACGCTTGAACTTGAAATGGAAAATGAGAAGAGCAACTCCTCCTAAGGTGGTGTGATGGCTTCGGCCAAAGAGAAAGAAAAGGAAAGGATATGTGTTTTGAGGAAGCTTGTGTTTGAGGTTTAGTGTTTAAGGGATTTGATGATGATCTAAGGTTATGATATGGTGGATTGAAGTGGTGAGGTGATAATGTGAAGAGAGGATGAAGATGAAGAGAAAGAACTCTTGGAATTTTGAGAGAAAGAAAAGAACTAGCAAGATAACTCTAGAATTCTAAACTTAGCAAATGCTTCAAGGTGCAACTAAGCTATCACAAGCATCCTATTTATAGAAAAACAAAACAATGAGGCTCACCAAGGGGGGGAGTGGCCGTGGCTTTTGAGGGGAAAAAGGGAGAGAAAAATATCTCTTACACAAGGTCATTCAAGCATGGTTTGAAGTATGGAAGCTATGCTACAAAGTATGGCTTGATGTGAGTTAATTTCCTATCAATTTTTTATGAAATTAAGCTTCTAGAAACTTGACATGGCTGGAACATTTCCATCCGTATAAATGGGAAAAATGGGTTGTTTTAATTATTTATTCATGTGGAAATTCAAGCTTGATTGAAAGTTATGACAAGGTATAGTGTATGTGACGTGAGGTATGGCCTTGGAGTGTTGAAAAATTGAACATGTGATGCATATGGGAGAGAAGGGTACACGGCTAGGTCTGGTACACTAAGGGGGAGGTGAGGTTTGATCATTTAATTGGGTGTTAATGGTAGGTTTAGATGTGTATTAGCTTAGGTACAAGGTTAGGAGTAATTAAGCTTAAGTTTAGGTAACTAAGAATGAGTATTAGGAATTTTATGACAAGGTTAGGAGTGCTCATACATTATTAGAGAATTAAAAACTCATTTGTGAATAAACAATGTGTAACACAATTCCATGATTTAAGGAATTGGAAAGAGAAAACACTATTCAAGATTCCATGACTAGGAATCTTGAAATTAAAATATGATTTTAAGTTGTAATTAAGCACTTTTAGGTTCTAATCAACTTTAATAAATTATTTTGACTCAAGATTAATTAAGGAAATTAATTAACCTTCTATTAGAGCCTAATATTGCTTAGGTTTGCTTAATCACGCGATTAAGCGTAAAAACACGAAACTAGGGGCAAAACCGTAATTTTGCACTAATTTACTTGGGACCTCCGGGACCAAAACTAAAGTCATAGTCTACATAAAAACGCCTTTTAAAATCATCTGGAGAAGTTTCGGGTTTATCCGGCACTTGCAAACGGGTAAAACACCACAGGGGCGTTTTGGTCATTCTGACCCGAAAACTCGAAAAACGAGATTTTTGATCCCGGAAAGATACACAGGTCATCTAATCCCCTTTCAACATTGAGTTTGCCCTTTGAGCACTGCCGAATCGGCTTTCCTCGAATTCCGGACTGAAAATGACCTTAGGGGCATTTTGGTCATTTTCACTCTGGCAGAAAAATCGGGGCGTTACAACATTTATGTTTGGCCAATCTATACCTACATTTTTTTTCTTTCTTTTTTTTGAATTTAAGCTTGTGGTAAGGCCCTTTTAACCAGTCTTAGTTTTTCTTTTTAGTACATGTTAAAATGGGCTAAACATTATTATTTTTGTTGTTTTAGCATATTAATAGTGCTGGACTAAATTATTATGCTGATTTTGGCCTTATTGTAATGAACTTGAGTTGGGTCAAGACTAAGAAAACTTGTAAGGTGCTGCGGATTATAAAAGGAAAACCCAAATTTTTGGAAAGGGGAATTCATAACATATTTTCTTTAAGTGTGAAACTTGTGCTATTTTTGTCCTTCACAAAATCTTGGAACTTATTAAGGGTACTCATCCTTGTGGCCTTGCTAGGGTTATTAAGCTCTTGATTGTGGCTCATTATTCATTCTCTTCTATTGTTGTTATCATTCACGATTTAATTTTTTACCTGTGAACATCCATTAACACTCATCCATATATGAAGATATACAAATTAGATTTAAATTATTCATGTGCAAGGAATATAGAAAGGATGAATTACAAGGCCTTGGAGGTCCAATGGCAAGGGTGAGATCTATGAAGGCTAAAGAGGCTATAATTATATTTGTGGCAATTTTATTTGAAGTAGGTCAAAGTATTAAAGAACTACAGCCCAAGATGATGAATTGCTTAATGCAAATTAATGAAGGCTTGAGGGCTGTATTCAGTTCGTGCCCGATTTTTGTATCTAACTACTTGAGTCCAAATTGTTGAAATCGATCATGAAGGCTGCGTCTATGTTTGGCTAATCCACACCTATATTATTTTGTCTTTCTTTTTTCGAATTTAAGCTTGTGATAAGGCCCATTTAACCAATCTTAGTTTTTCATTTTAGTACATGTTAAAATGGGCTGAACAATATTATTTTTGTTGTTTTAGCTTATTAATAGTGGTGGACTAAATTATTATGCTGATTTCTGGCCTTATTGTAATGGACTTAAGTTGGGTCAGGTCTAAGCAAACTTGTAAAGTGTTGCCGATTATAAAGGAAAACCCTAATTTTTGGAAAGGGGAATTCATAACATTTTTACTTTAAGTGTTAGACTTGTGCTCTTTTGGTTCTTCACAGAATCTTCAAACTTATCAAGGGTACTCGTCCTTGTGGCGTTGCTAGGATTATCACTCTCTTGATTGTGGCGGCTTATTCATTCTCTTCAATTCTTGTTTTCATTCATGTTTTAATTTTTTACTTGTGAACATCCATTAATCCTCATCCATATATGAAGATATAAAAATTAGATTTGAGTTATTCATGAGCAAGGAATGTAGAAAGGATGAATTACAAGGCCTTGGACGACCAATGACAAGGATGAGATCTATGAAGGCTAAAAGAGTCTATAACTATATTTGGGGCAATTTGATTTGAGGAAGGTCAAAGTATTGAAGAACTACAGCCCCAGATGATGAATTGCTTAATGGAAAATGTAGGAATGAAGGCTTGGGGGCTGTATTCAGCTCGAGCCCAATTTCTGTATCTAACTACTTGAGTCCAAATTGATGAAGTGGATCATGAAGGCTGCATCTATGTTTGGCCAATCTATACCTACATTTTTTTGTCTTTCTTTTTTTGAATTTAACCTTGTGGTAAGGCCCTTTTAACCAGTCTTAGTTTTTCTTTTTAGTACATGTTAAAATGGGTTGAACATTATTATTTTTGTTGTTTTAGTATATTAATAGTGCTGGACTAAATTATTATGCTGATTTTTGGCCTTATTGTAATGGACTTGAGTTGGGTCAAGACTAAGAAAACTTGTAAGGTGCTGCGGATTATAAAAGGAAAACCCAAATTTTTGGAAAGGGGAATTCATAACATATTTGCTTTAAGTGTGAGACTTGTGCTATTTTTGTCCTTCACATAATCTTTGAACTTATTAAGGGTACTCATCCTTGTGGCCTTGCTAGGGTTATTAAGCTCTTGATTGTGGCTCATTATTCACTCTCTTCTATTGTTGTTTTCATTCACGATTTAATTTTTTACCTGTGAACATCCATTAGCCCTCATCCATATCTGAAGATATACAAATTAGATTTCAATTATTCATGTGCAAGGAATGTAGAAAGGATGAATTACAAGGCCTTGGAGGTCCAATGGCAAGGGTGAGATCTATGAAGGCTAAAGAGGCTATAATTATATTTGTGGCAATTTTATTTGAAGTAGGTCAAAGTATTGAAGAACTACAGCCCAAGATGATGAATTGCTTAATGCAAATTGTAGGAATGAAGGCTTGGGGGCTATATTCAGTTTGAGCCCAATTTCTGTATCTAACTACTTGAGTCCAAATTGGTGAAGGGGATCATGAAGGCTGCATCTATGTTTGAACAATCTATACCTATATTTTTTAACTTTCTTTTTTCAAATTTAAGCTTGTGATAAGGCCCATTTAACCAGTCTTAGTTTTTCATTTTAGTACATGTTAAAATGGACTGAACATTATTATTTTTGTTGTTTTAGTTTATTAATAGCGATGGACTAATTTGTTATGCTGATTTTTGGCCTTATTGTAATGGACTTGAGTTGCGTCAGGTCCAAGCAAACTTGTAAGGTGCTGCCAATTATAAAAGTAAAACCCTAATTTTTGGAAAGGGGAATTCATAACATATTTGTTTTAAGCGTGAGACTTGTGCTCTTTCGGTTCTTCACAGAATCTTCGAACGTATCAAGGATACTCATCCTTGTGGCGTTGCTAGGATTATCAATCTCTTGATTGTGGTGCCTTGTTTATTCTTTTCTATTCTTGTTTTCATTCACGTTTTAATTTTTTACCTGTGAACATCCATTAACCCTCATCCATATATGAAGATATACAAATTATATTTCAGTTATTCAAGTGCAAGGAATGTAGAAAGGATGAATTACAAGGCCATGGAGGTCCAATGACAAAGGTGAGATCTATGAACGCTAAAGAGGCTATAATTATATTTGTGGCAATTTTATTTGAGGGAGGTCAAAGTATTGAAGAACTACAGCCCAAGATGATGAATTGCATAATGCAAATTGTAGAAATAAAGGCTTGGGGGCTGTATTCAGTTCGAGCCCAATTTCTGTATCTAACTACTTGAGTCCAAATTGGTGAAGTGGAACATGAAGGCTGAATCTATGTTTGGCCAATCTATACCTATATTTGTTTAACTTTCTTTTTTTGAATTTAAGCTTTTGATAAGGCCCAGTTAACCAGTCATAGTTTTTCTTTTTAGCACATGTTAAAATGGGCTGAACATTATTATTTTTGTTGTTTTAGTTTATTAATAGTGGTGGACTAAATTATTATGCTGATTTTTGGCTTTATTGTAATGGACTTATGTAGGGTCAGGTCTAAGCAAACTTGTAAAGTGCTACCGATTATAAAAGGAAAACCCTAATTTTTGGAAAGGGGAATTCATAACATTTTTACTATAAGTGTTAGACTTGTGCTCTTTTGGTTCTTCACAAAATCTTTAAACTTATCAAGGGTACTCATCCTTGTGGCATTGCTAAGGTTATCAATCTCTTGATTGTGGTGCCTTATTCATTTTCTTCTATTCTTGTTTTCATTCACATTTGGATTCTATTAGTTGTCACTTATGCCTTGTATTAATTTTCTTTTGAAATTAACTTAGAAAAATAATGGAAGTTTTTTTTTAATAAATTAATTTTTTGAAAACTTAAGCCTGTAACGAGAAGTGAAATACATAGCGCTTTTATAGATAATAATCAAGTTACATTGCGCACTTAATTAAATAAGCGGAACAAAAGACTAAGTATAGAACAATTATCACATAAACTGGAATATAATCACTTAATACATAAGTCACAACAGGGCATATATCATACTGATAAGTTATTACAAATAACAATATAAGTTCTACTATTACTAATTGTTTCTCACAAACTATAATGTAACTAAAGCTCGGAATGCTCCTACTTGAACGGTTTGAAATCTTCACGTGCTACCTCCTTCCTCAGCTACGGCCTCGTTGCTTTAGGTGGACACGTCTGTCTCTGGTAACGACAACGGAAAATAAACATAGGAGTGAGAAATACATGATTTCTCAGTAGGAGTTCCTACTTGTACTAAAAGTGTCATCGTTGTCGTCCCAGTCACTTCGGGTTTATTATAAAAAGGTGAACAGGTAAGGATTCAATTATCAAACTTTCACAAACGTGATTAGTCAAGTGCGATTACTTTTAAACTAATCTTGAACATTAGCATAAATATTCATTCAGTATTTCATCAAGCATACATATAAGCATATCATGTAAAACCACTAATAAGCAGTAATCATTTAGGAGTTGCATGCATTTCATGATTACTCATCCTCAACATTCACTTGTTTAGTGATCATCATCTTTTATTTATTTCATCAACATATTTCTTAATTACTCACGGGATGAATGCATCAATGCCTTAGACCACCCTAAAAGGGTAATGAGCTCATACCGTGGCCGTCGCCACAACCTTTTTTTGGTTTCCTTTCCGTTGCCGTGATCTCAACGGTTTAGGGGGTTAAGCCGTGAGTTTAGCTTAAGTCCACTTTTCCAGACTTTCATTGCTACTTTTTCAAACTTTACTTTTATTATTTCTTTTGAAAATGAATGTATGCATATTATCATGTAATCACAATAAATCCTGGGCAATCAATCATTCATCCTCATCATTTCATAATTCATCACCATACATTCACATTACTATACATCACTTCATAAAACATGGACAATATCATGTAAATCTCATAGTAAACACTTTCATAGATGATTCATATTAAACAACCAAAGTTATCAAGTTGAGTTCCTAGTGTTCGTAAGAGGTAATGGATGTCTTAGTATTATCTTTTTCTTTTAGTGTTCTTTGTACTCTTAGCATTCCATTAATACATTAATGCACTTCAAAATATTATTATAGGTTCTTTATATATTTTTATTATGACTTTCATATAACTCTTGAAGATTATTATTCTACTTAAATTCTTAAAATTCTCTCTTTACAAGACTTGATTCTTTTATTTATAGTTTTGATATCTTTTAGAAGAAAGTTTATAATTCTCTGTATACTTGTTATCTCAGCTTAGTAAAGGTAGTTCCAAATTCCTAACTCATCAAATTTTAGCATTTACATCTTTGGAATAGTGTAAATCAACTGTAAACCATGCATAGGAGGGTTCCCAGGAAAGAGAGGTGGGTCACAATGGACATGCTTAAATACCAAGTCTTTCCTTAGCCAGAACCTTTCCAAACTGCACTTTCACAGTACACTATCCCGAAATTTATTTCTCATTCTGTATTTACGTGGTACAAAGCTTTATACATAACATACATGGGTGTATTCCTATATGTGTTAGCTCTCCAACAAAGTTGAAATCAGTCCATTTGCATTTTTCTAGAGTGAGTTACATCTATTTTACTACTACAAGGTCAGATTTAAAGTTTCAGTCTTATATCTTGAGCTAGAAAACTCCATTTTAGGTGATTCTTTTTGGAGAGTGTTATATAATGAGTCTAGTTTATAGTAAAATTATTTTAATTTCGAGATACTTAATATTTTATGAAAAGTAGCTTTCGAAGTACCTGCTGCCAGAAACAACTAGAATTTCCAGCACCTACCATTTTCATGTCTTAAGTTACCTTTATTAAATCAGGTTTCACATACAATCTTTTCAAGTTATATTTGAGTTTGATAACATCATAAAGGTACTCATAACAAAATAGAACATGTCATATTTCTAAAAATATATTTTTCAAATAATCATTTAAAACTTTTGACAATAACTCAAACTTGAGGCATTCTATCAAGGTTAGAAGCCAACAATGCTTGAACAATTAAAGATGAAGCTCCTACCTCTTGTGTAGGGTCTAAAAAGGGTCCTTCTCTTCTTCCTTAAGCTTCGAACAAGAGTCTTTGGAGTGGATGACCCTCCTTGAATCTTGGCTCTAGAACTTGAATGCTTAAGAAAATATTTCTCACTAGAGTTAAAGATTGTAACTCTTGTGAGGGCTAGTGAAAGTTTGGACATAGGATTGAAGTGTTTGGATGAAGTTTAGAAGATCAAGAGAAGTTTTTGAAGAACATAAGAAGAATGATAGAATAAGAAAGAAAGAACACTTAGGGAGTTTTTGAATTGAAGAGAGTTTGAGGAGTATTTATAGTGGAAAGATTAGAGAAAAAAACAGAAGATGGAAAGCACTTGGAGCATGATTTATGGAAACATGTTGGCTGAATTTTGGGATGAAAATGCTCCTTGTTTTGTGCAAACACGTTTCCATGTTTTGTGCAAACACGTTTCCATGTTTTGTGCAAACACGTTTCCATGTTTTGTGCAAACACGTTTCCATGTTTTATGCAAACATGTTGGATGAAAATGCTCCATGTTTTATGCAAACATGTTTCCATGTTTTATCCAAACACGTTTCCATGTTTTGTGCAAAGATGTTAGTGGATATTCTTGTAATTCCATTCATAGAGTAAGGGTATCTTTGTCATTTAATAAGGCAAGGGTAGTTTGGTAATTTCCTTTACATAGCAAGGGCATTTTCGTAATTTCTACTAAGTGATGGCATTTTCGTAATTCTTTGCATTTTTCTCTAGACATACTTAAGTAGTATATTTGTTGTGTTTCATAACATTTGTCCAGATTCTCTTGGTTTTGCTATCGATAATTAAGATTCTTAGTTATAAATTTGGGGATGTTACATTTCTCCCCTTCTTATTAAAAATTTTGCCCTCAAAATTTGATACCTGTGAATAGGTTCGGAAATTCTTTTCGCATATCTTCCTCGAGCTCCCATGTGCGCTCTTCCATTCCATCTTGTCCCCAGGCTACTCGGACCAGAGATACAGATTTGTTTCTCAGCTGCTTGATGCCATGATCCACGATCCTCATCGGTGGTAATTCAAAAGTTAAGTCATCTTTTAATTGTATAGTTTCTGGCTCAAACACATGACTGGGGTCTGACTGATACTTTCTCAATTGGGACACATGAAAAACATTGTGTAGGTTAGACAAATTTGGAGGTAATGCAATTTGGTAGGCGGAGGGATCTACCTTTTTGAGGATTTGGAAGGGTCCTAAGAATCTAGGGCTTAGCTTTTTGACTTTCATTGCACGACCTATACCTGTGGTAGGAGTAATTCGCAAGAATATGTGTTCTCCTTCTTGAAATTCGAGAGGTTTCCTTCTCTTGTCAGCATAGCTCTTCTGCCTACTCTGAGCAATGAGGATTCTTTCCCTAATTTTCCTTATTTGTTTGGTTGTCTCTTCTACCAAATCAGGGCCCAAAATACTTTGCTCTCCCGGGTCACACCAACAAAGTGGTGATTGACACTTTCTACCATACAAAGCCTCATAAGGTGCCATCCCAATGCTAGTGTGGTAACTATTATTATATGCAAACTCAATCAATGGAAGCTGTTTGTCCCAACTTTTTGGCTGGTCTAAGACACATGCTCTTAGCATATCCTCAAGGGTTTGAATTGTTCTTTCTGATTGTCCATCAGTCTGAGGGTGATAGGCAGTGCTTAGACACAACTTTGAACCAAATGCCTTTTGCAAAGCTCCCCAAAATCTTGAGGTGAACCTTGGATCCCTATCTGAGACAATGGTTTTGGGTACTCCATGGAGCCTTATTATCTCTTGGATGTATAGCTGAGCTAACTTTTCCAAAGGGTAATTTGCTCGAATGGGTAAAAAGTGAGCAGATTTGGTCAATCTATCTACAATTACCCATATGGAGTCATGTCCGGTAGGCGTTCTTGGCAATCCCATCACGAAATCCATGGATATTCCTTCCCACTTCCATTCGGGGATTTCGAGAGGTTGTAGCACTCCGGAGGGTTTTTGATGCTCTATCTTCACTTTTTGGCATACCAAACATTTTTGTACTATATTTGCTATATCTGCTTTCATCTTTGGCCACCAGAACATCTTTTTTAGGTCATGGTACATCTTGGTTATACCGGGGTGTACACTAAATTGACTCTTGTGGGCTTCTTCCAAAATGCTAGCTCTCAATCCTTCTTTTGCAGGTACACAAATTCTCCCTTGGTATCTCCACAGTCCTTCCTTATCCTGGACAAACTCTTTCAACTTTCCTACTTCGACAAGGGTTAAGGTTCTAAGGAAATCCTCATCTTCCCTTTGGGCTTGAATTATTTGATCCTTAAAGCTACCGGGTTACACTTAGTTGGCTTAATCGAATTTGTTCTGAAGTTCCCCTATATCCTAAGTTGAGGTTCCTAAAATCTTCTATCAGCTCATTTTCTTTCACCATGAGCCAAGCGGCATGCAAGGACTTACGACTCAAAGCGTCTGCTACCACATTTGCCTTTCCTGGGTGGTAGTTCAACCCAAAGTCATAGTCCTTGAGAAACTCCATCCAACGCCTTTGTCTCATATTGAGTTCCTTTTGGTTGAAGAGGTATTTCAGACTTTTGTGGTCAGAAAATACTTCAAACCTTACACCATAAAGATGATGTCTCCAGATTTTTAAGGCAAAGACAATAGCTGCTAGCTCTAAGTCATGGGTTGGGTAATTTACTTCATGGGGTTTGAGCTGTCTAGAGGCATATGCTACTACATTCCTATTTTGCATCAAAACACATCCTAGTCCTCTTCCCGAGGCATCACAATACACCTCAAATTTTTCTTTTGGGTCAGGTAGGATTAGGACAAGGGTAGTGGTCAACTTCTTTTTTAGTTCTTGGAAACTCTCTTCACATTCTGGGCTCGATATAAAAGCTGAATTCTTCCTTGTTAGCTTGGTGAGGGGTAAGGCAATTTGGGAAAAACCTCTAATGAACCTTCAGTAGTAACCGGCTAGCCCTAGAAAACTCCTAATCTCCTTCACAGTGGTAGGGGTTTCCCATTGTTGCACCGCTTCTATCTTACTTGGGTCTCTACTGCTATTCCCCATGTGACACTACATGACCTAAGAACTTAACTTCCTTCGTCCAAAATTCACACTTGGACAACTTTGCATAAAGTTTCTTGTTCCTCAACACCTCCAACACCACTCGTAAGTGTTCTTCGTGCTCTTCTTCAGTTCTAGAGTAAACTAGAATGTCATCGATGAACACTATTACAAACTTGTCCAAGTATGGTCTAAATATCCTATTCATGTAGTCCATAAACACTGCCGGTGCATTGGTTAACCCAAACGACATCACATTAAACTCATAATGTCCATATCTAGTCCTAAAGGCTGTCTTTGGTATGTGCTCCTCCTTCACTGAATCTGTGGTATCCTCGATCGCAGATCTATCTTGGAAAACACTTGGGCTCCTCTTAATTGGTCCATGAGGTCATCTATTCTAGGCAAAGGGTATTTATTCTTTATGGTCACTTGGTTTAGCTGCCTATAATCCACACATAACCGCAAGCTCCCATCATTCTTCTTGACAAATAGCACCGGAGCTCCCCATGGTGAAGCACTAGGCCTAATGAATTTCTTCTCTAGTAGCTCCTCTAATTGCTTCTTCAATTCATTAACTCGCCGGTGGCATCCTATAAGGAGATATAGATATGGGTCCTGCTCCTGCACTCAAATCTATAGAAAACTCAATCTCCTTTTTGGAGGAAATTCAGGTATGTCATCGTGAAAAACATCCGAGAATTCCTTTACTACAAGGATCTTTTCTAGAGCTTGCTCCACTTCCCTCTCACTTGTCATCAGGAAAACATATCCTCGCTCTTCATTCCTACTATCCCCCACGATAATGGAGTTTAGGTATAGTCGTACCTTTCTATCAAGTTTAGAGGGATTGGGTAAAGATGGTTTGGGAAGAAATACTAGTGACTTATTTGTACAATGTAGTAACACACGGTTAGCTGAAAGCCAATCCATGCCCAAGATTACATCAAAACTAGACAAGGGTAGACAAACTAAATCATGATGAAAAATCCTATCAGCTACCTCAAATTCACAATTTAGGCAGGCTTGATCAGTTCTAACAGTATTTATAGTGGGTGTAGAGACAACTAAGATGATTTTTAAGTCAGATATATACAACCTCAACTTATTAGCACAATCATATGAAATGAATGAATGTGTTGCGCCAGAATCAAACAATACAATTAAGGGTTTTCCATTAATTATACACTTACCTTGAATCGATCATCATCGGATTACGAGGGCATCTCAAAGAAGTGATAGCAAACACGCTGGCCCCTCGTGCCTTAGGCTTAAGTGTAGAGGACTGATTGAGCTTTAGGCACTCTCTAGAATAGTGTCCTGTCTGTCCACATCGATAACAAACATTCTTACCAAATCTGCATTGCCCTCCATGTATCTTTCCACAAGGGGGTCTAGTCATAGGTTCAGGGACAGCAGCCATCCTAGGTCGATTAACAGCTTGTGTCTTAGGTTGATTCATCATAGGGTGTTGGGGTTGTTTCCCTTTAAATCCACCTCCTTGGTAGGGCTTCTTGTAAGGGGTGGGAACCCTCGGTGACCTTGTTGAGCGCACCTCTTCTTATTCTCTTCAACTCGGTGGGCAACTAGTCAGCGATTGCAACTCTCAGCCACTTGGCTTTTGCTGACTAAAGATGCATAGTCAGTGACCTCCAGTGGAGCCACAGTTGCCAAAATGTCCGCCTCAAACCACTCTCATATTTCATGCATTTCCAAGCCTCGTTGGGATTACTTTGGTAGCTAGTTGAGTGTTTGATCAGTTCTTCAAACTTAGCCGTACTCACCACACTTCGATTGCCCTGTGTCAAAGAATGTAAATTCTACTTCCTTTGCCTTCTTAACCGGATCTGGAAAATATTTCTTATGGAATGTAGCATAGAAAACCTCCCACGTAATCTGTATGTCAGCACTTTCAAGCAAGCCCTTTGCACCCTTCCACCACGCTGGCAGCCTCTCCTTTCGGATATAAGTAGAGAATGCCACCTTTTGTTCATCAGAGCATTCTACCACTGAGAAAACCTTCTCCATCTCTTGAATCCATATGTCAGCTATTTCGGGGTTAGTTGTCCCTTTGAATTCTGGAGGTCCAGCCCTCTTGAATTCTGAGAATTTTCTATTTTCTTGGTTCCCAACTGATTCCTCTGACATCCTATTCATCTGCTCCATCATCACTGTTGCTTGTGCTTGCATAGCCCTAGCCATCTCCTGGAGTGCATTTGCTAGTTCATCACGATTACCTCCACCGCGTGCCCCATGCGTACGTCTGTTTGCTGCCATTAGTTCCTAGACACACCAAACAACAGTCATCGAGTTGATCAGGCTCAATACTATAGCTAAGCGTGGTAGCAACTATGGCAGTATCACAAGACGATCATGCATTTCTAAATCCTATATCCCATCATACAGATAAGATTAATAGCATGATATCATAGACAGAAGCATAGTCAGTCCATTCCTCAGGCTTAAATAGGATGAACTGCTCTGATACCATAATGTAACACCCTAATAGAACCCCACTGTGCTTAAGTTCACATTTGGATTCTATTAGTTGTCACTTATGCCTTGTATTAATTTTCTTTTGAAATTAACTTAGAAAAATAATGGAAGTTTTTTTTTTTTTAATAAATTAATTTTTTTGAAAACTTAAGCTCAGAATCGAGAAGTGAAATACATAGCGCTTTTATAGATAATAATCAAGTTACATTGCGCACTTAATTAAATAAGCGGAATAAAAGACTAAGTATAGAACAATTATCACATAAACTGGAATATAATCACTTAATACATAAGTCACAACAGGGCATATATCATACTGATAAGTTATTACAAATAACAATATAAGTTCTACTATTACTAATTGTTTCTCACAAACTATAATGTAACTAAAGCTCGGAATGCTCCTATTTGAACGGTTTGAAATCTTCACGTGCTACCTCCTTCCTCAGCTACGGCCTCGTTGCTTTAGGTGGACACGTCTGTCTCTGGTAACGACAACGGAAAATAAACATAGGAGTGAGAAATACATGATTTCTCGAGGGAGTTCCTACTTGTACTAAAAGTGTCATCGTTGTCGTCCCCACCTACTTCGGGTTTATTATAAAAGGTGAACAGATAAGGATTCAATTATCAAACTTTCACAAACGTGATTAGCCGAAGTGCAGTTACTTTTAAACTAATCTTGAACATTAGCAGAAATATTCATTCAGTATTTCATCAAGCATACATATAAGCATATCATGTAAAACCACTAATAAGCAGTAATCATTTAGGAGTTGCATGCATTTCATGATTACTCATCCTCAACATTCACTTGTTTAGTGATCATCATCTTTCATTTATTTCATCAACATATTTCTTAATTACTCACGGGATGAATGCATCAATGCCTTAGACCACCCTAAAAGGGTAATGAGCTCATACCGTGGCCGTCGCCACAACCTTTTTTTGGTTTCCTTTCCGTTGCCGTGATCTCAACGGTTTAGGGGGTTAAGCCGTGAGTTTAGCTCAAGTCCACTTTTCCAGACTTTCATTGCTACTTTTTCAAACTTTACTTTTATTATTTCTTTTGAAAATGAATGTATGCATATTATCATGTAATCACAATAAATCCTGGGCAATCAATCATTCATCCTCATCATTTCATAATTCATCACCATACATTCACATTACTATACATCACTTCATAAAACATGGACAATATCATGTAAATCTCATAGTAAACACTTTCATAGATGATTCATATTAACCAACAAAAGTTATCAAGTTGAGTTCCTAGTGTTCGTAAGAGGTAATGGATGTCTTAGTATTATCTTTTTCTCTTAGTGTTCTTTGTACTCTTAGCATTCCATTAATACATTAATGCACTTCAAAATATTATTATAGGTTCTTTATATATTTTTATTATGACTTTCATATAACTCTTGAAGATTATTATTCTACTTAAATTCTTAAAATTCTCTCTTTACAAGACTTGATTCTTTTATTTATAGTTTTGATATCTTTTAGAAGAAAGTTTATAATTCTCTGTATACTTGTTATCTCAGCTTAGTAAAGGTAGTTCCAAATTCCTAACTCATCAAATTTTAGCATTTACATCTTTGGAATAGTGTAAATCAACTGTAAACCATGCATAGGAGGGTTCCCAGGAAAGAGAGGTGGGTCACAATGGACATGCTTAAATACCAAGTCTTTCCTTAGCCAGAACCTTTCCAAACTGCACTTTCACAGTACACTATCCCGAAATTTATTTCTCATTCTGTATTTATGTGGTACAAAGCTTTATACATAACATACATGGGTGTATTCCTATATGTGTTAGCTCTCCAACAAAGTTGAAATCAGTCCATTTGCATTTTTCTAGAGTGAGTTACATCTATTTTACTACTACAAGGTCAGATTTAAAGTTTCAGTCTTAGGCTCTATTTTAAAAATTTATATCTTGAGCTAGAAAACTCCATTTTAGGTGATTCTTTTTGGAGAGTGTTATATAATGAGTCTAGTTTATAGTAAAATTATTTTAATTTCGAGATACTTAATATTTTATGAAAAGTAGCTTTCGAAGTACCTGCTGCCAGAAACAACTAGAATTTCCAGCACCTACCATTTTCATGTCTTAAGTTACCTTTATTAAATCAGGTTTCACATACAATCTTTTCAAGTTATATTTGAGTTTGATAACATCATAAAGGTACTCATAACAAAATAGAACATGTCATATTTCTAAAAATATATTTTTCAAATAATCATTTAAAACTTTTGACAATAACTCAAACTTGAGGCATTCTATCAAGGTTAGAAGCCAACAATGCTTGAACAATTAAAGATGAAGCTCCTACCTCTTGTGTAGGGTCTAAAAAGGGTCCTTCTCTTCTTCCTTAAGCTTCGAACAAGAGTCTTTGGAGTGGATGACCCTCCTTGAATCTTGGCTCTAGAACTTGAATGCTTAAGAAAATATTTCTCACTAGAGTTAAAGATTGTAACTCTTGTGAGGGCTAGTGAAAGTTTGGACTTAGGATTGAAGTGTTTGGATGAAGTTTAGAGGATCAAGAGAAGTTTTTGAAGAACATAAGAAGAATGATAGAATAAGAAAGAAAGAACACTTAGGGAGTTTTTGAATTGAAGAGAGTTTGAGGAGTATTTATAGTGGAAAGATTAGAGAAAAAAACAGAAGATGGAAAGCACTTGGAGCATGATTTATGGAAACATGTTGGCTGAATTTTGGGATGAAAATGCTCCTTGTTTTGTGCAAACACGTTTCCATGTTTTGTGCAAACACGTTTCCATGTTTTATACAAACATGTTGGATGAAAATGCTCCATGTTTTATGCAAACACGTTTCCATGTTTTATGCAAACATGTTGGATGAAAATGCTCCATGTTTTATGCAAACATGTTTCCATGTTTTATCCAAACACGTTTCCATGTTTTGTGCAAAGATGTTAGTGGATATTCTTGTAATTCCATTCATAGAGTAAGGGTATCTTTGTCATTTAATAAGGCAAAGGTAGTTTGGTAATTTCCTTTACATAGCAAGGGCATTTTTGTAATTTCTACTAAGTGATGGCATTTTCGTAATTCTTTGCATTTTTCTCTAGACATACTTAAGTAGTCTATTTGTTGTGTGTCATAACATTTGTCCAGATTCTCTTGGTTTTGCTATCGATAATTAAGATTCTTAGTTATAAATTTGGGGATGTTACAGTACTCATCCTTGTGGCGTTGCTAGGGTTGTTAAGCTCTTGAGTGTGGCTCCTTGTTCATTCTCTTGCATTCTTGTTTTCATTCACGTTTGAATTTTTTACCCGTGAACATCCATTAACCCTCATCCATATCTGAAGACATACAAATTAGATTTCAGTTATTCAAGTGCAAGGAATGTAGAAAGGATGAATTACAAGGCCTTGGGGGTCCAACGACAGCGGTGAGATCTCTGAAAGCTAAAGAGGCTATAATTATATTTGTGGCAATTTTATTTTAAGTAGGTCAAACTATTGAAGAACTACAGCCCAAGATGATGAATTGCTTAATGCAAATTGGAGGAATGAAGGCTTGGGGGCTGTATTCAGTTCGAGCCCAATTCATGTATCTAACTACTTGAGTCCAGATTGGTGAAGTGGATCATGAAGGCTGCATCTATGTTTGGCCAATCTATACCTATATTTTTTTGTCTTTCTTTTTTTGAATTGACGCTTGTGGTATGGCCCAATTAACCAGTCTTAGTTTTTCTTTTTATTAACACATGTTAGAATGGGCTGAACATTATTATTTTTGTTGTTTTAGTTTATTAATAGTGGTGGACTAAATTATTATGCTAATTTTTGGCATTATTGTAATGGACTTAGGTTGGATTAGGTCTAAGCAAACTTGTAAAGTGCTGCCGATTATGAAAGGAAAACCCTAATTTTTGGAAAGGGGAATTCATAACATATTTGCTTTAAGTGTGAGACTTGTGCTCTTTTTGTCCTTTACAGAATCTTCGAACTTATCAAGGGTACTCATCCTTGTGGCATTGCTAGGGTTATTAAGCTCTTGATTGTGGCTCCCTGTTCATTCTCTTCTATTCTTGTTTTCATTCACGTTTGAATTTGTTACCTGTGAACATCCATTAACCCTCATCCATATATGAAGACATACAAATTAGATTTCAGTTATTCAAGTGCAAGGAATGTAGAAAGGATGAATTACAAGGCCTTGGGGGTCCAATGACAACGGTGAGATCTCTGAAAGCTAAAGAGGCTATAATTATATTTGTGGCAATTTTATTTGAAGTAGGTCAAACTATTGAAGAACTACAGCCCAAGATGATGAATTGCTTAATGCAAATTGTAGGAATGAAGGCTTGGGGGCTGTATTCAGTTCAAGCCCAATTCATGTATCTAACTACTTGAGTCCAGATTGGTGAAGTGGATCATGAAGGCTGCATCTATGTTTGGCCAATCTATACCTATATTTTTTTGTCTTTCTTTTCTTGAATTGACGCTTGTGGTAAGGCCCAGTTAACCAGTCTTAGTTTTTCTTTTTAGCACATGTTAGAATGGGCTGAACATTATTATTTTTGTTGTTTTAGTTTATTAATAGTGGTGGACTAAATTATTATGCTAATTTTTGGCTTTATTGTAATGGACTTAGGTTGGATCAGGTCTAAGCAAACTTGTAAAGTGTTGCCGATTATAAAAGGAAAACCCTAATTTTTGGAAAGGGGAATTCATAACATTTTTATGTTAAGTGTTAGACTTGTGCTCTTTTGGTTCTTCACAGAATCTTTAAACTTATCAAGGGTACTCATCCTTGTGGCATTTCTAGGATTATCAATCTCTTGATTGTGGTGCCTTGTTCATTCTCTTCTATTCTTGTTTTCGTTCACGTTTGAATTTTTTACCTGTGAACATCCATTAACCCTCATCCATATCTGAAGACATACAAATTAGATTTTAGTTATTCAAGTGCAAGGAATATAGAAAGGATGAATTACAAGGCCATGGAGGTCCAATGACAAGGGTGAGATCTATGAGGGCTAAAGAGTCTATAATTATATTTGTGGCAGTTTTATTTGAGGCAAGTCAAAGTATTGAAGAACTACAGTCGCAGATGATGAATTGCTTAATGCAATTTGTAGGAATGAAAGCTTGGGGGCTGTATTCAGTTCGAGCCCAATTTATGTATCTAACTACTTGAGTCCAAATTGATGAAGTGGATCATGAAGGCTGTATCTATGTTTGGCCAATCTATACCTATGTTTTTTTTGTCTTTCTTTTTTTGAATTTAAGCTTGTGGTAAGGCCCATTTAACCAGTCTTAGTTTTTCTTTTTAGCACATGTTAAAACGGGCTGAACATTATGATTTTTGTTGTTTTAGTTTATTAATAGTGCTGGACTAAATTATTATGCTGATTTTTGGCCTTATTTTAATGGACTTGAGTTGGGTCAGGTTTAAGCAAACTTGCAATGTGCTGCGTGTAACACCCTGATTTTCTGTTAGAGTGAAAATGACCAAAATACCCCTGAGGTCGTTCTCTGCCCGGAACTCGAGGATAGCCGATCCGGTAGTCCTCGAGGGGCTAACTCAATGTATGAAGGGGATTCTATGTATTAGAATGTTTAATAGAGCAGAAGAATCTCATTTCTGAGGTTTTTGCGCGTAAATGACCAAAATAGCCTTACAGTAATTTAAGGCAGTTTCGAGTTTTGTTTGGACCTGGACTTGTCCCGGAGGTCTAAAACAATGTTTTTAAGGCATAACCTATGTTTGTTTAAGTCCCGGGCAGTTTTTTAGAAAAATTACGATTTTGCCCCTGCCTAAGTGTACTAAGGGTTAAATTACGTTTTAAAAATAAAACCTAAGCAACAATAGGTTCTAATTAAAGGATAATTAATCTCTATAATTAATTTAGAGTAAAAATATTTATTTGAGGATGTTTAAAATTTAAAATTGTTTAAAAACCAATTTCTAGCACCTTTTTCAAAAAGGAGAATCCATGAATAGTGATTTCACTATTTGCTTTTTCTCAAACCAAGAAAAAAGTTGTCATTTCCTAGAAACTCTTGTCACAACAAGTGACCCCATCAATCCAACAATGTTTCTCCTAAATTTAAGTTAATCATAGCCTAATTTCCTAATTGTTCACCTAAAACCCTTACTTAGCAATTCCTAATCATGAGCCTAACCAATGTTACACCTAAGTACACCCCTAGCCCATGATTAGAGAGGAGATTTTTCCCTCCCCATGGCTGCCCAAAAGTGGCGCCACTTTTCCCCCAAAGAATTCAAAAGAATGATTTCTTTATGTTGTCAATCAAGCTTTCCTTACAAGCCACCCTATGACAAGTTTTCAATCACTCAATGTATGACAACCCAAAGAGATTTTTCTTCTCTCCTTCTTGTGATGTAAATTCGGCCAGCCCTCCCCTCCACTCATCCTTGATTCATTTGTCTATAAATAGCTTGCCTTGAGGAGCATTTGAACACTTTACAACACTTGCAAAACTTTGTGTTTCAAGAGTTCTCTCAAAAACTCTATCTTTCTCTCTTTGTTCAAGCCAAGACCACTACTCCTCCACCTTCAATCTTCATCTTCCTTCTCATCTAAACACTTCCCCAAGTTCAAACCAAGGCAAACACATCTCCTTCCTCCTTTTCTTCTCTTGGCTGAATCCACCCCCAAGGATTCAAGCAAGTTTCTTTTCTTTCCTCTCCAAGAACCAACCTTTCCTTCATCTCTTGAACATCAACACTTGGTAGGGAACTTGTTTAAAAATGCTTTCTTTACTCTATATGTCTTGATCTTGTTGGAAAAGCTTGGTTGGAATCAGTTCCTTGATGATGGTTTGGTGTTTTCTTCTCTTGTTTTCTTTTCTTTTGGTTTCGGCCTCAAGGCCAACAAAATGATGGCTTGATGATGAGAGCTTCATGTTGGCATTTGTCACATGAACAAACTCTAGAGCTTGAGTTCTTAAAGAAAGATTTCATCTTTTCAAGTTTTGACCAAGTAAGAGTATATTTCTTTTGAATCTCTTGGAACTTCATCTCTTTTTCTTGTGTATTTCGGCCATGAGTGCCTAGGAGATTTGGAAAAATGATAGCTTGATGATGAGAGCTTCATGTTGATATTTGTCACATGAACAAACTCTAGAGCTTGAGTTCTTAAAGAAAGGTTTCATCTTTTCAAGTTTTAGTGAAGAATGAGTTAGGTTTCTCTTGAAACTATTTGAAACTTCCTTTTTCTTCCTCTCAAGTCTAGCCATGAGTGCCTTGATGAGTAGAAAAATGAGAGCTTGATGATGAGGGTTTCATGTTGATGTTGGTCACATGGATAAACTCTAAAGCTTGAGTTTTTGAAAGAAAAGCTTGACCTTTTTAAACATTAGTTAAGAATGAGCTTATGATTCTCTTGAACATTTGTTTAGCTTTTCTTTTCCTTTCAAACATTTTCGGCCATCCCCATGGTTCCTTGAGGATCATGATTTCTTTTTGGTACTTTAGCACTAATAGCTTTCTTTTCTTGTGAGGATGAGTTTTGGGTTGGAACTTTGGTTCTTTCTAAAGTCTTGCATGAGCTCTAGATAAGATGTAAAAGGAATTGCATCCATGTTTACTTTATGCTACCACTAAATCCCCAAGATAAAGAAATGAACTTGCACTTCATGTTTTAATTTCAAGTCATCACTAAACTCAAAGATTAAAAAGAATGTGCATTTCATATTTACTTTGAGCTATCACTTTACCTTCTAATGAACTATAAAAATGGAATGCATAACATGTTTACTTTATGTCATGACCCTAAACTACTAGAGCTCAAAAGACTTGCCCATTTCATCTTGAGAAAAGATTTACCAAAGGGGTATCCCTTTGAATATGTATTCGGCCAAGTGATGAAAATGGCTCCCTAAGGAGTTCATTTAGTTACTAAGGCCTACAACCTATGTCTCAAGGGTTTTCCTAGCTTATGTGGACTTAGTCCATGCTCTAGACACATTCTCAAGGTTTAATCTTGTTCCAAAGAACCTTTTATGGCTGCTGCCCCATGTGTTTTGTGATGGTCTTTAATAAAATAAAATGATTTCCAAAGAGTTTTAGAAGCTCCAAAGGTGTTCCAAGAGAAACTAGCAACCCATATGCATTAAAGTGAAGTTTTTCCTATGATTTAATGACACATGTTTTCGGTTCTGCCTTGATAGTTTACAGCACCTTAAATTCTGTTTTGGCTGGTCTAAATATGCTTAAATACCTTGCCAAGTATGTGATAATTATTCTAGACATTTTAAAGTACACTTAGTAACTTTATTTGCTTGATATGTGAATTCTAGAACTACATAGAAACAGAAAATTTTAGATTCTGTCCAGCCTTGTTAAAGTAGTTAGATTCACATTATATGATGTCTAGATGAGTGGGAGTGACTCATAATTGGTTTAGGAATTAATTATTACATCATAGAAAAAGTCGGAAGTGAGAAAGGACCTAAAACGCACATTCTAGAATACCGTAATTCATCTAAATTAGCACACTGCCTAAACTGTCCAGCCATAATTAATTAGGTTTTAGGACTTAATAAATTATGGAGAAAAGGTTAATCGATCCCTTAAACCCATGAGAACATAATATGCTAGTTTGAGGTTACCCGATTTAGGGATTTTTCTTTAAGGGAGTGATTTGTAAGCTCTTGGCTAAGGATGGATTATTGTGTTATCCCATGACTAGTATGATGCTATGTGAACTATCATTTCTAAATGCTAGTTTTATTATCGCATGTGGTTGTTCTTTAAGAACTTAGAAATGCCTATGTTGTAACATGAGATATGTGACATGTATGTTTTGAGTGGCATTTCATTAAACATGCTAAGACTTAAGGTGACTTAAACTATGAGAAAATGATCCTTTTGAACCACCAAATTAAGGGTGGGGATGAGGTGATTCTATGCCCCCTAGACCCGTACTTTAAGTCGGGACCTTTAACTTATCCGAAAAGATAAGTCCAGATGCTAGTGACGACTAGCTTGGTATGAGCTCATAACCTAGTGATATCTCCCAAGGGAGACCAGTTAGGGTGGCCCCAGGAAGAATATGATGATGTTTTAATGTCACCTAAGTAACCAAGTTAAGCTACTATGCACTATTTCTATGAACTATGATTCTATGTACCATGAACTATGATTTTATGTACTATGAACTATGAATATATGTGCCATGATCCATGAGGTTAGGAACCATGATTTATGATTCAAGTTTCATGATTTATAGACTATGTAACTAAGAAGTTTAGAATTTAAAAAGAACGGGTCTCGGAAGTTAACATTTTCGAACTTCATAATTGAACCCTTATATGCCCATGTTTTAGTAAGAAACCGAGGTCCCTGGAGACGTAGAAGATGACACCTAGGTAGAAGGAAAAACGCTATTGAGTTTCTTTAGTAAGAAATCTCATCCCCTCTATCTCTTCCTTTCCTTTACGTCTTTAGATCAGGATGGCAACATTCGTACTCTTCGTTGATACACCTACTTGAGAGGTGCACCATGACCCTGAGCATGGGTTGTTTCATTTTGAGGGCTACTGCACAGTTCATGTTTTTATGTACCTTGGACGGCCGTTCTTACACCCTGTAGATAGCTACCTTTTTTCCCTGACTTCACCGTATGGAGATGACATGGTTTTTGAGTGTGCTCGTACACGCAATGAGAGGATTCTACGGACCTACTCTGCCGGCTCGGGTGCTGTACCCGACTACGTACCCCGTTCCCAGCATTCGGAGGAGGACCCCTCAGAGGATCCACCTGTCCACATGTATGGAAAGGACTCTGCCCCCACTCCCCCGCAAATGCCCATGGGTAGTGAGGAGACAATTACCCAGCCACGGAGGGCTCGGGCGTCCGATCCATGACCTCGATTCGCTGGAATGCCTACCCCCATCGAGCTCCGCCCTTGGATTGGCTACGTTCCCTCATACCCGTGAACTTCACCGAGTAGCTTGGAGGGTAGTCCTTAGTGCACACATGACACGTAGTTAGGATAACCTTCTTTTGTGTTGAGGTTGTCCACCTTAGGTTGCACTTGGGTAGGGGTATTTCTTTCATGTCTTTTCCATGTACTTTATGTTTCCATTGTATTCGCATCTCCTATGTACTTGAAGAGTCCCGCCCCTTAGGGTGGGCATATTATATGCATGAGCTATTTCAGATATGATGATGTCATGATTATTTTGGAGCCACTTCTATGTTTATATTTTCACACTTTATTATATCGTTTATACGCATGCTACGCGCGGCTCATATTTTAAGGAGTTTTCAACAACAAAAAATTGGCTCGTATTTTCCTTAGTTTAATTTCAAAGTAATAGAATTATGACAAGAGGGAACGACTAATATTTGGCCAAAATACATACTAGTAGTGTTGGGTCGAATATTAGGGTGTTACACTGCGGATTATAAAAGGAAAACCTAAATTTTTGGAAAGGGGAATTCATAACATATTTGCTTTAAGTGTTAGACTTGTGCTCTTTTTGTCCTTCACAGAATCTTCGAACTTATCAAGGGTACTCATCCTTGTGATGTTGCTATGGTTATTAAGCTCTTGATTGTGGCTCCTTGTTCATTCTCTTCTATTCTTATTTTCATTCATGTTTTAATTTTTTACCTATGAACATCCATTAACCCTCATCCATATCTGAAGACATACAAATTAGATTTCAGTTATTCAAGTGCAAGGAATGTAGAAAGGAGGAATTAGAAGGCCTTGGGGGTCCAATGACAACGGTGAGATCTATGAAAGCTAAAGAGGCTATAATTATATTTGTGGCAATTTTATTTTAAGTAGGTCAAAGTATTGAAGAACTACAGCCCAAGATGATGATTGCTTAATGCAAATTGTAGGAATGAAGGCTTGGGGGTTGTATTCAGTTCGAGCCCAATTTTTGTATCTAACTACTTGAGTCCAAATTGGTGAAGTGGATCATGAAGGCTGCATCTATGTTTGAACAATCTATACCTATATTTTTTTAACTTTCTTTTTTCAAATTTAAGCTTGTGATAAGGCCCATTTAACCAGCCTTAGTTTTTCTTTTTAGTACATGTTAAAATGGGCTGAACATTATTATTTTTGTTGTTTTAGTATATTAATAGTGCTGGACTAAATAATTATGCTAATTTTTGGCCTTGTTGTAATGGACTTAAGTTGGGTCAGGTTCAAGCAAACTTGTAAAGTGCTGCCGATTATAAAAGGAAAACCCTAATTTTTGGAAAGGGGAATTTGTAACATATTTTCTTTAACTGTGAGACTTGTGCTCTTTTGGTTCTTCACAGAATCTTCGAACTTTTCAAGGGTACACATCTTTGTGGCATTGCTAGGATTATCAATCTCTTGATTGTGGCGCCTTGTTTATTCAATTTTGTTCTTGTTTTCATTCATGTTTAAATTTTTTACCTATGAACGTCCAATAACCCTCATCCATATCTAAAGATATACATATTAAATTTTAGTGATTCAAGCGCAAGGAATGTAGAAAGGATGAATTACAAGGCCATGGAGGTCCAATGACAAGGGTGATTGTAACATCCCCTGTTGCTTTATAGATTGACGACTATCCCCACAAACCAACACGGATCTTTTCAGCATGCTTTGTCCTTACTCACATGCTTCCTGGGAAAACTTCCCAGCAGGTCACCCATCCCAAAATTACCCCAGGTCAAGCACGCTTAACTATGGAGTTCTTTCAGTTTAGGCTACCGAAAAGAAGATGCATCTTGTTGGTATAGGTAGTGCAAATCAATTCATATAAGCCCTCCTCAACTATATAGTCCCATACCTATACAATCTTCGGATCCCTCTCATTCAGGTGTGTAATCAGTTCATTCATGTACCCCTCCGCTTAGAGGACCTTGCGAGGAGCCATTCCTTGTTCGTTCCCTCTTTACACCGGCGATCACTCCTGGTCCTCGTCCCCGGGCGTTACATGCCCACCAGCTTCCGCCTAGTTCGTCCCTGAACCACACCGTATTAGGAGAGGTGCAGGCTCTGATACCATTTGTAACATCCCCTGCTGCTTTATGGATTAACGACTGTCCCCACAAACCAACACGGATCTTTTCAGCATGCTTTGTCCTCACTCACATGTTTCCTGGGAAAACTTCCCAGGAGGTCACCAATCCCAAAATTACCCCAGGTCAAGCACGCTTAACTATGGAGTTCTTTCAGTTTAGGCTACCGAAAAGAAGATGCATCTTGTTGGTATAGGTAGTGCAAATCAATTCATATAAGCCCTCCTCAACTGTATAGTCCCATACCTATACAATCTTAGGATCGCTCTCATTCAGGTGTGTAATCGGTTCATTCATGTACCCCTCCGCTTACAGGACCTTGCGAGGAGCCGTTCCTTGCCCGTGCCCTCTTTGCACCGACGATCACTCCTCGTCCTCGTCCCCGGGCATTACAGTGATATCTATGAAGGCTAAAGAGGCTCTAATTATATTTGTGGTAATTTTATTTGAAGCAAGGCAAAGTGTAGAAGAACTGCAACCCAAGATGATGAATTGCTTAATGTAAATTGTAGGAATGAAGGCCTGAGGGTTGTGCCCAATTTCTCTATCTAACTACTTGAGTCCAAATTGGTGAAATGGATCATGAAGGCTGCATCTATCTATCTAACTATTTGAGTCCAAATTGGTGAAATGGATCATGAAGGCTGCATCTATGTTTGGCCAATCTACACCTATATTTTTTTGTCTTTCTTTTTTTGAAGTTATGCTTGTGATGAGGCCTATTTAACCTGTCGTAGTTTTTCTTTTTATGCATGTTAAAATGCGCTAAACATTATTATTTTTGTTGTTTTACATTTTTAATAGTGGTGAGCTGAATTATTATGCTGACTTTTGGCCTTATTGTAATGGACTTAAGTTGGGCCAGGTCTAAGTGTTGCAGAACTGCAGCCCAAGACGATGAATTGCTTAATGCAAATTGTAGGAATGAAGGCTAGATGGCTGTATTCAGTTCGAGCCCAATTTCTCTATCTAACTACTTGAGTCCGAATTGGTGAAATGGATAATGATGGTTGCATCTTTGTTTGGCCAATCTACACCTATATTTTTTTGTCTTTCCTTTTTTGAGTTTAAGCTTGTGATAAGGCCCATTTAGTCCGAATCTGAACATTATTATTTTTTTTGTTTTAGTTTATTAATAGTGGTGGGCTAAATTATTATGCTGATTTTTGGCCTTAAGTTGGTTCAGGTCTAAGCAAACATATAAGCTGCTACCGATTATAAAAGGAATACCCTAATTTTTGGAAAGTGGAATTCATAACATATTTGCTTTAAGTGTGAGACTAGTGCTCTTTTCGTTCATCACAGAATCTTCAAACTTGTTAAGGGTACTCATCCTTGTGGCGTTGCTAGGATTATCAATCTCTTGATTGTGGCTCCTTGTTCATTCTCTTCTGTTATTGCTTTGATTCATGTTAAATTTTTTTATCTTTGAGCATCCATTAACCCTCATCCACATCTGAAGATATACAAATTAGATTTCAGTTATTCAAGTGCAAGGAATGTAGAAAGGATGTATTACAAGGCCTTGGAGGTCCAATGACAAGGGTGAGATCTATGAAGGCTAAAGAGGCTCTAACTATATTTGTGGCAATTTTATTTGAAGCAGGTCAAAGTGTAGAAAAACTGCAGCCCAAAATAATGAATTGCTTAATGCAAATTGTAGGAATGAAGGCTTGAGGGATGTATTCAATTCGAGCCCAATTTCTCTCTCTAACTACTTGAGTCCAAATTGGTGAAAAGGATCATGTAGGCTACATCTATGTTTGGCCAATCTACACCTATATTTTTTTGTCTTTCTTTTTTTGAATTTAAGATTATGATAGGGCCCATTTAACGTGTCTTAGTTTTTCCTTTTAGTACATGTTAAAATGGGCTGAACATTACTATGTTTGTTGTTTTAGTTTGATAATAGTGGTGGACTAAATAATTATGATGATTTTTGGCCTTGTTGTAATGGACTTAAGTTGGGTAATGTCTAAGCAAACTTGTAAAGTGCTACTGATTATAAAAGGAAAACCCTAATTTTTGGAAAGAGGAATTCATAACTTTTTTGCTTTAAGTATTAGACTTGTGCACTTTTGGTTCTTCACAAAATCTTCGAACTTATCAAGGGTACTCATCCTTGTGGCATTGCTAGGACTATCAATCTCTTGATTGTGGCGCCTTGTTCATTCTCTTCTATTCTTGTTTTGATTCATGTTTAAATTTTTTACCTATGAACATCCATTAATCCTCATCCATATCTAAAGATATACAAATGAGATTTCGTGATTCAAGTGCAAGGAATGTAGAAAGGATGAATTACAAGGCCTTGGAGGTCCAATGACAAAGGTCAGATCTATGAAGGCTAAAGAGGCTCTAATTATATTTGTGGCAATTTTTTTTTAAGCAGGTCAAAGTGTTGAAGAACTGCAGCCCATGATGATGAATTGCTTAATGCAAATTGTAGGAATGAAGGCTTGAGGGCTGTCTTTACTTCGTGCCCAATTTCTCTATCTAACTACTTGAGTCCAAATTAGTGAAATCGATCATGAAGGCTGCATCTATGTTTAGCCAATCTACACCTATATTTTTTGTCTTTCTTTTTTTGAATTTAAGCTTGTGATAAGGGCCATTCTACCAGTCTTAGTTTTTCTTTTTAGTACATGTTAAAATGGGCTGAACAATATTATTTTTGTTGTTTTAGCTTATTAATAGTGGTGGACTAAATTATTATGCTGATTTTTTGCCTTATTGTAATGGACTTAAGTTGGGTCAGGTCTAAGCAAACTTGTAAAGCGCTGCCGATTATAAAAGGAAAACCCTAATTTTTGGAAAGGGGAATTCATAACATATTTTCTTTAACCGTGAGACTTGTGCTCTTTTGATTCTTCACAGAATCTTCAAACTTTTCAAGGGTACACATCCTTGTGGCATTGCTAGGGTTATCAATCTCTTGATTGTGGCGCCTTGTTTATTCAATTCTGTTCTTGTTTTCATTCACGTTTAAATTTTTTACCTGTGAACGTCCATTAACCCTCATCCACATCTGAAGATATACAAATTAGATTTCAGTGATTCAAGCGCAAGGAATGTAGAAAGGATGAATTACAAGGCCATGGAGGTCCAATGACAAGGGTGATATCTATGAAGGCTAAAGAGGCTCTAATTATATTTGTGGTAATTTTATTTGAAGCATGGCAAAGTGTAGAAGAACTGCAACCCAAGATGATGAATTGCTTAATGCAAATTGTAAGAATGAAGGCTTGAGGGTTGTATTCAGTTCGAGCCCAATTTCTCTATCTAATTACTTGAGTCCAAATTGGTGAAATGGATCATGAAGGCTGCATCTATGTTTGGCAAATCTACACCTATATTTTTTTGTCTTTCTTTTTTTGAAGTTAAGCTTGTGATGAGGCCCATTTAACCTGTCTTAGTTTTTCTTTTTATACATGTTAAAATGCGCTGAACATTATTATTTTTGTTGTTTTACATTTTTAATAGTGGTGAATTGAATTATTATGCTGACTTTTGGCTTTATTGTAATGGACTTAAGTTGGGTCAAGTCTAAGCAAACTTGTAAAGTGCTGTCGATTATAAAAGGAAAACCCTAATTTTTGGAAAGGGGAATTCATAACATATTTTCTTTAACTGTGAGGCTTGTGCTCTTTTGGTTCTTTACAGAATCTTCAAACTTTTCAAGGGTACACATCCTTGTTGCGTTGCTAGGATTATCAATCTCTTGATTGTGGCGCCTTGTTTATTCAATTCTATTCTTGTTTTCATTCACGTTTAAATTTTTTACTTGTGAATGTCCAGTAACCCTCATCCACATCTAAAGGTATACAAATTAAATTTCAGTGATTCAAGCGCAAGGAATGTAGAAATGATGAATTACAAGGCGATGGAAGTCCAATGACAAGGGTGATATCTATGAAAGCTAAAGATGCTCTAATTATATTTGTGGCAATTTTGTTTGAAGCATGTCAAAGTGTAGAAGAACTGCAGCCCAAGATGATGAATTGCTTAAAGCAAATTATGGGAATGAAGGCTAGAGGGCTGTATTCAGTTCGAGCCCAATTTCTCTATCTAACTACTTGAGTCCAAATTGGTGAAGTGGATCATGAAGGCTGCATCTATGTTTGGCCAATCTATGCCTATATTTTTTTAACTTTCTTTTTTTGAAGTTAATGTTGTGATAAGGCCCATTTAACCTGTCTTAGTTTTTCTTTTTCGTACATGTTAAAATGCACTGAACATTATTATTTCTGCTGTTTTACATTTTTAATAGTGGTGGACTAAATTATTATGCTGATTTTTGGCCTTATTGTAATGGACTTGAGTTGGGTCAGCTCTAAGCAAACTTGTAATTCACCACCTAATATAAAAGCAAAACCCTAATTTTTTGAAAGGGGAATTCGTAACATATTTGCTTTAAGTGTGAGACTTGTGCTCTTTTGGTTCTTCATAGAATTTTCAAACTTATCAAGGGTACTCATCCTTATGGCGTTGCTAGGATTATCAATCTTTTGATTGTGGCACCTTGTCCTTTCTCTTCTATTCTTGTTTTCATTCACGTTTAAATTTTTTACATGTGAACGTCCATTAACCCTCATCCATATCGGAAGATATACAAATTATATTTCAATGATTCAAGTGCAAGGAATGTAGAAAAGATGAATTACAAGGCCTTGGAGGTCCAATGACAAGGGTCTGATCTATGAAGGCTAAAGAGGCTCTAATTATATTTGTGGCAATTTTATTTGATGCAGGTCAAAGTGTTGAAGAACTGCAACCCAAGATGATGAATTGCTTAATGCAAATTATAGGAATGAAGGCTAGAGGGCTGTATTCAGTTCGAGCCCAATTTCTGTATGTAACTACTTGAGTCCGAATTAGTGAAATGGATCATGATGGCTGCATCTTTGTTTGGCCATTCTACACCTATATTTTTTTTGTCTTTCTTTAAGCTTGTGATAAGGCCCCTGTAACCTGTCTTAGTTTTTCTTTTTAGTACATGTTAAAATGGGCTGAACATTATTATTTTTGTTATTTTAGTTTATTAATAGTGGTGGGCTAAATTATTATGCTGATTTTTGGCCTTAAGTTAGGTCAGGTCTAAGCAAACTTATAAGCTGCTGCCGATTATAAAAGGAATACCCTAACTTTTGGAAAGTGGAATTCATAACATATTTGCTTTAAGTGTGAGACTTGTGCTCTTTTGGTTCTTCACAGAATCTTCAAACTTGTCAAGGGTACTCATCCTTGTGGCGTTGCTAGGATTATCAATCTCTTGATTGTGCTGCCTTGTTCATTCTCTTCTATTCTTGTTTTGATTCATGTTAAAATTTTTTACCTATGAACGTCCATTAACCCTTATCCACATCTGAAGATATACAAATTAGATTTCAGTTATTCAAGTGCAAGGAATGTAGAAAGGATGTATTACATGGCCTTGGAGGTCCAATGACAAGGGTGAGATCTATGAAGGCTAAAGAGGCTCTAATTATATTTGTGGCAATTTTATTTGAAGCAGGTCAAAGTGTAGAAGAATTGCAACCCAAGATGATGAATTGCTTAATGCAAATTGTAGGAATGAAGGCCTGAGGGCTATGTTCAGTTCGAGCCCAATTTCTCTCTCTAACAACTTCAGTGGAAATTGGTGAAAAGGATCATGAAGGCTACATCTATGTTTGGCCAATCTACACCTATATTTTTTTGTCTTTCTTTTTTTGAATTTAAGCTTGTGATAGGGCCCATTTAACCTATCTTAGTTTTTCTTTTCAGTACATGTTAAAATGGGCTGAACATTATTATTTTTGTTGTTTTCATTTATTAATAATGGTGGACTAAATTTTTATGGTGATTTTTGGCCTTATTGTAATGGACTTGAGTTGGGTCAGTTCTAAGCAAACCTGTAAGGTGCTGCCTATTATAAAAGGAAAACCCTAATTTTTGGAAAGGGGAATTCATAACATATTTACTTTAAGTGTGAGACTTGTGCTCTTTTGGTTCTTCATAGAATCTTCAATCTTATCAAGGGTACTCATCCTTGTGGTGTTGCTAGGATTATCAATCTCTTGATTGTGGCACCTTGTTCATTCTCTTTTATTCTTGTTTTGATTCATGTTTAAATTTTTTACCTATGAACGTCCACTAACCCTCATCCATATCTAAAGATATACAAATTAGATTTCAGTGATTCAAGTGCAAGGAATGTGGAAAGGATGTATTACGAGGCCTTGGAGGTCCAATGACAGGTGAGATCTATGAAAGCTAAAGATGCTTTAATCATTTTTGTTTCAATTTTATTTGAAGCCGGTCAAAGTGTAGAAGAACTACATCCCAAGATGATGAATTGCGTAATGCAAATTGTAGGAATGAACGCCTGAAGGCTATGTTCAGTTTGACCCAAATTTCTCTTTCTAACTACTTCAGTCCAAATTGGTGAAATGGATCATGAAGGCTGCATGTATGTTTGGCCAATCTACACCTATATTCTTTTTTGTCTTTCTTTTTTTGTATTTAAGCTTGTGATAAGGCCCATTTAACTTGTCTTAGTTTTTCTTTTTTGTACATGTTAAAATGGGCTGAACATTATTATTTTTTAGATTATTAATAGTGGTGGGCTAAATTATTATGGTGATTTTTGGCCTTATTGTAATGGACTTGAGTTAGGTGAGGTCTAAGCAAACTTGTATTGTGCTGCCTATTATAAAAGGAAAACCCTAATTTTTTGAAAAGGGAATTTGTAACATATTTGCTTTAAGTGTGAGACTTGTGCTCTTTTGGTTCTTCATAGAATCTTCGAACTTATCAAGGATACTCATCCTTGTGGCGTTGCTAGGATTATCAATCCCTTGATTGTGGCGCCTTATTCATTCTCTTCTATTTTTGTTTTCATTCACGTTTAAATTTTTTAGGTGTGAATATCCATTAACCCTCATCCGTATATGAAGATATACAAATTAGATTTCGGCGATTCAAGTATAAGGAATGGTGAAAAGGATGAATTACAAGGCCTCGGCGGTCGAATGACAAAGGTGAGATCTAAGAAGGCTAAAGAGGCTCTAAGTATATTTGTAGCAACTTTATATGAAGCAGGTCTAACTCTTGAAGAATTGCAGCACAAGATGATGAATTGCTTAATGCAAATTGAAGGAATGAAGGCTTGAGGGCTGTATTCAATTCAAGCCCAATTTCTCTATCTAACTACTTGAGTCCAAATTGGTGAAATGGATCATGAAGGCTGCATATATGTTTGGCCAATCTACACCTATATTTTTTTTTGTCTTTCTTTTTTTGAATTTATGCTTGTGATAAAGCTCATTTAACCAGTCATAGTTTTTCTTTTTAGTACATGTTAAAATGGGCTGAACATTATTATTTTTTTTGTTTTAGCTTACTAGTAGTGGTGGACTAAATTATTATGTTGATTGTTGGCTTAATGCAAATTGAAGGAATGAAGGCTTGAGGGCAATTTTCAATTCGTGGCCAATTTCTCTATCTAACTACTTGAGTCCAAATTGTGGAAATGGATCGTGAAGTCTGTGTCTATGTTTGGCCAATCTACACCTATATTTTTTTGTCTTTCTTTTTTTGAATTGAAGCTTGTCATAAAGCTCATTTAACCAGTCTTAGTTTTTCTTTTTAGTACATGTTAAAATGGGCTGAACATTCTCTAAGCAAAGTCGTAAGGTGTTGCCTATTATAAAAGGAAAACCCTAATTTTTGGAAAGGGGAATTCAGCACATATTTGCTTTAAGTGTGAGACTAGTGCTCTTTTGGTTCTTCATAGAATCTTCGAACTTATCAAGGGTACTCATCCTTGTGGTGTTCCTAGGCTTATCAATCTCTTGATTGTGGTGCCTTGTTCATTCTTTTCTATTCTTGTTTGATTCGCATTTAAATTTTTTAGCTGTAAATGTCCATTAATGCTCATCCATATATGAAGATATAGAAATTAGATTTTGGCAACTCAAGTCCAAGGAATGTTGAAAGGATGAATTGTAACACCCTAATTCTTAACCCAACTTTCTAGAACACATTAGGTTAATCATTAGGTCATTACCTCTTAGTCTCATCATTTTATAAAATACTTAGCGGAATTTACAGGTAAATTTTTTTTTTGAAAACATAAAGCAAAGTGAGAGCCGCGAACCTAACTATTCGAATAACAGAAATATAAGGCACGCGTAACAACCATTATAAAGCATAAGGTAAAGCACGTAACCAAAGAACAACAATCAGGATAACAAAGGAAACATTTCATTAATAATAATATAGTTGAAGTACATAGCTAGTCATACCCTAAGAACGGGAAGAGCTTGTAATACAGTGGAAATGAAATACAACAGAAAACACGAAAGCAGAAATAAATCATAACTGCTCGAGTGCACCTATGGTGAATAACCTCCAAAACAAAAGAAGGTTTATCCACTCTACATGTGGGTGTGTGCACTAAGCCTCCCCTACGACGGCAACTACTGGAACCGGGGGAAAGGTGGGGTGTAACCGATCCATGGACGCAGGGCAGCAGGAGTGGGTACACATGAAAACTGAGTGTGAGCTCCTCGATAGGGGCGCCTCTCAGCTCGCCTAGCCAGCCTCAGCTGTGTAACAGTCTCCTTGCTTTTGCTTCGCCTAGCATGAACTGAGGTGTAAGAGCAGAGCTCTCGCTATACATGTGTGTCGGCGGATCCTCGGATGGGTCATCCTCCGAGCTCGGGGATCGAGGCACGTAGTCCTGGAAGTCTCGAGGCATCGAACCACCAGTATACGTTCGCAGCATCCTCTCGTCTCGCGTCTGGGTGTGCTTAAAAACCATCGCATTGTTGTAAGGTGACATCAGGGAGAAACGGTAGCTCTGTACGGGGTGTGCAAAGGGGCGTCCGATGAACATGAAGAGTCGCACGGTGCACTGCCCCTCAAAATGATATGACCCATGGTCTGGGTCATAGTGAACCTCCCAAGTGGGTGTATCAACGAAGACCACGAACGTCGCCATCGATCTCTGAAGATGTGACGGAAGAAGAAAGAGAGAGGTGTAACACCCTAATTTTTAACCCAACTTTCTAGAACACATTAGGTTAAACATTAGGCTATTACTTCATAGTCTCATTCTTTCATTAAAATACTTAGCAAAAATTACGGGTAAATTTTTCTTTTTTGAAAACATAAAACAAAGTGAGAGCCGCGAGTTTAACTAATCGAATGACAGAAACGTAAAGCACGCGTAACGATCATAAACAACCATGTAAAATAACTCATACATCAGAAGAACATAGATCATGAAGATGACAGAAACATTTCATTAATAATAAAGTAGCTAAGTACATAGCTAGTCATACCCTTATAGAAACGGGCAGAGCTTGTAATACAGCAGGAAAGGAAATACAATAGAAAACAAGAAAGCAGAAATAAGCTATAACTACCCGAGTGCACCTATGGTGAATATCCTCAAAAACAAAAGGAGGTTTATCCACTCTACATGTGGTGTGTGCACTAAGCCTCCCCTACGACGTCAACTACTGGAATCCGGGAAATGGTGGAGTGTAACTGATCCATGGACGCAGAACAACAAGAGTGGGAACATGTGAAGACTGAGCATGGGCTCCTTGGTGGGGGCGCCTCTCGGCTCGCCTTGATAGCCTCGGCTGCGTAACGATCCCCTCGCTCATGTCTCGCACGAACTGAGGTGTAGGAGCAGAACTCTCACTATACATGTGCGTCGGCGGGTCCTCGGATGGGTCGTCCTCCGAACTCGGGGATCGAGGCACGTAGTCCTGGAAGTCTCGAGGCATCGAACCACCAGTATACGTCTATAGAATCCTCTCGTCTCGGGTCCGGAGCAGAACTACATCGTACACATCCTCAGGAACCTTGGGTTCAATTATAAAATAGTGATCATGCATATAAGGTTCAATTTAGGGTTTCTCAAACTAATTATCCAAGGCCCATTCCTTTTAGCATGCGTCTTGACATTGTAAATGCAACAGGTTATATCATGGATGCATGTCAATGCTCGAACATATAAGACAACACATCAAAGCATATAAACATAAATCATATGGCATGAGGGCATATAACTTTCAAGTGATTCATTCCTCAACTTCGTGACATCAATCATGGTACTTTAGCATATAAGCCACCCTAAAAATAATAACTAGGTTATGAACTCATACCTTAACTAGTCGTCACTAGCTCTTGCTTATTATCTTGAATAAGTGAAACATAAATAATAATCCCAACTCGCAAGTACGGGTAGGGGGCAGGGATCACCTCTCTTTAGGATATACCCTCTTTGAAACGCTTTGCTAGCCACGCATGGCCTCGCAATTTGTCCGCTTTGGTAGGCTGCATCTACTCATACCCTCACGGATTTGTCTCCTCCCGGGGGTACTTGGCCGAACTGGCACCTCCTGTAACATCCCCAAATTTATAACTAAGAATCTTAATTATCGATAGCAAAACCAAGAGAATCTGGACAAATGTTATGAAACACAACAAATAGACTACTTAAGTATGTCTAGAGAAAAATGCAAAGAATTACGAAAATGCCATCACTTAGTGGAAATTATGAAAATGCCCTTGCTATGTAAAGGAAATTACCAAACTACCCTTGCCTTATTAAATGACAAAGATACCCTTACTCTATGAATGGAATTACAAGAATATCCACTAACATCTTTGCACAAAACATGGAAACGTGTTTGCATAAAACATGGAAACATGTTTGCATAAAACATGGAGCATTTTCATCTAACATGTTTGCATAAAACATGGAAACGTGTTTGCACAAAACATGGAAACGTGTTTGCATAAAACATGGAAACATGTTTGCATAAAACATGGAGCATTTTCATCCAACATGTTTGCATAAAACATGGAAACGTGTTTGCACAAAACATGGAAACGTGTTTGCACAAAACAAGGAGCATTTTCATCCCAAAATTTAGCCAACATGTTTCCATAAATCATGCTCCAAGTGCTTTCCATCTTCTGTTAATTTCTCTAATCTTTCCACTATAAATACTCCTCAAACTCTCTTCAATTCAGAAACTCCCTAAGTGTTCTTTCTTTCTTATTCTATCATTCTTCTTATGTTCTTCAAAAACTTCTCTTGATCCTCTAAACTTCATCCAAACACTTCAATCCTAAGTCCAAACTTTCACTAGCCCTCACAAGAGTTACAATCTTTAGCTCTAGTGAGAAATATTTTCTTAAGCATTCAAGTTCTAGAGCCAAGATTCAAGGAGGGTCATCCACTCCAAAGACTCTTAAAGAAGAGAAGGACCCTTTTTAGACCCTACACAAGAGGTAGGAGCTTCATCTTTAATTGTTCAAGCATTGTTGGCTTCTAACCTTGATAGAATGCCTCAAGTTTGAGTTATTGTCAAAAGTTTTAAATGATTATTTGTAAAATATATTTTTAGAAATATGACATGTTCTATTCTGTTATGAGTACCCTTATGATGTTATCAAACTCAAATATAACTTGAAAAGATTGTATGTGAAACCTGATTTAATAAAGGTAACTTAAGACATGAAAATGGTAGGTGCTGGAAATTCTAGTTGTTTCTGGCAGCAGGTACTTCGAAAGCTACTGTTCATAAAATATTAAGTATCTCGACATTAAAATAATTTTACTATAAACTAGACTCATTATAGAACACTCTCCAAAAAGAATCATCTAAAATGGAGTTTTCTAGCTCAAGATATAAATTTTTAAAGTAGAGCCTAAGACTGAAACTTTAAATCTGACCTTGTAGTAGTAAAATAGATGTAACTCACTCTAGAAAAATGCAAATGGACTGATTTCAACTTTGTTGGAGAGCTAACACATATAGGAATACACCCATGTATGTTATGTATAAAGCTTTGTACCACGTAAATACAGAATGAGAAATAAATTTCGGGATAGTGTACTGTAAAAGTGCAGTTTGGAAAGGTTCTGGCTAAGGAAAGACTTGGTATTTAAGCATGTCCATTGTGACCCACCTCTCTTTCCTGGGAACCCTCCTATGCATGGTTTACAGTTGATTTACACTATTCCAAAGATGTAAATGCTAAAATTTGATGAGTTAGGAATTTGGAACTACCTTTACTAAGCTGAGATAACAAGTATACAGAGAATTATAAACTTTCTTCTAAAAGATGTCAAAACTATAAATAAAAGAATCAAGTCTTGTAAAGAGAGAATTTTAAGAATTTAAGTAGAATAATAATCTTCAAGAGTTATATGAAAGTCATAATAAAAATATATAAAGAACCTATAATAATATTTTGAAGTGCATTAATGTATTAATGGAATGCTAAGAGTACAAAGAACACTAAGAGAAAAGATAATACTAAGACATCCATTACCTCTTACGAACACTAGGAACTCAACTTGATAACTTTGGTTAGTTAATATGAATTATCTATGAAAGTGTTTACTATGAGATTTACATGATATTGTCCATGTTTTATGAAGTGATTTATAGTAATGTGAATGTATGGTGATGAATTATGAAATAATGAGGATGAATGATTGATTGCCCAGGGTTTATTGTGATTACATGATAATATGCATACATTCATTTCCAAAAGAAATAATAAAAGTAAAGTTTGAAAAAGTAGCAATGAAAGTCTGGAAAAGTGGACTTGAGCTAAACTCACGGCTTAACCCCCTAAACCGTTGAGATCACGGCAACGGAATGAAAACCAAAAAGGTTATGGCGACGGCCATGGTATGAGCTCATTACCCTTTTAGGGTGGTCTAAGGCATTGATGCATTCATCCCGTGAGTAATTAAGAAATATGTTGATGAAATAAATGAAAGATGATGATCACTAAACAAGTGAATGTTGAGGATGAGTAATCATGAAATGCATGCAACTCCTAAATGATTACTGCTTATTAGTGGTTTTACATTATATGCTTATATGTATGCTTGATGAAATATTGAATGAATATTTCTGCTAATGTTCAAGATTAGTTTAAAAGTAATTGCACTTCGGCTAATCACGTTTGTGAAAGTTTGATAATTGAATCCTTACCTGTTCACATTTTTATAATAAACCCGAAGTGACTGGGACGACAATGATGACACTTTTAGTACAAGTAGGAACTCCTACTGAGAAATCATGTATTTCTCACTCCTATGTTTATTTTCCGTTGTCGTTACCATAGACAGACGTGTCCACCTAAAGCAACGAGGCCGTAGCTGAGGAAGGAGGTAGCACGTGAAGATTTCAAACCGTTCAAGTAGGAGCATTCCGAGCTTTAGTTACATTATAGTTTGTGAGAAACAATTAGTAATAGTAGAACTTATATTGTTATTTGTAATGACTTATCAGTATGATATATGCCCTGTTGTGACTTATGTATTAAGTGATTATATTCCAGTTTATCTGATAATTGTTCTACACTTAGTCTTTTATTCTGCTTATTTAATTAAGTGCGCAATGTAACTTGATTATTATCTATAAAAGCGCTATGTATTTCACTTCTAATTCTGAGCTTAAGTTTTCAAAAAAAAAATTAATTTATTTAAAAAAAAAAACTTCCATTATTTTTCTAAGTTAATTTCAAAAGAAAATTAATACAAGGCATAAGTGACAACTAATAGAATCCAAATGTGAACTTAAGCACAGTGGGGTTCTATTAGGGTGTTACACCTCCTCTAGGGAAGCTCGTCTCAGTGCTTTGTCACATAAACATCTCCTGGGGGTGCTCGGCCGAACCGGTGTCACCCAGGGTTTTCAACTCATATGGTACTCATAAATCATTTCTTTTAGCCCTTTAAGGTTTGACAAAAATTCGGCAGCATAACAGCTGTTAAACCGAATTTCCTTCAAACTGCCACAAGCTAATCCACACATCATGTTCTCATGAAATCTAATGCTATGATAAACTTTAACATTTCATCAATCATTTTCTCATGCATCAAGCACATCTCATCATATAATTGCATCAAACAACACATCATAGCATTAACAACTTTTTAGTGTCTTATGCATTGACCCTTAAGGTCCCTAACTCACATTCTAAGTTATAAATCGTCAAACCTAATCTCTCGGGAACTTATAAGGTCTTAACTAAGTATTTCTCACCTCACACTATGATCAAGAACATCTCTAAACCTCAAGAGTGCAGAATTCATATTCCTAGCTTTACGGGTACCTAGGAGTCACAACAATGACCCTTTCTAAGTCCAGTTTGCTCCTAGGCATCAAGATCAAGTCCTAAACCATTTATGAGTCATTCCTACACATTTAAAGTATTTTAAAATTACTAAACCTTGCTGGGCAGAATCCAGAAAATTCAAACATTAAAAGATCTAGAACTCTCAAATTAATTCTTTTCTAGTTTCTAACTTCTCTTATCTTTCACATATGAGCTTTACCATCAATTATACTTAAACTCAAGCATATTATCATCATTAACACAGCTCATACAGTGGCTAAACATGGCAAGGCAGAATCGAAACAAACATCTCCATTTAAAGGCATCAAACACATTTTCTAAAGCACATAAAATACTAGTTTCTCTTGGAACCTTTTTAAAACTTTCAAAACTCATTTATAAATATTTTTAACATCTAAAATCATCAAAATATTTATGAGGGCAGTAGCTAAATCATACTTGTCTCAAGAGGTTCTAAATTCATAAAACTTAGTTCTATGCATTCCTTAAACTCATAAAAGTTTGGAAAAATTATACAACATAGTTTTCAATACTTAGAAACACCAAGACCCCTTAGGGCCGAAATATGAACCAAAGGAAATAAATATTTTTAGACCTTTGTTTGAGACAACAATGGGCAAGTCTTTGAGCTCTAGGTTCATTTAGGTGATGACATGAAAATAAACATGCTCATGCACTCATTTTAGGTTCCATTAGAAAGTAAAGTGATAGCATAAAATAAATATGAGGTGCAACATATTATTATCTTTGATATTTAGTGAGGACTTGAAATATAAACATGATAATGCATAGCTTGAAATATAAACATGATAATGCAAGTTCATTCATTATCTTGGTATTTAGTGATAGCAAGGAAGTAAACATGATATGCAAAGCATAAAGTAAACATGATGCAAGGTTCATTTTATGGTTAACTAGAGCTCATTCAAGACTTTAACAAGATAACAACCCAATACAATATCTCAAAGATCAAAATACCAAAACCAAAGTCTTACAAAAGAAAAAGAAAGTGAAACTAAGTCAAGTTCTTTATTAAATGCCCAAAACCCCTATCTAGAGAAAAATCTCTAGAACGTGCCGGCCAACTTTAAGGTTGACAAGGGTAGGCTTGGGCTTTTAGAAATCCTTAGATTAATTTTCTTAAGTTGAAAAACCATGTGAGCTAAGTATAGTATAGATGTAGTTATAAGAAAAGGAAAACTCAAGCTTTAGAGGTTTCTTTGAGATGAACACAAGGTCATCATCTAGAAACTCTCATCATCAAGCTATCATGCTCATACTCAAGGCCTCATGGCCGAAATGAAAGGAAAACAAAGAACCAAGGAAAAGTTTCAAAAGAAATCCAAGAGAAAGCTAGAGAAACTCATTTTTCAAGAAACAAAGTTTAGAAAACACTCCTACCTAGAGTGAAGATGAAATCTTTAAACTTTTGAAAAGGAAAACAAGATGATGAGCTCCTCCAAGAGGTAAGATAGCTTCGGCCAAGGGAGGGTGAGAAGGTTGGAGTTGTTTTTCAAGTGAGGTTGTGTTTGAGGTGTGGTGTTTGAGAGGTTTGATGATGGTTCAAGGCTATGGGGTGGTGTTTCAAGGTTGAGAGATGATGATGAGATGAAGAGAGGATGAAGATGAAGATGAAGATGAAAAGAAAGGAAGAACTCTCTTGGAACTTTGAGAGAAAAGAAAAGAACTAGCAAGACAACTCTAGAATTCTAAACTTAGCAAATGCTTCAAAGTGCAACTAAGCTATCACAAGCATCCTATTTATAGAAAAACAAAACCATGGGGCTCACCAAGGGGAGATGTGGCCGTGGCTTTTGAGAGGAAAAAGGGAGAGAAAAATATCTCTTACACAAGGTCATTCAAGCATGGTTTGAAGTATGGAAGCTATGCTACAAAGTATGGCTTGATGTGAGTCAATTTCCTATCAATTTTTATGAAATTAGGCTTCTAGAAACTTGACATGGCTGGAACTTTTCCAGCCACAAATAAATGGGAAAATGGGTTGTTTTAATTATTTATTCATGTGGAAATTCAAGCTTGATTGAAAGTTATGACAAGGTATAGTGTATGTGACTTGAGGTATGGCCTTGGAGTGTTGAAAAATTGAACATGTGATGCATATGGGAGGAGGGAGTGCACGGCTAGGTCTAGTACAACAAGGGAGAGGTGAGGTTTGATCATCTAATTGGGTGTTAATGGTAGGTTTGAATGTGTATTAGCTTAGGTACAAGGTTAAGAATAATTAAGCTTAAGTTTAGGTAACTAAGAATGTGTTTTAAGGATTTTATGACAAGATTAGGAGTGCTCATACATCACTAAAGAATTTTAAACTCATTTATGAATAAACAATGTGTAACACAATTCCATGATTTAAGGAATTGGAAAGAGAAAATACTATTCAAGATTCCATGACTAGGAGTCTTGAAATTAAAATATGATTTTAAGTTGTAATTAAGCACTTTTAGGTTCTAATCAACTTTAATAAATTATTTTGACTCAAGATTAATTAAGGAAATTAATTAACCTTCGATTAGAGCCTAATATTGCTTAGGTTTGCTTAATCACGAGATTAAGCGTAAAAACACGAAACTAGGGGCAAAACCGTAATTTTGCACTAATTTCGCCCGGGACCTCCGGGATCAAAACTAAAGTCATAGTCTACATAAAAATGCCTTTTAAAATCATCTGGAGAAGTTTCGGGTTCATCCGGCACTTGCAAACGGGTAAAACACCGCAGGGGCGTTTTGGTCATTTTGACCCGAAAACTCGAAAAATGAGATTTTCGATCCCGGGAAGGTATACAAGCCATCTAATCCCCTTCCAATATTGAGTTTGCCCTTCGAGTACTGCCGGATCGGCTTTCCTCGAATTCCGGGCTGAAAATGACCTCAGGGGCATTTTGGTCATTTTCACTCTAGCAGAAAAATCGGGGCGTTACAAGAGGAGTGAGAATTCTTGCAAAAGAATCTTAGTAGGAGTCTCCTATCCTAGGGTTACATCATTCACACCCTCAGGAGCCTTGGGTTTAATTCTAAAACAGTGATCATGCATATAAGATTCAATTTAGGGTTTTCCAAAACTAATTATCCAAGGTCCATTCCTTTTAGCATGCATCTTGACGTTATGAATGCAACATATTATATCATAGATGCATGTCAATACTTGAGCATATAAAACAACACATCAAAGCACATAAACATAAACCATGTGGCATAAGGGCATATAACTTTCAAGTGAATCATTCCTCAACTTCGTAACATCAATCATGGTACTTTAGCATAATAAGGCCACCCTAAAATAACTAGGTTATGAGCTCATACCTCAGCTAGTCGTCACTAGCTCTTGCTTATTATCTGAATAAGTGAAACATAATAAAATAATCCCGACTCGCAGGTACGGGTAGTGTAACACCCTAAAAATTATTTAAAAATTAATTTAAGCTTTTCTAGTTATAATTTCAAAAATCCGACAGACATAGCAATGATCAGGACAACCTAACCAATCTGTAAAAAAAAAAAAGTGAATAGTGTTTTGCGAGCCCTGCAAGCCCGCCGAAACAGCCAAAACCCTAGAATTAGGGCCCGGAGATGCCCGAAAATAAGAAATTATAGGATTGAGATTAGAAATAGGTAGGAATAAATATTTCATACTTCGAATTATTTTTCGGGCAATTTTTGATTTCCCGGGTACACTGTTTTACTGGTTCGATAGAATTTCGGTGTGCGGTTTTTAACACCGTAAAAGCTACTTGGTGGCCAAGTAAAGGTGAGCCAATTGAATGGCCAAGATTCATTCTTTGACTTTAAAACAAATCCTAACCATCCATCTCTTTATTTCTCTTATCTCCATGATGCAGCCACCATTGTTATCTTCTCCAAGAGCTCATGTTTTCATTTCAAATCATCAAAACCCTTGTCTAAAGTTCATAAAACACTAAACTCCCTTCACAAAACTTGTTCCACTCCTCTATATCTACCAAACTAACCGATTAGAATTTAAATCCATCAACTTTTCATACCTTAAGAGCTCATTATCAGCTGTTTAAGGAAGGGTTTGGTGTGGGTTTGAAGGCTTGGAAGTGAAGGGAATCAATCTTGGAGCCAAGATCTTTAAAGCTTCAAAGTGTAGGGTTTTCTTTGGCCTTTTTCTTTCCAAATTATTCTGTGAATTTTTTATGGGTTTTATTCCGAAATCTCTGTTTATATTTGATTATAATAGGTTGATACTGATGTATTAATTTTGGTGGAGTGTTTGGTGTTGTGGAAAAATCATTTTTATCAAAAGAGTGTTTGAATTGGTTTGCTGGAATTTCAGTCCTTTGATAGGCAGCAACTGTGCACGAATTTTCTGGTGTGATTGCAGGTATTTTCATGAGCTATAAAAATTATATATTGAAACTAGCATCCTAGGCTAGTTTCACTAATTTTCGTGAGCTCTGTTTTTGACTCCTAATGCTTCAAACAAAATTCAAGAACCGAAATTGTAAGCATGTTGCCTGGAAAGTTGAATCTGAAGCTAGGAAATTGTCTAATTTTGTTATCATAGTAAATGATGGAATTATCCTTTGAAATTTTTACAAAGTGCTGGAAACATTTTAAGTTTAGCCATGATTTTTTATCCTGAAGTGATTCATTCATTTGCTATGGTTAAAAATTAGTGAATTCTGGCATTGAGCTAAGGTTAAGTGGTCTATGACCACCAAATTTGTAGAATTTGTTGACAGAGTTAGAGGACTCTTCTTCCTATGAAATTTTTACAGGGCCTTGTGCACACGTTGAGGTGTCTTGGGTAATTTTTATAGCCCTGGCAATGGATGTTTGTTATGCATAATGAATTTTACTCTTTAGGCATGAATTCTGCCAACATGCTGTAATTGTGTTGAAATGAACTCAAGTATTGATTTGGTGACATAATGATTCTTGATTAAGTATGATGAGTGTGTATGCATGCTAGACAATTTAAATATTGATTTACGAGGTACAAATAAGAATTTCTTATGATTGAATGCCTATATGTGGCTTATGCATGCATTTGAAAAGAAGAAAGTGTAACGCCCCGATTTTTCTCTACTGCGCTAAATGACCAAAATATCCCTAGGTCATTTTGGATAAGAATTTAAGGCCGGATAGCCCGGGCCGTCCTCGACATTATGTTTTAATGACAGGATCATGATTATATGAGGTTTGATGAGCGGTTTGAGCAAGAACCGCGAATCCCCGATTTTTCCGTGTACAAATGACCAAAATGCCCCTGATGTCATTTTCACACGGAAATCAAAGACGGTCATTCTCGGCCATCCCAAGGGGTTTAGTTTGATGATTGAAGGGGATAAAATGTGTTGTGAATTATGATAGAGGTAAAAATTTCAATTTCTGAACTTTCGTGCGCCAAATGACCAAAATGCCCCTGCGGCAATTTGGCACGGAATTTAGTGCCGATTGAACCTGGCCATTACCCAAAAGTTAGAAAATGTTAATATTGATGGATGTTTGATATTCGGAAAAGGTTCGGGTAGTCTCAGGTAAATTTTATGTGAAATTACCATTTTACCCCTAGTTGGTGCTACTTAAGCGTAATTGGGTAAATAAGGATACATGGGCACTATTAGGCTTTAATTAAATATAATTAAATTTTATTTACTTATTGTGGGTCAGATTATTTATTTTAAATTATTTAAGGTCTAAAATTTATTTTGAAATTAAATTTCTATTTCAAATTTTATGATTCACTAGATTACAAAAAAAAACCTAATAAACTATGAGTTAGTGGATTTTCTCTACTTCCTTAATTTAGGGAACTATGTTAGTGCTTGTTTTTCAAATGGGACTTTTGTCAAACAAAGTTGTATGACCACTCCAAAAAAGTTGTCTTGAGTGCCTAAACCACTACAAACAACTTCCAACAAAAAGAATTCTTTTCCTAAATTAATTCCCTAATTTATGCTAACTAAAATTCTAATTCTTCCACTCAAAATAATATAAAATTTTCCTCCCCATTGCTCAAGGAGGCTACGGTTGCCTCATGGTCATTGTCCCCATTATTTTCAAATTTAATACACCAATACACACACAAAACACTCATTCTTACTATCTACTTTTTTGGTAAACCTAATTGTCCAAAAAAGTAGTCATATTCTCTCTAACCTAAACACTTCATCTTCTTCCTCTCCTCCACCTCCAAGAGCCACCATCTTCAACCTCCATCCAAGCTCTCCACCTCTAATCAACATATCTCCACCATGGATCAACTCCTAAACACTTAATCTTTCCATCTCCAAACACAAGAACACAAGAAAAATCCTCCTACTACCTTAACTCCTCTTGGCCGAAATCATCTTGCCCATCAAGAGAAGATTTTTCTTCTCTTTGTTTCATACAAGATCAAGCTTTCACTCTTGCAAACAAGAAACAACCATTGTAGGGATTTTGTTTTGATGTTTCATTTCTTTTCTTGGTTCATTTTCGGATTTATGGTTGGTTGAATGAATAAATTTTTACTCCTCTCATCTTCATCTATTTTCGGTTTTGGAACCTTCATATGAGTTCCCTTCATTTTCGATTTTTGGATGTCAATGGGAAGTTGAAACCGTGGCTTGATGATGAGGGTTTTGATGATGGTTTTGACACCATCAAGTATTTAACCTCTAGAGCTCAAGGTTTAGTATTTTTCGGTTTTACAAAGGCCATGAGAAATAAAATGTTTTGATGGTTTAGTTTTGGTTATCTATTCTTGGTTGTTCACAACCAAAGTTCAATGATGATGGTTCTTGATGGTAGTTGTGAAAACTACTATATTTTGAACCTCTAGAGCTTGAGTTTCGGTTTTGACTCCAAGATAACATATTAGTGTATTTAGTATGCTTTTTCGGTCTCTTTATGATTTTACTTGAGCTTGATGGTGAGTCCAAAGAAATGAGGTTCTTGGAACTATGAACAATAGGACTCTAAAGCTCACCATGTTTAAGATTGGTTGAGGACAAGAATCTAATCTTGAAAAGTTTCGAGCTTTAATGATTAAGATGTAAAAATGGATTTGCATACATGTTTACTTTCAAGTTACCACTTTAATCTTAAGAGATAATAATGAAAACCTTGCATGGCATGTTTATTTTGAGCCATCACCATAAACCTTGAAGATAATAATGGGTTTGCATAGCATATTTATTTTTCAAGCTATCATTCTAACTCCTAAAGATAAAAGTGGACTTGCATAGCATATTTATTTTCAAGTCATCACCTAAGACACTAAAGCTCAAAACTTGTCCTTGGATCTTAAATGTAAATTTGAACATGGCCACACATTTGTGTATATATATATACATACGGCTATGACACTATGAGGGATCCTTAAATGGGTTTACTTGATTTTAAGTTGAGATAGTTATTGAAAATTATACAAGTTGTTTTTTAAAGTTTTTTTTTTTGCAAGTTTTGGGACTCAAGTGTAGCAAGAATGGTGTTTTATGAACAAGGGAGCTATTAATGTGATTTGAGATGTTTAGTTTCTGTTTTAGCAAATTTATGTGAGTATTCAAGAGATAAAAATATTTTTAGGCATTTCCTATGACTCCAACAAAGCGAAGAGGAAAACTAGTAGCTAGAAGTTATCAAAAGTATAATTTTTGAATGATTTCGGAACTAAATTTTCGGTCACTGTTTCTAACTCATAAATTCTGTATGATTCTGTTTGGAGGTGTTTTAATTGGTAGAAAATGTTGTTACTTGTTGCAAAAATTATTTTTAACATCCTAGGGTAAGCTAGTAATGGAAACGAGTAAATTATGCAACTCTCTAATGCTCTTATGAAATGAAAATATAGCTACTGCCTAGATGATACAAACACTGTTAAGAGATGTTTAGGATGAGATAAATGTGAGGAAATCATTAGTAGTTGATGCAGAAATTATTTTAGGTATTTTGGAAAGACTAGAAAACTAGAAAGAACCGAAAAATGTAGCTTTGAGACCCGTAGAGTTTGATAAAATATGGCTACTGCATTGAGATCAATTATTTGGAAAATATTCTGTTTGGAAGTGGAATTAGATGTGAAAATTCCTATGGGAGGCAGTGTGAATTAATTGTTGACACTATAGAATAAATCGGAAACTAGAAAGGGTCAAAGACGTAAATTCTTGAACCCCGAAAACGTATATTTTATGGCTACTCCCCAAACTGTCCATCATCATTTAGAAGTGTTTTTTAAGTTGAAAATAGATGGAAATCATTGAGTATGACCTTTGAGATGCCTAAGAGAATAGTTACGGTATTTAGGTTATGTCGAGCTGAAGTTTAACCCCGTAAGACAAAGGGGTAATTGCCGATAACTTGGAATTGAATTTCATAATTAGTGATTCATGATGATTGGTTGTTCACCGCCCATATACATGTTTATGCATATTTTATAATGAACATAGCATGTACATTAGCTGAGTCCGGGCCTTGATTCCGGCATATTGGGTAGGAGCATATTTATCATCCCGCAAAGTGTTGATGACATGTGTTATATGATTATATGAATGTGAAGCATGAATATGTGTTTATGAATGAGGTTGTGAACCCGACTTATGCGACTCATTTGTGGTATGCTATGATCATAATGGATTGAGATGCATGATTTATATGACATTGGTGAGCATGAAATGTTAAGGAAAATATCATGATGATATCCGAAATGGAATGCTCATATTGCATCTGGATGATATATGAGGTTGTACATTCATGCTGCATTCTTGCATAGCATACCAAGACGCATTTCTCCTGCTTCAGTAGGGAGATAACAAAACCGTGAGGGTATGGTAGATGCAGCCTGCCAAAGCGGACAAATTTACTATGCACCAGGTGTAAGTAAATGCGTTTCAAAGAAGGAGATAATCCTAACCGCACTCTGGGAGTCGGAATATGATAGGTGATCCTTAAGCCCCCTAACCCGCACTTCGGGAGTCGGGATTTATTTATACTTATCTGGGATAAGTTGGAAACTAGTGACGACTAGTTAGGTATGAGCTCATAACCTAGAACTCTCACAGGAGAGAGCATTAGGGTGGCTACCGAAAACAGTATAGGAAAGAGGAAAGTTCATGCAAATCATCATGTGCATCAAGGAAATCATCACGTGCATCTTGCAAATTATCAAGCATACTTTACAATCATGATATGCATTTTACTGCGATTGATTAGTATAATTATCTATGATGTACTTGCATGTGGCATTGACATGCATTCCATGAATTGGTATGATGCATTCATGACATTCAGATTCATGCTAAAAGACATGGACCTTGGATAATGACTTTTCAAACTTAATAAAGAAACTTTACTTGTGCCCATTATTTTCATAATGAAAACCCAAGGTGCCTGAGGACGTAGATGATGACATATTGTTAGGAGGTGACAACCCTACTGAGATTCTTTTATAAGTTTCTCACTCCCTCTTTCTTGCATTCTTTCCACTACGTCTTCAGAGGCCGATGGCGACGTTCGTGATCTTCGTTGATGCCCCCACCTGGGAAATGCACTTTGACGCCACTCACCAGACTTATCATTTTGTGGGTCATTGTGCTGTTCGACTGTTCGTGTTCTTAGCACGTCCTTTTACACACCCGGTTACTAGTTATAGATTTTCTCCTGCCACTCCTTTTACTGACGAGCTGGTTTTCGAGCACGCACGTCCACGAGGAGAGCGCTGGCTGCACACATCCTACTGCTTCGTCTGTTCGAGGGTATCCTGAGTACGTTCCTCGTTCTCCTAGTTCGTTTAAGCCTAAGACGGACCCCTCAGAGGAGTCACCATCCCAACATTCCTCTGGCGGTTCCGCCCCTGCTTTTCCCATGGAGCTTGGAGATGACGGTGAGGGAGCAACTTCGGTCAGAGGTCCATCGAGGGGAGCTACCTCAGTCTATCGTGGGGCTGTTCGTCCTTGTCGAGGTGCCCATGTTCATCCATCCTATGGTCTCGGTAATGCTGAGGAGCTGACCCGTTTCATTGGCCGCACTTCCCCTTCTCCATAGAGACATTTTGATAGCCGAGGATGATTAGTGATCGCAGTGCCCTAGCACACTTAGTGGATAGCTTCCTTCGTTTTCCCCTATCTTGAGGTTATCCCACCTATGTGTGTAACACCCTAATTTTTAACCCAACTTTCTAGAACACATTAGGTTAAACATTAGGCTATTACTTCATAGTCTCATTCTTTCATTGAAATACTTAGTGGAAATTACGGGTAAATTTTTCTTTTTTGAAAACATAAAACAAAGTGAGAGCCACGTTCTTAGTCTAATCGAATAATAGGAATATAAAGCACGCTTAACACTCATAGAGAAACAGTAAATGGAAACATATAATAGCTGAGCATAAATCATCACAACAAGAGAAACGTTTCATTAATAACATAACTTAGAATACATAAGTAGTCATACCCTCATTGGGACGGGCAGAGCTTGTAATACAGCAGAAAGGAAGTACAATAGAAACAGAGAAACGTAAAGTAACATAAAGTAAACCATCACTACCCGAGTGCACCTATAGTGAATAACCTCAAAACAAAAGCAGGTTTATCCAGTCTACATGTGAGTGTGTGCACTAAGCCTCCCCTAAAACATCTGCTACTAGAACCCGGGGAAATGGAGTGTAACTGATCCAAGAACGCAAGGCGGCAGGAGTGGGTATACGTGTAGACTGAGCGTGAACTCCTCGTTAGGGGCGCCTCTTGGACGGATGTGTCAATGAAGACCACGAATGTCGCCATCAGTCTCTGAAGATGTGACGTAAGCGAGAAAAAGAAGAGAAAAGAGTGAGAATCTTACTAAAGAATCTCAGTAGGAATCTCCTATTCTAGGGTTACATCGTTCACATCCTCAGGAACCTTGGGTTTATTTATAAAAGGTGTTCATGCATATGAGATTCATTATTAGGGTTTATGAAACTATTTATCCAAGGTCCATTTCTTTTAGTATGCATCTTGATGTCATGAATGCAACATGTTTAAGCATGAATGTATGGCAATACTTGAGCACATAAATCAACGAATCACAACAATCTAGATTCATGCAAGTGGCATAAGGGCATATTACAACTCTTACTTTTCTCATACTTATGTGACTTAAAAGCATCATATCTCTTTTGTTCTTTTTCTCAAAAACCACCCTCTTAAAACATATCCACCTATTTCCAACCGATACACCGCCCCGGCGATTTTTATCATAACCTCCTATCTCCGTCTCACCTAATCGCCTAGGAATGAGCTCAATCCTAACTAGTCGTCACTAGATTTAATATGGGGTAAAATGAGGGGTAACATAAACATATTTCATTCTTTGAAACGTTCTCATGGCCTCGAGTGCACAAATAATTGTCCGCTTTGGTAAGGCTGCATCTGCACATACCCTCACGGATTTGCCTCCTCCTCACCGTAGCAGGAGAAGTACGTCTCAATGCTTGTCACATAAAAATATCCTGGGGATGCTCGGCCGAACCAGTGTCACCCAGGGTTTTCAACTCATATGGTACTTTAAAACATTTTTCAACCCTTTTAGGTTTGATAGAAATTGGCAAAGATAACGGCTGTTAAACTGAATTTCCTTCAAACCAAAATTCATGCCACAAGCTAATCACACAACTTAACATCTCAATAATCATTTCCTCACGTATCATCAATAAAACATTTTAGGGTTCATGCATCATCAAGCATATTCTTCTAATACATCATTCTCACATAGATAAACATCATAACATATATTTCAAACTCATCATTCTTACATAGATTATAGCATATATTCCAAACTCATCATAGCATATATTTTAAACACATCATACTCACATAGATAAACTCATGTATCATATATCATACTTGCATAAAATTAAGCATCATAAAAACTCAAGACTTCTTAATGTCTTATGCATCGAACCTTAAGGTCCTTAACTCACAATCTAAGTTATAAATCATCAAAACCTAGTCTCTTGGGAACCTATGAGGTTATAACTAAGTATTTCTCACCTCACACTATGGTCAAGAACATCTCTAGACCTCAAGGATGCAGAATTTAAAATCCCAACTTTACGGGTACCTAGGAGTCACAACAATGACTCTTTCTAAGTCCAGTTTGTTCCTAAAGCATCAAGATTAAGCCCTAAACCAATTATGAGTCATTCCTACACATTTAAACTAATTTAGAACCATGATTATCATTTCTAAACCTTGCTGGACAGAATCTAGAAAATTCAATCATTAAGGGATCTAAAACTCTCAAATTAATTCTTTTCTAGTTCCTAACTTATCCTATCTTTCACATATAAGTCTTAACATTATTTTTACTCAAACATAAGCATCTTATCATTATTAACACAGCTCATACAGTGGCCAAACATAGCAAGGCAGAACCGAAACAAACATCTCCATAAAAGACATGAAACACAATTTCTAAAGCACATACAATACTAGTTTCTCTTGGAACCTTTTTCAACTTTCAAAACTCATTTATGGACACTTTTATCACCTAAAATCATAAAAATACTTAAGAGGGTAATAGCTAAATCATTTTTATCTCAAGAGGTCCTAAATTCATAAAACTTAGTTCTACATATTTCTTATACTTACATAAGCTTAGAAAAATTATAAAACATAGTTTTCAATACTTGGAAACACCAAAGCCTCTTAGGGCCGAAATAGGGACCAAAAGCAATAAATATTTTTAGACCTTTGTTGAGACAACAATGGGCAAGTCTTTGAGCTCTAGGTTCATTAAAGTGATGACATAAAAATAAACATGCTCATGCACTTGTTTTAGTTTTTGCTAGAAAGTAAAGTGAGAGCATAAAATAAATATGTGATGCATTATATTATTATCTTTGATATTTAGGTGAGAACTTGAAACATAAACATGATAATGCATAGCTTGAAATATAAACATGATAATGCAAGCTCCTTTATTACCTTGGTACTTAGTGATAACAAAGAAAGTAAACATGATGTGCAAAGCATAAAATAAATATGGTATGCATTATATTATTATCTTTGATATTTAGGTGAGAACTTGAAATATAAACATGATAATGCAAGTTCCTTTATTACCTTGGTACTTAGTGATAGCAAAGAAAGTAAACATGATGTGCAAAGCATAAAATAAACATGATGCAAGGTTCATTTTAAGGTGATCTAAAGCTCATCCAAGACTTTAACAACATAATAACCCAACACATATCTCATTACAAAGAGAGCTTTAGAGTTCTTGAACCAAGTTCTCAAAAGAATTATGAGGTTCTTGAACATCATCATCAAGCTCAAAGAAAGCAAAACTTTTTGAACAAATAAAACTTCAAAGATCAAAAAGGAAAATGGTAACTGAAATGTTAAAGAAAGGAACAAAGAAACCGAAATCATAATAGCAAGAAAAGTAAAGGTATTCTTGAGTAAAAATCATTTTTGAGTTAGAAAATAAAGTTGGAACTCAAAGAAAATAAAACCTCAAGCTCTAGAGTTTCCTTTGAGATGAACACATAGTCATTATCTAGGAGTCCTCATCATTGAGCTATCATGTACTCATCAAGGCCAAGAGGCCGAAAATACAAGAAAGGGAAACCAAAGAAAGTTTCAAAAAGAAAACCCAAGAGAAAGCTAGAAAGAACTCATTTTCAAGAAGACAAAGTTTAGAAATCACTCCTACCTAGAGTGAAGACAAAAAGCTTGGACTTGAAGATGAAAATGATACGAGCAACACCTCCTAGGATGGTGATGATGATTCGGCCTTGATGAAAGAAAAAGGAAGGAAATGTGTTCTTGGTGAGCTTGTGTTTGAGAATGGAAGTTTAGGTGTTTGTATGATGATCCAAGGTGGTGGGGTGGTGTTTCAAGGTTGTGTGATGATGTTTCAAAAGGAAAAAGAAGAAGATGAAGAAGAAGAATGCTCTTGAGATTTGAGAGAAAAAGAAAGAACTTAGAGAAAAACTAAAAAACTAAACTTAGCAAATGAACAAAGTGTAGCAAAGGTTCATCTAGGCATGGTATTTATAGAGAAGAATAAGAGTGAATGAGTGGAGGAGAATGAATCCTCATGGAACATGAGGTGAGGCATGTGTGGAGGAGAATGAATCCTCATGGAACATGAGGTGAGAGAATTGCACTTTGATGACATGGCTTCAACCATAGTCTTTGGAGTGTGAAATAAAATTAAATTGTGATAAAATGGATGATGAATTTCGTGTGTCTGATGCAGCAAGGGAGGAGGGAGTTTTGGTCATGTAATAGTGTGTTAGTAATGTGTTTAGGGGTGTATTAGCTTAGGTGTAAGGTTAGGAGTCATTAAGCATAAGTTTAGGTGACTAAGAATGTGATTAGGAACCTTTATGACATGATTAAGGAGTACTCATACATATTTAGGAGATTTTAAATTCATTTTATGAATAAAACAATGTAGACAAAATTCCATAATTTAAGGAATTGGAGAGAGAAAACACTATTCAAGATTCCATGACTAGAAATCTTGAATTTAAAATAAGATTTTAAGTTGTAATTAAGCACTTTTAGGTTCTAATCAACTTTAATAAATTATTTTGACTCAAGATTAATTATGGAAATTAATTAATCTTCGATTAGAGCCTAATATTGCTTAGGTTTGCTTAATCACGCGATTAAGCGTAAAAACACGAAACTAGGGGTAAAATCTTAATTTTGCACTAATTTTGCCCGGTGTAACGCCCCGATTTTTCTCTACTGCGCCAAATGACCAAAATACCCCTAGGTCATTTTGGATAAAAATTTAAGGCCGGATAGCCTGGGCCATCCTCGACATCATGTTTTAATTATAGGATCAGGATTATATGAGATTTGATGAGTGGTTTGAGCAAGAACCGCAAATCCCCGATTTTTCCGTGTACAAATGACCAAAATGCCCCTGAGGTCATTTTCACACTAAATCAAGACGGTCATTCTCGGCCATCCCAAGGGGGTTAGTTTGATGATTGAAGGGGATAAAATGTGTTATGAATTATGATAGAGGTGAAAATTTCAATTTCTGAACTTTCATGCGCTAAATGACCAAAATGCCGCGATTTGGCACGGAATTTAGTGCCGATTGAACCCGGCCATTACCCAAAAGTTAGAAATGTTAATATTGATGGATGTTTGATATTCGGAAAAGGTTCGGGTAGTCTCAGGTAAATTTTATGTGAAATTACCATTTTACCCCTAATTGGTGCTACTTAAGCGTAATTGGGTAAATAAGGATACATGGGCACTATTAGGCTTTAATTAAATATAATTAAATTTTATTTACTTATTATGGGTCAGATTATTTATTTTAAATTATTTAAGGTCTGAAATTTATTTTGAAATTAAATTTCCATTTCAAATTTTATGATTCACTAGATTACAAAAAACCTAATAAACTAAGAGTTAGTGGATTTTCTCTACTTCCTTAATTTAGGGAACTATGTTAGTGCTTGTTTTTCAAATGGGATTTTTGTCAAACAAAGTTGTATGACCACTCCAAAAAAGTTGTCTTGAGTGCCTAAACCACTACAAACAACTTCCAACAAAAAGAATTCTTTTCCTAAATTAATTCCCTAATTTATGCTAACTAAAATTCTAATTCTTCCACTCAAAATAAAATAAAATTTTCCTCCCCATTGCTCAAGGAGGCTACGGTTGCCTCATGGTCTTTGTCCCCATTATTTTCAAATTGAATACACCAATACACACACAAAACACTCATTCTTACTATCTATTGTTTTTGGTAAACCTAATTGTCCAAAAAAGTAGTCATATTCTCTCTAACCTAAACACTTCATCTTCTTCCTCTCCTCCACCTCCAAGAGCCACCATCTTCAACCTCCACCCAAGCTCTCCACCTCTAATCAACATATCTCCACCATAGATCAACTCCTAAACACTTAATCTTTCCATCTCCAAAACACAAGAACACAAGAAAAATCCTCCTACTACCTTAACTCCTCTTGGCCGAAATCATCTTGCCCATCAAGAGAAGATTTTTCTTCTCTTTGTTTCATACAAGATCAAGCTTTCACTCTTGCAAACAAGAAACAACCGTGGTAGGGATTTTGTTTTGATGTTTCATTCCTTTTCTTGGTTCATTTTCGGATTTATGGTTGGTTGAATGAATAAATTTTTACTCCTCTCTTCTTCATCTATTTTCGGTTTTGGAACCTTCATATGAGTTCCCTTCATTTTTGATTTTTGGATGTCAATGGGAAGTTGAATCCGTGGCTTGATGATGAGGGTTTTGATGATGGTTTTGACACCATCAAGTATTTAACCTCTAAGAGCTCAAGGTTTAGTATTTTTCGGTTTTACAAAGGCCATGAGAAATAAAATGTTTTGATGGTTTAGTTTTGGTTATCTATTCTTGGTTGTTCACAACCAAAGTTCAATGATGATGGTTCTTGATGGTAGTTGTGAAAACTACTATATTTTGAACCTCTAGAGCTTGAGTTTCGGTTTTGACCCCAAGATAACATATTAGTGTATTTAGTATGCTTTTTCGGTCTCTTTATGATTTTACTTGAGCTTGATGGTGAGTCCAAAGAAATGAGGTTCTTGGAACTATGAACAATAGGACTCTAAAGCTCACCATGTTTAAGATTGGTTGAGGACAAGAATCTAATCTTGAAAAGTTTCGAGCTTTAATGATTAAGATGTAAAAATGGATTTGCATACATGTTTACTTTCAAGTTACCACTTTAATCTTAAGAGATAATAATGAAACCCTTGCATGGCATGTTTATTTTGAGCCATCACCATAAACCTTGAAGATAATAATGGGTTTGCATAGCATATTTATTTTTCAAGCTATCATTCTAACTCCTAAAGACAAAAGTGGACTTGCATAGCATATTTATTTTCAAGTCATCACCTAAGACACTAAAGCTCAAAACTTGTCCTTGGATCTTAAATGTAAATTTGAACATGGCCACACATTTGTGTATATATATATACATACGGCTATGACACTATGAGGGATCTTTAAATGGGTTTACTTGATTTTAAGTTGAGATAGTTGAGATAGTTATTGAAAATTATACAAGTTGTGTTTTTAAAGTTTTCTTTTCGCAAGTTTTGGGACTCAAGTGTAGCAAGAATGGTGTTTTATGAACAAGGGAGCTACTAATGTGATTTGAGATGTTTAGTTTCTGTTTTAGCAAATTTATGTGAGTATTCAAGAGATAAAAATATTTTTGGCATTTCCTATGACTCCAACAAAGCGAAGAGGAAAACTAGTAGCTAGAAGTTATCAAAAGTATAATTTTGGAATGATTTCGGAACTAAATTTTCGGTCACTGTTTCTAACTCATAAATTCTGTATGATTCTGTTTGGAGGTGTTTTAATTGGTAGAAAATGTTGTTACTTGTTGTAAAAATTATTTTTAACATCCTAGGGTAAGCTAGTAATGGAAACGAGTAAATTATGCAACTCTCTAATGCTTTTATGAAATGAAAATATAGCTACTGCCTAGATGATACAAACACTGTTAAGAGATGTTTAGGATGAGATAAATGTGAGGAAATCATTAGTAGTTGATGCAGAAATTATTTTAGGTATTTTGGAAAGACTAGAAAACTAGAAAGAACCGAAAAATGTAGCTTTGAGGCCCGTAGAGTTTGATAAAATATGGCTACTGCATTGAGATCAATTATTTGGCAAATATTCTGTTTGGAAGTGGAATTAGATGTGAAAAATCCTATAGGAGGCAGTGAGAATTAATGTTAGCACTATAGGAGAAATCGGAAACTAGAAAGGGCCAAAGACGTAAATTCTAGAACCCCGAAAACGTATATTTTATGGTTACTGCCCAAACTATCCAGCATCATTTAGAAATGTTTTTGAAGTTGAAAATAGATGGAAATCATTGAGTATGACCTTTGAGATGCCTAAGAGAATAGTTACGGTAATTAGGTTACGTCGAGCCTAAGTTTTAACCCCGTAAGACAAAGGGGTAATTAATGAGAACTTGGAATTGAATTTCATAATTGGTGATTCATGATGATTGGTTGTTCACTGCCCATATACATGTCTATGCATATTTTATAATGAACATAGCATGTACATTAGCTGAGTCCGGCCCCTGATTCCGCCATATTGGGTAGGAGCATATTTATCATCCCAAAGTGTTGATGACATGTGTTATATGATTATATGAATGTGAAGCATGAATATGTGTTTATGAATGAGGTTGTGAACCCGACTTATACGACTCATTTGTGGTATGCTATGATCATAATGGATTGAGATGCATGATTTATATGACATTGGTGAGCATAAAATGTTAAGTGAAATATCATGATGATATCCTAAATGGAATGCTTATATTGTATCTGGATGATATTTGAGGTTGTACATTCATGCTGCATTCTTGCATAGCATACCGAGACGCATTTCTCTGCTTCAAGAGGGGAGATAACAAAACCGTGAGGGTATGGTAGATGCAGCCTGCCAAAGCGGACAAATTTACTATGCACCGGGTGTAAGTAAATGCGTTTCGAAGAAGGAGATAATCCTAACCGTACTGGGAGTCGGAATATGATAGGTGATCCTTAAGCCCCCTAACCCACACTGGGAGTCGAAATTTATTTATACTTATCTGGGATAAGTTGGAAACTAGTGACGACTAGTTAGGTATGAGCTCATAACCTAGAACTCTCATAGGAGAGAGTATTAGGGTGGCCGCATAGAAAAGTATATGAAAGAGGAAAGTTCATGCAAATCATCATGTGCATCAAGGAAATCATCACGTGCATCTTGCAAATTATCAAGCATACTTTATAATCATGATATGCATTTTACTGTGATTGACTTAGTATAATTCTCTATGATGTACTTGCATGTGGCATTGACATGCATTCCATGAATTGGTATGATGCATTCATGACATTCAGATTCATGCTAAAAGACACGGACCTTGGATAATGACTTTTCGAACTTAATAAGGAAACTTTACTTGTGCCCACTATTTTCATAATGAAAACCCAAGGTGCCTGAGGACGTAGATGATGACATATTGTTAGGAGGTGAAAACCCTACTGAGATTCTTTTATAAGTTTCTCACTCCCTCTTTCTTGCATTCTTTCCACTACGTCTTCAGAGGCCGATGGCGACGTTCGTGATCTTCGTTGATGCTCCCACCTGGGAAATGCACTTTGACGCCACTCACCAGACTTATCATTTCGTGGGTCGTTGTGCTGTTCGATTGTTCATGTTCTTAGCACGTCCTTTTACACACCCAGTTACTAGTTATAGATTTTCTCCTGCCACTCCATTTACTGATGAGCTGATCTTCGAGCATGCCCGTCCGCGAGGAGAGCAGTTTCGTCGTACACATCCTACTGCTTCGTCTGTTCATGGGTATCCTGAGTACGTTCCTCATTCTCCTAGTTTCGCCCGAGCCCTGAGATGCACCCTCGGAGGAGTCACCATCCCAACACTCCTCTGGCGGTTCCGCCCCTGCTTTTCCCATGGAGCTTGGAGATGACGGTGAAGGAGCAACTTCGGTCAGAGGTCCATCGAGGGGAGCTACCTCAGTTTATCGTGGGGCTGTTCGTCCTCGTCGAGGTGCCCATGTTCGTCCATCCTACGGTCTCGGTAATGCTGAGGAGCTGACCCGTTTCATTGGCCGCACTTCCCCTTCTCCATAGAGACATTTTGATAGCCGAGGATGATTAGTGATCGCAGTGCCCTAGCACACTTAGTGGATAGCTTCCTTCGTTTTCCCCTATCTTGAGGTTATCCCACCTATGTGCACCCCAGTAGACTTAGTAGTGAAGAGTGGTCCTTAGTCTATTTAAATTTCCGCACTACTTTATGCACTTTGTTTCTTTTCTGTTTTGTGGATTAATGTATCATCCTAACTGTTAAGGATGAAGATATCATTATTCATTACTACGTGTTTGGTGTGTAAGGATGTTGTTATTACATGAATTCATGACGATTATCTATGAATGTGATACTATGGGTTTAAATATCATGTGCTTGCTCGCGATGTATAGGACGCTGTTCATTTTCTGATATCTGAGGCTCACTATTTTGTTTAAGATTCAAAAAATCTTTAGCCGTATTTTTGCTAAGTATTTTACAAATGCAAGGTTAAGAACTAGAACAAAAGAGTAATAACTAATAATTAACTCAAAATGCGACCTAGGCGTGTTGGGTTAAATATTAGGGTGTTACATTTTGGTATCAGAGCAGTTCGATTCTCATGGAGCCTGAGGATTGGACTGACTATGCTTCTTAAGCATAATGCGTTAGTTTTGTCATGTGTAGTTGCTTTATTGATAGGATAAGCTATAGGGTAGAGAGACATGACAGCTGTTTGTGGAAATGTACCATGATAACTAGCTCACTTTACATAGAGTATTGAGCCTGATCAACTCAGTGTTTGTTGTTCTGTGTGTTCAGGGATCAATGGTACGACCACGACAGAATAGGACTCCAGGCGGAGGCGAACAGGGTAATGAGACTGCTGAAGCTCTTAGGGAAATGGCTAGGGCTATGCAGATGATGTTCGAACGGATGGATCAACGGGGAGATGCCGGGCCACCTGTCTTGTGAAGGTCTTGAGCAAGCCCGCTTTGGGGAATTCCGCAAGGCTAATCCACCATCATTTCGAGGGACCATGAACCCAAACCATGCAGAAGAATGGATTAAAAGCATGGAGAAGATCTTTTCTGTGATCACTTGCACCGAGGAACAAAAGGTAACTTTTGCTGCCTACATGTTAGAGGCGGATGCTGAGTTCTGGTGGAATGGTACCCGAAGATTACTAGAAGCATCTGACACTGCAATGAATTGGGAATTATTCAAGGCCTACTTTTACGAGAAGTATTTTCCTGAATCTGTGAGGAATGCCAAGGATATAGAATTCATGCAGCTAACCCAAGGAGGCATGAGTGTTGCCCAGTATACTGCAAAGTTCGAAGAGCTAATCAAGTTCTCAAGGGTTTTTCAAGGGAACCCTGATGAAGTTTGGAAATGTGTCAAATATGAAGCAGATTAAAGCGAGAGATCAATATCATTTGTTGCACACATGGAAATTAGGGATTTCCCCATACTGGTCAACAAATGTCGTATTATCGAGGAGGGGCATAAGAAGTTGAATGTATCAAGGGCTGAGAATTTCAGTAAGAAGATGGCACCTCAAGCTCCGAGGTTCAAGCCTCAATCCAAACCATCGCTCAGGCCACACCCTAGGCCGCAGTTCAGGCCCCAAGGCCCTAGGAATGATTTTCATCATGGAGGGTCTAGTGGTTCCAAGGGCAAGGCGCCACAAAGAACCCCAGCTGCACCCCCTAGGCCTGCACCTGTTGCTCTATGCCCCAAGTGTGGGAAGCCGCACGGAGATCGTCCTTGCTTGATGGGCCAAGGAGTTTGCTTCAAATGTGGGAAACCTGGTCATTTTGCTAGAGAATGCACCGAGAGGAACCCGAGGGCCCCTAACCCCAGGCCGCAACACCAAGGGAGGGTCTTTACCCTCAATGCAAAAGATTCGACAAAATCCAGAAGCCTCATAGAAGGTAAGTGTGAAATGAATGGTAGGACCTTAATTGTACTATTTGATTCTGGCGCAACCCACTCCTTCATATCACATGATAGTGTCAACTCCTTGCATTTACATGTGTCAGAACTTCCCTTTGATCTTACTGTTTCTACACCTACTGGTAAACCTGTTAGGACTTGTAGATGTTGCTTAAGTTGTCGTTTCATTGTAAAAGGTAGACCTTTTGTTCAAGATCTAGTTTGTTTACCTATGCATGATTTAGACATGATCCTCGGCATGGATTGGCTTTATGCTAACCGTGTATTGTTGAACTGCTATACCAGTGTCCACATCTTCCTCCCTATCCCTAGTGTGTCTAATGCATCTTTAAAACTTTATTTGAATGTCAGTAGAGGTTAATTGTTATGGGGATGAGAGTAAGGGTACATTCTCCTAGCCATGACGATGTGGACTTTGAGCAAGATATTGATGATGTGCCCGTAGTAAGAGAATACCCTGAAGTATTTCCGGATGAGATACCTGAGTTCCCTCCAGTTAGGGAGGTAGAGTTTTCGATTGAGTTAGTGCCAGGAACAGGACCCATATCCATTGCACCCTATAGGATGTCGCCCCTAGAATTAACTGAATTAAAGACTCAATTAGAGGAGCTTTTGGAAAAGAGGTTTGTAAGGCCTAGTGCATCACCATGGGGAGCCCCTGTCCTATTCGTCAAAAAGAAAGATGGAAGCATGAGGCTTTGCATAGACTATAGGCAGTTGAACCGAGTGACCGTGAAGAACAAGTACCCTCTACCTAGGATTGATGACTTGATGGATCAACTAAGGGGAGCAGTAGTGTTCTCAAAGATTGACCTAAGATCGGGATATCACCAAATTAGGGTAAGAGATGAGGACATACCTAAGACTGCTTTTAGGACTCGGTATGGCCACTTTGAATTCACAGTGATGTCATTTGGATTGACCAACGCTCCTGCTGTGTTTATGGATTACATGAATAGGATTTTCAGGCCCTATTTGGATCAATTTGTGGTTGTTTTCATAGATGATATACTCATCTACTCGAAGACCCCCGAAGAGCATGAGCACCATTTAAGGATAGTATTAGAGATTTTGAAAGAGAAGAAGTTGTATGCAAAGTTATCTAAGTGTGAATTCTGGTTGGAAGAAGTAAAATTTTTAGGACATGTAGTTTCAAAGGGAGGTATCGCAGTTGACCCTAGTAAGATAGAAGCAGTAATGAGCTGGGAGAGACCAACCACAGTGACAGAGATACGAAGCTTCTTAGGATTAGCTGGATATTACCGTAGATTCATTAAAGAATTTTCTCGGATTTCCTTGCCCTTGACCAAGCTTACAAGGAAGAGTGCCCCTTTTGAATGGACTACAGAATGTGAGCAAAGTTTTCAAGACCTAAAGGTGAGGTTAACCACAACCCCAGTGTTAGTTTTACCTGACCCTAATGAATCCTTCGAAGTTTACTGTGATGCGTCAGGAAAAGGCTTGGGATGTGTGCTGATGCAAAATAGGCAAGTGGTGGCCTATGCATCCCGACAACTCAAGCCTCACGAAGCAAACTACCCCACCCATGACCTAGAATTGGCCGCAGTTGTGTTTGCCTTGAAGGTATGGAGACACCACTTATATGGGGTGAAGTTTGAGGTATTTTCTGATCATAAGAGTCTCAAATACCTTTTCGATCAGAAGGAGTTGAATATGAGGCAGAGGAGATGGATGGAATTTCTGAAGGATTATGATTTTGGATTAAACTATCATCCCGGAAAGGCCAATGTGGTGGCCGATGCCCTGAGTCGGAAGTCACTGCATCAGTCTCAAATGATGGTTAAGGAGGCGGAATTGATTGAGAAGTTTAGAGACATGAACTTAGGGATGACTCTAACAACCAAAAGCTTAAGGATGTGTCACCTCAGCGTAACCAGTGAGTTCAAAGAGAGAATCACCCAGGCCCAACAAGAGGATGAGGAGTTTAAGGAGACATTAGAGGCGGTAGAGAATGGAAAATTGAAGGGTTTCTCCCAAGGAGCTGACAAGATATGGAGATTTGAGGGCCGGATTTGTGTGCCGGCAAGTGGTGACCTCCGAAAGGGGATTTTGGAGGAGGCTCACAAAAGCCATTTTACTATTCATCCTGGTACAACCAAGATGTATCAAGATTTGAAAAAGATGTTTTGGTGGCCTGGTTTGAAGCGGGACGTGGTAGCATGGGTGAATAAGTGCTTGGTCTGTCAAAAGGTGAAGATTGAGCACCAAAGACCTTCTGGGATGCTGCACCCCTTGTCAATTCCTGAATGGAAATGGGACAGCATCTCTATGGATTTTGTAACGGGATTGCCTAAGACCCAAGTTGGCCATAACGCCATATGGGTAATTGTAGATCGGCTGACTAAGTCGGCCCACTTTTGCCCATTAAGGTGACTTATTCCTTGGATAAGTTAGCACAATTGTACATCCAAGAGATAGTGAGGTTACACGGAGTACCGTCGACTATAGTCTCTGACCGAGATCCGCGGTTTACATCACGATTTTGGGGAGCCTTTCAAACAGCTTTTGGTTCAAAGTTGTGTCTAAGCACGGCTTACCACCCTCAGACAGATGGCCAATCGGAAAGAACAATACAAACCTTGGAAGATATGTTGAGGGCATGTGTGTTAGACCAAAGGGGGAGTTGGGATAGGTACTTGCCATTGATCGAGTTTGCATATAACAACAGTTATCATGCAAGCATCGGTATGGCACCGTACGAGGCATTGTATGGAAGGAAGTGTCAATCGCCATTATGTTGGTATGAACCCGGTGAACAGGGCATGTTAGGGCCCGAGGTTGTAAGGGAAACTACGGTGCAAATCAAGAGGATTAGAGATAAAATCCTGACTGCTCAAAGTCGACAGAAAAGCTATGCGGACAAGCGGCGAAAGCCATTGGAATTCCAGGAGGGGGAACATGTATTCCTTAAGATTACCCCCACAACAGGCATAGGGCGAGCCATGAAAGTTAAGAAGTTGAGCCCTAGGTTTTACGGTCCTTTCGAAATCCTTAAAAGAGTCGAATTGATAGCTTATCAGATAGCCTTGCCACCCAACTTGTCAAACCTACACGATGTTTTCCATGTTTCCCAGCTGAGAAAATACCAGTCCGACCCTAGTCATGTGTTTGAGCCAGAACAGGTACAATTAAGGGAAGACCTAACTTTCAATTTGCCGCCCACAAGGATCTTGGACAAGGGAGTCAAGCAATTGAGAAGTAAAACCGTACCCTTGGTCAAGGTAGCATGGGGACAGGGAAAAGAGGAGGAGTGCACATGGGAGCTAGAATCAGAGATGAGGTCGCAATATCCGGAATTATTCACAGGTAACAAATTTCGAGGGCGAAATTTTTCTTAGGAGGGGGGAAATGTAACGCCCCGATTTTTCTCTACTGCGCCAAATGACCAAAATACCCCTAGGTCATTTTGGATAAAAATTTAAGGCCGGATAGCATGGGCCATCCTCGACATCATGTTTTAATTATAGGATCAGGATTATATGAGATTTGATGAGTGGTTTGAGCAAGAACCGCAAATCCCCGATTTTTCCGTGTACAAATGACCAAAATGCCCCTGAGGTCATTTTCACACGGAAATCGAAGACGGTCATTCTCGGCCATCCCAAGGGGGTTAGTTTGATGATTGAAGGGGATAAAATGTGTTATGAATTATGATAGAGGTGAAAATTTCAATTTCTGAACTTTCATGCGCTAAATGACCAAAATGCCCCTGCGGCGATTTGGCACGGAATTTAGTGCCGATTGAACCCGGCCATTACCCAAAAGTTAGAAATGTTAATATTGATGGATGTTTGATATTCGGAAAAGGTTCGGGTAGTCTCAGGTAAATTTTATGTGAAATTACCATTTTACCCCTAATTGGTGCTACTTAGCGTAATTGGGTAAATAAGGATACATGGGCACTATTAGGCTTTAATTAAATATAATTAAATTTTATTTACTTATTATGGGTCAGATTATTTATTTTAAATTATTTAAGGTCTGAAATTTATTTTGAAATTAAATTTCCATTTCAAATTTTATGATTCACTAGATTACAAAAAAACCTAATAAACTAAGAGTTAGTGGATTTTCTCTACTTCCTTAATTTAGGGAACTATGTTAGTGCTTGTTTTTCAAATGGGATTTTTGTCAAACAAAGTTGTATGACCACTCCAAAAAAGTTGTCTTGAGTGCCTAAACCACTACAAACAACTTCCAACAAAAAGAATTCTTTTCCTAAATTAATTCCCTAATTTATGCTAACTAAAATTCTAATTCTTCCACTCAAAATAAAATAAAATTTTCCTCCCCATTGCTCAAGGAGGCTACGGTTGCCTCATGGTCTTTGTCCCCATTATTTTCAAATTGAATACACCAATACACACACAAAACACTCATTCTTACTATCTATTGTTTTTGGTAAACCTAATTGTCCAAAAAAGTAGTCATATTCTCTCTAACCTAAACACTTCATCTTCTTCCTCTCCTCCACCTCCAAGAGCCACCATCTTCAACCTCCACCCAAGCTCTCCACCTCTAATCAACATATCTCCACCATAGATCAACTCCTAAACACTTAATCTTTCCATCTCCAAAACACAAGAACACAAGAAAAATCCTCCTACTACCTTAACTCCTCTTGGCGCAAATCATCTTGCCCATCAAGAGAAGATTTTTCTTCTCTTTGTTTCATACAAGATCAAGCTTTCACTCTTGCAAACAAGAAACAACCGTGGTAGGGATTTTGTTTTGATGTTTCATTCCTTTTCTTGGTTCATTTTCGGATTTATGGTTGGTTGAATGAATAAATTTTTACTCCTCTCTTCTTCATCTATTTTCGGTTTTGGAACCTTCATATGAGTTCCCTTCATTTTTGATTTTTGGATGTCAATGGGAAGTTGAATCCGTGGCTTGATGATGAGGGTTTTGATGATGGTTTTGACACCATCAAGTATTTAACCTCTAAGAGCTCAAGGTTTAGTATTTTTCGGTTTTACAAAGGCCATGAGAAATAAAATGTTTTGATGGTTTAGTTTTGGTTATCTATTCTTGGTTGTTCACAACCAAAGTTCAATGATGATGGTTCTTGATGGTAGTTGTGAAAACTACTATATTTTGAACCTCTAGAGCTTGAGTTTCGGTTTTGACCCCAAGATAACATATTAGTGTATTTAGTATGCTTTTTCGGTCTCTTTATGATTTTACTTGAGCTTGATGGTGAGTCCAAAGAAATGAGGTTCTTGGAACTATGAACAATAGGACTCTAAAGCTCACCATGTTTAAGATTGGTTGAGGACAAGAATCTAATCTTGAAAAGTTTCGTGCTTTAATGATTAAGATGTAAAAATGGATTTGCATACATGTTTACTTTCAAGTTACCACTTTAATCTTAAGAGATAATAATGAAACCCTTGCATGGCATGTTTATTTTGAGCCATCACCATAAACCTTGAAGATAATAATGGGTTTGCATAGCATATTTATTTTTCAAGCTATCATTCTAACTCCTAAAGACAAAAGTGGACTTGCATAGCATATTTATTTTCAAGTCATCACCTAAGACACTAAAGCTCAAAACTTGTCCTTGGATCTTAAATGTAAATTTGAACATGGCCACACATTTGTGTATATATATATACATACGGCTATGACACTATGAGGGATCTTTAAATGGGTTTACTTGATTTTAAGTTGAGATAGTTGAGATAGTTATTGAAAATTATACAAGTTGTGTTTTTAAAGTTTTCTTTTCGCAAGTTTTGGGACTCAAGTGTAGCAAGAATGGTGTTTTATGAACAAGGGAGCTACTAATGTGATTTGAGATGTTTAGTTTCTGTTTTAGCAAATTTATGTGAGTATTCAAGAGATAAAAATATTTTTTGGCATTTCCTATGACTCCAACAAAGCGAAGAGGAAAACTAGTAGCTAGAAGTTATCAAAAGTATAATTTTGGAATGATTTCGGAACTAAATTTTCGGTCACTGTTTCTAACTCATAAATTCTGTATGATTCTGTTTGGAGGTGTTTTAATTGGTAGAAAATGTTGTTACTTGTTGTAAAAATTATTTTTAACATCCTAGGGTAAGCTAGTAATGGAAACGAGTAAATTATGCAACTCTCTAATGCTTTTATGAAATGAAAATATAGCTACTGCCTAGATGATACAAACACTGTTAAGAGATGTTTAGGATGAGATAAATGTGAGGAAATCATTAGTAGTTGATGCAGAAATTATTTTAGGTATTTTGGAAAGACTAGAAAACTAGAAAGAACCGAAAAATGTAGCTTTGAGGCCCGTAGAGTTTGATAAAATATGGCTACTGCATTGAGATCAATTATTTGGCAAATATTCTGTTTGGAAGTGGAATTAGATGTGAAAAATCCTATAGGAGGCAGTGAGAATTAATGTTAGCACTATAGGAGAAATCGGAAACTAGAAAGGGCCAAAGACGTAAATTCTAGAACCCCAAAAAAACGTATATTTTATGGTTACTGCCCAAACTATCCAGCATCATTTAGAAATGTTTTTGAAGTTGAAAATAGATGGAAATCATTGAGTATGACCTTTGAGATGCCTAAGAGAATAGTTACGGTAATTAGGTTACGTCGAGCCTAAGTTTTAACCCCCGTAAGACAAAGGGGTAATTACCGAGAACTTGGAATTGAATTTCATAATTGGTGATTCATGATGATTGGTTGTTCACTGCCCATATACATGTCTATGCATATTTTATAATGAACATAGCATGTACATTAGCTGAGTCCGGCCTTGATTCCGGCATATTGGGTAGGAGCATATTTATCATCCCATAAAGTGTTGATGACATGTGTTATATGATTATATGAATGTGAAGCATGAATATGTGTTTATGAATGAGGTTGTGAACCCGACTTATACGACTCATTTGTGGTATGCTATGATCATAATGGATTGAGATGCATGATTTATATGACATTGGTGAGCATAAAATGTTAAGTGAAATATCATGATGATATCCGAAATGGAATGCTTATATTGTATCTGGATGATATTTGAGGTTGTACATTCATGCTGCATTCTTGCATAGCATACCGAGACGCATTTCTCCTGCTTCAGTAGGGAGATAACAAAACCGTGAGGGTATGGTAGATGCAGCCTGCCAAAGCGGACAAATTTACTATGCACCGGGTGTAAGTAAATGCGTTTCGAAGAAGGAGATAATCCTAACCGTACTCTGGGAGTCGGAATATGATAGGTGATCCTTAAGCCCCCTAACCCACACTCTGGGAGTCGAAATTTATTTATACTTATCTGGGATAAGTTGGAAACTAGTGACGACTAGTTAGGTATGAGCTCATAACCTAGAACTCTCATAGGAGAGAGTATTAGGGTGGCCGATAGAAAAGTATATGAAAGAGGAAAGTTCATGCAAATCATCATGTGCATCAAGGAAATCATCACGTGCATCTTGCAAATTATCAAGCATACTTTATAATCATGATATGCATTTTACTGTGATTGACTTAGTATAATTCTCTATGATGTACTTGCATGTGGCATTGACATGCATTCCATGAATTGGTATGATGCATTCATGACATTCAGATTCATGCTAAAAGACACGGACCTTGGATAATGACTTTTCGAACTTAATAAGGAAACTTTACTTGTGCCCACTATTTTCATAATGAAAACCCAAGGTGCCTGAGGACGTAGATGATGACATATTGTTAGGAGGTGAAAACCCTACTGAGATTCTTTTATAAGTTTCTCACTCCCTCTTTCTTGCATTCTTTCCACTACGTCTTCAGAGGCCGATGGCGTCGTTCGTGATCTTCGTTGATGCTCCCACAGGAAATGCACTTTGACGCCACTCACCAGACTTATCATTTCGTGGGTCGTTGTGCTGTTCGATTGTTCGTGTTCTTAGCACGTCCTTTTACACACCCAGTTACTAGTTATAGATTTTCTCCTGCCACTCCATTTACTGATGAGCTGATCTTCGAGCATGCCCGTCCGCGAGGAGAGCAGTTTCGTCGTACACATCCTACTGCTTCGTCTGTTCATGGGTATCCTGAGTACGTTCCTCATTCTCCTAGTTAAATGCGAGCACGAGACAGACCCCTCGGAGGAGTCACCATCCCAACACTCCTCTGGCGGTTCGCCTGCTTTTCCCATGGAGCTTGGAGATGACGGTGAAGGAGCAACTTCGGTCAGAGGTCCATCGAGGGGAGCTACCTCAGTTTATCGTGGGGCTGTTCGTCCTCGTCGAGGTGCCCATGTTCGTCCATCCTACGGTCTCGGTAATGCTGAGGAGCTGACCCGTTTCATTGGCCGCACTTCCCCTTCTCCATAGAGACATTTTGATAGCCGAGGATGATTAGTGATCGCAGTGCCCTAGCACACTTAGTGGATAGCTTCATTCGTTTTCCCCTATCTTGAGGTTATCCCACCTATGTGCACCCCAGTAGACTTAGTAGTGAAGAGTGGTCCTTAGTCTATTTAAATTTCCGCACTACTTTATGCACTTTGTTTCTTTTCTGTTTTGTGGATTAATGTATCATCCTAACTGTTAAGGATGAAGATATCATTATTCATTACTACGTGTTTGGTGTGTAAGGATGTTGTTATTACATGAATTCATGACGATTATCTATGAATGTGATACTATGGGTTTAAATATCATGTGCTTGCTCGCGATGTATAGGACGCTGTTCATTTTCGGTATACGAGGCTCACTATTTTGTTTAAGATTCAAAAAAAAATTTAGCCGTATTTTTGCTAAGTGTTTTACAAATGCAAGGTTAAGAACTAGAACAAAAGAGTAATAACTAATAATTAACTCAAAATGCGACCTAGGCGTGTTGGGTTAAATATTAGGGTGTTACACCCGGGACCTCCATAATTAAAACTGAGGTCGTAGAATACATAAAAATGCCTTTTAAAACCATCTACAGAAGTTTCGGGTTCATCCGGCACTTGCAAATAGGTAAAACACTGCAGGGGCGTTTTGGTCATTTTGACCCGAAAACTCGAAAAACGAGATTTTCGATTCCGGAAAGGTACACAGGTCATCTAATCCCCTTCCAACATTGAGTTTGCCCTTCGAGTACTGCCAGATCGGCTTTCCTCAGTGCAGGCGAAAATGACCTCAGGGGCATTTCGGTCATTTTCACTCTAGCAGAAAATCGGGGCGTTACAATGTGCACCCCAGTAGACTTAGTAGTGAAGAGTGGTCCTTAGTCTATTTAAATTTCCGCACTACTTTATGTACTTTGTTTCTTTTCTGTTTTGTGGATTAATGTATCATCCTAACTGTTAAGGATGAAGATAACATTATTCATTACTATGTGTTTGGTGTGTAAGGATGTTGTTATTACATGAATTCATGACGATTATCTATGAATGTGATACTATGGGTTTAATATCATATGCTTGCTCGTGATGTATAGGACGCTGTTCATTTTCGGTATACGAGGCTCACTATTTTGTTTAAGATTCAAAAAAAAATTTACCCATATTTTTGCTAAGTATTTTACAAATGCAAGGTTAAGAACTAGAACAAAAGAGTAATAACTAATAATTAACTCAAAATGCGACCTAGGCATGTTGGGTTAAATATTAGGGTGTTACAGAAAGCACATGGTGCTACTATATGAGAAAAGAGAATGTATAAATTTCACTCGTGCATGTTCTGACATAGGAGAAAACAGAAACAAGACTTAAGTCGAATGAAGGGAAGGAAAAAAAGCGGAACTTTCCTAGAGTTTATGTTCTGACATAGGAGAAAACAGAAACAAGACTTAGGTTGAATTGAGAGGAAGGCAAAAAGATGAACTTCCCCCGAGATATTATGAGTCGGTAGACGTATTGGCTAGGAATAGAACTGTGTGTGATTCGGAAATGGAATAAAATGAAGTCCGATGATCACGTATAGGAATGAGCTTAGTCCTGATAAGCAGTCTATTTCCCATTGTGGCGTTGTCCACAGCAAATACCTTTTGGTATAAATTATCTATTGTGGAGTTGTCCACGGCAGATACCCGTTGGGTATAAACTAAGTCTTTCCTATATCAACGATAAAAAGAGGAGAATGAAATGAATTGAGTTTTGCAATATGATATGAATTAAGTCTTTCCTATGTCAATGAAAAGAGAAAAATGCACCAAGTTGAGTTCTGTGGTAACAAGTAAGGACAGGTTCCTTTGAGATAAGTTCATTACAGTAATCATATGCATAATCATGCCATATTTAAATGTTTGATTAGGATTATCTACTATGTTCTTGAGTCTTATTATATATGTGTATTAAGTGATTGATCATTAAAAACTAGCCACTTCGGAAGTATGATTTTGAACTTTAAAATTGAACTATTGTTATGAAATGCATAATCACTTTTTCCTAATAAACCGAGGTGGCTGGGACGATGACGATGACAGTATGATTGTGTAATTGGGGAATTGCCCTACTGAGAATTGTATAATTCTCACCCCTATGTGTTTTTGTGTTCCCGTGTCGTCTCCAGGTTGATCTAAGAACTACGGGACTACTGAACGAAGGAACTCGAGATCACAGTAGTTGATATGTTAGCTCACTGTATTTAGTTGGAGTCATGTGTATGTAAATGTAATAGAGATTGTATATGTATTAAAGCTCATTGTAGAGCTTCCTTATGTAATTGACTTTATATGAAATAAAAGTTTGTATCTTTGTTATGTATTTAAATTGAATTGCGCTAGTTATTACATGAACCCATCGAATTTGCTATAGTTATTTAAGAAAGGTCCGCTAGTTAATACGTAACAACTCTTGAGTACGATTTCATAACTTAAGGATGGTGTTGTACTTGGGAAGGTGTTACAGGTAGGGGGCAGGGATCACCTCTCTTAGGATATACCCTCTTTGAAACTCTTTGCAAGCATTAAGCCACAGCAATTTGTCTGCTTTGGTAGGCTGCATCTACTCATACCCTCACGGATTTGTCTCCCCTGGGGGTGCTCGGCCGAACCGGTGTTAAACATACCCAGGGTTTTCCAACTCATATGGTACTGTTAAACATTTCTTTTAACCCTTTAAGGTTTGACGAAAATTTGACAGCATAACAGCTGTTAAACTGAATTTCCTTTAAACTTATGCCACAAGTTAATCACACAACATATTCCTTAATAAAACCTCATGCCATGATAAACCTCATATCTTAAACAATCATTTCCTCATGAATCATAATCATCTCAACATATCATTGCATAAATTAAGCATCATAGCATTAACACCTTTCTTAATGTCTTATGCATTGACCCTTAAGGTCCTTAACTCACATTCTAAGTTATGAATCATCAAAGCCTAGTCTCTTAGGTACCTATTAGGTTATAACTAAGTATTTCTCACCTCACATTAAGGTCAAGAACATCTCTAAACCTCAAGGATGCAGAATTCATAATCCTAACTTTACGGGTACCTAGGAGTCACAACAATGACCCTTTCTAAGTCCGGTTTGCTCCTAAGACATCAAGATCAAGTCCTAAACCATTTATGAGTCATTCCTACACATTTAAACTAATTTAAAACCATGATTGTCATTACTAAACCTTGCTGGACAGAATCCAGAAAATTCAAACATTAAGGGATCTAGAATTCTCAAATTAATTCTTTTCTAGTCACTAACTTCTCCTATCTTTCACATATGAGTTTTAACATTAATTATACCCAAACTTAATCATATTATCATCATTAACACAGCACATACAGTGGCCAAACATAGCAAGGCAGAACCGAAACAAACATCTCCATTCAAAGGCATCAAACACAATTTCTAAAGGACATAAAATACTAGTTTCTCTTGGAACCTTTTTAAAACTTTCAAAACTCACTTACAAGCATGTATGACATCTAAAATCATCCAAATACTTGAGAGGGCAGTAGCTAAATAAATTTTGTCTCAAGAGTTCCTAAATTCATAAAACTTGGTTCTATATATTCCTTTAACTCATATAAGCTTAGAAAAATTATGAAACATAGTTTTCAATACTTGGAAACAATTAAACACTTAGGGGCCGAAAACAAGGAGACAAATAACATAGGTTTTCAAGCCTTTGTTTGAGACGACAATGGGCAAGTCTTTGAGCTCTAGGTTCATTTTAGTGATGACATAAAATAAACATGCTTATGCACTTATTTTAGGTTCCATTAGAAAGTAAAGTGATAGCATAAAATAAACATGAGATGCAACTCATTATTATCTTGATATTAAGTGAGAACTTGAAACATAAACATGATAATGCATAGCTTGAAATATAAATATGATAATGCAAGTTCATTCATTATCTTGATACTTAGTGATAGAAAGGAAAGTAAATATGATGTGCAAAGCATAAAAGTAAACATGGATGTAAGGTTCATTTTATGATAGTCTAGAGCTCTTACAAGACTTTAACAAACAGCAACCCAACACTCATCTCATCACAAAGAGAGCTTTAGAGTTCTTGAACCAAGTTCTCAAAGAACTATGAGGTTCTTGAACATCATCATCATCAAGCTCAAAATAAATAAACTTTCAAAACAAAACAAGACCTCAAAGATCAAGGAATCAAAACCAAAATATTTAAAGGAAAAGGAACAAGAAAACCGAAATCAAAATAGCAAGAAAAGTAAAGGTGTTCTTGAACAAAAATCCTTTTGAGCTAGGTAATAAAGATGAAACTTAGAGAAAACAAAAATGAAGCTCTAGAGGTTCCTTTGAGATGAACACATAGTCATCATCTAGGAGCTCTCATCATTGAGCTATCATGTGCTCACCAAGGCCAAGAGGCCGAAACATCAAGGAAAAGAAACAAAGAAAGTTTCAAAAAGAAAATCCAAGAGAAAGCTAGAAAAACTCATTTTTCAAGAAACAAGTTTTAGAAAAACACTCCTACCTAGAGTGAAGATGAAAACTTGAACTCTTTGAAAAGGAAAACAAGATGATGAGCTCCTCCAAGGGGCAAGATGGCTTCGGCCAAGGGAGGACAAGAAGGTTGGAGTTGTGTTTCAAGTGAGGTTGTGTTTGAGGTGAGGTGTTTGAGAGGTTTGATGGTGATTCAAGGCTTTGGGGTGGTGTTTGAAGGTTATGAGATGATGATAAGATGAAGAACAAGAGGAAACTCTCTTGAAACTTAGAGAGAAAAAGAGAGAATACAAAGAAAGCTTAGAAAACTAAAAGTGTGCAAATGAGCTAAAGTGTTTGCATGTGTTTCTAGGCAAGGTATTTATAGAAAATGAAAACAAATGAAGGCTCATTGAGGGGGAGAAGGAGCCGTGTGGTTTTGGAGGCAAGGAAGAGAAAAATATCTCTTTCAAGGTGTCATACAAGCATGGTTTGAGGTATGGAAGTTATGATACAAGGCATGGCTTGATTTGAGTGAATTTCCTATCAATTTTGAATGAAATAATCCTTCTAGAAACAATGCATGGCTGGTTGTTTTTCAGCCACAAATAAATGGGGAAAAATGGTTTATTTCATTTAGTTATTCATTTGGAAAATCAAGCTTGATTGAAAATATGACAAGGTATGGTGTATACGACTTGAGGTATGGCCTTGGAGTGTTGAAAATTTGAACATGTGATGCATATGGAGGGCATGGAGCTTCGGCCAGACTTGGACAGCATGGGGGAGGAGGATTTGTTTCATGTAATTGTGTGTTAATGGTAGGTTTAATTGTGTATTAGTTTAGGTACAAGGTTAGGAATAATTAAACTTAAGTTTAGGTGACTAAGAATGAGGTTTAAGGATTTTATGACAAGATTAGGAGTGCTCATACATCATTAGGAGATTTAAATTCATTTTTATGAGTAAACAATTGAAAACACAATTCCATGATTTAAGGAATTGGAGAGAGAAAACACTATTCAAGATTCCATGACTAGGAGTCTTGAATTTAAAATAGGATTTCAAGTTGTAATTAAGCACTTTTAGGTTCTAATCGACTTTAATAAATTATTTTGACTCAAGATTAATTATGGAAATTAATCAACCTTCGATTAGAGCCTAATATTGCTTAGGTTTGCTTAATCACGCGATTCAGCATAAAAACACGAAACTAGGGGCAAAATCATAATTTTGCACTAATTTCGCTCGGGACCTCCGGGACCAAAACCATCTGGAGAAGTTTTGGGTTCATTCGGCACTTGCAAACTGGTAAAACATCCCAGGGGCGTTTTGGTCATTTGACCCGAAAACTCGAAAAACGAGATTTTCAATCCCGGAAAGGTACACAAGTCATCTAATCCCCTTGCAACATTGATTTTGCCCTTCGAGTACGACCAGGCCGGCTTTCCTCGAATTCCGGGACCGAAAATGACCTCAGGGGCATTTTGGTCATTTTCACTCTAGCAGAAAAATCGGGGCGTTACATGAATTACAAGGCCTTGGAGGTCCAATGGCAAGGGTAAGATCTATGAAGGATAAAGAGGCTGTAAGTATATTTGTGGCAATTTTATTTTAAGCAGGTCAAAGTTTTGAAGAATTGCAACCCAAGATGATGAATTGCTTAATGCAAATTGAAGGAATGAAGGCTTAAAGGCTGCATTCAATTCGAGCCCAATTTCTCTATCTACTTACTTGAGTCCAAATTGGTGAAATGGATCATGAAGGCTGCATCTATGTTTGGCCAATCTGCACCTATATTTTTTTGTCTTTCTGTTTTTGAATATAAGCTTCTAATAAAGCCCATATAATCGATCTTAGTTTTTCTTTTAGTACATGATAAAATGTGCTGAACATTGTTGTTTTATTTTACTAATAGTGGTGGACTAAATTATTAAGCTAATTTTTGGCCTTATTGTATTGGACTTGAGTTGGATTAGGTCTAAGAAAACTTGTAAGGTGTTGCCTATTATAAACGGAAAACCCTAAGTTTTGGAAAAGGAATTCAGCACATATTTGCTTTAAGTGTGAGACTTGTGCTCTTTTGGTTCTTCATAGGATCTTTGAACTTATCAAGGGTACTCATCTTTGTGGCGTTCCGAGGCTTATCAATCTCTTGATTGTGGCGCCTTGTTCATTCTCTTCTATTCTTGTTTTGATTCATATTTAAATTTTTTACCTGTGGGTGTCCATTAACCCTTATCCATATATGAAGATATACAAATTAGATGTCCATGATTAAAGTCCAAGGAATGTAGAAAGGATGAATTACAAGGTCATGAAGGTCCAACGATAAGGGTGATATCTAAGAAGGCTAAAGAGGCTCTAAGTAAATTTGTGGCAATTTTATTTGAAGCAGGTCTAAGTTTTGAAGAATTGCAGCCCAAGATGGTGAATTACTTAATGCAAATTAAAGGAATGAAGGCTTGAAGGTTGTATTCAATTCAAAACAAATTTCTCTATCTAATTACTTAAGTCCAATTAGTGAAATGGATCATGAAGGCTGCATCTATGCTTGGCCAATCTGCTCCTATATTTTCTTTCTTTCTTTTTTTGAATTTAAGCTTGTAATAAAGCCCATTTAACCAGTCTTAGTTTTTCTTTTAGTACATGATAATATGGGCTGAACATTCTATTCTTGTTGTTTTAGTTTACTAATAGTGGTGTACTGAATTGTTAAGCTAATTTTTGGCCTTATTGTATTGGACTTGAGTTGGGTCTTATAAGGTGTTGCCCATTATAAATGTCAAACCCTAACTTTTGGAGGGGGAATTCAGAACATATTTGCCTTAACTGTGAGACTTGTTGTCTCTTAGTTCTCCATAGAATCTCTGAATTTATCAAGGGTGCTCATCCTTGTAGCGTTCCTAAGCTTATCAATCTCTTGATTGTGGTACGTTGTTCATTTTCTTCTATTCTTGTTATGATTCACGTTTAAATTTTTTTACCTAGAAATGTCCATAAACCCTCGTCCATATCTCAAGATACACAAATTAGATTTCAGTGATTCAAGTCCAAGAAATGTAGCAAGGATGAATTACAAGGCCTTGGAGGTCCAATGAAAAGGGTGAGGTCTAAGAAGGCTAAAGAGGTACTAAGTAAAGTTGTGGCAACTTTATTTGAAGCAGGCCTAAGTCTTGAAGAATTGCAGCCCAAGATGGTGAATTGCTTAATGCAAATTAAAGGAATAAAGGCTTGAGGGCTGTATTCAATTTGAGCACAATTTCTCCAACTAATTGCTTAAGTCCAAATTGGTGAAATAGAGCATGCTGCATCTATGTTTGGCCAATTTGCACCTATATTTTTTTCTTTCTTTTTTTGAATTTAAGCTTGTAATAAGGCCCATTTAACCAGTCTTAGTTTTTCCTTTTAGTATGTAACACCCTAATAGAACCCCACTGTGCTAAAGTTCACATTTGGATTCTATTAGTTGTCACTTATGCCTTGTATTAATTTTCTTTTGAAATTAACTTAAAAAAATAATGGAAGTTTTTTTTTTCTTTAAATAAATTATTTTTTTGAAAACTTAAGCCTGTAACGAGAAGTGAAATACATAGCGCTTTTATAGATAATAATCAAGTTACATTGCGCACTTAATTAAATAAGCGGAATAAAAGACTAAGTGTAGAACAATTATCACATAAACTGGAATATAATCACTTAATACATAAGTCACAACAGGGCATATATCATACTGATAAGTTATTACAAATAACAATATAAGTTCTACTATTACTAATTGTTTCTCACAAACTATAATGTAACTAAAGCTCGGAATGCTCCTACTTGAATGGTTTGAAATCTTCACGTGCTACCTCCTTCCTCAGCTACGGCCTCGTTGCTTTAGGTGGACACGTCTGTCTCTGGTAACGACAACGGAAAATAAACATAGGAGTGAGAAATACATGATTGCTCAGTAGGAGTTCCTACTTGTACTAAAAGTGTCATCGTTGTCGTCCCAGTCACTTTGGGTTTATTATAAAAAGGTGAACAGGTAAGGATTCAATTATCAAACTTTCACAAACGTGATTAGCCGAAGTGCAGTTACTTTTAAACTAATCTTGAACATTAGCAGAAATATTCATTCAGTATTTCATCAAGCATACATATAAGCATATCATGTAAAACCACTAATAAGCAGTAATCATTTAGGAGTTGCATGCATTTCATGATTACTCATCCTCACCATTCACTTGTTTAGTGATCATCATCTTTCATTTATTTCATCAACATATTTCTTAATTACTCACAGGATGAATGCATCAATAATGCCTTAGACCACCCTAAAAGGGTAATGAGCTCATACCATGGCCGTCGCCATAACCTTTTTGGTTTTCATTCCGTTGCCGTGATCTCAACAGTTTAGGGGGTTAAGCCGTGAGTTTAGCTCAAGTCCACTTTTCCAGACTTTCATTGCTACTTTTTCAAACTTTACTTTTATTATTTCTTTTGAAAATGAATGTATGCATATTATCATGTAATCACAATAAATCCTAGGCAATCAATCATTCATCCTCATCATTTCATAATTCATCACCATACATTCACATTACTATAAATCACTTCATAAAACATGGACAATATCATGTAAATCTCATAGTAAACACTTTCATAGATGATTCATATTAACCAACCAAAGTTATCAAGTTGAGTTCCTCGTGTTCGTAAGAGGTAATGGATGTCTTAGTATTATCTTTTTCTCTTAGTATTCTTTGTACTCTTAGCATTCCATTAATACATTAATGCACTTCAAAATATTATTATAGGTTCTTTATATATTTTTATTATGACTTTCATATAACTCTTGAAGATTATTATTCTACTTAAATTCTTAAAATTCTCTCTTTACAAGACTTGATTCTTTTATTTATAGTTTTGACATCTTTTAGAAGAAAGTTTATAATTCTCTGTATACTTGTTATCTCAGCTTAGTAAAGGTAGTTCCAAATTCCTAACTCATCAAATTTTAGCATTTACATCTTTGGAATAGTGTAAATCCATTGTAAACCATGCATAGAAGGGTTCCCAGGAAAGAGAGATGGGTCACAATGGACATGCTTAAATACCAAGTCTTTCCTTAGCCAGAACCTTTCCAAACTGCACTTTCACAGTACACTATCCCGAAATTTATTTCTCATTCTGTATTTATTGTAACATCCCTTGCTGCTTTATGGATTGACGACTGTCCCCACAAACCAACACGGGTCTTTTCAGCATGTTTTGTCCTCACTCACACGCTTCCTGGGAAGTTTTCCCAGGAAGCGTGCTAGTGGGGACAAAGCATGCTGAAAAGACCCGTGTTGGTTTGTGGGGACAGACACACAATCCATAAAGCAGCAAGGGATGTTACAAATGGTATCAGAGCTTGCACCTCTCCCAGTACGGTGTGGTTCGGGGACGAACCAGGCGGAAGCTGGTGGGCATGTAACGCCCGGGGACGAGGACGAGGAGTGATAGCCGGTGCAAAGAGGGCACGGACAAGGAGCGGCTCCTCGCAAGGTCCTCTAAGCGGAGGGGTACATGGATGAACCGATTACACACCCGAATGAGAGGGATCCTAAGACTGTGTAGGTATGGGACTATACAGTTGAGGAGGGCTTATATGAATTGATTTGCACTACCTATACCAACAAGATGCATCTTCTTTTCGGTAGCCCAAACTGAAAGAACTCCACAGTTAAGCGTGCTTGACCTGGGGTAATGTTGGGATGGGTGACCTCCTGGGAAGTTTTCCCAGGAAGCATGTGAGTGAGGACAAAGCATGCTGAAAAGACCCGTGTTGATTTGTGGGGACAGTCGTCAATCCATAAAGCAGCAGGGGATGTTACAAATGGTATCAGAGACTGCACCTCTCCCAGTACGGTGTGGTTCGGGACTAACCAGCGGAAGTCAGTGGGCATGTAACGCCCGGGACGAGGACGAGGAGTGATCGCCGGTGCAAAGAGGGCACGGACAAGGAGCGGCCTCGCAAGGTCCTCTAAGCGAGGGGTACATGGATGAACCGATTACACACCCGAATGAGAGGGATCCTAAGACTGTGTAGGTATGGGACTATACAGTTGAGGAGGGCTTATATGAATTGATTTGCACTACCTATACCAACAAGATGCATCTTCTTTTCGGTAGCCCAAACTGAAAGAACTCCACAGTTAAGCGTGCTTGACCTGGGGTAATGTTGGGATGGGTGACCTCCTGGGAAGTTTTCCCAGGAAGCATGTGAGTGAGGACAAAGCATGCTGAAAAGACCCGTGTTGATTTGTGGGGACAGTCGTCAATCCATAAAGCAGCAGGGGATGTTACAAATGGTATCAGAGACTGCACCTCTCCCAGTACGGTGTGGTTCGGGACTAACCAGCGGAAGTCAGTGGGCATGTAACGCCCGGGCACGAGGACGAGGAGTGATCGCCGGTGCAAAGAGGGCACGGACAAGGAGCGGCTCCTCGCAAGGTCCTCTAAGCGGAGGGGTACATGAATGAACCGATTACACACCCGAATGAGAGGGATCCTGAAACTGTATAGGTATGGGACTATACAGTTGAGGAGGGCTTATATGAATTGATTTGTACTACCTATACCAACAAGATGCATCTTCTTTTCGGTAGCCTAAACTGAAAGAACTCCACAGTTAAGCGTGCTTGACCTGGGGTAATTTTGGGATGGGTGACCTCCTGGGAAGTTTTCCCAGGAAGCGTGCGAGTGAGGACAAAGCATGCTGAAAAGACCCGTGTTGGTTTGTGGGGACAGTCGTCAATCCATAAAGCAGCAGGGGATGTTACATTTATGTGGTACAAAGCTTTATACATAACATACATGGGTGTATTCCTATATGTGTTAGCTCTCCAACAAAGTTGAAATCAGTCCATTTGCATTTTTTTAGAGTGAGTTACACCTATTTTACTACTATAAGGTCAGATTTAAAGTTTCAGTCTTAGGCTCTACATTAAAAATATATATCTTGAGCTAGAAAACTCCGTTTTGGGTGATTCTTTTTGGAGAGTGTTCTATAATGAGTCTAGTTTATAGTAAAATTATTTTAATTTCGAGATAATTGATATTTTATGAACAGTAGCTCTCGAAGTACCTGCTGCCAGAAACAACTAGAAATTCCAGCACCTACCATTTTCATGTCTTAAGTTACCTTTATTAAATCAGGTTTCACATACAATCTTTTCAAGTTATATTTGAGTTTGATAACATCATAAGGGTACTCATAACAAAATAGAATATATTTTTCAAATAATCATTTAAAACTTTTGACAATAACTCAAACTTGAGGCATTCTATCAAGGTTAGAAGCCAACAATACTTGAATAATTAAAGATGAAGCTCCTACCTCTTGTGTAGGGTCTAAAAAGGGTCCTTCTCTTCTTCCTTAAGCTTTGAACAAGAGTCTTTGGAGTGGATGACCCTCCTTGAATCTTGGCTCTAGAACTTGAATGCTTAAGAAAATATTTCTCACTAGAGTTAAAGATTGTAACTCTTGTGAGGGCTAGTGAAAGTTTGGACTTAGGATTTAAGTGTTTGGATGAAGTTTAGAGGATCAAGAGAAGTCTTTGAAGAACATAAGAAGAATGATAGAATAAGAAAGAAAGAACACTTAGGGAGTTTTTGAATTGAAGAGAGTTTGAGGAGTATTTATAGTGGAAAGATTAGAGAAAAAACAGAAGAAGGAAAGCACTTGGAGCATGATTTATGGAAACATGTTGGCTGAATTTTGGGATGAAAATGCTCCTTATTTTGTGCAAACATGTTTCCATGTTTTGTGCAAACACGTTTCCATGTTTTGTGCAAACATGTTGGATGAAAATGCTCCATGTTTTATGCAAACATGTTTCCATGTTTTGTGCAAACATGTTTCCATGTTTTGTGCAAACATGTTTCCATGTTTTGTGCAAACATGTTTCCATGTTTTGTGCAAACATGTTTCCATGTTTTGTGCAAAGATGTTAGTGGATATTTTTGTAATTAGACAATGATAGTGGTATTCTTGTAATTCCATTCATAGAGTAAGGGTATCTTTGTCATTTAATGAGGCAAGGGTAGTTTGGTAATTTCCTTTACATAGCAAGGGCATTTTCGTAATTTCCACTAAGTGATGGCATTTTCGTAATTCTTTGCATTTTTCTCTAGACATACTTAAGTAGACTATTTGTTGTGTTTCATAACATTTGTCCCGATTCTCTTGGTTTTGCTATCGCTAATTAATATTTATCTTAGTTATAAATTTGGGGATGTTACATTTCTCCCCTCCTTATTAAAAATTTTGCCCTCAAAATTTGATACCTGTGAATAGGTTCGGAAATTCTTTTCGCATATCTTCCTCGAGCTCCCATGTGTGCTCTTCCATTCCATCTTGTCCCCAGGCTACTCGGACCAGAGATACAGATTTGTTTCTCAGCTGCTTGATGCCATGATCCACGATCCTCATCGGTGGTAATTCAAAAGTTAAGTCATCTTTTAATTGTATAGTTTCTGGCTCAAACACATGACTGGGGTCTGACTGATACTTTCTCAATTGGGACACATGAAAAACATTGTGTAGGTTAGACAAATTTGGAGGTAATGCAATTTGGTAGGCGGAGGGACCTACCTTTTTGAGGATTTGGAAGGGTCCTAAGAATCTAGGGCTTAGCTTTTTGACTTTCATTGCACGACCTATACCTGTGGTAGGAGTAATTCGCAAGAATATGTGTTCTCCTTCTTGAAATTCGAGAGGTTTCCTTCTCTTGTCAGCATAGCTCTTCTGCCTACTCTGAGCAGTGAGGATTCTTTCCCTAATTTTCCTTATTTGTTTGGTTGTCTCTTCTACCAAATCAGGGCCCAAAATACTTTGCTCTCCTGGGTCACACCAACAAAGTGGTGATTGACACTTTCTACCATACAAAGCCTCATAAGGTGCCATCCCAATGCTAGTGTGGTAACTATTATTATATGCAAACTCAATCAATGGAAGCTGTTTGTCCCAACTTTTTGGCTGGTCTAAGACACATGCTCTTAGCATATCCTCAAGGGTTTGAATTGTTCTTTCTGATTGTCCATCAGTCTGAGGGTGATAGGCAGTGCTTAGACACAACTTTGAACCAAATGCCTTTTGCAAAGCTCCCCAAAATCTTGAGGTGAACCTTGGATCCCTATCTGAGACAATGGTTTTGGGTACTCCATGGAGCCTTATTATCTCTTGGATGTATAGCTGAGCTAACTTTTCCATAGGGTAATTTGCTCGAATGGGTAAAAAGTGAGCAGATTTGGTCAATCTATCTACAATTACCCATATGGAGTCCTGTCCGGTAGGCGTTCTTGGCAATCCCATCACGAAATCCATGGATATTCCTTCCCACTTCCATTCGGGGATTTCGAGAGGTTGTAGTACTCCGTAGGGTTTTTGATGCTCTATCTTCACTTTTTGGCATACCAAACATTTTTGTACTATATTTGCTATATCTGCTTTCATCTTTGGCCACCAAAACATCTTTTTTAGGTCATGGTACATCTTGGTTATACCGGGGTGTACACTAAATTGACTCTTGTGGGCTTCTTCCAAAATGCTAGCTCTCAATCCTTCTTTTGCAGGTACACAGATTCTCCCTTGGTATCTCCACACTCCTTCCTTATCCTGGACAAACTCTTTCAACTTTCCTGCTTCGACAAGGGTTAAGGTTCTAAGGAAATCCTCATCTTCCCTTTGGGCTTGAATTATTTGATCCTTAAAGCTACTGGTTACACTTAGTTGGCTTAACCGAATTTGTTCTGAAGTCCCCCTATATCCTAAGTTGAGGTTCCTAAAATCTTCTATCAGCTCATTTTCTTTCACCATGAGCCAAGCGGCATGCAAGGACTTACGACTCAAAGCGTCTGCTACTACATTTGCCTTTCCTGGGTGGTAGTTCAACCCAAAGTCATAGTCCTTGAGAAACTCCATCCAATGCCTTTGTCTCATATTGAGTTCCTTTTGGTTGAAGAGGTATTTTAGACTTTTGTGGTCAGAAAATACTTCAAACCTTACACCATAAAGATGATGTCTCCAGATTTTTAAGGCAAAGACAATAGCTGCTAGCTCTAAGTCATGGGTTGGGTAATTTACTTCATGGGGTTTGAGCTGTCTAGAGGCATAGGCTACTACATTCCTATTTTGCATCAAAACACATCCTAGTCCTCTTCCCGAGGCATCACAATACACCTCAAATTTTTCTTTTGGGTCAGGTAGGATTGGGACAGGGGTAGTGGTCAACTTCTTTTTTAGTTCTTGGAAACTCTCTTCACATTCTGGGCTCCATATAAAAGCTGAATTCTTCCTTGTTAGCTTGGTGAGGGGTAAGGCAATTTGGGAAAAACCTCTAATGAACCTTCGGTAGTAACCGGCTAGCCCTAGAAAACTCCTAATCTCCTTCACAGTGGTAGGGATTTCCCATTGTTGCACCACTTCTATCTTACTTGAGTCTACTGCTATCCCCCCATGTGACACTACATGACCTAAGAACTTAACTTCCTTCGTCCAAAATTCACAATTGGACAACTTTGCATAAAGTTTCTTGTTTCTCAACACCTCCAACACCACTCGTAAGTGTTCTTCGTGCTCTTCTTCAGTTCTAGAGTAAACTAGAATGTCATCGATGAACACTATTACAAACTTGTCCAAGTATGGTCTAAATATCCTATTCATGTAGTCCATAAACACTGCCAGTGCATTGGTTAACCCAAACGAAATCACATTAAACTCATAATGTCCATATCTAGTCCTAAAGGCTGTCTTTGGTATGTCCTCCTCCTTCACTCGAATCTGGTGGTATCGTGATCACAGATCTATCTTGGAAAACACTTGGGCTCCTCTTAATTGGTCCATAAGGTCATCTATTCTAGGCAAAGGGTATTTATTCTTTATGGTCACTTGGTTTAGCTGCCTATAATCCACACATAACCGCAAGCTCCCATCCTTCTTCTTGACAAATAGCACTGGAGCTCCCCATGGTGAAGCACTAGGCCTAATGAATTTCTTCTCTAGTAGCTCCTCTAATTGCTTCTTCAATTACATTAACTCGGCGGTGGCATCCTATAAGGAGCTATAGATATGGGTCCTGCTCCCTGCATCAAATCTATAGAAAACTCAATCTCCCTGTTTGGAGGAAATTCAGGTATGTCATCAGGAAAAACATCTGAGAATTCCTTTACTACAAGGATCTTTTCTAGAGCTTGCTCCACTTCTCTCTCACTTGTCATCAGGAAAACATATCCTTGCTCTTCATTCCTACTATCCCTCATGATAATGGAGTTTAGGTATAGTCGTACCTTTCTATCAAGTTTAGAGGGATTGGGTAAAGATGGTTTGGGAAGAAATACTAGTGACTTATTTGCACAATGTAGTAACACACGGTTAGCCGAAAGCCAATCCATGCCCAAGATTACATCAAAACTAGACAAGGGTAGACAAACTAAATCATGATGAAAAATCCTATCAGATACCTCAAATTCACAATTTAGGCAGGCTTGATCAGTTCTAACAGTATTTATAGTGGGTGTAGAGACAACTAAGATGATTTTTAAGTCAGATATATACAACCTCAACTTATTAGCACAATCATACGAAATGAATGAATGTGTTGCGCCAGAATCAAACAATACAATTAAGGATTTTCCATTAATTATACACTTACCTTGAATCAGATCATCGGATTCTGAGGGCATCTCAGCAGTGATAGCAAACACGTGTCCCTGTGCCTTAGGCTTGAGTGTAGAGGACTGATTGAACTTTAGGCACTCTCTAGAATAGTGTTCTGCCTGTCCACACTGATAAAAAACATTCTTACCAAATCTGCATTCCCCAGCCATCCTAGATCGATTAACAGCTTGTGTCCTAGGTTGATTCATCATAGGGTGTTGGGGTTGTTTCCCTTTAAATCCACCTCCTTGGAAGGGTTTCTTGTGAGGGGGTGGGAACCCTCGGTGATCTTGTTGAGCAGACCTCTTCCTATTCTCTTCAACTCGGTGGGCAACTAGCTGGCGATTGCAACTCTCAGCCACTTGGCTTTTGCTGACTAAAGATGCATAGTTAGTGACCTCCAGTGGAGCCACAGATGCCAAAATGTCTGGCCTCAAACCACTCTCATATTTCATGCATTTCCAAGCCTCGTTGGGATCCCTTTGGTAGCTAGTTGAGTGTTTGATCAGTTCTTCAAACTTAGTTGTGTACTCAGCCACACTTCGATTTCCCTGTGTCAGCAACAGAAATTCTACTTCCTTTGCCTTCTTAACCGGATCTGGAAAATATTTCTTATGGAATGTAGCATAGAAAACCTCCCACGTAATCTGTATGTCAGCACTTTCAAGCAAGCCCTTTGCACCCTTCCACCTGCCTCCCCTTTCAGCATATAAGTAGAGAATGCCACCTTTTGTTCATCAGAGCATTCTACCACTGAGAAAACCTTCTCCATCTCTTGAATCCATATGTCAGCTATTTCGGGGTTAGTTGTCCCTTTGAATTCTGGAGGTCCAGCCCTCTTGAATTCTGAGAATTTTCCATGTTCTTGGTTCCCAACTGATTCCTCTGACATCCTATTCATCTGCTCCATCATCACTGTTGCTTGTGCTTGCATAGCCCTAGCCATCTCCTGGAGTGCATTTGTCAGTTCATCACGATTACCTCCACCGCGTGCCCCATGCGTACGTCTTTCGCCATTAGTTCCTAGACACACCAAACAACAGTCATCGAGTTGATCAGGCTCAATACTATAGCTAAGCATGGTAGCAACTATGGCAGTATCACAAGACGATCATGCATTTCTAAATCCTATATCCCATGTAACACCCTACATGGGCTTAATAGCATGATATCATAGACAGAAGCATAGTCAGTCCATTCCTCAGGCTTAAATAGGATGAACTACTCTGATACCATAATGTAACACCCTAATAGAACCCCACTGTGCTAAAGTTCACATTTGGATTCTATTAGTTGTCACTTATGCCTTGTATTAATTTTCTTTTGAAATTAACTTAGAAAAATAATGGAAGTTTTTTTTTTCTTTAAATAAATTAATTTTTTTGAAAACTTAAGCCTGTAATGAGAAGTGAAATACATAGCGCTTTTATAGATAATAATCAAGTTACATTGCGCACTTAATTAAATAAGCGGAATAAAAGACTAAGTGTAGAACAATTATCACATAAACTGGAATATAATCACTTAATACATAAGTCACAACAGGGCATATATCATACTGATAAGTTATTACAAATAACAATATAAGTTCTACTATTACTAATTGTTTCTCACAAACTATAATGTAACTAAAGCTTGTAACGCCCCGATTTTCTGCTAGAGTGAAAATGACCGAAATGCCCCTGAGGTCATTTTCGGCCCAGAATTCGAGGAAAGCCGATCTGGCAGTACTCGAAGGGCAAACTCAATGTTGGAAGGGGATTAGATGACCTGTGTACCTTTCCGGAATCGAAAATCTCGTTTTGAAGTTTTGAGTCAAAATGACCAAAACGCCCAAGGTGTTTTACCTATTTGCAAGTGCCGGATGAACCCGAAACTTCTCCAGATGGTTTTAAAAGGCGTTTTTATGTATTCTACGACCTCAGTTTTAATTATGGAGGTCCCGGGCAAAATTAGTGCAAAATTACGATTTTACCCCTAGTTTCGTGTTTTTACGCTTAATCGCGTGATTAAGCAAACCTAAGCAATATTAGGCTCTAATCGAAGATTAATTAATTTCCATAATTAATCTTGAGTCAAAATAATTTATTAAAGTTGATTAGAACCTAAAAGTGCTTAATTACCACTTAAAATCTTATTTTAAATTCAAGATTTCTAGTCATGGAATCTTGAATAGTGTTTTCTCTCCAATTCCTTAAATTATGGAATTTTGTCTACATTGTTTTATTCATAAAATGAATTTAAAATCTCCTAAATATGTATGAGTACTCCTTAATCATGCCATAAAGGTTCCTAATCACATTCTTAGTCACCTAAACTTATGCTTAATGACTCCTAACCTTACACCTAAGCTAATACACCCCTAAACACATCATTATCACACTATTACATGACCAAAACTCCCTCCTCCCTTGCTGCATCAGACCTGCACGAAATTCATCATCCATTTTATCACAATTTAATTTTATTTCACACTCCAAAGACTATGGTTGAAGCCATGTCATCAAAGTGCAATTCTCTCACCTCATGTTCCATGAGGATTCATTCTCCTCCACACATGCCTCACCTCATGTTCCATGAGGATTCATTCTCCTCCACTCATTCACTCTTATTCTTCTCTATAAATACCATGCCTAGATGAACCTTTGCTACACTTTGTTCATTTGCTAAGTTTAGTTTTATAGTTTTTCTCTAAGTTCTTCCTTTTTCTCTCAAATCTCAAGAGCATTCTTCTTCTTCATCTTCTTCTTTTTCCTTTTGAAACATCATCACACAACCTTGAAACACCACCCCACCACCTTGGATCATCATACAAACACCTAAACTTCCATTCTCAAACACAAGCTCACCAAGAACACATTTCCTTCCTTTTTCTTTCATCAAGGCCGAATCATCATCACCATCCTAGGAGGAGTTGCTCGTATCATTTTCATCTTCAAGTCCAAGCTTTTTGTCTTCACTCTAGGTAGGAGTGTTTTCTAAACTTTGTCTTCTTGAAAATGAGTTCTTTCTAGCTTTCTCTTGGCTTTTCTTTTTGAAACTTTCTTTGGTTTCCCTTTCTTGTATTTTCGGCCTCTTGGCCTTGATGAGTACATGATAGCTCAATGATGAGGACTCCTAGATAATGACTATGTGTTCATCTCAAAGGAAACTCTAGAGCTTGAGGTTTTATTTTCTTTGAGTTCCAACTTTATTTTCTAACTCAAAAATGATTTTTACTCAAGAATACCTTTACTTTTCTTGCTATTATGATTTCGGTTTCTTTGTTCCTTTCTTTAACATTTCGATTACCATTTTCCTTTTTGATCTTTGAAGTTTTATTTGTTCAAAAAGTTTTGCTTTCTTTGAGCTTGATGATGATGTTCAAGAACCTCATAATTCCTTTGAGAACTTGGTTCAAGAACTCTAAAGCTCTCTTTGTAATGAGATATGTGTTGGGTTATTATGTTGTTAAAGTCTTGGATGAGCTTTAGATCACCTTAAAATGAACCTTGCATCATGTTTATTTTATGCTTTGCACATCATGTTTACTTTCTTTGCTATCACTAAGTACCAAAGTAATAAAGGAACTTGCATTATCATGTTTATATTTCAAGTTCTCACCTAAATATCAAAGATAATAATATAATGCATACCATATTTATTTTATGCTTTGCACATCATGTTTACTTTCTTTGTTATCACTAAGTATCAAGGTAATAAAGGAGCTTGCATTATCATGTTTATATTTCAAGCTATGCATTATCATGTTTATGTTTCAAGTTCTCACCTAAATATCAAAGATAATAATATAATGCATCACATATTTATTTTATGCTCTCACTTTACTTTCTAGCAAAAACTAAAACAAGTGCATGAGCATGTTTATTTTTATGTCATCACTTTAATGAACCTAGAGCTCAAAGACTTGCCCATTGTTGTCTCAACAAAGGTCTAAAAATATTTATTGCTTTTGGTCCCTATTTTGGCCCTAAGAGGCTTTGGTGTTTCCAAGTATTGAAAACTATGTTTTATAATTTTTCTAAGCTTATGTAAGTATAAGAAATATGTAGAACTAAGTTTTATGAATTTAGGACCTCTTGAGATAAAAATGATTTAGCTATTACCCTCTTAAGTATTTTTATGATTATAGGTGATAAAAGTGTCCATAAATGAGTTTTGAAAGTTGAAAAAGGTTCCAAGAGAAACTAGTATTGTATGTGCTTTAGAAATTGTGTTTCATGTCTTTTATGGAGATGTTTGTTTCGGTTCTACCTTGCTATGTTTGGCCACTGTATGAGCTGTGTTAATAATGATAAGATGCTTATGTTTGAGTAAAAATAATGTTAAGACTCATATGTGAAAGATAGGATAAGTTAGGAACTGGAAAAGAATTAATTTGAGAATTTTAGATCCCTTAATGATGGAATTTTCTGGATTCTGTCCAGCAAGGTTTAGAAATGATAATCATGGTTCTAAATTAGTTTAAATGTGTAGGAATGACTCATAATTGGTTTAGGGCTTAATCTTGATGCTTTAGGAACAAACTGGACTTAGAAAGAGTCATTGTTGTGACTCCTAGGTACCCGTAAAGTTGGGATTTTAAATTCTGCATCCTTGAGGTCTAGAGATGTTCTTGACCATAGTGTGAGGTGAGAAATACTTAGTTATAACCTCATAGGTTCCCAAGAGACTAGGTTTTGATGATTTATAACTTAGATTGTGAGTTAAGGACCTTAAGGTTCGATGCATAAGACATTAAGAAGTCTTGAGTTTTTATGATGCTTAATTTTATGCAAGTATGATATATGATACATGAGTTTATCTATGTGAGTATGATGTGTTTAAAATATATGCTATGATGAGTTTGGAATATATGCTATAATCTATGTAAGAATGATGAGTTTGAAATATATGTTATGATGTTTATCTATGTGAGAATGATGTATTAGAAGAATATGCTTGATGATGCATGAACCCTAAAATGTTTTATTGATGATACGTGAGGAAATGATTATTGAGATGTTAAGTTGTGTGATTAGCTTGTGGCATGAATTTTGGTTTGAAGGAAATTCAGTTTAACAGCCGTTATCCTGCCGAATTTCTATCAAACCTAAAAGGGTTGAAAAATGTTTTAAAGTACCATATGAGTTGAAAACCCTGGGTGACACTGGTTCGGCCGAGCATCCCCAGGATATTTTTATGTGACAAGCATTGAGACGTACTTCTCCTGCTACGGTGAGGAGGAGGCAAATCCGTGAGGGTATGTGCAGATGCAGCCTTACCAAAGCGGACAATTATTTGTGCACTCGAGGCCAGTAGAACGTTTCAAAGAATGAAATATATTTATGTTACCCCCTCATTTTACCCCATATTAAATCTAGTGACGACTAGTTAGGAGTGAGCTCATTCCTAGGCGATTAGGTGAGACGGAGATAGGAGGTTATGATAAAAATCGCCGGCGCGGTGTATCGGTTGGAAATAGGTGGATATGTTTTAAGAGGGTGGTTTTTGAGAAAAAAAACAAAAGAGATATGATGCTTTTAAGTCACATAAGTATGAGAAAAGTAAGAGTTGTAATATGCCCTTATGCCACTTGCATGAATCTAGATTGTTGTGATTTGTTGATTTATGTGCTCAAGTATTGCCATACATTCATGCTTAAACATGTTGCATTCATGACATCAAGATGCATACTAAAAGAAATGGACCTTGGATAAATAGTTTCATAAACCCTAATAATGAATCTCATATGCATGAACACCTTTTATAAATAAACCCAAGGTTCCCGAGGATGTGAACGATGTAACCCTAGAATAGGAGATTCCTACTGAGATTCTTTAGTAAGATTCTCACTCTTTTCTCTTCTTTTTCTCGCTTACGTCACATCTTCAGAGACTGATGGCGACATTCGTGGTCTTCATTGACACATCCGTCCGAGAGGCGCCTAACGAGGAGCTCACGCTCGGTCTACACGTATGCCCACTCCTGCCGCCTTATGCGTTCTTGGATCAGTTACACTCCATTTCCCGGGTTCTAGTAGCGTATGTTTTAGGGAGGCTTAGTGCACACACTCACATGTAGACTGGATAAACTCGCTTTTGTTTTGAGGTTATTCACTATAGGTGCACTCGGGTAGTGATGGTTTACTTTATGTTACTTTATGTTTCTCTGTTTCTATTGTACTTCCTTTCTGCTGTATTACAAGCTCTGCCCGTCCCAATGAGGGTATGACTACTTATGTATTCTAAGTTATGTTATTAATGAAACGTTTCTCTGTTGTGATGATTTATGCTCAGCTGTTATATGTTTCCATTTCTGTGTTTCTCTATGAGTGCTTTATATTCCTATTATTCGATTAGACTAAGAACGTGGCTCTCACTTTGTTGTATGTTTTAAAAAAAAAAAAAAAAAATTTACTCATAATTTTCCTTTAGTATTTTAAGAAAAGGATGAGACTATGAAGTAATAGCCTAATGTTTAACCTAATGTGTTCTAGAAAGTTGGGTTAAAAATTAGGGTGTTACAAAGCTCGGAATGCTCCTACTTGAACGGTTTGAAATCTTCACGTGCTACCTCCTTCCTCAGCTACGGCCTCGTTGCTTTAGGTGGACACGTCTGTCTCTAGTAACGACAATAGAAAATAAACATAGGAGTGAGAAATACATGATTTCTCAGTAGGAGTTCCTACTTGTACTAAAAGTGTCATCGTTGTCGTCCCAGTCACTTCGGGTTTATTATAAAAAGGTGAACAGGTAAGGATTCAATTATCAAACTTTCACAAATGTGATTAGCCGAAGTGCAGTTACTTTTAAACTAATCTTGAACATTAGCAAAAATATTCATTCAGTATTTCATCAAGCATACATATAAGCATATCATGTAAAACCACTAATAAGCAGTAATCATTTAGGAGCTGCATGCATTTCATGATTACTCATCCTCAACATTCACTTGTTTAGTGATCATCATCTTTCATTTATTTCATCAACATATTTCTTAATTACTCACAGGATGAATGCATCAATGCCTTAGACCACCCTAAAAGGGTAATGAGCTCATACCATGGCCGTCGCCATAACCTTTTTGGTTTTCATTCCGTTGCCGTGATCTCAACGGTTTAGGGGGTTAAGCCGTGATTTTAGCTCAAGTCCACTTTTCCAGACTTTCATTTCTACTTTTTCAAACTTTACTTTTATTATTTCTTTTGAAAATGAATGTATGCATATTATCATGTAATCACAATAAATCCTAGGCAATCAATCATTCATCCTCATCATTTCATAATTCATCACCATACATTCACATTACTATAAATCACTTCATAAAACATGGACAATATCATGTAAATCTCATAGTAAACACTTTCATAGATGATTCATATTAACCAACCAAAGTTATCAAGTTGAGTTCCTAGTGTTCGTAAGAGGTAATGGATGTCTTAGTATTATCTTTTTCTCTTAGTGTTCTTTGTACTCTTAGCATTCCATTAATACATTAATGCACTTCAAAATATTATTATAGGTTCTTTATATATTTTTATTATGACTTTCATATAACTCTTAAAGATTATTATTCTACTTAAATTCTTAAAATTCTCTCTTTACAAGACTTGATTCTTTTATTTATAGTTTTGACATCTTTTAGAAGAAAGTTTATAATTCTCTATATACTTGTTATCTCAGCTTAGTAAAGGTAGTTCCAAATTCCTAACTCATCAAATTTTAGCATTTACATCTTTGGAATAGTGTAAATCCATTGTAAACCATGCATAGGAGGGTTCCCAGGAAAGAGAGGTGGGTCACAATGGACATGCTTAAATACCAAGTCTTTCCTTAGCCAGAACCTTTCCAAACTGCACTTTCATAGTACACTATCCCGAAATTTATTTCTCATTCTGTATTTATGTGGTACAAAGCTTTATACATAACATACATGGGTGTATTCCTATATGTGTTAGCTCTCCAACAAAGTTGAAATCAGTCCATTTGCATTTTTCTAGAGTGAGTTACACCTATTTTACTACTATAAGGTCAAATTTAAAGTTTCAGTCTTAGACTCTACTTTAAAAATTTATATCTTGAGCTAGAAAACTCCGTTTTGGGTGATTCTTTTTGGAGAGTGTTCTATAATGAGTCTAGTTTATAGTAAAATTATTTTAATTTCGAGATACTTGATATTTTATGAATAGTAGCTCTCGAAGTACCTGCTGCCAGAAACAACTAGAAATTCCAGCACCTACCATTTTCATGTCTTAAGTTACCTTTATTAAATCAGGTTTCACATACAATCTTTTCAAGTTATATTTGAGTTTGATAACATCATAAGGGTACTCATAAAAAATAGAATATATTTTTCAAATAATCATTTAAAACTTTTGACAATAACTCAAACTTGAGGCATTCTATCAAGGTTAGAAGCCAACAATACTTGAACAATTAAAGATGAAGCTCCTACCTCTTGTGTAGGGTATAAAAGGGTCCTTCTCTTCTTCCTTAAGCTTTGAACAAGAGTCTTTGGAGTGGATGACCCTCCTTGAATCTTGGCTCTAGAACTTGAATGCTTAAGAAAATATTTCTCACTAGAGTTAAAGATTGTAACTCTTGTGAGGGCTAGTGAAAGTTTGGACTTAGGATTTAAGTGTTTGGATGAAGTTTAGAGGATCAAGAGAAGTCTTTGAAGAACATAAGAAGAATGATAGAATAAGAAAGAAAGAACACTTAGGGAGTTTTTGAATTGAAGAGAGTTTGAGGAGTATTTATAGTGGAAAGATTAGAGAAAAAACAGAAGAAGGAAAGCACTTGGAGCATGATTTATGGAAACATGTTGGCTGAATTTTGGGATGAAAATGCTCCTTGTTTTGTGCAAACATGTTTCCATGTTTTGTGCAAACATGTTGGATGAAAATGCTCCATGTTTTATGCAAACATGTTTCCATGTTTTATGCAAACATGTTTCCATGTTTTGTGCAAAGATGTTAGTGGATATTTTTGTAATTAGACAATGATAGTGGTATTCTTGTAATTCCATTCATAGAGTAAGGGTATCTTTGTCATTTAATAAGGCAAGGGTAGTTTGGTAATTTCCTTTACATAGCAAGGGCATTTTCGTAATTTCCACTAAGTGATGGCATTTTCGTAATTCTTTGCATTTTTCTCTAGACATACTTAAGTAGACTATTTGTTGTGTTTCATAACATTTGTCCCGATTCTCTTGGTTTTGCTATCGCTAATTAATATTTATCTTAGTTATAAATTTGGGGATGTTACATAGTACATGTTAAAATGGGCTGAACATTCTTATTTTTATTATTTGAGTTTACTAATAGTGGTGGACTAAATTATTAAGCTGACTTTTGGCCTTATTGTAATGGACTTGAGTTGGGTTAGGTCTAAGCAAACTTGTAAGGTGTTGCTTATTTTAAAATGAAAATCCTAATTTTTTGAAAGGGGAATTCAGAACATATTTGCTTTAAGTGTGAGAGGCTTATGCTCTTTTAGTTCTTCATAGAATCTTTGAACTTATCAAGGGTACTCATCCTTGTAGTGTTCCTAGGCTTATCAATCTCTTGATTGTGGCACCTTGTGATGAAAACTCAGGTTCTGAGTTTAAAATTCAAATCTAGGAGTTGGATCTAGGATCAATATATAATTAGAATCCTAAATAAAAAAAACAAGAAATAACATAAAGATTAAAACAGCCAAATTAAAAGAACATAAGAAGATGGATAAGAAAGAGGATGGAGGGCGCCACAATCAATGGATTGATGAGCCTTGGTTGAAGGTCACCACAAGAGTATGATCTCTTGATAACATCAAAGGTTCTGGCTCACTCAAGAACTTAGAAAGAAAATTGTCATAGAGATTTTCAAGCTAAATTCTTGTATCTATCTTTTCAATACATAATTGTTTATACACTTAAGTAGACAAGTAATCTAAACTCAAGCATAAGCCACGTTTGGGCTATGCAGCTCACTAAGCCCATAGCTTGGGCTTTTTTTATAAAAAAAAAAGACTAAGTAAGCAAACTAAAATAAACTTTTAATGGACCATAAACATGTGGCCCTTATTCAGCTTGAAATGGGATACATTCTAGACCTTATTCCTCCAGTTGAACACAATTGACAATGCTTGTAACTTCCAAATCTTCCAAGTCTAGAATAGGTATCTTTTCAAATATGGCAGTCATCATTCTCTCCAAAGCTTCTCTTGACCTTCTCTCCTTCGCTCTAGTCATATAAACCTTGAAGTCTTTCTATTGCCTCTAAGCTTGGGTTAGTTCCTTGGTCTTCATCATTCCTTCCTTCTTCAAAAGAATTCAACCTCGAATTGGAGTCTTCATCACTACCTACATCAAAAGGAAATAAGTCCCTAACATTGAAAGTAGTGCTAACTCCATACTTACCTGGTAAGTCCACTTTGTAGGCATTGTCTCCAATCCAATTTGTCTTGAACCCTGAGGTATTTTAATGATTCATAGTCACTATGCATCACAAACTCTTTTGGAAGAAGGTAATGCTGCCAAGTTTGAAGTGCCCTGATCAAAGCATATAGTTTCTTATGATACTTCAAACAAGCACCATTAAGCTTTTCACTGAAGTAAGCTATAGGGTGTCCTTCTTGCACTAGAATAGCCTCTATCTTTACATTAGATGCATCACACTCCAACTCAAAAGATTTTGAAAAATTAGGAAGTGACAATATGGGTGCATGCATAAGCTTATCCTTCAAAGAGTCAAATGCATCCTATTGTTCCTTTCCCCATTTAAATCCCACATTTTTCTTGAGAATCTCATTCAATGGTGAAGTTATGGTATTGAAATCTCTTACAAACCTCCTAGAAAAGCTTGCTAACCCATGGAAACTCCTCACTTCACTCACTATTTTTGGGATAGGCCACTCTCTGATTGCTTTTATTTTTTCCTCATCTACATGTACACCTTCAGAATTAATAACAAAACCAAGAAACACTACATAATCTTTCCCTAAACTTTGTGAGTCATCATTTTCTTTCACTAAACTTCCCATGAGTCTACGCACCATGAGTAGGTCACCTTCTTGGCGGTAGATTTCAATTTCACTTCATCACTTGATGATGATGATGATGATGATGAACTCTCACTTGCAACTTCACCATTCTCCAGCAAGATCATAGTCTTCCTGTTTGGACATTGTGATGCAATACACCCTTTTCCAAGACACTTGAAACACTTGGTGCTGCTTTGCTTAGAAGAAGAATTAGAAGCACTATTATGATTGAAAATAGACTTAGAGGATGATTTAGCTTGAGTACTCTCCTTAGATAAGGATCCCTCTTTCTTCACACCTTTCTTCCATCCTCTTGAATTGTAGGAAGTGCTAGTTCTCTTCCAAGTCCCTTTTCTTTTGAGTTGTGCCTCCACTTTGATGGCTTGGTGAACCAAATCTTCAAGCTCCACATAATGATGAAGCTTTACAATGTCGCAGATATCATGGTTCAAACCATTCAGAAAACGTGCAAGAGTTGCTTCCCTCTCCTTATTCACATTTGCTCTTATCATAGTAACTTCCATCTCTTTATAATAGTCATCAACACTTCTTGTTCCTTGCTTCAAGCTTTGAAGCTTGGCATGAAGATCTCTAGTATAATATGTAGGAATAAATCTCTTTCTTATCAACCTCTTCATTTCCTCCCATCTGACTACTGGTTGTTCTTCAAACCTCCTTCTCTCCTTTTGGAGTTGATCCCACTATACCAAAGCATAGTCATGAAACTCTAGAGAAGCCACCTTAACTTTCTTTTCTTCACTATAGTTGTTGCACGTGAACACCTATTCAATCTTTAACTCCCACTCCAAGTAAGCCTCAACATCATTTCTCTCATGAAAAGTAGGAACTTTTATTTTTACCCCACTAATTCTCTCAATTTCTTTCTCCCTCATTTCATGGTTTCTCCTTTTGTCATCTTTCCTATGATGCCTTCTTTCTCACCTTCTATCAAATTCTTCCTCATCATGTAACACCCTAATTTTTTTTAGAAAATAATTGAGGCTTTAGTAATAAGAATACCAAAATTATGATGTACGTAGAAATGATAAGAACAATGTAACGAACGTAAAAAAAAAAAAACATGAATAGTGTTTTGCAGGCCCCATAGGCCCGCCGGGACAGCTGAAACCCTAGATTTGGGACCCGAAGGTGCCCGAAATTTGGAAATTTTAGAATTAAGGTTCGAAATAGGTAGGAATAAAAATTTTATACTTAGAATTAATTTTCAGGTAATGATTGATTATCCGGGTACATTGTTTTACCCGTTCGGTGAAATTTCGGTGTGCGATTTCTAACACTGAAAGCTAGATAATCTCTATAAAATGAGGAAGTTTATCCTTTTAAAATTCAAATGAAGGGCTAAGATTTTCTCTGGGATGAAAGATCAAATCCTAGCCATTGATTTTAATTTCTTTTAATAAAATAATTATACTTTATGAAGTAACCAATAAGAATTCCCTTTATTAGATAAATACAACACCTAACCCCATAATTATATGATCATTCTCAGCCATCTAAGAAGGAGATATAGAAACCCCTATTTTTGTTTCCATGAGAGCTCAAGTTTGCTTTAAGAGTCAATAGAAACTAGTCTAGAGTTATTGAAACTACAAAGTTTCTTCACAAAACTTGTTCTACACCTCAAACCCTACAAATTTAACTGATTGAAATCTCAAATCCTCACCTTAATACCTCACTTCCCCACTACCTAAGGAAGATTTGGGACTGAAAATTGGTGTCTTGAAGTGAAGGGAGATCACTTAGAGCATCCTTTGAAGTATAAAGCTCAGAAGCTTTCAAAGTAAGGTTTTCTTTGGTCTTTTCTTTGAAATTTTATGCTGTATGTTTTTGCTTGGTTTTGGTTCGAAATTTCTAGTTATATTTGAGGATAATATGTTGATGTTGATGTATAAATTTTGGTGATGTGTTTGGATGTTGTGAAAAATAATTTTTGTCAAAAGAGAATTTGACATATACTGCTGGATTTTCGGATTTTAACAGGACAAAATTTGTTCGCGAATTTTCTGGTTCATTTCTAGTCATTTTTATGAGCTATAAAAATTATATGTTGAAGCTAAAATCTTAAGGAGACTTTGATAATTTTCGTGGTTCATGATAAGGAATTTTACTCCCTGAGTAAAATCAGAAACCAAGAGTATGCTGCCTGGATTGTGGGAATTCAAGCTCTAATTTTGTATAATTTTGTTACCATAGCAAATGATTGAATTATCATTTGAAATTTTTACAGGGAGTTAATAACATCTTGAAGTGTAATTATGATTTTATTTTTAGTTGATTCCATCATTTTATAAATTTAAAAATTGTGAGAACCCTATTCTAAGCTGTGAAAAAGTGGCCTCTGACCACTAAAATTGTATAATTTATTTAGCATGGTTATAGGACTCGGACTGCTATGAAAATTTTACAGGGTCTTTTAGATACATTGAGATGTCATGAGGAATTTTTGTGGCCCTTGAATTAGCCATTTGGTATGGAAAGTAAATGTTGGTATTGGAGTGGTAAATCTGCCAAGTTACTGAAATGGTGGGAATGTCTTAAATTGATAATGTAATGACATTTAGTCCACATATATGATATATGAATACATGCTAATGGTTTTAAAGAGTTACTTATAAAGCATAAATGAGATCTAGATATAACTGAATTGCCTATGTGTGATGTGAGCAAGCCTTTGAAAAATAAAAGTACATGATGCATTTATATAACAAAAGAGGATATGTGAGATTTAATGATGCATGTTTTAACATATGGGGAAAATAGAAACAAGGCTTATGTGAAGTAAAGAGTGAAGGCAAAAATAAGAACTTCCCAGGAAATTGTATGAGTCTGTAGACGCATTAGTTAGAGAACTGTGTGTGATTCGAAAATGGAAAAAAAAAATGGAGTCTGATGATCACGAATAGGAATGAGCTCATGTCCTAGCAGTCTATTGTTCGTTGTGGGGTTATCCACTACAGATGTTATTGGATATGAAACTAAGCCTTCCCTATGTTAATAAAAAGAACAACCGCACTAAGTTGAATTCCATGTGATATAAGAGAAACATATACGAGTGCTACCAACTTGCATTTAATTTTCCTTGACTCATGTACACTAATATTGATATATGTGATCTAGCATGATGTTTTCTTTTTATTATATGAATGTATTTACTGATTATATTATGTCCACATGTAAGGGATTACCCTATTGAGAATTTTATAATATTCTCACCCCTATTTGTGTATATGTTGTGTTGTGCTCAGACTCTACAGATGCCGTCACTAGTATTCTTCCTTAATTCACCACAGTGCGTGTGGCATTACGATCCGATACTCGACTCTCTTTATGCAGCAGCTTATTCCCAAATCGTGCATGTGTTCTTTTGCCATTCCTTTAGTGCGTCCGTTTTCACTGCTGATTTCGATCCAGCTTTTCGCAACGACGGTGTGCCTCTCCATATGGCACACCCAGTTATATTTGATATTCCTCTAGCACCACCAGTACCTCCCCCAACGGATGCTCCCTCCTCATCCTGGTCCTCCGATTCGGACCCACCAGAGGGTCTTGATGCCCCTGGCGAAGAAGAAGCCATCATACCGATGGCCAACGGTTTCGCCTAGGAGGACATGAGACCTACGGGGGCTTTTGACTTGTATATAGTGTAGTATAGTGCCAGGAACTTACCAGCTTGCAGACTGATTGCTGTTAGATGTCTTAGGTCCATTTTTGTGTATATATGATTTTTGTTGGGCCTTAATATTTGAGCAGGCTTGGTAGGTCTTTTGGTAGGAGTCGCTGAGTTGTATTATAAGTGAAGTGACTTAACTTCAAGTATGGTATGTATTAAGGAAAGTTGTATGTGAAGTATAAACATATGTATATTTTGTAGTAATTTTCTTTACAACTCAAGGGTTTGATTTACCTTATTTTCATTTCATTCGACTAGTGGATATTATAGAAAGAAAGTGATACTTTTCTAATTACAATGTTAATACTCGAGTAATACATGGTAGTTAGGAGGGTGTTACATTATGGTATCAAAGCCGGACTATCCTATAAGCTTGAGGATTGGACCGGCTATGCTTCTGTAGTAGTTGTCATGCATTATAATATCATATATGTGTATGACTGCTGATTGGAAATGTTGTGGGTTGCTGCTACACTTTGCTTGGTATTGAGCCTGATCAACTCAATATTTTTGTTTGGTGTGATAGGAACCAATGACTTTGAATTGGCAAACTAGGAGTGGAGCTGGAAATGATGCAAACATAATGAATACTTTTCATGAGATGGCGGCTGCCATGAGGGAACAAGCTACAGCTACTACCCTAATGATGGAGCGGCTGAACCGCAATGAAAGGGAAAACCCAGTCGACAATCCTGCAGCGAACGAAGTTGATGTAGAATATCAGAAATTTGCTGAGTTCAGGAAGGCAAATCCCCCTCCATTTTGAGGAGATTTTAATCCCTGTAAAGCAGAAGAATGGATAAAAGCCATGGAAAAGATCTTCTCCATTCTTCCTTGCACAAAGATCCAGAAGGTGGCCTTTGCCCCCTATATGCTAGAAGCATATGCGGATTTCTAGTGGGTTGGTACCAGGGGATTATTTGAAGCTTCCCAGACTGTTGTTACCTGGAATATTTTTAAGAAAGCTTTTTACCGTAAGTACTTCCCTATTTCTGTAAGAAATGCAAAAGAATTGGAGTTTGTGGCTCTTAAACAATGACCTATGAGTGTAGAAGAGTATACTACCAAATTTGAAGAGCTCTGCAAGTTTTCTACAATTTATCAATGTGACCCGGATGAAGTTTGGAAATGCATGAAATATGAAGGAGGTTTACAAGAAGATATAGAAGCAGCTGTGAGTCTCTTGGAGATTAGGGATTATCCTACCTTGGTAAATAAATGTCAACATGCAGAGGAGTCCAACAAGAAGCTAACAAATTTCAAGTATGCCCAAAACAATGCTAGAAGGGGATTAGCACCCAACAATAACAACAACAACAACAACAACAACAAAGGGAAACAACTTCAACTTCCAAGACCCAAGGTAGGGAGATATTGCCCTAAATGTGGGAAAAATCATGGGAATCGACCGTGCTGGACAACACAAATTGTTTGCTTTGGCTATGGGAAACCAGGACATAAAATATTTGACTGTCCTAATAAGAAAGGTCAGCAGCCTGCCTCCAGGCCACAACAACATGGGCGCGTTTTTACTATAAGTGCCAAGGAAGCTTCTCAATCTACCGATCTGATCCGAGGTAAGTGTGAAATAAATGGTACTACCCTAGATATACTATATGATATGGGTGCCACTCATTCTTTCATATCCAATGACTATGTATAGCAGTTACAATTATCTATGTCTGAACTACCTTATGATCTTCTTGTATCCATTCCTACTATTGGTCCTATTAGGACTTATTATATATGTGTGAATATTCCTATTCAAATAAGTACTAGAGATTTTACTGCCAACTTAGTTTGTCTTCCTTTATTTGGTTTAGATGTAATTTTAGGTATGGATTGGTTGGTACCTAACTATGTCCTCTTACACTGTCCAGATCGAGCTGCCATATTTCTTTCCACTCTACCATCCATCCTTTTGGTTCATTTTTCTTTTTATTTGAACCTAGTAACACCTAACCCTAGTAAGACAACTCGTCAGGAATATGTTCTCCTCTCAGCTAGTGAAACTGAGTGTGATTATGAATTGAGTAAGATTCTAGTGGTGAGAGAGTATCCCGATGTTTTCCCATAGGATATTCCAGAATTTCCTCTTGAAAAAGAGATTGAATTCTCCATTGAGTTGGTTCCAGGAACGGGTCCTGTAACACCCTAAATCTTAACCGAAGACTACTAGTATGTACTTAGGTTAATCTTTAGAATATTACCTCTTGGTCTCATCTTTTACTTAGAAAATACTTAGCGGAAATATGGGTAAAATTTTTCTTTTTGGAATTAAAATCAAAGTGAGAGCCATGCACGAATCTTTAAAAGGAAACATAACGAAACATATAAGCAAGCATAAAGAAACACATCATATCATGGGAACATCAACTGAACATAGATATATATATAATGTGCCTACCCAAAGGGCAGGACTATTTGATACATCAGGGAACATAATACAACTAAAGAACAAATACACGAAAATCATAAAAAGCAAATACAAGAGAAACAACCCCCATACCCATGTGCACCTAGAGTAGACAACCTCATATACAAAAGAAGGTTTGTCCTCAACTATGTGGCGTGTGTGCACTAACTGCTACCCCTCCTATGCCTATTCCTGCTGGTCCGAGTACTATGGGGTCGAGTCGATCCACTGACGAATCTCGGCGGGAGTGGTCGAGCACATCATCGGGGCGTGTCCACCGCGGCGAGGGCGCATAGATGGCCGACTAGCCAACCTCGGTTGGACCACCGTCTCCTCACTCCCAGCCCTCATCGGTGGGGGAGCGGGACTGGAACTCCAATTGTACATGTGTGATGGCGGGTCCTCGGATGGGTCCGTCTCCGAGTACTGGGTACGAGTCACATACTCTGGGTAGTCGTGTACCGCTGATCCCTCAGGCTGCATGCGGAGAATCTGCTCATCACGTGGTCTAGCTCGCTTAAAAATCCCATTATGACGATAAGGAGCAGTCGGGGTAAAACGGTAACTTGGGACTGGATGCGCGAAGGGTCGTCCTATAAACATGAACACTTTAACTGTGCAACGACCCTCAAAATGGTATGACCCGAGTGCCGGGTCATGGTGCAGCTCCCATACCGGGGTGTCGATGAAGAGTACGAATGTCGCCATCTGAAGATGTGATGGAAGAAAAGAGAGAGGGAATGAGAATCTTCTAAAAGAATTCTCAGTAGGGTAATCCCTACCTAGGTGACATCATCACATCCTCAGGAACCTTGGGTTTTATTTCTAAAAAGGTGTGCATGCACAAAATTCCTTTTTAAGTTAGTTTTCTAAAGTATTATTTATCCAAGGTCCGTCATATTTTATAATGCGTCTTATGACTAAGCATGGAATATACTAATGACATGAATGCATCATAAAGGTAAACTAAACAATAGAATAACTAAGAAACATTATAACATTGGCATAGGTATAATATATGTGACATTGTAAACTTTAACTTTCATCTCATGGGGCAGCCCTAAAACATCTCTAGGTTATGAGCTCATACCTTAACTAGTCGTCACTAGTTCTTACTTTCCTATGATAAGCGTAACATATACATAATCCTGACTTAATAGTGCGGGCTAGGGGGCAATTAAGGATCACCTCTCTTAGGGTCATTTCCTCTTTGAAATGCTCTACTAGCAACTAGTGCATCGTAGTATTGTCCGCTTTGGCAAGCTCTATGTCAATACCCTCACGGATTTGTTTTCTTGGGGGTGCTCGGCTAAACCGGTGTCACCCAAGAAGGCATCTCAGTGTTGTGTCACATTTAAGTTCTCATAAAGTGTTAATTCATAGATACATCATTATTCATTAGATAAATCTTTTTCATAGCATATACATCATCACATGAAACTTCTTCATAGTGTATACATAAAACTATAGCATATACATTATCACATAATCACACCTTAGATAATCATTCATACAAACTCCCAAGCTTATTATGTTATAAACCTATAGTATGTTATGCTTTGGTTCTTTTGAGTCTTAAACTTGTAAACTAATTGTTCTAGTATTATTCTTAACCTCTCACACACCTATAGGTTCACAACTAATAAGTTTTACTAATTTTTATGCTCAAGGACCTATCCAAACAGCACTATGCAGATTTAGACAGCTTTATATTTGTGTGATTACGGGGTTCTAGAAATTACGGTTTAGACCCTTAAAGTCTTTAACTCACATTCTAAGTTATTGATCATCAAAACCTAGTCTCTTGGGAACCTATGAGATTATAACTAAGTATTTCTCACCTCACACTATGGTCAAGAACATCTCTAAATCTCAAGTATGCAGAATTTGAAATCCTAACTTTACGGGTACCTAGAAGTCACAACAATGACCCTTTCTAAGTTTAGTTTGCTCCTAAGGCTTCAAGATTAAGTCCTAAACCAATTATGAGTCACTCCTACACATTTAAACTGATTTAAAACCATGATTATTAAATCTAAACCTTGCTGGACAGAATCCAGAAAATTACATAATTAAAGGATCTAGAACTCTCAAATTAATTCTTTTCTAGTTCCTAACTTATCCTATCTTTTCCATATGAGTCTTAACATTATTTTTACTCAAACATAGGCACATTATCATCATTAAAACAGCACATATAGTGGCAGTAAAGAGCAAGGAAGAACCGAAAATATACTTCTCCATAAAAGGCATAAAACATAATTTCTAAAGCTCATAAAATACTAGTTTCTCTTGGAACTCTTTTTAAACTTTCGAAACTCATTTATAAACAATTTTAACATCTAAAATCATAAGAGTATTTAAGAGGGCAGTGACCAATTTATCTTTATCTCAAGAGGTCCTAAATTCATAAAACTTAGTTCTATGCATTCCTTAAACTCATGTAAGCTTAGAAAAATTATAAAACATAGTCTCAAATGTAACACCCTAATAGAACCCCACTATGCTTAAGTTCACATTTGGATTCTATTAGTTGTCACTTATTATGCCTTGCATTTATTTTCTTTTGAAATTAACTTAGAAAAATAGTGGAAGTTTTTTTTTTCTTTAAATAAATTAATTGTTTGAAAACTTAAGCCTGTAACGAGAAATGAAATACATAGCGCTTTTATAGATAATAATCAAGTTACATTGCGCACTTAATTAAATAAGCGGAATAAGAGACTAAGTGTAGAACTATTATCACATAAACTGGAATATAATCACTTAATACATAAGTCACAACAGGGCATATATCATACTGATAAGTTATTACAAATAACAATATAAGTTCTACTATTACTAATTGTTTCTCACAAACTATAATGTAACTAAAGCTCGGAATGCTCCTACTTGAAAGGTTTGAAATCTTCACGCGCTACCTCTTTCCTCAACTACAGCTTCGTTGCTTTAGGTGGACACATCTGTCTCTGGTAACGACAACGAAAAATAAACATGGGAGTGAGAAATACATGATTTCTCAGTAGGAGTTCCTACTTGTACTAAAACTGCCATCGTTGTCGTCCCAGTCACTTCGGGTTTATTATAAAAAGGTGAACAGGTAAGGATTCAATTATCAAACTTTCACAAACATGATTAGCCGAAGTGCAGTTACTTTTAAACTAATCTTGAACATTAGCAGAAATATCCATTCAGTATTTCATCAAGCATACATATAAGCATATCATGTAAAACCACTAATAAGCAATAATCATTTAGGAGCTACATGCATTTCATGATTACTCATCCTCAACATTCACTTGTTTAGTGATCATCATCTTTCATTTATTTCATCAACATATTTCTTAATTACTCACGGGATGAATGCATCAATGCCTTAGACCACCCTAAAGGGTAATGAGCTCATACCATGGCCGTCGCCATAACCTTTTTGGTTTTCATTCCGTTGCCGTGATCTCAACGGTTTAGGGGGTTAAGCCGTGAGTTTAGCTCAAGTCCACTTTTCCAGACTTTCATTGCTACTTTTTCAAACTTTACTTTTATTATTTCTTTTGAAAATGAATGTATGCATATTATCATGTAATCACAATAAATCCTGGGCAATCAATCATTCATCCTCATCATTTCATAATTCATCACCATACATTCACATTACTATAAATCACTTCATAAAACATGGACAATATCATGTAAATCTCATAGTAAACACTTTCATAGATGATTCATATTAACTAACCAAAGTTATCAAGTTGAGTTCCTAGTGTTCGTAAGAGGTAATGGATGTCTTAGTATTATCTTTTTCTCTTAGTGTTCTTTGTACTTTTAGCATTCCATTAATACATTAATGCACTTCAAAATATTATTATAGGTTCTTTATATATTTTTATTATGACTTTCATATAACTCTTGAAGATTATTATTCTACTTAAATTCTTAAAATTCTCTCTTTACAAGACTTGATTCTTTTATTTATAGTTTTGACATCTTTTAGAAGAAAGTTTATAATTCTCTGTATACTTGTTATCTCAGCTTAGTAAAGGTAGTTCCAAATTCCTAACTCATCAAATTTTAGCATTTACATCTTTGGAATAGTGTAAATCAACTGTAAACCATGCATAGGAGGGTTCCCAAGAAAGAGAGGTCGGTCACAATGGACACGCTTAAATACCAAGTCTTTCCTTAGCCAGAACCTTTCCAAACTGCACTTTTACAGTACACTATTCCGAAATTTATTTCTCATTCTGTAATTACATGGTACAAAGCTTTATACATAACATACATGGGTGTATTCCTATATGTGTTAGCTCTCCAACAAAGTTGAAATCAGTCCATTTACATTTTTCTAGAGTGAGTTACACCTATTTTACTACTACAAGGTCAGATTTAAAGTTTCAGTCTTAGGCTCTACTTTAAAAAATTATATCTTGAGCTAGAAAACTCCATTTTAGGTGATTCTTTTTGGAGAGTGTTCTATAATGAGTCTAGTTTATAGTAAAATTATTTTAATTTCGAGATACTTAATATTTTATGAACAGTAACTTTCGAAGTACCTACTGCCAGAAACAACTAGAAATTCCAGCACCTATCATTTTCATGTCTTAAGTTACCTTTATTAAATCAGGTTTCACATACAATCTTGTCAAGTTATATTTGAGTTTGATAACATCATAAGAGTACTCATAACATAATAGAACATGTCATATTTCTAAAAATATATTTTTCAAATAATCATTCAAAACTTTTGACAATAACTCAAACTTGAGGCATTCTATCAAGGTTAGAAGCCAACAATGCTTGAACAATTAAAGATGAAGCTCCTACCTCTTGTGTAGGGTCTAAAAAGGGTCCTTCTCTTCTTCCTTAAGCTTTGAACAAGAGTCTTTGGAGTGGATGACCCTCCTTGAATCTTGGCTCTATAACTTGAGTGCTTAAGAAAATATTTCTCACTAGAGTTAAAGATTGTAACTCTTGTGAGGGCTAGTGAAAGTTTGGACTTAGGATTTAAGTGTTTTGATGAAGTTTAGAGGATCAAGAGAAGTCTTTGAAGAACATAAGAAGAATGATAGAATAAGAAAGAAAGAACACTTAGGGAGTTTCTGAATTGAAGAGAGTTTGAGGAGTATTTATAGTGGAAAGATTAGAGAAAAAACAGAAGAAGGAAAGCACTTGGAGCATGATTTATGGAAACATGTTGGCTGAATTTTGTGATGAAAATGCTCCTTGTTTTGTGCAAACATGTTTCCATATTTTATGCAAACATGTTAGATGAAAATGCTCCATGTTTTATGCAAACATGTTTCCATGTTTTATGCAAAGATGTTAGTGGAGATTTTCTAACCTTTAGTGCATGTATGTGATTCAGAAATGTGTATGATGTATGTGGTTAAATTATTGTGTTATCATCTTAATCCAATGGCTTAGATTCATTCTTGCCTAAAGACAAGTCTAGGGATTTGTGTAAATGGCGTTGTAGTAATTTCTTTAACTAAGACAAGGATATTTTTGTAATTAGACAATGATAGTGGTATTCTTGTAATTCCATTCATAGAGTAAGGGTATCTTTGTCATTTAATAAGGCAAGGGTAGTTTGGTAATTTCCTTTACATAGCAAGGGCATTTTCGTAATTTCGACTAAGTGATGGCATTTTCGTAATTCTTTGCATTTTTCTCTAGACATACTTAAGTAGACTATTTGTTGTGTTTCATAACATTTGTCCAGATTCTCTTGGTTTTGCTATCGCTAATTAATATTTATCTTAGTTATAAATTTGGGGATGTTACATCAAATACTTAGAAACTTCAAGACCTCTTGGGGCCGAAATATGAACCAAGGAAAATACATATTGTTAGACCTTTGTTGAGACAACAATGGGCAAGTCTTTGAGCTTTAGGTTCATTTAGGTGATGACATAAAAATAAACATGCTTATGCACTTATTTTAGGTTCCATTAGAAAGTAAAGTGATAGCACAAAGTAAATATGAATGCAACTCATTATTATCTTGGTACTAAGTGAGAACTTGAAATATAAACATGATAATGCAAGTTCATTCATTATCTTGGTATTTAGTGATAGCAAGGAAGTAAACATGATATGCAAAGCATAAAGTAAACATGATGCAAGGTTCATTTTATGATTAACTAGAGCTCATTCAAGACTTTAACAAGATAACAACCCAATACAATATCTCAAAGATCACCACACAAAAATCGAAAGTCATACAAAAGAGAAAGAAAGTGAAACTACGTCAAGTTCTTTATTAAATACCCAAAACCCCTATCTAGAGAAAAATCTCTAGAACGTGCCGGCCAACTTTAAGGTTGACAAGGGTAGGCTTGGGCTTTTAGAAATCCTTAGATTAATTTACTTAAGTTGGAAAACCATGTGAGTTAGATATCATATAGATGAAGTCATAAGGAAAGGAAAACTCAAGCTTTAGAGGTTTCTTTGAGATGAACACAATGTCATCATCTAGAAACTCTCATCATCAAGCTATCATGCTCATAATAGGGCGTAGAGGCCGAAATGAAAAGAAAAGGAAAAACAAAGGAAAGTTCAAAAGAATCCAAGAGGAAACTAGAGAAAAACACTTTTTTGGAGCAAAACAAAGTTTGAAAACAAATCCCTACCTTGTGATGAAGATAAAAGCTTGGACTTGAAGATGGAAATGAGATGAGCAACACCTCCTAGGATGGTGGTGATGATTCGACCAAAGAGGAAGGAAAAGAAAGGAAATGTGTTTTGGGTGAAGTTGTGTTTGAGGTGTAACATCCCCAAATTTATAACTAAGATAAATATTAATTAGCGATAGCAAAAACCAAGAGAATCTGGACAAATGTTATGAAACACAACAAATAGACTACTTAAGTATGTCTAGAGAAAAATGCAAAGAATTACGAAAATGCCATCACTTAGTGGAAATTATGAAAATGCCCTTGCTATGTAAAGGAAATTACCAAACTACCCTTGCCTTATTAAATGACAAAGATACCCTTACTCTATGAATGGAATTACAAGAATACCACTATCATTGTCTAATTACAAAAATATCCTTGTCTTAGTTAAAGAAATTACTACAATGCCATTTGCACAAATCCCTAGACTTGTCTTTAGACAAGAATGAATCTAAGCCATTGGATTAAGATGATAACACAATAATTTAACCACATACATCATACACATTTCTGAATCACATACATGCACTAAAGGTTAGAAAATCTCCACTAACATCTTTGCACAAAACATGGAGCATTTTCATCCAACATGTTTGCACAAAACATGGAAACATGTTTGCACAAAACAAGGAGCATTTTCATCCCAAAATTCAGCCAACATGTTTCCATAAATCATGCACTAAGTGCTTTCCTTCTTCTGTTTTTTTTCTCTAATCTTTCCACTATAAATACTCCTCAAACTCTCTTCAATTCAGAAACTCCCTAAGTGTTCTTTCTTTCTTATTCTATCATTCTTCTTATGTTCTTCAAAGACTTCTCTTGATCCTCTAAACTTCATCCAAACACTTAAATCCTAAGTTCAAACTTTCACTAGCCCTCACAAGAGTTACAATCTTTAACTCTAGTGAGAAATATTTTCTTAAGCACTCAAGTTCTAGAGCCAAGATTCAAGGAGGGTCATCCACTCCAAAGACTCTTGTTCAAAGCTTAAGGAAGAAGAGAAGGACCCTTTTTAGACCCTACACAAGAGGTAGGAGCCCTCACTTTGGTTGTGTAAGCCATGATGACATCTAACCTTGCTCATGGTTAGGATGCCATCAAGCTTATGTTTGTTGATAAAAATGTTTCAAGGGGTTATTGTATAAATATTTTGTGAAACCCATTGTTCCATTCTGCTTCCAAAGTGATATTATGTTGCTTTCATGCTCAAATGATGCTTGAAATATGTTGTGTGATCCTTGTGTTAAAATAAGTGACATAAAACATGAAAATGCTAAGTGCTGGATTTTTGGCTGTTTCTGGCAGTAGGTGTTCCGAAATTTAATACTCATAAAATATGAAGTATCTTGAAATAAAAATATTTTTACCATAAACTAGACGCATCATAAAACACTCTCCAAAAAGAATCACCCAAAACGGAGTTTTCTAGCTCAAGATATAAATTTTTAAAGTAGAGCCTAAGACTGAAACTTTAAATCTGACCTTGTAGTAGTAAAATAGGTGTAACTCACTCTAGAAAAATGCAAATGGACTGATTTCAACTTTGTTGGAGAGCTAACACATATAGGAATACACCCATATATGTTATGTATAAAGCTTTGTACCACGTAAATACATAATGAGAAATAAATTTCGGGATAGTGTACTGTGAAAGTGCAGTTTGGAAAGGTTCTAGCTAAGGAAAGACTTGGTATTTAAGCGTGTCCATTGTGACCCACCTCTCTTTCCTGGGAACCCTCCTATGCATGGCTTACAATTGATTTACACTATTCCAAATATGTAAATGCTAAAATTTGATGAGTTAGGAATTTAGAACTACCTTTACTAAGCTGAGATAACAAGTATACAGAGAATTATAAACTTTCTTCTAAAAGATGTCAAAACTATAAATAAAAGAATCAAGTCTAGTAAAGAGAGAATTTTAAGAATTTAAGTAGAATAATAATCTTCAAGAGTTATATGAAAACCATAATAAAAATATATAAAGAACCTATAATAATATTTTGAAGTGCATTAATGTATTAATGGAATTCTAAGAGTACAAAGAACACTAAGAGAAAAAGATAACACTAAGACATCCATTTCCTCTTAGGAACACTAGGAACTCAACTTGATAACTTTGGTTGCTAAAAATGAATCATTTATGAAAATGTTTACTATGAGATTTACATGATATTGTCTATGTTACATGAAGTGATATACAGAAATGTGAATGTATTGATGAGATATGAAATGATAATGATAAAATGATTGACTGTGCCATGATTTATTAATGTGCATACATTCATGTTTCAAATGAAATAATAAATAGACCAACTCACTGCATAATCTTCTTTGAAGATTAAGGTATTGATGATTTCACTCAGTGAGAATAAAAGTAAAACCTGAAAAAGTAGCAATGATAGTCTGGAAAAGTGGACTTGAGCTAAACTCACGGCTTAACCCCCTAAACCGTTGAGATCACGGCAACGGAAAGGAAACCAAAAAGGTTGTGGCGACGGCCACGGTATGAGCTCATTACCCTTTAGGGTGGTCTAAGGCATTGATGCATTCATCCCGTGAGTAATTAAGAAATATGTTGATGAAATAAATGAAAGATGATGATCACTAAACAAGTGAATGTTGAGGATGAGTAATCATGAAATGCATGCAGCTCCTAAATGATTATTGCTTATTAGTGGTTTTACATGATATGCTTATATGTATGCTTGATGAAATACTGAATGGATATTTCTGCTAATGTTCAAGATTAGTTTAAAAGTAACTGCACTTCGGCTAATCACGTTTGTGAAAGTTTGATAATTGAATCCTTACCTGTTCACCTTTGAATAATAAACCCGAAGTGACTGGGACGACAACGATGACACTTTTAGTACAAGTAGGAACTCCTACTGAGAAATCATGTATTTCTCACTCCTATGTTTATTTTCCGTTGTCGTTACCAGAGACAGACGTGTCCACCTAAAGCAATGAAGCTGTAGTTGAGGAAGGAGGTAGCGCGTGAAGATTTCAAACCTTTCGAGTAGGAGCATTCCGAGCTTTAGTTACATTATAGTTTGTGAGAAACAATTAGTAATAGTAGAACTTATATTGTTATTTGTAATAACTGATCAGTATGATATATGCCCTATTGTGACTTATGTATTAAGTGATTATATTCCAGTTTATGTGATAATTGTTCTACACTTAGTCTTTTATTCCGCTTATTTAATTAAGTGCACAATGTAACTTGATCTATAAAAGCGCTATGTATTTCACTTCTCGTTACAGGCTTAAGTTTTGAAAAAAATTAATTTATTTAAAGAAAAAAAAAACTTCCATTATTTTTCTAAGTTAATTTCAAAAGAAAATTAATACAAGGCATAAGTGACAACTAGTAGAATCCAAATGTGAACTTAAGCACAGTGGGGTTCTATTAGGGTGTTACATTATGGTATCAGAGAAGTTCATCCTATTTAAGCCTGAGGAATGGACTGACTATGCTTCTGTCTATGATATCATGCTGTTAATCTTATCTGTATGATGGAATATAGGATTTAGAAATGCATGATCGTCTTGTGATACTGCCATAGTTGCTACCATGCTTAGCTATAGTATTGAGCCTGATCAACTCGATGACTGTTGTTTGGTGTGTCTAGGAACTAATGGCAGCAAACAGACGTACGCATGGGGCACGCAGTGGAGGTAATCGTGATGAACTGGCAAATGCACTCCAGGAGATGGCTAGGGCTATGCAAGCACAAGCAACAGTGATGATGGAGCAGATGAATAGGAGGTCAGAGGAATCAGTTGGGAACCAAGAACATGGAAAATTCTCAGAATTCAAGAGGGCTGGACCTCCAGAATTCAAAGGGACAACTAACCCCGAAATAGCTGACGGATGGATTCAAGAGATGGAGAAGGTTTTCTCAGTGGTAGAATGCTCTGATGAACAAAAGGTGGCATTCTCTACTTATATGCTGAAAGGAGAGGCTGCCGCGTGGTGGAAGGGTGCAAAGGGCTTGCTCGAAAGTGCTGACATACAGATTACGTGGGAGGTCTTCTATGCCACGTTCCATAAGAAATATTTTCCAGATCCGGTTAAGAAGGCAAAGGAAGTAGAATTTCTGTTGCTGACACAGGGAAATCGAAGTGTGGCTGAGTACACAGCTAAGTTTGAAGAACTGATCAAACACTCAACTAGCTACCAAAGGGATCCCAACGAGGCTTGGAAATGCATGAAATATGAGAGTGGTTTGAGGCCAGACATTTTGGCATCTGTGGCTCCACTGGAGGTCACTGACTATGCATCTTTAGTCAGCAAAAGCCAAGTGGCTGAGAGTTGCAATCGCCAGCTAGTTGCCCACCGAGTTGAAGAGAATAGGAAGAGGTCTGCTCAACAAGGTCACTGAGGGTTCCCACCCCCTCACAAGAAACCCTACCAAGGAGGTGGATTCAAAGGGAAACAACCCCAACACCCTATGATGAATCAACCTAGGACACAAGCTGTTAATCGACCTAGGATGGCTGCTGTCCCTGAACCTATGACTAGACCCCCTTGTGCCACTTGTGGAAAGATACATGGAGGGGAATGCAGATTTGGTAAGAATGTTTGTTATCGGTGTGGACAGGCAGGACACTATTCTAGAGAGTGCCTAAAGTTCAATCAGTCCTCTACACTTAAGCCTAAGGCACAGGGGCGCCTGTTTGCTATCACCTTTGAGATGCCCTCAGAATCCGATGATCTGATTCAAGGTAAGTGTATAATTAATGGAAAACCCTTAATTGTATTGTTTGATTCTGGCGCAACACATTCATTCATTTCATATGATTGTGCTAATAAGTTGAGGTTGTATATATCTGACTTAAAAATCATCTTAGTTGTCTCTACACCCACTATAAATACTGTTAGAACTGATCAAGCCTGCCTAAATTGTGAATTTGAGGTAGCTGATAGGATTTTTCATCATGATTTAGTTTGTCTACCCTTGTCTAGTTTTGATGTAATCTTGGGCATGGATTGGCTTTCGGCTAACCGTGTGTTACTACATTGTGCAAATAAGTCACTAGTATTTCTTCCCAAACCATCTTTACCCAATCCCTCTAAACTTGATAGAAAGGTACGACTATACCTAAACTCCATTATCATGGGGGATAGTAGGAATGAAGAACGAGGATATGTTTTCCTGATGACAAGTGAGAGGCAAGTGGAGCAAGCTCTAGAAAAGATCCTTGTAGTAAAGGAATTCTCAGATGTTTTTCCTGATGACATACCTGAATTTCCTCCAAAAAGGGAGATTGAGTTTTCTATAGATTTGGTACCGGGAACGGGACCCATATCTATAGCTCCTTATAGGATGCCATTGGCCGAGTTAACAGAGTTGAAGAAGCAATTAGAGGAACTACTACAGAAGAAATTCATTAGGCCCAGTGCTTCACCATGGGGAGCCCCAGTGCTATTTGTCAAGAAGAAGGATGGGAGTATGCGATTATGTGTGGATTATAGGCAGTTAAATAAAGTGCCTATAAAAAATAAATACCCTTTGCCTAGAATAGATGACCTCATGGACCAATTAAGAGGAACCCAAGTGTTTTCCAAGATAGATCTGTGATCAGGATACCACCAGATTCGAGTGAAGGAGGAAGATATACCAAAGACAACCTTTAGGACTAGATATGGATATTATGAGTTTAATGTGATGTCATTTGGGTTAACCAATGCACCGGCAGTGTTTATGGACTACATGAATAGGATATTTAGACCATACTTGGACAAGTTTGTAATAGTGTTCATCAATGACATTCTAGTTTACTCTAGAACTGAAGAAGAGCACGAAGAACACTTACGAGTGGTGTTGAGGAACAAGAAACTTTATGCAAAGTTGTCCAAGTGTGAATTTTGGATGAAGGAAGTTATGTTCTTAGGTCATGTAGTGTCACATGGGGGAATAGCAGTAGGCCCAAGTAAGATAGAGGCAGTGCAACAATGGGAAACCCCTACCACTGTGAAGGAGATTAGGAGTTTTCTAGGGCTAGCTGGTTACTACCGAAGGTTCATTATAGGTTTTTCCCAAATTACCTTACCCCTCACCAAGCTAACAAGGAAGAATTCAACTTTTATATGGAGCCCAGAATGTGAAGAGAGTTTCCAAGAACTAAAGAAGAAGTTGACCACTACCCCTATCCTAATCCTACCTGACCCAAAAGAAAAATTTGAGGTGTATTGTGATGCCTCGGGAAGAGGACTAGGATGTGTTTTGATGCAAAATAGGAATGTAGTAGCCTATGCCTCTAGACAGCTCAAACCCCATGAAGTTAATTACCCAACCCATGACTTAGAGCTAGCGGCTATTGCCTTTACCTTAAAAATCTGGAGACATCATCTTTATGGTGTAAGGTTTGAAGTCTTTTCTGACCACAAAAGTCTGAAATACCTCTTCAACCAAAAGGAACTCAATATGAGACAAAGGCGTTGGATGGAGTTTCTCAAGGACTATGACTTTGGGTAGAACTACCACCCAGGAAAGGCAAATGTGGTAGCAGACGCTTTGAGTCGTAAGTCCTTGCATGCCGCTTGGCTCATGGTGAAAGAAAATGAGCTGATAGAAGATTTTAGGAACCTCAACATAGGATATAGGGGGACTTCAGAACAAATTCGGTTAAGCCAACTAAGTGTAACCAGTAGCTCTAAGGATCAAATAATTCAAGCCCAAACGGAAAATGAGGATTTCCTTAGAACCTTAACCCTTGTCGAAGCAGGAAAGTTGAAAGAGTTTGTCCAGGATAAGGAAGGAGTATGGAGATACCAAGGGAGAATCTGTGTACCTACAAAAGAAGGATTGAGAGCTAGCATTTTGGAAGAAGCCCACAAGAGTCAATTTAGTGTACACCCCGGTATAACCAAGATGTACCATGACCTAAAAAAGATGTTCTGGTGGCCAAAGATGAAAGCAGATATAGCAAATATAGTGAAAAAATGTTTGGTATGCCAAAAGGTGAAGATAGAGCATCAAAAACCCTCCGGAGTGCTGCAACCTCTCAAAATCCCCGAATAGAAGTGGGAAGGAATATCCATGGATTTCGTGATGGGATTGCCAAGAACGCCTACCGGACATGACTCCATATGGGTAATTGTGGATAGATTGACCAAATCTGCTCACTTTTTACCCATTCGAGCAAATTACCCTTTGGAAAAGTTAGCTCAGCTATACATCCAAGAGATAATAAGGCTCCATGGAGTACCCAAAACCATTGTCTCAGATAGGGATCCAAGGTTCACCTCAAGATTTTGGGGAGCTTTGCAAAAGGCGTTTGGTTCAAGGTTGTGTCTAAGCACTGCCTATCACCCTCAAACTGATGGACAATCAGAAAGAACAATTCAAACCCTTGAGGATATGCTAAGAGCATGTGTCTTAGACCAGCCAAAAAGTTGGGACAAACAAATTTTCCATTGATTGAGTTTGCATATAATAATAGTTACCACACTAGCATTGGGATGGCACCCTATGAGGCTTTGTATGGTAGAAAGTGTCAATCACCACTTTGTTGGTGTGACCCAGGAGAGCAAAGTATTGTGGGCCCTGATTTGGTAGAAGAGACAACCAAACAAATAAGGAGAATTAGGGAAAGAATCCCCACTGCTCAAAGTAGCCAGAAGAGCTATACTGACAAGAGAAGGAAACCTCTCGAATTTCAAGAAGGAGAACACATATTCTTGCGAATTACTCCTACCACAGGTATAGGTCATGCAATGAAAGTCAAAAAGCTAAGCCCTAGATTCTTAGGACCCTTCGAAATCCTCAAAAAGGTAGGTCCCTCCGCCTACCAAATTGCATTACCTCCAAATTTGTCTAACCTACACAATGTTTTTCATGTGTCCCAATTGAGAAAGTATCAGTCAGACCCCAGTCATGTGTTTGAGCCAGAAACTATACAATTAAAAGATGACTTAACTTTTGAATTACCACCGATGAGGATCGTGGATCATTGCATCAAGCAGCTGAGAAACAAATCTGTATCTCTGGTCCGAGTAGCCTGGGGACAAGATGGAATGGAAGAGCACACATGGGAGCTCGAGGAAGATATGCGAAAAGAATTTCCGAACCTATTCACAGGTATCAAATTTTGAGGGCAAAATTTTTAATAAGAAGGGGAGAAATGTAACATCCCCAAATTTATAACTAAAATAAATATTAATTAGCGATAGCAAAAACCAAGAGAATCTGGACAAATGTTATGAAACACAACAAATAGACTACTTAAGTATGTCTAGAGAAAAATGCAAAGAATTACGAAAATGCCATCACTTAGTGGAAATTATGAAAATGCCCTTGCTATGTAAAGGAAATTACCAAACTACCCTTGCCTTATTAAATGACAAAGATACCCTTACTCTATGAATGGAATTACAAGAATACCACTATCATTGTCTAATTACAAAAATATCCTTGTCTTAGTTAAAGAAATTACTACAATGCCATTTGCACAAATCCCTAGACTTGTCTTTAGACAAGAATGAATCTAAGCCATTGGATTAAGATGATAACACAATAATTTAACCACATACATCATACACATTTCTGAATCACATACATGCACTAAAGGTTAGAAAATCTCCACTAACATCTTTGCACAAAACATGGAGCATTTTCATCCAACATATTTGCACAAAACATGGAGCATTTTCATCCAACATGTTTGCACAAAACATGGAAACATGTTTGCACAAAACAAGGAGCATTTTCATCCCAAAATTCAGCCAACATATTTACATAAATCATGCTCCAAGTGCTTTCCTTCTTCTGTTTTTTTTCTCTAATCTTTCCACTATAAATACTCCTCAAACTCTCTTCAATTCAGAAACTCCCTAAGTGTAAGCCATGATGACATCTAACCTTGCTCATGGTTAGGATGCCATCAAGCTTATGTTTGTTGATAAAAATGTTTCAAGGGGTTATTGTATAAATATTTTGTGAAACCCATTGTTCCATTCTGCTTCCAAAGTGATATTATGTTGCTTTCATGCTCAAATGATGCTTGAAATATGTTGTGTGATCCTTGTGTTAAAATAAGTGACATAAAACATGAAAATGATAAGTGCTGGATTTTTGGCTGTTTCTGGCAGTAGGTGTTCCGAAATTTAATACTCATAAAATATGAAGTATCTTGAAATAAAAATATTTTTACCATAAACTAGACGCATCATAAAACACTCTCCAAAGAGAATCACCCAAAACGGAGTTTTCTAACTCAAGATATAAATTTTTAAAGTAGAGCCTAAGACTGAAACTTTAAATCTGGCCTTGTAGTAGTAAAATAGGTGTAACTCACTCTAGAAAAATGCAAATGGACTGATTTCAACTTTGTTGGAGAGCTAACACATATAGTAATACACCCATATATGTTATGTATAAAGCTTTGTACCACGTAAATACATAATGAGAAATAAATTGCGGGATAGTGTACTGTGAAAGTGCAGTTTGGAAAGGTTCTAGCTAAGGAAAGACTTGGTATTTAAGCGTGTCCATTGTGACCCACCTCTCTTTCCTGGGAACCCTCCTATGCATGGCTTACAATTGATTTACACTATTCCAAATATGTAAATGCTAAAATTTGATGAGTTAGGAATTTAGAACTACCTTTACTAAGCTGAGATAACAAGTATACAGAGAATTATAAACTTTCTTCTAAAAGATGTCAAAACTATAAATAAAAGAATCAAGTCTAGTAAAGAGAGAATTTTAAGAATTTAAGTAGAATAATAATCTTCAAGAGTTATATGAAAACCATAATAAAAATATATAAAGAACCTATAATAATATTTTGAAGTGCATTAATGTATTAATGGAATTCTAAGAGTACAAAGAACACTAAGAGAAAAAGATAATACTAAGACATCCATTTCCTCTTAGGAACACTAGGAACTCAACTTGATAACTTTGGTTGCTTAAAATGAATCATTTATGAAAATGTTTACTATGAGATTTACATGATATTGTCTATGTTACATGAAGTGATATACAGAAATGTGAATGTATTGATGAGATATGAAATGATAATGATAAAATGATTGACTGTGCCATGATTTATTAATGTGCATACATTCATGTTTCAAATGAAATAATAAATAGACCAACTCACTGCATAATCTTCTTTGAAGATTAAGGTATTGATGATTTCACTCAGTGAGAATAAAAGTAAAACTTGAAAAAGTAGCAATGATAGTCTGGAAAAGTGGACTTGAGCTAAACTCACGGCTTAACCCCCTAAACCGTTGAGATCATGGCAACGGAAAGGAAACCAAAAAGGTTGTGGCGACGGCCACGGTATGAGCTCATTACCCTTTAGGGTGGTCTAAGGCATTGATGCATTCATCCCGTGAGTAATTAAGAAATATGTTGATGAAATAAATGAAAGATGATGATCACTAAACAAGTGAATGTTGAGGATGAGTAATCATGAAATGCATGCAGCTCCTAAATGATTATTGCTTATTAGTGGTTTTACATGATATGCTTATATGTATGCTTGATGAAATACTGAATGGATATTTCTGCTAATGTTCAAGATTAGTTTAAAAGTAATCAGACTTGACTAATCACGTTTGTGAAAGTTTGATAATTGAATCCTTACCTGTTCACCTTTTAATAATAAACCCGAAGTGATTGGGACGACAACGATGACACTTTTAGTACAAGTAGGAACTCCTACTGAGAAATCATGTATTTCTCACTCCTATGTTTATTTTCCGTTGTCGTTACCAGAGACAGACGTGTCCACCTAAAGCAACGAAGCTGTAGCTGAGGAAGGAGGTAGCCCGTGAAGATTTCAAACCTTTCGAGTAGGAGCATTCCGAGCTTTATTACATTATAGTTTGTGAGAAACAATTAGTAATAGTAGAACTTATATTGTTATTTGTAATAACTGATCAGTATGATATATGCCCTATTGTGACTTATGTATTAAGTGATTATATTCCAGTTTATGTGATAATTGTTCTACACTTAGTCTTTTATTCCGCTTATTTAATTAAGTGCACAATGTAACTTGATCTATAAAAGCGCTATGTATTTCACTTCTCGTTACAGGCTTAAGTTTTGAAAAAAATTAATTTATTTAAAGAAAAAAAAAACTTCCATTATTTTTCTAAGTTAATTTCAAAAGAAAATTAATACAAGGCATAAGTGACAACTAGTAGAATCCAAATGTGAACTTAAGCACAGTGGGGTTCTATTAGGGTGTTACATGAGGTGTGGTGTTTGAGAGGTTTGATGATGGTTCAAGGCTTTGGGGTGGTATTTGATGGTTAAGAGATGATGATGAGATGAAGAGATGAAGAAGATGAAGATGAAAAGAAAGGAAGAACTCTCTTGAAACTTGAGAGAAAAAGAAAGAACTAGCAAGACAACTCTAAAACTCTAAACTTAGCAAATGCTTCAAGGTGCAACAATGCTATCACAAGCATCCTATTTATAGAAAAACAAAGCCATGGAGCTCACCAAGGGGAGGGAATAGCCGTAGCAAATGGAGGGAAAAGGGAGAGGAAAATATCTCCTTGATTGTGTCATAGAAGCATGGTTTGAAGTATGGAAGCTATGCTACAAAGTATGGCTTGATGTGAGTTAATTTCCTATCAAATTTTTATGAAATTAAGCTTCTAGAAACAATGCATGGCTGGAACTTTTCCAGCCACAAATAAATGGAGAAAATGAGCTATTTTAATTAGTTATTTACTTAGAAAATCAAGCTTGATTGAAAGTTATGACAAGGTATAGTGTATGTGACTTGAGGTATGGCCTTGGAGTGTTGAAAAATTAAACATGTGATGCATAATGGGGAGGGAAGCTCACGGCCAGGTCTGGGCAGCAGAGTGGGGGTGAGTTTTGACCATTTAATTGTGTGTTAATGGTAGGTTTAGATGTGTATTAGCTTAGGTATAAGGTTAGGAATGATTAAGCTTAAGTTTAGGTAACTAAGAATGTGATTTAGGGAGTGTATGACAAGTTTAGGAGTGCTCATACATCATTAAAGTATTTAAAACTCATTTGTGAATAAACAATGTGTAATACAATTCCATGATTTAAGGAATTGGAAAGAGAAAATACTATTCAAGATTCTATGACTAGGTGTCTTGAAAATATGATTTTAAGTTGTAATTAAGCACTTTTTGGTTCTAATCAACTTTAATAAATTATTTTGACTCAAGATTAATTAACCTTTGATTAGAGCCTAATATTGCTTAGGTTTGTTTAATCATGCGATTAAGCGTAAAAACACGAAACTAGGGGTAAAACCGTAATTTTGCACTAATTTTGCCCGGGACTTCTAAAATTAAAACTGAGGTCATAGAATACATAACAACGCCTTTTAAAACCATCTGGAGAAGTTTCGGGTTCATCCGGCACTTGCAAACGGGTAAAACACCGCAGGGGCGTTTTGGTCATTTTGACCCGAAAACTCGAAAAACGAGATTTTCGATCCCGGGAAGGTACACAAGTTATCTAATCCCCTTCCAACATTGAGTTTGCCCTTCAAGTACTGCCGAACCGGCTTTCCTCAAATTTCGGGCTGAAAATGACCTCAGGGGCATTTTGGTCATTTTCACTCTAACAGAAAAATCGGGGCGTTACAGGTCCTATTTCAATTGATCCTTATATGATGTCCCCTTTGGAGTTGAAAGAATTAAAGTCCCAAATTGAAGAACCATTAAGGAAGCATTTTATTAGACTAAGTGCCTCTCCATGGGGAGCCCCTGTTCTTGTGGTGAAGAAAAAGGATGGAGGTATGAGGCTTTGTGTAGACTATAGGCAATTGAACAAAGTAACAATAAAAAATAAGTACCCTTTGCCAAGAATTGATGATCTCATGGATCAATTACGAGGTGCAACTATATTCTCAAAGATTGATCTTAGATCAGGGTACCATCAAATTCGAGTTCGGAATAAGGATATACCTAAGACTGCTTTTAGAACTCAATGTGGGCATTATGAGTATAGGGTGATGTCCTTTGGATTGACTAATGCTCTGGCTGTATTCATGGATTATATGAATCGAATCTTCCGCCCTTACTTGGATAAATTTGTAGTTGTCTTCATAGATGACATACTTATATATTCAAGGACTAAGGAAGAACATAGGAGCATTTTAGGGTTGTGTTACAAATCCTAAGAAAGAGAAAGTTGTATGCTAAGTTGTCAAAATATGAATTCTGGATGGAAGAGGTTAAGTTCCTAGGTCATGTAGTATCACGAGGGGGAATTTCAATAGATCCCAGTAAGGTGGAAGCAGTCCTTCATTGGGAACGACCAACAATGGTGACTGAGATTCGGAGTTTCTTAGGGTTAGTTGGATATTATAGGCATTTTATCATGAGCTTTTCACATATAGCCTTATCTTTGACTAAATTAACCCGAAAGAACGCTCCATTCAATTGGACACCAGAGTGTGAAAATAGTTTCCAAGAGTTGAAGCAAAAGTTAACCATGAGAGGCTCCATATGGCGTACCCAGTTATATTTGATATTCCTCTAGCACCACCAGTACCTCCCCCAGCAGATGCTCCCTCCTCATCCTCATCCTCCGATTTGGACTCACCAGAGGGTCCTGATGCCCCTGGCGGAGGAAAGGCCATCATACCGATGGTCAACGGCTTCGCCTAGGAGGACATGAGACCTACAGGGGCTTTTGACTTGTATATAGTGTAGTATAGTGCCAGGAACTTACCAGCTTGCAGACTGATTGCTGGTAGATGTCTTAGGTCCATTTCTGTGTATATATGATTTTTGCTGGACCTTGATATTTGAGCAGGCTTGGTAGGCCTTTTGATAGGAGTCCCTGAGTTGTATTATAAGTGAAGTGACTTAACTTCAAGTATGGTATGTATTAAGGAAAGTTGTATGTGAAGTTTAAACATATGTATATTTTGTAGTAATTTTCTTTACAACTCAAGAGTTTGATTTACCTTATTTTCATTTCATTCGACTAGTGGATATTATAGAAAGAAAGTGATACTCTTCTAATTACGATGTTAATGCTTGAGCAATACATGGTAGTTAGGAGGGTGTTACACATCATAAGAAGATGCATCACGGCTAGTGCCCCCATGGACAGATCTTTCCTCCCTATTTTCCAGTCTCTCATGTATCGCCTTTATCTCTTGATTCTACCTCTCAAACATTCTCTCAAATCTTTGTGCTATTCCCTCCACTTGCAACCTTATTGCCAATGTTCTAGGTGAGGGCGGAGTTGGTGATCTTTCATTATCAGTCATAACTACAAAACAGTAAGGATTAGTTAAATAAAACAGAAAAAAGACCTCTCCGCTCAACTAAGTGTTTCACTCAATTGATGGTGTCACTCGTGTTTCACTCAATATTGGCTTTTGTGCAATGATTACTCTCTTGCCTTTTTCCTCTATGGTACCCTCAATGGTTCTTAAGGAAGTGAAACTGAAACCTTTCAATCAACCACACCCAAGCAACAACCAATCAACAAGGTATCAAGGAATATAGCAAAGTTGCAATAAACAAGGTTATCAAGGAATACCAACAGATAGGAAACAAAAAGACAAAACTATCGTGACCAAAATAGAGATAATGAAGCCACTCTCTAAATCTCTTTTTCTTCTATATTTTTTCTGTTTGTCCTTTTTTTACCTTTTTTTTTTTACTTTTTTTTGTATTTCTTTTTCACTTTTTTTTATAGATAGAACATGAACAGACTTGAACACAAATGCAATAAGTACATAATCCTTTCAGTAGCTGATGATTAATTTAGATGATCAAGATATTCAGAAATGTAGATATAACATCAAAACAAGCCCAGCAACAAGAATTGAAGTGAAATTCAGTGAAATCAAAAGTATGCAACACTTAGATCATTCTACAAACCCAAGAATTCAAACAATTTAATTCCAACACTAACCTAGCTCTGAGATACCAATTGATGAAAACTCAGGTTTTGAGTTTAAAATTCGAATCTAGGAGTTGGAACTAGGATCAACATATAATTAGAATCCTAAATAAAAAAAAAAGAAATAACATAAAGATGATAACAACGAAATTAAAAGAACATAAGAAGATGGGTAAGAAAGAGGATGGAGGGGGCCACAATTAGTGGATTGATAAGCCCTGGTTGAAGATCGCCACAAGAGTATGGTCTCTTGATAAGATCAAAGGTTCTGGCTTACTCAAGAACCTATAAAGAACATTCCCACAGAGGTTGTCAAGCTGAATTCTTGTATCTATCTTTTTCAATACATAAGTGTTTACACAATTAAATAGACAAGTAATCTAAACTCAAGTATAAGCCATCTTGGGGTTGTGTAGCTCACTAAGCCCATAGCATGGGTTTTTTTTTTTTTATATATAAAAAGACTAAGTAAGCAAACTAAAATAAACTTCTAATGGACCATAAACATGTGGCCCTTATTTAGCTTGAAATGGGCTACATTCTAGACCTTATTCCTCCAATTGAACACAATTGACAATGCTTGCAACTTTAAATTCTTCTAAGTCTGGAATAGGTCTCTTTTCAAATATGGCAGCCATCATTCTCTCCAAAGCTTCTCTTGACCTTCTCTCCTTCGCCCTAGTCATATGACCTTGAAGACCTTCTATTGTCTCTAAGCTTAGGTTAGTTCCTTGGTCTTCATCACCTTGTTCATTCTCTTTTATTCTTGTTTTGATTCACGTTTAAATTTGTTTACCTATAAACATCCATTAACCCTCATCCATATCTCAAGATATACAAATTAGATTGCAGTGATTCAAGTCTAAGGAATGTAGAAATGATGAATTACAAGGCCTTGGAGGTCCAATGACAAGGGTGAGATCTAAGAAGGCTAAAGAGGCTCTAAGTAATTATTTGAAACAAGTCTAAGTCTTGAAGAATTGCAGCCCAATATGGCGAATTGCTTAATGCAAATTGAAGGAATGAAGGCTTGAGGGTTGTATTCAATTCGAGCCCAATTTGTAACATCCTAATTCTTAACCCAATACTCCTAGAACGTATTTCGGTTAATCATTAGTTTATTACCTTTTAGTTTCATTCTTTCTTTAAAATACTTAGCGGAAAATACAAATAAATTTTTCTTTTTGAAACTTGAAAACAAAGCATGAGCCATGTGCTAAAATAAAATCTAATGTTCACCACAAACATAACATATAAGAGAGTGAAATCATATCATTCATAGCCACAAAATACAATTGTTATACATAGCAACACAACTCAGTCATATCATCATAGATACATCAATTACTACTAACATAGTTTCATTGTCACATCTAAAGAAATACACACACACACACTGTAACACCCTAATTTTTAACCCAACTTTCTAGAACATATTAGGTTAAACATTAGGCTATTACTTCATAGTCTCATCCTTTTCTTAAAATACTAAAGGAAAATTACGAGTAAATTTTTTTTTTTAAAACACACAACAAAGTGAGAGCCACGTTCTTAGTCTAATCGAATAATAGGAATATAAAGCACGCTTAACACTCATAGAGAAACACAGAAATGGAAACATATAACAGCTGAGCATAAATCATCACAACAAGAGAAACGTTTCATTAATAACATAACTTAGAATACATAAGTAGTCATACCCTCATTGGGATGGGCAGAGCTTGTAATACAGCAGAAAGGAAGTACAATAGAAACAGAGAAACATAAAGTAACATAAAGTAAACCATCACTACCCGAGTGCACCTATAGTGAATAACCTCAAAACAAAAGCAGGTTTATCCAGTCTACATGTGAGTGTGTGCACTAAGCCTCCCCTAAAACATCTGCTACTAGAACCCGGGGAAATGGAGTGTAACTGATCCAAGAACGCAAGGCGGCAGGAGTGGGCATACGTGTAGACTGAGCGTGAGCTCCTCGTTAGGGGCGCCTCTCGGACGGATGTGTCAATGAAGACCACGAATGTCGCCATCAGTCTCTGAAGATGTGACGGAAGCGAGAAAAAGAAGAGAAAAGAGTGAGAATCTTACTAAAGAATCTCGAGGGAATCTCCTATTCTAGGGTTACATCGTTCACATCCTCAGAACCTTGGGTTTATTTATAAAAGGTGTTCATGCATATGAGATTCATTATTAGGGTTTATGAAACTATTTATCCAAGGTCCATTTCTTTTAGTATGCATCTTGATGTCATGAATGCAACATGTTTAAGCATGAATGTATGGCAATACTTGAGCACATAAATAAACAAATCACAACAATCTAGATTCATGCAAGTGGCATAAGGGCATATTACAACTCTTACTTTTCTCATACTTATGTGACTTAAAAGCATCATATCTCTTTTGTTCTTTTTCTCAAAAACCACCCTCTTAAAACATATCCACCTATTTCCAACCGATACACCGCCCCGGCGATTTTTATCATAACCTCCTATCTCCGTCTCACCTAATCGCCTAGGAATGAGCTCAATCCTAACTAGTCATCACTAGATTTAATATGGGGTAAAATGAGGGGGTAACATAAACATATTTCATTCTTTGAAACGTTCTACTGGCCTAGAGTGCACAGCGAATTGTCCGCTTTGGTAAGGCTGCATTTGCACAAACCCTCACGGATTTGCCTCCTCCTCACCGTAGCAGGAGAAGTACGTCTCAATGCTTGTCACATAAAAATATCCTGGGGTGCTCGGCCGAACCAGTGTCACCCAGGGTTTTCAACTCATATGGTACTTTAAAACATTTTTCAACTCTTTTAGGTTTGATAGAAATTTGGCAGCATAATGGTACATTAAACTGAATTTCCTTCAAACCAAAATTCATGCCACAAGCTAATCACACAACTTAACATCTCAATAATCATTTCCTCACGTATCATCAATAAAACATTTTAGGGTTCATGCATCATCAAGCATATTCTTCTAATACATCATTCTCACATAGATAAACATCATAACATATATTTCAAACTCATCATTCTTACATAGATTATAGCATATATTCCAAACTCATCATAGCATATATTTTAAACACATCATACTCACATAGATAAAGCTCATGTATCATATATCATACTTGCATAAAATTAAGCATCATAAAAACTCAAGACTTCTTAATATCTTATGCATCGACCCTTAAGGTCCTTAACTCACAATCTAAGTTATAAATCATCAAAACCTAGTCTCTTGGGAACCTATGAGGTTATAACTAAGTATTTCTCACCTCACACTATGGTCAAGAACATCTCTAGACCTCAAGGATGCAGAATTTAAAATCCCAACTTTACGGGTACCTAGGAGTCACAACAATGACTCTTTCTAAGTCCAGTTTGTTCCTAAAGCATCAAGATTAAGCCCTAAACCAATTATGAGTCATTCCTACACATTTAAACTAATTTAGAACCATGATTATCATTTCTAAACCTTGCTGGACAGAATCCAGAAAATTCCATCGTTAAGGGATCTAAAACTCTCAAATTAATTCTTTTCTAGTTCCTAACTTATCCTATCTTTCACATATGAGTCTTAACATTATTTTTACTCAAACATAAGCATCTTATCATTATTAACACAGCTCATACAGTGGCCAAACATAGCAAGGCAGAACCGAAACAAACATCTCCATAAAAGACATGAAACACAATTTTTAAAGCACATACAATACTAGTTTTCTCTTGGAACCTTTTTCAACTTTCAAAACTCATTTATGGACACTTTTATCACCTAAAATCATAAAAATACTTAAGAGGGTAATAGCTAAATCATTTTTATCTCAAGAGGTCCTAAATTCATAAAACTTAGTTCTACATATTTCTTATACTTACATAAGCTTAGAAAAATTATAAAGCATAGTTTTCAATACTTGGAAACACCAAAGCCTCTTAGGGCCGAAATAGGGACCAAAAGCAATAAATATTTTTAGACCTTTGTTGAGACAACAATGGGCAAGTCTTTGAGCTCTAGGTTCATTAAAGTGATGACATAAAAATAAACATGCTCATGCACTTGTTTTAGTTTTTGCTAGAAAGTAAAGTGAGAGCATAAAATAAATATGTGATGCATTATATTATTATCTTTGATATTTAGGTGAGAACTTGAAACATAAACATGATAATGCATAGCTTGAAATATAAACATGATAATGCAAGCTCCTTTATTACCTTGGTACTTAGTGATAACAAAGAAAGTAAACATGATGTGCAAAGCATAAAATAAATATGGTATGCATTATATTATTATCTTTGATATTTAGGTGAGAACTTGAAATATAAACATGATAATGCAAGTTCCTTTATTACCTTAGTACTTAGTGATAGCAAAGAAAGTAAACATGATGTGCAAAGCATAAAATAAACATGATGCAAGGTTCATTTTAAGGTGATCTAAAGCTCATTCAAGACTTTAACAACATAATAACCCAACACATATCTCATTACAAAGAGAGCTTTAGAGTTCTTGAACCAAGTTCTCAAAGGAATTATGAGGTTCTTGAACATCATCATCAAGCTCAAAGAAAGCAAAACTTTTTGAACAAATAAAACTTCAAAGATCAAAAAGGAAAATGGTAACCGAAATGTTAAAGAAAGGAACAAAGAAACCGAAATCATAATAGCAAGAAAAGTAAAGGTATTCTTGAGTAAAAATCATTTTTGAGTTAGAAAATAAAGTTGGAACTCAAAGAAAATAAAACCTCAAGCTCTAGAGTTTCCTTTGAGATGAACACATAGTCATTATCTAGGAGTCCTCATCATTGAGCTATCATGTACTCATCAAGGCCAAGAGGCCGAAAATACAAGAAAGGGAAACCAAAGAAAGTTTCAAAAGAAAACCCAAGAGAAAGCTAGAAAGAACTCATTTTCAAGAAGACAAAGTTTAGAAAACACTCCTACCTAGAGTGAAGACAAAAAGCTTGGACTTGAAGATGAAAATGATACGTGCAACACCTCCTAGGATGGTGATGATGATTCGGCCTTGATGAAAGAAAAAGGAAGGAAATGTGTTCTTGGTGAGCTTGTGTTTGAGAATGGAAGTTTAGGTGTTTGTATGATGATCCAAGGTGGTGGGGTGGTGTTTCAAGGTTGTGTGATGATGTTTCAAAAGGAAAAAGAAGAAGATGAAGAAGAAGAATGCTCTTGAGATTTGAGAGAAAAAGGAAGAACTTAGAGAAAAACTAAAAAACTAAACTTAGCAAATGAACAAAGTGTAGCAAAGGTTCATCTAGGCATGGTATTTATAGAGAAGAATAAGAGTGAATGAGTGGAGGAGAATGAATCCTCATGGAACATGAGGTGAGAGAATTGCACTTTGATGACATGGCTTCAACCATAGTCTTTGGAGTGTGAAATAAAATTAAATTGTGATAAAATGGATGATGAATTTCGAGCAGGTCTGATGCAGCAAGGGAGGAGGGAGTTTTGGTCATGTAATAGTGTGTTAGTGATGTGTTTAGGGGTGTATTAGCTTAGGTGTAAGGTTAAGAGTCATTAAGCATAAGTTTAGGTGACTATGAATGTGATTAGGAACCTTTATGACATGATTAAGGAGTACTCATACATATTTAGGAGATTTTAAATTCATTTTATGAATAAAACAATGTAGACAAAATTCCATAATTTAAGGAATTGGAGAGAGAAAACACTATTCAAGATTCCATGACTAGAAATCTTGAATTTAAAATAAGATTTTAAGTTGTAATTAAGCACTTTTAGGTTCTAATCAACTTTAATAAATTATTTTGACTCAAGATTAATTATGAAAATTAATTAATCTTCGATTAGAGCCTAATATTGCTTAGGTTTGCTTAATCATGCGATTAAGCGTAAAAAACTGAAACTAGGGGTAAAATCGTAATTTTGCACTAATTTTGCCCGGGACCTCCATAATTAAAACTGAGGTCATAGAATACATAAAAATGCCTTTTAAAACCATCTAGAGAAGTTTCGGGTTCATCCGGCACTTGCAAATAGGTAAAACACCGCAGGGGCGTTTTGGTCATTTTGACCCGAAAACTCGAAAAACGAGATTTTCGATTCCGGAAAGGTACACAGGTCATCTAATCCCCTTCCAACATTGAGTTTGCCCTTTGAGTACTGCCAGATCGGCTTTCCTCGAATTCTGGGCCGAAAATGACCTCAGGGGCATTTCGGTCATTTTCACTCTAGCAGAAAATCGGGGCGTTACATTACTCCCCTCCTTAAAAAGAATTTCGTCCTCGAAATTCGTTACCTTAGAAAAGCTCTGGATACTTCGTCCTCATTTCTGACTCCAGCTCCCATGTATACTCTTCTGTCTTGTCTCGTCCCCACGCCACTTTCACCAAAGGAACAGACTTGTTCCTTAACTGCTTGACCCCGTGATCCACGATCCTCGTAGGAGGTACATTGAAAGTGAGGTCCTCTCTTAACTGTACATGCTCTGGTTCTAGGACATGACTAGGGTCGGACTCATATTTACGCAACTGAGAGACGTGAAAGACATCATGAAGATTTGACAGATTGGGTGGCAGGGCTATTTTGTAGGCTACAGATCCGATTCTCTGAAGAATTTCAAAAGGGCCGAGAAATCGGGGACTCAACTTTTTGACTTTCATGGCTCTTCCTATTCCTGTAGTGGGAGTGATTCTTAGAAATACATGTTCTCCTTCTTGGAACTCCAAGGGCTTACGCCTTTTGTCCGCATAGCTCTTTTGCCGACTTTGACCGGTTAGGATTCTATCCTTAATCCTTTTGATTTGCTCCGTCGTTTCCCTCACTATATCAGGTCCTAAGACACTTTGTTCTCCGGGTTCATACCAACACAAGGGTGATTGGCACTTTCTTCCATACAATGCTTCGTACGGTGCCATACTGATACTTGCGTGATAACTGTTGTTATACGCAAATTCAATTAATGGCATGTACTTATCCCAACTTCCTTTCTGGTCTAAGACATAGGCTCTCAGCATATCCTCCAGGGTTTGGATGGTTCTTTCCGATTGGCCATCCGTCTGAGGGTGGTAAGCAGTGCTCAAGCACAGCTTTGAACCAAATGCCTTTTGAAAGGCTCCCCAAAAACGTGACGTAAACCGCGGATCTCTATCCGAGATTATCGTCGACGGCACTCCATGCAACCTTACTATCTCTTGGATGTAAAGCTGAGCCAATTTATCCAATGAGTACGTGACTCGAATAGGTAGAAAGTGAGCCGACTTGGTCACCGATCCACTATCACCCATACAAAGATCATGGCCGACTTGGGTCTTTGGCAATCCTGTCACGAAGTCCATCGATATACTCTCCCACTTCCACTCAGGGATTGACAGGGGTTGCAACATGCCAGAAGGTTTTTGGTGTTCGATCTTAACCTTTTGGCAGACCAAACACTTACTTACCCAGGCAACCACATCCTTCTTTAGTCCGGGCCACCAAAACATCCTCTTTAAGTCCTGATACATCTTGGTAGCACCAGGATGAATGGCAAAGTGACTCTTATGAGCCTCCTCCAAGATTTTCTCTCGGAGGTCGCCATCTTGGGGCACGCAGATTCGCCCCTCAAACCTCCACAACCAGTCAGGGCCTTGCTTAAAACCCTTCAATTTACCAGCCTTAACTGCCTCTATTGTCTCCATAAAGTCCTCATTTTCTCTTTGGGCAGGCATGATCCTTTGCTTAAACCCACTGGTCACCGTGAGATGACTCATCACGATGCCATTCTCAGTCACATACATCCCCAGATTCATATTCCTAAACTGTTCTATTAACCTAACTTCATTAACCATCATACTTGACAAACATAACGATTTTCGACTTAAGGCGTTGGCGACTACATTAGCCTTGCCGGGGGGGTAACTTAAGCCGAAATCATAGTCCTTGAGGAATTCCATCCATCTCCTCTGCCTCATGTTTAACTCCTTTTGATCAAAGAGATGCTTGAGACTCTTATGATCGGAGAACACTTCAAACCTTACACCATACAAATGGTGTCTCCACATCTTGAGGGCAAACACGATGGCTGCTAACTCTAGGTCATGGGTGGGGTAGGTTACCTCGTGGGGCTTGAGTTGTCTGGATGCATAGGCTACCACTTGCCTATTCTGCATCAACACACAACCTAAACCCTTGCCAGAAGCATCACAATATACCTCAAAGGGTACATTGGGGTCGGGTAAAACCAAAACCGGGGTTGAGGTGAGCTTTTCCTTAAGCTCTAGGAAACTCTTTTCACATTCGGTGTTCCACTCAAACGGGGTATTCTTCCTAGTGAGCTTGGTTAAGGGTAGGGCTAACTGGGAAAATCCTTTGATAAACCTACGGTAATAACCAGCTAAACCCAAAATGTAACATCCCCAAATTTATAACTAAGATAAATATTAATTAGCGATAGCAAAACCAAGAGAATCGGGACGAATGTTATGAAACACAACAAATAGTCTACTTAAGTATGTCTAGAGAAAAATGCAAAGAATTACGAAAATGCCATCACTTAGTGGAAATTACGAAAATGCCCTTGCTATGTAAAGGAAATTACCAAACTACCCTTGCCTTATTAAATGACAAAGATACCCTTACTCTATGAATGGAATTACAAGAATACCACTATCATTGTCTAATTACAAAAATATCCACTAACATCTTTGCACAAAACATGGAAACATGTTTGCATAAAAATGGAAATATGTTTGCATAAAACATGGAGCATTTTCATCCAACATGTTTGCACAAAACATGGAAACGTGTTTGCACAAAACATGGAAACATGTTTGCACAAAACAAGGAGCATTTTCATCCCAAAATTCAGCCAACATGTTTCCATAAATCATGCTCCAAGTGCTTTCCTTCTTCTGTTTTTTCTCTGATCTTTCCACTATAAATACTTCTCAAACTCTCTTCAATTCAAAAACTCCCTAAGTGTTCTTTCTTTCTTATTCTATCATTCTTCTTATGTTCTTCAAAGACTTCTCTTGATCCTCTAAACTTCATCCAAACACTTAAATCCTAAGTCCAAACTTTCACTAGCCCTCACAAGAGTTACAATCTTTAACTCTAGTGAGAAATATTTTCTTAAGCATTCAAGTTCTAGAGCCAAGATTCAAGGAGGGTCATCCACTCCAAAGACTCTTGTTCAAAGCTTAAGGAAGAAGAGAAGGACCCTTTTTAGACCCTACACAAGAGGTAGGAGCTTCATCTTTAATTGTTCAAGTATTGTTGGCTTCTAACCTTGATAGAATGCCTCAAGTTTGAGTTATTGTCAAAAGTTTTAAATGATTATTTGAAAAATATATTCTATTTTGTTATAAGTACCCTTATGATGTTATCAAACTCAAATATAACTTGAAAAGATTGTATGTGAAACCTGATTTAATAAAGGTAACTTAAGACATGAAAATGGTAGGTGCTGGAATTTCTAGTTGTTTCTGGCAGCAGGTACTTCGAAAGCTACTGTTCATAAAATATCAAGTATCTCGAAATAAATTTTAGAACACTCTCCAAAAAGAATCACCCAAAACGGAGTTTTCTAGCTCAAGATATAAATTTTTAAAGTAGAGCCTAAGACTGAAACTTTAAATCTGACCTTGTAGTAGTAAAATAGGTGTAACTCACTCTAGAAAAATGCAAATGGACTGATTTCAACTTTGTTAGAGAGCTAACACATGTAGGAATACACCCATGTATGTTATGTATAAAGCTTTGTACCACATAAATACAGAATGAGAAATAAATTTCGGAATAGTGTACTGTGAAAGTGCAGTTTGGAAAGGTTCTGGCTAAGGAAAGACTTGGTATTTAAGCATGTCCATTGTGACCCACCTCTCTTTCCTGGGAACCCTCCTATGCATGGTTTACAATGGATTTACACTATTCCAAAGATGTAAATGCTAAAATTTGATGAGTTAGGAATTTGGAACTACCTTTACTAAGCTGAGATAACAAGTATACAGAGAATTATAAACTTTCTTCTAAAAGATGTCAAAACTATAAATAAAAGAATCAAGTCTTGTAAAGAGAGAATTTTAAGAATTTAAGTAGAATAATAATCTTCAAGAGTTATATGAAAGTCATAATAAAAATATATAAAGAACCTATAATAATATTTTGAAGTGCATTAATGTATTAATGGAATGCTAAGAGTACAAAGAACACTAAGAGAAAAAGATAATACTAAGACATCCATTACCTCTTACGAACACTAGGAACTCAACTTGATAACTTTTGTTGGTTAATATGAATCATCTATGAAAGTGTTTACTATGAGATTTACATGATATTGTCCATGTTTTATGAAGTGATTTATAGTAATGTGAATGTATGGTGATGAATTATGAAATGATGAGGATAAATGATTGATTGCCTAGGATTTATTGTGATTACATGATAATATGCATACATTCATTTTCAAAAGAAATAATAAAAGTAAAGTTTGAAAAAGTAGTAATGAAAGTCTGGAAAAGTGGACTTGAGCTAAACTCACGGCTTAACCCCCTAAACCGTTGAGATCACGGCAACGGAATGAAAACCAAAAAGGTTATGGCGACGGCCATGGTATGAGCTCATTACCCTTTTAGGGTGGTCTAAGGCATTGATGCATTCATCCCATGAGTAATTAAGAAATATGTTGATGAAATAAATGAAAGATGATGATCACTAAACAAGTGAATGTTGAGGATGAGTAATCATGAAATGCATGCAGCTCCTAAATGATTACTGCTTATTAGAGGTTTTACATGATATGCTTATATGTATGCTTGATGAAATACTGAATGAATATTTCTGCTAATGTTCAAGATTAGTTTAAAAGTAACTGCACTTCGGCTAATCACGTTTGTGAAAGTTTGATAATTGAATCCTTACCTGTTCACCTTTTTATAATAAACCCGAAGTGACTGGGACGACAACGATGACACTTTTAGTACAAGTAGGAACTCCTACTGAGAAATCATGTATTTCTCACTCCTATGTTTATTTTCCGTTGTCGTTACCAGAGACAGACGTGTCCACCTAAAGCAACGAGGCCGTAGCTGAGGAAGGAGGTAGCACGTGAAGATTTCAAACCGTTCAAGTAGGAGCATTCCGAGCTTTAGTTACATTATAGTTTGTGAGAAACAATTAGTAATAGTAGAACTTATATTGTTATTTGTAATAACTTATCAGTATGATATATGCCCTATTGTGACTTATGTATTAAGTGATTATATTCCAGTTTATGTGATAATTGTTCTATACTTAGTCTTTTATTCCGCTTATTTAATTAAGTGCTTAATGTAACTTGATTATTATCTATAAAAGCGCTATGTATTTCACTTCTCGTTACAGGCTTAAGTTTTCAAAAAAATTAATTTATTTAAAGAAAAAAAAAACTTCCATTATTTTTCTAAGTTAATTTCAAAAGAAAATTAATACAAGGCATAAGTGACAACTAATAGAATCCAAATGTGAACTTAAGCACAGTGGGGTTGTAACATCCCCAAATTTATAACTAAGATAAATATTAATCTTAATTATCGATAGCAAAACCAAGAGAATCTGGACAAATGTTATGAAACACAACAAATAGACTACTTAAGTATGTCTAGAGAAAAATGCAAAGAATTATGAAAATGCTCCATGTTTTATGCAAACATGTTTCCATGTTTTATGCAAACACGTTTCCATGTTTTGTGCAAAGATGTTAGTGGTATTCTTGTAATTCCATTCATAGAGTAAGGGTATCTTTGTCATTTAATAAGGCAAGGGTAGTTTGGTAATTTCCTTTACATAGCAAGGGCATTTTCGTAATTTCCACTAAGTGATGGCATTTTCATAATTCTTTGCATTTTTCTCTAGACATACTTAAGTAGTCTATTTGTTGTGTTTCATAACATTTGTCCAGATTCTCTTGGTTTTGCTATCGATAATTAAGATTAATATTTATCTTAGTTATAAATTTGGGGATGTTACATTTCTCCCCTTCTTATTAAAAATTTTGCCCTCAAAATTTGATACTTGTGAATAGGTTCGGAAATTCTTTTCACATATCTTCCTCGAGCTCCCATGTGTGCTCTTCCATTCCATCTTGTCCCCAAGCTACTCGGACCAGAGATACAGATTTGTTTCTCAGCTGCTTGATGCCATGATCCACGATCCTCATCGGTGGTAATTCAAAAGTTAAGTCATCTTTTAATTGTATAGTTTCTGGCTCAAACACATGACTGGGGTCTGACTGATACTTTCTCAATTGGGACACATGAAAAACATTGTGTAGGTTAGACAAATTTGGAGGTAATGCAATTTGGTAGGCGGAGGGACCTACCTTTTTGAGGATTTGGAAGGGTCCTAAGAATCTAGGGCTTAGCTTTTTGACTTTCATTGCACGACCTATACCTGTGGTAGGAGTAATTCGCAAGAATATGTGTTCTCCTTCTTGAAATTCGAGAGGTTTCCTTCTCTTGTCAGCATAGCTCTTCTGCCTACTTTGAGCAGTGAGGATTCTTTCCCTAATTTTCCTTATTTGTTTGGTTGTCTCTTCTACCAAATCAGGGCCCAAAATACTTTGCTCTCCCGGGTCACACCAACAAAGTGGTGATTGACACTTTCTACCATACAAAGCCTCATAAGGTGCCATCCCAATGCTAGTGTGGTAACTATTATTATATGCAAACTCAATCAATGGAAGCTGTTTGTCCCAACTTTTTGGCTGGTCTAAGACACATGCTCTTAGCATATCCTCAAGGGTTTGAATTGTTCTTTCTGATTGTCCATCAGTTTGAGGGTGATAGGCAGTGCTTAGACACAACCTTGAACCAAACGCCTTTTGCAAAGCTCCCCAAAATCTTGAGGTGAACCTTGGATCCCTATCTGAGACAATGGTTTTGGGTACTCCATGGAGCCTTATTATCTCTTGGATGTATAGCTGAGCTAACTTTTCCAAAGGGTAATTTGCTCGAATGGGTAAAAAGTGAGCAGATTTGGTCAATCTATCTACAATTACCCATATGGAGTCATGTCCAGTAGGCGTTCTTGGCAATCCCATCACGAAATCCATGGATATTCCTTCCCACTTCCATTCGGGGATTTCGAGAGGTTGCAGCACTCCGGAGGGTTTTTGATGCTCTATCTTCACTTTTTGGCATACCAAACATTTTTGCACTATATTTGCTATGTCTGCTTTCATCTTTGGCCACCAGAACATCTTTTTTAGGTCATGGTACATCTTGGTTATACCGGGGTGTACACTAAATTGACTCTTGTGGGCTTCATCCAAAATGCTAGCTCTCAGTCCTTCTTTTGCAGGTACACAGATTCTCCCTTGGTATCTCCACACTCCTTCTTTATCCTGGACAAACTCTTTCAACTTTCCTGCTTCGACAAGGGTTAAGGTTCTAAGGAAATCCTCATCTTCCCTTTGGGCTTGAATTATTTGATCCTTAAAGCTACTGGTTACACTTAGTGGCTTAACCAAATTTGTTCAAGTCCCCCTATATCCTAAGTTGAGGTTCCTAAAATCTTCTATCAGCTCATTTTCTTTCACCATGAGCCAAGCGGCATGCAAGGACTTACGACTCAAAGCGTTTGCTACCACATTTGCCTTTCCTGGGTGGTAGTTCAACCCAAAGTCATAGTCCTTGAGAAACTCCATCCAACGCCTTTGTCTCATATTGAGTTCCTTTTGGTTGAAGAGGTATTTCAGACTTTTGTGGTCGAAAGACTTCAAACCTTACACCATAAAGATGATGTCTCCAGATTTTTAAGGCAAAGACAATAGCCGCTAGCTCTAAGTCATGGGTTGGGTAATTAACTTCATGGGGTTTGAGCTGTCTAGAGGCATAGGCTACTACATTCCTATTTTGCATCAAAACACATCCTAGTCCTCTTCCCGAGGCATCACAATACACCTCAAATTTTCTTTTGGGTCGTAGGATTAGGACAGTGGTAGTAGTCAACTTCTTCTTTAGTTCTTGGAAACTCTCTTCACATTCTGGGCTCCATATAAAAGCTGAATTCTTCCTTGTTAGCTTGGTGAGGGGTAAGGCAATTTGGGAAAAACCTCTAATGAACCTTCGGTAGTAACCAGCTAGCCCTAGAAAACTCCTAATCTCCTTTACAGTGGTAGGGGTTTCCCATTGTTGCACCGCTTCTATCTTACTTGGGTCTACTGCTATTCCCCCATGTGACACTACATGACCTAAGAACTTAACTTCCTTCATCCAAAATTCACACTTGGACAACTTTGCATAAAGTTTCTTGTTCCTCAACACCTCCAACACCACTCGTAAGTGTTCTTCGTGCTCTTCTTCAGTTCTAGAGTAAACTAGAATGTCATCGATGAACACTATTACAAACTTGTCCAAGTATGGTCTAAATATCCTATTCATGTAGTCCATAAACACTGCCGGTGCATTGGTTAACCCAAACGACATCACATTAAACTCATAATGTCCATATCTAGTCCTAAAGGCTGTCTTTGGTATGTCCTCCTCCTTCACTCGAATCTGGTGGTATCCTGATCGCAGATCTATCTTGGAAAACACTTGGGCTCCTCTTAATTGGTCCATGAGGTCATCTATTCTAGGCAAAGGGTATTTATTCTTTATGGTCACTTGGTTTAGCTGCCTATAATCTACACATAACCACAAGCTCCCATCCTTCTTCTTGACAAATAGCACTGGAGCTCCCCATGGTGAAGCACTAGGCCTAATGAATTTCTTCTCTAGTAGCTCCTCTAATTGCTTCTTCAATTGCTAACTCGGCCAGTGGCATCGTATAAGGAGCTATGGATATGGGTCCTGTCCCTGGTACCAAATCTATAGAAAACTCAATCTCCCTTTTTGGAGGAAATTCAGGTATGTCATCAGGAAAAACATCTGAGAATTCCTTTACTACAAGGATCTTTTCTAGAGCTTGGTCCACTTCCCTCTCACTTGTCATCAGGAAAACATATCCTCGCTCTTCATTCCTACTATCCCCCACGATAATGGAGTTTAGGTATAGTCGTACCTTTCTATCAAGTTTAGAGGGATTGGGTAAAGATGGTTTAGGAAGAAATACTAGTGACTTATTTGCACAATGTAGTAACACACGGTTGGTAAAGCCAATCCATGCCCAAGATTACATCAAAACTAGACAAGGGTAGACAAACTAAATCATGATGAAAAATCCTATCAGCTACCTCAAATTCACAATTTAGGCAGGCTTGATCAGTTCTAACAGTATTTATAGTGGGTGTAGAGACAACTAAGATGATTTTTAAGTCAGATATATACAACCTCAACTTATTAGCACAATCATATGAAATGAATGAATGTGTTGCGCCAGAATCAAACAATACAATTAAAGGTTTTCCATTAATTATACACTTACCTTGAATCAGATCATCGGATTCTGAGGGCATCTCAGCAGTGATAGCAAATACGCGTCCCTGTGCCTTAGGCTTAAGTGTAGAGGACTGATTGAGCTTTAGGCACTCTCTAGAATAGTGTCCTGTCTGTCCACACCGATAACAAACATTCTTACCTAATAGAACCCCACTGTGCTTAAGTTCACATTTGGATTCTATTAGTTGTCACTTATGCCTTGTATTAATTTTCTTTTGAAATTAACTTAGAAAAATAATGGAAGTTTTTTTTTTATTTTTTAAATAAATTAATTTTTTTGAAAACTTAAGCCTGTAACGAGAAGTGAAATACATAGCGCTTTTATAGATAATAATCAAGTTACATTGCGCACTTAATTAAATAAGCGGAATAAAAGACTAAGTGTAGAACAATTATCATATAAACTGGAATATAATCACTTAATACATAAGTCACAACAGGGCATATATCATACTGATAAGTTATTACAAATAACAATATAAGTTCTACTATTACTAATTGTTTCTCACAAACTATAATGTAACTAAAGCTCGGAATGCTCCTACTTGAACGGTTTGAAATCTTCACGTGCTACCTCCTTCCTCAGCTACGGCCTCGTTGCTTTAGGTGGACACGTCTGTCTCTGGTAACGACAACGGAAAATAAACATAGGAGTGAGAAATACATGATTTCTCAGTAGGAGTTCCTACTTGTACTAAAAGTGTCATCGTTGTCGTCCCAGTCACTTCGGGTTTATTATAAAAAGGTGAACAGATAAGGATTCAATTATCAAACTTTCACAAACGTGATTAGCCGAAGTGCAGTTACTTTTAAACTAATCTTGAACATTAGCAGAAATATCCATTCAGTATTTCATCAAGCATACATATAAGCATATCATGAAAAACCACTAATAAGCAATAATCATTTAGGAGCTGCATGCATTTCATGATTATTCATCCTCAACATTCACTTGTTTAGTGATCATCATCTTACATTTATTTCATCAACATATTTCTTAATTACTCAAGGGATGAATGCATCAATGCCTTAGACCACCCTAAAAGGGTAATGAGCTCATACCATGGCCGTCGGCATAACCTTTTTGGTTTTCATTCCGTTCTGTAGTGATCTCAACGGTTTAGGGGGTTAAGCCGTGAGTTTAGCTCAAGTCCACTTTTCCAGACTTTCATTGCTACTTTTTCAAACTTTACTTTTATTATTTCTTTTGCATATTATCATGTAATCACAATGAACCCTGGGCAATCAATCATTCATCCTTATCATTTCATAATTCATCACCATACATTCACATTACTATAAATCACTTCATAAAACATGGACAATATCATGTAAATCTCATAGTAAACACTTTCATAGATAATTCATATTAACTAACCAAAGTTATCAAGTTGAGTTCCTAGTGTTCATAAGAGGTAATGGATGTCTTAGTATTATCTTTTTCTCTTAGTGTTCTTTGTACTCTTAGCATTCCATTAATACAGTAATGCACTTCAAAATATTATTATAGGTTCCTTATATATTTTTATTATGACTTTCATATAACTCTTAAAGATTATTATTCTACTTAAATTCTTAAAATTCTCTCTTTACAAGACTTGATTCTTTTATTTATAGTTTTGACATCTTTTAGAAGAAAGTTTATAATTCTCTGTATACTTGTTATCTCAGCTTAGTAAAGGTAGTTCCAAATTCCTAACTCATCAAATTTTAGCATTTACATCTTTGGAATAGTGTAAATCAACTGTAAACCATGCATAGGAGGGTTCCCAGGAAAGAGAGGTGGGTCACAATGGACATGCTTAAATACCAAGTCTTTCCTTAGCCAGAACCTTTCCAAACTGCACTTTCACAGTACACTATTCCGAAATTTATTTCTCATTCTGTATTTACGTGGTATAAATCTTTATACATAACATACATGGGTGTATTCCTATATGTGTTAGCTCTCCAACAAAGTTGAAATCAGTCCATTTGCATTTTTCTAGAGTGAGTTACATCTATTTTACTACTACAAGGTCAGATTTAAAGTTTCAGTCTTAGGCTCTACTTTAAAAATTTATATCTTCAGCTAGAAAACTCCGTTTTAGGTGATTCTTTTTGGAGAGTGTTCTATAATGAGTCTAGTTTATATTAAAATTATTTTAATTTCGAGATACTTGATATTTTATGAACAGTAGCTTTCGAAGTACCTGCTGCCAGAAACAACTAGAAATTCCAGCACCTACCATTTTCATGTCTTAAGTTACCTTTATTAAATCAGGTTTCACATACAATCTTTTCAAGTTATATTTGAGTTTGATAACATCATAAGGGTACTCATAACAGAATAGAACATGTCATATTTCTAAAAATATATTTTTCAAATAATCATTTAAAACTTTTGACAATAAATCAAACTTGAGGCATTCTATCAAGGTTAGAAGTCAACAATGCTTGAACAATTAAAGATGAAGCTCCTACCTCTTGTGTAGGGTCTAAAAAGGGTCCTTCTCTTCTTCCTTAAGCTTCGAACAAGAGTCTTTGGAGTGGATGACCCTCCTTGAATCTTGGCTCTAGAACTTGAATGCTTAAGAAAATATTTCTCACTAGAGTTAAAGATTGTAACTCTTGTGAGGGCTAGTGAAAGTTTGGACTTAGGATTGAAGTGTTTGGATGAAGTTTAGAGGATCAAGAGAAGTTTTCGAAGAACATAAGAAGAATGATAGAATAAGAAAGAAAGAACACTTAGGGAGTTTCTGAATTGAAGAGAGTTTGAGGAGTATTTATAGTGGAAAGATTAGAGAAAAAAACAGAAGATGGAAAGCACTTGGAGCATGATTTATGGAAACATGTTGGCTGAATTTTGGGATGAAAATGCTCCTTGTTTTGTGCAAACACGTTTCCATGTTTTGTGCAAACATGTTGGATGAAAATGCTCCATGTTTTATGCAAACATGTTTCCATGTTTTATGCAAACACGTTTCCATGTTTTGTGCAAAGATGTTAGTGGTATTCTTGTAATTCCATTCATAGAGTAAGGGTATCTTTGTCATTTAATAAGGCAAGGGTAGTTTGGTAATTTCCTTTACATAGCAAGGGCATTTTAGTATGATTGTATGATTTAAGGAGCTTCATCTTTTACCACTAAGTTTCATAATCAAAGTATGAAACCCAACAAATACATAAGTTGGTTCCTCAACACCTCCAACACCACTCGTAAGTGTTCTTCGTGCATTTTAGTAAACCCAACATAATCAAATAAGGCATAAGTGACTTATTTAGTTGCATTTTTCTCTAGACATACTTGATAGAAAGATACTGAATATTCTATGAGCTTCATCTTTGCATTTTTCTCTAGACATACTTAAGTAGTCTATTATAGTGGGGTTCTATTAGGGTGTTACATTATGGTTTATTATAGTTGGGTTCTATTAGGAGCTTCATCTTTAATTGTTCAAGCATTGTTGGCTTCTAACCTTGATAGAATGCCTCAAGTTTGAGTTATTGTCAAAAGTTTTAAATGATTATTTGAAAAATATATTTTTAGAAATATGACATGTTCTATTCTGTTATGAGTACCCTTATGATGTTATCAAACTCAAATATAACTTGAAAAGATTGTATGTGAAACCTGATTTAATAAAGGTAACTTAAGACATGAAAATGGTAGGTGCTGGAAATTCTAGTTGTTTCTGGCAGCAGGTACTTCGAAAGCTACTGTTCATAAAATATTCAGTATCTCGACATTAAAATAATTTTACTATAAACTAAACTCATTATAGAACACTCTCCAAAAAGAATCACCTAAAACGGAGTTTTCTAGCTCAAGATATAAATTTTTAAAGTAGAGCCTAAGACTGAAACTTTAAATCTGACCTTGTAGTAGTAAAATAGATGTAACTCACTCTAGAAAAATGCAAATGGACTGATTTCAACTTTGTTGGAGAGCTAACACATATAGGAATACACCCATGTATGTTATGTATAAGGCTTTGTACCACGTAAATACAGAATGAGAAATAAATTTCGGGATAGTGTACTGTGAAAGTGCAGTTTGGAAAGGTTCTGGCTAAGGAAAGACTTGGTATTTAAGCATGTCCATTGTGACCCACCTCTCTTTCCTGGGAACCCTCCTATGCATGGTTTACAGTTGATTTACACTATTCCAAAGATGTAAATGCTAAAATTTGATGAGTTAGGAGTTTGGAACTACCTTTACTAAGCTGAGATAACAAGTATACAGAGAATTATAAACTTTCTTCTAAAAGATGTCAAAACTATAAATAAAAGAATCAAGTCTTGTAAAGAGAGAATTTTAAGAATTTAAGTAGAATAATAATCTTCAAGAGTTATATGAAAGTCATAATAAAAATATATAAGGAACCTATAATAATATTTTGAAGTGCATTAATGTATTAATGGAATGCTAAGAGTACAAAGAACACTAAGAGAAAAAGATAATACTAAGACATCCATTACCTCTTACGAACACTAGGAACTCAACTTGATAACTTTGGTTAGTTAATATGAATTATCTATGAAAGTGTTTACTATGAGATTTACATGATATTGTCCATGTTTTATGAAGTGATTTATAGTAATGTGAATGTATGGTGATGAATTATGAAATGATGAGGATGAATGATTGATTTCCCAGGGTTTATTGTGATTACATGATAATATGCATACATTCATTTTCCAAAAGAAATAATAAAAGTAAAGTTTGAAAAAGTAGCAATGAAAGTCTGGAAAAGTGGACTTGAGCTAAACTCACGGCTTAACCCCCTAAACCGTTGAGATCACGGCAACGGAATGAAAACCAAAAAGGTTATGGCGACGGCCATGGTATGAGCTCATTACCCTTTTAGGGTGGTCTAAGGCATTGATGCATTCATCCCGTGAGTAATTAAGAAATATGTTGATGAAATAAATGAAAGATGATGATCACCAAAACAAGTGAATATTGAGGATGAGTAATCATGAAATGCATGCAACTCCTAAATGATTACTGCTTATTAGTGGTTTTACATTATATGCTTATATGTATGCTTGATGAAATACTGAATGAATATTTCTGCTAATGTTCAAGATTAGTTTAAAGGTAACTGCACTTCGGCTAATCACGTTTGTGAAAGTTTGATAATTGAATCCTTACCTGTTCACCTTTTTATAATAAACCCGAAGTGACTGGGACGACAACGATGACACTTTTAGTACAAGTAGGAACTCCTACTGAGAAATCATGTATTTCTCACTCCTATGTTTATTTTCCGTTGTCGTTACCAGAGACAGACGTGTCCACCTAAAGCAACGAGGCCGTAGCTGAGGAAGGAGGTAGCACGTGAAGATTTCAAACCGTTCAAGTAGGAGCATTCCGAGCTTTAGTTACATTATAGTTTGTGAGAAACAATTAGTAATAGTAGAACTTATATTGTTATTTGTAATAACTTATCAGTATGATATATGCCCTGTTGTGACTTATGTATTAAGTGATTATATTCCAGTTTATGTGATAATTGTTCTACACTTAGTCTTTTATTCCGCTTATTTAATTAAGTGCGCAATGTAACTTGATTATTATCTATAAAAGCGCTATGTATTTCACTTCTCGTTACAGGCTTAAGATTTTTTTCAAAAAAAAAAATAATTTATTTAAAAAAAAAAACTTCCATTATTTTTCTAAGTTAATTTCAAAAGAAAATTAATACAAGGCATAAGTGACAACTAATAGAATCCAAATGTGAACTTAAGCACAGTGGGGTTCTATTAGGGTGTTACATTATGGTTTATTATAGTTGGGTTCTATTAGCATTATCATGGGGGATAGTAGGAACGAAGAGCGAGGATATGTTTTCCTGATAAACCCGAAGTATATCATACTGAGTATGAAATTACCAAACTATACTTGGAATATAATCACTTAATACATAAGTCACAACAGGGCATATATCATACTGATAAGTTATTACAAATAACAATATAAGTTCTACTATTACTAATTGTTTCTCACAAACTATAATGTAACTAAAGCTCGGAATGCTCCTACTTGAACGGTTTGAAATCTTCACGTGCTACCTCCTTCCTCAGCTACGGCCTCGTTGCTTTAGGTGGACACGTCTGTCTCTGGTAACGACAACGGAAAATAAACATAGGAGTGAGAAATACATGATTGCTCAGTAGGAGTTCCTACTTGTACTAAAAGTGTCATCGTTGTCGTCCCAGTCACTTCGGGTTTATTATAAAAAGGTGAACAGGTAAGGATTCAATTATCAAACTTTCACAAACGTGATTAGCCGAAGTGCGATTACTTTTAAACTAATCTTGAACATTAGCGAAATATTCATTCAAGATTTCATCAAGCATACATATAAGCATATAATGTAAAACCACTAATAAGCAGTAATCATTTAGGAGTTGCATGCATTTCATGATTACTCATCCTCAATATTCACTTGTTTTGGTGATCATCATCTTTCATTTATTTCATCAACATATTTCTTAATTACTCACGGGAACGGAATGAAAACCAAAAAGGTTATGGCGACGGCCATGGTATGAGCTCATTACCCTTTTAGGGTGGTCTAAGGCATTGATGCATTCATCCCGTGAGTAATTAAGAAATATGTTGATGAAATAAATGAAAGATGATGATCACTAAACAAGTGAATGTTGAGGATGAGTAATCATGAAATGCATGCAGCTCCTAAATGATTACTGCTTATTAGTGGTTTTACATGATATGCTTATATGTATGCTTGATGAAATACTGAATAGATATTTCTGCTAATGTTCAAGATTAGTTTAAAAGTAACTGCACTTCGGCTAATCACGTTTGTGAAAGTTTGATAATTGAATCCTTACCTGTTCACCTTTATAATAAACCCGAAGTGACTGGGACGACAACGATGACACTTTTAGTACAAGTAGGAACTCCTACTGAGAAATCATGTATTTCTCACTCCTATGTTTATTTTCCGTTGTCGTTACCAGAGACAGACGTGTCCACCTAAAGCAACGAGGCCGTAGCTGAGGAAGGAGGTAGCACGTGAAGATTTCAAACCGTTCAAGTAGGAGCATTCCGAGCTTTAGTTACATTATAGTTTGTGAGAAACAATTAGTAATAGTAGAACTTATATTGTTATTTGTAATAACTTATCAGTATGATATATGCCCTGTTGTGACTTATGTATTAAGTGATTATATTCCAGTTTATGTGATAATTGTTCTACACTTAGTCTTTTATTCCGCTTATTTAATTAAGTGCGCAATGTAACTTGATTATTATCTATAAAAGCGCTATGTATTTCAAACCGTAATGTGCTTAAGTGTAGAACACTTAAGCAAATAAGTCACAACAGGGCTTCTATTAGGGATTGGCTTTCGGCTAACCGTGTGTTACTACATTGTGCAAATAAGTCACTAGTATTTCTTCCCAAACCATCTTTACCCAATCCCTCTAAACTTGATAGAAAGGTACGACTATACCTAAACTCCATTATCATGGGGGATAGTAGGAATGAAGAGCGAGGATATGTTTTCCTGATGACAAGTGAGAGGGAAGTGGAGCAAGCTCTAGAAAAGATCCTTGTAGTAAAGGAATTCTCAGATGTTTTTCCTGATGACATACCTGAATTTTTTGGTTTACTAAAAAATTTTAGCAAGAACCCTCCGGAGATTTTAGTAATTTTAGTATCCAAATGAAGTAAATTACCCAAATTTCACAATATGAAATTTTAGCATGTCTTTAACTAATATGTTTGCATAAACCATGGTATCAGGGGTTCTCTCTTTATGGTATCAGAGCAGTTCATCCTATTTAAGCCTGAGGAATGGACTGACTATGCTTCTGTCTATGATATCATGCTATTAATCTTATCTGTATGATGGGATATAGGATTTAGAAATGCATGATCGTCTTGTGATACTGCCATAGTTGCTACCATGCTTAGCTATAGTATTGAGCCTGATCAACTCGATGACTGTTGTTTGGTGTGTCTAGGAACTAATGGCAGCAAGCAGGCATTTGCATGGGGCACGCGGTGGAGGTAATCGTGATGAACCGCAAATGCACTCCAGGAGATGGCTAGGGCTATGCAAGCACAGGCAACAGTGATGATGGAGCAGATGAATAGGATGTCAGAGGAATCAGTTGGGAACCAAGAACATGGAAAATTCTCAGAATTCAAGAGGGCTGGACCTCCGTAATTCAAAGGGACAACTAACCCGAAATAGTGACATATGGATTCAAGAGATGGAGAAGGTTTTCTCAGTGGTAGAATGCTCTGATGAACAAAAGGTGGCATCCACTACTTATATGTCGAAAGGAGAGGCCGCGTGGTGGAAGGGTGCAAAGGGCTTGCTTGAAAGTGCTGACATACAGATTACGTGGGAGGTTTTCTATGCTACATTCCATAAGAAATATTTTCCAGATCCGATTAAGAAGGCAAAGGAAGTAGAATTTACATTTTGACACAGGAAATCGAAGTGTGGTGAGTCTGAGCTAAGTTTGAAGAACTGATCAAACACTCAACTAGCTACCAAAGTAATCCCAACGAGGCTTGGAAATGCATGAAATATGAGAGTGGTTTGAGGCCAGACATTTTGGCATCTGTGGCTCCATTGGAGGTCACTGACTATGCATCTTTAGTCGACAAAAGCCAAGTGGTGAGAGTTGCAATCGCTTGACTAGTTGCCCACCGAGTTGAAGAGAATAGGAAGAGGTCTGCTCAACAAGGTCACCGAGGGTTCCCACCCCCTTACAAGAAACCCTACCAAGGAGGTGGATTTAAAGGGAAACAACCCCAACACCCTATGATGAATCAACCTAAGACACAAGTTGTTAATCGACCTAGGATGGCTGCTGTCCCTGAACCTATGACTAGATCCCCTTGTGCCACTTGTGGAAAGATACATGGAGGGAAATGCAGATTTGGTAAGAATGTTTGTTATCGGTGTGGACAGACAGGACACTATTCTAGAGAGTGCCTAAAGCTCAATCAGTCCTCTACACTTAAGCCTAAGGCACAGGGACGCGTGTTTGCTATCACTGCTGAGATGCCCTCAGAATCCGATGATCTGATTCAAGGTAAGTGTATAATTAATGGAAAACCCTTAATTGTATTGTTTGATTCTCAAGCAACACATTCATTCATTTCATATGATTGTGCTAATAAGTTGAGGTTGTATATATCTGACTTAAAAATCATCTTAGTTGTCTCTACACCCACTATAAATACTGTTAGAACTGATCAAGCCTGCCTAAATTGTGAATTTGAGGTAGCTGATAGGATTTTTCATCATGATTTAGTTTGTCTACCCTTGTCTAGTTTTGATGTAATCTTGGGCATGGATTGGCTTTCGCTAACCGTGTGTTACTACATTGTGCAAATAAGTCACTAGTATTTCTTCCCAAACCATCTTTACCCAATCCCTCTAAACTTGATAGAAAGGTACGACTATACCTAAACTCCATTATCGTGCGGGATAGTAGGAATGAAGAGCGAGGATATGTTTTCCTGATGACAAGTGAGAGGGAAGTGGAGCAAGCTCTAGAAAAGATCCTTGTAGTAAAGGAATTCTCAGATGTTTTTCCCGATGACATACCTGAATTTCCTCCAAAAAGGGAGATTGAGTTTTCTATAGATTTGAGTACAGGAGCAGGACCCATATCTATAGCTCCTTATAGGATGCCACCGGCCGAGTTAATGTAATTGAAGAAGCAATTAGAGGAGCTACTAGAGAAGAAATTCATTAGGCCTAGTGCTTCACCATGGGGAGCTCCGGTGCTATTTGTCAAGAAGAAGGATGGGAGCTTGCGGTTATGTGTGGATTATAGGCAGCTAAACCAAGTGACCATAAAGAATAAATACCCTTTGCCTAGAATAGATGACCTCATGGACCAATTAAGAGGAGCCCAAGTGTTTTCCAAGATAGATCTGCGATCGAGGATACCACCAGATTCGAGTGAAGGAGGAGGACATACCAAAGACAGCCTTTAGGACTAGATATGGACATTATGAGTTTAATGTGATGTCGTTTGGGTTAACCAATGCACCGGCAGTGTTTATGGACTACATGAATAGGATATTTAGACCATACTTGGACAAGTTTGTAATAGTGTTCATCGATGACATTCTAGTTTACTCTAGAACTGAAGAAGAGCACGAAGAACACTTACGAGTGGTGTTGGAGGTGTTGAGGAACAAGAAACTTTATGCAAAGTTGTCCAAGTGTGAATTTTGGACGAAGGAAGTTAAGTTCTTAGGTCATGTAGTTTCACATGGGGGAATAGCAGTAGACCCAATTAAGATAGAAGCGGTGCAACAATGGGAAACCCCTACCACTGTGAAGGAGATTAGGAGTTTTCTAGGGCTAGCCGGTTACTACCGAAGGTTCATTAGAGGTTTTTCCCAAATTGCCTTACCCCTCACCAAGCTAACAAGGAAGAATTCAGCTTTTATATGGAGCCCAGAATGTGAAGAGAGTTTCCAAGAACTAAAAAAGAAGTTGACCACTACCCCTGTCCTAATCCTACCTGACCCAAAAGAAAAATTTGAGGTGTATTGTGATGCCTCGGGAAGAGGACTAGGATGTGTTTTGATGCAAAATAGGAATGTAGTAGCATATGCCTCTAGACAGCTCAAACCCCATGAAGTAAATTACCCAACCCATGACTTAGAGCTAGCAGCTATTGTCTTTGCCTTAAAAATCTGGAGACATCATCTTTATGGTGTAAGGTTTGAAGTATTTTCTGACCACAAAAGTCTGAAATACCTCTTCAACCAAAAGGAACTCAATATGAGACAAAGGCGTTGGATGGAGTTTCTCAAGGACTATGACTTTGGGTTGAACTACCACCCAGGAAAGGCAAATGTGGTAGCAGGCAGCTTTGAGTCGTAAGTACTTGCATCCCGCTTGGCTCATGGTGAAAGAAAATGAGCTGATAGAAGATTTTAGGAACCTCAACTTAGGATATAGGGGACTTGAACAAATTCGATTAAGCCAACTAAGTGTAACCCGGTAGCTTTAAGGATCAAATAATTCAAGCCCAAAGGGAAGATGAGGATTTCCTTAGAACCTTAACCCTTGTCGAAGTGGGAAAGTTGAAAGAGTTTGTCCAGGATAAGGAAGGAGTGTGGAGATACCAAGGGAGAATTTGTGTACCTGCAAAAGAAGGATTGAGAGCTAGCATTTTGGAAGAAGCCCACAAGAGTCAATTTAGTGTACACCCAGTATAACCAAGATGTACCATGACCTAAAAAGATGTTACGTGGCCAAAGATGAAAGCGGATATAGCAAATATAGTACAAAAATGTTTGGTATGCCAAAAAGTGAAGATAGAGCATCAAAAACCCTCCGGTGCTACAACCTCTCGAAATCCCGAATGGAAGTGGGAAGGAATATCCATGGATTTCGTGATGGGATTGCCAAGGACGCCTACAGGACATGACTCCATATGGGTAATTGTAGATAGATTGACCAAATCTGCTCACTTTTTACCCATTCGAGCAAATTACCCTTTGGAAAAGTTAGCTCAGCTATACATCCAAGAGATAATAAGGCTCCATGGAGTACCCAAAACCATTGTCTCGGATAGGGATCCAAGGTTCACCTCAAGATTTTGGGGAGCTTTGCAAAGGCATTTGGTTCAAAGTTGTGTCTAAGCACCGCCTATCACCCTCAGGGATGGACAATCAGAAAGAACAATTCAAACCCTTGAGGATATGCTAAGAGCATGTGTCTTAGACCAGCCAAAAAGTTGGGACAAACAGCTTCCATTGATTGAGTTTGCATATAATAATAGTTACCACACTAGCATTGGGATGGCACCTTATGAGGCTTTGTATGGTAGAAAGTGTCAATCACTACTTTGTTGGTGTGACCCGGGAGAGCAAAGTATTTTGGGCCCTGATTTGGTAGAAGAGACAACCAAACAAATAAGGAAAATTAGGGAAAGAATCCTCATTGCTCAGAGTAGGCGTAAGAGCTATCTTTGACAAGAGAAGGAAACCTCTCGAATTTCAAGAAGGAGAACACATATTCTTGCGAATTACTCCTACCACAGGTATAGGTCGTGCAATGAAAGTCAAAAAGCTAAGCCCTAGATTCTTAGGACCCTTCCAAATCCTCAAAAAGGTAGGTCCCTCCGCCTACCAAATTGCATTACCTCCAAATTTGTCTAACCTACACAATGTTTTTCATGTGTCCCAATTGAGAAAGTATCAGTCAGACCCCAGTCATGTGTTTGAGCCAGAAACTATACAATTAAAAGATGACTTAACTTTTGAATTACCACCGATGAGGATCGTGGATCATGGCATCAAGCAGCTGAGAAACAAATCTGTATCTCTGGTCCGAGTAGCCTGGGGACAAGATGGAACGGAAGAGCACACATGGGAGCTCGAGGAAGATATGCGAAAAGAATTTCCGAACCTATTCACAGGTATCAAATTTTGAGGGCAAAATTTTTAATAAGAAGGGGAGAAATGTAACATCCCCAAATTTATAACTAAGAATCTTAATTATCGATAGCAAAACCAAGAGAATCTGGACAAATGTTATGAAACACAACAAATAGACTACTTAAGTATGTCTAGAGAAAAATGCAAAGAATTACGAAAATGCCATCACTTAGTGGAAATTACGAAAATGCCCTTGCTATGTAAAGGAAATTACCAAACTACCCTTGCCTTATTAAATGACAAAGATACCCTTACTCTATGAATGGAATTACAAGAATATCCACTAACATCTTTGCACAAAACATGGAAACGTGTTTGCATAAAACATGGAAACATGTTTGCGTAAAACATGGAAACGTGTTTGCATAAAACATGGAAACATGTTTGCATAAAACATGGAGCATTTTCATCCAACATGTTTGCATAAAACATGGAAACGTGTTTGCACAAAACATGGAAACGTGTTTGCACAAAACAAGGAGCATTTTCATCCCAAAATTCAGCCAACATGTTTCCATAAATCATGCTCCAAGTGCTTTCCATCTTCTGTTTTTTTCTCTAATCTTTCCACTATAAATACTCCTCAAACTCTCTTCAATTCAGAAACTCCCTAAGTGTTCTTTCTTTCTTATTCTATCATTCTTCTTATGTTCTTCAAAAACTTCTCTTGATCCTCTAAACTTCATCCAAACACTTCAATCCTAAGTCCAAACTTTCACTAGCCCTCACAAGAGTTACAATCTTTAACTCTAGTGAGAAATATTTTCTTAAGCATTCAAGTTCTAGAGCCAAGATTCAAGGAGGGTCATCCACTCCAAAGACTCTTAAAGAAGAGAAGGACCCTTTTTAGACCCTACACAAGAGGTAGGAGCTTCATCTTTAATTGTTCAAGCATTGTTGGCTTCTAACCTTGATAGAATGCCTCAAGTTTGAGTTATTGTCAAAAGTTTTAAATGATTATTTGAAAAATATATTTTTAGAAATATGACATGTTCTATTCTGTTATGAGTACCCTTATGATGTTATCAAACTCAAATATAACTTGAAAAGATTGTATGTGAAACCTGATTTAATAAAGGTAACTTAAGACATGAAAATGGTAGGTGCTGGAAATTCTAGTTGTTTCTGGCAGCAGGTAGTTCGAAAGCTACTGTTCATAAAATATTCAGTATCTCGACATTAAAATAATTTTACTATAAACTAAACTCATTATAGAACACTCTCCAAAAAGAATCACCTAAAACGGAGTTTTCTAGCTCAAGATATAAATTTTTAAAGTAGAGCCTAAGACTGAAACTTTAAATCTGACCTTGTAGTAGTAAAATAGATGTAACTCACTCTAGAAAAATGCAAATGGACTGATTTCAACTTTGTTGGAGAGCTAACACATATAGGAATACACCCATGTATGTTATGTATAAGGCTTTGTACCACGTAAATACAGAATGAGAAATAAATTTCGGGATAGTGTACTGTGAAAGTGCAGTTTGGAAAGGTTCTGGCTAAGGAAAGACTTGGTATTTAAGCATGTCCATTGTGACCCACCTCTCTTTCCTGGGAACCCTCCTATGCATGGTTTACAGTTGATTTACACTATTCCAAAGATGTAAATGCTAAAATTTGATGAGTTAGGAGTTTGGAACTACCTTTACTAAGCTGAGATAACAAGTATACAGAGAATTATAAACTTTCTTCTAAAAGATGTCAAAACTATAAATAAAAGAATCAAGTCTTGTAAAGAGAGAATTTTAAGAATTTAAGTAGAATAATAATCTTCAAGAGTTATATGAAAGTCATAATAAAAATATATAAGGAACCTATAATAATATTTTGAAGTGCATTAATGTATTAATGGAATGCTAAGAGTACAAAGAACACTAAGAGAAAAAGATAATACTAAGACATCCATTACCTCTTACGAACACTAGGAACTCAACTTGATAACTTTGGTTAGTTAATATGAATTATCTATGAAAGTGTTTACTATGAGATTTACATGATATTGTCCATGTTTTATGAAGTGATTTATAGTAATGTGAATGTATGGTGATGAATTATGAAATGATGAGGATGAATGATTGATTTCCCAGGGTTTATTGTGATTACATGATAATATGCATACATTCATTTTCCAAAAGAAATAATAAAAGTAAAGTTTGAAAAAGTAGCAATGAAAGTCTGGAAAAGTGGACTTGAGCTAAACTCACGGCTTAACCCCCTAAACCGTTGAGATCACGGCAACGGAATGAAAACCAATAAGGTTATGGCGACGGCCATGGTATGAGCTCATTACCCTTTTAGGGTGGTCTAAGGCATTGATGCATTCATCCCGTGAGTAATTAAGAAATATGTTGATGAAATAAATGAAAGATGATGATCCCCAAAACAAGTGAATATTGAGGATGAGTAATCATGAAATGCATGCAACTCCTAAATGATTACTGCTTATTAGTGGTTTTACATTATATGCTTATATGTATGCTTGATGAAATACTGAATGAATATTTCTGCTAATGTTCAAGATTAGTTTAAAAGTAACTGCACTTCGGCTAATCACGTTTGTGAAAGTTTGATAATTGAATCCTTACCTGTTCACCTTTTTATAATAAACCCGAAGTGACTGGGACGACAACGATGACACTTTTAGTACAAGTAGGAACTCCTACTGAGAAATCATGTATTTCTCACTCCTATGTTTATTTTCCGTTGTCGTTACCAGAGACAGACGTGTCCACCTAAAGCAACGAGGCCGTAGCTGAGGAAGGAGGTAGCACGTGAAGATTTCAAACCGTTCAAGTAGGAGCATTCCGAGCTTTAGTTACATTATAGTTTGTGAGAAACAATTAGTAATAGTAGAACTTATATTGTTATTTGTAATAACTTATCAGTATGATATATGCCCTGTTGTGACTTATGTATTAAGTGATTATATTCCAGTTTATGTGATAATTGTTCTACACTTAGTCTTTTATTCCGCTTATTTAATTAAGTGCTTAATGTAACTTGATTATTATCTATAAAAGCGCTATGTATTTCACTTCTCGTTATAGGCTTAAGATTTTTTTCAAAATAAAAATTAATTTATTTAAAAAAAAAAACTTCCATTATTTTTCTAAGTTAATTTCAAAAGAAAATTAATACAAGGCATAAGTGACAACTAATAGAATCCAAATGTGAACTTAAGCACAGTGGGGTTCTATTAGGGTGTTACATTATGGTATCAGAGCGCAACAAATACATAAGTTGGGTAATTTTTATAGTTTGGTAATTTTTCTCTAAGGGTTCTATTTGATTATGTTGGGTTTACTAAAATGCACGAAGAACACTTACGAGTGGTGTTGGAGGTGTTGAGGAACAAGAAACTTTATGCAAAGTTGTCCAAGTGTGAATTTTGGACGAAGGAAGTTAAGTTCTTAGGTCATGTAGTGTCACATGGGGGAATAGCAGTAGACCCAAGTAAGATAGAAGCGGTGCAACAATGGGAAACCCCTACCACTGTGAAGGAGATTAGGAGTTTTCTAGGGCTAGCCGGTTACTACCGAAGGTTCATTAGAGGTTTTTCCCAAAGATGTAAATGCTAAAACATCTTTATGGAGAATTTGTATTCTCTCTTTGACATTTACATAAACTGGAATGCATTAATGCAAAGATTGTATGTATTTACATAAACTGGAATTCATCTTTATGGAGAATTTGTATTCTCTCTTTGATCTTATCTGCATAGTCAGTCCATTCCTCACGCGCAGCGGAAGCGTGGTGGGCATGTAACGCCCGGGGACGAGGATGAGGAGTGATCGCCGGTGCAAAGAGGGCACGGACAAGGAGCGGCTCCTCGCAAGGTCCTCTAAGCGGAGGGGTACATGAATGAACCGATTACATACCCGAATGAGAGGGATCCTAAGACTGTATAGGTATGGGACTATACAGTTGAGGAGGGCTTATATGAATTGATTCGTACTACCTATATCAACAAGATGCATCTTCTTTTCGGTAGCCTAAACTGAAAGAACTCCATAGTTAAGCGTGCTTGACCTGGGGTAATTTTGGGATGGGTGACCTCCTGGGAAGTTTTCCCAGGAAGCGTGTGAGTGAGGACAAAGCATGCTGAAAGGACCCGTGTTGGTTTGTGGGGACAGTCGTCAATCCATAAAGTAGCAGGGGATGTTACAAATGGTATCAGAGCCTGCACCTCTCCCAGTACGGTGTGGTTCGGGGACGAACCAGGCGGAAGCTGGTGGGCATGTAACGCCCGGGGACGAGGATGAGGAGTGATCGCCGGTGCAAAGAGGGCACGGACAAGGAGCAGCTCCTCGCAAGGTCCTCTAAGCGGAGGGGTACATGAATGAACCGATTACATACCCGAATGAGAGGGATCCTAAAACTGTATAGGTATGGGACTATACAGTTGAGGAGGGCTTATATGAATTGATTCGTACTACCTATATCAACAAGATGCATCTTCTTTTCGGTAGCCTAAATTGAAAGAACTCCATAGTTAAGCGTGCTTGACCTGGGGTAATTTTGGGATGGGTGACCTCCTGGGAAGTTTTCCCAGGAAGCGTGTGAGTGAGGACAAAGCATGCTGAAAGGACCCGTGTTGGTTTGTGGGGACAGTCGTCAATCCATAAAGTAGCAGGGGATGTTACAGGGGTTCTATTAGGGTGTTACACAAAAAGTTTCTAATCTCGGTTACAGAGGTTGGTCTATCCCAATTCATCACAGCTTCTATCTTACTTGGGTCGACAGCTATGCCACCTTTTGACACAACATGTCCTAAGAACTTTACTTCCTCTAACCAAAATCCACACTTAGAAAGCTTTGCGTACAACTTCTTCACTTTTAGTACCTCTAAAACCAGCCTCAAATGACGCTCATGCTCCTCGTGGGTTTTCGAATAGATGAGAATATCATCTATGAACACAACCACGAATTGATCTAAATAGGGTCGAAAGATCCTATTCATGTAATCCATAAAAAGCTGGGAGCATTCGTCAAACCGAAAGACATCACATTGAACTCAAAGTGTCCATACCGAGTTCGAAAGGCGGTTTTAGGAATGTCCGAATCTCTAACCCTAATCTGATGGTAACCAGACCTCAAATCGATCTTAGAAAACACTACTGCTCCTTTCAACTGGTCCATAAGATCATCAATCCTAGGCAATGGGTACTTATTCTTTATGGTCACTTGGTTCAACTGCCTATAATCTATACACATCCTCATACTTCCATCCTTCTTCTTCACAAATAAGACCGGAGCGCCCCAAGGTGAAGCACTCGGCCTTATAAAACTTTTCTCCAACAGTTCCTCCAACTGGGTTTTTAGTTCTGCTAGCTCCATGGGTGACATCCTATATGGGGCAATAGAGATTGGTCCTGTTCCAGGAACCAATTCTATGGAGAACTCAACTTCTCTTTCGGGAGGGAATTCGGGTATCTCATCTGGGAATACTTCGGGATAGTCTCTCACCACAGGTATCTCACCTAGGTTTTGCTCAAAGTCTACATCGCAAGCGACTAGGAGAACATATCCCATCGTTTTCTCCCCACTACAGAAGACCACTACAGAGTTTAGGTACAACCTAATGGGTCGAGTGATGTTTTCGGGAGGAGAAGGAAAAACTACGGTTTGGGTTCCACAGTCTAGTAACACACTGTTGGCGTGAAGCCAATCCATGCCTAAGATAATTCCTATGTCTTTCAAGGGTAAACAAATTAAATCTATGTTAAAGGACCTATTTTCTACAACAAGATGACAGTTTAAACAACAATGACAAGTATTAATAGGACGATTGGTAGGAGTAGAAACAATAAGATCAAAAGGAAGTTTAGAGACTCTCAGATTTTAGGACTCGACACTAGCAAGTGATATAAAAGAATGAGTAGCACCTGAGTCATATAGTACAGTTAAGGGTTTACCATTTACTTTGCACATACCTTGAATGAGATCGTTGGATTTCTCGGGCGTCTTAGTGTTGAGGGTGAAGACTCTTCCTTGGTGTTGTGGTCGGGGTTACGGTTCGGTGTCCCTCTGCTAGTGCAGTCCTTAGCATAGTGGCCAGGCTTGCCACACTTGAAACACGCGTTACGGCCAAGCTAGGCATGGGCGGTTCCGTGATTCTTCCCGCACTTGGGACAGACATCCATAGGTGCGGCTCAGGTAAGCAGGGGTTCCTTGTGGCGCCTTGTTCTTGGCCCCGCTGGACCCTCCTTGGTTAAACAGAGGACCGCCCGGCCCTCGTTGTTGGTTGTTGTTGAAGTTCCTCTGACCGTTATGTTGAAAAGATGGTCGTGCTTGAGGTCTAGTCTGCTGAGGGAATGGTGGTCGTTGTTGTTGTTGATGTGTTGGTTGTTGCCTGAACTGGTTGCTCTGGTAGGGGTTGTAGTGGTTCCTTGACTGACGTGGCTTGAACCTTGGGGCTTGAGGTCCTAGCCCCTTGGCTCGTTCTGCCCTTGAAGCATTGATCTTCTTCCGGCCTTCTTCCATGATGCGACACTTGTTGACTAGGGTTGGAAAGTCCCTAATCTCCATGTGTGCTACTGCGTAATTCAACTCCGTAGTCAACCCCGCCTCGTACTTGACGCACTTCCATACTTCATCTGGATTCCCTTGAAACACTCGCGAGAACTTGATTAGCTCCTCGAACTTTGCCGTGTACTGGGCGACAGAAGACCCACCCTGGGTCAGTTGCATGAATTCGATGTCCTTTGCATTCCTCACAGACTCCAGAAAATACTTCTCGTAGAAGTAGGTCTTGAACAGTTCCCAGTCAATGACGTTCCCAGCAGCTTCTAGCAGTCTTCGGGTGCCGGTCCACCAGAACTCGGCGTCAGATTTCAGCATGAAGGCAGCAAAAGTAACCTTTTGTTCCTCTGAGCAGGCAACCACGGAGTAGATCTTCTCCATATCCTTGATCCACTCGTCAGCCTTGTCGGGATCCAGGGCCCCTCTGAACACTGGTGGATTCGCCTTGCGGAACTCACCGAAGCGGGCTTGCTCGATTGCTTGGCGGCCAGGGGGAGCGAGGAGCGAGCGCTTGTTGATTCATCCTTTCGAACATACGTTCCATGCCCATGCCCATGCCTTAGTAGAAGTCACGAACCACGTCATTATCCTCGTCTAGAGACGACACGTAAGAAATGGGAGGGATGAGAAACTCATTTAAGATTCTCAATAGGGATTTCTGACTCTAACACATGTGTCATCGTCATCGTCCCTAGCCACTTCGGTTTAATTATGAAAAAGGTGTTCATGCATAAGGTTTGGTTTTAAACTTCTCAAATCCATTTATCCGAAGTGGGTATCTTTTAGTATGAGTCTTAATGATATGAATACATTAGATATTGGATGAATGCATGACAATACCATATGCATATTAACATGAAAAGCATAGCAATTGAGCACAACATAAAGAAACATAATCATACATATGGCATAAAGGCACAATACTTTCATATAACCTCTTTCTTATATTCAAACTCTTAAGTTCTCTTTCATAAAGACCTCTTTCTTATCGTGTCTGCCAAAATCCAACCAACATGCTACCCCTGGCGATTTTAACATAACCACCAAAACTCCACCTCACCTATCGCCTAGGAATGAGCTCAATCCTAACTAGTCATCACTAGATTTAATATGGGGCAAAAGAAGGGGTAACATATCATTTCTAAGGATCACCTAATATAACGACTCCCGGGGTGCGAGTTAGGGTTATTTCCTTCTTTGAAACGCTCTACTGGCATCTAGAGCACAGTGAATTGTCCTCTTTGGCAGGCTGCATCTACCATACCCTCACGGATTTGCCTCTTCCCCACCGGAGTAGGAGAAATGCGTCTTAGTGCTATGTCACATTTAAAATCTCATTTTTCCTGGGGGTGATCGGCCAAACCGGTGTCACCCAGGACTCATCTCATATGGTTTTTCAAAAATATTCTCAAGTCCTTAAATTTGACGGAAATTTGGCAGCATAACGACTGTAAACCGAATTTCTTTCAAATTTGCTTTATGTGACAAGAATTTATATTGCATGTACTTTCACATTCAATTTCCATATTCATGATAAACTTGAAACCACATAAACATACTCATCATAGCACATGCATCATCACATCACACTTGAGATAATAAACTCATTGCATCATAGAACCTATGGTGTTTTATGCTTTGACCCTTAGGGTCTTAAACTCAAAATCTAAGTTCTTTAGCATTCGATCTTAACCTCTTATGCACCTATAGGTTCACAACTAATTATTCTCACTAATTATCATGATTATAACCAATTCTAAACATCAAAAGTGTAGTATCTATGTTTTACAAATTACGAGTACCTAGGAGTCACAACTTTGACCCTTTCTAAGTTCGGTCTTCTCCTAAAGTACTAAGATCGATTCTCAAACCAATTATGAGGGATTCCTACTCATATATACTAATTATAAACCATTATTTCTAATATTAATCATGCTGAAACAGAATCCATAATTCTCACTTCTAAGGGTTCTAGAGTTCTCATTTTAAATCTTTTCTAGTTACTAACTTATCTTAGCTTTCTCAAAATTAATTCTAACATTAATTATTCATGAATACACTCATTCTAACATAATAAAATCATCATCATGCAGTGAGCAAAATAAACAAGGCAGAATCGAAAGCATAATCATCATATCATACATAGAGTTTCATTTCTAACACATATAAATTGCTAGTTTCTCTTGGAACCTTTTTAGAACTTCTAAAACTCATTGAAAATCAATTTACTTTATTAAAATCATTATGAAATGAGTAACGGCAATAGCTATTTCAAAATAACCTTAAGAGGGATTTAAATCGTAAAATCATGCTTAAAGTGTTTTCTTGAACTTTTCTATGCTTAAGAAAATCTTAAGACATAGTTTGTTGGTCCTTGTGACTAGATGAAACTTATACTAAGTTCATCCTCATCACATGGCCGAAAATACATTTATAAAAACATCTTCATTTTCCAAATTTCTCGAGATAAAATGGGCAAGTCTTTGAGCTTTAGGATCTTTAGGTGAGGACATAAACTTAAACATGCTATGCACTTGTTTTATTTTTCATTGTGTAACACCCTAATTCTTAACCCAACTTTCTAGAACACATTAGGTTAATCATTAGGTCATTACCTCTTAGTCTCATCATTTTATTAAAATACTTAGCGGAAATTACGGGTAAATTTTTTTTTTGGAAGACATAAAGCAAAGTGAGAGCCGCGAACCTAACTAGTCGAATAACAGAATTATAAGGCACGCGTAACAACCATTATAAAGCATAAGGTAAAGCACGTAATCAAAGAACAATAATAAGGATAACAAAGGAAACATTTCATTAATAATAATATAGTTGAAGTACATAGCTAGTCATACCCTAAGAACGGGCAGAGCTTGTAATACAGTGGAAATGAAATACAATAGAAAACAAGAAAGTTGAAATAAATCATAACTACCCGAGTGCACCTACGGTGAATAACCTCAAAAACAAAAGAAGGTTTATCCACTCTACATGTGGGTGTGTGCACTAAGCCTCCTCTACAACGTCAACAACTGGAACCCGGGAAACGGTGCAGTGTAACCGATCCATGGACGCAGGGCAGCGGGAATTGGAACACGTGAAGACTGAGCGTGAGCTCCTCGATAGGGGGGCCTCTCTGCTCACCTAGCTAGCCTCGGCTGTGTAACAGTCTCCTTGTAACATCCCCAAATTTATAACTAAGATAAATATTAATTAGCGATAGCAAAACCAAGAGAATCGGGACAAATGTTATGAAACACAACAAATAGTCTACTTAAGTATGTCTAGAGAAAAATGCAAAGAATTACGAAAATGCCCTTGCTATGTAAAGGAAATTACCAAACTACCCTTGCCTTATTAAATGACAAAGATACCCTTACTCTATGAATGGGATTACAAGAATGCCACTATCATTGTCTAATTACAAAAATATCCACTAACATCTTTGCACAAAATATGGAAACATGTTTGCATAAAACATGGAAACATGTTTGCATAAAACATGGAGCATTTTCATCCAACGTGTTTGCAGAAAACATGGAAACGTGTTTGCACAAAACATGGAAACATGTTTGCACAAAACAAGGAGCATTTTCATCCCAAAATTCAGCCAACATGTTTCCATAAATCATGCTCCAAGTGCTTTCCTTCTTCTGTTTTTTCTCTAATCTTTCCACTATAAATACTCCTCAAACTCTCTTCAATTCAAAAACTCCCTAAGTGTTCTTTCTTTCTTATTCTATCATTCTTCTTATGTTCTTCAAAAACTTATCTTGATCCTCTAAACTTCATCCAAACACTTCAATCCTAAGTCCAAACTTTCACTAGCCCTCACAAGAGTTACAATCTTTAACTCTAGTGAGAAATATTTTCTTAAGCATTCAAGTTCTAGAGCCAAGATTCAAGGAGGGTCATCCACTCCAAAGACTCTTGTTCAAGCTTAAGGAAGAAGAGAAGGACCCTTTTAGACCCTACACAAGAGGTAGGAGCTTCATCTTTAATTGTTCAAGCATTGTTGGCTTCTAACCTTGATAGAATGCCTCAAGTTTGAGTTATTGTCAAAAGTTTTAAATGATTATTTGAAAAATATATTTTTAGAAATATGACATGTTCTATTTTGTTATGAGTACCTTTATGATGTTATCAAACTCAAATATAACTTGAAAAGATTGTATGTGAAACCTGATTTAATAAAGGTAACTTAAGACATGAAAATGGTAGGTGCTGGAAATTCTAGTTGTTTCTGGCAGCAGGTACTTGAGCTACTGTTCATAAAATATTAAGTATCTCGAAATTAAAATAATTTTACTATAAACTAGACTCATTATAGAACACTCTCCAAAAAGAATCACCTAAAACGGAGTTTTCTATCTCAAGATATAAATTTTTAAAGTAGAGCCTAAGACTAAAACTTTAAATCTGACCTTGTAGTAGTAAAATAAATGTAACTCCCTCTAGAAAAATGCAAATGGACTGATTTCAACTTTGTTGGAGAGCTAACACATATAGAAATACACCCATGTATGTTATGTATAAAGCTTTGTACCACGTAAATACAGAATGAGAAATAAATTTTGGGATAGTGTACTGTGAAAGTGCAGTTTGGAAAGGTTCTGGCTAAAGAAAGACTTGGTATTTAAGCATGTCCATTGTGACCCACCTCTCTTTCCTGGGAACCCTCCTATGCATGGTTTACAGTTGATTTACACTATTCCAAAGATGTAAATGCTAAAATTTGATAAGTTAGTAATTTGGAACTACCTTTACTAAGCTGAGATAACAAGTATACAGAGAATTATAAACTTTCTTCTAAAAGATGTCAAAACTATAAATAAAAGAATCAAGTCTTGTAAAGAGAGAATTTTAAGAATTTAAGTAGAATAATAATCTTCAAGAGTTATATGAAAGTCATAATAAAAATATATAAGGAACCTATAATAATATTTTGAAGTGCATTAATGTATTAATGGAATGCTAAGAGTACAAAGAACACTAAGAGAAAAAGATAATACTAAGACATCCATTACCTCTTACGAACACTAGGAACTCAACTTGATAACTTTGGTTAGTTAATATGAATTATCTATGAAAGTGTTTACTATGAGATTTACATGATATTGTCCATGTTTTATGAAGTGATTTATAGTAATGTGAATGTATGGTGATGAATTATGAAATGATGAGGATGAATGATTGATTGCCCAGGGTTTATTGTGATTACATGATAATATGCATACATTCATTTTCCAAAAGAAATAATAAAAGTAAAGTTTGAAAAAGTAGCAATGAAAGTCTGGAAAAGTGGACTTGAGCTAAACTCACGGCTTAACGCCCTAAACCGTGGAGATCACGGCAACGGAATGAAAACCAAAAGGTTATGGCGACGGCCATGGTATGAGCTCATTACCCTTTTAGGGTGGTCTAAGGCATTGATGCATTCATCCCGTGAGTAATTAAGAAATATGTTGATGAAATAAATGAAAGATGATGATCACTAAACAAGTGAATGTTGAGGATGAGTAATCATGAAATGCATGCAGCTCCTAAATGATTACCGCTATTAGTGGTTTTACATGATATGCTTATATGTATGCTTGATGAAATCTTGAATGAATATTTACGCTAATGTTCAAGATTAGTTTAAAAGTAACTGCACTTGACTAATCACGTTTGTGAAAGTTTGATAATTGAATCCTTACCTGCTCACCTTTTTATAATAAACCGAAGTGGTGGGACGACAACGATGACACTTTTAGTACAAGTAGGAACTCCTACTGAGAAATCATGTATTTCTCACTCCTATGTTTATTTTCCGTTGTCGTTACCAGAGACAGATGTGTCCACTTAAAGCAACGAGGCCGTAGCTGAGGAAGGAGGTAGCACGTGAAGATTTCAAACCGTTCAAGTAGGAGCATTCGGAGCTTTAGTTACATTATAGTTTGTGAGAAACAATTTGTAATAGTAGAACTTATATTGTTATTTGTAATAACTTATCAGTATGATATATGCCCTGTTGTGACTTATGTATTAAGTGATTATATTCCAGTTTATGTGATAATTGTTCTACACTTAGTCTTTTATTCCGCTTATTTAATTAAGTGCGCAATGTAACTTGATTATTATCTATAAAAGCGCTATGTATTTCACTTCTCGTTCTGAGGCTTAAGTTTTCAAAAATTAATTTATTTAAAGTAAAAAATAAACTTCCATTATTTTTCTAAGTTAATTTCAAAAGAAAATTAATACAAGGCATAAGTGACAACTAATAGAATCCAAATGTGAACTTAAGCACAGTGGGGTTCTATTAGGGTGTTACATTATGGTATCAGAGCAGTTCATCCTATTTAAGCCTGAGGAATGGACTGACTATGCTTCTGTCTATGATATCATGCTATTAATCTTATCTGTATGATGGGATATAGGATTTAGAAATGCATGATCGTCTTGTGATACTGCCATAGTTGCTACCATGCTTAGCTATAGTATTGAGCCTGATCAACTCGATGACTGTTGTTTGGTGTGTCTAGGAACTAATGGCAACAAATGCAGGACGTACGCATGGGGCACGCGGTGGAGGTAATCGTGATGAACTGGCAAATGCACTCCAGGAGATGGCTAGGGCTATGCAAGCACAAGCAACAGTGATGATGGAGCAGATGAATAGGATGTCAGAGGAATCTGTTGGGAACCAAGAACATGGAAAATTCTCAGAATTCAAGAGGTGGACCTCCATAATTCAAAGGGACAACTAACCCCGAAATAGCTGACATATGGATTCAAGAGATGGAGAAGGTTTTCTCAGTGGTAGAATGCTCTGATGAACAAAAGGTAGCATTCTCTACTTATATGCTGAAAGGAGAGGCTGCCGCGTGGTGGAAGGGTGCAAAGGGCTTGCTTGAAAGTGCTGACATACAGATTACGTGGGAGGTTTTCTATGCTACATTCCATAAGAAATATTTTCCAGATCCAGTTAAGAAGGCAAAGGAAGTAGAATTTACATTCTTTGACACAGGGAAATCGAAGTGTGGCTGAGTACAGAGCTAAGTTTGAAGAACTGATCAAACACTCAACTAGCTACCAAAGTAATCCCAACGAGGCTTGGAAATGCATGAAATATGAGAGTGGTTTGAGGCCAGACATTTTGGCATCTGTGGCTCCACTGGAGGTCACTGACTATGCATCTTTAGTCAGCAAAAGCCAAGTGGCTGAGAGTTGCAATCGCCAGCTAGTTGCCCACCGAGTTGAAGAGAATAGGAAGAGGTCTGCTCAACAAGATCACCGAGGGTTCCCACCCCCTCACAAGAAACCCTTCCAAGGAGGTGGATTTAAAGGGAAACAACCCCAACACCCTATGGTGAATCAACCTAAGACACAAGCTGTTAATCGACCTAGGATGGCTGCTGTCCCTGAACCTATGAGTAGACCCCCTTGTGCCTCTTGTGGAAAGATACATGGAGGGGAATGCAGATTTGGTAAGAATGTTTGTTATCGGTGTGGACAGGCAGGACACTATTCTAGAGTGCCTAAAGTTCAATCAGTCCTCTACACTCAAGCCTAAGGCACAGGGACGCGTGTTTGCTATCACTGCTGAGATGCCCTCAGAATCCGATGATCTGATTCAAGGTAAGTGTATAATTAATGGAAAATCCTTAATTGTATTGTTTGATTCTGGAACACATTCATTCATTTCATATGATTGTGCTAATAAGTTGAGGTTGTATATATCTGACTTAAAAATCATCTTAGTTGTCTCTACACCCACTATAAATACTGTTAGAACTGATCAAGCCTGCCTAAATTGTGAATTTGAGGTAGTGATAGGATTTTTCATCGTGATTTAGTTTGTCTACCCTTGTCTAGTTTTGATGTAATCTTGGGCATGGATTGGCTTACGGCTAACCGTGTGTTACTACATTGTGCAAATAAGTCACTAGTATTTCTTCCCAAACCATCTTTACCCAATCCCTCTAAACTTGATAGAAAGGTACGACTATACCTAAACTCCATTATCATGGGGGATAGTAGGAATGAAGAGCGAGGATATGTTTTCCTGATGACAAGTGAGAGGGAAGTGGAGCAAGCTCTAGAAAAGATCCTTGTAGTAAAGGAATTCTCTGATGTTTTTCCTGATGACATACCTGAATTTCCCCCAAACAGGGAGATTGAGTTTTCTATAGATTTGGTATCGGGAACGGGACCCATATCTATAGCTCCTTATAGGATGCCACTGACCGAGTTAACGGAATTGAAGAAGCAATTAGAGGAGCTACTAGAGAAGAAATTCATTAGGCCTAGTGCTTCACCATGGGGAGCTCCAGTGCTATTTGTCAAGAAGAAGGATGGGAGCTTGCGGTTATGTGTGGATTATAGGCAGCTAAACCAAGTGACCATAAAGAATAAATACCCTTTGCCTAGAATAGATGACCTTATGGACCAATTAAGAGGAGCCCAAGTGTTTTCCAAGATAGATCTGCAATCAGGATACCACCAGATTCGAGTGAAGGAGGAGGACATACCAAAGACAGCCTTTAGGACTAGATATGGACATTATGAGTTTAATGTGATGTCGTTTGGGTTAACCAATGCACCGGCAGTGTTTATGGACTACATGAATAGGATATTTAGACCATACTTAGACAAGTTTGTAATAGTGTTCATCGATGACATTCTAGTTTACTCTAGAACTGAAGAAGAGCACGAAGAACACTTACGAGTGGTGTTGGAGGTGTTGAGAAACAAGAAACTTTATGCAAAGTTGTCCAAGTGTGAATTTTGGACGAAGGAAGTTAAGTTCTTAGGTCATGTAGTGTCACATGGGGGAATAGCAGAGACCCAAGTAAGATAGAAGCGGTGCAACAATGGGAAACCCCTACCACGTGAAGGAGATTAGGAGTTTTCTAGGGCTGGCAGTTACTACCGAAGGTTCATTAGAGGTTTTTCCCAAATTGCCTTACCCCTCACCAAGCTAACAAGGAAGAATTCAGCTTTTATATGGAGCCCAGAATGTGAAGAGAGTTTCCAAGAACTAAAAAAGAAGTTGACCACTACCCCTGTCCTAATCCTACCTGACCCAAAAGAAAAATTTGAGGTGTATTGTGATGCCTCGGGAAGAGGACTAGGATGTGTTTTGATGCAAAATAGGAATGTAGTAGCCTATGCCTCTAGACAGCTCAAACCCCATGAAGTAAATTACCCAACCCATGACTTAGAGCTAGCAGCTATTGTCTTTGCCTTAAAAATCTGGAGACATCATCTTTATGGTGTAAGGTTTGAAGTATTTTCTGACCACAAAAGTCTGAAATACCTCTTCAACTAAAAGGAACTCAATATGAGACAAAGGCGTTGGATGGAGTTTCTCAAGGACTATGACTTTGGGTTGAACTACCACCCGAGAAACGCAAATGTGGTAGCAGGCAGCTTTGAGTCGTAAGTCCTTGCATGCTGCTTGGCTCATGGTGAAAGAAAATGAGGCGATAGAAGATTTTAGGAACCTCAACTTAGGATATAGGGGACTTGAACAAATTTGGTTAAGCCAGCTAAGTGTAACCAGTAGCTTTAAGGATCAAATAATTCAAGCCCAAAGGGAAGATGAGGATTTCCTTAGAACCTTAACCCTTGTCGAAGTAGGAAAGTTGAAAGAGTTTGTCCAGGATAAGGAAGGAGTGTGGAGATACCAAGGGAGAATCTGTGTACCTGTAAAAGAAGGATTGAGAGCTAGCATTTTGGAAGAAGCCCACAAGAGTCAATTTAGTGTACACCCCGGTATAACTAAGATGTACCATGACCTAAAAAAGATGTTCTGGTGGCCAAAGATGAAAGCAGATATAGCAGATATAGCAAATATAGTGCAAAAATGTTTGGTATGCCAAAAAGTGAAGATAGAGCATCAAAAACCCTCCGGAGTGCTGCAACCTCTCGAAATCCCCGAATGGAAGTGGGAAGGAATATCCATGGATTTCGTGATGGGATTGCCAAGAACGCCTACCGGACATGACTCCATATGGGTAATTGTGGATAGATTGACCAAATCTGCTCACTTTTTACCCATTAGAGCAAATTACCCTTTGGAAAAGTTAGCTCAGCTATACATCCAAGAGATAATAAGGCTCCATGGAGTACCCAAAACCATTGTCTCAGATAGGGATCCAAGGTTCACCTCAAGATTTTGGGGAGCTTTGCAAAAGGCGTTTGGTTCAAGGTTGTGTCTAAGCACTGCCTATCACCCTCAAACTGATGGACAATCAGAAAGAACAATTCAAACCCTTGAGGATATGCTAAGAGCATGTGTCTTAGACCAGCCAAAAAGTTGGGACAAACAACTTCCATTGATTGAGTTTGCATATAATAATAGTTACCACACTAGCATTGGGATGGCACCCTATGAGGCTTTGTATGGTAGAAAGTGTCAATCACCACTTTGTTGGTGTGACCGGGAGAGCAAAGTATTTTGGGCCCTGATTTGGTAGAAGAGACAACCAAACAAATAAGGAGAATTAGGAAAGAATCCTCACCGCTCGGAGTAGGCGAAGTGCTATCTTTGACAAGAGAAGGAAACCTCTCGAATTTCAAGAAGGAGAACACATATTCTTGCGAATTACTCCTACCACAGGTATAGGTCGTGCAATGAAAGTCAAAAAGCTAAGCCCTAGATTCTTAGGACCCTTCCAAATCCTCAAAAAGGTAGGTCCCTCCGCCTACCAAATTGCATTACCTCCAAATTTGTCTAACCTACACAATGTTTTTCATGTGTCCCAATTGAGAAAGTATCAGTCAGACCCCAGTCATGTGTTTGAGCCAGAAACTATACAATTAAAAGATGACTTAACTTTTGAATTACCACCGATGAGGATCGTGGATCATGGCATCAAGCAGCTGAGAAACAAATATGTATCTCTGGTCCGAGTAGCCTGGGGACAAGATGGAATGGAAGAGCACACATGGGAGCTCGAGGAAGATATGCGAAAAGAATTTCCGAACCTATTCACAGGTATCAAATTTTGAGGGCAAAATTTTTAATAAGGAGGGGAGAAATGTAACATCCCCAAATTTATAACTAAGATAAATATTAATTAGCGATAGCAAAACTAAGAGAATCGGGACAAATGTTATGAAACACAACAAATAGTCTACTTAAGTATGTCTAGAGAAAAATGCAAAGAATTACGAAAATGCCCTTGCTATGTAAAGGAAATTACCAAACTACCCTTGCCTTATTAAATGACAAAGATACCCTTACTCTATGAATGGAATTACAAGAATGCCACTATCATTGTCTAATTACAAAAATATCCACTAACATCTTTGAACAAAACATGGAAACATGTTTGCATAAAACATGGAAACATGTTTGCATAAAACATGGAGCATTTTCATCCAACATGTTTGCACAAAACATGGAAACGTGTTTGCACAAAACATGGAAACGTGTTTGCAGAAAACATGGAAACGTGTTTGCACAAAACATGGAAACATGTTTGCACAAAACATGGAAACGTGTTTGCAGAAAACATGGAAACGTGTTTGCAGAAAACATGGAAACATGTTTACACAAAACAAGGAGCATTTTCATCCCAAAATTCAGCCAACATGTTTCCATAAATCATGCTCCAAGTGCTTTCCTTCTTCTGTTTTTTCTCTAATCTTTCCACTATAAATACTCCTCAAACTCTCTTCAATTCAAAAACTCCCTAAGTGTTCTTTCTTTCTTATTCTATCATTCTTCTTATGTTCTTCAAAAACTTCTCTTGATCCTCTAAACTTCATCCAAACACTTCAATCCTAAGTCCAAACTTTCACTAGCCCTCACAAGAGTTACAATCTTTAACTCTAGTGAGAAATATTTTCTTAAGCATTCAAGTTCTAGAGCCAAGATTCAAGGAGGGTCATCCACTCCAAAGACTCTTGTTCGAAGCTTAAGGAAGAAGAGAAGGACCCTTTTTAGACCCTACACAAGAGGTAGGAGCTTCATCTTTAATTGTTCAAGCATTGTTGGCTTCTAACCTTGATAGAATGCCTCAAGTTTGAGTTATTGTCAAAAGTTTTAAATGATTATTTGAAAAATATATTTTTAGAAATATGACATGTTCTATTTTGTTATGAGTACCTTTATGATGTTATCAAACTCAAATATAACTTGAAAAGATTGTATGTGAAACCTGATTTAATAAAGGTAACTTAAGACATGAAAATGGTAGGTGCTGGAAATTCTAGTTGTTTCTGGCAGCAGGTACTTCGAAAGCTAATGTTCATAAAATATTAAGTATCTCGAAATTAAAATAATTTTACTATAAACTAGACTCATTATAGAACACTCTCCAAAAAGAATCACCTAAAACGGAGTTTTCTATCTCAAGATATAAATTTTTAAAGTAGAGCCTAAGACTGAAACTTTAAATCTGACCTTGTAGTAGTAAAATAAATGTAACTCCCTCTAGAAAAATGCAAATGGACTGATTTCAACTTTGTTGGAGAGCTAACACATATAGAAATACACCCATGTATGTTATGTATAAAGCTTTGTACCACGTAAATACAGAATGAGAAATAAATTTTGGGATAGTGTACTGTGAAAGTGCAGTTTGGAAAGGTTATGGCTAAGGAAAGACTTGGTATTTAAGCATGTCCATTGTGACCCACCTCTCTTTCCTGGGAACCCTCCTATGCATGGTTTACAGTTGATTTACACTATTCCAAAGATGTAAATGCTAAAATTTGATGAGTTAGGAATTTGGAACTACCTTTACTAAGCTGAGATAACAAGTATACAGAGAATTATAAACTTTCTTCTAAAAGATGTCAAAACTATAAATAAAAGAATCAAGTCTTGTAAAGAGAGAATTTTAAGAATTTAAGTAGAATAATAATCTTCAAGAGTTATATGAAATTCATAATAAAAATATATAAGGAACCTATAATAATATTTTGAAGTGCATTAATGTATTAATGGAATGCTAAGAGTACAAAGAACACTAAGAGAAAAAGATAATACTAAGACATCCATTACCTCTTACGAACACTAGGAACTCAACTTGATAACTTTGGTTAGTTAATATGAATTATTTATGAAAGTGTTTACTATGAGATTTACATGATATTGTCCATGTTTTATGAAGTGATTTATAGTAATGTGAATGTATGGTGATGAATTATGAAATGATGAGGATGAATGATTGATTGCCCAGGGTTTATTGTGATTACATGATAATATGCATACATTCATTTTCCAAAAGAAATAATAAAAGTAAAGTTTGAAAAAGTAGCAATGAAAGTCTGGAAAAGTGGACTTGAGCTAAACTCACGGCTTAACCCCCTAATCCGTTGAGATCACACGGCAACGGAATGAAAACCAAAAAGGTTATGGCGACGGCCATGGTATGAGCTCATTACCCTTTTAGGGTGGTCTAAGGCATTGATGCATTCATCCCGTGAGTAATTAAGAAATATGTTGATGAAATAAATGAAAGATGATGATCACTAAACAAGTGAATGTTGAGGATGAGTAATCATGAAATGCATGCAGCTCCTAAATGATTACTGCTTATTAGTGGTTTTACATGATATGCTTATATGTATGCTTGATGAAATATTGAATGAATATTTCTGCTAATGTTCAAGATTAGTTTAAAAGTAACTGCACTTGACTAATCACGTTTGTGAAAGTTTGATAATTGAATCCTTACCTGCTCACCTTTTTATAATAAACCCGAAGTGACTGGGACGACAACGATGACACTTTTAGTACAAGTAGGAACTCCTCTACTGAGAAATCATGTATTTCTCACTCCTATGTTTATTTTCCGTTGTCGTTACTGTAGAGACAGATGTGTCCACCTAAAGCAACGAGGCCGTAGCTGAGGAAGGAGGTAGCACGTGAAGATTTCAAACCGTTCAAGTAGGAGCATTCCGAGCTTTAGTTACATTATAGTTTGTGAGAAACAATTAGTAATAGTAGAACTTATATTGTTATTTGTAATAACTTATCAGTATGATATATGCCCTGTTGTGACTTATGTATTAAGTGATTATATTCCAGTTTATGTGATAATTGTTCTACACTTAGTCTTTTATTCCGCTTATTTAATTAAGTGCACAATGTAACTTGATTATTATCTATAAAAGCGCTATGTATTTCACTTCTCGTTACAGGCTTAAGTTTTCAAAAAAATTAATTTATTTAAAGTAAAAAAAAAACTTCCATTATTTTTCTAAGTTAATTTCAAAAGAAAATTAATACAAGGCATAAGTGACAACTAATAGAATCCAAATGTGAACTTAAGCACAGTGGGGTTCTATTAGGGTGTTACACTCCTTGCTCTCGTCTCGCATGAACTGAGGTGTAGGAGCAGAGCTCTCGCTATACATGTGCGTCAGTGGATCCTCGAATGGGTTATCCTCCGAGCTCGGAGATCGAGGCACGTAGTCCTGGAAGTCTCGAGGCATCGAACCACCAGTATGCATTCGCAGAATCCTCTCGTCTCGCGTCTAAGCATGCTCAAAAACCATCGTATCATCGTAGGGTGACATCGGGGAGAAACGGTAACTCTGTACAGGGTGTGCGAAGGGGCATCCGATGATCATGAAGACTCGCACGGTGCGGCCCCTCAAAATGATATGACCCGTGGTCCGGGTCATAGTGAACCTCCCAAGTGGGTGTATCAATGAAGATCACGAACGTCGCCATCGATCTCTGAAGATGTGACGGAAGAAGAAAGAGAGAGGAGTGAGAACTCTTGCTAAAGAATCTCAGTAGGAGTCTCCTATCCTAGGGTTACATCGTTCTCATCCTCAGGAACCTTGGGTTTAATTCTAAAATAGTGATCATGCATATAAGATTCAATTTAGGGTTTTCCAAAACTAATTATCCAAGGTCCATTCCTTTTAGCATGCATCTTAACGTTATGAATGCAACATATTATATCATGGATGCATGTCAATACTTGAGCATATAAAACAACACATCAAAGCACATAAACATAAACAATGTGGCATAGGGGGATATAACTTTCAAGTGAATCATTCCTCAACTTCGTGACATCAATCATGGTACTTTAGCATAATAAGGCCACCCTAAAATAACTAGGTTATGAGCTCATATCTCAGCTAGTCATCACTAACTCTTGCTTATTATCTGAATAAGCGAAACATAAAATAATCCTGACTCGCAAGTACGGGTAGAGGGCAGGGATCACCTCTCTTAGGATATACCCTCTTTGAAACGCTTTGCGGGCATTAAGCCATAGCAATTTGTCCACTTTGGTAGGCTACATGTACTCATACCCTCACAGATTTGTCTCCCCTGGGGGTGCTCCGCCGAACCGGTGTCACCCAGGGTTTTCCAACTCATATGATACTCTTAAACATTTCTTTTAACCCTTTAAGGTTTGACGGAAATTCGGCAGCATAACAGCTATTAAACCGAATTTCCTTCAAACTTATGCCACAAGTTAATCACACAACATATTCCTCAATAAAACCTCATGCCATGATAAACCTCATATCTTAAACAATCATTTCCTCATGAATCATAATCATCTCAACATATCATTGCATAAATTAAGCATCATAGCATTAACACCTTTCTTAATGTCTTATGCATTAACCCTTAAGGTCCTTAACTCACATTCTAAGTTATGAATCATCAAAGCCTAGTCTCTCGGGTACCTATAAGGTTATAACTAAGTATTTCTCACCTCACACTAAGGTCAAGAACATCTCTAAACCTCAAGGATGCAGAATTCATAATCCTAACTTTACGGGTACCTAGGAGTCACAACATGACCCTTTCTAAGTCCGGTTTGCTCCTAAGGCATCAAAATCAAGTCCTAAACCATTTATGAGTCATTCCTACACATTTAAACTAATTTAAAACCATGATTATCATTACTAAACCTTGCTGGACAGAATCCAGAAAATTCAAACATTAAGGGATCTAGAATTCTAAAATTAATTCTTTTCTAGTCACTAACTTCTCCTATCTTTCACATATGAGTTTTAACATTAATTATACCCAAACTTAATCATATTATCATCATTAACACAGCACATACAATGGCCAAACATAGCAAGGCAGAACCGAAACAAACATCTCCATTCAAAGGCAGCAAACACAATTTTTAAAGCAGATAAAATACTAGTTTCTCTTGGAACACCTTTTAAAACTTTCAAAACTCATTTATAAGCATTTATGACATCTAAAATAATCCAAATACTTGAGAGGGCAGTAGCTAAATAAATTTTTGTCTCAAGAGTTCCTAAATTCATAAAACTTGGTTCTATATATTCCTTTAACTCATATAAGCTTAGAAAAATTATGAAACATAGTTTTCAATACTTGGAAACAATTAAACTCTTAGGGGCCAAAAACAAGGAGACAAATAACATAGGTTTTCAAGCCTTTGTTTGAGACAACAATGGGCAAGTCTTTGAGCTCTAGGTTTGTTTAAGTGATGACATAAAATAAACATGCTCATGCACTTATTTTAGGTTCCATTAGAAAGTAAAGTGATAGCATAAAATAAACATGAGATGTAACTCATTATTATCTTGATATTAAGTGAGAACTTGAAACATAAACATGATAATGCATAGCTTGAAATATAAATATGATAATGCAAGTTCATTCATTATCTTGATACTTAGTAATAGCAAGGAAAGTAAATATGATGTGCAAAGCATAAAAGTAAACATGGATGCAAGGTTCATTTTATGATAGTCTAGAGCTCTTACAAGACTTTAACAAATAGCAACCCAACACTCATCTCACCACAAAGAGAGCTTTAGAGTTCTTGAACCAAGTTCTCAAAGGAACTATGAGCTTCTTGAAAATAATCATCAAGCTTAAAATAAATAAACTTTTAAAACAAAACAAGACCTCAAAGATCAACGAATCAAAACCGAAATATTTAAAGGAAAAGGAACAAGAAAACTGAAATCAAAATAGCAAGAAAAGTAAAGGTGTTCTTGAACAAAAATCCTTTTGAGCTAGGTAATAAAGCTGAAACTTAGAGAAAACAAAAACTCAAGCTCTAGAGGTTCCTTTGAGATGAACACACAGTCATCATCTAGGAGCTCTCATCATTGAGTTATCATGTGCTCCTCAAGGCCAAGAGGCCGAAACATCATGGAAAAGAAATAAAGAAAGTTTCAAAAAGAAAATCCAAGAGAAAGCTAGAAAAACTCATTTTTCAAGAAACAAGTTTTAGAAAAACACTCCTACCTAGAGTGAAGATGAAAACTTGAACTCTTTGAAAAGGAAAACAAGATGATGAGCTCCTCCAAGGGGTAAGATGGCTTCGGCCAAGTGAGGACAAGAAGGCTGGAGTTGTGTTTCAAGTGAGGTTGTGTTTGAGGTGAGGTGTTTGAGAGGTTTGATGGTGGTTCAAGGCTTTGGGGTGGTGTTTGAAGGTTATGAGATGATGATAAGATGAAGAAGATGAAGATGAAGAACAAGAGAGAACTCTCTTGAAACTTAGAGAGAAAAAGAAAAAACACAAAGAAAGCTTAGAAAACTAAAAGTGTGCAAATGAGCTAAAGTATTTGAAAGTTCTTCTAATGCACCTATTTATAGAAAAACAAAACAATGAGGCTCTCCAAGAGGAAGCCTTGGCCGTAGCATTTGAGAGGGAGAGGAGAAGAAAAATATCTCTTACATGGTGTCATTCAAGCATGGTTGAAAGTATGAGAGGTATGGCTTCAAGTATGGTGATTTGAGTGAATTTCCTATCAATTTTGAATGAAATAATCCTTCTAGAAACAATGCATGGCTGGAATTTTTTCAGCCACAAATAAATGGGGAAAAATGGTTTATTTCATTTAGTTATTCATTTGGAAAATCAAGCTTGATTGAAAATATGACAAGGTATGGTGTATATGAGTTGAGGTATTGTAACACCCTAATAGAACCCCACTGTGCTTAAGTTCACATTTGGATTCTATTAGTTGTCACTTATGCCTTGTATTAATTTTCTTTTGAAATTAACTTAGAAAAATAATGGAAGTTTTTTTTTTCTTTAAATAAATTAATTTTTTGAAAACTTAAGGCTGTAACGAGAAGTGAAATACATAGCGCTTTTATAGATAATAATCAAGTTACATTGCGCACTTAATTAAATAAGCGGAATAAAAGACTAAGTGTAGAACAATTATCACATAAACTGGAATATAATCACTTAATACATAAGTCACAACAGGGCATATATCATACTGATAAGTTATTACAAAAAACAATATAAGTTCTACTATTACTAATTTTTTCTCACAAACTATAATGTAACTAAAGCTCGGAATGCTCCTACTTGAACGGTTTGAAATCTTCACGTGCTACCTCCTTCCTCAGCTACGGCCTCGTTGCTTTAGGTGGACACGTCTGTCTCTGGTAACGACAACGGAAAATAAACATAGGAGTGAGAAATACATGATTTCTCAGTAGGAGTTCCTACTTGTACTAAAAGTGTCATCGTTGTCGCCCCAGTCACTTCGGGTTTATTATAAAAAGGTGAACAGGTAAGGATTCAATTATCAAACTTTCACAAACGTGATTAGCCGAAGTGCAGTTACTTTTAAACTAATCTTGAATATTAGCAGAAATATTCATTCAGTATTTCATCAAGCATACATATAAGCATATCATGTAAAACCACTAATAAGCAGTAATCATTTAGGAGCTGCATGCATTTCATGATTACTCATCCTCAACATTCACTTGTTTAGTGATCATCATCTTTCATTTATTTCATCAACATATTTCTTAATTACTCACGGGATGAATGCATCAATGCCTTAGACCACCCTAAAAGGGTAATGAGCTCATACCATGGCCGTCGCCATAACCTTTTTGGTTTTCATTCCGTTGTCGTGATCTCAACGGTTTAGGGGGTTAAGCCGTGAGTTTAGCTCAAGTCCACTTTTCTAGACTTTCATTGCTACTTTTTCAAACTTTACTTTTATTATTTCCTTTGAAAATGAATGTATGCATATCATCATGTAATCACAATAAATCATGGGCAATCAATCATTCATCTTCATGATTTCATAACTCATCACCATACATTCACTTTACTATAATTCACTTCATGAAACATGGATAATATCATGTAAATCTCATAGTAAACATTTTCATAAATGATTCATTTTAAGCAACCAAAGTTATCAAGTTGAGTTCCTAGTGTTCCTAAGAGGTAATGGATGTCTTAGTATTATCTTTTTCTCTTAGTGTTCTTTGTACTCTTAGAATTCCATTAATACATTAATGCATTTCAAAATATTATTATAGGTTCTTTATATATTCTTATTATGGTTTTCAGATAACTCTTGAAGATTATTATTCTACTTAAATTCTTAAAATTCTCCTTTTACAAGACTTGATTCTTTTATTTATAGTTTTGACATCTTTTAGAAGAAAGTTTATAATTCTCTGTATACTTGTTATCTCACTTAATAAAGGTAGTTCCAAATTCCTAACTCATCAAATTTTAGCATTTACATCTTTGGAATAGTGTAAATCCATTGTAAACCATGCATAGGAGGGTTCCCAGGAAAGAGAGGTGGGTTACAATGGACATGCTTAAATACCAAGTCTTTCCTTAGCCAGAACCTTTCCAAACTGCACTTTCACAGTACACTATCCCGAAATTTATTTCTCATTTTGTATTTACGTGGTACAAAGCTTTATACATAACATACATGGGTGTATTTCTATATGTGTTAGCTCTCCAACAAAGTTGAAATCAGTCCATTTGCATTTTTCTAGAGTGAGTTACACCTATTTTACTACTACAAGGTCAGATTTAAAGTTTCAGTCTTAGGCTCTACTTTAAAAATTTATATCTTGAGCTAGAAAACTCCGTTTTGGGTGATTCTTTTTGGAGAGTGTTCTATAATGAGTCTAGTTTATAGTAAAATTATTTTAATTTTGAGATACTTGATATTTTATGAACAGTAGCTTTCGAAGTACCTTCTGCCAGAAACAACTAGAAATTCCAGCACCTACCATTTTCATGTCTTAAGTTACCTTTATTAAATCAGGTTTCACATACAATCTTTTCAAGTTATATTTGAGTTTGATAACATCATAAGGGTACTCATAACAAAATAGAACATGTCATATTTCTAAAAATATATTTTTCAAATAATCATTTAAAACTTTTGACAATAACTCAAACTTGAGGCATTCTATCAAGGTTAGAAGCCAACAATACTTGAACAATTAAAGATGAAGCTCCTACCTCTTGTGTAGGGTCTCAAAAGGGTCCTTCTCTTCTTCAAGAGTCTTTGGAGTGGATGACCCTCCTTGAATCTTGGCTCTAGAACTTGAATGCTTAAGAAAATATTTCTCACTAAAGTTAAAGATTGTAACTCTTGTGAGGGCTAGTGAAAGTTTGGACTTAGGATTTAAGTGTTTGGATGAAGTTTAGAGGATCAAGAGAAGTCTTTGAAGAACATAAGAAGAATGATAGAATAAGAAAGAAAGAACACTTAGGGAGTTTTTGAATTGAAGAGAGTTTGAGGAGTATTTATAGTGGAAAGATTAGAGAAAAAAACAGAAGAAGGAAAGCACTTGGAGCATGATTTATGGAAACATGTTGGCTGAATTTTGGGATGAAAATGCTCCTTGTTTTGTGCAAACATGTTTCCATGTTTTGGGCAAACACGTTTCCATGTTTTGTGCAAACACGTTTCCATGTTTTGTGCAAACACGTTTCCATGTTTTGTGCAAACATGTTGGATGAAAATGCTCCATGTTTTATGCAAACATGTTTCCATGTTTTGTGCAAAGATGTTAGTGGATATTTTTGTAATTAGACAATGATAGTAGTATTCTTGTAATTCCATTCATAGAGTAAGGGTATCTTTGTCATTTAATAAGGCAAGGGTAGTTTGGTAATTTCCTTTACATAGCAAGGGCATTTTCATAATTTCCACTAAGTGATGGCATTTTCGTAATTCTTTGCATTTTTCTCTAGACATACTTAAGTAGACTATTTGTTGTGTTTCATAACATTTATCCAGATTTCTCTTGGTTTTGCTATCGCTAATTAATATTTATCTTAGTTATAAATTTGGGGATGTTACATTTCTCCCCTCCTTATTAAAATTTTTGCCCTCAAAATTTGATACCTGTGAATAGGTTCGGAAATTCTTTTCGCATATCTTCCTCGAGCTCCCATGTGTGCTCTTCCATTCCATCTTGTCCCCAGGCTACTCGGACCAGAGATACAGATTTGTTTCTCAGCTGCTTGATGCGATGATCCACGATCCTCATTGGTGGTAATTCAAAAGTTAAGTCATCTTTTAATTGTATAGTTTCTGGCTCAAACACATGACTGGGGTCTGACTGATACTTTCTCAATTGGGACACATGAAAAACATTGTGTAGGTTAGACAAATTTGGAGGTAATGCAATTTGGTAGGCGGAGGGACCTACCTTTTTGAGGATTTGGAAGGGTCCTAAGAATCTAGGGCTTAGCTTTTTGACTTTCATTGCACGACCTATACCTGTGGTAGGAGTAATTCGCAAGAATATGTGTTCTCCTTCTTGAAATTTGAGAGGTTTCCTTCTCTTGTCAGCATAGCTCTTCTGCCTACTTTGAGCAGTGAGGATTCTTTCCCTAATTCTCCTTATTTGTTTGGTTGTCTCTTCTGCCAAATCAGGGCCCAAAATACTTTGCTCTCCCGGGTCACACCAACAAAGTGGTGATTGACACTTTCTACCATACAAAGCCTCATAAGGTGCCATCCCAATGCTAGTGTGGTAACTATTATTATATGCAAACTCAATCAATGGAAGCTGTTTGTCCCAACTTTTTGGCTGGTCTAAGACACATGCTCTTAGCATATCCTCAAGGGTTTGAATTGTTCTTTCTGATTGTCCATCAGTCTGAGGGTGATAGGCAGTGCTTAGACACAACTTTGAACCAAATGCCTTTTGCAAAGCTCCCCAAAATCTTGAGGTGAACCTTGGATCCCTATCTGAGACAATGGTTTTGGGTACTCCATGGAGCCTTATTATCTCTTGGATGTATAGCTGAGCTAACTTTTCCAAAGGGTAATTTGCTCTAATGGGTAAAAAGTGAGCAGATTTGGTCAATCTATCCACAATTACCCATATGGAGTCATGTCCGGTAGGCGTTCTTGGCAATCCCATTACGAAATCCATGGATATTCCTTCCCACTTCCATTCGGGGATTTCGAGAGGTTGCAGCACTCCGGAGGGTTTTTGATGCTCTATCTTCACTTTTTGGCATACCAAACATTTTTGCACTATATTTGCTATATCTGCTTTCATCTTTGGCCACGAACATCTTTTTAGGTCATGGTACATCTTGGTTATACCGGGGTGTACACTAAATTGACTCTTGTGGGCTTCTTCCAAAATGCTAGCTCTCAATCCTTCTTTTACAGGTACACAGATTCTCCCTTGGTATCTCCACACTCCTTCCTTATCCTGGACAAACTCTTTCAACTTTCCTACTTCGACAAGGGTTAAGGTTCTAAGGAAATCCTCATCTTCCTTTTGGGCTTGAATTATTTGATCCTTAAAGCTACTGGTTACACTTAGCTGGCTTAACCAAATTTGTTCAAGTCCCCTATATCCTAAGTTGAGGTTCCTAAAATCTTCTATCAGCTCATTTTCTTTCACCATGAGCCAAGCGAGATGCAAGGACTTACGACTCAAAGCGTCTGCTACCACATTTGCCTTTCTTGGGTGGTAGTTCAACCCAAAGTCATAGTCCTTGAGAAACTCCATCCAACGCCTTTGTCTCATATTGAGTTCCTTTTGGTTGAAGAGGTATTTCAGACTTTTGTGGTCAGAAAATACTTCAAACCTTACACCATAAAGATGATGTCTCCAGATTTTTAAGGCAAAGACAATAGCTGCTAGCTCTAAGTCATGGGTTGGGTAATTTACTTCATGGGGTTTGAGCTGTCTAGAGGCATAGGCTACTACATTCCTATTTTGCATCAAAACACATCCTAGTCCTCTTCCCGAGGCATCACAATACACCTCAAATTTTTCTTTTGGGTCAGGTAGGATTAGGACAGGGGTAATGGTCAACTTCTTTTTTAGTTCTTGGAAACTCTCTTCATATTCTGGGCTCCATATAAAAGCTGAATTCTTCCTTGTTAGCTTGGTGAGGGGTAAGGCAATTTGGGAAAAACCTCTAATGAACCTTCGGTAGTAACCGGCTAGCCCTAGAAAACTCCTAATCTCCTTCACAAAGGGTAGGGGTTTCCCATTGTTGCACCGCTTCTATCTTACTTGGGTCTCTTGCTATTCCCCATGTGACACTACATGACCTAAGAACTTAACTTCCTTCGTCCAAAATTCACACTTGGACAACTTTGCATAAAGTTTCTTGTTTCTCAACACCTCCAACACCACTCGTAAGTGTTCTTCGTGCTCTTCTTCAGTTCTAGAGTAAACTAGAATGTCATCGATGAACACTATTACAAACTTGTCTAAGTATGGTCTAAATATCCTATTCATGTAGTCCATAAACACTGCCGGTGCATTGGTTAACCCAAACGACATCACATTAAACTCATAATGTCCATATCTAGTCCTAAAGGCTGTCTTTGGTATGTCCTCCTCCTTCACTCGAATCTGGTGGTATCCTGATTGCAGATCTATCTTGGAAAACACTTGGGCTCCTCTTAATTGGTCCATCAGGTCATCTATTCTAGGTAAAGGGTATTTATTCTTTATGGTCACTTGGTTTAGCTGCCTATAATCCACACATAACCGCAAGCTCCCATCCTTCTTCTTGACAAATAGCACTGGAGCTCCCCATGGTGAAGCACTAGGCCTAATGAATTTCTTCTCTAGTAGCTCCTCTAATTGCTTCTTCAATTACATTAACTCGACGGTGGCATCCTATAAGGAGCTATAGATATGGGTCCTGCTCCCTACCAAATCTATAGAAAACTCAATCTCCCTTTTTGGAGGAAATTCAGGTATGTCATCAGGAAAAACATCTGAGAATTCCTTTACTACAAGGATCTTTTCTAGAGCTTGCTCCACTTCCCTCTCACTTGTCATCAGGAAAACATATCCTCGCTCTTCATTCCTACTATCCCCCATGATAATGGAGTTTAGGTATAGTCGTACCTTTCTATCAAGTTTAGAGGGATTGGGTAAAGATGGTTTGGGAAGAAATACTAGTGACTTATTTGCACAATGTAGTAACACACGGTTAGCCAAAGCCAATCCATGCCCAAGATTACATCAAAACTAGACAAGGGTAGACAAACTAAATCATGATGAAAAATCCTATCAGCTACCTCAAATTCACAATTTAGGCAGGCTTGATCAGTTCTAACAAAGATTTATAGTGGGTGTAGAGACAACTAAGATTATTTTTAAGTCAGATATATACAACCTCAACTTATTAGCACAATCATATGAAATGAATGAATGTGTTGCACCAGAATCAAACAATACAATTAAGGATTTTCCATTAATTATACACTTACCTTGAATCGGATCATCTGATTCTGAGGGCATCTCAAAGATGATAGCAAACACGCGTCCCTGTGCCTTAGGCTTGAGTGTAGAGGACTGATTGAACTTTAGGCACTCTCTAGAATAGTGTCCTGCCTGTCCACACGGATAACAAACATTCTTACCAAATCTGCATTCCCCTCCATGTATCTTTCCACAAGTGGCACAAGGGGGTCTACTCATAGGTTCAGGGACAGCAACCATCCTAGGTCGATTAACAGCTTGTGTCTTAGGTTGATTCATCATAGGGTGTTGGGGTTGTTTCCCTTTAAATCTACCTCCTTGGAAGGGTTTCTTGTGAGGGGGTGGGAACCCTCGGTGATCTTGTTGAGCAGACCTCTTCCTATTCTCTTCAACTCGGTGGGCAACTAGCTGGCAATTGCAACTCTCAGCCACTTGGCTTTTGCTGACTAAAGATGCATAGTCAGTGACCTCCAGTGGAGCCACAGATGCCAAAATGTCTAGCCTCAAACCACTCTCATATTTCATGCATTTCCAAGCCTCGTTGGGATCCCTTTGGTAGCTAGTTGAGTGTTTGATCAGTTCTTCAAACTTAGCTGTGTACTCAGCCATACTTCGATTTCCCTGTGTCAGCAACAGAAATTCTACTTCCTTTGCCTTCTTAACTGGATCTGGAAAATATTTCTTATGGAATGTAGCATAGAAAACCTCCCACGTAATCTGTATGTCAGCATTTTCAAGCAAGCCTTTGCACCCTTCCACCATGCGGCTGCCTCCCCTTTCAGCATATAAGTAGAGAATGTCACCTTTTGTTCATCAGAGCATTCTACCATTGAGAAAACCTTCTCCATCTCTTGAATCCATATGTCAGCTATTTCGGGGTTAGTTGTCCCTTTGAATTCTGGAGGTCCAGCCCTTTTGAATTCTGAGAATTTTCCATGTTCTTGGTTCCCAACTGATTCCTCTGACATCCTATTCATCTGCTCCATCATCACTGTTGCTTGTGCTTGCATAGCCCTAGCCATCTCCTGGAGTGCATTTGCCAGTTCATCACGATTACCTCCACCGCGTGCTCCATGCGTACGTCTGTTTGCTGCCATTAGTTCCTAGACACACCAAACAACAGTCATCGAGTTGATCAGGCTCAATACTATAGCTAAGCATGGTAGTAACTATGGCAGTATCACAAGACGATCATGCATTTCTAAATCCTATATCCCATCATACAGATAAGATTAATAGCATGATATCATAGACAGAAGCATAGTCAGTCCATTCCTCAGGCTTAAATAGGATGAACTTCTCTGATACCATAATGTAACACCCTAATAGAACCCCACTGTGCTTAAGTTCACATTTGGATTCTATTAGTTGTCACTTATGCCTTGTATTAATTTTCTTTTGAAATTAACTTAGAAAAATAATGGAAGTTTTTTTTTTCTTTAAATAAATTAATTTTTTGAAAACTTAAGCCTGTAACGAGAAGTGAAATACATAGCGCTTTTATAGATAATAATCAAGTTACATTGCGCACTTAATTAAATAAGCGGAATAAAAGACTAAGTGTAGAACAATTATCACATAAACTGGAATATAATCACTTAATACATAAGTCACAACAGGGCATATATCATACTGATAAGTTATTACAAAAAACAATATAAGTTCTACTATTACTAATTTTTTCTCACAAACTATAATGTAACTAAAGCTCGGAATGCTCCTACTTGAACGGTTTGAAATCTTCACGTGCTACCTCCTTCCTCAGCTACGGCCTCGTTGCTTTAGGTGGACACGCCTGTCTCTGGTAACGACAACGGAAAATAAACATAGGAGTGAGAAATACATGATTTCTCAGTAGGAGTTCTTACTTGTACTAAAAGTGTCATCGTTGTCGTCCCAGTCACTTCGGGTTTATTATAAAAAGGTGAACAGGTAAGGATTCAATTATCAAACTTTCACAAACGTGATTAGCCGAAGTGCAGTTACTTTTAAACTAATCTTGAATATTAGCAGAAATATTCATTCAGTATTTCATCAAGCATACATATAAGCATATCATGTAAAACCACTAATAAGCAATAATCATTTAGGAGCTGCATGCATTTCATGATTACTCATCCTCAACATTCACTTGTTTAGTGATCATCATCTTTCATTTATTTCATCAACATATTTCTTAATTACTCACGGGATGAATGCATCAATGCCTTAGACCACCCTAAAAGGGTAATGAGCTCATACCATGGCCGTCGCCATAACCTTTTTGGTTTTCATTCTGTTGCCGTGATCTCAACGGTTTAGGGGGTTAAGCCGTGAGTTTAGCTCAAGTCCACTTTTCCAGACTTTCATTGCTACTTTTTCAAACTTTACTTTTATTATTTACTTTGAAAATGAATGTATGCATATCATCATGTAATCACAATAAATCATGGGCAATCAATCATTCATCTTCATGATTTCATAACTCATCACCATACATTCACTTTACTATAATTCACTTCATGAAACATGGATAATATCATGTAAATCTCATAGTAAACATTTTCATAAATGATTCATTTTAAGCAACCAAAGTTATCAAGTTGAGTTCCTAGTGTTCCTAAGAGGTAATGGATGTCTTAGTATTATCTTTTTCTCTTAGTGTTCTTTGTACTCTTAGAATTCCATTAATACATTAATGCATTTCAAAATATTATTATAGGTTCTTTATATATTCTTATTATGGTTTTCGTATAACTCTTGAAGATTATTATTCTACTTAAATTCTTAAAATTCTCCTTTTACAAGACTTGATTCTTTTATTTATAGTTTTGACATCTTTTAGAAGAAAGTTTATAATTCTCTGTATACTTGTTATCTCAGCTTAGTAAAGGTAGTTCCAAATTCCTAACTCATCAAATTTTAGCATTTACATCTTTGGAATAGTGTAAATCCATTGTAAACCATGCATAGGAGGGTTCCCAGGAAAGAGAGGTGGGTTACAATGGACATGCTTAAATACCAAGTCTTTCCTTAGCCAGAACCTTTCCAAACTGCACTTTCACAGTACACTATCCCGAAATTTATTTCTCATTTTGTATTTACGTGGTACAAAGCTTTATACATAACATACATGGGTGTATTTCTATATGTGTTAGCTCTCCAACAAAGTTGAAATCAGTCCATTTGCATTTTTCTAGAGTGAGTTACACCTATTTTACTACTACAAGGTCAGATTTAAAGTTTCAGTCTTAGGCTCTACTTTAAAAATTTATATCTTGAGCTAGAAAACTCCATTTTGGGTGATTCTTTTTGGAGAGTGTTCTATAATGAGTCTAGTTTATAGTAAAATTATTTTAATTTTGAGATACTTGATATTTTATGAACAGTAGCTTTCGAAGTACCTTCTGCCAGAAACAACTAGAAATTCCAGCACCTACCATTTTCATGTCTTAAGTTACCTTTATTAAATCAGGTTTCACATACAATCTTTTCAAGTTATATTTGAGTTTGATAACATCATAAGGGTACTCATAACAAAATAGAACATGTCATATTTCTAAAAATATATTTTTCAAATAATCATTTAAAACTTTTGACAATAACTCAAACTTGAGGCATTCTATCAAGGTTAGAAGCCAACAATACTTGAACAATTAAAGATGAAGCTCCTACCTCTTGTGTAGGGTCTAAAAAGGGTCCTTCTCTTCTTCAAGAGTCTTTGGAGTGGATGACCCTCCTTGAATCTTGGCTCTAGAACTTGAATGCTTAAGAAAATATTTCTCACTAAAGTTAAAGATTGTAACTCTTGTGAGGGCTAGTGAAAGTTTGGACTTAGGATTTAAGTGTTTGGATGAAGTTTAGAGGATCAAGAGAAGTCTTTGAAGAACATAAGAAGAATGATAGAATAAGAAAGAAAGAACACTTAGGGAGTTTTTGAATTGAAGAGAGTTTGAGGAGTATTTATAGTGGAAAGATTAGAGAAAAAACAGAAGGAAAGCACTTGGAGCATGATTTATGGAAACATGTTGGCTGAATTTTGGGATGAAAATGCTCCTTGTTTTGTGCAAACATGTTTCCATGTTTTGGGCAAACACGTTTCCATGTTTTGGGCAAACACGTTTCCATGTTTTGTGCAAACACGTTTCCATGTTTTGTGCAAACACGTTTCCATGTTTTGTGCAAACATGTTGGATGAAAATGCTCCATGTTTTATGCAAACATGTTTCCATGTTTTGTGCAAAGATGTTAGTGGATATTTTTGTAATTAGACAATGATAGTAGTATTCTTGTAATTCCATTCATAGAGTAAGGGTATCTTTGTCATTTAATAAGGCAAGGGTAGTTTGGTAATTTCCTTTACATAGCAAGGGCATTTTCATAATTTCCACTAAGTGATGGCATTTTCGTAATTCTTTGCATTTTTCTCTAGACATACTTAAGTAGACTATTTGTTGTGTTTCATAACATTTATCCAGATTTCTCTTGGTTTTGCTATCGCTAATTAATATTTATCTTAGTTATAAATTTGGGGATGTTACAGGTATGGCCTTGGAGTGTTGAAAATTTGAACATGTGATGCATATGGAGGGTATGGAGCTTCGGCCAGACCTGGATAGCATGGGGGAGGAGGATTTGTTTCATGTAATTGTGTGTTAATGGTAGGTTTAAGTGTGTATTAGTTTAGGTACAAGGTTAGGAATAATTAAGCTTAAGTTTAAGTGACTAAGAATGAGGTTTAAGGATTTTATGACAAGATTAGGAGTGCTCATACATCATTAGGAGATTTAAATTCATTTTTATGAGTAAACAATTGAAAACACAATTCCATGATTTAAGGAATTGAAGAGAGAAAACACTATTCAAGATTCCATGACTAGGAGTCTTGAATTTAAAATAGGATTTCAAGTTGTAATTAAGCACTTTTAGGTTCTAATCAACTTTAATAAATTATTTTGACTCAAGATTAATTATGGAAATTAATTAACCTTCGATTAGTGCCTAATATTGCTTAGGTTTGCTTAATCATGCGATTAAGTGTAAAAACATGAAATTAGGGGCAAAATCATAATTTTGCACCAATTTTGCCCGAGACCTCCGGGACCAAAACTAAAGTCATAAACTACATAAAAACGCATTTTAAAACCATCTGGAGAAGTTTCGGGTTCATCCGGCACTTGCAAACGGGTAAAACACTGCAGGGGTGTTTTGGTCATTTTGACCCAAAAACTCGAAAAACAAGATTTTCGATCCCAGAAAGGTACATAAGTCATCTAATCCCCTTCCAACATTGAGTTTGCCCTTCGAGTACTGCCGGGTCGGCTTTCCTTGAATTTCGGGCCGAAAATGACCTTAGGGGCATTTTGGTCATTTTCACTCTAACAGAAAAATTGGGGTGTTACACATTGTAAAGTAAAGTGAGAGCATAAAATAAATATGAAATGCAACTTGTTATTATCTTTAAAGTTTAGGTGATGACTTGAAATATAAACATGAGAATGCAAAGCTTAAAATCTAAACATGATAATGCAAGTTCATTTCTTTATTCTTGATATTTAGTGTTGACAAAGAAAAGTAAACATGATATGCAAAGCATAAACTTAGACATGGATGCAAGTTCATTTTATTCTTTGCCAGAGCTCATACAAGACTTTAAAGGAACATAAACCTCAACCCAACATATATCACAACAAGGTGAAGTGAGCTTTAGAGTTCTTTGTCCTAAGGTCTCAAAGAAACCTCATGGTTTGAACATCATCATCAAGCTCAAGGAAAATGAACTAAAAGAATCAAAACAACCTTATTTCTTGAAACATAATACATAGAGAGGTACTTTACATTTTTGACAAACTTTTTGAAAAAGAAGAAAAGGAGGCCGAAGCCATCAAGGAAAAGAAAAGGAAAGAAAAAACCAAAACATTACAAGAACAAGAACAAGTTTCAAGCTTTAGAGGTTTCTCAAAATGTAAATCTGAAGATCATTATCTTGAAACCTCATCTTCAAGTTTAAGCTCAAGTTTTTCTTTCAAAAATCAAGTCTCATGACTAAAAACAAAAAGAGAGAAAAAGAGTTTGAACCAAGAGGAAACTAGCACTTTCATATAAAAAACAACATCATAAAAAGAAAAGCTTTTGAAAAACAAAACCAAATATCATGACTAAGTAACATTTTTAATAAAACTTGAAGAAAGAAAAACTCAAGCTTTAGAGGTCTCATTGAGATGAACACAAGGTCATCATCTAGAGACACTCATCATCAAGCTATCATGAGGAGCAAACTAGGCCTTGAAGGCCAAAACCAAAAGGAAAGAAACAAGAGGAAACCAAAAAAGAAAAACAATGAAAACTCATGAAATCAACATTTTCTTTCAAGAACAAAGCATATTCAAGTAAAAGAATGATTTTAGAACAAATCCCTACCTAGAGTGAAGATGAAAGCTTGGTTCTTTGAAGTGAGAATGAGATGAAAAACTGCTCCCAATGTGGAGATGAAGATTCAACCAAGCTAAGAGGAAAGGAAAGGAATGTGTTTTGTGTGAGCTTTGTGTTTGAGGAAGAAAGCTTTGGTGTTTAGATGACAATCTATGGTGGTGGTGTGGTGGTTTGAGGTTGTAAGGAATGGTTCTTTGAAGAAGATGAAGAAGTAAAGAACTCTTGAGTTCTTGAAGAAAAGAGAGAAAACTTAAGATAACTCTTGAAACTAGATTGCGAAAATGAGCAAATGGCACCAAGTTCTCCTTGAATGTGCATTTATAGAGAAAATGAAATATGAGAGGATGATGGGGGAGAAGAGGCTGCGGACTTGCAAGGCCTTTGGAGGGACGAAAAATATCTCTTTTGATGTATCATGGCAAGGCATGGTGTAGCAATGGCTGGGTATGGGTTTGGGTATGGCTAGGTATGGGCACAAGCATGGTTCCTTGAGTGCTACAATTTCAACATATGAAGAATATGGGGAGGGAGTGTTCAGCCATGTGCAGCCAAGGGGAAGAGATTTGTGTCCTTTAATTATGGTTTAGTGATGTGTTTAGGTGTATCTTTGATTAAGCTTTTGATTAGGAGTTGCTAAGCAAGTGTTTAGGTAACTAAGTAAGTAATTAAGTATCTCAAGATATGATTAGGGAGTGTTCTTGTATCATTAGAGAGATTTAAACTCATTTTAATGTATAAACAATTGTAGACACAATTCCTTAATTTAAGGAATTGGAGAACGAAAATACTATTCAAGATTCCATGACTTGGAATCTTGAATTTAAAAGAGGTTTAGGTTTAATCTAAGCAATTTTATGTCCTAATTAACTTTAATAAATTATTTTGACTCTAGATTAATTATGGAAATTAATTAATCTTCGATTAGAGCCTAATATTGCTTAGGTTTGCTTAATTACATCATTAAGCTCAAAAATACTACGCTAGGGGCAAAATCGTAATTTTGCACAAAAACTGCCCAGGACCATCAAGACTTAAATAAATGTCTCTGAACACATAAAAACATCATTTAAAACCTTCTGGAGAAGTTTCGGGCTCAAACGGCACTTATGCCCGCATAAAAATGCTATAGGAGTATTTTGGTCATTTTGACCCGAAACCTCAGAAAACGATATTTTCGTTTCCGAAACCATTCAAAAGCTATCTAATGCCCTTCAAACATTGAGTTGGCCCTTCGACGACTGCCGGGCCGGCTATCCTCGAATTTCGGGCGAAGAATGACCTTAGGGGCATTTTGGTCATTTTCACTCAAATAGAAAAATCGGAGCGTTACACAATTTCTCTATCTAATTACTTGAGTCCAAATTGGTGAAATGGATCACGAAGGCTGCGTCTACGTTTGGCCAATTTGCACCTATATTTTTTTCTTTCTTTTTTTGAATTTAAGCTTGTAATAAAGGCCATTTAACCAGTCTTCGATTTTCTTTCAGCACATGATAAAATGGGCTAAACATTATTATTTTTTTTGTAATGGACTTGAGTTGGGTCTTATAAGGTGTTGCCCATTATAAAAGGCAAACCCTAACTTTTGGAAGGGGAATTCAAAACATATTTGCTTTAAGTGTGAGACTTGTTCTCTCTTGGTTCTCCATAGAATCTCTGAACTTATCAAGGGTGCTTATCCTTGTGGCGTTCCTAAACTTATCAATTTCTGGATTGTGGTACCATGTTCATTCTCTTCTATCCTTTGTTATGATTCACATTTAAATTTTTTTTACCTAGAAACATCCATTAACCCTTGTCCATATCTCAAGATATACAAATTAGATTTCAATGATTCAAGTCCAAGGAATGTAGCAAGGATGAATTACAAGGTGTAACACCCTAATATTTGACCTGATACCACTAGTACGTACTTAGGCCAAATATTAGTTATTACCTCTTGTCATAGTTCTATTACTTGAAATTAACTTAAGGTAAATACGAGCCAATTTTTTTTTTTTTTTGAAATCTTGTTAAAGTAGGAGCCGCGCGTAACACAATATGGACGGTATAAATAAATGCGAAAACAATAACATAGAAGTGGCTCCAAATCAACATGACATCATCACATCTGAAATGCATATACTATGCCTACCCTAAGGGTAGGACTTTTCAAGTACATAAGGAAATACGAATACAACTGAAACATGAAAATGCATAGAAATAGGAATCACGTAACGTGAAAACATAAAAAGAACACCCATTCCCAAGTGCATCTAAAGTGGATAACCTCGATACAAAAGAAGGTTTATCCAATCTACGTGACATGCGTGCACTAAGGACTACCCACAATCCTACATCTAACGCCACGGGTAAGGTGGAAGATAACCAATCCATGGATGAAGCTCGGCTGGGGCAGGCATGCCTAAAAACTGGCCATGTCCTCTATGTCTAGGACGTGGACCGGGCACCAGGGCTCTCCTAGGCTGAGTCACCATCTCCTCACTACCCATGGGCATACGCGGGGGAGTGGGGGCAGAATCCTCGTGGGTAGGGGTGTCCTCTGAGGGATCCTCCTCCGAGTGCTGAGTGTGTGGTACGTACTCTGGTACAGCTCCCAAACTGGCAGAGTGTGTCCGTAAGAGATGTCGGGCGCGCTAAAAAATAGTAGCATCGTCATAAGGAGACGTTAGGATGAACAGATAACTATCTACAGGATGAGCAAAGGGCCGCCCAAGAAACATGAACACACATACAGTGCAGAAGCCCTCAAAATGGTATGACCCAAGCTCGAGGTCATGGTGGATCTCCCAGATGGGCGTGTCAATGTAGAGGACGAACGTCGCCATCCCGATCTGAAGACGTAAAGGAAAGAAAGAGATAGAGGGAATGAGATTTCTTGCTAAAGAAACTCAGTAGGGTTTTTCCTTCTACCTAGGTGTCATCTTCTACATCCTCAGGGACCTTGGTTTCTTATTAAAAATCATGGTCATGCAATGGTTCAATTATGAAGTTCGAAAACGTTAACTTCCAAGGCCCATTCTTTTTAATTCTAAAACCTCTTGGTTACATAATCTATAATTCATGAAACTGGAGTCATAATTCATAGGTACTATTGACATGGATCATGACACATAAACTCATAGATTGTGGTACATGAAATCATAGATCATGGAACATGGTACATGGTGCATGGTAACTTAACTTGGTTACTTAGGTGACATTAAAGCATTATCATTTTCTTCCTGGGGCCTGTAACACCCTAAATCTTAACCCAAGACTACTAGTATGTACTTAGGTTAATCTTTAGAATATTACCTCTTGGTCTCATCTTTTACTTAGAAAATACTTAGCGAAAATATGGGTAAAATTTTTCTTTTTGGAATTAAAATCAAAGTGAAAGCCACGCACGAATCTTTAAGAGGAAGCATAGCGAAACATATAGGCAAAGCATAAAGAAACACATCATGTCACAGAAACATCAACTGAAACATATATATATATATATACTGTGCCTACCCTATTCGATACATCGGGAAACAGAATACAACTGAAATGCAATACAAGGAAATCATATAAGTAAATACAGGAAAACAACACCCATACCCATGTGTACCTAGAGTAGACAACCTCATATACAAAAGAAGGTTTGTCCTCAACTATGTGGCGTGTGTGCATTAACTGCTACCCCTCCTATGTCTACTCCTGCTGGTCCGAGTACTGTGGGGTCGACTCGATCCACTGACGAATCTCAGCGGGAGTGGTCGAGCGCATCATCGGGGCGTGTCCACCGCGACGAGGGCGCATAGATGGCCGACGAGCCAATCTCGGCTGGACCACCGTCTCCTCACTCCCAGCCCTCATCGGTGGGGGAGCGGGACTGGAGCTCCAACTGTACATGTGTGATGGTGGGTCCTTGGATGGGTCCGTCTCCGAGTATTGGGTACAAGGCACATACTCTGGGTAGGCCCGTACCGCTGATGTCTCGGGCTCCATGCGGAGAATCTGCTCATCGCGTGGTCTAGCTCGCTCAAAAATCCCGTTATGACGGTAAGGAGAAGTCGGGGTAAAACGGTAACTCGGGACTGGATGCGCGAAGGGTCGTCCCATAAACATGAACACTCTAACCGTGCAGCGACCCTCAAAATGGTATGACCCGAGTGCCGGGTCATGGTGCAGCTCCCATACCGAGGTATCGGTGAAGAGTACGAATGTCGCCATCTGAAGATATGACGGAAGAAAAGAGAGAGGGAATAAGAATCTCTCTAAAAGAATTCTCAGTAGGGTTATCCCTACCTAGGTGACATCGTCACATCCTCAGGAACCTTGGGTTTTATTTCTAAAAAGGTGTGCATGCATATAAACTTCTTTTAAGTTAATTTTCTAAAGTATTTATTTATCCAAGGTCCGTCATATTTTACAATGCGTCTTATAACTAAGCATGAAATATACTAATGATATGAATGCATCATAAAGGTATACCAAACAATAGAATAACTAAGAAACATTATAACATTGGCATAGGTATGTGATATGTGACATTGTAAACTTTAACTTTCATCTCATAGGGCCGCCCTAAAACATCTCTAGGTTATGAGCTCATACCTTAACTAGTCGTCACTAGTTCTTACTTATCCTATGATAAGCGTAACATACATAATTCTCGACTTAAAGTACGGGCTAGGGGGCAAATTAAGGATCACCTCTCTTAGGGTCATTTCCTCTTTGAAACGCTCTACTGGCAACTAGTGCATCGTAGTATTGTCCGCTTTGGCAAGTTCTATGTCAATACCCTCACGGATTTGTTTTCTTGGGGGTGCTCGGCTAAACCGGTGTCACCTAAGAAGGCGTCTCAGTGTTGTGTCACATTTAAGTTCTCATAAAGTGTTAATTCATAGATACATCATTATTCATTACATAAATCTTTTTCATAGCATATACATCATCACATGAAACTTCTTCATAGTGCATACATAAAACTATAGCATATACATTATCACATAATCACACCTTAGACAATCATTCATATAAACTCCCAAGCTTATTATGTTATAAACCCATAGTATGTTATGCTTTGGTTCTTTTGAGTCTTAAACTTGTAAACTAATTGTTCTAGTATTATTCTTAACCTCTCACACACCTATAGGTTCACAACTGATAAGTTTTACTAATTTTTATGCTCAAGGACTTATCCAAACAGCACTATGCAGATTTGGACAGCTTTATGTTTGTGTGATTACGGGGTTCTAGAAATTACGGTTTACACCCTTAAAGTTCTTAACTCACATTCTAAGTTATCGATCGTCAAAACCTAGTCTCTTGGGAACCTATGAGGTTATAACTAAGTATTTCTCACCTCACACTATGGTCAAGAACATCTCTAAACCTCAAGGATGCATAATTTGAAATCCTAACTTTACGGGTACCTAGAAGTCACAACAATGACCCTTTCTAAGTTCGGTTTGCTCCTAAGTCTTCAAGATTAAGTTCTAAACCAATTATGAGTCATTCCTACACATTTAAACTAATTTAAAACCATGATTATTAAATCTAAACCTTGCTGGACAGAATCCAGAAAATTACATAATTAAAGGATCTAGAATTCTCAAATTAATTCTTTTCTAGTTCCTAACTTATCCTATCTTTCACATGTGAGTCTTAACATTATTTTTACTCAAACATAGGCACATTATCATCATTAAAACAGCACATACAGTGGCAGTAAAGAGCAAGGAAGAACCGAAAATATACTTCTCCATAAAAGGCATAAAACATAATTTCTAAAGCACATAAAATACTAGTTTCTCTTGGAACTCTTTTTAAACTTTCAAAACTCATTTATAAACAATTTTAACATCTAAAATCATAAGAATATTTAAGAGGGCAGTGACCAATTTATCTTTATCTCAAGGGGGTCCTAAATTCATAAAACTTAGTTCTATGCATTCCTTAAACTCATATAAGCTTGGAAAAATTATAAAACATAGTCTCAAATACTTAGAAACTTCAAGTCCTCTTGGGGCCGAAATATGAACCAAGGAAAATACATATTGTTAGACCTTTGTTGAGACAACAATGGGCAAGTCTTTGAGCTCTAGGTTCATTTAGGTGACGACATAAAAATAAACATGCTTATGCACTTATTTTAGGTTCCATTAGAAAGTAAAGTGATAGCACAAAGTAAATATGAATGCAACTCATTAATATCATGGTATTAAGTGAGAACTTGAAATATAAACATGATAATGCATAGCTTGAAATATAAACATGATAATGCAAGTTTATTCATTATCTTGGTATTTAGTGATAGCAAGGAGGTAAACATGATATGCAAAGCATAAAGTAAACATGATGCAAGGTTCATTTTATGATTAACTAGAGCTCATTCAAGACTTTAACAAGATAACAACCCAATACAATATCTCAAAGATCACAACACAAAAATCAAAAGTCATACAAAAGAGAAAGAAAGTGAAACTACGTCAAGTTCTTTATTAAATACCCAAAACCCCTATCTAGAGAAAAATCTCTAGAACGTGCCGGCCAACTTTAAGGTTGACCAGGGTAGGCTTGGGCTTTTAGAAATCCTTAGATTAATTTTCTTAAGTTGAAAAACCATGTGAGTTTGATATCATATAGATGAAGTCATAAGGAAAGGAAAACTCAAGCTTTAGAGGTTTCTTTGAGATGAACACAATGTCATCATCTAGAAACTCTCATCATCAAGCTATCATGCTCGTAACAAGGCCTAGAGGCCGAAATGAAAAGAAAAGGAAAAACAAAGGAAAGTTCAAAAAGGATCCAAGAGGAAACTAGAGAAAAACACTTTCTTGAGCAAAACAAAGTTTGAAAACAAAATCCCTACCTTGTGATGAAGATAAAAGCTTGGACTTGAAGATGGAATAAGATGAGCAACACCTCCTAGGATGGTGGTGATGATTCGGCCAAAGAGGAAGGAAAAGAAAGGAAATGTGTTTTGGGTGAAGTTGTGTTTGAGGTGTGGTGTTTGAGAGGTTTGATGATGGTTCAAGGCTTTGGGGTGGTGTTTGATGGTTGAGAGATGATGATGAGATGAAGAAGATGAAGATGAAAAGAAAGGAAGAACACTTTTGAAACTTTGAGAGAAAAGAAAAACTTAGCAAGACAACTCTAAAACTCTAAACTTAGCAAATGCTTCAAGGTGCAACAAGGCTATCACAAGCATTCTATTTATAGAAAAACAAAGCCATGGAGCTCACAAAGGGAGGAGTGTAACATCCCCAAATTTATAACTAAGATAAATATTAATCTTAATTAGCGATAGCAAAACCAAGAGAATCTGGACAAATGTTATGAAACACAACAAATAGACTACTTAAGTATGTCTAGAGAAAAATGCAAAGAATTACGAAAATACCATCACTTAGTGGAAATTACGAAAATGCCCTTGCTATATAAAGGAAATTACCAAACTACCCTTGCCTTATTAAATGACGAAGATACCCTTACTCTCTGAATGGAATTACAAGCATACCACTATCATTGTCTAATTACAAAAAAATCCTTATCTTAGTTAAAGAAATTACTACAATGCCATTTGCACAAATCCCTAGACTTGTCTTTAGACAAGAATGAATCTAAACCATTGGATTAAGAAGATAACACAATAATTTAACCACATACATCATACACATTTCTGAATCACATACATGCACTAAAGGTTATAAAATCTCCACTAACATCTTTGCACAAAACATGGAGCATTTTCATCCAACATGTTTGCATAAAATATGGAAACATGTTTGCACAAAACAAGGAGCATTTTCATCCCAAAATTTAGCCAACATGTTTCCATAAATCATGCTCCAAGTGCTTTCCTTCTTCTGTTTTTTCTCTAATCTTTCCACTATAAATATTCCTCAAACTCTCTTCAATTCAGAAACTCCCTAAGTGTTCTTTCTTTCTTATTCTATCATTCTTCTTACGTTCTTCAAAGACTTCTCTTGATCCTCTAAACGTCATCCAAACACTTAAATCCTAAGTCCAAACTTTCACTAGCCCTCGCAAGAGTTACAATCTTTAACTCTAGTGAAAAATATTTTCTTAAGCACTCAAGTTCTAGAGTCAAGATTCAAGGAGGGTCATCTACTCCAAAAACTCTTGTTCAAAGCTTAAGGAAGAAGAGAAGGACCCTTTTTAGACCCTACACAAGAGGTAGGAGTTTCTTCTTTATTTGTTCAAGTATTGTTGGCTTCTAACTTTGCTCATGGATAGAATGCCTCAAACTTGAGTTATTGTCAAAAGTTTTGAATAATTATATTTTTAGAAAACACAACATGTTCTATTCTGCTATGAGTACTTTTATGATGTTATCAAACTCAAATATAACTTAAAAGATTGTATGTGAAACTTGAGTTAATAAAGATAACTTAAGACATGAACATGGCAGGTGCTGGAATTTCTAGTTATTTTTGGCAGTAGTTACTTCAAAAATTAGTGTTCATAAAATATGAAGGATCTCGAAATGAAAATATTTTTATTATAAACTAGACTCATTGTAGAACACTCTCCAAAAAGAATCACCTAAAACGGAGTTTCCTAGCCCAATATATAAATTTTTAAAGTAGAGCCTAAGACTGAAACTCTTAATCTGACCTTGTAGTAGTAAAATAGGTGTAACTCACTCTAGAAAAATGCAAATGGACTGATTTCAACTTTGTGGAAAAGCTAACACATCTACAAACACACTTATGTATGCTATGCATAAAGTTTTACACCAGGAAAATACAGAATGAGAGATATATTTTTGGGACAGTGTGCTGAGAAAGTCTTGAAGGTAGCGTGATACTGTGAGAGTGCAATTTGGAAAGGTTCTAGCTAAGGAAAGACTTGGTATTTAAGCGTGTCCATTGTGACCCACCTCTCTTTCTTGGGAATCCTACTATGCACAATTACAGTTGATTTACACTAATCTAAGATGTTAGTGCTACAAATTTTATTCTAAAAGATGTCAGAACTCTAAAATAAAAGATTCAAGTCTTGTAAAGAGATAATTTTAAGGATTTAAGTAGAATAATAATATTCAGGAGATATATATAAAAGTCATAATAAAAATATATAAAGAACCTCTAAAAATATCTTAAAGGGTATTAATGTATTAATGGAAATACTAAGAGTACAAAGAAGACTAAGAGAAAAAGATAATACCAAGATATCCATAACCTATTAGGAACAATAGAGACCTAACTTGATAACTTAGGTTGCTTAATATGAATTATCTATGAGAATGTTTACTATGAGATTTACATGATATTGTCTATATTACATGAAGTGATATACAGAAATGTGAATGTATTGATGAGATATGAAATGATAATGATAAAATGATTGACTGTGCCATGATTTATTAATGTGCATACATTCATGTTTCAAATGAAATAATAAATAGACCAACTCACTGCTTAATCCTTTTTGAGGATTAAGGTATTGATGATTTCACTCAGTGAGAATAAAAGTAAAACCTGAAAAAGTAGCAATGATAGTCTGGAAAAGTGGACTTGAGCTAAACTCACGGCTTAACCCCCTAAACCGTTGAGATCATGGCAACGAAAAGAAAACCAAAAGGTTGTGGCGACGGCCATGGTATGAGCTCATTACCCTTTTAGGGTGGTCTAATGTAACATCCCCTGCTGCTTTATGGATTGACGACTGTCCCCACAAACCAACACGGGTCTTTTCAGCATGCTTTGTCCTCACTCGTACGCTTCCTAGGAAAACTTCCCAGGAGGTCACCCATCCCAAAATTACCCCAGGTCAAGCACGCTTAACTGTGGAGTTCTTTCAGTTTAGGCTACCGAAAAGAAGATGCATCTTGTTGGTATAGGTAGTGCAAATCAATTCATATAAGCCTTCCTCAACTGTATAGTCCCATACCTATACGATCTTAGGATCCCTCTCATTCGGGTGTGTAATCGGTTCATTCATGTACCCCTCCGCTTAGAGGACCTTGCGAGGAGCCGCTCCTTGTCCGTGCCCTCTTTGCACCGGCGATCACTCCTCGTCCTCGTCCCCGGGCGTTACATGCCCACCAGCTTCCGCCTGGTTCGTCCCCGAACCACACCGTACTGGGAGAGGTGCAGGCTCTGATACCATTTGTAACATCCCTGCTGCTTTATGGATTGATGACTGTCCCCACAAACCAACACGGGTCTTTTGAAGCTTTGTCCTCACTCACACGCTTCCTAGGAAAACTTCCGAGGTCACCCATCCCAAAATTACCCCAGTCAAAATGCAGCTTAAGCTGTGGAGTTCTTTCAGTTTAGGCTACCGAAAACAAGATGCATCATCTTCTTTTCGGTAGCCCAAACTGAAAGAACTCCATAGTTAAGCGTGCTTGACCTGGGGTAATTTTGGGATGGGTGACCTCCTGGGAAGTTTTCCTAGGAAGCGTGCGAGTGAGGACAAAGCATGCTGAAAAGACCCGTGTTGGTTTGTGGGGACAGTCGTCAATCCATAAAGCAGCAGGGGATGTTACATCTAAGGCATTGATGCATTCATCCCGTGAGTAATTAAGAAATATGTTGATGAAATAAATGAAAGATGATGATCACTAAACAAGTGAATGTTGAGGATGAGTGATCATGAAATGCATGCAGCTCCTAAATGATTATTGCTTATTAGTGGTTTTACATGATATGCTTATATGTATGCTTGATGAAATACTGAATGGATATTTCTGCTAATGTTCAAGATTAGTTTAAAAGTAACTGCACTTCAGCTAATCACATTTGTGAAAGTTTGATAATTGAATCCTTACCTGTTCACCTTTTTATAAAAAACCCGAAGTGACTGGGACGACAACGATGACACTTTTAGTACAAGTAGGAACTCCTGTAACACCCTAAATCTTAACCCAAGACTACTAGTATATACTTAGATTAATCTTTAGAATATTACCTCTTGGTCTCATCTTTTACTTAGAAAATACTTAGCGGAAATATGGGTAAAATTTTTCTTTTTGGAATTTAAAATCAAAATGAGAGCCACGCACGAATCTTTAAGAGGAAGCATAGCGAAACATATAAGCAAAGCATAAGAAACACATCATGTCATGGGAACATCAACTGAATCATAGATATATATATATAACGTGCCTACCCAAAGAGGCAGGACTATTTGATACATCATGAAACAAAATACAACTGAAATGCAATACAAGAAAATCATAAAAAAAGCAAATACAAGAGAAACTACACCCATACCCTTGTGCACCTAAAGTAGACAACCTCATATACAAAAGAAGGTTTGTCCTCTACTATGTGGCGTGTGTGTGCACTAACTACTACCCCTCCTATGACTACTCCTGCTGGTCCGAGTACTGTGGGGTCGAGTCGATCCACTGGCGAATCTCGGCGGGAGTGGTCGAGCGCATCATCGGGGCATGTCCACCGCGGCGAGGACGCATAGATGGTCGACGAGCCAACCTCGGTTGGACTACCGTCTCCTCACTCCCAGCCCTCATCGGTGGGGGAGTGGGACTAGAGCTCCAACTGTACATGTGGGATGGCGGGTCCTCGGATGGGTCTGTCTCCGAGTACTGGGGACGCGGCACATACTTGGGGTACTCGCGTACTGCTGAGGTCTCGGGCTCCATGCGGAGGATCTGCTCATCGCGTGGTCGTGTTCGCTCAAAAATCCCGTTATGACGGTAAGGAGCAGTCGGGGTGAAGCGGTAGCTTGGGACGGGGTGCGCGAAGGGTCGTCCCATGAACATGAATACTCTGACAGTGCAGCGACCCTCAAAATGGTATGACCCGAGTGCCAGGTTATGGTGTAGCTCCCATACTGGGGTGTCGATGAAGAGTACAAATGTCGCCATCTGAAGATATGACGGAAGAAAAGAGAGAGGAATGAGAATCTTTCTAAAAGAATTCTCAGTAGGGTTATCCCTACCTAGGTGACATCGTCACATCCTCAGGAACCTTGGGTTTATTTCTAAAAAGGTGTGCATGTATATAAATTCCTTTTAAGTTATCTTTCCAAGTGTTTATTTGTCCAAGGCCCATCATATTTTACAATGCGTCTTATAGCTAAGCCTAAAATAACCTAATGATATAAGTGCATCATAAAGGTAAACCAAACAATAGAATAACTAGGAAACATTATAACATTGGCATAAGTATAGTATATGTGACATTGTTAACTTTAACTTTCATCTCATGGGGCTGCCCTAAAACTTCTTTAGGTTATGAGCTCATACCTTAACTAGTCGTCACTAGTTCTTACTTATCCTATGATAAGCGTAACATAATCCCGACTTAAAGTACGGGCTAGAGGGCAAATTAAGGATCCCCTTTGTAGGATCATTTCCTCTTTGAAACGCTTTGCTAGCCACGCGGGCCTCGCAATTTGTCCGCTTTGGCAGGCTGCATCTACACATACCCTCACGGATTTGTCTCCTCCTCGGTGCCCGGCGAACCGGTGTCACCCAGAGAAGCTGCGTCTCGATGTTGTGTCACATTTAAGTTCTCATAAGCATTAAATCATAAGTACCTCATCATTTATCATATTCATTTTTATCATGCATCCTCATATAGCTTTTTCATAACATATATATCATCACATGAAACTTTCTCATAACATATGCATCGACACATAACACTTCCACATAACATAAACATCATCACATAGTCATATCTAACAATTATCCCCATAAGCTCATAGACTTGATATGTTATAACCCATAGTGTTTTAAACTTCGATTCTTATGAGTCTTAAACTTGCAAATTAATTGTTCTAACATTATCCTTAGCTTCTTATACACCTATAGTTTCACAACTAATGAGTTATACAAATTTTTATGCTCAAGAACTAATCCAAACAGCACTAAGCGGAATTTGGACAGCTTTATGTTTATGTGATTACGGGGTTCTAAAAATTACGGTTTAGATCTTTATCTCGCGTTCTAAGTTATTGATCATCAACGCCTAGTTTCTTGGGAACCTATAAGGTTATAACTAAGTATTTCTCACCTCACACTATGGTCAAGAACATCTCTAAACCTCAAGAGTGCAGAAATCAAAATCCTAACTTTACGAGTACCTAGAAGTCACAATAATGACCCTTTCTAAGTTCGGTTTGCTCCTAAGGTTTCAAGATTAAGTCCTAAACCAATTATGAGTCATTTCTACACATATAAACTAATTTAAAACCATGATTATTGAATCTAATCCTTGCTGGACAGAATCCAGAAAAATAAATCTTTAAGGGATCTAGAACTCTCAAATTAATTCTTTTCTAGTTCCTAACTTATCCTATCTTTCACATATGAGTCTTAACATAATTATTACTCAAACATAAGCATATTAACATCATTAACACAGCTCATACAGTGGCCAAACATAGCAAGGCAGAACCGAAACATAACTCCATTTAAAGGCATTGAACATAGTTTCTAAAGCACATAAAATACTAGTTTCTCTTGGGACCTTGTTAAAGCTTTCAAAACTCTTTTATGAACACTTTTATCATCTAAACTTATGAAAATACTTAAGAGGGCAGTGGCTACATTATTTTCATCTCAAGAGGTCCTAAATTCATAAAACTTAGTTCTACATATTCCTTATACTCATATAAGTTTAGAAAAATTATAAATCATAGTTTTCAATACTTGGAAACACTAAGTCCTCATAGAGCCGAAATATGAACCAAAGGAAATAAATGTTTTAGACCTTTGTTTGAGACATCAATGGGCAAGTCTTTGAGCTCTAGATTCATTTAGGTGATGACATAAAAATAAACATGCTCATGCACTTATTTTAGATTCCATTAGAAAGTAAAGTGATAGCTCAAAGTAAATATGAATGCAACTCATTATTATCTTGGTATTAAGTGAGGACTTGAAATATAAACACGATAATGCATAGCTTGGAATATAAACATGATAATGCAAGGTTCACTCATTATCTTGATATTTAGTGATAGCAAGGAAGTAAACATGATATGCATAGCATAAAATAAACATGATGCAAGGTTTATTTTATGGTTAGCTAGAGCTCATTCAAGACTTTAACAAGATAACAACCCAATACAATATCTCAAAGATTACAACCCAAAAATCGAAAATCATATAAATGAGAAAGAAAGTGAAACTACATCAAGTTCTTTATTAAATACCCAAAACCCCTATCTAGAGAAAAATCCCTAGAACGTGCCGGCCAACTTTAAGGTTGACAAGGGTAGGCTTGGGCTTTTAGAAATCCTTAGATTAGTTTTCTTAAGTTGAAAAACCATGTGAGTTAGATATCATATAGATGAAGTCATAAGAAAAGGAAAACTCAAGCTTTAGAGGTTTCTTTGAGATGAACACAATGTCATCATCTAGAAACTCTCATCATCAAGCTATCATGCTCAAAATCAAGGCCTCATGGCCGAAAATGAAAGAAAGGAAAAACAAAGGAAAGTTCAAAAAGATTCCAAGAGGAAACTAGGGAAAAACACTTTCTTGAACAAAACAAAGTTTGAAACCAAATCCCTACCTATTGATGAAGATAAAAGCTTGATCTTGAAGATGGAAATGAGATGAGCAACACCTCCTAGGATGGTGATGATGATTCGGCCTTGATGAGAGAAAAAGAAAGAAAATGTGTTTCAAGTGGAGTTGTGTTTGAGGTGTGGTGTTTGAGAGGTTTGATGATGGTTCAAGGTTTTGGGGTGGTGTTTGATGGTTGAGAGGTGATGATGAGATGAAGAGATGAAGAAGATAAAGATGAAAAGAAAGGAAGAACACTCTTGGAACTTTGAGAGAAAAAGGAAAGACTAGCAAGACAACTCTAAAACTCTAAACTTTGCAAATGCTTCAAAGTGCAACAAGGCTAACACAAGCATCCTATTTATAGAAAAACAAAACCATGGAGGAGTGAATGGGGAGGGCTTAGCCGTAGCTTTTGAGGGAGGAAGGAAGAGAAAATATCTCTTACACAAGGTCATTCAAGCATGGTTTGAAGTATGGAAGCTATGCTACAAAGCATGGTTTGATGTGAGTTAATTTCCTATCACATTTTTATGAAATTAGTCTTCTAGAAACAATGCATGGCTGGAACTTTTCCAGCCACAATTAAATGGGAAAAATGGGTTGTTTTAATTATTTATTCATGTGGAAATTCAAGCTTGATTGAAAGTTATGACAAGGTATAGTGTATGTGACTTGAGGTATGGCCTTGGAGTGTTGAAAAATTGAACATGTGATGCACAATGGGGAGGACAGCTTGCGAAGGCTGGACAGCAGAGTGGGGGTGAGTTTTGACCATTTAATTGTGTGTTAATGGTAGGTTTAGATGTGTATTAGCTTAGGTACAAGGTTAGGAATGATTAAGCTTAAGTTTAGGTAACTAAGAATGTGATTTAGGGAGTTTATGACAAGTTTAGGAGTGCTCATACATCATTAGAGAATTTTAAACTCATTTATGAATAAACAATGTGTAACACAATTCCATGATTTAAGGAATTGGAAAGAGAAAACACTATTCAAGATTCTATGACTAGGTGTCTTAAAATTAAAATATGATTTTAGGTTGTAATTAAGTACTTTTTGGTTCTAATCAACTTTAATAAATTATTTTGACTCAAGATTAATTAAGGAAATTAATTAACCTTCGATTAGAGCCTAATATTGCTTAGGTTTGCTTAATCGCGTGATTAAGGGTAAAAATACGAAACTAAGGGCAAAACCGTAATTTTGCACTAATTTTGCCCGGGACTTCAAAAATTAAAACTGAGGTCATAGAATACATAAAAACTCCTTTTAAAACCATCTGGAGAAGTTTCGGGTTCATCCGGCACTTGCAAACGGGTAAAACACCGCAGGGGCGTTTTGGTTATTTTGACCCGAAACTCGAAAAACAAGATTTTCGATCCCGGGAAGGTACATAAGTTTTCTAATCCCCTTCCAACATTGACTTTGCCCTTCGAGTACTGCCGCACTGGCTTTCCTCCGGTCAATTTGAAAATGACCTCAGGGGCATTTTGGTCATTTTTACTCTAATAGAAAAATCGGGGCGTTACATTACTCCCCTCCTTAAAAAGAATTTCGCCCTCGAAATTCGTACCTTAGAAAAGCTCTGGATATTTGGACTTCATCTCTGACTCTAGTTCCCATGTGTATTCTTCCGACTTGTCTCGTCCCCACGCCACCTTTACCAAAGGAACAGACTTGTTCTTTAACTACTTGACTCCGTGATCCACTATTCTCGTAGGCGGTACATTGAAAGTGAGGTCCTCCCTCAACTGTACATGCTCTGGTTCTAGGACATGGCTAGGGTCGGACTCATATTTACGTAACTGGGAGACGTGAAAGACATCATGAAGGTTTGACAGATTGGGTGGTAAGGCTATTTTGTAAGCTACGGATCCGATTCTCTGAAGAATTTCAAAAAAATCTGGGACTCAACTTTTTAACTTTCATGGCTCTCCCTAATCCTGTAGTGGGGGTGATTCTTATAAATACATGTTCTCCTTCTTGGAACTCCAAGGGCTTGCGCCTTTTGTCCGCGTAGCTTTTCTGCCGACTTTGAGCGGTTGAGATTCTATCCTTGATTTTCTTGATTTGTTCCGTCGTTTCCCTCACTACTTCAGGTCCTAAGACACTTTGTTCTCCGGGCTCGTACCAACACAAGGGTGATTGGCACTTCCTTCCATATAGCGCATCGTACAGTGCCATACCGACGCTCGCGTGATAACTGTTGTTATACGCAAACTCGATCAAAGGCATGTACTTATCCCAACTTCCTTTTTGGTCTAAGACACAGGCTCTCAGCATATCTTCCAGGGTTTGGATTGTCCTCTCGGACTGACCATCCGTTTGCGGGTGGTAAGCAGTTCTTAGGCACAACTTGGAACCAAACGCCTTTTGAAAGGCTCCCAAAAAACGTGACGTAAACCGCGGATCTCGATCCGAGATTATCGTCGATGGTACTCCATGCAACCTCACTATTTCTTGGATGTAAAGCTAGGCCAACTTATCTAACGAGTACGTGACTCGAATAGGTAGAAAGTGAGCCGACTTAGTCAGTCAATCCACAATTACCCATAGGCATCGTGGCCAGCTTGGGTCTTTGGCAATCCTGTCACGAAGTCCATTGATATACTCTCCCACTTCCACTCGGGGATTGACAGGGGTTTCAACATGCCAGAAGGTTTTTGGTGTTCGATCTTGACCTTTTGGCAGACCAAACACTTACTCACCCAGGCGACCACATCCTTCTTTAATCCGGGCCACCAAAACATCCTCTTCAAGTCCTGATACATCTTGGTAGTACCAGGATGGATGGCAAAATGGCTCTTGTGAGCCTCCTCCAAGATCTTCTCTCGGAGGTCGCCATCTTGTGGCACACAGATTCGCCCCTCGAACATCCACAACCAGTCGGGGCCTCGTACAAAACCTTTCAACTTTCCGGCCTTAACTGCCTCGATTGTCTCCATAAAGTCCTCATTTTCTCTTTGGGCAAGCATAATCCTTTGCTTAAACCCACTGGTCACCGTGAGATGACTCATCACGATGCCATTTTTCGTTATAGACATCCCAAGATTCATATCCCTAAACTGCTCTATTAACCCAACTTCATTAACCATCATACTTGACAGACGTAACGAGTTTCGGCTCAAGGCGTCGGCTACTACATTAGCCTTGCCGGGGTGGTAACTTAAGCCAAAATCGTAGTCCTTGAGGAACTCCATCCATCTCCTCTGCCTCATATTTAACTCCTTTTGATCAAAGAGATGCTTGAGACTCTTATGATCGGAGAAAACTTCAAACCTTACACCATACAAATGGTGTCTCCACATCTTAAGGGCGAACACGATGGCCGCTAACTCTAGGTCATGGGTAGGGTAGGTTACCTCGTGAGGCTTGAGTTGTCTGGACGCATAGGCTACCACTTGCCTGTTTTGCATCAACACGCAACCTAAACCCTTGCCAGAAGCATCGCAATATACCTCGAAGGGTACATTAGGGTCAGGTAAAACTAAAACTGGGGTTGAGGTGAGCTTTTCCTTAAGCTCTAGGAAACTCTTTTCACATTCGGGGCTCCACTCAAACGGGGCATTCTTCCTAGTGAGCTTGGTTAAGGGTAGGGCTAACTGGGAAAATCCTTTGACAAACCTACGGTAATATCTAGCTAAACCCAAAAAGCTTCTAATCTCAGTCACAGAGGTTGGTCTATCCCAATTCATCACAGCTTCTATCTTACTTGGGTCGACAGCTATGCCACCTTTTGACACAACATGTCCTAAGAACATTACCTCTTCTAACCAAAATTCACACTTAGACAACTTAGCGTATAACTTCTCCTTTAATACCTCTAAAACCAGCCTTAAATGACGCTCATGCTCCTCGTGGGTCTTCGAATAGATGAGAATATCATCTATGAACACAACCACGAATTGATCTAAATAGGGTCTAAAGATCCTATTCATGTAATCCATAAAAATCAAGGGAGCATTCGTCAAACCAAACGACATTACATTGAACTCAAAGTGTCCATACCGAGTTCGAAAGGCAGTTTTAGGAATATCTGAATCTCTCACCCTAATCTGATGGTAACCGGACCTTAAATCAATCTTAGAAAACACTACTGCTCCTTTTAATTGGTCCATAAGATCGTCAATCCTAGGCAATGGGTATTTATTCTTTATGGTTACTTGGTTCAGCTGCCTATAGTCTATATACATCCTCATACTTCCGTCCTTTTTCTTCACAAATAAGACCGGAGCGCCCCAAGGCGAAGCACTCGGCCTTATAAAACTTTTTTCTAACAGCTCTTCTAACTGGGTTTTCAACTCTGCCAGCTCCGAGGGTGACATCCTATACGGGGCTATAGAGATTGGTCCTATCCCAGGAACCAACTCTATGGAGAATTCAACTTCTCTTTCGGGAGGGAACTCGGGTATTTCATCTGGAAATACTACGGGATAGTCTCTTACCACAGGTATCTCACCTAGGTTTTGCTCAAAGTCTACATCGCAGGCGGCTAGGAGAACATATCCCTTAGCTTTCTCCCCACTACAGAAGACCTCTACGGAATTTAGGTACAGCCTAATGGGTTGAGTGATGTTTTCGGGAGGAGAAGGGAAAACTACGGTTTGGGTTCCACAATCTAACATCACACGGTTGGTGTGAAGCCAGTTCATGCCTAAGATAATGCCTATGTCTTTCAAGGTTAAACAAATTAAATCTATGATAAAAGACCTATTTTCTACAACAAGATGACAGTTTAAACAACAACGGCAAGTATTAACAGGGCGATTTGTAGGAGTAGAAACAATAAGATCGAAGGGAAGTTTAGAGACTCTTAGATTTAAAGACTCGACACTAGCAAGTGAAATGAAAGAATGAGTAACACCAGAGTCATATAGTACAGTTAAGGGTTTACCGTTTACTTCGCACATACCTTCAATGAGATCTTTGGACTTCTTGGCGTCTTCCGCATTAAGGGTAAAGACCCTTCCTCGGTATTGTGGTCGGGGGTTTTGGTTCGATGTCCCTTGTCCGGTGCAGTCCTTTGCATAGTGGCCAGGCTTGCCACACTTGAAACATACATTCTGACCGGCTAAGCATGGGCGATTCCCGTGGTTCTTCCCGCATTGTGGGCAGACGTCAACAGATGTTGCTCCGGGGTAAGCAGCAGGGGTTTGTGGTGCCTTATTCTTGGCTCCACTTGGTCCTCCATTGTGGTTCCGGGGTCCACCCGGTCCACGGGGTTGATTATTGAAATTCCTCGGGCCTTGATGTTGAAATGGCGGCCTTTGGTGTTGCTTGGATTGTTGGTGAGCAGGAGCTCTTGGTGGTTGTTGTTGTTGTTGTCGGAACTGGTTGGTTTGGTAGGGGTTGTAGTGATTCCTTGAAGGGTACTGTGGTTTGAACTTCGGGGCTTGAGGTCCAAGCCCCTTGGCTCACTCCGCCCTTGTGATTTGAATCTTTCTCTGTCCTTCTTCAAGTATCCGGCACTTGTTGACCAGAGTCGGGAAGTCTCTGATCTCCATATGGGCCACGGCGTAGTTCATCTCTGCCTTCAGACCGGCCTCATACTTCACACACTTCCAAACCTCATCGGGGTTCCCTTGGAACACCCGAGAGAACTTGATTAGCTCCTCAAACTTCGCGGTGTATTGGGCTACAGTAGACCCTCCTTGGGTCAACTGCATGAACTCAACGTCCTTCGCGTTTCTTATGGACTCCGGAAAGTACTTCTCATAGAAGTAAGTCTTGAACAGCTCCCAGTCAATGGGAGTTCCAGAGGCTTCTAGCAGATGCCTCGTGCCGTTCCACCGTAACTTCGGCGTCGGACTTCAAAGATAGCAAAGAATATGACCTTCTCGCTCCTTCCGAGCAGGTAACGACAGAGTAGATCTTCTCCATGTCTTTGATCCACTCATCAGCCTTGTCGGGGTCCATTACCCCTCGGAACACTGGCGGGTTCGCCTTGCGGAACTCGCCAAAGCGGGCTTGTTCCACCATCTCAGCAGCAGGGGGAACAGGAGCAGCATTCGCTTGTTGATCCATTCGGTCGAACATCCGTTCCATGGCTTGCACCATGTGACGGACAGCAGCAGCAGTGGTATTATCTTGGTCAACATTGGGCGTAGTCCTAGGCCGTCGTCGCGGTGCCATTGGTCCCTAAACACATGAAACAATGAACATCAAGTTGATTAGGCTCAATATCCATGCAAAATGAGCTAGTTAACATGGCACTTGCAAGCCACAGAAGTCATGCATGTCTAGTCCTACAGCTTATCTCTATCAAGCACTACACATGACATAACTATCGTATTATGCTTATAAAGCATAATCAGTCCAATCCTCAGGCTCCATGAGAATCGAACTACTCTGATACCATAATGTAACACCCTAAATCTTAACCCAAGACTACTAGTATATACTTAGGTTAATCTTTAGAATATTACCTCTTGGTCTTATCTTTTACTTAGAAAATACTTAGCGGAAATATGGGTAAAATTTTTCTTTTTGGAATTTAAAATCAAAGTGAGAGCCACGCACGAATTTTTAAGAGGAAGCATAGCGAAACATATAAGCAAAGCATAAGAAACACATCATGTCATGGGAACATCAACTGAATCATAGATATATATATATATAACGTGCCTACCCAAAGAGGCAGGACTATTTGATACATCATGAAACAAAATACAACTGAAATGCAATACAAGAAAATCATAAAAAAGCAAATACAAGAGAAACTACACCCATACCCATGTGCACCTAAAGTAGACAACCTCATATACAAAAGAAGGTTTGTCCTCTACTATGTGGCGTGTGTGTGCACTAACTACTACCCCTCCTATGACTACTCCCGGGTCCGAGCATCGTGGGGTAGAGTCGATCCACCGCGAATCTCGGCGGGAGTGGTCGAACGCATCATCGGGGCATGTCCACCGCGGCGAGGACGCATAGATGGCCGACGAGCCAACCTCGGCTGGACTACCATCTCCTCACTCCCAGCCCTCATCGGTGGGGGAGCGGGACTAGAGCTCCAACTGTACATGTGGGATGGCGAGTCCTCGGATGGGTCCGTCTCCGAGTACTGGGGACGCGGCACATACTCGGGGTACTCTCATACTGCTGAGGTCTCGGGCTCCATGCGGAGGATCTGCTCATCGCGTGGTCGTGCTCGCTCAAAAATCCCGTTATGACGGTAAGGAGCAGTCGGGGTGAAACGGTAGCTCGGGCGGGTGCGAAGGGTCGCCCCATGAACATGAATACTCGACAAAGGCAATGACCCTCAAAATGGTATGACCCGAGTGCCGGGTTATGGTGCAGCTCCCATACTGGGGTGTCGATAAAGAGTACAAATGTCGCCATCTGAAGATATGACGGAAGAAAAGAGAGAGGGAATGAGAATCTTTCTAAAAGAATTCTCAGTAGGGTTATCCCTACCTAGGTGACATCGTCACATCCTCAGAAACCTTGGGTTTATTTCTAAAAAGGTATGCATGTATATAAATTCCTTTTAAGTTATCTTTCCAAGTGTTTATTTATCCAAGGCCCATCATATTTTATGTAACGCCCCGATTTTCTGCTAGAGTGAAAATGACCGAAATGCCCCTGAGGTCATTTTCGGCCCAGAATTCGAGGAAAGCCGATCTGCCAGTACTCGAAGGGCAAACTCAATGTTGGAAGGGGATTAGATGACCTGTGTACCTTTCCGGAATCGAAAATCTCGTTTTTCGAGTTTTCGGGTCAAAATGACCAAAACGCCCCTGCAGTGTTTTACCTATTTGCAAGTGCCGGATGAACCCGAAACTGCTCCAGATGGTTTTAAAAGGCGTTTTTATGTATTCTACGACCTCAGTTTTAATTATGGAGGTCCCGGGCAAAATTAGTGCAAAATTACGATTTTACCCCTAGTTTCGTCTTTTTCGCTTAATCGCGTGATTAAGCAAACCTAAGCAATATTAGGCTCTAATTGAAGATTAATTAATTTCCATAATTAATCTTGAGTCAAAATAATTTATTAAAGTTGATTAGAACCTAAAAGTGCTTAATTACCACTTAAAATCTTATTTTAAATTCAAGATTTCTAGTCATGGAATCTTGAATAGTGTTTTCTCTCCAATTCCTTAAATTATGGAATTTTGTCTACATTGTTTTATTCATAAAATGAATTTAAAATCTCCTAAATATGCATGAGTACTCCTTAATCATGTCATAAAGGTTCCTAATCACATTCTTAGTCACCTAAACTTATGCTTAATGACTCCTAACCTTACACCTAAGCTAATACACCCCTAAACACATCACTAACACACTATTACATGACCAAAACTCCCTCCTCCCTTGCTGCATCAGACCTGCACGAAATTCAACATCCATTTTATCACAATTTAATTTTATTTCACACTCCAAAGACTATGGTTGAAGCCATGTCATCAAAGTGCAATTCTCTCACCTCATGTTCCATGAGGATTCATTCTCCTCCACACATGCCTCACCTCATGTTCCATGAGGAGACCTCATGTTCCATGAGGATTCATTCTCCTCCACACATGCCTCACCTCATGTTCCATGAGGATTCATTCTCCTCCACTCATTCACTCTTATTCTTCTCTATAAATACCATGCCTAGATGAACCTTTGCTACACTTTGTTCATTTGCTAAGTTTAGTTTTGAGTTTTTCTCTAAGTTCTTCCTTTTTCTCTCAAATCTCAAGAGCATTCTTCTTCTTCATCTTCTTCTTTTTCCTTTTAAACATCATCACACAACCTTGAAACACCACCCCACCACCTTGGATCATCATACAAACACCTAAACTTCCATTCTCAAACACAAGCTCACCAAGAACACATTTCCTTCCTTTTTCTTTCATCAAGGCCGAATCATCATCACCATCCTAGGAGGTGTTGCTCGGATCATTTTCATCTTCAAGTCCAAGCTTTTTGTCTTCACTCTAGGTAGGAGTGTTTTCTAAACTTTGTCTTCTTGAAAATGAGTTCTTTCTAGCTTTCTCTTGGGTTTTCTTTTTGAAACTTTCTTTGGTTTCCCTTTCTTGTATTTTCGGCCTCTTGGCCTTGATGAGTACATGATAGCTCAATGATGAGGACTCCTAGATAATGACTATGTGTTCATCTCAAAGGAAACTCTAGAGCTTGAGGTTTTATTTTCTTTGAGTTCCAACTTTATTTTCTAACTCAAAAATGATTTTTACTCAAGAATACCTTTACTTTTCTTGCTATTATGATTTCGGTTTCTTTGTTCCTTTCTTTAACATTTCGGTTACCATTTTCCTTTTTGATCTTTGAAGTTTTATTTGTTCAAAAAGTTTTGCTTTGTTTGAGCTTGATGATGATGTTCAAGAACCTCATAATTCCTTTGAGAACTTGGTTCAAGAACTCTAAAGCTCTCTTTGTAATGAGATATGTGTTGGGTTATTATGTTGTTAAAGTCTTGGATGAGCTTTAGATCACCTTAAAATGAACCTTGCATCATGTTTATTTTATGCTTTGCACATCATGTTTACTTTCTTTGCTATCACTAAGTACCAAGGTAATAAAGGAAGTTGCATTATCACGTTTATATTTCAAGTTCTCACCTAAATATCAAAGATAATAATATAATGCATACCATATTTATTTTATGCTTTGCACATCATGTTTACTTTCTTTGTTATCACTAAGTACCAAGGTAATAAAGGAGCTTGCATTATCATGTTTATATTTCAAGCTATGCATTATCATGTTTATGTTTCAAGTTCTCACCTAAATATCAAAGATAATAATATAATGCATCACATATTTATTTTATGCTCTCACTTTACTTTCTAGCAAAAACTAAAACAAGTGCATGAGCATGTTTATTTTTATATCATCACTTTAATGAACCTAGAGCTCAAAGACTTGCCCATTGTTGTCTCAATAAAGGTCTAAAAATATTTATTACTTTTGGTCCCTATTTCGCCCTAAGAAGCTTTGGTGTTTCCAAGTATTGAAAACTATGCTTTATAATTTTTCTAAGCTTATGTAAGTATAAGAAATATGTAGAACTAAGTTTTATGAATTTAGGACCTCTTGAGATAAAAATGATTTAGCTATTACCCTCTTAAGTATTTTTATGATTTTAGGTGATAAAAGTGTCCATAAATGAGTTTTGAAAGTTGAAAAAGGTTCCAAGAGAAACTAGTATTGTATGTGCTTTAAAAATTGTGTTTCATGTCTTTTATGGAGATGTTTGTTTTGGTTCTGCCTTGCTATGTTTGGCCACTGTATGAGCTGTGTTAATAATGATAAGATGCTTATGTTTGAGTAAAAATAATGTTAAGACTCATATGTGAAAGATAGGATAAGTTAGGAACTAGAAAAGAATTAATTTGAGAGTTTTAGATCCCTTAATGATGGAATTTTCTGGATTCTGTCCAGCAAGGTTTAGAAATGATAATCATGGTTCTAAATTAGTTTAAATGTGTAGGAATGACTCATAATTGGTTTAGGGCTTAATCTTGATGCTTTAGGAACAAACTGGACTTAGAAAGAGTCATTGTTGTGACTCCTAGGTACCCGTAAAGTTGGATTTTAAATTCTACATCCTTGAGGTCTAGAGATGTTCTTGACCATAGTGTGAGGTGAGAAATACTTCGTTATAACCTCATAGATTCCCAAGAGACTAGGTTTTGATGATTTATAACTTAGATTGTGAGTTAAGGACCTTAAGGGTCGATGCATAAGACATTAAGAAGTCTTGAGTTTTTATGATGCTTAATTTTATGCAAGTATGATATATGATACATGAGCTTTATCTATATGAGTATGATGTGTTTAAAATATATGTATGATGAGTTTGGACTATATGCTATAATCTATGTAAGAATGATGAGTTTGAAATATATGTTATGATGTATATCTATGTGAGAATGATGTATTAGAAGAATATGCTTGATGATGCATGAACCCTAAAATGTTTTATTGATGATACGTGAGGAAATGATTATTGAGATGTTAAGTTGTGTGATTAGCTTGTGGCATGAATTTTGGTTTAAAGGAAATTCAGTTTAACAGTTATCTTTGCCAATTTCTATCAAACCTAAAAGGGTTGAAAAATGTTTTAAAGTACCATATGAGTTGAAAACCCAGGGTGACACTGGTTCGGCCGAGCATCCCTGTGATATTTTTATGTGACAAGCATTGAGACGCATTTCTCCTGCTATGGTGAGGAGGAGGCAAATCCGTGAGAGTATGTGCAGATGCAGCCTTACCAAAGCGGACAATTATTTGTGCACTCGAGGCCGAGAAGGTTTCAAACAATGAAATATGTTTATGTTACCCCGTCATTTTACCCCATATTAAATCTAGTGACGACTAGTTAGGATTGAGCTCATTCCTAGGCAATTAGGTGAGACGGTGATAGGAGGTTATGATAAAAATCGCCAAGTGTGCATCGGTTGGAAATAGGTGGATATGTTTTAAGAGGGTGGTTTTTGAGAAAAAGAACAAAAGAGATATGATGCTTTTAAGTCACATAAGTATGAGAAAAGTAAGAGTTGTAATATGCCCTTATGCCACTTGCATGAATCTAGATTGTTGTGATTTGTTGATTTATGTGCTCAAGTATTGCCATACATTCATGCTTAAACATGTTGCATTCATGACATCAAGATGCATACTAAAAGAAATGGACCTTGGATAAATAGTTTCATAAACCCTAATAATGAATCTCATATGCATGAACACCTTTTATAAATAAACCCAAGGTTCCTGAGGATGTGAACGATGTAACCCTAGAATAGGAGATTCCTTGAGATTCTTTAGTAAGATTCTCACTCTTTTCTCTTCTTTTTCTCGCTCACATCTTCGTGAGGTCGATGGCGACATTCGTGGTCTTCATTGACACATCCGTCCGAGAGGCGCCCCTAACGAGGAGCTCACGCTCAGCCTACACGTATGCCCACTCCTGCCGCCTTGCGTTCTTGGATCAGTTACACTCCATTTCCCCGGGTTCTAGTAGCAGATGTTTTAGGGGAGGCTTAGTGCACACACTCACATGTAGACTGGATAAACCTGCTTTTGTTTTGAGGTTATTCACTATAGGTGCACTCGGGTAGTGATGGTTTACTTTATGTTTCTCTGTTTCTATTGTACTTCCTTTCTGCTGTATTACAAGCTCTGCCCGTCCCAATGAGGGTATGACTACTTATGTATTCTAAGTTATGTTATTAATGAAACGTTTCTCTTGTTATGATGATTTATGCTCAGTTGTTATATGTTTCCATTTCTATGTTTCTCTATGAGTGTTAAGCGTGCTTTATATTCCTATTATTCGATTAGACTAAGAACGTGGCTCTCACTTTGTTGTGTGTTTTAAAAAAAAGAAAAAAAAGAAAAAAATTTACTCGTAATTTTCCTTTAGTATTTTAAGAAAAGGATGAGACTATGAAGTAATAGCCTAATGTTTAACCTAATGTGTTCTAGAAAGTTGGGTTAAAAATTAGGGTGTTACATTTTACAATGCGTCTTATAGCTAAGCCTAAAATAACCTAATGATATGAGTGCATCATAAAGGTAAACCAAACAATAGAATAACTAGGAAACATTATAACATTGGCATAAGTATAGTATATGTGACATTGTTAACTTTAACTTTCATCTCATGGGGCCGCCCTAAAACTTCTCTAGGTTATGAGCTCATACCTTAACTAGTCATCACTAGTTCTTACTTATCCTATGATAAGCGTAACATAATCCCGACTTAAAGTACGGGCTAGGGGGCAAATTAAGGATCCCCTTTGTAGGATCATTTCCTCTTTGAAACGCTTTGCTAGCCACGCGGGCCTCGCAATTTGTCCGCTTTGGCAGGCTGCATCTACACATACCCTCACGGATTTGTCTCCTCCTGGGGGTGCCCGGCCGAACCGGTGTCACCCAGGAGAAGCGCGTCTCAGTGTTGCGTCACATTTAAGTTCTCATAAGCATTAAATCATAAGTACCTCATCATTTATCATATTCATTTTTATCATGCATCCTCATATAGCTTTTTCATAACATATATATCATCACATGAAACTTTCTCATAACATATGCATCGACACATAACACTTCCACATAACATAAACATCATCACATAGTCATATCTAACAATTATCCCCATAAGCTCATAGACTTGATATGTTATAACCCATAGTGTTTTAAACTTCGATTCTTATGAGTCTTAAACTTGCAAATTAATTATTCTAACATTATCCTTAGCTTCTTATACACCTATAGTTTCACAACTAATGAGTTATACAAATTTTTATGCTCAAGAACTAATCCAAACAGCACTAAGCGGAATTTGGACAGCTTTATGTTTATGTGATTACGGGGTTCTAAAAATTACGGTTTAGATCTTTATCTCGCGTTCTAAGTTATTGATCATCAACGCCTAGTTTCTTGGGAACCTATAAGGTTATAACTAAGTATTTCTCACCTCACACTATGGTCAAGAACATCTCTAAACCTCAAGAGTGCAGAAATCAAAATCCTAACTTTACGAGTACCTAGAAGTCACAATAATGACCCTTTCTAAGTTCGGTTTGCTCCTAAGGTTTCAAGATTAAGTCCTAAACCAATTATGAGTCATTTCTACACATATAAACTAATTTAAAACCATGATTATTGAATCTAATCCTTGCTGGACAGAATCCAGAAAAATAAATCTTTAAGGGATCTAGAACTCTCAAATTAATTCTTTTCTAGTTCCTAACTTATCCTATCTTTCACATATGAGTCTTAACATAATTATTACTCAAACATAAGCATATTAACATCATTAACACAGCTCATACAGTGGCCAAACATAGCAAGGCAGAACCGAAACATAACTCCATTTAAAGGCATTGAACATAGTTTCTAAAGCACATAAAATACTAGTTTCTCTTGGGACCTTGTTAAAGCTTTCAAAACTCTTTTATGAACACTTTTATCATCTAAACTTATGAAAATACTTAAGAGGGCAGTGGCTACATTATTTTCATCTCAAGAGGTCCTAAATTCATAAAACTTAGTTCTACATATTCCTTATACTCATATAAGTTTAGAAAAATTATAAATCATAGTTTTCAATACTTGGAAACACTAAGTCCTCATAGAGCCGAAATATGAACCAAAGGAAATAAATGTTTTAGACCTTTGTTTGAGACATCAATGGGCAAGTCTTTGAGCTCTAGATTCATTTAGGTGATGACATAAAAATAAACATGCTCATGCACTTATTTTAGATTCCATTAGAAAGTAAAGTGATAGCTCAAAGTAAATATGAATGCAACTCATTATTATCTTGGTATTAAGTGAGGACTTGAAATATAAACACGATAATGCATAGCTTGGAATATAAACATGATAATGCAAGGTTCACTCATTATCTTGATATTTAGTGATAGCAAGGAAGTAAACATGATATGCATAGCATAAAATAAACATGATGCAAGGTTTATTTTATGGTTAGCTAGAGCTCATTCAAGACTTTAACAAGATAACAACCCAATACAATATCTCAAAGATTACAACCCAAAAATCGAAAATCATATAAAAGAGAAAGAAAGTGAAACTACATCAAGTTCTTTATTAAATACCCAAAACCCCTATCTAGAGAAAAATCCCTAGAACGTGCCGGCCAACTTTAAGGTTGACAAGGGTAGGCTTGGGCTTTTAGAAATCCTTAGATTAGTTTTCTTAAGTTGAAAAACCATGTGAGTTAGATATCATATAGATGAAGTCATAAGAAAAGGAAAACTCAAGCTTTAGAGGTTTCTTTGAGATGAACACAATGTCATCATCTAGAAACTCTCATCATCAAGCTATCATGCTCAAAATCAAGGCCTCATGGCCAAAAATGAAAGAAAGGAAAAACAAAGGAAAGTTCAAAAAGATTCCAAGAGGAAACTAGGGAAAAACACTTTCTTGAACAAAACAAAGTTTGAAACCAAATCCCTACCTATTGATGAAGATAAAAGCTTGATCTTGAAGATGGAAATGAGATGAGCAACACCTCCTAGGATGGTGATGATGATTCGGCCTTGATGAGAGAAAAAGAAAGAAAATGTGTTTCAAGTGGAGTTGTGTTTGAGGTGTGGTGTTTGAGAGGTTTGATGATAGTTCAAGGTTTTGGGGTGGTGTTTGATGGTTGAGAGGTGATGATGAGATGAAGAGATGAAGAAGATAAAGATAAAAAGAAAGGAAGAACACTCTTGGAACTTTGAGAGAAAAAGGAAAGACTAGCAAGACAACTCTAAAACTCTAAACTTTGCAAATGCTTCAAAGTGCAACAAGGCTAACACAAGCATCCTATTTATAGAAAAACAAAACCATGGAGGAGTGAATGGGGAGGGCTTAGCCGTAGCTTTTGAGGGAGGAAGGAAGAGAAAATATCTCTTACACAAGGTCATTCAAGCATGGTTTGAAGTATGGAAGCTATGCTACAAAGCATGGTTTGATGTGAGTTAATTTCCTATCACATTTTTATGAAATTAGTCTTCTAGAAACAATGCATGGCTGGAACTTTTCCAGCCACAATTAAATGGGAAAAATAGGTTGTTTTAATTATTTATTCATGTGGAAATTCAAGCTTGATTGAAAGTTATGACAAGGTATAGTGTATGTGACTTGAGGTATGGCCTTGGAGTGTTGAAAAATTGAACATGTGATGCACAATGGGGAGGACAGCTTGACCAAGGCTGGACAGCAGAGTGGGGGTGAGTTTTGACCATTTAATTGTGTGTTAATGGTAGGTTTAGATGTGTATTAGCTTAGGTACAAGGTTAGGAATGATTAAGCTTAAGTTTAGGTAACTAAGAATGTGATTTAGGGAGTTTATGACAAGTTTAGGAGTGCTCATACATCATTAGAGAATTTTAAACTCATTTATGAATAAACAATGTGTAACACAATTCCATGATTTAAGGAATTGGAAAGAGAAAACACTATTCAAGATTCTATGACTAGGTGTCTTAAAATTAAAATATGATTTTAGGTTGTAATTAAGTACTTTTTGGTTCTAATCAACTTTAATAAATTATTTTGACTCAAGATTAATTAAGGAAATTAATTAACCTTCGATTAGAGCCTAATATTGCTTAGGTTTGCTTAATCGCGTGATTAAGGGTAAAAATACGAAACTAGGGGCAAAACCGTAATTTTGCACTAATTTTGCCCGGGACTTCAAAAATTAAAACTGAGGTCATAGAATACATAAAAACGCCTTTTAAAACCATCTGGAGAAGTTTCGGGTTCATCCGGCACTTGCAAACGGGTAAAACACCGCAGGGGCGTTTTGGTCATTTTGACCCGAAACTCGAAAAACAAGATTTTTGATCCCGGGAAGGTACATAAGTTTTCTAATCCCCTTCCAACATTGAGTTTGCCCTTCGAGTACTGCCGCACTAGCTTTCCTCGAATTCCGGGCTGAAAATGACCTCAGGGGCATTTTGGTCATTTTTACTCTAACAGAAAAATCGGGGCGTTACAACTCCTACTGAGAAATCATGTATTTCTCACTCCTATGTTTATTTTCCGTTGTCATTACTAGAGACAGACATGTCCACCTAAAGCAACGAAGCTGTAGCCAAGGAAGGAGGTAGCGCGTGAAGATTTCAAACCTTTCAAGTAGGAGCATTCCGAGCTTTAGTTACATTATAGTTTGTGAGAAACAATTAGTAATAGTAGGACTTATATTGTTATTTGTAATAACTTATCAGTATGTTATATGCCCTGTTGTGACTTATGTATTAAGTGATTATATTCCAGTTTATGTGATAATAGTTCTACACTTAGTCTCTTATTCCGCTTATTTAATTAAGTGCGCAATGTAACTTGATTATTATCTATAAAAGCGCTATGTATCTCACTTTTTTTAAAAAAACTTTCACTATTTTTCTAAGTTAATTTCAAAAGAAAATAAATGCAAGGCATAAGTGACAACTAATAGAATCCAAATGTGAACTTAAGCATAGTGGGGTTCTATTAGGGTGTTATATTATGGTATCAGAGCAGTTCATCCTATTTAAGCCTGAGGAATGGACTGACTATGCTTCTATCTATGATATCATGCTATTAATCTTATCTGTATGATGGGATACAGGATTTAGAAATGCATGATCGTCTTGTGATACTGCCATAGTTGCTACCATGCTTAGCTATAGTATTGAGCCTGATCAACTCGATGACTGTTGTTTGGTGTGTCTAGGAACTAATGGCAGCAAATAGACGTACGCATGGGGCACGCGGTGGAGGTAATCGTGATGAACTGGCAAATGCAATCCAGGAGATGGCTAGGGCTATGCAAGCACAAGCAACAGTGATGATGGAGCAGATGAATAGGAGGTCAGAGGAATCAGTTGGGAACCAAGAACATGGAAAATTCTCAGAATTCAAGAGGGCTGGACCTCCAGAATTCAAAGGGACAACTAACCCCGAAATAGCTGACAGATGGATTCAAGAGATGGAGAAGGTTTTCTTAGTGGTAGAATGCTTTGATGAACAAAAGGTGGCATTCTCTACTTATATGCTGAAAGGAGAGGCTGCTGCGTGGTGGAAGGGTGCAAAGGGCTTGCTCAAAAGTGCTGACATACAGATTACATGGGAGGTTTTCTATGCTACGTTCCATAAGAAATATTTTCCAGATCCGGTTAAGAAGGCAAAGGAAGTAGAATTTCTGTTGCTGACACAGGGAAATCGAAGTGTGGCTGAGTACACAGCTAAGTTTGAAGAACTGATCAAACACTCAACTAGCTACCAAAGGGATCCCAACGAGGCTTGGAAATGCATGAAATATGAGAGTGGTTTGAGGCCAGACATTTTGGCATCTGTGGCTCCACTGGAGGTCACTGACTATGCATCTTTAGTCAGCAAAAGCCAAGTGGCTGAGAGTTGCAATCGCCAGCTAGTTGCCCACCGAGTTGAAGAAAATAGGAAGAGGTCTGCTCAACAAGGTCATCGAGGGTTCCCACCCCCTCACAAGAAACCCTACCAAGGAGGTGGATTTAAAGGGAAACAACCCCAACACCCTATGATGAATCAACCTAGGACACAAGCTGTTAATCGACCTAGGATGGCTGTCCCCTGAACCTATGACTAGACCCCCTTGTGCCACTTGTGGAAAGATACATGGAGGGGAATGCAGATTTGGTAAAAATGTTTGTTATCGGTGTGGACAGGCAGGACACTATTCTAGAGAGTGCCTAAAGTTCAATCAGTCCTCTACACTCAAGCCTAAGGCACAGGGACGCGTGTTTGCTATCATCACGAGATGCCCTCGTAATCCGATGATCTGATTCAAGGTAAGTGTATAATTAATGGAAAACCCTTAATTGTATTGTTTGATTCTGGCGCAACACATTCATTCATTTCATATGATTGTGCTAATAAGTTGAGGTTGTATATATCTGACTTAAAAATCATCTTAGTTGTCTCTACACCCACTATAAATACTGTTAGAACTTATCAAGTCTGCCTAAATTGTGAATTTGAGGTAGCTGATAGGATTTTTCATCATGATTTAGTTTGTCTACCCTTGTCTAGTTTTGATGTAATCTTGGGCATGGATTGACTTTCGGCTAACCGTGTGTTACTACATTGTGCAAATAAGTCACTAGTATTTCTTCCCAAACCATCTTTATCCAATCCCTCTAAACTTGATAGAAAGGTACGACTATACCTAAACTCCATTATCATGGGGGATAGTAGGAATGAAAAGCGAGGATACGTCTTCCTAATGACAAGTGAGAAAGAATTGGAGCAAGCTCTAGAAAAGATCCTTGTAGTAAAGGAATTCTCAGATGTTTTTCCTGATGACATACCTGAATTTCCTCCAAAAAGGGAGATTGAGTTTTCTATAGATTTGGTACCAGGAACAGGACCCATATCTATAGCTCCTTATAGGATGCCATTGGCCGAGTTAACAGAGTTGAAGAAGCAATTAGAGGAACTACTACAGAAGAAATTCATTAGGCCCAGTGCTTCACCATGGGGAGCCCCAGTGCTGTTTGTCAAGAAGAAGGATGGGAGTATGCAATTATGTGTGGATTATAGGCAGCTAAACAAAGTGACTATAAAAAATAAATACCCTTTGCCTAGAATAGATGACCTCATGGACCAATTAAGAGGAGCCCAAGTGTTTTCCAAGATAGATCTGCGATCAGGATACCACCAGATTCGAGTGAAGGAGGAGGACATACCAAAGACAGCCTTTAGGACTAGATATGGACATTATGAGTTTAATGTGATGTCGTTTGGGTTAACCAATGCACCAGCAGTGTTTATGGACTACATGAATAGGATATTTAGACCATACTTGGACAAGTTTGTAATAGTGTTCATCGATGACATTCTAGTTGTAACACCCTAATAGAACCCCACTATGCTTAAGTTCACATTTGGATTCTATTAGTTGTCACTTATGTCTTGCATTTATTTTCTTTTGAAATTAACTTAGAAAAATAGTGGAAGTTTTTTTTCTTTAAATAAATTAATTGTTTGAAAACTTAAGCTTGTAACGAGAAGTGAAATACATAGCGCTTTTATAGATAATAATCAAGTTACATTGCGCACTTAATTAAATAAGCGGAATAAAAGACTAAGTGTAGAACTATTATCACATAAACTGGAATATAATCACTTAATACATAAGTCACAACAGGGCATATATCATACTGATAAGTTATTACAAATAACAATATAAGTTCTACTATTACTAATTGTTTCTCACAAACTATAATGTAACTAAAGCTCGGAATGCTCCTAGTTGAAAGGTTTGAAATCTTCACGCGCTACCTCCTTCCTCAGCTACAGCTTCGTTGCTTTAGGTGGACACGTCTGTCTCTGGTAACGACAACGGAAAATAAACATGGGAGTGAGAAATACATGATTTCTCAGTAGGAGTTCCTACTTTTACTAAAAGTGTCATCGTTGTCGTTCCAGTAACTTCGGGTTTATTATAAAAAGGTGAACAGGTAAGGATTCAATTATCAAACTTTCACAAACGTGATTAGCCAAAGTGCAGTTACGTTTAAACTAATCTTGAACATTAGCAGAAATATCCATTCAGTATTTCATCAAGCATACATATAAGCATATCATGTAAAACCACTAATAAGCAATAATCATTTAGGAGCTGCATGCGTTTCATGATTACTCATCCTCAACATTCACTTGTTTAGTGATCATCATCTTTCATTTATTTCATCAACATATTTCTTAATTACTCACGGGATGAATGCATCAATGCCTTAGACCACCCTAAAGGGTAATGAGCTCATACCATGGCCGTCGCCATAACCTTTTTGGTTTTCATTCCGTTGCCGTGATCTCAACGGTTTAGGGGGTTAAGCCGTGAGTTTAGCTCAAGTCCACTTTTCCAGACTTTCATTGCTACTTTTTCAAACTTTACTTTTATTATTTCTTTTGAAAATGAATGTATGCATATTATCATGTAATCACAATAAATCCTGGGCAATCAATCATTCATCCTCATCATTTCATAATTCATCACCATACATTCACATTACTATAAATCACTTCATAAAACATGGACAATATCATGTAAATCTCATAGTAAACACTTTCATAGATGATTCATATTAACCAACCAAAGTTATCAAGTTGAGTTCCTAGTGTTCGTAAGAGGTAATGGATGTCTTAGTATTATCTTTTTCTCTTAGTGTTCTTTGTACTCTTAGCATTCCATTAATACATTAATGCACTTCAAAAATATTATTATAGGTTCTTTATATATTTTTATTATGACTTTCATATAACTCTTGAAGATTATTATTCTACTTAAATTCTTAAAATTCTCTCTTTACAATACTTGATTCTTTTATTTATAGTTTTGACATCTTTTAGAAGAAAGTTTATAATTCTCTGTATACTTGTTATCTCAGCTTAGTAAAGGTAGTTCCAAATTCCTAACTCATCAAATTTTAGCATTTACATCTTTGGAATAGTGTAAATCAACTATAAACCATGCATAGGAGGGTTCCCAGGAAAGAGAGGTCGGTCACAATGGACACGCTTAAATACCAAGTCTTTCCTTAGCCAGAACCTTTCCAAACTGCACTTTCACAGTACACTATCCCGAAATTTATTTCTCATTCTGTATTTACATGGTACAAAGCTTTATACATAACATACATGGGTGTATTCCTATATGTGTTAGCTCTCCAACAAAGTTGAAATCAGTCCATTTGCATTTTCCTAGAGTGAGTTACACCTATTTTACTACTACAAGGTCAGATTTAAAGTTTCAGTCTTAGGCTCTACTTTAAAAAACTATATCTTGATCTAGAAAACTCCGTTTAGGTGATTCTTTTTGGAGAGTGTTCTATAATGAGTCTAGTTTATAGTAAAATTATTTTAATTTCGAGATGCTTAATATTTTATGAACAGTAACTTTCGAAGTACTTGCTGCCAGAAACAACTAGAAATTCCAGCACCTACCATTTTCATGTCTTAAGTTACCTTTATTAAATCAGGTTTCACATACAATCTTGTCAAGTTATATTTGAGTTTGATAACATCATAAGAGTACTCATAACATAATAGAACATGTCATATTTCTAAAAATATATTTTTCAAATAATGATTCAAAACTTTTGACAATAACTCAAACTTGAGGCATTCTATCAAGGTTAGAAGCCAACAATGCTTGAACAATTAAAGATGAAGCTCCTACCTCTTGTGTAGGGTCTAAAAAGGGTCCTTCTCTTCTTCCTTAAGCTTTGAACAAGAGTCTTTGGAGTGGATGACCCTCCTTGAATCTTGGCCCTAGAATTTGAGTGCTTAAGAAAATATTTCTCACTAGAGTTAAAGATTGTAACTCTTGTGAGGGCTAGTGAAAGTTTGGACTTAGGATTTAAGTGTTTGGATGAAGTTTAGAGGATCAAGAGAAGTCTTTGAAGAACATAAGAAGAATGATAGAATAAGAAAGAAAGAACACTTAGGGAGTTTCTGAATTGAAGAGAGTTTGAGGAGTATTTATAGTGGCAAGATTAGAGAAAAAACAGAAGAAGGAAAGCACTTGGAGCATGATTTATGGAAACATGTTGGCTGAATTTTGGAATGAAAATGCTCCATGTTTTATGCAAACATGTTTCCATGTTTTATGCAAACACGTTTCCATGTTTTATGCAAACACGTTTCCATGTATTATGCAAACACGTTTCCATGTTTTATGCAAACATGTTGGATGAAAATGCTCCATGTTTTATGCAAACATGTTTCCATGTTTTATGCAAAGATGTTAGTAGAGATTTTCTAACCTTTAGTGCATGTATGTGATTCAGAAATGTGTATGATGTATGTGGTTAAATTATTGTGTTATCATCTTAATCCAATGGCTTAGATTCATTCTTGTCTAAAGACAAGTCTAGGGATTTGTGTAAATGGCGTTGTAGTAATTTCTTTAACTAAGACAAGGATATTTTTGTAATTAGACAATGATAGTGGTATTCTTGTAATTCCATTCATAGAGTAAGGGTATCTTTGTCATTTAATAAGGCAAGGGTAGTTTGGTAATTTCCTTTACATAGCAAGGGCATTTTCGTAATTTCCACTAAGTGATGGCATTTTCGTAATTCTTTGCATTTTTCTCTAGACATACTTAAGTAGACTAATTTGTTGTGTTTCATAACATTTGTCCAGATTCTCTTAGTTTTGCTATCGCTAATTAATATTTGTCTTAGTTATAAATTTGGGGATGTTACACTAGTTTACTCTAGAACTGAAGAAGAGCACGAAGAACACTTACGAGTGGTGTTGGAGGTGTTGAGGAACAAGAAACTTTATGCAAAGTTGTCCAAGTGTGAATTTTGGATGAAGGAAGTTAAGTTCTTAGGTCATGTAGTGTCACATGGGGGAATAGCAGTAGACCCAAGTAAGATAGAAGCGGTGCAACAATGGGAAACCCCCACCACTGTGAAGGAGATTAGGAGTTTTCTAGGGCTAGCCGGTTACTACCGAAGGTTCATTAGAGGTTTTTCCCAAATTACCTTACCCCTCACCAAGCTAACAAGGAAGAATTCAGCTTTTATATGGAGCCCAGAATGTGAAGAGAGTTTCCAAGAACTAAAGAAGAAGTTGACCACTACCCCTGTCCTAATCCTACCTGACCCAAAAGAAAAATTTGAGGTGTATTGTGATGTCTCGGGAAGAGGACTAGGATGTGTTTTGATGCAAAATAGGAATGTAGTAGCCTATGCCTCTAGACAGCTCAAACCCCATGAAGTTAATTACCCAACCCATGACTTAGAGCTAGCGGCTATTGTCTTTGCCTTAAAAATCTGGAGACATCATCTTTATGGTATAAGGTTTGAAGTCTTTTCTGACCACAAAAGTCTGAAATACCTCTTCAACCAAAAGGAACTCAATATGAGACAAAGGCGTTGGATGGAGTTTCTCAAGGACTATGACTTTGGGTTGAACTACCACCCAGGAAAGGCAAATGTGGTAGCAGACGCTTTGAGTCATAAGTCCTTGCATGCCGCTTGGCTCATGGTGAAAGAAAATGAGCTGATAGAAGATTTTAGGAACCTCAACTTAGGATATAGGGGGACTTCAGAACAAATTCGGTTAAGCCAACTAAGTGTAACCAGTAGCTTTAAGGATCAAATAATTCAAGCCCAAAGGGAAGATGAGGATTTCCTTAGAACCTTAACCCTTGTCGAAGCAGGAAAGTTGAAAGAGTTTGTCCAGGATAAGGAAGGAGTATGGAGATACCAAGGGAGAATCTGTGTACCTGCAAAAGAAGGATTGAGAGCTAGCATTTTGGAATAAGCCCACAAGAGTCAATTTAGTGTACACCCCGGTATAACCAAGATGTACCATGACCTAAAAAAGATGTTCTGGTGGCCAAAGATGAAAGCAGATATAGCAAATATAGTGCAAAAATGTTTGGTATGCCAAAAAGTGAAGATAGAGCATCAAAAACCCTCCGGAGCGCTGCAACCTCTCGAAATCCCCAAATGGAAGTGGGAAGGAATATCCATGGATTTCGTGATGGGATTGCCAAGAACACCTACCGGACATGACTCCATATGGGTAATTGTGGATAGATTGACCAAATCTGCTCACTTTTTACCCATTCGAGCAAATTACCCTTTGGAAAAGTTAGCTCAACTATACATCCAAGAGATAATAAGGCTCCATGGAGTACCCAAAACCATTGTCTCAGATAGGGATCCAAGGTTCACCTCAAGATTTTGGGGAACTTTGCAAAAGGCGTTTGGTTCAAGGTTGTGTCTAAGCACTGCCTATCACCCTCAAACTGATGGACAATCAGAAAGAACAATTCAAACCCTTGAGGATATGCTAAGAGCATGTGTCTTAGACCAGCCAAAAAGTTGGGACAAACAGCTTCCATTGATTGAGTTTGCATATAATAATAGTTACCACACTAGCATTGGGATGGCACCCTATGAGGCTTTGTATGGTAGAAAGTGTAAATCACCACTTTGTTGGTGTGACCCGGGAGAGCAAAGTATTTTGGGCCCTGATTTGGTAGAAGAGACAACCAAACAAATAAGGAGAATTAGGGAAAGAATCCTCACTTTGCTCAGAGTAGGCAGAAGAGCTATGCTGACAAGAGAAGGAAACCTCTCGAATTTCAAGAAGGAGAACACATATTCTTGCGAATTACTCCTACCACAGGTATAGGTCGTGCAATGAAAGTCAAAAAGCTAAGCCCTAGATTCTTAGGACCCTTCCAAATCCTCAAAAAGGTAGGTCCCTCTGCCTACCAAATTGCATTACCTCCAAATTTGTCTAACCTACACAATGTTTTTCATGTGTCCCAATTGAGAAAGTATCAGTCAGACCCCAGTCATGTGTTTGAGCCAGAAACTATACAATTAAAAGATGACTTAACTTTTGAATTACCACCGATGAGGATCGTGGATCATGGCATCAAGCAGCTGAGAAACAAATCTGTATCTCTGGTCCGAGTAGCCTGGGGACAAGATGGAATGGAAGAGCACACATGGGAGCTCGAGGAAGATATGCGAAAAGAATTTACAAACCTATTCACAGGTATCAAATTTTGAGGGCAAAATTTTTAATAAGAAGGGGAGAAATGTAACATCCCCAAATTTATAACTAAGATAAATATTAATCTTAATTAGCGATAGCAAAACCAAGAGAATCTGGACAAATGTTATGAAACACAACAAATAGACTACTTAAGTATGTCTAGAGAAAAATGCAAAGAATTACGAAAATGCCATCACTTAGTGGAAATTACGAAAATGCCCTTGCTATATAAAGGAAATTACCAAACTACCCTTGCCTTATTAAATGATGAAGATACCCTTACTCTGTGAATGGAATTACAAGCATACCACTATCATTGTCTAATTACAAACAAATCCTTATCTTAGTTAAAGAAATTACTACAATGCCATTTGCACAAATCCCTAGACTTGTCTTTAGACAAGAATGAATCTAAACCATTGGATTACGATGATAACACAATAATTTAACCACATACATCATACACATTTCTGAATCACATACATGCACTAAAGGTTATAAAATCTCCACTAACATCTTTGCACAAAACATGGAGCATTTTCATCCAACATGTTTGCATAAAACATGGAAACATGTTTGCACAAAACAAGAAGCATTTTCATCCCAAAATTCAGCCAACATGTTTCCATAAATCATGCTCCAAGTGCTTTCCTTCTTCTGTTTTTTCTCTAATCTTTCCACTATAAATATTCCTCAAACTCTCTTCAATTCAGAAACTCCCTAAGTGTTCTTTCTTTCTTATTATATCATTCTTCTTATGTTCTTCAAAGACTTCTCTTGATCCTCTAAACTTCATCCAAACACTTAAATCCTAAGTCCAAACTTTCACTAGCCCTCACAAGAGTTACAATCTTTAACTCTAGTGAAAAATATTTTCTTAAGCACTCAAGTTCTAGAGCCAAGATTCAAGGAGGGTCATCTACTCCAAAGACTCTTGTTCAAAGCTTAAGGAAGAAGAGAAGGACCCTTTTTAGACCCTACACAAGAGGTAGGAGTTTCTTCTTTATTTGTTCAAGTATTGTTGGCTTCTAACTTTGCTCATGGATAGAATGCCTCAAACTTGAGTTATTGTCAAAAGTTTTGAATAATTATATTTTTAGAAAACACAACATGTTCTATTCTGCTATGAGTACTTTTATGATGTTATCAAACTCAAATATAACTTAAAAGATTGTATGTGAAAATTGAGTTAATAAAGATAACTTAAGACATGAACATGGCAGGTGCTGGAATTTCTAGTTATTTCTGGCAGTAGTTACTTCGAAAATTAGTGTTCATAAAATATGAAGGATAATGAAAATATTTTTATTATGAACTAGACTCATTGTAGAACACTCTCCAAAAAGAATCACCTAAAACGGAGTTTCCTAGCCCAATATATAAATTTTTAAAGTAGAGCCTAAGACTGAAACTCTTAATCTGACCTTGTAGTAGTAAAATAGGTGTAACTCACTCTAGAAAAATGCAAATGGACTGATTTCAACTTTGTGGAAAAGCTAACACATCTACAAACACACTTATGTATGCTATGCATGAAGTTTTACACCACGAAAATACAGAATGAGAGATATATTTTCGGGACAGTGTGCTGAGAAAGTCTTGAAGGTAGCGTGATACTGTGAGAGTGCAATTTGGAATGGTTCTGGCTAAGGAAAGACTTGGTATTTAAGCGTGTCCATTGTGACCCACCTCTTTTTCCTGGGAATCTTACTATGCACAATTATAGTTGATTTACACTAATCTAAGATGTTAGTGCTACAAATTTTATTCTAAAAGATGTCAGAACTCTAAAATAAAAGATTCAAGTCTTGTAAAGAGATAATTTTAAGGATTTAAGTAGAATAATAATATTCAGGAGATATATATAAAAGTCATAATAAAAATATATAAAGAAACTCTAAAAATATCTTAAAGGGTATTAATGTATTAATGGAAATACTAAGAGTACAAAGAAGACTAAGAGAAAAAGATAATACCAAGATATCCATAACCTATTAGGAACAATAGAGACCTAACTTGATAACTTAGGTTGCTTAATATGAATTATCTATGAGAATGTTTACTATGAGATTTACATGATATTGTCTATATTACATGAAGTGATATACAGAAATGTGAATGTATTGATGAGATATGAAATGATAATGATAAAATGATTGACTGTGCCATGATTTATTAATGTGCATACATTCATGTTTCAAATGAAATAATAAATAGACCAACTCACTGCTTAATCCTCTTTGAGGATTAAGGTATTGATGATTTCACTCAGTGAGAATAAAAGTAAAACCTGAAAAAGTAGCAATGATAGTCTGGAAAAGTGGACTTGAGCTAAACTCACGGCTTAACCCCCTAAACCGTTGAGATCATGGCAACGGAAAGAAAACCAAAAGGTTGTGGCGACGGCCACGGTATGAGCTCATTACCCTTTTAGGGTGGTCTAAGACATTGATGCATTCATCCCGTGAGTAATTAAGAAATATGTTGATGAAATAAATGAAAGATGATGATCACTAAACAAGTGAATGTTGAGGATGAGTAATCATGAAATGCATGCAGCTCCTAAATGATTATTGCTTATTAGTGGTTTTACATGATATGCTTATATGTATGCTTGATGAAATACTGAATGGATATTTCTGCTAATGTTCAAGATTAGTTTAAAAGTAACTGCACTTCGGCTAATCACATTTGTGAAAGTTTGATAATTGAATCCTTACCTGTTCACCTTTTTATAATAAACCCGAAGTGATTGGGACGACAACGATGACACTTTTAGTACAAGTAGGAACTCCTACTGAGAAATCATGTATTTCTCACTCCTATGTTTATTTTCCATTGTCGTTACTAGAGACAGACATGTCCACCTAAAGCAACGAAGCTGTAGCTGAGGAAGGAGGTAGCACGTGAAGATTTCAAACCTTTCAAGTAGGAGCATTCCGAGCTTTAGTTACATTATAGTTTGTGAGAAACAATTAGTAATAGTAGGACTTATATTGTTATTTGTAATAATTTATCAGTATGATATATGCCCTGTTGTGACTTATGTATTAAGTGATTATATTCCAGTTTATGTGATAATAGTTCTACACTTAGTCTCTTATTCCGCTTATTTAATTAAGTGCACAATGTAACTTGATTATTATCTATAAAAGCGCTATGTATCTCACTTCTCGTTACAGGCTTAAGTTTTAAAAAAAATTAATTTATTTTAAAAAAAACTTTCACTATTTTTCTAAGTTAATTTCAAAAGAAAATAAATGCAAGGCATAAGTGACAACTAATAGAATCCAAATGTGAACTTAAGCATAGTGGGGTTCTATTAGGGTGTTACAAGGATTGGCCGTGTGGTATTGGAGGGAAAAGGGAGAGGAAAATATCTCTTACACAAGGTCATTCAAGCATGGTTTGAAGTATGGAAGCTATGCTACAAAGTATGGTTTGATGTGAGTTAATTTCCTATCAAATTTTTATGAAATTAGGCTTCTAGAAACAATGCATAGCTGGAACTTTTCCAGCCACAATTAAATGGAGAAAATGAGCTATTTTAATTAGTTATTTACTTGGAAAATCAAGCTTGATTGAAAGTTATGACAAGGTATAGTGTATGTGACTTGAGGTATGGCCTTGGAGTGTTGAAAAATTGAACATGTAATGGGGAGGGAGGTGCTGCGGCCAGATTTCAGACAGCATGGGGGAGGAAGATTTGACCATTTAATTGTGTGTTAATGGTAGGTTTAAGTGTGTATTAGCTTAGGTACATGGTTAGGAACAATTAAGCTTAAGTTTAGGTAACTAAGAATGTGATTTAGGGAGTTTATGACAAGTTTAGGAGTGCTCATACATCATTAAAGAATTTAAAACTCATTTGTGAATAAACAATGTGTAACACAATTCCATGATTTAAGAAATTGGAAAGAGAAAATACTATTCAAGATTCTATGACTAGGTGTCTTGAAATTAAAATATGATTTTAGGTTGTAATTAAGCACTTTTAGGTTCTAATCAATTTTAATAAATTATTTTGACTCAAGATTAATTAAGGAAATTAATTAACCTTCGATTAGAGCCTAATATTGCTTAGGTTTGCTTAATCACGATTAGCGTAAAAACACGAAACTAGGGGCAAAACCGTAATTTTGCACTAATTTTGCCCGGGACTTCTAAAATTAAAACTGAGGTCATAGAATACATAAAAACGCCTTTTAAAATCATCTAGAGAAGTTTCAGGTTCATCCGGCACTTGCAAACGGGTAAAACACCGCAGGGGCGTTTTGGTCATTTTGACCCGAAAACTCGAAAAACGAGATTTTCGATCCCGGGAAGGTACACAAGTTATCTAATCCCCTTCCAACATTGAGTTTGCCCTTTGAGTACTGCCGAACCGGCTTTCCTCGAATTCCGGGCTGAAAATGACCTCAGGGGCATTTTGGTTATTTTCACTCTAACAGAAAAATCGGGGCGTTACAGGGCCACCCTAACTGGTCTCCCTTGGGAGTTGTAACTAGGTTATGAGCTCATACCAAGCTAGTCGTCACTAGCATCTAGACTTATCTTTTCGGATAAGTTAAAGGTCTCGACTTAAAGTGCGGGTCTAGGGGGCATAGAATCACCTCATCCCCACGCTTAATTTGGTGGTTCAAAAGGATCATTTTCTCATAGTTTAAGTCACCTTAAGTCCTAGCATGTTTAATGAAATGCCACTCAAAACATACATGTCACATATCTCATGTTACAACATAGGCATTTCTAAGTTCTTAAAGAACAACCACATGCAATAATAAAACTAGCATTTAGAAATGATAGTTCACATAGCATCATACTAGTCATGGATAACACAATAATCCATCCTTAGCCAAGAGCTTACAAATCACTCCCTTAAAGAAAAATCCCTAAATCGGGTAACCTCAAACTAGCATATTATGTTCTCATGGGTTTACGGGATCGATTAACCTCTTCTCCATAATTTATTAAGTCCTAAAACCTAATTAATTATGGCTGGACAGTTTAGGCAGTGTGCTAATTTAGATGAATTATGGTATTCTAGAATGTGCGTTTTAGGTCCTTTCTCACTTCCGACTTTTTCTATGATGTAATAATTAATTCCCAAACCAATTATGAGTCACTCCCACTCATCTAGACATCATATAATGTGAATCTAACTACTTTAACAAGGCTGGACAGAATTTAAAATTTTTTGTTTCTATGTAGTTCTAGAATTCACATATCAAGCAAATAAAGTTACCAAGTGTACTTTAAAATGTCTAGAATAATTATCACATACTTGGCAAGGTATTTAAGCATATTTAGACCACCCAAAACAGAATTTAAGGTGCTGTAAACTATCAAGGCAGGACTGAAAAACATGAGTCATGAAGACATAGAAAAAACTTCATTTTAATACATATACATTGCTAGTTTCTCTTGGAACAGTTTTGTAACTTCTAAACTCTTTAGAAAATCATTTTATTCCATCAAAGATCATCCCAAAAAGCATAGGGCAGTAGCCATGTAATACTTTTTGTAACAAGGATGAATCTTGGAAAACATATTTAAAACATTCACTAAGTCCACATAAACTTAGGAAAACCCTAAGACATAGATCATAAGCCTTAGTAGCCAAATGAACTCTTTTTTTTTTTGAGCCATTTCTATTACTTGGCCGAATGCATATTCAAAGAGATTCCTTCCTTTATTAATCTTTTCTCAAGATGAAATGGGCAAATCTTTGAGCTCTAGGAGTTTAGGGTGATGACATAAAGTAAACGTGCTATGCATTCTATTTTTATGGTTCTTTAAAAGTAAAGTGATGGCTCAAGGTAAATATGGAATGCACATTCATTTAAGTCTTGAAGTTTAGGTGAGGACTTGAAAAGTAAACATGCAATGCAAGTCCAATCTTTATTTTTAGATTTAGTGATAGCATAGAAATTAAACATGAATGCAACTCCTTTTTTTTTTACTTCTTGACTAGAGCTCTTGCAAGATTTTAAGGAGAACAAAGGTTCCAACCCAAAACTCAACCTCACAAGAAAAGAAACACTAGTAGCACTAAGTTTTGTAAAAAGAGACATTTTATCCTCAAATACCATGAGGTGGCCGAATCCTCATCATGAAGAAACAACCCATTTTTGAACTCTAGGGCCAAGATCTCGATGATCCAAACATCAACATCCTAAGCCCCCATCATTGAGTATTTCCCTATACCTTAAACTTCCATCAAAACCAAACTCATGTCAAACATAAAGGAAGAAACCAAAATCTCACTTGGTCTAGAAACTAAGTCCAAGCTTTAGAGTTTATTCATGTGACTAACCCTAACATGAAACCCTCATCATCAAGCTATCATTTTTCCAAGTCCCAAAGGCCTTCATGGCCGAACCCTTAAAGAAAAAGAATGAAGTTTCAAAAGTTCAAGAGAACGTAACTCTTTCTTGAATAAAACTTGAAAATTATGAACTTTTCTTTGAAAAAGATCCAAGCTTTAGAGGTTGTCCCTAGGTCATGCACCAACATGGAACCCTCATCATCAAGCCTTTATTTTCCAAGTACCATAGGCCTTCATGGCCGAAACAATCAAGGAAAAACAAAAGTTCCAAAGAGTTTCATGAGAAACATAACCCATTTTTGACCAAAACTTGAACAAGATGAAACTTTCCTCCAAAAGAAACTTCAAGCTTTAGAGGTCTCATGCTAAAATGAACTCATGGTTACATCTTAGAGAGCACTCATCATTAAGCCCTCCTCACCTTAGCCTTGAGGCCGAAATGAAAGAAAAAGAAAAGGAAGAGGAAAACCGAAAATGAAAGCTCCATGAAAACTCATTCACAACATATTGTCAAGCAAGATCAAAGCATCAATATAAAAGAAGCATTTCTTTTTGAGAAGCCCCTACCTAGTGGTTGAGGTTGAGAGGAAATGAAGAAGTTGAAGGAGATGAACTCTTGAACTTGAGAGGAAAAGAAAGTTTCAAAGTGCTCTAAAACTCTAAACTTAGTGAATGAACAAAAGGTGCTTCAAGTTCTCCAAGCTATCTATTTATAGAAGAATGAAATGAAGGTGTTTTTGGGGGGAAAAGGCTTCGGCCTTTACAGCCACAAGGAGAGAAGAAATATCTCCTTCAAAGCATGATGACAAGTCTAACTAGGCATGTCCTAAAGTATGGCTAAAAGTAGTTTGTGTAAGTAAGCTTGATTGACAATATAAACTAATATAAATTTTGAATTCCTTTTGAATTTTTTGGGAGAGGAGTGGCGCCACTTTTGGGCAGCCATAGGAGAGAAAATATCTCCTCTAAATCATGGTTTAAAAGGGTGCTTAGGTGTCAGGATTGATTTAGCTTAGGATTAGGGGTTGCTAAGTAAAGGTTTTAGGTAAACTAATTAGGTGATTAGGGTTGTAACACCTTAGATTAGGAGTGGTCTTGTGAGATTTAATGGAGTCAAGACTTCTATGACTAGTGATGTGAGTATGACAACCTTCCTTGGAAATGGGAGCGTGAATAGTGAAAACACTATTCATATATGCTTTCTTTAAAGAAAAAGAACTAGAATTAGGTTTTTAAATTTTCCTTAAGCAATTTTTTGTTCTAATTAACCTCAAATAATTAATTTAGCTCTAGATTAATTATGGAAATTAATTAATCTTTAATTAGAGCCTAATATTGCTTAGGTTTTGCTAAAAACGTCCTTAAGCCCAAAATGCACTAAGCAGGGGAAAATCGTAATTTTTACCAAAAGTTGCCCGGAACCTCCAGGACTAAAACAAACATAGTCCATGCCTTAAAATCATTGTTTTGGACCTCCGAACAAGGTTCAGGTCAAAACAGAACTTAAAACTGTAGGGGTATTTTGGTCATGTATACGCGGAGACCCTAAAAATAGGATTCCTCTGCTTTATTAAACACTCACGCACATATAATCCCCTTCATATATCATATGAACCTTATGGGGATGGCCGAGGTCGGCCGTCCTCGTATTTCGGCAAAAATGACCTCAGGGGCATTTTGGTCATTTAAAAGTTTAGTGAAAATCGGGGCGTTACACAAGGCCTTGGAGGTCCAGTGATGAGGGTGAGATCTAAGGAAGCTAAAGAGGCTCTAAGTAAATTTGGGGTAACTTTATTTAAAGCAGCTTAAGTCTTTAGGAATTGCAGCCCAAGATATTGAATTGCTTAATGCAAATTGAAGGAATAGAAGCTTGAGGGCTGTATTCAATTCAAGCCAATTTCTCCATCTAATTGGTTGAGTCCAAATTGGTGAAATGGAGCATGAAAGGCTGCATCTATGTTTGGCCAATTTGTACCTATATTTTTTTCTTTCTTTTTTTGAATTTAAGCTTGTAATATGGCCCATTTGACCATTCTTAGTTTTTCTTTTTAGTATATGTTAAAATGTGCCGAACATTCTTATTTTTATTATTTTAGTTTACTGATAGAGGTGGGCTAATTATTAAGTTGATTTTTGGCCTTATTGTAATGGACTTGAGTTAGGTCAGGTCTAAGCAAACTTGTAAGGTGTTGCCCATCATCAAAGCCAGACCCTAACTTTTGAAAATGGGAATTCAGAACATATTTACTTTACGTGTGAGACTTGCTCTTTCTTGGTTCTTCATAGAATCTTTGAATTTATCAAGGGTGCTCATCCTTGTGGTGTTCCTAGGCTTATCAATCTCTTGATTGTGGTGCCTTATTCATTCTCTTATGTTCTAGTTATGATTTACGTTTAAATTTTTTTTTCCCAAAAACATCCATTAACCCTCGTCTATATCTCAAGATATACAAATAAGAATTTAGTGACTCTTGATCCTAAATTATTCATTCATATTGGATGATAGTGTAGAGTCTTTACATTTGCATGTGTTAGAGCTTCCTTTTGATCTTACTGTTTCTACACCCATTAGTAAACCTATTAGGATATGCAGATGTTGTTTATATTGTCATTTCATGGTTGATGGTAGATCTCTTGCCATGGATTTGATTTGTTTTCTTATCCATGGTCTAGACATGATTCTTGGCATCCATTGGCATTATGCTAACCATGTGTTATTGGATTGTTACGCAAAGTCTATCATTTTTCCTTTCATTTCTAGTACAACTAGTAAAACTTTAAATCTTTACTTAAATGTTGTTGAGGTTGACTGTTGCCAAAAAAGAAAGTAAAGAACATGTTCTCCTTGCCGCTAGGGAAATAGACATGACGACATACCCATAGTGAGAGACTATCTTGAGGTATTTTCGGATGAGATAATTGAGTTGCCTTTGGTGAGAGAGATAGAGTTCTCTCTATAGAGCTGGTCTTAAGGATATGGCCTATCTTTGTAGCACCCTCTAGGATGTCACCCTTAGAGTTGGCCGAGTTGAAGACTCAATTAGAGCAGATTTTAGAGAAGAAGTTTGTGAGACCTAGTGCATTGTGTAACGCCCCGATTTTCTGTTAAGAGTGGAAATGACCAAAATGCCCCTGAGGTCATTTTCAGCCCGAAATTCCAGGAAAGCCGGTTCGGCAGTACTCGAAGGGCAAACTCAATGTTTGAAGGGGATTAGATGGCTTGTATACTTTCCCGGGATCGAAAATATCGTTTTTCGAGTTTTCGGGTCAAAATAACCAAAACGCCCCTGCGGTGTTTTACCCGTTTGCAAGTGCCGGATGAACCCGAAACTTCTCCAGATGATTTTAAAAGGTGTTTTTATGTAGACTGTGACTTTAGTTTTGGTCCCGGAGGTCCCGGGCAAAATTAGTGCAAAATTGCGGTTTTGCCCCTAGTTTCGTGTTTTTACGCTTAATCGCGTGATTAAGCAAACCTAAGCAATATTAGGCTCTAATCGAAGGTTAATTAATTTCCTTAATTAATCTTGAGTCAAAATAATTTATTAAAGTTGATTAGAACCTAAAAGTGCTTAATTACAACCTAAAATCATATTTTAATTTCAAGACTCCTAGTCATGGAATCTTAAATAGTGTTTTCTCTTTCCAATTCCTTAAATCATGGAATTGTGTTACACATTGTTTATTCATAAATGAGTTTAAAATTCTTTAATGATATATGAGCACTCCTAATCTTGTCATAAAATCCTTAAATCATATTCTTAGTCACCTAAACTTAAGCTTAATTATTCCTAACCTTGTACCTAAGCTAATACACATTTAAACCTACCATTAACACCCAATTAAATGATTAAAACTCACCTCCTCTCTGCTGCCCAAGGCCTGGCCGAAGCTGTCCTCTTCCCATATGCATCACATGTTCAATTTTTCAACACTCCAAGGCCATACCTCAAGTCACATACACTATACCTTGTCATAACTTTCAATCAAGCTTGATTTACTAATTAAAATGGCTCATTTTCTCCATTTATTTGTGGCTAGAAAAGCTCCAGCCATGCATTGTTTCTAGAAGCCTAATTTCATCAAAAATTGATAGGAAATTAATTCACATCAAGCCATACTTTGTAGCATAGCTTCCATACTTCAAACCATGCTTCTATGACACAATCAAAGAGATATTTTCCTCTCCCTTTTCCCTCCAAGACCACACGACCACTCCCGCCGAGATTCACCAGTGGATCGATTCCACCCCTCAGTACTCAGACCAGCAGGAGTAGGTGCATAGGATGGGTAGTAGCTAGTGCACACACGCCACATAGTTGAGGACAAACCTTCTTTTGTATATGAGGTTGTCTACTCTAGGTGCACATGGGTATGGGTGTTGCTTTCATGGTTTCCTTGTACTTTCTTTTATGATTTCCTTGTATTCGCATTTCAGTTGTATTTCATTTTACTATGTACCAAATAGTCCTGCCCCTTTTGGTAGGCACATTATCTATTTATATAATCAGTTGATGTGTCCATGTTATTTATGTGTTTTGTTGTGATTGCACATATGACTTGTATGAATTTCCATTCAAAGAATCATACGTGGCTCTCACTTTGGTTTTAATTCCAAAAAGAAAAATTTTACCCATATTTCCGCTAAGTATTTTCAAGTAAAGAATAAGACCAAGAGCTAATACTCTAAAGATTAACCTAATTACATGCTAGTAGTATTAGGTTAAGATTTAGGGTGTTACATAGGGTGTTACATATATGTAACACCCTAATATTCAACCCAATACTCCTAGAATGTACTGATGTTAAATATTAGTCATTACTTCTTGTTTTTAGTTCATTTTATCGTTTGAAAAGTACTTACTAAAAATACGAGCCAAATTTTTCTTTTTAAAATCTCGATAAAGTAAGAGCCGCGTGTAGCATCTATATCATTGATATAAAATAATGCGGAAATTTAAACATCAAGAAGGCTCCATAATGAACATAACACATCATATATATTTAAACTACCCACCTAAAGGTGAGTTAAGTTGGAATACATAAGGATGAAATACAAATACATAAAAGAGAAATACATAGGAAACGAAATACATCGGAAACGAAATGCATAGAATGCCAACCTACATGGTGCACCTAAGGTAGACAACCTTTACAACAAAAGAAGGTCATCACAACTAGTGAGGAGTGTGTGCACTAAAACTCCAAGAGTCGCCTACGGCTGCTGGACCGGGAATGGGGAAACGTATCTAATCTATGGTCGTAGCACCTCGGGGATAGGTACACCAGATGGTCACACATGACCTCCACGTCTAGGGCGCATGGTCTGTCTCCGTGCCAACCGCGGCTGCGTGACTGTCTCCTCACTCCTCTCTCTCTTATAGGAATATGAGTAGGGGCTGAACTCTCGGAATACACATGTGTAGGCTCGTCCTCAGAGGGGTCCATCTCGGAAAACCTCGAACATGGAATGTAGTCGAGGAAATCTCAAAAGGGCGATCCGGAAGTAGGTGTGTGAAGCCTTCGCTCGAAAGACGGGCGAGCTCGCTAAAAAATCATCTTGTCTCCATAGGGGGAAGTAGGGGTGAAACGATAGCTAGGTACTGGATGGCTGAACGGGCGTCCAACAAAAAGAAAAACTCGGACCACACAACATCCCTCAAAATGATACGATCTGTGCTTTGGATCGTAGTGGAGTTCCCATGTGGGTGTGTCAACGAATAGGACGAAGGTCGCCATTGGAATCTGAAGACGTGACTAAAAGAAAAGGTAGGGGGAGTGAGAATCTTTACTAAAGAAACTCAGTAGGGTTTTCCTCCTATCTAGGTGACATCATCTACGTCTCCAAGAACCTCAGGTTCTTATAAAATAGTGGGCATGTAATAGTTTCAATTATGAATTTCTAAAACATTGATTACGAGGCCCATTCTTTTTAACACATAGCTTGTATTTACATGGATGCATCATACTTCATTATGCTATGCAAGATCTAGCTAACTTATTAGCAAACATGGTAATTGTAAACATGATACATGGCACATAGATCATAAAGCATAAAGCATAAAACATAGAACTTGGTACATTGTACATAGATCATAAAGCATAAAGCATGAAACATAAAACTTGGTACGTGGTACATGGTATATGGTATCTTATCTTGGTTACTTAGGTGACATTAAGACATTTACTTAGCACATGGGGCCACCCTAATTGTTCGCCCTTTTGAGAAACTTCTAGGTTATGAGCTCATACCTCACCAGTCGTCACTAGCACATGGTTCTTATCCCTTTTGAGAAGATTAAGGTCCCGACTTAAAGTACGGGCTAGGGGGCTTGAATCACCTCATTCCCACCTATAGTTTGATGGTTCCAAAGGATCATTTTCTCATAGTTTATGTCACCTTAAGTCTGAGCATATTATAACAAGATGCTACATAATTCATGCATGTCACATATCTCATATAATTTTAACATTGGCATCTCTAAGGTTCTAATAGAACAATAATATGCAATTGATAAATCTATCATCATGTAACATCATATAAGTCATGAGACAACACATAAATTCATCATTCATAGAGAACACATAAATCATTCCCTTAAAAGTAAAAACCCCTAAATCGGGTAACCTCAAACTTCCATATTATTTCCTTATACCTCTAAGGGATTGATTACCTCATTACCACAATTTATTAAGTCCTAGAACCTAATTAATTATGGCTGGACAGCATAGGCAGTAAGCATATTTTGATGAATTACGGTGTTTTAGAAGTTACGTTTTAGGTCCTTTCTCATTACTGACTTTTTCTATGATGCAATAATTAATACCTAAACCAATTATGAGTCATTCTCACCCATCTAAACATGTTATAATATGATTCTACAAAGTCTATCAAGGCTGGAATAGAATATACAATTTCAGTTCCTAAGGAGTTCTAGAAATCACATTTTCAAACTATTAAAGTTACTGAGCATGCCTAATATAACATCCCCTGCTGCTTTATGGATTGACAACTGTCCCCACAAACCAACACGGGTCTTTTCAGCATGCTTTGTCCTCACTCACATGCTTCCTAGGAAAACTTCCCAGGAGGTCATCCATCCCAAAATTACCCCAAGTCAAGCACGCTTAACTGTGGAGTTCTTTCAGTTTAGGCTACCGAAAAGAAGATGCATCTTGTTGATATAGGTAGTACGAATCAATTCATATAAGCCCTCCTCAACTGTATAGTCCCATACCTATATAGTCTTAGGATCCCTCTCATTCGGGTGTGTAATCGGTTCATTGATGTACCCCTCTGCTTAGAGGACCTTGTGAGGAGCTGCTCCTTGTCCGTGCCCTCTTTGCACTGGCAATCACTCCTCGTCCTCATCCCCGGGCGTTACATGCCCACCAGCTTCCGCCTGGTTCGTCCCTGAACCACACCGTACTGGGAGAGGTGCAGGCTCTGATACCATTTGTAACATCCCCTGCTGCTTTATGGATTGACAACTGTCCCCACAAACCAACACAGGTCTTTTCAGCATGCTTTGTCCTCACTCACATGTTTCCTAGGAAAACTTCCCAGGAGGTCACCCATCCCAAAATTACCCAAAGTCAAGCACGCTTAACTGTGGAGTTCTTTCAGTTTAGGCTACCGAAAAGAAGATGCATCTTGTTGATATAGGTAGCACGAATCAATTCATATAAGCCCTCCTCAACTGTATAGTCCCATACCTATATAGTCTTAGGATCCCTCTCATTCGGGTGTGTAATCGGTTTATTGATGTACCCCTCCGCTTAGAGGACCTTGCGAGGAGCCGCTCCTTGTCCGTGCCCTCTTTGCATCGGCGATCACTCCTCGTCCTCGTCCCCGGGCGTTACACCTAAGATGCCTAGAACAATTTTCATACAATTGATAGGTATTTAAACACATATAGACCACCCAAAACAGAATTTAAAGTGCTGGAATACATAAGGCAGAACCAAAATCATAATCATCATATAATGCATAGAGCTTTATTTCTAAAACACATAAATTACTACTTTCTCTTGGAACCTTTTCAAATCTTCTAAAACTCATTTGAAAGCAATTTATTTCATTAGAAATCCTCATAAAATATATAAGGGCAGTAGCTATTTCAAAACAAGTTTGAGAGGGATTTAAATCATAAGAATATACTTGAAACATTTCTTAAGATCAACTAAACTTTAGAAAATTATAAAACATAGGTTTTGGCACTTGTGACTAAATGAAACTCACACCAAGTTCATCATCCTCACATGGCCGAAAATCAAAAGAGTAAAACATATTTATTTCCTAACTTTACTTGAGATACCAAGGGACAAGTCTTTGAGCTCTAACATTTTAAGTGATAACAAGAATATAAACATGCTATGCACTTCATTTTTATCTTTCTTAGAAAGTAAAGTGAGGGCTCAAAATAAATATGAGATGCAACTCATTGTTATCTTAAGTTTAGGTGAGGACTTGAAAAGTAAACATGAAATGCAAAGCTTGAATTTAAACATGATAATGCAAGTTCATTTATTTATCCTTGAGAGTTAGTGATAGCATAAAATAAATATGCTATGCAAAGCATAAATTTAAACATGAATGCTAGTCCATTATGTGTCATAGAGCTCATCCAAGACTTTAAGAGATCAATGTCATAATCTCAATCCCAATCTCATCGTCATAAAGCAAGCTCTAGAGTTCTAAGAACCAAGGTTATAAAGAAATCCCATGGTTCTTTGAACATCATCATCAAGCTTTTAAAGGAATAAACTCAAGAAACAAAACTTCAAAAGGAAAAGAAGTAAGGAACCGAAATCATAAGAAGAAGGAAACATACACCATGTTCTTTATTATGTACCCAAGACCCCTATCTAGAGCAAGGCTCTAGAACATGCCGACCAACTTTAAGGTTGACAAGGGTAGGCCTTGGGCTTATGGAAATCCTTAGAGTTATTTTCTTAAGTTGAAAACTTTAGTGAGATAAGTAATATAGCTAGAAGTTTAAAGAAAGAAAAGCATAAAGCTTTAGAGGTTTCATGAGAGATGAACACATAGCCACCTCTAGAGAACACTCCTCATCAAGCTATCATATACAAGGCCTTGAGGCCAAAAATAAAAAAGAAAGGAGGAGGAAGAAACCAAAAAAGAAACTGTAACATCCCCTGCTGCTTTATGGATTGACGACTGTCCCCACAAACCAACACGGGTCTTTTCAGCATGCTTTGTCCTCACTCACATGCTTCCTAGGAAAACTTCCCAGAAGGTCACCCATCCCAAAATTACCCCAGGTCAAGCACGCTTAACTATGGAGTTCTTTCAGTTTGAGCTACCGAAAAGAAGATGCATCTTGTTGGCGTAGGTAGTACGAATCAATTCATATAAGCCCTCCTCAACTGTATAGTCCCATACCTATACAGTCTCAGGATCCCTCTCATTCGGGTGTGTAATCGGTTCATTCATGTACCCCTCCGCTTAGAGGACCTTGCGAGGAGCCGCTCCTTGTCCGTGCCCTCTTTGCACCGGCAATCACTCCTCGTCCTCGTCCCCGGGCGTTACATGCCCACCAGCTTCCGCTTGGTTCGTCCCCGAACCACACAGTACTGGGAGAGGTGCAGGCTCTGATACCATTTGTAACATCCCCTGCTGCTTTATGGATTGACGATTGTCCCCACAAACGAACACAGGTCTTTTCAGCATGCTTTGTCCTCACTCACATGCTTCCTAGGAAAACTTCCCAGAAGGTCACCCATCCCAAAATTACCCCAGGTCAAGCACGCTTAACTATGGAGTTCTTTCAGTTTGAGCTACCGAAAAGAAGATGCATCTTGTTGGTGTAGGTAGTACGAATCAATTCATATAAGCCCTCCTCAACTGTATAGTCCCATACCTATATAGTCTCAGGATCCCTCTCATTCGGGTGTGTAATCGGTTCATTCATGTACCCCTCCGCTTAGAGGACCTTGCGAGGAGCCGCTCCTTGTCCGTGCCCTCTTTGCACCGGCGATCACTCCCCGTCCTCGTCCCCAGGCATTACAGAAACCAAGAGAAACATCATTTCCTTCTAAAGACAAAGCACTTTAGAATAAAGCAAGAACTTTAAAACAACTCCCTACCAAGTGTGTGTTCTTGAAGATGAAGAAAGGTTTGATCTTAAAGAGAAAACAAGAAGAAATCTCCTTGTAACTTAATGTGTAGCCTCATCCTTGAAGAGAAATGGAGAAAGGAGATGTGTTGGCTTGTGTTTGAGCTTGGAAATGTGTTTGGATGAGGAGTAAATGAAGGTTGGAGGTGGAGGAGGTGGCAGTTTCTCTTGGAAACAAGGAGAAGGAAAGAAACTTTGAGAGAACTCACACTTTCTCAAAACCTCAAACTTAGCAAATGACTCAAAGTGAAGCAAAGCTCACCAAGGCAAGGTATTTATAGAAAATTAAAGCAATGAGGAGTGAGTGGTGGAGGGGGGAAACCGTGTGGGTTTCTTGGCTTGGGGAAGAGAAAAAATCTCTTACAAGATGTCATTCAAGGCATGGTTGATGGTAAGATAGGTATGGGCTAAGACATGTTTCAAAGTGAGGTAATTTCTTGTTGATTTGAGATGAAATAAAGCTTCTAGAAGAGTGAGGGAGGGCTGAATGGTTTTCTTGGTCAAGGAGAAGAGAAAATATCTCTTTGTGTTGTCATTCAATGGTAAGGTTTCAAGTATAGGAGGCATGACTCTTGTAAGAGTTGAATGAAAGCTTGAATGACATAAATCAATTCTTTTTTAATGAAATATTTCTTCTAGAATGGGTGAGGAAGGAAAATATCTCCTTTATTTAGTCATATCAAGAATGGTTGGAAGTATGATCAAGCATAGTGCAAGGTAAGGTGTAGTCATGGTGAAGCATGGTGTGGTGTAACTTGAGGTATGGCTTTGAAGTGATGTTTGAATGACTTGGAAAATAAAATAATTCTTTGACTAGAGTCAAACTCTATTGACTATAGATTAGAGAACAATCACATTTCCTTGATTTAGGGAGATTGAATAGTGGAAACACTATTCTTAGATGCTTTCTTGAAGAAGTAAAACTAGAAATGGGTTTTAAGTTTCCTTAAGCAATTTTATGTCCTAATCAATCTCAAATAATTATTTTAGCTCTAGATTAATTATGGAATTTAATTAATCTTTAATTAGAGCCCAATATTGCTTAGATTTCGTTTTAAAAATGTCGTTAAGCCTTAATGCACTTAAGCAAAGGCAAAATCGTAATTTTTCACAAAAACTGCCCGGGACCGCCGGGACTTAATCAAACATAAATCATGCCTTAAAAACATTATTTTAGACCTTCGGGACAAGTCCGGGTCAAAACAAAACTCAAAACTGCCTTAAATTACTGTAAGGGTATTTTAGTTATTTGTGCGTCGAAACCTCAGAAATGAGATTCTTCTGCTCTATTAAACGTTCAAATACATAGAATCCCCTTCATACTTAATTAAAGCTCTTATAAGGATGGCCGAGGTTAGCTGTCCTCGTGTTCCCGGTAAAATGACCTCAGGGGCATTTCGGTCATTTGCATGTTTAGAGAAAATTGGGGCATTACACCATAGGGAGCCTTGGTGTTGTTTGTCAAGAAAAAGGATGGGAGTATGAAGTTTACATCAACTATCGGCAATTGAATCGAGTGACAGAGAAGAATAAATACCCTTTGCCTAGGATTAATGATGCAATAGTGTTTGAAAGATCGATTTGAGGTTAGGTTATCATCAGATTAAAGTGAGGAATAAGGACATACCCAAGACTGGCTTTAGGACTTAATATGGCTACTTTGAGTTCAAAGTAATGTTGTTTGGTTTGATTAATGCTCCTTCTTTGTTCATGAACTACATGAATAGCCTTTTTAGACCCTATCTAGATCAATTCGTGACTTTTTTATACAGGATATATGCATCTATGCAAAGATGTGTGAGTAGCATGAGTGTCATTTGAAAATCATTTTAGAGATTTTGAAAGAGAAAAAGTTATATACAAAGTTGTTTAAATGTGAATTTTGGTTGGAGTAAGTGAAATTTTAGGACATGTGGTGTTGTAGTGGATCATAGCAAAAGAGATGCTATTATAAACTGGGAGAGACCTGTAACATCCCCAAATTTATAACTACGATAAATATTAATCTTAATTATCGATAGCAAAACCAAGAGAATCTGGACAAATGTTATGAAACACAACAAATAGACTACTTAAGTATGTCTAGAGAAAAATGCATAGAATTACGAAAATGCCATCACTTAGTGGAAATTATGAAAATGCCCTTGCTATGTAAAGGAAATTACCAAACTACCCTTGCCTTATTAAATGACAAAGATACCCTTACTCTATGAATGGAATTACAAGAATACCACTATCATTGTCTAATTACAAAAATATCCTTGTCTTAGTTAAAGAAATTACTACAATGCCATTTGCACAAATCCCTACACTTGTCTTTAGACAAGAATGAATCTAAGCCATTGGATTAAAATGATAACACAATAATTTAACCACATACATCATACACATTTCTGAATCACATACATGCACTAAAGGTTAGAAAATCTCCACTAACATCTTTGCACAAAACATGGAGACATGTTTGCACAAAACATGGAGCATTTTCATCCAACATGTTTGCACAAAACATGGAAACATGTTTGCACAAAACATGGAGCATTTTCATCCAACATGTTTGCATAAAACATGGAAACATGTTTGCACAAAACAAGGAGCATTTTCATCCCAAAATTCAGCTAACATGTTTCCATAAATCATACTCCAAGTGCTTTCCTTCTTCTGTTTTTTCTCTAATCTTTCCACTATAAATACTCCTCAAACTCTCTTCAATTCAAAAACTCCCTAAGTGTTCTTTCTTTCTTATTCTATCATTCTTCTTATGTTCTTCAAAGACTTCTCTTGATCCTCTAAACTTCATCCAAACACTTAAATCCTAAGTCCGAACTTTCACTAGCCCTCACAAGAGTTACAATCTTTAACTCTAGTGAGAAATATTTTCTTAAGCACTCAAGTTCTAGAGCCAAGATTCAAGGAGGGTCATCCACTCCAAAGACTCTTGTTCAAAGCTTAAGGAAGAAGAGAAGGACCCTTTTTAGACCCTACACAAGAGGTAGGAGCTTCATCTTTAATTGTTCAAGCATTGTTGGCTTCTAACCTTGATAGAATGCCTCAAGTTTGAGTTATTGTCAAAAGTTTTGAATGATTATTTGAAAAATATATTTTTAGAAATATGACATGTTCTATTATGTTATGAGTACTCTTATGATATTATCAAACTCAAATATAACTTGACAAGATTGTATGTGAAACCTGATTTAATAAAGGTAACTTAAGACATGAAAATGATAGGTGTTGGAATTTCTAGTTGTTTCTGGCAGCAGGTACTTCGAAAGTTACTGTTCATAAAATATGAAGCTTCCCGAAATTAAAATACTTTTACTATAAACTAGACTCATTATAGAACACTCTCCAAAAAGAATCACCCAAAACGGAGTTTTCTAGCTCAAGATATAATTTTTTAAAGTAGAGCCTAAGACTGAAACTTTAAATTTGACCTTGTAGTAGTAAAATAGGTGTAACTCACTCTAGAAAAATGCAAATGGACTGATTTCAACTCTTTTGGAGAGCTAACACATATAGGAATACACCCATGTATGTTATGTATAAAGCTTTGTACCATGTAATTACAGAATGAGAAATAAATTTCGGAATAGTGTACTGTGAAAGTGCAGTTTGGAAAGGTTCTGGCTAAGGAAAGACTTGGTATTTAAGCGTGTCCATTGTGACCGACCTCTCTTTCCTGGGAACCCTCCTATGCATAGTTTACAGTTGATTTACATTATTCCAAAGATGTAAATGCTAAAATTTGATGAGTTAGGAATTTGGAACTACCTTTACTAAGCTGAAATAACAAGTATACAGAGAATTATAAACTTTCTTCTAAAAGATGTCAAAACTATAAATAAAAGAATCAAGTCTTGTAAAGAGAGAATTTTAAGAATTTAAGTAGAATAATAATCTTCAAGAGTTATATGAAAGTCATAATAAAAATATATAAAGAACCTATAATAATATTTTGAAGTGCATTAATGTATTAATGGAATGCTAAGAGTACAAAGAACACTAAGAGAAAAAGATAATACTAAGACATCCATTACCTCTTACGAACACTAGGAACTCAACTTGATAACTTTGGTTGGTTAATATGAATCATTTATGAAAGTGTTTACTATGAGATTTACATGATATTGTCCATGTTTTATGAAGTGATTTATAGTAATGTGAATGTATGGTGATGAATTATGAAATGATGAGGATGAATGATTGATTGCCCAGGATTTATTGTGATTACATGATAATATGCATACATTCATTTTCAAAAGAAATAATAAAAGTAAAGTTTGAAAAAGTAGCAATGAAAGTCTGGAAAAGTGGACTTGAGCTAAACTCACGGCTTAACCCCCTAAACTATTGAGATCATGGCAACGGAAAGGAAACCAAAAAAGGTTGTGGCGACGGCCACGGTATGAGCTCATTACCCTTTTAGGGTGGTCTAAGGCATTGATGCATTCATCCCGTGAGTAATTAAGAAATATGTTGATCACTAAACAAGGGAATGTTGAGGATGAGTAATCATGAAATGCATGCAGCTCCTAAATGATTATTTCTTATTAGTGGTTTTACATGATATGCTTATATGTATGCTTGATGAAATACTGAATGGATATTTCTTCTAATGTTCAAGATTAGTTTAAAAGTAACTGCACTTCGGCTAATCACATTTGTGAAAGTTTGATAATTGAATCCTTATCTGTTCACCTTTTTATAATAAACCCGAAGTGACTGGGACGACAACGATGACACTTTTAGTACAAGTAGGAACTCCTACTAAGAAATCATGTATTTCTCACTCCTATGTTTATTTTCCGTTGTCGTTACCAGAGACAGACGTGTCCACCTAAAGCAACGAAGCTGTAGCTGAGGAAGGAGGTAGCACGTGAAGATTTCAAACCGTTCAAGTAGGAGCATTCCGAGCTTTAGTTACATTATAGTTTGTGAGAAACAATTAGTAATAGTAGAACTTATATTGTTATTTGTAATAACTTATCAGTATGATATATGCCTTGTTGTGACTTATGTATTAAGTGATTATATTCCAGTTTATGTGATAATAGTTCTACACTTAGTCTCTTATTCCGCTTATTTAATTAAGCAATGTAACTTGATTATTATCTATAAAAGCGCTATGTATTTCACTTCTCGTTACAGGCTTAAGTTTTCAAAAAATTAATTTATTTAAAGAAAAAAAAACTTCCACTATTTTTCTAAGTTAATTTCAAAAGAAAATAAATACAAGGCAAAAGTGACAACTAATAGAATCCAAATGTGAACTTAAGCACAGTGGGGTTCTATTAGGGTGTTACATTATGGTATCAGAGCAGTTCATCCTATTTAAGCCTGAGGAATGGACTGACTATGCTTCTGTCTATGATATCATGCTATTAATCTTATCTGTATGATGGGATATAGGATTTAGAAATGCATGATCGTCTTGTGATACTGCCATAGTTGCTACCATGCTTAGCTATAGTATTGAGCCTGATCAACTCGATGACTGTTGTTTGGTGTGTCTAGGAACTAATGGCAGCAAACAGACGTACGCATGGGGCACGCGGTGGAGGTAATCGTGATGAACTGGCAAATGCACTCCAGGAGATGGCTAGGGCTATGCAAGCACAAGCAACAGTGATGATGGAGCAGATGAATAGGTGGTCAGAGGAGTCAGTTGAGAATCAAGAATATGGAAAATTCTCAGAATTCAAGAGGGCTGGACCTCCAGAATTCAAAGGGACAACTAACCCCAAAAAAGCTGACATATGGATTCAAGAGATGGAGAAGGTTTTCTCAGTGGTAGAATGCTCTGATGAACAAAAGGTGGCATTCTCTACTTATATGCTGAAAGGAGAGGCTGCCGCGTGGTGGAACGGTGCAAAGGGCTTGCTTGAAAATGCTGACATACAGATTACGTGGGAGGTCTTCTATGCCACGTTCCATAAGAAATATTTTCCAGATCCGGTTAAGAAGGCAAAGGAAGTAGAATTTCTATTGCTGACATAGGGAAATCGAAGTGTGGCTGAGTACACAGCTAAGTTTGAAGAACTGATCAAACACTCAACTAGCTACCAAAGGGATCCCAACGAGGCTTGGAAATGCATGAAATATGAGAGTGGTTTAAGGCCAGACATTTTGGCATCTGTGGCTCCACTGGAGGTCACTGACTATGCATCTTTAGTCTGAAAAGCCAAGTGGCTGAGAGTTGCAATCGCCAGCTAGTTGCCCACCGAGTTGAAGAGAATAGGAAGAGGTCTGCTCAACAAGGTCACCGAGGGTTCCCACCCCCTTACAAGAAACCCTACCAAGGAGGTGGATTTAAAGGGAAACAACCCCAACACCCTATGATGAATCAACCTAAGATACAAGCTGTTAATCGACCTAGGATGGCTGCTGTCCCTGAACCTATGACTAGACCCCTTTGTGCCACTTGTGGAAAGATACATGGAGGGGAATGCAGATTTGGTAAGAATGTTTGTTATCGGTGTGGACAGGCTGGACACTATTCTAGAGAGTGCCTAAAGTTCAATCAGTCCTCTACACTTAAGCCTAAGGCACAGGGACGCGTGTTTGCTATCACTACTGAGATGCCCTCAGAATCCGATGATCTGATTCAAGGTAAGTGTATAATTAATGGAAAACCCTTAATTGTATTGTTTGATTCTGGCGCAACACATTCATTCATTTCATATGATTGTGCTAATAAGTTGAGGTTGTATATATCTGACTTAAAAATCATCGTAGTTGTCTCTACACCCTCTATAAATACTGTTAGAACTGATCAAGCCTGCCTAAATTGTGAATTTGAGGTAGCTGATAGGATTTTTCATCATGATTTAGTTTGTCTACCCTTGTCTAGTTTTGATGTAATCTTGGGCATGGATTGGCTTTCGGCTAACCGTGTGTTACTACATTGTGCAAATAAGTCACTCGTATTTCTTCCCAAACCATCTTTACCCAATCCCTCTAAACTTGATAGAAAGGTACGACTATACCTAAACTCCATTATCATGGGGGATAGTAGGAATGAAGAGCGAGGATATGTTTTCCTGATGACAAGTGAGAGGGAAGTGGAGCAAGCTCTAGAAAAGATCCTTGTAGTAAAGGAATTCTCAGATGTTTTTCCTGATGACATACCTGAATTTCCTCCAAAAAGGGAGATTAAGTTTTCTATAGATTTGGTACCGGGAACGGGACCCATATCTATAGCTCCTTATAGGATGCCACTGGCCGAGTTAACAGAATTGAAGAAGCAATTAGAGAAGCTACTAGAGAAGAAATTCATTAGGCCTAGTGCTTCACCATGGGGAGCTCCAGTGCTATTTGTCAAGAAGAAGGATGGGAGCTTGCGGTTATGTGTGGATTATAGGCAGCTAAACCAAGTGGCCATAAAGAATAAATACCCTTTGCCTAGAATAGATGACCTCATGGACCAATTAAGAGGAGCCCAAGTGTTTTCCAAGATAGATCTGCGATCAGGATACCACCAGATTCGAGTGAAGGAGGAGGACATACCAAAGACAGCCTTTAGGACTAGATATGGACATTATGAGTTTAATGTGATGTCATTTGGGTTAACCAATGCACCGGCAGTGTTTATGGACTACATGAATAGGATATTTAGACCATACTTGGACAAGTTTGTAATAGTGTTCATCGATGACATTCTAGTTTACTCTAGAACTGAAGAAGAGCACGAAGAACACTTACGAGTGGTGTTGGAGGTGTTGAGGAACAAGAAACTTTATGCAAAGTTGTCCAAGTGTGAATTTTGGATGAAGGAAGTTAAGTTCTTAGGTCATGTAGTGTCACATGGGGGAATAGCAGTAGACCCAAGTAAGATAGAAGTGGTGCAACAATGGGAAACCCCTACCACTGTAAAGGAGATTAGGAGTTTTCTAGGCCTAGCCGGTTACTACCGAAGGTTCATTAGAGGTTTTTCCCAAATTACCTTACCCCTCACCAAGCTAACAAGGAAGAATTCAGCTTTTATATGGAGCCCAGAATGTGAAGAAAGTTTCCAAGAACTAAAGAAGAAGTTGACCACTACCCCTATCCTAATCCTACCTGACCCAAAAGAAAAATTTGAGGTGTATTGTGATGCCTCGGGAAGAGGACTAGGATGTGTTTTGATGCAAAATAGGAATGTAGTAGCCTATGCCTCTAGACAACTCAAACCCCATGAAGTTAATTACCCAACCCATGACTTAGAGCTAGCGGCTATTGTCTTTGCCTTAAAAATCTAGAGACATCATCTTTATGGTGTAACATCCCCAAATTTATAACTAAGAATCTTAATTATCGATAGCAAAACCAAGAGAATCTGGACAAATGTTATGAAACACAACAAATAGACTACTTAACTATGTCTAGAGAAAAATGCAAAGAATTACGAAAATGCCATCACTTAGTGGAAATTACGAAAATGCCCTTGCTATGTAAAGGAAATTACCAAACTACCCTTGCCTTATTAAATGACAAAGATACCCTTACTCTATGAATGGAATTACAAGAATACCACTATCATTGTCTAATTACAAAAATATCCTTGTCTTAGTTAAAGAAATTACTACAACGCCATTTACACAAATCCCTAGACTTGTCTTTAGACAAGAATGAATCTAAGCCATTGGATTAAGATGATAACACAATAATTTAACCACATACATCATACACATTTCTGAATCACATACATGCACTAAAGGTTAGAAAATATCCACTAACATCTTTGCACAAAACATGGAAACGTGTTTGCACAAAACATGGAAACGTGTTTGCACAAAACATGGAAACGTGTTTGCATAAAACATGGAGTATTTTCATCCAACATGTTTGCATAAAACATGGAAACGTGTTTGCACAAAACATGGAAACGTGTTTGCACAAAACAAGGAGCATTTTCATCCCAAAATTCAGCCAACATGTTTCCATAAATCATGCTCCAAGTGCTTTCCATCTTCTGTTTTTTTTCTCTAATCTTTCCACTATAAATACTCCTCAAACTCTCTTCAATTCAGAAACTCCCTAAGTGTTCTTTCTTTCTTATTCTATCATTCTTCTTATGTTCTTCAAAAACTTCTCTTGATCCTCTAAACTTCATCCAAACACTTCAATCCTAAGTCCAAACTTTCACTAGCCCTCACAAGAGTTACAATCTTTAACTCTAGTGAGAAATATTTTCTTAAGCATTCAAGTTCTAGAGCCAAGATTCAAGGAGGGTCATCCACTCCAAAGACTCTTGTTCAAGCTTAAAGAAGAAGAGAAGGACCCTTTTAGACCCTACACAAGAGGTAGGAGCTTCATCTTTAATTGTTCAAGCATTGTTGGCTTCTAACCTTGATAGAATGCCTCAAGTTTGAGTTATTGTCAAAAGTTTTAAATGATTATTTGAAAAATATATTTTTAGAAATATGACATGTTCTATTTTGTTATGAGTACCTTTATGATGTTATCAAACTCAAATATAACTTGAAAAGATTGTATGTGAAACCTGATTTAATAAAGGTAACTTAAGACATGAAAATGGTAGGTGCTGGAAATTCTAGTTGTTTCTGGCAGCAGGTACTTCGAAAGCTACTGTTCATAAAATATTAAGTATCTCGAAATTAAAATAATTTTACTATAAACTAGACTCATTATAGAACACTCTCCAAAAAGAATCACCTAAAACGGAGTTTTCTAGCTCAAGATATAAATTTTTAAAGTAGAGCCTAAGACTGAAACTTTAAATCTGACCTTGTAGTAGTAAAATAGATGTAACTCACTCTAGAAAAATGGAAATGGACTGATTTCAACTTTGTTGGAGAGCTAACACATATAGGAATACACCCATGTATGTTATGTATAAAGATTTGTACCACGTAAATACAGAATGAGAAATAAATTTCGGGATAGTGTACTGTGAAAGTGCAGTTTGGAAAGGTTCTGGCTAAGGAAAGACTTGGTATTTAAGCATGTCCATTGTGACCCACCTCTCTTTCCTGGGAACCCTCCTATGCATGGTTTACAGTTGATTTACACTATTCCAAAGATGTAAATGCTAAAATTTGATGAGTTAGGAATTTGGAACTACCTTTACTAAGCTGAGATAACAAGTATACAGAGAATTATAAACTTTCTTCTAAAAGATGTCAAAACTATAAATAAAAGAATCAAGTCTTGTAAAGAGAGAATTTTAAGAATTTAAGTAGAATAATAATCTCCAAGAGTTATATGAAAGTCATAATAAAAATATATAAGGAACCTATAATAATATTTTGAAGTGCATTAATGTATTAATGGAATGCTAAGAGTACAAAGAACACTAAGAGAAAAAGATAATACTAAGACATCCATTACCTCTTACGAACACTAGGAACTCAACTTGATAACTTTGGTTAGTTAATATGAATTATCTATGAAAGTGTTTACTATGAGATTTATATGATATTGTCCATGTTTTATGAAGTGATTTATAGTAATGTGAATGTATGGTGATGAATTATGAAATGATGAGGATGAATGATTAATTGCCCAGGGTTTATTGTGATTACATGATAATATGCATACATTCATTTTCCAAAAGAAATAATAAAAGTAAAGTTTGAAAAAGTAGCAATGAAAGTCTGGAAAAGTGGACTTGAGCTAAACTCACGGCTTAACCCCCTAAACCGTTGAGATCACGACAACGGAATGAAAACCAAAAAGGTTATGGCGACGGCCATGGTATGAGCTCATTACCCTTTTAGGGTGGTCTAAGGCATTGATGCATTCATCCCGTGAGTAATTAAGAAATATGTTGATGAAATAAATGAAAGATGATGATCCCTAAACAAGTGAATGTTGAGGATGAGTAATCATGAAATGCATGCAGCTCCTAAATGATTACTGCTTATTAGTGGTTTTACATGATATGCTTATATGTATGCTTGATGAAATACTGAATGAATATTTCTGCTAATGTTCAAGATTAGTTTAAAAGTAACTGCACTTCGGCTAATCACGTTTGTGAAAGTTTGATAATTGAATCCTTACCTGTTCACCTTTTTATAATAAACCCGAAGTGACTGGGACGACAATGATGACACTTTTAGTACAAGTAGGAACTCCTACTGAGAAATCATGTATTTCTCACTCCTATGTTTATTTTCCGTTGTCGTTACCAGAGACAGATGTGTCCACCTGAAGCAACGAGGCCATAGCTGAGGAAGGAGGTAGCACATGAAGATTTCAAACCGTTCAAGTAGGAGCATTCCGAGCTTTAGTTACATTATAGTTTGTGAGAAACAATTAGTAATAGTAGAACTTATATTGTTATTTGTAATAACTTATCAGTATGATATATGCCCTATTGTGACTTATGTATTAAGTGATTATATTCCAGTTTATGCGATAATTGTTCTACACTTAGTCTTTTATTCCGCTTATTTAATTAAGTGCACAATGTAACTTGATTATTATCTATAAAAGCGCTATGTATTTCACTTCTCGTTACAGGCTTAAGTTTTCAAAAAAATTAATTTATTTAAAAAAGAAAAAAAAAAACTTCCATTATTTTTCTAAGTTAATTTCAAAAGAAAATTAATACAAGGCATAAGTGACAACTAATAGAATCCAAATGTGAACTTAAGCACAGTGGGGTTCTATTAGGGTGTTACATATGGTGTAAGGTTTGAAGTCTTTTCTGTCCACAAAAGTCTGAAATACCTCTTCAACCAAAAGGAACTCAATATGAGACAAAGGCGTTGGATGGAGTTTCTCAAGGACTATGACTTTGGGTTGAACTACCACCCAGGAAAGGCAAATGTGGTAGCAGACGCTTTGAGTCGTAAGTCCTTGCATGCCGCTTGGCTCATGGTGAAAGAAAATGAGCTGATAGAAGATTTTAGGAACCTCAACTTAGGATATAGGGGACTTGCAACAAATTTGGTTAAGCCAGCTAAGTGTAACCAGTAGCTTTAAGGATCAAATAATTCAAGCCCAAAGGGAAGATGAGGATTTCCTTAGAACCTTAACCCTTGTCGAAGCAGGAAAGTTGAAAGAGTTTGTCCAGGATAAGGAAGGAGTGTGGAGATACCAAGGGAGAATCTGTGTACCTGCAAAAGAAGGACTGAGAGCTAGCATTTTGGAAGAAGCCCACAAGAGTCAATTTAGTGTACACCCGGTATAACCAAGATGTACCATGACCTAAAAAGATGTTACTGTGGCCAAAGATGAAAGCAGATATAGCAAATATAGTGCAAAAATGTTTGGTATGCCAAAAGTGAAGATAGAGCATCAAAAACCCTCCGGAGTGCTGCAACCTCTCGAAATCCCCGAATGGAAGTGGGAAGGAATATCCATGGATTTCGTGATGGGATTGCCAAGAACGCCTACCGGACATGACTCCATATGGGTAATTGTGGATAGATTGACCAAATCTGCTCACTTTTTACCCATTAGAGCAAATTACCCTTTGGGAAAGTTAGCTCAGCTATACATCCAAGAGATAATAAGGCTCCATGGAGTACCCAAAACCATTGTCTCAGATAGGGATCCAAGGTTCACCTCAAGATTTTGGGGAGTTTTGCAAAAGGCGTTTGGTTCAAGGTTGTGTCTAAGCACTGCCTATCACCCTCAAACAGATGGACAATCAGAAAGAACAATTCAAACCCTTGAGGATATGCTAAGAGCATGTGTCTTAGACCAGCCAAAAAGTTAGGACAAACAGCTTCCATTGATTGAGTTTGCATATAATAATAGTTACCACACTAGCATTGGGATGGCACCCTATGAGGCTTTGTATGGTAGAAAGTGTCAATCACCACTTTGTTGGTGTGACCCGGGAGAGCAAAGTATTTTGGGCCCTGATTTGGTAGAAGAGACAACCAAACAAATGAGGAGAATTAGGGAAAGAATCCTCACTGCTCAAAGTAGGCAGAAGAGCTATGCTGACAAGAGAAGGAAACCTCTCGAATTTCAAGAAGGAGAACACATATTCTTGCGAATTACTCCTACCACAGGTATAGGTCGTGCAATGAAAGTCAAAAAGCTAAGCCCTAGATTCTTAGGACCCTTCCAAATCCTCAAAAAGGTAGGTCCCTCCGCCTACCAAATTGCATTACCTCCAAATTTGTCTAACCTACACAATGTTTTTCATGTGTCCCAATTGAGAAAGTATCAGTCAGACCCCAGTCATGTGTTTGAGCCAGAAACTATACAATTAAAAGATGACTTAACTTTTGAATTACCACCGATGAGGATCGTGGATCATGGCATCAAGCAGCTGAGAAACAAATCTGTATCTCTGGTCCGAGTAGCTTGGGGACAAGATGGAATGGAAAAGCACACATGGGAGCTCGAGGAAGATATGTGAAAAGAATTTCCGAACCTATTCACAGGTATCAAATTTTGAGGGCAAAATTTTTAATAAGAAGGGGAGAAATGTAACATCCCCAAATTTATAACTAAGATAAATATTAATCTTAATTATCGATAGCAAAACCAAGAGAATCTGGACAAATGTTATGAAACACAATAAATAGACTACTTAAGTATGTCTAGAGAAAAATGCAAAGAATTACGAAAATGCCATCACTTAGTGGAAATTACGAAAATGCCCTTGCTATGTAAAGGAAATTACCAAACTACCCTTGCCTTATTAAATGACAAAGATACCCTTACTCTATGAATGGAATTACAAGAATACCACTATCATTGTCTAATTACAAAAATAACCTTGTCTTAGTTAAAGAAATTACTACAATGCCATTTGCACAAATCCCTACACTTGTCTTTAGACAAGAGTGAATCTAAGCCATTGGATTAAGATGATAACACAATAATTTAACCACATACATCATACACATTTCTGAATCACATACATGCACTAAAGGTTAGAAAATCTCCACTAACATCTTTGCACAAAACAAGGAAACTTGTTTGCACAAAACATGGAGCATTTTCATCCAACATGTTTGCACAAAACATGGAAACATGTTTGCACAAAACATGGAGCATTTTCATCCAACATGTTTGCATAAAACATGGAAACATGTTTGCACAAAACAAGGAGCATTTTCATCCCAAAATTCAGCCAACATGTTTCCATAAATCATGCTCCAAGTGCTTTCCTTCTTCTGTTTTTTCTCTCTAATCTTTCCACTATATATACTCCTCAAACTCTCTTCAATTCAGAAACTCCCTAAGTGTTCTTTCTTTCTTATTCTATCATTCTTCTTAGACTTCTCTTGATCCTCTAAACTTCATCCAAACACTTAAATCCTAAGTCCAAACTTTCACTAGCCCTCACAAGAGTTACAATCTTTAACTCTAGTGAGAAATATTTTCTTAAGCACTCAAGTTCTAGAGCCAAGATTCAAGGAGGGTCATCCACTCCAAGGACTCTTGTTCAAGCTTAAGGAAGAAGAGAAGGACCCTTTTTTAGACCCTACACAAGAGGTAGGAGCCCTCACTTTGGTTGTGTAAGCCATGATGACATCTAACCTTGCTCATGGTTAGGATGCCATCAAGCTTATGTTTGTTGATAAAAATGTTTCAAGGGGATATTGTATAAATATTTTGTGAAACCCCTTGTTCCATTCTGCTTCCAAAGTGATATTATGTTGCTTTCATGCTCAAATGATGCTTGAAATATGTTGTGTGATCCTTGTGTTAAAATAAGTGACATAAAACATGAAAATGGTAAGTGCTGGATTTTTGGCTATTTCTTGCAGTAGGTGTTCCGAAATATAATACTCATAAAATATGAAGTATTTTGAAATAAAAATATTTTTACCATAAACTAGACGCATCATAAAACACTCTCCAAAAAGAATCACCTAAAACGGAGTTTTCTAGCTCAAGATATAAATTTTTAAAATAGAGCCTAAGACTAAAACTTTAAATCTGACCTTGTAGTAGTAAAATAGGTGTAACTCACTCTAGAAAAATGCAAATGGACTGAGTTCAACTTTGTTGGAGAGCTAACACATATAGGAATACACCCATGTATGTTATGTATAAAGCTTTATACTACGTAAATACAGAATGAGAAATAAATTTCGGGATAGTGTATTGTGAAAGTGCAGTTTGGAAAGGTTCTGGCTAAGGAAAGACTTGGTATTTAAGCATGTCCATTGTGACCCACCTCTCTTTCCTGGGAACCGTCCTATGCATGGTTTACAATTGATTTACACTATTCCAAAGATGTAAATGCTAAAATTTGATGAGTTAGGAATTTGGAACTACCTTTACTAAGCTGAGATAACAAGTATACAGAGAATTATAAACTTTCTTCTAAAAGATGTCAAAACTATAAATAAAAGAATCAAGTCTAGTAAAGAGAGAATTTTAAGAGTTTAAGTAGAATAATAATCTTCAAGAGTTATATGAAAACCATAACAAAAATATATAAAGAACCTATAATAATATTTTGAAGTGCATTAATGTATTAATGGAATTCTAAGAGTACAAAGAACACTAAGAGAAAAAAATAATACTAAGACATTCATTACCTCTTACGAACACTAGGAACTCAACTTGATAACTTTGGTTGCTTAAAATGAATCATTTATGAAAATGTTTACTATGAGATTTACATGATATTATCCATGTTTCATGAAGTGAATTATAGTAAAGTGAATGTATGGTGATGAGTTATGAAATGATGAAGATGAATGATTGATTGCCCATGATTTATTGTGATTACATGATGATATGCATAGATTCATTTTCAAAGGAAATAATAAAAGTAAAGTTTGAAAAAGTAGCAATGAAAGTCTGGAAAAGTGGACTTGAGCTAAACTCACGGCTTAACCCCCTAAACCGTTGAGATCACGGCAACGGAAAGGAAACCAAAAAGGTTGTGGCGACGGCCACGGTATGAGCTCATTACCCTTTTAGGGTGGTCTAAGGCATTGATGCATTCATCCCGTGAGTAATTAAGAAATATGTTGATCACTAAACAAGTGAATGTTGAGGATGAGGAATCATGAAATGCATGCAGCTCCTAAATGATTATTGCTTATTAGTGGTTTTACATGATATGCTTATATGTATGCTTGATGAAATACTGAATGGATATTTCTGCTAATGTTCAAGATTAGTTTAAAAGTAACTGCACTTCGGCTAATCACGTTTGTGAAAGTTTGATAATTGAATCCTTATTTGTTCACCTTTTTATAATAAACCCGAAGTGACTGGGACGACAACGATGACACTTTTAGTACAAGTAGGAACTCCTACTGAGAAATCATGTATTTCTCACTCCTATGTTTATTTTCCGTTGTCGTTACCAGAGACAGACGTGTCCACCTAAAGCAACGAAGCAGTAGCTGAGGAAGGAGGTAGCACGTGAAGATTTCAAACCGTTCAAGTAGGAGCATTCCGAGCTTTAGTTACATTATAGTTTGTGAGAAACAATTAGTAATAGTAGAACTTATATTGTTATTTGTAATAACTTATCAGTATAATATATGCCCTGTTGTGACTTATGTATTAAGTGATTATATTCCAGTTTATGTGATAATAGTTCTACACTTAGTCTCTTATTCCGCTTATTTAATTAAGTGCGCAATGTAACTTGATTATTATCTATAAAAGCGCTATGTATTTCACTTCTCGTTACAGGCTTAAGTTTTCAAAAAATTAATTTATTTAAAGAAAAAAAAAACCTCCACTATTTTTCTAAGTTAATTTCAAAAGAAAATAAATACAAGGCAAAAGTGACAACTAATAGAATCCAAATGTGAACTTAAGCACAGTGGGGTTCTATTAGGGTGTTACAAAATCTCCACTAACATCTTTGCACAAAACATGGAGACATGTTTGCACAAAACATGGAGCATTTTCATCCAACATGTTTGCACAAAACATGGAGCATTTTCATCCAAAATGTTTGCATAAAACATGGAAACATGTTTGCACAAAACAAGGAGTATTTTCATCCCAAAATTCAGCTAACATGTTTCCATAAATCATGCTCCAAGTGCTTTCCTTCTTCTGTTTTTTCTCTAATCTTTCCACTATAAATACTCCTCAAACTCTCTTCAATTCAAAAACTCCCTAAGTGTTCTTTCTTTCTTATTCTATCATTCTTCTTATGTTCTTCAAAGACTTCTCTTGATCCTCTAAACTTCATCCAAACACTTAAATCCTAAGTCCAAACTTTCACTAGCCCTCACAAGAGTTACAATCTTTAACTCTAGTGAGAAATATTTTCTTAAGCACTCAAGTTCTAGAGCCAAGATTCAAGGAGGGTCATCCACTCCAAAGACTCTTGTTCAAAGCTTAAGGAAGAAGAGAAGGACCCTTTTTAGACCCTACACAAGAGGTAGGAGCTTCATCTTTAATTGTTCAAGCATTGTTGGCTTCTAACCTTGATAGAATGCCTCAAGTTTGAGTTATTGTCAAAAGTTTTGAATGATTATTTGAAAAATATATTTTTAGAAATATGACATGTTCTATTATGTTATGAGTACTCTTATGATATTATCAAACTCAAATATAACTTGACAAGATTGTATGTGAAACCTGATTTAATAAAGGTAACTTAAGACATGAAAATGATAGGTGCTGGAATTTCTAGTTGTTTCTGGCAGCAGGTACTTCGAAAGTTACTGTTCATAAAATATGAAGCGTCTCGAAATTAAAATAATTTTACTATAAACTAGACTCATTATAGAACACTCTCCAAAAAGAATCACCCAAAACGGAGTTTTCTAGCTCAAGATATAATTTTTTAAAGTAGAGCCTAAGACTGAAACTTTAAATTTGACCTTGTAGTAGTAAAATAGGTGTAACTCACTCTAGAAAAATGCAGATGGACTGATTTCAACTTTTTTGGAGAGCTAACACATATAGGAATACACCCATGTATGTTATGTATAAAGCTTTGTACCATGTAATTACAGAATGAGAAATAAATTTCGGAATAGTGTACTGTGAAAGTGCAGTTTGGAAAGGTTCTGGCTAAGGAAAGACTTGGTATTTAAGCGTGTCCATTGTGACCGACCTCTCTTTCCTGGGAACCCTCCTATGCATGGTTTACAGTTGATTTACACTATTCCAAAGATGTAAATGCTAAAATTTGATGAGTTAGGAATTTGGAACTACCTTTACTAAGCTGAGATAACAAGTATACAGAGAATTATAAACTTTCTTCTAAAAGATGTCAAAACTATAAATAAAAGAATCAAGTCTTGTAAAGAGAGAATTTTAAGAATTTAAGTAGAATAATAATCTTCAAGAGTTATATGAAAGTCATAATAAAAATATATAAAGAACCTATAATAATATTTTGAAGTGCATTAATGTATTAATGGAATGCTAAGAGTACAAAGAACACTAAGAGAAAAGATAATACTAAGACATCCATTACCTCTTACGAACACTAGGAACTCAACTTGATAACTTTGGTTGGTTAATATGAATCATCTATGGAAGTGTTTACTGTGAGATTTACATGATATTGTCCATGTTTTATGAAGTGATTTATAGTAATGTGAATGTATGGTGATGAATTATGAAATGATGAGGATGAATGATTAATTGCCCAGGATTTATTGTGATTACATGATAATATGCATACATTCATTTTCAAAAGAAATAATAAAAGTAAAGTTTGAAAAAGTAGCAATGAAAGTCTAGAAAAGTGGACTTGAGCTAAACTCACGGCTTAACCCCCTAAACTGTTGAGATCACGGCAACGGAAAGGAAACCAAAAAAGGTTGTGGCGACGGCCACGGTATGAGCTCATTACCCTTTTAGGGTGGTCTAAGGCATTGATGCATTCATCCCGTGAGTAATTAAGAAATATGTTGATCACTAAACAAGTGAATGTTGAGGATGAGTAATCATGAAATGCATGCAGCTCCTAAATGATTATTTCTTATTAGTGGTTTTACATGATATGCTTATATGTATGCTTGATGAAATACTGAATGGATATTTCTGCTAATGTTCAAGATTAGTTTAAAAGTAACTGCACTTCGGCTAATCACATTTGTGAAAGTTTGATAATTGAATCCTTATCTGTTCACCTTTTTATAATAAACCCGAAGTGACTGGGACGACAACGATGACACTTTTAGTACAAGTAGGAACTCCTACTGAGAAATCATATATTTCTCACTCCTATGTTTATTTTCCGTTGTCGTTACCAGAGACAGACGTGTCCACCTAAAGCAACGAAGTCAGAGGCGAGGAAGGAGGTAGCACGTGAAGATTTCAAACCGTTCAAGTAGGAGCATTCCGAGCTTTAGTTACATTATAGTTTGTGAGAAACAATTAGTAATAGTAGAACTTATATTGTTATTTGTAATAACTTATCAGTATGATATATGCCCTGTTGTGACTTATGTATTAAGTGATTATATTCCAGTTTATGTGATAATAGTTCTACACTTAGTCTCTTATTCCGCTTATTTAATTAAGTGCACAATGTAACTTGATTATTATCTATAAAAGCGCTATGTATTTCACTTCTCATTACAGGCTTAAGTTTTCAAAAAATTAATTTATTTAAAGAAAAAAAAAACTTCCACTATTTTTCTAAGTTAATTTCAAAAGAAAATAAATACAAGGCAAAAGTGACAACTAATAGAATCCAAATGTGAACTTAAGCACAGTGGGGTTCTATTAGGGTGTTACAAGACCGACCATGATAATGGAGATACAAAGCTTTTTTAGGACTAGTTGGCTATTACTATAGGTTTATTTAAGGATTTTCTCGTATTTTTTCCACTTGACCAAGCTTACTTGGAAGAATGACCCTTTCATTTGGACTCTGGAGTGTGGGAAGAGCTTCCAAGAGCTAAAGATGAGATTAATCACAACCCTAGTGTTAGTATTACCTGAGCCCAATGCGCCTTTTGAGGTATATTATGATGCTTTTGGGAAAGGTTTGGGTTGTGTGTTAATGCAAAATAGGTAGGTAGTAGCCTATGTATCCATACAACTTAAGCCTCATAAAGCCAATTACCCCACCCATGACTTAGAGCTAGCAGCCATGGTATTTGCCTTGAAGGTGTGGAGAAACTAATATGATTCAGCTTGGTTAGAGTTGAATAGCTTGAATCAACAATTAGAATAAATCTGGATCTCCTTGCACATTCAGGTTGGAGTTTGGAGTTGTGTTTGTTTGTTTGAATTTCAGAAAGATATAGATGCGACACTCGAGAGAAGATGAAAAGGTGAGTGATAAGTCTTGTTTTTTATCACCACAAGTTGCCTTGATAAGATCAGATTTAGTTCTTTACCTAATAAGAAAAGGGAAATTCTCACAAGGAAGAAAACTCATAGAAAAGACTAATTCATATTCTACCTTTTGTTTTACATTGTGTTCCTATTTATATTCTTAAGTGGACTGTAGGTTCATTGAGTTGCAGCCTCTATACAATCCACTAAGCATTAAATTCCCACTAGCTTTGAAAACACAAGTAGTTGACCCATTATCTATCATAATAGCCTAGGAACTCTTAAAACTGACTTTGAAAACAATTAAAAACTTTTTGAAATTGGAGACATTAAAAGGTGCATGAAAATTACAAGAAAATAAGATAAATTACATCTAATTTAAACTAATTATTCCAGTCCACTCTATTTGCAACTTGATCACTTGAATTAGGCTTCATCTTTGGGTCTTCAAGTGGCTTCTTCATGTTGAATTTGGCTATTCTTCAAACTGAATAAGAGTGGTCCATTTTTGGAGCTCATGCTCAATTGGTTTGCTCTTGGTGTTTGCTTCCATGACCAGACCTTGCAAAGCTTCTTTTAGCCTTTTTGCTTTAGCTTTGGTCATTGGTCCATCCAGGTATTGTAATTGATCTTAAACTTTGTTGGCCTTAGCTGAATTCTCATCATTCGTTCCCTCTTGAAAAGGATTCATCCTTGAATGAAGCTCATCATCTGCATCAAACAAAGACAAATCAGTCATATTAAAAGTAGCACTAACTTGATACTCACCTGGAAGATCAAGTTTGTAGGCATTATCATTGATCTTCTTAATCAGTTGGAAAGGACCATCGCCTCTTGGTTGCACTTTGGAATGCCTTTGAGTAGGAAACCTTTTCTTTCCTCATATAAAGCCAAACCCAATCTCCCGGATCAAAAGTCACCTTCTTGTGCCCTTTGTTGGCTTGATGAGCATACTGCCATGTTTTATTATCAATTTGTTGTTTCACCTTCTCATGAAGTTGTTGGGCAAATTCAGCCTTCTTTTTGCTGTCTAGATTACCTTGCTCTGTTATTAGCAAATGGATTAAATACAATGGAGTCAAAGGATTGAAACCATAGACCATTTCAAAAGGAAAGTGATTAGTAGTAGAGTGTGTTGCCCTCTTGTAAGCAAATTCTACATGAGGCAAACATTCTTCCCAAGACTTTAGATTCTTACTAATCATAGCCCTTAACAAGGTTGAGAGAGTTCTATTCACTACCTCCGTTTGCAGATGACAAGTTGTAGAGAAAAAGAGCTTGGTTCCTCACTTGTTCCACAAGGTCCTCCAAAAGTGGCTTAAGAATTGGTGTCATGGTTGGAGACAATGGTTCTTGGCATGCCATGCAATCTCATCACTTCTTTGAAAAACAATTCAGCAATTTGAGTGGCATCATCCATTTTGTGGCAAGCTATAAAGTATGCCATCTTAGAAAATCTGTCCACAACAACAAAAACAAAATCTTTGCCTCTCTTGGTCCAAGGCAAACCCAATACGAAGTCCATAAACAAATAAGTCCAAGGGGAATCAAAAATAGGTAATGGAGTATACAATCCATGAGACATAACCTTGGATTTGGCCTTTTTGCAAGTAACACAATTACCACAAATTTTTTGTACTTGTTTTTTCATTTGAGGCCAAAAGAAATGTTCAACCAAGATGCTCAAAGTCTTACTAACCCCAAAATGACCCATCAAAGCCCCTTCATAAGCCTCTCTAACAAGCAATTCACGCAAGGAACAATTAGGCACACAAAGTCTATTACCCTTGAATAAGTAGCCATCATGTATAAAGAAATCCTTTTTTGCCCCTTTCTCACAAGCAATCTACAATCATGAAAAATCAGAATCATTTATGTACAAGTTTCTCAAATACACAAAACCAAGCAATTTTACTTCTAAAGTAGAATGAAGTGCATACCTCCTAGAAAGTGCATCAACCACCACATTTTCTTTCCCTTGCTTGTATTTGATCACATAGGGGAATTGCTCCAGAAATTCATTTCACTTACCATGCCTTTTGTTTACCTTTCCTTGTCCTTTTAAATGTTTCAAGGATTCATGATCTGTATGTACCACAAATTCTTTTGGCAAAAGATAATGTTGCCAAACCTACAAATTTCTCACCAAAGCATACAATTCTTTGTCATAAGTGGAGAAATTAAGTTTAGCACCACTTAATTTCTCACTGAAATAAGCCACGGGTCATCCTTCTTGCATCAAACAGCGCCAATACCTATACCCGAAGCATCACATTCAATTTCAAAAGATTTAGTGAAATCAGGCAAAACAAATGATGGTGCATTACTCAACCTCTCCTTAAGGGTATTGAAAGCCGCTTCTTGCTCTTTTTCCCATTTGAATCCCACATTTTTCTTGACAACCTCAGTTAAGGGTGTACCTAGTGTGCTAAAATATTTGACAAACCTCCTATAGAAACTAGCTAACCCATGAAAACTTCTTACATCACTCAGATTTTTAGGTGTGGGCCATTCTTTAATTTCCCTTACTTTCTCTTCATCCACCTTTACACCTCTTGAATAACAATGAATCCAAGAAAATTTACTTGTTAAGTGCAAAAAGAGCATTTTTTTAGATTACCATACAATCTTTCTTCTCTCAATGCAAGTACAGATTTCGAATGCTCAAGATGTTCACCTAAGCTCTTGCCATAGATGAGGATATCATCAAAGTAAACAACAACAAATTTCCAACAAAAGCATGCAAAACATAATTCATGAGGCATATGAATGTACTATGAGCATTAGTTAAACCAAAAGGCATAACCAACCATTCATACAACCCATATTTAGTTTTGAAAGATGTTTTCCATTCATCCCCTTTCATCCTAATTTGATGATAACCACTTTTCAAATCAATTTTGGAAAAATATTAAGAACCATGCAATTCATCACTTTTCTAATCTAGGAATTGGATGTCTATACTTTACAGTGATTTTGTTGGTGGCTTTGCAATCTGTACACATCCTTCATGATCCATCTTTCCTTGGTACAAGAATAATGGGTACAACACAAGGACTCATGCTTTCCCTCACTCATCCTTTTTCCATCAGTTCTCTAACTTGTTTTTGAAGTTCTTTTGCTTCCTTGGGATTAATTCTATAGGCTACTCTATTAGGGAAAACAGCCTTGAGAATGAGATCAATTTGATGCTCAATTCCTCTCAAGGGTGGCAATCCACTTGGAACTTCATTCGGGAACACATCTTTGAATTCCTGCAAAAGAGATACAAAAGAACTGTGCAAAGAAGTTTGATCAAGGTTAGAGTTTAAACAAGCCTCCTTGTACAAAAGTACAAGCATAGGTTGATGAGAAAAACAAGCTCTCTTGATATCACTTTCTTTTGCAATGACACTTATGTGTTTACTCTCTTTTTCTTGCTCATCACTGTAACACTCCGATTTTCTGTTAGAGTGAAAATGACCAAAATGCCCCCGAGGTCATTTTCGGACCGAAATTTGAGGAAGGCCGATCCGGTAGTCCTCGAAGGGAAAACTCAATGTTGGAAGGGGATTGGTTGGCTTATGTACCTTTTTGGGATTGAAAATCTCGTTTTTTGAGTTTTCGGGTCAAAATGACCAAAATACCCCTGTGGTGTTTTACTCGTTTGCAAGTTCCGGATGAACCCGAAACTTCTCCAGATGGTTTTAAAAAGGTGTTTTTATGTACTCTGTGACTTCAATTTTAGTCCCGGAGGTCCCGGGCAATATTAGTGCAAAATTACGATTTTACCCCTAGTTTTGTGTTTTCAAACTTAATCGCGTGATTAAACAAACCTAAGCAATATTAGGCTCTAATTGAAGATTAATTAATTTCCATAATTAATCTTGAGTCAAAATAATTTATTAAAGTTGATTAGAACCTAAGAATGCTTAATTATAATTTGAAATCTTATTTTAAATTCAAGATTCCTAGTCATGGAATCTTGAATAGTGTTTTCTCTTTCCAATTCCTTAAATCATGGAAATTTGTCTACCTTGTTTACTCATAAAATGAATTTTAAACTCTCTAAATGTGTATGAGCACTCCTTAACCTTGTCATAAAACTCTTAAACCTCATTCTTAGTTACCTAAACTTATGCTTAATAATTCCTAACCTTGTACCTAAGCTAACCTACACTTAAACCTATAATTAACACACAATTACATGAAACAAATATCTCCCTATCTACTGTAGCATTTTGGCCAAAGCATTTCTCCCCCCCAATATTCATCACATGTGCAAATTTTTCACACTTCAAAGGCCATACTTTCATCTTACATGAACCATGCTTTGAGTCACAACTTCCATACTCTCACCCATGCTTCCAAGGACAACTTCTAGAAGATTTTTCCCCCATTTTTGGCTGCCAAAACCGTCAGCCTTTCCCTCCCTCTTTGATGAATTATTTCATTTTCAATTTTGAAAGAAATTCACTTCAAATCACCATACTTGAAGCCATGCTTTGCATCATAACTTCCATACCTCAAACCATGCTTGAATGACACATTGTAAGAGATATTTTTCTCTTCCTTTCCCTCCCATTAGCTATGGCCAAGGCTCTCCTTGGATGAGCCTTCATTGCTTCATTTTCTATAAATAGGTGCATTTGAAGAACTTGTGACACTTTTGATCATTTGCCAAGTTTCAAGTTTCCTTGCTTTCCTTGAGTTCTTCCTTTTTCTCTCAAGTTTCAAGAGAGTTTCCTTTTCTTTTCATTTTCATCCTCTTCATCTCTTCATCCCATCATCATCTCATAACCTCTAAACACCATCTCACAACCTTGAACCACTATCAAACCTCTCAAACACTTGACCTCAAACACAACCTCACTCAAAACACATCTCCAACCTGTAACGCCTCGATTTTTCTGCCAGAGTGAAAATGACCAAGATGCCCCTAAGGTCATTTTCAGCCTGGAATTCGAGGAAAGCCGATCCAGCAGTGCTCGAAGGGCAAACTCAATGTTGAAAGGGGATTAGATGACCTGTGTATCTTTCCGGGATCGAAAATCTCGTTTTTCGAGTTTTCGGGTCAAAATGACCAAAACGCCCCTGCGGTGTTTTACCCATTTACAAGTGCCGGATAAACCCGAAACTTCTCCAGATGATTTTAAAAGGTGTTTTTATGTAGACTATGACTTTAGTTTTGGTCCCGGAGGTCCCGGGCGAAATTAGTGCAAAATTACGGTTTTTGCCCCTAGTTTCATGTTTTTACGCTTAATCGCGTGATTAAGCAAACCTAAGCAATATTAGGCTCTAATCAAAGGTTAATTAATTTCCTTAATTAATCTTGAGTCAAAATAATTTATTAAAGTTGATTAGAACCTAAAAGTGCTTAATTACAACTTAAAATCATATTTTAATTTCAAGACTCCTAGTCATGGAATCTTGAATAGTGTTTTCTCTTTCCAATTCCTTAAATCATGGAATTGTGTTACACATTGTTTATTCATAAATGAGTTTAAAATTCTTTAATGATGTATGAGCACTCCTAATCTTGTCATAAAACCCCTAAACCTCATTCTTAGTTACCTAAACTTAAGCTTAATTACTCCTAACTTTGTACCTAAGCTAATACACATCTAAACCTACCATTAACTCCCAATTAAATGATCAAACCTCACCTCCCCCTTGCTGTACCAGACCTGGCCGTGTACCCTTCTCCCCCATATGCATCACATGTTCAATTTTTCAACACTCCAAGACCATACCTCAAGTCACATACACTATACCTTGTCATAACTTTCAATCAAGCTTGATTTTCCAAGTAAATAACTAATTAAAATAGCCCATTTTCTCCATTTATTTGTGGCTGGAAAAGTTCCAGCCATGCATTGTTTTTAGAAGCTTAATTTCATAAAAAATTGATAGGAAATTAACTCACATCAAGCCATACTTTGTAGCATAGCTTCCATACTTCAAACCATGCTTGAATGACCTTGTGTAAGAGATATTTTTCTCTCCCTTTTTCCCCTCAAAAGCCATGACCACTCCCCCCCTTGGTGAGCCTCATTGTTTTGTTTTTCTATAAATAGGATGCTTGTGATAGCTTAGTTGCACCTTGAAGCATTTGCTAAGTTTAGAATTCTAGAGTTATCTTGCTAGTTCTTTTCTTTCTCTCAAAATTCCAAGAGTTCTTTCTCTTCATCTTCATCCTCTCTTCACATTATCACCTCACCACTTCAATCCACCGTATCATAACCTTAGATCATCATCAAATCCCTTAAACACTAAACCTCAAACACAAGCTTCCTCAAAACACATCTCCTTTCCTTTTCTTTCTCTTTGGCCGAAGCCATCACACCACCTTAGGAGGAGTTTCTCTTCTCATTTTCCATTTCAAGTTCAAGCTTTCATCTTCATCACTTGGTAGGGATTTGCTTTTCAAACTTGTTTTGCTCAAGAATGTGTTTTTCTCTAGTTTCCTCTTGGATTCTTTTTGAACTTTCTTTTGTTTTCCTTTTCTTTTTCATTTCGGCCTCTTGGCCTTGATTATGAGTATGATAGCTTGATGATGAGAGTTTCTAGATGATGACCTTGCGTTCATCTCAAAGAAACCTCTAAAGCTTGAGTTTTCCTTCTTTTTTTTTATAACTTCATCTATATGATATCTAGCTCACATGGTTTTTCAACTTAAGAAAATTAATCTAAGGATTTCTAAAAGCCCAAGTCTACCTTGTCAACCTTAAAGTTGGCCGGCACGTTCTAGAGATCTTTCTCTAGATAGGGGTTTTGGGTATTTAATAAAGAACTTGACTTAGTTCCACTTTCTTTTTCTTTTGTAAGGTTTTCGGTTTTGGTATTTTGATCCTTGAGATTTTGTTTGGTTTTGTTTTGGAAATTGTTTACTTGAGCTTGATGATGTTGTTCAAGAACCTCATAGTTCCTTTGAGAAATTGGTTCAAGAACTTTAAAGCTCTCTTTGTAATGAGATATGTGTTGGGTTGTTATCTTGTTAAAGTCTTGAATGAGCTCTAGCTAACCATAAAATGAACCTTGCATCATGTTTACTTTTATGCCTTGCACATCATGTTTATTTTCCTTGCTATCACTAAGTACCAAGATAATAAAGGAACTTGCATTATCATGTTTATATTTCAAGCTATGCATTATCATGTTTACATTTCAAGTTCTCACCTAAATATCAAAGATAATAATATGATGCATCTCATATTTATTTTATGCTCTCACTTTACTTTCTAATAAAAGCTAAAACAAGTGCATAAGCTTGTTTATCTTTATGCCATCACTTTAATGAACCTAGAGCTCAAAGACGTGCCCATGGTTGTCTAAAACAAAGGTTTAAAAATATTTATTTCCTTTGGTTCATATTTTGGCCCTAAGAGGTTTTGATGTTTCTAAATATTGAAAACTATGTTTCGTACTTTTTCTAAGCTTTTATGAGTACAAGGAATACGTAGAACTAAGTTTTATGAATTTAGGACCTCTTGAGACAAAGTTGAATTGGTCACTGCCCTCTTAAATATTCTTATGATTTTAGATGTTAAAAATGTTTATAAATGAGTTTTGAAAGTTTTAAAAAGGTTCCAAGAGAAACTAGTATTTTACGTGCTCTAGAAATTGTGTTTTATGCCTTTATGGAGAGTGTTTGTTTCAGTTCTGCCTTGCCATTATTTTTCCACTGTATGAGCTGTGTTAATGATGATAATATGCTTGAGTTTGAGTATAATTAACGGTAAAACTCATATGTGAAAGATAAGAGAAGTTAGAAACTAGAAAAGAATTAATTTGAGAGTTCTAGATCCTTTAATGTTTGAATTTTCTAGATTCTGTCCAGCAAGGTTTAGTAATGCTAATCATGGATTTAAATTAGTTTAAATGTGTAGGAATTCCTCATAAATGGTTTAGGACTTGATCTTGAAGCCTTAGGAGCAAACCGGACTTAGAAAGGATCACTATTGTGACTCCTAGGTACCCGTAAAGTTAGGATTATAAATTCTGCATCCTTGAGGTTTAGAGATGTTCTTGATCATAGTGTGAGGTGAGAAATACTTAGTTATAACCTCATAGGTACCCAAGAGATTAGGTTTGATGATTAATAATTTAGAACGTGAGTTAAGGACCTTAAGGGTCAATGCATAAGACATTAAAAAGTCTTGAGTTTTATGATGCTTAATTTATGTAAATATGATATATGATGCATGAGCTTTGTCTATGATAAGTTTGATATATGCTATGAAGAAGTTTTATATGATGATATGCTATACCTCATAAGATATGTTTGTATGACCTATATGTTTTCATGGCATAAGCAAATTTGAGGAAATTCGGTCTACAGCCATCATGCTGCCGAATTTCCATCAAATTTGAGGAACTTAGAAAAAGATCTTTTTGAAAATCATGAGAACTTAAATGTGACACAACACTGAGACGCCTTCTTGGGTGACACCGGTTTAGTCGAGCACCCCCAAGAAAACAAATCCGTGAGGGTATTGACATAGAGCTTGCCAAAGCGGACAATACTACTATGCACTAGTTGCTAGTAGAGCGTTTCAAAGAGGAAATGACCCTAAGAGGTGATCCTTAATTTGCCCCCTAGCCCGTGCTTTAAGTCGGGATTATGTATGTTACGCTTATCATAGGATAAGTAAGAGCTAGTGACGACTAGTTAAGGTATGAGCTCATAACCTAGAGATGTTTTAGGGTGGCCCCATGAGATAAAAGTTAAAGTTTAAAATGTCACATGTGCTATGAAAAACCAAGAAAAGTTACACCTGTCACCTTATGCCAATGTTATAATGTTTCTTAGTTATTCCATTGATTGGCTTACCTTTATGATGCATTCATGTCATTAGTGTATTCCCTGCTTAGTCATAAGATGCATTGAAAAATATGGTGGACCTTGGATAATTAATACTTTAGAAAACTAACTTAAAAGAAGTTTACCTGCATGCGCACCTTTTTAGAAATAAAACCCAAGGTTCCTGAGGATGTGATGATGCCACTTAGTTAGGGATTACCCTACTGAGAATTCTTTTAGAAGATTCTCATTCCCTCTCACTTTTCTTCCATCACATCTTCAAATGGCGACTTTCGTACTTTTCATCGACACCCCGACATGGGAGCTGCACCATGACCCAGCACTCAGGTCATACCATTTTGAGGGTCGCTGCACTGTCAGAGTATTTATGTTTATGGGATGACCCTTCGCGCACCCAGTACGGAGCTACCGCTTCACCCCGACTGCCCCTTACCATCATAACACGATTTTCGAGCGAGCTAGACCACGTGACGAGCAGATCCTCCGCATGCAGCCCGAGGCGTCAGCCGTACGTGACTACCCGGAGTACGTGCCCCGGACTCAGTATTCAGAGACGGATCCATCAGAGGACCCGCCCTCGCACATGTACAGTTGGAGCTCCAACCCCACTCCCCCACTGATGAGAGCCGGGAGTGAGGAGACGGTGGTTCTGCCGAGGCTGGCTCGTAGGCCATCCATGCACCCTCGCCGCTGTGGACATGCTCCGATGATCTGCACAACCACTCCCACCGAGATCCGCCAGTGGATCGATTCCACCCCTCAGTACTCGGACCAGCAGGAGTAGGTGCATAGGATGGGTAGTAGTTAGTGCATACACGCCACATAGTTGAGGACAAACCTTCTTTTGTATATGAGGTTGTCTACTCTAGGTGCACACGGGTATGGTTGTTGCTTTCATGGTTTCCTTGTACTTGCTTCTATGATTTCCTTGTATTTGATTTTCAGTTGTATTTCATTCTTCTATGTACCGAATAGTCCTGCCTTTTGGTAGGCGAGAAGCTCTTTTCGAGTTGACTGTGTGATTGTGGTTTTATTTATGGCAACCGGGCCTGAATTGAGAATGAGTAAAAGCGCCTTTGACAGGGGTTTATGGGATGGATGCGGGAAAGAAAGTCACAAGGAAGCCTTTAAGTGATTTGGGAACCATCAAGCATCCCTGCGATAGCAACCGATCGAAAGATCAATAGCTTTGGATGCTTGCCTCACTGCGATGAAGTCCTTCCGACCGGGGTGTTTTGGAATAAGGAAAAACCTAGTTTCCAGTGAGCAAGTATTAGAATCCTCCTCTTTTTGAAAGACAAGCCTATGATAAATGCCTTCTAATTAGAATTTCATGGGCAAGATCACTAGGTTATATATGTATATATAACTAGTTGATGTATCTATGTTATCTATGTGTTTTATTATGATTTGCTCATATGACTTGTATGAATTTCCGCTCAAAGAATCATGCATGGCTCTCACTTTGGTTTAATTCAAAAAAGAAAAATTTTACTCATATTTCCGCTAAGTATTTTCAAAGTAAAAGATGAAACCAAGAGGTAATATTCTAAGGATTAACCTAAATACATACTAGTAGTATTAGGTTAAGATTTAGGGTGTTACACAACCTCTTCATCCCCTATTTGGCCGAATCATCATTCACCCTCAAGGAGGAGTTGCTCATCTCTTTTTCTTTCAAGAGTTCAAGCTTTTTATCTCCACTCTAGGTAGGAGTGTTTTTCTAAACTTGTTTTTCTTGAAAATGAGTTTTTCTCTAGCTTTCTCTTGGATTTCTTTTTGAAACTTTTCCTTGTTTTCTTCCTCCTAGTTTCGGCCATGAGGCCTTGTTTGGTTTATGATAGCTCAATGATGAGCACTCCTAGATGATGACTATGTGTTCATCTCAAAGGAACCTCTAGAGCTTGAGCTTTTGCTTTCTTTAAGTTTCATCTTTATTTTCTAGCTCAAAATGATTTTAATCTCAAGACCACCTTCACTTTTTCTTGCTTTTGATTTCGACTCCTTTGTTTCCTTTCCTTGAGGTTCGGTTTTGGTTTCCTTTTCTTTGAGATTTTGTGTTCTTTTGAAAGTTTGTTTCTTTTGAGATTGATGATGATGTTCAAGAACCTCATAGTTCCTTTGAGAACTTGGTTCAAGAACTCTAAAGCTCTCTTTGTGATGAGATGAGTGTTGGGTTGTTTAATCTCTAAAGTCTTGTGAGAGCTCTAGACAACATTAAAATGAACCTTGCATTCATATTTATGTTTATGCCTTGCACATCATATTTACTTTCCTTGCTATAACTAAGTATCAAGATAATGAATGAACTTGCATTATCATATTTATATTTCAAGCTTTGCATTATCATGTTTATATTTCAAGTCCTCACTTAAAATATCAAAGATAATAATAAGTTGCATCTCATGTTTATTTTATGCTCTCACTTTATTTTCTAATGAAAGCTAAAACAAGTGCATGAGCATGTTTATTTTTATGTCATCACTTAAGAGAACCTAGAGCTCAAAGACTTGCCCATTATGTCTCAAACAAAGGCTTGAAAAATATGTATTCTCAAGCTTGTGATTTCGGCCCTTGAAAGTTTTATGTGTTACAAGTATTAAAATCTATGTTTCATAACTTTTCTAAACTTATATGAGTTCAAGGAATGTTTAAAACATAGTTTAGTGATTTTAAAACCTCTTAAGTTTAATTTAGATTAGCTACTGCCCTTGAGAATATTTTGATGATTTTAGATGATAAAAATGTTTATTCATGAGTTTTGAAAGTTTGAAAAAGGTTTCAAGAGAAACTAGTATTTTACATGCTTTAGAAACCAAGTTTTATGCCTTTGTATGGAGATGTATTTTTGGTTCTGCCTTGCCAATTTATGACCACTGTGTGTGCTGTTTGATGATGATAACATGAGTATGTTTGAGTATATTTGATGTTAAAACTCATATGTGAAAGATAAGAGAAGTTAGTAACTAGAAAAGAATTAATTTGAGAGTTCTAGCTCCCTTAGTACTTGATTTTTTATGGATTCTGTCCAGAATGGTTTAGAGATGATAATCATGGATTTAAATTAGTTTAAATGTGTAGGAATAACTCATAATTGGTTTAGGACTTGATCTTGATGCCTTAGGAGCAAACTGGACTTAGAAAGGGTCATTGTTGTGACTTCTAAGTACCCGTAAAATTAGAATTTTAGATTCTACATTCTTGAGGTTTAGAGATGTTTATGATCACAGTGTTGAGTGAGGAATACTTAGACATGAGCCTATAGGTACCCGAGAGATTAAGTTGTGATGATTTATAACTTAGATTGTGAGTTAAGGACCTTAAGGGTCAATGCATAAGACACTAAGATGTCTTGAATTATATGATGATGTAATGAGATGTTGAGATGTATATGATATGTGAGTTATGATGAGATGAATTGATTGAGACATGAGTTTATCCTAAGCATGAGGTTTGAATGAGAAACATGTTTGTGTTTTTAGCTTGTGGCATGAATGTCGGTTTGAAGGAAATTCGGTTTAATATGTTATGCTGCCGAATTTCCATCAAACCTAAAAAGGGTTGAAAAATGTTTCAAAGTACCACATGAGTTGAAAACCTTGGGTGACACCGGTTCAGCTAAGCACCCCTAGGAGATTTTTATTTGACAAGCATTGAGACGTACTTCTCCTGCTACGGCGAGGAGAAGGCAAATCTGTGAGGGTCTGGACATGAGCCTTTCCAAAGCGAACAATTTGCTGTGCACTCGAGGCCAGTAGAGCGTTTCAAAGAGGGTATGTCCTAAGAGAGGAATTCCCTAGCCCCTTAGCCCGTACTCTTAAGTAGTCAGGTATGTTATTTTATTATTCGCTTATTCAGATAATAAGCAAGAGCTAGTGACGACTAGCTGAGGTATGAGCTTATAGCCTAGTTTTTATTATTTGGGGTGGCCTCTACATTGCTAAAGATTTGATGAATGATGTCACACATACTGATGAAAGTTCCATTTGAGAATTGATGCCCTTATGCCACATGGATTGTTTTTATATGATCTGAATTGTTGTTTTATATGCTCAAGTATTGCCATGCATTCATGTTTTGGTATGTTGCATTCATGACTTCAAGATGCATGCTAAAAGAAATGAACCTTGGATAATTGGTTTTATAAACCCTAATAATGAACCTTATATGCATGCATACCTTTTGTAATTAAACCTAAGGTTCCTGAGGATGTGAACGATGTAACCCTAGGATAGGAGACTCCTACTGAGATTCTTTAGTAAGAATTCTCACTCCTTTCTCTTCCTTCTCTTTCTTTCGTCACATCTTCAAAGATCGATGGCGACATTCGTTGTCTTCATTGATACGCCCATCTGGGAGGTGCACTACGACCCGGAGCATTGTTCCTATCACTTTGAGGGTCACTGTGCTGTTTGTGTTTTTGTGTACATCGGTCGACCTTTTGCTTATCCAATGTCTAGCTACCAGTTCAATCCTACCGCTCCTTTTGGTGGCGACGATTTGATCTTCGAACGTACCCGCCCTCGCAATGACCAGTTGCGTCATGCCTGCTCGTCTGCCTCAGCTGTTCGTGACTACCCGAAGTACGTACTTCACTCGAGGAGGTCGGAGACGGATCCGTCCGAGGACTCACCGATGCACGACTATTCAGAGAGTTCTGCTCCCCTTCCCCCGTATAGGTGGGAGGGCAGTAAGGATACCGTGATGTAGCCACGTTTGGCGAGGAGAGCCGAGATGTGTCCGCGTCAAGGAGCTCACGTCTAGCCAATACGCGTTCCTTTCCTACTTCATTAGCCCACTCAGGAGGAGATTGAGCGGTTCCCCAGTTACCTACCTCCATTACCCAAGGGTCCCTGTCATCACTAGATCTCATCAGAGAGCTATTCGAGTGCCCGAGCAGTCATGAGGATCTCCCCTTCGGTAGTATCTTTTGGTAGGGGGTTTTAGCTTAGTACTTGTTCTGGACCTCATCTAGTTCCCATGGAGGCTGCACGCTATTTCTAGGTAAGAACAGTACTCATAGCTTGGTAGGAGGGTAGTGTAGTTGGTTTTTATTTTGCCATCGCACCATGTACTTTATGCTTCCTTATTTCTGTTGTATTTCCTTCTGCTGTATTGCAAGCTCAGCCCACTTCTATAAGGGCGTGACTACTATGTATCTTAACTATGCTATTAATGAAATGTTTCCTCTGTTGTGATGATTGTTGTTCTATTGTTACTTGCTTTAGCTTTTGCTTCCCTTATGATTGATATTTATGCCTTTTGTTTAGATAAGAGCGCGACTCTCACTTTGGTTTATGTTTTTTTTTTAAAAAATTTACCCATAATTTTCGCTAAGTATTTTAATAAAATGATGAGACTAAGAAGTAATAACCTAATGATTAACCTAATGTGTTCTAGAAAGTTGGGTTAAGAATTAGGGTGTTACAACCACTCTCTTGGTCTTTACCTTTCTTTTTTTCACTCAAAAGTTTCTTTTCACTCTCCTTTTTAATTGGATTACTCTCACTCTCTAGACTACCTCATTTTTATTTGGTCCTCAAAAACTTGTCTTGGAGACAAAGGTGCAAGAGTGAATTTCTTCTTGTTGTTCACAAGTGAAAACTGGTTAGTGTATCCATTGTGGATCACCTTATGGTCAAATTGCCATGGTCTTCCAAGAAGTATGCGTGCAGCCTCCATGGGAACTAGATCACAAAGTACCTTATCCACATAGTCTCCAATAGTGAATGGTACCACAACTTGCTTGTCCACCTTCAATTCACCATTATTATTAGGCCATTACAACCTAGATGGCCTAGGATGCTTGGAAGTGCTCAAATTCAATTTTTCCACCAAAGTTGTGTTGCCCACATTGGTGCAACTCCTTCCATCAATGATCATGCTGCATACTTTTCCTTGAACAAGACATCTAGTCTGAAAAATGTTTTCCCTTTCTGCATCATCTTCTTCTTTGCCCTATACATTCAAATCCTTCTAACAACTAGCAAATCACCACCAGGAGGTCTAATTTCCTCACCTTCACTTTCATGATCTAGGGATGCATCCGACTCCTCCTCGGTCTCCATCTCTCCATTTTCTTTCAAAATCATTGCTCTCTTATTAGGACATTGAGAAGCAATGTGACCCCTTCCAAGACACTTAAAGCACTTTATATCTTAATTATTTGAAATGCTTGTCGATGGTTGAATTTTCTTTGATTCAGCCTCTTTGGATTGAATTGCGATTGGTTGCTCCTTCTTTGGGTTGTTTCTCCAAGGAATTGAATTGGAACTAGCAGAATTTTTTCTATTTTTCCTCTTCAGTTGTTGCTCCACCTTAATTGCTTGATGCACCATCTCTTGAAGTTCCACATAGTGATACATCTCCACAGCATCAACTATATCTCGGTTAAGGCCAATAAGAAATTGAGCCATGGTTGCTTCTTGATCTTCCGCAATTTTTGTTTGAATCATGGCCATCTCCATCTCTTTGTGATACTTATCCACACTCTTAGAACCTTGAGTAAAACTCTACAACTTGTTGTGGAGTTCTCTATGGAAATATGAAGACACAAATCTTCGTCTCATGATTGCCTTCATCTTAGCCCATATCCTAACTGGTTGCTCTCCACTCCTAGCTCTATCTTTTTGCAATTGATCCCACCAAACAAGAGCGTAATCAGTAAATTTAAAGGCATCAAGCTTAACCTTATTACCTTCAGAATATGTGTGACAAGAAAATATTTGCTCCATTCTCATTGGCCACTCCAAATAGGCTTGTGGATCATACTTCCCATGAAATGGAGGAATTTTTATGTTAATTCCTCTAAGTTCTTCACCAGAATTTCTACTTTTCCTTGTGTCACTCACAATTGGCTTTTGACCAAAATGTTCATGTAACACCCTAATTCTTAACCCAACTTTCTAGTACACATTAGATTAATCATTAGGTTATTACTTCTTAGTCTCATTATTTTATTAAAATACTTAATGGAAATTACGGGTAAATTTTTTTTTGAAATATAAAACCAAAGTGAGAGCCGGGCTCCGATCTGAACGAGAAACATAAATATCAATCATAAGGAACACAAAAGCTAAAGCAAGTAACAATAGAATAATGGTCATCACAACAAAGGAAACATTTGATTAATAACATAGTTAAGATACATAGTAGTCACGCCCTTATAGAAATGGTTGCAATATAGAAGAAGGAAATACAATAGAAACAAGAAAGCATAAATAAACCACAACTACCCAAGTGCACCTAAGGTGGATAACCTCAATACAAAAGAAGGTTTATCCAATCTATGTGTGAGTGTGTGCACTAAGCCTCCCCTAAGACGGCTACTACTTGAACTCGGGGTATGGCGGAACATAACCGATCCACAGATGCAGTGCGACAAGACTAGGTACACGTGAAGACTGAGCGTGAGCTCCTCGGTAAGGGCGCCTCTCGGCTCGCCTAGCCAGTCTCGGCTACGTGACAGTCTCCTCGCTCTTGCCTCGCATGAACTGGGGTGTAGGAGCAGAGCTCTCGCTATACATATGCGTCGGCGGGTCCTCGGAAGGGTCATCCTCCGAACTAAGAGACCGGGGCACATAGTCCTAGAAGTCTCGAGGCATCGAACCATCAGTGTACGTCCGCAGAATCCTCTCATCTCGCATCCGGGCGCGCTCAAAAACCATCGCATCATCATAAGGTGACATCGAGGAGAAACAGTAGCTCTGTACAAGGTGTGCAAAGGGGCGTTCGATGAACACGAAGACTCATACTGTGCACTGCCCCTCAAAATGATATGATCCGTGGTCCAGATCAAAGTGAACCTCCCAAGTCGACGTGTCGACAAAGACCACAAACGTAGCCATCGCTCTCTGAAGATGTGACGGAAGAAAGAGAAGGAAGAGAAAGGAGTGAGAATTCTTACTAAAGAATCTCAGTAGGAGTCTCCTATCCTAGGGTTACATCATCCACATCCTCAGGAACCTTGGGTTTATTTGTAAAAGGTGTGCATGCATATAAGATTCATTATTAGGGTTTATAAAACCAATTATCCAAGGTTCATTCCTTTTAGCATGCAACTTGATGTCATGAATGCAACATATCAAAACATGAATGCATGGCAATACTTGAGCATATAAATCGACAAATCCAATCATATAGAAACAATCCATGTGGCATAAGGGCAATAATTCTCAAACGAAACTTTCATCAATATGTATGACATCATTCATGGAATCTTTAACAATGTAGAGGCCACCCTAATAATAATAACTAGGTTATGAGCTCATACCTCAGCTAGTCGTCACTAGCTCTTGTGTAACATCCCCTGCTGCTTTATGGATTGACGACTGTCCCCACAAACCAACACGGATCTTTTCAGCATGCTTTGTCCTCACTCACATGCTTCCTAGGAAAACTTCCCAGGAGGTCACCCATCCCAAAATTACCCCAGGTCAAGCACGCTTAACTGTGGAGTTCTTTCAGTTTAGGCTACCGAAAAGAAGATGCATCTTGTTGATATAGGTAGTACAAATCAATTCATATAAGCCCTCCTCAACTGCATAGTCCCATACCTATACAGTCTTAGGATCCCTCTCATTCGGGTGTGTAATCGGTTCATTCATGTACCCCTCTGCTTAGAGGACCTTGCGAGGAGCCGCTCCTTGTCCGTGCCCTCTTTTGCACCTGCAATCACTCCTCATCCTCGTCCCCGGGCGTTACATGCCCACCAGCTTCCACTTGGTTCGTCCCCGAACCACACCGTACTGGGAGAGGTGCAGTCTCTGATACCATTTGTAACATCCCCTGCTGCTTTATGGATTGACGACTGTCCCCACAAACCAACACAGATCTTTTCAGCATGCTTTGTCCTCACTCACATGCTTCCTAGGAAAACTTCCCAGGAGGTCACCCATCCCAAAATTACCCCAGGTCAAGCACGCTTAACTGTGGAGTTCTTTCAGTTTAGGCTACCGAAAAGAAGATGCATCTTGTTAATATAGGTAGTACAAATCAATTCATATAAGCCCTCCTCAACTGCATAGTCCCATACCTATACAGTCTTAGGATCCCTCTCATTCGGGTGTGTAATCGGTTCATTCATGTACCCCTCCGCTTAGAGGACCTTGCGAGGAGCCGCTCCTTGTCCGTGCCCTCTTTTGCACCTGCAATCACTCCTCATCCTCGTCCCCGGGCGTTACATGATAATTCTCTGTATACTTCCATGTTTATTTTTAATGTAACACCCTAATAGAACCCCACTATGCTTAAGTTCACATTTGGATTCTATTAGTTGTCACTTATGCCTTGCATTTATTTTCTTTTGAAATTAACTTAGAAAAATAGTGGAAGTTTTTTTTTTCTTTAAATAAATTAATTGTTTGAAAACTTAAGCCTGTAACGAGAAGTGAAATACATAGCGCTTTTATAGATAATAATCAAGTTACATTGCGCACTTAATTAAATAAGCGGAATAAGAGACTAAGTGTAGAACTATTATCACATAAACTGGAATATAATCACTTAATACATAAGTCACAACAGGGCATATATCATACTGATAAGTTATTACAAATAACAATATAAGTTCTACTATTACTAATTGTTTCTCACAAACTATAATGTAACTAAAGCTCGGAATGCTCCTACTTGAAAGGTTTGAAATCTTCACGCGCTACCTCCTTCCTCAGACACAGCTTCGTTGCTTTAGGTGGACACGTATGTCTCCGGTAGCGACAACGGAAAATAAACATGGGAGTGAGAAATACATGATTTCTCAGTAGGAGTTCCTACTTGTACTAAAAGTGTCATCGTTGTCGTCCCAGTCACTTCGGGTTTATTATAAATAGGTGAACAGTAAGGATTCAATTATCAAACTTTCACAAACATGATTAGTCAAGTGCAGTTACTTTTAAACTAATCTTGAACATTAGCAGAAATATCCATTCAGTATTTCATCAAGCATACATATAAGCATATCATGTAAAACCACTAATAAGTAATAATCATTTAGGAGCTACATGCATTTCATGATTACTCATCCTCAACATTCACTTGTTTAGTGATCATCATCTTTCATTTATTTCATCAACATATTTCTTAATTTCTCACGGGATGAATGCATCAATGCCTTAGACCACCCTAAAGGGTAATGAGCTCATACCATGGCCGTCGCCATAACCTTTTTGGTTTTCATTCCGTTGCCGTGATCTCAACGGTTTAGGGGGTTAAGCCGTGAGTTTAGCTCAAGTCCACTTTTCTAGACTTTCATTGCTACTTTTTCAAACTTTACTTTTATTATTTCTTTTGAAAATGAATGTATGCATATTATCATGTAATCACAATAAATCCTGGGCAATCAATCATTCATCCTCATCATTTCATAATTCATCACCATACATTCACATTACTATAAATCACTTCATAAAACATGGACAATATCATGTAAATCTCACAGTAAACACTTCCATAGATGATTCATATTAACCAACCAAAGTTATCAAGTTGAGTTCCTAGTGTTCGTAAGAGGTAATGGATGTCTTAGTATTATCTTTTTCTCTTAGTGTTCTTTGTACTCTTAGCATTCCATTAATACATTAATGCACTTCAAAATATTATTATAGGTTCTTTATATATTTTTATTATGACTTTCATATAACTCTTGAAGATTATTATTCTACTTAAATTCTTAAAATTCTCTCTTTACAAGACTTGATTCTTTTATTTATAGTTTTGACATCTTTTAGAAGAAAGTTTATAATTATCTGTATACTTGTTATCTCAGCTTAGTAAAGGTAGTTCCAAATTCCTAACTCATCAAATTTTAGCATTTACATCTTTGGAATAGTGTAAATCAACTGTAAACCATGCATAGGAGGGTTCCCAGGAAAGAGAGGTTGGTCACAATGGACACGCTTAAATACCAAGTCTTTCCTTAGCCAGAACCTTTCCAAACTGCACTTTCACAGTACACTATTCCGAAATTTATTTCTCATTCTGTAATTACATGGTACAAAGCTTTATACATAACATACATGGGTGTATTCCTATATGTGTTAGCTCTCCAACAAAGTTGAAATCAGTCCATTTGCATTTTTTCTAGAGTGAGTTACACCTATTTTACTACTACAAGGTCAGATTTAAAGTTTCAGTCTTAGGCTCTACTTTAAAAAATTATATCTTGAGCTAGAAAACTCCATTTTGGGTGATTCTTTTTGGAGAGTGTTCTATAATGAGTCTAGTTTATAGTAAAATTATTTTAATTTCGAGATGCTTAATATTTTATGAACAGTAACTTTCGAAGTACCTACTGCCAGAAACAACTAGAAATTCCAGCACCTATCATTTTCATGTCTTAAGTTACCTTTATTAAATCAGGTTTCACATACAATCTTGTCAAGTTATATTTGAGTTTGATAACATCATAAGAGTACTCATAACATAATAGAACATGTCATATTTCTAAAAATATATTTTTCAAATAATCATTCAAAACTTTTGACAATAACTCAAACTTGAGGCATTCTATCAAGGTTAGAAGCCAACAATGCTTGAACAATTAAAGATGAAGCTCCTACCTCTTGTGTAGGGTCTAAAAAGGGTCCTTCTCTTCTTCCTTAAGCTTTGAACAAGAGTCTTTGGAGTGGATGACCCTCCTTGAATCTTGGCTCTATAACTTGAGTGCTTAAGAAAATATTTCTCACTAGAGTTAAAGATTGTAACTCTTGTGAGGGCTAGTGAAAGTTTGGACTTAGGATTTAAGTGTTTGGATGAAGTTTAGAGGATCAAGAGAAGTCTTTGAAGAACATAAGAAGAATGATAGAATAAGAAAGAAAGAACACTTAGGGAGTTTCTGAATTGAAGAGAGTTTGAGGAGTATTTATAGTGGAAAGATTAGAGAAAAAAAACAGAAGAAGGAAAGCACTTGGACCATGATTTATGGAAACATGTTGGCTGAATTTTGGGATGAAAATGCTCCTTGTTTTGTGCAAACATGTTTCCATGTTTTATGCAAACACGTTTCCATGTTTTATGCAAACACGTTTCCATGTTTTATGCAAACATGTTGGATGAAAATGCTCCATGGTTTATGCAAACATGTTTCCATGTTTTATGCAAACATGTTAGATGAAAATGCTCCATGTTTTATGCAAAGATGTTAGTGGAGATTTTCTAAACTTTAGTGCATGTATGTGATTCAGAAATGTGTATGATGTATGTGGTTAAATTATTGTGTTATCATCTTAATCCAATGGGTTAGATTCATTCTTGTCTAAAGACAAGTCTAGGGATTTGTGTAAATGGCGTTGTAGTAATTTCTTTAACTAAGACAAGGATATTTTTGTAATTAGACAATGATAGTTGTATTCTTGTAATTCCATTCATAGAGTAAGGGTATCTTTGTCATTTAATAAGGCAAGGGTAGTTTGGTAATTTCCTTTACATAGCAAGGGCATTTTTGTAATTTCCACTAAGTGATGGCATTTTCATAATTCTTTGCATTTTTCTCTAGACATACTTAAGTAGTCTATTTGTTGTGTTTCATAACATTTGTCCAGATTCTCTTGGTTTTTGCTATCGCTAATTAATATTTATCTTAGTTATAAATTTGGGGATGTTACATCTTGCTTATTATCTGAATAAGCGAATAATAAAATAATGCACCCTACTACTTAAGAGTATGAGCTAGGAGGCAAGGGAACTCCTCTCTTAGGATATACCCTCTTTGAAATGCTCTATTGGCCTTGAGTGCACAACGAATTGTCCGTTTTGGAAAGGCTCATGTCCAAACCCTCATGGATTTGCCTCCTCCTCACCGTAGCAGGAGAAGTACGTCTCAGTGCTTGTCACATAAAAATCTCCTGGGGGTGCTCAGCTCAACCGTGTCACCCAGGGTTTTCAACTCATGTGGTACTTTTAAAACGTTTTTAAACACTTGTAGGTTTGACGGAAATTTGGCAGCATAACAGCTATTAAACCGAATTTCCTTCAAACCGACATTTATGCCATGAGCTAAAAACACAAACATGTTTCTCACTCAAATCTCGTGCTTAGAATAAGCTCATGTCTCAAACAATTCATCTCATCATAACTCATACATCATATATACCTCATCATCTTATTGCATAGATAATCATCATAGCATTTCCGGTTTTTCCTTAATGTTTTATGCATTGACCCTTAAGGTCCTTAACTCACAAGTTAAGTTATAAATTATCACAACTTAATCTCTCGGGTACCTATAGGCTCATATCTAAGTATTCCTCACTCAACACTATGATCATAAACATCTCTAAACCTCTAGAGTGCGGAATCTAAAATTCTAACTTTACAGGTACTTAGAAGTCACAACAATGACCCTTTCTAAGTTCAGTTTGCTCCTAAGGCATCAAGATCAAGTCCTAAACCAATTATGAGTCATTCCTACACATTTAAACTAATTTAAAACCATGATTATTAATTCTAAACCATGCTGGACAGAATCCAGAAAAATCAATTACTAAGGGATCTAGAACTCTCAAATTAATTATTTTCTAATTACTAACTTCTCTTATCTTTCACATATGAGTTTTAACATTAAATGTACACAAACATACTCATATTATCATCATCCAAACAGCATAAACAGTGAGCATATCATGGCAAGGCAGAACCGAATCCATCTCGAAACAAACAAGGCACAAACTTGATTTCTAGAACACATAAAAATGCTAGTTTCTCCTGGAATCTTTTTAAAACTTTCAAAACTCATTAATAAATATTTTTATTAACTAAAATCATCAAAATACTTGTAAGGGCAGTGGCTATTTTAAATTAAACTCAAGAGGTTCTAAATTCATAAAACTTGGTTCTTGACATTTCTTGAACTCATAAAAGCTTAGAAAAATTATGAAACGTAGATTTTACCACTTGTAACAGATGGAACCTCTTAAGGCCGAAATTAAAAGCTAAAGAACACATATTTTTCAAGCCTTTGTTTGAGACAATAATGGACAAGTCTTTGAGCTCTAGGTTCTCTTAAGTGATAACATAAAAATAAACATGCTCATGCACTTGTTTTAGCTTTCATTAGAAAATAAAGTGAGAGCATAAAATAAACATGAGATGCAACTTATTATTATCTTTAATATTTAAGTGAGAACTTGAAATATAAACGTGATAATGCAAAGCTTGAAATATAAATATGATAATGCAAGTTCATTCATTATCTTGGTACTTAGTGATAGCAAGGAAAATAAATATGATGTGCAAGGCATAAACATAAATATGAATGCATAGTTTATTTTTAATCTTAGCTAGAGCTTTTACAAGACTTTAGAGATCAACACAACCCAACACCCATCTCGTCACAAAGAGAGCTTTAGAGTTCTTGAACCAAGTTCTCAAAGGAACTATGTGGTTCTTGAACATCATCATCAAGCTCAAAAGAAACAAACCTTTTTAAAAGAGATCAAACCTCAAGGAAAAAGGAAAACAAAACCGAATCCTCAAGGGAAAGAAAACAAGGAAACCGAAACCAATAGTTAGAAAAGTGAAGGTGTTTCTTGAGCTAAAATCATTTAAGTGAGAAAATAAAAATGAAACTTAAAGAAAGTAGAAACTCAAGGTCTAGAGGTTCCTTTGAGATGAACACAAGGTCATCATCTAGGAGCTCTCATCATTGAGCTATCATGTAAAGAACAAGGCCTCATGGCCAAAAACAAGAAAAAGAAAAGCAATGAGAAGTTTAAAAAGAAACCAAGAGAAAACTAGAGGAAAATCACATTTTCAAGCAACATAAAGTTTAGAAAAACACTCCTACCTAGAGTGAAGATGAAAACTTGATCTTTTAAAGGGAAATGAGATGAACAACTCCTCCTTGAAGGATGATGATGATTCGGCCAAGAGAGAATGGAGAGGATGGAGATGTGTTTTGAGTGAGGTCGTGTTTGAGGTCAAGTGTTTGAAAGGTTAGGAGGTTATCTAAGGTTGTGAGGTGGTGGTTTGAAGCAATGAGATGATTATATGAGGAAGAGATGAAGAAAATGAAGATGAAGAGGAAAGGAAAACTCTCTTGAAACTTGAGAGAAAAAGGAAGAACTTAGAGAAAGCTTTGGAAACTTGAAACTTTGCAAATAATCTAAAGTGTTTGCAAGCTCAAGTAAGCAAGGTATTTATAGAAAATGAAAACAAATGAGAGCTCAATTGGAGGAGGGGCTGGCCGTAGCAATGAGGCAAGAGGGAAGAGAAAAATATCTCTTATAACTGGTCATTCAAGCATGGTTTGTGGTATGGAAGTTATGGTGCAAAGCATGGCTTCAAGTATGGTGAATTGGAGTGAAATTTCTTCAAATTTGAAATGAAATATTTCTTCTAGAAGCAAGGAGGGTTGGCTGATTTTGAGCCACAAAAATGAGGGAAAATAGCTTAATTTATTTAGTCATTCACTTAGCAAATCAAGCATGGATGAAAGTATGACAAAGTATGGTGTAAGTGAGGTGGAAGCATGGCCTTGGAGTGTCAAAAATTTGAGCATGTGATGGAAAATGGGGGAGGATGGCTTCGGCCAGAATAGGTACAGCAAGGGGGAGGAAAAATCTTCCATGTAATTGTGTGTTAATGATAGGTTTAAGTGTAGATTAGTTTAGGTACAAGGTTAGGAATCATTAAGCATAAGTTTAGGTAACTAAGAATGAGGTTTAAGGATTTTATGACAAGATTATGAGTGCTCATACATTATTAGAGAATTTAAAACTCATTTATGAATAAACAATTGAAAACACAATTCCATGATTTGAGGAATTGGAGAGAGAATTTACTATTTAAGATTCCATGACTAGGAATCTTGAATTTAAAATAAGATTTCAAGTTGTAATTAAGCATTCTTAAGTTCTAATCAACTTTAATAAATTATTTTGACTCAAGATTAATTATGGAAATTAATTAATTTTCGATTAGAGCCTAATATCGCTTAGGTTTGCTTCACACGATTAAGCTCGAAAACACAAAACTAGGGTCAAAATCGTAATTTTGCGCTAATTTTGCCCGGGACCTCTGAGACTAAAACTGAAGTCGTAAAATACATGAAAACGCCTTTTAAAACCATATGGAGAAGTTTCGGGTTCATCCGGCACTTGCAAACGGGTGAAACACCACAGGGGCGTTTTGGTCATTTTGACCTGAAAACTCAAAAAATGAGATTTTCGATCCTGGAAAGGTACACAAGTCAATTAATCCCCTTCCAACATTGAGTTTGCCCTTCGAGGATTACCGGATTGGCTTTCCTCGAATTCCGGGGCGAAAATGACCTTAGGGGCATTTTGGCCATTTTCACTCTAACAGAAAATCGAGGCGTTACAGTTCACCCTAGCCTTTTTCCACTCAAACTTCCACTGAAGAGTTCTTAAGAAAGAACCTAATCAATGGTCCTCTTAAAGCAACATATTTTGATCAAAATAATGAACTTAGAATAAGGGATGACTAAAAGAACTGAAACAAGGAATTTTGTCACAACTTAGTAGAACATGTTCTAGTTTGTTTTCTTCTTCTTCTCTTTTTTTTTTCCCTTTTTTTGTAATGATGAAGAGAAAAATAAATAAAACAAGATCAGAATTGAATTACAAGGAAAGCCGTGCTCTGAATACCAAATGATATGATTCTGCTTGGTTAGAGTTGAATAGCTTGAATAAACAATTAAAATTAACCTGGATCTCCTTGCACTTTCAAGTTGGAGTTTGGAGCTGTGTTAGTTTGAATTTCATAAAGATATAGATGCCACACTCAAGAGTGAGAAAGGTGAGTGATAAGTGTTGTTTTTTATCGCCACAAGTTGCCTTGATAAGATCAAATTTAGTTCTTTACCCAAGAACAAAAGGGAAGTTCTCACAAGGAAGAAAACTCATAGAAAAGACTAATTCATATTCTGCCTTCTATTTGACATTGTTTTCCTATTTATAATCTCAAGTGGACTGTAGGTTCATTGAGTTGCAGCCTCTATACAATCCACTAAGAATTAAATTCCCACTGGCATTGAAAACACAAGTAATTGACCCACTATCTATCATAATAGCCTAGGAACCCTTAAAACACTTAAAACTGACTTTGAAAACAACAAAAAATTTCTGAAATTAGAGGCATTAAAAGGTGCACCAAAATTACAAGAAAATAAGATAAATTACAACTAATTTAAACTAATTATTCTTGCCCACTCTGTTTGTAACTTGGTCACTTGAATTGGGCTTCATCTTTGGGTCTTCAAGTGACTTCTTCATGTTGAACTTGACTATTCTTTAAACTGAATAAGAGTGCTCCATTTTTGGAGCCCATGCTCAACTGGTTTGCTCTTGGTCTTCGCTTCCATGACCAGGCATTGCAAATCTTCTTTTAGCCTTTTTGCTCTAACTTTAGTCATTGGTCCATCCATGTGTTGTAATTGATCATAAACTTTGTTGGCCTTGGCTGAATTCTCGTTAGAAACCACTTGTACAGGGTAAAGATTAAGGTGTTCTCTGATAATGAAAGTCGAGTACCTCTTTGATTAGAAGGAGTTGAATATGAGGTAAATGAAGTGGATAGAGTTCTTGAAGGATTATCATTTTTAGCTGCACTGTCATCCCAACAAGGCTAACGTGGTGGCTAATGCTTTAAGTCAAAAGTTGTAATGATTCGTCTTTCAATAGTATTACTTAGGATGGAATAGTTAATTGTGAATGAACTATAGGGATTTTGAAAATTTTGACTGACACAGTTATGATCAAAACTATATGAGGATTCTGTAAACAAAAACAAAAATTAAATATTATTAAAAATTCAAAATAATAATTTAATCCGAGATATAGAATAAGTCTCTATAATTGGTACAAGGACATAGACAAAAATAAGGATAAGGGTAAATAAATATTTTTGACCCGATAAAGTTATGTAGGTGTCGATCAAGTACCAAAATGGTAATAACCGTTACACCAAAATTGGTCCAATTAAGGAATCTTATTAGTCTTAGATAATTTTTACCCAGGATAATTAAATAAATATAGATATTTCCAATACATATACAAGATAAATAGATCCGAAAAGATTGACAATTATCCCTTTATAACTACTTAATTTCCAAGTAAGCGTTATCCATATAAATAAAAAATAAATCTCTTTTTGCTTTTTTGTTGCACAGCTTCTCATTTCTTTTTCCCTTCCTTCACCATCTTTATATTCTTCTTCTTCAAACTCCATGAAAGGTTCAAATTCTTGAAGGATACAATTAGATAAAACATTTAAGTTAGTTTAAGAACACTTCCTCTACATCAAACTCAAGTCAAAACCATCTTTTTCCTCTTCAAATCTGTCTAACAACAACATATATAAAGGCTGGAAAATGGGTTTGAACCTTTAGTTAAAGGAGGAAAAGCTAGAGAAAGATTTAACAAAAGGCTTGGAGGAAGGTAGGAAAGATTCTATGTCTATTGCTTGTGATTGTTTGGCTATTTTTGCTAAAAAACACTTGAGATATATTTGAAATTATGTTTGTGAAATCTAAATTTTATTTCAAGATGCATAGATATGAGCTTGATAGATGTAAAAGATGCCATAGATAAAAGTCTTGTGGATTAATTGAGTTGATGCAAGATATACTAAGTAAAGGAAGAGATTTTTGGTTCTTTAAAAAGAATTAGATATGTACTCAAAAAATTATATAAAAATTAATTTGAGTTTTGTAACATCCTAATTTTTAACCCAATTCTCCTAGAATATATTTAGGTTAACCATTAGTTTATTACTCTTTGGTTTCATTCTTTCTTTAAATTACTTAGCGGAAAATACTAGTAAATTTTTTTTTTGAAACATAAAGTAAGAGCCGTGCATATCATAAACAAGCATTATTATAATATAGAAAAGAAAACACAAGATAAGAACATCAAATAACTTCATAACATTTAGACAATCATGCACACCAACAAAAATATTATATTAATATATAAACTACCCACCTATGAAAGGCGGGATGAGTTCGATACAACAAAGATGCAAATACAATATAAAAGCAAATACAACTGAAATAGAAATACAAAGGAAAACATAAAGGAAAGACACCCCTACCCTAGTGCACCTAAAATGGATAACCTTGATAACAAAAGAAGGTTTATCCTAATTTGTGTGTAGTGTATGCACTAACTCTCCCCAAGAACCTCTACTGCTGCGGTCCTGGAAAGGTGGGACATAACCGATCCACTGACGTTACTCGGCAGAAGTGGGCATGTGCTGTGGCTAGACGTGTGCTCCACAACAAGGGTGCATGGCCGGCCTCTAGGCTAACCTCAGCTGAGTCACGGTATCCTCGCTCGCCTCTCTCATGAATGGGGGAGTGGGGGCAGAGCTCTCATGAATGGGGGAGTAGGGGCAGAGCTCTCACTGTACAAGTGGGTCAGTGGGTCTTCCAAGGGGTCAGCTCCTGATGATTGTGAACGGGGCATGTAGTCGGGGAAGTCACATATGGCCGATGCAGTCATATGCATACAGAGGATCCTCTCGTTACACGTCCAAGCACGCTCAAAAACTATGTTGTTGCCATAGGGGGATGTTGACGAGAGTTTGTAGTTGTGTACTGGGTGTGCAAAGGGACGTCCTACGTACATGAAAACTCTAACAGCGCAACGCCCCTCAAAATGGTATGACCGATACTCGGGGTCATAGTGAACCTCCCATGTGGGAGTGTCAATGAACAGCATGAAAGTCACCATTCGAATATGAAGACGTGACGAGAAAGAAAGAGAGAAAGAAAGGGAGTGAGAATCTTACTAAAGAATCTCAGTAGGGAACCTCTTATCTAAGTGACATCGTCAACATCCTTAAGAACCTTAGGTTTATTGTAAAAAGGTGAGTATGCATAAAGTTCATTATTAGGTTTATAAACATAGTTATCCAAGGTTCGTTCATTTTAGAATGAATCTTGATGTTATGTATGCAACATAGTAGAGCATGAATGCATGATAATACATTATGCAAGTAAATCAATCACAACATCAAGAAACATCTACATATAGTGGCACAAAGTGGCATGTAATCTTTCATGTGAAACTTTTCTCTTTTCTCAATGTGTGACATTAAAACATCATACTTAGCATCATGGGGCCACCCTAAAACATCATCTAGGTTATAGGCTCATACCTTAACTAGTCGTCACTAGCTCTTACTTATCCTATGATAAGTGTAAACATAATAATCCCAACTTCTAGAGTACGGGCTAGGGGGCATAAGGATCACCTATCATAACCTTTAATTTGGGAAGTCCATAGGAATATTTCCTTATTTGAAACACTCTACTAGCATCTAGTGCACAACGAATTCTCCGCTTTGGCAAGCTAAATGTCAATACCCTCATGGATTTGCCTCCTCCCCACCGGAGCAAGAGAAATGCGTCTTTGTGCTATGTCACATTTAAAATCTCATTTGTGTTCCTGGGGATGCTTGGCTAAACCGGTGTCACCCAGGACGCATCTCATGGAGTTTTTCAAAAACATTCTCAAGTACTCAAATTTGATGGAAATTCGGTAGCATAACTGCTGTAAATCGAATTTCTTTCAAATTTGCTTTATGCCACAAGAACTCATAATGCATGTACTTTCACATTCAATTCCTCATTTCAAAATAAATCACTAAAGTCATATAAATAGTTTCATCATAGCACATGCATACATATCATCATCACAGCATAAAAAATAATAAGATCACAGCATCATAGATCTTAAGCTTAAAATCCGATTAATCTATTATTTGCCCTTAACCTTTTATACATCTAGGGAACCATTACCAATAATTCTTACTAATCATTATGATTATGATCAATACTGGACAGCATAGTGCAGAATCTATATATCACAATTACGGGTATCTAGGAGTCACAACTTTGACCTTTTCTAAGTTCCGTCTTCACCTAAGGTACTAAGATCAATTCCTAAACTGATTATGAAGGATTCCTACACATATATACTAATTATAAACCTCTTTTACTAATTTTAAACATGCTGAAACAGAATCCATAATTTTAGTTTCTAAAAGTTCTAAAACTCACATTTCTAATCCTTTCTAGTTACTTATTGTTCCTAGCACTCATCAAATAGTTTTTTTCCTTCACTCAAACATAATTTTTACACATTCTAACTTACAAAATCAGCATCAAACAGTGGCCATAAAATCCAGGGCAGTGGCCGAATCATACATGTCACCAAATCACATAAAATCACATTCCAAGTTTTCTCTTGGAATTAATTTAGGACCTCAAACTCTTTTAGAAACTAATTTATTTCATAAAAATCATAAAAATATAAGTAAGGGCAGTAGCTATATCATTTTGCTCATAGTTGAGATTTAATACATAAAAACATATTTATAACACTTTACAAGTTCACCTATGCTTGAAAAAAATTCTTAAAACATAGTTTATTGGTCCTTGTGACTAGATGGGACTTATGCTAAGTCCATCTCCATCACATGAGCAAAATCACACTAAAAAAAAAATATTTTTATTTTCCAAACTTCTCTTGAGATAAAATGGGCAAGTTTTTGAGCTTTAGGTTCTTTAGGTGATGACATAAACTTAAACATGCTATGCACTTTGTTTTATTCTTCATTATGAAGTGTAACCATAAAATAAATATGAGATGCAACTCATTATTATCTTTAAAGTTTAAATGATGACTTGAAATATAAACATGAGAATACAAGCTTATTCTTTATTCTTGGAAGTTTAGTGTTGACATAAAGATAAATATGAGTGTAAGTTCATTTTTATCTAACTAGAGCTGATACAAGACTTTTAGAAGAGCATTAATAATCTCAACCCAACACTTATCTAGCAAGACAAAGTGAGCTTTAGAGTTCTTTGTACCAAGGTTCCAAAGAAACCTCATGGTTTGAACATCATCATCAAGCTCAAGGAAAAATGAACTAAGAGATCAAATAAATAACTACATTTCTTGAAACAAAATATATCTGGAGTAAACTACAACATATTCTTTATTTTATGCTTAAAAGCTCCTATCTAGAGTAAACTCTAGAACGTGCCAGCCAACTTTAAGGTTGACAAGGGTAAGCTTTGGGCTTTTTGAAATCATGTAACATATTTTCTTAAGTAAACATTATGTGACCTATCTAGCATTTTCATCACTTTGCACAAAGAGAGGAAATGAGAACTGAATTCAAAAGGAAGAGTGTAACACCCTAATTTTTAACCCAATACTCTAGAACATATTAGGCTAATCATTAGGTTATTACTTCTTAATCTCAACTTTTAATAAAATACTTAGCGGAAATTACGGGTAAATTTTTCTTTTTGAAAACATAAACCAGGTGAGAGCCGCGAACTTAACTAGCCGAATGACAGAAACATAAAGCATGCATAACAATTAGCAGAGACCACAGAGTGAAGTATATAACCAAGGAAGCATTCCATTAATAACATAATTTAAGTACATAAGTAGTCGTACCCTCATGGAGACGGGCAGAGCTTGTAATACAACAGAAAAGAAAATACAACAGAAAGGTAAGGTACATGGTTCAACATGAAGATAGAAAAACCCAAAACGCTACCCTTCTACTGTGAGTACAAATTACAACCCCTCCCAAAAGGTACTACCAAAGGGAAGATCTCCATAAAAGCTCGGGTACTCGCAAAGCTCTCCATCGGGAACTAGTGATGACGAGGATCCTCGGGTGATGGAGGCAGGTACCCGGGGAAACGCTCTATCTCCTCCTGTGTGGGCCAATGGAGCGTGAAGGGAACTCGCGGCGGTTGAACGTGGGCTCCTCGACGCGGACGCATCTCGGCTCTCCTTGCCAAGCGTGGCTACCTCACAGTCTCCTCACTCCCCTCGCGCCGAAACTGGGGAAAGGGAGTGGAGCCCTCCGAAAGGACATGCGTCAGCAAATCCTCGGATTGATCCGTCTCGGACCTCCTCGAGCGAGGCACGTACTCCGGGTAGTCGCAGACAGCTGAGGCAGAGGTACGAGCACGGCGCACCTGCTCATCACGCGGGCGAGTGCGCTCGAAGATCATGTCATCACCACCAAAAGGTGCAGTAGGAGTGAACTGGTAGCTCGAAACTGGGTAAGCGAAAGGTCGTCCCATGTACACAAAAACGCAGATGGCACAACGACCTTCGAAATGATATGAACGGTGGTCTGGGTGGTAGTGCACCTCCCAAACAGGCGTGTCAATGAAAAGCATGAACGTTGCCATCTGTCTCTGAAGATGTGACGGAAGAAAGAAGAGAGAGGAGTGAGAATTCCTGCTAAAGAATCTCAGTAGGAGTCTCCTATCCTAGGGTTACATCGTACACTTCCTCAAGAACCTTGGGTTTAATTATAAAATAGTGATCATGCATATAAGGTTCGATTTAGGGTTTCTCAAACTAATTATCCAAGGTCCATTCCTTTTAGCATGCGTCTTGGTATTATAAATGCAACAGGTTATATCATGGATGCATGTCAATACTTGAGCATATAAGACCACACATCAAAGCGTATAAACATAATTCATGTGGCATAAGGGCATATAACTTTCAAGTGAATCATTCCTCAACTTCGTGACATCAATCATGGTACTTTAGCATCTAGGCCACCCTAAAAATAACTAGGTTATGAGCTCATACCTCAGCTAGTCGTCACTAGCTCTTGCTTATTATCTTGAATAAGCGAAACATAAATAATAATCCAGACTCGCAAGTACGGGTAGGGGCAGGGATCATCTATCTATGGGATTACCCTATTTGAAATGCTTTGCTAACCACGCATGGCCTCGCAATTTGTCCGCTTTGGTAGGCTGCATCTACTCATTCCCTCACGGATTTGTCTCTCCTGGGGGTGCTCGGCCGAACCGGTGTCACCCAGGCGAGTGCGTCTCAGTGCTTTGTCACATAAAAATCTCCTGGGGGTACTCGGCCGAACCGGTGTCACCTAGGGTTTTCAACTCATATGGTATTCATAAAACATTTCTTTCACCCCTTTAAGGTTTGACGGAAATTTGGCAGCATAATAGCTATTAAACCGAATTTCCTTCAAACTGCCACAAGCTAATCTACACATCATGTTCTCATGAAATCTCATGCTATGATAAACTTTAATATTTTATCAATCATTTTCTCATGCAACAAGCACATCTCATCACATCATTGCATCATACAACACATCATAGAATTTACAGCTTTTTAGTGCCTTATGCATTGACCCTTAAGGTCCTCAACTCACATTCTAAGTTATAAACCATCAAACCTAAGCTCTCGGGTGGTTTAAGGCTAAGGGGTGGTGTTTCAAGGTTGAGAGATGATGATGAGATGAAGAGAGGATGAAGATGAAGATGAAAAGAAAGGAAGAACTCTCTTGAAACTTGAGAGAAAAAGAAAGAACTAGCAAGACAACTCTAAAATTCTAAACTTAGCAAATGCTTCAAAGTGCAACCAAGCTATCACAAGCATCCTACTTATAGAAAAACAAAACCATGGGCTCATCAAGGGAGGGAGTGGCCGTGTGGTCTTGGAGGGAAAAGGAAGAGAAAATATCTCTTACACAAGGTCATTCAAGCATGGTTTGAAGTATGGAAGCTATGCTACAAAGTATGGCTTGATGTGAGTTAATTTCCTATCAATTTTTGATGAAATTAGGCTTCTAGAAACAATGCATGGCTGGAACTTTTCTAACCACAAATAAATGGAGAAAATGGGCTATTTTAATTAGTTATTTACTTGGAAAATCAAGCTTGATTGAAAGTTATGACAAGGTATAGTGTATGTGACTTGAGGTATGGCCTTGGAGTGTTGAAAAATTAAACATGTGATGCATATGGGGAGGGTGAGGCTTCGGCCAGGGCTGGACAGCAGAGTGGGGGTGAGTTTTGACCATTTAATTGGGTGTTAATGGTAGGTTTAGATGTGTATTAGCTTAGGTACAAGGTTAGGAATGATTAAGCTTAAGTTTAGGTAACTAAGAATGTGATTTAAGGAGTTTATGACAAGATTAGGAGTGCTCATACATCATTAAAGAATTTAAAACTCATTTGTGAATAAACAATATGTAACACAATTCCATGATTTAAGGAATTGGAAAGAGAAAACACTATTCAAGATTCCATGACTAGGAGTCTTGAAATTAAAATATAATTTTAAGTTGTAATTAAGCACTTTTAGGTTCTAATCAACTCTAATAAATTATTTTGACTCAAGATTAATTATGGAAATTAATTAACCTTCGATTAGAGCCTAATATTGCTTAGGTTTGCTTAATCACGCGATTAAGCGTAAAAACACGAAACTAGGGGCAAAATCGTAATTTTGCACTAATTTCGCCCGGGACCTCCGGGACCAAAAATAAAGACGTAGTCTACATAAAAATGCCTTTTAAAACCATCTAGAGAAGTTTTGGGTTCATCCGGCACTTGCAAACGGGTAAAACACAGCAAGGGCGTTTTGGTCATTTTGACCCGAAAACTCGAAAAATGAGATTTTCGATCCCGAGAAGGTATACAAGCCATCTAATCCCCTTCCAACATTGAGTTTGCCCTTCGATTACTGCCGAACCGGCTTTCCTCGAATTCCGGGCTGAAAATGACCTCAGGGGCATTTTGGTCATTTCCACTATTAACAAAAAATCGGGGCGTTACATTACTCCCCTCCTTAAAAAGAATTTCGTCCTCGAAATTTGTTACCTTAGAAAAGCTCTGGATATTTGGACTTCATCTCTTATTCTAGTTCCCATGTGTATTCTTCCGACTTGTCTCATCCCCACGCCACTTTCACCAAAGGAACAGACTTGTTCCTTAACTACTTGACTCCGTGATCCACTATCCTCGTAGGCGGTAGATTGAAAGTGAGGTCCTCCCTCAACTGTACATGCTCTGGTTGTAGGACATGGCTAGGGTCGGACTCATATTTACGTAACTGAGAGACGTGAAAGACATTATGAAGGTTTGACAGGTTGGGCGGTAAGGCTATTTTATAAGCTACAGATCCGATTCTTTGAAGAATTTCAAAAGGACCGAGAAATCGGGGACTCAACTTTTTTACTTTCATGGCTCTTCCTATTCCTGTAGTGGGGGTGATTCTTAGAAATACATGTTCTCCTTCTTGGAACTCCAAGGGCTTGCGCCTTTTGTCCGCGTAGCTTTTCTGCCGACTTTGAGCGGTTAAGATTCTATCCTTGATTTTCTTGATCTGCTCCGTCGTTTCCCTCACTACATCGGGTCCTAAGACACTTTGTTCTCCGGGCTCGGACCAACACAAAGGTAATTGGCACTTCCTTCCATATAACGCCTCGTACGGTGCCATACCGATGCTCGCGTGATAACTGTTGTTATACGCAAACTCGATCAAAGGCATGTACTTATCCCAACTCCCTTTTTAGTCTAAGACACAGGCTCTTAGCATATTTTCTAGGGTTTGGATTGTCCTCTTAGATTGACCATATATTTGTGGGTGGTAAGCAGTGCTCAAGCATAACTTAGAACCAAACACCTTTTGAAAGGCTCCCCAAAAACGTGATGTAAACCGCGGATCTCGATCCTAGATTATCGTCAATGGTACTCCATGCAACCTTACTATTTCTTGGATGTAAAGCTGAGCCAACTTATCCAACGAGTACGTGACTCGAATAGGTAGAAAGTGAGCCGACTTAGTCAGTCGATCCACGATTACCCATACGGCATCGTGGCCAGCTTGGGTCCTTGGAAATCCTGTCACGAAATCCATTGATATACTCTCCCACTTCCACTCGGGGATTGACAGGGGTTGCAACATGCCAGAAGGTTTTTGGTGTTCGATCTTGACCTTTTGGCAGACCAAACACTTACTCACCCAGGCGACCATATCCTTTTTCAATCCGGGCCACCAAAACATCTTCTTCAAATCTTGGTACATCTTGGTAGTACCAGGATGTATGGCGAAGTGGCTCTTGTGAGCCTCCTCCAAGATCTTCTCTCGAAGGTCGCCATCTTGTGGTACATAGATTCGCCCCTCAAACCTCCATAACCAGTCGGGGCCTCGTACAAAACCTTTCAACTTTCCAGCCTTAACTGCCTCGATTGTCTCCATAAAGTCCTCATTTTCTCTTTGGGCAAGCATAATCCTTTGCTTGAACCCACTGGTCACCGTGAGATGACTCATCACAATGCCATTCTCCGTTATTGACATCCCCAGATTCATATCCCTAAACTGCTCTATTAAACCAACTTCATTAACCATCATACTCGACAGACGTAACGAGTTTTGGCTCAAGGCGTCGGCGACTACATTAGCCTTGCTGGGGTGGTAACTTAAGCCGAAATCGTAATCTTTGAGGAATTCCATCCATCTCCTCTGCCTCATATTTAGCTCCTTTTGATCAAAGAGATGCTTGAGACTCTTATGATAGGAGAAAACTTCAAACCTTACACCATACAAATGGTGTCTCTACATCTTAAGGGCAAATACGATGGCTGTTAATTCTAGGTCATGGGTGGGGTAGGTTACTTCGTGAAGCTTGAGTTGTCTGGACGCATAGGCTACCACTTGCCTATTTTGCATCAACACACAACCTAAACCCTTGCCAAAAGCGTCACAATATTCCTCGAAGGGTACATTAGGGTCGGGTAAAACCAAAACTGGGGTCGAGGTGAGCTTTTCCTTAAGCTCTAGGAAACTCTTTTCGCACTTGGGGCTCCACTCAAATGGGGCATTCTTCCTAGTGAGTTTGGTTAAAGGTAGGGCTAACTGGGAAAATCCTTTAATAAACCTACGGTAATAGCCAGCTAAACCCAAAAAGCTTCTAATCTTGGTTACAGAGGTTGGTCTATCCCAATTCATTACGGCTTCTATCTTACTCGGGTCGACAGCTATGCCACCTTTTGACACAACATGTCCTAAGAATTTCACATCTTCCAACCAAAATTCACACTTAGACAACTTAGCGTATAACTTCTTCTCCTTTAGTACCTCTAAAACCAGCCTCAAATGACGCTCATGCTCCTCGCGGGTTTTCAAATAGATGAGAATATCATCTATGAACACAACCACGAACCGATCTAAATAGGGTCTAAAGATCCTATTCATGTAATCCATAAAAACTGCGGGAGCATTCGTCAAACAAAACGCCATCACGTTGAACTCAAAGTGTCCGTACCGAGTTCGAAAGGCGGTTTTAGGAATGTCCAAATCTCTAACCCTAATCTGATGGTAGCCGGACCTCAAATCAATCTTAGAAAACACTACTGGTCCTTTCAACTAGTCCATAAGATCATCAATCCTAGGCAACGGGTACTTATTCTTTATGGTCACTCGGTTTAACTGCCTATAGTCTATACACATCCTCATACTTCCATCTTTCTTCTTCACAAATAAGACCGGAGCGCCCCATGGTGAAGCACTCGGCCTTATAAAACTCTTTTCCAATAGCTCCTCTAACTGGGTTTTCAATTCCGCTAACTCCGAGGGTGACATCCTATATGGGGCTATAGAGATAGGTCCCATTCCAGGAATCAGCTCTATGGAGAATTCTACTTCTCTTTCGGGAGGGAACTCGGGTATTTCCTCTGGAAACACCTCGGGATAGTCTCTCACCACAGGTATATCACCTAGGTTTTGCTCAAAGTCTACATCGCAGGCGGCTAGGAGAACATATCCCTTAGTTTTCTCCCCACTACAGAAGACCTCTATGGAGTTTAGGTATAACCTCATGGGTTGACTAATGAGTTTAGGAGGAGAAGGAAAAATGACAGTTTGGGTTCCATAATCTAACAGTACACAGTTGGCGTGCAGCCAATCCATGCCTAGAATGATACCTATGTCTTTAAGGGGTAAGCAAATTAAATCTATGATAAACGACCTATTCTCTACAACAAGATGACAGTTTAAGCAACATTTGCGGGTATTAACAGGGTGATTTGTAGGAGTAGAAACAATAAGATCAAAGGGAAGTTTAGAGACTTGCAAATTTAAAGACTCGACACTAGCAAGCGAAATGAAAGAATGAGTAGCGCCAGAATCGAAAAGTACAGTTAAGGTTCTAACGTTAAGCTCGCACTTACCTTGAATGAGATCGTTGGATGTTCGTGCATCTTTCGCGTTGAGGGTGAAGACCTGTAACGCCCAGATTTTTCTGTTAGAGTGAAAATGACCAAAATGCCCCTGAGGTCATTTTCAGCCCGGAATTCGAGGAAAGCCGGTCTGGTAGTACTCGAAGGGCAAACTCGATGTTGAAAGTGGATTAGATGACCTGTGTACCTTCTCGGGATCGAAAATCTCATTTTTCAAGTTTTCGGGTCAAAATGACCAAAATGCCCCTGCGGTGTTTTACCCGTTTGCAAGTGCCGGATGAACCCGAAACTTCTCCATATGGTTTTAAAAGGCGTTTTTATGTATTCTATGACCTCAGTTTTAATTTTAGAAGTCCCGGGCAAAATTAGTGCAAAATTACGGTTTTGCCCCTAGTTTCGTGTTTTTACGCTTAATCGCGTGATTAAGCAAACCTAAGCAATATTAGGCTCTAATCGAAGGTTAATTAATTTCCTTAATTAATCATGAGTCAAAATAATTTATTAAAGTTGATTAGAACCAAAAAGTGCTTAATTACAACCTAAAATCATATTTTAATTTCAAGACACCTAGTCATAGAATCTTGAATAGTGTTTTCTCTTTCCAATTCCTTAAATCATGGAATTGTGTTACACATTGTTTATTCATAAATGAGTTTAAAATTCTCTAATGATGTATGAGAACTCCTAAACTTGTCATAAACTCCCTAAATCACATTCTTAGTTACCTAAACTTAAGCTTAATCATTTCTAACCTTGTACCTAAGCTAATACACATCTAAACCTACCATTAACACCCAATCAAATGGTCAAAACTCACCCCCACTCTGCTGTCCAGCCCTGGCCGAAGCCTCACCCTCCCCATATGCATCACATGTTCAATTTTTCAACACTCCAAGGCCATACCTCAAGTCACATACACTATACCTTGTCATAACTTTTAATCAAGCTTGATTTTCCAAGAAAATAACTAATTAAAATAGCTCATTTTCTCCATTTAATTGTGGCTGGAAAAGTTCCAGCCATGCATTGTTTCTAGAAGCCTAATTTCATAAAAATTTGATAGGAAATTAACTCACATCAAACCATACTTTGTAGCATAGCTTCCATACTTCGTAGCATAGCTTCCATACTTCAAACTATGCTTGAATGACCTTGTGTAAGAGATATTTTCCTCTCCCTTTTCCCTCCAATACCACACGGCCACTCCTCCCTTTAGTGAGCTCCATGGGTTTGTTTTTCTATAAATAGGATGCTTGTGATAGCCTTGTTGCACCTTGAAGCATTTGCTAAGTTTAGAGTTTTAGAGTTGTCTTGCTAAGTTTTTCTTTTCTCTCAAAGTTTAAAAAGTGTTCTTCCTTTCTTTTCATCTTCATCTTCTTCATCTCTTCATCTCATCATCATCTCTCAACCATCAAACACCACCCCAAAGCCTTGAACCATCATCAAACCTCTCAAACACCACACCTCAAACACAACTTCACCCAAAACACATTTCCTTTCTTTTCCTTCCTCTTTGGCCGAATCATCACCACCATCCTAGGAGGGGTTGCTCATCTCATTTCATCTTCAAGTCCAAGCTTTTACCTTCATCACAAGGTAGGGATTTGTTTTCAAACTTTGTTTTGCCCAAGAAAGTGTTTTTCTCTAGTTTCCTCTTGGATTCTTTTGAACTTTCCTTTGTTTTTCCTTTTCTTTTCATTTCGGCCTCTAGGCCTTGTTATGAGCATGATAGCTTGATGATGAGATTTTCTAGATGATGACATTGTGTTCATCTCAAAGAAACCTCTAAAGCTTGAGTTTTCCTTTTGTTATAACTTCATCTATATGTTATCTAGCTCACATGGTTTTCCCAACTTAAGAAAATTAATCTAAGGATTTCTAAAAGCCCAAGCCTACCCTTATCAACCTTAAAGTTGGCCGGCACGTTCTAGAGATTTTTCTCTAGATAGGGGTTTTGGGTATTTAATAAAGAACTTGACGTAGTTTCACTTTCTTTCTCTTTTGTATAACTTTCGGTTTTTGGGTTGTGATCTTTGAGATATTTTATTGGGTTGTTATCTTGTTAAAGTCTTGAATGAGCTCTAGTTAACCATAAAATGAACCTTGCATCATGTTTACTTTATGCTTTGCATATCATGTTTACTTCCTTGCTATCACTAAGTTTCAAGATAATAAGTGAACCTTGCATTATCATGTTTATATTTCAAGCTATGCATTATCATGTTTATATTTCAAGTTCTCACTTAATACCAAGATAATAATGAGTTGCATTCATACTTACTTTGTGCTATCACTTTACTTTCTAATGGAACGTAAAATAAGTGCATAAGCATGTTTATTTTTATGTCATCACCTAAATGAACCTAGAGCTCAAAGACTTGCCCATTATTGTCTCAACAAAGGTCTAACAATATGTATTTTCCTTGGTTCATATTTCGGCCCCAAGAGGTCTTGAAGTTTCTAAGTATTTGAGACTATGTTTTATAATTTTTCCAAGCTTACATGAGTTTAAGGAATGCATAGAAGTAAGTTTTATGAATTTAGGACCTCTTGAGATAAAGATAAATTGGTCACTGCCCTCTTAAATACTCTTATGATTTTAGATGTTAAAATTGTTTATAAATGAGTTTTGAAAGTTTAAAAAGAGTTCCAAGAGAAACTAGTATTTTATGAGCTTTAGAAATTATGTTTTATGCCTTTTATGAATAAGTATATTTTCGGTTCTTCCTTGCTCTTTACTGCCATTGTATGTGCTGTTTTAATTATGATAATGTGCCTATGTTTGAGTAAAAATAATGTTAGGACTCACATGTGAAAGATAGGATAAGTTAGGAACTAGAAAAGAATTAATTTGAGAATTCTAGATCCTTTAATTATGTAATTTTCTGGATTCTGTCCAGCAAGGTTTAGATTTAATAATCATGGTTTTAAATTAGTTTAAATGTGTAGGAATGACTCATAATTGATTTAGGACTTAATCTTGGAGACTTAGGAGCAAACCGAACTTAGAAAGGGTCATTGTTGTGACTTCTAGGTACCCGTAAAGTTAGGATTTCAAATTCTGCATCCTTGAGGTTTAAAGATGTTCTTGACCATAGTGTGAGGTGAGAAATACTTAGTTATAACCTCATAGCTTCCCAAGAGACTAGGTTTTTATGATCGATAACTTAGAATGTGAGTTAAGGACTTTAAGGGTCTAAACTGTAATTTCTAGAACCCCGTAATCACACAAATATAAAGCTGTCCAAATCTGCATAGTGATAAGTCCTTGAGCATAAAAATTAGTAAAACTTATTAGTTGTGAACCTATAAGTGTGTGAGAGGTTAAGAATAATACTAGAACAATTAGTTTACAAGTTTAAGACTCCAAAGAACCAAAGCATAACATACTATGGGTTTATAACATAATAAACTTGTGAGTTTGTATGAATGATTGTCTAAGGTGTGATTATGTGATAATGTATATGCTATAGTTTTATGTATACACTGTGAAGAAATTTCATGTGATGATGTATATGCTATGAAAAAGATTTATGTGATGAATAATGATGTATCTATGAATTAACACTTTATGAGAACTTAAATGTGACACAACACTGAGACGCCTTCTTGGGTGACAGCGGTTTATCCGAGCACCCCCAAGAAAACAAATCCGTGAGGGTATTGACATAGAGCTTGCCAAAGCGGACAATACTACGATGCACTAGTTGCTAGTAGAGCGTTTCAAAGAGGAAATGACCCTAAGAGAGGTGATCCTTAATTGCCCCCTAGCCCGCACTATTAAGTCGGGATTATGTATATGTTACGCTTATCATAGGATAAGTAAGAACTAGTGACGACTAGTTAAGGTATGAGCTCATAACCTAGAGATGTTTTAGGGTGGCCCCATGAGATGAAAGTTAAAGTTTACAATGTCACATATACTATACCTATGCTAATGTTATAATGTTTCTTAGTTATTCTATTGATTGGTTTTCCTTTATGATGCATTCATGTCATTAGTATATCCCATGCTTAGTCATAAGACGCATTATAAAATATGACGGACCTTGGATAAATAATACTTTAGAAAACTAACTTAAAAGGAGTTTTATGCATGCACACTTTTTAGAAATAAAACCCAAGGTTCCTGAGGATGTGACGATGTCACCTAGGTAGGGATAACCCTACTGAGAATTCTTTTAGAAGATTCTCATTCCCTCTCTCTTTTCTTCCGTCATATCTTCAGATGGCGACATTTGTACTATTCATCGACATCCCGGTATGGGAGCTGCACCATGACCCAGCACTTGGGTCATACCATTTTGAGGGTCGCTGCACTGTCAGAGTATTCATGTTCATGGGACGACCCTTCGCACTTCCCCGAGCTACCGCTTCACCCCGACTGCTCCTTACCGCCATAACGGGATGTTTGAGCGAGCTAGACCACGTGATGAGCAGATTCTCCGCATGCAGCCCGAGACGCCAAGAAGACGCGACACCGAGTACGTGCCTCGCACCCAGTACTCGGAGACGGACCCATCCGAGGACCCGCCATCACATATGTACAGTTGGAGCTCCAGTCCCGCTCCCCTACCGATGAGAGCTGGGAGTGAGGAGACAGTGGTTCAGCCGAGGTTGGCTCGTCGGCCATCCATGCGCCCTCGCCGTGGTGGACACGCTCCGATGATCTGCACGACCACTCCCGCCGAGATCCGCCAGTGGATTGATTCCACCCCTCAGTACTCGGGCCAGCAGGAGTAGGCGCATGGGATGGGTAGTAACTAGTGCACACACGCCACATAGTTGAGGACAAACCTTCTTTTGTATATGAGGTTGTATACTCTAGGTGCACATGGGTATAGGTGTTGTTTTTATGATTTCCCTTTATTTGTTTTCCTTGTATTTGTTCTTCAGTTGTATTCCGTTTCCCGATGTATCGAATAGTCCTGCCCTTTTGGGTAGGCACATTATATATATATCTATGTTTCAAATGATGTTTCCATGATATGATGTGTTTCTTTACGCTTTGCTTATGTGTTTCGTTATGCTTTCTTTTAAAAGATTCGTGCGTGGCTCTCACTTTGATTTTAATTCTAAAAAGAAAAATTTTACCCATATTTCCGCTAAGTATTTTCTAAGTAAAAGATGAGACCAAGAGGTAATATTCTAAAGATTAACCTAAGTACCTACTAGTAGTCTTAGGTTAAGATTTAGGGTATTACATAAGACATCAAGGAATTGTTAATGCTATGATATTTATATAATGCAATAATATGTTGAGATGTTTATGATGCATGAGGAAATTTTTTTTTGAGATATGAGGTTTATCATAACATGAGATTTAAATGAGGAATATGTTGTGTGATTAGCTTGTGGCATAAGTTTCGATTTGAAGGAAGTTCGGTTTAACAGCTGTTATGCTGCCGAATTTCCATTCAACCTTAAAGGGTTGAAGAAATGTTTTAAAGTACCACATGAGTTGAAAACCCTGGGTGACATTGGTTTGGCCGAGCACCCCCAGGAGAGACAAATCCTTGAGGGTATGAGTAGATGCAGCCTACCAAAGCGGACAAATTGCTGTGGCTTAATGCCCGCAAAGCATTTCAAAGAGGGTATATCCTAAGAGAGGTGATCCCTACCCCCTACCCGTACTTGCGTAGTAGGGATTATTTTATTATGTTTCGCTTATTCAGATAATAAGCAAGAGCTAGTGACGACTAGCTGAGGTATAAGCTCATAACCTAGTTATTTTAGGGTGGCCTTATTATGCTAAAGTACCATGATTGATGTCACGAAGTTGAGGAATGATCCACTTGAAAGTTATATGCCCTTTATGCCACTTGTGTGCTTACTTGAAGTTTGTGATTCATTGAGATATTCGATTGAGGCATTGCCATGCATTCATGTTTTAATATGTTGCATTTATGACATCTAGATGCATGCTAAAAGGAATGAACCTTGGATAATTGGTTTTATAAACCCTAATAATGAACCTTTATGTACGCACCCCTTTTATAATTAAACCCAAGGTTCCTGAGGATGTGAATGATGTAACCTTAGGGTAGGAGACCCCTATTGAGATTTCATTAGTAAGAATTCTCACTCCTCTATCTCCTTTCTTCTTCTTCCGTCACATTTTCAGAAAGCGATGGCGACATTCATGGTCTTCATTGATACGCCCGTCTGGGAGGTGCACTACGACCCGGAGCATCATTCCTATCACTTTGAGGGTCATTGTGCTATTCGTGTTTTTGTGTACATGGGTCGGCCTTTTGCTTGTCCAGTGTCCAGCTACTAGTTCACTCCTACCGCTCCTTTTGGTGGCGACGACTTGATCTTTGAGTGCACCGCCCTCGCGACGAGCAGTTATGTCATGGCCGCTCGTCCGCCTCAGCTGTTTGTGACTACCCGAAGTATGTGCCTCGCTCGCGGAGGTCGTAGACCGATCCGTCCGAGGACTCACCAATACATGTCTATTCGGAGAGTTCTGCCCCCTTTCCCCCATTTAGGCGGGAGGGCAGTGAGGATACCGTGATGCAACCGCGCTTGGCGCAGAGAGCCGAGATGCGCCCTCGCCGAGGAGCTCACATCCAGCCAACACGTGTTCCCTTCTCACTCCACTAGCATACTTAGGAGGAGATTGAACGTTTCCCCAGTTATCTACCTCCATCACCCGAGGATCCCCGTCATCACTAGGCCTCATCGGAGAGCTATTCGAGTGCCCGAGCAGTCACGAGGATTTTCCCTTCGACAGTATCTTTTGGGATGGGGTTCTAGCTTAGTACTCATAGCTTGGTAGGAGGGTAGTGTAGTTGGCTTTTAATTTGTTATCGCACTATGTACTTTACTGTTTTCTTATTTCTGTTGTATTTCCATTTCTTGTGTATTACAAGCTCTGCCCGTCCCTATGAGGGTATGACTACATATGTATTTCTAATTATGTTATTAATGAAATGTTTTTGCTATTATGGTGGTTATTGCTCTGTTGTTACTTGTTTCTTAATTTCCGTGTTACTCTCTGCTTGCTAATCGTGTTTTATATTTCTGTCTTACGATTAGACTAATAATGCGGTTCTCACTTTGATTTATATTTTCAAAAAAAAAATTTACCCGTAATTTCCGCTAAGTATTTTAATAAAATGATGAGACTAAGAGGTAATAACCTAATGATTAACCTAATGTGTTCTAGAAAGTTGGGTTAAGAATTAGGGTGTTACATTTTGGTATCAGAGCAGTTCGATTCTCACGGAGCCTGAGGATTAGAGTGACCATGCTTTAGAAGCATGATGCAATAGTTATGTCATGTGTAGTGCTTGATAGAGATAAGCTATAGGACTAGAGATGCATGACTCATGTTGCTTGCAAGTGCCATGGTAACTAGCTCATTTTGCATGAATATTGAGCTTGATCAACTTGATGTTCACTGTCTCATGTGTTTAGGACTATGCCCGATGCTGACCAAGACAATGCAACTGCTGCTGCTGTCCGTAGAATGGCGCAAGCCATGGAGCGGATGTTTGACCGTATGGATCAATGCGGGAATGCTGCACTCTCTCTCCTTACTGCTAAGGTGGTTGAGCAAGCCCGTTTCGGCGAGTTCCGCAAGGTGAACCCACCGGTGTTCTGAGGGGTAATGGACCCCGACAAGGCTGATGAGTGGATCAAGGATATGGAGAAGATCTACTTTGTGGTTACCTGCTCTGAGGAGTAGAAGGTTACGTTTGCTACCTTCATTATGAAATCTGATGCCGAATTTTTGTGGAACGGCACGAAGCGCCTGCTAGAAGCTTCTGGAACTCCCATTGACTGGGAGCTGTTCAAGACTTACTTCTACGAGAAGTATTTCCCGAAGTCCATGAGGAACGCCAAGGACATTGAGTTTATGCAGTTGACCCAGGGACGGTCTACTGTTGCCCAATACACTGCTAAGTTCGAGGAGCTGATCAAGTTCTCTCAGGTGTTCCAAGGGAACCCCGACGAGGTATGGAAATGCGTGAAATATGAGGCCGGTCTGAAGGCGGAGATGAACTATGCCATGGCCCATATGGAGATCAGAGACTTCTCGACTCTGGTCAACAAATGCCGGATCTTAGAAGAAGGACAACGGAAGATGCAAGCCACGAGAGTGGAACGAGCTAAGGGGCTCAGACCTCAAGCCCCGAGGTTCAAACCGTAGTACCCATCAAGGAATCGCTACCAACAGTACCAGACCAACTAGTTCTAGCCGCAACAACAACAACCGAGAGCTCCTGCATACCAACAATCTAAGCAACACTAACGGCCACCGTTCCAACATCAAGGCACCACAAGGAACCCCTGCTGCTTACCCCGGAGCAGCATCTGCTGATGTCTGTCCTCAGTGCGGGAAGAATCATGGGAACTGCCCCTGCCTCATAGGGCAAGGAGTTTGCTTCAAGTGTGGCAAGCCCGGCCACTACGCCAACAACTGCACCAACAAAGGGCTATCAAATCAGAACCCCCGACCTCAACACCAAGGATGGGTCTTCACCCTCAACGCAGAAGCCGTGCGAACGTCCAACGATCTCATTCAAGGTAAGTGCGAGCTTAATGGTAGAACCTTAACTGTACTTTTTGATTCAGGCGCTACCCATTCTTTTATCTCATATGCCAGTGTCGAGTCTTTAAATTTGTGAGTCTCTAAGCTTCCCTTTGATCTCATTGTTTCTACTCCCACAAATCACCCTATTAATACTTGCAAATGTTGTTTGAACTGTCATCTTGTTGTAGAAAATAGATCTTTTATCATAGATTTGATTTGCTTACCCCTTAAAGACATAGGTATCATTCTAGGCATGGATTGGCTTTACGCCAATTGTGTATTATTAGACTGTGGAGCCCAAACTGTTGTTTTTCCTTCTCCTCCTAAACCCATGAGATTGTACCTAAACTCCATAGAGCTCTTCTGTAGTGGGAAGAAAACTAAGGGATATGTTCTCCTAGCCGCTTGCGATGTAGACTTTGAGCAAAACCTAGGTGAGATACCTGTGGTGAGAGACTATCCCGAGGTGTTTCAGGATGAAATACCCGAATTCCCTCCCAAAAGAGAAGTGGAGTTTTCCATAGAGCTGGTTCCTGGATCGGGACCTATCTTTATAGCCCCGTATAGGATGTCACCCTTGGAGTTAGCGAAGCTGAAAACCCAGTTAGAGGAGTTATTGGAGAAAAGTTTTATAAGGCCGAGTGCTTCGCCTTGGGGTGCTCTGGTCTTATTTGTGAAAAAGAAGGACGGAAGCATGAGGATATGTATAGATTATAGGCAGTTGAACTAAGTGACTGTGAAAAACAAGTACCTGTTGCCTAGGATTGATGATCTTATGGACCAGTTGAAAGGAGCAGTAGTGTTTTCTAAGATTGATTTGAGGTTCGGTTACCATCAGATTAAGGTTAGAGTTTCGGACATTCGTAAAATGCCTTTCAAACTCGGTATGGACAGTTTGAGTTCAATGTGATGTCGCTTGGTTTGATGAATGCTCCCGCAATTTTTATGGATTACATGAATAGGATCTTTAGACCCTATTTAGATCAGTTCGTGGTTGTGTTCATAGATGATATTCTCATCTATTCGAAAACCCACGAGGAGCATGAGCGTCATTTAAGGTTGGTTTTAGAGGTATTAAAGGAGAAAAAGTTATACACTAAGTTATCTAAGTGTGAATTCTGGTTGGATGAGGTGAAATTCTTAGGACATGTTGACCCTAGTAAAATAGAAGCTGTGATGAATTAGGATAGATCAACCTCTGTGACCGAGATTAGAAGCTTTTTTGGGTTTAGCTGGTTGTTACCGTAGGTTCATTAAAAGATTTTCCTAGTTAGCCCTACCTCTAACCAAGCTCACTAGGAAGAATGCCCTGTTTGAGTGGAGCCCCGAGTGTGAAAAGAGTTTCCTAGAGCTTAAGGAAAAGCTCACCTCAACCCTAGTTTTTACCTGACCCCAATGTACCCTTCGAGGTATATTGTGAAGCTTCGAGCAAAGGTTTAGGTTGTGTGTTGATGCAAAATGGGCAAGTGGTAGCCTATGCATCCCGACAACTCAAGCCTCACGAGGTAACCTACCCCACCCATGATCTAGAGTTAGCAGCCATCATGTTTGCCTTTAAGATGTGGAGACACCATTTATATGGTGTAAGGTTCGAGGTTTTCTCCGATCATAAGAGTCTCAAGCACCTATTTGATCAAAAGGAGTTGAATATGAGGCAGAGGAGATGGATGGAATTCTTCAAAGATTATTATTTCGGCTTAAGTTACCACCCCGACAAGGCTAATGTAGTCGCCGATGCCTTGAGTCAAAAGTCATTACGTTTGTCTTGTATGATGGTTAATGAAGTTGGACTAATAGAGAAGTTTAGAGATATGAATTTGGGGATGTCTGCAACCGATAGTAGCATAGTGATGTGTCATCTCACGGTGACCAGTGGGTTCAAGCAAAGGATTATGCTTGCACAATGAGAAAATGAGGACTTTATGGAGATAGTAGGGGCAGTTAAGGCTGGTAAGTTGAAAGGTTTTGAGTGAGGCCCCAACTAGTTGTGGAGGTTTGAAGGGCGAATCTGTGTGCCACAAGATGGCGACCTCCGAGAGAAGATCTTGGAGGAGGCCCACAAAAGCCACTTCGCCATTCATCCTGTAACACCCTAATAGAACCCCATTGTGCTTATTAAGTTCACATTTGGATTCTATTAGTTGTCACTTATGCCTTGTATTTATTTTCTTTTGAAATTAACTTAGAAAAATAGTGGAAGTTTTTTTTTTCTTTAAATAAATTAATTTTTTGAAAACTTAAGCCTGTAACAAGAAGTGAAATACATAGCGCTTTTATAGATAATAATCAAGTTACATTGCGCACTTAATTAAATAAGCGGAATAAGAGACTAAGTGTAGAACTATTATCACATAAACTGGAATATAATCACTTAATACATAAGTCACAACAGGGCATATATCATACTGATAAGCTATTACAAATAACAATATAAGTTCTACTATTACTAATTGTTTCTCACAAACTATAATGTAACTAAAGCTCGGAATGCTCCTACTTGAAAGGTTTGAAATCTTCACGCGCTACCTCCTTCCTCATTTCTGACTTCATTGCTTTAGGTGGACACGTCTGTCTCACAGTAGCGACAACGGAAAATAAACATAGGAGTGAGAAATACATGATTTCTCAGCAGGAGTTCCTACTTGTACTAAAAGTGTCATCGTTGTCGTCCCAGTCACTTGGGGTTTATTATAATAAGGTGAACAGGTAAGGATTCAATTATCAAACTTTCACAAACGTGATTAGCCGAAGTGCAGTTACTTTTAAACTAATCTTGAACATTAGTAGAAATATCCATTCAGTATTTCATCAAGCATACATATAAGCATATCATGAAAAACCACTAATAAGCAATAATTATTTAGGAGCTGCATGCATTTCATGATTACTCATCCTCAACATTCACTTGTTTAGTGATCATTATCTTTCATTTATTTCATCAACATGTTTCTTAATTACTCACGGGATGAATGCATCAATGCCTTAGACCACCCTAAAAGGGTAATGAGCTCATACCGTGGCCGTCGCCACAACCTTTTAGTTTTCTTTCCGTTGCCATGATCTCAACGGTTTAGGGGGTTAAGCCGTGAGTTTAGCTCAAGTCCACTTTTCCAGACTATCATTGCTACTTTTTCAGGTTTTACTTTTATTCTCACTGAGTGAAATCATCAATACCTTAATCCTCAAAGAGGATTAAGCAGTGAGTTGGTCTATTTATTATTTCATTTTAAACATGAATGTATGCACATTAATAAATCATGGCACAGTCAATCATTTTATCATTATCATTTCATATCTCATCAATACATTCACATTTCTGTATATCACTTCATGTAACATAGACAATATCATGTAAATCTCATAGTAAACATTCTCATAGATAATTCATATTAAGCAACCTAAGTTATCAAGTTAGGTCTCTAGTGTTCCTAATAGGTTATGAATATCTTGGTATTATCTTTTTCTCTTAGTCTTCTTTGTACTCTTAGTATTTCCATTAATACATTAATACCCTTTAAGATATTTTTAGAGGTTCTTTATATATTTTTATTATGACTTTTATATATATCTCCTGAAGATTATTATTCTACTTAAATCCTTAAAATTATCTCTTTACAAGACTTGAATATTTTATTTAGAGTTCTGACATCTTTTAGAATAAAATTTGTAGCACTATCATATTAGATTAGTGTAAATCAACTGCAAATTGTGCATAGTAGGATTCTCAGGAAAGAGAGGTGGGTCACAATGGACACGCTTAAATACCAAGTCTTTCCTTAGCCAGAACCTTTCCAAATTGCACTCTCACAGTATCACGCTACCTTCAAGACTTTCTCAGCACACTGTCCCGAAATTATATCTCTCATTCTGTACTTTCGTGGTGTACAAATTTATGCATAGCATACATAAGTGTGTTTGTAGATGTGTTAGCTTTTCCACAAAGTTGAAATCAGTCTATTTGCATTTTTCTAGAGTGAGTTACACCTATTTTACTACTACAAGGTCAGATTAAGAGTTCCAGTCTTATGCTCTACTTTAAAAATTTATATCTTGGTCTAGGAAACTCCGTTTTAGGTGATTCCTTTTGGAGAGTGTTCTACAATGAGTCTAGTTTATAATAAAAATATTTTCATTTCGAGATCCTTCATATTTTATGAACACTAATTTTCGAAGTAACTACTGCCAGAAATAACTAGAAATTCTAGCACCTGCCATGTTCATGTCTTAAGTTATCTTTATTAACTCAAGTTTCACATACAATCTTTTAAGTTATATTTGAGTTTGATAACATCATAAAAGTATTCATAGCAGAATAGAACATGTTGTGTTTTCTAAAAATATAATTACTCAAAACTTTTGACAATAACTCAAGTTTGAGGCATTCTATCCATGAGCAAAGTTAGAAGCCAACAATACTTGAAGAAATAAAGAAGAAACTCCTACCTCTTGTGTAGGGTCTAAAAAGGGTCCTTCTCTTCTTCCTTAAGCTTTGAACAAGAGTCTTTGGAATGGATGACCTCCTTGAATCTTGGCTCTAAAACTTGAGTGCTTAAGAAAATATTTCTCACTAGAGTTAAAGATTGTAACTCTTGTGAGGGCTAGTGAAAGTTTGGACTTAGGATTTAAGTGTTTGGATGAAGTTTAGAGGATCAAGAGAAGTCTTTGAAGAACATAAGAAGAATGATAGAATAAGAAAGAAAGAACACTTAGGGAGTTTCTGAATTGAAGAGAGTTTGAGGAGTATTTATAGTGGAAAGATTAGAGAAAAAAACAGAAGAAGGAAAGCACTTGGAGCATGATTTATGGAAACATGTTGGCTGAATTTTGGGATGAAAATGCTCCTTGTTTTGTGGAAACATGTTTCCATGTTTTATGCAAACATGTTGGATGAAAATGCTCCATGTTTTGTGCAAAGATGTTAGTGGAGATTTTCTAACCTTTAGTGCATGTATGTGATTCAGAAATGTGTATGATGTATGTGGTTAAATTATTGTGTTATCATCTTAATCCAATGGCTTAGATTCATTCTTGTCTAAAGACAAGTCTAGGGATTTGTGCAAATGGCATTGTAGTAATTTCTTTAACTAAGACAAGGATATTTTTGTAATTAGACAATGATAGTGGTATTCTTGTAATTCCATTCATAGAGTAAGGGTATCTTTGTCATTTAATAAGGCAAGGGTAGTTTGGTAATTTCCTTTACATAGCAAGGGCATTTTCGTAATTTTCACTAAGTGATGACATTTTCGTAATTCTTTGCATTTTTCTCTAGACATACTTAAGTAGTCTATTTGTTGTGTTTCATAACATTTGTCCACATTCTCTTGGTTTTTGCTATCGCTAATTAATATTTATCTTAGTTATAAATTTGGGGATGTTACACATCCTGGTACTACCAAGATGTACCAAGATTTGAAGAAGATGTTTTGGTGGCCCGGATTGAAGAAGGATGTGGTCGCCTGGGTGAGTAAGTGTTTGGTCTGCCAAAAGGTTAAGATCGAACACCAAAAACCTTCTGGCATGTTGCAACCCCTGTCAAGCCCCGAGTGGAAGTGGGAGAGTATATCAATGGATTTCGTGACAGGATTGCGAAAGACCCAAGCTGGCCATGATGCCGTATGGGTAATCATGGATCGATTGACAAAGTCAGCTCACTTTCTACTTATTTGAGTCACGTGCTCATTGGACAAATTGGCTCAGCTACACATCCAAAAGATTGTAAGGTTGCATGGAGTGCCGTCGACGATAATCTCGGATCGAGATCCGCGGTTTACGTCACGTTTCTGGGGAGCCTTTCAAAAGGTGTTTGGTTCAAAGTTATGCTTAAGCATTGCTTACCACCCACAAACAGATGGCTAATCTGAAAGAACAATCCAAACCCTAGAGGACATGCTAAGAGCCTGTGTCTTGGACCAAAAAGGAAGTTAGGATAAGTACATGCCTTTGATCGAGTTTGCGTATAACAACAGTTATCATGCGAGCATCGGTATGGCACCGTACGAAGCGCTATATGGAAGGAAGTGCCAATCACCTTTGTGTTGGTACGAGCCCAGAGAGCAAAGTGTTTTAGGACCCAATGTAGTGAGAGAAACGACGGAGCAAATCAAGAAGATTAAGGATAGAATCTTAACCGCTCAAAGTCAGCATAAAAGCTATAAGGACAAAAGGCGTAAGCCCTAGGAATTCCAAGAAGGCGAACATGTATTTCTCATAATCACTCCCACTATAGGAATAGGTAGAGCCATGAAAGTCAAAAAGTTGAGTCCCCGATTTCTCAGTCCTTTTGAAATTCTTCAGAGAATCGGATCTGTAGCTTACAAAATAGCCCTGCCACCCAATCTGTCAAATCTTCATGACGTCTTTCACGTCTCTCAATTGGGAAAGTATGAGTTCAACCCTAGTCATGTTTTGGAGCCAGAACACGTACAGTTAAGGGAGGACCCGACGTTCAATCTACCACCTACGAGAATCGTGGACCAAGGCGTCAAGCAGTTGAGGAACAAGTCTGTTCCTTTGGTGAAGGTTGCGTGGGGACATGGCAACACCGAGGAGTTCACGTGGGACCTGGAGTTCGAGATGAGGTCAAAATACCCCGAGTTGTTCTAAGGTATGAATTTCGAGGGCGAAATTCTTTTTAAGGAGGGGAGTAATGTAACACCCCGATTTTCTACTAGAGTAAAAATGACCAAAATGCTCCTGAGGTCATTTTCAGCTCGGAATTCGAGGAAAGCCGATCCGACAGTACTCAAAGGGAAAACTCAATGTTGGAAGGGGATTGGATGACTTGTGTACCTTTCCAGGATTGAAAATCTCGTTTTTCGAGTTTTCGGGTCAAAATGACAAAAACACCCCTGCGGTATTTTACCCATTTGCAAGTGCCAAATGAACCCAAAATTTCTCCAGATGGTTTTAAAAGGCTTTTTTATGTAGACTGTGACTTTAGTTTTGCCCCCGGAGGTCCCGGGCGAAATTAGTGCAAAATTATGATTTTGCCCCTAGTTTCGTGTTTTTACTCTTAATCGTGTGATTAAGCAAACCTAAGCAATATTAGGCTCTAATCGAAGGTTAATTAATTTCCATAATTAATCTTGAGTCAAAATAATTTATTAAAGTTGATTAGAACCTAAAAGTGCTTAGTTACAACTTGAAATCCTATTTTAAATTCAAGATTTCTAGTCATGGAATCTTGAATAGTGTTTTCTCTCTCCAATTCCTTAACTCATGGAATTGTGTTTCCAATTGTTTATTCCCAAATGAGTTTTAAACTCTCTAATGATGTATGAGCACTCCTAATCTTGTCATAAAATCCCTAAACCTCATTCTTAGTTACCTAAACTTAGGCTTAATTATTCCTAACCTTGTACCTAAGCTAACCTACACTTAAACCTATCATTAACACCCAATTACATGGAAGATTTTTCTGTCCCCTTGGCTGCTGCAATCTAGCCGAAGCCACTCCTCCCCATATTCATCGCATGCTCAAATTTTTGACACACCAAAGCCATACCTCAAGTCATACTCACCATACCTTGTCATATTTTCAATCAAGCTTGATTTTCCAAATGAATAACTAAATGAAATAAACAATTTTCCTCATTTATTTGTGGCTGAAAAACTTCCAGCCATGTCTAGCTTCTAGAAGACTAATTTCAATCAAAATTAAAAGAAAAGCTCACTCAAATCACCTTGCTTGAAGCCATGCCCTTTATCATAACTTCCATACTTCAAACCATGCTTGAATGACCTTGTGTAAGAGATATTTTTCTCTTCTTTTCCCTCCCATTGCTATGGTTACTCCTCCCCCTCCATGAGCTCTCATTTGTTTTCATTTTCTATAAATACCTTGCCTAGAAACACATGCAAACACTTTAGCTCATTTGCACACTTTTAGTTTTCTAAGCTTTATTTGTGTTCTTTCTTTTTCTCTCTAAGTTCCAAGAGAGTTCTCTCTTGTTCTTCATCTCCGTCTTCATCATCTTTTCATCTTATCATCATCTCATAACCTTCAAACACCACCCCATAGCCTTGAAACACCTCATAAGCCCTCAAACACTTCATCTCAAACACAACCTCACCCAAAAACACATCTGCTTCCCTTTCTCTTTGCCTTGGCCGAAGCCATCTTGCCCTCAAGGAGGAATTCTTCATCTTGTTTTCCTTTCCAAAGTTCAAGCTTTTCATCTTCACTCTAGGTATGAGTGTTTTTCTAAATTTGTTTCTCTTGAAAATGAGTTTTCCTAGCTTTCTCTTGGATTTTCTTTTTGAAACTTTCTTGTTTTCTCTTCCTTTGAGTTTCGGCCTCTTGGCCTTGATGGATATATGATAGCTCAATGATGAGAGCTCCTAGATGATGACTATGTGTTCATCTCAAAGGAACCTCTAGAGCTTCAGCTTTTACTTTCTCTAAATCTCATCTTTATTTTCTAACTCAACATGATTTCTGCTTAAGAACACCTTCACTTGTTTTGCTATTGGGTTTTCGATTTCCTCATTTCCTTTCCTTTAATATTTCAGTTTTGGTTTCCTTTTCTTTGAGATTTTATGTTCTTCTTAAAGTTTGATTCTTTTGAGCTTGATGATGATGTTCAAGAACCTCATAGTTCCTTTGAGAACTTAGTTCAAGAACTCTAAAGCTCTCTTTGTGATGAGATAAGTGTTGGGTTGTATCTCTAAAGTTTTGTAAGAGCTCTAGATGAGATTAAAATGAATATTGCATCCATGTTTATGTTTATGCCTTGCACATCATATTTACTTTCCTTGCTATCACTAAGTATCAAGATAATAAATGAACTTGCATTATCATGTTTATGTTTCAAGCTTTGCATTATCATGTTTATATTCCAAGTGTAACATCCCCAAATTTATAACTAAGATAAATATTAATTAGCGATAGCAAAACCAAGACAATCGGGACAAATGTTATGAAACACAACAAATAGTCTACTTAAGTATGTCTAGAGAAAAATGCAAAGAATTACGAAAATGCCATCACTTAGTGAAAATTACGAAAATGCCCTTGCTATGTAAAGGAAATTACCAAACTACCCTTGCCTTATTAAATGACAAAGATACCCTTACTCTATAAATGGAATTACAAGAATACCACTATCATTGTCTAATTACAAAAATATCCACTAACATCTTTACACAAAACATGGAAACGTGTTTGCACAAAACATGGAAACGTGTTTGCACAAAACAATGAGCATTTTCATCCCAAAATTCAGTCAACATGTTTCCATAAATCATGCTCCAAGTGCTTTCCTTCTTCTGTTTTTTTTTCTCTAAGCTTTCCACTATAAATACTCCTCAAACTCTCTTCAATTCAGAAACTCCCTAAGTGTTCTTTCTTTCTTATTCTATCATTCTTCTTATGTTCTTCAAAGACTTCTCTTGATCCTCTAAACTTCATCCAAATACTTCAATCCTAAGTCCAAACTTTCACTAGCCCTCACAAGAGTTACAATCTTTAACTCTAGTGAGAAATATTTTCTTAAGCATTCAAGTTCTAGAGCCAAGATTCAAGGAGGGTCATCCACTCCAAAGACTCTTGTTCAAAGCTTAAGGAAGAAGAGAAGGACCCTTTTTAGACCCTACACAAGAGGTAGAAGCTTCATCTTTAATTGTTCAAGCATTGTTGGCTTCTAACCTTGATAGAATGCCTCAAGTTTGAGTTATTGTCCAAAAGTTTTAAATGATTATTTGAAAAATATATTTTTAGAAATATGACATGTTCTATTCTGTTATGAGTACCCTTATGATGTTATCAAACTCAAATATAACTTGAAAAGATTGTATGTGAAACCTGATTTAATAAAGGTAACTTAAGACATGAAAAATGGTAGGTGCTGGAATTTCTAGTTGTTTCTGGCAGCAGGTACTTCGAAAGTTACTGTTCATAAAATATAAAGTATCTCGAAATTAAAATAATTTTAATATAAACTAGACTCATTATAGAACACTCTCCAAAAAGAATCACCCAAAACGGAGTTTTCTAGCTCAAGATATAAATTTTTAAAGTAGAGCCTAAGACTGAAACTTTAAATCTGACCTTGTAGTAGTAAAATAGGTGTAACTCACTCTAGAAAAATGCAAATGGACTGATTTCAACTTTGTTGGAGAGCTAACACATATAGGAATACACCCATGTATGTTATGTATAAAGCTTTGTACCACGTAAATACAGAATGAGAAATAAATTTCGGGATAGTGTACTGTGAAAGTGCAGTTTGGAAAGGTTCTGGCTAAGGAAAGACTTGGTATTTAAGCATGTCCATTGTGACCCACCTTTCTTTCCTGGGAACCCTCCTATGCATGGTTTACAATGGATTTACACTATTCCAAAGATGTAAATGCTAAAATTTGATGAGTTAGGAATTTGGAACTACCTTTACTAAGCTGAGATAACAAGTATACAGAGAATTATAAACTTTCTTCTAAAAGATGTCAAAACTATAAATAAAAGAATCAAGTCTTGTAAAAAGAGAATTTTAAGAATTTAAGTAGAATAATAATCTTCAAGAGTTATACGAAAACCATAATAAGAATATATAAAGAACCCATAATAATATTTTGAAATGCATTAATGTATTAATGGAATTCTAAGAGTACAAAGAACACTAAGAGAAAAAGATAATACTAAGACATCCATTACCTCTTAGGAACACTAGGAACTCAACTTGGTAATTTTGGTTGCTTAAAATGAATCATTTATGAAAATGTTTACTATGAGATTTACATGATATTATCCATGTTTCATGAAGTGAATTATAGTAAAGTGAATGTATGGTGATGAGTTATGAAATGATGAAGATGAATGATTGATTGCCCATGATTTATTGTGATTACATGATGATATGCATACATTCATTTTCAAAGGAAATAATAAAAGTAAAGTTTGAAAAAGTAGCAATGAAAGTCTGGAAAAGTGGACTTGAGCTAAACTTACGGCTTAACCCCCTAAACCGTTGAGATCACGGCAACGGAAAGGAAACCAAAAAAGGTTGTGGCGACGGCCACGGTATGAGCTCATTACCCTTTTAGAGTGGTCTAAGGCATTGATGCATTCATCCCATGAGTAATTAAGAAATATGTTGATGAAATAAATGAAAGATGATGATCACTAAACAAGTGAATGTTGAGGATGAGTAATCATGAAATGCATGCAGCTCCTAAATGATTACTGCTTATTAGTGGTTTTACATGATATGCTTATATGTATGCTTGATGAAATACTGAATGAATATTTCTGCTAATGTTCAAGATTAGTTTAAAAGTAACTGCACTTCGGCTAATCACGTTTGTGAAAGTTTGATAATTGAATCCTTACCTGTTCACCTTTTTATAATAAACCCGAAGTGACTGGGACGACAACGATGACACTTTTAGTACAAGTAGGAACTCCTACTGAGAAATCATATATTTCTCACTCCTATGTTTATTTTCTGTTGTCGTTACCAGAGACAAACGTGTCCACCTAAAGCAACGAGGCCGTAGCTGAGGAAGGAGATAGCACGTGAAGATTTCAAACCGTTCAAGTAGGAGCATTCCGAGCTTTAGTTACATTATAGTTTGTGAGAAACAATTAGTAATAGTAGAACTTATATTGTTATTTGTAATAACTTATCAGTATGATATATGCCCTGTTGTGACTTATGTATTAAGTGATTATATTCCAGTTTATGTGATAATTGTTCTACACTTAGTCTTTTATTCTGCTTATTTAATTAAGTGCGCAATGTAACTTGATTATTATCTATAAAAGCGCTATGTATTTCACTTCTCGTTACAGGCTTAAGATTTCAAAAAAATTAATTTATTTAAAGAAAAAAAAAACTTCCATTATTTTTCTAAGTTAATTTCAAAAGAAAATTAATACAAGGCATAAGTGACAACTAATAGAATCCAAATGTGAACTTAAGCACAGTGGGGTTCTATTAGGGTGTTACACCAAGTCCTCACTTAACATACCCAAGATAATAATAAGTTCATCTCATGTTTATTTTATGCCTTCACTTTATTTTTTAATGAAAGCTAAAACAAGTGCATGAGCATGTTTATTTTTATGTCATCACTTAAGAGAACCTAGAGCTCAAAGATTTGCCCATTGTTGTCTCAAACAAAGGCTTGAAAACCATATGTTGTTTAGCTCTTGATTTCGGCCCTAAGGAGTTTTATGTGTTACAAGTATTGAAAACTATGTTTCATAATTTTTCTATGCTTATGTGAGTTCAAAGAATGTATAGAACCAAGTTTTATTAATTTAGGACCTCTTGAGATGAAATTGATTTAGCTACTGCCCTCACAAGTATTTTGTTGATTTTTAGATGATAAAATGTTTATAAATGAGCTTTTGGAAGTTTGAAAAAGGTTCCAAGAGAAACTAGTATTTTATGTGCTTTGGAAATTATGTTTTTATGCTTTTAAATGGAGACTTGGTTTTGGTTCTGCCTCGCTGTGTTTGGCCAGTGTATATGCTGTTTTGATGATGATAATATGATTATGTTTGAGTATAATTGATCCTAAATTCATATGTGAAAGATTAGAGAAGTTAGTAACTAGAAAGGAATTAATTTGAGAGTTTTAGATCCCTTAATGTTTGATTTTCTGGATTCTGTCCAGCAAGGTTTACAATTGATAATTATGGTTTTAAATTAGTTTAAATGTGTAGGGATGGCTCATAAATGGTTTAGGACTTGGTCTTGATGCCTTAGGAGCAAACCGGACTTAGAAAGGGTCATTGTTGTGACTCCTAGGTACCCGTAAAGTTAGAATTTTAGATTCTGCATTCTTGAGGTTTAGAGGAGTTTATGATCATAGTATGGAATGAAGAATACTTAGACATGAGCCTATAGGTACCCGAGAGATTAAGATGTGATGATTTATAACTTAGACTGTGAGTTAAGGACCTTAAGGGTCAATACAATAAGACATCAAGGAATTGTTAATGCTATGATATTTATATAATGCAATAATATGTTGAGATGTTTATGATGCATGAGGAAATGATTGTTTGAGATATGAGGTTTATCATAGCATGAGATTTAAATGAGGAATATGTTGTGTGATTAGCTTGTGGCATAAGTTTCGGTTTGAAGGAAGTTCGGTTTAACAGCTATTATGCTGCCGAATTTCCGTTAAACCTTAAAGGGTTGAAGAAATGTTTTAAAGTACCACATGAGTTGAAAACCCTGGGTGACACCGGTTCGGCCAAGCACCCCCAGGAGATTTTTATGTGACAAAGCACTGAGATGCGCTTTCCTAGATGACACCGGTTCATCTGAGCACCCCCAGGGGAGACAAATCCGTGAGGGTATGAGTAGATGCAGCCTACCAAAGTGGACAAATTGCTGTGGCTTAATGCCCGCAAAGCGTTTCAAAGAGGGTATATGCTAAGAGAGGTGATCCTTGCCCCTACCCGTACTTGCATAGTCGGGATTATTTTATTATGTTTCGCTTATTCAGATAATAAGCAAGAGCTAGTGATGACTAGCTGAGGTATGAGCTCATAACCTAGTTATTTTAGGGTGGCCTTATTATGCTAAAGTACCATGATTGATGTCACGAAGTTGAGGAATGATCCACTTGAAAGTTATATGCCCTTTATGCCACTTGTATGCTTACTTGAAGTTGTGATTCATTGAGATATTCGATTGAGGCATTGTCATGCATTCATGTTTTAGTATGTTGCATTCATGACATCTAGATGCATGCTAAAAGGAATGAACCTTGGATAATTGGTTTTATAAACCCTAATAATGAACTTTTATGTACGCACCCCTTTTATAATTAAACCCAAGGTTCCTGAGGATGTGAATGATGTAACCCTAGGGTAGGAGACTCCTACTAAGATTCTTGAGTAAGAATTCTCACTCCTCTCTCTCCTTTCTTCTTCGTCCGTCACATCTTCAGAAAGCGATGGCGACATTCGTGGTCTTCATTGATATGCCCGTTTGGGAGGTGCACTATGACCCGGAGCATCGTTCCTATCACTTTGAGGGTCATTGTGTTGCTCGTGTTTTTGTGTACATGGGTCGGCCTTTTGCTTATCCAGTGTCCAGCTACCAGTTCACTCCTACCGCTCCTTTTGGTGGCGACGACTTGATCTTTGAGCACACCCGCCCTCGCGACGAGTAGTTATGTCGTGGCCGCTCGTCCGCCTCAGCTGTTCGTGACTACCTAGAGTATGTGCCTTGCTCGTGGAGGTTGGAGACCGATCCGTCCGAGGACTCGCTGATGCATGTCTATTCGGAGAGTTCTGCCCCCTTTCCCCCGTTTTGGCGGGAGGGCAGTGAGGATACCGTGATGCAGCCGTGCCTTGCGCAAAGAGCCGAGATGCGCCCTCACCGAGGAGCTCACATCCAGCGGACACGCGTTCCCTTCTCACTCGACTAGCCCACTTAGGAGGAGATCGAGCATTTCCCTGGTTATCTACCTCTATTACCCGAGGATCCCCATCATCACTAGTCCTCATTCGAGAGCTATTTGAGTGCCCGAGCAGTCTCGAGGATTTCCCCTTCGGCAGTATCTTTTAGGATGGGGTTCTAGCCTAGTACTCATAGCTTGGTTGGAGGGTAGTGTAGTTGGTTTTTACTTTGCAGTCACACCATGTACTTTACTGCTTTCTTGTTTTTGTTGTATTTCAATTTCTGGTGTATTACAAGCTCTGCTTGTCCCTATAAGGGTATGACTACATATGTATTTCTAATTATGTTATTAATGAAATGTTTTTGTTATTGTGGTGGTTAGTGCTCTGTTGTTACTTGTTTCTTAATTTCCATGTTACTCTCTGCTTGCTAATCGTGTTTTATATTTATGTCTTATGATTAGACTAATAACACGGCTCTCACTTTGATTTATATTTTCAAAAAAAAATTTACCCTTAATTTGCGCTAAGTATTTTAATAAAATGATGAGACTAAGAGGTAATAACCTAATGATTAACCTAATGTGTTCTAGAAAGTTGGGTTAAGAATTAGGGTGTTACATGGAAGGTTCACTTTGATCCAGAGCACGGATCATATCATTTTGAGGGGCAGTGCATGGTATGAGTCTTCATGTTTGTCGGACGCCCCTTCGCACACCCTGTATAGAGTTATCACTTCTCCCTGATGTCTCCCTACGATGACGCCATGGTTTTTGAGTACATCCGAACGTACAACGAGAGGATTCTTCGGACATATATTGGTAGATCGATGCCCCGTGACTTCCAAGACTACCTGCCTTGGTCTCCCAGTTCGGAGGACGACCCTTCTAAGGACCCATCGACGCACATGTATAGTGAGAGCTCTGGTCCCACTCCTCAGTTCGTGAGAGGAGAGAGTGAGGAGACCGTTATGCAGCCGAGGTTGGCGAGGTGACCTGAGATGCGCCTCGGCCGAGGAGCTCATGCCCAGTCATCACGAGTGCCTACTCCTGCCACTTTACGTCCGTGGATCGGTTACGTTCCACCATATCCCGGGTTCCAGTAGCTGACGTCCTTCGGGTAGACTAGTGCACACATTAACACGTAGATCGGATAAACCTTCTTTTGTCTTAAGGTTATCTGCCTTAGGTGCACTCGGGTAGTTATGGTTTATCTTTGCTTTCCTTGCCTTTGTATTTCTGTTGTATTTTCATTTTCCTGTATATTTCAAGTTCAGCCCATTTCTATAAGGGCGTGACTACTTATGTATCTCAATTAGAAGTATTAATGAAGTGTTTTCTTTTGTGGTGTTCATCTCTGTCTCTTTGTTATATGTTTTACTTACTGTGTTCTTTATACTTTGTTATTTGTGCATCTTGTCTTCTGTCATACGATGCGACGCGGTTCTCACTTTAGTTTATGTTTTCAAAAAAAAATTTACCGTAATTTCCACTAAGTATTTTAATAGAATAATAAGATCAAGAAGTAATAACCTAATGATTAACCTAATATGTTCTAGAGTATTGGCTTAAAAATTAGGGTGTTACAACCGACCAATCCATCCCCCACATTCATCACATGTTAAGTTCTTTGGCACACAAAAGGCCATGCTTTGAGTCATACCTTGGACCATACTTGAGACCATACCTAGCCATACCTTGAAACCATACCTATGAATGACATTTTGAGGAGATATTTTCCCCCCAATTTGCTCCCTATGGCCGACGATCCCCCCCTAATTTCATCCTCACGTTTCATTTTTTAACACATGATATATATAACAAAGTGTAAAGAAATCCTACACTTTTACCATTTGCTTTTTTGTTTGAGTTTGTGACCAAAAAAGCTTCTTGTTTTCTCTCAACTCTAAGTTCTTCTCCACCACCAAGAAACTCCTCCCACCACCACAAACCACCTTGAACCACCACATCACCACCTCAAACCACCTCCTAAACACACAACCTTTCCACCTCTAAGCTCAAACTCTCAAGAAAACTCATCCTCTCTTTTTCTTCTCTTAAGGCTGAAACCATATAGCCACTAAGAGGAGATTTTATCTTCTCGTTTCCATTGCAAGAACCAAGCTTTCTTCCTTCTTGCTCAAGACTACACTTTGGTAGGGTTTTTATTTAATGAGTTTTACTTTTGACTTGTTTTTATTTTCAGTTCTTATGAACTCAAGGAAAGGATATTTTTGTATCTTTGGTATTATATTGTTGTTGGTATGTTGATGATGGTTAAGTTTGCTTTTGGTGATTTTTGCACATATTGGGTTCTTGAGTTTCCTATTCTTTTTGGTTTGAAAAAGTTTTTGAACCATGGTTTGATGATGAGAGCTCTTAGTGGTGGTCTTGATGTCATCATGTTAGAAGCCTCTAAAACCAAAGGTTTGGTTCCTAGCTTCATTGTATTTTCGGCCAATGTAACATCCTAATTTTTAACCCAATACTCCTAGAATGTATTTAGGTTAACCATTAGTTTATTACTTCTTAGTTTCATTCTTTATAAATCTTTCTTTAAAATACTTAGCAGAAAGTACGAGTCAAATTGTTTTTTGAAATATAAAAGCAAAAAGTGAGAGTCGCGCATAACTTAAACAAGCATTAATGTTAAAGCATAACACAAGTATAAAAGAAAGCACAAACATGAACATCAAGTAACTTCACAACAGTAGTCAATCATATACACATCGAAGGAAATACTTCATTAATATCATAATATGCCCACCTAAATGTGGGCCTTAGTTTAGTAAAACAGAAGGTAAATACATAAAGAAAGCAAATACAACGGAAATAGAAAAGTACAAAGAAAGCATAAGAAATGACACCCATACCCTAGTGCACCTAAGGTGGATAACTTCATAACAAAATAAGGTTTATCCTAAAATACATGTGATGTGTGTGCACTAGTCCTCCCCAAAGACCTTTACTGCTGCGACCCGGGATAAGGATGGATGAAACCAACCCACTGACATAGCTCAGCGGGCATAGGTACGTGCTGCAGCTGGACATGTGCTCATCAAGGGCGCATCTTGGCTCTCCTCGCCAACCTCGGCTGCATCACAGTCTCTTCGCTCCCCTCTTTCACAAACTAGGAAGTGGGGGCGGAACTCTCGCTGTACATATGGGTCAATAGATCCTCCGAGGGATCGTCCTTTGAATGCTGAGTGTGGGGCACATAGTCCGGGTAGTCGCAGATGGCCAAACCTGCCGTGTACATTCAGAGAATCCTCTCGTTGCGCGTCTGGGCGCACTCGAAAACCATGTCATCGCCGAAAGAAGATGTCGGGGAGAAGCGATAGCTATGTACTGGGTGCATAAAGGGGCGTCCTATAAACATGAAGACTCTCAATGTGTAGCGCCCCTCAAAATGATATGACTGATGCTCCGGGATAGTGGACCTCCTACATGGGGGTATCGATGAATAGGATGAACGTCGTCATCGTGATTTGAAGATGTGACGAGAAAGAAAGAGAGGAAGAAAAAGGGAGTGAGAATCTTACTAAAGAATCTCAGTAGGAACCTCTTATCTAAAGTGACATCATCCACATCCTCAGGAACCTTGGCTTTGTTATGAAAAGGTGAGCATGCATATAAAGTTCATTATTAAGTTCATAAACATAGTTATCTAAGGTTCGTTCATTTTAAAATGAATCTTAATGTTATGAATGCAACATAGTAAGGCATGAATGTATGATAATACATTATGCAAGAAATCAATCAAACATAACATCAAGAAACGTATAAATGGCATAAAGTGACATATAATATTTCAAGTGAAACCTTTCTCTTTTCTTAACTTGTGACTTAAGAACTTCATATTTTAGCATCATAGGGCCACCCTAAAATATCATCTAGGTTATGAACTCATACCTTAACTAGTCGTCACTAGCTCTTAGTTATCCTATGATAAGCGTAATCATAAAAATCCTGACTTATAGAGTACGGACTAGGGGGCTTAAGGATCACCTATCATAACCTTTAATTCAGGGAGTCCATAGGAATGTTTCCTTCTTTGAAACGCTCTACTGGCATCTAGTGCACAACGAATTGTCCGCTTTGGCAGGCTGCATCTACCATACCCTCACAAATTTGCCTCATCCCCACTGGAGCGAGAGAAGTACGTCTCAGTGCTATGTCACGTATAAAAACTCATTTCCTGGGGGTGTTCGGCCGAACTAGGTCACCCAGGATTTATCTCATATGGTTTTCAAAAGCATTCTCAAGTCCTTTAAATTTGACAGAAATTCGACAGCATAACTACTATATATCGAATTTCTTTGAAATTTACTTTATGCCACAAGAATCTAAAATGCATGTACATTTATATTCAATTTCTATAATCATGATAAACTTTAAATCACGTAAGCATACTCATCATAGCACATGCATCATCTTATCATACTTGAATTAACAATCATCATTGCATCAAAGAAACTATAGTGTTTTATGCTTTGACCTTTAGTGCCTTAAACTTGAAATCTAAGTTCTCTAGCATCCAATCTTAACCTCTTATGCACCTATAGGTTCACAACTAATTATTCTCACTAATTATCACAATCATAACCTATTCTAAACATTATTAGTACAGAATCTATATTTTGCAATTACGGATACCTAGGAGTCACAACTTTGACCCTTTCTAAGTTCGGTCTTCTCCTAAAGTACTAAGATCAATTCCTAAACCAATTATGAGGGATTCCTACACATATACTCTAATTATAAACCATTATTACTAATTTTAACCATGCTGAAATAGAATCCAAAAATCTCATTTCTAAGGGTTCTAGAAGTCTCATTTTAATTCTTTTATAGTTACTAACTTATCTTAGCTTTCTCAAATTAATTCTAACATCAAATATACATGAATACACTCATTCTAACATAATAAAATCATCATCATACAGTGAGCAAAATAAACAAGGCAGAACCGAAATCATTATCATCATATCATGCATAGAACTTCATTTCTAACATGCATAAATTGCTAGTTTCTCTTGGAATCTTTTTAAGACTTCTAAAACTCATTTGAAAACAATTTATTTCATTCAAATAATCATAAAATAAACAAGGGCAGTAGCTATATTATTCTACTCATATTTGAGATTTAAAATGCAAAATCATGTCATAACATTCTTTGAACTCACTTATGCTTAAGAAAATTCCTTAAACATAAGCTTTTGGCACTTGTAACTAGATGAAACCCATACTAGGTCCATCCTTATCACATGGCTGAAATCATGTTCATAAAACATTTCCATTTCCAAACTTTACTTGAGATAACAAGGGACAAGTCTTTGAGCTCTAATGTCTTTAAGTGATAACAAGAATATAAACATGCTATGTACTTCATTTTATCTTCATTAGAAAAGTAAAGTGAGGGCTTAAAATAAATATGAAATGCAACTCATTTTTATCTTTAAGATTAAGTGATGACTTGAAATGTAAACATGGAATGCAAAGCTTGAAATTAAACATGATAATGCAAGTTCATTTCTTTATTCTTGAGAGCTTAGTGATGACATAGAAAAGTAAATATGCTATGCAAGGCATAAATTTAAACATGAATGCTAGTCCATTTTTATATATCATTAGAGCTCATACAAGACTTTAAAGAATCAACATCTCAATCCCAAACTCAATATCACAAAGATAAAGTAAGCTCTAGAGTCCTAAAAACCAAGGTTTCAAAGAAACCTCATGGTTCTTTGAACATCATCATCAAGCTCAAGGAAATGGTTTCAAGAAAACAAAACTTCAAAGGAAAAAGGAAAGAAAGGGACCGAAACTATAAGGCAAAGGAAAATACACCATATTCTTTATTATGTACCCAAATACCCTATCTAGAGTAAACTCTAGAACGTGCCGACCAACTTTAAGGTTGACAAAGGTAGGCTTTGGGTTTTTTGAAATCCTTATAATTATTTTCTTAAGGTAAAATCATTAGTGAGCTAAGTAACATAAATAAAACTTGAAGAAAGAAACTCAAGCTTTAGAGGTCTTATTGAGATGAAGACAAGGTTATCATCTAGAGACACTCATCATCGAGCTATCATGAGGAGTAAACAAGGCCTTGAAGGCCAAAATCAAAAAGGAAATAGCAAAAGAAAACCGAAAAGAAACATCAAGTCAAGCTCATAGAAACAACATTTTCTTTCAAGAACAAAACATATTTGAGCAAAAGAAAGATTTTAGAACAACTCCCTACCAAGTGATATTCTTTTTGGAAGGACAAGAGAGCTTGATCTAGCAAGGAAAGAGAAGAAAAACTCTTCTCTAGGAGATGATGATGATTCGGCAGAATGGAGCAATAAGGAAAGGAGATGTGTTTTGGGGGAGCTTGTGTTTAGGAAAGGGCGTTCTAGTTTCTGGATGGTGGTTTGTGGTGGTTATATGGTGGCTTGAGGTTGAGATGTGGTGGCTCAAGGAAGAGGATGAGGAAGATGAAGAAGAAGAAAGCTCTTTGAAACTTTGAGAGAAAAGAAAGAACTTTGCAAGAATGCTTGAAACTTAAACTTGACAAATGATCCAAAGGTTCTTTCAAGTTCCTTAGCCTATATATTTATAGAAAACAAAAACAATGAAGGTTCATGGAGGGGGAGTGGCCATGTGGTTTCATGGAGGGAAGGAGAGAAAATATCTCATTCAATTGGTCATTTAAAGGCATGGATTAAAATATGGTGAGTATGGGTTCAAGCATGACTCAAAGTAAGGTCTAGGTATGGTGTAAGCATGGCCATGGAGTGTGAAACAAATTCAACATGTGGGGAAATGAGGGAAAGATTTGTTCTTCTAATTGCGTATTAATGATGTGTTTAGGTGTAGCTTAGGTTAAGCTTAAGATTAGGAATTGCTAAGTTAGTGCTGAAGTAACTAAAAAAGCAATTAAGGATCTCAAGATAGGATTAGGGAGTGCTCTTGCATCATTAGAGAGATTTAAACTCATTTTAATGTATAAACAAATGTAGACACAATTCCTTAATTTAAGGAATTGGAGAGAGAAAACACTATTCAAGATTCCATGACTAGAAATCTTGAATTTAAAAAGAGGTTTTAGTTTAATCTAAGCAATTTTAGGTTCTAATTAACTTTAATAAATTATTTTGACTCTAGATTAATTATGGAAATTAATTAATCTTCGATTAAAGCCTAATATTGCTTAGGTTTGCTTAATTACATCATTAAGCTCAAAAACACTATGCTAGGGGCAAAATCATAATTTTGCACAAAAACTACCGGGGACCACCGAGACTTAAACAGATGTTACGAAATACATAAAAACATTATTTAAAACTATCTGGAGAAGTTTCGGGCTCAAACAGCACTGATACCCATGTAAAACTAGTATAGGGGTATTTTGGTAATTTTGACCCGAAACCTCAGAAAACAAGATTTTCATTCCCAAAACCATTCAAAAGTCATCTAATCCTTTTAAAAAATGTAACACCCTAATTTTTTGTCTGAGTAAAAATGACCAAAATGCCCTTGAGGTCATTTTCTGGCCGGAATTCAAGGATAGCTGACCTGACAATCCTCAAAGGGCTAACTCAATGTTTGAAGGGGATTGGATGACTTCGAGTGGTTCTAGGGTCAAAAATCTCATTTTCTGAGGTTTTGGATCAAAATGACCAAAATACCCCTATAGCATTGTTATGCGGGTATAAGTGCCGAATGAGCCCGAAACTTCTCTAGATGGTTTTAAATGATGTTTTTATGTATTTCGTAACAACAGTTTAAGCCCCAGTGGCCCCGGGCAGTTTTGTGCAAAATTACGATTTTGCCCCTAAGCATAGTGTTTTTGAGCTTAATCGTGTGATTAAGCAAACCTAAGCAATATTAGGCTTGAATCGAAGATTAATTAATTTTCATAATAAATCTAGAGTCAAAATAATTTATTAAAGTTAATTAGAACCTAAAATTGCTTAGTGTAACGCCCCGATTTTTTGTTAGAGTAAAAATGACCAAAATGCCCCTGAGGTCATTTTCGGCCCGGAATTCAAGGAAAGCCGGTCCGGCAGTACTCGAAGGGTAAACTCAATGTTGGAAGGGGATTAGATGACTTGTGTACCTTCCCGGGATCGAAAATCTCATTTTTCGAGTTTTCGGGTCAAAATGACCAAAACGCCCCTGCGGTGTTTTACCCGTTTGCAAGTGCCGGATGAACCCAAAACTTCTCCAGATGGTTTTAAAAGGCGTTTTTATGTGGACTATGACTTTATTTTTGGTCCCGGAGGTCCTGGGCGAATTTAGTGCGAAATTACGGTTTTGCCCCTAGTTTCATGTTTTTACGCTTAATCACGTGATTACGCAAACCTAAGCAATATTAGGCTCTAATCAAAGGTTAATTAATTTCCATAATTAATCTTGAGTCAAAATAATTTATTAAAGTTGATTAGAACCTAAAAGTGCTTAATTACAGCTTAAAATCATATTTTAATTTCAAGACTTCTAGTCATGGAATCTTGAATAGTTTTTCTCTTTCCAATTCCTTAAATCATGGAATTGTGTTACACATTATTTATTCACAAATGAGTTTTTAATTCTCTAATGATATATGAGCACTCCTAACCTTGTCATAAAATCCCTAATACTCATACTTAGCTACCTAAACTTAAGCTTAATTATTCCTAACCTTGTACCTAAGCTAATACACATTTAAACCTACCATTAACACCCAATTAGATGATCAAAACTCACCTCCCCCATGCTATCTGAACCTGGCCGAAGCACTCCTCCTCCCATATGCATCACATGTTCAATTTTTCAACACTCCAAGGCCATACCTCAAGTCACATACACTATACCTTGTCATAACTTTCAATCAAGCTTGATTTTCCAAATGAATAAATAATTAAAACAACCCATTTTTCCCATTTATTTGTGGCAGGAAAAGTTCCAGCCATGTCAAGTTTCTAGAAGCCTAATTTCATTCAAAATTGATAGGAAATTAACTCACATCAAGCCATACCTTGTATCATAGCTTCCATACTTCAAACCATGCTTGAATGACCTTGTGTAAGAGATATTTTCTCTTCCTTTTCCTTCCAATAGCTATGGCCAGCACCTCCCCCTTTTGAGCCTTCATTTGTTTTCATTCTCTATAAATACCTTGCCTAGAAACACATGCAAACACTTTAGCTCATTTGCATACTTTTAGTTTTCTAACCTTTCTTTGTATTCTCTATTTTTCTCTCTAAGTTTCAAGAGAGTTTCCTCTTGTTCTTCATCTCCATCTTCATCCTATCTTCATCTCATAATCATCTCTCAACCTTGAAACACCACCCCATCACCTTAGATCATCATACAAATACCTAAACTTCCATTCTCAAACACAAGCCCATCAAGAACACATTTCCTTTCTTTTCCTCCCCACAAGGCCGAAGCCATCTAGCCCCAAGGAGGAGCTCATCATCTTGTTTTCCTTTTCAAAGAGTTCAAGTTTTTATCTTCACTCTAGGTAGGAGTGTTTTCTAAACTTTGTTTCTTGAAAAATGAGTTTCTCTAGCTTTCTGTTGGATTTCTTTTGAAACTTTTCTTTGGTTCTTTTCTTTCTTCTCCTTTCGGCCATGAGGCCTTGATGAGCACATGATGGCTCGATGATGAGGACTCCTAGATGATGACTATGTGTTCATATCAAAGGAACCTCTAGAGCTTGAGGTTTTACTTTCTTTAAGTTTCAACTTCACTTTCTAACTCAAACATGATTTTTACTCAAGAACACCTTTTCTTTTCTTGCTAGTTTGATTTCGGTTCTTTGTTTCCTTTTCTTTAATATTTCAGTTTTCCATTTCCTTTTTGATCTTTGAGGTTTTGTTTGTTTAGAAAGTTTGTTTTCTTTGAGCTTGATGATGATGTTCAAGAACCTCATAGTTCCTTTTAGAACTTGGTTCAAGAACTCTAGAGCTCTCTTTGTAATGAGATATATGTTGGGTTGTTACTTTGTTAAAGTCTTGAATGAGCTCTAGCTAACCATAAAATGAACCTTGCATCATGTTTATTTTATGCCTTGCACATCATGTTTACTTCCTTGCTATCACTAAGTACCAAGATAATGAATGAACTTGCATTATCATATTTATATTTCAAGCTATGCATTATCATGTTTATATTTCAAGTTCTCACTAAATATCAAAGATAATAATAGGTTGCACCTCATATTTATTTTATGCTATCACTTTACTTTCTAATGGAACCTAAAATGAGTGCATGAGCATGTTTATTTTTATGTCATCACTTAAATGAACCTAGAGCTCAAAGACTTGCCCATTGTTGTCTCAAACAAAGGTCTAAAAATATTTATTTCCTTTGGTTCATATTTCGGCCCTAAGAGGTTTTGATGTTTCTAAGTATTGAAAACTATGTTTCATACTTTTTCTAAGCTTTTATGAGTACAAGGAATATGTAGAACTAAGTTTTATGAATTTAGGACCTCTTGAGACAAAGTTGATTTAGTCACTGCCCTCTTAAATATTTTTATGATTTTAGATGTTAAAAATGTTTATAAATGAGTTTTGAAAGTTTTAAAAGGGTTCCAAGAGAAACTAGTATTTTATGTGCTTTAAAAATTGTGTTTGATGCCTTTAAATGGAGATGTTTGTTTCAGTTCTACCTTGCTATTATTTGCCACTGTATGAGCTGTTTTAATGGTGATAATATGCCTATGATCAAGTATAATTAATGGTAAAGCTCATATGTGAAAGATAAGAGAAGTTAGAAACTAGAAAGGAATTAATTTGAGAGTTTTAGAACCCTTAATGTTTGAATTTTCTGGATTCTGTCTAGCAAGGTTTATTAATGCTAATCATGGATTTAAATTAGTTTAAATGTGTAGGAATGACTCATAAATGGTTTAGGACTTGATCTTGATGCTTTAGGAGCAAACCGGACTTAGAAAGGGTCATTGTTGTGACTCCTAGGTACCCATAAAGTTATGATTATGAATTCTGCATCCTTGAGGTTTAGAGATGTTCTTAACCATAGTGTGAGGTGAGAAACACTTAGTTATGACCTTATAAGTTCCCGAGAGATTAGGTTTGATGATTTATAACTTAGAATGTGAGTTGAGGACCTTAAGGGTCAATGCATAAGACACTAAGAAGTTGTTAATGCTATGATGTGTTTGTATAATGCAATGATATGATGAGATGTGCTTGATGCATGAGAAAATGATTGATGAAAATGTTAAAGTTTATCATAGCATGGGATTTCATGAGAACATGATGTGTGGATTAGCTTATGGCAGTTTGAAGGAAATTCGGTTTAACAGCTGTTATGCTGCTGAATTTCCGTCAAACCTTAAAGGGCTGAAAGAAATGTTTTATGAGTACCATATGAGTTGAAAACCCTGGGTGACATCGGTTCGGCCGAGCACCCCCAGGAGATTTTTATGTGACAAAGCACTGAGACGCGCTCGCCTGGGTGACACCGGTTCAACTGAGCACCCCCATGGGAGACAAATCCGTGAGGGTATGAGTAGATGCAGCCTACCAAAGCAGACAAATTGATGTGGCTTAGTGCCCGCAAAGCGTTTCAAAGAGGGTAATCCCAGAGAGAGATGATCCCTGCCCCTTACCCATACTTGCGAGTCGGGATTATTATTTATGTTTCACTTATTCAGATAATAAGCAAGAGCTAGTGACGACTAGCTGAGGTATGAGCTCATAACCTAGTTATTTTTAGGGTGGCTTATATGCTAAAGTACCATGATTGATGTAACGAAGTTGAGGAATGATTCACTTGAAAGTTATATGCCCTTATGCCACATGATTTATGTTTATGTGCTTTGATGTGTTGTTTTATATGCCTAAGTATTGACACGCATCCATGATATAATATGTTGTACTCATGACATCAAGATGAATGCTAAAAGGAATGGACCTTGGATAATTAGTTTGGGAAACCCTAAATTGAACCTTGTATGCATGATCACTATTTTATAATTAAACCCAAGGTTCCTGAGGACGTGTACAACATAACCCTACGATAGGAGACTCCTACTGAGATTCTTTAGCAAGAATTCTCACTCCTCTCTCTTCTTTCTTCCATCACATCTTCAGAGACCGATGGCGACGTTTGTGCTTTTCATTGACACGCCTACTTGGGAGGTCCACTATGACCCAGACCATGGGTCATACCATTTTGAGGGGCAGTGTACTGTGCGAGTCTTCATGTTCCTTGGACACCCCTTCACACATCCTGTACAGAGCTACCGTTTCTCCCCGATGTCACCTTACGATGACGCGATGGTTTTTGAATGTGCCCGGACGTGGGACGAGAGGATTCTATGGATGTATACCGGTGGTTCGATGCCTCGAGACTTCCAGGACTACGTGCCTCGATCCCCAAGTTCGGAGGACGACCCATCCGAGGACCCGCCGACGCACTTGTATAGTGAGAGTTTTGCTCCTACGCCTCAGTTCATGCGCGATGTGAGCGAGGAGACCGTTACGCAGCCGAGGCCAGTGAGGCAAGCCGAGAGGCGCCCCTACCGAGGAGCCCACGCTCAGTCTTCACGTGTTTCCACTCCTGCTGCTCTGCATTCATGGATCGGTTACACTCCACCGTTTCTCGGATTCCAGTAGCTGACATCGTAGGGGAGGGCTTAGTGCACACACCACATGTAGAGTGGATAAACCTTCTTTTGTTCTTGAGGTTATTCACCATAGGTGCACTCGGCTAGTTATGGTTCATTTCTGCTTTCTTGTTTTCTCTTGTATATTATTTCTGTTGTACTACAACCTCTACCCGTCTCTACGAGGGTATGACTACTTATGTACCTTAATTACGCTATTAATGGAATATGTCCTTTGTTATCATGATTGTTGTTCTTTGGTTGTATGCTCCACTTTATGATTTATGATGAGTGTCACGCGTGCTTTATATTTCTGTTGGTCGATTAGTTAAGTTTGTGGCTCTCACTTTGTTTATGTTTTCAAAAAGAAAAATTTACCCGTAATTTTCGCTAAGTATTTTATTAAAAAGTTGAGACTAAGAAGTAATAACCTAATGATTAGCCTAATATGTTCTAGAGTATTTGGTTAAAAATTAGGGTGTTACACTTAGATTAAACCTAAATCTCTTTTTAAATTCAAGATTCTTAGTCATGGAATCTTGAATAGTGTTTTATCTCTCTAATTCCTTAAATTAAGGAATTGTGTCTACAATTGTTTATGCATAAAAAGATTTTTAATTCCTCTAATGATGTATGAGCACTCCCGAATCATGTCTTGAGATTCCTAATTACTTTCTTAGTACCTAAACACTTACTTAGCAATTTCTAATCATAAACCTAACCTAAGATACACCTAATTACATCCCCAAACCACAATTAAACAAAAGAAACCTCTCCTCCCTCCCTCCTAAACCACATGGCCACTCCCCCCAAAATATCCATCATATGTTTGAATTCTTGCACTCAAAGAGCCATACCTCACCATGCTTGAAGCCTTACCTTGAACCATGCTTAGCAAACTTTCAACCATGCTTCACCATGCTTCAAAAATTCAACATCTCACCTCATGGAACATGAGGCAAGCTCATAGTTACCCCTCCCTCTCCATGAGCTCTCATTGTTTTGCTTCTCTATAAATACACATGCTAAAGAACTTGAGTGAACCTTTAGATCATTGGCCAAGTTTTAGTTTCAAGAGCATTCTTGCTACTTTCTCTCATTTTCTCTCAAAGTCCCAAGAACTTTCTTCTTCATCTTCTTTATCCTCCACCTTGAGCCACCATATCACCACCTCAAACCACCACACCACCACCTTGAATAATCTTCTAAACACTTAAACTTTCATACTCAAACACAAACTCATCCAAAACACATCTCCTTTCTTTTTCTCTCCATTCGGCTGAACCATTGTCATCCCCTAGAGAAGATTTTTGTCTTCTCCTTTGCAAGCGAAGATCAAGTTTTCTTTCTTCCTTCAAGCTTTCATTGGTAGGGAGTTGTTCTAAAGTTTTTATTTTACTCAAAAATGTTGTTTCCATAAACTTCTCTTGGTTCTCTTTTTTCGGTTTCTTCTTTATCCTTCCCTTTGATTTTCGGCCTTCAAGGCCTTGATTATTCTTCATGATAGCTTGATGATGAGTGCCTCTAGATGATGACTTTGTGTTCATCTCAATAAGACCTCTAAAGCTTGAGTTTTTCTTTCTTTAAGTTTTATCTATGTTACTTAGCTCACTAATGGTTTTGACTTAAGAAAATAATTACAAGGATTTCTAAAAACTCAAAACCTACCTTTGTCAACCTTAAAGTTGGCCGGCACATTCTAGAGTTTACTCTAAATAGGGGTTTTGGGTACATAATAAAGAATATGATCTATTTTCCATCTCTTTTGCTTAGTTTAAGTTTCGGTTCCTTTCTTTCCTTTTTCTTTTAAAGTGTTGTTTTGAGTTTATTTCCTTGAGCTTGATGATGATGTTTAAGAGCCATGAAGTTTCTTTGAAGTCATGGTTCAAGAACTCTAAAGCTCACTTTGTTTGGTTAAGATGAGTATTAGGTTGAGATTGTATTTCTCTAAAAATCTTGTATGAGCTCTAAGTTAAGTAAAAAGAACTTGCATCCATATTTATCTTTATGTCATCACTAAACTTTCAAGATTAAAGAATAAACTTGCATTCTCATGTTTATGTTTAAGTTATCACTAAACTTTTAAGATAATAATGGACTTGCATAGCATATTTATTTTATGCTCCCACCTCATAATAAAGAATAAAACAAAGTGCATTGCATATTTTAGTTTATGTCATCACTTAAGAAATTTGGAGCTCAAAGACTTGCCCATTATTATCTCAAACAAAGTTTGGAAATGAATGTGTTTTATTCACTTGATTTTCGACCATGTGATGATGATGAACTTGGTATGAGTTTCATCTAGTCACAAGTGCCAAAACCTACGTTTCATAATTTTCTTAAGCTTAGATGATCTCAAGAAATGTTTTAAGAATGATTTTATGATTTAAATCCCTCTTGAGATTATTTTGAAATAGCTACTGCCCTCATTGGTTTTATGGTGATTTTAATGAAATAAATTGTTCTCAAATGAATTTTAGAAGCTTTGAAAAGGTTCCAAGAAAAACTAGGAATTTATGTGTGTTAGAAATGAGAATTCTATGCATAATATGATGATGATGCTCATGGTTATGCCTTGTGTGTTTTCTCAATGTATGATGATGATTTAATTATGTTAGAATGTGTATATTGAAGTATATTTGATGTTAGAATTAATTTGAAAAAGGTAAGAGAAGTTAGTAACTAGGAAAGATTTTAAATGAGATTTCTAGATCCCTTAGAAATGGAAATTCTGGATTCTGTTCCAGCAAGGTTAACATTGGTATTAATGTTTTATAATTACCATAAATGTGTAGGAATCACTCATAATTGGTTTAGGAATTGATCTTGGTACTTTAGGCAAAAACCGAACTTAGAAAGGGTAAAAGTTGTGACTCCTAAGAACCCGTAATTGGCAAAATATAGATTCTACACTATTGAGGCTTAGAATTAATTATGATCATAGAAATGAGTGAGGACTACTTAGTTATGAACCTATAGGTGCTCGAGAGGTTAAGTTGTGATGATAGAGAGCTTAGACTTCAAGTTTAAGGCCCTAAGGGTCAAGGCATAAGACATTAATAGAATCTTTGATGCTTTGAGTTATTAATTCAAGTATGTTCGTGATGATGCATGTATGATGAATGTGCTTATGTGATTTTAAGTCTATTATGATTATAGAGGTTGGATGAGAAAGTACATGTGTTATGAGTTGTTGTGGCATAAAGTAAATTTGAAAGAAATTCGGTATACAGCTATTATGCTGCTGAATTTCTGTCAAATTGAGAACTTGAGAATGTTTTTGAAAAGTATATGGGATAAAGTCCTAGGTGACACTGGTTCGGCCGAGCACCCCAGGAACTGAGTCCTAATGTGACGTAGCACTGAAACGTACTTTTTTCGCTCTGGTAGGGAAGAGGCAAATCTGTGCGGGTATGAATGGATGCAGCCTACCAAAGCGGACAATTTGCTATGCACTATGTAACACTGTAATATTCGACCCAACACTACTAGTATGTATTTAGGCCAAATATTAGTCATTACCTCTTGTCATAATTCTATTTCTTTGAAATTAACTGAAGGAAAATATGAGCCAAATTTTTTTTTTTTGTTGAAAACTCTTTAAAATATGAGCCGCACGTAGCATGTACATAAACGGTATAATAAAGCGCGGAAATATAAACATAGAAGTGGCTCCAAAACAACCATGACATCATCATATCTGAAATAACTCATGCATATAACATGCCCACCCTAAGGGGCGGGACTTTTCAAGTACATAGGAAATATGAATACAATGGAAACATAAAATACATGGAAAAGACATGAAAGAAACACCTCTACCCAAGTGCAATCTAGGGTGGACAACCTCAACACAAAAGAAGGTTATCCTAACTATGTGTCACGTGTGCACTAGGGACTACCCTCCAAGCTACACGGTGAAGATCACGGGTATGGGGGAACGTAGCCAATCTAAGGACGAAGCTCGGTAGGGGCAGGCATGTCAGTGTATCAAGGTCATGGACCGGGCGCCCGAGCCCTCCATGGTTGGGTAACTATCTCCTCGCTACCCATAGGCATCTGCGGGGGAGTGGGAGCAGACTCCTCTCCATACATGTGGGTGGGTGGATCCTCCGAGGGGTCCTCCTCTAAATGCTGGGAATGGGGTACGTAGTTGGGTACAGCGCCTGAGCCGGCAGAGTAGGTCCGTAGAATCCTCTCATTGCATGTGCGAGCACGCTCAAAAACCATGTCATGTCCATATGGTGAAGTCGGGGAAAAGAGGTAGCTATCTACAGGGTGTGCGAACGGCCGTCCAAGGAACATAAAAACACAGACTGTGCAGCGGCCCTCAAAATGAAATGACCCATGCTCGGAGTCGTGGTGCACCTCCCAAGTAAGTGTATCAATGAAAAGTATGAACGTCGCCATCCTGATCAGAAGACGTAAAGGAAAGAAAGAGATAGAGGGAATGAGATTTCTTACTAAAGAAACTCAGTAGGGTTCTTCCTTCTACCTAGGTGTCACCTTCTACGTCCCAGGGACCTCGGTTTCTTAACAAAATTATGGACATATAATGGTTCAATTATGAAGTTCAAAAATGTTAACATTCGAGACCTATTCATTTTAATTCGAAAACTTCTTGACTACATAGTCTATAAATCATGAAACTTGAGTCATAAATCATGGTTCCTAATCTCATGGATCATGGCACATAAATTCATAGTTCATAGTACATAAAGTCATAGTTCATGGTACATAAAGCATAGAACATAGTGCATGGTAGCTTAACTTGGTTACTTAGGTGACATTAAAACATCATCACATTCTTCCTGGAGCCACCCTAACTGGTCTCCCTTGGGAGATATCACTAGGTTATGAGCTCATACCAAGCTAGTCGTCACTAGCGTCTTATCCTTTCGGATAAGTTAAAGGTCCCGACTTAAAGTATGGGTCTAGGGGGCATAGAATCACCTCATCCCCACCCTTAATTTGGTGGATCAAAAGGATCATTTTCTCATGGTTTAAGTCACCTTAAGTCTTAGCATGTTTAATGAAATGCCACTCAAAACATACATGTCACATATCTCATGTTACAACATAGGCATTTCTAAGTTCTTAAAGAACAACTACATGCAATAATAGAACTAGCATTTAGAAATAATAGTTCACATAGCATCATACTAGTCATGGGATAACACAATAATTCAACCTTAGCCAAGAGCTTATAAATCACTCCCTTAAAGTAAAATCCCTAAATTGGGTAACCTCAAACTAGCATATTATGTTCTCATAGGTTTAAGGGATTGATTAACCTCCTCTCCATAGTTTATTAAGTCCTAAAACCTAATTAATTATGGCTGGACAGTTTAGGCAGTGTGCTAATTTAGATGAATTACGGTGTTCTATAATGTGCATTTTAGGTCCTTTCTAACTTCCGACTTTTTCTATGATGTAATAATTAATGCCTAAACCAATTATGAGTCACTCTCACTCATCTAGACATCATATAATGTGAATCTAACTACTTTAACAAGGCTGGACAGAATCTAAAGTTTTCTATTCTTATGTAGTTCTAGAATTCACATATCAAGCAAATACAGTTACTAAGTATACTTTATGTAACATCCCCAAATTTATAACTAAGATAAATATTAATTAGCGATAGCAAAAACCAAGAGAATCTGGACAAATGTTATGAAACACAACAAATAGACTACTTAAGTATGTCTAGAGAAAAATGCAAAGAATTACAAAAATGTCATCACTTAGTGAAAATTACGAAAATGCCCTTGCTATGTAAAGGAAATTACCAAACTACCCTTGCCTTATTAAATGACAAAGATACCCTTACTCTATGAATGGAATTACAAGAATACCACTATCATTGTCTAATTACAAAAATATCCTTGTCTTAGTTAAAGAAATTACTACAATGCCATTTGCACAAATCCCTAGACTTGTCTTTAGACAAGAATAAATCTAAGCCATTGGATTAAGATGATAACACAATAATTTAACCACATACATCATACACATTTCTGAATCACATACATGCACTAAAGGTTAGAAAATCTCCACTAACATCTTTGCACAAAACATGGAGCATTTTCATCCAACATGTTTGCATAAAACATGGAAACATGTTTGCATAAAACATGGAGCATTTTCATCCAACATGTTTGCATAAAACATGGAAACATATTTGCATAAAACATGGAGCATTTTCATCCAACATGTTTTCACAAAACAAGGAGCATTTTCATCCCAAAATTCAGCCAACATGTTTCCATAAATCATGCTCCAAGTGCTTTCCTTCTTCTATTTTTTTTTCTTCTCTAATCTTTCCACTATAAATACTCCTTAAACTCTCTTCAATTCAGAAACTCCCTAAGTGTTCTTTCTTTCTTATTCTATCATTCTTCTTATGTTCTTCAAAGACTTCTCTTGATCCTTTAAACTTCATCCAAACACTTAAATCCTAAGTCCAAACTTTCACTAGTCCTCACAAGAGTTACAATCTTTAACTCTAGTGAGAAATATTTTCTTAAGCACTCAAGTTCTAGAGCCAAGATTCAAGGAGGGTCATCCATTCCAAAGACTTCTGTTCAAAGCTTAAGGAAGAAGAGAAGGACCCTTTTTAGACCCTACACAAGAGGTAGGAGTTTCTTCTTTATTTGTTCAAGTATTGTTGGCTTCTAACTTTGCTCATGGATAGAATGCCTCAAACTTGAGTTATTGTCAAAAGTTTTGAATAATTATATATTTAGAAAACACAACATGTTCTATTGTGCTATGAGTACTTTTATGATGTTATCAAACTCAAATATAACTTAAAGATTGTATGTGAAACTTGAGTTAATAAAGATAACTTAAGACATGAACATGGCAGGTGCTGGAATTTCTAGTTATTTCTGGCAGTAGTTACTTCGAAAATTAGTGTTCATAAAATATGAAGGATCTCGAAATGAAAATATTTTTATTATAAACTAGACTCATTGTAGAACACTCTCCAAAAAGAATCACCTAAAACGGAGTTTCCTAGACCAAGATATAAATTTTTAAAGTAGAGCCTAAGACTGAAACTCTTAATCTGACCTTGTAGTAATAAAATAGGTGTAACTCACTCTAGAAAAATGCAAATGGACTGATTTCAACTCTGTGGAAAAGTTAACACATCTACAAACACACTTATGTATGCTATTCATAAAATTTTACACTACGAAAATATAGAATGAGAGATATATTTTTGGGACAGTGTGTTGAGAAAGTCTTGAAGGTAGCGTGATACTGTGAGAGTGCAATTTGGAAAGGTTCTGGCTAAGGAAAGACTTGGTATTTAAGCGTGTCCATTGTGACCCACCTCTCTTTCCTGGGAATCCTACTATGCACAATTTACAGTTGATTTACACTAATCTAAGATGTTAGTGCTACAAATTTTATTCTAAAAGATGTCAGAACTCTAAATAAAAGATTCAAGTCTTGTAAAGAGATAATTTTAAGGATTTAAGTAGAATAATAATCTTCAGGAGATATATATAAAAGTTATAATAAAAATATATAAAGAACCTCTAAAAATATCTTAAAGGGTATTAATGTATTAATGGAAATACTAAGAGTACAAAGAAGACTAAGAGAAAAAGATAATACCAAGATATCCATAACCTATTAGGAACACTAGAGACCTAACTTGATAACTTAGGTTGCTTAATATGAATTATCTATGAGAATGTTTACTATGAGATTTACATGATATTGTCTATGTTACATGAAATGATAATGATAAAATAATTGACTGTGCCATGATTTATTAATGTGCATACATTCATGTTTCAAATGAAATAATAAATAGACCAACTCACTGCTTAATTCTCTTTGAGGATTAAGGTATTGATGATTTCACTCAGTGAGAATAAAAGTAAAACCTGAAAAAGTAGCAATGATAGTCTGGAAAAGTGGACTTGAGCTAAACTCACGGCTTAACCCCCTAAACCGTTGAGATCATGGCAACGGAAAGAAAACCAAAAGGTTGTGGCGATGGCCACGGTTTGAGCTCATTACCCTTTTAGGGTGGTCTAAGGCATTGATGCATTCATCCCGTGAGTAATTAAGAAATATGTTGATGAAATAAATGAAAGATGTTGATCACTAAACAAGTGAATGTTGAGGATGAGTAATCATGAAATGCATTCAGCTCCTAAATGATTATTGCTTATTAGTGGTTTTACATGATATGCTTATATGTATGCTTGATGAAATACTGAATGGATATTTCTGCTAATGTTCAAGATTAGTTTAAAAGTAACTGTACTTCGGCTAATCACGTTTGTGAAAGTTTGATAATTGAATCCTTACCTGTTCACCTTTTTATAATAAACCCGAAGTGACTGGGACGACAACGATGACACTTTTAGTACAAGTAGGAACTCCTACTGAGAAATCATGTATTTCTCACTCCTATGTTTATTTTCCGTTGTCGTTACCAGAGACAGACGTGTCCACCTAAAGCAACGAAGCTGTAGCTGAGGAAGAAGGTAGCGCGTGAAGATTTCAAACCTTTCAAGTAGGAGCATTCCGAGCTTTAGTTACATTATAGTTTGTGAGAAACAATTAGTAATAGTAGAACTTATATTGTTATTTGTAATAACTTATCAGTATGATATATGCCCTGTTATGACTTATGTATTAAGTGATTATATTCCAGTTTATGTGATAATAGTTCTACACTTAGTCTCTTATTCCGCTTATTTAATTAAGTGCGCAATGTAACTTGATTATTATCTATAAAAGCGCTATGTATTTCACTTCTCGTTACAGGCTTAAGTTTTCAAAAAAAATTAATTTATTTAAAGAAAAAAAAACTTCCACTATTTTTCTAAGTTAATTTCAAAAGAAAATAAATGCAAGGCATAAGTGACAACTAATAGAATCCAAATGTGAACTTAAGCACAGTGGGGTTCTATTAGGGTGTTACACTTTAAAATGTCTAGAATGATTATCACATACTTGGCAAGGTATTTAAGCATATTTAGACCACCCAAAACAGAATTTAACGTGCTGTAAACTATCAAGGTAGAACCGAAAACATATGTCATAAAATCATAGGAAAAACTTCATTTCAATGCATATGGGTTGCTAGTTTCTCTTAGAACACCTTTGGAACTTCTAAAACTCTTTGGAAGTCATTTTATTTCTTTAAAGACCATCACAAAACACATAGGGCAGCAGCCATAAAAGGTTCTTTGGAACAAGATTAAACCTTGAAAAATGTGTCTAGAGCATGGACTAAGTCCACATAAACTTAGGAAAATCCTTAAGACATAGGTTGTAGGCCTTAATAACTAAATGAACTCCTTAGGGAGCCATTTTCATCACTTGGCCGAATACATATTCAAGGAGACACCCCCTTAGTTAATCTTTTCTCAAGATGAAATGGGCAAGTCATTTGAGCTCTAGTAGTTTAGAGTGATGATGACATAAATAAACATGCTATGCATTCCATTTTTATAGTTCATTAGAAAGTAAAGTGATAGCTCAAAGTAAATATGAAGTGCACATTCATTTTAATCTTTGAGTTTAGTGATGACTTTAAAATGAAACATGAAATGCAAGTTCATTTCTTTATCTTGGGGATTTAGCGGTAGCATAAAATAAACATGGATGCAATTCCTTTTACATCTTGTCTAGAGCTCTTGCAAGACTTTAGAAAGAACCAAAGTTCCAACCCAAAACTCATCCTCACAAGAAAAGAAGACTATTAGTGCTAAAGTACCAAAAAGAAATCATGATCCTCAAGGAACCATGGAGATGGCCAAAATGTTTGAAAGAAAAGCTAGGTTCAACAAGTGTTCAAGAGAAACATAAATTCATTCTTAACTAATGCTAAAAAGATCAAGCTTTTCTTTTAAAAACTCAAGCTTTAGAGTTTATCCATGTGACCAACATCCACATGAAACCCTCATCATCAAGCTCTCATTTTTCCAAATCTCCTAGGCACTCATGGCCGAAATTTGAAAGGAAGAAAAAGGAAATTTCAAATAGTTTCAAGAGAAACCTAACTTATTTTTGGCTAAAACTTGAAAAGATGAAACCTTTCTTTAAGAACTCAAGCTCTAGAGTTTGTTCATGTGACAAATACCAACATGAAGCTCTCATCATCAAGCTATCATTTTTCCAAATCTCCTAGGCACTCATGGCCGAAATACACAAGAAAAAGATGAAGTTCCAAGAGGTTCAAAAGAAATATAACTTACTTGGTTAAAACTTGAAAAAAAAAATGAAACCTTTCTTTAAAAACTCAAGCTCTAGAGTTGGTTCATGTGACAAATATCAACATGAAGCTCTCATCATCAAGCCATCATTTTGTTGGCCTTGAGGCCGAAACCAAAAGAAAAGAAAACAAAAAGAATAAAACATCAACCCATCATCAAGGAAACTTATTCCAACCTAGCTTTTCCAACAAGATCAAAACATAAAGAGTAAAGAAAGCATTTTTAAACAAGTTCCCTACCAAGTGTTGATGCTCTAGAGATGAAGGAAAGGTTGGTTCTTGGAGAGGAATGAAAAGAAATTTCCTTGAATCCTTGGTGGTGGATTCGGCCAAGAGGAGAAAAGGAGGAAGGAGATGTGTTTGCCTTGGTTTGAACTTGGGGAAGTGTTTAGATGAGAAGGAAGATGAAGATTGAAAGTGGAGGAGTGGTGGTCTTGGCTTGAACAAAGAGAGAAAGATAGAGTTTTTGAGAAAACTCTTGAACCACAAAAATTTGCAAGTGTTGTAAAGTGTTCAAATGCTCCACAAGCCAAGCAATATATAGACAAATGAATCAAGGATGAGTGGAGGGGAGGGCTGGCCGAATTCTCATCACAAGGAGAAAAATCTCCTTGGGTTGTCATACATAGTGTGATGGAAAGCTTGAAAGGCATGGTCATAGGGTGGCTTGGGAAAGGAAACTTGATTGACACCATAAAATATCATTCTTTTGAATTCTTTTGAATTCTTGGGGGGAAAAGTGGCGCCACTTTTGGGCAGCCATGGGGAGGGAAAAATCTCTTCCATTCATAGTTTAGAAGTGTGTTTAGGTGTAACATGAATTAGGCTTAGGATTATGAGTTGCTAGGCAAGTGTTTTTAGGCGAACTAATTAGGTACTTAGGCCATGATTAACTTAAATTTAGGAGAAACATTGTTGGATTGATGGGGTCACTTGTTGTGACAAGAGTTTCTAGGGAATGACAACTTTTCTTAGTTTGAGAAAAAGTGAATAGTGAAATCACTATTCATGGATTCTCCTTTTTGAAAAAGATGCTAGAAATTGGTTTTTAAACAATTTTAGATTCAAAACATCCTCAAATAAATATTTTTGCTCTAAATTAATTATAGACATTAATTACCCTTTAATTAGAACCTATTGTTGCTTAGGTTTTATTTTAAAACGTAATTTGGCCCTTAATGCGCTTAGGCAGGGGCAAAATCATAATTTTTCTAAAAAACTGCCCGGGACCACCGGGACTTAAATAAACATAGGTCATGCCTTGAAAACATTGTTTTGGACTTCCGGGACAAGTCCGGGTTAAAATGGAACTTAAATCTGTTATAGGGGTATTTTGGTCATTTGTGCGCAGAAATCTCAGAAATGAGGTTTTTCTGCTCTAATAAGCATTCATGTACATATAGTCCCCTTCATATATCATATAAACCCTATGGGAATGGCCGAGATCGGCCGTCCTCGTGTTCCAGGCAAAAATGACCTCAGGGGCATTTTGGTCATTTAAAAGTTTAGTTAAAATCGGGACGTTACACACTAGATGCCAGTAGAGCATTTCAAAAAAGGAAATATTCCTATGAGAGGTGATCCTTAAGCCCTCTGGCCCATACTCTAGTAGTCGGGATTATTTTTATGTTTTCACTTATCAGAGGATAAGTAAGAACTAGTGACGACTAGTTAAGGTATGAGCTCATAACCTAGATGATGTTTTAGGGTGGCCCCATGATGCTTAAGTACAAAGTTCTTAAGTCACAAAGTTGAGAAAAGAGAAAAGTGTCACTTGAAAGTTAATATGCCACTTTATGCCACTTATATGTTGTTTGATGTTATGATTTATTGGATTGCTTGCATAATGTATTAACACACATTCATGCCTTACTATGTTGCATTCATGCATTAAGATTCATTCTAAAAGGAACGAACCTTGGATAATTATGCTTATAAACTTAATAATGAACTTCATATGTATGACTCACCTTTTTATGATAAACCCAAGGTTCCTGAGGATGTTGACGGTGTAACCCTAGATAGGAGGTACCCTACTGAGATTCTTTAGTAAGATTCTCACTCCCTTTTCTTTCTCTCTTTGTCTCCTGTCACATTTTCATATCATGGCGATATTCGTGGTGTTCATCGACACTCCCATATGGGAGGTGCACTTTGATCCTGAGCATGGATCATATCATTTTGAGGGACAATGCATTGTACGAGTCTTCATGTATGTAGGACGTCCCTTCACACACCCTGTACATAGTTACCGTTTCTCCCCGATATCTCCTTGCGGCAATGACATGGTCTTCAAGCGAGTCAGGACACACAATGAGTGAGTTCTTCAGACTTACACTGCTGGATCAGCCATCCGCGACCACCTGGATTACGTGCCTCGCTCTTAGCATTAGGAGGACAACCTATTAGAGGATCCATCAACACATATGTATAGAGAGAGTTCTGCCCCCACTCCCCGGTATGTGGGAAAAGGGAGTGAGGCAATCGTGATGCAGCCGAGGTTGGCGAGGAGAGCCAAGATGCGCACCCATCACGGAGCCCATATTCAGCCACTGCGTGTTCATTCCCCACTCCACTGGTACACACCCAAAGAGCTTGAGCAGTTCCCTGGGTATATACCCCTGTCACCCGAGGATCACTGTCACTAGCCGTAGAGTCTCTTAGGGAGAGCTAGTGAACACACACCACATATAGATAAGATAAACCTTTTTTTGTTATGAGGTTATCCACTTTAGGTGCACTAGGGTAGGGGTGTTTTTATTTGTGCTTTCTTTGTACTTGTCTATTTCAGCTGTATTTGCGTTCCTTATGTATTTGCTTTCTGTTGTACTAAAATAAGCCCCACCTTTAGGTGGGCATGTTATGAATATTAATGAAGTATTTCCTTTGATGTGTTATTGATTGATCTATTATGCCTTGTTATCTTGTGATTTATTCTCCTGTCTTATGATGTACGGGGCTCTCACTTTGTTTTATATTTCAAAAATAAAATTTTATCCGTATTTTTCGCTAAGTAATTTAAAGAAAGATTTTAAAGAGTGAGACTAAGAGGTAATAACCTAATGATTAACCTATGTTCTAGGAATATTGGGTTAAAATTAGGATGTTACAAAAAACGCGATATCTAGAACATCAAAACACTTTGGTTTAAAAGGCTACCTTATGGTCCAGTCCTTATTTGAAAATGTTTGGAGGTTTTATATTAGTGAAAACCTTTGGGGTAGATCCCTTAGGTGCTTAAAGAAGTGACTTCGGTAATTAGGTCAAATCAGGTCGCAGGTTTCAACCCGTGCGGGGCTATATTGGAATTTCAATGAACTGGGTACGCTTTCCCATAAAATGATTGATGATGACCTTTGTGACCCTATCTATGTATGAATATCTTATGATGATGAGCATAGCATGTGCATTAGCTGAGTACGGTCCATGGTTCTGGTATACTGGGTAGGAGCATGTTTAGCTTTCAATGAAATTGATGCTGGTGTGCTTTGATGAATGCATGAGATTAATAAGATGAATGTATGACTTGAAATGGTATGCTATGATTATGTTTGAGTATTGAGGTGCATGATGAGTATGTGGCATGGAGTAAATTTGGGGAAATCCAATTTCTAGCCATTATGCTACCGGATTTCCGCCAAATTTGCAAATCTAGAATGATGATGAGAATTCCCTTGCATAAAGTGTTGACTGATATGTCATGAACGATGCATGTACTTATGGATTGAAATTGCATCTCAAATTTACATGTTAAGACACATGGAAATGATCCCTTAGACTCCCTGAATTAAAGGTTATGAGGGGTGATTCGCTAAAAGACTTAAGGTGACATAAGCTATGTGGAAATGATCTTCTAGACTCCCCGAATTAAAGATTATGAGAGGTGATCCAAGAAGGACCCTTTGGACTCCCCAAATTAAAGGTTATGAAAGGTGTTCCCATGCCCCCTACCCTGCACTCTAGGAGTTGGGATATATTTATACTTATCTTAGGATAAGCGGAAACTAGTGTTGACTTGTTAGGTATGAGCTCATTGTAACGCCCCGATTTTCTGTTAGAGTGAAAATCACCAAAATGCCCCTGAGGTCATTTTCGGCCCGGAATTCGAGGAAAGCCGGTCCGGCAGTACTCAAAGGGCAAACTCAATGTTGGAAGGGGATTAGATGACTTGTGTACCTTCCCGGGATCGAAAATCTCGTTTTTCGAGTTTTCGGGTCAAAATGACCAAAACGCCCCTGCGGTGTTTTACCCGTTTGCAAGTGCCGGATGAACCCGAAACTTCTCCAGATGGTTTTAAAAGGCGTTTTTATGTAGACTATGACTTTAGTTTTGGTCCTGGAGGTCCCGGGCGAAATTAGTGTGAAATTACGGTTTTGCCCCTAGTTTCGTGTTTTTACGCTTAATCACATGATTAAGCAAACCTAAGCAATATTAGGCTCTAATCGAAGGTTAATTAATTTCCATAATTAATCTTGAGTCAAACTAATTTATTAAAGTTGATTAGAACCTAAAAGTGCTTAATTACAACTTAAAATCATATTTTAATTTCAAGACTCCTAGTCATGGAATCTTGAATAGTATTTTCTCTTTTCAATTCCTTAAATCATGGAATTGTGTTACACATTGTTTATTCACAAATGAGTTTTTAATTCTCGAATGATATATGAGCACTCCTAACTTTGTCATAAAATCCTTAAATCACATTCTTAGTCACCTAAACTTAAGCTTAATTATTCCTAACCTTGTACCTAAGCTAATACACACCTAAACCTACCATTAACACCCAATTAGATGATCAAACCTCACCTCCCCCATGCTGTCCAGGTTTGGCCATGTACCCTCCTCTCCCATATGCATCACATGTTCAATTTTTCAACACTCCAAGGCCATACCTCAAGTCACATACACTATACATTCTCATAACTTTCAATCAAGCTTGATTTTCCAAATGAATAAATAATTAAAACAACCCATTTTTCCCATTAATTTGTGGCTGAAAAAGTTCCAGCCATGTCAAGTTTCTAGAAGCCTAATTTCATTCAAAATTGATAGGAAATTAACTCACATCAAGCCATACTTTGTAGCATAGCTTCCATACTTCAAACCATGCTTGAATGACCTTGTGTAAGAGATATTTTCTCTTACTTTGTAGCATAGCTTCCATACTTCATTTGTTTTCATTCTCTATAAATACCTTGCCTAGAAACACATGCAAACACTTTAGCTCATTTTCATACTTTTAGTTTTCCAAGCTTTCTTTGTATTCTCTCATTTTCTCTCTAAGTTTCAAGAGAGTTTCCTCTTGTTCTTCATCTCCATCTTCACCCTCTCTTCATCTCATAATCATCTCTCAACCTTGAAACACCACCCCATCACCTTAGATCATCATACAAACACCTAAACTTCCATTCTCAAACACAAGCCCATCAAGAACACATTTCCTTTCTTTTCCTCCCCACAAGGCCAAAGCCATCTAGCCCTAAGGAGGAGCTCATCATCTTGTTTTCCTTTTCAAAGAGTTCAAGTTTTTATCTTCACTCTAGGTAGGAGTGTTTTCTAAACTTTGTTTCTTGAAAAATGAGTTTCTCTAGCTTTCTCTTGGATTTCTTTTGAAACTTTTCTTTGGTTCTTTTCTTTCTTCTCATTTCGGCCATGAGGCCTTGATGAGCACATGATAGCTCAATGATGAGGACTCCTAGATGATGACTATGTGTTCATCTCAAAGGAACCCCTAGAGCTTGAGGTTTTACTTTCTTTGAGTTTCAACTTCACTTTCTAACTCAAACATGATTTTTACTCAAGAACACCTTTTCTTTTCTTGCTATTTTGATGTTGGTACTTTGTTTCCTTTTCTTTAATATTTTGGCTTTCCATTTCCTTTTTGATCTTTGAGGTTTGTTTGTTTAGAAAGTTTATTTTCTTTGAGCTTGATGATGATGCTTAAGAACCTCATAGTTCCTTTGGGAACTTGGTTCAAGAACTCTAGAGCTCTCTTTATAATGAGATATATGTTGGGTTGTTACTTTGTTAAAGTCTTGAATGAGCTCTAGCTAACCATAAAATGAACCTTGCATCATGTTTATTTTATGCTTTGTGCATCATGTTTACTTCCTTGCCATCACTAAGTACTAAGATAATGAATGAACTTGTATTATCATATTTATATTTCAAGTTATGCATTATCATGTTTATATTTCAAGTTCTCACTAAATATCAAAGATAATAATAGGTTGCACCTCATATTTATTTTATGCTATCACTTTACTTTCTAATGGAACCTAAAATGAGTGCATGAGCATGTTTATTTTTATGTCATCACTTAAATGAACCTAGAGCTCAAAGACTTGCCCATTGTTGTCTCAAACAAAGGTCTAAAAATATTTATTTCCTTTGGTTCATATTTCGGCCCTAAGAGGTTTTGATGTTTCTAAGTATTGAAAACTATGTTTCATACTTTTTCTAAGCTTTTATGAGTACAAGGAATATGTAGAACTAAGTTTTATGAATTTAGGACCTCTTGAGACAAAGTTGATTTAGTCACTGCCCTCTTAAATATTTTTATGATTTTAGATGTTAAAAATGTTTATAAATGAGTTTTGAAAGTTTAAAAAGGTTCCAAGAGAAACTAGTATTTTATGTGCTTTAGAAATTGTGTTTTATGCCTTTATGGAGAATGGTTGTTTTAGTTCTGCCTTGCTATTATTTACCACTGTATGAGCTGTTTTAATGGTGATAATATGCCTATGTTTAAGTATAATTAATGATAAAACTCATATGTTAAAGATAAGAGAAGTTAGAAACTAGAAAAGAATTAATTTGAGAGTTCTAGATCCTTTAATGTTTGAATTTTCTGGATTCTGTCCAGCAAGGTTTAGTAATGCTAATCATGGATTTAAATTAGTTTAAATGTGTAGGAATGACTCATAAATGGTTTAGGACTTGATCTTGATGCCTTAGGAGTAAACCGGACTTAGAAAGGGTCATTGTTGTGACTCCTAGGTACCCGTAAAATTAGGATTATGAATTCTGCATTCTTGAGGTTTAGAGATGTTCTTGACCATAGTGTGAGGTGAGAAATACTTATTTATAACTTTATAAGTTCCCGAGAGATTAGGTTTGATGATTTATAACTTAGAATGTGAGTTGAGGACCTTAAGGGTCAATGCATAAGACACTAAGAAGTTGTTAATGCTATGATGTGTTGTATGATGCAATGATATGATGAGATGTGCTTGATGCATGAGAAAATGATTAATGAAATGTTAAAGTTTATCATAGCATGAGATTTCATGAGAACATGATGTGTGGATTAGCTTGTGGTAGTTTGAAGGAAATTCGATTTAACAGCTGTTATGCTGCCGAATTTCCATCAAACCTTAAAGGGTTGAAAGAAATGTTTATGAGTACCATATGAGTTGAAAACCCTGGGTGACACCGGTTCAGCCGAGCACCCCCAGGAGATTTTTATGTGACAAAGCACTGAGACGCGCTCGCCTAGGTGACACCGGTTCGGCCGAGCACCCCTAGGGGAGACAAATCCGTGAGGGTATGAGTAGATGCAGCCTACCAAAGCAAACAAATTGTTGTGGCTTAGTGCCGCAAAGCGTTTCAAAGAGGGTAATCCTAGAGAGAGATGATCCCTGCCCCCTACCCGTACTTGCGAGTCGGGATTATTATTTATGTTTCGCTTATTCAGATAATAAGCAAGAGCTAGTGACGACTAGCTGAGGTATGAGCTCATAACCTAATTATTTTTAGGGTGGCTTATATGCTAAAGTACTATGTTTGATGTCACAAGGTTGAGGAATGAATCCCATTTGAAAGTTATATGCCCTTATGCCACATGATTTATGTTTATGTGCTTTGATGTGTTGTTTTATGTGCTCAAGTATTGACATGCATCCATGATATAACGTGTTGCATTTATAACATCAAGATGCATGCTAAAAGGAATGGACCTTGGATAATTAGTTTGGAAAACCCTAAATCGAACCTTAAATGCATGATCACTATTTTATAATTAAACCCAAGGTTCCTGATGTAACACCCTAATAGAACCCCACTATGCTTAAGTTCACATTTGGTTCTATTAGTTGTCACTTATGCCTTGCATTTATTTTCTTTTGAAATTAACTTAGAAAAATAGTGGAAGTTTTTTTTTTCTTTAAATAAATTAATTGTTTGAAAACTTAAGCTCAGAATTAGAAGTGAAATACATAGCGCTTTTATAGATAATAATCAAGTTACATTGCGCACTTAATTAAATAAGCGGAATAAGAGACTAAGTGTAGAACTATTATCACATAAACTGGAATATAATCACTTAATACATAAGTCACAACAAGGCATATATCATACTGATAAGTTATTACAAATAACAATATAAGTTCTACTATTACTAATTGTTTCTCACAAACTATAATGTAACTAAAGCTTGGAATGCTCCTACTTGAAAGGTTTGAAATCTTCACGCGCTACCTCCTTCCTCAGCTATAGCTTCGTTGCTTTAGGTGGACACGTCTGTCTCTGGTAACGACAACGGAAAATAAACATGGGAGAGAGAAATACATGATTTCTCAGTAGGAGTTCCTACTTGTACTAAAAGTATCATCGTTGTCGTCCCAGTCACTTCGGGTTTATTATAAAAAGGTGAACAGGTAAGGATTCAATTATCAAACTTTCACAAACGTGATTAGCCAAAGTGCAGTTACTTTTAAACTAATCTTGAACATTAGCAGAAATATCCATTCAGTATTTCATCAAGCATACATATAAGCATATCATGGAAAACCACTAATAAGCAATAATCATTTAGGAGCTGCATGCATTTCATGATTACTCATCCTCAACATTCACTTGTTTAGTGATCATCATCTTTAATTTATTTCATCAACATATTTCTTAATTACTAATGCATCAATGCCTTAGACCACCCTAAAGGGTAATGAGCTCATACCATAGCCGTCGCCATAACCTTTTTGGTTTTCATTCCGTTGCCGTGATCTCAACGGTTTAGGGGGTTAAGCCGTGAGTTTAGCTAAAATCCACTTTTCCAGACTATCATTGCTACTTTTTCAGGTTTTACTTTTATTATTTCTTTTGAAAATGAATGTATGCATATTATCATGTAATCACAATAAATCTTGGGCAATCAATCATTCATCCTTATCATTTCATAATTCATCACCATACATTCACATTACTATAAATCACTTCATAAAACATGGACAATATCATGTAAATCTCATAGTAAACACTTTCATAGATGATTCATATTAACCAACCAAAGTTATCAAGTTGAGTTCCTAGTGTTCGTAAGAGGTAATAGATGTCTTAGTATTATCTTTTTCTCTTAGTGTTCTTTGTACTCTTATCATTCCATTAATACATTAATGCACTTCAAAATATTATTATAGGTTCTTTATTTATTTTTATTATGACTTTCATATAACTCTTGAAGATTATTATTCTACTTAAATTCTTAAAATTCTCTCTTTACAAGACTTTATTCTTTTATTTATAGTTTTGACATCTTTTAGAAGAAAGTTTATAATTCTCTGTATACTTGTTAAATCAGCTTAGTAAAGGTAGTTCCAAATTCCTAACTCATCAAATTTAGCATTTACATCTTTGGAATTGTGTAAATCAACTGTAAACCATGCATAGGAGGGTTCCCAGGAAAGAGAGGTCGATCACAATGGACACGCTTAAATACTAAGTCTTTCCTTAGCCAGAACCTTTCCAAACTGCACTTTCACAGTACACTATTCCGAAATTTATTTCTCATTCTGTAATTACATGGTACAAAGCTTTATACATAACATACATGGGTGTATTCCTATATGTGTTAGCTCTCCAACAAAGTTGAAATCAGTCCATTTGCATTTTTCTAGAGTGAGTTACACCTATTTTACTACTACAAGGTCAGATTTAAAGTTTCAGTCTTAGGCTCTACTTTAAAAAATTATATCTTGAGCTAGAAAACTCCGTTTTGGGTGATTCTTTTTGGAGAGTGTTCTATAATGAGTCTAGTTTATAGTAAAATTATTTTAATTTCGAGATGATTAATATTTTATGAACAGTAACTTTCGAAGTACCTGCTGCCAGAAACAACTAGAAATTCCAGCACCTATCATTTTCATGTCTTAAGTTACCTTTATTAAATCAGGTTTCACATACAATCTTGTCAAGTTATATTTGAGTTTGATAACATCATAAGAGTACTCATAACATAATAGAACATGTCATATTTCTAAAAATATATTTTTCAAATAATCATTCAAAACTTTTGACAATAACTCAAACTTGAGGCATTCTATCAAGGTTAGAAGCCAACAATGCTTGAACAATTAAAGATGAAGCTCCTACCTCTTGTGTAGGGTCTAAAAAGGGTCCTTCTCTTCTTCCTTAAGCTTTGAACAAGAGTCTTTGGAGTGGATGACCCTCCTTGAATCTTAGCTCTAGAACTTGAGTGCTTAAGAAAATATTTCTCACTAGAGTTAAAGATTGTAACTTTTGTGAGGGCTAGTGAAAGTTTGGACTTAGGATTTAAGTGTTTGGATGAAGTTTAGAGGATCAAGAGAAGTCTTTGAAGAACATAAGAAGAATGATAGAATAAGAAAGAAAGAACACTTAGGGAGTTTTTGAATTGAAGAGAGTTTGAGGAGTATTTATAGTGGAAAGATTAGAGAAAAAACACAAGAAGGAAAGCACTTGGAGCATGATTTATGGAAACATGTTGGCTAAATTTTGGGATGAAAATGCTCCTTGTTTTGTGCAAACATGTTTCCATGTTTTATGCAAACACGTTTCCATGTTTTATGCAAACATGTTGGATGAAAATGCTCTATGTTTTATGCAAACATGTTTCCATGTTTTGTGCAAACATGTTTCCATATTTTGTGCAAAGATGTTAGTGGAGATTTTCTAACCTTTAGTGCATGTATGTGATTCAGAAATGTGTATGATGTATGTGGTTAAATTATTGTGTTATCATCTTAATCCAATGGCTTAGATTCATTCTTGTCTAAAGACAAGTCTAGGGATTTGTGTAAATGGCGTTGTAGTAATTTCTTTAACTAAGACAAGGATATTTTTGTAATTAGACAATGATAGTGGTATTCTTGTAATTCCATTCATAGAGTAAGGGTATCTTTGTCATTTAATAAGGCAAGGGTAGTTTGGTAATTTCCTTTACATAGCAAGGGCATTTTCATAATTTCCACTAAATGATGGCATTTTCGTAATTCTTTGCATTTTTCTCTAGACATACTTAAGTAGGCTATTTGTTGTGTTTCATAACATTTGTCCAGATTCTCTTGGTTTTGCTATCGCTAATTAATATTTATCTTAGTTATAAATTTGGGGATGTTACACCTGAGGATGTGTACGATGTAACCCTAGGATAGGAGACTCCTACTGAGATTCTTTAGCAAGAATTCTCACTCCTCTCTCTTCTTTCTTCCGTCACATCTTCAGAAACCGATGGCAACGTTCGTGCTTTTCATTGATACGCCTACTTGGAAGATCCACTATGACCCGGACCACGGGTCATATCATTTTGGGGGGCAGTGTACCGTGCGAGTCTTCATGTTCCTTGGATGCCCCTTTGCACATCCTGTACAGAGCTACCGTTTCTCCCCGATGTCACCTTATGATGACGCGATGGTTTTTGAGTGCGCCTGAACGCGAGACGAGAGGATTCTGCGGACATATACTGGTGGTTCAATGCCTCGAGACTTCCAGGACTACGTGCCTCGATCCCCGAGTTCAGAGGATGACCCATCCGAGGACCCACCGATGCACCTGTATAGTGAGAGTTCTGCTCCTACGTCTCAATTCATGTGCGATGTGAGTGAGGAGATTGTTACGCAGCCGAGGCTAGCGAGGCGAGCCGTGAGGCGCCCCTACCGAGGAGCCCACACTCAGTCTTCACATGTTCCCACTCCTACTGCTCTGCGTCCATGGATTGGTTACACTCCACCATTTCCCGGATTCCAGTAGTTAACGTCGTAAGGGAGGCTTAGTGCACACACCACATGTAGAGTAGATAAACCTTCTTTTGTTTTGAGGTTATTCACCATGGGTGCACTCGAGTAGTTATGGTTTATTTCTGCTTTCTGGTTTTCTATTGTATTTTCTCTTCCGTTGTACTACAAGCTCTGCCTGTCTCCATGAGGGTATGACTACTTATGTACCTTAATTATGTTATTAATGGAATGGTTCCTTTATTATCATGACTGTTCTTTGGTTATGTGCTTTACTCTATGATTTCTGATAATTGTTACGTGTGCTTTATGTTTCTGTCATTCGACTAGTTAAGTTCGCGGCTCTCACTTTGTTTATGTTTCCAAAAAGAAAAATTTACCCGTAATTTCTGCTAAGTATTTTATTTAAAAGTTGAGACTAAGAAGTAATAACCTAATGATTAGCCTAATATGGTCTAGAGTATTGGGTTAAAAATTAGGGTGTTACACTCATAACCTAGAAACTCTCAAAAAGGAGAGTACTAGGGTGGCCCCATAGAGAAAAGATTTATGAAATTCAAAGTCACCTTAACTAATGGAAGAGAAAAGATTCATGTCATTTTATAATATTTATGTAGTCATACTTTCTCAAGTTATGCTTACTAAGTGTATTTCCTATGATATGTTGCATATGGCATGGATATGCATATTTACATTAATGCAATGCATTCATAACATAAAGAATCATGATAAAAGGCACGAATAAAAGGTACGAACCTTGGATAATGGATTTTAGAACCTAATAAATTGGAACTTATGCATGCTCACCTTTTTGTAATGGAAACCTAAGGTTTATGAGGACATAGATGATGACACAAGGATAAGAGGATTCCCTACTGAGATTCTTTCTCACTTCCTCTATCTTTCTTTCCATCCCATCTTTAGAGGCTGATTATAACAGCCCCAGACCCCCCGCATTGCAATATTGTCCATTTTGAGGCCTGGCACCCCTCACAGCTTTGTTCTTGGTGTGGACATCAACCACCCAAAAAGCGTTGCAGTAGGAAAGGTATCCACACCCTCTTATAAGGCATGCTTCATTCCCCTCTCCAACCGATGTAGGACTCCTAAATTCCACCATGGGGCTTACCCACCATAGTGGGAGGATTCCACCCCCTTGGGGCCCAGCGTCCTTGTTGGCACACCGACCCCGGGACTGGCTCTGATACCATCTATAACAGGCCAGACCCCCAACATTGCAATATTGTTTGCTTTGAGGCCTGGGGCCCCTCACGGCTTTGTTCTTGGTGTGGACATTAACCACCCAAAATGCGTTGCAATGGGAAAGGTATCCACACCTTCTTATAAGGCATGCTTCGTTCCCCTCTCCAACCGATGTGGAACTGCTAAATTCCCCCACGGGGCTTAATTCCCCCATGATCCTCCCACTACGAAGGGTAAGCCCCGTGGGGGAATTTAGGAGTCCCATATCGGTTGGAGAGGGGAACGAAACATGCCTTATAAGAAAGTGTGGATACCTTTCCCATTGCAATGTGTTTTGGGTGGTTAATGTTATAACACCCCGATTTTCTGTTAGAGTGAAAATGACCAAAATGCTTATGAGGTCATTTTCGGCTCAAAATTCAAGGATAGTTAACCCAGTAGTCCTCGAAGGGCTAACTCAATGTTTGAAGGGGGTTAGATGGCCTTTGAATGGTTTCAGGTTTGAAAATCTTGTTTTCTGAGGTTTCGAGTCAAAATAACCAAAATACCCCTGTTGTGTTTTATACGGGTACAAGTGCCGGATGTAACATCCCCTACTGCTTTATGGATTGACAACTGTCCCTACAAATCAACACAAGTCTTTTCAGCATTCTTTGTCCTCACTCACATGCTTCCTAGGAAAACTTCCCAGGTGGTCACCTATCCCAAAATTACCCCAGGTCAAGCACGCTTAACTATGGAGTTCTTTTAGTTTGGGCTACCGAAAAGAAAATGCATCTTGTTGGTATAGGTAGTACAAATCAATTCATATCAGCCCCCTTCAACTGTATAGTCCCATACCTATACAGTCTCAGGATCCCTCTCATTCGGGTGTGTAATCGGTTCATTCATGTACCCCTCTGCTTAGAGGACCTTGCGAGGAGCTGCTCCTTGTCCGTGCCTTATTTGCACTGGCGATCATTCCCCGTCCTCGTCACCAGGCATTACATGCCCACCAGCTTCCGCTTGGTTCATCCTCGAACCACACTGTACTGGGAGAGGTGCAAGCTCTGATACCATTTGTAACATCCCTTGCTGCTTTATGGATTGACAACTGTCCCCACAAACCAACACAGGTTTTTCAGCATGCTTTGTCCTCACTCACACACTTCCTAGGAAAACTTCCCAGGAGGTCACCCATCCCAAAATTACCCCAGGTCAAGCACGCTTAACTATGGAGTTCTTTCAATTTGGGCTACCGAAAAGAAGATGCATCTTGTTGGTATAGGTAGTAGAAATCAATTCATATAAGCCCCCTTCAACTGTATAGTCCCATACCTATACAGTCTCAGGATCCCTCTCATTCAGGTGTGTAATCAGTTCATTCATGTACCCCCTCCGTTTAGAGGACCTTGCGAGGAGCTGCTCCTTGTCCGTGCCTCATTTGCACCGGCGATCACTCCTCGTCCTCGTCACCGGGCGTTACATGACCATAATGTAACATCCTCCCAAGTACAACACCATCCTTAAGTTATGACATCGTACTCGAGAGTTGTTACTTTTTAATTAGCGGACCTTTCTTAAATAACTATAGCAAATCGATGGGTTCGTGTACTAACTAGCGTTATTCGATCAAAATATATAGCAAAGATATAGCAAAGATACAAAACATTTATTTGATATAAAGTCAAGTATAAAAGGAAGCTTTACTATGAGCTTTAATACATATCCACTTTACATTACGTTTACATACATATTCATTCCATTAAGTATAGCGTAATCAAATTATCAAACACTACACTATTGCAGTTCTGAGTTCTTTGGTGAAGCAACCTCATAGTCCTCTAGTTCAACTTGGAGACGACACGGGAACACAAAAACACATAGGGGTGAGAATTACACAATTCTCAGTAGGGCATTCCCCAAAACATGTACTGAAATTAATGTCATCGTCATCATCCCAACCACTTCGGTTTATTTAGAAACTGTGAGCATACAACCTAGATCAATGGTTCACTTTTAAAGTTCTAAATCATACTTCCAAAGTGGGTCGCTTTTATTATTCAATCACTTGATATACACATAGCATACTACTTAACATTATAATGCTTTATTTACAACTTTACGTACTCTCGGTACATCAAAAAGAATCTTAGAAATATTATCCCTGTCTTTCCGTGCCCTTGACCTAATCAAGGGGACTTTTCCGTGCCCTTTACCCACCAAAGGGGACTTGCTCGTGCCCTTTGCACATTAAAGGGGACTTTTCCGTGCCCTTTACACTCTAAAGGGGACTTTCCCGTGCCCTTTACACGCTAAAGGGGACTTTCCCGTGCCCTTTACACGCTAAAGGGGACTTTCCCGTGCCCTTTACACATTAAAGGGGACTTTTCCTTCTTTACATAGCATATATATCATCCTCAAGCTCACATATACAGGCATACATTAGCATAGATTTTTGAGTTTCATAATGCTTCAAACATATATATATATATATATATATATATATATATATAGCAGTCATTTATCACGTTTCTCTTTACCAATGCATGCATTTATAATCATATAAACAATCAGTCACATGTGATTCTCATTCATTTCTTATAAACCAAACTTTAAAGTACATAGCATGCATCTAAATTCATCATAGTGGCATCAAAGGACATTTTACTTCCAAATTAAGAATTTAGCTCATTTCCAGCATATTGACAGATTTATCATTTGAATAGCAACAATTAATTTCTCAACCAAACAGCCAATTCAAGGATTACAAAAATTCCTCATGACATCTCAATGTGTCTAAGAGACCCTGTAAAATTTTTATAGTAATCGGAGTTCTCTAACCATACTAAATAAATTATACAAATTCAGTGGTCAGAGGCCACTTTTTCACAGCTTAGAATAGGGTTCTCACAATTTTTAAATTTAGAAAATGGCAGAATCAACTCAAAATAAAAATCACAGTTACACTTTAGATGTTATTAAATCCCTGTAAAAATTTCAAATGATAATTCAATCATTTGCTATGGTAACAAAATTATACAAAATCAGAACTTCAGTTCCCACAATCCAGACAGCATAGTTATATTCTCAGTTCTTCATTTTTTTAAAGTAGTATAAGTAAAAATCAGAACATAAGAAAATTCGTGGGACTAATTCCATATGTTAGCTTCAACATATATTTTTTATAGCTCATGAAAACATGCACAACAAACTCAGAAAATTCGTGACCATCTACTGTCTAGGACAAAACCGAATTTCCAGCAAACTAGTCAAAACTTCTTTTGACAAAAATGATTTTCTAACCTCATCCAAACACTCCACCAAAATTAATACATCAATATTCATGCATAATCATCCAATAAATCCCAGAATTTCGAAATTATTCAATCATAATATTCTAGAGCAAAATCAGAAAGAAAATAGGATGAAACAAGCCCTACTTGGTGGCTTTAATGATCGTAGCCTTCAAACCCACACCAAACCCTTCCTTACACAGCTGATAATGAGCTCTCAAAGTAGAAAAAGCTGATGGATTCAAATTCTAATCGATTAGATTGGAAGATCTTGATGAGTGGAATAAGTTTAGTGAAGAGAGTTTGGTGTTTTATCAAGTGTAGGTTAGGAAAATGGAGGTTTGAAATCAAGTATTGAAGCTCTTTGAGGACAACAATGGTGGCTGTGTGAGCAGCAAGTTTCAGCCGAGAATGCATTCCAAAATGGTAAGATTTTGTATTTCTTTAATATATAAAAGTTAGATACATTAATTATGTAGTCAAAGATGTATACTTTTCTAATAACAAAAAGAAATCAATGGCTAGGATTTAATCTTGTAAAGAAAGATTAAATCTTAGCCTTACACTTGACATTAAAAGGATAAACATTATCCTTTTGTAGAGATCAAACTATTTTTTGGTGTTAACAATCGCACACTGAAATCTTACCGAACAGGTAAAATAGTGTACCCGGTAATCAACTATTGCCCGAAAATTAATTCTAAGTATAAAATATTTATTCCTACCTATTTCTAGCCTTGATCCTATAATTTCTCACTTTCAGGCATCTCCGGACCCTAATTCTAGGGTTTTGACTGTCCCGGCGGACCTGTGGGGCTTGCAAGGTACTATTCACATTTTAATTTTATTTTATGGATTCGTTGGATTATCCTGATCATTTCTATGTTCATCGGATTTTTGAAATTATGGCCAGAAAAGCTCAAATTAATTTTTGCATAATTTTTAGGGTGTTACACCGGATGAGCCCAAAACTTCTCCAAATGGTTTTAAACATTGTTTTTATGCATTTCATGACATCAGTTTAAGTCCCGGTGGTCCCGGACAGTTTTTGTGAAAAATTATGATTTTGCCCCTAATATAGTGTTTTTAAGCTTAATCGCGTGATGAAGCAAACCTAAGCAATATTAGGCTCTAATCGAAGATTAATTAATTTTCTTAATTAATCTAAAGTCAAAATTTATTAAGGTTAATTAGAACCTAAAATTGCTTAGATTAAAGCTTAAATCTCTTTTAAATTCAAGATTCCTAGTCATGGAATCTTGAATAGTGTTTTCTCTCTCCAATTCCTTAAATTAAGGAATTGTGTCTACATTGTTTATGCATAAAATGAATTTAAATCTCTCTAATAATGTATGGGCACTCCCTAATCATGTCATAAAATTTCTAATCACATTCTTAGTTACCTAAACACTTGCTTAGTAACTCCTAACCTTAAACCTAATCTAAATTACACCTAAACACATCATTAACACACATTTAGATGAAACAATTTTCTCTTCCCATGGGCTGTCATAGGCTGGCCGAACCCCTCCCCCTCATTTTCCACATGTCAGAATTGTTTTACACTTCATAGCCATGCTTACACCATGCTTACACCTCACCTTGAACCATACTTTGAGTCATATACACCATGCTTTCATCCATGCCTTGTATGACAACTTTTGGAAGCTATTTTCCCCTCAACAACCTTGATGAAACCGTTGGCCCTCCTCCTCCCTTCTAGATGATTTATTTCAATTCAAATTTAAAAAGAAAACACCTTAAAGACCATGCTTGAAACCATGCTTAAGCCCATACCTATCATGCCTTCAACCATACTTTGAATGACAACTTGTAAAAGATATTTTCTCTCCCTCCCTTCATGAAACCACACGGCTACCCTTCCCCCTTTGTGAGCCTTCATTGTTTTTTTTTTTCTACAAATACATGTGTTAAAGAACTTGAGTGAACCTTTAGATCATTTGCTAAGTTTTAGTTTCAAGCTTTTTTGTGTGTTCTTTCCTTTTCTCTTTAAGTTTCCAAGAGCTTTTCTTCTTCTTCTTCCTCCACTTTGAGCCACAATAGCACCACCTCAAACCACCACACCACCACCTTGAATCATCTCTTAAACACTTGAACTTTCATCCTCAAACACAAGCTCACCCAATATACATCTCCTTTCCTTTTCTTACCTCAAAGCCGAATCATCCTCATCACTTTAGGAGGAGTTTTTCCTTTCATTCTCATCTCAAAGACCAAGCCTTTGTCTTCACACTTAGTAGGGAGTTGCTTTAAAGTTTTTGCTTTACTCAAAAGTGTTTTGTTCTTGAAAGAAAATGCTATTTCTCTTGGTTCTCTTTTCGGTTTCCTCTTCATCTTTTCTTTTTATTTTCGGCCTCAATACCTTGTTATCCTTTATGATGGCTTGATGATGAGTGCCTCTAGATGATGACCTTGTGTTCATCTCAAAGAGACCTCTAAAGCTTGAGATTTTCTTTCTTTAAAGTTCTATTTATACTACTTAGCTTACTAATGTTTCCAACTTAAGAAAATAACCAAGGATTTCAATAAACGCAAGGCCTACCCTTGTTAACCTTAAAGTTCGCTGGCACGTTCTAGAGTTCGCTCTAGATAGAGGTTTTGGGTACATAATAAAGAACATGGTGTATATTCCTTTTCTTTGTGATTTCGATTTCTTGTTTCCTTTCCTTTATGCTTTCGGCCTTGTTCCTATTTCTTTTATGGTTTTGTTTTCTTTTAAGTTCATTTCCTTGAAGCTTGATGATGATGTTCAAGAGCCATGTAGTTTCCTTGAAACCTTGGTTCAAGAACTCTAAAGATTACTTTGTTTGTTGGAGATAAATGTTGGGTTGGCATTATGCTTCTCTAAAAGTCTTGTATGAGCTCTAAGTTAAGATAAAAAGAACTTGCATTCAAATTTATTTTTATGTCATCACTAAATGCTCAAAGATTAAAGAATGAACTTGCATCCTCATATGTCCTCACTAAATTTCTAAGATAATAATGGGTATGCATAGCATATTTATTTTAAGCTCCCACCTCCTAATAAAGAGTAAAAACAAAGGGCATTGCATATTTATGTTTATGTCATCACTTAAGAAATTTAGAGCTCAAAGACTTGCTCATTATTATCTCAAACAAAGTTTGGAAATATGTGTTTACTCACTTGATTTCAGCCTTATGATGATAATGAGTCTTAGAGTAAGATTCATCTAGTCACAAGTGCTAAAACCCTTATTTCATAATTTTCCTAAGTTTAGATGATCTCAAGAAATGTTTTCAGCAAGGTTTTATGATTTAAATCCCTCTTGAGTTCATTTTGAAATATCCACTGTCCTTATATGTTTTATGATGATTCTAATGAAATGAATTGTTTTCAAAGGAGTTTTTGAGGTCCTAAAAAGGTTCCAAGAGAAATTAGCAATTTATGTGTTTTAGAAATAAAGTTCTATGCATTATATGATGACTTTGAATTCGGTTCTGCCTTGCTTGGTTGCCCACTGTATGATGATGTTTTTAATTATGTTAGAATGTGTTCCTTTATGTATATTTGATGTTGGAATTAATTTGAGAAAGCTAAGACAAGTTAGAAAATAGAAAAGAATTAAAAAGCAAGTTCTAGATCCCTTAGAAATAAGAATTTTCTGGATTCTGTCCAGCAAAGGTAATATTAGTAAATAATGGCTTATAATTAGTTTAAATGTGTAGGATGTACTCATAATTGGTTTAGGACTTGATCCTAGTACTTTAGGAAAAGACCGAACTTAGAAAGGGTAAAAAACGTGACTCCTAAGTACCCGCAATTAGTAAAATATGGATTTTGCATTCTTGAGGTTTAGAATTAGTTATAATCATAGAATTGAGTGAGGATTACTTAGTTATGAACCTATAGGTACCCGAGAGATTAAGTTGTGAAGATAGGGAACTTAGATTTTAAGTTTAAAGGCCCTAAGGGTCAAAGCATAAAACATTAAGAGACCTTGATGCTTGAGTATATTATTTCAAGTATGTGGTAATGGTGCTTGTGCTTTGATGAGTATGATTATGTGAATTCAAATTTACTATGATGATAGAGATTGAATGTGATAGCACTTGTATCATGAGTTATTGTGGCATAAAGTAGATTTGAGAGAAATTCGGTACACAACTGTTATGCTGCCAAATTTCCATCAAATCAATAGTTGAGAATGTTTTTGAAAAAGTATACGGGACAAAGTCCTGGGTGACACCGGTTCGGCCGAGCACCCCCAAGAATTGAATCCTTATGTGACGTAGCACTGAGATGTACTTCTCCCACTCTAGTGGAGAGGAGGCAAAACCGTGAGGGTATGAGTAGATGCAGCCTACCAAAGCAGACTATTCGCTATTCACTAGATGTCAGTAGAGCATTTCAAAGAAGGAAATAATCCTAAGAGAGGTGATCCTTAAGCCCCCTAGCCCGTACTCTAGTAGTCGGGATTATATTTTTATGATTTCACTTATCAAGAGGATAAGTAAGAACTAGTGACGACTAGTTGAGGTATGAGCTCATAACCTAGATGTTTTAGGGTGGCCTATGATGCTTAAGCATAAGTTCTTAAGTCACGAGTTGAGAAAAAGAGAAAGGTTTTACTTGAAGAGTTTATATGCCACTTACATGTTGTTCCTGATGTTATGTTGATTGCTTGTTGCATAATGTATATCCATGCATCCATGAGTTGCTATGTTGCATTCATGCATTAAGATTCATGTTAAAAAGGAACGAACCTTGGATAATACACTTATAAACTTAACAATGAACCTTATATGCATGCTCACTTCATTATAATAAACCCAAGGTTCCTGAGAATGTGAATGATGAAACCCTAGATAGGAGATACCCTACTGAGATTCTTTAGCAAGATTCTCACTCCTTTTTCTTTCTCTCTTTCTCTCCCGTCACATCTTCAGAGCATGGCGATGTTCATGGTTTTCATCGACAATCCCATATGGGAGGTGCACTTTGATCCGGAGCACAGATCATACCATTTTGAGGGATGATGCGCTGTTCGAGTCTTCATGTACGTAGGACGTCCCTTCATGCACCCTGTCCATAGCTATCGCTTCTCTCCCACATCTCCTTATGGTGACGACATGGTCTTCGAGAGCGCACGGACGCATAACAAGCTGGTTATGCGTACCTACTATAACACCCTAAATCTTAACCTAATACTACTAGTATGTATTTAGGTTAATCTTTAGAATATTACCTCTTGGTCTCATTCTTTACTTGAAAATACTTAGCGGAAATATGGGTAAAATTTTTCTTTTTGGAATTTAAAACCAAAGTGAGAGCCACGCATGATTCTTTGAATGGGAATTCATACAAGTCATATGAGCAAATCATAATAAAACCCATAAATAACAAATCATAATACAACATGGACACATCAACTGATTATATATAGATAGTGTGCCTACCAAAAGGTAGGACTATTCGGTACATAAGAAAACAAAATACAACTAAAATGCAAATACAAGGAAATCATGAAAACAAGTACAAGGAAAACATGAAAGCAACACCCATACCCATGTGCACCTAGAGTAGACAACCTCATATACAGAAAAAGGTTTGTCCTCAACTATGTGGCGTGTGTGCACTAGCTACTACCCATCCTATGCACCTACTCCTGCTGGTTCGAGTACTGAGGGGTGGAATCGATCCACTGGCAGATCTCGGCAGGAGTGGTCGTGCGGATCATCGGAGCGTGTCCACCGCGGTGAGGGCGCATGGATGGCCGACGAGCCAACCTTGGCTGAACTACTGTCTCCTCACTCCCAACTCTCATCGGTGGGGGAGCGGGACTGGAACTCCAACTGTACATGTGCGAGAGCGGGTCCTCTGATGGATCCATCTCCGAATACTGGGTCCGGGGCACGTACTTCGGGTAGTCACGTACAGCTGACGTCTCGGGCTGCATGCAAAGAATCTACTCATCGCGTGGTCTAGCTCTCTCAAAAATCCCGTTATGGTGGTAAGGAGCAGTCGGGGTGAAGCGGTAGCTCGGGACGGGGTGCGCGAAGGGTCGTCCCATGAACATGAATACTCTGACAGTGCAACGACCCTCAAAATGGTATGACCCAAGTGCTGGGTCATGGTGCAGCTCCCATGTCGGGGTGTCGATGAAGAGTACGAAAGTCGCCATCTGAAGATGTGATGGAAGAAAAGAGAGAGGGAATGAGAATCTTTTAAAAGGATTCTCAGTAGGGTAATCCCTACCTAGGTAACATCATCACATCCTCAGGAACCTTGGGTTTTATTTCTAAAAAGGTGTGCATGCTTATAAACTCCTTTTAAGTTAGTTTTCTAAAGTATTATTTATCCAAGGCCCGTCATATTTTATAATGCATCTTATGACTAAGCATGGAATGAATGCATCATAAAGGTAAGCCAATCAATAGAATAACTAAGAAACATTATAACATTGGCATAAGGTGATAGGTATAGCACATGTGACATTTTAAACTTTAACTTTCATCTCATGGGGCCACCATAAAACATCTCTAGGTTATGAGCGTAACATAATCCTATGATAAGCGTAACATACCTTAACTAGTCGTCACTAGCTCTTACTTATCCTATGATAAGCGTAACATAATCCCGACTTAAAGTACGGGCTAGGGGGCAATTTAAGGATCACCTATTAGGGTCATTTCCTCTTTGAAACGCTCTACCAGCAACTAGTGCATCGTAGTGTTGTCCGCTTTGGCAAGCTCTATGTCAATACCCTCACGGATTTGTTTTCTTGGGGGTGCTCGGCTAAACCGGTGTCACCCAAGAAGGCGTCTCAATGTTGTGTCACATTTAAATTCTCATGATTTTCAAAAAGACCATTTTCTAAGTTCTTCAAATTTGATGGAAATTCGGTAGCGTGACGGCTGTAGACCGAATTTCCTCAAATTTGCTTATGCCATGAAAACATATAGGACATACACAAACATTTCTTTACGGGGTATAGCATGTCATCATACAAAAGCACATATCAAACTTATCATAGATAAAGCTCATGTATCATATATCATGTTTACATAAATTAAGCATCATAAAAACTCAAGACGTTTTAATGTCTTATGCATTGACCCTTAAGGTCCTTATCTCACGTTCTAAGTTATTAATCATCAAAACCTAGTCTCTTAGGAACCTATGAGGTTATAACTAAGTATTTCTCACCTCACACTATGGTCAAGAATATCTCTAAACCTCAAGGATGTAGAATTTGAAATCCTAACTTTACGGGTACCTAGAAGTCACAACAATGACCCTTTCTAAGTTCGGTTTGCTCCTAAGGCTTCAAGATTAAGTCCTAAACCAATTATGAGTCATTCCTACACATTCAAACTAATTAAAAACCATGATTATTAAATCTAAACCTTGCTGGACAGAATCCAGAAAATTACATAATTAAAGGATCTAGAACTCTCAAATTAATTCTTTTCTAGTTCCTAACTTATCCTATCTTTCACATATGAGTACTAACATTATTTTTACTCAAACATAGGCACATTATCATAATTAAAACAGCACATACAGTGGCAGTAAAGAGCAAGGAAGAACTGAAAATATACTTCTCCATAAAAGGCATAAAACACAATTTCTAAAGCACATAAAATACTAGTTTCTCTTGGAACTCTTTTTAAACTTTCAAAACTCATTTATAAACAATTTTAACATCTAAAATCATAAGAATATTTAAGAGGGCAGTGACCAATTCATCTTTGTCTCAAGAGGTCCTAAATTCATAAAACTTAGTTCTATGCATTCCTTAAACTCATATAAGCTTGGGAAAATTATAAAACATAGTCTTAAATACTTAGAAACTTCAAGACCCCTTAGGGCCGAAATATGAACCAAGGGAAATAAATATTTTTAGACCTTTGTTTGAGACAACATTGGGCAAGTCTTTGAGCTCTAGGTTCATTTAGGTGATGACATAAAAATAAACATGCTCATGCACTTATTTTAGGTTCCATTAGAAAGTAAAGTGAAAGCACAAAGTAAATATGAATGCAACTCATTATTATCTTGGTATTAAGTGAGAACTTGAAATATATACATGATAATGCATAGCTTGAAATATGATAATGCAAGTTCATTCATTATCTTGGTATTTAGTGATAGCAAGTAAGTAAACATGATATGCAAAGCATAAAGTAAACATGATGCAAAGTTCATTTTATGGTTAACTAGAGCTCATTCAAGACTTTAACAAGATAACAACCCAATACAATATCTCAAAGATCAAAACACCAAAACCAAAAGTCTTACAAAAGAAAAAGGAAGTGAAACTAAGTCAAGTTCTTTATTAAATACCCAAAACCCCTATCTAGAGAAAAATCTCTAGAACGTGCCGGCCAACTTTAAGGTTGACAAGGGTAGGCCTGGGGCTTTTAGAAATCCTTAGATTAATTTTCTTAAGTTGAAAAAAACCATGTGAGCTAAGTATAGTATAGATGAAGTTAAAGGAAAAGAAAAACTCAAGCTCTAGAGCTTCCTTTGAGATGAATGCATAGTCATTCTCTAGGAGTCCTCATCATTAAGCTATCATGTGCTTCTCAAGGCCTCATGGCTGAAATGCAAGAGAAAAGAAAAACAAAGGAAAGTTCAAAAGAATCCAAGAGGAAACTAGAGAAAAACATATTCTTGAGCAAAACAAGTTTGAAAAGCAAATCCCTACCTAGAATGAAGATGAAATCTTTGAACTTTTGAAAATGAAAGCAAGATGATGAGCTCCTCCAAGAGGCAAGATAGCTTCGGCCAAGGGAGGATGAGAAGGTTGGAGTTGTGTTTCAAGTGAGGTTGTGTTTGAGGTGTGGTGTTTGAGAGGTTTGATGATGTTTCAAGGCTATGGGGTGGTGTTTCAAGGTTGAGAGATGATGATGAGATGAAGAGAGGATGAAGATGAAGATGAAAAGAAAGGAAGAACTCTCTTGGAATTTTGAGAGAAAAGAAAAGAACTAGCAAGACAACTCTAGAATTCTAAACTTAGCAAATGCTTCAAAGTGCAACTAAGCTATCACAAGCATCCTATTTATAGAAAAACAAAACCATGGGCTCACCAAGGGAGGGAGTGGCCGTATGGTCTTGGAGGGAAAAGGGAGAGGAAAATATCTCTTTGATTGTGTCATAGAAGCATGGTTTGAAGTATGGAAGCTATGCTACAAAGTATGGCTTGATGTGAGTTAATTTCCTATCAATTTTTGATGAAATTAGGCTTCTAGAAACAATGCATGGCTGGAACTTTTCCAGCCACAAATAAATGGAGAAAATGAGCCATTTTAATTAGTTATTTACTTGGAAAATCAAGCTTGATTGAAAGTTATGACAAGGTATAGTGTATGTGACTTGAGGTATGGCCTTGGAGTGTTGAAAAATTGAACATGTGATGCATATGGAAGGAGGACAGCTTCGGCCAGGCCTTGGGCAGCAGAGAGGAGGTGAGTTTTGATCATTTAATTGGGTGTTAATGGTAGGTTTTGATGTGTATTAGCTTAGGTACAAGGTTAGGAATAATTAAGCTTAAGTTTAGATGACTAAGAATGTGATTTAAGGATTTTATGACAAGATTAGGAGTGCTCATACATCATTAAAGAATTTTAAACTCATTTATGAATAAACAATGTGTAACACAATTCCATGATTTAAGGAATTGGAAAGAGAAAACACTATTCAAGATTCCATGACTAGGAGTCTTGAAATTAAAATATGATTTTAAGTTGTAATTAAGCACTTTTAGGTTCTAATCAACTTTAATAAATTATTTTGACTCAAGATTAATTAAGTAAATTAATTAACCTTCGATTAGAGCCTAATATTGCTTAGGTTTGCTTAATCACGCGATTAAGCGTAAAAACACGAAACTAGGGGCAAAACCGTAATTTTGCACTAATTTTGCCCGGGACCTCCGGGACCAAAACTAAAGTCACAGTCTACATAAAAATGCCTTTTAAAATCATCTGGAGAAGTTTCAGGTTCATCCGGCACTTGCAATCGGGTAAAACACCGCAGGGGCGTTTTGGTCATTTTGACCTGAAAACTCGAAAAATGAGATTTTCGATCCCGGGAAGGTACACAAGCCATCTACTCCCCTTCCAACATTGAGTTTGCCCTTCGAGTACTACTGATCCGGCTTTCCTCGAATTCCGGGCTGAAAATGACCTCAGGGGCATTTTGGTCATTTTCACTCTAACAAAAAAATCGGGGCGTTACACCTACACTGTTGGATCAGCTGCTTGTGATCACCCGCACTACGTGCCTCGCCCACAGCATTCAGAGGATGACCCCTCGGAGGATTTGCCAATGCGTATGTACAGTGAGAGTTTTGCCCCCACTCCCAGATTCGTGCGAGAGGGGAGTGAGGCTACAGTGGCACAGCCGAGGTTGGCGAGGGGAGCCGAGATGCGCCTTTGTCATGGAGCTCACATTCAGCCATCACACATTCATTCTCCACTCCAGTGGCCTACGCAGAAGGAGCTGGAGCAGTTTGCTGGGTATATCCCCCGCCATTCGAGGATCGCCGGCACCGTCACTTGGGTCTTTTGGGGAGAGTTAGTGCACACACATCATACGTAGTAGGGATATAAACCTTCTTTTGTTATAAGGTTATCCACCTTAGGTGCAGTAGCGTAGAGGTGTTATCTTTTCACGCTTTCCTTGTATTTCAGTTTCTATTGTATTTCTTTTTCTATTGTATTTGCATTTCCATGTACTACACTAAGACCCGCCTTCAAGTGGGCATATTATGATATTAATGAAGTATTATCTTGACATGCTATTCTTTACTGTGGTGAAATTATTTAATATTCATGCTTGTGCTTTCCTCCATATTTGAGTGATGCTTTATTTTCAACGCTTGTCTAAGTTTCACGCGGCTCTCACTTTGTTTTATATTTCAAAAAAAAAAATACCCGTATTTCCGCGAAGCAATTTAAAAGGAAAGAATGAGACTAAAAAGTAATAACCTAATGGTTAACCTAAATATGTTCTAGGAATATTGGGTTAAAAATTAGGATGTTATAGATGTCCACACCAAAAATAAAGCCGTGAAGGGCGCCAGGCCTCAAAGCAGACAATATTGCAATCTTTGAAGTGCAGGTCATTACCGATGGCGTCGTTCATGATCTTTGTTGACACCCTAGTATGGGAGGTGCACTATGACCCGAACCACTGATCGTATCGCTTTGAGGGTCACTATGCGGTTCGTATTTTTACATACATGGGACGCCCCTTTGTTTATCCAGTTTCCAGCTTCAGGTTCACCCTCACTTCCCCCTACGGTGATGACCTGATCTTCAAGCGTACTCGACCTCATGACAAGCAGACTCGGTGTGCTCCCCCCTCCGCTTCTGCAGTTCGCGACTTCCCCAACTATGTTCCCTGATCGAGGCATTCGGAGACTGACCCATTTGAGGACTCCCTGTAACACCCCGATTTTTCTGTCTGAGTGAAAATGACCAAAATGCCCGTGAGATCATTTTCCACCTGGAATTCAAGGATAGCCGACCCGGCAGTCCTCAAAGGGCCAACTCAATGTTTGAAGGAGATTATATGGCTTTTGAATGGTTTTAGAAACGAAAATCTCGGTTTCGGAGGTTTCAGGTCAAATGACCAAAATACCCCTATAGCGTTTTTACGTGAGTATAAGTGCCATTTGAGCCCAGAAACTTTCTAAAAGGTTTTAAATGATGTTTTTATGTGTTTGGGGATATCTGTTTAAGTCCCAGTGATCCCGGGCATTTTTGTGCAAACTTACAATTTTGCCCCTAGAATAGTATGTTTTTGAGCTTAATGATGTAATTAAGTAAACCTAAGCAATATTAGGCTCTAATACATAATTAATCTAGAGTCAAAATAATTATTTGAGGTTAATTAGAACCTAACATTGCTTAAGCAAACTCAAAATCCTTTTCTAGTCTTAATTCTTTAAGAAAAGGAGTCTATGAATAGTATTTTCTCTTACCTATTCCCCTAAATCAAGGAAGCATGTTGGCTTTGGATTTTAAGTTAATGAGGTTTGACTTCATTAATCTAGCAAGACTACCTCCTAATCTAGTCTTACACGGCCCTAATTACCTACTTAATTACTTAAACACTTAGTCACAAATCCTTAACTTTGAGCCTAATCAAAGATACACATAAATACACCCCTAAACCACAATTAAATGAGACAAATCCCTCCCCCATGACATGATAAGCAACTAGCCACCACTTCTCCATATTCTTCACATGTTAAAATTGTTGCACACAAAGGCCATGCATTGAGCCATACTTTGCACCATACTTGGACCATACCTCACCATGCCTTAAACCATACCTTGGAATGACCACCAAATGAGATATTTCTTCCCTCCAAGGCCTAGAAACTCATGGCCAGCCCCTCCTCCCTTCACTTCTTCATGTTTCAAATTCTATAAATACCCATCATGAGAAGCCTTGGTTCCATTTGCTCACTTGCAAGCTTATGTCTTAAGATTTTCTCTAAGTTTCCTTTCTTTTCTCTTAAAGAACTCTTAAGCTCTTTTCTCCTCTTCATTTTCAACTTCTTCATCCTCCTCATTGAGCCACATTGTTGCAACCTCAAACCACCACACAACCACCATAAACCACCATCCAAACACCAAAGCTTCCTTGCTCACATACAAAGCTCACACAAAACACATTCCTCTCCTTTTCTCCTAGCTTGGCCGAATCATCATCATCATTTTGGAGAAGAGTTTTCTTCTCATCCTCACTTCAAAGAATCAAGCTTTCATCTTTACACTTGGTAGGGGTTTTTATTTTCAAAAGCTTTTCTTTTTATGATGTTGTTTTTTATATGAAAGTGCTAGTTTCCTCTTAGTTCTTCCTTTTGATTTTGGCCTTCAAGGCCTTGATTTGTTCTCATGATAGCTTGATTATGAGTGTCTCCGGATGATGACTTTGTGTTCATCTCAATAAGACCTCTAAAGCTTAAGTTTTCTTTCTTTAAGTTTTATTTAAAAATGTTACTTAGTCATGATATTTGATTCTTTTGAAAATCTTGTGCTTGATTATGAGCTTTATTTAAGTTTATGCTTTGCACATCATGTTTACTTTTCTTGTCATCACTAAATACCAAGAACAAAGAAATGAACTTGCATTATCATGTTTATATTTCAAGCTTTGCATTCTCATGTTTGTATTTCAAGCCATCACTTAAATATTTAAGATAATAATAAGTTACATTTCATATTTATTTTATGCTCTCACTTTACTTTATAATGAAGAATAAAATAAGTGCATATCATGTTTAAATTTATGTCCTCTCCTAAAAGATCCTAGAACTCAAAGACTTGCCCATTTTTATCTCAAGAGAAGTTTGGAAAATGAAGATGTTTTATGAATGCATTTCGGCCATGTGATGAAGATGAACTTAGCATATGATATAAATATGTTTTTATGTTTTAAATCTCATCTATGAGCAAAATAAATTAGCTGCTGCCCTTGTTCATATTTTTATGACTTTAATGAGATAAAATGGTTTCTAAAAAGAGTTTTGAGGTTTTAAAAAGGTTCCAAGAGAAAACTAGTAATTTATGTGCGCTTAAGATGAAATTTTATGTGATTCTATGCATGATATGATGATGATGTTCCAGTTCTACCTTGCTATATTATTCACTGTATGATGATGATTTTATTATGTTAGAATGAGTGGTTTCATGTTTAATTGATGTTAGAATTAATTTGAGAAAGTTAAGAAAAACTAGAAGCTAGAAAAGATTTAAAATAAGAATTCTAGAACACTTAAAACACAAATAATACTGTTTCTATTCAGCAACCTTTGGATACAGTAATCATCTTTTGTAATTAGTATATATGTGTAAGAATCCCTCATAATTGGTTTAGGAATTGATCTTAGTACTTTAGGAAAAGACGGAACTTAAAAAGGGTCAAAGTTGTGACTCCTAGGTGCATAATTTGCAAAACATAGATTCTGCACTAATGATGTTTAGGATAGGTTATGACCATGATAATTAGTGAGAATAATTAGTTGGGAACCCATAGATGCATAAGAGATTAAGATATGATGTTAGAGAACTTAGATTTCAAGTTTAAGACCCTAAGGGTCAAAGCATAAGACACCATAGGTTCTTAATGCTATGAATTGATAGATTCAAGTATGATGTGATGATGTATGTGCTATGATGAGTATGATTATGTGGTTTCAAGTCTATCATGATTACAGAAGTTGAATGAGAAATTGACATGCATTATGATTTATTGTGGCATAAAGCAAATTTGAAAGAAATTTTGGTTTACAGCAGTTATGCTGCTGAATTTCCATCAAATTGAGAACTTGAGAATGTTTTTGAAAAACCATATGAAATAAGTCCTGGGTGACACCGGTTTGGCCGAGCACCCCAGGAAATGAGTTTGTAAATGTAACATAGCACTGAGACGTACTTCTCCCGCTCCAGTTGGGAGGAGGCAAATCTGTGAGGGTATGGTAGATGCAATCTATCAAAGCAGAAAATTCACTATGTACTAAATGCCAGTAGCACAGTTCAAAGAAGGAAATAACCCTAACCTGCACTCCGGGAGTCGGTGTATTAGGTGATCCTTAGAGATGATAAGTTACCCCCTCTATTACCCCATATGAAATCTAGTGACGACTAGTTAGGATTGAGCTCATTCCTAGGCAATTAGTGAGACAAAGTTTTGGTGACCATGATAAAATCGCGGGGCCGGTATGTTGGTTGGTTTTTAGTGGCTATGTTAAGAGAGTGGTCTTTAAGAAAAAGAACTTAACAGTTTGAGTATGATGTTTTAATGTCACACAGTTAAGAAAAGAGGAAAAGTTTTACATGAGAAGTTATATGCCACTTATATGCTGATGTTTCTTGATAATGCATTCTATTGATTACTTGCATAAAGTATTGTCATGCATTCATCCAATATCTGTTGAATTCATGTCATTAAGACTCATACTAAAAGACACCTACTTTGGATAAATAGATTTGAAAAGTTTAAAACCAAACCTTATGCATAAACACCTCTTTCATAATTAAAATTGAAGTGGCTGGGGACGATGACGATGACACGTGTGTTAAAGTCAGAAATCCCTATTGAGAACCTTGAATGAGTTTCTCATTGCTCTCTTTTCTTCCATGTCATCTCTAGATGAAGGTAATGATGCGTTTTGGGACTTCTTCTAAAGCATGGGTATGGGGCACGAGCTACGAGTCGGTTTAGAGGGATGCAACGGAAGCACATAGATGCCACCATATATATGTGTGTGTGTGTGTGTGCATGTGTGTGTGTATTTCTTTTTTATATGACAATGAAACTGTGTTAGTAGTAATTGATGTATCTATGATGATATGACTATGTTGTGATGTTATGCATATCAATTGCATTTTGTGGCTATGAATGATATGATTTCACTTTCTTATATGTTATGTTTGCGGTGAACGTTAGATTTTATTTTAGCACGTGGCTCATGTTTTGTTTTCAAGTTTCAAAAAGAAAAATTTATTCATATTTTCCGCTAAGTATTTTAAAGAAAGAATGAAACTAAAAGGTAATAAACTAATGATTAACCGAAATACATTCTAGGAGTATTAGGGTTAAGAATTAGGATGTTACACTCCCTTACCCACATATACTCGTAGGGTTCTGCATCCACGCCACTCTTGGGTGCAGTTTGAGGTAGTGAGGATACGATGACCCAACCGAGGCTAGCGTGAGGACCCGAGATGTGTCCACATCGCAGAGGCCATGTTCGTCCCCCATTTCGTCTACATACCCCTGAGGAGCTTGCCCAGTTCATTGGGTACATACCCCCTTCACCGGAGGACCTGATGGAGTGCCAAAGCTATCACACCAGGATCCCCTTTTTATGCTGTATCTTTTGTAGTTGTGACTTTAGATATGAGCACTCATAGGGCTACTGGAAGGGTAGCTGATGTTGATACCTAGTGTTTTGCTATTCCATGTATCCTCTACTTTTCATGTATTTCCTTCTGTTATTTATTTATGTACTGGAAGTTCAACCCACTATGTATGGGTGTGACTCAGCTTATTATATGTCCTGCCATATTATGAACCATATTATGCTATGATATTTAATGTATTGTGCTTCATGTTTATGAATGTTGTGTTTTTAACGTGTGCACGTATGAACTATATTCCCTGTTTACTTTGACGATATTTAATATTTGGTTTATCCTAACAGCATGTGTGGCTCATGTTTTGCTTTATGTTTTCAAAAAAAAAATTACCCATATTTTTCGCTAAGTATTTTGATAAAGTAATGTTAAAAGATGAGACTAAAGAGTAGTAACTAATAATTAACTTTAATATGTCCTAGGCGTGTTAGGTTAAATATTAGGGTGTTACACTAAGTGAAGAATTTTAATATCGATATTGAGACCAATATTTTTTAGTTATGATTTAGCAGTGTATGGTTTATATGATGTTGAGTAGTATGATATATGCATATTAGGTAATTGAATAATAAAAGAGACCTACTTCAGAAGAATGGTTTTTGAACTTTAAAATGAACCTATGACATATGTTGCATGCTCACATTTTTCTAATAAACCGAAGTAACTGGGACGATGACGATGACAATAATTTCATTGTATGTTTTGGGGAATACCCTATTGAGAATTTTAGAATTTTCGCCCCTACGATGACATTAATCTCCATGTTAATGTAGAGAACAGTGAGGCCACCACCTGAAAGGAATTGGAATTGCAGTAGTTTAGTGGCTAAGACTGGTATTTATTTTACTTAGTTATAGGTATATTTGTGTAAATATAGGAGATAACATATGTGTATTAAAACTCATAGCAGACTTTCTTTAGTACTTGACTTTTTAATCAACAAATGTTTTGTCTCTTTGTTATATATTTTGATAGAATCATGACTTAGCTATTTTACAATATGATAAATCTCACTATAGCTAACTAAGAATGTCCACTAATTAATAAGTAACAACTCTTGAGTAAGATGCCATGACTTAAGGATGATGTTGAACTTAGGAGGATGTTACAACGATCATCCAATAAAACCAAAAATTTCAAGATCAATCATTCCAATAATTCCAAAACCAAGAAAAGGCCAAAAGAAACCCTACTTGTATCTTCAAAGCTTCTTGCCTAGAGCAATCTTTTCCAAGTACTTTTCTTCATTGAAAGACCTTCCAAACAGCCCTTAACCCTTCTACAACAAAGGCATATAATAAGATGTGTTCTAATTTTTATACCTCAAATCATTATTACTTTGTAATAGAAATTACAATTTTATGTGGTTATTATTAAATCTTGATAAAGGCAATGGCGTGGTCATTTCCTAGCCACACATTTGTCCAGGGTAATAGGAAACTTTTTCTACAAGTTTCATAGTGTAAGAAACTGCACACCGAAATTTCACCAAATAGATAAGATACCATACTCGAGAAAATAGATATTGTTTGAAATTAAATTCCAAGTCTGGAACTCCATTTGTAAGCATCTCTAGGAATTTCTAACATTTATTTTTTCTCAGTCCTAGACATCTCTTGGTCTTGATTCTAGGGTTTCTATTACCTCGATGGTTCCGCAAGGTTACTATTAACATTTTTTTTCTACTCTTCTGTTAAGTCATCCTCATTGTCACTAAGTCTATTTGAATACTCAAATTCATGGTGTTACATTTGAGCTGCATACTTTTGGTTTTATTGTATAGTTCTACATAAATATTGATGTGTTTGCATGGGTAAAGTATTTTGATCTTGTTAGAAAATAATTTTTGTCAAACAAGTTTAGAACTTGGTTGCTGGAAACTCGAACTTTTCACTGATAGTAAGTGTTTTATGAATTTTCTTAGGCAGTTGTAGATATCTTTTTAGGCTGAAATTTTTATATGGTGAAGCTAACATGTAAAGGTAGTTCCATGATTTTTCTTTTGAAAGTTTCTACATTTTTTGAAAAATAAAAAATTGAGCCTATTAGGGTTGATGTCCAAACAACAAATTCTGAAGCTATGAAATTGTCTACTTTTGTTACTATATCAAATGATCGATTTTTTCTTTGAAATTTTTATCCAGTGTTGTAGACACCTTGAGGTTTAACCATCAATATTTACAGAATTTATTGAGTTCATTTGCTATTGCGATAAAATTAGGAATTCTGAATGTTGGCTAAAATCATGTGGTCACCAACTACCGAATTTGTACAATTTTGTTAATATAGCTAGAAAGCTTGTTTTTCCCTAAAATTTTTACAGGACCTTATGAACACATTAAATTGTCATCGAGAAATTTTGGTAGCCCTGATTTTATAACACCCTAAAAATTAGTTAAAAATTAATTGGAGCTTTATTAGGCATAATTTCAAAAATCTGACAGACGTAATAATGATAACGATAGTCTAAGGGATCTGTAAAACAATTAATAGTAACTTGTGGGACCCCTGGTCCATAGGGGCCCGGAGAGGCTCGAAAGTGAGAAATTATATGTTTAAGATTAGAAATGGTTATGAATAAAGATTTTATACCTAGAATTAATTTCTGGGCAATATTTGATTACTCGGGTATGGTGTTTTACCTGTTCGATAAGATTTCGGTGTGCGGCTTCTAACACCGAAAGATAGTTTAATCTTTACAATATGATAATGCTTATCTTTTAAAGCTAAGCGGATGGCCACGATTTAATCTTGACTAACAAGATTAAATCCTAGACATCAATTCCATTGTTTCTTTTTAAAAAAGGAAAAGAAATGCACTTTGAATTACATAAATGCATCTTTATAACAAGATAACTCTAAGCCACCTAACTTTGTTATTTTTTCTCTTGTCACTCGGTTATGACCAAAAGGAATACAAGCTCCATTTCTTTGCTTCCAAACCTCCATTATCAAGTTTCAAGCTTCAAAAACCATAGCCTAAAGTTGCTAAACACTTAAACTTCCTTCACAAAACTTACTATACTCATCACCACCTACAAATATAACTATTAAAATTTTAATCCTTGACTATTTTTTCATCTTGAGCCATCATATACCACTGCCAAAGAGGGGGCTAAGGGTTGTTTGGAAGGGTTTTGAATAAAGAAAGGCACTTGGGAAATATTGCTTTAGGCAAGAAGCTTTGAAGTTTCAAAGTAGGGTTTTGTGTTCTTGTTTGTTGATATTCTATTTTTTCAATATTTTGAATTGTTGAAATTTTGAATTTTATGGTTCTAATGTATGATTTCACATAGATATACATGTATTTGCATTGGTGGAGTGTTTTGGTGTTATGTGTAGCATCCTAATTTTTAACCCAATACTTGTAACGCCCCGATTTTTCTGTTAGAGTGAAAATGACCAAAATGCCCCTGAGGTCATTTTCAGCCCGGAATTCGAGGAAAGCCGGTTCAACAGTACTCGAAGGGCAAACTCAATGTGGAAAGGGGATTAGATAACTTGTGTACCTTCCCGGGATCGAAAATCTCATTTTTCGAGTTTTCGGGTCAAAATGACCAAAACGCCTCATGGTGTTTTACCCGTTTGCAAGTGCCGGATGAACCCGAAACTTCTCCAGATGGTTTTAAAAGGCGTTTTTATGTATTCTATGACCTCAGTTTTAATTTTTGAAGTCCCGGGCAAAATTAGTACAAAATTACGGTTTTGCCCCTAGTTTCGTGTTTTTACGCTTAATCGCGTGATTAAGCAAACCTAAGCAATATTAGGCTCTAATCGAAGGTTAATCAATTTCCTTAATTAATCTTGAGTCAAAATAATTTATTAAAGTTGATTAGAACCAAAAAGTGCTTAATTACAACCTAAAATCATATTTTAATTTCAAGACACCTAGTCATAGAATCTTGCATAGTGTTTTCTCTTTCCAATTCCTTAAATCATGGAATTGTGTTACACATTGTTTATTCACAAATGAGTTTTAAATTCTTTAATGATGTATGAGCACTCCTAAACTTGTCATAAACTCCCTAAATCACATTCTTAGTTACCTAAACTTAAGCTTAATCATTCCTAACCTCGTACCTAAGCTAATACACATCTAAACCTACCATTAACACACAATTAAATGGTCAAAACTCACCTCCTCTCTGCTGTCTTGAACCTGGCCGTGTACCCTTCTCCCCATTATGCATCACATGTTCAATTTTTCAACACTCCAAGGCCATACCTCAAGTCACATACACTATACCTTGTCATAACTTTCAATCAAGCTTGAATTTCCACATAAATAAATAATTAAAACAACCCATTTTTCCCATTTATTTGTGGCTGGAAAAGTTCCAGCCATGTCAAGTTTCTAGAAGCCTAATTTCATAAAAATTTTATAGGAAATTAACTCACATCAAGCCATACTTTGTAGCATAGCTTCCATACTTCAAACCATGCTTGAATAGCCTTGTGTAAGAGATATTTTTCTCTTCCTTTTTCCCTCTCAAAGTCACGACCAAGGCTTCCTTTGGTAAGCCCCATGGTTTTGTTTTTCTATAAATAGGATGCTTGTGATAGCCTTGTTGCACCTTGAAGCATTTGCTAAGTTTAGAGTTTTTGAGTTGTCTTGCTAGTTCTTCCTTTTTCTCTCAAAGTTTCAAGAGTGTTCTTCCTTTCTTTTCATCTTTATCTTCTTCATCTCTTCATCCCATCATCATCTCTCAACCATCAAACACCACCCCAAAGCCTTGAACCATCATCAAACCTCTCAAACACCACACCTCAAACACAACTCCACCCAAAACACATTTCCTTTCTTTTCCTTCCTCTTTGGCCGAATCATCACCACCATCCTAGGAGGTGTTGTTCATCTCATTTCCATCTTCAAGTCCAAGCTTTTACCTTCATCACAAGGTAGGGATTTGTTTTCAAACTTTGTTTTGCTCAAGAAAGTGTTTTTCTCTAGTTTCCTCTTGGATTCTTTTTGAACTTTCCTTTGTTTTTCCTTTCTTTTCCATCTCGGCCATGAGGCCTTGATTATGAGCATGATAGCTTGATGATGAGAGTTTCTAGATGATGACATTGTGTTCATCTCAAAGAAACCTCTAAAGCTAGAGTTTTCCTTTTCTTGTAACTCCATCTATATGATATCTAACTCACATGGTTTTTCAACTTAAGAAAATTAATCTAAGGATTTCTAAAAGCCCAAGCCTACCCTTGTCAACCTTAAAGTTTGCCGGCACATTCTAGAGATTTTTCTCTAGATAGGGGTTTTGGGTATTTAATAAAGAACTTGACATAGTTTCACTTTCTTTCTCTTTCATATGATTTTCGGTTTTTGTGTTGTGATCTTTGAGATATTGTATTGGGTTGTTATCTTGTTAAAGTCTTGAATGAGCTCTAGTTAATCATAAAATGAACCTGGCATCATGTTTACTTTATGCTTTGCATATCATGTTTACTTCCTTGCTACCACTAAATACCAAGATAATGAATGAACTTGCATTATCATGTTTATATTTCAAGTTCTCACTTAATACTAAGATAATAATGAGTTGCATTCATATTTACTTCGTGCTATCACTTTACTTTCTAATGGAACCTAAAATAAGTGCATGAGCATGTTTATTTTTATGTCATCACCTAAATGAACCTAGAGCTCAAAGACTTGCCCATTGTTGTCTCAACAAAGGTCTATCAATATGTATTTTTCCTTGTTCACATTTCGGCCATAAAAGGTCTTGAGGTTTCCAAGTATTTGAGACTATGTTTCATAATTTTTCCAAGCCTACATGAGTTTAAGGAATGCATAGAACTAAGTTTTATTAATTTAGGACCTCTTGAGATAAAGATAAAGTAGTCACTGCCCTCTTAAATATTCTTATGACTTTAGATGTTAAAATTGTTTATAAATAACTTTTGAAAGTTTAAAAAGAGTTCCAAGAGAAACTAGTATTTTATGTGTTTTAGAAATTATGTTTTATACCTTTTATGGAGAAGTATATTTTCGGTTCTTCCTTGCTCTTTGCTGCCACTGTATGTGCTGTTTTGATGATGATAATGTGCCTATGTTTGAGTAAAAATAATGTTAAGACTCATATGTGAAAGATAGGATAAGTTAGGAACTAGAAAAGAATTAATTTGAGAATTTTAGATCCTTTAATTATGTAATTTTCTGGATTCTGTCCAGCAAGGTTTAGATATAATAATCATGGTTTTAAATTAGTTTAAATGTGTAGGAATGACTCATAATTGGTTTTGAACTTAATCTTGAAGCCTTAGGAGCAAACTAAACTTAGAAAGGGTTATAGTTGTGACTTCTAGGTACCCGTAAAGTTAGGATTTCAAATTCTGCATCCTTGAGGTTTGGAGATGTTCTTGACCATAGTGTGAGGTGAGAAATACTTAGTTATAACCTCATAGGTTCCCAAGAGACTAGGTTTTAATGATCAATAACTTAGAATGTGAGTTAAAGACTTTAAGGGTCTAAACCGTAATTTCTAGAACCCATCACACAAATATAAAGATGTCTAAAAACTGCATAGTGCTGTTTGGATAGGTCCTTGAGCATAAAAATTAGTAAAACTTATTGGTTGTGAACCTATAGGTGTGTAAGAGGTTAAGAATAATACTAGAACCATTAGTTTACAAGTTTAAGACTCAAAAGAACCAAAGCATAACATACTATAGGTTTATAACATAATAAGCTTGGGAGTTTGTACGAATGATTGTCTAAGGTGTGATTATGTGATAATGTATATGCAATAATTTAATGTATACACTATAAAGAAGTTTCATGTGATGATGTATATGCAATGAAAAAGATTTATGTAATGAATAATGATGTATCTATGAATTAACACTTTATGAGAACTTAAATGTGACACAACACTGAGACGCCTTCTTGGGTGACACCGGTTTGGCCGAGCACCCCCAAGAAAACAAATCCGTGAGGGTATTGACATAGAGCTTGCCAAAGCGGACAATACTACGATGCACTAGTTGCTAGTAGAGCGTTTCAAAGAGGAAATGACCCTAAGAGAGGTGATCCTATTTTGCCCCCTAGCCCATACTTTAAGTCGGGATTATGTATATGTTACGCTTATCATAGGATAAGTAAGAACTAGTGATGACTAGTTAAGGTATGAGCTCATAACCTAGAGATGTTTTAGGGCGGCCCCATGAGATGAAAGTTAAAGTTTACAATGTCACATATATTATACCTATGCCAATGTTATAATGTTTCTTAGTTATTCTATTGTTTGGTATACCTTTATGATGCATTCATACCATTAGTACATTTCATGCTTGGTTATAAGACGCATTGTAAAATATGACGGACCTTGGATAAATAACACTTTAGAAAACTAACTTAAAAGGAATTTATATGCATGCACACCTTTTTAGAAATAAACCCAAGGTTCCTGAGGATGTGATGATGTCACCTACGTAGGGATAACCCTACTGAGAATTCTTTTAGAAAGATTCTCATTCCCTCTCTCTTTTCTTTCGTCATATCCTCAGATGGCGACATTCGTACTCTTCATCGACACCCTAGTATGGGAGCTGCACCATGACCCGGCACTCGGGTCATACCATTTTGAGGGTCGCTGCACAGTGCGAGTGTTCATGTTTATGGGACGACCCTTCGCGCACCCAGTCTCGAGTTACCGTTTTTGTAACACCCTAAATCTTAACCCAAGACTACTAGTACGTACTTAGGTTAATCTTAAGAATATTACCTCTTGGTCTCATCTTTTACTTAGAAATTACTTAGCGGAAATATGGGTAATTTTGTTTTCTTTTTGGAATTTAAATCAAAGTGAGAGCTACGCACGAATCTTTAAGAGGAAGCATAGCGAAACATATAAGCAAAGCATAAAGAAACACATCATATCATAGAGACATCAACTGAAATATGGATATATATATATATACTGTGCCTACCCAAAGGGGCAGGACTATTCAATACATCGGGAAGCGGAATACAACAGAAATGTAATACAAGGAAATCATAAAAAGCAAATATAAGAAAAACAACACCCATACCCATGTGCACCTAGAGTAGACAACCTCATATACAAAAGAAGGTTTGTCCTCAACTATGTGGCGTGTGTGCACTACTACTACCCCTCCTATGTCTACTCCTGCTGGTCCGAGTACTGTGGGGTCGAGTCGATCCACTGACGAATCTCAGCGGGAGTGGTCAAGCGCATCATTGGGGTATGTCCACCGCGGCGAGGGCGCATAGATAGCCGACGAGCCAACCTCGGCTGGACTACCGTCTCCTCACTCCCAGCCCTCATCGGTGGAGGAGCGGGACTGGAGCTCCAACTGTACATGTGGGATGGCGGGTCCTCGGATGGGTCCGTCTCCGAGTACTAGGGACGCGGCACATACTCGGGGTACTCGCGTACTGCTGATGTCTCGGGCTCCATGCGGAGGATCTGCTCATCGTGTGGTCTCGCTCGCTCAAAAATCCCGTTATGACGGTAAGGAGCAGTCGGGGTGAAGCGGTAGCTCGGGACGGGGTGAGCGAAGGGTCATCCCATGAACATGAATACTCTGACAGTGCAGCGACCCTCAAAATGGTATGACCCGAGTGCCGGGTCATGGTGCAGCTCCCATACCGGGGTGTCGATGAAGAGTACAAATGTCGCCATCTGAAGATATGACGGAAGAAAAGAGAGAGGGAATGAGAATCTTTCTAAAAGAATTCTTAGTAGGGTTATCCCCACCTAGGTGTCATCATCATATCCTCAGGAACCTTGGGTTTATTTCAAAAAGGTGTGCATGCGTATAAATTCCTTTTAAGTTTATCTTTCCAAAGTGTTATTTATCCAAGGTCCATCATATTTTACAATGCGTCTTATAGCTAAGCATAAAATATACTAATGATATGAGTGCATCGTAAAGGTAAACCAATCAATAGAACAATTAAGAAACATCATGACACTGGCATAAGTATAGTCTATGTGACATTGTTAACTTTAACTTTCATCTCATGGGGCTGCCCTAAAACATCTCTAGGTTATGAGCTCATACCTTAACTAGTCGTCACTAGTTCTTACTTATCCTATGATAAGCGTAACATATACATAATCCCGACTTAATAGTGCGCGCTAGGGGGCAATTAAGGATCACCTCTTCTTAGGGTCATTTCCTCTTTGAAACGCTCTACTAGCAACTAGTGCATCGTAGTATTGTCTGCTTTGGCAAGCTCTATGTCAATACCCTCACGGATTTGTTTTCTTGGGGGTGCTCGGCTAAACCGGTGTCACCCAAGAAGGCGTCTCAGTGTTGTGTCACATTTAAGTTCTCATAAAGTGTTAATTCATAGATACATCATTATTCATTTCATAAATCATTTTCATAGCATAAATATCATCACAAGAAACTTCTTCACAGTGTATACATGAAACCATAGCATATACATTATCACATAATCACACCTTAGACAATCATTTATACAAACTTCCAAGCTTATTATGTTATAAACCTATGGTACGTTATGCTTTGGTTCTTTTGAGTCTTACACTTTGTAAACTAATTGTTTTAGCATTATTCTTAACCTCTTACACACCTATAGGTTCACAACCAATAAGTTTTACTAATTTTTATGCTCAAGGACTTATCCAAACAGCACTATGCAGGTTTTAGACAACTTTATGTTTGTGTGATTACGGGGTTCTAGAAATTACGGTTTAGACCCTTAAAGTCCTTAACTCACGTCCTAAGTTATCGATCATCAAAACCTAGTCTCTTGGGAACCTATGAGGTTATAACTAAGTATTTCTCACCTCACACTATGACCAAGAACATCTCTAAACCTCAAGGATGCAGAATTTGAAATCCTAACTTTACGGGTACCTAGAAGTCACAACAATGACCCTTTCTAAGTTTAGTTTGCTCCTAAGGCTTCAAGATTAAGTCCTAAACCAATTATGAGTCATTCCTACACATTTAAACTAATTTAAAACCATGATTATTAAATCTAAACCTTGCTGGACAGAATCCAGAAAATTACATAATTAAAGGATCTAGAATTCTCAAATTAATTCTTTTCTAGCTCCTAACTTATTCTATCTTTCACATATGAGTATTAACATTATTTTTACTCAAACACAGGCACATTATCATCATCAAAACAGCACATACAGTGGCAGCAAAGAGCAAGGAAGAACCGAAAATATACTTCTCCATAAAAGACATAAAACATAATTTCTAAAGCACATAAAATACTAGTTTCTCTTAGAACTCTTTTTAAACTCTCAAAGCTCATTTATAAACAATTTTATCATCTAAAATCATAAGAATATTTAAGAGGGCAGTGACCAATTCATCTTTGTCCCAAGAGGTTCTAAACTCTAAAAACTTGGTTCTATGCATTCCTTAAATTCACTTAAGCTTGGAAAAATTATAAAACATAGTCTCAAATACTTGGAGACCTCAAGACCTCTTAGAGCCTAAATATAAACCCAAGAAAAACACATATTGTTAAACCTTTGTTGAGACCACAATGGGCAAGTCTTTGAGCTCTAGATTCATTTAGGTGATGACATAAAAATAAACATGCTCATGCACTTATTTTAGGTTCCATTAGAAAGTAAAGTGATAGCTCAAAGTAAATATGAATGCAACTCATTTTTATCTTGGTATTAAGTGAGGACTTGAAATATAAACATGATAATGCATAGCTTGAAATATAAACATGATAATGCAAGGTTCACTCATTATCTTGATATTTAGTGATAGCAAGGAAGTAAACATGATATGCATAGCATAAAATAAACATGATGCAAGATTCATTTTATGGTTAACTAGAGCTCATTCAAGACTTTAACAAGATAGCAACCCAACACAATATCTCAAAGATCACAATACACAAACCGAAAGTCATATAAAAGATAAAGAAAGTGAAACTACATCAAGTTCTTTATTAAATACCCAAAACCCCTATCTAGAGAAAAATCTCTAGAACGTGCCGGCCAACTTTAAGGTTGACAAGGGTAGGCTTGGGCTTTTAGAAATCCTTAGATTAATTTTCTTAAGTTGAAAAACCATGTGAGTTAGATATCATATAGATGAAGTCATAAGAAAAGGAAAACTCAAGCTTTAGAGGTTTCTTTGAGATTAGCACAATGTCATCATCTAGAAACTCTCATCATCAAGCTATCATGCTCAAAATCAAGGCCTCATGGCCGAAAATGAAAAGAAAGGAAAGACAAAGGAAAGTTCAAAAAGAATCCAAGAGGAAACTAGAGAAAAACACTTTCTTGAACAAAATAAAGTTTGAAAACAAATCCCTACCTAGTGATGAAGGCAAAAGCTTGAACTTGAAGATGGAAATGAGATGAGCAACACCTCCTAGGATGGTGATGATGATTCGGCCTTGATGAGAGAAAAAGAAAGGAAATGTGTTTCAAGTGAAGTTGTGTTTGAGGTGTGGTGTTTGAGAGGTTTGATGATGGTTCAAGGTTTTGGGGTGGTGTTTGATGGTTGAGAGGTGATGATGAGATGAAGAGATGGAGAAGATAAAGATGAGAGGAAAGGAAGAACACTCTTGAAATTTTGAGAGAAAAAGAAAGACTAGCAAGACAACTCTAAAACTCTAAACTTAGCAAATGCTTCAAGGTGCAACAAGGCTAACACAAGCATCCTATTTATAGAAAAACAAAACCATGGAGCTCATAATGGGAGGGAGTGGCCGTGTGGTTTGGAGGGAAAAGGAAGAGAAAATATCTCTTACACAAGGTCATTCAAGCATGGTTTGAAGTGTGGAAGCTATGCTACAAAGTATGGCTTGATGTGAGTTAATTTCCTATCAAATTTTTATGAAATTAGTCTTCTAGAAACAATGCATGGCTGGAACTTTTTCAGCCACAAATAAATGGGAAAAATGGGTTGTTTTAATTATTTATTCATGTGGAAATTCAAGCTTGATTGAAAGTTATGACAAGGTATAGTGTATGTGACTTGAGGTATGGCCTTGGAGTGTTGAAAAATTGAACATGTGATGCATATGGAGGGAGAAGGCTCACGGCCTGGTCTGGTTCAGCAAGGGAGGAGGTGAGTTTGACCATTTAATTGTGTGTTAATGGTAGGTTTAGATGTGTATTAGCTTAGGTACAAGGTTAGGAATGATTAAGCTTAAGTTTAGGTAACTAAGAATGTGATTTAGGGAGTTTATGACAAGTTTAGGAGTGCTCATACATCATTAAAGAATTTAAAACTCATTTGTGAATAAACAATGTGTAAAACAATTCCATGATTTAAGGAATTGGAAAGAGAAAACACTATTCAAGATTCTATGACTAGGTGTCTTAAAATTAAAATATGATTTTAGGTTGTAATTAAGTACTTTTTGGTTCTAATAAACTTTAATAAATTATTTTGACTCAAGATTAATTAAGGAAATTAATTAACCTTCGATTAGAGCCTAATATTGCTTAGGTTTGCTTAATCACGCGATTAAGCGTAAAAATACGAAACTAGGGGCAAAACCGTAATTTTGCACTAATTTTGCCCGGGACTTCAAAAATTAAAACTGAGGTCATAGAATACATAAAAACGCCTTTTAAAACCATCTGGAGAAGTTTCGGGTTCATCCGGCACTTGCAAACGGGTAAAACACCGCAGGGGCGTTTTGGTCATTTTGACCCGAAAACTCAAAAAATGAGATTTTCGATCCCGGGAAGGTACACAAGTTATCTAATCCCCTTCCAACATTGAGTTTGCCCTTCGAGTACTGCCGCACTGGCTTTCCTCGAATTCCGGGCCGAAAATGACCTCAGGGGCATTTTGGTCATTTTCACTTTAACAGAAAAATCGGGGCATTACAGTTTTACCCCGACTGCTCCTTACCGTCATAACGGGATTTTTGAGCGAGCTAGACCACGCGATGAGCAGATTCTCCGCATGGAGCCTGAGACGTCAGTGGTACGCGACTACCAAGAGTATGTGCCTCGTACCCAGTACTCGGAGACGGACCCATCCGAGGACCCGCCATCACACATGTACAGTTGGAGCTCCAGTCCCGCTCCCCCATCGATGAGGGCTGGGAGTGAGGAGACGGTGGTCCAGCCGAGGTTGGCTCGTCGGCCATCTATGCGCCCTCGCCGCGGTGGACATGCCTCGATGATGCGCTCGACCACTCCCGCCGAGATTCGTCAGTGGATCGACTCGACCGCATAGTACTCGGACTAGCAGGAGTAGACATAGAGGGGTAGCAGTTAGTGCACACACGCCACATAGTTGAGGACAAACCTTCTTTTGTATATGAGGTTGTCTACTCTAGGTGCACATGGGTATGGGTGTTGTTTCTCTTGTATTTGCTTTTTATGATTTCCTTGTATTGCATTTCAGTTGTATTCCGCCTCCCGTTGTATTGAATAGTCCTGCCCTTTGGGTAGGCACAGTATATATATATATCTATGTTCAGTTGATGTCTCCATGATATGATGTGTTTCTTTATGCTTTGCTTATATGTTTCGCTATGCTTCCTCTTAAAGATTCGTGCGTGGCTCTCACTTTGATTTTAAATTCCCAAAAAAAAAAATTTTATCCATATTTCCGCTAAGTATTTTCTAAGTAAAAGATGAGACCAAGAGGTAATATTCTAAAGATTAACCTAAGTACATACTAGTAGTCTTGGGTTAAGATTTAGGGTGTTACAATACTCCTAGAATGTATTTAGGTTAATCATCAGTTATTACTTCTTAGTCTCATTCTTTCTTTAAAATACTTAGCGGAAAATACGTGTAAATTTTTTTTTTAAAACGTAAAAGCAAAGTGAAAGCCGCGTATAACTTAAACGTGCACAAGCATACATGTAATTCATGAAGAATCAAACATAAAATAGAAAAGCATATTATAACACTTAACAAATAACAACACACCAAAGATAACATCTCATTAATATCATAATATGCCCTCCTAAAGGTGGGACTTAGTTTAGTACAATAGAAGGTAAATACATAAGGAAAGCAAATACAATTGAAATAGAAAAGTACAAGGAAAACATAAGAAATGACACCCATACCCTAGTGCACCTAAGGTGGATAACATCATAACAAAAGAAGGTTTATCCTAAACAATATGTGGTGTGTGTGCACTAGTCCTCCTCAAAGACCTCTAATGTTGTGACTCGGGATATGGAGGGATGAAACTAATCCACTGCCGAAGCTCGGCCGAAGGGGGCACTCGCTGTGGCTAAACATGTGCTCCACGACGGGGGCGCATCTCGGCTCTCCTAACCAGCCTCAACTGCTTCACAGTCTCCTCGCTCCCCTCTCTCACAAACCAGGGAGTGAGGGCAGAGCTCTTGCTATAAATGTGGGTCGGTGGATCCTCCGAGGGGTCGTCCTTCGAATGCTGAGAGCGAAACACGTAGTCCGTGTAACGCCCCGATTTTCTGCTAGAGTGAAAATGACCAAAATGCCCCTGAGGTCATTTTCAGCCCGGAATTCGATGAAAGCCGATCCGGCAGTACTCAAAGGGCAAACTCAATGTTGGAAGGGGATTAGATGACTTGTGTACCTTTCCGGGATCGAAAATCTCGTTTTTCGAGTTTTCGGGTCAAAATGACCAAAACGCCCCTGTGGTGTTTTACCCGTTTGCAAGTGCCGGATGAACCCGAAACTTCTCCAGATGGTTTTAAAAGGTGTTTTTATGTTTACTGTGACTTTAGTTTTGGTCCCGGAGGTCCCGGGCGAAATTAGTGCAAAATTACAATTTTGCCCCTAGTTTCATGTTTTTACGCTTAATCGCTTGATTAAGCAAACCTAAGCAATATTAGGCTCTAATAGAAGATTAATTAATTTTCATAATTAATCTTGAGTCAAAATAATTTATTAAAGTTGATTAGAACCTAAAAGTGTAACGCTCCGATTTTTCTGCTAGAGTGAAAATGACCAAAATGCACCTGAGGTCATTTTCGGCCCGGAATTCGAGGAAAGCCGGTCCGGCAGTACTCGAAGGGCAAACTCAATGTTGGAAGGGGATTAGATGACTTGTGTACCTTTCCGGGATCGAAAATCTCGTTTTGAGTTTTCAGGTCAAAATGACCAAAACGCCCCTGCGGTGTTTTACCCGTTTGCTAGTGCCGGATGAACCCGAAACTTCTCCAGATGGTTTTAAAAGGCGTTTTTATGTAGTCTATGACTTTAGATTTGGTCCCGGAGGTCCCGGGCGAAATTAGTGTAAAATTACGATTTTGCCCCTAGTTTCGTGTTTTTACGCTTAATTGCGTGATTAAGCAAACCTAAGCAATATTAGGCTCTAATCGAAGGTTAATTAATTTCCATAATTAATCTTGAGTAAAAATAATTTATTAAAGTCGATTAGAACCTAAAAGTGCTTAATTACAACTTGAAATCCTATTTTAAATTCAAGACTCCTAGTCATGGAATCTTGAATAGTGTTTTCTCTCTCCAATTCCTTAAATCATGGAATTGTGGTTTTCAATTGTTTACTCATAAAAGTGAATTTAAATCTCCTAATGATGTATGAGCACTCCTAATCTTGTCATAAAATCCTTAAACCTCATTCTTAGTCACCTAAACTTAAGCTTAATTATTCCTAACCTTGTACCTAAACTAATACACACTTAAACCTACCATTAACACACAATTACATGAAACAAATCCTCCTCCCCTATGCTGTCCAGGTCTGGCCAAAGCTCCATGCCCTCCATATGCATCACATATTCAATTTTTCAACACTCCAAGGCCATACCTCAAGTCATATACACCATACCTTGTCATATTTTCAATCAAGCTTGATTTTCCAAATGAATAACTAATTAAAATAACCCATTTTCCTCATTTATTTATGGCTGAGAAACAACCAGCCATGCATTGTTTCTAGAAGGATTATTTCATTCAAAATTGATAGGAAATTCACTCAAATCAAGCCATGCCTTGTATCATAACTTCCATACCTCAAACTATGCTTGTATGACACCTTGAAAGAGATATTTTTCTCTTCCTTGCCTCCAAAACCACACGGCTCCTTCTCCCCCTCAATGAGCCTTCATTTGTTTTCATTTTCTATAAATACCTTGCCTAGAAACACATGCAAACACTTTAGCTCATTTGCACACTTTTAGTTTTCTAAGCTTTCTTTGTATTCTTTCTTTTTATCTCTAAGTTTCAAGAGAGTTTCCTCTTGTTCTTCATCTTAATCTTCATCCTCTCTTCATCTTATCATCATCTCATAACCTTCAAACACCACCCCAAAACCTTGAATCACCATCAAACCTCTCAAACACCTCACCTCAAACACAACCTCACTTGAAACACAACTCCAACCTTCTTGTCCTCCTTTGGCCGAAGCCATCTTGCCCCTTGGAGGAGCTCATCATCTTGTTTTCCTTTTCAAAGAGTTCAAGTTTTCATTTTCACTCTAGGTAGGAGTGTTTTTCTAAAACTTGTTTCTTGAAAAATGAGTTTTTCTAGCTTTCTCTTGGATTTTCTTTTTGAAACTTTCTTTGTTTCCTTTCCTTGATGTTTCGGCCTCTTGGCCTTGGTGAGCACATGATAGCTCAATGATGAGAGCTCCTAGATGATGACTATGTGTTCATCTAAAAGGAACCTCTAGAGCTTGAGTTTTTGTTTTTTCTAAGTTTCATCTTTATTACCTAGCTCAAAAGGATTTTTGTTCAAGAACACCTTTACTTTTCTTGCTATTTTGATTTCGGTTTTCTTGTTCCTTTTCCTTTAAATATTTTGGTTTTGATTCCTTGATCTTTGAGGTCTTGTTTTGTTTTGAAAGTTTATTTATTTTGAGCTTGATGATGATGTTCAAGAACCTCATAGTTCCTTTGAGAACTTGGTTCAAGAACTCTAAAGCTCTCTTTGTGATGAGATGAGTGTTAGGTTGCTATTTGTTAAAGTCTTGTAAGAGCTCTAGACTATCATAAAATGAACCTTGCATCCATGTTTACTTTTATGCTTTGCACCTCATATTTACTTTCCTTGCTATCACTAAGTATCAAGATAATGAATGAACTTGCATTATCATATTTATATTTCAAGCTATGCATTATCATGTTTATGTTTCAAGTTCTCACTTAATATCAAGATAATAATGAGTTGCATCTCATGTTTATTTTATGCTATCACTTTACTTTCTAATGGAACCAAAAATAAGTGCATGAGCATGTTTATTTTATGTCATCACTTAAATGAACCTAGAGCTCAAAGACTTGCCCATTGTTGTCTTAAACAAAGGCTTGAAAACCTATGTTATTTGTCTCCTTGTTTTCGGCCCCTAAGAGTTTAATTGTTTCCAAGTATTGAAAACTATGTTTCATAATTTTTCTAAGCCTTTGAGAGTTCAACGAATATATATAACTAAGTTTTATGAATTTAGGACCTCTTGAGACAAATTTGATTTAGCTACTGCCCTCTTAAATATTTTGATGATTTTAGATGTTAAAAATGTTTATAAATGAGTTTTGAAAGTTTGAAAAAGGTTCCAAGAGAAACTAGTATTTTATGTGCTTTAGAAATTATGTCTGATGCCTTTACATGGAGATGTTTGTTTCGGTTCTACCTTGCCTTTTGTAACCACTGTATGAGCTGTTTGATGATGATAACATGAGTACAATGACGTATAATTAATGCTAAAACTCATGTGAAAGATAAGAGAAGTTAGAAACTAGAAAAGAATTAATTTGAGAGTTATAGATCCCTTAATGTTTGAATTTTTTGGATTCTGTCCAGCAAGGTTTAGTAATGATAATCATGGTTTTAAATTAGTTTAAATGTGTAGGAATGACTCATAAATGGTTTAGGACTTGGTCTTGATGCCTTAGGAGCAAACCAGACTTAGAAAGGGTCATTGTTGTGACTCCTAGGTGCCCGTAAAGTTAGGATTATGAATTCTGCATCCTTGAGGTTTAGAGATGTTCTTGACCTTAGTGTGAGGTGAGAAATACTTAGTTATAACCTTATAGGTACCCGAGAGACGAGGCTTTGATGATTCATAACTTAGAATGTGAGTTAAGGACCTTAAGGGTCAATGCATAAGACATTAAGAAATGTGTTAATGCTATGATGCTTAATTTATGCAATGATATGTTGAGATGATTATGATTCATGAGGAAATGATTGTTTAAGATATGAGGTTTATCATGGCATGAGGTTTTATTGAGGAATATGTTGTGTGATTAACGTGTGGCATAAGTTTGAAGGAAATTCAGTTTAACAGCTGTTATGCTGCCGAATTTCCGTCAAACCTTAAAAAGTTAAAAGAAATGTTTAAGAGTACCATATGAGTTGGAAAACCCTAGGTGACACCGGTTCGCCCAAGCACCCCCAGGAGATTTTTATGTGACAAAGCACTGAGACGCACTTTCCTGGGTGACACCGGTTCGGCCGAGCACCCCAAGGGAGACAAATCCGTGAGGGTATGAGTAGATGCAGCCTACCAAAGCGGACAAATTATTGTGGCTTAGTGCCCGCAAAGCGTTTCAAAGAGGGTATATCCTAAGAGAGGTGATCCCTGCCCTCACCCGCATTTCATAGTCGGGATTATTTTATTATGTTTCGCTTATTCAGATAATAAGCAAGAGCTAGTGACGACTAGCTGAGGTATGAGCTCATAACCTAGTTATTTTAGGGTGGCCTTATTATGCTAAAGTACCATGATTGATGTCACGAAGTTGAGGAATGATCCACTTGAAAGCTATATGCTCTTATGCCACATGATTTATGTTTATATGCTTTGATGTGTTGTTGTGTATGCTCAAGTATTGACATGCGCCCATGATATAACATGTTGCATTCATAACACCAAGATGCATGCTAAAAGGAATGGACCTTGGATAATTAGTTTTGGAAAACCCTAAATTGAATCTTATATGCATGATCACTGTTTTAGAATTAAACCCAAGGTTCCTGAGGATGTGAACGATGTAACCCTAGGATATGAGACTCCTACTGAGATTCTTTAGTAAGAATTCTCACTCCTTTCTCTTTCTTCTTCCATCACATCTTCAGAGATGGATGGCGACGTTCGTAGTTTTCATTGACGTGCCCGTGTAGGAGGTGCACTACGACCCGGATCACTGCTCGTATCACTTTGAGGGTCGTTGTGCGGTTCGCATTTTTGTGTACATGGGACGACCTTTCGCCTATCCGGTGTTGAGCTACCAGTTCACTCCTACTGCACCTTTTGGTGGTGACGACATGATCTTTGAGCGTACCCACCCGCACAACGAGCAGAGATGTCGTGCTCATCCGTCTGCTTCTGCCGTCTGTGACTTTCTGGAGTATGTGCCACGTTCGAGGAGGTCCGAGACGAACCCATCTGAGGATTCGCCCACGCACGTCCCTTCGGAGGGTTCTGCACCTTTTCCCCAGTATCGGGGTGTGGGGAGTGAGGAGACTGTGTTGCAACCGCGTCTAGCGAGGAGGGCCGAGATACGTCCGCATCATGGAGCTCATGCCTCGCCAGCCCATGTTCCCTTCCCACTCCACTGGCCGACTCAGGAGGAGATCGAGCAGTTCGTGGGCTACATACCCCCATTGCCCGAGCATCCTCATCATCACTAGATTCCGAATGAGAGCCTTACGAGTACCCGAGCCTTCGTGGAGATCTTCCCTTCGACAGTACCCTTTTTGGGAGGGGTTGTAGATTAGTACTCGTAGTTTAGTAGGAGGGTAGCATTTTGGATTTCATTTCCTGTTGTGCCATGTACTTTACGCTTTCTGTTGTATTTCATTTCCGCTGTATTACAAGCTTTGCCCGTTCTTAGGGTATGACTAGCTATGTACTTCAACTATATTATTATTAATGAAATGTTTCCTTTGTTATCCTGATTGTTGTTCTTTGGTTGCGTGCTTTACCTTATGCTTTATAATGGTTGTTACGCTTGCCTTATATTTGTGTTATTCAACTAGTTAGGTTCGCGGCTCTCACTTTGCTTTATGTTTTCCAAAAAAAAAAAAATTTACCTGTAAATTCCACTAAGTATTTTATAAAATGATGAGACTAAGAGGTAATGACCTAATGATTAACCTAATGCGTTCTAGAAAGTTGGGTTAAGAATTAGGATGTTACAAAAAGTGCTTAATTACAACTTGAAATCCTATTTTAAATTCAAGATTTCTAGTCATGGAATCTTGAATAGTGTTTTCTCTCTCCAATTCCTTAAATCATGGAATTGTGTTTTCAATTGTTTATTCCTAAATGAGTTTTAAACTCTCTAATGATGTATGAGCACTCCTAATCTTGTCATAAAATCCCTAAAACCTCATTCTTAGTCACCTAAACTTAAGCTTAATCATTCCTAACCTTGTATCTAAGCTAACCTACACTTAACCTATCATTAACACACAATTACATGAAGCAATTTTCCTCCATCTCTGCTGTAGCATTCTGGCCGAATGCTTCCCTCCCCCCATATACATCACATGCTCAAATTTTTGACACACCAAAGTCATACTCACCATCCTTGTCATATTTTCAATCAAGATTGATTTTCCAAATGAATAACTAAATGAAATAAACCATTTTCCTCATTTATTTGTGGCTGAAAAACTTCCAACCATGTCTAGCTTCTAGAAGACTAATTTCATTCAAAATTAAAAGAAAAGCTCACTCAAATCACCTTACTTGAAGCCATACTTTGTATCATAGCTTCCATACTTCAAACCATGCTTGAATGACCTTGTGTAAGAGATTTTTTTCTCTTCCTTCCCTCCCAAAAGCTATGGCCAGCCCTTCCTCCCTTTGAGCTCTCATTTGTTTTCATTTTCTATAAATACCTTGCCTAGAAACACATGCAAACTCTTTAGCTCATTCGCACACTTTTAGTTTTCTAAGCTTTCTTTGTGTTCTCTCTTTTTCTCTCTAAGTTCCAAGAGAGTTCTCTCTTGTTCTTTATCTTCATCTTCATCATCTCTTCATCTTATCATCATCTCATCACCTTCAAACACCACCCCATAGCCTTGAAACACCTCCTAAGCCCTCAAACACTTCATCTCAAACACAACCTCACCCAAAACACATCTCCTTCCCTTCCTCCTTGCCTTGGTCGAAGCCATCTTGCCCTCAAGGAGGAGTTCTTCATCTTGTTTTCCTTTTCAAAGTTCAAGCTTTTCATCTTCACTCTAGGTATGAGTGTTTTTCTAAATTTGTTTCTCTTGAAAATGAGTTTTCCTAGCTTTCTCTTGGATTTTCTTTTTGAAACTTTCTTGTTTTCTCTTCCTTTGAGTTTCGACCTCTTGGCCTTGATGGATATATGATAGCTTAATGATGAGAGCTCCTAGATGATGACTATGTGTTCATCTCAAAGGAACCTCTAGAGCTTGAGCTTTTACTTTCTCTAAATCTCATCTTTATTTTCTAACTCAACATGATTTTTGCTTAAGAACACCTTCACTTGTTTTGCTATTGGGTTTTCGGTTTCCTCATTTCCTTTCCTTTAATATTTTGCTTTTGGTTTCCTTTTCTTTGAGATTTTATGTTCTTCTTAAAGTTTGTTTCTTTTGAGCTTGATGATGATGTTCAAGAACCTCATAGTTCCTTTGAGAACTTGGTTCAAGAACTCTAAAGCTCTCTTTATGATGAGATAAGTGTTGGGTTGTATCTCTAAAGTTTTGTAAGAGCTCTAGATGAGATTAAAATGAATATTGCATCCATGTTTATGTTTATGCCTTGCACATCATATTTACTTTCCTTGCTATCACTAAGTATCAAGATAATAAATGAACTTGCATTATCATGTTTATGTTTCAAGCTTTGCATTATCATGTTTATATTTCAAGTCCTCACTTAACATACCCAAGATAATAATAAGTTGCATCTCATGTTTATTTTATGCCTTCACTTTATTTTCTAATGAAAGCTAAAACAAGTGCATGAGCATGTTTATTTTTATGTCATCACTTAAGAGAACCTAGAGCTCAAAGATTTGCCCATTGTTGTCTCAAACAAAGGCTTGAAAACCATATGTTGTTTAGATCTTGATTTCGGCCCCTAAGGAGTTTTATGTGTTACAAGTATTTAAAACTATGTTTCATAATTTTTCTAAGCTTATGTGAGTTCAAGGAATGTATAGAACCAAGTTTTATTAATTTAGGACCTCTTGAGATGAAATTGATTTAGCTACTGCCCTCACAAGTATTTTGTTGATTTTTAGATGATAAAATGTTTATAAATGAGTTTTTGGAAGTTTGAAAAAGGTTCCAAGAGAAACTAGTATTTTATGTCCTTTGGAAATTATGTTTTTATGCCTTTAAATGGAGACTTGGTTTCAGTTCTGCCTTGCTGTGTTTGGCCACTGTATATGCTGTTTTGATGATGATAATATGATTATGTTTGAGTATAATTGATGCTAAAATTCATATGTGAAAGATTAGAGAAATTAGTAACTAGAAAGGAATTAATTTGAGTTTTAGATCCCTTAATGTTTGAATTTTCTGGATTCTGTCCAGCAAGGTTTAGAATTGATAATTATGGTTTTAAATTTGTTTAAATGTGTAGGGATGACTCATAAATGGTTTAGGACTTGATCTTGATGCCTTAGGAGCAAACCGGACTTAGAAAGGGTCATTGTTATGACTCCTAGGTACCCGAAAAGTTAGAATTTTAGATTCTGCATTCTTGAGGTTTAGAGGAGTTTATGATCATAGTATGGAGTGAGGAACACTTAGACATGAGCCTATAGTACCCAAGAGATTAAGATGTGATGATTTATAACTTAGACTGTGAGTTAAGGACCTTATGGGTCAATGCATAAGACATCAAGGAATTGTTAATGCTATGATATTTATATAATGCAATAATATGTTGAGATATTTATGATGCATGAGGAAATGATTATTTGAGATATGAGGTTTATCATAGCATGAGATTTAAATGAGGAATATGTTGTGTGATTAGCTTGTTGCATAAATTTAGGTTTGAAGGAAGTTCAGTTTAACAGCTGTTATGCTGCCGAATTTCTGTCAAACCTTAAATGGTTGAAGAAATGTTTTAAAGTGCCACATGAGTTGAAAACCCTGGGTGACACTGGTTCGGGCGAGCACCCCCAGGAGATTTTTATGTGACAAAGGACTGAGACGCGCTTTCCTAGGTGACACCAGTTCAGCCGAGTATCCCTAGGGGAGATGTAACACCCTAATATTTAACCCAACTTTCTAGAACACATCAGGTTAAACATTAGGCTATTACTTCGTAGTCTCATTCTTTCATTAAACTACTTAGCGGAAATTACGGGAAAATTTTTCTTTTCGAAAACATAAAACAAAGTGAGAGCCGCGAGCTTAACTAACCGAATGTTAGAAACATAAAGCACGCGTAACGATCATAAACAACCATGTAAAATAAATAATACATCAGAAGAACATAGATCATGAAGATGACAGAAACATTTCATTAATAATAAAGTAGCTAAAGTACATAACTAGTCATACCCTTATAGAAACGGGTAGAGCTTGGAATACAACGAAAAGGAAATACAACAAATAGAAAAGTACATGGCTCAACCTGAAGATAGGAAAACCCAAAACGCTACCCTCCTACTAGGCTATGAGTACAAACTACACACCCCTCCCAAAAGGTACGACCGAAGGGGAAGATCCTCATAAAAACTTGAGTACTCACAAGGCTCTCCATCAGGAACTAGTGACGTCGGGGGTCCTCGGGTGATGGAGGCAGGTAACCGGGGAAACGCTCTATCTCCTCCTGTGTGGGCCAATGCAACGTGAAAGGCACACGAGGTGGCTGAACGAGGGCTCCTTGATGCGGACGCATCTCGGCTCTCCTCGCCAGGCGCGGCTGCACCACAGTCTCCTCACTCCCCATACGTCGGGATCGGGGAAAAGGGGCTGAACCCTCCGAAGGAACATGCGTCGGCCAATCCTTAGATGGGTCGGTCTCGGATCTCCTCGAATGACGTACGTACTCCGGGAAATCTCTGGCGGAGGAGGCAGAGGTACGAGCACGTCTCAACTGCTCCTCACGCGGGCGGGTGCGCTCGAAGATCATGTCGTTACTACCGAAGGGCACAGTAGAAGTGAACTGGTAGCTCGAAACTGGATAACCGAAAGGTCGTACGATGTACAGAAAAACACGGACGACACATCGACCCTCAAAGTGATATGAACGGTGGTCCGGGTCGAAATGTATCTCCCATGCTGGCGTGTCAATGAAAAGAACAAACGTCGCCATCGCTCTCTGAAGATGTGACGGAAGGAAAGAAAGAGAGAAGTGAGAAATCTTGCTAAAGAAATCTCAGTAGGAGTCTCCTATCCTAGGGTTACATCGTACACATCCTCAGGAACCTTGGGTTTATTTATAAAATAATGATCATGCATATAAGGTTTAATTAAGGTTTTCCAAAACTAATTATCCAAGGTCCATCCCTTTTAGCATGCATCTTGATGTTATGAATGCAACATGTTATATCATGGATGCATGGCAATACTTGAGCATATAAGACAACATCAAAGCACATAAACATAAATCATGTGGCATGAGGGCATATAACTTTGAAGTGAATCATTCCTCAACTTCGTGACATCAATCATGGTACTTTAGCATATAGGCCACCCTAAAAATAATAACTAGGTTATGAGCTCATACCTCAGCTAGTCGTCACTAGCTCTTGCTTATTATCTTGAATAAACGAAACATAAATAATAATCCCGACTCGCAAGTACGGGTAGGGGGCAGGGATCACCTCTCTCTAGGATATACCCTCTTTGAAACGCTTTGCTAGCCACGCATGGCCTCGCAATTTGTCCACTTTGGTAGGCTGCATCTACTCATACCCTCACGGATTTGTCTCCTCCTGGGTACTGGCCGAACCGGCACCTCCTCGGGGGAAGCGCGTCTCAGTGCCTTGTCACATAAAAATCTCCTGGGGGTGCTCGGCCGAACCGGTGTCACCAAGGGTTTTCAACTCATATGGTACTCATAAACATTTCTTTCAACCCCTTAAGGTTTGACGGAAATTCGGTAGCATAGCAGCTGTTAAACCGAATTTCCTTCAAACTGCCACAAGCTGATTTACACAACATGTCCTCATGAAAACTCATGCTATGATAAACTTTAACATTTTCATCAATCATTTTCTCATGCATCAAGCACATCTCATCATATTATTGCATCATACAACACATCATAACATTAACAACTCTTTAATGTCTTATGCATTGACCCTTACGGTCCTCCACTCACATTCTAAGTTATAAATCATCAAACCTAAGCTCTCGGGAACTTATAAGGTCTTAACTAAGTATTTCTCACCTCACACTATGATCAAGAACATCTCTAAACCTCAAGAATGCATAAATCATAATCCTAATTTTACGGGTGCCTAGGAGTCACAACAATGACCCTTTCTAAGTCCGATTTGCTCCTAAGGCATCAAGATCAAGTCCTAAACCTTTTATGAGTCATTCCTACACATTTAAACTAATTTAAATCCATGATTAGCATTACTAAACCTTGCTGGACAGAATCCAAAAAATTCAATCATTAAGGGATCTAGAACTCTCAAATTAATTCTTTTTTTTTTGTTACTAACTTCTCTTATCTTTCACATATGAGCCTTAACATTAATTATACTCAAACATAAGCATATTATCACCATTAAAACAGCTCATATAGTGGCATAACATAGCAAGGCAGAACCGAAACAAACATCTCCATTTAAAGGCATCAAACACATTTTCTAAAGCACATAAAATGCTAGTTTCTCTTGGAACCTTTTTAAACTTTCAAAACTCATTTATAAATATTTTTAATATCTAAAATCATCAAAATATTTATGAGGGCAGTAGCTAGATCAAACTTGTCTCAAGAGGTCCTAAATTCATAAAACTTAGTTCTATGCATTCCTTAAACTCATAAAAGCTTGGAAAAATTATAAAACATAGTTTTCAATACTTAGAAACACCAAGACCCCTTAGGGCCGAAATATGAACCAAAGGAAGTAAATATTTTTAGACCTTTGTTTGAGACAACAATGGGCAAGTCTTTGAGCTCTAGGTTCATTTAGGTGATGACATAAAAATAAACATGCTCATGCACTTATTTTAGGTTCCATTAGAAAGTAAAGTGATAGCACAAAGTAAATATGGATGCAACTCATTATTATCTTGGTATTAAGTGAGAACTTGAAATATAAACATGATAATGCAAGGTTCACTTATTATCTTGATATTTAGTGATAGCAAGGAAGTAAACATGATATGCAAAGCATAAAGTAAACATGATGCAAGGTTCATTTTATGGTTGACTAGAGCTCATTCAAGACTTTAACAAGATAACAACCCAATACAATATCTCAAAGATCAAAATACCAAAACCGAAAGTCTTACAAAACAAAAAGAAAGTGAAACTAAGTCAAGTTCTTTATTAAATACCCAAAACCCCTATCTAGAGAAAAATCTCTAGAACGTGCCGGCCAACTTTAAGGTTGACAAGGGTAGGCTTGGGCTTTTAGAAATCCTTAGATTAATTTTCTTAAGTTGAAAAACCATGTGAGCTAGATATCATATAGATAAAGTTATAAGAAAAAGGAAAACTCAAGCTTTAGAGGTTTCTTTGAGATGAACACAAGGTCATCATCTAGAAACTCTCATCATCAAGCTATCATGCTCATAATCAAGGCCTCATGGCCGAAATGAAAGGAAAACAAAGAACCAAGGAAAAGTTTCAAAAGAAATCCAAGAGAAAGCTAGAGAAACTCATTTTTCAAGAAACAAAGTTTAGAAAAACACTCCTACCTAGAGTGAAGACACAAAGCTTGAACTTTTGAAAAGAAAAACAAGATGATGAGCTCCTCCAAGAGGCAAGATAGCTTCGGCCAAGGGAGGATGAGAAGGTTGGAGTTGTGTTTCAAGTGAGGTTGTGTTTGAGGTGTGGTGTTTGAGAGGTTTGATGATGTTTCAAGGCTATGGGGTGGTGTTTCAAGGTTGAGAGATGATGATGGGATGAGGAGATGAAGAAGATGAAGATGAAAAGAAAGGAAGAACACTCTTGAAACTTTGAGAGAAAAAGAAAAGAACTAGCAAGACAACTCTAGAATTCTAAACTTAGCAAATGCTTCCAAGTGCAACTAAACTATCACAAGCATCATATTTATAGAAAAACAAAGCCATGGGGCTCACCAAGGGGAGATGTGGCCGTGGCTTTTGAGGGGGAAAAGGGAGAGAAAAATATCTCTTACACAAGGTCATTCAAGCATGGTTTGAAGTATGGAAGCTATGCTACAAAGTATGGCTTGATGTGAGTTAATTTCCTATCAATTTTTGATGAAATTAGGCTTCTAGAACCTTGACATGGCTGGAACTTTTCCAGCCACAAATAAATGGGAAAAATGGGTTGTTTTAATTATTTATTCATGTGGAAATTCAAGCTTGATTGAAAGTTATGACAAGGTATAGTGTATGTGACTTGAGGTATGGCCTTGGAGTGTTGAAAAATTGAACATGTGATGCATATGGGATGAGGGAGTGCACGGCCACGTCTAGTACAACAAGGGGGAGGTGAGGTTTGATCATCTAATTGGGTGTTAATGATAGGTTTAGATGTGTATTAGCTTAGGTACAAGGTTAGGAATAATTAAGCTTAAGTTTAGGTAACTAAGAATGTGTTTTAAGAATTTTATGACAAGATTAGGAGTGCTCATACATCATTAAAGAATTTAAAACTCATTTGTGAATAAACAATGTGTAACACAATTCCATGATTTAAGGAATTGGAAAGAGAAAACACTATTCAAGATTCTATGACTAGGTGTCTTGAAATTAAAATATGATTTTAGGTTGTAATTAAGTACTTTTTGGTTCTAATCAACTTTAATAAATTATTTTGACTCAAGATTAATTAAGGAAATTAGTTAACCTTCGATTAGAGCCTAATATTGCTTAGGTTTGCTTAATCACGCGATTAAGCGTAAAAACACGAAACTAGGGGCAAAACAGTAATTTTGCACTAATTTTGCCCGGGACTTCTAAAATTAAAACTGAGGTCATAGAATATATAAAAACGCCTTTTAAAACCATCTGGAGAAGTTTTGGGTTCATCCGGCACTTGCAAACGAGTAAAACACCGCAGGGGCGTTTTGGTCATTTTGACCCGAAAACTCGAAAAACGAGATTTTCGATCTTGGGAAGGTACACAAGTCATCTAATCCCCTTCCAACATTGAGTTTGCCCTTCGAGTACTTCCGGACCGGCTTTCCTCGAATTCCGGGCCGAAAATGACCTCAGGGGCATTTTGGTCATTTTCACTCTAACAGAAAATCGGGGCGTTATAGGAGACAAATCCGTGAGGGTAGATACAGTCTACCAAAGCGGACAAATCCGTGATGTGGCTTAATGCCCGCAAAGCGTTTCAAAGAGGGTATATCCTAAGAGAGGTGATCCCTGCCCCCTACCCATACTTGCATAGTCGGGATTATTTTATTATGTTTCGCTTATTCAGATAATAAGCAAGATCTAGTGATGACTAGCTGAGGTATGAGCTCATAACCTAGTTATTTTAGGGTGGCCTTATTGTGCTAAAGTACTATGATTGATGTCACGAAGTTGAGGAATGATCCACTTGAAAGTTATATGCCCTTTTATGCCACTTGTGTGCTTACTTGAAGTTGTGATTCATTGAGATATTCGATTAAGGCATTGCTGTAACGCCCGGGGACGAGGACGAGGAGTGATCGCCGGTGCAAAGAGGGCAAGGACAAGGAGCGGCTCCTCGCAAGGTCCTCTAAGCGGAGGGGTACATGAATGAACCGATTACACACCCGAATGAGAGGGATCCTAAGACTGTATAGGTATGGGACTATACAGTTGAGGAGGGCTTATATGAATTGATTTGCACTACCTATACCAACAAGATGCATCTTCTTTTCGGTAGTCCAAACTGAAAGAACTCCACAGTTAAGCGTGCTTGACCTGGGGTAATTTTGGGATGGGTGACCTCCTGGGAAGATCTCCCAGGAAGCGTGCGAGTGAGGACAAAGCATGCTGAAAAGACCCGTGTTGGTTTGTGGGGACAGTCATCAATCCATAAAGCAGTAGGGGATGTTACAATTGCCATGCATTCATGTTTTAGTATGTTGCATTCATGACATATAGATGCATGCTAAAAGGAATGAACCTTGGATAATTGGTTTTATAAACCCTAATAATGAACCTTTATGTATATACCCCTTTTATAATTAAACACAAGGTTCCTGAGGATGTGAACGATGCAACCCTAGGGTAGGAGACTCCTACTGAGATTCTTTAGTAAGAATTCTCACTCCTTTTTCTCCTTTCTCCTTCTTCCGTCACAACTTCAGAGAGCGATGGCGACATTCGTGGTCTTCATTGATACGCCCGTCTAGGAGGTGCACTATGACCCGGCACTTTGAGGGTCGTTGTGCTGTTCGTGTTTTTGTGTACATGGGTCGGCCTTTTGCTTATCTAGTGTCCAACTACCAATTCACTCTTACCGCTCCTTTTGGTGGTGATGACTTGATCTTTGAGTGCACCCGCCCTCGTGACGAACAGTTACGTCGTGCTCATTCATCCACCTCAGCTGTTCGTGACTACCCAGAGTATCTGCCTCGCTCGCGGAGGTCGGAGACCGATCCGTCCGAGGACTCACCGATGCATGTCTATTCAGAGAGTTCTGCCCCCTTTCCCCTGTTTAGGTGGGAGGGCAGCGAGGATACCATGATGCAGCCACACCTGGCACTGAGAGCCGAGATGTGCCCTCGCCAAGGAGCTCACATCCAGCTGACACGCGTTCCCTTCTCACTCCACTGGCCCACTCAGGAGGAGATCGAGCGTTTCCCCGGTTATCTACCTCCATCACCCAAGGATCCCCATCATTACTAGGCCTCATTGGAGAGCTATTCGAGTGTCCGAGCAGTCACGAGGATTTCCCCTTCGGCAGTATCTTTTGGGATAGGGTTCTAGCCTAGTACTCATAGCTTGGTAGGAGGGTGGTGTAGTTGGTTTTTACTTTGCCATCGCACCATGTACTTTACTGCTTTCTTGTTTCTGTTGTTCCTTTTCCGCTGTATTACAAGCTCTACCCTTCCCTATGAGGGTATGACTACATATGTATTTCTAATGATGTTATTAATGAAATGTTTTTATTATTATGGTGGTCATTGCTCTGTTGTTACTTGTCCTTAATTTCCGTGTTACTCTCTGTTTGCTAATCGTGTTTTATATTTCTGTCTTATGATTAGACTAAGAACGCGACTCTCACTTTGATTTATATTTTCAAAAAAAAATTTACCCGTAATTTTCGCTAAGTATTTTAATAAAATGATGAGACTAAGGTAATAACCTAATGATTAACCTAATGTGTTCTAGAAAGTTAGGTTAAGAATTAGGGTGTTACAGTCCTAGTTGTCGTGGACGGCCGAACTTGCCGTGTACGTCCGGAGAATCCTCTCGTTGCACGTCCCGGTGAGCTCAAAAACTATATTGTCGCCGTAGGGAAACGTTGGGGAGAAGTGTAACACCCTAATATTCGACCTAATACTACTAGTACGTATTTAGGTCAAATATTAGTCGTTACCTCTTGTCATAGTTCTATTACTTTGAAAATAACTTAAGGAAAATACGAACCAATTTTTTTTCTTTGAAAACCTTGTTAAAATAGGAGCCGCGCATAACTTTTCTAGTCGGTATCGTAAAGTGCAAAAATAGAAACATAGAAGTGGCTACAAAGCAATCATGACATCATCATATCTGAAATAGCTCATGCATGTAATATGCCCACCCTAAGGGGCGGGACTCTTCAAGTACATAGGAAATACAAATACAAATACAACAGAAGCATAAAATACATGGAAAAGACATGAAGGAAACACTTCTACCCAAGTGCAATCTAAGGTGAACAACCTCAACACAAAAGAAAGTTATCCTAACGATGTGTCATGTGTGCATTAGGGACTACCCTCCAAGCTACACGGCAAAAATCACGGGTTCGGTGGAACATAGCCAATCCATGGTCGTAGATCCTCGAGGACAAGTACACGATAGGGTCACGTTTGGCCTCCTCGTGCCCTCTGAGGCTGGGTAACTGTCTCCTCGCTACCCATGGGCACTCATGGGAGAGTGGGGGCAGAGTCCTTTCCATACATGTGGGCGGGCAGTGTAACACCCTAATAGAACCCCACTATGCTTAAGTTCACATTTGGATTCTATTAGTTGTCACTTATGCCTTGCATTTATTTTCTTTTGAAATTAACTTAGAAAAATAGTGGAAGTTTTTTTTTTTTTTAAATAAATTAATTGTTTGAAAACTTAAGCCTGTAACGAGAGGTGAAATACATAGCACTTTTATAGATAATAATCAAGTTACATTGCGCACTTAATTAAATAAGCGGAATAAGAGACTAAGTATAGAACTATTATCACATAAACTGGAATATAATCACTTAATACATAAGTCACAACAGGGCATATATCATACTGATAAGTTATTACAAATAACAATATAAGTCCTACTATTACTAATTGTTTCTCACAAACTATAATGTAACTAAAGCTCGGAATGCTCCTACTTGAAAGGTTTGAAATCTTCACGCTACCTCCTTCCTCAGCTACAGCTTCGTTGCTTTAGGTGGACACGTCTGTCTCTGGTAACGACAACGGAAAATAAACATGGGAGTGAGAAATACATGATTTCTCAGTAGGAGTTCCTACTTGTACTAAAAGTGTCATCATTGTCGTCCCAGTCACTTCGGGTTTATTATAAAAAGGTGAACAGTAAGGATTCAATTATCAAACTTTCACAAACGTGATTAGTCAAGTGCAGTTACTTTTAAACTAATCTTGAACATTAGCAGAAATATCCATTTAGTATTTCATCAAGCATACATATAAGCATATCATGTAAAACCACTAATAAGCAATAATCATTTAGGAGCTGCATGCATTTCATGATTACTCATCCTCAACATTCACTTGTTTAGTGATCATCATCTTTCATTTATTTCATCAACATATTTCTTAATTACTCACGGGATGAATGCATCAATGCCTTAGACCACCCTAAAGGGTAATGAGCTCATACCATGGCCATCGCCATAACCTTTTTGGTTTTCATTCCGTTGCCGTGATCTCAACGGTTTAGGGGGTTAAGCCGTGAGTTTAGCTCAAGTCCACTTTTCCAGACTTTCATTGCTACTTTTTCAAACTTTACTTTTATTATTTCCTTTGAAAATGAATGTATGGATATCATCATGTAATCACAATAAATCATGGGCAATCAATCATTCATCTTCATCATTTCATAACTCATCACCATACATTCACTTTACTATAATTCACTTCATGAAACATGGATAATAGCATGTAAATCTCATAGTAAACATTTTCATAAATGATTCATTTTAAGCAACCAAAGTTATCAAGTTGAGTTCCTAGTGTTCCTAAGAGGTAATGGATGTCTTAGTATTATCTTTTTCTCTTAGTGTTCTTTGTACTCTTAGAATTCCATTAATACATTAATGCATTTCAAAATATTATTATAGGTTCTTTATATATTCTTATTATGAATTTCATATAACTCTTGAAGATTATTATTCTACTTAAATTCTTAAAATTCTCTCTTTACAAGACTTGATTATTTTATTTATAGTTTTGACATCTTTTAGAAGAAAGTTTATAATTATCTGTATACTTGTTATCTCAGCTTAGTAAAGGTAGTTCCAAATTCCTAACTCATCAAATTTTAGCATTTACATCTTTGGAATAGTGTAAATCAACTGTAAACCATGCACAGGAGGGTTCCCAGGAAAGAGAGGTCGGTCACAATGGACACGCTTAAATACCAAGTCTTTCCTAAGCCAGAACCTTTCCAAACTGCACTTTCACAGTACACTATTCCAAAATTTATTTCTCATTCTGTATTTACATGGTACAAAGGTTTATACATAACATACATGGGTGTATTCCTATATGTGTTAGCTCTCCAACAAAGTTGAAATCAGTCCATTTGCATTTTTCTAGAGTGAGTTACACCTATTTTGCTACTACAAGGTCGGATTTAAAGTTTCAGTCTTAGGCTCTACTTTAAAAATTTATATCTTGAGCTAGAAAACTCCGTTTTGGGTGATTCTTTTTGGAGAGTGTTTTATGATGCGTCTAATTTATGGTAAAAATATTTTTATTTCAAGATACTTCATATTTTATGAGTATTAAATTTCGGAACACGTACTGCCAGAAACAGCCAAAAATCCAGCACTTATCATTTTCATATTTTGTCACTTATTTTAACACAAGGATCACACAACATATTTCAAGCATCATTTGAGCATGAAAGCAACATAATATCACTTTGGAAGCAGAATGGAACAAGGGGTTTCACAAAATATTTATACAATATCCCTTTGAAACATTTTTATCAACAAACATAAGCTTGATGGCATCCTAACCATGAGCAAGGTTAGATGTCATCATGGCTTACACAACCAAAGTGAGGGCTCCTACCTCTTGTGTAGGGTCTAAAAAAGGGGTCATTCTCTTCTTCCTTAAGCTTGAACAAGAGTCCTTGGAGTGGATGACCCTCCTTGAATCTTGGCTCTAGAACTTGAGTGCTTAAGAAAATATTTCTCACTAGAGTTAAAGATTGTAACTCTTGTGAGGGCTAGTGAAAGTTTGGACTTAGGATTTAAATGTTTGGATGAAGTTTAGAGGATCAAGAAAAGTCTTTGAAGAACATAAGAAGAATGATAGAATAAGAAAGAAAGAACACTTAGGGAGTTTTTGAATTGAAGAGAGTTTGAGGAGTATTTATAGTGGAAAGATTAGAGAAAAAACAGAAGAAGGAAAGCACTTGGAGCATGATTTATGGAAACATGTTGGCTGAATTTTGGGATGAAAATGCTCCTTGTTTTGTGCAAACATGTTTCCATGTTTTGTGCAAACACGTTTCCATGTTTTGTGCAAACATGTTGGATGAAAATGCTCCATGTTTTATGCAAACATGTTTCCACGTTTTGTGCAAAGATGTTAGTGGATATTTTTGTAATTAGACAATGATAGTGGTATTCTTGTAATTCCATTCATAGAGTAAGGGTATCTTTGTCATTTAATAAGGCAAGGGTAGTTTGGTAATTTCCTTTACATAGCAAGGGCATTTTCGTAATTTCCACTAAGTGATGGCATTTTCGTAATTCTTTGCATTTTTCTCTAGACATACTTAAGTAGACTATTTGTTGTGTTTCATAACATTTGTCCAGATTCTCTTGGTTTTGCTATCGCTAATTCATATTTATCTTAGTTATAAATTTGGGGATGTTACATTTCTCCCCTTCTTATTAAAAATTTTACCCTCAAAATTTGATACCTGTGAATAGGTTCCGAAATTCTTTTCGCATATCTTCCTCGAGCTCCCATGTGTGCTCTTCCATTCCATCTTGTCCCAGCTACTCGGACTGCAGATACAGATTTGTTTCTCACCGCTTGATGCCATGATCCACGATCCTCATCGGTGGTAATTCAAAAGTTAAGTCATCTTTTAATTGTATAGTTTCTGGCTCAAACACATGACTGGGGTCTGACTGATACTTTCTCAATTGGGACACATGAAAAACATTGTGTAGGTTAGACAAATTTGGAGGTAATGCAATTTGGTAGGCGGAGGGACCTACCTTTTTGAGGATTTGGAAGGGTCCTAAGAATCTAGGGCTTAGCTTTTTGACTTTCATTGCACGACCTATACCTGTGGTAGGAGTAATTCGCAAGAATATGTGTCCTCCTTCTTGAAATTTGAGAGGTTTCCTTCTCTTGTCAGCATAGCTCTTCTGCCTACTCTGAGCAGTGAGGATTCTTTCCCTAATTTTCCTTATTTGTTTGGTTGTCTCTTCTACCAAATCAGGGCCCAAAATACTTTGCTCTCCCGGGTCACACCAACAAAGTGGTGATTGACACTTTCTACCATACAAAGCCTCATAAGGTGCCATCCCAATGCTAGTGTGGTAACTATTATTATATGCAAACTCAATCAATGGAAGCTGTTTGTCCTAACTTTTTGGCTGGTCTAAGACACATGCTCTTAGCATATCCTCAAGGGTTTGAATTGTTCTTTCTGATTGTCCATCAGTCTGAGGGTGATAGGCAGTGCTTAGACACAACTTTGAACCAAATACCTTTTGCAAAGCTCCCCAAAATCTTGAGGTGAACCTTGGATCCCTATCTGAGACAATGGTTTTGGGGACTCCATGGAGCCTTATTATCTCTTGGATGTATAGCTGAGCTAACTTTTCCATAGGGTAATTTGCTCGAATGGGTAAAAAGTGAGCAGATTTGGTCAATCTATCTACAATTACCCATATGGAGTCATGTCCGGTAGGCGTTCTTGGCAATCCCATCACGAAATCCATGGATATTCCTTCCCACTTCCATTCGGGGATTTCGAGAGGTTGTAGCACTCCGGAGGGTTTTTGATGCTCTATCTTCACTTTTTGGCATACCAAACATTTTTGCACTATATTTGCTATATCTGCTTTCATCTTTGGCCACCAGAACATCTTTTTTAGGTCATGGTACATCTTGGTTATACCGGGGTGTATACTAAATTGACTCTTGTGGGCTTCTTCCAAAATGCTAGCTCTCAATCCTTCCTTGGTATCTCCACACTCCTTCCTTATCCTGGACAAACTCTTTCAACTTTCCTGCTTCGACAAGGGTTAAGGTTCTAAGGAAATCCTCATCTTCCCTTTGGGCTTGAATTATTTGATCCTTAAAGCTACTGGTTACACTTAGTTGGCTTAACCGAATTTGTTCTGAAGTCCCCCTATATCCTAAGTTGAGGTTCCTAAAATCTTCTATCAGCTCATTTTCTTTCACCATGAGCCAAGCAGCATGCAAGGACTTACGACTCAAAGCGTCTGCTACCACATTTGCCTTTCCTGGGTGGTAGTTCAACCCAAAGTCATAGTCCTTAAGAAACTCCATCCAACGCCTTTGTCTCATATTGAGTTCCTTTTGGTTGAAGAGGTATTTCAGACTTTTGTGGTCAGAAAATACTTCAAACCTTACACCATAAAGATGATGTCTCCAGATTTTTAAGGCAAAGACAATAGCTGCTAGTTCTAAGTCATGGGTTGGGTAATTTACTTCATGGGGTTTGAGCTGTCTAGAGGCATAGGCTACTACATTCCTATTTTGCATCAAAACACATCCTAGTCCTCTTCCCGAGGCATCACAATACACCTCAAATTTTTCTTTTGGGTCGTAGGATTAGAACAGGGTAGTGGTCAACTTCTTTTTTAGTTCTTGGAAACTCTCTTCACATTCTGGGCTCCATATAAAAGCTGAATTCTTCCTTGTTAGCTTGGTGAGGGGTAAGGCAATTTGGGAAAAACCTCTAATGAACCTTCGGTAGTAACTGCCAGCCCTAGAAAACTCCTAATCACCTTCACAGTGGTAGGGGTTTCCCATTGTTGCACCGCTTCTATCTTACTTGGGTCTACCGCTATTCCCCATGTGACACTACATGACCTAAGAACTTAACTTCCTTCGTCCAAAATTCACACTTGGACAACTTTGCATAAAGTTTCTTGTTTCTCAACACCTCCAACACCACTGTAAGTGTTCTTCGTGCTCTTCTTCAGTTCTAGAGTAAACTAGAATGTCATCGATGAACACTATTACAAACTTGTCCAAGTATGGTCTAAATATCCTATTCATGTAGTCCATAAACACTGCCGGTGCATTGGTTAACCCAAACGACATCACATTAAACTCATAATGTCCATATCTAGTCCTAAAGGCTGTCTTTGGTATGTCCTCCTCCTTCACTCGAATCTGATGGTATCCTGATCGCAGATCTATCTTGGAAAACACTTGGGCTCCTCTTAATTGGTCCATAAGGTCATCTATTCTAGGCAAAGGGTATTTATTCTTTATGGTCACTTGGTTTAGCTGCCTATAATCCACACATAACCGCAAGCTCCCATCCTTCTTCTTGACAAATAGCACTGGAGCTCCCCATGGTGAAGCACTAGGCCTAATGAATTTCTTCTCTAGTAGCTCCTCTAATTGCTTCTTCAATTCTGTTAACTCGGCCAGTGGCATCCTATAAGGAGCTATAGATATGGGTCCCGTTCCTGGTACCAAATCTATAGAAAACTCAATCTCCTTTTTGGAGGAAATTCAGGTATGTCATCGTGAAAAACATCAGAGAATTCCTTTACTACAAGGATCTTTTCTAGAGCTTGCTCCACTTCCCTCTCACTTGTCATCAGGAAAACATATCCTCGCTCTTCATTCCTACTATCCCCCATGATAATGGAGTTTAGGTATAGTCGTATCTTTCTATCAAGTTTAGAGGGATTGGGTAAAGATGGTTTGGGAAGAAATACTAGTGACTTATTTGCACAATGTAGTAACACACGGTTAGCCGAAAGCCAATCCATGCCCAAGATTACATCAAAACTAGACAAGGGTAGACAAACTAAATCATGATGAAAAATCCTATCAGCTACCTCAAATTCACAATTTAGGCAGGCTTGATCAGTTTTAACAGTATTTATAGTGGGTGTAAAGACAACTAAGATGATTTTTAAGTCAAATATATACAACCTCAACTTATTAGCACAATCATATGAAATGAATGAATGTGTTGCGCCAGAATCAAACAATACAATTAAGGGTTTTCCATTAATTATACACTTACCTTGAATCAGATCATCGGATTCTGAGGGCATCTCAGCAGTGATAGCAAACACACGTCCCTGTGCCTTAGGCTTGGGTGTAAAGGATTGATTGAACTTTAGGCACTCTCTAGAATAGTGTCCTTCCTGTCCACACCGATAACAAACATTTTTACCAAATCTGCATTCCCCTCCATGTATCTTTCCACAAGTGGCACAAGGGGGTCTAGTCATAGGTTCAGGGACCAGCCCATCCTAGGTCGACAATGACTTGTGTCTTAGGTTGATTCATCATAGGGTGTTGGGGTTGTTTCCCTTTAAATCCACCTCCTTGGAAGGGTTTCTTGTGAGGGGGTGGGAACCCTCGGTGATCTTGTTGAGCGCACTCTTCCTATTCTCTTCAACTCGGTGGGCAACTAGCTGGCGATTGCAACTCTCAGCCACTTGGCTTTTGCTGACTAAAGATGCATAGTCAGTGACCTCCAGTGGAGCCACAGATTCCAAAATGTCTGGCCTCAAACCACTCTCATATTTCATGCATTTCCAAGCCTCGATGGGATCCCTTTGGTAGCTAGTTGAGTGTATGATCAGTTCTTCAAACTTAGCTATGTACTCACCACACTTCGATTTCCTGTGTCAAGAATAGAAATTCTACTTCCTTTGCCTTCTTAACCTGGATCTGGAAAATATTTCTTATGGAATGTAGCATAGAAAACCTCCCACGTAATCAGATGTCAAGACTTTCAAGCAAGCCCTTTGCACCCTTCCACCACGCAGCAGCCTCTCCTTTCAAAGATATAAGTAGAGAATGCCACCTTTTGTTCATCGAGCATTCTACCACCGAGAAAACCTTCTCCATCTCTTGAATCCATCCGTCGCCTATTTCAGGTTAGTTGTCCCTTTGAATTCTCGGAGGTCCAGCCCTCTTGAATTCTCGAGAATTTTCCATGTTCTTGGTTCCCAACCGATTCCTCTAACATCCTATTCATCCGCTCCATCATCACTGTTGCTTGTGCTTGCATAGCCCTAGCCATCTCCTCGGAGTGCATTTGCCGCTCATCACGATTACCTCCACCACGCGTGCCCCATGCGTGCGTGCTTGCTGCCATTAGTTCCTAGACACACCAAACAATACCATCGAGTTGATCAGGCTCAATACTATAGCTAAGCATGGTAGCAACTATGGCAGTATCACAAGACGATCATGCATTTCTAAATCCTATATCCCATCATGCAGATAAGATTAATAGCATGATATCATAGACAGAAGTATAGTCAGTCCATTCCTCAGGCTTAAATAGGATGAACTGCTCTGATACCATAATGTAACACCCTAATAGAACCCCACTATGCTTAAGTTCACATTTGGATTCTATTAGTTGTCACTTATGCCTTGCATTTATTTTCTTTTGAAATTAACTTAGAAAAATAGTGGAAGTTTTTTTTTTTTTTAAATAAATTAATTGTTTGAAAACTTAAGCCTGTAACGAGAGGTGAAATACATAGCACTTTTATAGATAATAATCAAGTTACATTGCGCACTTAATTAAATAAGCGGAATAAGAGACTAAGTATAGAACTATTATCACATAAACTGGAATATAATCACTTAATACATAAGTCACAACAGGGCATATATCATACTGATAAGTTATTACAAATAACAATATAAGTCCTACTATTACTAATTGTTTCTCACAAACTATAATGTAACTAAAGCTCGGAATGCTCCTACTTGAAAGGTTTGAAATCTTCACGCGCTACCTCCTTCCTCAGCTACAGCTTCGTTGCTTTAGGTGGACACGTCTGTCTCTGGTAACGACAACGGAAAATAAACATGGGAGTGAGAAATACATGATTTCTCAAGAGGAGTTCCTACTTGTACTAAAAGTGTCATCATTGTCGTCCCAGTACTTGGGTTTATTATAAAAAGGTGAACAGTAAGGATTCAATTATCAAACTTTCACAAACGTGATTAGTCAAGTGCGCTTACTTTTAAACTAATCTTGAACATTAGCATAAATATCCATTTAGTATTTCATCAAGCATACATATAAGCATATCATGTAAAACCACTAATAAGCAATAATCATTTAGGAGCTGCATGCATTTCATGATTACTCATCCTCAACATTCACTTGTTTAGTGATCATCATCTTTCATTTATTTCATCAACATATTTCTTAATTACTCACGGGATGAATGCATCAATGCCTTAGACCACCCTAAAGGGTAATGAGCTCATACCATGGCCGTCGCCATAACCTTTTTGGTTTTCATTCCGTTGCCGTGATCTCAACGGTTTAGGGGTTAAGCCGTGAGTTTAGCTCAAGTCCACTTTTCCAGACTTTCATTGCTACTTTTTCAAACTTTACTTTTATTATTTCCTTTGAAAATGAATGTATGGATATCATCATGTAATCACAATAAATCATGGGCAATCAATCATTCATCTTCATCATTTCATAACTCATCACCATACATTCACTTTACTATAATTCACTTCATGAAACATGGATAATAGCATGTAAATCTCATAGTAAACATTTTCATAAATGATTCATTTTAAGCAACCAAAGTTATCAAGTTGAGTTCCTAGTGTTCCTAAGAGGTAATGGATGTCTTAGTATTATCTTTTCTCTTAGTGTTCTTTGTACTCTTAGAATTCCATTAATACATTAATGCATTTCAAAATATTATTATAGGTTCTTTATATATTCTTATTATGAATTTCATATAACTCTTGAAGATTATTATTCTACTTAAATTCTTAAAATTCTCTCTTTACAAGACTTGATTATTTTATTTATAGTTTTGACATCTTTTAGAAGAAAGTTTATAATTATCTGTATACTTGTTATCTCAGCTTAGTAAAGGTAGTTCCAAATTCCTAACTCATCAAATTTTAGCATTTACATCTTTGGAATAGTGTAAATCAACTGTAAACCATGCACAGGAGGGTTCCCAGGAAAGAGAGGTCGGTCACAATGGACACGCTTAAATACCAAGTCTTTCCTTAGCCAGAACCTTTCCAAACTGCACTTTCACAGTACACTATTCCGAAATTTATTTCTCATTCTGTATTTACATGGTACAAAGGTTTATACATAACATACATGGGTGTATTCCTATATGTGTTAGCTCTCCAACAAAGTTGAAATCAGTCCATTTGCATTTTTCTAGAGTGAGTTACACCTATTTTGCTACTACAAGGTCGGATTTAAAGTTTCAGTCTTAGGCTCTACTTTAAAAATTTATATCTTGAGCTAGAAAACTCCGTTTTGGGTGATTCTTTTTGGAGAGTGTTTTATGATGCGTCTAATTTATGGTAAAAATATTTTTATTTCAAGATACTTCATATTTTATGAGTATTAAATTTCGGAACACGTACTGCCAGAAACAGCCAAAAATCCAGCACTTATCATTTTCATATTTTGTCACTTATTTTAACACAAGGATCACACAACATATTTCAAGCATCATTTGAGCATGAAAGCAACATAATATCACTTTGGAAGCAGAATGGAACAAGGGGTTTCACAAAATATTTATACAATATCCCTTTGAAACATTTTTATCAACAAACATAAGCTTGATGGCATCCTAACCATGAGCAAGGTTAGATGTCATCATGGCTTACACAACCAAAGTGAGGGCTCCTACCTCTTGTGTAGGGTCTAAAAAAGGGGTCATTCTCTTCTTCCTTAAGCTTGAACAAGAGTCCTTGGAGTGGATGACCCTCCTTGAATCTTGGCTCTAGAACTTGAGTGCTTAAGAAAATATTTCTCACTAGAGTTAAAGATTGTAACTCTTGTGAGGGCTAGTGAAAGTTTGGACTTAGGATTTAAATGTTTGGATGAAGTTTAGAGGATCAAGAAAAGTCTTTGAAGAACATAAGAAGAATGATAGAATAAGAAAGAAAGAACACTTAGGGAGTTTTTGAATTGAAGAGAGTTTGAGGAGTATTTATAGTGGAAAGATTAGAGAAAAAACAGAAGAAGGAAAGCACTTGGAGCATGATTTATGGAAACATGTTGGCTGAATTTTGGGATGAAAATGCTCCTTGTTTTGTGCAAACATGTTTCCATGTTTTGTGCAAACACGTTTCCATGTTTTGTGCAAACATGTTGGATGAAAATGCTCCATGTTTTATGCAAACATGTTTCCACGTTTTGTGCAAAGATGTTAGTGGATATTTTTGTAATTAGACAATGATAGTGGTATTCTTGTAATTCCATTCATAGAGTAAGGGTATCTTTGTCATTTAATAAGGCAAGGGTAGTTTGGTAATTTCCTTTACATAGCAAGGGCATTTTCGTAATTTCCACTAAGTGATGGCATTTTCGTAATTCTTTGCATTTTTCTCTAGACATACTTAAGTAGACTATTTGTTGTGTTTCATAACATTTGTCCAGATTCTCTTGGTTTTGCTATCGCTAATTCATATTTATCTTAGTTATAAATTTGGGGATGTTACAGGCAGATCCTCCGAAGGGTCCTCCTCTGAATGCTAGGAATAGGGTATGTAGTCAGGTACAGTGCCTGAGCCTGCAGAGTAGATCTGTAGAATCCTCTCATTGCGTGTACGGGCACGCTCAAAGACCATGTCATCTCCATATGGTGAAGTCGAGGAGAAGAGGTAGCTATCTACAGGGTGTGCAAACGGCTGTCCAAGGAACATAAAAACACGGACTGTGTAGTGGCCCTCAAAATGAAATGACCTATGCTCGGGGTTGTGGTGAACCTCCCAAATAGGCGTGTCAATGAAGAGTATGAACATCACCATCCCGATCTGAAAACGTAAAGGAAAGGAAGAGATAGAGGGAATGAGATTTCTTACTAAAGAAACTCAGTAGGGTTTTTCCTTCTACCTAAGTGTCATCTTTTACATCTCCAGGGACCTCGGTTTCAAAAAAAAGAAGACATGGACATATAATGGTTCAATTATGAAGTTCGAAAATGTTTACTTCCGAGGCCCATTCCTTTTAATTCTAAAACTTCTTGGTTACATAGTCTATAAATCATGGAACTTGAATCATAATTCATGGTTTCCTAACATCATGGATCATGGCACATACATTCATGGTTCATGGTACATAAAATCATAGCTCATGGTACATAAAATCATAGTTCATAAAACATGGAAGATGGTGCATGGTAGCTTAACTTGGGTACTTAGGTGACATTAAAACATCATCATATTCTTCCTGGGGCCACCCTCACTGGTCTTCCTTGGGAGATATCACTAGGTTATAAGCTCATACCAAGCTAGTCGTCACTAGCATCTGGACTTATCCTTTCGGATAAGTTAAAGGTCCTAACTTAAAGTACGGGTCTAGGGGGCATAGAATCACCTCATCCCCACCCTTAATTTGGTGGTTCAAAAGGATCATTTTCTCATAGTTTAAGTCACCTTAAGTCTTAGCATGTTTAATGAAATGCCACTCAAAACATACATGTCACATATCTCATGTTACAACATAGGCATTTCTAAGTTCTTAACGAACAACCACATGCAATAATAAAACTAGCATTTAGAAATAATAGTTCACATAGCATCATACTAGTCACGGGATGACATAGTAATTCATCCTTAATCCAAGAGCTTATAAATCACTCCCTTAAAGTAAAATCCCTAAATCGGGTAACCTCAAACTAGCATATTATGTTCTCATGGGTTTAAGGGATTGATTAACCTCTTCTCCATAATTTATTAACTCCTAAAACCTAATTAATTATGGCTGGACAGTTTAGGCAGTGTGCTAACTTAGATGAATTATGGTGTTCTAGAATGTGCGTTTTAGGTCCATTCTCACTTCCGACTTTTTCTATGATGTAATAATTAATACCTAACCAATTATGAGTCACTCTCACTCATCTAGACATCATATAATGTGAATCTAACTACTTTAACGAGGCTGGATAGAATCTCCAATTTTTTGTTCCTACGTAGTTCTAGAATTCACATATCAAGCAAATAAAGTTACTAGGTGCACATTAACAATGCCTAAAACGATTATCACATACTTGGCAAGGTATTTAAACATATTTAGACCACCCAAAATAGAATTTAAGGTGCTGTAAACTATCAAGGAAGAACCGAAAAAATGTGTTATTAAATCATAGGAAAAACTTCACTTTGATGCACATGTTTCTCTTGGAACACTTTTGGAACTTCCAAAACTCTTTGGAAATCATTTTATTTCATTGAAGATCATCACAAAACACATAGGGCAGTAGCTATATAAGGTTCTTTGGAACAAGATTAAACCTTGAAAATATGTATAAAACATTGACTAAGTCCACATAAGCTTAGGAAAACCCTTAAGACATAGGTTGTAGGCCTTAGTAACTAAATGAACTCCTTTTGGAGCCATTTTCATCACTTGGCCGAATACATATTCAAGGAGACACCCCCTTGATTAATCTTTTCTCAAGATGAAATGGGCAAGTCTTTTGAGCTCTAGTAGTTTAGAGTGATGACATAAAGTAAACGTGCTATGCATTCCATTTTAATGGTTCATTAGAAAGTAAAGTGATGGCTCAAAGTAAATATGAAATGCACATTCATTTTAATCTTTGAGTTTAGTGGTGACTTGAAATATAACATGCAATGCAAGGCTTGGAATTTAAATGTGCACTATGCAAGTTCATTCTTTATCTTGGGATTTAGTGATAGCATAGTAAATAAACGTGCTATGCAAAGCATAAAATAAATGTGAATGCAACTTCTTTTACATCTTGTCTAGAGCTCTTGTAAGACTTTAGAAAGAACCAAAGTTCTAACCCAAAAATCATCCTCACAAGAAAAGAAAACTATTAGTGCTAAATATCAAAAAGAAATTATGATCCTCAAAGTGTAACATCCCCTGCTGCTTTATGGATTGACGACTGTCCCCACAAACCAACACGGGTCTTTTCAGCATGCTTTGTCCTCACTCACACGCTTCCTAGGAAAACTTCCCAGGAGGTCACCCATCCCAAAATTACCCCAGGTCAAGCACACTTAACTGTGGAGTTCTTTCAGTTTAGGCTACCGAAAAGAAGATGCATCTTGTTGGTATAGGTAGTATAAATCAATTCATATAAGCCCTTCTCAACTGTATAGTCCCATACCTATACAGTCTTAGGATCCCTCTCATTCGGGTGTGTAATCGGTTCATTCATGTACCCCTCCGCTTAGAGGGCCTTGTGAGGAGCTGCTCCTTGTCCGTGCCTTCTTTTGCACCGGCGATCACTCCTCCCCCTCGTCCCCGGGCGTTACATGCCCACCAACTTCCGCTTGGTTCGTCCCCGAACCACACCGTACTGGGAGAGGTGCAGGCTCTGATACCATTTGTAACATCCCCTGCTGCTTTATGGATTGACGACTGTCCCCACAAACCAACACGGGTCTTTTCAGCATGCTTTGTCCTCACTCACACGCTTCCTAGGAAAACTTCCCAGGAGGTCACCCATCCCAAAATTACCCCAGGTCAAGCACGCTTAACTGTGGAGTTCTTTCAGTTTAGGCTACCGAAAAGAAGATGCATCTTGTTGGTATAGGTAGTACAAATCAATTCATATAAGCCCTTCTCAACTGTATAGTCCCATACCTATACAGTCTTAGGATCCCTCTCATTCGGGTGTGTAATCGGTTCATTTAGTACCCTCCGTTTAGAGGGCCTTGTGAGGAGCCGCTCCTTGTCCGTGCCTTCTTTTGCACCGGCGATCACTCCTCCCCCTCGTCCCCGGGCGTTACAAATGTAACATCCCCAAATTTATAACTAAGATAAATATTAATTAGCGATAGCAAAACCAAGAGAATCGGGACAAATGTTATGAAACACAACAAATAGTCTACTTAAGTATGTCTAGAGAAAAATGCAAAGAATTACGAAAATGCCATCACTTAGTGGAAATTATGAAAATGCCCTTGCTATGTAAAGGAAATTACCAAACTACCCTTACTCTATGAATGGAATTACAAGAATACCACTATCATTGTCTAATTACAAAAATATCCACTAACATCTTTGCACAAAACATGGAAACGTGTTTGCACAAAACATGGAAACGTGTTTGCACAAAATATGGAAACGTGTTTGCACAAAACATGGAAACATGTTTGCACAAAACAAGGAGCATTTTCATCCCAAAATTCAGCCAACATGTTTCCATAAATCATGCTCCAAGTGCTTTCCTTCTTCTGTTTTTTTCTCTAATCTTTCCACTATAAATACTCCTCAAACTCTCTTCAATTCAAAAACTCCCTAAGTGTTCTTTCTTTCTTATTCTATCATTCTTCTTATGTTCTTCAAAGACTTCTCTTGATCCTCTAAATTGCATCCAAACACTTAAATCCTAAGTCCAAACTTTCACTAGCCCTCACAAGAGTTACAATCTTTAACTCTAGTGAGAAATATTTTCTTAAGCATTCAAGTTCTAGAGCCAAGATTCAAGGAGGGTCATCCACTCCAAAGACTCTTGTTCAAAGCTTAAGGAAGAAGAGAAGGACCCTTTTTAGACCCTACACAAGAGGTAGGAGCTTCATCTTTAATTGTTCAAGCATTGTTGGCTTCTAACCTTGATAGAATGCCTCAAGTTTGAGTTATTGTCAAAAGTTTTAAATGATTATTTGAAAAATATATTTTTAGAAATATGACATGTTCTATTTTGTTATGAGTACCCTTATGATGTTATCAAACTCAAATATAACTTGAAAAGATTGTATGTGAAACCTGATTTAGTAAAGGTAACTTAAGACATGAAAATGGTAGGTGCTGGAATTTCTAGTTGTTTCTGGCAGCAGGTACTTCAAAAGCTACTGTTCATAAAATATCAAGTATCTCGAAATTAAAATAATTTTAATATAAACTAGACTCATTATAGAACACTCTCCAAAAAGAATCAGCCAAAACGGAGTTTTCTAGCTCAAGATATAAATTTTTAAAGTAGAGCCTAAGACTGAAACTTTAAATCTGACCTTGTAGTAGTAAAATAGGTGTAACTCATTCTAGAAAAATGCAAATGGACTGATTTCAACCTTGTTGGAGAGCTAACACATATAGGAATACACCCATGTATGTTATGTATAAAGCTTTGTACCACGTAAATACAGAATGAGAAATAAATTTCGGGATAGTGTACTGTGAAAGTGCAGTTTGGAAAGGTTCTGGCTAAGGAAAGACTTGGTATTTAAGCATGTCCATTGTGACCCACCTCTCTTTCCTGGGAACCCTCCTATGCATGGTTTACAATGGATTTACACTATTCCAAAGATGTAAATGCTAAAATTTGATGCATGGTTTACAATGGATTTACACTATTCCAAAGATGTAAATGCTAAAATTTGATGAGTTAGGAATTTGGAACTACCTTTACTAAGTTGAGATAACAAGTATACAGAGAATTATAAACTTTCTTCTAAAAGATGTCAAAACTATAAATAAAAGAATCAAGTCTTGTAAAAGAGAATTTTAAGAATTTAAGTAGAATAATAATCTTCAAGAGTTATACGAAAACCATAATAAGAATATATAAAGAACCTATAATAATATTTTGAAATGCATTAATGTATTAATGGAATTCTAAGAGTACAAAGAACACTAAGAGAAAAAGATAATACTAAGACATCCATTACCTCTTAGGAACACTAGGAACTCAACTTGATAATTTTGGTTGCTTAAAATGAATCATTTATGAAAATGTTTACTATGAGATTTACATGATATTATCCATGTTTCACGAAGTGAATTATAGTAAAGTGAATGTATGGTAATGAGTTATGAAATGATGAAGATGAATGATTGATTGCCCATGATTTATTGTGATTACATGATGATATGCATACATTCATTTTCAAAGGAAATAATAAAAGTAAAGTTTGAAAAAGTAGCAATGAAAGTCTGGAAAAGTGGACTTGAGCTAAACTTACGGCTTAACCCCCTAAACTGTTGAGATCACGGCAACGGAAAGGAAACCAAAAAAGGTTGTGGCGACGGCCACGGTATGAGCTCATTACCCTTTAGGGTGGTCTAAGGCATTGATGCATTCATCCCGTGAGTAATTAAGAAATATGTTGATGACATAAATGAAAGATGATGATCACTAAACAAGTGAATGTTGAGGATGATTAATCATGAAATGCATACAGCTCCTAAATGATTATTGCTTATTAGTGGTTTTACATGATATGCTTATATGTATGCTTGATGAAATACTGAATGAATATTTCTGCTAATGTTCAAGATTAGTTTAAAAGTAACTGCACTTGACTAATCACGTTTGTGAAAGTTTGATAATTGAATCCTTACTGCTCACCTTTTTATAATAAACCCGAAGTGACTGGGACGACAACGATGACACTTTTAGTACAAGTAGGAACTCCTACTGAGAAATCATGTATTTCTCACTCCTATGTTTATTTACCGTTGTCCTTACGAGAGATGCACGTGTCCACCTAAAGCAACGAGGCCGTAGCTGAGGAAGGAGGTAGCACGTGAAGATTTCAAACCGTTCAAGTAGGAGCATTCCGAGCTTTAGTTACATTATAGTTTGTGAGAAACAACTAGTAATAGTAGAACTTATATTGTTATTTGTAATAACTTATCAGTATGATATATGCCCTGTTGTGACTTATGTATTAAGTGATTATATTCCAGCTTTATGTGATAATTGTTCTACACTTAGTCTTTTATTCCGCTTATTTAATTAAGTGCGCAATGTAACTTGATTATTATCTATAAAAGGGCTACGTATTTCACTTCTCGTTCTGTGCTTAAGTTTTCAAAAAATTAATTTATTTAAAAAAAAAACTTCCATTATTTTTCTAAGTTAATTTCAAAAGAAAATTAATACAAGGCATAAGTGACAACTAATAGAATCCAAATGTGAACTTAAGCACAGTGGGGTTCTATTAGGTGTTACATTATGGTATCGAGCAGCTTCATCCTATTTAAGCCTGAGGAATGGACTGACTATGCTTCGCCTATGATATCATGCTATTAATCTTATCTGTATGATGGGATATAGGATTTAGAAATGCATGATCGCCTTGTGATACCGCCATAGTTGCTACCATGCTTAGCTATAGTATTGAGCCCGATCAACTCGATGACTGTTGTTTGGTGTGTCTAGGAACTAATGGCAGCAAACAGACGTACGCATGGGGCACGCGGTGGAGGTAATCGTGATGAACTGGCAAATGCACTCCAGGAGATGGCTAGGGCTATGCAAGCACAAGCAACAATGATGATGGAGCAGATGAATAGGATGTCGAGGAATCAGCTTGGGAACCAAGAACATGGAAAATTCTCGAGAATTCAAGAGGGCTGGACCTCCGTAATTCAAAGGGACAACTAACCCGAAATAGTGACATATGGATTCAAGAGATGGAGAAGGTTTTCTCGGTGGTAGAATGCTCGATGAACAAAAGGTGGCATTCTCTACTTATATGTTTGAAAGGAGAGGCTGCCAGCGTGGTGGAAGGGTGCAAAGGGCTTGCTTGAAAGTGCCGACATACAGACATGTGGGAGGTTTTCTATGCTACATTTCATAAGAAATATTTTCCAGTTCCGGTTAAGAAGGCAAAGGAAGTAGAATTTCTGTTGCTGACACAGGGAAATCGAAGTGTGGCTGAGTACACAGCTAAGTTTGAAGAACTGATCAAACACTCAACTAGCTACCAAAGTAATCCCAACAAGGCTTGGAAATGCATGAAATATGAGAGTGGTTTGAGGCCAGACATTTTGGCATCTGTGGCTCCACTGGAGGTCACTGACTATGCATCTTTAGTCAGCAAAAGCCAAGTGGCTGAGAGTTGCAATCGCCAGCTAGTTGCCCACCGATTTGAAGAGAATAGGAAGAGGTCTGCTCAACAAGGTCACCGAGGGTTCCCACCCCCTTACAGGAAACCCTACCAAGAAGGTGGATTTAAAGGGAAACAACCCCAACACCCTATGATGAATCAACCTAAGACACAAGCTGTTAATCGACCTAGGATGGCTGCTGTCCCTGAACCTATGAGTAGACCCCCTTGTGCCACTTGTGGAAAGATACATGGAGGGGAATGCAGATTTGGTAAGAATGTTTGTTATCGGTGTGGACAGGCAGGACACTATTCTAGAGAGTGCCTAAAGTTCAATCAGTCCTCTACACTCAAGCCTAAGGCACAGGGACGCGTGTTTGCTATCATCACGAGATGCCCTCAATCCGATGATCCGATTCAAGGTAAGTGTATAATTAATGGAAAATCCTTAATTGTATTGTTTGATTCTCGCGCAACACATTCATTCATTTCATATGATTGTGCTAATAAGTTGAGGTTGTATATATCGACTTAAAAATCATCTTAGTTGTCTCTACACCCACTATAAATATCGTTAGAACTGATCAAGCCTGCCTAAATTGTGAATTTGAGGTAGCTGATAGGATTTTTCATCATGATTTAGTTTGTCTACCCTTGTCTAGTTTTGATGTAATCTTGGGCATGGATTGGCTTTCGGCTAACCGTGTGTTACTACATTGTGCAAATAAGTCACTAGTATTTCTTCCCAAACCATCTTTACCCAATCCCTCTAAACTTGATAGAAAGGTACGACTATACCTAAACTCCATTATCATGGGGGATAGTAGGAATGAAGAGCGAGGATATGTTTTCCTGATGACAAGTGAGAGGGAAGTGGAGCAAGCTCTAGAAAAGATCCTTGTAGTAAAGGAATTCTCAGATGTTTTTCCTGATGGCATACCTGAATTTCCTCCAAAAAGGGAGATTCAGTTTTCTATAGATTTGGTACCAGGAACGGGACCCATATCTATAGCTCCTTATAGGATGCCACTGGCCGAGTTAGCAGAATTGAAGAAGCAATTAGAGGAGCTACTAGAGAAGAAATTCATTAGCCCTAGCGCTTCACCATGGGGAGCTCCAGTGCTATTTGTCAAGAAGAAGGATGGGAGCTTGCGGTTATGTGTGGATTATAGGCAGCTAAACCAAGTGACCATAAAGAATAAATACCCTTTGCCTAGAATAAATGACCTCATGGACCAATTAAGAGGAGCCCAAGTGTTTTCCAAGATAGATCTGCGAATGTGGATACCACCAGATTCGAGTGAAGGAGGAGGACATACCAAAGACAGCCTTTAGGACTAGATATGGACATTATGAGTTTAATGTGATGTCGTTTGGGTTAACCAATGCACCGGCAGTGTTTATGGACTACATGAATAGGATATTTAGACCATACTTGGACAAGTTTGTAATAGTGTTCATCGATGACATTCTAGTTTACTCTAGAACTGAAGAAGAGCACGAAGAACACTTACAAGTGGTGTTGGAGGTGTTGAGAAACAAGAAACTTTATGCAAAGTTGTCCAAGTGTGAATTTTGGACGAAGGAAGTTAAGTTCTTAGGTCATGTAGTGTCATATGGGGGAATAGCAGTAGACCCAAGTAAGATAGAAGCGGTGCAACAATGGGAAACCCCTACCACTGTGAAGGAGATTAGGTGTTTTCTAGGGCTAGCCGGTTACTACCGAAGGTTCATTAGAGGTTTTTCCCAAATTGCCTTACCCCTCACCAAGCTAACAAGGAAGAATTCAGCTTTTATATGGAGCCCAGGAATGTGAAGAGAGTTTCCAAGAACTAAAAAGAAGTTGACCACTACCCTGTCCTAATCCTACGACCCAAAAGAAAAATTTGAGGTGTATTGTGATGCCTCGGGAAGAGGACTAGGATGTGTTTTGATGCAAAATAGGAATGTAGTAGCCTATGCCTCTAGACAGCTCAAACCCCATGAAGTTAATTACCCAACCCATGACTTAGAGCTAGCGGCTATTGTCTTTGCCTTAAAAATCTGGAGACATCATCTTTATGGTGTAAGGTTTGAAGTCTTTTCTGACCACAAAAGTCTGAAATACCTCTTCAACCAAAAGGAACTCAATATGAGACAAAGGCGTTGGATGGAGTTTCTCAAGGACTATGACTTTGGGTTGAACTAACACCCAGAAAGGCAAATGTGGTAGCACGCTTTGAGTCGTAAGTCCTTGCATGCCGCTTGGCTCATGGTGAAAGAAAATGAGCAGATAGAAGATTTTAGGAACCTCAACTTAGGATATAGGGGGACTTCAGAACAAATTCGGTTAAGCCAACTAAGTGTAACCCGTAGCTTTAAGGATCAAATAATTCAAGCCCAAAGGGAAGATGAGGATTTCCTTAGAACCTTAACCCTTGTCGAAGCGGGGAAAGTTGGAAAGAGTTTGTCCAGATAAGGAAGGAGTGTGGAGATACCAAGGGAGAATTTGTGTACCTGCAAAAGAAGGATTGAGAGCTAGCATTTTGGAAGAAGCCCACAAGAGTCAATTTAGTGTACACCCGGTATAACCAAGATGTACCATGACCTAAAAAGATGTTCGTGGCCAAAGATGAAAGCAGATATAGCAAATATAGTGCAAAAATGTTTGGTATGCCAAAAAGTGAAGATAGAGCATCAAAAACCCTCCGGAGTGCTACAACCTCTCGAAATCCCCGAATGGAAGTGGGAAGGAATATCCATGGATTTCGTGATGGGATTGCCAAGAACGCCACCTGACATGACTCCATATGGGTAATTGTAGATAGATTGACCAAATCTGCTCACTTTTTACCCATTCGAGCAAATTACCCTTTGGAAAAGTTAGCTCAGCTATACATCCAAGAGATAATAAGGCTCCATGGAGTACCCAAAACCATTGTCTCAGATAGGGATCCAAGGTTCACCTCAAGATTTTGGGGAGCTTTGCAAAAGGCATTTGGTTCAAAGTTGTGTCTAAGCACTGCCTATCACCCTCAGACTGATGGACAATCAGAAAGAACAATTCAAACCCTTGAGGATATGCTAAGAGCATGTGTCTTAGACCATCCAAAAAGTTGGGACAAACAGCTTCCATTGATTGAGTTTGCATATAATAATAGTTACCACACTAGCATTGGGATGGCACCTTATGAGGCTTTGTATGGTAGAAAGTGTCAATCACCACTTTGTTGGTGTGACCCGGGAGAGCAAAGTATTTTGGGCCCTGATTTGGTAGAAGAGACAACCAAACAAATAAGGAAAATTAGGGAAAGAATCCTCACTGCTCAGAGTAGGCAGAAGAGCTATGCTGACAAGAGAAGGAAACCTCTCGAATTTCAAGAAGGAGAACACATATTCTTGCGAATTACTCCTACCACAGGTATAGGTCGTGCAATGAAAGTCAAAAAGCTAAGCCCTAGATTCTTAGGACCCTTCCAAATCCTCAAAAAGGTAGGTCCCTCCGCCTACCAAATTGCATTGCCTCCAAATTTGTCTAACCTACACAATGTTTTTCATGTGTCCCAATTGAGAAAGTATCAGTCAGACCCCAGTCATGTGTTTGAGCCAGAAACTATACAATTAAAAGATGACTTAACTTTTGAATTACCACCGATGAGGATTGTGGATCATGGCATTAAGCAGCTGAGAAACAAATCTGTATCTCTGGTCCGAGTAGCCTAGGGACAAGATGGAATGGAAGAGCACACATGGGAGCTCGAGGAAGATATGCGAAAAGAATTTCCGAACCTATTCACAGGTATCAAATTTTGAGGGCAAAATTTTTAATAAGGAGGGGAGAAATGTAACATCCCCAAATTTATAACTAAGATAAATATTAATTAGCGATAGCAAAACCAAGAGAATCGGGACAAATGTTATGAAACACAACAAATAGTCTACTTAAGTATGTCTAGAGAAAAATGCAAAGAATTACGAAAATGCCATCACTTAGTGGAAATTACGAAAATGCCCTTGCTATGTAAAGGAAATTACCAAACTACCCTTACCTTATTAAATGACAAAGATACCCTTACTCTATGAATGGAATTACAAGAATACCGCTATCATTGTCTAATTACAAAAATATCCACTAACATCTTTGCACAAAACATGGAAACGTGTTTGCACAAAACATGGAAACGTGTTTGCACAAAACATGGAAACGTGTTTGCACAAAACAAGGAGCATTTTCATCCCAAAATTCAGCCAACATGTTTCCATAAATCATGCTCCAAGTGCTTTCCTTCTTCTGTTTTTTTCTCTAATCTTTCCACTATAAATACTCCTCAAACTCTCTTCAATTCAAAAACTCCCTAAGTGTTCTTTCTTTCTTATTCTATCATTCTTCTTATGTTCTTCAAAGACTTCTCTTGATCCTCTAAACTGCATCCAAACACTTCAATCCTAAGTCCAAACTTTCACTAGCCCTCACAAGAGTTACAATCTTTAACTCTAGTGAGAAATATTTTCTTAAGCATTCAAGTTCTAGAGCCAAGATTCAAGGAGGGTCATCCACTCCAAAGACTCTTGTTCAAAGCTTAAGGAAGAAGAGAAGGACCCTTTTTAGACCCTACACAAGAGGTAGGAGCTTCATCTTTAATTGTTCAAGCATTGTTGGCTTCTAACCTTGATAGAATGCCTCAAGTTTGAGTTATTGTCAAAAGTTTTAAATGATTATTTGAAAAATATATTTTTAGAAATATGACATGTTCTATTTTGTTATGAGTACCCTTATGATGTTATCAAACTCAAATATAACTTGAAAAGATTGTATGTGAAACCTGATTTAGTAAAGGTAACTTAAGACATGAAAATGGTAGGTGCTGGAATTTCTAGTTGTTTCTGGCAGCAGGTACTTCGAAAGCTACTGTTCATAAAATATCAAGTATCTCGAAATTAAAATAATTTTAATATAAACTAGACTCATTATAGAACACTCTCCAAAAAGAATCAGCCAAAACGGAGGTTTCTAGCTCAAGATATAAATTTTTAAAGTAGAGCCTAAGACTGAAACTTTAAATCTGACCTTGTAGTAGTAAAATAGGTGTAACTCACTCTAGAAAAATGCAAATGGACTGATTTCAACCTTGTTGGAGAGCTAACACATATAGGAATACACCCATGTATGTTATGTATAAAGCTTTGTACCACGTAAATACAGAATGAGAAATAAATTTCGGGATAGTGTACTGTGAAAGTGCAGTTTGGAAAGGTTCTGGCTAAGGAAAGACTTGGTATTTAAGCATGTCCATTGTGACCCACCTCTCTTTCCTGGGAACCCTCCTATGCATGGTTTACAATGGATTTACACTATTCCAAAGATGTAAATGCTAAAATTTGATGCATGGTTTATAATGGATTTACACTATTCCAAAGATGTAAATGCTAAAATTTGATGAGTTAGGAATTTGGAACTACCTTTACTAAGCTGAGATAACAAGTATACAGAGAATTATAAACTTTCTTCTAAAAGATGTCAAAACTATAAATAAAAGAATCAAGTCTTGTAAAAAGAGAATTTTAAGAATTTAAGTAGAATAATAATCTTCAAGAGTTATACGAAAACCATAATAAGAATATATAAAGAACCTATAATAATATTTTGAAATGCATTAATGTATTAATGGAATTCTAAGAGTACAAAGAACACTAAGAGAAAAAGATAATACTAAGACATCCATTACCTCTTAGGAACACTAGGAACTCAACTTGATAATTTTGGTTGCTTAAAATGAATCATTTATGAAAATGTTTACTATGAGATTTACATGATATTATCCATGTTTCACGAAGTGAATTATAGTAAAGTGAATGTATGGTAATGAGTTATGAAATGATGAAGATGAATGATTGATTGCCCATGATTTATTGTGATTACATGATGATATGCATACATTCATTTTCAAAGGAAATAATAAAAGTAAAGTTTGAAAAAGTAGCAATGAAAGTCTGGAAAAGTGGACTTGAGCTAAACTTACGGCTTAACCCCCTAAACTGTTGAGATCACGGCAACGGAAAGGAAACCAAAAAGGTTGTGGCGACGGCCACGGTATGAGCTCATTACCCTTTAGGGTGGTCTAAGGCATTGATGCATTCATCCCGTGAGTAATTAAGAAATATGTTGATGACATAAATGAAAGATGATGATCACTAAACAAGTGAATGTTGAGGATGATTAATCATGAAATGCATACAGCTCCTAAATGATTATTGCTTATTAGTGGTTTTACATGATATGCTTATATGTATGCTTGATGAAATACTGAATGAATATTTCTGCTAATGTTCAAGATTAGTTTAAAAGTAACTGCACTTCGGCTAATCACGTTTGTGAAAGTTTGATAATTGAATCCTTACTTGTTCACCTTTTTATAATAAACCCGAAGTGACTGGGACGACAACGATGACACTTTTAGTACAAGTAGGAACTCCTACTGAGAAATCATGTATTTCTCACTCCTATGTTTATTTTCCGTTGTCGTTACCAGAGACAGACGTGTCCACCTAAAGCAACGAGGCCGTAGCTGAGGAAGGACGTAGCACGTGAAGATTTCAAACCGTTCAAGTAGGAGCATTCCGAGCTTTAGTTACATTATAGTTTGTGAGAAACAACTAGTAATAGTAGAACTTATATTGTTATTTGTAATAACTTATCAGTATGATATATGCCCTGTTGTGACTTATGTATTAAGTGATTATATTCTAGTTTATGTGATAATTGTTCTACACTTAGTCTTTTATTCCGCTTATTTAATTAAGTGCGCAATGTAACTTGATTATTATCTATAAAAGAGCTATGTATTTCACTTCTCATTACAAGCTTAAGTTTTCAAAAAAATTAATTTATTTAAAGAAAAAAAAAACTTCCATTATTTTTCTAAGTTAATTTCAAAAGAAAATTAATACAAGGCATAAGTGACAACTAATAGAATCCAAATGTGAACTTAAGCACAGTGGGGTTCTATTAGGGTGTTACACAAAGAACCATGGAGATGGCCGAAATATTTGAAAGAAAAAGAGAAGCTAAACAAGTGTTCAAGAGAAACATAAACTCATTCTTAACTAATGTTTAAAAAAGTCAAGCTTTTCTTTCAAAAACTCAAGCTTTAGAGTTTATTCATGTGACCAACATCAACATGAAACCCTCATTATCAAGCTGTCATTTTTCCAATCATCAAGGCACTCATGGCCAAAACTTGAAAGGAAGAAAAAAGAAGTTTCAAATAGTTCCAAGAGAAACCTAACTCATTCTTGGCTAAAACTTGAAAAGATGAAACCTTTCTTAAAAAAAAACTCAAGCTCTAGAGTTTGTTCATGTGAAAAATATCAACATGAAAGTCTCATCATCAAGCTATCATTTTCCAAATCTCCAAGGCACTCATGGCCAAAATACACAAAAAAAAAGGTGAAGTTCCAAGAGATTCAAAAGAAATATAACTCTTACTTGGCTAAAACTTGAAAAGATGAAACCTTTCTTTAAAAACTCAAGCTCTAGAGTTTGTTCATGTGACAAATATCAACATGAAGCTCTCATAATCAAGCCATCATTTTGTTGGCCTTGAGGTCGAAACCAAAAGAAAAGAACAAAGAGAAGAAAACATCAACCCATCATCAAGGAAACTTATTCCAACCAAGCCTTTCCAACAAGATCAAGACATAAAAAGTAAAGAAAACATTTTTTAAACAAGTTCCCTACCAAGTGTTGATGCTCTAGAGATGAAGGAAAGGTCGGTTCTTGGAGAGGAATGAAAAGAAATTTCCTTGAATCCTCAGAGGTGGATTCGGCCAAGAGGAGGAAAGGAGAAAGGAGATGTGTTTGCTTTGGTTTGAACTTGGAGAAGTGTTTAGATGAGAAGGGAGATGAAGATTGCAGGTGGAGGAGTGGTGGTCTTGGCTTGAACAAAGAGAGAAAGGTGGAGCTTTTGAGAGAACTCTTGAAGCACAAAACTTTGCAAGTGTTGTAAAGTGTCCAAATGTTCATCAAGGCAAGCTATATATAGACAAATGAATCAAGGATGAGTAGAGGGGGAGGGCTGGCCGAATTCTCTTCACAAGGAGGAGAGAAGAAAAATCTCCTTGAGTTGTCATTCATAAGGTGATTGAAAGCTTACAAGGCATAGTCATAGGGTGGCTTGGAAAAGAAAACTTGATTGACACCATAAAGTATTATTCTTTTGAATTCTTGGGGGGAAAGTGGCGCCACTTTTTGGGCAGCCATGGGGAGGGAAAAATCTCTTCCATTCATGGTTTAGAAGTGTGTTTAAGTGTAACATTAATTAGGCTTAGGATTAGGAGTTGCTAAGTGTAACGCCCCGATTTTTCTATTAGAGTGAAAATGACCAAAATGCCCCTGAGGTCATTTTCAGCCCGGAATTCGAGGAAAGCTGGTTCGGCAGTACTCGAAGGGCAAACTCAATGTTGGAAGGGGATTAGATAACTTGTGTACCTTCTCGGGATCGAAAATCTCATTTTTCGAGTTTTCGGGTCAAAATGACCAAAACGCCCCTGCGGTGTTTTACCCGTTTGCAAGTACCGGATGAACCCGAAACTTCTCCATATGGTTTTAAAATCCGTTTTTATGTATTCTATGACCTCAGTTTTAATTTTAGAAGTCCTGGGCAAAATTAGTATAAAATTACGGTTTTGCCCCTAGTTTCGTGTTTTTACGCTTAATCGCGTGATTAAGCAAACCTAAGCAATATTAGGCTCTAATCGAAGGTTAATTAATTTCCTTAATTAATCTTGAGTCAAAATAATTTATTAAAGTTGATTAGAACCAAAAAGTGCTTAATTACAACCTAAAATCATATTTTAATTTCAAGACACCTAGTCATAGAATCTTGAATAGTGTTTTCTCTTTTCAATTCCTTAAATCATGGAATTGTGTTACACATTGTTTATTCACAAATGAGTTTTAAATACTTTAATGATATATGAGCACTCCTAAACTTGTCATAAACTCTCTAAATCACATTCTTAGTTACCTAAACTTAAGCTTAATCATTCCTAACCTTGTACCTAAGCTAATACACATCTAAACCTACCATTAACACACAATTAAATGGTCAAAACTCACCCCCACTCTGCTGCCCAGACCTGGCCATGAGCTTCCCTCCCCATTATGCATCACATGTTCAATTTTTCAACACTCCAAGGCCATACCTCAAGTCACATGCACTATACCTTGTCATAACTTTCAATCAAGCTTGATTTTCTAAGTAAATAACTAATTAAAATAGCTCATTTTCTCCATTTATTTGTGGCTGGAAAAGTTCCAGCCATGCATTGTTTCTAGAAGCCTAATTTCATAAAAATTTGATAGGAAATTAACTCACATCAAGCCATACTTTGTAGCATAGCTTCCATACTTCAAACCATGCTTCTATGACACAATCAAGGAGATATTTTCCTCTCCCTTTTCCCTCCATTTGGTACGGTCATTCCCTCCCCTTGGTGAGCTCCATGGCTTTGTTTTTCTATAAATAGGATGCTTGTGATAGCCTTGTTGCACCTTGAAGCATTTGCTAAGTTTAGAGTTTTAGAGTTGTCTTGCTAGTTCTTTCTTTTTCTCTCAAGTTTCAAGAGAGTTCTTCCTTTCTTTTCATCTTCATCTTATTCATCTCTTCATCTCATCATCATCTCTTAACCATCAAACACCACCCCAAAGCCTTGAACCATCATCAAACCTCTCAAACACCACACCTCAAACACAACTTCACCCAAAACACATTTCCTTTCTTTTCCTTCCTCTTTGGCCGAATCATCACCACCATCCTAGGAGGTGTTGCTCATCTCATTTCCATCTTCAAGTCCAAGCTTTTACTTTCATCACAAGGTAGGGATTTGTTTTCAAACTTTGTTTTGCTCAAAAAAGTGTTTTTCTCTAGTTTCCTCTTGGATTCTTTTTGAACTTTCCTTTGTTCTTCCTTTTCTTTTCATTTCGGCCTCTAGGCCCTATTATGAGCATGATAGCTTGATGATGAGAGTTTCTAGATGATGACATTGTGTTCATCTCAAAGAAACCTCTAAAGCTTGAGTTTTCCTTTCCTTATGACTTCATCTATATGATATCTAACTCACATGGTTTTCCAACTTAAGTAAATTAATCTAAGGATTTCTAAAAGCCCAAGCCTACCCTTGTCAACCTTAAAGTTGGCCGGCACGTTCTAGAGATTTTTCTCTAGATAGAGGTTTTGGGTATTTAATAAAGAACTTGGCTTAGTTTCACTTTCTTGTTCTTTTGTAAGGTTTTCGGTTTTGGTATTTTGATCCTTGAGATTTTGTTTGGTTTTGTTTAGAAAGTTTGTTTTCTTTGATCCTTGAGATTCTTTGTTTTCTTGTTTAGAGATTTTTCTCTAGATAGGGGTTTTGGGTATTTAATAAAGAACTTGACGTAGTTTCACTTTCTTTCTCTTTTGTATGACTTTCGGTTTTTGTGTGGTGATCTTTGAGATATTGTATTGGGTTGTTATCTTGTTAAAGTCTTGAATGAGCTCTAGTTAATCATAAAATGAACCTTGCATCATGTTTACTTTATGCTTTGCATATCATGTTTACTTCCTTGCTATCACTAAATACCAAAATAATGAATGAACTTGCATTATCATGTTTATATTTCAAGCTATGCATTATCATGTTTATATTTCAAGTTCTCACTTAATACCAAGATAATAATGAGTTGCATTCATATTTACTTTGTGCTATCACTTTACTTTCTAATGGAACCTAAAATAAGTGCATAAGCATATTTATTTTTATGTCATCACCTAAATGAACCTAGAGCTCAAAGACTTGCCCATTGTTGTCTCAACAAAGGTCTAACAATATGTATTTTCCTTGGTTCATATTTCGGCCCCAAGAGGTCTTGAAGTTTCTAAGTATTTGAGACTATGTTTTATAATTTTTCCAAGCTTACATGAGTTTAAGGAATGCATAGAACTAAGTTTTATGAATTTAGGACCTCTTGAGATAAAGATAAATTAGTCACTGCCCTCTTAAATACTCTTATGATTTTAGATGTTAAAATTGTTTATAAATAAGTTTCGAAAGTTTAAAAAGAGTTCCAAGAGAAACTAGTATTTTATGAGCTTTAGAAATTATGTTTTATACCTTTTATGGAGAAGTATATTTTCGGTTCTTCCTTGCTCTTTACTGCCACTATATGTGCTGTTTTAATGATGATAATGTGCCTATGTTTGAGTAAAAATAATGTTAAGACTCATATGGAAAAGATAGGATAAGTTAGGAACTAGAAAAGAATTAATTTGAGAGTTCTAGATCCTTTAATTATGTAATTTTTTGGATTCTGTCCAGCAAGGTTTAGATTTAATAATCATGGTTTTAAATCAGTTTAAATGAGTAGAAATGACTCATAATTGGTTTAGGACTTAATCTTGAAGTCTTAGGAGCAAACTAAACTTAGAAAGGGTCATTGTTGTGACTTCTAGGTACCCGTAAAGTTAGGATTTCAAATTCTGCATACTTGAGGTTTAGAGATGTTCTTGACCATAGTGTGAGGTGAGAAATACTTAGTTATAACCTTATAGGTTCCCAAGAGACTAGGTTTTGATGATCAATAACTTAGAATGTGAGTTAAAGACTTTAAGGGTCTAAACCGTAATTTCTAGAACCCCTTAATCACACAAATATAAAGCTGTCTAAATCTGCATAGTGCTGTTTGGATAGGTCCTTGAGCATAAAAATTAGTAAAACTTATTAGTTGTGAACCTATAGGTGTGTGAGAGGTTAAAAATAATACTAGAACAATTAGTTTACAAGTTTAAGACTCAAAAGAACCAAAGCATAACATACTATAGGTTTATAACATAATAAGCTTGGGAGTTTGTATGAATGATTGTCTAAGGTGTGATTATGTGATAATGTATATGCTATAGTTTTATGTATACACTATGAAGAAGTTTCATGTGATGATGTATATGCTATGAAAAAGATTTATGTAATGAATAATGATGTATCTATGAATTAACACTTTATGAGAACTTAAATGTGACACAACACTGAGACGCCTTCTTGGGTGACACCGGTTTAGCCGAGCACCCCCAAGAAAACAAATCCGTGAGGGTATTGACATAGAGCTTGCCAAAGCGGACAATACTACGATGCACTAGTTGCTAGTAGAGCGTTTCAAAGAGGAAATGACCCTAAGAGAGGTGATCCTTAATTGCTCCCTAGCCCGCACTATTAAGTCGGGATTATGTATATGTTACGCTTATCATAGGATAAGTAAGAACTAGTGACGACTAGTTAAGGTATGAGCTCATAACCTAGAGATGTTTTAGGGTGGCCCCATGAGATGAAAGTTAAAGTTTACAATGTCACATATATCATACCTATGCCAATGTTACAATGTTTCTTAGTTATTCTATTGTTTGGTTTACCTTTATGATGCATTCATATCATTAGTATATTTCATGCTTAGTTATAAGACGCATTGTAAAATATGATGGACCTTGGATAAATAAATATTTTAGAAAACTAACTTAAAAGAAGTTTATATGCATGCACGCCTTTTTTTAGAAATAAAACCCAAGGTTCCTGAGGATGTGACGATGTCACCTAGGTAGGGATAACCCTACTGAGAATTCTTTTAGAAAGATTCTCATTCCCTCTCTCTTTTCCTCCGTCATATCTTCAGATGGCGACATTCGTACTCTTCATCGACACCCCGGTATGGGAGCTGCACCATGACCCGGCACTCGGGTCATACCATTTTGAGGGTCGCTGCACAGTTAGAGTGTTCATGTTTATGGGACGACCCTTCGCGCATCCAGTCCCGAGTTACCGTTTTACCCCGACTGCTCCTTACCGTCATAACGGGATTTTTGAGCGAGCTAGACCACGTGATAAGCAGATTCTCCGCATGCAGTCTGAGGGATCAGCGGTACGCGACTACCCAGAGTATGTGCCTCGTACCCAATACTCGGAGACGGACCCATCCGAGGACCCGCCATCACACATGTACAGTTGGAGTTCCAGTCCCGCTCCCCCACCGATGAGGGCTGGGAGTGAGGAGACGGTGGTCCAGCCGAGGTTGGCTCGTCGTCCATCTATGCGCCCTCGCCGCGGTGGACACGCCCCGATGATGCGCTCGACCACTCCCGCCGAGATTCGTCAGTGGATCGACTCGACCCCACAGTACTCGGACCAACAGGAATAAGCATAGGAGGGGTAGCAGTTAGTGCACACACGCCACATAGTTGAGGACAAACCTTCTTTTGTATATAAGGTTGTCTACTCTAGGTGCACATGGGTATGGGGGTTGTTTCTCTTGTATTTGCTTTTTATGATTTCCGTGTATTTGTTCTTCAGTTGTATTCTGTTCCCTGATGTATCAAATAGTCCTGCCCTTTGGGTAGGCTCATTATATATATATATATATATATATATATATATATATATCTATGTTCAGTTGATGTTCCCATGATATGATGTGTTTCTTTATGCTTGCTTATATGTTTCGTTATGCTTCCTTTTAAAGATTCGTGCGTGGCTCTCACTTTGATTTTAATTCAAAAAAAAAAAATTTTACCCATATTTTCGCTAAGTATTTTCTAAGTAAAAGATGAGACCAAGAGGTAATATTCTAAAGATTAACCTAAGTACATACTAGTAGTCTTGGGTTAAGATTTAGGGTGTTACACTAAGTAAGTGTTTTTAGGTGAACAAATTTGGTAATTAGGCCATGATTAACTTAGATTTAGGAGAAATATTGTTGGATTGATGGGGTCAACTTTTTGTGACAAGAGTTTCTAGGGAAAGGCAAACTTTTCTTGGTTTGAGAAAAAGGTAAATAGTGAAATCACTATTAATGGATTCTCCTTTTTGAAAAAAAGGTGCTAGAAATAGGTTTTAAACAATTTTAGATTCAAATCATCCTCAAATAATTATTCTTGCTCTAAATTAATTATAGAAATTAATTATCCTTTTATTAAAACCTATTGTTGCTTAGGTTTTATTTTAAAACGTAATTAGGCCCTTAATGCACTTAGGCAGGGGCAAAGTCGTAATTTTTCTCAAAAACTACCCGAGACCACCGGGACTTAAATAAACATAGGTCATGCCTTGAAAACATTGTTTTGGGCCTTCGGGCCAAGTCCGAGTTTAAACGGAACTTAAAACTGCCCTAAATCTGTTATAGGGGTGTTTTGGTCATTTATGCACAAAAACCCCAGAAATGAGATTTTTCTGCTCTAATAAGCATTCATATACATACAGTCCCCTTCATATATCATATAAACCCTATGAGGATGGCCGAAGTCGGCCGTTCTCGTGTTTCAGGCAAAAATGACCTCAGGAGCATTTTGGTCATTTAAAAGTTTAGTGAAAATCGGGGCGTTACAAGAAGCGGTAGCTATGTACAGGGTGCGTAAAAGGGTGTCCCATAAACATGAATACTCTCAACGTGCAGCGCCCCTCAAAATGATATGACTGGTGCTCTGGGTCATAGTGGACCTCCCACACGGGGGTATCGATGAACAGAATAAATGTCGCCATTGTGATATGAAGATGTGACGGGAAAGAAAGAAAGAAAGAAAGGGAGTGAGAATCTTGCTAAAGCATCTCAACAAGGAACCTCCTATCTAAGGAGACATCGTCAACATCCTCAGGAACTTTGGGTTTATTATAAAAAGGGTGAATATGCATATAAAGTTCGTTATTAGGTTTATAAACATAATTATCCAAGGTTCATTCTTTTAGAATGAATCTTAATGTTATGAATGCAACATATCAAAGCATGAATGCATGATGATACATTATACAAGCAACTCATTAAAACATATCATCAAGAAACATATATGTGGCATAAAGTGGCATATAAACTTTCAAGTTAAACTTTTCTCTTTTCTCAACTTTGTGACTTAAGAACTTCATAGTCTAGCATCATGGGGCCACCCTAAAACAGCATCTAGGTTATGAGCTCATACCTCAACTAGTCATCACTAGCTCTTACTTATCCTATGATAAGCGTAAACATAATAATCCCGACTACTAGAGTACGGTCTAGGGGGCTTAAGGATCACCTATCATAACCTTTAATTCGGGGAGTCCATAGGAATATTTCCTTTTTTGAAATGTTCTATGTAACGCCCCGATTTTTCTCTACTGCGCCAAATGACCAAAATACCCCTAGGTCATTTTGGATAAAAATTTAAGGCCGGATAGCTTGGGCCATCCTCGACATCATGTTTTAATTATAGGATCAGGATTATATGAGATTTGATGAGTGGTTTGAGCAAGAACCGCAAATCCCCGATTTTTCCGTGTACAAATGACCAAAATGCCCCTGAGGTCATTTTCACACGGAAATCGAAGACGGTCATTCTCGGCCATCCCAAGGGGGTTAGTTTGATGATTGAAGGGGATAAAATGTGTTATGAATTATGATAGAGGTGAAAATTTCAATTTCTGAACTTTCATGCGCTAAATGACCAAAATGCCCTCATGATTTGGCACGAATTTAGTGCCGATTGAACCCTACCATTACCCAAAAGTTAGAAATGTTAATATTGATGGATGTTTGATATTCGAAAAGGTTCGTAGTCTCAGGTAAATTTTATGTGAAATTACCATTTTACCCCTAATTGGTGCTACTTAAGCGTAATTGGGTAAATAAGGATACATGGGCACTATTAGGCTTTAATTAAATATAATTAAATTTTATTTACTTATTATGGGTCAGATTATTTATTTTAAATTATTTAAGGTCTGAAATTTATTTTGAAATTAAATTTCCATTTCAAATTTTATGATTCACTAGATTACAAAAAAACCTAATAAACTAAGAGTTAGTGGATTTTCTCTACTTCCTTAATTTAGGGAACTATGTTAGTGCTTGTTTTTCAAATGGGATTTTTGTCAAACAAAGTTGTATGACCACTCCAAAAAAGTTGTCTTGAGTGCCTAAACCACTACAAACAACTTCCAACAAATAGAATTCTTTTCCTAAATTAATTCCCTAATTTATGCTAACTAAAATTCTAATTCTTCCACTCAAAATAAAATAAAATTTTCCTCCCCATTGCTCAAGGAGGCTACGGTTGCCTCATGGTCATTGTCCCCATTATTTTCAAATTTAGTACACCAATACACACACAAAACACTCATTCTTACTATCTATTGTTTTTGGTAAACCTAATTGTCCAAAAAAAAGTAGTCATATTCTCTCTAACCTAAACACTTCATCTTCTTCCTCTCCTCCACCTCCAAGAGCCACCATCTTCAACCTCCACCCAAGCTCTCCACCTCTAATCAACATATCTCCACCATAGATCAACTCCTAAACACTTAATCTTTCCATCTCCAAAACACAAGAACACAAGAAAAATCCTCCTACTACCTTAACTCCTCTTGGCCGAAATCATCTTGCCCATCAAGAGAAGATTTTTCTTCTCTTTGTTTCATACAAGATCAAGCTTTCACTCTTGCAAACAAGAAACAAACGTGGTAGGGATTTTGTTTTGATGTTTCATTCCTTTTCTTGGTTCATTTTCGATTTATGGTTGGTTGAATGAATAAATTTTACTCCTCTCTTCTTCATCTATTTTCGGTTTTGGAACCTTCATATGAGTTCCCTTCATTTTTGGTTTTGGATGTCAATGGGAAGTTGAAACCGTGGCTTGATGATGAGGGTTTTGATGATGGTTTTGACACCATCAAGTATTTAACCTCTAAGAGCTCAAGGTTTAGTATTTTTCGGTTTTACAAAGGCCATGAGAAATAAAATGTTTTGATGGTTTAGTTTTGGTTATCTATTCTTGGTTGTTCACAACCAAAGTTCAATGATGATGGTTCTTGATGGTAGTTGTGAAAACTACTATATTTTGAACCTCTAGAGCTTGAGTTTCGGTTTTGACCCCAAGATAACATATTAGTGTATTTAGTATGCTTTTTCGGTCTCTTTATGATTTTACTTGAGCTTGATGGTGAGTCCAAAGAAATGAGGTTCTTGGAACTATGAACAATAGGACTCTAAAGCTCACCATGTTTAAGATTGGTTGAGGACAAGAATCTAATCTTGAAAAGTTTAGAGCTTTAATGATTAAGATGTAAAAATGGATTTGCATACATGTTTACTTTCAAGTTACCACTTTAATCTTAAGAGATAATAATGAAACCCTTGCATGGCATGTTTATTTTGAGCCATCACCATAAACCTTGAAGATAATAATGGGTTTGCATAGCATATTTATTTTTCAAGCTATCATTCTAACTCCTAAAGACAAAAGTGGACTTGCATAGCATATTTATTTTCAAGTCATCACCTAAGACACTAAAGCTCAAAACTTGTCCTTGGATCTTAAATGTAAATTTGAACATGGCCACACATTTGTGTATATATATATACATACGGCTATGACACTATGAGGGATCTTTAAATGGGTTTACTTGATTTTAAGTTGAGATAGTTATTGAAAATTATACAAGTTGTGTTTTTAAAGTTTTCTTTTCGCAAGTTTTGGGACTCAAGTGTAACAAGAATGGTGTTTTATGAACAAGGGAGCTACTAATGTGATTTGAGATGTTTAGTTTCTGTTTTAGCAAATTTATGTGAGTATTCAAGAGATAAAAATATTTTTTGGCATTTCCTATGACTCCAACAAAGCGAAGAGGAAAACTAGTAGCTAGAAGCTATCAAAAGTATAATTTTGGAATGATTTCGGAACTAAATTTTTCGGTCACTGTTTCTAACTCATAAATTCTGTATGATTCTGTTTGGAGGTGTTTTTAATTGGTAGAAAATGTTGTTACTTATTGCAAAAATTATTTTTAACATCCTAGGGTAAGCTAGTAATGGAAACGAGTAAATTATGCAACTCTCTAATGCTTTTATGAAATGAAAACATAGCTACTGCCTAGATGATGCAAACACTGTTAAGAGATGTTTAGGATGAGATAAATGTGAGGAAATCATTAGTAGTTGATGCAGAAATTATTTTAGGTATTTTGGAAAGACTAGAAATCTAGAAAGAACCGAAAAATGTAGCTTTGAGACCCGTAGAGTTTGATAAAATATGGCTACTGCATTGAGATCAATTATTTGGAAAATATTCTGTTTGGAAGTGGAATTAGATGTGAAAAATCCTATAGGAGGCAGTGAGAATTAATGTTAGCACTATAGGAGAAATCGGAAACTAGAAAGGGCCAAAGACGTAAATTCTAGAACCCCAAAAACGTATATTTTATGGTTCTTGTCCAAACTATCCAGCATCATTTAGAAATGTTTTTGAAGTTGAAAATAGATGGAAATCATTGAGTATGACCTTTGAGATGCCTAAGAGAATAGTTACGGTAATTAGGTTACGTCGAGCCTAAGTTTTAAGCCCCAGTAAGACAAAGGGGTAATTGCCGAGAACTTGGAATTGAATTTCATAATTGGTGATTCATGATGATTGGTTGTTCACTGCCCATATACATGTCTATGCATATTTTATAATGAACATAGCATGTACATTAGCTGAGTCCGCCTTGATTCCGGCATATTGGGTAGGAGCATATTTATCATCCCGCAAAGTGTTGATGACATGTGTTATATGATTATATGAATGTGAAGCATGAATATGTGTTTATGAATGAGGTTGTGAACTCGACTTATATGACTCATTTGTGGTATGCTATGATCATAATGGGTTGAGATGCATGATTTATATGACATTGGTGAGCATGAAATGTTAAGTGAAATATCATGATGATATCCGAAATGGAATGCTCATATTGTATCTGGATGATATTTGAGGTTGTACATTCATGCTGCATTCTTGCATAGCATACCGAGACGCATTTCTCCTGCTTCAGTAGGGAGATAACAAAACCGTGAGGGTATGGTAGATGCAGCCTGCCAAAGCGGACAAATTTACTATGCACCGGGTGTAAGTAAATGCGTTTCGAAGAAGGAGATAATCCTAACCGCACTCTGGGAGTCGGAATATGATAGGTGATCCTTAAGCCCCCTAACCCGCACTGGGAGTCGAGATTTATTTATACTTATCTGGGATAAGTTGGAAACTAGTGACGACTAGTTAGGTATGAGCTCATAACCTAGAACTCTCATAGGAGAGAGTATTAGGGTGGCCGCATAGAAAAGTATATGAAAGAGGAAAGTTCATGCAAATCATCATGTGCATCAAGGAAATCATCACGTGCATCTTGCAAATTATCAAGCATACTTTATAATCATGATATGCATTTCTTGTGATTGACTTAGTATAATTCTCTATGATGTACTTGCATGTGGCATTGACATGCATTCCATGAATTGGTATGATGCATTCATGACATTGATTCATGCTAAAAGACACGGACCTTGGATAATGACTTTTCGAACTTAATAAGGAAACTTTTCTTGTGCCCACTATTTTCATAATGAAAACCCAAGGTGCCTGAGGACGTAGATGATGACATATTGTTAGGAGGTGAAAACCCTACTGAGATTCTTTTATAAGTTTCTCACTCCCTCTTTCTTGCATTCTTTCCACTACGTCTTGAGGCCGATGGCGGCGTTCGTGATCTTCGTTGATGCTCCCACCTGGGAAATGCACTTTGACGCCACTCACCAGACTTATCATTTCGTGGGTCGTTGTGCTGTTCGATTGTTCGTGTTCTTAGCACGTCCTTTTACACACCCGCTACTAGTTATAGATTTTCTCCTGCCACTCCATTTCTTGATGAGTGATCTTCGAGCATGCCCGTCCGCGAGGAGAGCAAATTCAGCACACATCCCATCGCTTCGCCTGCTCATGGGTATCCCGAGCACGTTCCTCATTCTCCTAGTTCGCCTGAGCCTGAGATGCACCCCTCGGAGTCACCATCCCAACACTCCTCTGGCGGTTCCGCCGCTTTTCCCATGGAGCTTGGAGATGACGGTGAAGGAGCAACTTGTCGAGGTCCATCGAGGGGAGCTACCTCGGTTTATCGTGGGGTTCGTCCTCGTCGAGGTGCCCATGTTCGCCCATCCTACGGTCTCATTAATGCTTTGAGGAGCCGACCCGTTTCATTGGCCGCACTTCCCCTTCTCCATAGAGACATTTTGATAGCCGAGGATGATTAGTGATCGCAGTGCCCTAGCACACTTAGTGGATAGCTTCCTTCGTTTTCTCCCTATCTTGAGGTTATCCCACCTATGTGCACCCCAGTAGACTTAGTAGTGAAGAGTGGTCCTTAGTCTATTTAAATTTCCGCACTACTTTATGCACTTTGTTTCTTTTCTGTTTTGTGGATTAATGTATCATCCTAATCATAAGGATGAAGATATCATTATTCATTACTACGTGTTTGGTGTGTAAGGATGTTGTTATTACATGAATTCATGGCGATTATCTATGAATGTGATACTATGGGTTTAAATATCATATGCTTGCTCGCGATGTATAGGACGCTGTTCATTTTCGGTATACGAGGCTCACTATTTTGTTTAAGATTCAAAAAAAAAATTTAGCCGTATTTTTGCTAAGTATTTTTACAAATGCAAGGTTAAGAACTAGAACAAAAGAGTAATGACTAATAATTAACTCAAAATGCGACCTAGGCGTGTTGGGTTAAATATTAGGGTGTTACATTTTGGTATCGAGGCGATTCGATTCTCATGGAGCCTCGAGGATTGGGTGACTATGCTTCTTAAGCATAATGCGTTAGTTTTGTCATGTGTAGTTGCTTTATTGATAGGATAAGCTATAGGGTAGAGAGACATGACAGCTGTTTGTGGAAATGTACCATGATAACTAGCTCACTTTACATAGAGTATTGAGCCTGATCAACTCAGTGTTTGTTGTTCTGTGTGTTCAGGAACAATGGTACGACCACGACATAGGACTCCAGGCGGAGGCGAACAGGGTAATGAGACTGCTGAAGCTCTTAGGGAAATGGCTAGGGCTATGCAGATGATGTTCGAACGGATGGATCAACGGGGAGATGCTGGACGCGGCCCCTGTACTGCTGAAGGTCTTGAGCATGCCCGCTTTGGGGAATTCCGCAAGGCTAATCCACCATCATTTCGAGGGACCATGAACCCAAACCATGCAGAAGAATGGATTAAAAGCATGGAGAAGATCTTTTCTGTGATCACTTGCACCGAGGAACAAAAGGTAACTTTTGCTGCCTACATGTTAGAGGCGGATGCTGAGTTCTGGTGGAATGGTACCCGAAGATTGCTAGAAGCATCTGACACTGCGATGAATTGGGAATTATTCAAGGCCTACTTTTACGAGAAGTATTTTCCTGAATCTGTGAGGAATGCCAAGGATATAGAATTCATGCAGCTAACCCAAGGAGGCATGAGTGTTGCCCAGTATACTGCAAAGTTCGAAGAGCTAATCAAGTTCTCAAGGGTTTTTCAAGGGAACCCTGATGAAGTTTGGAAATGTGTCAAATATGAAGCAGGATTAAAGGCAGAGATCAATATCGCTGTTGCACACATGGAAATTAGGGAATTCCCTATACTGGTCAACAAATGTCGTATTATCGAGGAGGGGCATAAGAAGTTGAATGTATCAAGGGCTGAGAATTTCAGTAAGAAGATGGCACCTCAAGCTCCGAGGTTCAAGCCGCAATCCAAACCATCGCTCAGGCCACACCCTAGGCATGATTCAGCCCCAAGGCCCTAGGAATGATTTTCATCATGGAGGGTCTAGTGGTTCCAAGGGCAAGGCGCCACAAAGAACCCCAGCTGCACCCCCTAGGCCTGCACCTGTTGCTCTATGCCCCAAGTGTGGGAAGCCGCACGGAGATCGTCCTTGCTTGATGGGTCAAGGAGTTTGCTTCAAATGTGGGAAACCTGGTCATTTTGCTAGAGAATGCACCGAGAGGAACCCGAGGGCCCCTAACCCCAGGCCGCAACACCAAGGGAGGGTCTTTACCCTCAATGCAAAAGATTCGACAAAATCCAGAAGCCTCATAGAAGGTAAGTGTGAAATGAATGGTAGGACCTTAATTGTACTATTTGATTCTGGCGCAACCCACTCCTTCATATCACATGATAGTGTCAACTCCTTGCATTTACATGTGTCGAACTTCCCTTTGATCTTACTTGTTTCTACACCTCTTTGGTAAACCTGTTAGGACTTGTAGATGTTGCTTAAGTTGTCGTTTCATTGTAAAAGGTAGACCTTTTGTTCAAGATCTAGTTTGTTTACCTATGCATGATTTAGACATGATCCTCGGCATGGATTGGCTTTATGCTAACCGTGTATTGTTGAACTGCTATACCAGGTCTGTCATCTTCCTCCCTATCCCTAGTGTGTCTAGTGCATCTTTAAAACTTTATTTGAATGCTGTAGAGGTTAACTGTTATGGGGATGAGAGTAAGGGGTACGTTCTCCTAGCCGCGAACGATGTGGACTTTGAGCAAGATATTGATGATGTGCCCGTAGTAAGAGAATACCCTGAAGTATTTCCGGATGAGATACCTGAGTTCCCTCCAGTTAGGGAGGTAGAGTTTTCGATTGAGTTAGTGCCAGGAACAGGACCCATATCCATTGCACCCTACAGGATGTCGCCCCTAGAATTAACCGAATTAAAGACTCAATTAGAGGAGCTTTTGGAAAAGAGGTTTGTAAGGCCTAGTGCATCACCATGGGGAGCCCCTGTCCTATTCGTCAAAAAGAAAGATGGAAGCATGAGGCTTTGCATAGACTATAGGCAGTTGAACCGAGTGACCGTGAAGAACAAGTACCCTCTACCTAGGATTGATGACTTGATGGATCAACTAAGGGGAGCAGTAGTGTTCTCAAAGATTGACCTAAGATCGGGATATCACCAAATTAAGGGAAGACCTAACTTTCAATTTGCCGCCCATAAGAATCTTGGACAAGGGAGTCAAGCAATTGAGAAGTAAAACCGTACCCTTGGTCAAGGTAGCATGGGGACAGGGAAAAGAGGAGGAGTGCACATGGGAGCTAGAATCAGAGATGAGGTCGCAATATCCGGAATTATTCACAGGTAACAAATTTCGAGGGCGAAATTTTTCTTAGGAGGGGGGAAATGTAACGCCCCGATTTTTCTCTACTGCGCCAAATGACCAAAATACCCCTAGGTCATTTTGGATAAAAATTTAAGGCCGGATAGCTTGGGCCATCCTCGACATCATGTTTTAATTATAGGATCAGGATTATATGAGATTTGATGAGTGGTTTGAGCAAGAACCGCAAATCCCCGATTTTTCCGTGTACAAATGACCAAAATGCCCCTGAGGTCATTTTCACACGGAAATCGAAGACGGTCATTCTCGGCCATCCCAAAGGGGTTAGTTTGATGATTGAAGGGGATAAAATGTGTTATGAATTATGATAGAGGTGAAAATTTCAATTTCTGAACTTTCATGCGCTAAATGACCAAAATGCCCTCATGGCGATTTGGCACTAATTTAGTGCCGATTGAACCCTGACCATTACCCAAAAGTTAGAAATGTTAATATTGATGGATGTTTGATATTCGGAAAAGGTTCGGGTAGTCTCAGGTAAATTTTATGTGAAATTACCATTTTACCCCTAATTGGTGCTACTTAAGCGTAATTGGGTAAATAAGGATACATGGGCACTATTAGGCTTTAATTAAATATAATTAAATTTTATTTACTTATTATGGGTCAGATTATTTATTTTAAATTATTTAAGGTCTGAAATTTATTTTGAAATTAAATTTCCATTTCAAATTTTATGATTCACTAGATTACAAAAAACCTAATAAACTAAGAGTTAGTGGATTTTCTCTACTTTCTTTATTTACGGAACTATGTTAGTGCTTGTTTTTCAAATGGGATTTTTGTCAAACAAAGTTGTATGACCACTCCAAATAAGTTGTCTTGAGTGCCTAAACCACTACAAACAACTTCCAACAAAAAGAATTCTTTTCCTAAATTAATTCCCTAATTTATGCTAACTAAAATTCTAATTCTTCCACTCAAAATAAAATAAAATTTTCCTCCCCATTGCTCAAGGAGGCTACGGTTGCCTCATGGTCATTGTCCCCATTATTTTCAAATTTAGTACACCAATACACACACAAAACACTCATTCTTACTATCTATTGTTTTTGGTAAACCTAATTGTCCAAAAAAAGTAGTCATATTCTCTCTAACCTAAACACTTCATCTTCTTCCTCTCCTCCACCTCCAAGAGCCACCATCTTCAACCTCCACCCAAGCTCTCCACCTCTAATCAACATATCTCCACCATAGATCAACTCCTAAACACTTAATCTTTCCATCTCCAAAACACAAGAACACAAGAAAAATCCTCCTACTACCTTAACTCCTCTTGGCCGAAATCATCTTGCCCATCAAGAGAAGATTTTTCTTCTCTTTGTTTCATACAAGATCAAGCTTTCACTCTTGCAAACAAGAAACAAACGTGGTAGGGATTTTGTTTTGATGTTTCATTCCTTTTCTTGGTTCATTTTCGGATTTATGGTTGGTTGAATGAATAAATTTTTACTCCTCTCTTCTTCATCTATTTTCGGTTTTGGAACCTTCATATGAGTTCCCTTCATTTTTGGTTTTTGGATGTCAATGGGAAGTTGAAACCGTGGCTTGATGATGAGGGTTTTGATGATGGTTTTGACACCATCAAGTATTTAACCTCTAAGAGCTCAAGGTTTAGTATTTTTCGGTTTTACAAAGGCCATGAGAAATAAAATGTTTTGATGGTTTAGTTTTGGTTATCTATTCTTGGTTGTTCACAACCAAAGTTCAATGATGATGGTTCTTGATGGTAGTTGTGAAAACTACTATATTTTGAACCTCTAGAGCTTGAGTTTCGGTTTTGACCCCAAGATAACATATTAGTGTATTTAGTATGCTTTTTCGGTCTCTTTATGATTTTACTTGAGCTTGATGGTGAGTCCAAAGAAATGAGGTTCTTGGAACTATGAACAATAGGACTCTAAAGCTCACCATGTTTAAGATTGGTTGAGGACAAGAATCTAATCTTGAAAAGTTTCGAGCTTTAATGATTAAGATGTAAAAATGGATTTGCATACATGTTTACTTTCAAGTTACCACTTTAATCTTAAGAGATAATAATGAAACCCTTGCATGGCATGTTTATTTTGAGCCATCACCATAAACCTTGAAGATAATAATGGGTTTGCATAGCATATTTATTTTTCAAGCTATCATTCTAACTCCTAAAGACAAAAGTGGACTTGCATAGCATATTTATTTTCAAGTCATCACCTAAGACACTAAAGCTCAAAACTTGTCCTTGGATCTTAAATGTAAATTTGAACATGGCCACACATTTGTGTATATATATATACATACGGCTATGACACTATGAGGGATCTTTAAATGGGTTTACTTGATTTTAAGTTGAGATAGTTATTGAAAATTATACAAGTTGTGTTTTTAAAGTTTTCTTTTCGCAAGTTTTGGGACTCAAGTGTAACAAGAATGGTGTTTTATGAACAAGGGAGCTACTAATGTGATTTGAGATGTTTAGTTTCTGTTTTAGCAAATTTATGTGAGTATTCAAGAGATAAAAATATTTTTTGGCATTTCCTATGACTCCAACAAAGCGAAGAGGAAAACTAGTAGCTAGAAGCTATCAAAAGTATAATTTTGGAATGATTTCGGAACTAAATTTTCGGTCACTGTTTCTAACTCATAAATTCTGTATGATTCTGTTTGGAGGTGTTTTTAATTGGTAGAAAATGTTGTTACTTATTGCAAAAATTATTTTTAACATCCTAGGGTAAGCTAGTAATGGAAACGAGTAAATTATGCAACTCTCTAATGCTTTTATGAAATGAAAACATAGCTACTGCCTAGATGATGCAAACACTGTTAAGAGATGTTTAGGATGAGATAAATGTGAGGAAATCATTAGTAGTTGATGCAGAAATTATTTTAGGTATTTTGGAAAGACTAGAAATCTAGAAAGAACCGAAAAATGTAGCTTTGAGACCCGTAGAGTTTGATAAAATATGGCTACTGCATTGAGATCAATTATTTGGAAAATATTCTGTTTGGAAGTGGAATTAGATGTGAAAAATCCTATAGGAGGCAGTGAGAATTAATGTTAGCACTATAGGAGAAATCGGAAACTAGAAAGGGCCAAAGACGTAAATTCTAGAACCCCGAAAACGTATATTTTATGGTTACTGCCCAAACTATCCAGCATCATTTAGAAATGTTTTTGAAGTTGAAAATAGATGGAAATCATTGAGTATGACCTTTGAGATGCCTAAGAGAATAGTTACGGTAATTAGGTTACGTCGAGCCTAAGTTTTAAGCCCCGTAAGACAAAGGGGTAATTGCCGAGAACTTGGAATTGAATTTCATAATTGGTGATTCATGATGATTGGTTGTTCACTGCCCATATACATGTCTATGCATATTTTATAATGAACATAGCATGTACATTAGCTGAGTCCGGGCCTTGATTCCGGCATATTGGGTAGGAGCATATTTATCATCCCGCAAAGTGTTGATGACATGTGTTATATGATTATATGAATGTGAAGCATGAATATGTGTTTATGAATGAGGTTGTGAACTCGACTTATATGACTCATTTGTGGTATGCTATGATCATAATGGGTTGAGATGCATGATTTATATGACATTGGTGAGCATGAAATGTTAAGTGAAATATCATGATGATATCCGAAATGGAATGCTCATATTGTATCTGGATGATATTTGAGGTTGTACATTCATGCTGCATTCTTGCATAGCATACCGAGACGCATTTCTCCTGCTTCAGTAGGGAGATAACAAAACCGTGAGGGTATGGTAGATGCAGCCTGCCAAAGCGGACAAATTTACTATGCACCGGGTGTAAGTAAATGCGTTTCGAAGAAGGAGATAATCCTAACCGCACTCTGGGAGTCGGAATATGATAGGTGATCCTTAAGCCCCCTAACCCGCACTCTGGGAGTCGAGATTTATTTATACTTATCTGGGATAAGTTGGAAACTAGTGACGACTAGTTAGGTATGAGCTCATAACCTAGAACTCTCATAGGAGAGAGTATTAGGGTGGCCGCATAGAAAAGTATATGAAAGAGGAAAGTTCATGCAAATCATCATGTGCATCAAGGAAATCATCACGTGCATCTTGCAAATTATCAAGCATACTTTATAATCATGATATGCATTTTACTGTGATTGACTTAGTATAATTCTCTATGATGTACTTGCATGTGGCATTGACATGCATTCCATGAATTGGTATGATGCATTCATGACATTGATTCATGCTAAAAGACACGGACCTTGGATAATGACTTTTCGAACTTAATAAGGAAACTTTTCTTGTGCCCACTATTTTCATAATGAAAACCCAAGGTGCCTGAGGACGTAGATGATGACATATTGTTAGGAGGTGAAAACCCTACTGAGATTCTTTTATAAGTTTCTCACTCCCTCTTTCTTGCATTCTTTCCACTACGTCTTCAGAGGCCGATGGCGACGTTCGTGATCTTCGTTGATGCTCCCACCTGGGAAATGCACTTTGACGCCACTCACCAGACTTATCATTTCGTGGGTCGTTGTGCTGTTCGATTGTTCGTGTTCTTAGCACGTCCTTTTACACACCCAGTTACTAGTTATAGATTTTCTCCTGCCACTCCATTTACTGATGAGCTGATCTTCGAGCATGCCCGTCCGCGAGGAGAGCAGTTTCGTCGTACACATCCTACTGCTTCGTCTGTTCATGGGTATCCTGAGTACGTTCCTCATTCTCCTAGTTCGTCTGAGCCTGAGACAGACCCCTCAGAGGAGTCACCATCCCAACACTCCTCTGGCGGTTCCGCCCCTGCTTTTCCCATGGAGCTTGGAGATGACGGTGAAGGAGCAACTTCGGTCAGAGGTCCATCGAGGGGAGCTACCTCAGTTTATCGTGGGGCTGTTCGTCCTCGCCGAGGTGCCCCTGTTCGTCCATCCTACGGTCTCGGTAATGCTGAGGAGCTGACCCGCTTCATTGGCCGCACTTCCCCTTCTCCATAGAGACATTTTGATAGCCGAGGATGATTAGTGATCGCAGTGCCCTAGCACACTTAGTGGATAGCTTCCTTCGTTTTCTCCCTATCTTGAGGTTATCCCACCTATGTGCACCCCAAAGAGACTTAGTAGTGAAGAGTGGTCCTTAGTCTATTTAAATTTCCGCACTACTTTATGCACTTTGTTTCTTTTCTGTTTTGTGGATTAATGTATCATCCTAACTGTTAAGGATGAAGATATCATTATTCATTACTACGTGTTTGGTGTGTAAGGATGTTGTTATTACATGAATTCATGGCGATTATCTATGAATGTGATACTATGGGTTTAAATATCATATGCTTGCTCGCGATGTATAGGACGCTGTTCATTTTCGGTATACGAGGCTCACTATTTTGTTTAAGATTCAAAAAAAAAATTTAGCCGTATTTTTGCTAAGTATTTTTACAAATGCAAGGTTAAGAACTAGAACAAAAGAGTAATGACTAATAATTAACTCAAAATGCGACCTAGGCGTGTTGGGTTAAATATTAGGGTGTTACATTCTACTTGCATCTAGTGCATAGCGAATTGTCCGCTTTGGCAGGCTACATCTACCATACCCTCACGGTTTTGCCTTCTCCCCACCTGAGCGAGAGAAATGCGTCTTAGTGCTACATCACGTTTAAAAACTCATTTCCTAGGGGTGCTCAGCCGAACCAGTGTCACCCAGGACTTATCTCATATGATTTTCAAAAACATTCTCAAGTTTTTAATTTGACGGAAATTCGGCAGCATAATAGCTGTAAACCAAATTTCTTTCAAATTTTCTTTATGCCACAATAAATCATAATGCATCTACATTTCTCATTCAACTTCTATAATCATCATAAACTTGAAACCACATAATCACACTCATCATAGCACATGCATCATCACAATCATACTTGAATCAATCAACTTATTACATCAAAGAACCTATGGTGTCTTATGCTTTGACCTTTACGGTTTTAAACTTGAAATCTAACTTCTTTAGTATCCAATCCTAACCTCTTATGCACCTATAGGTTCACAACTAATGGTTCTCACTAATTATCATGATCATAACCTATTCTAAATATCATTAGTGCAGAACCTATATTTTTACCAATTACGGATACCTAGGAGTTACAACTTTGATCCTTTCTAAGTTCGGTTTTCTCCTAAGGTACCAAGATCAATTCCTAAACCAATTATGAGGTATTTCTACATATTTACACTAATTATAAACCATTATTACTAATTTTAACCATGCTGAAACAGAATCCATAAAATCTCATTTCTAAGGGTTCTAGATGTCTCATCTTAATTCTTTTCTAATTAGTAACTTATCTTAGCTTTCTTAAATTAATTCTAACACCAAATATACATGAATACACACATTCTAACATCATAAAATCATCATCATATAGTGAACAAACCATCAAGGCAGAATCGTGAACATCATCATCATATGATGCATAGATTTTCATTTTCAACACACATAGATTGCTAGTTTCTCTTGGAACCTTTTTAAGACTTCTAAAACTCATTTGAAAGCAATTTATTTCATTAAAATCATCATAAAATAAAGAAGGGAAGTAGCTATGTTATTCTACTCATATTTGAGATTTAAAATGTGAAATCATGTCATAATATTCCTTGAACTCACTTATGCTTAAGAAAATTCCTTAAACATAAGCTTTTGGCACTTGCAACTAAATGAAACCCATACTAGGTCCATCCTTATCACATGGCCAAAATCATGTTCATAGAACATTTCCATTTCCAAACTTTACTTGAGATAACAAGGGACAAGTCTTTGAGCTCTAATATTTTTAGGTGATAACAAAATATAAACATGCTATGCACTTCATTTTATCTTCATTAGAAAAGTAAAGTGAGGGCATAAAATAAATATGAGATGCAACTCATTTTTATCTTTAAGATTAGGTGATGACTTGAAAAGTAAACATGGAATGCAAAGCTTTAAATTAAACATGATAATGCAAGTTCATTTCTTTATTCTTGAGAGTTTAGTGATGGCATAGGAAAGTAAATATGCTATGCAAGGCATAAATTTAAACATGAATGCTAGTCCATTTTTATATATCATTAGAGCTCATACAAGACTTTAAAGAATCAATATCTCAATCCCAATCATAATCTCATCAAGATAAAGCAAGCTCTAGAGTTCTAAGTACCAAGGTTTCAAAGAAACCTCATGGTTCTTTGAACATCATCATCAAGCTCAAGGAAATGGATTCAAGAAAACAAAACTTTTTAAAGGAAAAGCGGATGAAGGCCGAAATCACAAGAAAGGGAAAATACACCATATTCTTTATTATGTACCCAAAACCCCTATCTAGAGTAAACTCTAGAACGTGCCGGCCAACTTTAAGGTTGACAAGGGTAGGCCTTAGTTTTTTTGAAATCCTTATAACTAGTTTCTTAACTTGAAATTATTAGTGAGCTAAGTAATATATAAAGAACTTGAAGAAAGAAAAACTCAAGCTTTAGAGGTCTCATTGAGATGAACACAAGGTCATCATCTAGAGGCACTCATCATCAAGCTATCATGAGGAGTAAACAAGGCCCTTGAAGGCCAAAAATGAAAAGGAAATAATAAAGCAAAACCGAAAAGGAAAACGAAGAGAAGCTCATAGAAACAATATTTTTCTTCAAGAACAAAACATATTTGAGAGTAAGAAATATTATAGAACAACTCCGTACCAAGTCTGAAGATGAAAAGCTTGGTCTTTGAAATGGGATTGAGAAGAAAAGCTCCTCTCAAGATGATGATGATGATTCGGCTGTGGTGGGGAAAAAAGAAAGGAATGTGTTTTTGTGTAAGCTTGTGTTTGAAGGTGAGAGCTTTGGTGTTTGGGTGATGATTCAAGGTGGTGGGGGTGGTGTTTTGAGGTGGTGATATGGTGGCTCAAGGTGGAGGATGAAGAAGATGGAGAAGAAGAAGATAACTCCTTGAAACTTAGAGAGAAAATAAAAGAACCTGCAAGAAAGCTTTTAGTTTGAACTTAGCAAATGAACAAAAGTGATCCAAGTTCATCCAAGCAAGCTATTTATAGAAAATCAAAACAATGAGGGTGCTCAAAGGGAGGAGTGGCCGTGAGCTATGCCTCATGGAACATGAGGTGAGAGGTTTTGATTTTTGAGGCATGGTTTGAAGTATGGTGAGTATGGTATGTAACACCCTAATAGAACCCCACTGTGCTTAAGTTCACATTTGGATTCTATTAGTTGTCACTTATGCCTTGTATTAATTTTCTTTTGAAATTAACTTAGAAAAATAATGGAAGTTTTTTTTTTCTTTAAATAAATTAATTTTTTTGAAAACTTAAGCCTGTAACGAGAAGTGAAATACATAGCGCGTTTATAGATAATAATCAAATTACATTGCGCACTTAATTAAATAAGCGGAATAAAAGACTAAGTGTAGAACAATTATCACATAAACTGGAATATAATCACTTAATACATAAGTCACAACAGGGCATATATCATACTGATAAGTTATTACAAATAACAATATAAGTTCTACTATTACTAATTGTTTCTCACAAACTATAATGTAACTAAAGCTCGGAATGCTCCTACTTGAACGGTTTGAAATCTTCACGTGCTACCTCCTTCCTCGCCCACGGCCTCGTTGCTTTAGGTGGACACGTCTGTCTCTGGTAACGACAACGGAAAATAAACATAGGAGTGAGAAATACATGATTTCTCAGTAGGAGTTCCTACTTGTACTAAAAGTGTCATCGTTGTCGTCCCAGTCACTTCGGGTTTATTATAAAAGGTGAACAGTAAGGATTCAATTATCAAACTTTCACAAACGTGATTAGCGAAGTGCAGTTACTTTTAAACTAATCTTGAACATTAGCGTAAATATTCATTCAAGATTTCATCAAGCATACATATAAGCATATCATGTAAAACCACTAATAAGCAAGAATCATTTAGGAGCTGCATGCATTTCATGATTACTCATCCTCAACATTCACTTGTTTAGTGATCATCATCTTTCATTTATTTCATCAACATATTTCTTAATTATTCACGGGATGAATGCATCAATGCCTTAGACCACCCTAAAAGGGTAATGAGCTCATACCATGGCCGTCGCCATAACCTTTTTGGTTTTCATTCCATTGCCGTGATCTCAACGGTTTAGGGGGTTAAGCCGTGAGTTTAGCTCAAGTCCACTTTTCCAGACTTTCATTGCTACTTTTTCAAACTTTACTTTTATTATTTCTTTTGGAAAATGAATGTATGCATATTATCATGTAATCACAATAAACCTTGGGCAATCAATCATTCATCCTCATCATTTCATAATTCATCACCATACATTCACATTACTATAAATCACTTCATAAAACATGGACAATATCATGTAAATCTCATAGTAAACACTTTCATAGATAATTCATATTAACTAACCAAAGTTATCAAGTTGAGTTCCTAGTGTTCGTAAGAGGTAATGGATGTCTTAGTATTATCTTTTTCTCTTAGTGTTCTTTGTACTCTTAGCATTCCATTAATACATTAATGCACTTCAAAATATTATTATAGGTTCCTTATATATTTTTATTATGACTTTCATATAACTCTTGAAGATTATTATTCTACTTAAATTCTTAAAATTCTCTCTTTACAAGACTTGATTCTTTTATTTATAGTTTTGACATCTTTTAGAAGAAAGTTTATAATTCTCTGTATACTTGTTAGTAAAGGTAGTTCCAAATTCCTAACTCATCAAATTTTAGCATTTAAATCTTTGGAATAGTGTAAATCAACTGTAAACCATGCATAGGAGGGTTCCCAGGAAAGAGAGGTGGGTCACAATGGACATGCTTAAATACCAAGTCTTTCCTTAGCCAGAACCTTTCCAAACTGCACTTTTACAGTACACTATCCCGAAATTTATTTCTCATTCTGTATTTACGTGGTACAAAGCTTTATACATAACATACATGGGTGTATTCCTATATGTGTTAGCTCTCCAACAAAGTTGAAATCAGTCCATTTACATTTTTCTAGAGTGAGTTACATCTATTTTACTACTACAAGGTCAGATTTAAAGTTTCAGTCTTAGGCTCTACTTTAAAAATTTATATCTTGAGCTAGAAAACTCCGTTTTAGGTGATTCTTTTTGGAGAGTGTTCTATAATGAGTATAGTTTATAGTAAAATTATTTTAATTTCCAGATACTTAATATTTTATGAACAGTAGCTTTCGAAGTACCTGCTGCCAGAAACAACTAGAAATTCCAGCACCTACCATTTTCATGTCTTAAGTTACCTTTATTAAATCAGGTTTCACATACAATCTTTTCAAGTTATATTTGAGTTTGATAACATCATAAGGGTACTCATAACAGAATAGAATATGTCATATTTCTAAAAATATATTTTTCAAATAATCATTTAAAACTTTTGACAATAACTCAAACTTGAGGCATTCTATCAAGGTTAGAAGCCAACAATGCTTGAACAATTAAAGATGAAGCTCCTACCTCTTGTGTAGGGTCTAAAAAGGGTCCTTCTCTTCTTCCTTAAGCTTCGAACAAGAGTCTTTGGAGTGGATGACCCTCCTTGAATCTTGGCTCTAGAACTTGAATGCTTAAGAAAATATTTCTCACTAGAGTTAAAGATTGTAACTCTTGTGAGGGCTAGTGAAAGTTTGGACTTAGGATTGAAGTGTTTGGATGAAGTTTAGAGGATCAAGAGAAGTTTTTGAAGAACATAAGAAGAATGATAGAATAAGAAAGAAAGAACACTTAGGGAGTTTCTGAATTGAAGAGAGTTTGAGGAGTATTTATAGTGGAAAGATTAGAGAAAAAAGCGAGAAGATGGAAAGCACTTGGAGCATGATTTATGGAAACATGTTGGCTGAATTTTGGGATGAAAATGCTCCTTGTTTTGTGCAAACACGTTTCCATGTTTTGTGCAAACATGTTGGATGAAAATGCTCCATGTTTTATGCAAACATGTTTCCATGTTTTATGCAAACACGTTTCCATGTTTTGTGCAAAGATGTTAGTGGATATTCTTGTAATTCCATTCATAGAGTAAGGGTATCTTTGTCATTTAATAAGGCAAGGGTAGTTTGGTAATTTCCTTTACATAGCAAGGGCATTTTCGTAATTTCCACTAAGTGATGGCATTTTCGTAATTCTTTGCATTTTTCTCTAGACATACTTAAGTAGTCTATTTGTTGTGTTTCATAACATTTGTCCAGATTCTCTTGGTTTTGCTATCGATAATTAAGATTCTTAGTTATAAATTTGGGGATGTTACATGGTACAAAGCATTGCTCAAAGCATGATGAGGTATGACTATTTGACTGTAAGAATTCAAGCGTGTGATGGATATTTTGGGGGGAGTGGCCAGCAGCCTTGAGGAGTGAGGGGGGAGAGGTTTCTTTGATTTAATCAAGATTTAGTGATGTGTTTAAGTGTGTATTAGATTAGGTTTAAGATTAGGAATTGCTAAGTAAGTGTTTAGGTAACTAAGTAAGTAATTAGGAATCTCAAGACATGATCAGGGAGTGCTCATGTATTATTAGAGGGATTTAAACTTATTTTATACATAAACAAATGTGGACACTTACTTAGCAAAGACACTATTCAAGATTCAATTACTAAGAATCTTGAATTTTAAAAAGAGATTTAGGTTTAATCTAAGCAATTTTAGGTTCTAATTAACTTCAATAAATTATTTTTACTCTAGATTAATTATGGAAATTAATTAATCTTCGATTAGAGCATACTATTGCTTAGGTTTTCATAATTACATCATTAAGCTCAAAAATACTATGCTATGGGCAAAGTCATAATTTTACACAAAAACTGCCCGGGACCACCGAGACTTAAACAGATGTTACGAAATGCATAAAAACATTATTAAAAAATATCTGGCGAAGTTCCGAGCTCAATCGGCACTTATACCCGCGTAGAAACGCTATAGAGGTATTTTGGTCATTTTAACCTGAAACCTCAGAAAATGAGATTTTCATTCCCGAAACCATTCAAAAGCCATCTAATCCCCTTCAAACATTAAGTTGGCCCTTCGAGGACTGTCGGGTCAACTATCCTCGAATTCCGGGCAGAAAATGACTTCAGGGGCATTTTGGTCATTTTCGCTCAGACAGAAGAATTGGGGTGTTACATTGTGGAAAAATCATTTTTGTCAAAAGGAGTTTTGGAATACCTTGCTGGAATTTCGATTTTGTTATAGGTAGTTATTGTTCATGAATTTTTCGGGTGTGTTATAGGTATTTTTATGAGCTAGAAAAATTATATGTTAAAGCTAATATCCTAAAGCAACTCTGTGATTTTTCTTTGGTCATATTGAGACTTTTACTACTTGAAAAAAAATATGAACCGAAATGATACCTGTACTACCTGAATTGTTGGAATAGAAGTTGTTATTTTGTCTAATTTTGTTACCATAGCAAATGATTAATTTTTCCTTTGAAATTTTTACAGGATGTTGAAAACATCTTGAAGTTCAACGATGATGTTTATTCTAAATTGATTAATTCATTTGCTAGGGTTAAAAATTACGGAATTTGTGCATTGAGCTGAGATTAAGTGGTCTCTGACCACCAAATTTGTCTAATTTTGTTAATATACTTAGAGAACTTTTTTTGCTTTGAAATTTTCACAATACCTTAGGGACACATTGAGATGTCCTTGAGAATTTTATAGTCTTCGATTTGATGGTTTAAAATGCAAAATAAATTGTTCTACGAAGATGTGAAATCTGCCATTGTGCTGAAAATGAATTGATACTTTGAATTGATGGAATAATGGCAAAGTATTAGTATGACATAAGTACACGAATATGAATATGAATAATTGAGCATGTGAGCTTATTGATAATGTTAGGCACACCGTTATGAATGCTTCTTACAATTGCGTATATGCGAAAGAAAAGCATAAGGTTGTATTTCTTGGGCTGGAGAAAGTAAATCCAGTCTATCGGGGAAAGTAAACCTGACTACCAAGAAAAGCATGAAATTATCTATCTTAGGTTGGAGAAAATAAATCCGGTCTATCAAGGAAAGTAAACCTGGCTAGGAATAGGTCTGTATGACAATTGGAAAAAGTAAATCCAATTATCATGTATAGGAATAAGCTCAGTCTTGAAAAGCAGTCTGTTACCCATTATTACCATACTAGAGACAGCGATACGTAATGCCCAGACGTGACAAGATTAGTTGAGGGCCAAGACAAGTCAAGTAGAAAATGTTCTAACGAGATCTTTACCTTATGTGTTAAGTAATGATGAGATTCCCTCCAATGTGCCAAGGACACATAAAAGGGAGAATAAATTTCTATGATGTTGAGTAATAGGATATAAGTATATTATATGATTGAATGATAAAAGAGACCCACTTTGAAAGGATGATTTTAGAACCTTAAAAAGAATTTTCACTATGTACTGCATGCTCACATTTTTTTAATAAACCAAAGTGGCTAGGGCAATGACGATGACATGAATTTTAGTATATGTTTTGGGGATATCCTATTAAGAGTTTTAGAATTCTCACCCCTATATATTTGTGTTCCCGTGTTGTCTCTAGGTTGATCCAGAGGACAAGGAGGCTACTGCATGAAAGGAATCAACTTTGCAGTAGTTTAGTCCAAAAGATTTGTATTTGTTATAGTTAGTTTTATATAAATATAGATATGTTTGTACCTTTAAAAGATAATAGATGTATTGTAACACTTTAGAAAAGCTTCCTTTTGTATTTGACTTTGTATTTAAGTAACTACTTTGCTTATTTGATATATATATTTTGATAGAACCATGAAGTAGTTACATGATTCAACCGATTCTTGTTATAGATATTTAAGAAAGGTCTACTGATTTATAAGTAACAACTCTTAAGTATAATGTCATGACTTAAAGATGATGTTGTACTCGGGAGGATGTTACGGTTTTCTACAATTTGATATATGAACTAAATGCATTATTGGGATGTGAAATTTGCCTAATGTGCTGAAAGTGTACAACTACCTTAAATTGATGATATAATGACTCAAGTGTGATGTATATCAATGCATGCTATAAACTTTATAGACTGGTTTATGAGGAATGATTGAAACTTTACTTGTGAATGAGTATCTAAATGTGGTCAATGCATGCATCTGAAAAAAAAAAAATAAAGTATATGAGCATCTGAAATCAAATTTCTTAATTTGATTTCTCATTTTTCAATTTTCGACTTTTATCGATGGAAAAATCATTCGGTACTAATGAATTTCAGATTTTTTATTTTTTATTTTATTGATGGAATACTAGAAACAAGACTTATGTTAAATGAAGGAAAAGACAAAAAGAGGAGCTTTCCTAGAAATATCGTGAATCAGTATCATATTGGATAGGAATAGATCTGTGTGAGATTTGGAAGTGAAAAAAAGAAAATTAGATGATCATGTACAGGAATGAGCTAAGTCCTAATAACCAGTCTATTGCCCATGTGTGGTGTTATCCACTGATACTGGTTGGTATGAACTAGGTCTTCCCTTTGTCGATGAAAAAAGATAAAGCACAAAATTGAGTTCTTTGGTCACAAGAAAAAAAAAAAACTTACCCTTTGACATGTCAAGGGCACGTGAAATTGAGAAAGGAATTTATGAGATCCCCTTTTGACATGTCAAAGGCACGTGAAGTTGTGAAATATACCAAAGTAAAGGAAAGTAAATGAAATGAATTAAGAGAAATGAAGAAAGCCATTGCATTCTCATATTATTATGAATTATTTGCCTATGATGTTTACTAGGAGTTTGAGTATTATGGTATATGTAAATCAAGTGATTGAATGCTAAAAAGAAATCCAACTCGGAAGAATGATTTTGAACTTTAAAATGAATCTTTGTTACATATTGCATGATCACATTTTTTTTAATAAACTGAAGTGACTAGGATGATGACGATGACATTGATTATTGTGTATTTGGGGATATCCTACTGAAAATTTCATAATTTTGACCCATATGTGTGTTCCCAAGTCATCTCCATATTGCTCAAGGGAATAATGAAGCTATTATCTTGGAAGTGCCTGATCTATAGTAACTGTAACACCCTCCCAAGTATAACATCATCCTTAAGTCATAATATTATACTTTGAAATTGTTATATATAAATTTGTGGATCTTTCTTAAATATCTATAGCAAGAATTGGTTGAATCATATAGTAACTAATTCGTGGTTCTATCAAAATATGTAGCAAAGAAACAAAATATTTACTTAATACAAGGTCAAATACAAAAGGAAGCTTTTCTAAGAGCTTTACAGTACATCTGTTATCTTTTATATTTACAAACATATGTATACATCTAAGTACAATAGATATAGGCCTCTACCACTAACTACTGCCAATTTCCTATTTATTCTTTCCTGTAGCGGCCTCACTGTCCTCTAGACCAACCTGGAGACGACATAGAAATAAACACATAGGAGTGAGAATTCTAAAATTCTCAGTAGGGTATCCCAAAAACATATAATGAAATTAATGTTATTGTCATCATCCTAGCCACTTCGGTTTATTAACAAAATGTGAGCATGGAACATATATCAAAGGTCATTTTAAAGTTCAAAAACCAATTCTCCGAAGTGGGTCTCTTTTATTATTCGATCAATTAAAACATGTATTTCATGACGTTGAAGATTATCGCAATTCATTCAAGACAAATAATGTAATAAAATATGCGTATGCATATGACAACTGCAATGATCAAAGGGGATCTCAATTTTTTACGTTCCATGCCCTTGACAAGTCGAAGGGGATTTCATCTATACCATTCTTATCATTACGTGCCCTTTCTACATCAAAAGGGATCTTTTATCTTTCTTATCGTTTTGTGCCCTTAACATACTACAAGGGGATCTCTCCGTGCCCTCAGTACCTCGAAAGGGTTCTCATACACATCATCCTTATCATTCCATGCCCTTGACATAATAAAGGGGATTTTTTCGTACCCTTAACATACTAAAGGGATTTCATTCTTTACTGAGCACATAAGCACAAATTTTTGAATTTCATAATGCTTCAAACATATATGTTATTCATTTATCACCTTTCTTTTTACCAATGCATGCTCCAAATACATATAAAATATTCATTCCTCATAAGTTGGTCTTTAAATCATATAGCATGCATTGACAGTCATCATACCTAAATCAAAAGTCATTTTATTACTAAATCAAGAATTTAGTTCATTTCCAACACATTAACATATTTTTCACTCAAATAGCAAGATTTATTTTGCATATCAAATAACTAATTCAAAGGCCATAAAAATTCTCCACGATGCCTCAATATGTCCACAAGGTCCTGTAAAAATTTCAGAGTAAGAATCATTCTCTAACTATGTTAACAAAATTCTACAAATTTGGTGGTCAAAGGCCACCAAGTCTCAGCTCAAAGCCCGAATTTCATAATTCTTAACCTTAGCAAATGAATGAATCAATTCAGAATAAATTTCATGGTTGAACTTTAAAATGTTTCCAACACCCTGTAAATATTTCAGAGGAAAAATCATTCATTTTCTATGGTAACAAAATTAGCAAAATTCTCAGCTTTAGGTCTAGCAATTTAGGCAACATAGGCATAGTTTTCGATTAATGATTTCTTTTAAAGCAATAAGAGTTCAAACCAAAGCTCAAGAAAATTCATGGGACTAGCTTAGGATGTTAACTTCAACATATAATTTTCTAGCTCATAAAAGTATTGATAGATATATCAAAAAATTCGTGCCTAATTCTTGCCTGGGATGAAATCGAAAATCTAGTAACATGGTTCAACACTTCTTTTGACAAAAATGATTTATCAACAGCACCAATACACTCCACCAATTTAAACACATCAATATCTATCTATCATTAACCAATGTAATCAGAATTTCTAGCCAAACCATTCAGAAAATTTCATATTAAACTTTAAAAGAAAGAGGACAATTACTTGTGAGGCTTGAAAGCTTATAACTCCAAAGGTTCTTTCAAAAATGGCTTTTCCCTTACTTTAACCCTTTCAAACAGCTCCTAACTTTTCCTTGAACAATAGAGAATGAAATATCAAAGTGAGAAATGGTGAGGAATTGAGTTAGTTTGTTAGATTGTGTTGAGTGGAGTAAGTTTAGTAAAGGAAATTTGAGCTTTTTCCAAGTTTAGGCTAGGATTTTTGGAAGTTTAGATTAAGTTTGAAGCTCTTTGAGAAGCAAAAATGGAGGTTGATTTTGTGCTCCTTTGATGTCCGAGAATGCAAGTCCAAGAGATAAGGTTTGGTGCTTTGTTTTTATCTTGAAATAAAGATAGCATTCATGTAGTCAAAGTGTAATTCTTTCTAATAATAAAAAGAAATGGATGGCTAGGATTTAATCTTGTAAAGCAAGATTAAATCTTAGCCTTAAAATTGGCATAGAAATCGCACACTAAAATTTTACCAAACGGGTAAAACATTGTACTCAAGTCTTCAAACATTGCCCGAAATTATGACTAGTAAAGCTCATTAATTTTTTAAATAATTTTTAAGGTGTTATAGTAACTCAATGGACGAAGACTATGATTAGTTTTCTATTTTATATATATACGTTTGGAAATGTTTTAAGAAGACAAATGTATATTGAGGCTCGTATAAGAGCTTTCTCATGTATCCAAACATGTGTTTTCTAACTACTCTGTTTTCTTTTCTTTATATATGGAAGTAGATATATGACATAGTTACTATATAACTCTCAAATATGCTATAATATCTAAGCAAGGTCCACTAATTTATAAGTAACAACTCCTAAGTCTAATATTATGGCTTAAGGATGATATTGTACTTAGAAGGTTGCTACATCTTCAACCTTACAATAGATAGTCTTGCTCTAGCATTCTCAAGCTAATACGCAAGTAGTCTTGTCCTAATATCTCCAAGTTAACTCATAGTGACCACTACCATATTAAGGATATAAAGATTGATATGAGGTTGTGGTTTCAAATTTTGGGTGTTTTCTTACATAAAAGACTCACAAAGCGAATATTAGCTAAGCTAAGAGTTTTGTACGACAGTTTCTCAATGAAACAATATCAGAGCAATGTTTCCAGTGCTTTAGAAGGATGGGATTTCTTAAGATATTTCCATGTCTCAGTGTCTAACAACATTTACAGCTTCAAATGATGGTTTTTTTTTATAAATGATATTCAAATTTGAATGTTATCCAAGATTGTAGGATCACCATACATGTTTCTATCAATTAAACCATGCCCAAAGATTTTTTCTTCTAGAAGGTGTGCTAAGGAGCACCTTTCTTGTGGTTAACATAGTACCACTACTATTACTAATGAATGGAGGGAGTGCTCTATATCTTTCAAAGCTCTAGCTCTATATGTGTTTGTCTTCATTAAGTTATTAAGGCCTCTTTTGTTTGAATTTCCAGTTTTCAATTTTCAATTTTAGTTTTCTAATTTTCAAAATTTTGTGAAAGAAATACATAAAACTGAAAATGTTCTTCACAAATTCTGAAAAACTAAAAACTGAAAACTCAAATCACATGTATTTTCTAATATATTGATTTGCCATTATCAAAAGAGGAAGATTGTAAGTCCTCACGTCATTCAGGAGCCACGGTCAGATTCTATAAGTTTCTGAATGTGTCCCACCTATTTTAATGACATCCAGCCAATCCCTTAGAAAATAATTTTGCAAAGGCAAATGATTCATCTAATGTCGTGATGCATGGAATAATAGCATTGACAAGGAATAAGACCAATATCAAAAGAAACATAACAAAGAAGCTAAAAAAGAAACTTGGCATTATGTTACAACCGAGACAATCACGAGCAAACATATGCCAAAACTACAAGCCACTAATGTATAATAGTCAAATAACAAAATAAGGCCATTTGGTTAAGCTTCAAAATTTAAAGGTTACTGTACTGTTGACCAAAAGAAAAACCCATTCTAAAAACTAGTCATACCATCATGCTTACATATTTGCATCATGAGATCGAAAAAGAAAGGCACCTGACATGATTATAATATCACAAGTGGGGAAATGTCGGCTGCTATGTCTATTACAATTCATAATAACAGCCCAAGAAATCATAACAATGTCATCTACGACAGCATCAATAGTGACGTGCTGCAGAGACCGTTATGTTTCTCTAGCATAATTGAAGCTTCAAATAAAAAAACAAAAAAACATACAATACGCAGAAACTAGTAATATTGAAAAATGAGTTACAATAAATGATAGAATCGAGTTTTGATATCTGTACAAACCGTACAACGATATGAAGGCTATAGAAAACGAAATTGAACGATCAATAATACAATCTGACGTATGTACAAGTCTACAGAGAATTTGAATCTCTAGCGAACTAACTATTGATGTATGACAATTGACAAATTGCCATTCCACTCTAGAGTCAACTTCCAAGGCATTGCATGGAATAATTTGAATTATAAATTGCACGGTCTCCAAATAGCATTGGAAGATGTATTTATGACCATGGAACAAATATCAAGTTTCCTATGGCTCCAACTTCTTATACTAAAACTGTAAATCTAAACATTCCAGGTTCAACAAAAAACAGATGGTACTAAGAAAAAGTACCAGCAAAAATAATCAGTTTTGGCCTAAAACGAGAACGGGACAGGGACTCATTGATCCCTGCCAATGATCCTTATCGCAACAGTTGGCAAAAGCATACACATGAACCTGTTGGGTATTGATACAGCATATCTTTTGATCAGAAAAATTAAAAGAACACCGGGGTCTGGCCAACAAGCATGAGAGAAGCGAGTTTCCAATTACAAATAAACAGGCTTAACGTCATTGGCCCCAAAGCTTGTACTACACTGTGGACATTTGCGGTGCCTACTCCCAGCTACTTTTTGGATACAAGAATTGCAGAACAAGTGATAGCATTTTGTAATTACCACCTGACAAAAAGCAAAAGATGCAACATGAATTTCAAAAAAATAAAATAAAAAGGAGCAACTATATTAATTTTTCAAATTTTAGTCCAGCCAACTGTGATGCACATAAAAACATGTGCAGGCCCTAATTACGCATCTCTCGGAACATGTCCATTCCCGTACCAGTACAGCGAGGTATCAATACATCCAGAAAGAGAAGAAAAACATTAACCTCTTTTGTCCTGTCTTTGCAGATACTGCACTTGACAATTTCCCTGTACTCTCCCAGTTCCTGCAGAAGCTTTCCAGTCACTGAGCAGCTCTCATTTTGTGCTTTAAGGCGCAAGAACTTTCTCCTGGCAACCTCCAGCTCCTCCTCTATTCTTTTCTTGGCAAACCTATTAAAGAGAAGATAAAAGGATGAACCCAAAAACAAATAAAAGCTTCCCAATCGATCTGTACAAAAAGCATATATTAAAAAATAACTCGTATATTACAGATTTACCTTTCTTTCTCAAGTTCTACATGTGACTCCATACAAGTCACTCGATTACTACCAATTTTAGATTGCACCTCTGCAACTGCATCCCTAGCCTGTTGAGACGATCTTCTAACATCCAACAGTCTTCTCTGTGTATTCTCCAATGTGATGAAGCTTTGAATCTTATTCTCAGTAAGTCTTTGAACCTGATCTGAACAGGACTTCAACTGCATATCAACTAATCAGACGCCAATTCCAAATCCATATCAGAAATGTGACATAATTCAAGATCCTTGTACCTGGTCTTCAATTCTTGCTGTTTTCGTATCATATAAATTCAGGGAAACATTTGCTTGCTGGATCTCTTGTTGCATTGCTCGCTTTTCCATGACCAAAGAATCTTGCTTTTGCCTTGCCCGTACACCCTCCAAAACAAGCTGCACAAAATCAAATATCAATAATAGCAGATTAACAGGTATCCGGTCAGTCCAGATGTCATACGTTCTTAATACAATTGCTTATATTAATATTAATATAGAAAAAATAAAAAAAATATATTTAAAAATATCAATAATTTAAAAATAAAACCAATAGTTAAGAGTGAAAAAAGCAAAACTATATGGTGTGCATTCAGACAACCATGCACGTGGGTAGGTTATTTCATTTGTAAACGTTAAATACAAACAAATTATATTTTATTAGTAAATGTTAAATATAAACGAACTGTAAGGACAAAATAGGTGCTAATGTAACCAAATAGCAGTGGAAGGGGACAATACCATTATATTAAATAATAGACAGTATAGACAACAACCAACAAAAATTACCACATCTATGACCAATAAGTACTTTAATAGACACCGTATTGCACTTCTATGTTCTGCAACTACCAAAAGATTTAATGATTTAGAGTCGACATGTACCAAATCAAAACCCAATATTTGCTTTTGCTGTCAACTCGTTTAAAAACATGCAATAATATTTCCTTGATTCTACAGTCAGCCACCAATATATAGGTCCTTGAAGATTCAAGAATTTGACAAAAACATATGCAAGGATTTTCACAAGAGTGAGCACACCTACGAAAGTCTGTTTTGTTTTGGTTTTGCTAATCTAGTAGCCATAATATTTGGTCATGTACACAGGTATCAGCCAATGCTATGTCAATCAAGGGGTTTCAGTTCTTTGGGATTTTCCATTCCTTGGCCCAGTTTATTGGCTTCATAATTTTCTGTTAGTAACCAGATATAAACTCAAACCTCCCACCTTCATCTGCTTGGTTATGAACCCCCAACAATATTATGCAACCAGCGATCAATAAACCTAAGTTAAAGCTTTTCTTCGAGTACAATGTTAAAGCTTATTTCTAATTGAACAAAAGATGTAACAACTCTATTAGAAGTGATTCCTCATTCCAGAGAATAATAGAATGAGCCTGAGTTTTTCTATTCATTACCTCATTTCGAAAAGTTTAAGAACCATCAAAAACATCAATTCATTTGGCCAGAGAACTTATATAGTCCATTAGACAACAGACCTAAAGTTCCATGTTCTGCTAAACTGCTAAACCAAACCAAAAATACAAATTAAATGAAGGGCTTACTCTATATCTGAAGATAATAAAGAACATAACAAATTAAATTACTAAAATTGAAATTAAATGTATATAAAAGCGTAATAAATTTCAAGATAAATGAAAAGCAAGTCACCTTAATATTGTAATCATCCCTCTCAGTAATCTGCTGCAACAGATGCTGGTTTTGAGTCTGCATGTCATCATAGGCTTGCCCAATAGTCTGCAGGAAAATCATCACAACAGCAATAGACCAACATTAACATTGTAATAACAAATAAATAGTCATATGCCACAAAGAATTCCAATCCACAACTGAGATAAGATACCTGACCTCTATTTCAGATAAGTAGGCCTCATTTTCTTCGTTTTTTGATCTTAAGACATCAGACAATTTACACATCTCCCTGAAATAGCAAAACATGATGGATAAATGGAGTAACTATCGTCATAATAATAGAACATACTACGAAAGGGCATTTCAATTGCAAACAGATGCAGCACAAACAAAAAGTTTCAAGAGATCTTATCAGCTGCATTCACATGAAGCAGGTATTGATTCCACCCTACTCCACAAAGAATAAGCAAATTCATCCAACAACTGACAGAAAAACAAAGATATCATCAAGCTTTCAACTCCAATATCATCAGTTTGCAAGTCCAATGACACAAACCTAACCAGGTACACAAAAAGCATAATAAATGTAACATTTTTTCCTTGCATACAAAACCACTTGGAGAATTAAGAAATGCAACATCAGACTGGAGTATATAGAGAAGAATGCCAATGCCAACGCCAATGCCAATATAATTTGTCTGCACTGTTTTCGATTGAAAGTTCCTTTAAATTAAAAAATGCACGATTATATCTAAAATAATTAGATAAGTTTTTTGGATTAAAAAACTAAATGCTAAAAAACAATTTGGGCCTATGAGAAACAGCAGCATAGAAATATACTCTCGAAGAACATAATGTGGTTTTTTTTTCAAGGTTTAAACAAGAGGACCCTAACTCGGCTTCAATTTTGGAAGCTGATAGAGAAATCCATAGAAACATTGCTCATACAGAAAAAGATTAAAAAAAAAAAGCTTTTGTCTGTGAAAAAAGAAAAAAAGAGAAATTAATCAATAGAGTAAGTCACATGAAAAAAGAAACTGAAAGCACCTAATGAGAGGGGAAAAACTACATCAACCTTGGTCAACTGCTTAAAAATAAACATTTGCATCAATCTGAGTCAACAGCTTAAAAGGAAAAAGAGAGAACTTTTGTTAGGGTTACCACATGTATGACATTAGATGAGATGACACTTCAATTAACTACACCAAATCAGAGATTTACTTTTTGGAAGCTTCTAATTTCTGTCTCATGTCTGCTATCTCAGCTTCAGCAGCAGCCAGCCTTTGTTGAGATTTAGCCTCTGCTTCATTTGCTGTCTTAACTCTAAGTTCTAACTGATGCTCATCAAGAGAAGATTTAAAACTTTGAACATTGGCCCATGCTCGGTATTCTGCATCCCGGACTTCCATCACATCCCTGCAGACACAGATCTGTCAGTGTTCCACATATTGCATCACATGCATTTATGGGACCAATCAAGCCAACTACCCCCAACATAGACTGCAAAGCAAACAATTTCACCCTGTTAATGGTGGCTCAACCAAAAGGTTGACTATAGTTTATTACATTTAAAAGATTTCAAAAGAACACCATTAGGAAGAAGTTAGATAGTTTGCAAATTGCTCAAGAATGGGTTAAGACGAGGGAAATCAATTTGCAGGGTTTGGATCAGATCTAATCCTCCAAACACAAGTCCATATTTCTCTGCCTCAACTACAATACAATCTGATTTGAAAAACTTCTGGATCAGGTCACACCCAACCCTGTCCAGTTCTTTGGGTAGCTTAGATGATCTGATCTATCGATTTTAGCCTCTGATTTTCAAATCCTGCATGGCCAACACAAAAGATCCACTACAGCCAAAATTCAAATGCAACTCCGTTTAAGTCCTCAGTTTTAGAAAGTGATAATATATTCTGTTCGTGCGAAAAAGTTTGTAGAAGACAATCAATGATGCAGAGCTCTAACTGAGTTGAACTTGTGGTGCTGACCCTTGAGAAAGAGAGGGGAGAGAAAGATGTGAGAATATGTGTCTCAACTACATAGCGTAGTATGGTATACATAGACAACAATTAATAAACACAAGAATATTTACAGACATACAAAACATTCTATTTCCCTAAATACATGATTTGATGCCCTAACTATCTCACTTATAGGTTCTAACACAGCCCCTTAAGCCGGAGCACAAAAATCATATACACCAAGCTTGTTACATAGATAACTTATTCTAGGATCTCTTAAAGACTTGGTAAACACATCTGTTAGTTGATCATTTTAGTGCATAAAACTTGTGGTAATATCACCAAATAGAATCTTTTCTCAGTTAAAATGGAAATCAACCTCAATGAGTTTGCTCCTCTCGTGAAAATAAGGATTAGCAGGAACTTGTGACGCTACCTGGTTATCACAAACAATTGTCTTTTGCTTCTTACTATTCCAAGAAATAAGAAGCCTCCAACAAGAATACAATAGCCAGAAATGGCAATCATTTTGAGACCCTGCCCAATTAGCTTCTAAATATCCAACTATCTCGAAATGCCCTTTCTCCTCATAAACAATGTCCTTTCTAGATGCTATCTTGACACACATCAGGATGTGAATCACAGCATCCTAAAATGACTGTCACATGGTGGGTTTAAGAGCTGACATACTACACTCACTACAAAGGAGATATCCAAACAAGTGGCAGCGATGTAATTCTATTTCCCAACCAATCCTCTGTATCTCCTTGGGTCAGAAAATGGCTCCCCCTTATTTGTAGGAGCTTAACTTTAGTATACAAAAGTATCAATCTACACAAGTGACAGTGGAGCTTTAGGATATTAAACATCAACAAGCTTTGCACCAAGTAAGCCCATCTTCTAGGAGGTCCATAGCATACTTTCTCTATGAGAGGACTATAATGTTTCTGGTGCGTGCTACTTCAATTCCAAAGAAATAATGAAGCTTATTGAGGTCTTTGGTATAAAATAGATGACATTATTGACTTGCACTATGCCATGACTATTGCTTCCAATAATAACAATTCCATCTACACACTAGGGCTGTACACAACCCGGCCTAGCCCGATGACCCGATCCGGACCCGGGATATTCGAGCCGAGTCTGACTCGGGATCTGTTAAAAAAAAAAAGGACGGGTGAGCATGAAAATTAAGACAGATGAGTTATTTTTGGGACCGGGTCCGGGCTAAGCCGCAAGTCACCCGATCCAGCCCGGTTAGTGTTTTGTGTTAATTTTATTTCACCCTGTTAGCCTGTCACTCTCACTCACTTTTCAAACTCAGAGACAAGACAACACACACTGACACAATCACACACTTTCACTTTTCCTTTTGCTTTTTCAATGCTGTGCCTCTGGAGCCTAGAGAGTAGAGTGCAAAGGTGCAGCCAACAGCCAAGGAAAGGAGCTTTCTTCTCCAAGTTGGAGACTCCAACGTATGGCACCGGGCACCCATTCTCCTTTTCCTTTCTGCTTCCTTGAAGTCGGAGCTTTGCTGGCCAACCGTATCCGCACCAAGCTCTCTCATTTCCGCTGCCCGCTGCAACCTGTCTGAACCACCACACACCCGTAGCCGCGAAGACTGCGCACGCACAATACAGATCCCTGTAAGCCGGTGAAGCTTTGCCAAAAAGCCCAGTCACAGAGCCCCGCATCCAGCCATCGTCACGCGCGGCGGCGTCCAGCTCACCAAAGCCCTGCCAGAGAAGATAGGGACCACCGCCATCTTGGGTGGGTGGGTGAGTCATGACTGAATCTGAAGCTCCCTAAAACAGAAAGCAATGTAGTATTCCCTTTTATAAAGGAGAGAGATCAAAAGTTTTTTTCTTTTTCTTTCTTCCCCATCTTGAGGTGAGGCATGATTGAACTTGGGACTTTTTTTAATTTACAAAAATGGGCTTATGAGACTTTTTTCTTTGTCCATGTACTATAAGATTCATTGATTCTCCTTCATCTGCTTTTAATTGGTACACAGATCTAATTGTTATCTTATCTCATTTTTTTTTTCCTTATGATTTTAAAATGAACTAAAATTAAAATACGACGACCTTAGTTTACTCTAATAAGAATAAACCACGATACTGGGTCATGATAATAAATAGGTAAATCTTTCTTTTCTTTTTTTTTAAATGACAATTTTAATATGAAAATTGAAAAATCATAAATGATTACAAATCGTTTTACATAAAAGAACTGTACATCACTTTGGCTTTGATAGAATTTTCTCTCTATTCCATTGAATCACCTTTTTTTTCTTGAGGTTTTAAAAGTAATTTTCAATTTTTGACGATATTGAATTCGTTCTATATTTAGTATTGCTATTTCAACATTCCTCTTACGGCTAAAATTTATTTAAAGTTATAATTCACTTTCACTGTAATCATTCTTTAATGTTATATTCAGTAATTATAATATGAACAGAAGTTATGAACAACTAAAAATAATTATTTTGACTCTCTTGTAACTGTTTTTAGGAGAGCTTATTTCATTCATCCCATGATTTCAAGTTGGCTTTGGTGAACAATTGGTGAAGCCTACTGTTAGCCACAACAAGAGTCTAAGATAAGCTTGAGACTTAATAACTCTCCTAGACCCTAGTTGTTTCACTCCTCATAATTCATATTTTGGTTTTGTTCTATGGGCTTGTCACTTACAAGTGCTTTAGTCCAATTTACACTCTAACAAATGACATTATTCAAACCAATGTTGGTAATTATTTACTATTTTTCTTACCATTAGGTTTAGTTAAAAACAAATGGAAGGGGAAGAGCCATTTGGTTCAAGTTCAGTTAATAAAATTGGCAACATAGACCCAAATCCTTCAACAAACACAAATGCCAATATCTTGACCTAAACTACCACTTCAGCTCCACCAATAATTAGTGAGAAAAATGATGGTGAGAAAAATAAGGATGAAGGAGAGGCTAATAAGGGTAAAATGTCAATTGTTTGGGATCATTTTATTAAGCTTCCTTTGGTACAGACAAAGGGAGAGTACAAGGCCAAATGTAATCATTGTCGTGCAGTGTATAGTTGTCACCCAAACAAACATGGCACTAATTCAATGAATAAACACCTACATAGGTCTCAAATGGATATTTAGTAAAGTGGGAAAGAAGGGGACACTTCATGGGTATATGCCAAGGATTGGTGAAGGAGAGGAAAATGGTCCATGCATGAAACCTGTTAGTTATAACTTGGATGATTGTAGGAAGGCTGTGCCTGAATTTGTGATGTGATGAAATGGCACTCAAGGTTGTAGAAGGGTGTGGGTTTCGTAAGATGTTAAATCGATTAGAGCCTATATTCACTGTACCATCTAGGGTGACAATTTCAAGAGATTATTATCAACTATTTCTAGATGAAAAGAAAAAGCTTAAGGCTTGGTTTATGAAATCATGCATCCATGTTTGTTTAACAACGGATTGTTGGACATCAAACCAAAATTTATCCTACATGTGTTTGACTGTGCATTTTATTGATGAAGAATGGAGATTGCAAAAAAGAATTATTAACTTTTGCCTAATTGAGAACCACAAGGGTGAAACCATAGGAAGGGAAATTGAGAGGGGTTTGAGAGAATGGGGAATTGAAAATGTGTTCACAATAACAGTGGACAATGCAAGCTCAAATGATGGGGCAATTTCATACCTTCAAAAGAAACTATATGCTAGAGGTGGGTTGGTGTGTGCAGGAAAATATTTACATATGAGATGTTGTGCTCATATCTTAAGGTATCAAAGAGCAACAAACTTCCATAGAAAGCATTAGGAATGATGTTCGGTGTGTTAGATCCTCTCCCCAAAGGTTAACAAAGTTTAAAGAATGCATTGTGGCTGAAATGATAAATCTCAAGGTCTTGTGTGTTTAGATGTCCCAACTAGGTGGAATTCCACCTATTTGATATTAGAACTAGCAGAGAAGTTTGAAAAAGCTTTTGATAGACTTCATGATCAAGAGTCTAATTTTAGGAAATGGTTTTGCAAGGACAAAAAAGGGAAAAAGAAATTTGGTCCTCCTACAAATTCTAATTGGCAACATGCTAGAATATTTATTGAGTTTTTAAAAATTTTCTATGAAGTGACTTTGTGCTTCTCAGGCTTCTTACATGTCACTTCTAACAAATGCTTTCATGAGATTGCATCAGTACAAACTCAATTGATATTATGGAGCCATAATCATATTGAGCTTTTGGGGACTATGGCATGTTCTATGATATCAAAGTATAATAAATATTGGGGGAATGTTGAAAAGTTGTTCTTTGTTGTTGTTGTTTTGGATTTGGATCCTCGGTACAAACTTGATTTTATCACTTGGACTTTAGAGGATATATATGATAAGGAGTTGGCTACTAATATGTCTATTTTGGTTAAAGGCACATTGGATTCATGGTATAGATTTTATTCAAAAGGAGTTTCTAATGAAATTGAAGATGGTGGGGATTCTTCTAAAGGTGTTGATTTGGATGAGAGCCTTAGGGGTTTATCTAGCCTCAAAGATGCTTCTGAAAATAGGGTAAACACTTGGAAAAAACAAAATAGGGCCAAAGCTAATTTAGATAGTAAATCAGCTCTTGAGAAGTACTTGGCTGAGGACACAATTGAAGAGGATGATGTTGGAGATTTTAACATATTAGATTGGTGGAACAAATTCTTGAAAGTATAAGATCCTTTCTCTTATAGGTCGTGATACCTTGGGCATTCCAGTTTCAACAGTTGCTTTTGAGTCATGCTTTAGCACAGGTGGGCGTGTGCTTGATGTCTTTCAAAGCTCTGTCACCAAAAATGGTTGAAGCTCTAATATGCACTGAAAACCAGCTATGCACCACTAGACTTAAAGTTGATGATAAGTATTTGGATCAATTTGATAGCACTAAGTATTATTGATGGTTAGTTTATAACACCATGATGTTTTCTTTGTTTGTCCATATAAACTTTCATATGGAATAGGCTAACTTTATGTGTTTTGCAGATGTTTCAAAGAATGCATCTCGATTACAAAGAACAAGTTCGCAGCCACAAAACATGAATATAGACCAATGGATGTTGATTACCTTTAGTCTTTTGGAATAGAAAAGCTCAAATGACATTCTGCTGCAATATTTTTTTTCTATTCAGTTACTAGTTAAAATTTAACACTTTTTGTGTGTAGAAGGCCAAAATGCTTGGATTAAAATCACATGAAATTTTGTATTGCTGCAGGTTTTTTTTTTTTTTTTTTTTTTGGGTATTCAACTGCAATTTCAAATAACTTGTTCTTATGATGTATGGAGGCCTAGAAATGTTGGATTGGAACAATAGAAAGTCATGTTTGCTGCAGTTTCTTTTTGTATTCAACTACAGTTTCAAAGCATATGCCATTAAGTGTATAGAAGCCTGAAAGGCTTGGCTTAGGAAAACTATGTATATGATCAACTCTAAAGTAAGTTTATCCAATTCCATTGAATACAGCAAAGCTTAAGTAAATTTCTTATTTTCTCTTGTTTTAATTCAGGGTTTTCTAGTTCTATTATTTTATTTAGAAGTTCTATGACTTTACTTCTTAATCTACTTGTGTTTCTTAAGCCATACCTGTGATTGAGAGAGCAATTTTAGGTGCTGAGAAAAATTTCAGAATAATATTTTTCCTATGATTATGCTATTTTTTTATTGTAACTTTAAAATAGGTAGGATTTAGAGTGAACTAAGTCAACTAAATGTTCAAGGAAACTGTAATTTTGCTAGTTCTGTCACCAGTCACCACTAGTACAAATCTACCTTGTAAGTGTCCTATATATCTTTCCAAGCCAGCCAAAGTTCTGACACAATAGAATTCCATTTCTACTAATCTTCTCTTCTTATTCTTTTTTATCTGCAAGTACATCATCTAGATTTGTTTACCCCTACAATTGGAATTTTTTTAATTCCTATCCCATTCTCTCAGGTTTTATTAAAGGTAACTACTTTACATCTTATTTTGTACCATATATATATATATATATATATATCTTGCTTCTATTATTAAATCTTTATAAGACATCTGTTTTTATCCCATTTGCATGAAGAGACATGAAGAAACAATGTGCTTTGAGCCTTTGATTATGGGAAGCATTCAATCAATGGAGTGCAATTGTGCAATTTTTTATTATTTCAACTACTAATGCCGGGTATTAATTCTTTCACTTATATTAGCTCTATTACAATTTGTGATTTTGCACTTTTCCGTTCTTGAAGATGTGCTATAATGTTGTTTTCCATTAACATGAATGACTTAAATGAGTTATTTTGCTTCTATTGAGCTATTGGTAGAAGTTTGGACTTTGGAACATTAATGAAATTGATTGTTATCATTCCCTAGTCTTAGGAACAATTGCTTTTTTTTTTTTTCTCCCCTTGGAGATTTGGAAAACAAAGATGTTTAGGAGTGTTTGGCCCAGTTTAGGCCCAATGTGTACCCAGTCTTAATCTGGCCCGAAAATGGTCAGGTTTACTCGAGTCTAGGGTCGGGTTAGGGTTTATAAAATTGGCAAGGTCAAAATCTAGGGTCAGGTTCAAACCAAGTCAAACCCGTCATAACTTGTCCTATGTACACCCCTAACGTACACAATAAAAAAGATATAGGCTCGTTGTGTATGATGCTAAAACACAGTGACCAGCTTAACTACAAATGATACAAAATTGTTGAACCACAATGGAAAATCTAGAAAACCAAGATCGAGAGGATTGCCTAAGACCAAACAAAGATTTATGAAGGGGACAAACCAGGCCAAAAGACTCCACCTGAGCAACAAAACCTTGAGATTGCTCCATATGGACTTCTTCCTCAAGATCACCATGTAGAAAGGCATTCTTGATGTCGAACTGATGAAGCAACAAATGGTGCATTGTAGCCATAGACAAAAAAGAGTCGAAGAGGGACCATCTTGGCAACGGGGGAGGTGTCGCAATGGTCCAAACCACCAATCAAAATGTACCCTTTGGCTACAAGATGAGCTTTGAAACGATCAATAGCACCATCAAGACTCACCTTGACGATATACGTCCATCGACAACCAACCACCAATTTGTCAGAAGAAAGACAGACCAATCCCCAAGAACCTTTGTTTTGAAGCGCACACATTTCATCAATCATAGCTTGTCTCCACCTAGGATGAGATATGACTTCACCTAGAGATTTAGGGATGGATAGAGAAGACAAAAGAACCGTAGTGCAAAGAAGATAAACAGTAATAAAGCAACAAAAAGAGATGAGGTGAGCTGATATGAGTAGGCGCCAAAGGGGTGTCCATAGTAGCCTGAAACCCTTCAGTGAAACACTTACATAGAGAGAACAATCCCTTCCAACTCATTCTCACTTTAATCCCTAAGAAATCCTTTGAGCGAACCCAGCATCTTTAGTATGAAATTCAAGCTGAAGGAATCTCGATTCTTGAGTGCCGAAATAGTCAATATTCACTCCCATTTATCAATTTTGATGGGTATACAAATGTTTTCATAACTTCTATTATCTTTCTTTAGGATATGACAACCTAACACTTAATTCATTCTTTTTCCCCCCTACTAACATTTCCTCTCAAATCCAACAAAACAAACATATTAACTTTATTAGCATGATCCAATTGTTTCTAAAAATAAACACAAGTCGACAATGTACCTTGTAATGTTCAATCCTAGTTAGAAGAAATAAATAAACCAAATCAATCCAAGTAGATCATGAATATTCGAGTTGAGAATTGAAATCCGAACCTTGAATCAATGGATTCACGTCTATACATTCGCAGTATCAACTTCAAATCCTGCTCACATTGTCTCAAATCTTGAACCTGCATCAAAAGCAAATGCAAAAGCTTATTTACAAGAAAGGAAAATGGTTCACTTCATACACATGTAATTGCATCCAATTATATGACTCTAATTATTTTATTCAAACCCATGAGAAGGCTGATGCCAATTGATCAATAATCTCTACCTCTAATTGAGCTATCTTTCTTTGGAACCAAAGAGATGAAAGTGGAGTTAATATTGTTACCTATCTTTCCATTCCTATTGAATTCCTCTGTTAAGAATAATGGACAGCATTTGGTGTTTTCGCATGTGCTTGATGTGGAATTGAAAATAGTCATAAGAAAGCCTTAATTATCTTAATGTAGCGAATTTGATTAGAGCGTAACACTCATTTTTCATGAAAAACATTCAGATAAGAAGATTTTACGGGATAAGATTAGATGTTGAGCAACTATTTGGTGTAAGGTACATATCCTTTTTAGAGGGGTTTCCATCTCTAATACAATAAGAGGTTGGAAAGCTTTGATGTTTTGATGTTTTATCTTATTTACTTTTTGCTTCAAGGATCTCCTATCATCTTTACTTTGTATTATTCTCTTGTTAATAAAATTTCTTCTTTTATCCCAAAAAAAAAAAATACTAGAAACTATACATGTATTTATAAAGCACCTATTGAATATAAACTATTTTACCAAATATTGTTCCACACTTCTCCCTTTATATTTTTCTACTAATTCAACCAGTTATCAGAGCGGCGAAATCCTGTGACCTGTCCTGTCACTATTATGTTCCAGTGTTCCTAAGTTAAATATTGGAACTCCATTGTTGTGTATGCTTTGAGAATTTCATGCCATCAAAGGTATGTATTTTTCTTTGCTTCACTTATTTTCTTTCTACATTCTCGTTCTTGGTCATGAATCCCTCCGACCACTGCCATGCCACTTTTTCTTTAGAGTTTCATCTTTTTTCACTCTATTATTACCAAACACTTCTCGGCTCCAACCTTTCTCTTAAGATAGTGGGCATAACTCCATCCCAAAAGCTAGCTCATAGGAATTGCCCAAGCACCTATAAAGGCTATCTTTGGCATATCTTGAGCTAGGTCAGACACTACTTTCAAATTTTCTTTAAAACCCTTTTCAAACTATATTATCCAAAGCAACTCTATGACAGGGACAAGAGCTACAACGCAATTGCATGTTCTCAAATCTAGAAGGTACTGGGCTCCATTTAATCATGGAAAACTCCATGATAATCCAAAAGAAACAGACAAAATAAGACCTTCTAAATCTATGATACCATTCCCAAAAGTTGTGAAACGAGTTAATAAAAGAATAATTTTGACATTAGCTCACACTAATTATTGACCACTCCAGCAAATTGATGCGGAATTTTACATGCAACAACCACCAGGTTTTGTTGATGCAGATAACTCTAGTTCGCTAACTTAACAATGTAACTTATGGGCTACTAAAACAATCTTCTCAAACCTGGTTTGATCAGTTGGCCAAAACTCATTCAACATTGCCTGACCAGAAAATGTAACCTTTCTTTGTTCACACAATTTCACTTATCCTAATCCCCATATAATTTGGTTTATGCAAATGATATCGTCATAATAGCTAGCTCTAGTTCTACCATCCAACGCGTCCAAAAATGGTTTAGCAGCCATTAACTAGATAATCAAGTTCATAATGCTTTCGCCTCTTTAGCTGGGTGCCTCTGCAATGGCTTCTCACTTATCTAGGCATTCTTTTGGGAGGTAATTCTCATGCTTTATCTTTTCAGGATCCCATGGTTGCAAGGTTTCTAAGAGGTCAGATTGTTGGAACATAGATTGTTGAAACAGTGCTTTCTTCTCTTTGGGAGGTAGGATCACTCTCATTCAATCATGTTTATCTAGCATTCACTCTATATTTTGGTTATGGCTCAAAATATAGAAAAATTCATGAGGGATTTCCTTGTGACAAAGGTTTGGAACTCTTGAAAAGACAACCATTTTAGTTGGAACCAAAAACCTGAAACAGAAGGGGGATTGGGCCTCGATAATAGTGTCCAAGAACAAATCGTTGGCAGCTAAGTGACTTTGACATTTTCTTCTTCATCCTAACTCGTCATGGCAAGTCATTCGAAGTATGGTTTGTATCCAAATGGGTGGGAGACCAACTCCGCAAACAGAGTAACTCATATTAGCCACTGGAAATTCATCTCAGGGTTTCCCCTCTTAAAGTTCACTTCTATCCTTTCATTTGAGTGATGGTTCTCGTATCAAATCTCGGGAAGATAATTGGGTTGGTACTGCTACCCTTTCAGTTAACTTTACTAGGTATTTCATCCTATCTTCTTCACATCAAGCCTCTGTTAACCAATATTTTCTCAGGATAGATCCTGGAACTTCCATTTTATCTGAACCTTAAATGATAGAGGTTATCAAATTTGAGTCCTTTCTTCCTTTGCTTGACCCTATTCATCTACCGAACACCCGTGATACTAGGATTTGGACTTGACTCAGTTGGTATATTTTCCTGCATATCTCACTTTCATTTCTTAACTTCCTTTCCTTACATAGAAAAAATTCTTAGATGAACTCATTTGGAAGTCTAAATCTCCCTACGTCAAAGCTTTTGTTTGGACTGTTGTTATTAATTGGAATAACACTAATGACATGCTCCATATGGCAAATCGGGGGCTCATCTCGTTCTGCATAGTCCTATGGCGAGATCGCTTTGGATCAGGCTTTTTGGTATCTTTGACGAATCATGGGTTTTTACTATGGATCTACATCAATTTTACTCACTGAGCTCAGAGGTTTTCAATCGTGTAATTTGTGGTCGTCCTCAATTTTTGGAGTGAGTTGATACTTTTGGTTGGAAGGGAATTCTAGAATTTTTAGTGATTCCTTTTCAACTGTCGATTTCATTCAGGATGGGATTACCTTTTTGGCATCTCTTTGATGTTCTATATATGGTTTGTTAAATGGTGTTTCTCTAGTTGATATTCAGAAGAATTGGCATACTTTGTTACATGATTTACCCCAATAGCTCTTAATTGTTACTTTTATATCAGAGTGATGATTACTTATCCTCTTTTGTACTATTTCTTTTCTCCTAATAAAATTCCTTTTTCTATAAAAAAAAAAAGGTGGGGGGTGAGTATCCAATGACACTCTGTTACTCACTCAAGCTAAATTTTCTTTTTTTGGACAATATTCACTGAAACTAAATACTTATGTGACCTTCTGTCCAAGGCCAACATGATTGGGGTCACAAGTACATCAATGCCTGTCATGCACAGTGCCAAGTTGTCTAAACATGTCAGTGATTTTTTTGGCTGAGCCCACTTTCTAATAGATCAATTGTAGAAGCACATAAATATGCCACCAGCACTAGATTTTTTAATTAATTCTTATTCTTATATTTGTTGTTTAGTGATTTGTCTCATTTACATGAACATGCAAAATTTGTCGCCACCACCACTACGTGATATAGACTATAGTGTCAAATAGGTTAGCTAGTTCATGTCCCAGCCTTTGGAAGGCTGCAAAAGGTATGCTGAACGATCCTAGCCTACAGGGTGCCATCATGGACTACTTATTCAGCCGGTAAATTGTAGCAGACCTTAAACCTCAACTGCCTATTGTGATGCTAATTGAGCCACTGACCCTGAAGTGATAATTGTTGCTCTACATCAGGATCATGTATCTCTTTCGGCCCAGATCTTGTTTCTCAGAGTTCAAAGAAGCGCCATCTTGTTGCCCATTCTAGTTCCACCGTTCTACTACTGAAGCAGAGTGTTGAAGTCTGGCACAGCAGATAAGATTTTGTGGATACAAACTTTGCTTCAAGAACTGCATATTCAAAGCACTATGCCTCATTTTCTCTGACAATCTCTCTCCCTCTCCCTCTCCCCCTCCCTCTCTCAACACCAACACCAAAAAAAAATAACAAAAACATAATTTCAAGTAATTTCTTATAGAGCACAAACTGAACAAGACAAGTATGCAGAACCAAACAAGTAAAATGCAGCTGATGTTCTATTAAGTCAAATAAAAGTAACATACCACAGCAAGCAGCCTCTTTATTTCAGCAGCTTGATCAGCACACCTAACAGTTAAGACATCACATTCTTTTACCTGTTATTATGAAAGAGAAACTATTCAGGACCTTTGACTTTATGATGCCAGAAAGTACAGTTCAGATATAAAAATGCACCAACCTTCCTTTCAAGAACATTAGAAATAGACTGCACATCTGCACGCAGAGAATGGATATCGGAAGCTGATTCTTTATACTTACTTAACTGACTTTGCATAGATCCCATTTCTTCAGGAAATGAAGAAAGCAAAGATTTAAATTCTGCTATAATTTGATTCCTTCCTGAAGCAAATGGAAATGCATAAGCAACAATTAAACCATTCAGAAATAAGGTAGCATGCTTTTAAATAAGGAGAAGAAAAATATCCAAACCCGGTTCTCTTGCTTCCTCATGCAATTTATTTTCAATCACATTTCTTTCGTCTATCTTTTTTTGTATCTCAGTCCGTAAATCAGCCGCTCTAGAATCAGAAACCACTGCAGATCTTTGAAAAATATCTGCTAAATCACTTTTAATGTACCACTCCCGTTCCCTCCATACAAGATTATCCTTCTCAACCTACAAGTATAAAGAAAAATGAGTAGGGAAGAGAGGGGTTCACCATCAGCAACAAATGATAGCTCATTGGACAATGGTCAATTCATAAATTACCAACCAATTACTACCTGTAATTTCTCAAATAAAGCGTGATACTGAAGAACTTCTGATTTGGATTTTTCGATCTGATCCCTAACCAATTTGAACGCATGGGAAGAAGTAACACACTCCAAATTCTTCAATGTGTTCTGACGAAATCATTCCAAGTCAAAACTATAACAGAAAATACATATAAAAATAGACTTGCAGGACATAAACAGTAGGAAAAGTACATGGCAGATCAAAAATACTAAAAAATCAACCTGTAGATCACACAACTGCTGTAATATTCTGATTCTCTCCTCATGGAGACTTTTCAGTTCCAGTAATTGAGATAAACCTTGTTCCTGAGGAACTCAACAATTTAGGTACAATATTCAAGGAATTTTAAAACAGGGTCAGCTAAAAAAATAGAATAAAATAAAACAGGTTCGAAGAATTCAACAACAATACCAGTAGCTCCTTCAATGCAGATTCCATATCTTGCAAATCCTTTTGCTTTTCTCTGAGCTTATCACTAGCAGTGCATGCAGTTCCTACATTTAAAACAGGGAGAACCGCCCCTTTTGCTGCATCTCTCTCTGCCTTAAAGGCTAATAGTTTGCGATTGCTTTCTTCTAATTCTGCAACAGTGCTTTCAAGTTCCCCTAAAAACAAATCGACAGCATGCCAAATGAATTTCATGTCACAGGACAACCTTTTAAGCTTAAAATAGATGTTCTCAATCAGATCTTTCTTTGGTCTTCGTCTCCAGTTGAAAACAGCTAAATTATATACATCTCCGTCACATCAACAAAACAAGGGAGAAACAAGTATTAAAAAAAATATCTTAAAAGATGAAAAGGACAAATAACACACTAATAGACCAATCTAACCACACAGGAACTGCACAGTTGACAAGAGACAGAAGCAATACATCACATTAACATACAGCATGAACACCAAATAAAAACTTTCAAAGTGAAAATTAGAAAACAATTAAAATATGGAGACCATATCAAAAATGATAAAAATGCAAAACTCAATTACCTACTCATCCCAAAATTTGTTATTAAACTGTAATCAAATAATGAACTAATTCTCTACTTAATCATTAGTTTTGTCTCTAGTTTGATATTGTTCTTGTAAAGGGGATAGTTCTCTTCATCTTATTAAAATTCTTCTTTTATAAAAAAAATAAACAAATTATCTAATTCTCTAAAAAAAAATTTTTAATATCTGCTCATTTTGTAAGCCACATTGATTTCTTTTCATATAAACTTCAAAAGAAAATTTTTCCACATTAAGTTTGATTTATTTCCATATTTCTCAGACACTAATTTTACACGTTTCGTTTCTTATGTAATAACTTTTCTTCAATTTATTTCCTACAACTCGTCTTCCCTTTTAGAGGGCTTCCAACTTTCTCTTCTATTCCTATTACCAAATCATCCTTCCCGTCAGAAGATTGCCATTGAGGGAGGGGAGATGGAAGGGATGCTCAGGTGTAGCCTTTGACATAATGGACCAGGCCCACATCAAGGCAAAGAGGGATGGGCAGGTTTCAAAAAGAATTTGCTTCCAAAGAGAAATAGGCCAAGCCCAAATTAGATGGGGAAGGGATTGGAACTCTGCCATGGGGATTGTATTCCGTGCCCAATCCAATTTTCTATCAATAGAAAAAATGTTCTACAAAAACACCCAGGAGTATCAATGCGGGGGCTGCACAACCCGGCCCAAATCAAGTCCATTGTGGTTGAACAGCCGAAGGCCCTGGGGGGTTAAGAGTGTATAAAAGGAAGAGGTTCAGGTGTGTCTTTGACAAAATGAATGGGGAAAAGATTGTACAGCCTAAGAACCTTGCTGAGTCAGCAGCTGTAGGCTCAGGGAGTTTTTTTTCTTTTTTTTTTTTGTCGGGTTTTGTAACAGCTGAGTATGGGGGGTATCTTGCTCTTAGGCAAGAATTAAACCTTGGCTTGGAGAGTTGAGCATAAGCTGTTTAGTGCTCGAGACCATTTTCTCTCTCTTCTTGCACATTGTTATGCTTTTTTCTCTTTATTCTGACTGGAATCACACTGATTTCAGTCTAGGAGAGTGAATAATGCATACACCTCCACATTTTCTATATTTTCGTTGTGGTTTCTTACACCTTATAGATCCCACACCAGAATCAAATACTACTGATGTGGGGCTCAAGTCCCATAACTTGCAATTGGATCCTAGCAAAATGTGAATACGAATCTGTGTCATGAAGAAGAAACAGATTCATAGTCCCAATGTCCCATTCAAAACTTAAATTCGATGATTCTTACAAGAAGGGGAGGCAATAGTTTACTTTTGTTGTAGTTTCCTAATTTATATCCATTTACTATGTGTGCATTCCATGCCAATTCCACGTACCTACCACTAATAAACTGTTAGTCCACTTACATTCTGATTTGGCAAAATATGAACTTAATGCTCCAACCACCCGAAAAGAAAATGTGCTATGAATGCAATTTTCATTTACCTAAATGGAATTTATAGAAGTTTTGCCCGAGCCCAATTGTAATGATGTCATGCTTAATGGTCAACCATTAAACCACTAACAGACCACCTGGACTATTTTCATGCACAGTAGGCAAGGAACAACCATGCTTTTATGGTTTTACCAAAGCCTTATTAAGTATCAAAACAACTAATAAAGTAACCAATCCACCCCCCATCCCCCCCCCCAAAAAAAAAAAGGGAAAAAAACACACACACACACACACAAATACGAATGCTAAGACATCAAGTGCTCACAAAAACATAGGCATGTCTTTAGTTTACATGCATGGAAGTTTGAGTACAGGTCAACTAATTCTCATTTTGTATTAAAAAAAGGATCTTACAAAACCAGAGTAAGGCTGAAATGCATAGCACATATTCAAGAAAATTTACCTTTTAATCCTTGCAGTTCTGCTTTATTTTTGGCATCAAGATCTCTGTGAACTTGGTACTCACTCGCTAAAGACTTGTGCTTCAAATGAAGCTCACCAAATGCCAACCTCAAGTTTTTAACTTCCACCTCTAAATCAGTAGACAACTTCTGCCTGCATGAAACTATAAATGGGCAGTGTAATCAACAAAGCTGAGAAACTGCTCTGAAAGAATAGTCCTAACAAAGGATAATCACACACAAAGATCACTTGTATCATACCATCTCCAGGAAGCTTTTTCAGTGTAGCTGTATGCAATCCATCCTTCACATGCCAGAAGTTATTAATAGTTGTGGCTATATTTTCTAAAATGCTTTTTGCTTTCGCAGAAGTAATTTCTCTGTGCTCTTCCACCTGGTTTGCACAGTTATATGTAGAGGAACTTTCAGTTGCACCGGTTTGCAAAAGTCGGCTAAGAAAAACATCCTGAACAGTTGATGGACTACCATCTGGCAAACAGATCGAAAGAGCCTCATTAAGTACTACAATTCCCCAACATACAGAAATTTAACACAATTCCCCGTGCAATATCAAAAATAGGGTAACTTAACATTCTGTAACCCTCAAAAACATGGATGGCAAGACACAATACATCAAGAACAATTTGAACTTCAAGTGGCATCACGAGAAAAACTACATACATAAAGTGACAACTACATCAAAAATCATAAGCACGAATATGTTAGTAACAAGCACCTTGTAAATAGAGAACAACTACCCTTTTGCAGCATTTAACAAGAAACTCAACATAACAGAGGGAACAGCAGTAAATCAAGATACTGCAAAGAAACATAACTTTCCATCCTTCTCCCTGCAAAGTTTGTTTCCAGCAGTCTCTCTTTTGGCTCCAACAGTCCTATCATTCTACAATCTCAAATATTGATTTGAAAAAATAATAATAAAATACACTCAACCTATACATACATAAGATATGGTAACACACAGGTGAAAAGTAGTTAAGTTTTCTGTTTTCGTAATTAAGAACATTCGAGAATGTTCACAAGTTATGAAGGAAAAGGAAGGGAAGGCTTCAAAGGAGGGAGGTAGGACAAGCAAAGGGGTTTAGAGGGTTAATTGACAAGGGTAAGGAGATAGGTGCATAATATAGTTTTAAATTTTGCAATTTATTAAAATATTTAAATATAATTAATGTGTTTTATAACAATATTAATTTTAAAATATCCAAAATATTATTTGGTGTATAGATTTAAACTATATTTCTTTTCTCAAACATATTTTCTCTCACTAAAGTTTATCCAAAATATTTTCTACAAAATATCTTTCTCCAAAATTTTCCTTTAATTTTTTCTGCCAAAAAAAAATGTCTTCATTTTTAAAGATTTTCTCAAATTTTTTTCTGTGAAGGTATTTTCTAGCCTCAAATTCTCATTTGTTTAAATTTTAAAAAAAAATTTAACAATATAAATGTCATTTTTTTTTTTATTAACCTGGATATGACATCTTTGTGTTACTATAAGTTAAAATGATAGGTAAAAATGGCCATACATCTTAATACAAGAATGATTTGTGAAAAATCATTCTTGTATCCCACACACCAAACTCTATCACTTTCCAGATCATTTTAATGCTACCAAACTATAAAATCAAAATGAGATTCTCGCTCCAATTTCCTAATTCATATTCTTATCTCACAGAACTCCATCCTATGCGGCAAAGATGACCTAAAACTTATATCACAAAGGATTTAAGAATATAGGATGGACAGATGGAACAAAGCTAGTAAATCAAGTAGCCATGGTAGTCAATCTCAGATAGTGGCAGGAAGAAGCCAGCACCAAAACCACTATAGCGGGATAGCACATCGCAGGATAGCCGCTATTTTAAAAAATATAGAAAAACATTATGTAATTTACTACATACATATATATACTGAAAAATAAGAATATTACCAAAAATTTTACCTATATTTATTATTAATAATCAAAAGTTATTGTCAAATATATCTAACACATAATTATCATTGATTTACTGCATAAATAACAAGTGAATAAATAAAAGCCTAGTGCATAACCAAAAATTAAAAACAATAAAAGCATAGCGGTATTTTTTTTTTTTTTTTTTTTTGGGGTGTTGAGTTTTGTAGTGTATTAGCGAAATTAAATAAAACAGCATCATACTCAGGAACTTAAGCCTCTAAGACTTAAAGGCCCAACAATCCTTTTTATAAAAGAGAAAAAATTATCAGCCCAAATGGAAGTAAGCCCAAACATGACGGCTTAAAAAACCCTAAACAAGAGAGCTCTGTTGCACCGTCGGGAAAGACTAGAAGAAGGGAAAGGATTCATCAGGATGGGAAGCTAAAGAATAAGGGATTTCTATTTGAAAAACTCTCCATTTCAAGGGACCTCTTGCAATCGCGTCTACTATTGCGCGATTTGGCCTGCGATCCGCCGCGACTAGCACCCGCGATGGCTGCGATAGCCATATGCGACACGACGGCTTCCTTGTAGCAGCGGAGGGCTGGGACGCAACACCATGGCACGATAGCCCCACGATCGTGCGCTATTGATAACAGAGCAAGTAACTATGGTGAGAGGTTAGGTGTTAGGTCTAGTAATATTTTATGTTAAGGCTCTACTAATCTTTATGGAGATACACGTTACCTAAGGAGGCTGCTGATGTATGTGGGCAAAGGGTAAGGGGTTTTGTAACTAACTGCCACCTTGGCAAAGAGAGATGTTCTCATTGGTTAGGGGAGTGCCTATATAGGCAAGGGGGTATCTGAGAATTGGAATTGAGATTTGAGAGAGTAGCTGGATCTTTCTAATACCTAGCAACCTTTATTTCTTTCATTTTGTGAGTAATACATATACAAACACAATTACAAATTACACACTATGTCTCCATTTTTCTTATCTGATACTACGATCCTATCATTAGGACAACCAACAATGACCAAGGAACTTAGACTTTTAATTGGTTGATAGTGTAATGAACATACTTCCTACAAAAATTGATTTCTTGATTGATTGTGTTTTATGGTGCAATTAAGAAAGCTTTAATTAGGAATGTTACATGTGAGAAGGAAACAGATCGGGAAATGTTCTTAAGTTGAAGGAAACAATTACCAGTCCCGGAAAAAAGAAATTCAACCTAGGCATAGGGTGGGCTTCTATTACACAATTAAGAGCCATAATGATGAACAAATTCAATAGTATGATAGTTATACTTGAAACAAACAGTATGGTACATCCCATAGTAGTCAATCATCCTGTCCCCAAAATCCACATCATGATCCCAAAAAACGCTAGCAGATAACAAGATGGCCACTATTCTAATATATTAAGATAATTATGATGCAATTCATATGGCAAATATATAAAAGTCAGAAAATAAATTATACACAATCAAACTCATATTTGTCATTAATAATCAAAAACTATAATTCATAAGCAATCACCATCCATCTGTTGCATAAATAACAAGTCAATAAAACACTCATGTCTGAAATCTTAAATTAAATAAATATTGTAACTTAATAAGCAATGAAGTGAACAAAGAAATAACAAATTGATGGGAGAGACTTTGAAAAGATGAAGAGCAGTGGGCCATTGGGGAGAAAACAACGTAAAATACAGAGGGAAAAATAAAAAGAAAAGAAAAAACTCAAAATACACAGAGAAACTAGGGGAAGGGAGGATAAAAACAGAGAGGAGGTGAAGGAGAAGCAATGAAGAAAAGAAATAGAGAAAAAGGGTGTGGTGCATAGGAAAAAAGGAAGCCATCACAGCAGCTGGTCACCGGGAAGTATGGCCATTGGAGCTTTGAGGTTGAGTTGCAGGTACAGGTCACACCACTACTGGAAGCTGGTCTTTGCTGGCTGGTTGCTAGAAATCAGAGTAGAGAAAGCAAATAGAAGAGAGAAAAGGGGGCAATGAGGAGTTTGAATGCGAGACAAAAAGGATGAAAATAAAACCCTGGCAGATTAAAATGGGTGACAAAAATACCCTTATGCCCCAATGCTAAACGGTGGAATATTTGAGGGCAATAAAAATGCAGCGGTGAAACCAAGATGTGAACGGCTGCATCGCAGCCACAATGGCTGCACCTTCAAAATTTTCTGTGAACAGAATACAGATCCTTCGGTCGCCACCCTCCACAATGCACTGCAGTAGTGCTGCTACAGCACTCAATTGACTGCTCTCACACGTCCATATATGGAATCATCTAATATTTTTCCTACAAAGGCTGGCACTACAGCTCTAATCCTAGAAAGAATTAGGATCCCTATTACTAGCAATACTAAACCAAGGAGCAACATTTACACAAAAAACAAACTACAAGACCAGCACAGCAGACAATTTGACTCCCAAGTAGTTCAACCCCCAAATAGGGTCAACATAAATTACTCAAATGGAAACTGAAGCATCCTGCCAGTATTATATATATATATACACACACACTGGGCAAGAACTTGTTTTACTTCCAAAAAACTTTTGCAAAATGGTCATTTAGGTCAGTCAAAGGAGCCAGATGCATAACTAGAGATGACTTAGGCCACTAAGTGGTTAGTTAACAAAGCATCTATCACTCCAGCTGGACTTTAGATGCTTAAACTTAGAACTCTAGATATATTCACCATTAACACTTTGAGGCTTAGCATAGAAAGAATGATCATCATTAATGACCCATAACAATTAGTCAACAACAGAGATGATAAGTTGATAACATTGTTATCAGAGACTGGAGAAGCTCAAAACAGAGATGGACTTGGCTGGAAAAGCTTGAAACAGTCTGAAACCAAGCAAGAAAGTGTGAAAATATGGGAACCTTAGTGAGGATAAAATGCTGAGATATCTTCTTAGCTCTCCTTTAGGAATGGGTTTCATGTAAGAACATATATTGATATGCATTTGAAGCATAACAGTGCAGCTGGAAACCCTTACTATAGGTTGTTACATTGAAGAAGGCGAGTTCAAGTGAGGGCAAAACAACAACTTCTTCAGTTTTAAGTGGGGGCAAAACAGGAACTTCAATAGATTGAGGGTAAAACAGGAACTTACGTAGCATAAGTGAGAGCAAAATAGAAACTTAAGAAGAGAAAGTGAGGGCAAACAGAAAATATAGATTAACAAGATGAAAAAACAGGGTATGCTTAAAACCAGAGCATCATCTTTTGTGGCATATGCCAGCCCCCACCCCCCAACTGTAGCAGCAACAGCAATGTAGCTTCCTTGATCTGCTGCAAAGCTGAAGCACAACACTGTTGCATGCTCTGGCCACTCCACGACATACTGCCACAAATGGACGCAATTAACAACCATGATGCCTGTAGATCATACCTATGAAGGACCACATTTAAGACCCTAATAGAAATGTATCCAACTGACATTTGCATCAATGATGTACAACCAAAGCAGAAAGTGATGTGCTCTGTAAACAATCCTTCTTGAAAGAGTTGCATTTATGAATGAATTTACCAGCAATCAATGTGACAACTATGAATTTAATTTTTCAATCCTTTTCCACATTAAAGATAAATCATGGCTCAGATGGTAATGTTATATAGAGATCACATCATTTTGCAACAAGAAAACATCTATAAGAATGGCCATAAGCAAATGATCCTCACCACCTGTGACTGATGCATATCTCGAATCCAAGTTGCTGCTAGACTCTCTTGCGTGTTCAGAACACAACTCCAAGTCATTTACCAGCTATATGCAGAAAATGGACAACCAGCAAGTGATTTTTGTAATATAAATCATCAAACAAACTAAAGTATCCAATATTACAACTGGAGGAATAAAAAATAAATGGGTCCAACTTACCTGTTCCCAGTTCTTCTTGACCACTGCTAAATTAGAGCCATATGACTGTTGCCTCTCCTTCAATTGAGAAAATTTATCCTCAAGTGCTGTATATTCTAACTTCTGTGTCTCTAATTTCTGCATAAGCTTTTGATTTTGAAACTGAAGCACAGCAATATCAAGCTGCAACAAAAGAACAGAATCACAGGTTCAATTAGAATCACTAATGCAGCTTATTAGCTTGGTTGTTCCCTTGTGCAGGATTGGTAAATGAGATTAATATGACATAATAAATACATGATCTATATCACCTTTCAAATAAAGTCCCATAAAATAATAATCCTTCTCAGGGTTTTGGTTAATATAGATAACTATAAATTCATACTGAAATGAAACTAAATCTGCATCTGCATACATATAACTTTCTCCTTACATAGTTCATAATTACTCAACAGTGTACATTAAGAAAAATAATAATTATGTCAGTGTTTATACCAGTATATGCACTACCTCCGAAATTATGTGTATCTTATTAATCTTTATTTCCAGTGACACATCAATTTTCATCCTCAAAAGTTAATAAAAGAATTGGTATGATCCAAAGGAAAGGTAGCCTTAAAACATTTAGCCTTAGCATCCAAAAGCCAAAAAAAAGAAGTGTATTGCAACCTATCAAAGCAATACATTAACAGGTGTTAATCCAAAGATAATCAAGCATATTAAAAATTAAAAACCAAAGGATTGATTAATAACTATTAAGGCACTTGCACTAACAACAAACTAGAACACCATCCATTATTACACACAAAAAATCAGAGAAAAATATTAGTATAGAATTACATGTTGACGAAGTATAGAGGGTAGGGTGTCTGGTAAACTTGTCCAGATCAATAGCAACAAGCTTTACCCCACTAGGAGGGAAAAGCTACATAGATCAGTAAGCAACATGGACAAGGCCAGACAATGCAAAATACGCCTTTACTTTACAAGGGCCTTAAATTCAGCAGAAAAATTAGCCCCCTCCCAATAAAGAGCACTGATTTGCATTGTACACAAGTTTAACCCTGACCACATAAATGTAACTTTCAAAACAAAAGTAAACATACTTCAGTCGTGCAAATGTGAAGTTCACCACTACGCAGCTAATCCTATGCAGAGCCAGTAAAATTCAAGCAGCAAAAAGCAATTAAAATTACAAATACAAAATGAACCCCCAGGAAACCCATGGACGTTATGAATTGAAAATTTTGAAGCACAAGCTTCCGATATTAAGATGTAAATGAATAAATAAATAATAAATGAACGAAGAAGAAGAAGAAGGTTGTACCTTTTTGTCTTCAGAAATGGGTAATAAAGGTAGCTTTTTGGCAGTAGCAGGTGCTGCCGTAGGTGACAAGGAGCTAAAGTGACGCCGTTTTCTGTCCGACTCACCCATGCTCCCCATTGAAACCACACCACACACCCAAACCCTAGATACACCCACTCCACTTACATCACAAACAATCGAAAACCTAATTCAAACCCTTCGCAAAGTGCCCCAGCTATCCCCAGAAATAATACCAAACCGAAATTCAAAGGCTATCCCAGATTAACCGATCCTACAAAACCCTAATTCAAACCACACCCCGCGGAACCGGGAGAAGATTCAAAAAGAAGAGCTTTTTCTGCCTCTCTCTCTCTCTCTCTCTCTCTCTACCTACTTCGAGGCGTTGTTGTGAGGAAGAAATCAAGGGTTTCAGTCTCTGTGTATTCTCCTCTCTCTCTCTGTCTCTCAAGAAGTCCTCTGCAGAGCCATTCTCTCTCTCGCTCTCTGTGTGGAATGCAAAGGAGGAGAGAGAATATTAATGTTCTAAGGTATTTTCGTATTTTTCTTAGGGGCAGATGGCATCGCATGTAACTTCGGGAAGGTCAGAGGGTAGTTTCGTATTTGACTGTAGGTGCATGAACGTCGACATAGCGGAATTGAGGGATTATGGACTCTGGATTTGACAGGGATTTTCTTTTACTCTTTTCCTAATTATGAATTATAAATATAAGTTAAGTTATTTAAAAATATATATATTAATTAAGTTCATAAATATGCTTTTGCAAAGGAGCAGAATTTTTGTATAAGCAGGCTTTAAGGATTTAATAATAAATGTTTATTAGATTTCCTTACATGGAGCAAAAGTTTGCCAAATTATATTTTTTAAAATGGTTATGAACATACTTTTTAAATTATAGATGTTAATTATTTTCCTCAATCAAAAATGCTATTTGGGTTTTCTCATAAAACGTTAATCATAAAATATCATTATTTAAAAAATATTATTTTTTGTAATTAGATTTTGAAAATCTTTAATATTAATTAGATTTCTACAAAAAAAAGATGAAAATTTTTATATAAATTTTGAAAGGAATATCGTATTCCTCTTTACTTATTATGAATATCAAATAGTTTTAAAGAAAGACAAGAACATTAAGATGATCAAGTTTTGCAAACGAGATTGAGAAAATTGAGAATTTAAATAAATTTGTTGAGATTTTTACTAAGTCCAACTATATATTCAGTGTAAAAAGTTTGTTAGGATGAAATTTGTTTAGTTAAGTTAAATGATGAAATAAAGCCAAGAAGTAAACACACTTTTGATCTCAAAAGATATAGACGATTAAACCGAGGAGGGGAATCTATCTCTTGGTTGTAAGTCCTCCAAATACTAGAAGATAATAAGTTTTGGATTAGAATTGAAAATAAAAGTATGATTGATTGATAATGATTGCAAGTACAATATCAACAGCAACACTAAAGAACATGAAAACAGTCATACAAAATTGATGAACTACTCTACATGACACCTAAAATATGAGAAAAAGATAAACTAAGATAAAAGTAGTAAAATTGGTCAGTCTCTATATTCTCGCCCCCTCTTCATTGCTCTTTGACCCTTTTATATGGATTTTGGAATCATCTCTATTAGGTAACTATTCGAGAAGTCTTTTACAATTGAATTTCGTATAAACCGCTGACACGACTCCATGTATATTTAAAATTCTCACCTGTTGTTGTGGTAACCGTTCCTGTTTTATTCGCGGCTCATAACCATCACAGTTCCATGAACTAAATAATTGTTCCCGCTTATCCATCATGACTAGCATCAGCCGTTGAAACCACGTCTATGACTTTTCTCCACGGCTCACATCTTGGGCAAACAACTTTCTCATCCTTTAGTGAGTTAATAAGCCCAAAACTTTTTAACCATATCATATCACTAAGGCCTATTACAAGATATGCTCATATGAAACTTATTTCTAAGCTTTCTCAGAAAGAGCTTGTTAAAGGCATGCCAAAGATCAGATTTGACAAAGATTTAACTTGTGATTTTTGTGAGAAAGGCAAGCAAACCAAGACTTCTTTCCACAAAATAAATGTGATTTCAACCACTAAGCCACTTGAGCTTTTACACATAGATCTTTTTGGACTAACCAAGATTGCAAGTCTTGCTTGGAAGAGATATTGCCTCATCATAGTGGACGATTCCTTATCATAGTGGATGATTTCTCTATATTTACATGGGTTATCTTCCTAGCTTCTAAGGATGAAGTGAAAGATTCAATGTTTTTGCAAAATGTGTTTGTATTGAAAAATATTCTCAAATTATCCCTATAAGATCAGATCATGGAGGAGAATTCAAAAATCATGTTTTCAAAGAGTTTTGTGAAAATCATAGCATCTCTCATGAGTTCTTTGCTCCTAGAACTCCTTAACAAAATGAGGTTACTAAAAAGAAGAACAAAAGCTTACAAGAATGGCCAAAACCATGCTCTTAGCAAGTGGTTTATCAAAAGCTTTTTGGGCAAAGGCTGTAAACACCTCATGCTATATCCAAAATAGAATCATTTTAAGGCTAATCCTCAAGAAAACACCTTATAAGCTATGAAGGGAAGGAAACCTAATATATTATATTTTCATATCTTTGGCTTATCATGTTTTATTCTTAACACTAAGGACAAACTTGCAAAGTTTGATCCTAAATCTGATGATGGTATTTTCCTAGTATATTCTTTGGTCTCTAAAGCTTACAGAGTGCACAACAAAAGAACGTTATGTGTTGAGGAGACTATCTACATCAAGTTCAAAGAGCTCAAGAAGGATTTTGCTCATGATCTTGAAGAGTTGAATGAGAATCTTGAGAAACTAGACCTCAATGATTCTTTTGAAAGTAAGCAGATGAGAGCTCAACCTTCAAAAAGTAAGCTCCAGAACATGGACTCTTTAGAAAGCTTGCTCAGGATCCCAAAGCCATCAGACAATGACATTTTTTAGCATGAAGAAAAGTATTTTGAAGATGAAAGAGAAACCAAAGAACATCAGAGGTACATAAACTATAGAGGAGTTTCTGATCTAAAAGCGGTTTCCTAGAACAAAGTTTTAGGAGATATTTCCAAGGGTGTCAGAACCAAATCCACCCTTAGAAATATGTCAAAATATGTTTTCATCTCCACTATAGAGCCTGAATGCATTGAAGAAGCTTTGTGTAATCAAAAAGTTAGGTGGATGCTATGCAAGAAGAACTTGACCAATTTGAGAAAAGCAAAGTTTGGACGCTCGTGGAGAGACCTAAGGGAAAGACTATTATCGGAATAAAATGGGTGTTTAGAAACAATCTCGATATAGCTAGCAAAGTCATTTGAAACAAAGTAAGATTAGTTGTACAAGGTTATAATCAACAGAAAGGAATTGATTATGATGAAACCTTTGCACCAGTATGTAAGCTAGAAGCCATAAGAATGCTACTTGCTTTTGTTACCTTCAAGGGATTCACTCTTTATTAAATGCATGTCAAGTCTGCGTTCTTCAATGGATTCCTCTCTGAGGAAGTTTATGTGAAGTAACCTCCTGGTTTTGAGAGTGAGAACCTTTCCAACCATTTCTTCAAGCTAACAAAGGCACTTTATGGTCTTAAACAAGCTCCTCGAGTTTGGTATGAAAGGCTAAGTACTTTCTTGCTGAAGAATGGGTTCAAGAAAGGTAAAGTTGATACCACTTTTTTTACTCTTAAATAGGATAATCACTTTCTGGTAGTTAAAATATATATTGATGACATTGTATTTAGCACCTCTGATCATTCTCTTTGTGAAAAGTTTTCAAAATTAATGCAGAGTGAATTTCAGATGAGTATGATAGGTGAACTCAAGTTTTTTCCTAGTCTCCAAATAAAATAACAAAAGGAATGAACCTTAATCCATCAAGAAAAATACACCAAAGAGATTTCGAGAAAGTTCAATATGGATCAAGCTAAACCCATGAGTACTTTGATGCCTCCATCTCAAATCATCTATGCTGATGAGAATGGTGAAAATGTATTAGAAGGTAATTATAAAGGAATGATTGGTTCACTTCTGTATCTTGCAGCAAGTAGACCAGGCATTCAATTAAGTGTAGAGATTTGTGCTATATTTCAATCTAACCCAAAGCAATTATACTTAAATGATGTCAAAAGGATTTTAAGATATTTATCTGGTACTACTAATTTTGGCTTATGGTACGAGAAAGATACATCCTGTGAGATTGTAGGGTACTATGATACTGATTTTACTGGAGATAGAATAGAGAGAAAAAGCACCCGTGGATGCTTTTTTTTCTTTAGAAAAAGCCTTATCACTTGGTCATGCAAGAAACAGAACTCTATTGAACTCTCTACTACTGAAGTTGAATATGTAGCTATTGCAAATAGCTACACCTAGATGTTGTGGATAAGGAACCAGCTGGAAGTTTATCACCTAAGGTATTCCAAAATCCTTATCTTCTATGATAATATTAGTGTTATTAATTTTGCTCAAAATCTTATCCAACACTCTAGATCTAAGTACATTGATGTTAAATATCATTTTATTCGGGATCATATTCAAAAGGAGATGTTAAGTTAATATTTGTGAATATTAAAGATCAAGTGTCTGATATATTCACAAAACAGTTAGTTAAAGATCACTTTTGTGTTTTGACAAGGCTTTTAAACTTAAAAGTTTTTAAATCTGTATAAGTATTCATTCACAAACATCTCTGGGCACCCCCCTTCATGGCTCTGATCTGAAGATCGATTGAAGACATCAGTTTGCAAGGCCAGAAAATTATTTTGAAGATCAAAAAGTCAGTTTGCAAGCTCAAAAAGAGGACTAGATGTTCAGAAAGAAGAACAAAGGCTCAAAAATGGGTATATATGGTCTCATAGGGTTTAGAATCAGAAAAATGAATGAGTTGTGGGAAAGCGATGTGACTCCAATTGGTCAGAAAGTGGAAGTAGTGTAACATCCTAAAAATTATATAAAAATTAATTTGATCATTTCTAATCAAAATTTCAAAAATCTGACAGACATTGTAATGATTAGGACAATCCAACGAATCTGTAAAAAAAAACGTGAATATATCAGACAGCTGAAACCCTAGAATTAGGGCCCAAAGATGCCCGAAAGTGAGAAATTATAGGATTAAGATTAGAAATGGGTATGAATAAAATTTTATACCTAGAATTATTTTTCAGGCAATGTTTGATTACTCGGGTACACTATTTTATCCATTCGGTAAAATTTTGGTGTGCAATTTTTACACCGAAAGAAAGCTTAATTGATAAGATTTGGATAATGTCTATCCATTTAAACCAAGTGGATGGCTAAGATTCAATCTTGATTTCCAAAATCAAATCCTAGCCATCCATCTTATATTGTTTTAAAAGAATTAGATTTTACATTAATAAATTCGTACAACTTAATTAATATCATTACAAAGTCATCAAACCTTATCTTTTGGAATGCATTCTCGGCTAAAACTTGCTGCATACACATCCACCATTGTTGTCCTCAAAGAGCTTCAATACTTGATTTCAAACCTCCATTTTCCTAACCTACACTTGATAAAATCACAAACTCTTTTCACAAAACTTGTTCTAGACATCACCTACAAATTTAACCGATTAGAATTTTAATCCATCACTATTTTTCCACTTTGAGCCATCATACATCACTATTTAAGGGAAGATTTAGGGGCTGTTTGGAAGGTTGAAATGAGGAAAAACTATTCTTGGAAGTACTTTTGGAGTTAGAAGTCTCAAGCATCACAAAGTAGGGCTTATTTCATCCAATTTTCTTATTGATTTTGCTCTAGAATATTATGATAGAATAATTCCGAAATTCTGGATTTTATTGGATGATTATGCATGAATATTGATGTGTTAATTTTGGTAGAGGGTTTGGCTGAAGTTAGATAAGCTATTTTGTTAATACATGTTCTAACCCTTACTGGTGGAAATCTCGTTTTTTAGTAAGCAACTGAAAAACTTTGATTTTTCTCACTGATTTAGAGACCTGATTATGAGCTAACAATTTTATATGATGAAACTAACATATGGAATAGTTTCCACTAATTTTCTTGGCTCATATTAAGCACTTTTTCCATTTTTAAAAAATGGAGAACCAAACAGGTCAGGGTTTCTTCCCAGCCAGTCCAGTTTGTAGCACTAAAATTATCTAATTTTGTTACCTGAAAATTTTATAGGAGGTTAAGGACATCTTGAAGTTGAACCAAAATTTTTGTATGAAGTTTTGACCTTATTTGATAGAGTAAAGAATTTGAGACTTCTGGTTGTTGGCTGAAACTGAGCAATTTTGAGCTCCGAATTTGTTAAATTTTATAAATATAGTTAGAGACCTTATTCATGCTTTGAAAATTTTATAGGAGCTCATTGATACATTGAATTGTCTCTGAAAATTATATTTGCTCTGTTTCAATGATGTTTACTAATTTAATATAATTTTCTTAATGACTAGAATTCTAGCAGCATGCTGAAATAGCAAAAAGGATGATGAGAAATTCATGATTTGATCTCATTCATGTTATGTTAACTCATTGATGAAATAATTGTACTTGGTACTAGTTTGATGTAACACCCTAAATCTTAACCTAATACTACTAGTATGTATTTAGGTTAATCCTTAGAATATTACCTCTTGGTCTCATTCTTTACTTAAAAATACTTAGCGGAAATATGGGTAAAATTTTTCTTTTCGGAATTAAAACCAAAGTGAGAGCCACGCATGATTCTTTGAACGGGAATTCATACAAGTCATATGAGCAAATCATAATAAAATACATAAATAATATGGATACATCAACTGATTATATATATAGATAATGTGCCTACCAAAAGGCAGGACTATTCGGTACATAGAAGAACGAAATACAACTGAAAAGCAAATACAAGGAAATCATAGAAGCAAGTACAAGGAAACCATGAAAGCAACACCCATACCTGTGTGCACCTAGAGTAGACAACCTCATATACAAAAGAAGGTTTGCTCTCAACTATGTGGCGTGTGTGCACTAACTACTACCCATCCTATGCACCTACTCCTGCTGGTCCGAGTACTGAGGGGTGGAATCGATCCACTGGCGGATCTCGGTGGGAGTGGTCGTGTGGATCATCGGAGCATGTCCACCGCGGCGAGGGCGCATGGATGGCCTACGAGCCAACCTCGGCTGAACCACCATATCCTCACTCCCAGCTCTCATCGAGGGAGTGGGGCTGGAGCTCCAACTGTACATGTGCGAGGGCGGGTCCTCTGATGGATCCGTCTTCGAATACTGAGTCCGGGGCACGTACTCCGGGTAGTCATGTACGGCTGACGCCTCGGGCTGCATGCAGAGGATCTGCTCGTCGCGTGGTCTAGCTCACTCGAAAATCATGTTATGATGGTAGGGAGCAATCGAGGTGAAGCAGTAGCTCCATACTGGGTGCGCGAAGAGTCGTCCCATAAACATAAATTCAATAATTAAGGGATCTAGAACTCTCAAATTAATTCTTTTCTAGTCTCTAACTTATCATATCTTTCACATATGAGTCTTAACATTATTTTTACTCAAACATAAGCATATTATCATCAATAAAACAGCACATACAGTGGCAAAATAATGGCAAGGCAGAACCGAAACAAACACTCTCCATAAAGGCATAAAACAAAATTTCTAAAGCACATAAAATACTAGTTTCTCTTGGAACCTTTTTAAAACTTTCAAAACTCATTTATAAACATTTTTAACATCTAAAATCATAAGGATATTCAAGAGGGCAGTGACCAATTCATCTTTGTCTCAAGAGGTCCTAAATTCATAAAACTTAGTTCTACATATTCCTTGTACTCATAAAAGCTTAGAAAAAGTATGAAACATAGTTTTCAATATTTGGAAACATCAACACTTCTTAGGGCCGAAATATGAACCAAAGGAAATAAATAATTTTAGACCTTTGTTTGAGACAACCATGGGCAAGTCTTTGAGCTCTAGGTCCATTAAAGTGATGGCATAAAGATAAACATGCTTATGCACTTGTTTTAGCTTTCATTAGAAAGTAAAGTGAGAGCATAAAATAAATATGAGATGCATCATATTATTATCTTTGATATTTAGGTGAGAACTTGAAATGTAAACATGATAATGCATAGCTTGAAATATAAACATGATAATGCGAGTTGTAACGCCCCGATTTTCTGTTAGAGTGAAAATGACCAAAATGCCCCTGAGGTCATTTTCAGCCCGGAATTCGAGGAAAGCGGTCTTGGCAGTACTCAAAGGGCAAACTCAATGTTAGAAGGGGATTAGAAAACTTATGTACCTTCCCGGGATCGAAAATCTCGTTTTTCGAGTTTTCGGGTCAAAATGACCAAGACGCCCCTGTGGTGTTTTACCCGTTTGCAAGTACCAGATGAACCCGAAACTTCTCCAGATGGTTTTAAAAGGCGTTTTTATGTATTCTATGACCTCAGTTTTAATTTTTGAAGTCCCGGGCAAAATTAGTGCAAAATTACGGTTTTGCCCCTAGTTTCGTACTTTTACGCTTAATCACACGATTAAGCAAACCTAAGCAATATTAGGCTCTAATCGAAGGTTAATTAATTTCCTTAATTAATCTAGAGTCAAAATAATTTATTAAAGTTGATTAGAACCAAAAAGTACTTAATTACAACCTAAAATCATATTTTAATTTTATGACACCTAGTCATAGAATCTTGAATAGTTTTTCTCTTTCCAATTCCTTAAATCATGGAATTGTGTTACACATTGTTTATTCATAAATGAGTTTTAAATTCTTTAATGATGTATGAGCACTCCTAAACTTGTCATAAACTCCCTAAATCACATTCTTAGTTACCTAAATTTAAGCTTAATCATTCCTAACCTTGTACCTAAGCTAATACACATCTAAACCTACCATTAACACACAATTAAATGGTCAAACTCACCTCCTCCCTTGCTGAACCAGACCAGGCCGTGAACCTTCTCCCCCATTATGCATCACATGTTCAATTTTTCAACACTCCAAGGCCATACCTCAAGTCACATACACTATACCTTGTCATAACTTTCAATCAAGCTTGAATTTCCACATGAATAAATAATTAAAACAACCCATTTTCCCATTTATTTGTGGCTGGAAAAGTTCCAGCCATGTTAAGGTTCTAGAAGCCTAATTTCATAAAAATGTGATAGGAAATTAACTCACATCAAGCCATGCTTTGTAGCATAGCTTCCATACTTCAAACCATGCTTGAATGACCTTGTGTAAGAGATATTTTCTCTTCCTTCCTCCCTCAAAGGCTACGGCCAAGCCCTCCCCATTCACTCCTCCATGGTTTTGTTTTTCTATAAATAGGATGCTTGTGTTAGCCTTGTTACACTTTGAAGCATTTGCAAAGTTTAGAGTTTTAGAGTTGTCTTGCTAGTCTTTCCTTTTTCTCTCAAAGTTCCAAGAGTTTTCTTCCTTTCTTTTCATCTTTATCTTCTTCATCTCTTCATCTCATCATCACCTCTCAACCATCAAACACCACCCCAAAACCTTGAACCATCATCAAACCTCTCAAACACCACACCTCAAACACAACTCCACTTGAAACACATTTTCTTTCTTTTTCTCTCATCAAGGCCGAATCATCATCACCATCCTAGGAGGTGTTGCTCATCTCATTTCCATCTTCAAGATCAAGCTTTTATCTTCATCACTAGGTAGGGATTTGTTTTCAAACTTTATTTTGCTCAAGAAAGTGTTTTTCTCTAGTTTTCTCTTGGATTCTTTTTGAACTTTCCTTTGTCTTTCCTTTCCTTTCATTTTTGGCCATGAGGCCTTGATTTGAGCATGATAGCTTGATGATGAGAGTTTCTAGATGACGACATTGTGTTCATCTCAAAGAAACCTCTAAAGCTTGAGTTTTCCTTTTCTTACAACTTCATCTATATGTTATCTAGCTCACATGGTTTTCCAACTTAAGAAAAAATTAATCTAAGGATTTCTAAAAGCCCAAGCCTACCCTTGTCAACCTTAAAGTTGGCCGGCACGTTCTAGAGATTTGTCTCTAGATAGGGGTTTTGGGTACTTAATAAAGAACTTGATGTAGCTTCACTTTCTTTCTCTTTTATATATGATTTTCGATTCTTGTGTTGTGATCTTTGAGATATTGTATGGGGTTATTATCTTGTTAAAGTCCTTAATGAGCTCTAGTTAAACATAAAAATGAAACTTGCATCATGTTTACTTTAAGCTTTGCATATCATGTTTATTTCCTTGCTATCACTAAATCCCAAGATAATGAATGAACTTGCATTATCATGTTTATGTTTCAAGCTTTGCATTATCATATTTATATTTCAAGTCCTCACCTAAATATCAAAGATAATAATGTATTGCACCACATATTTATTTTATGCTCTCACTTTACTTTCTAGCAATAACTAAAATAAGTGCATGAGCATGTTTATTTTTATGTCATCACTTTAATGATTCTAGATGTCAAAGACTTGCCCATTGATATCTCAAACAAAGGTCTAAAACATTTATTTCCTTTGGTTCACATTTCGGCCCTATGAGGCCTTAGTGTTTTCAAATATTGAAAACTATGTTTTATAATTTTTCTAAACTTATATGAGTATAAGGAATATGTAGAACTAAGTATTATGAAATTAGGACCTCTTAAGATGAAAATAATGTAGCTACTGCCCTATTAAGTATTTTCATGAGTTTAGATGATAAAAGTGTTCATAAAAGAGTTTTGAAAGTTTTAACAAGGTTCCAAGAGAAACTAGTATTTTATGTGCTTTAGAAACTATGATCAATGCCTTTAAATGGAATTTCTGTTTCGGTTCTACCTTGCTATGTTTGGCCACTGCATGAGCTGTGTTAATGATGTTAATATGCTTATGTTTGGGTAATAATTATGTTAAGACTCATATGTGAAAGATAGGATAAGTTAGGAACTAGAAAAGAATTAATTTGAGAGTTCTAGATCCCTTAAAGATTTATTTTTCTGGATTCTGTCCAGCAAGGTTTAGATTCAATAACCATGGTTTTAAATTAGTTTATATGTGTAGGAATGACTCATAATTGGTTTAGGACTTAATCTTGAAACCTTAGGAGCAAACCGAACTTAGAAAGGGTCATTATTGTGACTTCTAGGTACCCGTAAAGTTAGTATTTTGATTTATGCACTCTTGAGGTTTAGAGATGTTCTTGACCATAGGGTGAGGTGAGAAATACTTAGTTATAACCTTATAGGTTCCCAAGAGACTAGGTGTTGATGATCAATAACTTAGAATGTGAGATAAAGATCTAAACCGTAATTTCTAGAACTCCGTAATCACATAAACATAAAGCTGTCCAAATTCTGCTTAGTGCTATTTGGATTAGTTCTTGAGCATAAAATTTGTATAACTCATTAATTGTCAAACTATAGGTGTATAAAGAAGTTAAGGATAACTAATTTGCAAGTTTAAGACCCATAAGAATCGAAGTTTAAAACACTATGAGTTATAACATAACATGTCTATGAGCTTATGGGGATGATTGTTAGATATGACTATGTGATGATGTTTGTGCGAAAGTTTTATGTGACGAAGAAAGTTTCATGTGATGATATATATATGTTATGAAAAAGCTATATGAGAATGCATGACAAAAATGAATATGATAAATGATGAGGTAATTGTGATTTAATGCTTATGAGAATATAAATGTGACACAACACTGAGACGCGCTTCTCCTGGGTGACACCGGTTCGGACGAGCACCCCCAGGAGGAGACAAATCCGTGAGGGTATGTGTAGATGCAGCCTGCCAAAGCGGACAAATTGCGAGGCCCACGTGGCTAGTAAAGCGTTTCAAAGAGGAAATGATCCTAGAAAGGAGATCCTTAATTTGCCCCCTAGCCCGTACTTTAAGTCGGGATTATGTTACGCTTATCATAGGATAAGTAAGAGCTAGTGACGACTAGTTAAGGTATGAGCTCATAACCTAGAGAAGTTTTAGGGCGGCCCCATGAGATGAAAGTTAAAGTTAACAATGTCACATAAACTATACTTATGCCAATGTTATAATGTTTCCTAGTTATTCTATTGTTTGGTTTACCTTATGATGCATTCATATCATTAGTATATTTCTGCTTAAGTTATAAAGACGCATTATAAAAATATGATGGACCTTGGATAAAATACCTCTTTGGAAAACCAACTTAAAAGGAATTTATATGCATGCACACCTCTTAGAAATAAACCCAAGGTTCCTGAGGATGTGACGATGACACCTAGGTAGGGATAACCCTACAGAGAATTCTTTTAGAAAGATTCTCATTCCCTCTCTCTTTTCTTCCGTCATATCTTCAGATGGCGACGTTTGTACTCTTCCTCGACACCCCGGTATGGGAGCTGCACCATGACCCGGCACTCGGGTCATACCATTTTAAGGGTCGCCAGACCGTCGAGTATTCATGTTCATGGGACGACCCTTCGCGTGCCCGTCCCGAGCTACCGCTTCACCCCCACTGCTCCTTACCGTCATAACGGGATTTTTGAGCGGCGAGACCACGCGATGAGCGGATCCTCCGCATGGAGCCCGAGACATCGGCGATGCGAGTACCAGAGTATGTGCCGCGTCCCGATTGCTCGGAGACGGACCCATCCGAGGACCCGCCATCCCACATGTACAGTTGGAGCTCGGTCCGCTCCTCCACCGATGAGGGTCGGGAGTGAGGAGACTGGTGGTCCAGCCGAGGTTGGCTCGACGGCCATCTATGCGCCCTCGCCGCGGTGGACATGCCCGATGATGCGCTCGACCACTCCGCCGAGATTCGCCGGTGGATCGACTCGACCCCACAAGATGCTGGACCCGCAGGAGTAGTCATAGGAGGGGTAGTAGCTAGTGCACACACACGCCACATAGCAGAGGTCAAACCTTCTTTTGTATATGAGGTTGTCTCCTTTAGGTGCACATGGGTATGGGGTAGTTTCTTTTGTATTTGCTTTTTATGATTTCCTTGTATTGCTTTTCAGTTGTATTTTGCTTCATGATGTATCAAATAGTCCTACCTCTTTGGGTAGGCACGTTATATATATATATATATCTATGATTCAGTTGATGTTCCCATGACATGATGTGTTTCTTATGCTTTGCTTATATGTTTCGCTATGATTCTCCTTAAAGTTTCGTGCGTGGCTCTCACTTTGATTTTAAATTCCAAAAAGAAAAATTTTACCCATATTTCCGCTAAGTATTTTCTAAAAGATGAGACCAAGAGGTAATATTCTAAAGATTAACCTAAGGACATACTAGTAGTCTTGGGTTAAGATTTAGGGTGTTACACGAGTTCCTTTATTATCTTGGTACTTAGTGATAGCAAGGAAAATAAGCATGATGTGCAAGGCATAAAAGTAAACATGATGCAAGGTTCATTTTATGGTTAGCTAGAGCTCATTCAAGACTTTAACAAGATAACAACTCAACACATATCTCATTATAAAGAGAGCTTTAGAGTTCTTGAACCAAGTTCTCAAAAGAACTATGAGGTTCTTGAGCAACATCATCAAGCTCAAGTAAACAACTTCCAAAACAAAACCAAACAAAATCTCAAGGATCAAAATACCAAAATCGAAAAACCTTACAAAAGAAAAAGAAAGTGAAACTAAGTCAAGTTCTTTATTAAATACCCAAAACCCCTATCTAGAGAAAGATCTCTAGAACGTGCCGGTCAACTTTAAGGTTGACAAGGGTAGGCTTGGGCTTTTAGAAATCCTTAGATTAATTTTCTTAAGTTGAAAAACCATGTGAGCTAGATATCATATAGATGAAGTTATAAGAAAAGGAAAACTCAAGCTTTAGAGATTTCTTTGAGATGAACACAAGGTCATCATCTAGAAAACTCTCATCATCAAGCTATCATACTCATATTCAAGGCCAAGAGGCCGAAATGAAAAGGAAAAGAAGAACAAGGGAAAGTTTAAAAAGAATCCAAGAGGAAACTAGAGAAGAACACATTCTTGAGCAAAACAAGTTTGAAAAGCAAATCCCTACCTAAAGTGAAGACACAAAGCTTGAACTTTTGAAAAGAAAAACAAGATGATGAGCTCCTCCTTGGGGCTTGATGGTTTCGGCCAAGAGGAAACAAGAAGGTTGGAGTTGTGTTTCAAGTGAGGTTGTGTTTGAGGTGTGATGTTTGAGAGGTTTGATGATGGTTCAAGGCTATAGGGTGGTGTTTCAAGGTTGAGAAATGATGAAGAGATGAAGAAGATGAAGATGGAAAGAAAGGAAAAACTCTCTTGAAACTTGAGAGAAAAAGAAAAGAACTAGCAAGACAACTCTAGAATTCTAAACTTAGCAAATGCTTCAAAGTGCAACTAAGTTATCACAAGCATCCTATTTATAGAAAAACAAAACAATGAGGCTCACCAAGGGGGGGAGTGGCTGTGGCTTTTGAGGGGAAAAAGGGAGAGAAAAATATCTCTTACACAAGGTCATTCAAGCATGGTTTGAAGTATGGAAGCTATGCTACAAAGTATGGCTTGATGTGAGTTAATTTCCTATCAATTTTTGATGAAATTAGGCTTCTAGAAACTTGACATGGCTAGAACTTTTCCAGCCACAAATAAATGGGAAAAATGAGTTGTTTTAATTATTTATTCATGTGGATATTCAAGCTTGATTGAAAGTTATGACAAGGTATAGTGTATGTGACTTGAGGTATGGCCTTGGAGTGTTAGAAAATTGAACATGTGATGCATATGGGAGGAGGACAGCTTCGGCCAGGCCTTAGGCAGCAGAGAGGAGGTGAGTTTTGATCATTTAATTGGGTGTTAATGGTAGGTTTAAATGTATATTAGCTTAGGTACAAGGTTAGGAATAATTAAGCTTAAGTTTAGGTAACTAAGAATGTGTTTTAAGGATTTTATGACAAGATTAGGAGTGCTCATACATCATTAAAGAATTTTAAACTCATTTATGAATAAACAATGTGTAACACAATTCCATGATTTAAGGAATTGGAAAGAGAAAATACTATTCAAGATTCCATGACTAGGAGTCTTGAAATTAAAATATGATTTTAAGTTGTAATTAAGCACTTTTAGGTTCTAATCAACTTTAATAAATTATTTTGACTCAAGATTAACTAAGGAAATTAATTAACCTTCGATTAGAGCCTAATATTGCTTAGGTTTGCTTAATCATGCGATTAAGTGTAAAAACACGAAATTAGGGGCAAAATCGTAATTTTGCACTAATTTCGCCCGAGACCTCCGGGACCAAAACTAAAGTCATAGTCTACATAAAAATGCCTTTTAAAATCATCTGGAGAAGTTTCGGGTTCATCTGGCACTTGCAAACGGGTAAAACACCGCAGGGGCGTTTTGGTCATTTTGACCCGAAAACTCGAAAAACGAGATTTTCGATCCCGGGAAGGTACACAAGTCATCTAATCCCCTTCCAACATTGAGTTTGCCCTTCGAGTACTGTCGAATCGGCTTTCCTCGAATTCCGGGCCGAAAATGACCTCAGGGGCATTTTGGTCATTTTCACTCTAACAGAAAATCGGGGCGTTACATTTGACATGAGTATATGAATGTGAATAATTGAGCATGTGAGCTTATTGATGAGGTTAGGCCCACATAGATATGAAAATGTTTCTTACAATTGTGTATATGCGAAAGAAAAGCATAAGATTGTATTTCTTGGGCTGGAGAAAGTAAATCCAGTCTGTTAGGGAATGTAAACTTGACCAGCAAGAAAAGCATGAGATTATTTATCTTGGGCTGGAGAAAGTAAATCCAGTCTGTTGGGGAAAGTAAACCTAACTAGCCTTGAATTGAGTCAGGGAAAGTAAACCTAGCTAGGAATAGGTCTGTGTAAGAATTGGAGAAAGTAAATCCAATGATCATGTATAGGAATGAGCTCAGTCCAAAAAAAGCAGTTTATTACCCATTATTGCCATGCTGGGGATGGCGATACGTAACGCCCAGACATGGCAAGATTAGTTAAGGGCCAAGATGAGTTGAGATAGCAATTGTTACAAGTAGTTTTTCATCTTATGTATCAAGTAATGAATTTTAATGTCGATATTGAAGTTAATATGTTTAAGTTGCGATTTATCAGTATATGCTTTTATCTGATGTTGAGCAGTATGATATCGTATATTAAGTGACTGAATGATAAAAGAGACCCACTTCGGAAGAATAGTTTTGAACTTTAAAATGAACCTTTGATATATGTTGCATGCTCACATTTTTTAATAAACCGAAGTGGCTGGGACGATGACAATGACATTTATAATTGTGTATTTGGGGAATGCCCTACTGAGAATTTTATAATTCTCACCCCTATTTGTTTGTTTCTGTGTCGTCTCCAGGTTGATTCCAGAGAAAGGTGAAGCAGCTACAAGAAAGAATAATTGTAATTTCTATAGTTTAGTAATGGAAACTTGCATCCACTATGCTTAGCTATATATATGTGCCTGTAAATATAGAAAATAATAGATGTGTAGTACAGCTCATAGAAGAGCTTTCTTTTGCACTTAACTTGTATTAAATAAGTACTTTGTTTCTTTTTTTTATATATATATACTTTGATATAGCCACGAGTTAGTTAGTATACGATTCTATTGATTTTTGTTATAGATAATTATGAAAGGTCCGTAAATTTATAAGTAATAACTCCCAAGTACGCTGTCATGACTAAAGGATGAGGTTGTACTTGGGAGGGTGTTACAAGTAGAGCTCAGAAAGTAATATTGTTCAGAAAGTGGTTCCATGTTTCAAAAACTACTTACTCTGAAAGAATGAGAAAGGTGGGATAATTCCTACTCTTTTTAGTTTCTCTCTCCCACGTCGCTTCATCTTCAGTCATTACGTCCCATTAAGATTAAGTGATTGATTTGAATCCTAATTATTCTAGAAACTCTATACTACCTCTAATCCTAATTCCAACTGATACAAAGTTGTAAAAAGTAACCCCTATCGAAAGCAATATGGCCAATGGCACCCCTAACCCATTCCCTCACTCATTTTTATTTTTTTTGTCAAAAATATCTAAGATACATCATACCCTAGTCACTCATACATTCTTTCATTTGTATTTCTCTTTTTTTTTTCGGGAAACTTTGTCTCCAAGTTTGGTTCAAAAAATGATATCACCTCTTTATTCAAACACTCTCTTCTTCTCTTCATTTCTTCATCATTGTTGAAGAAAAACCAAGCTTAAACATGCACCTTCACCATACTAACACCTTTATTCATCTTCTAAACACAACACCAACTCCATAATCCATATATTTCCGTCGAAATAAACACCCTTCCCCTTGCACCATAGGAGGCCATGATCAAACTAGGAGGAAGAAGGAGGATTTTTACTTTATTGTGCCTTTTATTTAGTCGATGTAGGCTGAAAAGTGCATGAGAAACTAAGGGAGTTGAATTATGCTTTAGCTTTTCTTTCCCATTTTTGTTTCTAAACAGATAAAACTTAAACAGAGACTATCAAGTATGAACTTGAAGTGCAATGGAAATAGGGTTAATAAATGTTAGAAATTAACTTTCTGAACTAAAACAATTGTATGAAATGCAAGATAATGACATGATTAACCACTAATAAAAAGTAATTAGTAACCTAAGAGAACGTTAATCAATCTATGAAAGATTCTACATAAAGAATAAAATATCAATAGCAGATGAATTAAACTATTTCTGGTAAAAAATACTTATTACTAAAAGTGGTAAGCACAGCTGCAATACCCAACAGATAATGTGTTGCTTTATGAAATAACTCTTTAAAACACAAGGGACCTTTTATAACCTCACATTTTAGCCAACATATATGTAACATCTGTCATATCTGGGCATGCTACGTGTCGCCGTCCCCAGTGTGAGTTATGTAAGACTCGGCATGTAGATATTATCCACTTTGGGGCTTAACTGGGCGCCCCACACGGATTTGCTCTTCCCATGTTTATAGGAAAAATGCGTTTGCGTGGGGGAGGTATCCACACCCTTAAAAGGCATCCTTCGTTCCCCTCTCCAACCGATGTGGGACTAATTCCACCCCTTCTAGTGGGGGCCCAACATCCTCGCTGGCTAGCACACCGATCCCGAGACTGGCTTTGATACCATCTGTAATATCCCAGGCACCCGGCAATGCAAATATTGTCCGCTTTGGCAGGCTCGATGTCCATACCTTCACGGATTTGCTCTTCCCCTCTGTATGGGAAAAATGCGTCTACATGGGGGAGGTATCCACACCCTTATAAGGCATGCTTTGTTCCCCTCTCCAACCGATGTGGGATTAATTCCACCCCTCCAAATGGGGGCCCTATAACACCCAAATTTTTAACCCAATACTCTAGAACACATTAGGTTATTACCTCTTAGTCTCATCCTTTTAATAAAATACTTAGCGGAAATTACGGGTAAATTTTTTTTTGAAAGCACAAAACCAAAGTGAGAGCCACGTTTATCGTGAGACAGAAATGTAAAGCACAAGTAACAAACATAAAGAACACAGTAAGTAAGGCATATAACATTGAAACAATGATTAGCACAACAAGGACACACTTCATTAATAACATATTTAGGCTACATATAGAGTCAAGCCCTTATAGAACCGGGCTAAGCTTGCAATACATAGAAAAGGAAATACAACGGAAATATAAATGCAACATAAATAAACCACAACTACTCGAGTGCACCTAAGGTGGATAACCTCAAGACAAAAGGAGGTTCATCCTAACTATAAGTGAGTGTGTGCACTAATCCTCCTCTACAATGTCTGCTACTGGAACTTGGGATATGGCGGAGTATAACCGATCCACTGACGCAGTGCGGTAGGAGTAGGCACGCACGGTGGTAGCACATGAGCTCCTTGGCTGGGGCGCATCTTTGTTCACCTAGCTAACCTCGGCTGCACGACGATCTCCTCACTCCCTTCTTTCACAAACTGAGGAGTAAGGGCGGAACTCTCACTGTACATGTGCGTCGGTGGGTCCTCAGAAGGATCATCCTCCAAACCAGGAGACCGGGGCACGTAGTCTTGGAAGTCACAGGGCATCGATCCTCTGGTATACGTCCGAAGAATCCTCTCATCATGAGTCTGGGCACGCTCAAAAACCATGGCGTCGTCGAACGGGGACATCGGGAGAAGCGATAACTTTGTACAGGGTGAGTGAACGGACGTCCAACAAACACGAAGACTCGAACAATGCACTGTTCCTCAAAATGATAAGATTCGTGGTCCGAATCAAAATGCACCTCCCATGTCGGAGTGTCGATAAAGACCACGAACGTCGCCATCGAGCTCTGAAGATGTGACGAAAGAAAGGGAAAGGAGAGAAAGGAGTGAGAATCTTACTAAAGAATCTCAGTAGGGACCTTCTATCTAGGGTTACATCGTTCACATCCTCAGGAACCTTGGGTTTCTTTATAAAAGGTGTGCATGCATATAAGATTCATTATTAGGGTTTATGAAACTAGGTTATCCAAGGTTCGTTCTTTTTAGTATGCATCTTAATGTCATGAATGCAACACATCAGAACATGAATGCATGACAATGCTTAGGCAAATAACTCAACAAATCACAACATCAAGAGGCATACATGTGGCATAAAGGGCATAAAACTTTCAAGTGGAACTTTCCTCAACTTTGTGACATCAATCATGGTACTTTTAGCATAATAAGGCCACCCTAAAAACATCTAAGCTATGAGCTCATACCTCAGCTAGTCGTCACTAGCTCTTGCTTATTATCTGAATAAGCGAAACATAATAAAAATAAATCCTGACTACTTGAGTACGGGTTAGGGGGCTAAGGATCACCTCTCTTAAGATATACCCTCTTTGAAACACTTTGCGGGCATTAAGCCACAGCAATTTTTTGGCTTTGGTAGGCTACATCTACTCATACCCACATGGATTTGTCTCCCCTGGGGGTGCTCTGCCAAACCAGTGTCACCTAGGAAAGCGCGTCTCAGTGCTTTGTCACATAAAAATCTCCTAGGGGTACTCGGCCGAACCGGTGTCACCTAGGGTTTTAAATATCATCTCATACTTCAAAAACATTCTCAAGTCCTTTAGGTTTGACGGAAATTCGGCAGCATAATGGCTGTAAACCGAATTTCCTTCAAACTGACTTTATGCCACAAGCTTATAACACATACTCATTTCTCATTCAACTTTCATGTCCATGATAAACTTAATAACTCAATAAATCATTTCCTCATAGCTCATGTATTATCCAAGCATATACATCCAAACATCATACTTGCATAAAATAACTCACAGCATACAAGATCTTTTAATGTTTTATGCTTTGACCCTTAAGGTCCTTTAACTTGAATTCTATGTTGTATATCACAACCTAAGCTCTCGGGTACCTTTAGGCTCATGTCTAAGTATTCCTCACTCAATTCTATGATCATAAACAATTCTAAACCTCAAGAGTGCAGAATCTATATTTCATGTTTTACGGGTACCTAGGAGTCACAACATTAACCCTTTCTAAGTTCGGTTTGTTCCGAAGGCATCAAGATCAAATCCTAAACCAATTATGAGTAGTTCCTACATATTTAAACTAATTATAAACCATGATTTTCAATTCTAAACCTTGCTGGACATAATCCAGAAAAATCCATTACTAGGGATCTAAAAGTCTCAAATTAATTCTTTTCTAGTTACTAACTTCTCTTAGCTTTCACATATTAATTTTTGCATCAAATATACATGAACATACTCATATTATCATCATCAAAACAGCATAAAATAGTGAGCATAGCAAGCAAGGCAGAACCAAAATTTTCTCCATCAAACAAGGCATAAAACTTGATTTTCAAGACACATAAATTGCTAGTTTCTCTTGGGACATTTTTAAAACTTTCAAAACACACTTAAAACAATTTATTTCTTTAAAACCATCATAAAACCAAAGAGGGCAGTAGCCATATCAAATAAATCTCAAGAGGATTTAAAATCATAAAATTTTGACCAAAACATCTCTTAAGCTTATCTAATCTTAGAAAAATTAGGAAACATAAGTTTTAGTATTTGTAATCCTATAAACCTCATAAGGCCGAATTTAAAGGAGCTAAGGAACATATATTTTCAAGTCTTTGTGTGAGATAATAATAGGTAAGTCTATGAGCTCTAAATCTCTTAAGTTATGACAAAAATAAATATGCAATGCACTTTGTTTTAGTCTTTATTTAGAGGTGAGGATATAAAATAAACATGCTATACAACTCATTATTATCTTAGAGATTTAGTGAGAGCATAAACATAAATATGAAGATGCAAGTTCATTTATTAATCTGGAGCATTTAGTGATAACATAAAAGTAAATATGGATGTAAGTCTTTTATCTTAACTTATAGCTCATGTGAGACTTTTAAAGAGGACTAAAAATCTCAACCCAACACTTATCTCATCAACAAAGTAAGCTTTAGAGTTCTTGAACCAAGTTCTCAAAGGAACTACATGGTTCTTGAACATCATCATCAAGCTCAAAAGAAGTAAGCTTTAAAAGGAAACAAAACCTCAAGGAAGTAAGAACCAAAACAACATTATTTCTTGGCACAAAGTGAACATAGAGATACTTTAAAATTTTTAACAAACCCTTGAAGGAAAGCATATAAAGGCCGAAATCATGTAGGAGAGAAAAAGGAAAGAAAAATCTAAACTTTGCTAGATCAAGAACAAACTCAAGCTTTAAAGGTTTCTTTGAGATGAACACAAGATCATCATCTAGAAACTCTTATCATCAAGCTATCATACTCATAGACAAGGCCAAGAGGCCGAAATGAAAAAGAAAAGGAAAACAAAGGAAGGCTCAAAAAGAAACCAAGAGAAAACTAGAGAAAATATATTTTTAAATAAAAACAAGGTTTGAAAGCAACTTGTAACGCCCCAATTTTTTGTTAGAGCGAAAATGACTAAAATGCCCCTAAGGTCATTTTCAACCCGGAACTTGAGGGAAGCCGGCCTGGTAGTCCTCGAGGGGCAAACTCAATGTTGAAAGGGGATTAGTTGACTTGTGTACCTTTCCGGGATAGAAAATATCATTTTCTGAGTTTTCGGGTCAAAATGACCAAAATACCCCTGTGGTGTTTGACCTGATTGCAAGTATCGGATGAACCCGAAACTTCTCTAGATGGTTTTAAAAGGAATTTTTATGCATTTTGTGGCCTTAGTTTTAGTCCCGGTGGTCTCGGGTGAGATTTGTGCAAAATTATGATTTTGCCCCTAGTTTTGTGTTTTTAAGCTTAATCGTGTGATTAAGCAAACCTAAGCAATATTAGACTCTAATCGAAGATTAATTAATTTCCATAATTAATCTAGAGTCAAAATAATTTATTAAAGTTGATTAGAACCTAAGAATGCTTAATTTAAACTCAAATCTTATTTTAAATTTAAGATTCCTAGTCATGGAATCTTGAATAGTGTTTTCTCTTTCCAATTCTTTAAATCATGGAAATTTGTCTACCTTGTTTACTCATAAAATGAATTTTAAACTCTCTAAATGTGTATGAGCACTCCTTAACCTTGTCATAAAATTCCTAAACCTCATTCTTAGTTACCTAAACTTGTGCTTAATGATTCCTAACCTTGTACCTAAACTAATACACATCTAAACCTATCATTAACATACAATTACATGTACAAATCTCTCTCCCCCTTGGTTGCATCAGGTCTGGCCGAATACCCATGCCCCCAATATTTATCACATGCTCAAATTTTTACACTCCAAAGGCCATGCTTTCACCTTACATGCACCATACTTTGTCATACTTACACCCATGCTTGAATAACCAAGTCAATGACTAGATAAATTAGCTATTTTCCTTCATTTTTCTGCTGCCAAAACTGTCAGCCCCATTGCCTTCTAGAAGGAAATTTTCTCAATTCAAATCAAAGACAAATCACCATATTTTGAGCCATAGCTTAGCCCATACCTCCCATGCTTTAAACCATGCTTGAATGACTAACTTGTAAGAGATATTTTCTCCCCCAAGCCTCCAAGAACCACACGGTTCCTTCCTCCCTTCAATGAGACTTCATTTGTTTCATTTTTCTATAAATACCTTGCTTACTTGAGCTTGCAAACACTTTAGATCATTTGCAAAGTTTTAGTTTTCAAGCTTTCTCGAGTTCTTTCTTTTTCTCTCAAGCATTCTAAAGGCTTTTCTTTTCCTCTTCATCTTTTTCATCTTCATCTTCTTCATCCTCTCTTCACATCATCATCTCATAACCTTAATCCACTACCTCACAACCTTAAATCACCTCCTAAGCACTCAAACACTTAACCTCAGACACTAAACCACCAAGAACACATCTCCTTTCCTTCCTCCTTTCCTTGGCCGAAGCTCCATCATCCTTTTAGGAGGAGTTTTCCTCTTATTCTCACCTCAAAGACAAGCCTTTGTCATCCCACTTGGTAGGAGTTGCTTTCAAACTTTGTTTTTACTCAAAAATGTGTTTTCTCTAGTTTTCTCTTGGTTTCTTTTTGAACTTTCCTTTGTTTTCCTTCTCTTTTTCATTTTGGCCTCTTGGCCTTGTTTATGTGAACATGATAGCTTGATGATGAGAGCCCCTAGATAATGACCTTGTGTTCATCTCAAAGGAATCTCTAAAGCTTGAGTTTTGTTCTTGATCTAGTAAAGTTTTGGTTTTTCTTTCCTTTTCTTTTCCTATATGATTCGGCCTTCATATGCTTTCCTTCAAAGGTTTGTTAAAAATTTTTAAGTCTCTCTATATTTATTTTATATCAAGAAAGAATGTTGTTTTGATTCTTACTTCCTCAAAGTTTTGTTTCTTTTAAAAGTTTACTTCTTTTGAGCTTGATGATGATGTTCAAGAACCATGTAGTTCCTTTGAGAACTTGGTTCAAGAACCATTTAGGTGAGGACTTGCATTCATGTTTAAGTTTATGCCTTGCACATCATGTTTATTTTCCTTGCTATCACTAAATATCAAGAATAATAAATGAACTTGCATTATCATATTTATATTTCAAGTTTTGCATTATCATGTTTATATTTCCAAGTCCTCACCTAAATACTAAAGATAATAACAAGTGCATCTCATATTTATTTTTGTGCTCTCACTTTATTATCTAATGAAAGATAAAATAAGTGCATAAGCATGTTTAAGTTTATGTCATCACCTAAGAGAACCTAGAGCTCAAGAACTTGCCCATTATTATCTCAAACAAAGGTTTGAAAATATATGTTTCTTGACCCTTATGATTTGGCCTTGAGTGGTTTGAGTAGTTCAAATATTAAAATCTATGTTTCATAATTTTTTTCTAAGTTTATGTAAGCTTAAGATATGATTTGAACAAAGTTGTATGATTTTAAACCCCTTTATGGTTCATTTGAAAATAGCTACTTCCTTAGGAAACATTTTGATGATTTTAATCAGAGAAAAATGTTTACTAATGAGTTTTGAAAGTTTTAGAAAGGTTCCAAGAGAAACTTGTAATTTATGTGTTCTAGAAATCAAGTTTTATGCTTTGTTTGATGGAGATAATTTCGGTTCTGCCTTGCTTGCTATGCTCACTGTTTTATGCTGTTTTGATGATGATAATATGAGTATGTTCATGTGTATTTAATGCAAAAATTAATATGTGAAAGCTAAGAGAAGTTAGCAACTAGAAAAGAATTAATTTGAGACTTTTTGATCCCTTAGTAATGGATTTTTCTGGATTCTGTCTAGCAAGGTTTAGAATTGAAAATCATGGTTTATAATTAGTCTAAATGTGTAGGAAATACTCATAATTGGTTTAGGACTTGATCTTGAAGCCTTAGGAGCAAACCGAACTTAGAAAGGGTCAATGTTGTGACTCCTAAATACCCGTAAAGTATGAATTATAGATTCTGCATTCTTGAGGTTTAGAAATAGTTGTGATCATAGTTTTGAGTGATGAATACTTAGATATGAGCCTGTAGGTACCTGAGAGCTTAAGTTGTGATGATATACAACTTAGATTTTAAGTTAAAAGACCTTAAGGGTCAAAGCTTAAGACATTAAGAAATCTTTAATGCTTTGAGTTATTTACGCAAGTATGATGTTGTGATGCATGAGCTATGATGGAATGAATTATTGACATGTTAAGTGTATTATGAGCATGAGAATTGAATGAGAAATATGAATGTGTTATAAGCTTGTGGCATAAAGTTGGTTTGAAGGAAATTCGGTTTACAGCCGTCATGCTGCCGAATTTCCATCAAACCTAAAGGACTTAAGAATGTTTTTGAAGTATGATAGGAGATTTAAAACCCTAGGTGACACCGGTTTGGCCGAGCACCCCCAGGAGATTTTTATGTGACAAAGCACTGAGACGCGCTTTCCTGGGTGACACCGGTTCGGCCGAGCACCCCCAAGGGAGACAAATTCGTGAGGGTATGAGTAGATGCAGCCTACCAAAGCGGACAAATTGCTATAGCGAAATGCTTGCAAAGCATTTCAAAGAGGGTATATCCTAAGAGAGGTGATCCCTAGCCCCCTAGCTCGTACTCAAGGAGTCAGGATTGTTTTTATGATATATTTCGCTTATTCAGATAATAAGCAAGAGCTAGTGATGACTAGCTGAGGTATGTGCTCACAGCCTATATGTTTTTAGGGTGGCCTTGTTATGCTAAAAGTACCATGATTGAAGTCACAAAGTTGAGGAAAGTTCCACTTGAAAGTTTTATGCCCTTTATGCCACTTGTGTGCCTCTTGATGTTGTGATTTGTTGAATTATTTGCCTAAGCATTGCCATGCATTCATGTTCTAATATGTTGCATTCATGACATTAAGATGCAAACTAAAAGGAATGAACCTTGGATAACCTAGTTTCATAAACCCTAATAATGAATCTTATAAGCATGCACACCTTTTATAAAGAAACCTAAGGTTCTTGAGGATGTGAACGATGTAGCCCTAGATAGGAGGTTCCTACTGAGGTTCTTTAGTAAGATTCTCACTCCTTTCTCTCCCTTCTCTTTCTTCTATCACATCTTCAGAGCTCGATGGCGACGTTTGTGGTCTTCATTAACACACCTATCTGGGAAGTGCACTACGACCCGAATCACCGCTCCTATCACTTCGAGGGTCGATGTGCTGTTCGTGTTTTTGTGTACATGAGATGACTTTTTGCTTACCCAGTGTCCAACTACCAGTTCACTCCTACTATTCTTTATGATGGCGATGACTTAATCTTCGAGCGCACCCACCCCCGCGACGAGCAGATCCATCGTGCCCGTTCATCTACTTCAGCTGTCCGTGACTACTCGGAGTATATGCCTCGTTCGAGGAAGTCGAAGACGGATCCGTCCGAGGATTTACCGATGCACATTTATTCGGAGAGCTCTGCTCCCTTTCCCCCGTTTAGACGGGAAGGGAGTGAGGATACCGTGATGCAGCCGCGCCTAGCGCGGAGAGCCGAGATGCGCCCTCGCCGAGGAGCTCATGCCCAGCCGACTCGCATTCGTGTTCCACTCCACTAGCCACTCAAGAGGAGATCGAGCAGTTCGCCGATTATATACCTCCATCACCCGAGGGTCCCGTCATCACTAGACTTTTTGGAGAGCTATCCGAGTGTTCGAGGTCACGAGGTTTTCCCCTTCGACAGTATCTGTTGGAAAGGGGTTTGAGTTTAGCACTCATAGTTCTGGTAGGAGGGTAGCTTAGTTAGTTTTTATCTTCCGTTGTACCATGTACTTTAATGCTTTCTTGTTATCTTTCATGTATTGCAAGCTTAGCCCGGTTCTATAAGGGCGTGACTATATATGTATCCTAAATATGATATTAATGAAGTGTATCCTTTGTTGTGTTAATCATGGTTTCATTGTTATATGCTTTACTTACTGTGTTCTTTATGTTTGTTACTTGTGCCTTACATCTTTGTCTCACGGTAAACGCGGCTCTCACTTTGGTTTTGTGTTTTCAAAAAAAATTTACTTGTAATTTCCGCTAAGTATTTTATTAAAAGAATGAGACTAAGAGGTAATAACCTAATGATTAACCTAATGTGTTCTAGAGTATTTGGTTAAAAATTAGGGTGTTACACAACTCCTACCAAGGGATGAAGATGAAAGCTTGAACTTTTGAAAAGAAATGAGAAGAGCAACTCCTCCTAGGATGCTATGATGGCTTCGGCCTTGAGGGAGTAGAGGGGAAGGAGATGTGTTCTTAGTGGTTTAGTATTTGAGGTTGAGTGTTTAGATGCTTAGGAGGTGATTCAAGGTTGTGAGGTGGTGGATTGAGGTTATGAGATGATGATGTGAAGAGAAGATGAAGAAGATGAAGATGGAAAAGATGAAGAGGAAAAGAAAACTCCCTTGAAACTTTGAAAGAAAAGGAAAGGAAACTCACAAAAGCTAAGAACACTTAAACTTGCCAAATGAAAAAAAGTATCACAAGTTTTTCCAAGGCACCTATTTATAGAAAATGAAACAAATGAAGGCTCATGCAAGGAGAGCCTTGGCCATAGCTAATGAGGTAAGGGGGAAGAGAAAAATATCTCTTACAACTTGTCATTCAAGCATGGTTTAAGGTATGGAAGGCATGGTGCAAGGTATGGCTCAAAGTATGGTGATTTCTCTTTGTTTGAAATTGAAATAAATCATCTAGAAGGGCATGGAGGGGTTGACGATTTTGGGCAGAAACTTTTGGGGGGGGGGGAAGAAGTGTTCTAGAAGTGATCATGTGAAGCATGGATGAAAGTGTGGAGTTTATGACTCAAAGCATGGTTCTTTGAGTATAGAAATTAACACATGTGATGGAAATGAAAGGGTATGGTTTCGGCTAGATTGCATCAGCCAAGGGGGAAGAAAAATTGTCCATGTAATTGTGTGTTAATGATAGGTTTAGATGTATATTAGTTTAGGTACAAGGTTAGGAATCATTAAGCACAAATTTAGGTAACAAAGAATGGGGTTTAGGGATTTTATGACAGGGTTAAGGAGTGATCATACACATTTAGAGAGTTTAAAATTCATTTTATGAGTAAACAAGGTAGACAAATTTCCATGATTTAAGGAATTGGAAAGAGAAAACACTATTCAAAATTCCATGACTAAGAATCTTGAATTTAAAATAAGATTTGAGTTTAAATTAAGCATTCTTAGGTTCTAATCATCTTTAATAAATTATTTTGACGCTAAATTAATTATGAAAATTAATTAATCTTCGATTAGAGCCTAATATTGTTTAGGTTTGCTTAATCACACGATTGAGCTTAAAAACACGAAACTAGGGGCAAAATCGTAATTTTGTATAAATTTCACTCAGGAGCACCGGGACTAAAACTGAGGTCATAGAATACATAAAAATGCCTTTTAAAACCATCTGGAGAAGTTTTGGGTTCATCTGGCACTAGCAATCGGGTCAAACACCGTAGGGGTATTTTGGTCATTTTGACCCGAAAACTCAGAAAACTAGTTTTTTGATCCCAGAAAGATACACAAGACAACTAATCCCCTTCTAACATTGAGTTTGCCCTTCGAGGACTATCGAATTGGCTTCCCTCGAATTCCGAGCTGAAAATGACCTTAGGGGCATTTTGGTCATTTTCACTCTAACAGAAAATCGAGGCATTACAGGCCCAGTGTCCTCGCTGGCTGGCACACCGATCTCGAGACTGGCTCTGATACCATCTGTAACATCCCAGACATCTGACGATGCAAATATTGTCCGCTTTGGTGGGCTCGATATCCATACCCTCACGGCTTTGCTCTTCCCCTCTCTTTGGGAAAAATGTGTCTACATGGGGGAGGTATCCACACCCTTGTGAGGCATGCTTCGTTCCCCTCTCCAATCGATGTGGGACTAATTCCACCCCTCCTAGTGGGGGCCCAGCGTCCTCGCTGGTTGGCACACCGATCTCGGGACTGGCTTTGATACCATCTATAACAATCGGGATTGGTGTGCTAGCCAGCGAGGATGCTGGGCCCTCATTAGGAGGGGTGGAATTAGTCCCACATAGGTTGGGGTGGGGAACGAAGCATGCTTATAAGGGTGTGGATACCTCTCCCATGTAAATGTGTTTTTCCCATAGAGAGGGGAAGAACAAATCCATGAGGGTATGAACATCGAGCCTACCAAAGCGGACAATATTTGCATTGCCGGGTGTTTGGTGTAACACCCTAATTTTTAACCCAATACTCTAGAATATATTAGCCTAATCATTAGGTTATTACTTGTTAGTTTCATTATCTTATTAAAATACTTAGCGAAAATTACGGGTAAATTTTTTTTTTGAAACATAAAACAAAGTGAGAGCTGCATTCTTAGTCTAATCGTAAGACAGAAATATAAAGGGCGCGTAACAGTCATTAGAAATCATAAGGTGAAGCATATACACAAAGAACAATGATCATGATAACAAAAGAAACATTTCATTAATAATAATATAGTTGAAGTACATAGCTATTCATACCCTAAGAACGGGCAGAACTTGTAATACATCGGTAATAAAATACAACAGAAAACTAGAAAGCATAAAGTACATGGCACAACAGGAAATGAAACCCAAAATGCTACCCTCCTACTAAGCTACGAGTACTAATCTACAAAACCTCCCAAAAGGTACTACCGAAGGGAAGATCTCCACGAAGGCTCGGGTACTCGTAAGGCTCTCCACCGGAATCTAGTGACGACGGGGACACTTGGGCGATGGGGGTATGTAGCCCACGAATTACTCGATCTCTTCCTGAGTCGGCCAGTGGAGTGGGAAGGGAACACGTGCCAGCTGGGCATGAGCTCCTCGGCGCGGACGTATCTCAGCCCTCCTCGCTAGATGCGACTGCATCACGGTCTCCTCACTCCTCGCACGCTGGTACTGGGGAAAAGGTGCAGAATCCTCTGAAGGGACGTGCATAGGCGAATCCTCAGACGGGTCCGTCTCAGACCTCCTCGAACGTGGCACATACTCCGGAAAGTCACGGATGGCAGAAGCAGACAGACGAGCACGACGTCTCTGCTCGTCGCGCAGGCAGGTATGCTAGAAGATCATGTCATCACCACCAAAAGGTGCAGTAGGAGTGAACTGGTAGCTCAATACCGGATAGGCAAAAGGTCGTCCCATGTACACAAAAACGCGAACCGCACAACGACCTTCAAAGTGATACGAGCGGTGGTCCGGGTCGTAGTGCACCTCCTATACGGGCGCGTCAATGAAGACTACGAACGTCGCCATCGATCTCTGAAGATGTGACGGAAGAAGAAAAAGAAAGGAGTGAGAATTCTTACTAAAGAATCTCAGTAGGAGTCTCATACCCTAGGGTTACATCGTTCACATCCTCAGGAACCTTGGGTTTAATTATAAAAGGTGTGCATACATAAAAGGTTCATTATTAGAGTTTATAAAACCAATTATCCAAGGTTCATTCCTTTTAGCATGCATCTTGATGTTATGAATGCAACATATTGACCCATGAATGCATGGCAATGCCTCAATCAAACAATTCAATGAATCACAACTTCAAGAAACATACAAGTGGCATAAAGGGCATATAACTATCAAGAGGATCTTTCCTCAACTTCGTGACATTAATCATGGTACTTTAGCATAATAAGGCCACCCTAAAATAACGAGGTTATGAGCTCATACCTCAGCTAGTCATCACTAGCTCTTGCTTATTATCTGAATAAGCGAAACATAATAAAATAATCCCGACTATGCAAGTACGGGTAGGGGGTAGGGATCACCTCTCTTAGGATATACCCTCTTTGAAACGTTTTGCGGGCAATAAGCCACAGCAATTTGTCCACTTTGGTAGGCTGCATCTACTCATACCCTCATGGATTTGTCTCCCCTGGGGGTGCTCGGCTGAACCGGTGTCACCCAGGAAAGCGCGTCTCAGTGCTTTGTCACATAAAAATCTCCTGGGGGTGCTCAGCCTAACCGGTGTCACCTAGGGTTTTCAACTCATATGGTACTCTTAATCATTTCTTTAACCCTTTAAGGTTTGACGAAAATTCGGCAGCATAACAGCTGTTAAATCAAATTTCCTTCAAACTGAAACTTATGCCACAAGCTAATCACACAACATATTCCTCATTTAATTCTCATGCTATGATAAACTCATATCTCAAACAATCATCCCCTCATGCATCATAAACATCTCAACATATTATTGCATTATATAAATATCATAGCATTAACAATTCCTTAATGTCTTATGCATTGACCCTTAAGGTCCTTAACTCATAGTCTAAGTTATAAATCATCAGAACTTAAACTCTCGGGTACCTATAGGCTCATATCTAAGTATTCATTGGCTCACACTATGGTCAAGAACATCTCTAAACCTCAAGGATGCAGAATCTAAAATTCTAACTTTATGGGTTCCTAGGAGTCACAACGATGACCCTTTCTAAGTTCGATTTGCTCTTAAGGCACCAAGATCAAGTCCTAAAACATTTATGAGTCATTCCTACACATTTAAACTAATTTAAAACCATAATTATCATTTCTAAACCTTGCTGGACAGAATCCAGAAAAATCAAACATTAAGGGATCTAAAATTGTCAAACTAATTCTTTTCTAGTTACTAACTTCTCTAATCTTTCACATATGAATTTTAGCATAAATTATACTCAAACATAATCATATTATCATCATCAAAACAGAATATACAATGACCAAACATAGCAAGGCAGAACCGAAACATACATCCCCATAAAAAGCATAAAACATAATTCCTAAGGCACATAAAATACTAGTTTCTCTTGGAACTTTTTTCAAACTTTCAAAACCCATTTATAAACATTTTTATCATCTAAAATCATCAAAATATTTATGAGGGCAGTAGCTAAATCAAACTTGTCTCAAGAGGTCCTAAATTCATAAAACTTAGTTCTATGCATTCCTTAAACTCATAAAAGCTTAGAAAAATTATGAAACTTAGTTTTCAATACTTGGGAACAAATAAACTCTTAGGGGCCGAAATCTCAAGCTAGAGAAATAAATATTTTCAGCCTTTGTTTGAGACAACAATGGGCAAGTCTTTGAGCTCTAGGTTTACTTAAGTGATGACATAAAGTAAACATGCTCATGCACTTATTTTAGGCTCCTTTAGAAAGTAAAGTGATAGCATAAAATAAACATGAATGCAACTTGTTATTATCTTTGGTATTTAAGTGGGGACTTGAAATATAAACATGATAATGCATTGCTTGAAATATAAACATGATTATACAAGTTCCTTTGTTATGTTGGTACTTAGTGATTGTAACACCCTAATTTTTAACCCAACTTTCTAGAATACATTAGGTTAATCATTAGGTTATTACTTCTTAGTCTCATCATTTAATAAAATACTTAGCGGAATTTACAGGTAAATTTTTTTTTTGAAAATATAAAGCAAAGTGACAGCCGCGAACCTAACTAGTCGAATAACAGAAATATAAGGCACGCGTAACAACCATTATATAGCATAAGGTAAAGCACGTAATCAAAGAACAACAATCAGGATAACAAAGGAAACATTTCATTAATAACATAATTAGAGTACATAAATAGTTATACCCTCACAGGGACGGGCAGAGCTTGTAATACAGCGGGAATGAAATACAACAGAAAACAAGAAAGTAGAAATAAATCATAACTACCCGAGTGCACCTATGGTGAATAACCTCAAAAATAAAAGAAGGTTTATCCACTCTACATGTGGGTGTGTGCACTAAGCCTCCTCTACAACGTCAACTACTGGAACCCGGGAAACGGTGGAGTGTAACCGATCCATGAATGCAGGGCAGCGGGAGTGGGAACATGTGAAGATTGAGCGTGAGCTCCTCGATAGGGGCGCCTCTCAGCTCGCCTAGCCAGCCTCGACTGTGTAACAGTCTCCTCGCTCATGCCTCGCATGAACTGAGGTGTAGGGGCAGAACTCTCGCAATACATGTGCGTCGGCGGGTCCTCGGATGGGTTGTCCTCCGAACTCGGGGATCGAGGCACATAGTCTTGGAAGTCTAGAGGCATCGAACCACCAGTATACGTCCGCAGAATCCTCTTGTCTCACGTCCGGGCACGCTAAAAAACCATCGCATCGTCGTAGGGTGACATCGGGGAGAAACGGTAGCTTTGTACAGGGTGTGCAAAGGGGCGTCCAATGAACATGAAGACTCTCACGGTGCACTGCCCCTCAAAATGATATGACCCGTGGTCCGGGTCATAGTGAACCTCCCAAGTGGGTGTATCAACGAAGACCACGAACGTCGCCATTGCTCTCTGAAGATGTGACGGAAGAAAGAGAAAGGAGAGAGAGAGGAGTGAGAATTCTTACTAAAGAATCTTAGTAGGAGTCTCCTATCCTAGGGTTACATCGTTCACATCCTCAGGAACCTTGGGTTTAATTATAAAACAGTGATCATGCATATAAGATTCGATTTAGGGTTTTCCAAAACTAATTATCCAAGGTCCATTCCTTTTAGCATGCATCTTGATGTTATGAATGCAACATGTTAAAGCACGGATGCATGGTCATACTTGAACATATAAATCAGCACATCAATCATATAATCATAAACCATGTGGCATAAGGGTATATAACTTTCAAGTGGATCATTCCTCAACTTCGTGACATCAATCATGGTACTTTAGCATAATAAGGCCACCCTAAAATAACTAGGTTATGAGCTCATACCTCAACTAGTCATCACTAGCTGTTGCTTATTATCTGAATAAGCGAAACATATAAAAAATTCCGACTCGCAAGTATGGGTAGGGGGTAGGGATCACCTCTCTTATGATATACCCTCTTAAAAATGCTTTTCGGGCACTAAGCCACAACAATTTGTCTGCTTTGGTAGGCTGCATCTACTCATACCCTCACGGATTTGTCTCTCCTGGGGGTGCTCGGTCGAACCAGTGTCACCCAGGAAAGCGCGTCTCAGTGCTTTGTCACATAAAATTCTCCTAGGGGTGCTCGGCCGAATTGGTGTCACCTAGGGTTTTCCAACTCATATGGTACTCTTAAAAATTTCTTTTAACCCTTTAAGGTTTGATGGAAATTCGGAAGCATAACAGCTATTAAACCGAATTTCCTTCAAACTTATGCCACAAGTTAATCACACAACATATTCCTCAATAAAACCTCATGCCATGATAAACCTCATATCTTAAACAATCATTTCCTAATGAATCATAATCATCTCAACATATCATTGCATAAATTAAGCATCATAACACATTTCTTAATGTCTTATGCATTGACCCTTAAGGTCCTTAACTCCCATTCTAAGTTATGAATCATCAAAGCCTAGTCTCTCGGGTACCTATAAGGTTATAACTAAGTATTTCTCACCTCACACTATGGTCAAGAACATCTCTAAACCTCAAGGATGCAGAATTCATAATCCTAACTTTACGGGTACCTAGGAGTCATAGCAATGACCCTTTCTAAGTCCGGTTTGCTCCTAAGGCATCAAGATCAAGTCCTAAACTATTTATGAGTCATTCCTACACATTTAAACTAATTTAAAACCATGATTATCATTACTAAATCTTGCTGGATGTAACGCCCCGATTTTCTGTTAGAGTGAAAATGACCAAAATGCCCCTGAGGTCATTTTCGGCCCAGAATTTGAGGAAAGCCGGTCTGGCAGTACTCAAAGGGCAAACTCAATGTTGGAAGGGGATTAGATGACTTGTGTACCTTCCCGGGATCGAAAATCTCGTTTTCGAGTTTTCGGGTCAAAATGACCAAAACGCCCCTGCGGTGTTTTACCCGTTTGCAAGTGCCGGATGAACCTGAAACTTCTCCAGATGGTTTTAAAATGCGGTTTTATGTAGACTATGACTTTAGTTTTGGTCCCGGAGGTCCCGGGCAAAATTAGTGCGAAATTATAGTTTTGCCCCTAGTTTCGTGTTTTTACGCTTAATCGCGTGATTAAGCAAACCTAAGCAATATTAGGCTCTAATCGAAGGTTAATTAATTTCCATAATTAATCTTGAGCCAAAATAATTTATTAAAGTTGATTAGAACCTAAAAGTGCTTAATTACAACTCAAAATCATATTTTAATTTCAAGACTCTAGTCATGGAATCTGGAATAGTGTTTTCTCTTTCCAATTCCTTAAATCATGGAATTGTGTTACACATTGTTTATTCACAAATGAGTTTTTAATTCTTTAATGATGTATGAGCACTCCTAACCTTGTCATAAAATTCCTAATACTCATACTTAGTTACCTAAACTTAAGCTTAATTACTCCTAACCTTGTACCTAAGCTAACCTACACTTAATCCTATCATTAACACCCAATTACATGGAAGATTTTTCTTCTTTCTTTTCTGCCCAATCTGGCCGAAGCCATGCCTCCCATTTATCCATCACATGTGTGAATTTTTCTTACACAAAGAGCCATGCTTTGACCTTACACAAACCATACTTTGAGTCATACAAACCATGCTTTCATCCATGCTTCCAAAGACAACATCTAGAAGCCTTTCTTTCCCCCATTTTCTGGTCAGATTTGTGCCAGCCCTCACCCCCATTTTCATGAATTATTTCATTTCAAAACTTGAAGAAAAATCACCTCAAATCACCATACTTGTCATACCTTGTCACAATTTCAATCAAGCTTGCTTTTCCTAATGAATAACCAATTGAAATAAATCAATTCCTCCATTTATTTGTGGCTGAAAATCTTCCAACCATGTCTCACTTCTAGAAGCCTAATTTCATTCACAGTTAAAAGAAAAGCTCACTCAAAAACCCATGCTTGAACCCATGCTTTGTGTCATGAACTCCATACTTCAAACCATGCTTGTATGACACAATCAAAGAGATATTTTCTCTTCCTTTCCCCCTCAAAAGCTACGGCCACTCCCCCCTTGGTGAGCCTCATTGTTTTGTTTTCCTATAAATAGGTGCCTTAGATGAACTTGTGTCACTTTTGGTCCATTTGGTAAGTTTGAGCACTTTAAGCATTTGTGAGTTCTTTTCCTTTTCTCTCTAAGTTTCAAGAGAGTTTCCTCTTGTTCTTCATCTCCATCTTCATTCTCTCTTCATCTCATGATCATCTCTCAACCTTGAAACACCACCCCACCACCTTAGATCATCATACAAACACCTAAACTTCCATTCTCAAACACAAGCCCACCAAGAGCACATTTTCTTTCTTTTCCTCTCCACAAGGCCGAAGCCATATCCACCTCAAGGAGGAGCTCATCATCTTGTTTTCCTTTTTAAAAGTTCAAGCTTTGTGTCTTCACTCTAGGTAGGAGTGTTTTCTAAACTTTGTTTCTTGAAAAATGAGTTTCTCTAGCTTTCTCTTGGATTTCTTTTGAAACTTTTCTTTGGTTCTTTTCTTTCTTCTCATTTCAGCCATGAGGCCTTGATGAGCACATAATAGCTCAATGATGAGGACTCTTAGATGATGACTATGTGTTCATCTCAAAGGAACCTCTAGAGCTTGAGGTTTTACTTTCTTTGAGTTTCAACTTCACTTTCTAACTCAAGCATGATTTTTACTCAAGAACACCTTTTCTTTTCTTGCTATTTTTATTTCGGTTCTTTGTTTCCTTTTCTTTAATATTTTGATTTTCCATTTCCTTTTTGATCTTTGAGGTTTTGTTTGTTTAGAAAGTTTGTTTTCTTTGAGCTTGATGATGATATTCAAGAACCTCATAGTTCCTTTGAGAACTTGGTTCAAGAACTCTAGAGCTCTCTTTGTAATGAGATATATGTTGGGTTGTTACTTTGTTAAAGTCTTGAATGAGCTCTAGCTAACCATAAAATGAACCTTGCATCATGTTTATTTTATGCTTTGCACATCATGTTTACTTCCTTGCCATCACTAAGTACCAAGATAATGAATGAACTTGCATTATCATATTTATATTTCAAGCTATGCATTATCATGTTTATATTTCAAGTTCTCACTAAATATCAAAGATAACAATAGGTTGCACCTCATATTTATTTTATGCTATCACTTTACTTTCTAATGGAACCTAAAATGAGTACATGAGCATGTTTATTTTTATGTCATCACTTAAATGAACCTAGAGCTCAAAGACTTGCCCATTGTTGTCTCAAACAAAGGTCTAAAAATATTTATTTCTTTTGGTTCATATTTCGGCCCTAAGAGGTTTTGATGCTTCTAAGTATTGAAAACTATGTTTCATACTTTTTCTAAGCTTTTATGAGTACAAGGAATATGTAGAACTAAGTTTTATGAATTTAGGACCTCTTGAGACAAAGTTGATTTAGCCACTGCCCTCTTCAATATTTTTATGATTTTAGGTGTTAAAAATGTCTATAAATGGGTTTTGAAAGTTTTAAAAAGGTTCCAAGAGAAACTAGTATTTTATGTGCTTTAGAAATTGTGTTTGATGCCTTTAAATGGAGATGTTTGTTTCGGTTCTGCCTTGCTAGTATTTGCCACTGTATGAGCTGTTTTAATGGTGATAATATGCCTATGTTTAAGTATAATTAATGGTAAAGCTCATATGTGAAAGATAAGAGAAGTTAGAAACTAGAAAAAAATTAATTTGAGAGTTCTAGATCCTTTAATGTTTGAATTTTCTGGATTCTGTCCAGCAAGGTTTAGTAATGCTAATCATGGATTTAAATTAGTTTTAATGTGTAGGAATTCCTCATAAATGGTTTAGGACTTGATCTTGATGCCTTAGGAGCAAACCGGACTTAGAAAGGGTCATTGTTGTGACTCCTAGGTACCTGTAAAATTAGGATTATGAATTCTATATTCTTGAGGTTTAGAGATGTTCTTGACCATAGTGTGAGGTGAGAAATACTTAGTTATAACCTTATAAGTTCCCGAGAGATTAGGTTTGATGATTTATAACTTAGAATGTGAGTTGAGGACCTTAAGGGTCAATGCATAAGACACTAAGAAGTTGTTAATGCTATGATGTGTTGTATGATGCAATGATATGATGAGATGTGCTTGATGCTTGAGAAAATGATTGATGAAATGTTAAAGTTTATCATAGCATGAGATTTCATGAGAACATGATGTGTGGATTAGCTTGTGGCAGTTTAAAGGAAATTCGGTTTAACAGCTGTTATGCTGCGAATTTCCGTCAAACCTTAAAAGGTTGAAAGAAATATTTATGAGTACCATATGAGTTGAAAACCCTGGGTGACACCGGCACCCCCAGGAGATTTTTATGTGACAAAGCACTGAGATGCGCTCGCCTGGGTGACACCGGTTCGGCCGAGCACCCCTAGGGGAGACAAATCCATGAGGCTATGAGTAGATGCAGCCTAACAAAGCGGACAAATTGCTGTGGCTTAGTGCCCGCAAAGCGTTTCAAAGAGGGTAATCCCAGAGAGAGATGATCCCTGCCCCCTACCCGCATTTCATGTAGTCGGGATTATTATTTATGTTTCGCTTATTCAGATAATAAGCAAGAGCTAGTGACGACTAGCTGAGATATGAGCTCATAACCTAGTTATTTTTAGGTTGGCTTAGATGCTAAAGTACCATGTTTGATATCACAAGGTTGAGGAATGAATCCCATTTGAAAGTTATATGCCCTTATGCCACATGATTTATGTTTATGTGCTTTGATGTGTTGTTTTATGTGCTCAAGTATTGACATGCATCCATGATATAACGTGTTGCATTCATAACATCAAGATGCATGCTAAAAGGAATGGACCTTGGATAATTAGTTTGGAAAACCCTAAATCGAACCTTATATGCATGATCACTATTTTATAATTAAACCCAAGGTTCCTGAAGATGTGTATGATGTAACCCTAGGATAGGAGACTCCTACTGAGATTCTTTAGCAAGAATTCTCACTCCTCTCTCTTCTTTCTTTCGTCACATCTTTAGAGACCAATGGCTACATTCGTGCTTTTCATTGATACGCCTACTTGGGAGATCCACTATGACCCGGACCACGGGTCATATCATTTTGAGGGGCAGTGTACCGTGCGAGTCTTCATGTTCCTTGGACGCCCCTTTGCACATCCTGTACAGAGCTACTGTTTCTCCCCGATGTCACCTTATGACGACGCGATGGGTTTTTGAGTGCGCCTGAACACGAGACGAGAGGATTCTGTGGACGTATACTGGTGGTTCGATACCTCGAGACTTCCAGGACTATGTGCTTCAATCCCCGAGTTCGGAGGATGACCCATCCGAGGACCCGTCGACGCACCTGTATAGTGAGAGTTCTGCTCCTGCGCCTCAGTTCGTGCGCGATGTGAGCGAGGAGACCGTTACACAGCCGAGGCTAGCGAGGCGAGCCGAGAGGCGCCCCTACCGAGGAGCCCACGCTCAGTCTTCACGTGTTTCCACTCCTGCTGCTCTGGGTCCATGGATTGGTTACTCTCCATCGTTTCTCGGATTCTAGTAGTTGACGTCGTAGGGGAGGCTTAGTGCACATACCACATGTAGAGTGGATAAACCTTCTTTTGTTCTTGAGGTTATTCACCATAGGTGCACTCGGGTAGTTATGGTTTATTTCTGCTTTCTTGTTTTCTGTTGTATTTTCTTTCCGTCGTATTACAAGCTCTGCCCGTCTCCATGAGGGTATGACTACTTATGTACCTTAATTATGTTATTAATGGAATGCTTCCTTTACTATCATGATTGTTCCCTAGTTATATGCTTTACTCTATGATTTCTGATAATTGTTACGCGTGCTTTATGTTTTTGTCGTTCGACTAGTTAAGTTCACGGCTCTCACTTTGTTTATGTTTTCAAAAAGAAAAATTTACCCGTAATTTCCGCTAAGTATTTTATTAAAAAGTTGAGACTAAGAAGTAATAACCTAATGATTAGCCTAATATGTTCTAGAGTATTGGATTAAAAATTAGGGTGCTACACTGGACAGAATCCAGAAAATTCAAACATTAAGGGATCGAGAACTCTCAAATTAATTCTTTTCTAGTTTCTAACTTCTCTTATCTTTCACATATGAGTTTTAGCATTAATTATACATCATTATACTCATGTTATCATCATCAAACAGCTCATACAGTGGTCACAAAAGGCAAGGCAGAACCGAAACAAACATCTCCATATAAAGGCATCAAACACAATTTCTAAAGCACATAAAATACTAGTTTCTCTTGGAACCTTTTTAAAACTTTCAAAACTCATTTATAAGCATTTTTGACATCTAAAATCATCCAAATACTTGAGAGGGCAGTAGCTAAATAAATTTTGTCTCAAGAGTTCCTAAATTCATAAAACTTAGTTCTATATATTCCTTTGACTCATATAAGCTTAGAAAAATTATGAAACATAGTTTTCAATACTTGGAAACAATTAAACTCTTAGGGGCCGAAAACAAGGAGACAAATAACATAGGTTTTCAAGCCTTTGTTTGAGACAACAATGGGCATGTCTTTAAGCTCTAGGTTTATTTAAGTGATGACATAAAATAAACATGCTCATGCACTTATTTTAGGTTCCGTTAGAAAGTAAAGTGATAGCATAAAATAAACATGAGATGCAACTATTTATTATCTTGATATTAAGTGAGAACTTGAAACATAAACATGATAATGCATAGCTTGAAATATAAATATGATAATGTAAGTTCATTCATTATCTTGATACTTAGTGATAGCAAGGAAAGTAAATATGATGTGCAAAGCATAAAAGTAAACATGGATGCAAGGTTCATTTTATGATAGTCTAGAGCTCTTACAAGACTTTAACAAATAGCAACCCAACACTCATCTCATCACAAAGAGAGCTTTAGAGTTCTTGAACCAAGTTCTCAAAGGAACTATGAGGTTCTTGAACATCATCATCAAGCTCGAAATAAATAAACTTTCAAAACAAAACAAGACCTCAAAGATCAAGGAATCAAAACCGAAATATTTAAAGGAAAAGGAACAAGAGAATCGAAATCAAAATAGCAAGAAAAGTAAAGGTGTTCTTGAACAAAAATCCTTTTGAGCTAGGTAATAAAGATGAAACTTAGAGAAAACAAAAACTCAAGCTCTAGAGGTTCCTTTGAGATGAACACATAGTCATCATCTAGGAGCTCTCATCATTGAGCTATCATGTGCTCCTCAAGGCCAAGAGGCCGAAACATCAAGGAAAAGAAACAAAGAAAGTTTCAAAAAGAAAATCCAAGAGAAAGCTAGAAAAATCATTTTTCAAGAAACAAGTTTTAAAAAAACACTCCTACCTAGAGTGAAGATGAAAACTTGAACTCTTTGAAAAGGAAAACAAGACGATGAGCTCCTCCAAGGGGCAAGATGGCTTCGGCCAAGGGAGGACAAGAAGGTTGGAGTTGTGTTTCAAGTGAGGTTGTGTTTGAGGTGAGGTGTTTGAGAGGTTTGATAGTGATTCAAGGCTTTGGGGTGGTGTTTGAAGGTTATGAGATGATGATAAAATGAAGAGAGGATGAAGATGAAGATGAAGAACAAGAGGAAACTCTCTTGAAACTTAGAGAGAAAAAGAGAGAATACAAAGAAAGCTTAGAAAACTAAAAGTGTGCAAATGAGCTAAAGTGTTTGCAAGTTCTTCTAATGCACCTATTTATAGAAAAACAAAACAATGAGGCTCTCCAAGAGGAAGCCTTGGCCGTAGCATTTGAGAGGCAGAGGAGAAGAAAAATATCTCTTACATGGTGTCATTCAAGCATGGTTGAAAGTATGAGAGGTATGGCTTCAAGTATGGTGATTTGAGTGAATTTCCTATCAATTTTGAATGAAATAATCCTTCTAGAAACAATGCATGGCTGGAAGTTTTTCAGCCACAAATAAATGGTGAAAAATGGTTTATTTCATTTAGTTATTTATTTGGAAAATCAAGCTTGATAAAAAATATGACAAGGTATGGTGTATATGACTTGAGGTATAGCCTTGGAGTGTTGAAAATTTGAACATGTGATGCATATGGAGGGGGAGGAGTACATTGTAACACCCTAATTTTTAACCCAATACTCTAGAACATATTAGGCTAATCATTAGGTTATTACTTCTTAGTCTCATCTTTTTATTAAAATACTTAGCGGAAATTACGAGTAAATTTTTCTTTTTTGAAAACATAAAACAAAGTGAGAGCCATGAACTTAACTAATCGATCGACCGAAACATAAACCACGCATAACAACCATTGCAAATCATAAAGTAAAGCAAATAACCAAGAACAACAATCATGATAACAAGGAAACATTTCATTAATAACTTAATTAAGGTACATAAGTAGTCATACCCTCATAGAGATGGGCAGAGCTTGTAATATAACGGAAAAGAAAATACAACAGAAAATAAGAAAGCAGAAATAAACCATAACTACCCGAGTGCACCTATGGTGAATAGCCTCAGAAACAAAAGAAGGTTTTATCCACTCTACATATGGTGTGTGCACTAAGCCCTCCCCTACGACGTCAGCTACTGAAATCCGAGAAACGGTGGAGTGTAACCGATCCATGGATGCAGAGCAGCAGGAGTGGAAACACGTGAAGACTGAGCATGGGCTCCTCGGTAGGGGCGCCTCTCGGCTCGCCTCGCTAGCCTCGGTTGCGTAATGGTCTCCTCGCTCACATCGTACACGAATTGAGGCGTAGGAGCAGAACTCTCACTATACAGGTGCATCGGTGGGTCCTCGAATGGGTCGTCCTCCGAACTCGGGGATCGAGGCACATAGTCCTGGAAGTCTCGAGGCATCGAACCACCAGTATACGTCCGCAGAATCCTCTCGTCTCGCATTTGGGCGTGCTCAAAAACCATCGCGTCGTCGTAAGGTGACATCGGGGAGAAATGGTAGCTCTGTACAGGATGTGCAAAGGGGTGTGCAAGGAACATGAAGACTCGCACGGTACACTGCCCCTCAAAATGATATGACCCGTGGTCCGGGTCATAGTGGATCTCCCAAATAGGTGTATCAATGAAAAGCACGAACGTCACCATTGGTCTCTGAAGATGTGACGGAAGAAAGAAGAGAGAAGAGTGAGAATTCTTGCTAAAGAATGTCAGTAGAAGTCTCCTATCCTAGGGTTACATCGTACACATCCTCAGGAACCTTGGGTTTAATTATAAAATAGTGATCATGCATATAAGGTACGATTTAGGGTTTTCCAAACTAATTATCCAGGGTCCATTCCTTTTAGCATGCATCTTGATGTTATGAATGCAACACGTTATATCATGGATGCATGTCAATACTTGAGCACATAAAACAACACATCAAAGCACATAAACATAAATCATGTGGCATAAGGGCATATAACTTTCAAATGGGATTCATTCCTCAACCTTGTGACATCAAACATGGTACTTTAGCATATAAGCCACCCTAAAAATAACTAGGTTATGAGCTCATACCTCAGCTAGTCGTCACTAGCTCTTGCTTATTATCTGAATAAGCGAAACATAAATAATAATCCCGACTCGCAAGTACGGGTAGGGGGTAGGGATCATCTCTCTTTGGGATTACCCTCTTTGAAACGCTTTGCGGGCACTAAGCCACAGCAATTTGTCCGCTTTGGTAGGCTGCATCTACTCATACCCTCACGGATTTGTCTCCTCTGGGGGTGCTCGGCCAAACCAGTGTCACCCAGGCGAGCGCGTCTCAGTGCTTTGTCACATAAAAATCTCCTGGGGGTGCTCGGCCGAACCGGTGTCACCCAGGGTTTTCAACTCATATGGTACTCATAAACATTTCTTTCAACCCTTTAAGGTTTGATGGAAATTGACAAGATAACAAATTGTTAAACCGAATTTCCTTCAAACTGCCACAAGCTAATCCACACATCATGTTCTCATGAAATCTCATGCCATGATAAACTTTAACATTTCATCAACCATTTTCTCATGCATCAAGCACATCTCATCATATCATTGCATCATACAACACATCATAGCATTAACAACTTCTTAGTGTCTTATGCATTGACCCTTAAGGTCCTCAACTCACATTCTAAGTTATAAATCATCAAACCTAATCTCTCGGGAACTTATAAGGTTATAACTAAGTATTTCTCACCTCACACTATGGCCAAGAACATCTCTAAACCTCAAGAATACAGAATTCATAATCCTAATTTTACGGGTACATAGGAGTCACAACAATGACCCTTTCTAAGTCCGGTTTGCTCCTAAGGCATCAAGATCAAGTCCTAAACCATTTATGAGGCATTCCTACACATTAAAACTAATTTAAATCCATGATTAGCATTACTAAACCTTGCTGGACAGAATCCAGAAAATTCAAACATTAAAGGATCTAGAACTCTCAAATTACTTCTTTTCTAGTTTCTAACTTCTCTTATCTTTCACATATGAGCTTTATCATTAATTATACTTAAACATAGGCATATTATCACCATTAAAATAGCTCATACAGTGGCAAATACTAGCAAGGCAGAACCGAAACAAACATCTCCATTTAAAGGCATCAAACACAATTTCTAAAGCACATAAAATACTAGTTTCTCTTGGAACCTTTTTAAAACTTTCAAAACCCATTTATAGACATTTTTAACACCTAAAATCATAAAAATATTGAAGAGGGCAGTGGCTAAATTAACTTTGTGTCAAGAGATCCTAAATTCATAAAACTTAGTTCTACATATTCCGTGTACTCATAAAAGCTTAGAAAAAGTTTGAAACATAGTTTTCAATACTTAGAAACATCAAAACCTCTTTGGGCCGAAATATGAACCAAAGGAAATAAATATTTTTATACCTTTGTTTGAGACAACAATGGGCAAGTCTTTGAGCTCTAGATTCATTTAAGTGATGACATAAAAATAAACATGCTCATGCACTCATTTTAGGTTCCATTAGAAAGTAAAGTGATAGCATAAAATAAATATGAGGTATAACCTATTATTATCTTTGATATTTAGTGAGAACTTGCAATATAAACATGATAATGCATAGCTTGAAATATAAATATGATAATGCAAGTTCATTCATTATCTTGGTACTTAGTGATGGCAAGGAAGTAAACATGATGTGCAAAGCATAAAATAAACATGATGCAAGGTTCATTTTATGGTTAGCTAGAGCTCATTCAAGACTTTAACAAAGTAACAACCCAACATATATCTCATTACAAAGAGAGCTCTAGAGTTCTTGAATCAAGTTCTCAAAGGAACTATGAGGTTCTTGAATATCATCATCAAGCTCAAAGAAAATAGACTTTCTAAACAAACAAACCTCAAAGATAAAAAAGGAAATGGAAGGCTGAAATATTAAAGAAAAGGAAGCAAAGAACCGAAATCAAAATAGCAAAAAAAGAAAAGGTGTTCTTGAGTAAAAAATCATGTGAGTTAGAAAGTGAAGTTGAAATTCAAAGAAAGTAAAACCTCAAGCTCTAGAGGTTCCTTTGAGATGAACACATAGTCATCATCCAGGAGTCCTCATCATTGAGCTATCATGTGCTCATCAAGGCCTCATGGCTGAAATGAGAAGAAAGAAAAGAACCAAAGAAAAGTTTCAAAAGAAATCCAAGAGAAAGCTACAGAAACTCATTTTTCAAGAAACAAAATTTAGAAAACACTCCTACCTAGAGTGAAGATAAAAACTTGAACTCTTTGAAAAGGAAAACAAGATGATGAGCTCCTCCTTGGGGCTAGATGGCTTCGGCCTTGTGGGGAGGAAAAGAAAGGAAATGTGTTCTCGGTGGGCTTGTGTTTGAGAATGGAAGTTTAGGTGTTTGTATGATGATCTAAGGTGGTGGGGTGGTGTTTCAAGGTTGAGAGATGATTATGAGATGAAGAGAGGATGAAGAACAAGAGGAAACTCTCTTGAAACTTAGAGAGAAAAAGAGAGAATACAAAGAAAGCTTAGAAAATTAAAAGTATGAAAATGAGCTAAAGTGTTTGCATGTGTTTCTAGGCAAGGTATTTATAGAGAATGAAAACAAATGAAGGCTCAAAGAGGAGGAGGGCTGGCCGTAGCTATTGGAGGGAAAAGGAAGAGAAAATATCTCTTACACAAGGTCATTCAAGCATGGTTTGAAGTATGGAAGCTATGATACAAGGTATGGCTTGATGTGAGTTAATTTCCTATCAATTTTGAATGAAATTAGGCTTCAAGAAACTTGACATGGCTGGAACTTTTCCAGCCACAAATAAATGGGAAAAATGGGTTGTTTTAATTATTTATTCATTTGGAAAATCAAACTTGATTGAAAGTTATGACAAGGTATAGTGTATGTGACTTGAGGTATGGCCTTGGAGTGTTGAAAAATTGAACATGTGATGCATATGGAGGGAGGGAAGTGCACAGCCAGACCTGGACAGCATGGGGGAGGTGAGGTTTGATCATCTAATTGGGTGTTAATGATAGGTTTAGATGTGTATTAGCTTAGGTACAAGGTTAGGAATAATTAAGCTTAAGTTTAGGTAGCTAAGTGTGAGTATTAGCAATTTTATGACAATGTTAGGAGTGCTCATACATCATTAGAGAATTAAAAACTCATTTGTGAATAAACAATGTGTAACACAATTCCATGATTTAAGCAATTGGAAAAAGAAAACACTATTCAAGATTTCATGACTAGGAGTCTTAAAATTAAAATATGATTTTAAGTTGTAATTAAGCACTTTTAGGTTCTAATCAACTTTAATAAATTATTTTGACTCAAGATTAATTATGGAAATTAATTAACCTTCGATTAGAGCCTAATATTGCTTAGATTTGCTTAATCACGCGATTAAACGTAAAAACACGAAACTAGGGGCAAAATCGTAATTTTGCACTAATTTCGCTCGAGACCTCCGGGACCAAAACTAAAATCATAGACTACATAAAAACGCTTTTTAAAACCATCTGGAGAAATTTCGGGTTCATCCGGCACTTGCAAACGGGTAAAACACCGCAGGAGCGTTTTGGTCATTTTGACCCAAAAACTCGAAAAATGATATTTTTGATCTCGGAAAGGTAGACAAGTCATCTAATCCCCTTCCAATGTTGAGTTTGCCCTTCGAGTATTGCCGGACCGGCTTTCCTCGAATTCCGGGCCGAAAATGACCTCAGGGGCATTTTGGTCATTTTCACTCTAACAGAAAATCGGGGCGTTACATACATGGCCAGACTTGGACAGCATGGGGGAGGAGGATTTGTTTCATGTAATTGTGTGTTAATGGTAGGTTTAAGTGTGTATTAGTTTAGGTACAAGGTTAGGAATAGTTAAGCTTAAGTTTAGGTGACTAAGAATGAGGTTTAAGGATTTTATGACAAGATTAGGAGTGCTCATACATCATTAGGAGATTTAAATTCATTTTTATGAGTAAACAATTGAAAAGACAATTCCATGATTTAAGGAATTGGAGAGAGAAAATACTATTCAAGATTCCATGACAAGGAGTCTTGAATTTAAAATAGGATTTCAAGTTGTAATTTAGCACTTTTAGGTTCTAATTGACTTCAATAAATTATTTTGACTCAAGATTAATTACGGAAATTAATTAACCTTCGATTAGAGCCTAATATTGCTTAGGTTTGCTTAATCACGCGATTAAGCGTAAAAACACGAAACTAGGGGCAAAATCGTAATTTTGCACTAATTTCGCCCGGGACCTCCGGGACCAAAACTAAAGTCATAGACTACATAAAAACGCTTTTTCAAACCATCTGGAGAAGTTTCGGGTTCATCTGGCACTTGCAAACGGGTAAAACACCGCAGGAGCATTTTGGTCATTTTGACCTGAAAACTCGAAAAATGATATTTTTGATCTCGGAAAGGTAGACAAGTCATCTAATCCCCTTCCAACATTGAGTTTGCCCTTCGAGTACTGCCAGATCGGCTTTCCTCGAATTTTGTGCCGAAAATGACCTTAGGGGCATTTTGGTCATTTTCACTCTAGTAGAAAAATCAGGGTGTTACAGTGATGACAAGGAAAATAAATATGATGTGCAAAGTATAAAAGTAAACATGAATGCAAAGTTCATTTTAAGGTTATCTAGAGCTCTTACAAGACTTTAGAAAATAATAACTCAACACTCATCTCATTACAAAGAGAGCTTTAGAGTTCTTGAACCAAGTTCTCAAAGGAACTATGAGGTTCTTGAACATCATCATCAAGCTCAAAATAAATAAACTTTCAAAGAAACACAAGGCCTTAAAGAAAAGGAAATAAAATCGAAATACTAGAGGAAAGGAAACAAGGAAACCGAAATGAAAAACAAGAAAAAGTGAAGGTGTTCTTGAGTTAGAAATCATTTTGAGTTAGTAAATCAAGATGAAACTTAGAGAAAATAAAAACTCAAGCTCTAGAGGTTCCTTTGTGATGAACACATAGTCATCATCTAGGAGCTCTCATCATTGAGCTATCATGTGCTCATCAAGGCCAAGAGGCCGAACTCATAGAAAAAGAAGAATAAGAAAGTTTCAAAAAGAAAATCCAAGAGAAAGCTAGAAAAGCTCATTTTCATGAAAAGCAAAGTTTAGAAAACACTCCTACCTAGAGTGAAGTTAAAAGCTTTGATCTTTGAAAAGGAAAATAAGATGAAGAACTCCTCCTTAGGGTAAGATAGCTTCGGCCTTGGAGAGGGAGAAGGAAAGGAGATGTGTTTCAAGTGAGGTTATGTTTGAGGTGAGGTGTTTGAGAGGTTAGGAGGTGATTCAAGGCTTTGGGGTGGTGTTTGAAGGTTATGAGATGATGATGAGATGAAGAGAGGATGAAGATGAAGATGAAGAACAAGAGAGAACTCTCTTGAAACTTAGAGAGAAAAAGAGAGAACTTTGAGAAAGCTAAGAAATCTAAAAGTATGCAAATGAGCTAAAGTGTTTGCATGTGTTTCTAGGCAAGATATTTATAGAAAATGAAAACAAATGAAGGCTCATCCAAGGGGAAAGAAGCCGTAGCATTTGAGAGGGAAAAGAAGAGAAATATCTCTTACAACTTGTCATTCATGCATGGTTTTGAGGTATGGAGTGTATGATACAAGGTATGGCTTCAAGCATGGGTTTTTGAGTGAGTTTTCTTTCAAATTTTGAATGAAATAAATCTTCAAGAAACTAAGCATGGCTGGAAGTTTTTCAGCCATAAATAAATTAGGGAATTGGTTTATTTCATTTAGTTATTCATTTGGAAAATCAAGCTTGATTGAAAGTATGACAAGGTATGACAAGGTATGGTGATTTGAGGTGATTTCCCTTCAATTTTGAAATGAAATAATACATTAAATGGGGGAGAAGGCTGGCGGAATTCAGACCAGAAAATGGGGGATGAAAAGTCTTCTAGAAGTTGTCCTTGGAGGCATGGATGAATGTATGGAAGTTGTGACACAAAGCATGGTTCATGTAAGATGAAAGTATGGCCTTTGAAGTGTGAAAAATGTGCACATGTGATGGATATTAGGGAGGCATGGCTTTGGCCAGATTGGGGCAGCAAGGAGGGAGGAAAAATCTCTCATGTAATTGGGTGTTAATGATAGGATTAAGTGTAGGTTAGCTTAGGTACAAAGTTAGGAATAATTAAGCTTAAGTTTAGGTGACTAAGAATGAGGTTTAGGGATTTTATGACAAGATTAGGAGTGCTCATATATCATTAGAGAGTTTAAAACTCATTTAGGAATAAACAATTGAAAACACAATTCCATGATTTACGGAATTGAAGAGAGAAAACACTATTCAAGATTCCATGACTAGAAATCTTGAATTTAAAATAGGATTTCAAGTTGTAATTAAGTAATTTTAGGTTCTAATCAACTTTAATAAATTATTTTGACTCAAGATTAATTATGGAAATTAATTAACCTTCGATTAGAGCCTAATATTGCTTAGGTTTGCTTAATCACGCGATTAAGCGTAAAAACACGAAACTAGGGGCAAAATCATAATTTTGCACTAATTTCACCCGGGACCTCCGGGACCAAAAATAAAGTCATAGAATACATAAAAATGCCTTTTAAAACCATTTGGAGAAGTTTCGGGTTCATCCGGCACTTGCAAACGGGTAAAACACCGCAGGGGCATTTTGGTCATTTTGACCTGAAAACTCGAAAAATGAGATTTTCGATCCCGAAAAGTGAGATTTTCGATCCCGAAAAGGTACACAAGTCATCTAATCCCCTTCCAACATTGAGTTTGCCCTTCGAGTACTACCGGATCGGCTTTCCTCGAATTCCTGGCTGAAAATTACCTTAGGGGCATTTTGGTCATTTTCACTCTAGCAGAAAATCGGGGTGTTACATTTGGGATGTTACAGAAAAAGCAAATTCGTGAGGGTATGGACATCGAGCCTACCAAAGCACACAATATCTGCATCGCTGGGTGTCTGGGATGTTGCAGATGGTATTAGAGCCAGTCCCGAGATCGGTGTGCTAACTAACGAGGACAGTGGGCCCCCACTAGGAGGGGTGGAATTAGTCCCATATCGGTTGGGGAGGGGAACGAAGCATGCCTTATAAGGGTGTAGATTGTAACGCCCCGATTTTCTGTTAGAGTGAAAATGACCAAAATGCCCCTGAGGTCATTTTCAGCCCGGAATTCGAGGAAAGCCAAGTCTTGGCAAGACTCAAGGGCAAACTCAATGTTGGAAGGGGATTAGAAAACTTATGAACCTTCCCGGGATCGAAAATCTCGTTTTTCGAGTTTTCAGGTCAAAATGACCAAAACGCCCCTGTGGTGTTTTACCCGTTTGCAAGTGCCGGATGAACCCGACACTTCTCCAGATGGTTTTAAAAGGCGTTTTTATGTATTCTATAACCTTAGTTTTAATTTTTGAAGTCCCGGGCAAAATTAGTGCAAAATTACGGTTTTGCCCCTAGTTTCGTACTTTTACGCTTAATCACACGATTAAGCAAACCTAAGCAATATTAGGCTCTAATCGAAGGTTAATTAATTTCCTTAATTAATCTAGAGTCAAAATAATTTATTAAAGTTGTTTAGAACCAAAAAGTACTTAATTACAACCTAAAATCATATTTTAATTTTATGACACCTAGTCATAGAATCTTGAATAGTGTTTTCTCTTTCCAATTCCTTAAATCATGGAATTGTGTTACACATTGTTTATTCATAAATGAGTTTTAAATTCTTTAATGATGTATGAGCACTCCTAAACTTGTCATAAACTCCCTAAATCACATTCTTAGTTACCTAAACTTAAGCTTAATCATTCCTAACCTTGTACCTAAGCTAATACACATCTAAACCTACCATTAACACACAATTAAATGGTCAAACTCACCTCCTCCCTTGCTGTCCCAAGCTGGCCGTGAACCTCCTTCCCCATTATGCATCACATGTTCAATTTTTCAACACTCCAAAGCCATACCTCAAGTCACATACACTATACCTTGTCATAACTTTCAATCAAGCTTGAATTTCCACATGAATAAATAATTAAAACAACCCATTTTCCCCATTTATTTGTGGCTGGAAAAGTTCCAGCCATGTTAAGGTTCTAGAAGCCTAATTTCATAAAAATGTGATAAGGAATTAACTCACATCAAGCCATACTTTGTAGCATAGCTTCCATACTTCAACCATGCTTGAATGACCTTGTGTAAGAGATATTTTTCTCTTCCTTTTCCCTCCAAACCACACGGCCAAAGCCCTCCCCATTCACTCCTCCATGGTTTTGATTTTCTATAAATAGGATGCTTGTGTTAGCCTTGTTACACTTTGAAGCATTTGCAAAGTTTAGAGTTTTAGAGTTGTCTTGCTAGTTTTTCCTTTTTCTCTCAAAGTTCCAAGAGTGTTCTTCCTTTCTTTTCATCTTTATCTTCTTCATCTCTTCATCTCATCATCACCTCTCAACCATCAAACACCACCCCAAAACCTTGAACCATCATCAAACCTCTCAAACACCACACCTCAAACACAACTCCACTTGAAACACATTCTCTTTCTTTTTCTCTCATCAAGGCCGAATCATCATCACCATCCTAGGAGGTGTTGCTCATCTCATTTCCATCTTCAAGTTCAAGCCTTTATCTTCATCAAAAGGTAGGGATTTGTTTTCAAACTTTATTTTGCTCAAGAAAGTGTTTTTCTCTAGTTTTCTCTTGGATTCTTTTTGAGCTTTCCTTTGTCTTTCCTTTCCTTTTCATTTTCGGCCATGAGGCCTTGATTTGAGCATGATAGCTTGATGATGAGAGTTTCTAGATGATGACATTGTGTTCATCTCAAAGAAACCTCTAAAGCTTGAGTTTTCCTTTTCTTACAACTTCATCTATATGTTATCTAGCTCACATGGTTTTCCAACTTAAGAAAATTAATCTAAGGATTTCTAAAAGCCCAAGCCTACCCTTGTCAACCTTAAAGTTGGCCCGCACGTTCTAGAGACTTGTCTCTAGATAGGGTTTTGGGTACTTAATAAAGAACTTGATGTAGTTTCACCTTATTTCTCTTTTATATGATTTTCGATTCTTGTGTTGTGATCTTTGAGATATGGTATAGGGTTATTATCTTGTTAAAGTCTTATATGAGCTCTAGTTAACTATAAAATGAATCTTGCATCATGTTTATTTTATGCTATGCATATCATGTTTACTTCCTTGCTATCACTAAATCCCAAGATAATGAATGAACTTGCATTATCATGTTTATGTTTCAAGCTTTGCATCATCATATTTATATTTCAAGTCCTCACCTAAATATCTAAGATAATAATATGTTGCACCACATATTTATTTTATGCTCTCACTTTATTTTCTAGCAATAACTAAAATAAGTGCATGAGCATGTTTATTTTTATGTCATCACTTTAATGATTCTAGAGCTCAAAGACTTGCCCAAGGATATCTCAAACAAAGGTCTAAAACATTTATCTTCTATGGATCATATTTCTGCCCTATGAGGCCTTAATGTTTTCAAGTATTGAAAACTATGTTTTATAATTTTTCTAAACTTATATGAGTATAAGGAATGTGTAGAACTAAGTATTATGAATTTAGGACCTCTTGAGATGAAAATAGCATAGCCACTGCCCTATTAAGTATTTTCATGAGTTTAGATGATAAAAGTGTTCATAAAATAGTTTTGAAGGTTTTAATAAGGTTCCAAGAGAAACTAGTATTTTATGTGCTTTAGAAACTATGATTCAATGCCTTTAAATGGAGTTTCTGTTTGGTTCTGCCTTGCTATGTTTGGCCACTGCATGAGCTGTGTTAATGATGTTAATATGCTTATGTTTGGGTAATAATTATGTTAAGACTCATATGTGAAAGATAGGATAAGTTAGGAACTAGAAAAGAATTAATTTGAGAGTTCTAGATCCCTTAAAGATTTATTTTTCTGGATTCTGTCCAGCAAGGTTTAGATTCAATAATCATGGTTTTAAATTAGTTTATATGTGTAGGAATGACTCATAATTGGTTTAGGACTTAATCTTGAAACCTTAGGAGCAAACCGAACTTAGAAAGGGTCAATATTGTGACTTCTAGGTACCCGTAGTTAGTATTTTGATTTCTGCACTCTTGAGGTTTAGAGATGTTCTTGACCATAGGGTAAGGTGAGAAATACTTAGTTATAACCTTATAGGTTCCCAAGAGACTAGGTGTTGATGATCAATAACTTAGAATGTGAGATAAAGATCTAAACCGTAATTTCTAGAACTCCGTAATCACATAAACATAAAGCTGTCCAAATTCTCGCTTAGTGCTATTTGGATTAGTTCTTAAGCATAAAATTTATATAACTCATTAATTGTCAAACTATGGGTGTATAAAGAAGTTAAGAATAATTAATTTGCAAGTTTAAGACTCATAATAATCCAAGTTTAAAGCACTATGAGATATAACATAACATGTTTATGAGCCTCTGGATGATTGTTAAATATGACTATGTGATGATGTTTGTGTGAAAGTTTTATGTGACGAATGTTATGAGAAAGTTTCATGTGATGATATATATGTTATGAAAAAGATACATGAGAATGCATGATAAAAATGAATATGATAAATGATGAGGTAATTATGATGTAATACTTATGAAGATATAAATGTGACACAACACTGAGACGCGCTTCTCCTGGGTGACACCGGTTCGGCCGAGCACCCCCAGGAGGAGACAAATCCGTGAGGGTATGTGTAGATGCAGCCTGCCAAAGCGGACAAATTGCGAGGCCCACGTGGCTAGCAAAGCGTTTCAAAGAGGAAATGATCCTAGAAAGGAGATCCTTAATTTGCCCCCTAACCCGCACTTTAAGTCGGGATTATGTTACGCTTATCATAGGATAAGTAAGAGCTAGTGACGACTAGTTAAGGTATGAGCTCATAACCTAGAGAAGTTTTAAGGGCGGCCCCATGAGATGAAAGTTAAAGTTGACAATGTCACATAAACTTTACTTATGCCAATGTTATAATGTTTCCTAGTGATTCTATTGTTTGGTTTACCTTATGATGCATTCATATCATTAGTATATTTCTGCTTAAGTTATAAAGACGCATTATAAAATATGATGGACCTTGGATAAAATACCTCTTTGGGAAACCCACTTAAAAGGAACTTATATGCATGCACACCTTTTAGAAATAAACCCGAGGTTCCTGAGGATGTGACGATGACACCTAGGTAGGGATAACCCTACTGAGAATTCTTTTAGAAAGATTCTCATTCCCTCTCTCTTTTCTTCCGTCATATCTTCAGATGGCGACGTTTGTACTCTTCGTCGACACCCCGGTATGGGAGCTGCACCATGACCCGGCACTCGGGTCATACCATTTTGAGGGTCGCTGCACTGTCAGAGTATTCATGTTCATGGGACGACCCTTCGCGTACCCCGTCCCGAGCTACCGCTTCACCCCGATCGCTTCCTACCGCCATAACGGGATTTTTGAGCGAGCGAGGCCACGCGACGAGCAGATCCTCCGCATGGAGCCCGAGACGTCAGCTGTACGCGAGTACCCCGAGTATGTACCGCGTCCCCAGTACTCGGAGACGGACCCATCCGAGGATCCGCTATCCCACATGTACAGTTGGAGCTCCAGTCCCGCTCCTCCACCGATGAGGGCTGGGAGTGAGGAGACGGTGGTCCAGCCGAGGTTGGCTCGACGGCCATCTATGCGCCCTCGCCGCGGTGGACATGCCCCGATGATGCGCTCGACCACTCCCGCCGAGATTCGCCAAGGATCGACTCGACCTCAGCATTTCGGACCGCAGGAGTAGTCATAGGAGGGGTAGTAGTTAGTGCACACACACGCCACATAGTAGAGGACAAACCTTCTTTTGTATATGAGGTTGTCTCCTTTAGGTGCACATGGGTATGGGGGTAGTTTCTCTTGTATTCGCTTTTTATGATTTCCTTGTATTGCATTCCAGTTGTATTTTGCTTCATGATGTATCAAATAGTCCTGCCTCTTTGGGTAGGCACGTTATATATATATAACTATGTTTCAGTTGATGCTTCCATGACATGATGTGTTTCTTATGCTTTGCTTATATGTTTCGCTATGCTGCCCCTTAAAGTTTCGCGGGTGGCACTCACTTTGATTTTAAAAAGAAAAATTTTACCCAGATTTCGCTAAGTATTTTCCAAAGGATGAGACCAAGAGGTAATATTCTAAAAATTAACCTAAGGACATACTAGTAGTCTTGGGTTAAGATTTAGGGTGTTACATTATGGTATCAGAGCAGTTCGATTCTCATGGAGCCTGAGGATTGGACTGACTATGCTTTGTAAGCATAATACGATAGTTATGTCATGTATAGTGCTTGATAGAGATAAGCTATAGGACTAGAAATGCATGACTTCTGTTGGTTGCAAGTGCCATGGTAACTAGCTCATTTTGCATGGATATTAAGCCTGATCAACTTGATGTTCATTGTTTCATGTGTATAGGGACCAATGGCACCGCTGACGACGGCCTAGGACTACACCCGATGTTGAACAAGATGATACAATCGCTGCCGCTGTCCGTCGCATGGCGCAAGCCATGGAACGGATGTTCAATCGAATGGATCAACAAGCGAATCTGCTCTGTTCCCCCTCCTCCCCTGCCGCAGATGGTGGAACAAGTCCGCTTCGGCGAAGTTCCGCAAGGCGAACCCGCCGTTGTTCCGAGGGGTAATGGACCGACAAGGCCGATGAGTGGATCAAAGACATGGAGAAGATCTACTGTTGTTACACCTTTCGGAGGAGCGTAAGGTCACATTTGCTGCTTTCATGCTGAAGTCCGACGCCGAGTTCTGGTGGAACGGCACGAGGCATCTACTAGAAGCCTCTGGAACTCCCATTGACCGAGTCTGTTCAAGACTTACTTCTATGAGAAGTACTTTCCGAGTCCGTAAGGAACGCCAAGGACGTTGAGTTCATGCAATAACCCAAGGAGGGTCTCAGTAGCTCAATACACCGCGAAGTTTGAGGAGCTAATCAAGTTCTCTCGGGTGTTCCAAGGAACCCCATGAAGTTTGGAAGTGTGTGAAGTATGAGGCCGGTCTCAAGGCGAGAGATGAACTACGCCAGGCCCATATGGAGATCAGAGACTTCCGACCTGGTCAACAAGTGCCGGATACTTGAAGAAGGACAGAGAAAAATTCAAATCACAAGGGCGGAGCGAGCTAAGGGCTCGGACCTCAAGCCCTGGTTCAAACCGCAGTACCCATCAAGGAATCACTACAACCCCTACCAATCCAACCAATTCCGACAACAACAACAACAACCGCCAAGAGCTCCTCGCTCACCAACAAACCAAACAACACCAAAGGCCGCCATTTCAACATCAAGGCCCGAGGAATTTCAATAATCAACCCCGTGGACCGGGTGGACCCCGAAACCACAATGGAGGACCAAGTGGAGCCAAGAACAAGGCGCCACAAACCCTCGCTGCACTCTGAGCAACGATCGCGGATGTTTGCCCACAATGCGGAATGTACCACGGGAATCGCCCATGCTTAGCCGGTCACAGTGCGTGCTTCAAGTGTGGCAAGCCTGGTCACTACGCAAAGGACTGCACCGGACAAGGGACATCGAACCAAAACCCCCGACCACAATACCGAGGAAGGGTCTTTACCCTTAACGCAGAAGACGCCAAGAAGTCCAAAGATCTCATCAAGGTATGTGCGAAGTAAACGGTAAAGCCTTAATCGTACTATATGACTCTGGTGCTACTCATTCTTTCATTTCACTTGCTAGTGTCGAGTCCTTAAATCTAAAAGTCTCCAAACTCCCCTTTGATCTCATTGTTTCTACTCCTACAAATCGCCCTGTTAATACTTGCCGTTGTTGTTTAAATTGTCACCTTGTTGTAGAAAATAGGTCTTTTATCATAGATTTAATTTGTTTACCCTTGAAAGACATAGGCATTATCTTAGGCATGAACTGGCTTCACCCCAATCGTGTGATGTTAGATTGTGGAACCCAAACCGTAGTTTTCCCTTCTCCTCCCGAAAACATCACTCAACCCATTAGGTCAGTACTCTAAATTCCGTGAGAGGTCTTCTGTAGTGGGAAGAAAACTAAGGGATATGTTCTCCTAGCACTTTGTGATGTAGACTTGGAGCAAAACCTAGGTGAGATACCTGTGGTGAGAGACTATCCCGAGGTGTTTCCAGGAAGAAATACCCGAGTTCCCTCCCGAAAGAGAAGTGGAGTTCTCCATAGAGTTGGTTCCTGGGACAGACCAATCTCTATAGCCCCGTATAGGATGTCACCCTCGGAGTTAGCGAGTTGAAAACCCGCTAGAGGAGTTGTTAGAAAAGAGTTTTATAAGGCCGAGTGCTTCACCTTGGGGCGCTCAGGTCTTATTTGTGAAGAAAAAGGACGGAAGCATGAGGATGTGTATAGACTATAGGCGCTTGAACCAAGTAACCATAAAGAATAAATACCCATTGCCTAGGATTGATGATCTTATGGACCAATTGAAAGGAGCAAGAGTGTTTTCTAAGATTGATTTAAGGTCCTGTTACCATCGATTAGGGTGAGAGATTCGGATATTCCTAAAACCGCCTTCGAACTCGGTATGGACACTTTGAGTTCAATGTAATGTCGCTTGGTTTGACGAATGCTCCCGCAGTTTTTATGGATTACATGAATAGGATCTTTAGACCCTATTTAGATCAATTCGTGGTTGTGTTCATAGATGATATTCTCATCTATTCGAAACCCACGAGGAGCATGAGCGTCATTTAAGGATGGTTTTAGAGGTATTAAAGGAGAAGAAGTTATACGCTAAGTTGTCTAAGTGTGAATTTTGGTTAGAGGAGGTAATGTTCTTAGGACATGTTGTGTCAAAAGGTGGCATAGTCAGCGACCCAAGTAAGATAGAGGCTGTGATGAATTGGGATAGACCAACCTCAGAAACTGAGATTAGAAGCTTTTTGGGTTTAGCTGGATATTACCGTAGGTTCATTAAAGGATTTTCCCAGTTAGCCCTACCCTTAACCAAGCTCACTAGGAAGAATGCGCCGCTTGGGAGGAGCCGAGTGTGAAAAGAGTTTCCTAGAGCTTAAGGAAAAGCTCACCTCAACCCCAGCTTTTAGTTTTACCTGACCCCAATGTACCCTTCGAGGTATATTGCGATGCTTCAGCAAGGGTTTAGGTTGTGTGTTGATGCAAAATAGGCAAGTGGTAGCCTATGCGTCAGACAACTCAAGCCTCATGAGGTAACCTACCCCACACATGACCTAGAACTAGCAGCCATCGTGTTCGCCTCTAAAGATGTGGAGACACCATTTGTATGGTGTGAGGTTTGAAGTTTTCTCCGATCATAAGAGTCTCAAGCATCTCTTTGATCAAAAGGAGTTGAATATGAGGCAAAGAAGATGGATGGAGTTCCCCAAGGACTACGATTTTGGTTTAAGTTACCACCGGCAAGGCTAATGTAGTAGCCGACGCCTTGAGCCGAAACTCGTTACGCCCTGTCAAGTATGATGGTTAATGAAGTTGGGTTAATAGAGCAATTTAGGAATATGAATCTTGGAATGTCTATAACGGAGAATGGCATCGTGATGAGTCATCTCACGGTGACCCAGTGGGTTTAAGCAAAGGATTATGCTTGCCCAAAGAGAAAATGAGGACTTTATGGAGACAATCGAGGCAAGAAAGGCCGGAAAGTTGAAAGGTTTTGTACGAGGCCCGATCGTTATGGAGGTTCGAGGCGAATCTGTGTGCCACAAGATGGTGACCTCCGAGAGAAGATCTTGGAGGAGGCTCACAAGAGCCATTTTGCCATCCATCCTGGTACTACGAAGATGTATCAGACTTAAAAGGATGTTTTGGTGGCCCGGATTAAAGAAGGATGTGGTCGCTGGGTGAGTAAGTGTTTGGTCCGCCAAAAGGTCAAGATCGAACACCAAAACCTTCTCGCATGCTGCAACCCCGCCGATCCCCGAGTGGAAGTGGGAAGGTATATCAATGGACTTCGTGACAGATTGCCAAAGACCCAAGCTGGCCACGATGCCGTATGGGTAATCGTGGATCGACCGACTAAGTCGGCTCACTTTCTACCTATTCGAGTCAATGCACTCGTTGGATAAGTTGGCCCACTTTACATCCAAGAAATAGTAAGGTTGCATGGAGTACCATCGACGATAATCTCGGATCGAGATCCGCGGTTTACGCCACGCTTTTGGGGAGCCTTTCAAAAGGCGTTTGGTTCCAAGTTGTGCTTAAGCACCGCTACCACCCACAAACGGATGGTCACCCGAGAGGACAATCCAAACCCTGGAAGATATGTCGAGAGCCTGTGTCTTAGACCAAAAGGAAGTTGGGATAAGTACATGCCTTTGATCGAAGTTGCGTATAACAACAGTTATCACGCAAGCATCGATATGGCACCGCATTTGAGGCATTATACGGAAGGAAGTGCCAATCACCCTTGTGTTGGTACGAGCCGGAGAGCAAAGTGTCTTAGGACCCGAGGTAGTGAGGGAAACGACGGAACAAATCAAGAAGATCAAGGATAGAATCTTAACCGCTCAAAGTCGATGAAAAGCTACGCGGACAAAGGCGCAAGCCCTTGGAGTTCCAAGAGGGAGAACATGTATTTCTAAGAATCACCCCCACTACAGAATAGGGAGAGCCATGAAAGTTAAAAAGTTGAGTCCCCGATTTCTCGGTCCTTTTGAAATTCTTCAAAGAGTCGGATCCGTAGCTTACAAAATAGCCTTACCACCCAATCATCAAACCTTCATGATGTCTTTCACGCCTCGATTACGTAAATATGAGTCCGTCCCTAGTCATGTCCTAGAACCAGAGCATGTACAGATAAGGGAGGACCTCACTTTCAATGTACCGCCTACGGGAATAGTGGATCACTGAGTCAAGCGCTAAGGAACAAGTCCTGCTCCTTTGGTAAAAGTGGCGTGGGGACAAGGCAAATCGGAAGAATACACGTGGGAACTAGAGTCGAGATGAAGTCCAAATATCCGTAGCTTTTCTAAGGTACAATTTCGAGGGCTTAAATTCTTTTAAGGAGGGGAGTAATGTAACGCCGATTTTCTCGTTAGAGTGAAAATGACCAAAATGCCCCTCGAGGTCATTTTCACCGAATTCGAGGAAAGCCAGGCGGCAAGACTCGAAGGGCAAACTCAATGTTGGAAGGGGATTAGAAAACTTATGAACCTTCCCGGGATCGAAAATCTCGTTTTCGAAGTTTTAGTCAAAATGACCAAAACGCCTGTGGTGTTTTACCCGCTTGCAAGTGCCTATGAACCCGAAACTTGTCCAGATGGTTTTAAAAGGCGTTTTTATGTATTCTATAACCTTAGTATTAATTTTTGAAGTCCCGGCAAAATTAGTGCAAAATTACTGCTTTGCCCCTAGTTTCAGATTTCTTTACGCTTAATCACACGATTAAGCAAACCTAAGCAATATTAGGCTCTAATCGAAGGTTAATTAATTTCCTTAATTAATCTAGAGTCAAAATAATTTATTAAAGTTGTTTAGAACCAAAAGTACTTAATTACAACCTAAAATCATATTTTAATTTTATGACACCTAGTCATAGAATCTTGAATAGTGTTTTCTCTTTCCAATTCCTTAAATCATGGAATTGTGTTACACATTGTTTATTCATAAATGAGTTTTAAATTCTTTAATGATGTATGAGCACTCCTAAACTTGTCATAAACTCCCTAAATCACATTCTTAGTTACCTAAACTTAAGCTTAATCATTCCTAACCTTGTACCTAAGCTAATACACATCTAAACCTACCATTAACACACAATTAAATGGTCAAACTCACCTCCTCCCTTGCTGTCCCAAGCTGGCCGTGAACCTCCTTCCCCATTATGCATCACATGTTCAATTTTTCAACACTCCAAAGCCATACCTCAAGTCACATACACTATACCTTGTCATAACTTTCAATCAAGCTTGAATTTCCACATGAATAAATAATTAAAACAACCCATTTTCCCCATTTATTTGTGGCTGGAAAAGTTCCAGCCATGTTAAGGTTCTAGAAGCCTAATTTCATAAAAATGTGATAAGGAATTAACTCACATCAAGCCATACTTTGTAGCATAGCTTCCATACTTCAACCATGCTTGAATGACCTTGTGTAAGAGATATTTTTCTCTTCCTTTTCCCTCCAAACCACACGGCCAAAGCCCTCCCCATTCACTCCTCCATGGTTTTGATTTTCTATAAATAGGATGCTTGTGTTAGCCTTGTTACACTTTGAAGCATTTGCAAAGTTTAGAGTTTTAGAGTTGTCTTGCTAGTTTTTCCTTTTTCTCTCAAAGTTCCAAGAGTGTTCTTCCTTTCTTTTCATCTTTATCTTCTTCATCTCTTCATCTCATCATCACCTCTCAACCATCAAACACCACCCCAAAACCTTGAACCATCATCAAACCTCTCAAACACCACACCTCAAACACAACTCCACTTGAAACACATTCTCTTTCTTTTTCTCTCATCAAGGCCGAATCATCATCACCATCCTAGGAGGTGTTGCTCATCTCATTTCCATCTTCAAGTTCAAGCCTTTATCTTCATCAAAAGGTAGGGATTTGTTTTCAAACTTTATTTTGCTCAAGAAAGTGTTTTTCTCTAGTTTTCTCTTGGATTCTTTTTGAGCTTTCCTTTGTCTTTCCTTTCCTTTTCATTTTCGGCCATGAGGCCTTGATTTGAGCATGATAGCTTGATGATGAGAGTTTCTAGATGATGACATTGTGTTCATCTCAAAGAAACCTCTAAAGCTTGAGTTTTCCTTTTCTTACAACTTCATCTATATGTTATCTAGCTCACATGGTTTTCCAACTTAAGAAAATTAATCTAAGGATTTCTAAAAGCCCAAGCCTACCCTTGTCAACCTTAAAGTTGGTCGCACGTTCTAGAGACTTGTCTCTAGATAGGGTTTTGGGTACTTAATAAAGAACTTGATGTAGTTTCACCTTATTTCTCTTTTATATGATTTTCGATTCTTGTGTTGTGATCTTTGAGATATGGTATAGGGTTATTATCTTGTTAAAGTCTTATATGAGCTCTAGTTAACTATAAAATGAATCTTGCATCATGTTTATTTTATGCTATGCATATCATGTTTACTTCCTTGCTATCACTAAATCCCAAGATAATGAATGAACTTGCATTATCATGTTTATGTTTCAAGCTTTGCATCATCATATTTATATTTCAAGTCCTCACCTAAATATCTAAGATAATAATATGTTGCACCACATATTTATTTTATGCTCTCACTTTATTTTCTAGCAATAACTAAAATAAGTGCATGAGCATGTTTATTTTTATGTCATCACTTTAATGATTCTAGAGCTCAAAGACTTGCCCAAGGATATCTCAAACAAAGGTCTAAAACATTTATCTTCTATGGATCATATTTCGCCCTATGAGGCCTTAATGTTTTCAAGTATTGAAAACTATGTTTTATAATTTTTCTAAACTTATATGAGTATAAGGAATGTGTAGAACTAAGTATTATGAATTTAGGACCTCTTGAGATGAAAATAGCATAGCCACTGCCCTATTAAGTATTTTCATGAGTTTAGATGATAAAAGTGTTCATAAAATAGTTTTGAAGGTTTTAATAAGGTTCCAAGAGAAACTAGTATTTTATGTGCTTTAGAAACTATGATTCAATGCCTTTAAATGGAGTTTCTGTTTCGGTTCTGCCTTGCTATGTTTGGCCACTGCATGAGCTGTGTTAATGATGTTAATATGCTTATGTTTGGGTAATAATTATGTTAAGACTCATATGTGAAAGATAGGATAAGTTAGGAACTAGAAAAGAATTAATTTGAGAGTTCTAGATCCCTTAAAGATTTATTTTTCTGGATTCTGTCCAGCAAGGTTTAGATTCAATAATCATGGTTTTAAATTAGTTTATATGTGTAGGAATGACTCATAATTGGTTTAGGACTTAATCTTGAAACCTTAGGAGCAAACCGAACTTAGAAAGGGTCAATATTGTGACTTCTAGGTACCTGTAAAGTTAGTATTTTGATTTCTGCACTCTTGAGGTTTAGAGATGTTCTTGACCATAGGGTAAGGTGAGAAATACTTAGTTATAACCTTATAGGTTCCCAAGAGACTAGGTGTTGATGATCAATAACTTAGAATGTGAGATAAAGATCTAAACCGTAATTTCTAGAACTCCGTAATCACATAAACATAAAGCTGTCCAAATTCTCGCTTAGTGCTATTTGGATTAGTTCTTAAGCATAAAATTTATATAACTCATTAATTGTCAAACTATGGGTGTATAAAGAAGTTAAGAATAATTAATTTGCAAGTTTAAGACTCATAATAATCAAGTTTAAAGCACTATGAGATATAACATAACATGTTTATGAGCCTGGATGATTGTTAAATATGACTATGTGATGATGTTTGTGTGAAAGTTTTATGTGACGAATGTTATGAGAAAGTTTCATGTGATGATATATATGTTATGAAAAAGATACATGAGAATGCATGATAAAAATGAATATGATAAATGATGAGGTAATTATGATGTAATACTTATGAAGATATAAATGTGACACAACACTGAGACGCCGCTTCTCCTGGGTGACACCGGTTCGGCCGAGCACCCAGGAAGAGACAAATCCGTGAGGGTATGTGTAGATGCAGCCTGCCAAAGCGGACAAATTGCGAGGCCCACGTGGCTAGCAAAGCGTTTCAAAGAGGAAATGATCCTAGAAAGGAGATCCTTAATTTGCCCCCTAACCCGTACTTTAAGTCGGGATTATGTTACGCTTATCATAGGATAAGTAAGAGCTAGTGACGACTAGTTAAGGTATGAGCTCATAACCTAGAGAAGTTTTAGCGCGGCCCCATGAGATGAAAGTTAAAGTTGACAATGTCACATAAACTTTACTTATGCCAATGTTATAATGTTTCCTAGTGATTCTATTGTTTGGTTTACCTTATGATGCATTCATATCATTAGTATATTTCTGCTTAAGTTATAAAGACGCATTATAAAATATGATGGACCTTGGATAAAATACCTCTTTGGGAAACCCACTTAAAAGGAACTTATATGCATGCACACCTTTTAGAAATAAACCCGAGGTTCCTGAGGATGTGACGATGACACCTAGGTAGGGATAACCCTACTGAGAATTCTTTTAGAAAGATTCTCATTCCCTCTCTCTTTTCTTCCGTCATATCTTCAGATGGCGACGTTTGTACTCTTCGTCGACACCCCGGTATGGGAGTCGCACCATGACCCGGCACTTTCGGGTCATACCATTTTGAGGGTCGCTGCCGCCGAGTATTCATGTTCATGGGACGACCCTTCGCGCACCGCCCCGAGCTACCGCTTCACCCCGATCGCTTCCTTACCGTCATAACGGGATTTTTGAGCGAGCGAGGCCACGCGACGAGCAGATCCTCCGCATGGAGCCCGAGACGTCAGCTGTACGCGAGTACCCCGAGTATGTACCGCGTCCCCAGTACTCGGAGACGGACCCATCCGAGGATCCGCTATCCCACATGTACAGCTGAGCTCCAGCCCCGCTCCTCCATCGATGAGGGTCGGGAGTGAGGAGACGGTGGTCCAGCCGAGGTTGGCTCGACGGCCATCTATGCGCCCTCGCCGCGGTGGACATGCCCCGATGATGCGCTCGACCACTCCCGCCGAGATTCGCCAAGGATCGACTGACCCAGCATACTCGGACCCGCAGGAGTAGTCATAGGAGGGGTAGTAGTTAGTGCACACACACGCCACATAGTAGAGGACAAACCTTCTTTTGTATATGAGGTTGTCTCCTTTAGGTGCACATGGGTATGGGGGTAGTTTCTCTTGTATTCGCTTTTTATGATTTCCTTGTATTGCATTCCAGTTGTATTTTGCTTCATGATGTATCAAATAGTCCTGCCTCTTTGGGTAGGCACGTTATATATATATAACTATGTTTCAGTTGATGCTTCCATGACATGATGTGTTTCTTATGCTTTGCTTATATGTTTCGCTATGTTGCCCCTTAAAGTTTCGCGCGTGGCTCTCACTTTGATTTTAAAAAGAAAAATTTTACCCGTATTTCCGCTAAGTATTTTCCAAAGGATGAGACCAAGAGGTAATATTCTAAAAATTAACCTAAGGACATACTAGTAGTCTTGGGTTAAGATTTAGGGTGTTACATAGATACCTCTTCCATGCAGACGCGTTTTTCCCATAGAGAGGGGAAGAGCAAATCCATGAGGGTATGGACATCCAGCCTGCCAAAGTGGACAATATTTGCATTGCGGGGTATCTAGGATGTTACAGATGGTATCAAAGCTAGTCCCGGGATCGGTGTGCCAGCTAGTGAGGACGCTGGGCCCCCACTAGGAGGGGTTGAATTAGTCCCACATCAGTTGGAAAGGGGAACGAAGCATGCCTTATAAAGGTGTGGATATCTCTCCCATGCAGACGCGTTTTCCCCGTAGGGAGGTGAAGAGCAAATCCGTGAGGGTATGGACATCGAGCCTACCAAAGCGGACAATATCTGCATTGCCGGGTGTTTAGGATGTTACAATATAATAGGAATTACCCATACAAAGTTTCTTCAAAACAATCTACACTAAAACTAAATTAACTACAAGACAACACCAAGTTCTACACTAAATTAAAAAGCATGAGATTTCCCTCATTTTCTTCTCTGCATCAGCATAGAATTCAGCCACCATTCAGGAGAAATGTGGGCTGACTTGATGCTTGCTTGGAGCTTTGGTGAACGGTGATGGATGTGTTGATGAGAACTTGTCACTAGAATGAAAGCTAGCCATAGGTGTTGTATTTTATGGCATAAAAACCAATTGGAAAGCCTAACCAAACTCTAACTCTCCATTACTCTAACCAATCAGCTAACTAAATGAACTAAATATGAAATTAAAAACTCACCAAACAGCCCCTAGTATGTCACGGCCAGAATGCTTATAAATAGGGGTGTATTGGTTCATTTTGTTCTTTGTTGACACTAGCATCACTCCTAGTCTTCAAGTATCTTATTCTCTTGTTTTCCTTCTCTAAACTTTGCCTTAGACACTCATATACTTAGTCTCCAAGCTCTCATTCTACCTCAAAGAGATTTCCATACTTGACATATTTAAACTTGCAAACAAAACCTAACACACACACTAGCTTCCACATACAACAAAGCACAAGCCTTGGATCAAGATCAAGAAAAGATTTCTCCTTTACTCTTTTATTTTTTCTGTTTGTTCGAGAACCTCATGGAGGTTTGAGGGACTCACTGAATTCTCTACATTTACTTGGTAGGTGGTTTTCATCTTGAGAATGTGAGAGTTTTAAGTTCTAGCTCATTTTAAGTCTAAGAACATAAAACTAGCACATTTATCTTATCTACCGGTTATGTTTGTTTCCTTTCGTGTAAAGCATGCCCTAAAGTATGTATTAGAATGTTTCATGTCTCTATGTTGGTATATTTTTGTGCTGCCTATGTTGGAAACTATAAGAACACATGTTTTGAATCAAAGAGAAACAAGTTTCACATAAAATGATGCTGGTAAATCTGTCTTGGCTGAACCCATATTACCAAAACGTGTCACAATTACCACCCTTATTATATCAGCCCTTGGAAAAATTATATATGAAATTTAACTTTTTAAGGAACACTCTCCAAAAGAAAGTATGTAAAAAACATGTTTCTAGAGAAAGTTATAATTTTTCAAAGTTCAGTCTTTTTATTGGGGATGCTGTCTAAGCCCTTGTAACTAAAATGAATTTTTCTTTTTCTATAGAAATCCAAATCGTGTAAAATTAGTTTTGTTGGAAAGCTAAGACCTCAAGGAACACATACATATAAAATACATACACTAGAATAAACCACGTGGTTACAGAACCATAAATTAAGTCACGATTTGGGTTTCTGGATGCTACTGGGATAAGGTAACTTTGTAAGGGCATACAAGACATTTCACTTGGAATATGTTTGTAAAATTTACGTTCTGAGAAAGATATTTAAGTCAGGAATCTGAGCATATGGTTATTTTCTTGAAAGAGTAAGTGTAGTGAAAGATATTAATTTTTCAAGTAGGAATGCCAGAAATGGAAATAAGTTGTAAAACTCTTAAACACAAATATAATATTATTAAGGATAATACGAAATTTCACTAATTTCCAGAAGTTTAAAAGACAATATTTAATACTTATTAGATTGACATAAAGATAATAAATGTACATAAACCTAAGCTTATACAGAAATAATAATTTTTACTCATAAATGGTTAGGAAAACTTCACACCTAATTCATGAAATATGTTCCAATTGAATAAGACTTAATAACCTTGAGTTACACATAATTTATGACTTTGATCTATGACCTTGTATGTATTGAAATACAGTGAATGATCATGAATGGAATTCGATTTACTATATGTTTGAATGCTGCCAAATGGTATAAGATGAGATTTTATTGATATCATAGGAGATAGCATATACTGATGTGAATGGATGAGATAAATGATGAGGATAAATGTTCCAACATGACATGATTTATTAAATGATGATACATGAACATTCATGATTCATATGATATGATAAACGGGAGAAGCTCACTGCTTAACCCCTCACCCCGTCTGTTGAGATTTCTCATGGAACCAAGTTTGTGGCGACGGCCATGGTATGAGCTCATTACCCATGGAGGTGGTTTAAGACATTGGTGTTGGTGCACTCAGTGAGTGAAAGACCGAAACAAGTTAAGAATGCATACATTGTCAAGATTCTCATATTTAATATTGTGATGATTACCATGATTATGATATTTGTTGGCATTTGTTATTTCTGTTAATAAAAGATCTTAAAAGACACTTCACTTCAGAGTATGAATGATTTCAAAAATAAAGCATAATATAACTGATAATTGTCCACATTATTCTTTGATAATAAACCTAAAGTGACTAGGGATGTACATGCTAACACTAGTATAAAGATAAAAATCCCCTATTGAGAAATATTATTATTTCTCACACCTTCAACCATGTCATCTCTAGATCCAAAAGTATCCGACGATGGTTTACCCCCTCAGCAGCTCTGACTCCGACCTCGAGTGGAGCCTGGGAGGTAGGGCCACTATCCTAAGGAGCTCGTTTCATCATGGTGGCCCCAGCAAGAAGACACGACATCATCCGATGACACCTGAAAGACCACACGTTATCTCCGATTCTTCCGACTCTAATGTGTAGATCTTAGAGGCACCATCGTGCCCCATACCCGTCATAGAGTTATCTTCTGATTCTGAGGTTGAGATTTTTGATGAGCCGCTAGACATGGCGCCACTGCAGATGATCCCTCCCGAACTAATGCACTACAACGTAGATGAGGAGGATGATCCCATGGAGGATGATGAGGACCTGATATGGGATGACTTCGATAACTAGCACAATGATTTAGAGGAGGATAACTGGCATAACTGGGAGATGCCTTCTGACGAGTCGGGACCTGTTCCGGACGTATTGACCATATCTAACTACGACTTGCAGAGTGATTGTAATACCCTAATTCTTAACCTAACTTTCTAGAACACATTAGGTTAATCATTAGGTTATTACCTCTTAGTCGCATTATTTTATTAAAATACTTAGCGAAAATTACGGGTAAATTTTTTTTTGGAAACATAAATCAAAATGAGAGCCGCACTCTTATCTAAACGGGAGACATAAATATCAATCATAAGGAACACAAAAGCTAAAGCAAGTAACAATGGAACAATGGTCATCACAACAAAGAAAACATTTCATTAATAGTATAGTTAAGATACATAGTAGTCACGCCCTATTAGGAACAGGCTGAGCTTGTAATACATAAAGGATAACAGGAAAGCAGTAAAGTACATGGTACGATGGCCAAATAAAAACCAACTACACTACCCTCCTACCAAGCTATGAGTGCTAAGCTAAAACCCCCTCCCAAAAGATACTACCGAAGGGGAGATCCTCGTGACTGCTCGGGCACTCGTATAGCTCTCCGATGAGTTCTAGTGATGACGGGGATCCTCGAGTGATGGAGGTAGGTAACTGGGGAACTGCTTGATCTCCTCCTGAGTGGGCCAGTGAAGTGGGAACGGAACACGTGTCGGCTAGACGTGAGCTCCTCGGCACGGGCGCATCTCAGGTCTCCTCACCAAGCGTGGCTGCATCACTGAATCCTCGCTCCCCTCTCGCCTAAATGGGGGAAGGGGGCAGAACTCTTCGAATAGACGTGCATCGATGAGTCCTCGGACGAGCCCGTCTCCGACTTCCTCTAGCGAGGCACATACTCCGGGTGGTCACGAACAGCTGAGGCGGACGAGCGGGCATGACGCAACTGCTCGTCGCAAGGGCGAATGCGCTCGAAGATCAAGTCGTCGCCACCAAAAGGAGTGGTAGGAGTGAATTGGTAGCCGGATATTGGATAAGCAAAAGGTCGACCCATGTACATAAAAACACGAATAGCACAGCGACCCTCAAAATGATAGGAATGGTGCTTCGAGTCATAGTGCACCTCCCAGATGGGCGTATCAATGAAGACCACGAAGGTTGCCATCGATCTCTGAAGTTGTGACGGAAGAAAGAGAAAGAAGAGAAAGGAGTGAGAATTTTTACTAAAGAATCTCAGTAGGAGTCTCCTATCCTAGGGTTACATCGTTCACATCCTCAGGAACCTTGGGTTTATTTGTAAAAGGTGTGCATACATATAAGATTCATTATTAGGGCTTATAAAACCAATTATCCAAGGTTCATTCCTTTTAGCATACACCTTGATGTCATGAATGCAACATATCAAAACATGAATGTATGGCAATACTTGAGCATATAAAACAACAAATCAAATCGTATAGAAATAATCCATGTGGCATAAGGGCAATAACTTCTCAAATGGAACTTTCATCAGTATGTGTGACATCATTCATGGAATCTTTAGCAATGTACAGGCCACCCTAATAATAACTAGGCTATGAGCTCATACCTCAACTAGTCGTCACTAGCTCTTGCTTATTATCTGAATAAGCGAATAATAAAATAATGCACCCGACTACTTAAGAGTACGGGCTAGGGGGCTAGGGAACTCTTCTCTTAGGATATACCCTCTTTGAAACGCTCTACTGGCCTCGAGTGCATAGCGAATTGTCTACTTTGGAAAGGTTCATATCCAGACCCTCACGGATTTGCCTCCTCCTCACCGTAGCAGGAGAAGTACGTCTCAGTGCTTGTCACATAAAAATCTCCTGGGGGTGCTCGGCCGAAGCGGTGTCACCCAGGGTTTTCAACTCATGTGGTACTTTGAAACATTTTTTAACCCTTTTAGGTTTGACGGAAATTCGCCAGCATAACAGCTGTTAAACCGAATTTCCTTCAAACCAACATTCATGCCACTAAAAACACAAACATGTTTCTCATTCAAACCTCATGCTTAGGATAAACTCATGTCTCAATCAATTCATCTCATCATAACTCACACATCATATACATCTCAACATCTCATTACATCATCATATAATTCAAGACTTCTTAGTATCTTATGCATTGACCCTCAAGGTCCTTAACTCACAATCTAAGTTATAAATCATTACAACTTAATCTCTCGGGTACCTATAGGCTCATATCTAAGTATTCCTCATTCAACACTATGACCATAAACATCTCTAAATCTCAAGAATGCAGAATCTAAAATTCTAACTTTACGAGTACCTAGGAGTCACAACAATGACCATTTCTAAGTCCGGTTTACTCCTAAGGCATCAAGATCAAGTCCTAAACCAATTATGAGTCATTCCTACACATTTAAACTAATTTAAATCCATGATTATCATTTCTAAACCATGCTGGACAGAATCCAGAAAAATCAATTACTAAGAGATCTAGAACTCTCAAATTAATTCTTTTCTAGTTACTAAATTTTCTAATCTTTCACATATGAATTTTAGCATCATTTATACACAAACATACTCATGTTATCATCATCCAAACAGCATAAATAGTGGTAATATAATGGCAAGGCAGAACCGAAATCCAATCTCCATATAAAGGCATAAAACTTGATTTCCAAAGCACATAAAATACTAGTTTCTCTTGGGACCTTTTTAAAACTTTCAAAACTCATTTATAAATATTTTTATCATCTAAAATCATCAAAATATTCTCAAGGGCAGTAGCTAATCTAAATTAAACTCAAGAGGTTTTAAAAATCACAAAGCTTTGTTTTAGACATTTGTAACGCCCCGATTTTCTGTTAGAGTGAAAATGACCAAAATGCCCCTGAGGTCATTTTCGGCCCGGAATTCGAGGAAAGCCGGTCTGGCAGTACTCGAACGGCAAATTCAATGTTGGAAGGGGATTGGATGACTTGTGTACCTTCCCGGGATTGAAAATCTCGTTTTTCGAGTTTTCGGGTCAAAATGACCAAAACGCCCCTGCGGTGTTTTACCTGTTTGCAAGTGCCGGATGAACCCGAAACTTCTCCAGATGATTTTAAAAGGCGTTTTTATGTAGACTATGACTTTAGTTTTGGTCCCGGAGGTCCCGGGCGAAATTAGTGCAAAATTACAGTTTTGCCCCTAGTTTCGTGTTTTTACGCTTAATCGCGTGATTAAGCAAACCTAAGCAATATTAGGGACTAATTGAAGGTTAATTAATTTCCTGAATTAATCTTGAGTCAAAATAATTTATTAAAGTTGATTAGAACCTAAAAGTGCTTAATTACAACTTAAAATCATATTTTAATTTCAAGACTCCTAGTCATGGAATCTTGAATAGTGTTTTCTCTTTCCAATTCCTTAAATCATGGAATTGTGTTACACATTGTTTATTCATAAATGAGTTTAAAATTCTTTAATGATGTATGAGCACTCCTAATCTTGTCATAAAACCCCTAAACCTCATTCTTAGTTACCTAAACTTAAGCTTAATTACTCCTAACCTTGTACCTAAGCTAATACACATCTAAACCTACCATTAACACCCAATTAAATGATCAAACCTCACCTCCCCCTTACTGTACCAAACCTGGCTGTGTACCCTTCTCCCCCATATGCATCACATGTTCAATTTTTCAACACTCCAAAGCCATACCTCAAGTCACATACACTATACCTTGTCATAACTTTCAATCAAGCTTGAATTTCCACATGAATAAATAATAAAAACAACCCATTTTTCCAATTTATTTGTGGCTGGAAAAGTTCCAGCCATGTCAAGTTTCTAGAAGCCTAATTTCATCAAAAATTGATAGGAAATTAACTCACATCAAGCCATACTTTGTAGCATAGCTTCCATACTTCAAACCATGCTTGAATGACCTTGTGTAAGAGATATTTTTCTCTCCCTTTTTCCCCTCAAAAGCCACGGCCACTCCCCCCTTGGTGAGCCTCATTTTTTTGTTTTTCTATAAATAGGATGCTTGTGATAGCTTAGTTGTACCTTGAAGCATTTGCTAAGTTTAGAATCCTAGAGTTATCTTGCTAGTTCTTTTCTTTTCTCTCAAAGTTCCAAGAGTTCTTTCTCTTCATCTTCATCCTCTCCTCACATTATCACCTCACCACGTCAATCCACCATATCATAACCTTAGATCATCATCAAATCTCTTAAACACTAAACTTCAAACACAAGCTTCCTCAAAACACATCTCCTTTCCTTTTCTTTCTCTTTGGCCGAAGCCATCACACCACCTTAGGAGGAGTTGCTCTTCTCATCTTCCTTTTCAAGTTCAAGCTTTCATCTTCATCACTTGGTAGGGATTTGCTTTTCAAACTTGTTTTTCTCAAGAATGTGTTTTTCTAGTTTCCTCTTGGATTCTTTTTGAACTTTCCTTTGTTTTTCCTTTCTTCTTCATTTCGGCCTCTTGGCCTTGATTATGAGTATGATAGCTTGATGATGAGAGTTTCTAGATGATGACCTTGTGTTCATCTCAAAGAAACCTCTAAAGCTTGAGTTTTCCTTTTCTTATGACTTCATCTATACGATATCTAGCTCACATGGTTTTTCAACTTAAGAAAATTAATCTAAGGATTTCTAAAAGCCTAAGCCTACCCTTGTCAACCTTAAAGTTGGCCGGCACGTTCTAGAGATCTTTCTCTAGATAGGAGTTTTGGGTATTTAATAAAGAACTTGACTTAGTTTCACTTTCTTTTTCTCTTGTAAGGTTTTCGGTTTTGGTATTTTGGTCCTTGAGATTTTGTTTGGTTTTGTTTTGGAAGTTGGTTTACTTGAGCTTGATGATGTTGTTCAAGAACCTCATAGTTCTTTCAAGAACTTGGTTTAAGAACTCTAAAGCTCTCCTTATAATGAGATATGTGTTGGGTTAATTATCTTGTTAAAGTCTTGAATGAGCTCTAGCTAACCATAAAATGAACCTTGCATCATGTTTACTTTTATGTCTTGCACATCATGTTTATGTTCCTTGCTATCACTAAGTACCAAGATAATAAAAGAACTTGCATTATCATGTTTATATTTCAAGCTATGCATTATCATGTTTACATTTCAAGTTCTCACCTAAATATCAAAGATAATAATATGATGCATCTCATATTTATTTTATGCTCTCACTTTACTTTCTAAGAAAAGCTAAAACAAGTGCATAAGCATGTTTATCTTTATGCCATCACTTTAATGAACCTAGAGCTCAAGGACTTGCCTTGTTGTCTCAAACAAAGGTCTAAAATACTTGTTTTCCATAGTTGAGATTTCGGCCCTAGGAGGTTTTAAGGTTTCCAAGTATTAAAAATTATGTTTTATAATTTTCCTAAGCTTATATGAGTATAAGAAATATGTAGAACTAAGTTTTATGAATTTAGGACCTCTTGAGATGAAAATGATTTAGCCACTGCCCTCTTAAGTATTTTTATGATTTTAAAGGATAATAGTGTTTATAAATGAGTTTTGAAAGTTTTAAAAAGGTTCCAAGAGAAACTAGTATTCTATGTGCTTTAGAAATTATGTTCTATGCCTTTTATGGAGATGCACATTTCGGTTCTGCCTTGCTACTTATTTTCCACTGTATGTGCTGTTTTAATGATGATAATATGCTTATGTTAGAGTAAAAATAATGTTAAGACTCTTATGTGAAAGATAAGATAAGTTGGAGACTAGAAAAGAATTAATTTGAGAGTTTTAGATCCCTTAATTATTGAATTTTCTGGATTCTGTCCAGCAAGGTTTGGATTTGATAATCATGGTTTTAAATTAGTTTAAATGTGTATGAATGACTCATAATTGGTTTAGGACTTGATCTTGATGCCTTAGGAGCAAACTAAACTTAGAAAGGGTCATTGTTGTGACTCCTAGGTACCCGTAAAGTTAGAATTATAAATCCTGCATCCTTGAGGTTTAGAGATATTCTTGATCATAGTATGAGGTGAGAAATACTTAGTTATAACCTCATAGGTACCCAAGAGATTAGGTTTGATGATTGATAATTTAGAACGTGAGTTAAGGACCTTAAGGGTCAATGCATAAGACATTAAAAAGTCTTGAGTTTTTATGATGCTTATTTATGTAAATATGATGATATGCTATATCTCATAAGATATGTTTGTATGTCCTATATGTTTTCATGGCATAAGCAAATTTGAGGAAATTCGGTCTACAGCCGACATGCTGCCGAATTTCCATCAAATTTGAGGAACTTGGAAAAAAGGTCTTTTTGAAAATCATGAGAACTTAAATGTGACACAACACTGAGACGCCTTCTTGGGTGACACCGGTTTAGCCGAGCACCCCCAAGAAAACAAATCCGTGAGGGTATTGACACAGAGCTTGCCAAAGCGGACAATACTACTATGCACTAGTTGCTAGTAGAGCGTTTCAAAGACGAAATGACCCTAAGAGGTGATCCTTAATTTGCCCCCTAGCCCGTACTTTAAGTCGGGATTATGTATGTTACGCTTATCATAGGATACGTAAGAACTAGTGACGACTAGTTAAGGTATGAGCTCAAAACCTAGAGATGTTTTAGGGCGGCCCCAGGAAATAAAAGTTAAAGTTTAAAATGTCACATATGCTATGAAAAACCAAGAAAAGTTATTATGAGATTTACACTTGTCACCTTATGCCATTGTTATAATGTTCCTTAGCTAATTCTATTGATTGGTTCACCTTTATGATGCATTCATGTCATTAGTGTATTCCGTGCTTAGTCATAAGACGCATTATAAAATATGATGGACCTTGGATAATTAATACTTTAGAAAACTTACTTAAAAGGAGTTTATATGCATACACACCTCTTTAGAAATAAAAACCCAAGGTTCCTAGGGATGTGATGACATCACTTAGTTAGGGATTGCCCTACTGAGAATTCTTTTAGAAGATTCTCATTCCCTCTCTCTTTTCTTCCGTCACATCTTCAGATGGCGACTTTCGTACTCTTCATCGACACCCCGACATGGGAGCTGCACCATGACCCAGCACTTGGGTCATACCATTTTGAGGGTCGCTGCACTGTCAGAGTGTTCATGTTTATGGTACGACCCTTCGCACACCCAGTATGGAGCTACCGCTTCACCCCGACTGCTCCCTACCATCATAACACGATTTTTGAGCGAGTCAGACCACGCGACGAGCAGATCCTCCGCATGCAGCCCGAGGCGTCACCCGTACGTGACTACCCAGAGTACGTGCCCCGGACTCAGTATTCGGAGACGGATCCATCAGAGGACCCACCCTCGCACATGTACAGTTGGAGCTCCAGCCCCACTCCCCCACCGATGAGAGCTGGGAGTGAGGAGACGGTGGTTCAGCCGAGGTTGGCTTGTAGGCCATCCATGCGCCCTCGCCGCGGTGGACACGCTCTGATGATCCGCACGACCACTCCCGTCGAGATCCGCCAGTGGATCGATTCCACCCCTCAGTACTCGGACCAGTAGGAGTAGGTGCATAGGATGGGTAGTAGCTAGTACACACATGCCACATAGTTGAGGACAAACCTTCTTTTGTATATGAGGTTGTCTACTCTAGGTGCACAGGGGTATGGGTGTTGCTTTCATGGCTTCCTTGTACTTGCTTTTATGATTTCCTTGTATTTGCTTTTCAGTTGTATTTCGTTCTTCTATGTACTAAATAGTCCTGCCTTTTGGTAGGCACATTATCTATATATATAATTAGTTGATGTATCCATGTTATTTATGTGTTTTATTATGATTTGCTCATATGACTTGTATGAATCCCCGTTCAAAGAATCATGCGTGACTCTCACTTTGGTTTAATTCAAAAAAAAAAAATTTTACCCATATTTCCGCTAAGTATTTTGAAAGTAAAAGATGAAACCAAGAGGTAATATTCTAAGGATTAACCTAAATACATACTAGTAGTATTAGGTTAAGATTTAGGGTGTTACAACATTCCTTGAACTCATATAAGTTTAGAAAAATTATGAAACATGGATTTTAATACTTGTAACAAATAAAACCTTCAAAGGCCGAAATCACAAGCTTGAGAACACATATTTTTCAAGCCTTTGTTTGAGACCACAATGGGCAAGTCTTTGAGCTCTAGGTTCTCTTAAGTGATGACATAAAAATAAACATGCTCATGCACTTGTTTTAGCTTTCATTAGAAAATAAAGTGAGAGCATAAAATAAAGATGAGATGCAACTCATTATTATCTTTAATATAATAAGTGAGGACTTGAAATATAAACATGATAATGCAAAGCTTGAAACATAAACATGATAATGCAAGTTCCTTTATTATTCTTGATGTTTAGTGATGGCAAGGAAAAATAAATATGATGTGCAAGGCATAAACATAAACATGGATACAATATTCATTTTAATATTGTCTAGAGCTCTTATAAGACTTTAGAAATACAACCCAACACTTATCTCATCACAAAGAGAGCTTTAGAGTTCTTGAACCAAGTTCTCAAGGAACTATGAGGTTCTTGAACATCATCATCAAGCTCCAAAGAAACAAACTTGTATAGGAAAATAAAACCTCAAAGAAAAGGAAACCAAAACCGAAACCTCGAGGTAAAGGAAATAAGGAACCGAAATCAATAGCAAGGAAAAGTGAAGGTGGTTCTTGATCTAAAATTATTTAGGTGAGCAAATGAAGATGAAACTTAAAGGAAATTAAAACTCAAGCTCTAGAGGTTTCTTTGAGATGAACACATGGTCATTATCTAGGAGCTCTTATCATTGAGCTATCATGTAAACAACAAGGCCTCATGGCCGAATATAAGAAAAAGGAAAACAAAGAAAAGTTCAAAAAGAAACCAAGAGAAAACTAGAAGAAGATTTCATTTTCAAGCAAAACAAATTTTAGAAAAACACTTCTACCTAGAGTGAAGATGCAAACTTGAACTTGAAAAGGAAAACAAGAAGGAAAAATTCTCCAAGGATGATGATGAGCTTCGGCCAAATAGAAGAGAAAGGAAAGGAGATGTTTTGAGTGAGGTTGTGTTTGAGGTGTAACGCCCAGATTTTTCTGTTAGAGTGAAAATGACCAAAATGCCCCTGAGGTCATTTTCAGCCCGGAATTCGAGGAAAGCCGGTTCAGCAGTACTCGAAGGGAAAACTCAATGTTGGAAGGGGATTAGATAACTTGTGTACCTTCCCGGGATCGAAAATCTCGTTTTTTCGAGTTTTCGGGTCAAAATGACCAAAACGTTCCTGCGGTGTTTTACCCGTTTGCAAGTGCCGGATGAACCCGAAACTTCTCCAGATGGTTTTAAAAGGTGTTTTTATGTATTCTATGACCTCAGTTTTAATTTTAGAAGTCCCGGGCAAAATTAGTGCAAAATTACGGTTTTGCCTCTAGGTTCGTGTTTTTACGCTTAATCATGTGATTAAGCAAACCTAAGCAATATTAGGCTCTAATCGAAGGTTAATTAATTTCCTTAATTAATCTTGAGTCAAAATAATTTATTAAAGTTGATTAGAACCAAAAAGTGCTTAATTACAACCTAAAATCATATTTTAATTTCAAGACACCTAGTCATAGAATCTTAAATAGTGTTTTCTCTTTCCAGTTCCTTAAATCATGGAATTGTGTTACACATTGTTTATTCACAAATGAGTTTTAAATACTTTAATGATGTATGAGCACTCCTAAACTTGTCATAAACTCCCTAAATCACATTCTTAGTTACCTAAACTAAAGCTTAATCATTCCTAACCTTGTACCTAAGCTAATACACATCTAAACCTACCATTAACACCCAATTAAATGGTCAAAACTCACCCCCACTCTGCTGCCCAGACCTGGCCGTGAGCTTCCCTCCCCATTATGCATCACATGTTCAATTTTTCAACACTCCAAGGCCATACCTCAAGTCACATACATTATACCTTGTCATAACTTTCAATCAAGCTTGATTTTCCAAGTAAATAACTAATTAAAATAGCTCATTTTCTCCATTTATTTGTGGCTGGAAAAGTTCCAGCCATGCATTGTTTCTAGAAGCCTAATTTCATAAAACTTTGATAGGAAATTAACTCACATCAAGCCATACTTTGTAGCATAGCTTCCATACTTCAAACCATGCTTCTATGACACAATCAAGGAGATATTTTCCTCTCCCTTTTCCCTCCATTTGCTACGGCCATTCCCTCCCCTTTGTGAGCTCCATGGCTTTGTTTTTCTATAAATAGGATGCTTGTGATAGCCTTGTTGCACCTTGAAGCATTTGCTAAGTTTAGAGTTTTAGAGTTGTCTTGCTAGTTCTTTCTTTTTCTCTCAAGTTTCAAGAGAGTTCTTCCTTTCTTTTCATCTTCATCTTCTTCATCTCTTCATCTGATCATCATCTCTTAACCATCAAACACCACCCCAAAGCCTTGAACCATCATCAAACCTCTCAAACACCACACCTCAAACACAACTTCACCCAAAACACATTTCCTTTCTTTTCCTTCCTCTTTGGCCGAATCATCACCACCATCCTAGGAGGTGTTTCTCATCTCATTTCCATCTTCAAGTCCAAGCTTTTACCTTCATCACAAGGTAGGGATTTGTTTTCAAACTTTGTTTTGCTCAAAAAAGTGTTTTTCTCTAGTTTCCTCTTGGATTCTTTTTGAACTTTCCTTTGTTTTTCCTTTTCTTTTCATTTCGGCCTCTAGGCCCTATTATGAGCATGATAGCTTGATGATGAGAGTTTCTAGATGATGACATTGTGTTCATCTCAAAGAAACCTCTAAAGCTTGAGTTTTCCTTTCCTTATGACTTCATCTATATGATATCTAACTCACATGGTTTTTCAACTTAAGTAAATTAATCTAAGGATTTCTAAAAGCCCAAGCCTACCCTTGTCAACCTTAAAGTTGGCCGGCACATTCTATGTAACGTCCCGATTTTTCTGTTAGAGTGAAAATGACCAAAATGCCCCTGAGGTCATTTTCAGCCCGGAATTTGAGGAAAGCTAGCTCGGCAGTACTCGAAGGGCAAACTCAATGTTGGAAGGGGATTAGATAACTTGTGTACCTTCCCGGGATCGAAAATCTCGTTTTTCGAGTTTTCGGGTCAAAATGACCAAAACGCCCCTGCGGTGTTTTACCAGTTTGCAAGTGCCGGATGAACCCGAAACTTCTCCAGATGGTTTTAAAAGGCGTTTTTATGTATTCTATGTCCTCAGTTTTAATTTTTGAAGTCCCGGGCAAAATTAGTGCAAAATTACGGTTTTGCCCCTAGTTTCGTGTTTTTACGCTTAATCGCGTGATTAAGCAAACCTAAGCAATATTAGGCTCTAATCGAAGGTTAATCAATTTCCTTAATTAATCTTGAGTCAAAATAATTTATTAAAGTTGATTAGAACCAAAAAGTGCTTAATTACAACCTAAAATCATATTTTAATTTCAAGACACCTAGTCATGTCAAGTTTCTAGAAGCCTAATTTCATAAAAATTTGATAGGAAATTAACTCACATCAAGCCATACTTTGTAGCATAGCTTCCATACTTCAACCATGCTTGAATGACCTTGTGTAAGAGATATTTTCCTCTCCCTTTTTCCCTCCAAACCACACGGCTACTCCCTCCCCTTGATGAGCCCATGGTTTTGTTTTTCTATAAATAGGATGCTTGTGATAGCCTTGTTGCACCTTGAAGCATTTGCTAAGTTTAGAGTTTTAGAGTTGTCTTGCTTGTTCTTTCTTTTTCTCTCAAAGTTTCAAGAGTGTTCTTCCTTTCTTTTCATCTTTATCTTCTTCTTCTCTTCATCTCATCATCATCTCTTAACCATCAAACACCACCCCAAAGCCTTGAACCATCATCAAACCTCTCAAACACCACACCTCAAACACAACTCCACCCAAAACACAGTTCCTTTCTTTTCCTTCCTCTTTGGCCGAATCATCACCACCATCCTAGGAGGTGTTGCTCATCTCATTTCCATCTTCAAGTCCAAGCTTTTACCTTCATCACAAGGTAGGGATTTGTTTTCAAACTTTGTTTTGCTCAAGAAAGTGTTTTTCTCTAGTTTCCTCTTGGATTCTTTTTGAACTTTCCTTTGTTTTTCCTTTCTTTTCCATTTCGGCCATGAGGCCGTGATTATGAGCATGATAGCTTGATGATGAGAGTTTCTAGATGATGACATTGTGTTCATCTCAAAGAAACCTCTAAAACTTGAGTTTTCCTTTTCTTGTAACTCCATATATATGATATCTAACTCACATGGTTTTTCAACTTAAGAAAATTAATCTAAGGATTTCTAAAAGCCCAAGCCTACCCTTGTCAACCTTAAAGTTGGCCGGCACGTTGTAGAGATTTTTCTCTAGATAGGGGTTTTGGGTATTTAATAAAGAACTTGACGTAGTTTCACTTTCTTTCTCTTTCATATGATTTTCGGTTTTTGTGTTGTGATCTTTGAGATATTGTTTTGGGTTGTTATCTTGTTAAAGTCTTGAATGAGCTCTAGTTAATCATAAAATGAACCTTGCATCATGTTTACTTTATGCTTTGCATATCATGTTTACTTCCTTGCTACCACTAAATACCAAGATAATGAATGAACTTGCATTATCATGTTTATATTTCGAGCTATGCATTATCATGTTTATATTTCAAGTTCTCACTTAATACTAAGATAATAATGAGTTGCATTCATATTTACTTCGTGCTATCACTTTACTTTCTAATGGAACCTAAAATAAGTGCATGAGCATGTTTATTTTTATGTCATCACCTAAATGAACCTAGAGCTCAAAGACTTGCCCATTGTTGTCTCAACAAAGGTCTATCAATATGTATTTTTCCTTGTTCACATTTCGGCCATAAAAGGTCTTGAGGTTTCCAAGTATTTGAGACTATGTTTCATTATTTTTCCAAGCCTACATGAGTTTAAGAAATGCATACAACTAAGTTTTATGAATTTAGGACCTCTTGAGATAAAGATAAAGTAGTCACTGCCCTCTTAAATATTCTTATGACTTTAGACGTTAAAATTGTTTATAAATGAGTTTTGAAAGTTTAAAAAGAGTTCCAAGAGAAACTAGTATTTTATGTGTTTTAGAAATTATGTTTTATACCTTTTATGGAGAAGTATATTTTCGGTTCTTCCTTGCTCTTTGCTGCCACTGTATGTGCTGTTTTGATGATGATAATGTGCCTATGTTTGAGTAAAAATAATGTTAAGACTCATATGTGAAAAATAGGATAAGTTAGGAACTAGAAAAGAATTAATTTGAGAATTTTAGATCCTTTAATTATGTAATTTTCTGGATTCTGTCCAGCAAGGTTTAGATTTAATAATCATGGTTTTAAATTAGTTTAAATGTGTAGGAATGACTCATAATTGGTTTAGAACTTAATCTTGAAGCCTTAGGAGCAAACTAAACTTAGAAAGGGTCATAGTTGTGACTTCTAGGTACGCGTAAAGTTAGGATTTCAAATTCTGCATCCTTGAGGTTTGGAGATGTTCTTGACCATAGTGTGAGGTGAGAAATACTTAGTTATAACCTCATAGGTTCCCAAGAGACTAGGTTTTGATGATCAATTACTTAGAATGTGAGTTAAAGACTTTAAGGGTCTAAACCGTAATTTCTAGAACCCCGTAATCACACAAATATAAAGATGTCTAAAAACTGCATAGTGCTGTTTGGATAGGTCCTTGAGCATAAAAATTAGTAAAACTTTTTGGTTGTGAACCTATAGGTGTGTAAGAGGTTAAGAATAATACTAGAACCATTAGTTTACAAGTTTAAGACTCAAAAGAACCAAAGCATAACATACTATAGGTTTATAACATAATAAGCTTGGGAGTTTGTACGAATGATTGTCTAAGGTGTGATTATGTGATAATGTATATGCAATAGTTTAATGTATACACTATAAAGAAGTTTCATGTGATGATGTATATGCAATGAAAAAGATTTATGTAATGAATAATGATGTATCTATGAATTAACACTTTATGAGAACTTAAATGTGACACAACACTGAGACGCCTCCTTGGGTGACACCGGTTTGGCCGAGCACCCCCAAGAAAACAAATCCGTGAGGGTATTGACATAGAGCTTGCCAAAGCGGACAATACTACGATGTACTAGTTACTAGTAGAGCGTTTCAAAGAGGAAATGACCTTAAGAGAGGTGATCCTATTTTGCCCCCTAGCCCGTACTTTAAGTCGGGATTATGTATATGTTATGCTTATCATAGGATAAGTAAGAACTAGTGACGACTAGTTAAGGTATGAGCTCATAACCTAGAGATGTTTTAGGGCGGCCCCATGAGATGAAAGTTAAAGTTTACAATGTCACATATATTATACCTATGCCAATGTTATAATGTTTCTTAGTTATTCGATTGTTTGGTATACCTTTATGATGCATTCATACCATTAGTACATTTCATGCTTGGTTATAAGACGCATTGTAAAATATGACGGACCTTGGATAAATAACACTTTAGAAAACTAACTTAAAAGGAATTTATATGCATGCACACCTTTTTAGAAATAAACCCAAGGTTCCTGAGGATGTGATGATGTCACCTAGGTAGGGATAACCCTACTGAGAATTCTTTTAGAAAGATTCTCATTCCCTCTCTCTTTTCTTCCGTCATATCCTCAGATGGCAACATTCGTACTCTTCATCGACACCCCAGTATGGGAGCTGCACCATGACCCGGCACTCGGGTCATACCATTTTGAGGGTCGCTGCATAGTGCGAGTGTTCATGTTTATGGGACGACCCTTCGCGCACCCAGTCCCGAGTTACCATTTTACCCCGACTGCTCCTTATTGTCATAACGGGATTTTTGAGCGAGCTAGACCATGCGATGAGCAGATTCTCCGCATGGAGCCTGAGACGTCAGTGGTACGCGACTACCCAGAGTATGTGCCTCGTACCCAGTACTCGGAGACGGACCCATTCGAGGACCCGCCATCACATATGTACAGTTGGAGTTCCAGTCCCTCTCCCCCACCGATAAGGGCTGGGAGTGAGGAGACGGTGGTCCAGCCGAGGTTGGCTCGTCGGCCATCTATGCGCCCTCGCCGCGGTGGACACGCCCCGATGATGCGCTCGACCACTCCCACCGAGATTCGACAGTGGATCGACTCGACCCGACAGTACTCGGACCAGCAGGGAATAAGCATAGGAGGTGTAGCAGTTAGTGCACACACGCCACATAGTTGAGGACAAACCTTCTTTTATATATGAGGTTGTCTACTCTAGGTGCACATGGGTATGGGGGTTGTTTCTCTTGTATTTGCTTTTTACGATTTCCGTGTATTTGTTCTTTAGTTGTATTCTGTTCCCTGATGTATCAAATAGTCCTGCCCTTTGGGTAGGCACATTATATATATATATCTATGTTCAGTTGATGTTCCCATGATATGATGTGTTTCTTTATGCTTGCTTATATGTTTCGTTATGCTTCCTTTTAAAGATTCGTGCGTGGCTCTCACTTTGATTTTAATTCCAAAAAGAAAAATTTTACCCATATTTTCGCTAAGTATTTTCTAAGTAAAAGATGAGACCAGGAGGTAATATTCTAAAGATTAATCTAAGTACATACTAGTAGTCTTGGGTTAAGATTTAGGGTGTTACATGAGGTCAAGTGTTTAAGAGGTTTGATGAAGATTCATGGTTGTGAGGTGGTGTTTAGAGGTTATGAGATGATGATGTGATGAGAGGATGAAGAGGATGAAGATGAAGAGAATAGGAAAGCTCTCTTGAAACTTTGAGAGAAAAAGAAAGGAAACTCACAAAAGCTAAGAATACTCAAACTTACCAAATAAACCAAAAGTAACACAAGTCCAACTAAGGCACCTATTTATAGAAAATGAAACAATGAAGGCTCACACAAAGGAGGTCTTGGCCGTAGCTTTTGGGAGGGAAAGGAAGAGAAAAATATCTCTTACAACTTGTCATTCAAGCATGGTTTGAGGTATGAAAGTTATGATGCAAAGCATGGCTTCAAGTATGGTAATTTCCCTTTGTTTGAAATTAACATAATCCTTCTAGAAGGCAAAGAGGGTTGGCTGAATTTGAACCACAAAAATGAGAGAAAAAGTCTTCTAGAAGTGGTCATATGAAGCATGGATGAAAGCATGGTGTTTGTATGACAAAGTATGGTTTATGGTGAGGTGGAAGCATGGTCTTGGAGTGCCAAGAATTTGAGCATGTGATGGAAAATGGGGGAGGAGTGGCTTCGGCCAGAATGGGCAGCAAGGAGGGAGGAAAAATCTTCCATGTAATTGTGTGTTAATGATTGGTTTAAGTGTAGATTAGTTTAGGTACAAGGTTAGGAATTATTAAGCATAAGTTTAGGTAACTACGAATGGGGTTTAAGAGTTTTATGACAAGGTTTAGGAGTGCTCATACATCATTAGAGAATTTAAAACTCATTTATGAATAAACAATTGAAAACACAATTCCATGATTTAAGGAATTGGAGAGAGAATTCACTATTCAAGATTCCATGACTAGGAATCTTGAATTTAAAATAAGATTTCAAGTTGTAATTAAGCATTCTTAGGTTCTAATCAATTTTAATAAATTATTTTGACTCAACGATTAGAGTCTAATATTGTTTAGGTTTGCTTAATCACGCGATTAAGTTTAAAAACACAAAAGTAGGGGCAAAATTGTAATTTTGCACTAATTTTGCCCGGGACCTTTGGGACTAAAACTGAAGTCACAGAATACATAAAAACACCTTTTAAAACCATCTAGAGAAGTTTCGGGTTCATCCGGCACTTGCAAACGGGTAAAACACCACAAGGGTATTGTGGTCATTTTTACCCGAAAACTCGAAAAACTAGATTTTCGATCCCGGGAAGGTACACAAGCCACTAATCCCATTCCAACATTGAGTTTGCCCTTCGAGTACTGTCAGATTGGCTTTTCTCGGATTCCGGACCGAAAATGACCTCAGGGGCATGTTGGTCATTTTCACTCTAACAGAAAATCAGGGCGTTACAGTGATGCTTCTAGTCACCCAGTTGCTGGCGGAGTACCTGCACCAATGATCCCTGTTCCTGTTCGCACTATGCGTCCAGTTATTAGGAGCCCGTTTCGCACCCACCACACTGTCTGATGGATAGAGACGCTTGTTGTTGCCTTGCTGCTGCTATGTACCTTAGTGTTTAGTTATGATGTAGTAATTGTCACTTATATTTCTATACTTGTGCTGCTGTTGTAACTTCTTGTATTAGTAGTAGTTCTTTCTGTTGTTCATTTGATATGATTGTAATGAAGGCGGGAATACTCGATGTAATGCTCCGATTTTCTATTAGAGTGAAAATGACCAAAATGCCCCTGAGTTCATTTCCGGCTCGGAATTCGAGGAAAGCCGATCCGGCAGTACTCGAAGGGCAAACTCAATGTTGGAAGGGGATTAGTTGGTTTGTGTACCTTTCCGGGATAGAAAATCTCATTTTCAAGTTTTTGGGTCAAAATGACCAAAATGCCCCTGCGGTGTTTTACCCGTTTGCAAGTGCCGGATGAACCCGAAACTTCTCCAGATCGTTTTAAAAGGCATTTTTATGTATTCTATGACTTTAGTTTTGATCCCAGAGGTCCCAGGCAAAATTAGTACAAAATTATGATTTTGCCCCTAGTTTTGTGTTTTTGAGCTTAATCGCGTGATTAAGAAAACCTAAGCAATATTAGGCTCTAATCGAAGATTAATTAATTTCCATAATTAATCTTGAGTCAAAATAATTTATTAAAGTTGATTAGAACCTAAGAATGGTTAATTACAACTTGAAATCTTATTTTAAATTCAAGATTCCTAGTCATGGAATCTTGAATAGTGTTTTCTCTTTCCAATTCATTAAATCATGGAAATTTGTCTACCTTGTTTACTCATAAAATGAATTTTAAACTCTATAAATGTGTATGAGCACTCCTTAACCATGTCATAAAATTCCTAATCACATCCTTAGTTACCTAAACACATATTTAGTAATTCCTAATCTTGCACCTAAACTAATACACAGCTAAACACATATCTAAACCATCATTAAACAAAAGAAACCTCACTTCCTCTCTTCTAGAAGCTCATGGCCACTCCTCCTCCCATGCCTCCAATATTTGAAATTGAAATGCAATTTCAAGTCCATGACAAGCCTTACCTAGCCCATACTTTTGACCATGCTTACCATGCTTTCTTCCATGCCTTGAATGACCACTTTGAGGAGATATTTTCCTCCCTCAAAGCTCCAAAATTTCGTGCATATCTCCCCCCATATTTCACCTTCACATTTCAAAATTTAACCCATAATATATATAGCAAAGTGTAAAGAAATCCCACACTTTTACTATTTGCTTTTTTGTTTGAGTTTGTGACCAAAAAGCTTTCTTACTTTCTCTCAACCTCAAGTTCTTCTCCACCACTTACAAACTCCTTCCACCACCACAAACCACCTCAAAACACCACAGCACCACGATAGATCAACACCTAAACACTCAACCTCAAACACAAGCTCACCAAGAACACATTTCCTTCCTTTTTCTTTCATCAAGGCTGAAGCATCATCATCACTTTAGGAGGAGTTTTTCCTTCCATTCTCACCTCAAAGATCAAGCCTTTGTCTTCACACTTGGTAGGGAGTTGCTTTCAAACTTTGTTTTTACTCAAAATATGATTTTCTCAAGGTTTCTCTTGGTTTCTTTTTAAGCTTTTCTTTGTATTTCCTTTTCTTTTCATTTCGGCCTCAAGGCCTTGATTTTGAGCATGATAGCTAGATGATGAGAGTTTCTAGATGATGACCTTGTGTTCATCTCAAAGAAACCTCTAAAGCTTGAGTTTGGATCTTGATCTAGTAAAGTTTTGGTTTTTCTTTCCTTTCCTTTTCCCACATGATTCGGCCTCCATGTGCTTTCTTTCAAAGGTTTTAAAATGTTCTTATATTTATTTCATCTCTAGAAATAATATTGTTTTGGTTCTTACTTCCTTGGGATTTTGCCTTTTTTTAAAGTTTACTTCTTTGAGTTTGATGATGATGTTCAAGAATCGTGTAGTTCCTTTGAGAACTTGGTTCAAGAACTCTAAAGCTCTCTTTGTTGATGAGATAAGTGTTGGGTTATGATGGATTTTAAAGCCTTGTAAGAGCTCTAACTAAGATTAAAATGAACTTTGCATTCATGTTTATGTTTATGCCTTGCACATCATGTTTATTTTCCTTGCTATCACTAAATATCAAGTATAATAAATGAGCTTGCATTATCATATTTACATTTCAAGCTTTGCATCATCATGTTTATATTTTCAAGTCCTCACCTAAATATTAAAGATAATAACAAGTTGTATCTCATGTTTATTTTATGATCTCACTCTATTTTCTAAGGAAAGATAAAATATGTGCATGAGCATGTTTAAGATTATGCCATCACCTAAGAGAACCTAGAGCTCAAAGACTTGCCCATTATTATCTCAAACAAAGGCTTGAAAAATATATGTTTCCTTGTTCCTTTAGATTCGGCCCTATTAGGTTTACTTTGTTTCAAATGCTAAAACTTATGTTTTATAATTTTTTTCTACGTTCATATAAGCTTAAGAGATATTTTGAACAAAGTTTTATGATTTTAAAACCTTTATGAACCATTTGAAAATAGGTACTGCCTTGGGAAGCTTTTTGATGATTTTTAATGAGACAAAAATGTTTACTAATGAGTTTTGAAAGTTTTAGAAAGGTTCCAAGAGAAACTAGCATTTTATGTGTTTTAGAAATCAAGTTTTATGCCTTGTTTGTTGGAGATGAATTCGGTTCTGCCTTGCTATGAATGCTCACTATTTGTGCTGTTTTAATGATGATAATATGAGTTTGTTCATGTATATTTGATGCAAAAATTCATATGTGAAAGATAAGGCAAGTTAGTAACTAGAAAATAATTAATTTGAGATTTTTAGCTCCCTTAGAAAAGTATTTTTTTGGATTCTGTCCAGCAAGGTTTAGAATTGATAATCATGGTTTATAATTAGTTTAATGTGTAGGAACTATTCATAATTGGTTTAGGACTTGATCTTGATGTATTAGGAGCAAACCGAACTTAGAAAGGGTCAATATTGTGACTCCTAGGTACCCATAAAGTGAGAATTGTGGATTTTGCCTTCTTGAGGTTTAGAAATATTTAAGATCATAGAATTGAGTGAGGAATACTTAGATATGAGCCTATAGGTACCCAAGAGCTTAAGTTTTGATATGATACAACTTAGATTGTGAGTTAAGGACCTTAAGGATCGATGCATAAGACATCAAGAAATCTTTTAATGCTATGAGTTTATTTATGTAAGTATGATATGTTGATATGCATGATGTGATGATATATGAGTTATGACGATGTGAATTCTTTTTATGCTAATGCTATGACGGTGTGTGAATGCATGTGCTAGGATGAAACTGTTTATATGACTTTAGAAATGGATTATGAAATGTGAAATTGAATGTATAAGTACATGCATTATGAGTTGATGTGGCATACTATGATGAATTGCATGAATTGATGAGCATGATATGCATATTGCATGAAGTTCCATAATGATAGTTGAGGGCATGTGTTTATAATGCATTCTTACATGACACACCGAGACGCATTTCTCCTACCTTGGTAAGGAGATAACAAAACCGTGAGGGTATGGTAGATGCAGCTTGCTAAAGCGGACAAATTTACTGTGCACTAGATGTCGTAGATGCGTTTCGAAGAAGGAAATAACCCTAACATGCACTCTGAGAGTCAGTGTATTAGGTGATCCTTAAGTCCCTAACCCGTACTCTAGGAGTCGGTGTGTTAGGTGACTCTTAAGCCCCTAGCCCGTACTCTAGTAGTCGGGATATCATTTTTATGATCCGCTTATTCAGATAATAAGTTGGAAACTAGTGATGTATTACCCGCTCTATTTTTCCCTATGTTAAATCTAGTGGCGACTAGTTAAGATTGAGCTCATTCCTAGGCGATTAGGTGAGACGGAGTTAGGAGGCCATGATAAAAATCACCGGGGCAGTATGTCGGTTGGAATTATGTGGATATGCTTAAAAGGGTGGTCTTTGAGAAAAAGAACTTAAGAGTTCAAGCATGAGAAAGAGATATGATGTTTTTAAAGTCACACTGTTATGAGAAAAGAAAGAGTTTTATATGCCACGTATATGTTAATATTTTTCCTTGATGCTATGTTCTATTGACTGTTTGCATAATGTATTGTCATGCATGCATCCAATATCTGTTGCATTCATATCATTAGGACCCATACTAAAAAACACCCACTTCGGATAAATAGATTTGAGAAGATTAAAAGTTAAACCTTATGCATGACCACCTTTTTATAATTAAAACCGAAGTGGCTGGGGACGACGACGACGACACGTGTGATAGAGTCAAAAATCCCTACTGAGAATCTTGAATGAGTTTCTCATCCCTCTCTCTCTTTTTCTTCCGTGTCGCCTCCAGACGAAGATGCTGGTGTATCTCATGACGCGGTTCGTGATTTCTACTAAGGCATGGGCATGAGGCATGCACTATGAGCCGGACTGGTGGGACATAACGGACGCGCGTAGATGTCACTTTAGTTTTATAATTATAGAAGTGTATTTCTTTTTATGTGACAATAGGACTATGATAGTCATAAATTATGTACCTATGATTCTGTTGTGATGTAATTAACAACCTTTGTGTTTTGTGACCATGAATGATATGAGATCTCTTTTCTATATGTTAGTCTTTGTTACGTCATACGTGGCTCTCACTTTGACTTTATATTTCAAAAAAAAAAAAAATTTACCCGTATTTCCGCTAAGTATTTTCATAAAAGAATGAGACTAAGAAGTAATAACCTAATGATTAACCTAATGTGTTCTAGAGTATTGGGTTAAAAATTAGGATGTTACACCCGATCCCTCCAAACTTATTTATGTGTTATGTCATGATTAATATGAATGCCCGTTGTTATTATTAGTATTCATATCGATAAAGGATTTCATCAATAAATAGTTCCGCTTAATTAACGTTATTTCTATTTCATGCTGCAGGCTTTATTTTAAATATGTGGTTTCAAAAAGAAAAATTTTCCCACTATTTTGTACAACATTAATTTAAAAAGAGAAAAAGAATCGCAAGGTAAAAAGGTAATAACTAATAAGAATGAAACATGGCTTAAGCATGGTTCGGACTTATTAGGGTATTACAGAAGCAGATCAAGTCACGATCAAGAAACCAAGGAAAAGATCTTCAGAAAGTAGCACGAGACATCAAAAAGTACATTTAAGATGAAGAAATCAGCTAATGTCCAAGACAACGTGTTACTCAATTATCAATCACTACAACCGCAAAGAAATCATCATCAAATAACCAATATTAAAGACTGGAAGATCGAAATAATATTAAAGAGATTGATTATGCCATCAGAAAGCTCACTTAACTATGGAGCACAGAACGCTAACAACAATGAAGGGAAAATTCAAATTTCAAAATTCAAACTCTTGAATCAGACCCAATGTTATAACTGGTACATCATCCCTTCTACCTAATTGATTCATGATTCTAACTTCTAGAAGGAGGAGCTCAGAAACTATGGTCAGAAAGTAAAAGGAAAATGAGGGCATCAGAAACCTCTAAAATACAACGGCTTTTGCAACCAATGTAACAAGACTGTCAGTCTACTTCTCTAGACTAACGTTCCAAGACTCAACTGATGATCTACATATGTCACTAGGAGATCTAATCAAAGGCAACGGTCATGAAGAAGGACCTATATAAATGGAGATGCCATGCAAATGAGAGAGTTGAAGACATAAGAGTAGAACTTTGTAGAAAAATCTCTCCACACTTTCTGTGCTGTTCATCATAATATATAATCAATCATTTTGAAGTGTAAAAATTTTCTTTCCTTATTCTGTAACGATTTGTATACTCTTCTGATGAAGCGATGTGAGAAAGAAGTCGCTCATATTTCCCAAGTCTGTACTAGCTCATATTCTTAAGAAAACATGGGTGTAGGTTAGTTTGAGTGGTAACCCAAACACATAACCTTTGTAACCTTGATCTGTTAGTGATCAATGTGAGACATAGCTTGGAAGGCTAAAGTAAAACTACTTGCAACATGATGGCAGAGGTATTTACTTATCATGGTTCAGCTTGGAGAGGCTGATTTAAGACAATTTACAACGTGGCAGTAGATGTTGTCTACAGGTCATGGTTTCAACTTGGAGAGTCTGGTACAGAACTACTCAGTTAATCTTGGAGAGGTTGGTATAGAACTACTCAATTTAGCTTTGAAAGGCTGGTATAGAACTACTCGGTTAAGTTGTAGTTGGGGTTATGCACTGTGTACTATGATAGCTTAGGAATGCTATTGTAAAGACTATCCGATTTATTTTCTTAGGTTAAGAAAGTTGTTGTTAATGAAATCTCAATATGTGTTGAATACTGGATGAAGGCAGGTTGGCTGAACCAGTATAAAAACTCTCATGTTTATCCTCTCTTCCTTAATCTCTTATTTTTTATGTTGTACAATTATGTTAAATATTAATTAAGTATTATTAAAGTAGCATCACCTTTTAGTCTGCAGAAATATTTTTTCTGAAATTACTAATCTTCTTTCTACTGCACTTCAGGCCAAAAGCTTGATAGTATTTTTATTAAAACTTTTAGATTTAGAAGATAACTTCAGAAAGCACGATTCAACCCATATTCTTGTGCACTCTTTTACCAACAAGTGGTATTAGAGCCAGGCTTGTGAGGGGTTGAGCAATCCAACAATTGCATAGGACAAAGATTGAAGGGACAAAATGAAGTATGACATCAACCCAGAAGATAAAAAGAGAGTCAGAAGTAGGATGTTTTAGATCTCCAAATGACTTGAGATTGTTGATGAAAAGTTTTCAAGAATGACTTTGCTAACTGTAACACCCTGACTCTTAACCTAATATGCTCAAGTCACATTCTGGTTAATTATTAGTTGTTACGCCTTTGTTTCAGAAATTGACTTATTCTTCTTTAATATACGAGTAATAAAAATACGACTAATTTTTTTTTTTGAACTTTAAAATCAAAGTGCAAGCCACGTGGGTATGTAGATATCAGTCAATACACGTATAATAATAGCGATCACATAAACCTTATTATAATATATATACAAGCCATAGCATAACATAACATATACCAAATTAATATATCATATCCATAACATAGTCGTGGCGTCTTGTGTACATAAATGACATACAAAGATAATAAATTCATTAATAGGGGTTCGAATACAGTAAATCAAAAGCTAAGCATGTTTGCCACAAAACTAAACTAGTTCCCAATGCATAGCCATCGAAGGACTAGGCTAAGCATGGGTGTATAGGATATGATAACCCTAAAGCTAATGCCCAAAAGAAAGCTATCTCCATGCTTCTGCTGCGACCCTCTGATCCGGTGCATAGCGTAGCTCCCATGCCCGTATCTCAGGAAAAGTCACGAACAATGCCATTATCCTCGTCTCGAGATGACACAGAAGATAAGAGAGGGATGAGAAACTTATTCAAGATTCTCAGCAGGGCTTCCCAACTCTAACACAAGTGTCATCATCATTTTCCCCAACCACTTCGGTTTTCATTATGAAAGGGGTGTGTATGCATAAGGTTCAATTTTTAATCTTTCTAAGAATCCTTTTATCCAAAGTGGGTGCTTTTTAACATGGGTCTTAATGTCATGAATGCAACGAATATCACATGTATGCATGACAGTACCTCAGGAGCATGAGTAACATATAAGTCTAAAAAACAACATAATGCCATACATTTAAGCAGGAGGAAAAGTTAGAGGACTAAAGTCACTTAGCACATATCACATAATTAGATGCACCAATGGGAGAATGATATAATATATATATATATATATATATCCACCTTTGCTTTACTTTCTCATAACTGAACTCTTAAGTTCGTTTCATAATGTCCACCATTTCTCATGAACACCATAATACAACCATCTCACCTTCCCCGACGATTTTAACATAATCACCAAACCTCCACCTCACCGATCGCCTAGGATGAGCTCAATCTAACTAGCCGTCACTAGATTTAACATGGGATAATAGAGGGGGAAACACATCACTTCCTTCCTTTCTTATCATGAGTATGCAATTTCTTTGAATCACCTCTCATAACTATTAATTCCTGGAGTCTAGAGGATCATTTCCATGTATTTTTATGTCATATTAAATCTTTAGCATATAAGATTGAGATGCACATGATCATACAATTAGGTGCATTGTCATGACTTAATATTTTAGGCTCATGATTTCACAATTTTTCTAAGTTTACAAATTTGGTGAAAATCTGGCAGCATAATGGCTGAAAACAGAATTTCCCACATTTGCTACATGCTATAAAATTCATCAAAATGCATCTCAAATATCTCAATCATAATTGCAGTTCATCATACAATGATTCACATAAGCATTACATTTCATTAAAAGTAAACATGCTCCTACCCAGTATGCCGGAATCAAGGATCGGGCTCAGCTAGTGCACATGCTATGCTCATCAGAATTCATGCATATATATATATAGACACATAAAGGCAGTGAACTAAGATCATCATAGTACATTCATCATGAAGAATCATTTTCAAGTCATTGGTGGTTACGTTATGGGCCCTTACGAGTTAAAACTACTACTCGGCTTAACCTAATTGTCGTAATTATTTTTTTAGGCATGTACCAAAATCTATGTTTAACAATTTTTCTAAGCTTATATGAGTTCAAGAAATGTCTAGAACAAAGTTTTATGATTTTAAAACCCCTTGAGACTAATTTAAATTAGCCACTGCCTTCAAAAATATTTTGATGATTTTACTTGATAAAAATGTTTACATTTGTTTTGAAAGTTTCAGAAAGGTTCCAAGAGAAACTAGTATTTTATGTGCTTTAGAAATCAAGTTCTATGTCTATTGATGGAGTTGAATTTCAGTTCTGCCTTGCCATGACATGCTCACTGTTTGTGCTGTTTTAATGATTATAATTTGAGTATGTTTATGTATAATTAATGTTAAAGATTCATATGTGAAAGATTAGAGAAGTTAGTAACTAGAGAAGATTTAATTTGAGAGTTCTAGATCCCTTAGTAATTGATTTTTCTGGATTATGTCCAGCATGGTTTAGAGTTGATAATCATGGTTTATATTTAGTCTAAATGTGTAGGAATGACTCATAATTGGTTTAGGGCTTGATCTTGATGCCTTAGGAGCAAACTGAACTTAGAAAGGGTCATTATTGTGACTCCTAGGTACCCGTAAAGTTAGAATTTTAGGTTCTGCATTCTTGAGGTTTAGAAATGTTTATGATCATAGAAATGAGTGAGGAATACTTAGATAAGAGCCTATAGGTACCTGAGAGCTTAGGTTATAAGGATTTATAACTTAGCTTGTGAGTTAAGGACCTTAAGGGTCAATGCATAAGACATTAAGAAATCTTTAATGCTATGATATTGTTTATGCAAGTATGGTGTCGAGATGTATATGCTTTGATGGTGCATGAGGAAATGATTCATTGAGATGTTAAGTTTATTATAAACATGAGAATTGAATGAGAAAATATGTGTGTGTTATGAGCTTGTGGCATAAATATCGGTTTGAAGGAAATTCGGTTTAACAACTGTTATGCTGCCAAATTTCCATCAAACTGAAAGGGTTTGAAAAATATTTTGAAGTACCATGTGAGATTGAAAACCCTAGGTGACACCGGTTCGACCGAGCACCCCCAGGAGATTTTGTATGTGACAAGCACTGAGATGTACTTCTCCTGCTACGGTGAGGAGGAGGCAAATCCGTGAAGGTATGGACATGAGCCTTACCAAAGCGGACAATTTGCTATGCACTCGAGGTTAGTAGAGCGTTTCAAAGAGGGTATATCCTAAGAGAGGTGATCCCTATCCTCCTAGCCCGTACTCTTAAGTAGTCGGGTTTATTATCATTCTTATTATTCGCTTGTTCAGATAATAAGCAAGAGCTAGTGACGACTAACTGAGGTATGAGCTCATAGCCTATTTTTAGGGTGGCCTTTTATATTGCTAAAGTACCATGAATGATGTCACACATATTGATGGAAGTTTCATTTGAGAGTTATTGCCCTTTATGCCACATGGATTGTTTCTTGATGATATGATTTGTTGACTTATATGCTTAAGTATTGCCATGCATTCATGCCTTAACATGTTGCATTTCATGACATTAAGATACATGTTAAAAGCAATGAACCTTGGATAATTAGTTTTATAACTCCTAATAATGAATCTTATATGCATGCACACCTTTTATAAAGAAACCCAAGGTTCTTGAGGATGTGAACAATGTAACCCTAGGATAGGAGATTCCTACTGAGATTCTTTAGTAAGAATTCTCACTCCTTTCTCTTCCTTCTCTTTCTTTCGTCACATCTTCAGAGAGCGATGGCGACGTTTATGGTCTTTGTCGACACGCCGATGTGGGAGGTTCATTTTGATCCGAAGCACGGATCATATCATTTTGAGGGGTAGTGCACGGTACGAGTCTTCATGTTTGTTGGACGCCCCTTCGTACACCTTGTATAGAGTTATCGCTTCTCCCCGATGTCTCCCTACGATGATGACATGGTTTTTGAGCAAACCCGAACGCACAACGAGAGGATTCTTTGGACATATACTGGTGGATCGATGCCACGTGACTTCCAAGACTACGTGCCTCGGTCTCCCGATTCGGAGGATGACAATTCTGAGGCCCCACCAATGTACATGTATAGTGAGAGCTTTGCTCCCACTCCTCAGTTCATGAGAGGAGAGAGTGAGGAGACCGTTACGCAGCCAAGGTTAGCGAGGTGACCTGAGATACACCCCAGCCAAGGAGCTCATGCCCAGTCATCACGAGTGCCTACTTCTGCTGCTTTGCGTCCGTGGATCAATTACATTCTGCCATATCCTGGGTTCCAGTAGCCGACGTCAGTGGGGTAGACTAGTGCACACACTCACACGTAGATCGGATAAACCATCTTTTGTCTTGAGGTTATCCGCCTTTGGTGCATTCGAGTAGTTATGGTTTATCTTTGCTTCCTTGCCTTTGTATTTCTGTTGTATTTTCATTTTCCTGTGTATTTCAAGTTCAGCACGTTTCTATAAGGGCGTGACTACTTATGTATCTCAATTATAAGTATTAATGAAGTGTTTTCTTTTGTGGTGTTCATCTCTGTCTCTTTGTTATATGTTTTACTTACCGTGTTCTTTATGCTTTGTTATTTGTGCATCTTGTCTTCTGTCATACGATGCGACGCGGCTCTCACTGTGGTTTATGTTTTCAAAAAAAAAAAATTACCGTAATTTCTGCTAAGTATTTTAATAGAATAATGAGACTAAGAAGTAATAACCTAATGATTAACCTAATATGTTCTAAAGTATTGAGTTAAAAATTAGGGTGTTACATTTTGGTATCAGACCAGTTCGATTTTCACGGAGTCTGAGGATTGGACTGACTATGTTTCAGAAGCATGATGCGATAGTTATGTCATGTGTAGTGCTTGATAGAGATAAGCTATAAAACTAGAGGTGCATGACTCCTGTTGCTTCAATTGCCATGGTAACTAGCTCATTTTGCTTGAATATTAAGCCCGACCAACTTGATGTTCACTGTCTCATGTGTTTAGGGACCAATGGCACTGCGACGACAGCCTAGGACTACGCCTGTTGCTGACCAAGATAATACGATTGCTGCTGCTGTCCGTCAAATGGCAAGAGCCATGGAATGGATGTTTGATCGCATGTACCAATGCGAGAATGCTGCATCTGCTCCCCCTACTGCTGAGGTGGTTGAGCAAGCCCGCTTTGCGAGTTCCGCAAGGTGAACCCACCGGTGTTTCGAGGGGTAATGGACCCCAACAAGGCTGATGAATGGATCAAGGACATGGAGAAGATCTACTCCGTCATCACCTGCTCGGAGGAGCAGAAAGTCACGTTTGCTACTTTTATGATGAAGTCTGATGCCAAATTCTGGTGGAACGGCGTGAAGCGACTGCTGGAAGCTTCTGGAACTCCTATCAATTAGGAGCTATTCAAGACCTACTTCTATCAGAAGTACTTCCCCGAGTCCATGAGGAACACCAAAGATATCGAGTTCATGCTGTTGACCTAGGGAGGGTCTACTGTAGCCTAGTACATTGCCAAGTTTGAGGAGCTGATTAAGTTCTCTCGGGTGTTCCAAGGGAACCCCGATGAGGTTTGGAAATGCATGAAATATGAGGCCGGTCTGAAGGCGGAGTTGAACTACGCCGTGGCCCATATAGAGATCAGAGACTTCCCGACTCTGGTTAACAAGTGCCGGATTCTAGAAGAGGGACAAAGGAAGCTACAAGCCATGAGAGCGGAACGAGCTAAGGGGCTTGGACCTCAAGCCCCGAGGTTCAAACCGCAGTACCCATCAAGGAATCACTACCATCCCTATGAGACCAACCAGTTCCAACGACAACAACAACAACAACCAAGAGCACCCGCGTACCAACAATCTAAACAACACCAAAGGCCACCGTCCCAAGAATAAGGCATCGCAAGGCAACCATGCTGCCAACCCCAGAGCCGCACCTGCTGATATTTGCCCGGGATATGGAAAAAACCACGGTGATCGCCCCTGTATGGCTGGGCGAGGAGTCTGTTTCAAGTGTGGCAAGCCTGGCCACTATGCCAACATCTGCACCAATGGAGGGCCGTCAAACTAGAACCCCTGACCCTAACACCAAGGGCGGGTCTTCACTCTCAACGCGAAAGACGCACAAACGTCCAATGATCTCATTCAAGGTAAGTGCGAGCTTAACGGTAGAACCTTAACTGTACTTTTTGATCTGGCGCAACCCATTCTTTTGTCTCATATGCTAGTGTCGAGTCATTGAATTTGCGAGTCTCTAAGCTTCCCTTTGATCTTATTGTTTCTACTCCCACAAATCGTCCTGTTAATACTTGTAAATGTTGTTTGAACTGTCATCTTGTTGTAGAAAATAGATCTTTTATCATAGATTTGATTTGCTTACCCTTTAAAGACATAGGTATCATTCTAGGCATGGATTGGCTTCATGCCAACTGTGTATTATTAGACTGTGGGACCTAAACTGTTGTTTTTCCTTCTCCTCCTAAACCCATTAGTCAACCTTTAAGATTGTACCTAAACTCCGTAGAGGTCTTCTGTAGTGGGGAGAAAACTAAGGAATATGTTCTCCTAGCCGCCTGTAAAGTAGACTTTGAGCAAAACCTAGGTGAGATACCTGTGGTGAGAGACTATCCCGAGGTGTTTTCGGATGAAATACCCGAGTTCCCTCCTGAAAGAGAAGTAGAGTTTTCCATAGAGTTGGTTCCTGGAACGGGACCTATCTCTATAGCCCCATATCTGATGTCACCTTTGGAGTTAGCGGAGTTGAAAACCTAGTTAGAGGAGTTGTTGGAGAAAAGTTTTATAAGGCCAAGTGCTTCACTTTGGGGCGCTCCAGTCTTATTCGTGAAGAAGAAAGACAGAAGCATGAGAATATACATAGATTATGGGCAGTTGAACCGAGTAACAGTGAAAAACAAGAACCCGTTGCCTAGGATTGATGGTCTCATGGACCAGTTAAAAGAAGCTGTAGTGCTTTCTAAGATCAACTTGAGGTCAGGATACCATCCGATTAGGGTTAAAGATCAAGACATTCCTAAAACCGCTTTTAGAACTCGGTATGGACACTTTGAGTTCAATGTGATGTCGTTTGGTTTGATGAATGCTCCCGTAGCTTTTATGGATTACATGAATAGGATCTTCCGACCTTATTTAGATCAGTTTGTGGTTGTATCCATAGATGATATTCTCATATATTCAAAAACCCACGAGGAGCATGATCGTCATTTAAGGCTAGTTTTAGAGGTATTAAAGGAGAAGAAGTTGTACGCTAAGCTTTCTAAGTGTGAATTCTGGCTGGATGAGGTGAAATTCCTAGGACATGTTGTGTCAAAAGGTGGCATAGCTATCGACCCTAGTAAGATTGAGGCTGTGATGAATTGGGATAGACCAACCTCTGTGACCGAGATTAGAAGCTTTTTGGGTCTAGCTGGTTGTTATTGTAGGTTTATCAAAGGATTTTCCCAGATAGCCCTACCTTTAACCAACTCACTAGGAAGAATGCCCCGTTTGAGTGGAGCACCGAGTGCGAGAAGAGTTTCTTAGAGCTTAAGGAGAAGCTCACCTCAACCCTAGTTTTGGTTTTGCCTGACCCCAATGTACTCTTTGAGGTATATTGTGATGCTTCGGGCAAGGGTTTAGGTTGTGTGTTGATGCAGAACAGGCAAGTGGTAGCCTATGCGTGCAAACAACTCAAGCCTTACAAGGTAACCTACCCCACCCATGACCTAGAGTTAGCAGCCATCGTGTTTGCCCTAAAGATGTGGAGACACCATTTATATGGTGTAAGGTTTGAAGTTTTCTCTAATCATAAGAGTCTCAAGTATTTCTTTGATCAAAAGGAGTTGAATATGAGGCAGAGGAGATGGATGGAATTCCTCAAAGATTATGATTTCGGCTTAAGTTGCCACCCTGGCAAGGCTAACATAGTCACCGATGCCTTGAGTCGAAAGTCATTACGTCTGTCTTGTATGATGGTCAATGAAGTTGGGTTAATAGAGAAGTTTAGAGATATGAATCTGGGGATGTCTGCAACCGATAGTAGCATAGTGATGTGTCATCTCACGGTGACTAGTGGGTTTAAGCAAAAGATTATGCTTGCACAAAGAGAAAATGAGGACTTTATGTAGACTATAGAGGCAGTTAAGGCCGAAAAGTTGAAGGGCTTCAAGTAAGGCCCCGATTGGTTATGGAGGTTTGAAGGGAGGATCTGTGTGCCACAGGATGGTGACCTTCGAGAGAAGATCTTGGAGGAGGCACTTCGCCATTCATCCTGGTACTACCAAGATGTATCAGGACTTCAAGAAGATGTTCTGGTGGCCCAGATTGAAGAAGGATGTGGTCGCCTAGGTGAGTAGGTGTTTGGTCTACCAAAAGGTTAAGATCGAGCACCAAAAACCCTCAAGCATATTGCAACCCCTGTCAATCCCTGAGTAGAAGTGGGAGAGTATATCAATGGATTTCGTGACATGGTTACCAAGGACCCAAGCTGGCCATGATGCCGTATGGGTAATCATGGATCGACTGACCAAGTCGACCTACTTTCTGCCTATTCGACTCACGTACTCGTTAGACAAATTTGGCTCAGCTTTACATCCAAGAGGTAGTAAGGTTGTATGGGGTGCCGTCGACGATAATCTCGGATCGAGATCCGGGGTTTACGTCGCGCTTTTGGGGAGCCTTTCAAAAGGTGTTTGGTTCAAAGTTGTGCTTAAGCACTGCTTACCACCCTCAAATAGATGGCCAATCTGAAAGGACAATCCAAACCCTAGAAGATATGTTGAGAGCTTGTGTCTTAGACCAGAGAGGGAGTTGGGATAAGTACATGCCTTTGATTGAGTTTGCGAATAACAACAGTTATCATGCGAGCATTGGTATGGCACCGTACAAAGCACTGTACGGAAGAAAGTGCCAATCACCTTTGTGTTGGTACGAGCCCGGAGAGCAAAGTGTTTTAGGACCCGATGTAGTGAAGGAAATGATGAAGCAAATCAAGAAGATTAAGGATAGAATCTTAACCGCTCAAAGTCGGCAAAAAAGCTACGCGGACAAAAGGCATAAGCCTTTGGAATTCCAAGAAGGTGAACACGTATTTCTCAAAATCACCCCCACTACAGGAATAGGGAGAGCCATGAAAGTCAAAAAGTTGAGTCCCTGATTTCTCGGTCCTTTTGAAATCCTTCAGAGAATCGGATCTGTAGCTTACAAAATAGCCCTGCTACCCAATCTGTCAAATCTTCATGATGTCTTTCATATCTCTCAGTTGAGAAAGTATGAGTCCAACTCTAGCCATGTCTTAGAGCCAGAACACGTACAGTTAAGGGAGGACCTGACGTTCAATTTGTCGCCTACGAGAATCATGGACCAAGGCGTCAAGCAGTTGAGGAACAAGTTTGTGCCTTTGGTGAAGGTTGCGTGGGCATGTGGCAACACCGAGAAGTTCACATGGGAGCTTGAATATGAGATGAAGTCGAAGTACCCCGAGTTGTTCTAAGGTATGAATTTCGAGGGTGAAATTCTTTTTAAGGAGGGGAGTAATGTAACGCCTCGATTTTCTGTTAGAGTGAAAATGACAAAAATGCCCCTGAGGTCATTTTCAGCCCAGAATTCGAGGAAAGCTGATCTGGTAGTCCTCGAAGGGCAATCTCAATGTTGGAAGGGGATAAGTTGACCTGTGTGCCTTTCCGGGATCAAAAATCTCGTTTTTCGAGTTTTCGGGTCAAAATGATGAAAATACCCCTGTGGTGTTTGACCCATTTGCAAGTGCCAGATGAACCTGAAACTTCTCCAGATGGTTTTAAAAGACGTTTTTATGTATTCTGTGACTTCAGTTTTAGTCTCGGAGGTCCCGGGTGAAATTAGTACAAAATTACGATTTTGCCCCTAGCTTTGTGTTTTCAAGCTTAATCACGTGATTAAGCAAACCTAAGCAATATTAGGCTCTAATCAAAGGTTAACTAATTTCCATAATTAATCTTGAGTCAAAATAATTTATTAAAGTTGATTAGAATCTAAGAATGCTTAATTTCAACTTAAAATCTTATTTTAAATTCAAGATTCCTAGTCATGGAATCTTGAATAGTATTTTCTCTCTCCAATTCCTTAAATCATGGAATTGTGTTTTCAATTGTTTATTCACAAATAAATTTTAAATTCTCTAATGATGTATGAGCACTCCTAATCATGTCATAAAATTCCTAAACCTCATTCTTAATCACCTAAACTTATGCTTAATGACTCCTAACCTTGTATCTAAACTAATACACATCTAAACCTATCATTAACACAATTACATGAAACAATTCTTCCTCTCCCATGCTGTAGCAATCTGGCCGAACCATAACCCCCCCCCCCATTTCCATCATATGTGTGAATTTTTACACTCAAAGAACTATGCTTCCACCTCACCATAAACCATACTTTGTCATACTAACACCATGCTTTCATCCATGCTTCATAGGACAACTTCTAGAAGACATTTTCTCTTATTTTTGTGGCTCAAAAACCGCTAGTCCTCCATGCCCTTCTAGATGATTTTTTTCAATTTCAAACAAAGAGAAATTACCATACTTTGAGCCAAACCTTCCACCATGTCTTCCATACTTCAAACCATGTTTGAATGACAAGTTGTAAGAGATATTTTTCTCTCTTCCATGCCTCAAAGTACATGGCTAGCTTCCCTCCAAATCACATCTCCATTACTTTTGCTTTCTATAAATACATACGCTTAATAACTTGTGTGAACCTTTGGATCATTTGCAAAGCTTAGTTTTCTAGCCTTTCTTTGAGTTCTTTCTTTTTCTCTCAAGCTTCAAGAGAATTTCCTTTCCTCTTCATCTTCATCTTCTTCACCTCTTTCTCACATAATCATCTCATAATCTCTAAACACCACCTGACAACCTTGAATCATCATCAAACCTCTCAAACACTCAACTTCAAACATAACCTCACTCAAAACACACCTCCTTACCTTTCTTTTCTCCTTGGCCGAATCATCATCACCCCTCAAGGAGGAGTTGCTCATCTCATTTGCTTTCAAAAGTTCAAGTTTTCATCTTCACTCTAGGTAGGAGTGGTTTTCTAAACTTTGTTTTGTTTGAAAATGTGTTTTTCTTTAGTTTTCTCTTGGTATCTTTTTCAACTTTCCTTTGTTTTTCTTTTTCTTTGTTTCAGTCATGAGGCCTTGTTTTGTTCATGATAGCTCCATGATGAGAGCTCCTAGATGATAACCATGTGTTCATCTCAAAGGAACTTCTAGAGCTTGAGTTTTTCCTTTCTTTAAACTTTATATTCATTTTCTAACTTAGATGATTTTAGCTCAAGAAACTCCTTCATTTCCTTTGCTCATTTTGGTTTCGGTTTCTTTGTTTCCTTTCCTTAGTATTTTCAGCCTTGGTACTCTTTTCCTTGAGGTTTTGTTTTCTTTTAGAAGTTTTTCCTTTTGAGCTTGATGATGATGTCCAAGAACCTTGTAGTTCCTTTGAGAACTTGGTTCAAGGACTCTAAAGCTCTCCTTGTGATGAGAAAAGTGTTGGGTTGTATCTCTAAAGTCTTGTAAGAGCTCTACCTAAGATTAAAATGAACCTTGCATTCATGTTTATATTTATGCCTTGCACATCATATTTATTTTCCTTGCTCTCACTAAATATCAAGAATAATAAGTGAACTTACATTATCATATCTATGTTTTAAGCTTTGCATTATCATGTTTATATTTTCAAGTCCTCACTTAAATATCAAAGATAATAATATGTTGCATCTCATATTTATTTTATGCTCTCACTTTATTTCCTAAGGAAACATAAAATATGTGCATGAGCATGTTTAAGATTATGCCATCACCTAAGAGAACCTAGAGCTCAAAGACTTGTCCATTATTATCTCAAACAAAGGCTTGAAAAATATTTATTCCTTAGCTTCTTGATTTCGGCCCTAAGAGGTTTTATTTGTTACAAGTACCAAAATCTATGTTTCACAATTTTTCTAAGCTTATATGAGTTCAAGAAATGTCCAGAACAAAGTTTTATGATTTTAAAACCCCTTGAGACTAATTTAAATTAGCCACTGCCTTCAAAAATATTTTGATGAATTTACTTGATAAAAATGTTTACTAATGAGTTTTAAAAGTTTTAGAAAGATTCCAAGAGAAACTAGTATTTTATGTGCTTTAGAAATCAAGTTCTATGTCTTTTGATGGAGTTAAATTTCCGTTCTGCTTTGCCATGATATGCTCACTATTTGTGCTGTTTTAATGATGATAATGTGAGTATGTTTATGTATAATTAATGTTAAAGATTCATATGTGAAAGATAAGAGAAGTTAGTAACTAGAGAAGATTTAATTTGAGAGTTCTAGATCCCTTAGTAATTGATTTTTCTGGATTCTTTCCAGCATGGTTTAGAGTTGATAATAATGGTTTATATTTAGTCTAAATGTGTAGGAATGACTCATAATTGGTTTAGGGCTTCATCTTGATACCTTAGGAGCAAACCGAACTTAGAAAAGGGTCATTATTGTGACTCCTAGGTACCCGTAAAGTTAGAATTTTAGGTTCTACATTCTTGAGGTTTAGAAATGTTTATGATCATAGAAATGAGTGAGGAATACTTAGATAAGAGCCTATAGGTACTCGAGAGCTTAGGTTATGATGATTTATAACTTAGCTTGTGAGTTAAGGACCTTAAAGGTCAATGCATAAGACATTAAGAAATCTTTAATGCTATGATGTTGTTCATGCAAGTATGGGGTCGAGATGTATATGCTTTGATGGTGCAAGAGGAAATGATACATTGAGATGTTAAGTTTATTATAAACATGAGAATTGAATGAGAAAATATGTGTGTGTTATGAGCTTGTGGCATAAATATCGATTTGAAGGAAATTCGGTTTAACAGCTGTTACGCTGCCAAAATTTCAGTCAAACTAAAAGGGTTTGAAAAATATTTTGAAGTACCATGTGAGCATGAAAACCCTGGGTGACACCGGTTCAGCCGAGCACCCCCAGGAGATTTTTTATGTAACAAGCACTGAGACGTACTTCTCCTGCTACGGTGAGGAGGAGGCAAATCCGTGAGGGTATGGACATGAACTTTACCAAAGCGGACAATTCGCTTTGCACTCGAGGCCAGTAGAGCATTTCAAAGAGGGTATATCCTAAGAGAGGTGATCCCCAGCCCCCTAGCCCATACTTTTAAGTAGTCGGGTTTATTATCATTCTTATTATTCGCTTATTTAGATAATAAGCAAGAGCTAGTGATGACTAGCTGAGGTATGAGCTCATAGCCTATTTTTAGGGTGGCCTTTTATATTGCTAAAGTACCATGAATGATGTCACACATATTGATGGAAGTTTCATTTGAGAGTTATTGCCCTTTATGCCATATGGATTGTTTCTTGATGATATGATTTGTTGACTTATATGCTTAAGTATTGCCATGCATTCATGCCTTAACATGTTGCATTTCATGACATTAAGATGCATGTTAAAAGGAATGAACCTTGGATAATTAGTTTTATAACTTCTAATAATGAATCTTATATGCATGCACACCTTTTATAAAGAAACCCAAGGTTCCTGAGGATGTGAATGATGTAACCCTAGGATAGGTGATTCCTACTGAGATTCTTTAGTAAGAATTCTCACTCCTTCTCTTTCTTCCGTCACATTTTCAGAGAGTGATGGCGACGTTTGTGGTCTTTGTCGACACGCCGACGTGAGAGGTTCATTTTGATCTGGAGCACGAATCATATCATTTTGAGGGGTAGTGCACGGTACGAGTCTTCATGTTTGTCGGACACCCCTTCGCACACCTTGTACAGAGTTATCGCTTCTCCCCGATGTCTCCCTACGATGACGCCATGTTTTTTGAGCACGCTTGAATGCACAACGAGAGGATTGTTCGAACGTATACTGGTGGATTGATGCCCCGTGACTTCTAGGACTATGTGCCTCGGTCTCTCGGTTCGAAGGACGACCCTTCTGAGGACCCACCGATGCACATGTACAGTGAGAGCTCTGCTCCTACTCCTCAGTTCGTGAGAGGAGAAAGTGAGGAGACCATTACGCAGCCGAGGTTGGCAAGGCGACCTGAGATGCGCCCCGGCCGAGGAGCTCATGCCAGTCATCACGAGTGCCTACTCCTACCACTTTACGTCTGTGGATCGGTTACATTCCGCCATATCCTAGGTTCCAGTAGCTGATGTCCGTGGGGTAGTCTAGTTCATACACTCACACGTAGATCGAATAAACATTCTTTTGTCTTGAGGTTATCCGCCTTAGGTGCACTCGGGTAGTTATGGTTTATCTTTGCTTTCCTTGCCTTTGTATTTCTATTGTATTTTCATTTTCCTGTGTATTTCAAGTTCAGCCTGTTTCTATATGGGCGTGACTACTTATGTATCTCAATTATAAGTATTAATGAAGTGTTTTCTTTTGTGGTGTTCATCTTTGTCTCTTTGTTATATGTTTTACTTACCGTCTTCTTTATGCTTTGTTATTTGTGCATCTTGTCTTCTGTCATATGATATGACGCGGCTCTCACTTTGTTTTATGTTTTCAAAATAAAAAATTTTACTGTAATTTCTGCTAAGTATTTTAATAGAATAATGAGACTAAGAAGAAATAACCTAATGATTAACCTAATATGTTCTAGAGTATTGGGTTAAAAATTAGGGTGTTACACCAAGACCCCTATCTAGAGCAAAACTCTAGAACGTGCCAGCCAACTTTAAGGTTGATAAGAGTAGTGTAACGCCCCGATTTTTCTGTTAAGGGTGAAAATGACCAAAATACCCCTGAGGTCATTTTCGGCTCGAAATTTGAGGAAAGCCGATCCGACAGTACTTGAAGGGCAAACTCAATGTTGAAAGGGGATTAGATGACTTGTGTACCTTTCCGGGATCGAAAATCTCGTTTTTCAAGTTTTCGGGTCAAAATGACCAAAACGCCCCTGCGGTGTTTTACCTGTTTGCAAGTGCCGGATGAACCTGAAACTTCTCCAGATGGTTTTAAAAGGTGTTTTCATGTATTCTATGACCTCAGTTTTAATTATAGAGGTCTCGGGCAAAATTAGTGCAAAATTATGATTTTGCCACTAGATTCGTGTTTTTATGCTTAATCGCGTGATTATGCAAACCTAAGCAATATTAGGCTCTAATCGAAGATTAATTAATTTTCATAATTAATCTAGGGTCCAAATAATTTATTAAAGTTGATTAGAACCTAATAATGCTTGATTACACCTTGAAATCTTATTTTAATTTCAAGACTCCTAGTCATGGAATCTTGAATAGTGTTTCCTCTCTCCAATTCCTTAAATCATGGAATTGTGTTACACATTGTTTATTCATAAATAAGTTTAAAATTCTTTAATGATGTATGAGCACTCCTAATCTTGTCATAAAACCCCTAAACCTCATTCTTAGTTACCTAAACTTCAGCTTAATTACTCCTAACCTTGTACCTAACCTAACCTACACTTACACCCACCACTAGCACCCAATTAGATGATCAAATCTTCCCTCCTCTCTGCTGCCCTGGTTTGACCAAAACTTCCCCCCCTCCATATGCATCACATGTTCAATTTTCTAACACTCCAAAGCCATACCTCAAGTCACATACACCATACCTTGTCATATTTTCCATCACACTTGATTTTCCAAGTAAATAATCAATTGAAATAAATCATTTCCCACATTTATTTGTGGCTGAAAATGTTCCAGCCATGTTGAGTTTCTAGAAGAACAATTTCTTGCAAAATTAAAATGAAAACTCCCTCAAAAACCCATGCTTAAAGCCTTACTTTGTGTCATGAACTCCATACTTCAAACCATGCTTCTATGACACAATCAAAGAGATATTTTTCTCTCCCTTTTTCCTCCAATGCTACGGCCACTTCCCCCCCTTGGTGAGCCCATGGTTTTGTTTTCCTATAAATAGGATGCTTGTGATAGCTTAGTTGCACCTTGAAGCATTTGCTAAGTTTAGAATTCTAGAGTTATCTTGCTAGTTCTTTTCTTTTCTCTCAAAATTCCAAGAGTTCTTTCTTTTCATCTTCATCCTCTCTTCACATTATCACCTCACCATTTCAATCCACCATATCATAACCTTAGATCATCATCAAATCTCTTATACACTAAACCTCAAACACAAGCCTCCTCAAAACACATCTCCTTTCCTTTTCTTTCTCCTTGGCCGAAGCCATCACACCACCTTAGGAAGAGTTGCTCTTCTCATTTTCCTTTTCAAGTTCAAGCTTTCATCTTCATCACTTGGTAGGGATTTGCTTTTCAAACTTGTTTTGCTCAAGAATGTGTTTTTCTCTAGTTTCCTCTTGGATTCTTTTTGAACTTTCCTTTGTTTTCCTTTTCTTTTTCATTTCGGCCTCTTGGCCTTGTTTATGGGCATGATAGCTTGATGATGAGAGTTTCTAGTTGATGACCTTGTGTTCATCTCAGAGAAACCTCTAAAGCTTGAGTTTTCCTTTCTTTAAGCTTCATTATCTAACTTATGTGATTTCAACTCAAGAAACCTTTTTATTTTCCTTGCACATTTTGATTTCGGTTTCCTTATTTCCTTTCTTCAATATTTCGGTCTCTATTTCCTTTTGATCTTTATGGTTTCATTTGTTTAAGAAAGTTTTGTTGAGCTTGAAAATGATGTTCAAGAACCTCATAGTTCCTTTGAGAACTTGGTTCAAGAACTCTAAAGCTCTCTTCGTAATGAGATATGTGTTGGGTTGTTATCTTGTTAAAGTCTTGAATGAGCTCTAGCTAACCATAAAATGAACCTTGCATCATGTTTACTTTTATGCCTTGCACATCATGTTTATTTTCCTTGCTATCACTAAGTACCAAGATAATAAAGGAACTTGCATTATCATGTTTATATTTCAAGCTATGCATTATCATGTTTACATTTCAAGTTCTCACCTAAATATCAAAGATAATAATATGATGCATCTCATATTTATTTTATGCTCTCACTTTACTTTATAATAAAAGCTAAAACAAGTGCATAAGCATGTTTATCTTTATGCCATCACTTTAATGAACCTAGAGCTCAAAGACTTGCCCATTGTTGTCTCAAACAAAGGTCTAAAATAATTATTTTCCATAGTTGAGATTTTGGCTCTAAGAGGTTTTAAGTTCTCCAAGTGTTAAAAATACGTTTCATAAATTTTCTAAGCTTATATGAGTATAAGGAATACGTAGAACTAAGTTTTATGAATTTAGAACCTCTTGAGATGAAAATGATTTAGCTACTGCCCTCTCAAGTATTTTTATGATTTTAAAGGATAAAAGTGTTTATAAATAAGTTTTGAAAGTTCTAAAAAGGTTCCAAGAGAAACTAGTATTCTATGTGCTTAGAAAAATTGTGTTCTATGCCTTTTATGGAGATGCACATTTTGGTTCTGTCTTGCTATTTATTTGCCACTGTATGTGCTGTTTTAATGATGATAATATGCTTATGTTTGAGTAAAAATAATGTTAAGACTCATAGGTGAAAGATAAGATAAGTTAGAGACTAGAAAAGAATTAATTTGAGAGTTCTAGATCCCTTAATTATTGAATTTTCTGTATTCTGTCCAGCAAGGTTTAGACTTGATAATCATGGTTTTAAATTAGTTTAAATGTGTAGGAATGACTCATAATTGGTTTAGGACTTGATCTTGATGCCTTAGGAGCAAACTAGACATAGAAAGGGTCATTGTTGTGACTCCTAGGTACCCGTAAAATTAGGATTATAAATTCTGCATCCTTGAGGTTTAGAGATGTTCTTGACCATAGTGTGAGATGAGGAATACTTAGATATGAACCTATAGATACCCGAGAGCTTAAGTTATGATGATTTATAACCTAGGTTGTGAGTTAAGGACTTTAAGGGCCTAAAACGTAATTTCTAGAACCCCGTAATCACATGAACATAAAATTGTCCAAATCTACATAGTGCTGTTTGGATGGGTTCTTAAGCATAAAATTAGTAAAACTTATTGGTTGTGAACCTATAGGTGTGTGAGAGGTTAAGGAGGAATACTAGAACAATTAGTTTACAAGTCCAAAGACTCGTAAGGATCGAAGCATAAGACACTATAGGTTTATAACATAATAAGCTTTATGAGTTGTGTGAATGTTTTGTTTAAATATGATTATGTGATGATATGCTATGAAGAAGTTTTATATGATGAATGATTATGTGATGATGTATATGTTATGAAGAAGTTTTATATAATTTCAACACCTTATGAAGAATGCTTGTGTATGTCCTATATGTTTTCATGGCATAAGCAAATTTGAGGAAATTCGGTCTACAGCCGTCATGCTGTCGAATTTCCATCAAATTTGAGGAACTTAAGAAAAGGTCTTTTTGAAAATCATGAGAACTTAAATGTGACACAACACTGAGAACTTAAATGTGACATCGGTTTAGCCGACCACCCCCAAGAAAACAAATCCGTGAGGGTATTGACACTGAGCTTGCCAAAGCAGACAATACTACTATGCACTAGTTGCTAGTAGAGCGTTTCAAAGAGGAAATTACCTTAAGAGGTGATCCTTAATTTGCCCCCTAGCCCGTACTTTAAGTCGGGATTATGTATGTTACGCTTATCATAGGATAAGTAAGAGCTAGTGATGACTAGTTAAGGTATGAGCCCATAACCTAGAGATGTTTTGAGGTGGCCCCATGAGATAAAGTTAAAGTTGAAATGTCACAAATGCTATGAAAAACCAAGAAAGTTATTATGAGATTTATACCTGTCACCTTCTGCCATTGTTATAATGTTTCTTAGTTATTCTATTGATTGGTTTACCTTTATGATGCATTCACTCGTTAGTGTATTCCATGCTTAGTCATAAGACACATTGTAAAATATGACGGACCTTGGATAATTAATACTTTAGAAAACTAACTTAAAAGAAGTTTACATGCATGCCCACCTTTTTAGAAATAAAACCCAAGGTTCCTGAGGATGTGATGATGTCACTTAGTTAGGGATTACCCTACTGAGAATTCTTTTAGAAGATTCTCATTCCCTCTCTCTTTTCTTCTGTCATATCTTCAGATGGCGACTTTCGTACTCTTCATCGACACCCCGACGTGGGAGCTGCACCATGACCCAGCACTCGGGTCATACCATTTTGAGGGTCGCTGCATAGTCAGAGTATTCATGTTTATGGGACGACCCTTCGCACACCCAGTACGGAGCTACCGCTTCACCCAGACTGCCCCCTACCATCATAAAAAGATTTTTGAGCGAGCTAGACCACGCGACGAGCAGATCCTCCGTATGCAGCCCTAGGCGTCAGCCGTACGTGACTACCTGGAGTACGTGCCCCAGACTTAGTATTCGGAGAAGGATCCATTAGAGGACCCGCCCTCGCACATGTACAGTTGGAGCTCCAGCCCCACTCCCCCATCGATGAGAGCCGGGAGTGAGGGGACGGTGGTTCAGCCGAGGTTGGCTCGTAGGCCATCCATGCGCCCTCGCCGCGGTGGACACGCTCCGATGATCCACACAACCACTCCCGCCGAGATCCGCTAGTGGATCAATTCTACCCTTCAGTACTCGGACCAGCAGGAGTAGGTGCATAGGATGGGTAGTAGCTAGTGCACACACGCCACATAGTTGAGGACAAACCTTCTTTTGTATATGAGGTTGTCTACTCTAGGTGCACATGGGTATGGGTGTTGCTTTCATGGTCTCCTTGTACTTGCTTTTATGATTTCCTTGTATTTGCTTTTTAGTTGTATTTCGTTCTTCTATGTATCGAATAGTCCTGCCTTTTTTGTAGGCACATTATATATATATTCAGTTGATGTATCTATGTTATTAATGGGCTTTGTCGTGCTTTACTCTTATGACTTGTATGAATTCCCGTTCAAAGAATCATGCATGGCTCTCACTGTGGTTTAATTCAAAAAAAAAAATTTACCCATATTTTCGCTAAGTATTTTCAAAGTAAAAGATGAAACCAAGAGGTACTATTCTAAGGATTAACCTAAATACATACTAGTAGTATTAGGTTAAGATTTAGGGTGTTACAAGTAGGCCTTAGGCTTATTGAAATCCTTAGAGTTATTTTCTTAAGTTGAAAACTTTAGTGAGCTAAATAATATAAATAGAACTTTAAAGGAAGAAAAGCATCAAGCTTTAGAGGTTTCATAAGAGATGAACACATAGTCACCTCTATAGAACACTCATCATCATGCTATCATGTTCAAGGCCTTGAGGCCGAAATCATAAAGAGAAAGAAAGGAAAATACCAAAAATGAAACAACAAGAAAGGTTCATCCATTCATCATATTTCAACAAGATCAAAGCATATAAATCAAAGAAACATTTTAAGAGAAGCTCCCTACCAATTGTGTGTGTCCTTGGAGACAAGGAAAGGTTTGATCTTGAAGAGGAAACAAGAAGAAATCTCCTTGTAGCTTGGAGTATAGCTTCGGCCTTGAAGGGAAATGGAGGAAGGAGATGTGTTGGCTTGTGTTTGAGCTTGGAAATGTGTTTAGATGAGAACTTAGATGGGGATTGAGGGGTGGACGGGTGGCAGTTTCTCTTGGAACCAAGGAGGAGAAAAGAAACTTTGAGAGAACTAACACTTTCTTAAACTTCAAACTTAGCAAATGACTCAAAGTGAAGCAAAGCTTACCAAGGCAAGGTATTTATAGAATTTTAATCATGGGGGAGTGAATGGGGGAGGAAAGTTCATGGTTTCTTCAAGGCTTTGGGGGGAGAAAAATCTTTTACAAGTTGTCATTCAAGGCATGGTTGATGGTAAGATTGGTATGGGCTTAAGCATGGTTCAAAGTGAGGTGATTTCTTGTTGATTTGAAATGAAATAAATCTTCTAGAAGGGAAAGGGAGGGCTGGCGATTTTGGACAGCATAGAGGAGGAAAAATATCTCATTTATTTAGTCATTCAAGCATAGTTGGAAGTATGATCAAATATAGTGCAAGGTAAGGTGTTGTCATGGTGAAGCATGTTGTGGTATGACTTAAGGCATGGTCTTGAAATGATCTTTGAATGACTAGAAAATAAAATAATTCTTTGAATGGAGGGAGATGTGTGGCCGGCGGTCATATGAGCCAAGGGGGAGGGTTTTTCATTCAATTAATCATATGTTAATGATGTGTTTAGAAGCAAACAAGATTAGGCCACTAATTAAGGTTTTCTAACCAAGTGTTTATGTGAACTAATTTGGTAATTAGGGCCATGAGAAACCTAATTTGGGGCTGATCTTGTTAGATTTGTGGAGTCAAACTCCATTGACTAGAGATTAGGGAACAATCACATTTCCTTGATTTAGGGAGATTGAATAGTAAAAACACTATTCTTTGATGCTTTCTTGAGGAAACAAGACTAGAATTAGGTTTTAAGTTTCCTTTAGCAATTTTAGGTCGTAATCAACCTCAAATAATTATTTTAGCTCTTGATCAATTATGAAAACTAGTTAACCTTTAATTAGAGCCTAATATTGCTTAGGTTTTGTTTTTAAAAACGTTGTTAAGCCCTAATGCACTTAAGCAGGGGCAAAATCATAATTTTTTGCAAAACTGCCCTGACCACTGGGACTTAAGCAAACATACATCATGCTTTAAAAACATTGTTTTAGACCTTCAGGACAAGTCCGGGTCAAAACAGAACTCAAAATTGCTTTGAAACGAGATAATATTCACAATGTAAAGTGAGCATACTTTACACAATATAATATTCACTTTATTTAAGCTCAATCTCTTTTTGCACATGTAAAGTGAAATTATTCTCGCTCAAGTCTATGTTTGTGCATTTTGGAAATACTTGTTAAGCTTAGTCAAGAAACTCAAGGTAGACATTAGTCGTTCTTCAAAATATTTTCTTTAAATTGGCTTTGTTATCGTTCAAAATAATTTAGCTCTCATACTTTTTAAAAGGTTCTAGAGCTTACAATTTCCCCCTTTTTGATGATGACAAACCAATTTGAAGAAAATCTTTTGAAGAGATATTGAAAGTGTAACATCCTCCCACGTACAACCTCATCCTTAAGTTATGAAATCGTACTCGAGAGTTATTACTTATTAATTAGTGAACCTTTTTTAAAAAAATAACTATAGCAAATATTGGTCAAATCGTGTAGTAACTAATTCGTGGTTCTATCAAATATATATATATATATAATAAACAAAGAAGTTATTGAAATACTGTCACAATGTACCTGGAGGGCGCCGTAACACAAATGACATGTCTTGAAAATGAATCGGGAGTCGCCACCAATTTTAATTTTGGTTAAAATTGGAAAACCTTTTAGTTTGCAAACTGGTCTTTTAAGAGTTTTGAGGTTTGGGAGTCTGATTATGATTAAGGAAGGGTGGAAACTTAATCCCACTGCACCCTTAATACGTCCATATAAATACGGTTACCCTAGAGTTTATTATGCAAATTAATTATAACTTTAAAATATTTATTTTTCCCCAGAATTTAACAATAATATAAAAAAAAGATAAAATAAAATAAAAAGAAATTAAATTGAAAGAGAACATAATTTAATGAAAAATTAATTTTGGTTTGATAGTTGTAAGCTACGCCAACGTATCCTCTGGTACAATGAGGAACTCAAAACCACGTCGTTCTGTAGAAAATATTCGTGTGTTTGATTGATTTTAATTATAAGTGAAGAAAGTAAAAATGAATTGATTGATTTTGAACATATTTTTAATTAAAAATTTAAAAGAGAATTCGTTTTGCCCTGGATTCAAGGTAGTACGGGACTACTCAGTAAATCCTTTACAATTCAAAAGTGATGAAGGAAGTACCGATTTCTCAGTCATAACAATTGATTGTTGCATGGGTTAAAAAAAATTTCTATTATTTTCGTTTTTTATTTTTTTTTATTTTTTTTATTTTAAAGCATTCCTAAACTTTAACAAAATAAAGACTAAACTTACCCAAAAAAAACCAGTCACCAAAAACAATCCTATTCTAATGATATCAACCCAATACTAAAAAAAAGAAAACTCAAACAGCAAACCTACCCCCAAAAAAAATCTAACAATAACCCAAAAAGAAAAACAAAATAGCCCAACACCTGAAATCAATATAACACAAAAATAATAGCACAACCCAACCCAAACAAAATTCACTATCTTTTTTTTAGTCCAAACAAAAAGAACAATAGACACCCAATAATGCATCAAACCCCATTTTATACCTAACTTAATTGCTCTTGAATCTGAAACAGAACCAGAACTCAAATGGTTGGGGTGGTGGCTGTAATGAGCAGAGGGGAGGCTGAGGGCTTGACGGCGAGACTGGTCGGCGTGATCTCCGGGGGCGCTTGCACCACGGAACGGCGTGGCTGGCAGGGACGGTTTCACGACTGGACTTCGTGGAGGAGAAGGAAGGTTCGTGCGGCCTTTGCGGTGGTGCTAGACAAAGGATAGCAGTGGCAGCGAGACAGAGCAAGCAGAGGGCAGAGAGGGAGCATTGTGTGGGGAGAAGACCAGACTAGCCGACTGCGCTTGGCGGTGGTACAGGCTTAGAGATGACGACAGCGCGGCTGGCAGGGGCGACGGTGCGGCTGGCAGGGGTGACAGAGTGGCCGGTAAGGGCGACGACGCAGAGGAGGAGAGGCCAAGATGGGAGTGGAGAGGTATGACCTCCCTCTTCTGTTTGAGGTAAAAAAAATTGATTTGTATTTTGAGATGCTTTTTGCTAAGTTCTGATTTGGACTTGGAAGAAGATTGCTGTTATTTGTGTTATATTTGTGGTGTAGAAAGGTGATGATAGTGACTGGGTGATGGTGGATAGTGGTGTATATACGGGATAGTTAAGGGTGCGATGATGGGAATGGTTTCAAAAGGTTGGTGTTGTTATTTCAGTGGAGATGATGATAGGTGGTGGTGATGATAGTAGCTGGATGATGGTCTCAGCTTTGAGAGGAATGGTTTTCAAATCATGGCAATCAAGAAGAGTTCCCTCAGAGATGGTGCTGATGAGTCTCTATGAATGGCGTGTGATTGCTCCCCGTAAGCATGTGTAAGCCCCTTGTTTATTCTACCATTGATTGATCAATTGTTGACCAAATCATTTCTCTTTTAACCTTTACAGGTTGCCACACCGGAAAAGAATTCCTTTTGCAAGGATTGAGGAAGAACATAATCATGTGTTGGCACTTATTGTTATCTGACTTCCTTTTTCCTTTTTAGCTGTGTGTCACAGGGGCTTAACTGAATCGGACAAACATTGTGTCATGATGTTTTTTTTTTTTATAATTTTTTTTGGGTTAAGAATGAGAATGGGTTGAAAAGGGCTATGACGGTTTTGTGAATTATGGACTGGCCAACAAAATAGAATAAATTTAAAATGTAATTGGGTTAAGCAACACCAACACGAGGTGGGCTAGACTTCTTTTTTTTTTTTATTTTTGTTACCGACTAATGCAAATAAAAGGCCTGACACAAATGAAAATAACTCTCTTTTTTTAGTTTTTTTTTAAAGTTAAAAACAACACTCTTTTTTATTTTTTAATTTTTCTCAAGAAAGGAATGAAGAGACTAAAAAAATCATTTTTGGGACAATAAATTATGCGAATTTTGGAATTTTTTTATTTAAATGGTTGGACAAAATATAGTGTTCACAGTTGCCCCTCTTTACTTGGTTCTTACTAGAGAATATTGAAAACGGCAGTTTTGGTATTCTCTTTGTAAGGAACAAGTAAAGACATGAACACATATTTTGTCCGACCATATACGATGCTTGATAATGATGAATGGGTAGTGACAATGCCAAAAGCTCCGATGGATGCTGCTAGAGACTAATACACGACGACAATGAATGCATGATGACACAATAAATGTATGATGACAATGTGAAATGCTCTGATTGAATGATGCTAAATGACCAATGCAATTAATAATGAATGCAAGATGGCTATGTAATGACGTATTGGATGATACTAGTTGACTCAATGATGTTTGCACAATGCTAATGTTAAGTTGACAATGAAATGCATGTGGAATTGGAATTCTGTGAAAGTAAATGCATATGAAAATAAAATTAAAGCATGTGAAATTAAAATATGTGAAAGCAAATTAAATGCATGTGAAATTGAAACCTTGTGAAAGTAAATGAGAAATTTTTAAAATCTGTGAAACTAAATGTGAAAGCATGGAAGTTGTGAAAGCATGTAAATTTGTGAAAGTGGTAAATGTGAAACAGTAAATTGTGAAAGCTGTAAATTGTGAGAGCAGTAAATGTGAAAGCATTTAAATTGTGAAAGCTGTAAATCGTGAAAGCAGTAAATGTGAAAGCAATAAATTGTGAAAGCTGTAAATCGTGAAAGCAGTAAATGTGAAAGCAGGTAAACGTGAAAGCATGTAAATTGTGAAAGCTTGTAAATGTGAAAACATGTAAATGTGAAAGCTGATAAATTGTGAAAGCAAGTAAAAGTTTGCGAAAGCAAGTAAAAGTTTGTGAAAGAAAGTAAAAATCTATGAAAGCAATTAAAAATTTGTGAAAGCAATTAAATGTCTGTGAAAGCAAGTAAATGTCTGTGAAAGTAGTAAATGTCTGTGAAAGCAAGTAAATGTCCGTGAAAGCAGTAAATGTCTGTGAAAGCAAGTAAAAATCTGTGAAAGCAATTAAATGTCTGTGAAAGCAGTAAATGTCTGTGAAAGCAAGTAAATGTCTGTGAAAGCAGTAAATGTCTATGAAAGCAAGTAAATGTTTGTGAAAGCAGATAAATGTGAAAGCATGAAAACATGAACTTAAAGACTTGTGAAATGTAAACTTGTGAAGTTGAATATATGTGAAAAACAACTGTGAATGTAGGGTTGACAATTTGATGAAATGATGATGTGGAATCGGTGTGATGATGAATGAATCATGCAGAATTGATGTCATGACGGCGTGAATGACATGAAACTAATGTGAACCGGTGAATGAATTGATGCAAAATTGATATGTTGATGATTTGATGAATGAATTGCTGCAAACATGATGTAAGGATGAAAATATCTCAAAACTAAAAATTGCCCCAGTTTGATGTGTCTTCGCATTATCCTTCAAGAAAGCTTTTGTTTCTCTCAAAATGAGTTGATTCTTCGTCTAAGCGGCTCTATGAATTTCTTTATTGCATTTTTAAACACATCTTCCGCTGGTCACGTTTCAATGTCTCTTTTCTGCCCCATATTATCATTGTTCCCATTTTTGCTTCAATTGTCAGCTTGGTTTTCTCTTTTTTTTTTATCCAATGACTGATTTGGTCCACCGACATCTACATTCAGGCTATTGCCTTTGAATCTCGGCCAAGCAAGTTGCTTCTTTTCCTTTGACAGTCAATCCTGAGTCCTTTTTTTTACTTATTGTTTCTGAGTTTTGTTAGCAAATTAGTCACTTATTGTACTTCAACTTTAACATTATGATTATGCATGGCTTCAAAATAGAATAAAAAGACAAAGATTTGATAGTAGGAAATAAACAAAGACACAAAGGAAGATAAAGATGATTTTATTGGATTTCAAACTGGAAAATATTTACAGAATTTCACCAACAGATAAAAGATAATGAAGGAAGAAAGACAAGGCTGGTAGTCCTACTTTCATGTGCTCAACCCATTTTGTTGATTCAATGGTTACACCGAACTTGAATTCCTGACAATAAATGGAATCCTTTATTGTGTGTTTAACAACATGCCGTGAACCACCAACATTCAAATTGCCCCAGTGTCAGATTTGCTCATAGCTTTTCAGCCTTTCACCATTGCATAGACTACATTTTTTTGAGTTTTCAATCCAATTCCCATCCATTTTGGTGCTCTAATTTTTGCCTAGGCCACCCTTATGGGTTTTCGACCTAGCGAGCATTTCTTTTCTTTCTTTCTTTTTTTTTGTGTGTGCTCTAATTTTTGCCTAGGTTGCCCTTCCGGGTTTTCAACCTAGCGAGCTTTTTTAATATCTTTAAGCAAAGTATTTCTTCATAGCATCTAAATTGATTGGGTTAGCAAGTACTTGGCCTTCCATATCAGTCAAGATCAAAGCTCCTCTAGAAAAAGCATCTTTAACAATGTAAGGGCCTTCATGCGAGGGTGCCTATTTGCCTCTGTTATCCTCTTGATTTGGGAAAATCTTCTTCAAAACAAGATCACCTGGCTGAAATGTTCAAGGACGAACATTCTTATTGAATGCTTTAGCCATCATTTTCTGGTATAATTAGCCATGGTAGAAAGCGATTAGCCGTTTCTCCTCAAGCATGTTCAATTGATCATATCTCACCTTCACCCATTCGACTTCTTCCAATTCAGCTTCCACCAAGACTCTTAAAGATGGGATTTCCTCTTCGATGGGTGTTACTGCCTCCATCCCGTACACCAGTGAATACGGAGTTGCCCCAGTTGAGGATCTGATAGAAGTACGATAGGCGTGTAATGCATAAGGCAGTATATCGCTCTAATCCTTATAAGTGATCACCATTTTCCCTAAGATCTTCTTGATGTTTTTATTTGCTGCTTCAACAGCTCCATTCATCTTTGGTCGATAAGGAACCGAGTTGTGATGCTTGATCTTGAATTGCTCACATAGTTTTTGTACCTCTGCGTTGCTAAAATTAGTCGCATTATCTGTGATGAGTCTTTCTGCCAACCTATATCTGCAAATGATATTATTCCTCAAAAACTTCACCACCACTTTTCGAGTTACATTAGCATAGGAAGCTGCCTCCACCCATTTGGTGAAGTAGTCGATAGCTACCAAAATGAATTGATGCCAGTTTGAGGCTTTGGGACTAATTGGTCCTATAACGTCCATGCCCCACATCGCAAAAGGCCAAGGTGATGTAAAAGTGTGTAGTGGCATAGGAGGAGAATGGATTCGATCTGCATAGATCTGGCATTTGTGGCACTTCCTGACAAACTCTATGCAATCTTTCTCCATTGTGAGCCAATAGTATCCTTGCTTGAGGATTTGTTAAGATAATGTGTACCCGTTAGCATGAGTTCTACAAATACCCTCATGGACTTCTGATATGATGGATTTAGCTTTTATGGCATCGACACACCTTAATAAGACTCCATCATAGTTTCTTTTATACAACACATCTCTCGAGAGGAAGAAAGACATTGATAACCGTCTGAGTGTCTTTCTATCATTCTCATTTGCTACTGCTGGATATTCTCCATCCTTAATGAACCTCTTGATATCATGGAACCATGGTTGGCTGTTTGGCTCCTCTTCAATGTTAGAACAGTATGCTAGCTCTCTTCTAACAGCCATTTGCAAAGGTCTTACTTCCACCTCAAGATTGAGCTTGGTCATCACAGCCAAAGTAGCTAAAGCATCTGCAAACTGATTTTGTTCACGAGGTAGGTAATGGAAACTGACATCCTTGAACTCATCTTTCAAGCTCATGAGATGTTCATAATAAGATAACAACCTGTGCTCCTTGACTCACCATTCTCCATTAACCTAAAAAATGATTAAAGCTGAATCCCCATAGACCTCCAGGTATTCCACTCCAAGGGATATTGCTGCTTTTAGACCTGTTATACATGCTTCATATTCGGCCGTGTTATTGGTACAATCAAATGCCAATTTGATAGCGATTGGGAATTGCTTTCCATCGGGGGACACTAAAACTGCTCCAACTCCATTCCCGTGAATATTGATAGTACCATCAAAGTACATTTTCCACATTAGGTCTCCTTCTTCCCTGCTTTCGCCATCATCCTCTACAGCTGCTAAGATATCCTCATCAGGAAGTTCAAGTTCTATTGGCTGATATTCATCTAGTGGATTCTCGGCCAGGTGGTCTACTATCACACTTCCTTTTATTGACTTTTTGGTCACATACTTGATATCAAATTCTGCTAGAGCCACTTGCCATTTGGACATTCTCAAGGAGATATGCGGGCTTTCAAATATGTACTTCATAGGGATCCACCCTCGATATAAGTTGTAACACCCTAATTTTATTCAGAAAATAATTGAGGCTTTAGTAATAAAAATATCAAAATTTTGATGTACATAGAAATGATGAGAACAATGTAACGAACGTAAAAAAAAAAATGTGAATAGTGTTTTACGAGCCCCGTAGGTCCACCGGGACAGCCAAAACCCTAGATTTAGGACCCGAAGGTGCCCAAAATTTGGAAAGTTTAGAATTAAGGTTAGAAATAGGTAGGAATAAAAATTTTATACTTAAAATTAATTTTAGGGTAATGATTGACTAGCCGGGTATACTGTTTTATCCGTTCGGTAAAATTTCAGTGTGCGATTTCTAACACCGAAAGCTAGATAATCTCTATAAAATGAGGAAGTTTATCGTTTTAAAAGTTCAATGAAGGGCTAAGATTTTCTCTTGGATGAAAGATCAAATCCTAGCCATTGATTGTAATTTCTTTAAAAAAAAAAATTACTTTATGAAGTAACCAATAAGAATTCACTTTGTTAGATAAATACAACACCTAACCCCATAATTTCTTATCATCATCCTCGGGCAGCAAAGGAGGAAATACAGAGACGCCCATTTTTACTTCCTTGAGAGCTCAAACTTACTTTCAAAGTCCATAAAAACTAGTCTAGAGTTAGTGAAACTTCAAAGTTCCTTCACAAAACTTATTCTACACCTCAAACACTACAAATCTAACCAATTGAAATTTCAAATCCTCACCTTAATACCTCACTTCCCCACTGCCTAAGGAAGGTTTGAGACTGAAATTGGTGTCTTGGAGTGAAGGGAGATTACTTAGAGCATCCTTTGAAGTATAAAGCTCAAAAACTTTCAAAGTAGGGTTCTATGGAGTCTTTTCTTGTCAAATTTATCTTTCTTATTTCTGACTTGTGCTGCACGAAATTTTTGATTGTTTTGGTTAATGATATATGTTTGTTGAAGTATAAATTTTGGGGGAGGGTTTGGATGAGGTTAGAGTAATCATTTTAGCAAGTGAAGTTTTAGATGGTGTGCTGGATTTTCGGTTTTGCTGAAAACAGTAAAATCTCATGAATTTGTAGACATATTTGTGGATATGACCATGGTCTGAAAACATTATATGTTGAACCTAACATCTTGGACCACTTACACGAAAATTCCTGAGCACTAATTTTAAGTTTTACTGCTTTAAAAAAATCAGAAACTGAAAAGGTTACTTTGCTATCTGGATTGTGGGAACTGAAGTTCTGATTTTGTATAATTTTGTTACCATTGGAAATGATTGAATTATCATTTGAAAGTTTTACAGGGAGTTAATAACATCTTTAAGTGTAACAGCAATTTTTATTTTTAGTTTTTTCCATCATTTTCTAAATTTAAAAATTGTGAGAAGCCTATCCTGAGCTGTGAATAAGTGGTCTCTGACCACTAAATTTGTAAAATTTATTTAACATGGTTAGAGGGCTCTGGTTGCTATGAAATTTGTACAGGGACTACTAGACATATTGATGTGTCATAGAGAATTTTTGTGGCCCTTCAGTTGTCCATTTGATATGGAAAGTAAATATTGTTACCAGAGTGGTAAATTTATCATGCTGTTGGAAATGAGAGAATGTCTTAAATTGACACCAAAATGACATTTAATCAACATATATGGTAGATGAATGTATGATAATGGTTTTTAAAGAGTTACTTATAAGGCATGAATGAGACTCCACTAAAACTAAATGCCTATATATGTGATATGAACCTAACTTGAAAATAGAGGAGTCCATGACACAGTTATATGATAAAAGGGAATACGTGAAATTTAATGGTGCATGTTTTAATAGATGGGGAAAATAGAAACAAGGCTTATGTGAGATAAAGTGGGAAGGCAAAAATAAGAACTTCCTAGGAAATTTTATGAGTCGGTAGATGTATCGACTATGAGATAACACTGTGTGTGATTCAGAAATGGAAAAAAAAATGAAGTTCGATGATCACGAATAGGAATGAGCTCATGTCCTAGCAGTCTATGGTGTTTGGTGGAGTTGTCCACTATAGATATTACTTGATGTGAATCTAAGCCTTCCCTATGTTAATAAAAAGAACAACTGCACTAAATTGAAATCCATGTGATATAAGAGAAACACATACAATTACTACCAGTTTACATTTAATTTTCCTTGACACATGTATACTAATATTGATATATGTGATCTAGCATGATTTTTTTTTTTTTATGAATGCAATTACTAATTATATTCTATCCACGTGTAAGGGATTACCCTACTGAGAATTTTATAATATTCTCACCCCTATTTGTGTATATGTTGTATTGTGCTCAGACTCTACAGATGCCGTCACTAGTATTCTTCCTTGATTCGCCACAGTGGGTGTGGCATTACGATCAGGTACTCGACTCGCTTTATGCAGCAGCTTATTCCCAGATCCGTGCATATGTGTTCATTGGATGTTCCTTTAGTGCGTCCATCTTCACCGCTGATTTCGATCCAGCTTTTCCCTACGACGGTGTGCCTCTCCATATGGCGCACCCAGTTATATTTGATATTCCTCTAGCACCACCAGTACCTCCCCCAGTGGATGCTCCCTCCTCATCCTCGTCCTCCAATTCTGACCTACCAGAGGGTCCTCATGCCCATGGCGGAGGAGAGGCCATCATACCGATGGCCAACGGTTTTACATAGGAGGACATGAGACCTACGGGGGCTTTTGACTTGTATATAGTGTAGTATAGTGTCAGGAACTTACCAGCTTGCAGACTGATTACTGTTAGATGTCTTAGGTCAATTTATGTATATGTATGATTTTTGTTGGACTTTGATATTTGAGCAGGCTTGGTAGGTCTTTTGATAGGAGTTCCTGAGTTGTATTATAAGTGAAGTGACTTAACCTCAAGTATGGTATGTATTAAGGAAAGTTGTATGTGAAGTAATAACATATGTACATTTTGTAGTAGTTTTCTTTACAACTCCAGAGTTTGATTTACCTTATTTTCATTTCATTCGACTAGTGGATATTATAGAAGGAAAGTGATACTCTTCTAATTACAATGTTAATGCTCGAGTAATACATGGTAGTTAGGAGGGTGTTACATTATGGTATTAGAGCTGGACTATCCTATAAGCCTAAGGATTGGACCGGCTATACTTTCTTAGAAATTGTCATGCATTATGACTTTATATATATGTGTATGATTGCTGATTGGAAATGTTGTGGGTTGCTACTACACTTTGCTTGGTATTAAGCCTGATCAACTCAATATTTTTGTTTGGTGTGATGGGAACCAATGACTTCGAATCGGCAAACTAGGAGTAGAGCTGGAAATGATGCCGACATGATGAATACTTTTCGTGAGATGGCGGCTGCTATGAGGGAACAAGCTACAGCTGCTACCCTAATGATGGAGCGACTAACCCGCAATGAAAGGGAAAACCCAGTTGATAATCCTGCAGTGAACGAAGTTGATTTAGAATATCAGAAATTTACCGAGTTCAGGAAGGAAAATCCCCCTCCATTTTGAGGAGCTTTTTGTAACATCCCCTGCTGCTTTACGGATTGATGACTGTCCCCACAAACCAACATGGGTCTTTTCAGCATGCTTTGTCCTCACTCGCACGCTTCCTAGGAAAACTTCCCAGGAGGTCACCCATCCCAGAATTACCCCAAGTCAAGCACGCTTAACTGTGGAGTTCTTTCAGTTTAGGCTACCGAAAAGAAGATGCATCTTGTTGGTATAGGTAGTACGAATCAATTCATATAAGCCCTCCTCAACTGTATAGTCCCATACCTATACAGTCTTAGGATCCCTCTCATTCGGGTGTGTAATCGGTTCATTCATGTACCCCTCCGCTTAGAGGACCTTGCGAGGAGCCGCTCCTTGTCCGTGCCCTCTTTGCACCGGCGATCACTCCTCGTCCTCGTCCCCGGGCATTACACTTTTAAACCTTGTAAAGCAGAGGAATAGATAAAAGCCATGGAAAAGATTTTCTCCGTTCTTCCTTGCATAGAGATCCAGAAGGTGGCCTTTGCCACCTATATGCTAGAAGCAGATGCGGATTTCTAGTGGGTTGGTACCAGGGGATTATTTGAAGCTTCCCAGACTGTTGTTACCTGGAATATTTTTAAGGAAGCTTTTTACTGTAAGTACTTCCCTATTTCTGTAAGAAATACGAAAGAATTGGAGTTTATGGCTCTCAAATAACGACCTATGAGTGTAGCAGAGTATACTGCTAAATTTCAAGAGCTCTGCAAGTTTTCTACAATTTATCAACGTGACCCGGACGAAGTCTGGAAATGCATGAAATATGAAGGAGGTCTACGAGAAGATATAGAAGCAGCTATAAGTTTCTTAGAGATTAGGGACTATCCTACCTTGGTAAATAAATGCCGACGTGTAGAGGAGTCCAACAAGAAGCTGACAAGTTTCAAGTATGTCCAAAACAATGCTAGAAAGGGATTAGCACCTCAAGGCCCCCGATTCAAGCTTGTTAACCAACCACAGAGGAGATTTCCACCTAATAACAATAACAGCAACAATAACAAGAAAGGGAAGCAATTTTAACCTCAAAGACCAGAACCAGGACGAGAGTGCTCTAAATGTGGGAAACAACATGGAAACAGGCCTTGTTGGGCCACTCAAATTGTTTACTTTGGCTGTGGGAAACCAGGGCAAAAAATATTTGAGTGCCCCAACAAGAAAAGTCAGCAGCCCACTTCCAAGCCACAACAACATAGGCGCGTTTTTACTATAAGTGCCAAAAAAGCTTCTCAATCTGCTAATCTGATCTGAGGTAAGTGTGAAATAAATGGTAACGTCCTAGATATATTGTATGATACGAGTGCTACTCATTCTTTCATATCCCATGATTGTGTACAAAAATTACAATTATCTGTGTCTGAATTACCTTATGATCTTCTTGTATCCACTCTTACTGATGGTCCTATTAGGACTTGTTATACCTGTGTGAATATTCCTTTTCAAATAGGTACTAGAGACTTTACTGCTAATTTAGTTTGTTTCCCTTTATCTGGTCTAGATGTAATTTTAGGTATGGATTGGTTAGTACCCAATTATGTCTTCTTACACTATCCAGATTGAGCTGCCATATTTCTTTCCACTCTACCCTCCATTCCTGTGGTTCCTTTTTCTTTTTACTTGAACCTTGTAACACCCAACTCTAGCAAGACAGATCGTCAGGAATACGTTCTCCTTTCTGCTAGTGAAACTGAGTGTGACTACAAGTTGAGCAAGATTCCAGTAGTGAAGGAATATCCAGATGTTTTTCCAGAGGATATTCTAGGATTTCCTCCTGAAAGAGAGATTGAATTTTCTATTGAGTTGGTTCTAGGAACGAGTCCTATTTCAATTCCATTGAGTTGAAAGAATTAAAGTCCCAAATTGAAGAACTGTTAGGGAAGCATTTTGTTAGACCAAGTGCCTCTCCATGGGGAGCCCCTGTTCTTCTAGTGAAGAAAAAGGATGGGGGTATGAGGCATTGTGTAGACTATAGGCAATTGAACAAAGTGACAATAAAAAATAAGTACCCCTTGCCAAGAATTGACGATCTCATGGATTAATTACGAGGTGCAACTGTATTCTCAAAGATTGATCTTAGATCAGGGTACCATCAGATTCGCGTTCGGAATGAGGATATACCTAAAACTGCTTTTAGAACTCAATATGGGCATTATGGGTATAGGGTGATGTCCTTTGGATTGACTAATGCTCCGGCTATATTCATGGATTATATGAATCAAATCTTCCACCCTTACTTGGATAAATTTGTAGTTGTCTTCATAGATGACATACTTATATATTCAAGGACTGAGGAAGAACATATGGAGCACCTTAGGGTTGTGTTACAAATCCTAAGCGAGAGAAAGTTGTATGCTAAGTTGTCAAAATGTGAATTCTGGATGGAAGAGGTTAGATTCCTAGGTCATGTAGTATCACGAGGAAGAATCTCTGTAGATCCTAGTAAGGTAGAATTAGTACTCCATTGGGAACGACCAACAACAGTGATGAAAATTCGGAGTTTCCTAGGGTTAGCTGGATATTATAGGCGTTTTATCATGAGTTTTTCTCAGATAGCCTTACCTTTGACTAAATTAACCCGAAAGAATGCTCCATTCAATTGGACACCGGAGTGTGAAAATAGTTTCCAAGAGTTGAAGCAAAAGTTGACCACGGCTCCAATACTAGTATTACCTGATCCTCATGAACCCTATGAGGTTTATTGTGATGCTTCCAGTAAGGGTTTAGGATGTGTATTGATGCAAAATCGTAACGTGGTCACCTATGCTTCTCGACAGTTGAAACCCCATGAAGTAAACTATCCAACCCATGACCTTGAACTTGTAGCGATGGTTTTTGCTCTAAAGATCTGGTGACATCATTTGTATGGTGTGTAGTTCAATGTTTTCTCTTATTATAAAAGTTTAAAGTATCTTTTTGATCAAAAAGAGTTGAATATGCGGCAAAGAAGGTGGATGGAATTCCTCAAGGATTATGAGTTTAGTCTGAATTACCATCCAGGCAAGGCAAATGCCGTTGCTGATGCACTGAGTAGGAAATCCCTAAGTGTAGCATGCTTGATGATTAAAGAGACGGAGTTAGTTGAGTGCTTCAAGAAGCTTAGTTTAGAAATATCTGTGAGCCCTCAAGGTGTTGTGTTAGGCCAAATAAAAGTAATGAGTTAAAAGGACAAATTTTGGCTGCACAACGCGAGAACCCAGAGTTTTAAGAGATATTAAGATCAATTCATGCAAAGATGTTGCCAGGATTCACTCAAGACCAACAAGGTATATGGAGATACAAGGATAGGGTGTGCGTACCTGAAAGTGGCGATCTTAGAAAGAAGATCTTAGAGGAAGCTTATAGGGGTGAACTTACTATACACCCAGGCTGCGGATCTTAAGAATATGTTCTGGTGGTCAAGAATGAAGAAAGACATAGAAGAATGTGTCAGGAAGTGTTTAACTTGCCAAAAAGTTAAAATAGAACATCAAAAACTAGCTGGGACCTGCAACCTTTAGAAATCCCGGAATGGAAGTGGGAAAGTATTTCTATGGACTTTGTAATGGGTTTGCCAAGGACATCATCAGGTCATGATGCTATATGGGTTATAGTAGATAGGTTGACCAAGTCTGCTCATTTCTTACCTATTAAGGGTAATTTTCCTTTGGATAGGCTAGCTTCTCTATACATTCAAGAGATAGTGAGACTACATGGTGTTCCTTCCTCAATAGTTTCTGATAGAGACCCTAGATTTCCTTCTTGGTTTTGGGGAGCTTTCCAAAAAGCCTTTGGTACCAAACTTTGTTTGAGTACTGCCTATCACCCCCAAATTGATGGTCAAACAGAACGAACCATACAAACCCTAGAAGATATGCTAAGGGCATGCGTGATTGAGCAGAAGGGAAGTTGGGACAAGTTGCTTCCGCTAGTTGAATTTGCTTATAATAACAGCCATCACGCTAGTATTGGTATTTCCCCGTATAAAGCTCTATATAGAAGAAAATGTCAATCCCCATTGTGTTGGTATGATTCGGGGGAAGCGGGACTATTAGGACCCGATCTTGTTAATCAAACAACAGAACAAATCCGGAAGATCAGGAGCAAGATTCTCACCGCATAAAGTCATCAAAAGAGTTATGCTGATACTCGAAGGAAACCTTTAGAATTTCAAGAGGGAAAACATGTATTCTTGAAGGTCACGCCCACTACTAGAGTAGGTAGGGCTCTTAGAGTTAAAAAGTTGTCACCTAGGTTTATAGGTCCTTTTCAAATTCTTTGACGAATTGGGTCAGCTGCCTACCAGATAGCCTTTCCCCCACATTTGTCTAACCTTCATAATGTTTTCCATGTATCTCAACTTCGAATGTACCACCCAGATGCAAACCATATTATTGAGCCCAAATCTATACAGTTAAGGGATGACTTGACGTTTCAAGCCCCTCCTATTCAGATCGTTGATAAAGAAGTCAGGCAACTTAGAAATAAATCTGTGCAACTTGTAAAAGTGGACTAGGGTGGACCTAGAAATGAAGAGTATACATGGGAACTAGAATCAAGTATGAGGAAAGCTCATCCAGAATTGTTTCCAGGTATGAAATTTTGAGAACAAAATTTTTATTAAGGTGGGTGGTAATGTAACACCCTAATTTTATTCAGAAAATAATTGAGGTTTTAGTAATAAAAATATCAAAATTTTGATGTACATAGAAATGATGAGAACAATGTAACGAAGGTAAAAAAAAAAAAAAGTGAATAGTGTTTTGTGAGCCCCGTAGGCCTGTCGGGACAACCGAAACCCTAGATTTAGGACCCGAAGGTGCCCAAAATTTGGAAATTTTAGAATTAAGGTTAGAAATAGGTAGGAATAAAAATTTTATACTTAGAATTAATTTTAGGGTAATGATTGATTACCCGGGTACAATGTTTTATCCGTTCGGTAAAATTTCGGTGTGCAATTTCTAACACCGAAAGCTAGATAATCTCTATAAAATGAGGAAGTTTATCCTTTTAAAAGTCCAATGAAGGTCTAAGATTTTCTCTTGGATGAAAGATCAAATCCTAGCCATTGATTGTAATTTCTTTTAAAAAAAAAATTTACTTTATGAAGTAACCAATAAGAATTCACTTTGTTAGATAAATTTACTTCCTTGAGAGCTTAAACTTACTTTCAAAGTCCATAAAAACTAGTCTAGAGTTAGTGAAACTTCAAAGTTCCTTCACAAAACTTATTCTACACCTCAAACACTACAAATCTAACCGATTGAAATTTCAAATCCTCACCTTAATACCTCACTTCCCCACTGCCTAAGGAAGGTTTGAGACTGAAATTGGTGTCTTGGAGTGAAGGGAGATTACTTAGAGCATCCTTTGAAGTATAAAGCTCAAAAACTTTCAAAGTAGGGTTCTATGGAGTCTTTTCTTACCAAATTTATCTTTCTTATTTCTGACTTGTGCTGCATGAAATTTTTGATTATTTTGGTTAATGATATATGTTTGTTGAAGTATAAATTTTGGGGGAGCGTTTGGATGAGGTTGGAGTAATCATTTTAGCAAGTGAAGTTTTAGATGGTGTGCTGGATTTTTGGTTTTGCTGAAAACCATAAAACCTCATGAATTTTTAGACATATTTTTGGATATGATCATGGTCAGGAAAAATTATATGTTGGACCTAACATCTTGGACCACTTACAGAAAAATTCTGGAGCACTAATTTTAAGTTTTACTGCTTCAAAAAAATCAGAAACCGAAAAGGTTACTTTGCTATCTGGATTGTGGGAACTGAAGCTATGATTTTGTATAATTTTGTTACCATAGCAAATGATTGAATTATAATTTGAAATTTTTACAGGGAGTTAATAACATCCTGAAGAGTAAGTGATGTTTATTTTGAGTTGTTTCCATCATTTGCTATATTTAAAAATTGTGAGAAGCCTATCCTGAGCTGTGAATAAGTGGTCTCTGACCACTAAACTTGTACAATTTATTTAACATGGTTAGAGGGCTCTGGTTGCTATGAAATTTGTACAGGGACTACTAGACATATTGATGTGTCATAGAAAAGTTTTGTGGCCCTTCAGTTGTCCATTTGGTATGGAAAGTAAATATTGTTACCAGAGTGGTAAATTTATCATGCTGTTGGAAATGAGAGAATGTCTTAAATTGACATCAAAATGACATTTAATCAACATATATGGTAGATGAATGTATGATAATGGTTTTTAAAGAGTTACTTATAAGGCATGAATGAGGCTCCACTAAAACTAAATGCCTATATATGTGATATGAACCTAACTTGAAAACAGAGGAGTCCATGACACGGTTATATGATAAAAGGGAATACGTGAAATTTAATGGTGCATGTTTTAACAGATGGGGAAAATAGAAACAAGGCTTATGTGAGATAAAGTGGGAAGGCAAAAATAAGAACTTCTCAGGAAATTTTATGAGTCGGTAGATGTATCGACTAGGAGATAGCACTGTGTGTGAGTCAGAAATGGAAAAAGAACAATGAAGTCCGATGATCACGAATAGGAATGAGCTCATGTCCTAGCAGTCTATGGTCTTTGGTGGAGTTGTCCACTATAGATATTACTTGATGTGAAACTAAGCCTTCCCTATGTTAATAAAAAGAACAACTGCACTAAGTTGAATCCATGTGATATAAGAGAAACACATACGATTACTACCAGTTTGCATTTAATTTTCCTTGACACATGTATACTAATATTGATATATGTGATCTAGCATGATGTTTTTTTTTTTTATGAATGCAATTACTGATTATATTCTATCCACGTGTAAGGGATTACCCTACTGAGAATTTTATAATATTCTCACCCATATTTGTGTATATGTTGTATTGTGCTCAGACTCTACAGATGCTGTCACTAGTATTCTTCCTTGATTCGCCACAGTGGGTTTGACATTATGATCCGGTACTCGACTCGCTTTATGCAGCAGCTTATTCCCAGATCCGTGCATATGTGTTCTTTGGCCGTTCCTTTAGTACGTCTATCTTCACCGCTGATTTCAATCCAGCTTTTCCCTATGACGGTGTGCCTCTCCATATGGCGCACCCAGTTATATTTGGTATTCCTCTAGCACCACCAGTACCTCCCTTAGCGGATGCTCCCCCCTCATCCTCGTCATCCGATTCAGACCCACCAGAGGGTCCTGATGCCCCTAGCGGAGGAGAGGCCATCATACCAATGGCCAACGGTTTTGCATAGGAGGACATAAGACCTACGGGGGCTTTTGACTTGTATATAGTGTAGTATAGTGTCAGGAACTTACCAGCTTGCAGACTGATTACTGTTAGATGTCTTAGGTCTATTTATGTATATATATGATTTTTGTTGGACCTTGATATTTGAGCAAGCTTGGTAGGTCTTTTGATAGGAGTCCTTGAGTTGTATTATAAGTGAAGTGACTTAACCTCAAGTATGGTATGTATTAAGGAAAGTTGTATGTGAAGTAATATCATATGTACATTTTGTAGTAGTTTTCTTTACAACTCCAGAGTTTGATTTACCTTATTTTCATTTCATTCGACTAGTGGATATTATAGAAAGGAAGTGATACTCTTCTAATTACAATGTTAATGCTCGAGTAATACATGGTAGTTAGGAGGGTGTTACATAAGCAAAGTTGTATAGTGGAGCATATACTGTCGTAGCCTCTTTGCCGTCCATACTAATGCACAACAAGACTTTTCAATAGGCAGATACCTGGACTCACAATCATTGAATTTCTTGCTCAAGTAGTAAATGACTTGCTCCTTTCGGCTAGACTCATCATGCTGTCCTAACACCATCCCATAGACCCATGCAACACTGTAAGTTAAACTATCAACGGTCGACTTGGTGTAGGTGGAACCAGGAGAGGTGGATTTGACAAGTAATTCTTGATTTTATCGAAGGCTTCTTGGTATCTGTCATTCCATTTACCCGGATTGTCTTTTCTCAGTAGTTTGAATATCGGCTCACATGTATTGGTCAAATTGGAGATGAATCTCGCTATATAGTTTAGACAACCCAAGAAACCTCAAACCTCTTTCTCTGTTTTGGGCTCAGGCATGTTTTGGATGGCTTTAATTTTGTCTAGGTCAACCTCAATGCCTTTCTTGTTAACAATGAACCCCAACAACTTTCCAGTGGATGCTCCAAAGGTGCATTTTGCTGGGTTTAATCGAAGCTTGTAAATCCTCAATCTTTCAAACAACTTTCTGAGTACAGCAATATAGCTTTCTCCTTTTTGTGACTTTGCTACCATATCATCAACATACACCTCTAGCTCCTTGTGAATCATGTCATGGAAAAGGGTCACCATTACTCGTTGGTAAGTTGCTCCAGCATTCCTCAACCCAAATGGCATCACTCGATAGCAAAATACTCCCCATTGAGTGATAAATGATGTCTTCTCCTTGTCCTCTTCTGCCATCAGGATCTGATTGTAGCCCGAATAACCATCCATGAAAGAGAATCAGTGACTTTTTGCAGTGCTATCGACTAAGACATCTATATGGGGCAGGAGAAAATTGTCCTTTGGGCATGCTTTGTTCAAATCTCGATAGTCCACACACATTCTAACCTTTCCATCTTTCTTTGGCACAGGTACTATGTTGGCTATCCATTTTGGGTATAGTGGGACCTCTAAAAAGCCTGCATCGAGTTGCTTTTTGACTTCCTCTTTGATTTTAAGTGACATTTCTGGACTCATCCTCCGCAACTTCTGCAGTTTAGGTTCCATCCCCTCAATCAACGGGATTTTATGAGCCACTATCTCTGGGTCCAAACCAGGCATATCCTTGTAAGACCAAGCAAAAATGTCTATGAATTCACGGAACAGTGCAATCATTTCTTCCCTTTCTGGGTTGTCAACTATTTTCACCTCTTTCTTATCCTCGTCAGTCCCCAAATTCATAGTTTCTACAATCTCATCATGTGGATTTATCCCCTTTTCCATTGAATTTATGATCTTGGCAAATTGTTGGCACAACTCAGGATCTTCATCTTGTTTGTTTTCATTCAAGTCCATTGTAACGCAAGAATCAGTTAATGAGTTTTCACAATCATTTGCAAAAAATAGAGGTTCTGAAGAAGACGAGTCCCTGGAATTGAGATGAGACCCAAAATAAATAAAAGGAGAAAAAAAATAAACGAAAAGAAGAAAATAAAAAAAGGAGAATGGAAAGGAAAACCATGCATAATCATCTTTTATTTAATTAAAATGAAAGTACAAGGTGACCAAAGCATCCATTACTCATGATACAACAAGTCATCAAAGGGCACAGAATCCTAATTGTCTAATGGTTTGCAACTCAGGTAGATCAATTGAGGAGTTTCTTCAACTCCTTCTAGAGTGCTAGTAGCTCTAGTTCCTTCAATCATCACCACTGCTGCAGGTGTGGGAAATGTATCCCTGATGTGCAGAATCTTCTGCTTGACAGGCTCAAAAGATGGTAGTTCTCCTGTGACTTCATAACCCAGGCCAAATTTCCCAGGATTGTCTTAGAGGGAGATTGGATCCTTGATTCCTTGCAATTGTCTTCCTAACCCTTTGCCTTCCTCGAATCCACTCTTCTGCATTATTCTAGTGGCCACTGGAAGCTTGTCACCTTTTCGTTCTACTGGTTCAACTATCTCGAGATTTTTAAATGAGACCTCGAGAGTGTTTTCAGCATAGTCGATGTATGGCACCGCCGCTGGTTTAGTCACCAACAGCTCCTCTTCTCCTTTTACTGCAACGAGCTTTCCAGAATCTATGAATTTCACTCTCTGATGAAGAGTAGAGGGGACAACACCTGCTTCATGGATCCAGGGCCTTCCTAACAGCATTGTGTACCCAGGTTCAATGTCCATCACCTGGAATCTAGTCAGGAATATGGTCGACCCAATTTCTATCTGGAGGTCAATAGTACCCGTGATTTCTCTCACCGATCCATCAAATGCTTTGACGATTGTCTCGCTTGGTTCAATTATAGAAGGATCGATTGGTAGCTACTACAGAGTGGAGTAAGGGAGCACGTTGAAAGCTGATCCTCCATCAATAAGTACTTTGGCGATATTGCAACCCTATCATTTTAGGGTGATATGGAGCACCTTCAGGCGTCCAACTGCGTGAGGAAAAATTTCATCCTCTTTAAAGGAGATGGTGTTAGTGGTTCTGATTGCCCCTACAATCCCTTCAAACCTGTCTGGGGTTACATCTTTTGAGACGTACACTTGATTCAATACTCTCTTGATCGTGTTGTGATGAGCTTCCGAAGACAAGATCAATGAATAAAGTGAGATTTTTGTCGATGTTTTCTTCAGCTGATCCACCACATCATACTCGCTTTGTTTCATTATTTTAAGAAATTCTTCATCTTCGTCTTCATCTTCCTGGCCCTTTCCTTTGCTTTCAGGTATCACTTGGGGGTCTTTCAATAGCTTCCTAGGAGCATAGCACCTACCACTCCGAGTGATTCCCCCTGCTCCTGTGACATTGGTTATGGACTCCGACGCAAGGGGTTCCAAGCATTCTTTATTATCGGGCTCTTCAACTGCTTTTGGTTGATCAGGCTTTGTACGGATTGTAAGATGAGAAGGCAATCTAGATACTTTAAAGACAGGTACTTCCCCTTGTTTAAGGATTATTTCTCCAGGCCTCACAAAACGGGGTTATATGACAGTGTCATATCTCCATGGAACCGTGTGATTACTTTCATAAGAAAATGGCATAGGTACCTTGAAAATAAGTGCCGGCTCAGGTTTATAAATCTTAAAAACAGGGGGCGCTTGGTGGACCATGTTGATGCTCTGTTTGGTGCCTTTCGGTATCTCGAGCACCCCTAGTTTGATCATTCTTTCAACAAAGAGCTTCAACTTTGGACACTTTTCTATGTGATGCTTCCTTCCGGAACACTCACAAAATAAATCATCTTCGTCTCCCTCCACTATTCTTCTGCCTTTCCTTCCCTCAGCTTCCATATCATAACCAGCCCTTTTAAGGGCTTTCAGGATCTGTTTCATTGGGAGTTTGACATTCTTTACTTCTTGACTTGCTTGAACCTCATGGATTGAATTCACTTGTCCTCCACCATGATTAGGGAATGGGTTGTTCCTTATGTGTGGCCTTGGCTCTTCTTCCAACTTAATAGCGCCATGGTTAATCAAGCGCCATATTGTTGGTGTGTATGATATGCAACCCCTCGGACCCATTAATGGTACATTCTGAAATTTTCCACAACTAATGATGATGTCACCTCTTTGCTGCTCATACCATGGACAAACCCATTTCAATGATTGTTCTTTTATGCTATCAAATTCAGCTTTCCACTCATGGTCTTCTGTTGGCTTAATTAGGATGCGATGAAAGCTTCTTAGTGGGTCTGAGATATTTTTGATGTGATTCCTTGCATACATGTGTGTAATAATCCAAACGTATAAGAGATGTAGACAACATCGAAGCTTCCCTTTTTGTTTCTGTTGGCAGAAGTTTAAGGTCATGAATGTCTTGACTAACATACCTGGAATTGGATTTCTTTGCTTATTTTCTACGGTAAAGAAAACATCTGTGGCAGCTTGATCAATTATATCTGGAGCAGAAGGGAATAATACCAGCCCATAGATAGCAAATGCCAATACCCTTGCAAAAGTGGTCCATTCTTTTCGATGCCCCAAGTCTTGTAAACGATCTTCCATGAATGTTTTAGTCACCCCCTTTGAATCTGCATGTCCTGTTAGCTTCACTCGAGCCACTGGTACCCCTAGTAATTCCCCAAATTGCTCTATTATCTTTGCATCTGAAGTATGTTGTTCTAGACGAAAATAAATAGAGTTGTTTCTTTTCACTAGTAATTTTAACATGCAAGCATACTCTTCAATGGTAGGAGTGATGTCGATGCTTGGTAGCTCAAAACATCTCAAGACAGGACTCCAATATTGAGCTAGAGTATTGAGGGCAGAAGTTTCCACTAATATGAGTAACAGATCTAAAATAGACCCATACTTATTTGAGAAAGCTCTTCTATCTTCATTAGGTGACAACTGACTCGACTTATACAACTTCTCTAGAGAGCTGGTATTTCCCATCACATTGAAGTGCTTCTTTGAGCTAGATACATTGCTAGTGTGTTGTGCTCCTTCCATCATTTACTATCAAATATGATGTTATCCCTCTGCTATCAACAGATTTTTCAAAGAAGGAAGAAAAATGAATGAGATGCATGTCATGAATAAAAATAAATATGTATGTTGGATGAAGAGAATGCATGTGACATGAATAAGTGCGATTAAAACGTGACTGTTATTTCTCATGTTTGAAAAGTAAATATGCTTGATGAGAAAAATACATGTGCTATGCACGATTGCAAAAAGAAAAAAAATGATTATGCATGTTATAATGTCTATGTTGAATGCTGCAAGATATCAATAATGCATGATGCACGACAAAATAGGTAAAAAAAATATGCTCCCTTGTGTCCTAACAGGGTGGGACTTAGTGCTTGATGGTTCTACGGTCGACCCTACTTGAGATTAGTCAACTATGGTCATTCTAGTAGTGCACGGCTCTTGGATGGATCTAGACCCCTAAAAGATTATGATCCCCAGGTTGCCTTTATCAATAAGATAAAGACCTAGTTCCATGAGTTATACCACAGGGATATGAAAGTCACAATATGACAACCCATAGTTCTAGTAACAACCTGAGCGGTGAGTCAACGACTGTCAGGGAAGCATAAGCCTCACAATAACAACGTCAAAACCTCTTATTTTCCTATGGTTTTCCAAGGCTCGGGTATAGAGCCCAAATAGTGTGTGAGGACAGTGATAGTACAAGTGTGTGTAGGGAGCATACAAACCTTGTAATCCTAAAACTACTATTTCCTAAGAAAGAAAACAAGCCAGTATATATTCAAGAAATACAGTCAACTATCCAAAAGAAATAAATAAAACAAAGTCTTCGACCCTAAGGTTCAAAATATATACAAAAATAAAAGTCTTCTATCCTAATGTTCAAATAAGAAATATTTATAAGCAAACCAAAATTAAATAAATCAATATTTATAAAAAGGAAAATAAAATATTTACAAAAAGTAAAACAAATGTAAATAAACCGATATTTACAAAAAGGAAAATAAAATATTTATAAAAGTAAAATAAACCAATATTTGCAAAAAGGTTTTGGATTTTTACTAGTAGAATAAATCATTATTTAAAAATAAATAGCAAATAAAATAAAATATTCACAAAAGTAAAACAAATATAAGTAAATCAATATTTACAAAAAGGAATAAAAGATTTACAACAATAAAAGAAATATCTCATGAGGGGAAAAATAAACATAATAAAGTTGTAATTATTTGCATAATTAACTCTAATGGACTTGACTCTCTAGCTGTCCCCAGTAGAGTCGCCAAGCTGTCACAACGTACCTGGAAGGCGTCGTAACACAAATGACATGTGTTGAAAATGAATCAGGAGTCGCCACCAATTTTAATTTTGGTTAAAATTGGAAAACCTTTTAGTTTGCAAACTGGTCTTTTAAGAGTTTTGAGGTTCGGGAGTCTGATTACGATTAAGGAAGAGTGGAAACTTAATCCCACTGCACCCCTAATACGTCCGTATAAATACGGTTACCCTAGAGTTTATTATGCAAATTAATTATAACTTTAAAATATTTATTTTTCCCCAGAATTTAACAATTATATATAAAAAATAAGATAAAAAAATAAAAAAAATTAAATTGAAAGAGAACATAATTTAATGAAAAATTAATTTTGGTTTGATAGTTGTAAGCTACGCCGACGTATCCTCTGGTGCAATGAGGAACTCAAAACCACGTCGTTCTGTAGAAAATATTTATGTGTTTGATTGATTTTAATTATAAGTGAAGAAAGTAAAAATGAATTGATTGATTTTGAGCATATTTTTAATTAAAAATCTAAAAGAGAATTCGTTTTGCGCTGGATTCAAGGTAGTACGGGACTACTCAGTAAATCCTTTACAATTCAAAAGTGGTGAAGGAAGTACCGACTTCTCAGTCACAACAATTGATTGTTGCATGGGTGAAAAAAAAAATTCTATTATTTTTATTATTTTCGTTTTTTATTTTTTTGTATTTTTTATTTTAAAGCATTCCTAAACTTTAACAAAATAAAGACTAAACTTACCCAAAAAAAAACCAGTCACCAAAAACAATCCTATTCTAATGATATCAACCCAATACTAAAAAATAGAAAATTCAAACAGCAAACCTACCCCTAAAAAAAATCTAACAATAACCCAAAAAGAAAAACAAAATAGCCTAACACCTGAAATCAATATAACCCAAAAATAATAGTACAACCAACCCAAACAAAATTCACTATCTTTTGTTTAGTCCAAACAAAAAGAACAATAGACACCCAATAATGCATCAAACCCCATTTTATACCTAACTTAATTGCTCTTGAATATGAAACAGAACCAGAACTCAAATGGTGGGGGTGGCAGCTGTAATGAGCAGGGGGAGGCTGAGGGCTTGACGGCGGGACTGGTCGGCGCAATCTCTACGGGTACTGGCACCGCGGAATGGCGCGGTTGGTAGGGACGGTTTCACGACTGGACTTCGTGGCGGAGAAGGAAGGTTCGCGCGGCCTTTGTGGTGGTGCTGGACAAAGGACAGCAGCGGCAGCGGGACAGAGCAAGCAGAGGGCAGAGAGGGAGAGTCACGTAGGGAGAAGACCAGACCAGCCGGCTGCGCTTGGATGTGGTACAGGCTTAGAGATGATGACAACGCGGCTAGCAGGGGCGACGGTGTAGCTGGCAAGGGCAACGGCGCAGAGGAGGAGAGGTCGAGATGGGAGTGGAGAGGTATGACCTCCCTCTTCTATTTGAGTATTTTTATTTTGTTGTTTTTTTTTTCTTTCAATTTATTTGAGGTAAAAAAAAAATTTAATTTGTATTTTGAGATGCTTTTTGCTAAGTTCTGATTTGGACTTGGAAGAGGATTGCTGCTGTTTGTGTTATATTTGTGGTGTAGAAAGGTGATGATAGTGACTGGGTGATGGTGGATAGTGGTGTATATACGGGATAGTTAAGGGTACGATGATGGGAATGGTTTCAAAAGGTTGGTGTTGTTATTTCAGTGGAGATGGTGATAGGTGGTGGTGATGATAGTAGCTGGATGATGGTCTCAGCTTTGAGAGGAATGGTTTTCAAATCATGGCAATCAAGAAGAGTTCCCTCAGAAATGGTGCTGATGAGTCTCTATGAATGGCGTGTGATCGCTCCCCGTAAGCATGTGTAAGCCCCCTGTTTATTCTACCATTGATTGATCAATTGTTGACCAAATCATTTCTCTTTTCACCTTTACAGGTTGCCACACCGGAAAAGAATTCCTTTTGCAAGGATTGAGGAAGAACATAATCATGTGTTGGCACTTATTGTTATCTGACTTCCTTTTACCTTTTTAGCTGTGTATCACGGGGGCTTAACTAAATCAGACAAACATTGTGTCATGATGTTTTTTTTTTATAATTTTTTTTGGGTTAAGAATGAGAATGGGCTGAAAAGGGCTATGACGTTTTTGTGAATTATGGATTGGCCAACAAAATAGAATAAATTTAAAATGCAATTGGGTTGAGCAACACCAACACGAGGTGGGCTGGACTTCTTTTTTTTTATTATTTTTGTTACCGACTAATGCAAATAAAAGGTCTGACACAAATGAAAATAACTCTCTTTTTTTAGTTTTTTTTTTAAAGTTAAAAACAACACTCTTTTTTATTTTTTAATTTTTCTCAAGAAAGGAATGAAGAGACTAAAAAAATCATTTTTGGGACAATAAATTATGCGAATTTTGGAATTTTTTTATTTAAATGGTTGGACAAAATAGAGTGTTCACAAATACAAAGTCAAATATAATAGGAAGCTCTTCTAAGAGCTTTACAGTACATATGTTGTCTCTTAAAGGTATAGGCATATATATTTACATAAAACTAACTATAACAAGTACAAGTCTTCTCGACTAAACTACGGCAAAGTTGTTTCCTTTTATGTAGTAGTCTCTTTGTCCTCTGGTTCACTCTGGAGACGATACGAGAACACAAAACAACACATAGGGATGAGAATTATACAATTTCAGTAGGGCATTTCCCCAAATACACAATAATAATGTCATCGTCATTGCCCCAGCCACTTCGGTTTATTAGAAAAAGAGCGATCATGCATTTTATAACAATAGTTTATTTTTTAAGTTCCAAATCGTACTTCCGAAGTGGGTTACTTTTAATGTTCACTCACTTGATTCACAGGTAATATCGTGCTCAAGATCATATGAAATAATGCTAAACAACATAACTCAATATAATATAACCATCATGTGCCAATTATAGTGAAATGATTTTCAATGGGTCTGATTCTATCTATGGCCATAAAACTCAATTCAGTGCATTTTTCTCTTTCCATTGACATAGGAAAGACTTAATTTATACCATGCTACAAAACTCAAGTCAATGCATTTTTCTCTTCTAATTGACATAGGAAAGACTTAGTTTATACCCAACGAGTATCTGCCGTGGACAGCTTCACAATGAATAATTTATACAAAATGATATTTATAGTGGATAACACCACATATGGGAAATAGACTGCTTATCAGGACTGAGCTCATTCCTATACATGATGATCAGACTTCATTTTATTCCATTTCTGAATCACACACAGTTCTATTCCTAGCCGATACGTTTACCAACTCATAACATCTCGGGGGAAGTTCCTCTTTTTGCCTTCCCCTCAGTTACACCTAAGTCTTGTTTTTGTTTTCTCCTATGTCACAACATGCACACTAGGGAAGTTCCTCTTTTTACCTTTCCCTTAATTCAACTTAAGTCTTGTTTCAGTTTTCTCCTATGTTAGAACATGCACGATTGACGTTTATATATTCTCTTTTCTCATGTAGTTGCATCATGTACTTTTGTTTTCCAAATGCATGCATAAGTACATATATGTATTCATTCACATTTATGGTTCCAATCATGCATCAAACCAATTGTCAAAGTCACTAGAATGCATTTATATATATCATACTTGAATCAAATGTCATGATGTCACCAATATGATGCCTTAGCCTAAATACAGTATCTAGGCAGATTTTACACCATTTTAGCACAAATATGTGCACATCAAACATTAAATTTCAAAGCCACAAAAATTATCCATGACATCTGGATGTGTCCATAAAGTCCTGTAAAAATTCTAGAGCAAAAAGAGTTCTCTAACTATGTTAACAAAATTAGACAAATTCGGAGGTCAGAAACCTCCTATTTACAGCCAATAGCCAGAATTCCATAATTTTTAACCCTATCAAATGAATGAATAAACTCAGAATAAAAATCATGGTTTAAGCTCAAGATGTTACCAACACTCTGTAAACATTTCAAAGGAAAAATCAATCATTTAGTATAGTAACAAAATTAGTAAAATTCAGTGTTCTAGAATTGGCTGTCCAGACAACTCAGCCATCAGTCTTGGTTTTGTATTTTTAGAAAATAGTAAAAGTATTTTTAAGACCCCAGAAAAATATTGAAAACACCTTGACATATTAGCTTCATCATATAAAATTTTTAGAGCAAGAATCCATCTAAAAACCCTTCAGAAAATTCATGAATTATAACTTGTCAGTAAAATTCAAGAATTCCAGCAACATGATTCAAAAATTGTTTTGCCAAAATGGGTTTTCTAACATCATCCAAACACTCCACCAAAATTAATACATCAATATCAATATATTATCAATCAATAAAACTAAAAATATCAAATTAAATCAGTGGTTAGAATAGAATAACAGATTTTGAAGGAAAAGAGGTTCAAAAACCCTACTTGTGAGACTTGAAAGCTTCTAACTCAAAAAGTGATTGAAAAAAGATACTAAAGCGGATGTCATTGTTTAAGTCCTTTTGTACCAATAGCTTGAGTTTTTGTTATAAAGAGACTTTCCAAAATTTAATGTGCTTGAATAAAAAACAAGTAATATTTGTGATATTTCTTCTTAAAAATTCCTATGTAGCACATTTTTTTCCTAAGCCCATTTTAAAATTGATGCTCAAAGATGTATGAAAATCAAAACAGAGCATGGCATGAGAAAAACACTCATGATACGAATGTAGTTTCTAATGCTCAAAGAAACCTTAATATAGATGATATCAGCATTTTACAATTTAAGGTTTTTGAAGCTCATTAGGGATCAAACCCAATTTTATCAGAGTAAAGCACAAGTGAGCTTATTTTTATGAGCTAGGAAACTTTTTCACATAAGTATCAGAGAATGAAAATACTTTTAAAAGCTTTTCTTAAAGCAAACATCTATTTATGCTATTTAAGTGATATTGCTTACCGATATACATCAGAATCAGAATCAGAATATAACACATTGTTTGTCATATAAGCTCAGTACACTAGAGAGGTTCTAAGGCTTACAAGTTGATCTTAGTTGTATTGAAAACATATAGACACAGGTTTCTTAAGGTTCTCATAAACTATTCACAACTATATTTGACGAAGTTAAACATAGCCTTTGAAAACATCTCATACATGTGTCAGAGAAAATGTGTTCTATAAAGATAGGTGTAACGCCCCGATTTTCTGTTTGAGTGAAAATGACCAAAATGCCCCTGAGGTTATTTTCAGCCCGGAATTCGAGGAAGGCCGATCCGGTAGTCCTCGAAGGGCAAACTCAATGTTGGAAGGGGATTAGTTGGCTTGTGTACCTTCCCGGGATCGAAAATCTCGTTTTTCGAGTTTTTGGGTCAAAATAACCAAAATACCCCTGTGGTGTTTGACCCGTTTGCAAGTGTCGGATGAACCCGAAACTCCTCTAGATGGTTTTAAAAGGCGTTTTTATATATTCTTTGACTTCAGTTTTAGTCTCGGTGGTCCCGGGCAAAATTTGTGCAAAATTACGATTTTGCCCCTAGCTTTGTGTTTTGAGTTTAATCGTGTGATTAAGCAAACCTAAGCAATATTAGGCTCTAATCGAAGATTAATTAATTTTCATAATTAATCTAGATTCAAAATAATTTATTAAAGTTGATTAGAACCTAATAATGCTTAATTTCAACTCAAAATCTTATTTTAAATTCAAGATTCTTAATCATGGAATCTTGAATAGTAAATTCTCTCTCCAATTCCTTAAATCATGGAATTGTGTTTTCAATTGTTTATTCATAAATGAGTTTTAAATTCTCTAATGATGTATGAGCACTCCTAATCTTGTCATAAAATCCCTAAACCTCATTCTTAGTCACCTAAACTTATGCTTAATGATTCCTAACCTTGTACCTAAACTAATCTACACTTAACCTCAAACACAACCTCACTCAAAACACACCTCCTTGCCTTTCCCTTCTCCTTGGCCGAATCATCATCACCCCTCAAGGAGGAGTTGTTCATCTCATTTCCTTTCAAAAGTTCAAGTTTTCATCTTCACTCTAGGTAGGAGTGGTTTTCTAAACCTTGTTTTGTTTGAAAATGTGTTTTTCTCTACTTTGCTCTTGGTATCTTTTTGAACTTTCCTTTATTTTTCTTTTTCTTTGTTTCGGCCATGAGGCCTTGTTTTGTTCATGATAGCTCCATGATGAGAGCTCCTAGATGATGACCATGTGTTCATCTCAAAGGAACCTCTAGAGCTTGAGTTTTTCCTTTCTTTAAGCTTTATCTTCATTTTCTAACTTAGATGATTTTAGCTCAAGAAACTCCTTCATTTCCTTTGCTCATTTTGGTTTCGGTTTTTTGTTTCCTTTCCTTACTATTTTCAGCCTTGGTATTCTTTTCCTTGAGGTTTTGTTTTCTTTTAGAAGTTTGTTTCTTTTGAGCTTGATGATGATGTCCAAGAACCATGTAGTTCCTTTGAGAACTTGGTTCAAGGACTCTAAAGCTCTCTTTGTGATGAGAAAAGTGTTGGGTTGTATCTCTAAAGTCTTGTAAGAGCTCTAGCTAAGATTAAAATGAACCTTGCATTCATGTTTATATTTATGCCTTGCACATCATATTTATTTTCCTTGCTCTCACTAAATATCAAGAATAATAAGTGAACTTGCATTATCATATTTATGTTTCAAGCTTTGCATTATCATGTTTATATTTTCAAGTCCTCACTTAAATATCAAAGATAACAATATGTTGCATCTCATATTTATTTTATGCTCTCACTTTATTTCCTAAGGAAAGATAAAATATGTGCATGAGCATGTTTAAGTTTACGTTATCACCTAAATGAACCTAGAGCTCAAAGACTTGCCCATTATTATCTCACACAAAGGCTTGAAAAATATATGTTCCTTAGCTTGTTGCATTCGGCCCTAAGAGGTTTTATTTGTTACAAGTACTAAAATCTATGTTTCATAATTTTTCTAAGCTTATATGAGTTCAAAAAATGTCTAGAACAAAGTTTTATGATTTTAAAACCTCTTGAGACTAATTTAAATTAGCCACTGCCTCCAAAAATATTTTGATGATTTTAGTTGATAAAAATGTTTACTAATGAGTTTTGAAAGTTTTAGAAAGGTTCCAAGAGAAACTAGTATCTTATGTGCTTTAGAATCAAGTTCTATGTCTTTCGATGGAGTTGAATTTTGGTTCTGCCATGCCATGATATGGTCACTTTTTGTGCTGTTTTAATGATGATAATATGAGTATGTTTATGTATAATTAATGTTAAAACTCATATGTGATAGATAAGAGAAGTTAGAAACTAGAGAAGAATTGATTTGAGTGTTCTAGATCCCTTAGTAATTGATTTTTCAGGATTCTATCCAGCATGGCTTAGAAAAATGATAATCATGGTTTATAATTAGTTTAAAGGTGTAGGAATGACTCATAATTGGTTTAGGACTTGATCTTGATGCCTTAGGAGCAAACTGAACTTAGAAAAGGTCATTGTTGTGACTCCTAGGTACCCGTAAAGTTAGAATTTTAGATTCTGCACTCTTGAGGTTTAGAGATGTTTATGATCATAGTATTGAGTGAGGAATACTTAGATATGAGCCTATAAGTGCCCGAGAGCTTAGGTTGTGATGATTTGTAACTTAGCTTGTAAGTTAAGGACCTTAAGGGTCAATGCATAAGACATTAAGAAATCTTTAATGCTATGATGTTGAGATGTATGTGCTTTGATGATGCATAAGGAAATGATTCATTGAGATGTTAAGTTTATTATAAGCATGAGAATTGAATGAGAATTATGTTCGTTTTGTGAGCTTGTGGCATAAATGTCGGTTTGAAGGAAATTAGGTTTAACAGCTGTTACGATGCCGAATTTCCGTCAAACCTAAGGGGTTTGAGAAATGTTTTAAAGTACCATATGAGATTGAAAACCCTGGGTGACACGGTTTAGCCGGGCACCCCCAGGAGATTTTTATGTGACAAGCACTGAGACATAGTTCTCGTGCTACGGTGAAAAGAAAGTAAATCCGTGAGGGTATGGACATGAGCCTTACCAAAGCAGACAATTCGTTGTGCACTCGAGGCCAGTAGAGCATTACAAAGAGGGTATATCCTAAGAGAAGGTGATCCCTAGCCCGTAAGCCCGTACTCTTAAGTAGTCGGGTTTATTATCATTTTTTTATTATTCACTTATTCAGATAATAAGCAAGAGCTAGTGACGATTAGCTGAGGTATGAGCTCATAGTGTATTTTTAGGCCGGCTTTTTATATTGCTAAAGTACCATGAATGATGTCACACATATTGATGGAAGTTTCATTTGAGAGTTATTGCCCTTTATGCCACATGGATTGTTTCTTGATGATATGATTTGTTGACTTATATGCTTAAGTATTGCCTTGCATTCATGCCTTAGCATGTTGCATTTCATGACATTAAGAAGCATGCTAAAAGGAATGAACCTTGGATAATTAGTTTTATAAACCCCAATAATGAATCTTATATGCATGCACACCTTTTACGAATAAACCCAAGGTTCCTGAGGATGTAAACGATGTAACCCTAGGATATGAGACTCCTACTGAGATTCTTTAGGAAGAATTCTCACTCCTTCCTCTTCCTTCTCTTTCTTCCGTCACATCTTCAGAGAGCGATGGCGACGTTTGTGGTTTTTGTCGACACGCCGACGTGGGAGGTTCACTTTGATCCGAATCACGAATCATATCATTTTGAGGGGCAGTGCATGGTACGAGTCTTCATGTTTGTGGACGCCCCGTTGCCCACCCTGTACAGAGTTATCGCTTCTCCCCAATGTCTCCCTACGATGACGCCATGGTTTTTGAGCACATCCGAATGCGTAACGAGAGGATTCTTCGGACGTATATTGGTGGATCGATGCCCCGTGACTTCCAAGACTATGTGCCTCGATCTCCCAGTTCGAAGGACGACCCTTCTGAGGACCCACCGATGCACATGTACAGTGAGAGATCCGCTCCCACTCCTTAGCCGAGGTTGGCGAGGCGACTTGAGATGCACCCCGGCCGAGGAGCTCATGCCCAGTCATCACGAGTGCCTACTCCTGCCGCTTTATGTCTGTGGATCGGTTACGTTCTGCCATATCCCGGGTTCCAATAGCCGACGTCCTTGGGGTAGACTAGTGCACACACTCACACGTAGATCGGATAAACCGTCTTTTGTCTTGAGGTTATCCGCCTTAGGTGCACTCGGGTAGTTATGGTTTATCTTTGCTTTCCTTGCCTTTGTATTTCTGTTGTATTTTCATTTTCTTATGTATTTCAAGTCTAGCCCATTTCTATAAGGGCATGACTGCTTATGTATCTCAATTATAAGTATTAATGAAGTATTTTCTTTTGTGGTGTTCATCTTTGTCTCTTTGTTATATGTTTTACTTACCGTGTTCTTTATGCTTTGTTATTTGTGCATCTTGTCTTCTATCATACGATGCGACGTGGCTCTCACTTTGATTTATGTTTTCAAAAAAAAATTTTACCATAATTTCTGCTAAGTATTTTAATAAAATAATGTGACTAAGAAGTAATAACCTAATGATTAACCTAATATGTTCTAGAGTATTGGGTTAAAAATTAGGGTGTTACAATAGGCATTTTAAGCACATCATACATATCGAAGCACATCAATTAAATACGAATATCAAAGCAACAATGGAGAGATTTTGCGCTTCAAGAGATACTTGCTAGTGCTAATCATGGATACGGATGTGAGCTAATTTCTCTAACGTATTAATGAATAAGCAAATTTGATCAAGCGCTTAAGAGATTAGAAGCACACATTAATAGGCATGATATATGATTAGCTAAGTATGATAAGTAGGCATCAATATGTATCAGAGCTTAAAGAACCATATATGTATTAGAGCATATTAGAAACTTAAAGTGGAAAATGTAAACCAAGCATAAACATAATAGTTATGAAAAATTTTATAAATCAAAATAGAAATTGTCAAATTATAAAAGAGAATGAAAATTGTCAGATCATAAAAATTTAGGAAAGTGAAAAATGCATGCTTAAAACAATTCTTGGGCTCCCCCTCATCATAATCTCCCCCTAAGCTCCGCATTTTCATCGAGTTCCTTAGCACATGCTTTTTGTAACGGCCTGATTTTCTGTTAGAGTGAAAATGACCAAAATGCCCCTGAGGTCATTTTCGGCCCGGAATTCGAGGAAAGCCGGTCCAGTAGTACTCGAAGGCAAACTCAATGTTGGAAGGGGATTAGATGACTTGTGTATCTTTCCGGGATCGAAAATCTCGTTTTTCGAGTTTTCGGGTCAAAATAACCAAAATGCCCCTGCAGTGTTTCACCCTTTTGCAAGTGCCGGATGAACCCGAAACTTCTCCAGATGGCTTTAAAATGTGTTTTTATGCATTCTATGACTTTAGTTTTCGTCCCGGAGGTCCCGGGCGAAATTAATGCAAAATTACGGTTTTGCCCCTAGTTTCGTGTTTTTACGCTTAATCGCGTGATTAAGCAAACCTAAGAAATATTAGGCTCTAATCGAAGGTTAATTAATTTCCATAATTAATCTTGAGTCAAAATAATTTATTAAAGTTGATTAGAACCTAAAAGTGCTTAATTACAACTTAAAATCTTATTTTAAATTCAAGACTCCTAGTCATGGAATCTTGAATAGTGTTTTCTCTTTCCAATTCCTTAAAACATGGAATTGTGTTACACATTATTTATTCACAAATGAGTTTTTAATTCTCTAATGATGTATGAGCACTCCTAATCTTGTCATAAAATCCTTAAACCTCATTCGTAGTTACCTAAACTTAAGTTTAATTATTCCTAACCTTGTACCTAAACTAATACACACTTAAACCTACCATTAGCACCCAATTAGATGATCAAATCTCACCTCCTCTCTGCTGTCCTAGGTCTGGCTGAACACCCTCCCCCTCCATGTGCATCACATGTTCAAATTTTCAACACTCCAAAGCCATACCTCAAGTCACATACACCATACCTTGTCATATTTTCAATCAAGCTTGATTTTCCAAGTGAATAACTAATTAAAATAACCCATTTTCCTCATTTATTTGTGGCTGAAAAACTTCCAGCCATGCTTTGTTTCTAGAAGCCTAATTTCATTCACAAATTGATAGGAAATTCACTCACATCAAGCCATACTTTGTATCATACACTCCATACTTCAAACCATGCTTGAATGCCCTTGTGTAAGAGATTTTTTTCTTTTCCTTTCCCTCCAAATTGTGTAACGCCCCGATTTTCTATTAGAGTGAAAATGGCCAAAATGCCCCTGAGGTCATTTTCGGCCCGAAATTTGAGGAAAACCAGTCCGGCAGTACTCGAAGGGCAAACTCAATGTTGGAAGGGGATTAGATGACTCGTGTACCTTTCCGAGATCGAAAATCTCATTTTTCGAGTTTTCGGGTCAAAATGACCAAAATGCCCCTGTGGTGTTTTACCCGTTTGCAAGTGCCGGATGAACCCGAAACCTCTCCAGATGGTTTTAAAAGGTGTTTTTATGTATTATATCACTTTAGTTTTGGTCCCAGAGGTCCTGGGCGAAAATAGTGCAAACTTACGGTTTTGCCCCTAGTTTCGTGTTTTTGTGCTTAATCGCGTGATTAAACAAACCTAAGCAATATTAGGCTCTAATCGAAGGTTAATTAATTTTCATAATTAATCTTGAGTCAAAATAATTTATTAAAGTTGATTAGAACCTAAAAGTGCTTAATTACAACTTAAAATCTTATTTTAAATTCAAGACTCCAAGTCAAGGAATCTTGAATAGTGTTTTCTCTTTCCAATTCCTTAAATCATGGAATTGTGTTACACATTGTTTATTCACAAATGAGTTTTTAATTGTCTAATGATGTATGAGCACTACTAATCTTGTCATAAAATCCTTAAACCTCATTCTTAGTCACCTAAACTTAAGCTTAATTATTCCTAACATTGTACCAAAGCTAACCTACATTTAAACCTACCATTAAAACACAATTACATGAAACAAATCCTCCTCCCCCATGCTATCTGAACCTGGCCGAAGCCTCCATGCCCTCCATATGCATCACATGTTCAAATTTTCAACACTCCAAGGCCATACCTCAAGTCACATACACCATACCTTGTCATACTTTCAATCAAGCTTGATTTTCCAAGTGAATAAATAATTAAAATAATCCATTTTCCTCATTTATTTGTGGCTGAAAAAGTTCCAGCCATGTCAAGTTTCTAGAAGCCTAATTTCATTCAAAAATTGATAGGAAATTCACTCACATCAAGCCATGCTTTGTATCATAAACTCCAAACTTCAAACCATGCTTGTATGACACCTTGTAAGAGATATTTTCCTTCCTTTTCCCTCCCAAACTACACGGCCAGCCCTCCTCCTCTTTAAGCTCTCAATTGTTTTCATTTTCTATAAATACCTTGCCTAGAAACACATGCAAACACTTTAGTTCATTTGCACACTTTAGTTTTCTAAGCTTTCTTTGTATTCTCTCTTTTTCTCTCTAAGTTTCAAGAGAGTTTCCTCTTGTTCTTCATCTCCATCTTCATCCTCTCTTCATCTCATAATCATCTCATAACCTTGAAACACCACCCCACCACTTTAGATCATCACACAAACACCTAAACTTCCATTCTCAAACACAAGCTCACCAAGAACACATTTCCTTTCTTTTTCTCTCCACAAGGCTGAAGCCATCTAGCCCCAATGAGGAGCTCATCATCTTGTTTTCCTTTTCAAAGGTTCAAGCATTTTGTCTTCACTCTACGTAGGAGTATTTTTCTAAACTTTGTTTCTTGAAAAATGAGTTTCTCTAGCTTTCTCTTGGATTTTCTTTTTGAAACTTTCTTTGTTTCTTTTTCTTTGAGCATTCGGCCTCTTGACCTTGAGGAGTATATGATAACTCAATGATGAGAACTCATAAATGATGACTATGTGTTCATCTCAAAGGAACCTCTAGAGCTTGAGTTTTTGTTTTCTCTAAGTTTCATCTTTATTATCTAGCTCAAAAGGATTTTTGTTCAAGAACACCTTTACTTTCCTTGCTATTTTGATTTCGGTTTTCTTGTTCCTTTTCCTTTAAATATTTCAGTTTTGATTCGTTGATCTTTGAGGTTATGTTTTGTTTTGAAAGTTTATTTATTTTAAGCTTGATGATGATGTTCAAGAACCTCATAGTTCCTTTGAGAACTTGGTTCAAGAACTCTAAAGCTCTCTTTGTGATGAGATGAGTGTTGGGTTGTTATGTGTTAAAGTCTTGTATGAGCACTAGCCAACCTTAAAATGAACTTTGCATCATATTTTCTTTTATGCTTTGCACATCATATTTACTTTCCTTGCTATCACTAAGTATCAAGCTAATGAATGAACTTGCATTATCACGTTTATATTTCAAGCTATGCATTATCATGTTTATATTTCAAGTTCTCACCTAAATATCAAAGATAAGAATAAGTTGCATCTCATGTTTATTTTATGCTATCACTTTACTTTCCAATGGAACCTAAAATGAGTGCATGAGCATGTTTATTTTTATGTCATTACTTAAATGAACCTAGAGCTCAAAGACTTGCCCATTGTTGTCTCAGACAAAGGTTTAAAAATATTTACTTCCCTTAGCTTATGTTTCGGCCATTAAGGTTTTGTTGCTTTACAAGTATTGAAAACTATGTTTTATAATTTTTCTAAGCTTTTATGAGTTACAGGAATATATGGAACTAAGTTTTATGAATTTAGGATCTCTTGAGATAAAATTTATTTAGCTACTGCCCTCTCAAGTATTTGGATGATTTTAGATGTTGAAAATGTTTAGAAATGAGTTTTGAAAGGTTTAAAAAGGTTCCAAGAGAAATTAGTATTTTATGTGCTTTAGAAATTGTGTTTGATGCCTTTGTATGGAGATGTTTGTTTCAGTTCTGCCTTTCCTTGTATGACCACTGTATGAGCTGTTTTAATGATGGTCATATGCTTATGTTTGAGTATAATTAATGTTAAGACACATATGTGAAACATAAGAGAAGTTAGAAACTAGAAAAGAATTAATTTGAGAGTTCTAGATCCCTTAATGTTTGAATTTTCTGGATTCTTTCCAGCAAGGTTTAGTAATGATAATTATGGTTTTAAATTAATTTAAATGTGTAGGAATGACTCATAATTGGTTTAGAACTTGATCTTGATGCCTTAGGAGCAAACCGGACTTAGAAAGGGTAATTGTTGTGACTCCTAGGTACCTGTAAAGTAAGGATTATGAATTCTGCATCCTTGAGGTTTATAGATGTTCTTGACCATAGTGTGAGGTGAGAAATACTTATTTATAACCTTATAAGTTCCCGAGAGATTAGGTTTGATGATTTATAATTTAGAATGTGAGTTAAGGACCTTAAGGGTCAATGCATAAGACACTAAGAAGTTGTTAATGCTATGATGTGTTATATGATGCAATGATATGATGAGATATGCTTGATGCATGAGAAAATGATTGATGAAAATGTTAAAGTTTATCATGGCATGAGATTTCACGAGAACATGATGTGTGAATTAGCTTATGGCAGTTTGAAGGAAATTCGGTTTAACAGCTGTTATGCTGCCGAATTTCCGTCAAACCTTGAAGGGTTAAAGCAATGTTTATGAGTACCATATGAGTTGAAAACCCTAGGTGACACCAGTTCTACTGAGCACCCCCAGGGGAGACAAATCCGTGAGGGTATGAGTAGATGCAACCTACCAAAGCGGACAAATTTCTGTGGCTTAATGCACGCAAAGCGTTTCAAAGAGGGTATATCCTGAGAGAGGTGGTCCCTGCCCCCTACCCGTACTTGCGAGTCGGGATTATTTTATTGTGTTTTGCTTATTCAGATAATAAGCAAGAGCTAGTGACGACTAGCTGAGGTATGAGCTCATAACCTAGTTATTTTTAGGGTGGCTTATTATGCTAAAGTACCATGATTGATGTCACGAAGTTGAGGAATGATTCCCTTGAAAGTTATATGCACTTATGCCACATGTTTTATGTTTATATGCTTTGATCTGTGGTTTTATATGCTCGAGAATTGACATGCATCCATGATATAATATGTTGCAATCATAACATCAAGATGCATGCTAAAAGGAACGGACCTTGGATAATTAGTTTTGGAAAACCCTAAATTGAATCTTATATGCATGATCACTATTTTAGAATTAAACCCAAGGTTCCTGAGGATGTGAACGATGTAAGCCTAGGATAGGAGACTCTTACTGAGATTCTTTAGCAAGAATTCTCACTCCTTTCTCTTCTCTATTCCGTCACATCTTCAGAAAGTGATGGCGACGTTCGTGGTCTTCATTGATACGCCCACTTGGGAGGTTCACTATGACCTGGACCACGGGTCATATCATTTTGAGGGGCAGTGTATCGTGCGAGTTTTTATGTTCATTGGACGCCCCTTTGCACATTCTGTACAGAGCTACCGTTTCTCCCCGATGTTGTAACGCCCCGATTTTTTTGTTAGAGTGAAAATGACCAAAATGTCCCTGAGGTCATTTTCAGCCCGGAATTCGAGGAAAGCCGGTTCGGTAGTACTCGAAGGGCAAACTTAATGTGGGAAGGGGATTAGATAACTTGTGTACCTTCCCGGGATCGAAAATCTCGTTTTTTGAGTTTTTGGGTCAAAATGACCAAAACGCCCCTGCGGTGTTTTTCCCGTTTGCAAGTGCCGGATGAACCCGAAACTTCTCCAGGTGGTTTTAAAAGGCGTTTTTATGTATTCTATGACCTCAGTTTTAATTTTTGAAGTCCCGGCCAAAATCAGTGCAAAATTAAGGTTTTGCCCCTAATTTCGTATTTTTACGCTTAATCACGTGATTAAGCAAACCTAAGCAATATTAGGCTCTAATCGAAGGTTAATCAATTTCATTAATTAATCTTGAGTCAAAATAATTTATTAAAGTTGATTAGAACCAAAAAGTGCTTAATTACAACCTAAAATCATATTTTAATTTCAAGACACCTAGTCATAGAATCTTGAATAGTATTTTCTCTTTCCAATTCCTTAAATCATGGAATTGTGTTACACATTGTTTATTCACAAATGAGTTTTAAATTCTTTAATGATGTATGAGCACTCCTAAACTTGTCATAAACTCCCTAAATCACATTCTTAGTTACCTAAACTTAAGCTTAATCATTCCTAACCTTGTACCTAAGCTAATACACATCTAAACCTACCATTAACACACAATTAAATGGTCAAAACTCACCTCCTCTCTGCTGTCTTGAACCTGGCCGTGTACCCTTCTCCCCATTATGCATCACATGTTCAATTTTTCAATACTCCAAGGCCATACCTCAAGTCACATACACTATACCTTGTCATAACTTTCAATCAAGCTTGAATTTCCACATGAATAAATAATTAAAACAACCCATTTTTGCCATTTATTTATGGCTGGAAAAGTTCCAGCCATGTCAAGTTTCTAGAAGCCTAATTTCATAAAAATTTGATAGGAAATTAACTCACATCAAGCCATACTTTGTAGCATAGCTTCCATACTTCAAACCATGCTTGAATGACCTTGTGTAAGAGATATTTTTCTCTTCCTTTTTCCCTCTCAAAGTCAAGGCCAAGGCTTCCTTTGGTAAGCCCCATGGTTTTGTTTTTCTATAAATAGGATGCTTGTGATAGCCTTGTTGCACCTTGAAGCATTTGCTAAGTTTAGAGTTTTTGAGTTGTCTTGCTAGTTCTTCCTTTTTCTCTCAAAGTTTCAAGAGTGTTCTTCCTTTCTTTTCATCTTTATCTTCTTCATCTCTTCATCTCATCATCATCTCTCAACCATCAAACACCACCCCAAAGCCTTGAACCATCATCAAACCTCTCAAACACCACACCTCAAACACAACTCCACCCAAAACACATTTCCTTTATTTTCCTTCCTCTTTGGCCGAATCATCACCACCATCCTAGGAGGTGTTGCTCATCTCATTTCCATCTTCAAGTCCAAGCTTTTACCTTCATCACAAGGTAGGGATTTGTTTTCAAACTTTGTTTTGCTCAAGAAAGTGTTTTTCTCTAGTTTCCTCTTTGATTCTTTTTGAACTTTCCTTTGTTTTTCCTTTCTTTTCCATTTCGGCCATGAGGCCTTGATTATGAGCATGATAGCTTGATGATGAGAGTTTCTAGATGATGACATTGTGTTCATCTCAAAGAAACCTCTAAAGCTTGAGTTTTCCTTTTCTTGTAACTCCATCTATATGATATCTAACTCACATGGTTTTTCAACTTAAGAAAATTAATCTAAGGATTTCTAAAAGCCCAAGCCTACCCTTGTCAACCTTAAAGTTGGCCGGCACGTTCTAGAGATTTTTCTCTAGATAGGGGTTTTGGGTATTTAATAAAGAACTTGACGTAGTTTCACTTTCTTTCTCTTTCATATGATTTTCGGTTTTTGTGTTGTGATCTTTGAGATATTGTATTGGGTTGTTATCTTGTTAAAGTCTTGAATGAGCTCTAGTTAATCATAAAATGAACCCTGTATCATGTTTACTTTATGCTTTGCATATCATGTTTACTTCCTTGCTACCACTAATTACCAAGATAATGAATGAACTTGCATTATCATGTGTATATTTCGAGCTATGCATTATCATGTTTATATTTCAAGTTCTCACTTAATACTAAGATAATAATGAGTTGCATTTATATTTACTTCGTGCTATCACTTTACTTTCTAATGGAACCTAAAATAAGTGCATGAGCATGTTTATTTTTATGTCATCACCTAAATGAACCTAGAGCTCAAAGACTTGCCCATTGTTGTCTCAACAAAGGTCTATCAATATGTATTTTACCTTGTTCACATTTTGGCCATAAAAGGTCTTGAGGTTTCCAAGTATTTGAGACTATGTTTCATAATTTTTCCAAGCCTACATGAGTTTAAGGAATGCATAGAACTAAGTTTTATGAATTTAGGACCTCTTGAGATAAAGATAAAGTAGTCACTGCCCTCTTAAATATTCTTATGACTTTAGATGTTAAAATTGTTTATAAATGAGTTTTGAAAGTTTAAAAAGAGAAACTATGTATTTTATGTGTTTTAGAAATTTGTTTTATACCTTTTATGGAGAAGTATATTTTCGGTTCTTCCTTGATCTTTGCTGCCACTATATGTGCTGTTTTGATGATGATAATGTGCCTATGTTTGAGTAAAAATAATGTTAAGACTCATATGTGAAAGATAGGATAAGTTAGGAACTAGAAAAGAATTAATTTGAGAATTTTAGATCCTTTAATTATGTAATTTTCTGGATTCTGTCCAGCAAGGTTTAGATTTAATAATCATGGTTTTAAATTAGTTTAAATGTGTAGGAATGACTCATAATTGGTTTAGAACTTAATCTTAAAGCCTTAGGAGCAAACTAAACTTAGAAAGGGTCATAGTTGTGACTTCTAGGTACCTGTAAAGTTAGGATTTCAAATTCTGCATCCTTGAGGTTTGGAGATGTTCTTGACCATAGTGTGAGGTGAGAAATACTTAGTTATAACCTCATAGGTTCCCAAGAGACTAGGTTTTGATGATCAATAACTTAGAATGTGAGTTAAAGACTTTAAGGGTCTAAACCGTAATTTCTAGAACCCCGTAATCACACAAATATAAAGATGTCTAAAAACCGCATAGTGCTGTTTGGATAGGTCCTTGAGCATACAAATTAGTAAAACTTATTGGTTGTGAACCTATAGGTGTGTAAGAGGTTAAGAATAATACTAGAACCATTAGTTTACAAGTTTAAGACTCAAAAGAACCAAAGCATAACATACTATAGGTTTATAACATAATAAGCTTGGGAGTTTGTACGAATGATTGTCTAAGGTGTGATTATGTGATAATGTATATGCAATAGTTTAATGTATACACTATAAGGAAGTTTCATGTGATGATGTATATGCAATGAAAAAGATTTATGTAATGAATAATGATGTATCTATGAATTAACACTTTATGAGAACTTAAATGTGACACAACACTGAGACGCCTTCTTGGGTGACATCGGTTTGGCCGAGCACCCCCAAGAAAACAAATCCGTGAGGGTATTGACATAGAGCTTGCCAAAGCGGACAATACTACGATGCACTAGTTGCTAGTAGAGCGTTTCAAAGAGGAAATGACCCTAAGAGAGTGATCCTATTTTGCCCCCTAGCCCGTACTTTAAGTCGGGATTATGTATATGTTACGCTTATCATAGGATAAGTAAGAACTAGTGACGACTAGTTAAGGTATGAGCTCATAACCTAGAGATGTTTTAGGGTGGCCCCATGAGATGAAAGTTAAAGTTTACAATGTCACATATATTATACCTATGCCAATGTTATAATGTTTCTTAGTTATTCTATTGTTTGGTATACCTTTATGATGCATTCATACCATTAGTACATTTCATGCTTGGTTATAAGACGCATTGTAAAATATGACGGACCTTGGATAAATAACACTTTAGAAAACTAACTTAAAAGGAATTTATATGCATGCACACCTTTTTAGAAATAAACCCAAGGTTCCTGAGGATGTGATGATGTCACCTAGGTAGGGATAACCCTACTGAGAATTCTTTTAGAAAGATTCTCATTCCCTCTCTCTTTTCTTCCGTCATATCCTCAAATGGCGACATTCGTACTCTTCATCGACACCCCAGTATGGGAGCTGCACCATGACCCGGCACTCGGGTCATACCATTTTAGGGGTCGCTGCACAGTGCGAGTGTTCATGTTTATGGGACGACCCTTCGCGCACCTAGTCTCGAGTTACCGTTTTACCCCGACTGCTCCTTACCGTCATAACGGGATTTTTGAGCGAGCTAGACCACGCGATGAGCAGATTCTCCGCATGGAGCCTAAGACGTCAGCGGTACGCGACTACCCAGAGTATGTGCCTCGTACCCAGTACTCGGAGACGGACCCATCCGAGGACCCGCCATCACACATGTACAGTTGGAGCTCCAGTCCCGCTCCCCCACCGATGAGGGCTGGGAGTGAGGAGACGGTGGTCCAGCCGAGGTTGGCTCGTCGGCCATCTATGCGCCCTCGCCGCGGTGGACATGCCCCGATGATGCGCTCGACCACTCCCGCCGAGATTCGTCAGTGGATCGACTCGACCCCACAGTACTCGGACCAGCAGGAGTAGACATAGAGGGGTAGCAGTTAGTGCACACACGCCACATAGTTGAGGACAAACCTTCTTTTGTATATGAGGTTGTCTACTCTAGGTGCACATGGGTATGGGTGTTGTTTCTCTTGTATTTGCTTTTTATGATTTCCTTGTATTGCATTTCAGTTGTATTCCGCTTCCCGATGTATTGAATCTTTGGGTAGGCACAGTATATATATATATATATCTATGTTCAGTTGATGTCTCCATGATATGATGTGTTTCTTTATGCTTTGCTTATATGTTTCGCTATGCTTCCTCTTAAAGATTCGTGCGTGGCTCTCACTTTGATTTTAAATTCCCAAAAAGAAAAATTTTACCCATATTTCCGCTAAGTATTTTCTAAGTAAAAGATGAGACCAAGAGGTAATATTCTAAAGATTAACCTAAGTACATACTAGTAGTCTTGGGTTAAGATTTAGGGTGTTACAGATGTCACCTTATGACGATGCAATGGTTTTTGAGCGCGCCCGGACACGTGATGAGAGGGTTCTACGGACATATACTGGTGGTTTGATGCCTCAAGACTTCCAGGACTACGTGCCTCGATCCCCGAGTTCAGAGGACAACCCATCCGAGGACCCGCCGATGCACATGTATAGTGAGAGTTCTGCTCCTACACGTCAGTTTGTGCGAGACATGAGCGAGGAGACTGTTACACAGCCGAGACTAGCTAGGCGAGCCGAGAGGTGTCCTTATCGAGGAGCCCACGCTTAGTCTTCACGTGTACCCACTCCTGCTACCCTGCGTCCATGGATTGGTTACACTCCACCGTTTCCCGGTTTCCCATAGTTGACGTCGTAGGGGAGGCTTAGTGTACACACCCACATGTAGAGTGGATAAACCTTCTTTTATTCTTGAGGTTATCCACCATAGGTGCACTTGGGTAGTTATGGTTTCTTTCTACTTTCTTGTTTTATGTTGTATTTTACTTCTGCTGTATTACAAGCTCTGCCCGTCCCCATGAGGGTATGACTACTTATGTACTTTATCTAAGTTATTAATGAAATGTTTCCTTTGTTATCATGATTGTTGTTCTTTGGTTATATGATTTCTAATGATTGTTACGCGTGCTTTATGTTTCTGTCGTTCGACTAGTTAAGTTCGTGGCTCTCACTTTGCTTTATGTTTTCAAAAAAAAAAATTACCCGTAATTTCCGCTAAGTATTTTATTAAAATGATGAGAATAAGAAGTAATAGCCTAATGTTTAACCTAATGTATTCTAGAGAGTTAGGTTAAAAATTAGGGTGTTACAAATTGCTACAGCCAAGGCCTGCATGAGTGAGCCTCAATTGTTTTGTTTTTCTATAAATAGGTGCATTAGAAGAACTTGTAAACACTTTAGCTCATTTGCACACTTTTTAGTTTTCTAAGCTTTCTTGAGTTTCCTTTCTTTTTCTCTCAAGTTTTAAGAGAGTTATTCCTTTCTTTTCATCTTCATCCTCTCATCACATAATCATCTCATAACCTTGAAACACCACCCCACCACCTTAGATCATCACATAAACACCTAAACTTCCATTCTCAAACACAAGCTCACCAAGAACACATTTCCTTTCTTTTTCTCTCCACAAGGCCGAAGCCATCTAGCCCCAAGGAGGAGCTCATCATCATGTTTTCCTTTTCAAAGAGTTCAAGTTTTCATCTTCACTCTAGGTAGGAGTGTTTTTCTAAACTTGTTTCTTGAAAAATGAGTTTCTCTAGCTTTCTCTTGGATTTTCTTTTTGAAACATTCTTTGTTTCTTTTTGAGCATTCGGCCTCTTGGCCTTGAGGAGTATATGATAGCTCAATGATGAGAGCTCCTAGATGATGACTATGTGTTTATCTCAAAGGAACCTCTAGAGCTTGAGTTTTTGTTTTCTCTAAGTTTCATCTTTATTAACTAGCTCAAAAGGATTTTTGTTCAAGAACACCTTTACCTTTCTTGCTATTTTGATTTCGATTTTCTTATTCCTTTTCCTTTAAATATTTTGGTTTTGATTCGTTGATCTTTGAGGTTTTGTTTTGTTTTGAAAGTTTATTTATTTTGAGCTTGATGATGATGTTCAAGAACCTCATAGTTCCTATGAGAACTTGGTTCAAGAACTCTAAGGCTCTCTTTGTGATGAGATGAATGTTGGGTTGTTATATGTTAAAGTCTTGTATGAGCTTTAGCCAACCTTAAAATGAACCTTGCATGATGTTTACTTTTATGCTTTGCACATCATATTTACTTTCCTTGCTATCACTAAGTATCAAGATAATGAATGAACTTGCATTATCATATTTATATTTCAAGCTATGCATTATCATGTTTATGTTTCAAGTTCTCACATAATATCAAAGATAATAATAAGTTGCATCTCATGTTTATTTTATGCTATCAATTTACTTTCTAATGGAACCTAAAATGAGTGCATGAGCATGTTTATTTTTATGTCATCACTTAAAAGAACCTAGAGCTCAAAGACTTGCCCATTGTTGTCTCAAACAAGGGTTGGAAATGTTTATCCCTCTAGCTTATGTTTTCAGCCCCTAAGAGTTCATTTGTTTCCAAGTATTGAAAACTATGTTTCATAATTTTTCTAAGCTCTTATGAGTTAAAGGAATATATAGAACTAAGTTTTATGAATTTAGAACCTCTTGAGACAAGTTTGATTTAGCTACTGTCCTCTTCAGTATTGTTATGATTTTAGATGATAAAAATGTTTAGAAATGAGTTTTGAAAGTTTTAAAAAGGTTCTAAGAGAAACTAGTATTTTATGTGCTTTAGAAATTGTGTTTGATGCCTTTGTATGGAGATGTTGGTTTCGGTTCTGCCTTACCTTGTATGACCACTGTATGAGCTGTTTTAATGATGGTCATATGCTTATGTTTAAAACTCATATGTGAAAGATAAGAGAAGTTAGAAACTAGAAAAGAATTAATCTGAGAGTTCTAGATCCCTTAATGTTTGAATTTTCTGGATTCTGTCCAGCAAGGTTTAGTAATGATAATTATGGTTTTAAATTAGTTTAAATGTGTAAGAATGACTCATAATTGGTTTAGGACCTGATCTTGATGCCTTAGGAGCAAACCGGACTTAGAAAGGGTAATTGTTGTGACTCCTAGGTACCCATAAAGTTAGGATTATGAATTCTGCATCCTTGAGGTTTAGAGATGTTCTTGACCACAGTGTGAGGTGAGAAATACTTAGTTATAACCTTATAGGTTCCCGAGAGATTAGGTTTGATGATTTATAACTTAGAATGTGAGTTAAGGATCTTAAGGGTCAATGCATAAGACACTAAGAAGTTGTTAATGCTATGATGTGTTATATGATGCAATGATATGATGAGATGTGCTTGATGCATGAGAAAATGATTGATGAGAATATTAAAGTTTATCATAGCATGAGATTTCATGAGAACATGATGTGTGATTCGGTTTAACAGCTGTCATGCTATCGAATTTCTGTCAAACCTTGAAGGGTTAAAGAAATGTTTAAGAAGTACCATATGAGTTGAAAACCCTGGGTGACACCGGTTCCGCCGAGAACTATAACACCCTAAATCTTAACCCAAGACTACTAGTATGTACTTAGGTTAATCTTTAGAATATTACCTCTTGGTCTCATCTTTTACTTAGAAAATACTTAGCGGAAATATGGGTAAAATTTTTCTTTTTGGAATTTAAAAATCAAAGTGAGAGCCACGCACGAATCTTTAAGAGGAAGCATAGAGAAACATAGTTATACCAAAAGGGAAGGACTATTTAATACATCAGGAAGCGGAATACAACTGAAATGTAATACATGGAAATCATGAAAAACAAATACAAGAGAAACAACACCCATACCCATGTGCACCTAAGGTAGACAACCTCATATACAAAAGAAGGTTTGTCCTCAACTATATGGCGTGTGTGTGCACTAACTACTACCCCTCCTATGTCTACTCCTGGTCCGAGTACTGTGGGGTCGAGTCGATCCACTGACGAATCTCAGCGGTAGTGGTCGAGCGCATCATCGGGGCATGTCCACCGCGGCGAGGGCGCATAGATGGCCGACGAGCCAACCTCGGCTGGACTACCGTCTCCTCACTCCCAGCCCTCATCAGTGGAGGAGCAGGACTGGAGCTCCAACTGTACATGTGGGATGGCGGGTCCTCGGATGGGTCCGTCTCCGAGTACTGGGGACGCGGCACATACTCGGAATACTCGCGTACTGCTGATGTCTCGGGCTCCATGCGGAGGATCTGCTCATCGCGTGGTCTCGCTCGCTCAAAAATCCCGTTATGACGGTAAGGAGCAGTCGGGGTAAAACGGTAACTCGGGACTGGGTGCGCGAAGGGTCGTCCCATAAACATGAACACTCTAACCGTGCAGCGACCCTCAAAATGGTATGACCCGAGCGCCGGGTCATGGTGCAGCTCCCATACCGGGGTGTCGATGAAGAGTACGAATGTCGCCATTTGAAGATATGACGGAAGAAAAGAGAGAGGGAATGAGAATCTTTCTAGAAGAATTCTCAGTAAGGTTATCCCTACCTAGGTGACATCGTCACATCTTCAGGAACCTTGGGTTTATTTCTAAAAGGTGTGCATGCATACAAATTCCTTTTAAGTTATCTTTCCAAAGTGTTATTTATCCAAGGCCCATTGTATTTTACAATGCGTCTTATAGCTAAGCATAGAATAACCTAATGATATGAGTGCATCATAAAGGTAAACCAAACAATAGAATAACTAGGAAACATTATAACATTGGCATAAGTATGACATTGTTAACTTTAACTTTCATCTCATGGGGCCGCCCTAAAACATCTCTAGGTTATGAGCTCATACCTTAACTAGTCGTCACTAGTTCTTACTTATCCTATGATAAGCGTAACATATTCATAATCCCGACTTAATAGTGCGGGCTAGGGGGAAATTAAGGATCACCTCTTCTTAGGGTCATTTCCTCTTTGAAACGCTCTACTAGCAACGAGTGCATCGTAGTATTGTCCGCTTTGGCAAGCTCTATGTCAATACCCTCACAGATTTGTTTTCTTGGGGGTGCTCGGCTAAACCGGTGTCACCCAAGAAGGCGTCTCAGTGTTGTGTCACATTTAAGTTCTCATAAGGTGTTAAGTCATAGATACATCATTATTCATTGCATAAATCTTTTTCATAGCATATACATCATCACAAGAAACTTTTTCATAGTGTATACATAAAACCATAGCATATACATTATCACATAATCACACTTTAGACAATCATTCATACAAACTTCCAAGCTCATTATGTTATAAACTTATAGTATGTTATGCTTTGGTTCCTTTGTGTCTTAAGCTTGTAAACTAATCATTCTAGTATTATTCTCAACCTCTTGCACACCTATAGGTTCACAACTAATAAGTGTTACTAATTTTTATGCTCAAGGACTTATCCAAACAGCACTATATAGATTTAGACAACTTTATATTTGTGTGATTACGGGGTTCTAAAGATTACGGTTTAGATCCTTAAAGTCCTTAACTCACGTTCTAAGTTATCAAAACCTAGTCTCTTGGGAACCTATGAGGTTATAACTAAGTATTTCTTACCTCACACTATGGTCAAGAACATCTCTAAACCTCAAGGATGCAGAATTTGAAATCCTAACTTTACGGGTACCTAGAAGTCACAACAATGACCTTTTCTAAGTTTAGTTTGCTCCTAAGGCTTCAAGATTAAGTCCTAAATCAATTATGAGTCATTCCTACACATTTTAACTAATTTAAAACCATGATTATTAAATCTAAACCTTGCTGGACAGAATCCAGAAAATTACATAATTAAAGGATCTAAAATTCTCAAATTAATTCTTTTCTAGTTCCTAACTTATCCTATCTTTTACATATGAGTCTTAACATTATTTTTGCTCAAACATAGGCACATTATCATCATCAAATCAGCACATACAGTGGCAGCAAGGAAGAACCGAAATATACTTCTCCATAAAGGCATAAAACATAATTTCTGAAGCACATAAAATACTAGTTTCTCTTGGAACTCTTTTTAAACTTTCAAAACTCATTTATAAACAATTTTAACATCTAAAATTATTAAAATACTTATGAGGGCAGTAGCTAGATCAAACTTGTCTCAAGAGATCCTAAATTCATAAAAATTAGTTCTATGCATTCCTAAAACTCATAAAAGCTTGGAAAAATTATAAAACATAGTCTCAAATACTTAGAAACCTCAAGACCTCTTAGGGCTGAAATATGAGTTAAAGAAAACACATAATGCTAGACCTTTGTTGAGACAACATGGGCAAGTCTTTGAGCTCTAGATTTACTTAGGTGATGACATAAAAATAAACATGCTCATGCACTTATTTTAGGTTCCATTAGAAAGTAAAGTGATAGCACAAAGTAAATATGAATGCAACTTATTATTATCTTGGTATTAAGTGATAACTTGAAATACAAACATGATAATGCATAGCTTGAAACATAAACATGATAATGCAAGTTCATTCATTATCTTGGGATTTAATGATAGCAAGGAAGTAAACATGATATGCATAGCATAAAATAAACATGATGCAAGATTCATTTTATGGTTAACTAGAGCTCATTCAAGACTTTAACAAGATAGCAACCCAATACAAAATGTCAAAAATCACAACACAACAACCGAAAGTCATATAAAAAAGAAAGAAAGTGAAACTACATCAAGTTCTTTATTAAATACCCAAAACCCCTATCTAGAGAAAAATCTCTAGAACGTGCCGGCCAACTTTAAGGTTGACAAGGGTAGGCTTGGGCTTTTAGAAATCCTTAGATTAATTTTCTTAAGTTGAAAAACCATGTGAGTTAGATATCATATAGATGAAGTCATAAGAAAAGGAAAACTCAAGCTTTAGAGGTTTCTTTGAGATGAACACAATGTCATCATCTAGAAACTCTCATCATCAAGCTATCATGCTCAATATCAAGGCCTCATGGCCGAAATGAAAAGAAAGGAAAAACAAAGGAAAGTTCAAAAAGAATCCAAGAGGAAACTAGAGAAAAACACTTTCTTGAGTAAAACAAAGTTTGAAAACAAATCCCTACCTAGTGATGAAGGTAAAAGCTTGATCTTGAAGATGGAAATGAGATGAGCAACACCTCCTAGGATGGTGATGGTGATTCGGCCTTGATGAGAGAAAAAGAAAGGAAATGTGTTTCAAGTGAAGTTGTGTTTGAGGTGTGGTGTTTGAGAGGTTTGATGATTGTTCAAGGTTTTGGGGTGGTGTTTGATGGTTGAGAGGTGATGATGAGATGAAGAGATGGAGAAGATAAAGATGAGAGGAAAGGAAGAACACTCTTGAAATTTTGAGAGAAAAAGAAAGACTAGCAAGACAACTCTAAAACTCTAAACTTAGCAAATGCTTCAAGGTGCAACAAGGCTAACACAAGCATCCTATTTATAGAAAAACAAAACCATGGAGCTTGCAAATGGAGGGAGTGGCCGTGTGGTTTGGAGGGAAAAGGAAGAGAAAAATATCTCTTACACAAGGTCATTCAAGCATGGTTGAAGTATGGAAGCTATGCTACAAAGTATGGCTTGATGTGAGTTAATTTCCTATCAAATTTTTATGAAATTAGGCTTCTAGAAACTTGTCATGGCTGGAACTTTTCCAGCCACAAATAAATGGGAAAAATAGGTTGTTTTAATTATTTATTCATGTGGAAATTCAAGCTTGATTGAAAGTTATGACAAGGTATAGTGTATGTGACTTGAGGTATGGCCTTGGAGTGTTGAAAAATTGAACATGTGATGCATAATGGGGGAGGACAGCTTCGGGAAAGGCTGGACAGCAGAGTGGAGGTGAGTTTTGACCATTTAATTGTGTGTTAAAGGTAGGTTTAGATGTGTATTAGCTTAGGTACAAGGTTAGGAATGATTAAGCTTAAGTTTAGGTAACTAAGAATGTGATTTAGGGAGTTTATGACAAGTTTAGGAGTGCTCATACATCATTAGAGAATTTAAAACTCATTTGTGAATAAACAATGTGTAACACAATTCCATGATTTAAGGAATTGGAAAGAGAAAACACTATTCAAGATTCTATGACTAGGTGTCTTAAAATTAAAATATGATTTTAGGTTGTAATTAAGTACTTTTTGGTTCTAATCAACTTTAATAAATTATTTTGGCTCAAGATTAATTAAGGAAATTAATTAACCTTCGATTAGAGCCTAATATTGCTTAGGTTTGCTTAATCACGCGATTAAGCGTAAAAATACGAAACTAGGGGCAAAACCGTAATTTTGCACTAATTTTACCCGGGACTTCAAAAATTAAAACTGAGGTCATAGAATACATAAAAATGCCTTTTAAAACCATCTGGAGAAGTTTCGGATTCATCCGGCACTTGCAAATGGGTAAAACACTGCAGGGGCGTTTTGGTCATTTTGACCCGAAAACTTGAAAAACGAGATTTTCGATCCCGGGAAGGTACACAAGGTATCTAATCCCCTTCCAACATTGAGTTTGCCCATCGAGTACTGCCGAACTGGCTTTCCTCGGTCAGTGAAAATGACCTCAGGGGCATTTTGGTCATTTTCACTCTAACAGAAAAATCGGGGCGTTACAAGAACCCCCAGGAGATTTTTATGTGACAAAGCACTAAGACGCGCTTGCCTGGGTGACACCGGTTTGGCCGAGCACCCCCAAGGGAGACAAATCCATGAGGGTATGAGTAGATGTAGCCTACCAAAGCGGACAAATTCTGTGGCTTAATGCCCACAAAGCATTTCAAAGAGGGTATATCCTAAGAGAGGTGATCCCTGCCCCCTACCCGTACTTGCAAGTCAGGATTATTTTATTATGTTTCGCTTATTCAGATAATAGGCAAGAGCTAGTGACGACTAGCTGAGGTATGAGCTCATAACTTAGTTATATTTAGGGTGGCTTATTATGCTAAAGTCCCATGATTGATGTCACGAAGTTGAGGAATGATTCACTTGAAAGTTATATGCCCTTATGCCACATAGTTTATGTTTATGTTCTTTGATGTGTTGTTTTATATGCTCAAGTATTGACATGCATCCATGATATAATATGTTGCATTCATAACATCAAGATGCATGCTAAAAGGAATGGACCTTGGATAATTAGTTTTGGAAAACCCTAAATTGAATCTTATAAGCATGATCACTGTTTTAGAATTAAACCCAAGGTTCCTGAGGATGTAAACGATGTAACCCTAGGATAGGAGACTCCTACTGAGATTCTTTAGCAAGAATTCTCACTCCTCTCTCTTCTCTCTTCCGTCACATCTTCAGAAAGCGATGCCGACGTTCGTGGTCTTCGTTGATACACCCACTTGGGAGGTTCACTATGACCCGGACCACGGGTCATATCATTTTGAGGGGCAGTGTACCGTGCGAGTCTTCATGTTCATTGGATGCCCCTTTGCACATCCTGTTCAGAGCTACCGTTTCTCCCCAATGTCACCTTACGACGATGCGATGGTTTTTGAGCGCGCCTGGACACGAGACGAGAGGATTCTGTGGATGTATACTGGTGGTTCGATGCCTCGACATTTCCAAGACTACGTGGCTCGATCCCCGAGTTTAGAGGACGACCCATCCGAGGACCCGCCGATGCACATGTATAGCGAGAGTTTTGCTCCTACACCTTAGTTCGTGCGAGACGTGAGCGAGGAGACCGTTACACAGCCGAGACTGGCTAGGCGAGTCGAGAGGCGTCCCTATCGAGAAGCTCACGCTCAGTTTTCACGTGTACCCACTCCTGCTGCCCTGCGTCCATGGATTGGTTACACTCCACCGTTTCCCGGTTTCCTGTAGTTGACATCATAGGGGAGGCTTAGTGCACACACCCACACGTAGAGTGTGTAACGCCTCGATTTTTCTGTTAGAGTAAAAATGACCAAAATGCCGCTGAGGTCATTTTCAGCCCGGAATTCGAGGAAAGCCGGTTCGGCAGTACTCGAAGGGCAAACTCAATGTTGGAAGGGGATTAGATAACTTGTGTACCTTCCTGGGATCGAAAATCTCGTTTTTCGAGTTTTCGGGTCAAAATGACCAAAACGCCCCTACGGTGTTTTACCCATTTGCAAGTGCCGGATGAACCCGAAACTTCTCCAGATGGTTTTAAAAGGCGTTTTCATGTATTCTATGACCTCAGTTTTAATTTTTGAAGTCCCAGGCAAAATTAGTACAAAATTACGGTTTTGCCCCTAGTTTCGTATTTTTACGCTTAATCGCGTGATTAAGCAAACCTAAGCAATATTAGGCTCTAATAGAAGGTTAATTAATTTTCTTAATTAATCTTGAGTCAAAATAATTTATTAAAGTTGATTAGAACTAAAAAGTACTTAATTACAACCTAAAATCATATTTTAATTTCAAGACACCTAGTCATAGAATCTTGAATAGTATTTTCTCTTTCCACTTCCTTATATCATGGAATTGTGTTACACATTGTTTATTCATAAATGAGTTTAAAATTCTCTAATGATGTATGAGCACTCCTAAACTTGTCATAAACTCCCTAAATCACATTCTTAGTTACCTAAACTTAAGCTTAATTATTCCTAACCTTGTACCTAAGCTAATACACATCTAAACCCACCATTAACACCCAATTACATGATCAAATCATCCTCCCCACTCTGCTGCCAGGTCTGGCCGAAGCCTCACCCCCTCCATATGCATCACATGTTCAATTTTTCAACACTCCAAGGCCATACCTCAAGTCACATACACTATACCTTGTCATAACTTTCAATCAAGCTTGAATTTCCACATAAATAAATAATTAAAACAACCCATTTTTCCCATTTATTTGTGGCTGGAAAAGTTCCAGCCATGACAAGTTTCTAGAAGCCTAATTTCATAAAAATTTGATAGGAAAATTAACTCACATCAAGCCATACTTTGTAGCATAGCTTCCATACTTCAAACCATGCTTGAATGACCTTGTGTAAGAGATATTTCTCTTCCTTCCTCCCTCAAACCACACGGCCAGCACCCTCCCTTTGATGAGCTCCATGGTTTTGTTTTTCTATAAATAGGATGCTTGTGATAGCCTTGTTGCACCTTGAAGCATTTGCTAAGTTTAGAGTTTTAGAGTTGTCTTACTAGTTCTTTCTTTTTCTCTCAAAGTTTCAAGAGTGTTCTTTGTAACACCCTCCTAACTACCATGTATTACTCGAGCATTAACATTGTAATTAGAAGAGTATCACTTCCTTTCTATAATATCCACTAGTCAAATGAAATGAAATAAGATAAATCAAACTCTAGAATTATAAAGAAAACTACTATAAAATGTACATATATTATTACTTTACATACCGCTTTCTTTAATACATACCATACTTGAAGTTAAGTCACTTCGCTTATAATACAACACAGGAACTACTATCAAAAGATCTACCAAGCTTGCTCAAATATCAAGGTCCAACAAAATATTAAACACATAGAAATGGACCTAAGACATCTAACACTAATTAGTCTACACGCTGGTAAGTTCCTGGCACTATACTACACTACATACAAGTCAAAAGCCCACGTAAGTCTCATGTCCTTCTACGCGAAACCATTGGCCATCGGTATGATGGCCTCTCCTCAGCCAGAGGCATCTGCAGAGTCTGAGCACAATACAGCATATACACAAATAGGGGTGAGAATATTATAAAATTCTCAGTAGGGTAACCCCTTACATACAGACAGAATATAAATAGTAAATGCATTTATAATAATAAAGAAAAACATCATGTTAGATCACATATACCAATATTAGCATCCATGAGTCAAAGAAAATTATATGCAAAATGGTATTAATCATAAGTGTTTCTCTTATATCACATGGAATTCAACTTAGTGTAGTAGTTCTTTTTATTAACATAGGGAAGGCTTAGATTCACATCAGGTAACATATGTAGTGGATAACTCCTCAGAGGACCATAGACTGCTAGGACATGAGCTCATTCCTATTCGTGATCATCAGACTTCATTTTTTTCCATTTCTGAATCACACACAGTTCTATTTCCTAGTCGATAAGTCTACCGTCTCATAAAATTTCTTGGGAAGTTCTTATTTTTGCCTTCCCTCTCTATCACACATAAGCCTTGTTTCTATTTTCCCCGTATGTTAAAACATGCACCATTAAATTTCACATATTCTCTTTTGTCATACAACCATGTCATGGACCTTTCTACTTCAAAGTCAGGTTTATATCCCAGATATAGGCATTCAGTATCATTGGAGTCTCATTCATACTTTATAAACAAGCCTTTCAAACAATTAACATACATTCATATGATATAAACTTGGATTAAATAGATTTCTATCATTAACTTAATACATCTTCACCATTCCAGCTTCTTGACAGATTTATCATTATGGTGACAACATTTAATTCACATATCCAATGGGCAATTCATTGGCCATAAAAATTCTCTATGACACCTCAATGTGTCTAAAAGTCCCTGTAAAAATTTCATAGCAAACAGAATACTAGAACCATGTCAAATAAATTCTACAATTTTAGTGGTCAGAGGCCACTTCTTCACAGCTCAGAATAGGATTCACACAATTTTTAACTTTAGCAAATGATAGAAACAACTCAAAATAAAAATCACAGTTATACTTAAAGATGTCTAAAAAACTCTATAAAAATTTCAAAGGATAAATCCACCATTTGCTATGAATAAAAATTTATACAAAGTCACAGCTCCAGTACCAAGATTTCAGCCAGCATAGATATACTCTTGGTTCTTGATTTTTCTCAGGCAGTAAAACTCTTTATTATGCACCACGAAAATTATCAGAGTTTCCTTATGATGTTAGCTTCAACGTATAATTTTTATAGCTCATAAAAATGACTAGAATTTAACCAGAAAATTCATGAACAAATCCTGTCCTGCTAAAATCCGAAAATTCAGCAGCCTAGCCAAAACTTATTTTGACAAAAATCATTATTTAACCTCATCCAAACACTCCACCAAAATTAACACATCAATATCAATATATTATCATCAAATATAACCATAAATTTCGGAATAAAACCCAAAAAATTTTACAGAATAATTTGGAAAGAAAAAGGCCAAAGAAAACCCTACACTTTGAAGCTTTCAAGATCTTGGCTCCAAGATTGATTCCCTTCACTTCCAAGCCTTCAAACCCACACCAAACCCTTCCTTGAACAGCTGATAATGGGCTCTTAAGGTATCAAAAGTTGATGGATTCAAATTCTAATCGGTTAGTTTGGTTTTGACAAGTTTAGGCTTATGATTTTGAGGTTGGAAATCAAGTTCTCAAGGTTTTTGTGGAGGCAACAATGGAGTTTCTGCACTTATGATTGTTGGCCGAGAATGAAGATGATAATTATGAGGATTTTGATTTTATTTATATTAAGATAATGTATATAATTTAGCAATTATGAATTATCTTCTTTGAAATTTTGTAGCATTCTCATTGGCTCTTGAAAAAGGAAAGGATATGTATTGCTCTAGACCGTACACTTGTCACCCTAGGTGGCAAGCTTGCACTGGTAGCTTCATCCGGTATAAAAACTACACACCGTAATTTTACTAAACAGGTAAAACAGTGTACCCGGGTAATCCACTATTGCTTGAAAATTAATTCTAAGTATAAAATATTTATTCCTACCTATTTCTAACCTTAATCCTATAATTTCCAAGTTTCGGGCACCTTGTGTCTTGAATATAAGGTTTCAGCTGTTCCGGTGGGTCTACGGGGCCTGCAAAATACTATTCATGTGTTTTTTTTTTTTTTTTTTTTTTTTTTTTTTACATTGTTCTCATCATTTTTGTGTACACCAAAATTTGATATTCTTACTACTAAAGCCTCAGTTATTTTCTGAAAAAATTAGGATGTTACATTACTCCCCACCTTAAATAAATTTTGCCCTCAAGATATCATACTGAAATAATTCCGGATGATCTGTCTTCATATTTGATTCTAGTTCCCATGTATACTCTTCATTTCCAGGTCCACCCCAAGCCACTTTTACAAGTTGCACAGATTTATTTCTAAGTTGCCTGACTTCTCTATCAACGATTTGAATAGGAGGGGCTTGAAACGTCAAGTCATCCCTTAATCAGATAGACTCGGGCTCAATGATATGGTTTTGATCTGGGTGGTACATTCCAAGTTGAGATACATGGAAGACATTATGAAGGTTGGATAAATGTGGGGGTAAGGCTATCTGGTAAGCAGCTGACCCAATTCGTTGAAGAATTTGAAAAGGACCTATAAACCTAGGTGACAACTTTTTAACTCTAAGGGCCCTACCTACTCCAAAGAGTGGGCGTGACCTTCAGAATACATGTTCTCCCTCTTGAAATTCTAAAGGTTTCCTTCGAGTATCAGCATAGCTCTTTTGACGACTCTGTGCGGTGAGAATCTTGCTCCTGATCTTCTGGATTTGTTCCGTTGTTTGATTAACAAGATCAGGTCCCAATAGTCTCGCTTCTCCCGAATCATACCAACACAATGGGGATTGACATTTTCTTCCATATAGAGCTTCATACGGAGCCATGCCAATACTAGCGTGATGGCTGTTATTATAAGCAAACTCAACCAATGGGAGTAACTTGTCCCAACTTCCCTTCTGCTCAATCACGCATGCCCTTAGCATATCTTCCAGGGTTTGTATGGTTCGTTCTGTTTGCCCGTCAGTTTGGGGGTGATAGGCAGTGCTCAAACAAAGTTTGGTACCAAAGGATTTTTGGAACGTTCCCCAAAATCTTGAAGTAAACCTTGGATCTCTGTTAGAAACTATCGAGGAAGGAACACCGTGTAGTCTTACTATTTCTTGGATATACAAGGAAGCTAACTTATCCAAAGGAAAATTAGCCTTAATGGGTAAGAAATGAGCAGACTTGGTCAATCTATCTACTATAACCCATATAGCATCATGACCTGACAATGTCCTTGGCAAACCCATTACAAAGTCCATAGAAATACTTTCCCACTTCCATTCTGGGATTTCTAAGGGTTGCAGGGTCCCAGGTGGTTTTTGATGTTCTATTTTAACTTTTTGGCAAGTTAAACACTTCCTGACACACTCTTCTATGTCTTTTTTCATTCCTGACCACCAGAACATTTTCTTGAGATCCGCATACATTTTACTAGTGCCTGGGTGTATAGTAAGTTCCCCCCTATGAGCTTCCTCTAAGATCTTCTTTCTAAGATCGCCACTTGTGGGTACACATACTCTATCCTTGTATCTCCATATACCTTGTTGGTCTTGAGTGAATCCTAGCAACTTCTTTGCATGAATTGATCTTAATATCTCTTGAAATTCAGGGTTTTCACGTTGTGCAGCTAAAATTTTTCCTCTGAACTCACTTGTTACCTTTATTTGCCCTAGCACCACACCCTGAGGGTTCACAGACATGTCTAAACTAAGTTCCTTGAAACTTTCAACTAACTCCGTCTCTTTAATCATCGTGCATGCTACACTTAGGGATTTTCTACTCAGAGCATCGGCAACAACATTTGCCTTGCCTGGATGGTAATTCGACTAAACTCATAGTCCTTGAGGAATTCCATCCACCTTCTTTGCCGCATATTCAACTCTTTTTGATAAAAAGATACTTTAAACTTTTATGATCGGAGAAAACATTAAACCGCACACCATACAAATGATGTCGCCAGATCTTTAGGGCAAAAACCACATTTGCAAGTTCAAGGTCATGGGTTGGATAGTTTACTTCATGAGGTTTCAACTGCCGAGAAGCATAGGCAACCACGTTATGATTTTGCATCAACACACATCCTAAACCCTTACTAGAAGCATCACAATAAACCTCATAGGGTATATAAGGATCGTGTAATACTAGGACTGAGCCGTGGTTAACTTTTGTTTCAATTCACGGAAACTATTTTCACACTCTGGTGTCCAATTGAATGGAGCATTCTTTCGGGTTAATTTAGTCAAAGGTAATGCTATCTGAGAAAAACTCATGATAAAACGCCTATAATATCCAGCTAACCCTAGGAAACTCCGAATCTCCGTCACCGTTGTTGGTCGTTCCCAATGGAGTATTGATTCTACCTTACTGGGATCTACAGAGATTCCTCCTCGTGATACTACATGACCTAGGAATCTAACCTCTCCCATCCAGAATTCACATTTTGACAACTTAGCATACAACTTTCTCTCTCTTAGGATTTGTAACACAACCCCAAGGTGCTCCATATGTTCTTCCTCAGTCCTTGAATATATAAGTATGTCATCTATGAAGACAACTACAAATTTATCCAAGTAAGGGCGGAAGATTCGATTCATATAATCCATGAATACAGCCGGAGCATTAGTCAATCCAAAAGACATCACCCTATACTCGTAATGCCCATATCGAGTTCTAAAAGCAGTTTTAGGGATATCCTCATTCCGAACCCGAATCTGATGGTACCCTGATCTAAGATCAATCTTTGAGAATACGGTTGCACCTCGTAATTGATCCATGAGATCGTCAATTCTTGGCAACGGGTACTTATTTTTTATTGTCACTTTGTTCAATTGCCTATAGTCTACACAAAGCCTCATACCCCCATCCTTTTTCTTCACCCGGAAGAACAGGGCTCCCCATGGAGAGGCACTTGGTCTAATAAAATGCTTCCCTAACAGTTCTTCAATTTGGGACTTTAATTCTTTCAACTCCAAAGGGGACATCCTATAAGGAGCAATTGAAATAGGACCCGTTCCTGGAACCAACTCGATGGAAAATTCAATCTTTCTTTCAGGAGGAAATTCTGGAATATCCTCTGGAAAAACATCTGGATATTCTCTCACCACTGGAATCTTGCTCAACTCGTAGTCACATTCAGTTTCACTAGTAGAAAGGAGAACATATTCTGACGATCTGTCTTACCAGGTTGGATGTTAAAAGGTCAAAATAAAAAGAAAAGGGCACCACAGGAATGGAGGGTAGAGTGGAAAGAAATATCGCAGCTCGATTTGGGACAAAGGTAAAAGGACATAATTGGGTACTAGCCAATCCATACCTAAAATTACATATAGACCAGATAAAGGAAGACAAACTAAATTGGCAGTAAAGTCTCTAGCACCTATTTGAAGAGGAATATTTATACAGGTATAACAAGTCCTAATAGGACCAAGAAGAGGAGTGGATACAAGAAGATCATAAGGTAGTTGAGACCACAGATAATTGCAACTTCAGACACAGTCATGGGATATGAAAGAATGAGTGGCACCAGTATCATACAAGATATCTAGGACATTACCATTTATTTCACACTTACCTCGGATCAGTTGGCGGATTGAGAAGCTTCCTTGGCACTTATAGTAAAAACGCGCCCATGTTGTTGTGGCCTGGAGGCGGGCTGATGACCTTTCTTGTTAGGGCACTCAAATATCTTATGTCCTGGTTTCCCACAGCCAAAGCAAATGATTTGCGTTGTCCAAAGAAGGTCGATTCCCATGATTTTTCCCACACTTAGGGCAATCTCTCCCTGTCTCGGGTCTTAGAGGTTGAAGTTGTTTTCCTTTGTTGTTGTTGTTGTTATTGTTGGGTGGAAACCTTCTCCGAGGTTGGTTAACAGGCTTGAATCTGAGACCTTGAGGTGCTAATCCCCTTCTAGCATTGTTTTGGGCATACTTGAAATTTGTCAGCTTTCTGCTGGACTCCTCTGCACGTCGACATTTATTTACCAAGGTAGGATAGTCCCTAATCTCCAAGAGACTTACAGCTGCTTCTATATCTTCTCGTAGACCTCCTTCATATTTCATGCATTTCCAAACTTCATCCGGGTCACGTTGATAAATTGTAGAAAACTTGCAGAGCTCTTCAAATTTGGCAAGATACTGCTACACTCATAGGTCCTTGTTTGAGAGCCATGAACTCCAATTCCTTCGCATTTCTCACGTAAATAGGGAAGTACTTATGGTAAAAGCTTCCTTAAAAATAGTCCAGGTAACTACAAAGATGGGAAGCTTCAAATAATCCCTTGGTGCCAACCCACCAAAAATCTGCATCTGCTTCTAGCATATAGGTGGCAAAGGCCACCTTCTGGATCTCTGTGCAAGGAAGAACTGAGAAAATCTTTTCCATAGCCTTTATCCATTCTTCTACTTTACAGGGATTAAAAGCTCCTCGAAATGGAGGGGGATTTGCCTTTCTGAACTCGGCAAATTTCTGATATTCTACATCGACTTCGTTCACTACAGGATTATCAGCTGGGTTTTGCCTTTCATTGCAGTTCAGTTGCTCCATCATTCGGGTATTAGCTGTAGCTTGTTCCCTCATGGCAGCCGCCATCTCACGAAAAGTATTCATCATGTCGGCATCGTTTCCAGCTCCACTCCTAGTTCGCCGATTCGAAGTCATTGGTTCCTATCACACCAAACGAAAATGTTGAGTTGATCAGTCTCAATACCAAGCAAAGTGTACAACAACCCACAACATTTCCAATCAGCAGTCATACACATATATAAAGTCATAATGCATGACAATTTCTAAGAAAGCATAGCCGGTCCAATCCTCAGGCTTATAGGATAGTCCGGCTCTGATACCATAATGTAACACCCTCCTAACTACCATGTATTACTCGAGCATTAACATTGTAATTAGAAGAGTATCACTTCCTTTCTATAATATCCACTAGTCAAATGAAATGAAATAAGATAAATCAAACTCTAGAATTATAAAGAAAACTACTATAAAATGTACATATATTATTACTTTACATACCGCTTTCTTTAATACATACCATACTTGAAGTTAAGTCACTTCGCTTATAATACAACACAGGAACTACTATCAAAAGATCTACCAAGCTTGCTCAAATATCAAGGTCCAACAAAATATTAAACACATAGAAATGGACCTAAGACATCTAACACTAATTAGTCTACACGCTGGTAAGTTCCTGGCACTATACTACACTACATACAAGTCAAAAGCCCACGTAAGTCTCATGTCCTCCTACGCGAAACCATTGGCCATCGGTATGATGGCCTCTCCTCAGCCAGAGGCATCTGCAGAGTCTGAGCACAATACAACATATACACAAATAGGGGTGAGAATATTATAAAATTCTCAGTAGGGTAACCCTATACATACAGATTTAATATAAATAGTAAATGCATTTATAATAATAAAGAAAAACATCATGTTAGATCACATATACCAATATTAGCATCCATGAGTCAAAGAAAATTATATGCAAAATGGTATTAATCATAAGTGTTTCTCTTATATCACATGGAATTCAACTTAGTGTAGTAGTTCTTTTTATTAACATAGGGAAGGCTTAGATTCACATCAGGTAACATATGTAGTGGATAACTCCTCAGAGGACCATAGACTGCTAGGACATGAGCTCATTCCTATTCGTGATCATCAGACTTCATTTTTTCCATTTCAATCACACACAGTTCTATTTCCTAGTCGATAAGTCTACCGACTCATAAAATTTCTTGGGAAGTTCTTATTTTTGCCTTCCCTCTCTATCACACATAAGCCTTGTTTCTATTTTCCCGTATGTTAAAACATGCACCATTAAATTTCACATATTCTCTTTTGTCATACAACCATGTCATGGACCTTTCTACTTCAAAGTCAGGTTTATATCCCAGATATAGGCATTCAATATCATTGGAGTCTCATTCATACTTTATAAACAAGCCTTTCAAACAATTAACATACATTCATATGATATAAACTTGGATTAAATAGATTTCTATCATTAACTTAATACATCTTCACCATTCCAAATTTTCTTGACAGATTTACCATTATGGTGACAACATTTAATTCACATATCCAATGGGCAATTCACTGGCCATAAAAATTCTCTATGACACCTCAATGTGTCTAAAAGTCCCTGTAAAAATTTCATAGCAAACAGAATACTAGAACCATGTCAAATAAATTCTACAATTTTAGTGGTCGAGGCCACTTCTTCACAATGTAATAGGATTCACACAATTTTTAACTTTAGCAAATGATAGAAACAACTCAAAATAAAAATCACAGTTATACTAAAGATGTCTAAAAAACTCTATAAAAATTTCAAAGGATAAATCCACCATTTGCTATGAATAAAAATTTATACAAAGTCACAGCTCCAAAGACCAAGATTTCAGCCAGCATAGATATACTCTTGGTTCTTGATTTTTCTCAGGCAGTAAAACTCTTTATTATGCACCACGAAAATTATCAGAGTTTCCTTATGATGTTAGCTTCAACATATAATTTTTATAGCTCATAAAAATGACTAGAATTGAACTAGAAAATTCATGAACAAATCCTGTCCTGCTAAAATCCGAAAATTCAGCAGCCTAGCCAAAACTTATTTTGACAAAAATCATTATTTAACCTCATCCAAACACTCCACCAAAATTAACACATCAATATCAATATATTATCATCAAATATAACCATAAATTTCGGAATAAAACCCAAAAACTTTTACAGAATAATTTGGAAAGAAAAAGGCCAAAGAAAACCCTACACTTTGAAGCTTTCAAGATCTTGGCTCCAAGATTGATTCCCTTCACTTCCAAGCCTTCAAACCCACACCAAACCCTTCCTTGAACAGCTGATAATGGGCTCTTAAGGTATCAAAAGTTGATGGATTCAAATTCTAATCGGTTTGTTTGGTAGATATTGAGGAGTGGAACAAGTTTTGTGAAGGAAGATTTTGGTTTTGACAAGTGTAGGCTTATGATTTTGAGGTTGGAAATCAAGTTCTCAAGGTTTTTGTGGAGGCAACAATGGAGTTTCTGCACTTATGATTGTTGGCCGAGAATGAAGATGATAATTATGAGGATTTTGATTTTATTTATATTAAGATAATGTATATAATTTAGCAATTATGAATTATCTACTTTGAAATTTTGTAGCATTCTCATTGGCTCTTGAAAAAGGAAAGGATATGTATTGCTCTAGACCGTACACTTGTCACCCTAGGTGGCAAGCTTGCACTGGTAGCTTCATCCGGTATAAAAACTACACACCGTAATTTTACTAAACAGGTAAAACAGTGTACCCGGGTAATCCACTATTGCTTGAAAATTAATTCTAAGTATAAAATATTTATTCCTACCTATTTCTAACCTTAATCCTATAATTTCCAAGTTTCGGGCACCTTCAGGTCTTGAATATAAGGTTTCAAATTGTCTTGGGTCTACGGGGCCTGCAAAATACTATTCACGTTTCTTTTTTTTTTTTTTTTTTTTTTTTTTTTTTTTTTTTTACGTTCGTTACATTGTTCTCATCATTTTTGTGTACACCAAAATTTGATATTCTTACTACTAAAGCCTCAGTTATTTTCTGAAAAAATTAGGATGTTACATTCTTCCTTTCTTTTCATCTTTATCTTCTTCATCTCTTTATCTCATCATCATCTCTTAACCATCAAACACCACCCCAAAGCCTTGAACCATCATCAAACCTCTCAAACACCACACGTCAAACACAACTTCACTTGAAACACATTTCCTTCCTTTTTCTTTCATCAAGGCCGAATCATCATCACCATCCTAGGAGGTGTTGCTCATCTCATTTCCATCTTCAAGTCCAAGCTTTTACCTTCATCACAAGGTAGGGATTTGTTTTCAAACTTTGTTTTGCTCAAGAAAGTGTTTTTCTCTAGTTTCCTCTTGGATTCTTTTTGAACCTTCCTTTGTTTTTCCTTTTCTTTTCATTTCGGCCTCTAGGCCCTATTATGAGCATGATAGCTTGATTATGAGAGTTTCTAGATGATGACATTGTGTTCATATCAAAGAAACTTCTAAAGCTTGAGTTTTCCTTTTCTTGTAACTCTATCTATATGATATCTAGCTCACATGGTTTTTCAACTTAAGAAAATTAATCTAAGGATTTCTAAAAACCCAAGCCTACCCTTGTCAACCTTAAAGTTGGCCGGCACGTTCTAGAGATTTTTCTCTAGATAGGGGTTTTGGGTATTTAATAAAGAACTTGACGTAGTTTTACTTTCTTTCTCTTTTGTATGACTTTCGGTTGTTGTGTTGTGGTCTTTGAGATATTGTATTGGGTTTCTATCTTGTTAAAGTCTTAAATGAGCTCTAGTTAATCATAAAATGAACCTTGCATCATGTTTACTTTATGCTTTGCATATCATGTTTACTTCCTTGCTATCACTAAATACCAAGATAATGAATGAACTTGCATTATCATGTTTATATTTCAAGCTATGCATTATCATGTTTATATTTCAAGTTCTCACTTAATGCCAAGATAATAATGAGTTGCATTCATATTTACTTTGTGCCATCACTTTACTTTCTAATGGAACCTAAAATAAGTGCATAAGCATGTTTATTTTTATGTCATCACCTAAATGAACCTAGAGCTCAAAGACTTACCCATTGTTGTCTCAACAAAGGTCTAACAATATGTATTTTCCTTGGTTCATATTTCGGCCTCAAGGGGGTCTTGAAGTTTCTAAGTATTTGAGACTATGTTTCATAATTTTTCCAAGCTTATATAAGTTTAAGGAATGCATAGAACTAAATTTTATGAATTTAGGACCTCTTGAGATAAAAATGAATTGGTCACTGCCCTCTTAAATATTCTTATAATTTTAGATGTTAAAATTGTTTATAAATGAGCTTTGAGAGTTTTAAAAGAGTTCCAAGAGAAACTAGTATTTTATGTGCTTTAGAAATGATGTTTTATGTCTTTTATGGAGAAGTATATTTTCGATTCTTCCTTGCTCTTTGCTGCCACTGTATGTGCTGTTTTGATGATGATAATGTGCCTATGTTTGAGTAAAAATAATGTTAAGACTCATATGTGAAAGATAGGATAAGTTAGGAACTAGAAAAGAATTAATTTGAGAATTTTAGATCCTTTAATTATGTAATTTTCTGGATTCTGTCCAGCAAGGTTTAGATTTAATGATCATGGTTTTAAATTAGTTTAAATATGTAGGAATGACTCATAATTGGTTTAGGACTTAATCTTGAAGCCTTAGGAGCAAACTAAACTTAGAAAGGGTCATTGTTGTGACTTCTAGGTACCCGTAAAGTTAGGATTTCAAATTCTGCATCCTTGAGGTTTAGAGATGTTCTTGACCATAGTGTGAGGTGAGAAATACTTAGTTATAACCTCATAGGTTCCCAAGAGACTAGGTTTTGATGATCGACAACTTAGAATGTGAGTTAAGGACTTTAAGGGTCTAAACCATAATTTCTAGAACCCCGTAATCACACAAATATAAGCTGTCCAAATCTGCATAGTGCTGTTTGGATAAGTCCTTGAGCACAAAAATTAGTAACACTGATTAGTTGTGAACCTATAGATGTGTAAGAGGTTAAGAATAATACTAGAACAATTAGTTTACAAGTTTAAAACTCAAAAGGAACCAAAGCATAACATACTATGGGTTTACAACATAATAAGCTTGTGAGTTTGTATGTATGATTATCTAAGGTGTGATTATGTGATAATATATATGCTATGGTTTTATGTATACACTATGAAGAAAGTTTCATGTGATGATGCATATGCTATGAAAAAGATTTATGTGATGAATAAGAGGTATCTATGAATTAACACTTTATGAGAACTTAAATGTGACACAACACTGAGACGCCTTCTTGGGTGACACCGGTTTAGCCGAGCACCCCCAAGAAAACAAATCCATGAGGGTATTGACACAGAGCTTGCCAAAGCGGACAATACTACGATGCACTAGTTGCTAGTAGAGCGTTTCAAAGAGGAAATGACCCTAAGAGAGGTGATCCTTAATTGCCCCCTAGCCTGCACTATTAAGTCGGGATTATGTATATGTTACGCTTATCATAGGATAAGTAAGAACTAGTGACGACTAGTTAAGGTATGAGCTCATAACCTAGAGATGTTTTAGGGCGGCCCCATGAGATGAAAGTTAAAGTTAACAATGTCACATATACTATACTTATGCCAAATGTTATAATGTTTCTTAGCTATTCTATTGTTTGGTTTACCTTTATGATGCATTCATATCATTAGTATATTTTCTGCTCAAAGACGCATTATAAAATATAACGAACCTTGGATAGATAATACTTTAGAAAACTAACTTAAAAGGAATTTATATGCATGCACACCTTTTTGAAATAAACCCAAGGTTCCTGGGGATATGATGATGTCACCTAGGTAGGGATAACCCTATTGAGAATCCTTTTAGAAAGATTCTCATTCCCTCTCTCTTTTCTTCCGTCATATCTTCAGATGGCGACGTTTGTACTCTTCATCGACACCCTGGTATGGGAGCTGAACCATGACCCGGCGCTCGGGTCATACCATTTTGAGGGTCGCTGTACGGTTAGAGTGTTCATGTTTATGGGACGACCTTTCGCACACCCAGTCCCTAGTTACCATTTTACCCCGACTGCTCCTTACCGTCATAACGGGATTTTTGAGCGAGCTAGACCATGCGATGAGCAGATTCTCCGTATGGAGCCCGAGACATCAGCAGTACGCAACTACCCCGAGTATGTGCCGCGTACCCAGTATTCGGAGACAGACCCATCCGAGGACCCGCCATCACACATGTACAGCTGGAGCTCCAGTCCCGCTCCCCCACCGATGAGGGCTGGGAGTGAGGAGATGGTGGTCCAGCCGAGGTTGGCACGTAGGCCATCTATGCGCCCTCGCCGTGGTGGATATGCCCCGATGATGCGCTCGACCACTCCCGCCGAGATTCGTCAGTGGATCGACTCGACCCCACAGTACTCGGACCAGCAGGAGTAGATATAGGAGGGGTAGTAGTTAGTGCACACACGCCACATAGTTGAGGACAAACCTTCTTTTGTATATGAGGTTGTCTACTTTAGGTGCACATGGGTATGGGTGTTGTTTCTCTTGTATTTACTTTTTATGATTTCCTTGTATTGCATTTCCGTTGTATTCCGCTTCCCGATGTATTGAATAGTCCTGCCCCTTTGGGTAGGCACAGTATATATATATATCTATGTTTCAGCTGATGTCTCCATGATATGATGTGCTTCTTTATGCTTTGCTTATATGTTTCGCTATGCTTCCTCTTAAAGATTCGTGCGGGGCTCTCACTTTGATTTTAAATTCCAAAAAAGAAAAATTTTACCCATATTTCCGCTAAGTATTTTCTAACTAAAAGATGAGACCAAGAGGTAATATTCTAAAGATTAACCTAAGTACATACTAGTAGTCTTGGGTTAAGATTTAGGGTGTTACATTATGGTATCAGAGCAGTTCGATTCTCATAGAGCCTGAGGATTGGACTGACTATGCTTTATAAGCATGATGCGATAGTTATGTCATGTGTAGTGCTTGATAGAGATAAGCTGTAGGACTAGAGATGCATGACTTCTGTTGCTTGCAAGTGCCATGGTAACTAGCTCATTTTGCATGGATATTGAGCCTGATCAACTTAATGTTCATTGTTTCATGTGTTTAGGGACCAATGGCACCACGACGACAGCCTAGGACTACGCCCGATGCTGATCAAGACAATCCGACTGCTGCTGCTGTCCGCTGCATGGTGCAAGCCATGGAACGGATGTTCGACCGGATGGATCAACAAGCGAATGCTGCTCCTGTTCCCCCTCCTCCCCCTGCTGCTGAAACGATGGAACAAGCCCGCTTTGGTGAGTTCCGCAAGGTGAACCCGCCAGTGTTCCGAGGGGTAATGGACCCCGATAAGGCTGATGAGTGGATCAAAGACCTGGAAAAGATCTACTCTGTCGTTACCTGCTCAGAGGAGCAGAAGGTCACATTTGCTGCTTTCATGCTGAAGTCTGACGCCGAGTTCTGGTGGAACGGCATGAGGCATCTGCTAGAAGCCTCCGGAACACCCATTGACTGGGAGTTGTTCAAGACTTACTTCTGTGAGAAGTACTTCCCCGAGTCCGTAAGAAACGCGAAGGACATTGAGTTCATGCAGTTGACCCAGGGAGGGTCTACTGTAGCTCAATACACTGCGAAGTTCGAGGAGCTGATCAAGTTCTCTCGGGTGTTCCAAGGGAACCCCGATGAGGTTTGGAAGTGTGTGAAGTATGAGGCCGGTCTAAAGGCGGAGATGAACTACACCGTGGCCCATATGGAGATCAGAGACCTTCCGACTCTGGTCAACAAGTGCCGGATCCTTGAAGAAGGATAGAGGAAGATTCAAATCATAAGAGCGGAGCGAGCTAAGGGGCTCGGACCCCAAGCCCCGAAGTTCAAACCGCAGTACCCTTCAAGGAACCACTACAATCCTTACCAGACCAACCAGTTCCGACAACAACAGCAACAACCACCAAGAGTTCCTGCTCACCAACAATCCAAGCAACACCAAAGGCCGCCATTTCAACATCAAGGCCCGAGGAACTTCAACAATCAACCCCGTGGACCGGGCGGACCCCGGAACCACAATGGAGGACCAAGTGGAGCCAAGAACGAGGCACCACAAACCCCTGCTACTTACCCCGGAGCAACATCTGTTGACGTCTGCCCACAATACGGAAAGAATCACGGGAATCGCCCATGCTTAGCCGGTCAGAACGTGTGCTTCAAGTGTGGCAAGCCCGGCCACTATGCAAAGGACTGTGCCGGACAAAGGACATCAAACCAAAACCCCTGACCACAATACCGAGGAAGAGTCTTTACCCTTAATGTGGAAGACGCCAAAAAGTCCAAAGATCTCATTGAAGGTATGTGCGAAGTAAATGGTAAACCCTTAACTGTACTATATGACTCTGGTGCTACTCATTCTTTTATTTCACTTGCTAGTGTCGAGTCCTTAAATCTAAGAGTCTCTAAAATTCCCTTTGATCTTATTGTTTATACTCCTACAAATCGCCCTGTTAATACCTGCCGTTGTTGTTTAAACTGTCATCTTGTTGTAGAAAATAGGTCTTTTATCGTAGATTTAATTTGTTTACCCTTGAAAAACATAGGCATTATCTTAGGCATGAGTTGGCTTCACGCCAACCGTGTGTTGTTAGATTGTGGAACTCAAACCGTAGTTTTCCCTTCTCCTCCCGAAAACACCACTCAATCCATTAGGCTGTACCTAAATTCAGTAGAGGTCTTCTGTAGTGGGGAGAAAGCTAAGGGATATGTTCTCCTAGCCGCCTGCGATGTAGACTTTGAGCAGAACCTAGGTGAAATACCTGTGGTGAGAGACTATCCCGAGGTATTTCTGGATGAAATACCCGAGTTCCCTCCCGAGAGAGAAGTTGAATTCTCCATAGAGTTGGTTCCTGGAACAGGACCAATCTCTATAGCCCCGTATAGGATGTCACCTTTGGAGCTAGCAGAGCTGAAAACCCAGTTGGAGGAGCTGTTAGAAAAGAGTTTTATAAGGCCGAGTGCTTCACCTTGGGGCGCTCCGGTCTTATTTGTGAAGAAAAAGGACGGAAGTATGAGGATGTGTATAGACTATAGGCAGTTGAACCAAGTAACCATAAAGAACAAATACCCGTTACCTAGGATTGATGATCTTATGGACCAATTGAAGGGAGCCGTAGTATTTTCTAAGATTGATTTAAGGTCCGGTTACCATCAGATTAGGGTTAGAGATTCGGATATTCCTAAAACCGCCTTTCGAACTCGGTATGGACACTTTGAGTTCAATGTGATGTCGTTTGGTTTGACGAATGCTCCCGCAGTTTTTATGGATTACATGAATAGGATCTTTAGACCCTATTTAGATCGGGCCAGGTTGTGTTCATAGATGATATTCTCATCTATTCGAAGACCCACGAAGAGCATAAGCGTCATTTAAGGTTGGTTTTAGAGGTATTAAAGGAGAAGAAGTTATACGCTAAGTTGTCTAAGTGTGAATTTTGGTTAGAGGAGGTAAAGTTCCTAGGACATGTTGTGTCAAAAGGTCACATAGCTGTCGACCTAAGTAAGATAGAAGCTGTGATGAATTGGGATAGACCAACCTCTATAACTGAGATTAGAAGCTTTTTGGGTTTAGCTGGATATTACCGTAGGTTTATCAAAGGATTTTCCCAGTTAGCCCTACCCTTAACTAAGCTCACTAGGAAGAATGCCCCGTTTGAGTGGAGCCCCGAGTGTGAAAAGAATTTCCTAGAGCTCAAGGAAAAGCTCACCTCAACCCCAGTTTTAGTTTTACCTGACCCCAAAGTACCTTTCAAGGTATATTGCGATGCTTCTGGCAAGGGTTTAGGTTGTGTGTTGATGCAAAATAGGCAAGTGGTAGCCTATGCGTCCAGACAACTCAAGCCTCACGAGGTAACCTACCCCACCCATGACCTAGAACTAGCAGCCATCGTGTTCGCTCTAAAGATGTGGAGACACCATTTGTATGGTGTAAGGTTTGAAGTTTTCTCCGATCACAAGAGTCTCAAGCATCTCTTTGATCAAAAGGAGTTGAATATGAGGCAAAGAAGATGGATGGAATTCCTCAAGGACTACGATTTTGGCTTAAGTTACCACCCCGGCAAGGCTAATGTAGTAGCCGACGCCTTGAGCCGAAACTCGTTACGATTATCAAGTATGATGGTTAATGAAGTTGGGTTAATAGAGCAGTTTAGGGATATGAATCTTAGGATGTCTATAACGGAGAATGGCATCGTGATGAGTCATCTCACGGTTACCAGTGGGTTTAAGCAAAGGATTATGCTTGCCCAAAGAGAAAATGAGGACTTTATGGAGACAATCGAGGCAGTTAAGGCCGGAAAGTTGAAAGGTTTTGTACAAGACCCCGACTGGTTGTGGAGGTTCGAGGGGCGAATCTGTGTGCCACAAGATGGCGACCTCCGAGAGAAGATCTTGGAGGAGGCTCACAAGAGCCATTTTGCCATCCATTCTGGTACTACCAAGATGTATCAGGACTTGAAGATGATGTTTTGGTGGCCCGGATTAAAGAAGGATGTGGTCGCCTGGGTGAGTAAGTGTTTGATCTGTCAAAAGGTTAAGATCGAACACCAAAAACCTTCTGGCATGTTGCAACCCCTGTCAATCCCTGAGTGGAAGTGGGAAAGTATATCAATGGATTTCATGATGGGATTGCCAAAGACCCAAGCTGGCCACGATGCCGTATGGGTAATCGTGGATTGACTGACTAAGTCGGCTCACTTTCTACCTATTCGAGTCACATACTCGTTGGATAAGTTGGCCCAGCTTTACATCCAAGAGATAGTAAGGTTGCATGGAGTACCATCGACAATAATCTCGAATCGAGATCCGTGGTTTACGTCACGTTTTTGGGGAGCCTTTCAAAAGGCGTTTGGTTCCAAGTTGTGCTTGAGCACTGCTTACCACCCACAAACGGATGGTCAGTCCGAGAGGACAATCCAAACCCTGGAAGATATGTTAAGAGCCTGTGTCTTAGACTAGAAAGGAAGTTGGGATAAGTACATGCCTTTAATCGAGTTCGCGTATAACAACAGTTATCATGCGAGCATCGGTATGGCACCGTACGAGGCGTTATAAGGAAGGAAGTGCCAATCACCCTTGTGTTGGTACGAGCCCGGAGAACAAAGTGTCTTAGGACCTGATGTAGTGAGGGAAATGACGGAGCAAATCAAGAAAATCAAGGATAGAATCTTGACTGCTCAAAGTCGGCAAAAAAGCTACGCGGACAAAAGGCGCAAGCCCTTGGAGTTCCAAGAAGGAGAACATGTATTTCTAAGAATCACCCCCACTACAGGAATAGGGAGAGCCATGAAAGTTAAAAAGTTGAGTCCCCGATTTCTCGGTCCTTTTGAAATTCTTCAGAGAATCGGATCCGTAGTATACAAAATAGCCTTACCACCCAATCTGTCAAACCTTCATGATGTCTTTCACGTCTCCCAGTTACATAAATATGAGTCCGACCCTAGCCATGTCCTAGAACCAGAGCATGTACAGTTGAGGGAGGACCTCACTTTCAATGTACCGCCTACGAGAATAGTGGATCACGGAGTCAAGCAGTTAAGGAACAAGTCTATACCCTTGGTGAAAGTGGCGTGGGGACGAGACAAGTCGGAAGAATACACGTGGGAAATAGAATCAGAGATGAAGTCCAAATATCCAGAGCTTTTCTAAGGTATGAATTTCGAGGGCGAAATTCTTTTAAGAAGGGGAGTAATGTAACGCCCCGATTTTTCTGTTAGAGTGAAAATGACCAAAATGCCCCTGAGGTCATTTTCAGCCCGGAATTCGAGGAAAGCCGGTTCGGCAGTACTCGAAGGGCAAACTCAATGTTGGAAGGGGATTAGATAACTTGTGTACCTTCCCAGGATCGAAAATCTCGTTTTTCGAGTTTTCGGGTCAAAATGACCAAAATGCCCCAGCGGTGTTTTACCCGTTTGCAAGTGCCGGATGAACCCGAAACTTCTCCAGATGGTTTTAAAAGGAGTTTTTATGTATTCTATGACCTCAATTTTAATTTTTGAAGTCCCGGGCAAAATTAGTTCAAAATTACTGTTTTGCCCCTAGTTTCGTATTTTTACGCTTAATCGCGTGATTAAGCAAACCTAAGCAATATTAGGCTCTAATCGAAGGTTAATTAATTTCCTTAATTAATCTTGAGTCAAAATAATTTATTAAAGTTGATTAGAACCAAAAAGTACTTAATTACAACCTAAAATCATATTTTAATTTCAAGACACCTAGTCATAGAATCTTGAATAGTGTTTTCTCTTTCCAATTCCTTAAATCATGGAATTGTGTTACACATTGTTTATTCATAAATGAGTTTAAAATTCTCTAATGATGTATGAGCACTCCTAAAATTGTCATAAACTCCCTAAACCTCATTCTTAGTTACCTAAACTTAAGCTTAATCATTCCTAACCTTGTACCTAAGCTAATACACATCTAAACCCACCATTAACACCAATTACATGATCAAATCATCCTCCCCACTATGTCGCTGTGTCCTGGTCAAGCCTCACCCCCTCCATATGCATCACATGTTCAATTTTTTAACACTCCAAGGCCATACCTCAAGTCACATACACTATACCTTGTCATAACTTTCAATCAAGCTTGAATTTCCACATAAATAAATAATTAAAACAACCCATTTTTCCCATTTATTTGTGGCTGGAAAAGTTCCAGCCATGACAAGTTTCTAGAAGCCTAATTTCATAAAAATTTGATAGGAAAATTAACTCACATCAAGCCATACTTTGTAGCATAGCTTCCATACTTCAAACCATGCTTGAATGACCTTGTGTAAGAGATATTTTCTCTTCCTTCCTCCCTCAAACCACATGGCCAGCACCCTCCCTTTGATGAGCTCCATGGTTTTGTTTTTCTATAAATAGGATGCTTGTGATAGCCTTGTTGCACCTTGAAGCATTTGCTAAGTTTAGAGTTTTAGAGTTGTCTTACTAGTTCTTTCTTTTTCTCTCAAAGTTTCAAGAGTGTTCTTCCTTTCTTTTCATCTTTATCTTCTTCATCTCTTCATCTCATCATCATCTCTTAACCATCAAACACCACCCCAAAGCCTTGAACCATCATCAAACCTCTCAAACACCACACCTCAAACACAACTTCACTTGAAACACATTTCCTTCCTTTTTCTTTCATCAAGGCCGAATCCTCATCACCATCCTAGGAGGTGTTGCTCATCTCATTTCCATCTTCAAGTCCAAGCTTTTACCTTCATCACAAGGTAGGGATTTGTTTTCAAACTTTGTTTTGCTCAAGAAAGTGTTTTTCTCTAGTTTCCTCTTGGATTCTTTTTGAACCTTCCTTTGTTTTTCCTTTTCTTTTCATTTCGGCCTCTAGGCCCTATTATGAGCATGATAGCTTGATGATGAGAGTTTCTAGATGATGACATTGTGTTCATCTCAAAGAAACCTCTAAAGCATGAGTTTTCCTTTTCTTGTAACTCTATCTATATGATATCTAGCTCACATGGTTTTTCAACTTAAAATTAATCTAAGGATTTCTAAAAGCCCAAGCCTACCCTTGTCAACCTTAAAGTTGGCCGGCACATTCTAGAGATTTTTCTCTAGAAAGGGGTTTTGGGTATTTAATAAAGAACTTGACGTAGTTTCACTTTCTTTCTCTTTTGTATGACTTTCGGTTGTTGTGTTGTGGTCTTTGAGATATTGTATTGGGTTGCTATCTTGTTAAAGTCTTGAATGAGCTCTAGTTAATCATAAAATGAACCTTGCATCATGTTTATTTTATGCTTTGCATATCATGTTTACTTCCTTGCTATCACTAAATACCAAGATAATGAATGAACTTGCATTATCATGTTTATATTTCAAGTTCTCACTTAATGCCAAGATAATAATGAGTTGCATTCATATTTACTTTGTGCCATCACTTCACTTTCTAATGGAACCTAAAATAAGTGCATAAGCATGTTTATTTTTATGTCATCACCTAAATGAACCTAGAGCTCAAAGACTTGCCCATTGTTGTCTCAACAAAGGTCTAACAATATGTATTTTCCTTGGTTCATATTTCGGCCTCAAGGGGGTCTTGAAGTTTCTAAGTATTTGAGACTATGTTTCATAATTTTTCCAAGCTTATATAAGTTTAAGGAATGCATAGAACTAAGTTTTATGAATTTAGGACCTCTTGAGATAAAAATGAATTGGTCACTGCCCTCTTAAATATTCTTATAATTTTAGATGTTAAAATTGTTTATAAATGAGCTTTGAGAGTTTTAAAAGAGTTCCAAGAGAAACTAGGATTTTATGTGCTTTAGAAATGATGTTTTATGTCTTTTATGGAGAAGTATATTTTCAGTTCTTCCTTGCTCTTTGCTGCCACTGTATGTGCTGTTTTGATGATGATAATGTGCCTATGTTTGAGTAAAAATAATGTTAAGACTCATATGTGAAAGATAGGATAAGTTAGGAACTAGAAAAGAATTAATTTGAGAATTTTAGATCCTTTAATTATGTAATTTTCTGGATTCTGTCCAACAAGGTTTAGATTTAATGATCATGGTTTTAAATTAGTTTAAATATGTAGGAATGACTCATAATTGGTTTAGGACTTAATCTTGAAGCCTTAGGAGCAAACTAAACTTAGAAAGGGTCATTGTTGTGACTTCTAGGTACCCGTTGTAACATCCCCAAATTTATAACTAAGATAAATATTAATCTTAATTATCGATAGCAAAACCAAGAGAATCTGGACAAATGTTATGAAACACAACAAATAGACTACTTAAATATGTCTAGAGAAAAATGCAAAGAATTACGAAAATGCCATCACTTAGTGGAAATTACGAAAATGCCCTTGCTATGTAAAGGAAATTACCAAACTACCCTTGCCTTATTAAATGACGAAGATACCCTTACTCTATGAATGGAATTACAAGAATACCACTATCATTGTCTAATTACAAAAATATCCTTGTCTTAGTTAAAGAAATTACTACAATGCCATTTGCACAAATCCCTACACTTGTCTTTAGACAAGAATGAATCTAAGCCATTGGATTAAGATGATAACACAATAATTTAACCACATACATCATACACATTTCTGAATCACATACATGCACTAAAGGTTAGAAAATCTCCACTAACATCTTTGCACAAAACATGGAAACATGTTTGCACAAAACATGGAAACATGTTTGCACAAAACATGGAGCATTTTCATCCAACATGTTTGCATAAAACATGGAAACATGTTTGCACAAAACAAGGAGCATTTTCATCCCAAAATTCAGCCAACATGTTTCCATAAATCATGCTCCAAGTGCTTTCCTTCTTCTGTTTTTTTTTCTCTAATCTTTCCACTATAAATACTCCTCAAACTCTCTTCAATTCAGAAACTCCCTAAGTGTTCTTTCTTTCTTATTCTATCATTCTTCTTATGTTCTTCAAAGACTTCTCTTGATCCTCTAAACTTCATCCAAACACTTCAATCCTAAGTCTAAACTTTCACTAGCCCTCACAAGAGTTACAATCTTTAACTCTAGTGAGAAATATTTTCTTAAGCATTCAAGTTCTAGAGCCAAGATTCAAGGAGGGTCATCCACTCCAAAGACTCTTGTTCAAAGCTTAAGGAAGAAGAGAAGGACCCTTTTTAGACCCTACACAAGAGGTAGGAGCCCTCACTTTGGTTGTGTAAGCCATGATGACATCTAACCTTGCTCGTGGTTAGGATGCCATCAAGCTTATGTTTGTTGATAAAAATGTTTCAAGGGGTTATTGTATAAATATTTTGTGAAACCCATTGTTCCATTCTGCTTCCAAAGTGATATTATGTTGCTTTCATGCTCAAATGATGCTTGAAATATGTTGTGTGATCCTTGTGTTAAAATAAGTGACATAAAACATGAAAATGATAAGTGCTGGATTTTTGGCTGTTTCTGGCAGTAGGTGTTCCGAAATTTAATACTCATAAAATATGAAGTATCTTGAAATAAAAATATTTTTACCATAAACTAGACGCATCATAAAACACTCTCCAAAAAGAATCACCCAAAACGGAGTTTTCTAGCTCAAGATATAAATTTTAAAGTAGAGCCTAAGACTGAAACTTTAAATCTGACCTTGTAGTAGTAAAATAGGTGTAACTCACTCTAGAAAAACGCAAATGGACTGATTTCAACTTTGTTGGAGAGCTAACACATATAGGAATACACCCATGTATGTTATGTATAAATCTTTGTACCACGTAAATACATAATGAGAAATAAATTTCGGGATAGTGTACTGTGAAAGTGCAGTTTGGAAAGGTTCTGGCTAAGGAAAGACTTGGTATTTAAGCGTGTCCATTGTGACCGACCTCTCTTTCCTGGGAACTCTCCTATGCATGGCTTACAATTGATTTACACTATTCCAAAGATGTAAATGCTAAAATTTGATGAGTTAGGAATTTGGAACTACCTTTACTAAGCTGAGATAACAAGTATACAGAGAATTATAAACTTTCTTCTAAAAGATGTCAAAACTATAAATAAAAGAATCAAGTCTTGTAAAGAGAGAATTTTAAGAATTTAAGTAGAATAATAATCTTCAAGAGTTATATGAAAGTCATAATAAAAATATATAAAGAATCTATAATAATATTTTGAAGTGCATTAATGTATTAATGGAATGCTAAGAGTACAAAGAACACTAAGAGAAAAAGATAATACTAAGACATCCATTACCTCTTACGAACACTAGGAACTCAACTTGATAACTTTGGTTGGTTAATATGAATCATCTATGAAAGTGTTTACTATGAGATTTACATGATATTGTCCATGTTTTATGAAGTGATTTATAGTAATGTGAATGTATGGTGATGAATTATGAAATGATGAGGATGAATGATTGATTGCCCAGGATTTATTGTGATTACATGATAATATGCATACATTCATTTTCAAAAGAAATAATAAAAGTAAAGTTTGAAAAAGTAGCAATGAAAGTCTGGAAAAGTGGACTTGAGCTAAACTCACGGCTTAACCCCCTAAACCGTTGAGATCACGGCAACGGAATGAAAACCAATAAGGTTATGGCGACGGCCATGGTATGAGCTCATTACCCTTTAGGGTGGTCTAAGGCATTGATGCATTCATCCCGTGAGTAATTAAGAAATATGTTGATGACATAAATGAAAGATGATGATCACTAAACAAGTGAATGTTGAGGATGATTAATCATGAAATGCATGCAGCTCCTAAATGATTATTGCTTATTAGTGGTTTTACATGATATGCTTATATGTATGCTTGATGAAATACTGAATGGATATTTCTGCTAATGTTCAAGATTAGTTTAAAAGTAATCGCACTTCAAGACTAATCATGTTTGTGAAAGTTTGATAATTGAATCCTTACCTGTTCACCTTTTTATAATAAACCCGAAGTGACTGGGACGACAACGATGACACTTTTAGTACAAGTAGGAACTCCTACTGAGAAATCATGTATTTCTCACTCCTATGTTTATTTTCCGTTGTCGCTACCAGAGACAGACGTGTCCACCTAAAGCAACGAAGCTGTAGCTGAGGAAGGAGGAAGCGCGTGAAGATTTCAAACCTTTCAAGTAGGAGCATTCCGAGCTTTAGTTACATTATAGTTTGAGAGAAACAATTAGTAATAGTAGAACTATATTGTTATTTGTAATAACTTATCAGTATGATATATGCCCTGTTGTGACTTATGTATTAAGTGATTATATTCCAGTTTATGTAATAATAGTTCTACACTTAGTCTCTTATTCCGCTTATTTAATTAAGTGCGCAATGTAACTTGATTATTATATATAAAAGCGCTATGTATTTCACTTCTCGTTACAGGCTTAAGTTTTCAAAAAATTAATTTATTTAAAGAGAAAAAAAAAACTTCCACTATTTTTCTAAGTTAATTTTAAAAGAAAATAAATGCAAGGCATAAGTGACAACTAATAGAATCCAAATGTGAACTTAAGCATAGTGGGGTTTTATTTGGGTGTTACATTATGGTATCAGAGCAGTTCATCCTATTTAAGCCTGAGGAATGGACTGACTATGCTTCTGTCTATGATATCATGCTATTAATCTTATCTGTATAATGGGATATAGGATTTAGAAATGCATGATCATCTTGTGATACTACCATAGTTGCTACCATGCTTAGCTATAGCATTGAGCCTGATCAACTCGATGACTGTTGTTTGGTGTGTCTAGGAACTAATGGCAGCAAACAGACGTACGCATGGGGCACGCGGTGGAGGTAATCGTGATGAACTGGCAAATGCACTCCAGGAGATGGCTAGGGCCATGCAAGCACAAGCAACAGTGATGATGGAGCAGATGAATAGGTGGTCAGAGGAGTCAGTTGGGAATCAAGAACATGGAAAATTCTCAGAATTCAAGAGGGCTGGACCTCCAGAATTCAAAGGGACAACTAACCCTGAAATAGCTGACGGATGGATTCAAGAGATGGAGAAGGTTTTCTTAGTGGTAGAATGCTCTGATGAACAAAAGGTGGCATTCTCTACTTATATGCTGAAATGAGAGGCTGCCGCGTGGTGGAAGGGTGCAAAGGGTTTGCTCGAAAGTGCTGACATACAGATTACGTGGGAGGTCTTCTATGCCACATTCCATAAGAAATATTTTCCAGATCCGATTAAGAAGGCAAAGGAAGTAGAATTTCTGTCGACATTGTGGAAATCAAGTGTGGCTCAAGACACGCCTAAGTTTGAAGAACTGATCAAACACTCAACTAGCTACCAAAGGGATCCCAACGAGGCTTGGAAATGCATGAAATATGAGAGTGGTTTGAGGCCAGACATTTTGGCATCTGTGGCTCCACTGGAGGTCACTGACTATGCATCTTTAGTCAGCAAAAGCCAAGTGGCTGAGAGTTGCAATCGCCAGCTAGTTGCCTACCGAGTTGAAGAGAATAGGAAAAGGTCTGCTCAGTAAGGTCACCAAGGGTTCCCACCCCCTCACAAGAAACCCTACCAAGGAGGTGGATTTAAAGGAAAACAACCCCAACACCCTATGATGAATCAACCTAAGACACAAGCTGTTAATCGACCTAGGATGGCTGCTGTCCCTGAACCTATGACTAGACCCCCTTGTGTCACTTGTGGAAAGATACATGGAGGGGAATGCAGATTTGGTAAAAATGTTTGTTATCGGTGTGGACAGGCAGGACACTATTCTAGAGAGTGCCTAAAGTTCAATCAGTCCTCTACACTCAAGCCTAAGGCACAGGGACGCGTGTTTGCTATCACTGCTGAGATGCCCTCAGAATCCGATGATCTGATTCAAGGTAAGTGTATAATTAATGGAAAACCCTTAATTGTATTGTTTGATTCTGGCGCAACACATTCATTCATTTCATATGATTGTGCTAATAAGTTGAGGTTGTATATATCTGACTTAAAAATCATCTTAGTTGTCTCTACACCCACTATAAATACTGTTAGAACTGATCAAGTCTGCCTAAATTGTGAATTTGAGGTAGCTGATAGGATTTTTCATCATGATTTAGTTTGTCTACCCTTGTCTGGTTTTGATGTAATCTTGGGCATGGATTGGCTTTCGGCTAACCGTGTGTTACTACATTGTGCAAACAAGCCACTAGTATTTCTTCCCAAACCATCTTTACCCAATCCCTCTAAACTTGATAGAAAGGTACGACTATACCTAAACTCCATTATCATGGGGGATAGTAGGAATGAAAAGCGAGGATATGTTTTCCTGATGACAAGTGAGAGGGAAGTGGAGCAAGCTCTAGAAAAGATCCTTGTAGTAAAGGAATTCTCAGATGTTTTCCTGATGACATACCTGAATTTCCTCCAAAAAGGGAGATTGAGTTTTCTATAGATTTGGTACCAGGAACAGGATCCATATCTATAGCTCTTTATAGGATGCCATTGGCCGAGTTAACAGAGTTGAAGAAGCAAGTAGAGGAACTACTACAGAAGAAATTCATTAGGCCCAGTGCTTCACCATGGGGAGCCCCAGTGCTGTTTGTCAAGAAGAAGGATGGGAGTATGCGATTATGTATGGATTATAGGCAGCTAAACAAAGTGACCATAAAGAATAAATACCCTTTGCCTAGAATAGATGACCTCATGGACCAATTAAGAGGAGCCCAAGTGTTTTCCAAGATAGATCTGCGATCAGGATACCACCAGATTCGAGTGAAGGAGGAGGACATACCAAAGACAGCCTTTAGGACTAGATATGGACATTATGAGTTTAATGTGATGTCGTTTGGGTTAACCAATGCACCGGCAGTGTTTATGGACTACATGAATAGGATATTTAGACCATACTTGGATAAGTTTGTAATAGTGTTCATCGATGACATTCTAGTTTACTCTAGAACTGAAGAAGAGCACGAAGAACACTTACGAGTGGTGTTGGAGGTGTTGAGGAACAAGAAACTTTATGCAAAGTTGTCCAAGTGTGAATTTTGGACGAAGGAAGTTAAGTTCTTAGGTCATGTAGTATCACATGGGGGAATAGCAGTGGACCCAAGTAAGATAGAAGCGGTGCAACAATAGGAAACCCCTACCACTGTGAAGGAGATTAGGAGTTTTCTAGGGCTAGCCTACACTACCGAAGGTTCATTAGAGGTTTTTCCCAAATTACCTTACCCCTTACCAAGCTAACAAGGAAGAATTAAGCTTTTATATGGAGCCCAGAATGTGAAGAGAGTTTCCAAGAACTAAAGAAGAAGTTGACCACTACGTCCTAATCCTACCTGACCCAAAAGAAAAATTTGAGGTGTATTGTGATGCCTCGGGAAGAGGACTAGGATGTGTTTTGATGCAAAATAGGAATGTAGTAGCCTATGCCTCTAGACAGCTCAAACCCCATGAAGTTAATTACCCAACCTATGACTTAGAGCTAGCGGCTATTGTCTTTGCCTTAAAAATCTGGAGACATCATCTTTATGCTGTAAGGTTTGAAGTCTTTTCTGACCACAAAAGTCTGAAATACCTCTTCAACCAAAAGGAACTCAATATGAGACAAAGGCGTTGGATGGAGTTTCTCAAGGACTATGACTTTGGGTTGAACTACCACCCAGGAAAGGCAAATGTGGTAGCAGACGCTTTGAGTCGTAAGTCCTTGCATGCTGTTTGGCTCATGGTGAAAGAAAATGAGCTGATAGAAGATTTTAGGAACCTCAACTTAGGATATAGGGGGACTTCAGAAAAAATTCGGTTAAGCCAACTAAGTGTAACCAGTAGCTTTAAGGATCAAATAATTCAAGCCCAAAGGGAAGATGAGGGTTTCCTTAGAACCTTAACCCTTGTCGAGCAGAAAGTTGAAAGAGTTTGTCCAGGATAAGGAAGGAGTGTGGAGATACCAAGGGAGAATCTGTGTACCTGCAAAAGAAGGATTGAGAGCTAGCATTTTGGAAGAAGCCCACAAGAGTCAATTTAGTGTACACCCCGGTATAACCAAGATGTACCATGACCTAATAAAGATGTTACGGTGGCCAAAGATGAAAGCAGATATAGCAAATATAGTGCAAAAATGTTTGGTATGCCAAAAAGTGAAGATAGAGCATCAAAAACCCTCCGGAGTGCTGCATCCTCTCGAAATCCCTGAATGGAAGTGGGAAGGAATATCCATGGATTTCGTGATGGGATTGCCAAGAACGCCTACCGGATATGACTCCATATGGGTAATTGTGGATAGATTGACCAAATCTGCTCACTTTTTACCCATTCGAGCAAATTACCCTTTGGAAAAGTTAGCTCAGCTATACATCCAAGAGATAATAAGGCTCCATGGAGTACCCAAAACCATTGTCTCAGATAGGGATCCAAGGTTCACCTCAAGATTTTGGGGAGCTTTGCAAAAGGCGTTTGGTTCAAGGTTGTGCCTAAGCACTGCCTATCACTCTCAAACTGATGGACAATCAGAAAGAACAATTCAAACCCTTGAGGATATGCTAAGAGCATGAGTCTTAGACCAGCCAAAAAGTTGGGACAAACAGCTTCCATTGATTGAGTTTGCATATAATAATAGTTACCACACTAGCATTGGGATGGCACCCTATAAGGCTTTGTATGGTAGAAAGTGTCAATCACCACTTTGTTGGTGTGACCCGGGAGAGCAAAGTATTTTGGGCCCTGATTTGGTAGAAGAGACAACCAAACAAATAAGGAGAATTAGGGAAAGAATCCTCACCGCTCGTAGTAGGCAGAAGAGCTATGCTGACAAGAGAAGGAAACCTCTCGAATTTCAAGAAGGAGAACACATATTCTTGCGAATTACTCCTACCACAGGTATAGGTCGTGCAATGAAAGTCAAAAAGCTAAGCCCTAGATTCTTAGGACCCTTCCAAATCCTCAAAAAGGTAGGTCCCTCCGCCTACCAAATTGCATTACCTCCAAATTTGTCTAACCTACACAATGTTTTTCATGTGTCCCAATTGAGAAAGTATCAGTCAGACCCCAGTCATGTGTTTGAGCCAGAAACTATACAATTAAAAGATGATTTAACTTTTGAATTACCACCGATGAGGATCGTGGATCATGGCATCAAGCAGCTGAGAAACAAATCTGTATCTCTGGTCCGAGTAGCCTGGGGACAAGATGGAATGGAAGAGCACACATGGGAGGTCGAGGAAGCTATGCGAAAAGAATTTCCGAACCTATTCACAGGTATCAAATTTTGAGGGCAAAATTTTTTAATAAGAAGGGGAGAAATGTAACATCCCCAAATTTATAACTAAGATAAATATTAATCTTAATTATTGATAGCAAAACCAAGAGAATCTGGACAAATGTTATGAAACACAACAAATAGACTACTTAAATATGTCTAGAGAAAAATGCAAAGAATTACAAAAATGCCATCACTTAGTGGAAATTACGAAAATGCCCTTGCTATGTAAAGGGAATTACCAAACTACCCTTGCCTTATTAAATGACGAAGATACCCTTACTCTATGAATGGAATTACAAGAATACCACTATCATTGTCTAATTACAAAAATATCCTTATCTTAGTTAAAGAAATTACTACAATGCCATTTGCACAAATCCCTACACTTGTCTTTAGACAAGAATGAATCTAAGCCATTGGATTAAGATGATAACACAATAATTTAACCACATACATCATACACATTTCTGAATCACATACATGCACTAAAGGTTAGAAAATCTCCACTAACATCTTTGCACAAAACATGGAAACATGTTTGCACAAAACATGGAGCATTTTCATCCAACATGTTTGCATAAAACATGGAAACATGTTTGCACAAAACAAGAAGCATTTTCATCCCAAAATTCAGCCAACATGTTTCCATAAATCATGCTCCAAGTGCTTTCCTTCTTCTATTTTTTTCTCTAATCTTTCCACTATAAATACTCCTCAAACTCTCTTCAATTCAGAAACTCCCTAAGTGTTCTTTCTTTCTTATTCTATCATTCTTCTTATGTTCTTCAAAGACTTCTCTTGATCCTCTAAACTTCATCCAAACACTTCAATCCTAAGTCTAAACTTTCACTAGCCCTCACAAGAGTTACAATCTTTAACTCCAGTGAGAAATATTTTCTTAAGCATTCAAGTTCTAGAGCCAAGATTCAAGGAGGGTCATCCACTCCAAAGACTCTTGTTCAAAGCTTAAGGAAGAAGAGAAGGACCCTTTTTAGACCCTACACAAGAGGTAGGAGCCCTCACTTTGGTTGTGTAAGCCATGATGACATCTAACCTTGCTCATGGTTAGGATGCCATCAAGCTTATGTTTGTTGATAAAAATGTTTCAAGGGGTTATTGTATAAATATTTTGTGAAACCCATTGTTCCATTCTGCTTCCAAAGTGATATTATGTTGCTTTCATGCTCAAATGATGCTTGAAATATGTTGTGTGATCCTTGTGTTAAAATAAGTGACATAAAACATGAAAATGATAAGTGCTGGATTTTTGGCTGTTTCGGCGGTAGGTGTTCCGAAATTTAATACTCATAAAATATGAAGTATCTTGAAATAAAAATATTTTTACCATAAACTAGACGCATCATAAAACACTCTCCAAAAAGAATTACCCAAAACGGAGTTTTCTAGCTCAAATATAAATTTTTAAAGTAGAGCCTAAGACTGAAACTTTAAATCTGACCTTGTAGTAGTAAAATAGGTGTAACTCACTCTAGAAAAACGCAAATGGACTGATTTCAACTTTGTTGGAGAGCTAACACATATAGAAATACACCCATGTATGTTATGTATAAAGCTTTGTACCACGTAAATACATAATGAGAAATAAATTTCGGGATAGTGTACTGTGAAAGTGCAGTTTGGAAAGGTTCTGGCTAAGGAAAGACTTGGTATTTAAGCGTGTCCATTGTGACCGACCTCTCTTTCCTGGGAACTCTCCTATGCATGGCTTACAATTGATTTACACTATTCCAAAGATGTAAATGCTAAAATTTGATGAGTTAGGAATTTGGAACTACCTTTACTAAGCTGAGATAACAAGTATACAGAGAATTATAAACTTTCTTCTAAAAGATGTCAAAACTATAAATAAAAGAATCAAGTCTTGTAAAGAGAGAATTTTAAGAATTTAAGTAGAATAATAATCTTCAAGAGTTATATGAAAGTCATAATAAAAATATATAAAGAATCTATAATAATATTTTGAAGTGCATTAATGTATTAATGGAATGCTAAGAGTACAAAGAACACTAAGAGAAAAAGATAATACTAAGACATCCATTACCTCTTACGAACACTAGGAACTCAACTTGATAACTTTGGTTGGTTAATATGAATCATCTATGAAAGTGTTTACTATGAGATTTACATGATATTGTCCATGTTTTATGAAGTGATTTATAGTAATGTGAATGTATGGTGATGAATTATGAAATGATGAGGATGAATGATTGATTGCCCAGGATTTATTGTGATTACATGATAATATGCATACATTCATTTTCAAAAGAAATAATAAAAGTAAAGTTTGAAAAAGTAGCAATGAAAGTCTGGAAAAGTGGACTTGAGCTAAACTCACGGCTTAACCCCCCTAAACCGTTGAGATCACGGCAACGGAATGAAAACCAAAAAGGTTATGGCGATGGCCATGGTATGAGCTCATTACCCTTTAGGGTGGTCTAAGGCATTGATGCATTCATCCCGTGAGTAATTAAGAAATATGTTGATGACATAAATGAAAGATGATGATCACTAAACAAGTGAAAGTTGAGGATGATTAATCATGAAATGCATGCAGCTCCTAAATGATTATTGCTTATTAGTGGTTTTACATGATATGCTTATGTGTATGCTTGATGAAATACTGAATGGATATTTCTGCTAATGTTCAAGATTAGTTTAAAAGTAACTGCACTTCGGCTAATCATGTTTGTGAAAGTTTGATAATTGAATCCTTACTGCTCACCTTTTATAATAAACCCGAAGTGATTTGGGACGACAACGATGACACTTTTAGTACAAGTAGGAACTCCTCTTGAGAAATCATGTATTTCTCACTCCTATGTTTATTTTCCGTTGTCGCTACTGTGAGACAGACGTGTCCACCTAAAGCAACGGTCAGAAATGAGGAAGGAGGAAGCGCGTGAAGATTTCAAACCTTTCAAGTAGGAGCATTCCGAGCTTTAGTTACATTATAGTTTGAGAGAAACAATTAGTAATAGTAGAACTATATTGTTATTTGTAATAACTTATCAGTATGATATATGCCCTGTTGTGACTTATGTATTAAGTGATTATATTCCAGTTTATGTAATAATAGTTCTACACTTAGTCTCTTATTCCGCTTATTTAATTAAGTGCGCAATGTAACTTGATTATTATATATAAAAGCGCTATGTATTTCACTTCTCGTTACAGGCTTAAGTTTTCAAAAAATTAATTTATTTAAAGAGAAAAAAAAAACTTCCACTATTTTTCTAAGTTAATTTCAAAAGAAAATAAATGCAAAGTATAAGTGACAACTAATAGAATCCAAATGTGAACTTAAGCATAGTGGGGTTCTATTTGGGTGTTACACCCATAAAGTTAGGATTTCAAATTCTGCATCCTTGAGGTTTAGAGATGTTCTTGACCATAGTGTGAGGTGAGAAATACTTAGTTATAACCTCATAGGTTCCCAAGAGACTAGGTTTTGATGATCGACAACTTAGAATGTGAGTTAAGGACTTTAAGGGTCTAAACCATAATTTCTAGAACCCCGTAATCACACAAATATAAGCTGTCCAAATCTGCATAGTGCTGTTTGGATAAGTCCTTGAGCACAAAAATTAGTAACACTGATTAGTTGTGAACCTATAGATGTGTAAGAGGTTAAGAATAATACTAGAACAATTAGTTTACAAGTTTAAAACTCAAAAGGAACCAAAGCATAACATACTATGGGTTTACAACATAATAAGCTTGTGAGTTTGTATGTATGATTGTCTAAGGTGTGATTATGTGATAATATATATGCTATGGTTTTATGTATACACTATGAAGAAAGTTTCATGTGATGATGCATATGCTATGAAAAAGATTTATGTGATGAATAAGAGGTATCTATGAATTAACACGTTATGAGAACTTAAATGTGACACAACACTGAGACGCCTTCTTGGGTGACATCGGTTTAGCCGAGCACCCCCAAGAAAACAAATCCGTGAGGGTATTGACATAGAGCTTGCCAAAGCGGACAATACTACGATGCACTAGTTGCTAGTAGAGCGTTTCAAAGAGGAAATGACCCTAAGAGAGGTGATCCTTAATTGCCCCCTAGCCCGTACTATTAAGTCGGGATTATGTATATGTTACGCTTATCATAGGATAAGTAAGAACTAGTGACGACTAGTTAAGGTATGAGCTCATAAACTAGAGATGTTTTAGGGTGGCCCCATGAGATGAAAGTTAAAGTTAACAATGTCACATATACTATACTTATGCCAAATGTTATAATGTTTCTTAGCTATTCTATTGTTTGGTTTACCTTTATGATGCATTCATATCATTAGTATATTTTCTGCTCAAAGACGCATTATAAAATATAACGGACCTTGGATAGATAATACTTTAGAAAACTAACTTAAAAGGAATTTATATGCATGCACACCTTTTTGAAATAAACCCAAGGTTCCTGGGGATATGATGATGTCACCTAGGTAGGGATAACCCTACTGAGAATCCTTTTAGAAAGATTCTCATTCCCTCTCTCTTTTCTTCCATCATATCTTCAGATGGCGACGTTTGTACTCTTCATCGACACCCCGGTATAGGAGCTGCACCATGACCCGGCACTTGGGTCATACCATTTTGAGGGTCGCTGTACGTTTAGAGTGTTCATGTTTATGGGACGACCTTTCGCACACCCAGTCCCGAGTTACCATTTTACCCCGACTGCTCCTTACCGTCATAACGGGATTTTTGAGCGAGCTAGACCACGCGATGAGCAGATTCTCTGCATGGAGCCCGAGACATCAGCGGTACGCGACTACCCAGAGTATGTGCCTCGTACCTAGTACTCGGAGATGGACCCATCCGAGGACCCGCCATCACACATGTATAGTTGGAGCTCCAGTCCTGCTCCCCCACCGATGAAGGCTGGGAGTGAGGAGACGATGGTCCAGCCGAGATTGGCTCGTCGGCCATCTATGCGCCCTCGCCGTGGTGGACATGCCCCGATTATGCGCTCGACCACTCCCGCCGAGATTCGTCAGTGGATCGACTCGACCCCACAGTACTCGGACCAGTAGGAGTAGACATAGGAGGGGTAGTAGTTAGTGCACACACGCCACATAGTTGAGGACAAACCTTCTTTTGTATATGAGGTTGTCTACTTTAGGTGCACATGGGTATGGGTGTTGTTTCTCTTGTATTTACTTTTTATGATTTCCTTGTATTGCATTTCCGTTGTATTCCGCTTCCCGATGTATTGAATAGTCCTCCCCTTTGGGTAGGCACAGTATATATATATATATCTATGTTTCAGTTGATGTCTCCATGATATGATGTGCTTCTTTATGCTTTGCTTATATGTTTCGCTATGTTTCCTCTTAAAGATTCGTGCGGGGCTCTCACTTTGATTTTAAATTCCAAAAAAGAAAAATTTTACCCATATTTCCGCTAAGTATTTTCTAAGTAAAAGATGAGACCAAGAGGTAATATTCTAAAGATTAACCTAAGTACATACTAGTAGTCTTGGGTTAAGATTTAGGGTGTTACAGAGTGGATAAACCTTCTTTTGTTTTTGAAGTTGTCCACCATAAGTGCACTCGGGTAGTTATGGTTTATTTTTGCTTTCTTGGTTTATGTTGTATTTTACTTCCATTGTATTACAAGCTCTGCCCGTCTGCAAGAGGGTATGACTACTATGTACTCTAATTAAGTTGTTAATGAAATGTTCCCTTTGTTATCATGATTGTTGTTCTTTGGTTATATGATTTACTTTATGATTTCTAATGATTGTTACGCGTGCTTTATGTTTCTGTTGTTCGACTAGTTAAGTTCGCGGCTCTCACTTTGCTTCATGTTTTCAAAAAAAAAATTTACCCATAATTTCCGCTAAGTATTTTATTAAAATGATGAGACTAAGAAGTAATAGCCTAATGTTTAACCTAATGTATTCTAGAGAGTTGGGTTAAGAATTAGGGTGTTACGCTTGTCTTCATTTTCTTTTCTTCTCCCCCTTTTAACATCATCAAAAAGGAAGTTGCAGGAATCAAAAGCCACATCATCAGCCTCTATGCTTTAATTCTAGAAGAATTTCTTTATTTGTTTGAAGGTTTTGAAGCACTAAATCTTCATGATTGCACAACCTTTTTTCCAACTCATTTAGCTTATCAATGATGAGTTGTTAATTTTCTAGCAGTATTTGTATTCGAGGAGTGATTGGTACAGGTTGAGGATGACTAGTTGAAGGTTGATCAACCTTCTGAGGTGGATCAGAGTCAAGGATAGGTTGAGGGGCAAGCATGAAAGGCTTTGTAGCATGAGTAGGAGAGATTCAGAGGTAAGAGTGAAGTCAGTCTCAAGAACTATACTTTCAGTTTTGTCATCTGGTGACTTCTTTTTATTTGATGACAAAGTTACCTCTTTCCTCAACATAACTCTGCTTCCTTGATCAGCCTCAGAGTTGGCAGGTTTGGATGATGGACTAGGTGTGCCTCTATTACTAGTGTCTATCTAAGGCTTTGTAGAGTCTTCTGAATTGCTATATAAGTTGATCACAAGTCTTATTTTCTCATTTTCTTTGAGTAGTTCAGCATCCTTGATGGCTTCTATCATTCTTTTGAAGTGTTCTGCAAGAGCACCAATGGTTTTCCTCTTAGCTCTAAAAGAGGATATGGAGTAGTCCATTCTAACCATATATCTAGACCATTCATTTACTAGAGGATACTTAAGGTGTTCAAACAGCTTGGTCAACAACATACCATATGGAACAGAAGTAGCTTATTCTTCTTCGACAATGGTGGTATAGACCATATAGTCAAAAATAAGTTTGGGTAGGTTAACTTATCTCTTTGTTAGTAAACAAAAAAGTAACATGCAATTCATTCATTTTAGTAGTTCCATATCTCCAACTCATGGAAAAAGAGAGAAATGAATGAGCATAAAGACTGCCTAGCCCTAGAGTTTAACATTGCAATGATTATCTCACTAGGTTGGCGCTCTTGTGATTTCATAAGACATTTTGAAACTTCCTTAACCAAGACACCAATGGTAGTGAACCAATTTTTGTCAAACATGCATCTGAGTCCCTCGTTAGGTGCATAGATGATGTAGGAGAGGTCTTTTGTACTTAGTTCTAAATCTACACTCCTGATATAAGATGTGAGTAATGATTCAGTTACCTCTACCAATTGGGAGTAAAAATCCATCACCATTCCATCAAATACACGATCAGTGAAGGTGAGAAATCCTTCCTATCCTTGGAAAGAGATGACTTCCATCAAATTCTAAAAAAGAGTAATCAATTCTTTACTCAGCCTCTTACCAAGTGCTATAGGACGATGAGTATAGCTATCAACATAATATTGTTGTTGAAAGAATTTGTCATACATTTGGATTACTCCTAGATTTTCAATGTTACCTTCGAATTTCTTTCCTTCAGCCATGTATCAGATTGTTAGAAATAGAGAAGTTGAAACTTGAAAGGATTGATAGAGAGAGTGTGGTGAGGGTTTGTATGAGAAGACTGTAAGTTTGGAGTTTGTAACATCCTAATTTTTAACCTAATACTCCTAGAACGTATTTAGGTTTATCATTAGTTTATTACTTCTTAGTTTCATTCTCTAAAATCTTTCTTTAAAATACTTAGCAGAAAGTACGGTAAATTTTTTTTTTGAAATATAAAAGCAAAGTGAGAGCCGTGTATGACTTGAACAAGCGTAAATGATAAAGCATAACTCAAATATAACAGGAAGCGCAAACATGAAGGTCAAGTAACTTCACAACAGTAGTCAATCATATACACATTAAAGGAAATACTTTATTAATATCATAACATGCCCACCTAAAAGTGGGACTTAGTTTCGTACAACGAAAGACAAATACATAAGGAAAGCAAATACAACTGGAAGTAAATACAACAGAAAAGATAAGGAAAGTGCTAAATAAAAACACCCTACCCTAGTGCATCTAAAGTGGATAACCTCATAACAAAAGAAGGTTTATCCTAAACTATATGTGGTATGTGTGAACTAGACCTCCCCAAAGACCTCTACTACTGTGACCCTGGATAAGAAGGGATGAATCCAACCTACTCACAAAGCACAGTGGGAGTGGGCATGCACAGTGGCTGAACATGTGCTCCATGGTGGGGCTGCATCTCAACTCTCCTTGCCAGCCTTGGCTGCGTAATCGTCTCCTCACTCCCCTCTCTCACGAACAGAGGGGTGTGGGCAGAACTCTCACGTATATGAGTCGATGGATCCTTCGAGAGGTCGTTCTTTGAATGTTGAGAGTAAGGCACATAGTCCGGGTGGTCGCGGACGGCCAAACCTGCCGAGTACGTCCAGAGAATCCTCTCGTTGCGCGTCGTGGAGAAGCGGTAGCTATGTACAGGGTGCGTGAAGGGACGTTCTATGTACATGAAGACTCGAACAGCACATCATCCCTCAAAATGATATGATCCGTGCTCCGGATCAAAAATGCACCTCCTATGTAGAAGTGTCGATGAACACCACAAATATCGCCATCACGATCTGAAGATATGACAGGAAAGAAGGAGAGGAAGAAAAGGGAGTGAGTATCTTACTAAAGAAACTCAGTAGGGTATCTCCTATCTAAGGTGACATCGTCAACATCCTCAGGAACCTTGGGTTTATTATAAAAAGGTTAACATGCATATAAAGTTCATTATTAGATTTATAAACATACTTATCCAAGGTTCGTTCCTTTTAAAATGAATCTTGATGCATGAATGCAACATAGCAAGGCATGAATGCATGATAATACATTATGCAACAATTCCATAAAACATAACATCAAGAATACATATAAGTGGCATATAAACCTTCAAGTGGAACTTTTTCTCTTTTCTCAACTTTGTGACTTAAGAATGTCATATTCTAGCATCATGGGGCCACCCTAAAACATCATCTAGGTTATGAGCTCATACCTTAACTAGTTGTCACTAGCTCTTACTTATCCTATGATAAGCGTAAACATGAAATTCCCGACTTCTAGAGTATGGGTTAGGTGGCTTAAGGATCACCTATCATAACCTTTAACTTGGGGAGTCCAGAGGAACATTTCCTTATTTGAAACGCTCTACTGGCATCTAGTGTATAGCAAATTGTCTGCTTTGGTAGGCTGCATCTACTCATACCCTCATGGATTTTCCTTTTCCCCACCAGAGCGGGAGAAGTACATCTCAGTGTTATGTCACATTTAAAACTCATCTCCTGGGGGTGCTCGGCCGAACTGGTGTCACCCAGGGTTTTATCTCACATGGCTTTTCAAAAACATTCTCAAGTCCTTTAAATTTGATGGAAATTCGACAGCATAATAATTGTATACTGAATTTCTTTCAAATTTACTTTATGCCACAAGAACTTATGATGCATATACTACCATATTCAATTTCATTAATCATGATAAACTTAAAATCACATAGGCACACTTATCATAACACATGCATCATCACAACATACTTGAATTAATAAACTCATTGCATCAAAGGACCTATGGTGTCTTATGCTTTGACCTTTAGGGTCTTAAACTTCAAATCTAAGTTTCCTAGTCATTCGATCTTAATCTCTTATGCACCTATAGGTTCACAACTAATTATTCTCACTACTTGTCATGATCATAACCTATTCTAAAACTTATTAGTGCAGAATTTATGTTTTACAAATTACAGGTACCTAGGAGTCACAACCTTGACCCTTTCTAAGTTCAGTCTTCTTCTAAGATACTAGGATTAATGCCTAAACCAATTATGAGAGGTTCCTAACTCATTTACACTAATTACAAACCAATATTGCTAATTATTAACCATGCTGAAACAGAATCCATAAAATCTCATTTCTAAGGGTTCTAGAAGTCTCATTTTAATTCTTTTCTAGTTACTAAGTTATCTGAACTTTCTCAAATTAATTGCTAACATCAAACATACATGAATACACACATTCTAACATCATAAAATCATCATCATATAGTGAGCAAAATAAACAAGGCAGAACTGAAAATATTATCATCATATCATGCATGGAATTTCACTTCTAACACACATAAAGTGCTACTTTCTCTTAGAATCTCTTTAGGACTTCTAAACTCATTTGAAAACAATTTATTTTATTAAAATCATCATAAAACCAATAAGGGCAGTAGCTATTTTAAAATAATTTCAAGAGGGATTTAAATCATAAGATCATGCTTAAAATATTCCTTAAGTTCTCCTATGCTTAGGAAATCATAAAACATAGGTTTTGGCACTTGTGACTAGATGAAACTTACACCAAGCTCGTCATCATCATATGGCCGAATTTCATGCTCATCAAAACTTTTCCATTTCCATTCTTTACTTGAGATAACAAGGGACAAGTCTTTGAGCTCTAATATTTTTAGGTGATAACAAGAATATAAACATGCTATGCACTTCATTTTATCTTTATTAGAAAAGTAAAGTGAGAGCTTAAAATAAATATGAGATGAAACTCATTTTTATCTTTAAGATTAGGTGATGACTTGAAAAGTAAACGTGGAATGCAAAGCTTGAAATTAAACATGATAATGCAAGTTCATTTCTTTATTCTTGAGAGCTTGGTGATGACATAGAAAAGTAAATATGCTATGCAAGGCATAAATTTAAATATGAATGCTAGTCCATTTTTATATATCATTAGAGCTCACACAAGACTTTAAAGAATCAATATCTCAATCCCAAACTCAATATCTCCAAGATAAAGTAAGCTCCAGAGTTCTTAGGAACCAAGGTTCTGAAGAAACCTCATGGTTCTTTGAACATTATTATCAAGCTCAAGGAAATGAATTTAAAGAAAACAAAACTTTTTAAAGAAAAGGAAATGAAGAAACCAAAACCATAAAGCAAAGGAAATTACACCATATTCTTTATTATGTACCTAAAACCCCAATCTAGAATAAACTCTAGAATGTGCCGGCCAACTTGAAGGTTGACAAGGGTAGGCCTTGGGCTTTTTGAAATCCTTATAATTATTTTCTTAAGGTAAAATCATTAGTGAGCTAAGTAACATAAGTAAAACTTAAAGAAAGAAAGAAAAAAACTCAAGCTTTAGAGGTCTCATTGAGATGAACACAAAGTTATCATCTAGAGACACTCATCATCAAGCTATCATGAGGAGTAAACAAGGCCTTGAATATAACGCTCGGGGACGAGGACGAGGAGTGATCGCCGGTGCAAAGAGGGCACGGACAAAGAGCGGCTCCTCGCAAGGTCCTCTAAACGGAGGGGTACATAAATGAACCGATTACATACCCGAATGAGAGGGATCCTAAGATTGTATAGGTATGGGACTATACAGTTGAGGAGGGATTATATGAATTGATTTGCACTACCTCTACCAACAAGATGCATCTTCTTTTCGATAGCCTAAACTGAAAGAACTCCACAGTTAAGCGTGCTTGACCTGGGGTAATTTTGGGATGGGTGACCTCCTGGGAAGTTTTCCTAGGAAGCATGTGAGTGAGGACAAAGCATGCTGAAAAGACCCGTGTTAGTTTGTGGGGACAGTCGTCAATCCATAAAGTAGCAGGGGATGTTACAAATGGTATCAGAGTCTGCACCTCTCCCAGTATGGTGTGGTTCGGGGACGAACCAGGCGGAAGCTGGTGGGCATGTAACGCTCGGGGACGAGGACGAGGAGTGATCGCCGGTGCAAAGAGGGCACGGACAAAGAGCGGCTCCTCGCAAGGTCCTCTAAACGGAGGGGTACATAAATGAACCGATTACATACCCGAATGAGAGGGATCCTAAGATTGTATAGGTATGGGACTATACAGTTGAGGAGGGATTATATGAATTGATTTGCACTACCTATACCAACAAGATGCATCTTCTTTTCGATAGCCTAAACTGAAAGAACTCCACAGTTAAGCGTGCTTGACCTGGGGTAATTTTGGGATGGGTGACCTCCTGGGAAGTTTTCCTAGGAAGCATGTGAGTGAGGACAACGCATGCTGAAAAGACCCGTGTTAGTTTGTGGGGACAGTCATCAATCCATAAAGTAGCAGGGGATGTTACAGTTATCCCTACCTAGGTGACATCGTCACATCCTCAGGAACCTTGGGTTTATTTCTAAAAAGGTGTGCATGCATATAAATTCCTTTTAAGTTAGTTTTCTAAAGTGTTATTTATCCAAGGTCCGTCATATTTTACAATGCGTCTTATAACTAAGCATGAAATATACTAATGATATGAGTGCGTCATAAAGGTAAATCAGACAATAGAATAACTAAGAAACATTATGACATTGGCATAAGTATAGTATATGTGACATTGTTAGCTTTAACTTTCATCTCATGGGGCCGCCCTAAAATATCTCTAGGTTATGAGCTCATACCTTAACTAGTCGTCACTAGTTCTTACTTATCCTATGATAAGCGTAACATATACATAATCCCGACTTAATAGTGCGGGCTAGGGGGCTATTAAGGATCACCTCTCTTAGGGTCATTTCCTCTTTGAAACGCTCTACTAGCAACTAGTGCATTGTAGTTTTGTCCGCTTTGGCAAGCTCTATGTCAATACCCTCACGGATTTGTTTTCTTGGGGGTGCTCGGCTAAACCGGTGTCACCCAAGAAGGCGTCTCAGTGTTGTGTCACATTTAAGTTCTCATAAAGTGTTAATTCATAGATACCTCTTATTCATCACATAAATCTTTTTCATAGCATATACATCATCACATGAAACTTCTTCATAGTATATACATAAAACTATAGCATGTACATTATCACATAATCAAACCTTAGACAATCATACATACAAACTCCCAAGCTTATTATGTTATAAACCTATAGTATGTTTATGCTTTGGTTCTTTTGAGTCTTAAACTTGTAAACTAATTGTTCTAGTATTATTCTTAACTTCTCTCACACCTATGGGTTCACAACTAGTAAGTTTTACTAATTTTTATGCTCAAGGACTTATCCAAACAGCACTATGCAGATTTGGACAGCTTTATGTTTGTGTGATTACGGGGTTCTAGAAATTATGGTTTAGACCCTTAGAGTCTTTAACTCACATTCTAAGTTATTGATCATCAAAACCTAGTCTCTTGGGAACCTATGAGGTTATAACTAAGTATTTCTCACCTCACACTATGGTCAAGAACATCTCTAAACCTCAAGGATGCAGAATTTGAAATCCTAATTTTACGGGTACCTAGAAGTCACAACAATGACCCTTTCTAAGTTTAGTTTGCTCCTAAGGCTTCGAGATTAAGTCCTAAACCAATAATGAGTCATTCATACAAATTTAAACTAATTTAAAACCATGATTATTAAATCTAAACCTTGTTGGACAGAATCCAGAAAATTACATAATTAAAGGATCTAGAACTCTCAAATTAATTTTTTTTCTAGTTCCTAACTTATCCTATCTTTCACATATGAGTCTTAACATTATTTTTACTCCAACATAGGCACATTATCATCATTAAAACAGCACATATAGTGGCAGTAAAGAGCAAGGAAGAACCAAAAATATACTTCTCCATAAAAGGCATAAAACATAATTTCTAAAGCTCATAAAATACTAGTTTCTCTTGGAACTCTTTTTAAACTTTCAAAACTCATTTATAAACAATTTTGACATCTAAAGTCATAAGAATATCTAAGAGGGCAGTGACCAATTTATCTTTATCTCAAGAGGTCCTAAATTCATAAAACTTAGCTCTATGCATTCCTTAAACTCATGTAAGCTTGGAAAAATTATAAAACATAGTCTCAAATACTTAGAAACTTCAAGACCTCTTGGGGCCGAAATATGAACTAAGGAAAATACATATTGTTAGACCTTTGTTGAGACAACAATGGGCAAGTCTTTGAGCTCTAGGTTCATTTACGTGATGACATAAAAATAAACATGCTTATGCACTTATTTTAGGTTCCATTAGAAAGTAAAGTGATAGCACAAAGTAAATATGAATGCAACTCATTATTATCTTGGTATTAAGTGAGAACTTGAAATATAAACATGATAATGCATAGCTTGAAATATAAACATGATAATGCAAGTTCATTCATTATCTTGGTATTTAGTGATAGCAAGGAAGTAAACATGATATGCAAAGCATAAAGTAAACATGATGCAAGGTTCATTTTATGATTAACTAGAGCTCATTCAAGACTTTAATAAGATAACAACCCAATACAATATCTCAAATATCACAACACAAAAATCGAAAGTCATACAAAAGAGAAAGAAAGTGAAACTACGTCAAGTTCTTTATTAAATACCCAAAACCCCTATCTAGAGAAAAATCTCTAGAACGTGCCGGCCAACTTTAAGGTTGACAAGGGTAGGCTTGGGCTTTTAGAAATCCTTAGATTAATTTTCTTAAGTTGGAAAACCATGTGAGCTAGATAACATATAGGTGAAGTTATAAGATAAGGAAAACTCAAGCTTTAGAGGTTTCTTTGAGATGAACACAATGTCATCATCTAGAAACTCTCATCATCAAGCTATCATGCTCATAACAAGGCCTAGAGGCCGAAATGACAAGAAAAGGAAAAACAAAGGGAAGTTCAAAAAGAATCCAAGAGGAAACTAGAGAAAAACACTTTCTTGAGCAAAACAAAGTTTGAAAACAAATCCCTACCTTGTGATGAAGGTAAAAGCTTGGACTTGAAGATGGAAATGAGATGAGCAACACCTCCTAGGATGGTGATGATGATTCGGCCTTGATGAAAGAAAAAGGAAGGAAATGTGTTTCAAGTGAAGTTGTGTTTGAGGTGTGGTGTTTGAGAGGTTTGATGATGGTTCAAGGCTTTGGGGTGGTGTTTGATGGCTGAGAGATGATGATGAGATGAAGAGAGGATGAAGATGAAGATGAAAAGAAAGGAAGAACTCTCTTGGAATTTTGAGAGAAAAGAAAAGAACTAGCAAGACAACTCTAAAACTCTAAACTTAGCAAATGCTTCAAGGTGCAACAAGGCTATCACAAGCATCCTATTTATAGAAAAATAAGTCCAGGTTAAATTGGAACTTAAAATTGCCTTAAATCTGTCATAGGGGTATTTTGGGCATTTATGCACAGAAACCCGAGAAATGAGATTTTTCTGCTCTAATAAGCATTCATATACATACAATCCCCTTCATATATCATATAAACCCTATGAGGATGGCTGAGATCGGCCGTCCTCGTGTTCTAGGCAAAAATGACCTTAGGGGCATTTTGGTCATTTAAAGGTTTAGTGAAAATCGGGGCATTACATAGAACACCAAAAAAGAAGTGAACTTTGGGTCATATTTAGGGCACCTAGTTGCTGAAAAAGGGAAAAAACTAAATAAAGAAAATTAATACATTATTGTTGTAGGGAATACCTCTGAGTGACAACCTCTAGCTGTAGGGCTTGAGAGGACCAGAGGAAGCTGTGTCGGCATGTTTGGAGGAACCAGAGCTAACTAGTGGAAGTCGCAATGAGTTTGAACTTCGGAAGAACCTTGTTCATGATGACATCTGCAGACGAACCTTTGGAGTGAACCCAAGGAAAGCAACTCCAACCTGCGCTTAAAGGACGAGGTGATGTCCATGGCATGTTCGGAGGACGATGTGGTGGCTGAGGTGGATGTTGATAGGTGGACGCAAAGGCACCTTCTTCACTGTGGCTGCAAAGCTGCACAGCAATGAAAGGGATTGCATTTTCGAAGTTGTGGCCGAGGCGGACATTTGAAGGGATGCATGGTGGTAGCTATGGCATTGCTAAGGGATGAAAGGATTAGCACACATATCTGTCCCTCTTAAGCAGGATGAATGGTGGTGAACTCACAGCATATAAAATTTTTAGTGTTTTTAGTAAAGTTAGTTTTAGAAAAAGGATAAATTTTTAGTGAGGAAACACATTTTGAGTGATGCCAATTAATTTAGGCAACGACTTAACTATATTGCTTTTTAGAAATTAAATGGCAAGGGGTACAAAACGTTACCAATTGATTAAAAATTGTTGCCTGTTTCTGAAGATATGGCAATAGTTTGAACATGTTCCCCTTTTCCTTTGAGACAATGTTTTCTAAGCATTGTCTTAAAACTAGTTGCCAAAACTCTGAATCTGAAAAAGCATTGCTTATATTGACCAAATGCAACAATTTAGAAGTGTTGCCTTTAAAAAGTGTTGCCTTATGCCTAAAATGTTGCAGTGAAATAATTATTACCATAACTAATAGTAATTTTGACCATTATAATCAATACCAAATAGAATTTTTATAGAAATAAAAATGTTAAAACAGTAGCAAATATTTTAATTTCTAGAAGCCTTGAAAACAACACTTTTGATCCTTTCTAGTTTCTAGTTTTTTGTAAAGTGTTAGAAATAATTTTTTACATCAATCAATAGTAATTTTTACACATTTAAATCATTCCAAACAGCAACTAACAGATTTCATAATGCCAAAACAGTAGTCATAGTTTTAATTTATAGGAGCATTAGAAATCACATTTGTGATCCTTTCTAGTTGCTAGTCTTTCTCAAAAATTATTCTAAGTCATTGGAAACACTTAAAAACTATTTTATCTCTTTGAAACTCAAATAATAACATCTAAAATAGAAACCCAAAAATTAAAATTTCCTTAATAAATCTTTTGTACATGAAAATCATATCTCTACTACCCTTTGAGTTTCCAATGCTTTCAAAATTCCTTTATATCATCAAGGCGCAAGGTTTGAACCTTAAAACAAAATAAACTCTATTCCAAATCCAACATCATATCATGACTAAAATATACATACAAAAATATAGCCATGATCAAAATTTCCATTTAGGATACAAGGGCAAGTCTTGAGCTTTAGATGTTTAGGTGATGACTAGAATCATAAACATGCTATGCAAGTCCATTTTAGTCTTTAAGGTTTCAAGTGACGACTTGGAAATAAACATGAATGCAAGTCCATTTTTATCTTCAAGATTTAAGGTGATGACTTGAAAATAAACATCGATACAATTCCATTTTTACATCTTATTAAGCTCAAAGCTCAAGACTTTACAAAGTGAAACTCTTAACCCCAATCAACCTTAAACAAAATGAGCTTTAGAGTCCCTTAGCACCATGGTTCCAAGAACCTCATTTCTAAGACTCACCATCAAGCTCAAAAGAAAGAAATCAAAGAAAAACAAAAAGCATTTTATTTCTCATACTCTTTTGGAACCAAAAATCGAACCTTGAGCTCTAGAGGTCTAATACATGGTGGTTTCACAACCATCATCATCAAGCTTTGGTCTTGAACAACAAAGAAAGATATCCAAAGGAACCAACAAGTATTCTATTTTTCTCATCCTTTAAAACTAAAAAAGGAACTAAACCTTAGGCTTTAGAGGTCAAACACATGGTGGTATCAACCCCACCATCAAGATCTCTCATCATCAGGCCATGGTTTTTAACCATCCAACAATAACAAAACTGTAAAAAAAAGGAAGAAAAGAAAAGCTCAAAACCAAAATGGAAAGAAAGAAAAGAGCAAAAACTTAACCATTCATCCATCATCAAAACTGAAAATGAAAGGAAAGAAAAAGGAAGAACTTGTCCATTTATCCAATATCAAAACCAAAAATGAAGAAAAGACAAAGAGAAAGAACTCAAAACAAAATCCATACCAAGGTTGTTTCTTAGTTGGAAATGAGAAAGCTTGATCCTTTGTGTTGAAATGAGAAGAAGAAATCTTCTCTTGGAGCTCTTGATGGATCCGACCAAAGCAATAAGAAATAGGAGGAATGATTTTTCTTATGTTCTTGTGGTTGGGAATAGAAAGGATATCTATTTAGAGGTAGATCTATGGTGGTGTTGTGCTGGTTTAATGTTTATAGCTTGAATGGAGATTAAGAATAAGGTCTCTTGAAGGTGGAGGAAGAAGAAGATGAAAGCTTTTGAGTTTTAGAGAGAAAAGAGAATTATATTTTTTGTACAACTTTGTGAGTAAGACTCCAACAAAAAAGCAAATGGTAAGTAAATGAGAGTTTTGTGAGTTGTAAAAAATTAAAATATGAGGGAGAATTTGGGGGAGAGAGTCCGCGACCTTGAAGCTTGTTTTCTGGGGGAAGAATTAGAGGTAGATTTGATTAGGCAAAGGTTTAGGGATTGGTAATTAGGTGTTTGGGTTAGCAATCATATGTTTAAGACTTTCAATACATGCTTAAAGAGTTGTCTTGTAAACTTAGTTGAGTTAAACTCAATTAGTTTGAATTTCAAATACTAACAAGGTTCCTAATTTTAGGGAACAATAGAGAGAAAATACTATTTGCGCTTTAACTTTTCTTTATGTCTTATGAGCTTCTTGATTAAAAATAGGATTTGAATTTTCCTAAGAAATCTTAGGACTTAAGATTAATAATTAAAGTTAATTTATCTTTAATTAGAGCCTAATATTGTCTATATTCCCTTAATTACTTAGTTAAGCTCATTTAGCATTAACTAGGGGCAAAATGGTCATTTTACACAAAACTCACTGGGACTACTCGAACCTTTCTAGGTATCATACATCCCTTATAATTGATATTTCTAACCTCCAGGTGATGACTGGGTTCAGTCAGCACTTAATCCCGCGTTAAATTAACATAGGGGTATTTTGGTCATTTCGCACACGGGAAAGGCTAGGAATTGAGATTTTCACCTCTTTTATTATCCATAACACATCCAATATTAACCTAATCCCTTGAGATGGTTGGAACTGGCCATCTCAGATTTTTAGGTGAAAATGACCTAAGGGGCGTTTTGGTTATTCGCACACAGAAAAATCTGGGATTTGCGATTTTTGCACAGATTGCTACCTAAACCTCATATAATCCTATCCTAATGTCAAAATATCTTATTGAGGATGGCCAAGACTGTCCAGCCTTGATCCTCGTGCAAAAATGACCCAAGGCTATTTTGGTCATTTTTGCTAAGTAGGAAAAATCGAGGCGTTACAACCTGCACATTTGCAACATCCTAATTTTTAATCCAATACTGTAGAATATATTTAGGTTAATTATTAGGTTATTACTTCTTAGTCTCATTCTTTGTTAAAATACTTAGCAGAAAATATGGGTAAATTTTTTTTTAAATATAAAAACAAAGTAAGAGCCACGTTTGTCATAATCGTGAACTAAACATGCCTTGCAATTCATAAAGAATAAACACAAGTAAATGAACATATAGCAAATGAGAAATCAATGACACATCAAAGGAAATACTTCATTAATATCATCATATGCTCACCAAATAGTGGGACATAGTTTAGTACAAGAGAAAGTAATACACAAGGAAAGCAAATATAACAGAAATAGAAAGTACAAGGAAAACATACTAAATGACACCCATACCCTAGTGCACCTAAGGTGGATAACCTTAGACAAAAGAAGGTTTATCCTGTTCTACGGGTGAGTGTGTGGACTAGACCTCCCCTAAAACACCTACTACAAGAACCCGAGGTATGGTGGAATGAAACTGATCCACGGACGTAGAGCGGCAGAAGTAGCCACCCATAGTGGCTGGTTATATGCTCCTTGGCAGGGGCACATATCGGCTCGCCTAGCCAACCTCGGCTGTGTAACTGTCTCCTCGCTCTTGCCTCTCGCGAATTGAGGAGTAGGGGCAGAGCTCTTGCTATACATGTGAGTCGGCAGATCCTCCGAGGGGTCATCCTTTGAGCCTGGAGATCAGGGCACGTAGTCCTGGAAGTTGCGGGCGACCGACCCTCTGGAGTATGTCCGAAAGATCCTCTCGTCATGCGTCCGGGCGTGCTCAAAAACCATAGCATCGCCGTAGGGAGACATAGAGGAGAAGCGGTAGCTATGTACAGGGTGTACGAAGGGACGTCCCACGAACATGAAGACGCGAACAGCACAACGTCCCTCAAAATGATACGACCCGTGCTCCAGATCAAAGTGCACCTCCCACGTCGGAGTGCCAATAGAGACCACGAATGTCGCGATCAAGCTCTGAAGATGTGACGGGAAGGAAGAGAGAAAGAAAAGGGAGTGAGAATCTTGATAAAGAAACTCAGTAGGGATCTCCTATCTAGGGTTACATCGTTTACATCCTCAGGAACCTTGGGTTTATTATAAAAAGGTGAGTGTAACGCCCCGATTTTCTGATTGAGCGAAAATAACCAAAATGCCCTTGAGGTCATTTTCCACCCAAAATTCGAGGATAGCCGACCCGACAGTCCGCAAAAGGTCAACTCAATGTTAGAAGGGGATTATATATGAATGAATGTTAATAGAGCAGAAGAATCTCATGTTCTGCGGTTTCGGGTCAAAATGACCAAAATGCCCCTATAGCGTTTTTACGCGGGTATAAGTGTCGTTTGAGCCCGGAATCTCTCCTGAGAGCTCAAGATGCTACTTACAAGTGTTTGATGATGTTTTTATGTGTTTAGGAGTATCTGTTCAAGTCCCGGTGGTCCCGGGCAGTTTTTGTGCAAAATTACGATTTTGCCCCTAGTATAGTATTTTTGAGCTTAATCATGTGATTAAGCAAACCTAAGCAATATTAGGCTCTAATCGAGGATTAATTAATTTCCATAATTAATCTAGAGTCAAAATAATTTATTAAAGTTAATTAGAACCTAAAATTGCTTCAGAAAACTCAAAATCCTTTTCTAGTTTTAATTATTTTTATAAAGGAATCTAGGAATAATGTTTTTTCTTATCTATTCCCCTAAATCAAGGAAGTATGTTGGCATTGGATTCCAAGTTAATGAGGTTTGACTTCATTAATCTATCATGACCACCTCCTAATCTAGTCTCACATGGCCTTAATTACCTATTTAAATTCCTAAACACTTACTTACAACTTCCTAATCTTGAGTCTAATCAAATATACACCTAAACACACCCCTAAACCACAATTAAATGAGACAAATCTCTCCCCCATGACATGATAAACAACCAACCACCACTCCCCCAAATTCTTCACATGTTGAAATTGTTGAACACAAAGGCCATGCTTTAGCCCACACCTTGGACCATACTTTGAGTCATATGCACCATGCTTTCATCCATGCTTTGAATGACCACTTTGAGGAGATATTTTTCCTCCCTCAAAGCTCCAAAATTTCATGCTTCTTCCCCCCCAAATTTCAATTTTCAACCCATAATATATATATAGCAAAGTGTAAAGAAATCCCACACTTTTACCATTTGCTTTTTTGTTTGAGTTTGTGACCAAAAAAGCTTTCTTACTTTCTCTCAACCTCAAGTTCTTCTTCACCACTTAGAAACTCTTTCCACCACCACAAACCACCACACCACCACCATAGATCACCATCTAAACACCCAAGCTTCCTTTCTAAAAAACAAAGCTCACATAAAACACTTTTCTTTCCTTCTCCACCCTCCTTGGCCGAATCTTGTTTTTCACTTTGGAAGGAGATTTTCTTTTCATCCTCACCTCAAAGATCAAGCCTTTGTCTTCACACTTGGTAGGGGTTTTGCTTTCAAAGTGCTTTTTCTTTGTGATGTTGTTTTTGACATAAAAATGCTAGCTTTCTATTGGTTCAACTCTTTTTCTTCCTTTTTGTTTTTAGTCATGAGACTTGGTTTTTGAAAAGAAAATCTTGAGCTTGATGATGAGCTTTCAAGATAATGGTCTTGTGATTCTCATTTGAGAAACCTCTAAAGCTTGAAACTTGTTTTTAACTTTGAAGCACTTCGGTTTTCCTTTCATTTTCTTTTCCTTTTTATTTCGGTTTTCCTTCTCATCTCCTTTTTCCTTTTTTGGCCTCAAGGCCTATTATTCTTCATGATAGCTTGATGATGAGTGTCTCTAGATGATGACCTTGTGTTCATCTCAAAGAGAACTCTAAAGCTTGAGTTTTGTTTTTGATCTAGTAAAGTTTTGGTTTTTCTTTCCTTTTTTTTTCCTACAAGGCTTCGGCCACTATTTGCTTCCTTTCAAAGATTTTGTATCAAGAAATAATGTTGTCTTGGTTTCTATTTCTTTAAAGTTTTGTTTTCTTTTAAAGTTTACTTCTTTTTTAGCTTGATGATGATGTTCAACAACCATATAGTTTTCCTTGAAAGCTTGGTTCAAGAACTCTAAAGCTCACTTTGTTGATGAGATAGATGTTGGGTTGAGATTTTTGGTTTTCTTTAAAAATCTCATATGAGCTCTAAGTTAAGATAAAATACTTGCATCCATATTTACTTTTATGTCATCACTAAATGCTCAAGATTAAAGAATGAACTTGCATCTTCATATTTATGTTTATGTTCTCACTAAATCTCTAAGATAATAATGGATTTGCATAGCATATTTATTTTATGCTCTCACCTCTTAATAAAGAGTAAAACAAAGTGCATTACATATTTATGTTTATGTCATAACTTAAGAGATTTAGAGCTCATGGACTTACCCATTGTTATCTCAAACAAAGTCTGAAAATATATATTGTTTACCTCTTTGTTTTCGGCCTAGTGATGATGTTGGGTCCTATAATGGGATGCAACTAGTTACAAGAGCTAAAGTTTATGTTTTATGATTTTTCTAAGTTTAGGTGATCTCAAGAAATGTTTTGAGCAAAGGTTTATGTTTTAAAACCCTCTTGAAATTATTTTTAATTAGCTACTGCCTTCATGCTATTTATGATGATTTTAATGAAATAAAATGTGTTCTAATGAGTTTTTAAAGCCTTGAAAAGGTTCCAAGAGAAACTAGCAATTTGTGTGTGTTAGAAATGAAACTATGTGCATTATATGATGATTATGAATTCGGTTCTATTTGAGTATTTTTCTCTCTGTATGATGCTGTTTTGATGATGATAATATGATTATGTTCATATATAATTGATGCAAAATTCATATGTGAAAGTTAAGAGAAGTTAGTAACTAGAAAAGAATTAATTTGAGGCCTTAGATCCCATAGAAAAGTATTTTTAGGGATTCTGTCCAGCAAGGTTTAGAATTGATAATCATGGTTTATAATTAGTCTAAATGTGTAGGAATTACTCATAAATGGTTTAGAACTTGATCTTGATACCTTAGGAGCAAACCGAACTTAGAAAGGGTCAATGTTGTGACTCCTAGGTACCTGTAAAGCATGAAATATAGATTCTGCACTCTTGAGGTTTAAAAATATTTATGGTCATAGATTTGAGTGAGGAATACTTAGATATGAGCCTATAGGTACCCGAGAGTTTAGGTCATGATGATATACAACTTAGATTTCAAGTTAAATTACTTTAAGGGTCAATGCATAAGGCACTAAGAATCCTTTAATGCTTTGATATTTATTTATGAAAGTATGATGTTGTGATGCATGAGCTATGATGAAATGAATTATCAACATGAGAATTATCCAACGAGAAGCTCCACAATCATGGCAAGTTGTGTCCTTCTCATGCTCTTTCCAATATAGCATGCAATCATTAGGACATGCATCAATCTTCTTATAGTCAAGACCTAAGTCTTTAATCATAGTCTTGGCTTTATTGAAAGAGGAAGGAATATTTAAGGTAGGAATAGCCTCTTTCAATAACTCCAAGAAGGAAGTGAAAGAGGCATTGCTCCACCTATGCAGACATTTCAGCAAGTATAATCTAATAGTGAAAGATAATGTAGAGAATCCTTCACAACCAGGATATAGTTCTTTGCTGGCCTTTTCAACCAAGTTATAAAACTTCTTTGCATCTTCGTTCAAACCTTTGTGAATTCCTTCTTCTTGTACTACCTCTCTAAATCTATCGTTTAGCAAGCCCTCAATGTCATCATGTGAGTTAGTTTCATCATCAGTGTCACTATCAATATCCATGCCTACTACACTTTCCCCATGGTTAACCCATCTTGTATAACCTTCAACAAATCCAAAGCATATCAAATGATCATAGACTTTGTTTCTTCGATGCCAATAAATGTTACAACACTTTGCACACGGACATTGGATTTCCTCTCCTTGAGGATTTCCAATACAATTAGCAAAGTCCAAGAAGCTCTTAATGCCATCAATAAACTCTTTGCTATGTCTTGGTAAACCCATCCAAATCTTGGATATATCTTGAGAAAACCTAATTATTCAAATAATGTTATTAATATTTCAACCATATACTTAAATAGTATTAACAACTATCCCCAAACAAATGCTAACAATAACTATCTAAAAATATTAGTAGAATCACTAGTTTTCACTTTTTATGAAACTCTATAGGTATCGCTAATCCACACAGCCCTATCATTCTAAGCAACTCACATCCTCCTAGATTCTAAACTTCTAGCAGCATGTCTTCTCATAAGGGGGGAACAAAAGTAGAGGGTACAATAATGGTTTCAAACTACAGAAGCAACTTGCATTATCTTCGAGATTTAATTTAGAAATATATAGTTTGTTCCACAAGTATCATTATGTATAAAAAACAAGAATTCATTTTTTTGGTAGTGATTAGTGTAAACATTGAATAAATATAACGACTGATCATTCAGAAGAAGTGACTACTTCTTGATCCCTTACAAGCATATGACATAGAAGAAAAACAAAGGGGTTTTAAAAATTATATAAGTTAGTAAGAAGAGTCCTTTAGTCAACTCATTTGAGTGAATAATAAATGGATATCATCAACAAAGGAATGAATATGAAGTACAAATGCAAAAAAAACATAGTACATGCACACAAAAAGGAAAAATATTGAAATTTCTTACGAAGTCATGGTGCTATTTGTGATCTGCAACTCAACTTAGTATTCGCCAAAGGTTCCGAATATGTTATCTTAACTGCCTCATCCCCACTGCAACATGCAAACACTAATAAAATTGGACTTGTTGAAATAGAAAAAAGCAAGTTGTCCATGAAAGCAAAAGCTTTTAGAAAAATGAAATTAAAGAATATGCACATAAAGCGAAGAGATTGGAGATATGCTTGGATCATGTCTACTTCAGAAAAATAAAATCTATGCAGAATGGAGAATAATTCAGCACCTTCCAAATTCAAAGAAACTCTGTGAAGTTAAGGATAAGAAGTATATATGTAAAGCAAATATCAATTGAACAGAATATGTTAAAAAAGAGAAAGCATCATTGAACAGAATCTCATCCTTTTTCACTTTAATTGCCTAACATGGGTTTTAAATTTTTTTTTTTTCAGTTTTGTTAATAACAATAGTAGAATAGGTTCTTCAATCTTTGTATGAATGAAGGACATGTATTCTATGGATGGCCAAGAAATAGCCTCAGTGGCATTTTCAAAACCGTCTTTACTACAACAGAACAAACAAACTGAAAAATCGCCTATCTAATTGAACTTATAACTTCTAAGCATAACTATCAATAAGCAGATATTCCTACTACTAGAGAAAAAAGAAAGCATCAAATTATGCAAGTCAAAAGAAAAGAAAAGGAAAAACATTAAATTATGAAAGAGATTAACTGAAAACAATAGAATGTCAATCACAAGCAGCAGCCAATAGTTTCATCAAACCAAACTTCAAATAAAACTAAAACTAAGAGGTGTTGATAACGGTTGAAATATTTAACAGAAACATGCAACTGATCAAAACATAGACAAAATTTTTAACATGGGTAAAGTTAATCAATTAACAAAAGTTCATTACAGAATTGAATGCAAAAGGAATAACACGAAAAGAAGGAAGTAGCATAATGGAGAGTTCTTCATTCTCCAACTTTTCTTATCAATTAGAGAATTGAATGCAAAAAGAATAGCATGAATAAACAGAAAAATGAAATCCTAACCTAGCAAATTAAGCAAGCTCTTTGGTTGCAGAACTGCCAAGCTAGCAGCTCTTAATCAAAGAGATATTATGTGAACAACCTCTGCTACACAAAAAAAGTCACAAGCCAAATGTAACATCCCCTGCTGCTTTATGGATTGACGACTGTCCCCACAAACCAACACGGGTCTTTTCAGCATGCTTTGTCCTCACTCGCACGCTTCCTAGGAAAACTTCCCAGGAGGTCACCCATCCCAAAATTACCCCAGGTCAAGCACGCTTAACTATGGAGTTCTTTCAGTTTGGGCTACCGAAAAGAAGATGCATCTTGTTGATATAGGTAGTACGAATCAATTCATATAAGCCCTCCTCAACTGTATAGTCCCATACCTATACAGTCTTAGGATCCCTCTCATTCGGGTGTGTAATCGGTTCATTCATGTACCCCTCCGCTTAGAGGACCTTACGAGGAGCCGCTCCTTGTCCGTGCCCTCTTTGCACCGGCAATCACTCCTCGTCCTCGTCCCCGGGCGTTACATGCCCACCAGCTTCCGCCTGGTTCGTCCCCGAACCACACCGTACTGGGAGAGGTGCAGGCTCTGATACCATTTGTAACATCCCCTGCTGCTTTATGGATTGACGACTGTCCCCACAAACCAACACGGGTCTTTTCAGCATGCTTTGTCCTCACTCGCACGCTTCCTAGGAAAACTTCCCAGGAGGTCACCCATCCCAAAATTACCCCAGGTCAAGCACGCTTAACTATGGAGTTCTTTCAGTTTGGGCTACCGAAAAGAAGATGCATCTTGTTGATATAGGTAGTACGAATCAATTCATATAAGCCCTCCTCAACTGTATAGTCCCATACCTATACAGTCTTAGGATCCCTCTCATTCGGGTGTGTAATCGGTTCATTCATGTACCCCTCCGCTTAGAGGACCTTACGAGGAGCCGCTCCTTGTCCGTGCCCTCTTTGCACCGGCAATCACTCCTCGTCCTCGTCCCCGGGCGTTACATGTAATGTAACACCCTAATAGAACCCCACTGTGCTTAAGTTCACATTTGGATTCTATTAGTTGTCACTTATGCCTTGTATAAATTTTCTTTTGAAATTAACTTAGAAAAATAATGGAAGTTTTTTTTTTTCTTTAAATAAATTAATTTTTTTGAAAACTTAAGCCTGTAACGAGAAGTGAAATACATAGCGCTTTTATAGATAATAATCAAGTTACATTGCGCACTTAATTTAATAAGCGAAATAAAAGACTAAGTGTAGAACAATTATCACATAAACTGGAATATAATCACTTAATACATAAGTCACAACAGGGCATGTATCATACTGATAAGTTATTACAAATAACAATATAAGTTCTACTATTACTAATTGTTTCTCACAAACTATAATGTAACTTAAGCTCGGAATGCTCCTACTTGAACGGTTTGAAATCTTCACGTGCTACCTCCTTCCTCAGCTACGACCTCGTTGCTTTAGGTGGACACGTCTGTCTCTGGTAACGACAACGGAAAATAAACATAGGAGTGAGAAATACATGATTTCTCAGTAGGAGTTCCTACTTGTACTAAAAGTGTCATCGTTGTCGTCCCAGTCACTTCGGGTTTATTATAAAAAGGTGAGCAGTAAGGATTCAATTATCAAACTTTCACAAAGCGTGATTAGCCAGTGCGATTACTTTTAAACTAATCTTGAACATTAGCAGAAATATTCATTCAATATTTCATCAAGCATACATATAAGCATATCATGTAAAACCACTAATAAGCAGTAATCATTTAGGAGCTGCATGCATTTCATGATTACTCATCCTCAACATTCACTTGTTTAGTGATCATCATCTTTTATTTATTTCATCAACATATTTCTTAATTACTCACGGGATGAATGCATCAATGCCTTAGACCACCCTAAAAGGGTAATGAGCTCATACCATGGCCGTCGCCATAACCTTTTTGGTTTTCATTCCGTTCTTAGTGATCTCAATGGTTTAGGGGGTTAAGCCGTGAGTTTAGCTCAAGTCCACTTTTCCAGACTTTCATTGCTACTTTTTCAAACTTTTACTTTTATTATTTCTTTTGAAAATAAATGTATGCATATTATCATGTAATCACAATAAATCCTGGGCAATCAATCATTCATCCTCATCATTTCATAATTCATCACCATACATTCACATTACTATAAATCACTTCATAAAACATGGACAATATCATGTAAATCTCATAGTAAACACTTTCATAGATAATTCATATTAACTAACCAAAGTTATCAAGTTGAGTTCCTAGTGTTCGTAAGAGGTAATGGATGTCTTAGTATTATCTTTTTCTCTTAGTGTTCTTTGTACTCTTAGCATTCCATTAATACATTAATGCACTTCAAAATATCATTATAGGTTCCTTATATATTTTTATTATGACTTTCATATAACTCTTGAAGATTATTATTCTACTTAAATTCTTAAAATTCTCTCTTTACAAGACTTGATTCTTTTATTTATAGTTTTGACATCTTTTAGAAGAAAGTTTATAATTCTCTGTATACTTGTTATCTCAGCTTAGTAAAGGTAGTTCCAAACTCCTAACTCATCAAATTTTAGCATTTACATCTTTGGAATAGTGTAAATCAACTGTAAACCATGCATAGGAGGGTTCCCAGGAAAGAGAGGTGGGTCACAATGGACATGCTTAAATACCAAGTCTTTCCTTAGCCAGAACCTTTCCAAACTGCACTTTCATAGTACACTATCCCGAAATTTATTTCTCATTCTGTATTTACGTGGTACAAAGCTTTATACATAACATACATGGGTGTATTCCTATATGTGTTAGCTCTCTAACAAAGTTGAAATCAGTCCATTTGCATTTTTCTAGAGTGAGTTACATCTATTTTACTACTACAAGGTCAGATTTAAAGTTTCAGTCTGAGGCTTTACTTTAAAAATTTATATCTTGAGCTAGAAAACTCCGTTTTAGGTGATTCTTTTTGGAGAGTGTTCTATAATGAGTCTAGTTTATAGTAAAATTATTTTAATTTCGAGATACTTAATATTTTATAAACAGTAGCTTTCGAAGTACCTGCTACCAGAAACAACTAGAATTTCCAGCACCTACCATTTTCATGTCTTAAGTTACCTTTATTAAATCAGGTTTCACATACAATCTTTTTCAGGTTATTTTTGAGTTTGATAACATCATAAAGTTACTCATAACAAAATAGAACATGTCATATTTCTAAAAATATATTTTTCAAATAATCATTTAAAACTTTTGACAATAACTCAAACTTGAGGCATTCTATCAAGGTTAGAAGCCAACAATGCTTGAACAATTAAAGATGAAGCTCCTACCTCTTGTGTAGGGTCTAACAGGGTCCTTCTCTTCTTCCTTAAGCTTCGAACAAGAGTCTTTGGAGTGGATGACCCTCCTTGAATCTTGGCTCTAGAACTTGAATGCTTAAGAAAATATTTTCTCACTAGAGTTAAAGATTGTAACTCTTGTGAGGGCTAGTGAAAGTTTGGACTTAGGATTGAAGTGTTTGGATGAAGTTTAGAGGATCAAGAGAAGTTTTTGAAGAACATAAGAAGAATGATAGAATAAGAAAGAAAGAACACTTAGGGAGTTTCTGAATTGAAGAGAGTTTGAGGAGTATTTATAGTGGAAAGATTAGAGAAAAAAAACAGAAGATGGAAAGCACTTGGAGCATGATTTATGGAAACATGTTGGCTGAATTTTGGGATGAAAATGCTCCTTGTTTTGTGCAAACATGTTTCCATGTTTTGTGCAAACACGTTTCCATGTTTTGTGCAAACACGTTTCCATGTTTTGTGCAAACACGTTTCCATGTTTTATGTAAACACGTTTCCATGAAAATGCTCCATGTTTTATGCAAACATGTTTCCATGTTTTATGCAAACACGTTTCCATGTTTTGTGCAAAGATGTTAGTGGTATTTTTGTAATTCCATTCATAGAGTAAGGGTATCTTTGTCATTTAATAAGGCAAGGGTAGTTTGGTAATTTCCTTTACATAGCAAGGGCATTTTCGTAATTTCCACTAAGTGATGGCATTTTCGTAATTCTTTGCATTTTTCTCTAGACATACTTAAGTAGTCTATTTGTTGTGTTTCATAACATTTGTCCAGATTCTCTTGGTTTTGCTATCGATAATTAAGATTCTTAGTTATAAATTTGGGGATGTTACATTTCTCCCCTTCTTATTAAAAATTTTGCCCTCAAAATTTGATACCTGTGAATAGGTTCGGAAATTCTTTTCGCATATCTTCCTCGAGCTCCCATGTGTGCTCTTCCATTCCATCTTGTCCCCAGGCTACTCGGACCAGAGATACAGATTTGTTTCTCAGCTGCTTGATGCCATGATCCACGATCCTCATCGGTGGTAATTCAAAAGTTAAGTCATCTTTTAATTGTATAGTTTCCGGCTCAAACACATGACTGGGGTCTGACTGATACTTTCTCAATTGGGACACATGAAAAACATTGTGTAGGTTAGACAAATTTGGAGGTAATGCAATTTGGTAGGCGGAGGGACCTACCTACTTGAGGATTTGGAAGGGTCCTAAGAATCTAGGGCTGAGCTTTTTGACTTTCATTGCACGACCTATACGTGGTAGGAGTAATTCGCAAGAATATGTGTTCTCCTTCTTGAAATTCGAGAGGTTTCCTTCTCTTGTCAAAGATAGCTCTTACGCCTACTCGAGCAAAGGAGGATTCTTTCCCTAATTCTCCTTATTTGTTTGGTTGTCTCTTCTACCAAATCAGGGCCCAAAATACTTTGCTCTCCCGGGTCACACCAACAAAGTGGTGATTGACACTTTCTACCATACAAAGCCTCATAGGGTGCCATCCCAATGCTAGTGTGGTAACTATTATTATATGCAAACTCAATCAATGGAAGTTGTTTGTCCCAACTTTTTGGCTGGTCTAAGACACATGCTCTTAGCATATCCTCAAGGGTTTGAATTGTTCTTTCGATTGTCCATCAGTTTGAGGGTGATAGGCAGTGCTTAGACACAACCTTGAACCAAACGCCTTTTGCAAAGCTCCCCAAAATCTTGAGGTGAACCTTGGATCCCTATCTGAGACTATGGTTTTGGGTACTCCATGGAGCCTTATTATCTCTTGAATGTATAGCTGAGCTAACTTTTCCAAAGGGTAATTTGCTCGAATGGGTAAAAAGTGAGTAGATTTGGTCAGTCTATCCACAATTACCCATATGGAGTCATGTCCGGTAGGCGTCCTTGGCAATCCCATCACGAAATCCATGGATATTCCTTCCCACTTCCATTCGGGGATTTCGAGAGGTTGCAGCACTCCGGAGGGTTTTTTATGCTCTATCTTCACTTTTTGGCATACCAAACATTTTTGCACTATATTTGCTATATCTGCTTTCATCTTTGGCCACTGAACATCTTTTTAGGTCATGGTACATCTTGGTTATACCGTGGTGTACACTAAATTGACTCTTGTGGGCTTCTTCCAAAATGCTAGCTTTCAATCCTTCTTTTGCAGTATACAGATTCTCCCTTGGTATCTCCACACTCCTTCCTTATCCTGGACAAACTCTTTCATCTTTCCTACTTGACAAGGGTTAAGGTTCTAAGGAAATCCTCATCTTCCCTTTGGGCTTGAATTATTTGATCCTTAAAGCTATTGGTTACACTTAGCTGGCTTAACCAAATTTGTTCTGAAGTGCCCCTATATCCTAAGTTGAGGTTCCTAAAATCTTCTATCAGCTCATTTTCTTTCACCATGAGCCAAGCGGCATGCAAGGACTTACGACTCAAAGCGTCTGCTACCACATTTGCCTTTCCTGGGTGGTAGTTCAACCCAAAGTCATAGTCCTTGAGAAACTCCATCCAACGCCTTTGTCTCATATTGAGTTCCTTTTGGTTGAAGAGGTATTTCAGACTTTTGTGGTCAGAAAAGACTTCAAACCTTACACCATAAAGATGATGTCTCCAGATTTTTAAGGCAAAGACAATAGCCGCTAGCTCTAAGTCATGGGTTGGGTAATTAACTTCATGGGGTTTGAGCTGTCTAGAGGCATAGGCTACTACATTCCTATTTTGCATCAAAACACATCCTAGTCCTCTTCCCGAGGCATCACAATACACCTCAAATTTTTCTTTTGGGTCGTAGGATTAGGACAGGGGTAGTAGTCAACTTCTTCTTTAGTTCTTGGAAACTCTCTTCACATTCTGGGCTCCATATAAAAGCTGAATTCTTCCTTGTTAGCTTGGTGAGGGGTAAGGTAATTTGGGAAAAACCTTTAATGAACCTTCGGTAGTAACCGGCTAGCCCTAAAAATCTCCTAATCTCCTTTACAAAGGGTAGGGGTTTCCCATTGTTGCACCGCTTCTATCTTACTTGGGTCTCTTGCTATTCCCCATGTGACACTACATGACCTAAGAACTTAACTTCCTTCGTCCAAAATTCACACTTGGACAACTTTGCATAAAGTTTCTTGTTCCTCAACACCTCCAACACCACTCGTAAGTGTTCTTCGTGCTCTTCTTCAGTTCTAGAGTAAACTAGAATGTCATCGATGAACACTATTACAAACTTGTCCAAGTATGGTCTAAATATCCTATTCATGTAGTCCATAAACACTGCCGGTGCATTGGTTAACCCAAACGACATCACATTAAACTCATAATGTCCATATCTAGTCCTAAAGGCTGTCTTTGGTATGTCCTCTTCCTTCACTCGAATCTGGTGGTATCCTGATCGCAGATCTATCTTGGAAAACACTTGGGCTCCTCTTAATTGGTCCATGAGGTCATCTATTCTAGGCAAAGGGTATTTATTCTTTATGGTCACTTGGTTTAGCTGCCTATAATCCACACATAACCGCAAGCTCCCATCCTTCTTCTTGACAAATAGCACCGAGCTCCCCATGGTGAAGCACTAGGCCTAATGAATTTCTTCACTAGTAGCTCCTCTAATTGCTTCTTCAATTCATTAACTCGGCCAGTGGCACCCTATAAGGAGCTATAGATATGGGTCCTGTTCCCGGTACCAAATCTATAGAAAACTCAATCTCCCTTTTTGGAGGAAATTCAGGTATGTCATCAGGAAAAACATCTGAGAATTCCTTTACTACAAGGATCTTTTCTAGAGCTTGCTCCACTTCCCTCTCACTTGTCATCAGGAAAACATATCCTCGCTCTTCATTCCTACTATCCCCCACGATAATGGAGTTTAGGTATAGTCGTACCTTCCTATCAAGTTTAGAGGGATTGGGTAAAGATGGTTTGGGAAGAAATACTAGTGACTTATTTGCACAATGTAGTAACACACGGTTGTAGAAAGCCAATCCATGCCCAAGATTACATCAAAACTAGACAAGGGTAGACAAACTAAATCATGATGAAAAATCCTATCAGCTACCTCAAATTCACAATTTAGGCAGGCTTGATCAGTTCTAACAGTATTTATAGGGGGTGTAGAGACAACTAAGATGATTTTTAAGTCAGATATATACAACCTCAACTTATTAGCACAATCATATGAGATGAATGAATGTGTTGCGCCAGAATCAAACAATACAATTAAGGGTTTTCCATTAATTATACACTTACCTTGAATCAGATCATCGGATTACGAGGGCATCTCGGCGATGATAGCAAACACGCGTCCCTGTGCCTTAGGCTTAAGTGTAGAGGACTGATTGAGCTTTAGGCATTCTCTAGAATAGTGTCCCGTCTGGCCCACACCGATAACAAACATTCTTACCAAATCTGCATTCCCTCCATGTATCTTTCCACAAGTGGCACAAGGGGTCTAGTCATAGGTTCAGGGACAGCTGACCATCCTAGGTCGATTAATGACTTGTGTCTTAGGTTGATTCATCATAGGGTGTTGGGGTTGTTTCCCTTTAAATCCACCTCCTTGGTAGGGTTTCTTGTAAGGGGTGGGAACCCTCGGTGACCTTGTTGAGCGAGACCTCTTCCTATTCTCTTCAACTCGGTGGGCAACTAGTGGTGATTGCAACTCTCACCACTTGGCTTTTGGTCGACTAAAGATGCATAGTCGGTGACCTCTAGTGGAGCCACAGATGCCAAAATGTCGGCCTCAAACCACTCTCATATTTCATGCATTTCCAAGCCTCGTTGGGATTACTTTGGTAGCTAGTTGAGTGTTTGATCAGTTCTTCAAACTTAGTCAGTGTACTCACCACACTTCAATTTCCCTGTGTCGAATGTAAATTCTACTTCCTTTGCCTTCTTAACCTGGATCTGGAAAATATTTCTTATGGAATGTAGCATAGAAAACCTCCCACGTAATCTGTATGTCAAGACTTTCAAGCAAGCCCTTTGCACCCTTCCACCACGCTGGCCTCTCCTTTCGAGATATAAGTAGAGAATGCCACCTTTTGTTCATCGAGCATTCTACCACCGAGAAAACCTTCTCCATTTCTTGAATCCATATGTCGGCTATTTCGGGTTAGTTGTCCCTTTGAATTACGGAGGTCCAGCCCTCTTGAATTCTCGAGAATTTTCCATGTTCTTGGTTCCCAACCGATTCCTCGACATCCTATTCATCTGCTCCATCATCACTGTTGCTTGTGCTTGCATAGCCCTAGCCATCTCCTGGAGTGCATTTGCCAGTTCATCACGATTACCTCCACCGCGTGCCCCATGCGTACGTCTGTTTGCTGCCATTAGTTCCTAGACACACCAAACAACAGTCATCGAGTTGATCAGGCTCAATACTATAGCTAAGCATGGTAGCAACTATGGCAGTATCACAAGACGATCATGCATTTCTAAATCCTATATCCCATCATACAGATAAGATTAATAACATGATATCATAGACAGAAGCATAGTCAGTCCATTCCTCAGGCTTAAATAGGATGAACTGCTCTGATACCATAATGTAACACCCTAATAGAACCCCACTGTGCTTAAGTTCACATTTGGATTCTATTAGTTGTCACTTATGCCTTGTATAAATTTTCTTTTGAAATTAACTTAGAAAAATAATGGAAGTTTCTTTTTTCTTTAAATAAATTAATTTTTTTGAAAACTTAAGCCTGTAACGAGAAGTGAAATACATAGCGCTTTTATAGATAATAATCAAGTTACATTGCGCACTTAATTTAATAAGCGGAATAAAAGACTAAGTGTAGAACAATTATCACATAAACTGGAATATAATCACTTAATACATAAGTCACAACAGGGCATGTATCATACTGATAAGTTATTACAAATAACAATATAAGTTCTACTATTACTAATTGTTTCTCACAAACTATAATGTAACTTAAGCTCGGAATGCTCCTACTTGAACGGTTTGAAATCTTCACGTGCTACCTCCTTCCTCAGCTACGACCTCGTTGCTTTAGGTGGACACGTCTGTCTCTCGTAACGACAACGGAAAATAAACATAGGAGTGAGAAATACATGATTTCTCAAGAGGGAGTTCCTACTTGTACTAAAAGTGTCATCGTTGTCGTCCCAGTCACTTCGGGTTTATTATAAAAAGGTGAGCAGTAAGGATTCAATTATCAAACTTTCACAAACGTGATTAGTCAAATACGATTACTTTTAAACTAATCTTGAACATTAGCGTAAATATTCATTCAATATTTCATCAAGCATACATATAAGCATATCATGTAAAACCACTAATAAGCAGTAATCATTTAGGAGCTGCATGCATTTCATGATTACTCATCCTCAACATTCACTTGTTTAGTGATCATCATCTTGTATTTATTTCATCAACATATTTCTTAATTACTCACGGGATGAATGCATCAATGCCTTAGACCACCCTAAAAGGGTAATGAGCTCATACCATGGCCGTCGCCATAACCTTTTTGGTTTTCATTCCGTTGCCGTGATCTCAATGGTTTAGGGGGTTAAGCCGTGAGTTTAGCTCAAGTCCACTTTTCCAGACTTTCATTGCTACTTTTTCAAACTTTTACTTTTATTATTTCTTTTGAAAATAAATGTATGCATATTATCATGTAATCACAATAAATCCTGGGCAATCAATCATTCATCCTCATCATTTCATAATTCATCACCATACATTCACATTACTATAAATCACTTCATAAAACATGGACAATATCATGTAAATCTCATAGTAAACACTTTCATAGATAATTCATATTAACTAACCAAAGTTATCAAGTTGAGTTCCTAGTGTTCGTAAGAGGTAATGGATGTCTTAGTATTATCTTTTTCTCTTAGTGTTCTTTGTACTCTTAGCATTCCATTAATACATTAATGCACTTCAAAATATCATTATAGGTTCCTTATATATTTTTATTATGACTTTCATATAACTCTTGAAGATTATTATTCTACTTAAATTCTTAAAATTCTCTCTTTACAAGACTTGATTCTTTTATTTATAGTTTTGACATCTTTTAGAAGAAAGTTTATAATTCTCTGTATACTTGTTATCTCAGCTTAGTAAAGGTAGTTCCAAACTCCTAACTCATCAAATTTTAGCATTTACATCTTTGGAATAGTGTAAATCAACTGTAAACCATGCATAGGAGGGTTCCCAGAAAGAGAGGTGGGTCACAATGGACATGCTTAAATACCAAGTCTTTCCTTAGCCAGAACCTTTCCAAACTGCACTTTCATAGTACACTATCCCGAAATTTATTTCTCATTCTATATTTACGTGGTACAAAGCTTTATACATAACATACATGGGTGTATTCCTATATGTGTTAGCTCTCTAACAAAGTTGAAATCAGTCCATTTGCATTTTTCTAGAGTGAGTTACATCTATTTTACTACTACAAGGTCAGATTTAAAGTTTCAGTCTGAGGCTTTACTTTAAAAATTTATATCTTGAGCTAGAAAACTCCGTTTTAGGTGATTCTTTTTGGAGAGTGTTCTATAATGAGTCTAGTTTATAGTAAAATTATTTTAATTTCGAGATACTTAATATTTTATGAACAGTAGCTTTCGAAGTACCTGCTACCAGAAACAACTAGAATTTCCAGCACCTACCATTTTCATGTCTTAAGTTACCTTTATTAAATCAGGTTTCACATACAATCTTTTCAGGTTATTTTTGAGTTTGATAACATCATAAAGTTACTCATAACAAAATAGAACATGTCATATTTCTAAAAATATATTTTTCAAATAATCATTTAAAACTTTTGACAATAACTCAAACTTGAGGCATTCTATCAAGGTTAGAAGCCAACAATGCTTGAACAATTAAAGATGAAGCTCCTACCTCTTGTGTAGGGTCTAAAAAGGGTCCTTCTCTTCTTCCTTAAGCTTCGAACAAGAGTCTTTGGAGTGGATGACCCTCCTTGAATCTTGGCTCTAGAACTTGAATGCTTAAGAAAATATTTTCTCACTAGAGTTAAAGATTGTAACTCTTGTGAGGGCTAGTGAAAGTTTGGACTTAGGATTGAAGTGTTTGGATGAAGTTTAGAGGATCAAGAGAAGTTTTTGAAGAACATAAGAAGAATGATAGAATAAGAAAGAAAGAACACTTAGGGAGTTTCTGAATTGAAGAGAGTTTGAGGAGTATTTATAGTGGAAAGATTAGAGAAAAAAGCAAGATGGAAAGCACTTGGAGCATGATTTATGGAAACATGTTGGCTGAATTTTGGGATGAAAATGCTCCTTGTTTTGTGCAAACATGTTTCCATGTTTTGTGCAAACACGTTTCCATGTTTTGTGCAAACACGTTTCCATGTTTTGTGCAAACACGTTTCCATGTTTTATGTAAACACGTTTCCATGAAAATGCTCCATGTTTTATGCAAACATGTTTCCATGTTTTATGCAAACACGTTTCCATGTTTTGTGCAAAGATGTTAGTGGTATTTTTGTAATTCCATTCATAGAGTAAGGGTATCTTTGTCATTTAATAAGGCAAGGGTAGTTTGGTAATTTCCTTTACATAGCAAGGGCATTTTCGTAATTTCCACTAAGTGATGGCATTTTCGTAATTCTTTGCATTTTTCTCTAGACATACTTAAGTAGTCTATTTGTTGTGTTTCATAACATTTGTCCAGATTCTCTTGGTTTTGCTATCGATAATTAAGATTCTTAGTTATAAATTTGGGGATGTTACACCAAACACACATGAAGATTAGATAAACATAAATTAATTAAGAATACCATGGTTGTCTGTGACACATGCCAAACTTTACCCCGCTAAATATACACATAAACACCCAATATATACAACACAACAGATCCATGGCAACAGTTTAGAAACGTTGCCTTCAAAAAGTGTTGCCTTAGGCCTAAAATGTTGTAGTGAAAACTCAAGCTTTAGAGGTTTCTTTGAGATGAACACAATGTCATCATCTAGAAACTCTCATCATCAAGCTATCATGCTCATAACAAGGCCTAGAGGCCGAAATGAAAAGAAAAGGAAAAACAAAGGAAAGTTCAAAAGAATCCAAGAGGAAACTAGAGAAAAACACTTTCTTGAGCAAAACAAAGTTTGAAAACAAATCCCTACCTTGTGATGAAGGTAAAAGCTTGGACTTGAAGATGAAATGAGATGAGCAACCCCTCATAGGATGGTGGTGATGATTCGGCCAAAGAGGAAGGAAAAGAAAGGAAATGTGTTTTGGGTGAAGTTGTGTTTGAGGTGTGGTGTTTGAGAGGTTTGATGATGGTTCAAGGCTTTGGGGTGGTGTTTGATGGTTGAGAGATGATGAAGAGATGAAGAGATGAAGAAGATGAAGATGAAAATAAAGGAAGAACACTTTTGAAACTTTGAGAGAAAAGAAAAACTTAGCAAGACAACTCTAAAACTCTAAACTTAGAAAATGCTTCAAGGTGCAACAAGGCTATCACAAGCATCCTATTTATAGAAAAACAAAGCCATGGAGCTCACCAAAGGGAGGAGTGGCCGTGTGGTATTGGAGGGAAAAAGGAGAGGAAAATATCTCTTACACAAGGTCATTCAAGCATTATTTGAAATATGGAAGCTATGCTACAAAGTATCGTTTGATGTGAGTTAATTTCCTATCAAATTTTTATGAAATTAGGCTTCTAGAAACAATGCATGGCTGGAACTTTTCCAGCCACAATTAAATGGAGAAAATGAGCTATTTTAATTAGTTATTTACTTGGAAAATCAAGCTTGATTGAAAGTTATGACAAGGTATAGTGTATGTGACTTGAGGTATGGCCTTGGAGTGTTGAAAAATTGAACATGTGATGCATATGGGGAGGGTGAGGCTTCGCCCAGGGCTGGACAGCGGAGTGGGGGTGAGTTTTGACCATTTAATTGGGTGTTAATGGTAGGTTTAGATGTGTATTAGCTTACGTACAAGGTTAGGAATGATTAAGCTTAAGTTTAGGTAACTAAGAATATGATTTAGGGAGTTTATGACAAGTTTAGGAGTGCTCATACATCATTAGAGAATTTTAAACTCATTTATGAATAAACAATGTGTAACACAATTCCATGATTTAAGGAATTGGAAAGAGAAAACACTATCCAAGATTCTATGACTACGTGTCTTGAAATTAAAATATGATTTTAGGTTGTAATTAAGCACTTTTTGGTTCTAATCAACTTTAATAAATTATTTTGACTCAAGATTAATTAAGGAAATTAATTAACCTTCGATTAGAGCCTAATATTGCTTAGGTTTGCTTGATCACGCGATTAAGCGTAAAAACACGAAACTAGGGGCAAAACCGTAATTTTGCACTAATTTTGCCCGGAACTTCTAAAATTAAAACTGAGGTCATAGAATACATAAAAACGTCTTTTAAAACCATCTGGAGAAGTTTCGGGTTCATCCGGCGCTTGCAAACGGGTAAAACACCGCAGGGGCGTTTTGGTCATTTTGACTCGAAAACTCGAAAAACGAGATTTTCGATCCCGGGAAGGTACACAGGTCATCTAATCCCCTTTCAACATTGAGTTTGCCCTTCGAGTACTACCAGACCGGCTTTCCTCGAATTCCGGGCTGAAAATGACCTCAAGGGCATTTTGGTCATTTTCACTCTAACAGAAAAATCGGGGCGTTACACTATCACTAAGTATCAAGATAATAAGTGAACCTTGCATTATTATGTTTATATTTCAAGCTATGCATTATCATGTTTATATTTCAAGTTCTCACTTAATACCAAGATAATAATGAGTTGCATTCATATTTACTTTGTGCTATCACTTTACTTTCTAATGGAACCTAAAACAAGTGCATGAGCATGTTTATTTTTATGTCATCACTTTAATGAACCTAGAGCTCAAAGACTTGCCCATTGTTGTCTCAACAAAGGTCTAAAAATATTTAATTCTTGTGGTTCCCATTTCGGCCCTAAGGGGCTTTGGTGTTTCTAAGTGTTAAAAACTATGTTTTATAATTTATCTAAGCTTATGTGAGTATAAGGAATATGTAGAACTAAGTTTTATGAATTTAGGACCTCTTGAGATAAAAATAATTTAGCCACTGCCCTCTTAAGTATTCTTATGATTTTAAAGGATGAAGGTGTTTATAAACAAGTTTTGAAAGTTCTAAAATGGTTCGAAGAGAAACTAGTATTTTATGTGCTTTAGAAATTGTGTTTTATGCCTTTATGGAGAGTGTTTGTTTCGGTTCTACCTTGCTACTTGTTTGCCACTGTATGTGCTGTTTTAATGATGATAATATGCTTATGTTTGAGTAAAAATAATGTTAAGACTCATATGTGAAAGATAAGATAAGTTAGAAACTAGAAAAGAATTAATTTGAGAGTTCTAGATCCTTTAATGTTTGAATTTTCAAGATTCTGTCCAGCAAGGTTTAGTAATGCTAGCCATGGATTTAAATTAGTTTAAATGTGTAGGAATGACTCATAAATGGTTTAGGACTTGATCTTGATGCCTTAGGAGCAAACCGGACTTAGAAAGGGTCATTGTTGTGACTCCTAGGTATCCGTAAAGTGAGGATTATAAATTCTGCATCCTTGAGGTTTAGAGATGTTCTTGGTCATAGTGTGAGGTGAGAAATATTTAGTTATAATCTCATAGGTACCCAAGAGATTAGGTTTGATGATTAAATAACTTAGAACATGAGTTAAGGACCTTAAGGTTCAATGCATAAGACATTAAAACGTCTTGAGTTTTTATGATGCTTAATTTATGTAAACGTGATATATGATACATGAGCTTTATCTATGATAAGTTTGATATGTGCTTTTGTATGATGACATGCTATACCCCATAAAGAAATGTTTGTGTAGAAGTTTCCTCTGGAATTTTGTTAACATAGTTAGAGTATGATTTTTCCTCTAGAATTTTTACAAGACCTTGTGGACACATTGAAGTGTCTTAGATAATTTTTATACCCTCTTAATTGGTTGTTTGGTATGCAAATAAAATTGTGTAGCTTAAGTAAAGAATCTACCAATATGATGGAAATGAAACCAATTCTTGAATTAGTAATATAATGACTTTTAATTCAAGTATGATCAGTATAAATACATGATATATGATTTAAAGATTAACTTATGAGAAATAAATATTTTATACTTACTTGGAGGATGCACTAGTAAAAAGAAAGGTGATAAATGAATGATATATATATTTGAAACATTATGAAATTAAGAAATTTATGCTAATGCATATGGTAATGTGATACTTGTATATGTGAGCTTGAGGATAATGTATGTGCTAAGTGAAGAATGAAAGATCTCTTTTAGTATGTTAAGGGCATAGAAAGATCCCTATTAGTATGTTAACGGTATGGAAATATCCTCTTTAGTATGTTAAAGGCATGAAAATATCCCCTTTAGTATGTTAAAAGCATGGAAAGATCCCCTTTATTATGTCAAAGGCATGGAAAGATAGAGATGTGTATGAGATCCCCTTCTATGTTTCGAGGGCACATACAGGTGGGACTAATTTACTATGACATTGAGTAGTATAACATATGTATATTAAGTGATTGAATAATAAAAGAGACCCACTTCGGAAAAATGTTTTTTTGAACTTTAAAATGAACATTTGATATATGTTGCATGCTCACATTTTTTTTAATAAACCAAAGTGGCTGGAACGATTATGATGTCATTTATTTATGTGTATTTGGGAAAAAGCCCTATTGAGAATTGTATAATTCTCACCCCTATATGTTTGTGTTTGTCTCCAGGTTGATCTAGTGAATTATGGAGCTACTTCACAAAAGAAATCAGATTTGCCGTGGTTTAGTACCTAAGGCTTATATTTGTTTTACATAGTTGTAGATATATGTATGTAATTATAAATGAGAAAATATGTATATTAAAGCTCATAGAAAAGCTTCCTTTTATACTTGACTTTGTATTCAATAAATATGTTATCTCTTTTATATATAATTTTTAATAGAATCACGAATTAGTTACTTCACGAATTGATCAATCTTGCTATAGATAATTAGGAAAGATTTGCTAATTTGTGAGTAACAACTCTTAAGTATAATATCATGACTTAAGGATGATGTTGTACTTGGGAGGCTGTTACATACATAACAGAAGGGCACTCCATAAACAGGCCACCATTCTTTGATGGTGAGGACTATGCATATTGGAGAGATCGTATAGAAATGGTCATAAAATACACAAGTCTTGACTTGTGGGAGATCATATAGGAAAGAGATTACATTCCAACAAAAGAAGTTCTTGGAAAAGAGTGAAATTTGAATTTTTGAAATTCAAATTTCAAGTCAAGCCCAGTTTCAAACTGGTGTGTCATCTCTTCTGCCAAGTTGGTCAACCACTCTAGCTTATAGGAGGAAGAGTTCAGAAACCATGTTTAGAAAGTAAAAAAGTAGTTTCTAAAGGAACATCAGAAACCTTACCTTCACAATGGCTTCTACAACAAATCTGACAAGCTATCGATCTACTCTTATAGACTACTTTCCAAGACACAAGCTGATGATCAACACGTATCACTTGGAGAACTAATCAAGGGCAACAATCATAAAGGAAGACCAAAGAGATGCTATGCTCAAAAGAAAAAAGGATTGATGACATAAAAGTGGAAACTCTATGAAAATCTCTCCTTACATCTTGTAAGATTCATTACCTCAAGTGATCAGTTTTTTTAGAGTAAAAATATTCTTTCCATGTTCCAAAATAGTTTATATACTCTTCTCTGTAAGAGATGATAGAAAGAAGTCATCCAAGTTATTCCAGGTTATCTATTGCATATTTGTAAGGACACCTATTGGGATGAGTCCCTTTCAGATTGTCCTTGGAAAAGTGTTCCATTTACCCATAGAGCTGGACCATAGAGCTTACTAGGTAGTTAAACAATGCAACATGGATTTATCAGAAGTCTACAAAGAGAGGAAGCTCCAAGTAGAAGAACTAGAAGAATTAAGAATGGAAGCCTATGAGAGTTAAAAAATATACAAGCAAAAAACCAAGGCTTTCCATGACAAGAACATTATGAGGAAAGAATTCCACACAGGTTAGTTGTAACACCCTAACTTTTAACCTAATATGCTCAAGTCACATTCTGGTTAATTATTAGTTGTTATGCCTTTGTTTCAGAAATTAACTTATTCTTCTTTAAAATACAAGCAATAAAAATACGACAAATTTTTTTTTTGAACTTTAAAACCAAAATGCGAGCCACGTGTGTGTATAGATATCGATTATTACTTGCATAATAATAGCAATCATATAAACCTCATCATGATATATACAAAAGCCATAGCATAACATGTCACATACCAAATTATCATCTCATATCTATAACATAATAGCGATGTCCTATATACATAAAGGACATCCAAAGATATCATATCCACCAATGAGGGTTACACATACACTAAACGAAAACTGAACATGGTTATCACCAAACTAGCCTAGTCTCTGCTACATGTCCATTGAGTGACTAGGCTACGCAAAAGTATAAAGGGATGACAAAGAAAAACCATTTTCGTGCTTCGGCTGCGACCCTCTGATCCGGTTCATAGCGTAGCTCCCATGCCCGTATCTCAGGCAAAGTCACGAACAACGCCATCATCCTCGCTGGAGTTGACACGAAAGAAAAGATAGGGATGAGAAACTTACTCAAGATTCTCAGTAGGGCTACCCAACTCTAACACAAGTGTCATCGTTATCGTCCCCAGCCACTTCAGTTTTCATTATGAAAGAGGTGTACATGCATAAGGTTCAATTTTAAACTTCTCAAATCTATTTATCTGAAATAGGTGTCTTTTAGCATGGGTCTTAATGTCATGAGTGTAACGTGTGATGCCCCGATTTTTCTGTTTGAGCAAAAATTACCAAAATGCCCCTGAGGTCATTTTTTTACCCAGAATTCGAGGATTATAACATCCTAATTTTTAACCCAATACTCTAGAATATATTTAGGTTAATCATTAGGTTATTACTTCTTAGTCTCATTCTTTGTTAAAATACTTAGCAGAAAATACGGGTAAATTTTTTTTTTGAAATATAAAAACAAAGTGAGAGCCGCGTTTGTCATAATCGTGAACTAAACATGCCTTGCAATTCATAAAGAATAAACACAAGTAAATGAACATATAGCAAACGAGAAATCAATGACACATCAAAGGAAATACTTCATTAATATTACCATATGCCCACCAAAAAAGTGGGACTTAGTTTAGTACACGAGAAAGTAATACACAAGGAAAGCAAATACAACGGAAATAGAAAGTACAAGGAAAACATACAAAATGACACCCATACCCTAGTGCACCTAAGGCGGATAACCTTAGACAAAAGAAGGTTTATCCTATCCTACGGGTGAGTGTGTGCACTAGACCTCCCCTAAAACACCTACTACTAGAACCGGGGTATGGTGGAATGAAACCGATCCACGGACATAGAGCGGCAGGAGTAGGCACCCATAGTGGCTAGTCATGTGCTCCTTGGCGGGGACGCATCTCGGCTCGCCTAGTCAACCTCGGCTGTGTAACTATTTCCTCGTTCTCGCCTCTTGCGAATTGAGGAGTGGGGGTGGAGCTCTCACTATACATGTGAGTCGGCGGATCCTCCGAGAGGTCGTCTGTAACGCCCCGATTTTCTGTTAGAGTGAAAATTACCAAAATACCCCTATAGTATTTGACCCGATTGCAAGTGCCGGATGAACTCAAAACTTCTCCAGATGGTTTTTAAAGGCATTTTTATGTATTTTGTAACCTCAATTTTAGTCCCCGTGGTCCCAGGCGAAATTTGTGTGAAATTACAATTTTGCCCCTAGTTTCGTGTTTTTAAGCTTAATCGTGTCATTAAGCAAACCTAAGCAATATTAGGCTCTAATCAAAGATTAATTAATTTCTATAAATAATCTAGAGTCAAAATAATTTATTAAAGTTAATTAGAACCTAAGAATGCTTAATTTAAACTCAAATCTTATTTTAAATTCAAGATTCCTAGTCATGGAATCTTGAATAGTGTTTTCTCTTTCCAATTTCTTAAATCATGGAAATTTGTCTACCTTGTTTACTCATAAAATAAATTTTAAACTCTCTAAATGTGTATGAGCACTCTTTAACCTTGTCATAAAATCCCTAAACCTCATTCTTAGTTACCTAAACTTATGCTTAATGATTCCTAATCTTGTACCTAAACTAATACACATCTAAACCTATTATTAACACACAATTACATGGACAAATCTCTCTCCCCCTTGGCTGCATCAGGTCTGGCTGAACCCATGCCCCCAAAATATCCATCACATGCTTAAATTTTTACACTCCAAAGACCATGCTTTCACCTTACATACACCATACTTTGTCATACTTACACCCATGCTTGAATGACTAAGTGAATGACTAGATGAATTAGATATTTTTCCCCCTCATTTTGCTGCCAAAACTGTTAGCCTTTCTTTCCCTTCTAGAATAGTTATTTTATTTCAAAATTTGAAGGAAAATCACTTCAAACACCATGCTTGAAACCATGCTTGAAGCAATACCTCGCATACTTTCAACCTTACTCCTTCATGACGCAAAATTCAATCTCTCACCTCATGGAACATGAGGCAACCACACGGTTCCTCCTTCCCCTCCATGAGCTCTAATTTGTTTCATTCTTCTATAAATACCACACTTAGAAGCACTTGGAAACACTTTAGATCATTTGCAAAGTTTTAGTTTTCAAGCTTTCTTGAGTTCCTTTCTTTTCTCTCTAGAGTTCTACGAGTTCTTCCTTTCCATCTTCATCTTCTTCTTCCTCTCTTCACATCATTACCTCACAACCTCAATCCACCACACTATAATCTTAGATCATCATCAAACCTCTTAAACACTTAACCTTAAACACAAGCATCCTCAAAACACATCTCCTTTCTCTTTCTCTCTTGGTGGCCGAATCATCCTCACCATCCTAGGAGGTGTTGCTCATCTCATTTCCATCCTCAAGATAAAGCTTGAGTTTTGTTCTTGATCTAGTAAAGTTTTGGTTTTTCTTTCCTTTTCTTTTCCTTCATAGTTTCGACCTCCATAGTCTTTTCCTCAAAGATTTTGTTTAAGTTTTTAAAGTATCTCTATGTTCACTTTGTGCCAAGAAATAATGTGGTTTTGGTTCTTATTTCCTTGAAATTTTGCTTTCTTTGAGATTACTTCTTTTTGAGCTTGATGATGATGTTCAAGAACCATGTAGTTCCTTTGAGAACTTGGTTCAAGAACTCTAAAGCTTACTTTGTTGATGAGATAAGTGTTGGGTTGAGATTTTTAGTTATCTTTAAAAGTCTCACATGAGCTCTATGTTAAGATAAAAAGACTTGCATCCATGTTTACTTTTATGTTATCACTAAATGCTCAAGATTAAAGAATGGACTTGCATCTTCATATTTATGTTTATGCTCTCACTAAATCTCTAAGACAATAATGAGTTTGCATAGCATATTTATTTTATGTCCTCACCTCTAAATAAAGACTAAAACAAAGTGCATTGCATATTTATTTTTATGTCATAACTTAAGAGATTTAGAGCTCATAGACTTACCCATTATTATCACAAAGACTTGAAAATAAATGCTTCTTAGCTTCTTTTGTAACGCCCCAATTTTCTATTAAAGCGAAAATGACCAAAATGCCCCTGAGGTCATTTTCGGCCCAAAATTCGAGGGAAGTCGATCCGGCAGTCCTTGAAGGGCAAACTCAATGTTGGAAGGGGATTAGTTGACTTGTGTACCTTTCCGGGATCGAAAATCTCATTTTTTGAGTTTTCGGGTCAAAATGACCAAAATACCCCTATAGTATTTGACCTGATTGCAAGTGCCGGATGAACCCGAAACTTCTCCAGATGATTTTAAAAGGCGTTTCTATGTATTTTGTGACCTCAGTTTTAGTCCCGGTGGTCCCGGGCGAAATTTGTGCAAAATTAAGATTTTGCCCCTAGTTTCGTGTTTTTAAGCTTAATCGTGTGATTAAGCAAACCTAAGCAATATTAGGCTCTAATTGAAGATTAATTAATTTCCATAATTATTCTAGAGTCAAAATAATTTATTAAAGTTGATTAGAACCTAAGAATGCTAAATTTAAACTCAAATCTTATTTTAAACTCAAGATTCCTAGTCATGGAATCTTAAATAGTGTTTTCTTTTTCCAATTCTTTAAATCATGGAAATTTGTCTACCTTGTTTACTCATAAAATGAATTTTAAACTCTCTAAATGTGTATGAGCACTCTTTAACCTTGTCATAAAATTCCTAAACCTCATTCTTAGTTACCTAAACTTGTACTTAATGATTCCTAACCTTGTACCTAAACTAATACACATATAAACCTATCATTAACACACAATTACATGGACAATTTTCCTTCCCCCTTGGCTGATGCAATCTGGCCGAAACCATACCGTTCATTTCCTTCACATGTGTGAATTTCTACACTCAAAGAACCATGTTTCCACCTCACCATAAACCATGCTTTGAGTCATAAACTCCATACTTTCATCCATGCTTCATAGGACAACTTCTAGAAGACTTTTTCTCTCATTTTTGTGACTCAAAAACCGCTAGCCCTCCTTACCTTCTAGAAGGATTATTTTATTTCAAATTTGAAGGAAAATCACCTCAAAACACCATGCTTTGAACCATGTCTTAGTCTATGCTTCCCATACCTCCAACCATGCTTGAATGACAAGTTGTAAGAGATATTTTTCTCTTCCCCTTGCCTGCAAAAGCTACGGCCAAGGCTCTCCTTGGATGAGTGTTCATTTGTTTCATTTTCTATAAATAGGTGCCTTGGAAGAACTTGTGATACTTTTGTTCATTTGGCAAGTTTGATTGTTCTTAGCTTTTGTGAGTTTCCTTTCCTTTTCTCTCAAAGTTTCAAGAGAGTTTTCTTTTCCTCTTCATCTTCTTCATCCTCCCATCAAATAATCATCTCATAACCTCAATCCACCACCTCAACCTTGAATCACCTCCTAAGCACCTAAACACTCAACCTCAAACACTAAACCACCAAGAACACATCTCCTTCCCCTCCACTCCCTCAAGCCGAAGCCATCATAGCATCCTAGGAGGAGTTGCTTTTCTCATTTCTTTTCAAAAGTTCAAGCTTTCATCTTCACCACTTGGTAGGTGTTGCTTTCAAACTTTGTTTTTACTCAAAAATGTGTTTTCTCTAGTTTTCTCTTGGTTTCTTTTTAAGTTTTCCTTTGTTTTCATTCTCTTTTTCATTTCGGCCTCTTGGCCTTGTTTATGTGAACATAATAGCTTGATGATGAGAGCTCCTAGATTATGACCTTGTGTTCATCTCAAAGGAACCTCTAAAGCTTGAGTTTGTTCTTGATCTAGCAAAGTTTGGATTTTTTCTTTCCTTTTTCTCTCCTACATGATTTTGGCCTTCATATGCTTTCCTTCAAAGGTTTGTTAAAAATTTTAAAGTATCTCTATGTTCACTTTGTGCGAAGAAATAATGTCGTTTTAGTTCTTACTTCCTTGAGGTTTTGTTTCCTTTTAAAGCTTACTTCTTTTGAGCTTGATGATGATGTTCAAGAACCATGCAGTTCCTTTGAGAACTTGGTTCAAGAACTCTAAAGCTTACTTTGTTGATGAGATAAGTGTTGGGTTGAGATTTTTATTTCATATTTATGTTTATGCTCTCACTAAATCTCTAAGATAATAATGAGCTGCATAGCATGTTTATTTTATGTCCTCACCTCTAAATAAAGACTAAAACAAAGTGCATTGCATATTTATTTTTATGTCATAACTTAAGAGATTTAGAGCTCTGAGACTTACCCATTATTATCTCACACAAAGACTTGAAAATATATGTTCCTTAGCTCCTTTAAATTCGGCCTTATGAGGTTTATAGGATTACAAATACTAAAACTTATGTTTCCTAATTTTTCTAAGATTAGATAAGCTTAAAAGATGTTTTGGTCAAAGTTTTATGATTTTAAATTCTCTTGAGATTTATTTGATATGGCTACTGCCCTCTTTGGTTTTATGATGGTTTTAAAGAAATAAATTGTTTTAAGTGTGTTATGAAAGTTTTAAAAAGGTTCCAAGAGAAACTAGTAATTTATGTGTCTTGAAAATCAAGTTTTATGCTTTGTTTGATGGAGACAATTTTGGTTCTGCCTTGCTTGCTATGCTCACTGTTTTATGTTGTTTTGATGATGATAATATGAGTATGTTTATGTATATTTGATGCAAAAATTAATATGTGAAAGCTAAGAGAAGTTAGTAACTAGAAAAGAATTAATTTGAGACTTTTAGACCCCTTAGTAATGGATTTTTCTGGATTTTGTCCAGCAAGGTTTAGAATTGAAAATCATGGTTTATAATTAGTTTAAATATGTAGGAACTACTCATAATTGGTTTAGGACTTGATCTTGATGCCTTAGGAACAAACTGAACTTAGAAAAGGTCAATGTTGTGACTCCTAGGTACCCGTAAAACATGAAATATAGATTCTGCACTCTTGAGGTTTAGAATTGTTTATGATCATAGAATTGAGTGAGGAATACTTAGACATGAGCCTATAGGTACCCGAGAGCTTAGGTTGTGATATACAACTTAGAATTCAAGTTAAAGGACCTTAAGGGTCAAAGCATAAAACATTAAGAGATCTTGTATGCTATGAGTTGTTTTATGCAAGTATGATGTTTGGATGTATATGCTTGGATAATACATGAGCTATGAGGAAATGATTTATTGAGTTATTAAGTTTATCATGGGCATGAAAGTTGAATGAGAAACATGTATGTGTTATATAAGCTTATGGCATAATTGAAGGAAATTCGGTTTACAGCTGTTATGCTGTCAAATTTCCGTCAAACCTAAAGGACTTGAGAATGTTTTTGAAGTATGAGATGATATTTAAAACCCTGGGTGACACCGATTCGGTTGAGCACCCCCAGGAGATTTTTATGTGACAAAGCACTGAGATGCGCTTTCCTGGGTGACACTGATTTGGTCGAGCACCCCTTGGGGAAACAAATCTTCGAGGGTATGAGTAGATGCAGCCTACCAAAGCGGACAAATTGTTGTGGCTTGATGCCTGCAAAGCGTTTCAAAGAGGGTATATCCTAAGAGAGGTGATCCCTACCCCTCTAACCTGTACTCGAGTAGTTGGAATTTATTTTTATTATGTTTCGCTTATTCAGATAATAAGCAAGAGCTAGTGATGACTAGCTGAGGTATGAGCTCATAGCCTAGATGTTTTTAGGGTGGCCTTATTATGCCACTTGTATGCCTCTTGATGTTGTGATTTGTTGAGTTATTTGACTAAGCATTGCCATGCATTCATGTTTTAATATGTTGCATTCATGACATTAAGATGCATACTAAAAGGAATGAACCTTGGATAACCTAGTTTCATAAACCCTAATAATGAATCTTATATGCATGCACACCTTTTATAAAGAAACCCAAGGTTCCTAAGGATGTGAACGATGTAACCCTAGATAGGAGGTTCCTATTGAGATTCTTTAGTAAGATTCTCACTCCTTTATCCTCCTTCTCTTTCTTCCGTCACATCTTCAGAGCTCGATGGCGGCACTCGTGGTCTTCATTGACACGCCCGTCTGGGAGGTGCACTACGACCCGGATCACCGCTCCTATCACTTCGAGGGTCGATGTGCCATTCATGTTTTTGTGTACATGGGATGGCCTTTTGCTTACCCAGTGTCCAGCTACTAGTTCACTCCTACTGCTCCTCATGGTGGCGACGACCTGATCTTCGAGTGCACTCGCCCCCGCGACGAGCAGATTCATCGTGCCCATTCTTCTGCCTCAGCTGTCCGTGACTACCTAGAGTATGTGCCTCGTTCGAGGAGGTCGGAGACGGATTCGTCCGAGGACTCACCGATGCATGTTTATTCAGAGAGCTTTGCTCCCTTTCCCCCATTCAGACGGGAAGGGAGTGAGGATACCATGATGCAGCCGTACCTGGTGAGGAGAGCCAGGATACAACCTCGCCGAGGAGCTCATGTTCAGCCGACTCGCGTGCGTGTTCCCCTCCACTTGCCCACTCAGGAGGAGATCGAGCAGTTCACCGGTTATATACCTCCATCACCCGAGGATCCCCGTCGTCGCTAGACTTCTTTGGAGAGCTATCCGAATGTTCGAGCCGTCATGAGGTTTTCCCCTTCGGCAATATCTTTTGGGAAGAGGTTTGAGTTTAGCACTCATAGTTCTAGTAGGAGGGTAGTTAGTTGGTTTTTATTTTCCATTGTACCATGTACTTTACTGCTTTCTTTTTATCTTTCATGTACTATAAGCTCAGCCCGATTCTATAAAGGCGTGACTATATATGTATTGTAACGCCCTGATTTTCTGTTAGAGTGAAAATGATCAAAATGCCCCTGAGGTCATTTTCAGCCCGGAATTCGAGGAAAGCCGATCTGGCAGTACTCGAAGGGCAAAGGCAATGTTGAAAGGGGATTAGTTGACTTGTGTGCCTTTCCGGGATCAAAATCTCATTTTTCGAGTTTTCGGGTCAAAATGACCAAAATACCCCTGTGGTGTTTGACGCATTTGCAAGTATCGGATGAACCTGAAACTTCTCCAGATGGTTTTAAAAGGCATTTTTATGTATCCTGTGGCTTCAGTTTTAGTCTCGGAGGTCCTGGGTAAAATTAGTGCAAAATTACAATTTTGCCCCTAGTTTTGTGTTTTTGAGCTTAATCATGTGATTAAGCAAACCTAAGCGATATTAGGCTCTAATCGAAGATTAATTAATTTCCATAATTAATCTAAGGTCCAAATAATTTATTAATGTTGATTAGAACCTAAGAATGCTTAATTTCAACTTAAAACCTTATTTTAAATTCAAGATTTCTAGTCATGAAATCTTGAATAGTGTTTTCTCTTTCCAATTCCTTAAATCATGGAATTGTGTTTTCAATTGTTTATTCATAAATGAGTTTTAAATTCTCTAATGATGTATGACCTCTCCTAAACCTTGTCATAAAACTCTTAAACCCCATTCTTAGTTACCTAAACTTATGCTTAATAATTCCTAACCTTGTACCTAAACTAATACACATCTAAACCTATCTTTAACACACAATTAGATGGACAAATCTCTCTCCCCCTTGGCTGTCCAGACCTGGCCGAACCCATACCCCCTCATTTCGATCACATGTGTGAATTTTTACACTCAAAGAATCATGCTTCCATCTCACCATAAACCATACTTTGTCATACAAACACCATGCTTTCATCCATGCTTCATATGACCACTTCTAGAAAACTTTTTCTCTCATTTTTGTGGCTCAAATTCAGCCAGCCCTCTTTGCCTTCTAGAACGATTATTTTAATTCCAAACAAAGGGAAATTACCATACTTGAAGCCATGCTTTGCATCATAACTTCCATACCTCAAACCATACTTGAAGCCATGCTTTGCATCATAACTTCCATACCTCAAACCATGCTTGAATGACAAGTTGTAAGAGATGTTTTTCCTCCCTCAAAGCCCCAAAATTTCATGCACCTTTCCCCCCTCAATGAGCCTCCATTGTTTTTGTTTTCTATAAATACATGTGTTGAAGAACTTGTGTGAACCTTTAGATTATTTGCTAAGTTTTAGTTTTCAAGCTTTTCCTTGAGTTCTTTCCTTTTTCTCTCAAAAGTTCTAAGAGTTCTTCCTCTTCATCTTCACCTTCATCTTCTTCATCTCCTCTATACATCACCACCTTATAACCTCAAACCACAACCACAAATCATCCTTTAAACACTCAAACACTCAACCTCAAACACAAGCTCACCAAGAACACATCTCCTTTCCTTTCTTTCTCTCAAGGCCGAAGCTACCTCACCTCTCTAGGAGGAGTTGATCTTCTCATTTCCATCCTCAAGATCAAGCCTTTGTCTTCACATTTTGTAGGGAGTTGTTTCTAAAAACTTTGTTTTGTTTGAAAATGAGTTTCTCTAGTTCTCTCTTGGTTACTTTTTGAAACTTTCTTTTTGTTTGCTTCCTTTTTTCAGTTCAGCCATGAGGCCTTGTTTATGACTATGATGGCTTGATGATGAGTGTTCATCTCAAAGGAACCTCTAAAGCTTGAGTCTTGTTCTTTATCTAGTGAAGTTTTGGTTTCGCTTTCCTTTTTCTTTTTTCTATACATTTCAGCCTCCATAGTTTTTCTTCAAAGGTTTAGTTAAAATTTTTAAAGTATCTCTATTCCTAGTTTATGTCATGAAAGAATGTTGTTTTGCTTCTTACTTACTTGAGATTTTGTTTTCTCTTAAAAGTTTACTTCTTTTGAGCTTGATGATGATGTTCAAGAACTATGTAGTTCCTTTGAGAACTTGGTTCAAGAACTCTAAAGCTCTCTTTGTGATGAGATAAGTGTTGGGTTGAGGTTGTAGTTCTCTTAAAAGTCTCATGTGAGCTCTAAGTTAAGATAAAAGACTTTGCATCCATGTTTACTTTTATGTCATCATTAAATGATCAAGAGTAAAGAATGAACTTGCATCTCCATAATTATGTTTATGCTTTCACTAAATCTCTAAGATAATAATGAGTTGCATATCATATTTATTTTATGTCCTCATCTCTAAATAAAGACTAAAATAAAGTGCATTACATATTTACTTTCATGTTACAACTCAAGAGATTTAGGGCTCATAGACTTAACCTTTATTATCTCAAACAAAGGTTTGAAAGTTTTATGTTTCTTAGCTCCTTGATTTCAGCCTTAGAAGGTTTGATTTGTTACAAGTACTACAATTAATGTTTCATAATTTTTCTAAGCTTGTATGAGTTCAAGAAATGTCTAAAACAAGGTTTTATGAATTTAGGACCTCTTGAGATAAATTTAATTTAGCTACTGCCTCTTGAGTGCTACTTATGCTGTTTTGATGATGATAACATGAGTATGTTTGTGTATAATTGATGCTAAAATTCATACGTGAAAGATTAGAGAAGCTAGTAACTAGAAAAAAATTAATTTGAGAGTTCTAGATCCCTTAGTAATTGATTTTTCTGGATTCTGTCCAGCAAGGTTTAGAAATGGTAATCATGGATTTAAATTAGTTTAAATGTGTAGGAATGACTCATAATTGGTTTAGGACTTGATCTTGATGCCTTAGGAGCAAACCATACTTAGAAAAGGTCATTGTTGTGACTCCTAGGTACCCGTAAAGTTAGAATTTTAGATTTTGTATTCTTGAGGTTTAGAGGTGTTTGTGATCATAGTGTAAGTGAGGGATACTTAGATATGAGCTTATAGGTACCCGAGAGTTTAGGATATGATGATTTATAACTTAGATTGTGAGTTAAGGACCTTAAGGGTCAATGCATAAGACATTAAGAGATTTATCGCTTTTAGTTTGGTAATGCAAGTATGATATGTTGATATGCATGATGTGATGATATATGAGGTGTGATGTGTGATACATGAGCATTATCTATATGAGTTATGATGATGTGATCTTTTATGATGATGCTATGATGATGTAGAAATTGATTGTGAATTGTGGAATTGAATGTGTAAGTACATGCATTGTGAGTTGGTGTGGCATGTTATGATGAATTGTATGAATTGTTGAGATGTTATGTCTATCATGTTTATGAGAGTTGAATGAGAGAGAGTATGTACCCCTTCTTTTGCCCTCTTAAAAATCTAGTGAAAACTAGTTAGGATTGAGCTCATTTAGAAATGTGGGTGTTTATGGTTGGATTTTGGTGTATTTGGTTGGACTGGATAATGACAATAATTTGGTGATGAGTATAAATATAGTTGAGCTCATTCCTAGGCGATAGGGTGTGTTTGGTTAGATTTGGTGATGCGTATAAATATCGCCAGACACTGGTGTTTGTGGTTGGATTTGGTGATGAGAAAAGAAGGTGGTCTTTGGGAGAAAGAACTCAAGAGTTCGGACGTGAGAAAAGAGATGCGATGTCTCTTTTCAAGTCACATAGTCATGAGTAAAGAAAGAACTAATCCTAAGTTACCCCTTCTTTTTGTCCTCTTAGAAATCTAGTGATGACTAGTTAGGTTTGAGCTCGTTTGGTTGAGCTCAACCCTAGGCGATAGGGTGTATTTGGTTGGTTTTGGTGATGCGTATAAATATCGCTGGGCATTGGTGTTAATGGTTGGATTTGGTGATGAGAAAAGAAGGTGGTTCTTGAGGAGAAGAACTTAAAAGTTCAAGTATGAGAAAAGAATAAAGGAAAGTTCTGTACCGTTTATGCCACTTATCTGTTACTTGATGTCATGATTTTATTGAATTGTTTGCATAATGTATTGCCATGCATTCATCCAATATCTGCGGAATTCATATCATTAAGATCCATACTAAAAGACACCCACTTTGGATAAATAGATTTGAGAAGTTTAAAAGTTAAACCTTATGCATGACCACTGTAACGCCTCGATTTTCTGTTAGAGTGAAAAATACCAAAATGGCCCTGAGGTCATTTTCGGCCCGGAATTCGAGGAAAGCCGGTTCGGCAGTACTCGAAGGGAAAACTCAATGTTGGAAGGGGATTAGATGACTTGTGTACCTCCCCAGGATCGAAAATCTTGTTTTTCAAGTTTTCGGGTCAAAATGACCAAAATGCCCCTGCGGTGTTTTACCCGTTTGCAAGTGCCAGATGAACCCGAAACTTCTCTAGATGGTTTTAAAAGGCGTTTTTATGTAGGCTATGACTTTAGTTTTGGTCCCGGAGGTCCCGGGCAAAATTAGTGAGAAATTACAGTTTTGCCCCTAGTTTCGTGTTTTTACGCTTAATCGCGTGATTAAGCAAACCTAAGCAATATTAGGCTCTAATCGAAGGTTAATTAATTTCCATAATTAATCTTGAGTCAAAATAATTTATTAAAGTTGATTAGAACCTAAAAGTGCTTAATTACAACTTAAAATCATATTTTAATTTCAAGACTCCTAGTCATGGAATCTTGAATAGTGTTTTCCCTTTCCAATTCCTTAAATCATGGAATTGTGTTATACATTGTTTATTCACAAATGAGTTTTTAGTTCTTTAATGATGTATGAGCACTCCTAACCTTGTCATAAAATTCCTAATACTCATACTTAGCTACCTAAACTTAAGCTTAATTGTTCCTAACCTTGTACCTAAGCTAATACACATTTAAACCTACCATTAACACCCAATTAGATGATCAAACCTCACCTCCCCCTTGCTGTACCAGACCTGGCCGTGCACTCCCTCCTCCCATATGCATCACATGTTCAATTTTTCAACACTCCAAGGCCATATCTCAAGTCACATACGCTATACCTTGTCATAACTTTCAATCAAGCTTGATTTTCCAAGTAAATAACTAATTAAAATAGCCCATTTCCTCCATTTATTTGTGGCTGGAAAAGTTCCAGCCATGCACTGTTTCTAGAAGCCTAATTTCATTCAAAATTGATAGGAAATTAACTCACATCAAGCCATACTTTGTATCATAGCTTCCATACTTCAAACCATGCTTGAATGACAATGTGTAAGAGATATTTTCTCTTCCTTTCCCTCCAAAGCCACATGGTTACCCTCCTCCCCCTTTGAGCCTTCATTTGTTTTCATCCTCTATAAATACCTTGCCTAGAAACACATGCAAACACTTTAGCTCATTTGCATACTTTTAGTTTTTCCAAGCTTTCTTTGTATTCTCTCTTTTTCTCTCTAAGTTTCAAGAAAGTTTCCTCTTGTTCTTCATCTCCATCTTCATCCTCTCTTCATCTCATAATCATCTCTCAACCTTGAAACACCACCCCACCACCTTAGATCATCATACAAACACCCAAACTTCCATTCTCAAACACAACCTCATCTCAAACACAACTCCAACCTCCTTATCTCCCCTTGGCCGAAACCATCAAGCCCTTGGAGGAGCTCATCATCTTGTTTTCTTTTCTCAAAGCTCAAGCTTTTTATCTTCACTCTAGGTAGGAGTGTTTCCTAAACTTTGTTTTCATGAAAATGAATTCTTTCTAGTTTTCTCTTGGTTTTTCTTTTTGGAACTTTCTTGTTTCCTTTTTTTTTTTAGCATTCGGCCTCTTGGCCTTGGTGAGCACATGATAGCTCAATAATGAGGACTCCTAGATGATGACTATGTGTTCATCTCAAAGGAACCTCTAGAGCTTGAGGTTTTACTTTCTTTGAGTTTCAACTTCACTTTCTAACTCAAACATGATTTTTACTCAAGAACACCTTTTCTTTTCTTGCTATTTTGATTTCGGTTCTTTGTTTCCTTTTCTTTAATATTTCGGTTTTCCATTTCCTTTTTGATCTTTGAGGTTTTTTTTGTTTAAAAAGTTTATTTTCTTTGAGCTTGATGATGATGTTCAAGAACCTCATAGTTCCTTTGAGAACTTGGTTCAAGAACTCTAGAGCTCTCTTTGTAATGAGATATATGTTGGGTTGTTACTTTGTTAAAGTCTTGAATGAGCTCTAGCTAAACATAAAATGAACCTTGCATCATGTTTATTTTATGCTTTGCACATCATGTTTACTTCCTTGCCATCACTAAGTACCAAGATAATGAATGAACTTGCATTATCATATTTATATTTCAAGCTATGCATTATCATGTTTATATTTCAAGTTCTCACTAAATATCAAAGATAATAATAGGTTGCACTTCATATTTATTTTATGCTATCACTTTACTTTCTAATGGAACCTAAAATGAGTGCATGAGCATGTTTACTTTTATGTCATCACTTAAATGAACCTAGAGCTCAAAGACTTGCCCATTGTTGTCTCAAACAAAGGTCTAAAATATTTATTTCCTTTGGTTCATATTTTGGCCCTAAGGTGTTTTGATGTTTCTAAATATTGAAAACTATGTTTCATACTTTTTCTAAGCTTTTATGAGTACAAGGAATATGTAGAACTAAGTTTTATGAATTTAGGACCTCTTGAGACAAGGTTGATTTAGTCACTGCCCTCTTAAATATTTTTATGATTTTAGATGGTAAAAATATTTATAAATGAGTTTTGAAAGTTTTAAAAAGGTTCCAAGAGAAACTAGTATTTTATGGGCTTTAGAAATTGTGTTTTATGCTTTTATGGAGAATGTTTGTTTCGGTTCTGCCTTGCCATTATTTGCCACTATATGAGCTGTGTTAATGATGATAATATGCTTGAGTTTGAGTGTAATTAATGGTAAAGCTCATATGTGAAAGATAAGAGATATTAGAAACTAGAAAGGAATTAATTGAGAGTTTTAGAACCCTTAATGTTTGAATTTTCTGGATTCTATCCAGCAAGGTTTAGTAATGCTAATCATGGATTTAAATTAGTTTAAATGTGTAGGAATGACTCATAAATGGTTTAGGACTTGATCTTGATGCCTTAGGAGCAAACCGGACTTAGAAAGGGTCATTGTTGTGACTCCTAGGTACCCGTAACGTTAGGAATATGAATTCTGCAATCTTGAGGTTTAGAGATGTTCATGACCATAGTGTGAGGTGAGAGATACTTAGTTAAGACCTTATAAGTTCCCGAGAGATTAGGTTTGATGATTTATAACTTAGAATGTGAGTTGAGGACCTTAAGGGTCAATGCATAAGACACTAAGAAGTTGTTAATGCTATGATGTGTTGTATGATGCAATGATATGATGAGTTGTGCTTGAGGCATGAGAAAATGATTGATGAAATGTTAAAGTTTATCATAGCATGAGATTTCATGAGAACATGATGTGTGGATTAGCTTGTGGCAGTTTGAAGGAAATTCGGTTTAACAGCTGCTATGCTGCCATATGAGTTAAAAGAAATATTTTATGAGTACCATATGAGTTGAAAACCCTGGGTGACACCGGTTCGGCCGAGCACCCCCAGGAGATTTTTATGTGACAAAGCACTGAGACGCGCTCGCCTGGGTGACACCGGTTCGGCCGAGCACCCCCAGGTGAGACAAATCCGTGAGGGTATGAGTAGATGCAGCCTACCAAAGCGGACAAATTGATGTGGCTTAGTGCCCGCAAAGCGTTTCAAAGAGGGTAATCCCAGAGAGAGATGATCCCTGCCCCCTACTTGTACTTGCGAGTCGGGATTATTATTTATGTTTCGCTTATTCAGATAATAAGCAAAAGCTAGTGACGACTAGCTGAGGTATGAACTCATAACCTAGTTATTTTTAGGGTGGCTTATATGCTAAAGTACCATGTTTGATGTCACAAGGTTGAGGATTGAATCCCATTCGAAAGTTATATGCCCTTATGCCACATAATTTATGTTTGTGTACTTCGATGTGTTGTTTTATATGCTCCAGTATTAACATGCATCCCTGATATAACATGTTGCATTCATAACATCAAGATGCATGCTAAAAAGAATGGACCTTGGATAATTAGTTTGGAAAACCCTAAATTGAACAGTAATTGCATGATCACTATTTTATAATTAAACCCAAGTTTCCTGAGGATGTGTACGATGTAACTTTAGGATAGGAGACTCCTACTGAGATTCTTTAGCAAGAATTCTCACTGCTCTCTCTTCTTTCTTCCGTCACATCTTCAGAGACCGATGGCGACGTTCGTGACTTTCATTGATACGCCTACTTAGGAGATCCACTATGACCCGGACCACGGGTCATATCATTTTGAGGGGCAGTGTACCGCGCGAGTCTTCATGTTCCTTGGACGCCTCTTCGCACATCCTGTACAGAGCTACCATTTCTCCCCGATGTCACCTTACGATGACACGATGGTTTTTGAGCGTGCCCGGATGCGAGACGAGAGGATTCTGCGGACGTATACTGGTGGTTCAATGCCTCGAGACTTCTAGGACTACGTGCCTCAATCCCCGAGTTCGGAGGACGACCCATCCGAGGACCCGCCGATGCATCTGTATAGTGAGAGTTCTACTCCTACGCCTCAGTTTGTGCGCGATGTGAGTGAGAAGACCCTTACACAGCCGAGGCTGGCGAGGCGAGCCGAGAGGCGCCCCTACTATGGAGCCCACGCTCAGTCTTCACGTGTTCCCACTCCTACTGCTCTGCGTCCATGGATTGGTCACACTCCACTATTTCCCGGATCCCAGTTGTTGACGTCGTAGGGGAGGCTTAGTGCACACACCACATGTAGAGTGGATAAACCTTCTTTTGTTTTGAGGTTATTCACCATAGGTGCACTCGGGTAGTTATAGTTTATTTCTGCTTTCTTGTTTTCTATTGTATTTTCTTTTCTGTTGTATTACAAGCTCTGCCCGTCTCCATGAGGGTATGACTACTTATGTACTTAAATTATGTTATTAATGGAATGCTTCCTTGGTTATATGCCTTACTCTGTGATCTCTGATAATTGTTATGCGTGCTTTATGTTTCTATCGCTCAACTAGTTAAGTTCGCAACTCTTACTTTGTTTATGTTTTCAAAAAGAAAAATTTACCCGTAATTTTCGCTAAGTATTTTATTAAAAAGTTGAGACTAAGAAGTAATAACATAATGATTAACCTAATATGTTATAGAGTATTGGGTTGAAAATTAGGATGTTACAACCACCTTTTTATAATTAAAACCGAAGTGGCTGGGGACGATGAAAATGACACGTGTGTTAGAGTCGGAAATCCCTATTGAGAATCTTGAATAAGCTTCTCATCCCTCTCTCTTTTTTCTTCCGTGTCGTCTCCAGACGAAGATGATAGTGTATCTTGTGACCTCTACTAAGGCGTAGGCATAGGGCATGCGTTACGAGTTGGATCAGTAGGATGGAATGGAAACGCGGAGATGTCCCTTTAGATATATATACCTATAGATGTGTATTTCTTTTGATGTGATAATAGGACTATGATAGTTGTAAATTATGTATCTATGATAATATGTTTATGTTGTGATGTAATGAACAATGTTTGTGTTTTGTGACCATGAATGATATGATATCCCTTTTCTGTATGTTAGTCTTCCATTACGTCATACGCGGCTCTCACTTTGATTTTATGTTTCAAAAAAAAATTTACCCGTATTTTCGCTAAGTACTTTCATAAAAGAATGAGACTAAGAAGTAATAACCTAATGATTAACCTAATGTGTTCTAGAGTATTGGGTTAAAAATTAGGATGTTACATGTATCCTAAATATGATATTAATGAAGTGTATCCTTGTTGTGTTAGTCATTGTTTCAATGTTATATGCTTTACTTACTGTGTTTTACTTGTGCCTTACATTTCTGTCTCACGATAAATGCGGCTCTCACTTTGGTTTTGTGTTTTCAAAAAAACATTTACCTGTAATTTCCACTAAGTATTTTATTAAAAGGATGAGACTAAGAGGTAATAACCTAATGATTAACCTAATATGTTCTAGAGTATTAGGTTAAAAATTATGGTGTTACATCTTTGATTTCGGCCCTATGAGGTTTGAGTAGTTACAAATACTAAAACTTATGTTCTATAATTTTTCTAAGTTCAGACAAGCTCAATAGATGTCTTGAACAAAGTTTTATGATTTTAAATCCTCTTGAGGTTATTTTAAATTAGCTACTGCTCTCTTATATTTTATAATGGTTATGATGAAATAAAATGTGTTCTAATAAGTTTTGAAAGTTTTAAAAAGGTTCCAAGAGAAACTAGCAATTTATGTGTCTTGAAAATCAAGTTTTATGCTTTGTTTGATGGAGATAATTTCAGTTCTGCCTTGCTTACTATGCTCACTGTTTTATGCTGATTTGATGATGACAATATGAGTATGTTCATGTATATTTGATGCAAAGATTCATATGTGAAAGATAAGGCAAGTTAGTAACTAGAAAAGAATTAATTTGAGGCTTCTAGATCCTTTAGTATTGGATTTTTCTGGATTCTTTCCAGCAAGGTTTAGAATTGAAAATCATGGTTTATAATTAGTTTAAATGTGTAGGAATTACTCATAATTGGTTTAGGACTTGATCTTGATGCCTTAGGAGCAAATCGAACTCAGAAAGGGTCAATGTTGTGACTCCTAGGTACCCCTAAAACATGAAATATAGATTCTACACTCTTGAGGTTTAGAATTGTTTATAATCATAGAATTGAGTGAGGAATACTTAGATATGAGCCTATAGGTACTCGAGAGCTTAAGTTGTGATGATATACAACTTAGATTTCAAGTTAAAGGACCTTAAGGGTCAAAGCATAAAACATTAAAAGATCTTTTATGCTACGAGTTGATTTATGCAAGTATGATATTTGGATGTATATGTTCCGATGATGCATGACCTATGAGGAAATGATTTATTGAGATAATGAGTTTATCATGAGCATGAAAGTTGAATGAGAAATATGTATATGATGTAAAGTCAATTTGAAGGAAACTCAGTTTATAGCCGTTATGCTGCCAAATTTCCATCAAACCTAGAGGACATAAGAATGTTTTTGAAGTATGATATGATATTTAAAACCCTAGGTGACACCGGTTCGGCCGAGCAACCCCAGGAGATTTTTATGTGACAAAGCACTAAGACGCGCTTTTCAAGGTGACACAGGTTCAGCCGAGCACCCCCAGAGGAGACAAATCCGTGAGGGTATGAGTAGATGTAGCCTACCAAAGCAGACAAATTGTTGTGGCTAGATGCTCGCAAAGCGTTTCAAAGAGAGTATATCCTAAGAGAGGTGATCCCTAGGCCCCTAGCCCGTACTCAAGGAGTTGAGATTATTTTTATTATATTTCGCTTATTTAGATAATAAGCAAGAGCTAGTGATGACTAGCTGAGGTATGAGCTCATAGCCTAGATGTTTTTAGGGCGGCCTTATTATGCTAAAAATACCATGATTGATGTAACAAAGTTGAGGAAAGTTCCACTTGAAAGTTTTATGCCCTTTATGCCACTTGTATACTTCTTGATGTTGTGATTTGTTGAGTTATTTGCTTGAAGCATTGCCATGCATTCATGTTCTGATATGCTGCATTCATGACATTAAGATGCATACTAAAAGGAATGAACCTTGGATAACCTAGTTTCATAAACCCTAATAATGAATCTTGTATGCATGCACACCTTTTATAAAGAAAGCCAAGGTTCCTGAGGATGTGAACAATGTAACCCTAGATAAGAGGTTCCTACTGAGACTCTTTAGTAAGATTCTCACTCTTTTCTCTTCTTTCTCTTTCTTTTGTCACATCTTCAGAGCTCGATGGCGACGTTCGTGGTCTTTATCGACACTCCGATGTGGGAGGTGCATTTTGATCCAGACCACGCATCTTATCATTTTGAGGGACAGTGCACGGTTCGAGTTTTCATGTTTGTTGGACGTCCCTTCGCTAACCCTATACAGAGTTATCACTTCTCCCCGATGTGCCCCTACGATGACGCGATAGTTTTTGAGCTTGTCCGGACGCATGATGAGAGGATTCTTCGGACCTATACTGGAGGATCAATGCCCCGTGACTTCCAGGACTACGTGCCTCGGTCTCCCGATTTGGAGGACGACCCTTTAGAGGATCCACCGACGCATATGTATAGTGAGAGCTTTGCCCCCACTCTTCAGTGCATGAGAGGAGGAAGCGAAGAGACGGTTATGTAGCCGAGGCTGGCTACGCGAGCTAAGATGCGCCCCCGCCAAGGAGCAGACATTCAGCCACTGCGCGTACCTACTCCTGCTGCCTTACATCCATGGATCGGCTATACTCCACCATATCCTGGGTTCCAGTAGTAGACGTCTTAGGGGAGGTCTAGTGCACACATTCACTTATAGTTAGGATAAACCTTCTTTTGTCTTCAGGTTATCCTCCTTAGGTGCACCCGGGTAGTTGTGGTTTATTTCTGTTTTCCTGACATTTATATTTCTATTGTATTTCCTTTCCTTGTATTGCAAGCTCAGCCCGATTCTATAAGGGCGTGACTATATATGTATCCTAAATATGATATTAATGAAGTGTACCCTTTGCTGTGTTAATCATTGTTCCATTGTTACATGCTTTATTTACTGTGTTCTTTATGCCTTGTTATGTGTGCTTTATATTCCCGCTTTACGATGAACATGGCTCTCACTTTGGTTTTATGTTTTCAAGAAAAGCAATTTACCCGTAAATTCTGATAAGTATTTTTTTAAAAGAATGAGACTAAGAGGTAATAACCTAATGATTAACCTAATGTATTCTAGAGTATTGGGTTAAAAATTAGGGTGTTACATCATCCTCTGAGCCTGGAGATCGGGGCATGTAGTCCTGGAAGTCGCAGGCAGCCAACCTTCCAGAGTACGTCTGAAAGATCCTTTTGTCACGAGTCCGGGCACGCTCAAAAACCATAGCATCGTCATAGGGAGACATAGGGAAGAAGCAGTAGCTATGTACAGGGTGTGCGAAGGGACGTCCCACGAATATGAAGACACGAACAGCACAACGTCCCTAAAATGATACGACCCATGCTCCGGATCAAAGTGCACTACCACGAATGTCGCCATTGAGCTCTGAAGATATGACAAGAAGGAAGAGAGAAAGAAAAGGGAGTGAGAATCTTGCTAAAGAAACTCAATAGGGATCTCCTATCTAGGGTTACATCATTCACATCCTCAAGAACCTTGGGTTTATTATAAAGGTGGGCATGCATATAGATTCCTTCTTTAGGTTTATAAAACTAAGTTTTCCAAGGTTCATTCCTTTTAGAATGCATCTTAGTGTAATGAATACAATATATCAAAGTATGCATGCATGGTAATACCTTAAACAAACAACTTAACAAATCATAACATCAAGAAGCATACAAGTGGCATAAAGTGGCATGTAACTTTCAAGTGGAACTTTCCTCAACTTTGTGACTTAGAACATCATGCTTTGGCATTATAGGGCCACCCTAAAACATCATCTAGGTTATGATCTCATATCTTAACTAGTCGTCACTAGTTCTTACTTATCATCTGGATAAGCGAAAAACATAATAAAATCCTGACTCCTCTAGTATGGGTTAGGGGGCTAAGGGTCACCTCTCTTAGGATATACCTTCTTTGAAACGCTTTACTTGCACCTAGTGCATATCAATTTGTCTACTTTGGTAGGTTGCATCTACTCATACCCTCATGGATTTGTCTTTCCTGGGGGTGCTCGGCCGAACCAGTGTCACCCAGGAAAGCGTGTCTCAATGCTTTGTCACATAAAAATCTCCTGGGGATGCTCAGCCGAACCAGTGTCACCCAGGGTTTTCTTTTCTCATATGATTCTCAAAAACATTCTCAAGTATTGATTTGATGGAAATTCGGCAGCATAACAGTTGTAAACTGAATTTCTTTCAGATCTACTTTATGCCACAATAACTCATGATGCATAAACTATCATATTCAATCTCTATCATCATAGCAAACTTGCATTCACATAATCATACTCATCAAAGCACATGCATCATCATATCATACTAGCATCATCAAACTCAAGCATTAAAACTGTCTTAATGTCTTATGCTTTGATCCTTAAGGTCCTTTAACTTGAAATCTAAGTTGTCTACCATCACAACTTAACCTCTCGGGTACCTATGGATTCATAACTAAGTAGTCCTCACTCAATTCTATGATCATAAACAATTTTAAAACCTCAAGAGTGCAGAATCCATATTTCACTAATTACAGGTAGCTAGGAGTCACAACTTTGACCTTTTCTAAGTTCGATTTTCTCCTATAGTACCAAGATCAATTCCTAAACCAATTATGAGTAGTTCCTACACATTTAAACTAATTATAAGCCATTAATTCTAATTTTTATCCTTGCTGGACAGAATCCAGAAATTTCATTTTTTAGGGGTTCTAAAAGTATCATTTTAATTCCTTTCTAGTTATTAACTTGTCTTAACTTTCTCAAATTAATTCTAACATCAAATATACATGAACATACTCATTTTATCATCATCAAAACAGCATCATACAGGGAGCAAAATGTAACACCCTAATAGAACCCCACTGTGCTTAAGTTCACATTTGGATTCTATTAGTTGTCACTTATGCCTTGTATTAATTTTCTTTTGAAATTAACTTAGAAAAATAATGGAAGTTTTTTTTTTCTTTAAATAAATTAATTTTTTTAAAACTTAAGCACAGAACGAGAAGTGAAATACATAGCTCTTTTATAGATAATAATCAAGTTACATTGCGCACTTAATTAAATAAGCAGAATAAAAGACTAAGTGTAGAACAATTATCACATAAACTAGAATATAATCACTTAATACATAAGTCACAACAGGGCATATATCATACTGATAAGTTATTACAAATAACAATATAAGTTCTACTATTACTAATTGTTTCTCACAAACTATAATGTAACTAAAGCTCGGAATGCTCCTACTTGAACGGTTTGAAATCTTCACGTGCTACCTCCTTCCTCGCCTACGGCCTCGTTGCTTTAGGTGGACACGCCTGTCTCTCGTAACGACAACGGAAAATAAACATAGGAGTGAGAAATACATGATTTCTCAGTAGGAGTTCCTACTTGTACTAAAAGTGTCATCGTTGTCGTCCCAGTCACTTCGGGTTTATTATAAAAAGGTGAACAGATAAGGATTCAATTATCAAACTTTCACAAACGTGATTAGTCAAGTGCGTTACTTTTAAACTAATCTTGAACATTAGCAGAAATATCTATTCAGTATTTCATCAAGCATACATATAAGCATATCATGTAAAACCACTAATAAGCAGTAATAATTTAGGAGCTGCATGCATTTCATGATTACTCATCCTCAACATTCACTTGTTTAGTGATCATCATCTTTCATTTATTTCATCAACATATTTCTTAATTACTCACGGGATGAATGCATCAATGCCTTAGACCACCCTAAAAGGGTAATGAGCTCATACCATGGCCGTCGCCATAACCTTTTTGGTTTTCATTCCGTTGCCATGATCTCAACGGTTTAGGGGGTTAAGCCGTGAGTTTAGCTCAAGTCCACTTTTCCAGACTTTCATTGCTACTTTTTCAAACTTTACTTTTATTATTTCCTTTGAAAATGAATGTATGCATATCATCATGTAATCACAATAAATCATGGGCAATCAATCATTCATCTTCATCATTTCATAACTCATCACCATACATTCACTTTACTATAATTCACTTCATGAAACATGGATAATATCATGTAAATCTCATAGTAAACATTTTCATAAATGATTCATTTTAAGCAACCAAAGTTATCAAGTTGAGTTCCTAGTGTTCCTAAGAGGTAATGGATGTCTTAGTATTATCTTTTTCTCTTAGTGTTCTTTGTACTCTTAGAATTCCATTAATACATTAATGCATTTCAAAATATTATTATAGGTTCTTTATATATTCTTATTATGGTTTTCGTATACCTCTTGAAGATTATTATTCTACTTAAATTCTTAAAATTTTCTTTTTACAAGACTTGATTCTTTTATTTATATTTTTGACATCTTTTAGAAGAAAGTTTATAATTCTCTGTATACTTGTTTTCTCAGCTTAGTAAAGGTAGTTCCAAATTCCTAACTCATCAAATTTTAGCATTTACATATTTGGAATAGTGTAAATCCATTGTAAACCATGCATAGGAGGGTTCCCAGGAAAGAGAGGTGGGTCACAATGGACATGCTTAAATACCAAGTCTTTCCTTAGCCAGAACCTTTCCAAACTGCACTTTCACAGTACACTATCCCGGAATTTATTTCTCATTATGTATTTACGTGGTACAAAGCTTTATACGTAACATACATGGGTGTATTCCTATATGTGTTAGCTCTCCAACAAAGTTGAAATCAGTCCATTTGCATTTTTCTAGAGTGAGTTACACCTATTTTACTACTACAAGGTCAGATTTAAAGTTTCAGTCTTAGACTCTACTTTAAAAATTTATATCTTGAGCTAGAAAACTCCGTTTTTGGTGATTCTTTTTGGAGAGTGTTCTATAATGAGTCTAGTTTATAGTAAGATTATTTTAATTTCGAGATACTTGATATTTTATGAACAGTAGCTTTTGAAGTACCTGCTGCCAGAAACAACTAGAAATTCCAGCACCTACCATTTTCATGTCTTAAGTTACCTTTATTAAATCAGGTTTCACATACAATCTTTTCAAGTTATATTTGAGTTTGATAACATCATAAGGGTACTCATAACAAAATAGAATATATTTTTCAAATAATCATTTAAAACTTTTGACAATAACTAAAACTTGAGGTATTCTATCAAGGTTAGAAGCCAACAATACTTGAACAATTAAAGATGAAGCTCCTACCTCTTGTGTAGGGTCTAAAAAGGGTCCTTCTCTTCTTCAAGAGTCTTTGGAGTGGATGACCCTCCTTGAATCTTGGCTCTAGAACTTGAATGCTTAAGAAAATATTTCTCACTAGAGTTAAAGATTGTAACTCTTGTGAGGGCTAGTGAAAGTTTGGACTTAGGATTTAAGTGTTTGGATGAAGTTTAGAGGATCAAGAGAAGTCTTTGAAGAACATAAGAAGAATGATAGAATAAGAAAGAAAGAACACTTAGGGAGTTTCTGAATTGAAGAGAGTTTGAGGAGTATTTATAGTGGAAAGATTAGAGAAAAAACAGAAGAAGGAAAGCACTTGGAGCATGATTTATGGAAACATGTTGGCTGAATTTTGGGATGAAAATGCTCCTTGTTTTATGCAAACATGTTTCCATGTTTTGTGCAAACACGTTTCCATGTTTTGTGCAAACACGTTTCCATGTTTTATGCAAACATGTTGGATGAAAATGCTCCATGTTTTATGCAAACATGTTTCCATGTTTTGTGCAAAGATGTTAGTGGATATTTTTGTAATTAGACAATGATAGTGGTATTCTTGTAATTCCATTCATAGAGTAAGGGTATCTTTGTCATTTAATAAGGCAAGGGTAGTTTGGTAATTTCCTTTACATAGCAAGGGCATTTTCGTAATTTCCACTAAGTGATGGCATTTTTAAGTAATTCTTTGCATTTTTCTCTAGACATACTTAAGTAGACTATTTGTTGTGTTTCATAACATTTGTCCCGATTCTCTTGGTTTTGCTATCGCTAATTAATATTTATTTTAGTTATAAATTTGGGGATGTTACATTTCTCCCCTCCTTATTAAAAATTTTGCCCTCAAAATTTGATACACATGAATAGGTTCGAAATTCTTTTCAGATATCTTCCTCGAGCTCCCATGTGTGCTCTTCCATTCCATCTTGTCCCAGGCTACTCGGACCGAGAGAATCTGATTTGTTTCTCACCGCTTGATGCCATGATCCACGATCCTCATCGGTGGTAATTCAAAAGTTAAGTCATCTTTTAATTGTATAGTTTACGGCTCAAACACATGACTGGGTCCTGACTGATACTTTCTCAATTGGGACACATGAAAAACATTGTGTAGGTTAGACAAATTTGGAGGTAATGCAATTTGGTAGGCGGAGGGACCTACCTTTTTGAGGATTTGGAAGGGTCCTAAGAATCTAGGGCTTAGCTTTTTGACTTTCATTGCACGACCTATACCTGTGGTAGGAGTAATTCGCAAGAATATGTGTTCTCCCTCTTGAAATTGAGAGATTTCCTTCTCTTGTCGAGATAGCTCTTCTGCCTACTCTGAGCAGTGAGGATTCTTTCCCTAATTTTCCTTATTTGTTTGGTTGTCTCTTCTACCAAATCAGGGCCCAAAATACTTTGCTCTCCCGGGTCACACCAATAAAGTGGTGATTGACACTTTCTACCATACAAAGCCTCATAAGGTGCCATCCCAATGCTAGTATGGTAACTATTATTATATGCAAACTCAATCAATGGAAGTTGTTTGTCCCAACTTTTTGGCTGGTCTAAGACACATGCTCTTAGCATATCCTCAAGGGTTTGAATTGTTCTTTCTGATTGTCCATCAGTCTGAGGGTGATAGGCAGTGCTTAGACACAACTTTGAACCAAATGCCTTTTGCAAAGCTCTCCAAAATCTTGAGGTGAACCTTGGATCCCTATCTGAGACAATGGTTTTGGGTACTCCATGGAGCCTTATTATCTCTTGGATGTATAGCTGAGCTAACTTTTCCATAGGGTAATTTGCTCGAATGGGTAAAAAGTGAGCAGATTTGGTCAATCTATCTACAATTACCCATATGGAGTCATGTCCGGTAGGCGTTCCTGGCAATCCCATCACGAAATCCATGGATATTCCTTCCCACTTCCATTTGGGGATTTCGAGAGGTTGTAGCACTCCGGAGGGTTTTTGATGCTCTATCTTCACTTTTTGGCATACCAAACATTTTTGCACTATATTTGCTATATCTGCTTTCATCTTTGGCCACCAGAACATCTTTTTTAGGTCATGGTACATCTTGGTTATACCGGGGTGTACACTAAATTGACTCTTGTGGGCTTCTTCCAAAATGCTAGCTCTCAATCCTTCTTTTGCAGGTACACAGATTCTCCCTTGGTATCTCCACACTCCTTCCTTATCCTGGACAAACTCTTTCAACTTTCCTGCTTCGACAAGGGTTAAGAATCTAAGGAAATCCTCATCTTCCCTTTGGGCTTGAATTATTTGATCCTTAAAGCTACTGGTTACACTTAGTTGGCTTAACCGAATTTGTTCTGAAGTCCCCCTATATCCTAAGTTGAGGTTCCTAAAATCTTCTATCAGCTCATTTTCTTTCACCATGAGCCAAGCGGCATGCAAGGACTTACGACTCAAAGCGTCTGCTACCACATTTGCCTTTCCTGGGTGGTAGTTCAACCCAAAGTCATAGTCCTTAAGAAACTCCATCCAACGCCTTTGTCTCATATTGAGTTCCTTTTGGTTGAAGAGGTATTTCAGACTTTTGTGGTCAGAAAATACTTCAAACCTTACACCATAAAGATGATGTCTCCAGATTTTTAAGGCAAAGACAATAGCTGCTAGCTCTAAGTCATGGGTTGGGTAATTTACTTCATGGGGTTTGAGCTGTCTAGAGGCATAGGCTACTACATTCCTATTTTGCATCAAAACACATCCTAGTCCTCTTCCCGAGGCATCACAATACACCTCAAATTTTTCTTTTGGGTCAGGTAGGATTAGAACAGGGGTAGTGGTCAACTTCTTTTTTAGTTCTTGGAAACTCTCTTCACATTCTGGGCTCCATATAAAAGCTGAATTCTTCCTTGTTAGCTTGGTGAGGGTAAGGCAATTTGGGAAAAACCTCTAATGAACCTTCGGTAGTAAGCTAGCCCTAGAAAACTCCTAATCTCCTTCACAGTGGTAGGGGTTTCCCATTGTTGCACCGCTTCTATCTTACTTGGGTCTCTTGCTATTCCCCATGTGACACTACATGACCTAAGAACTTAACTTCCTTCGTCCAAAATTCACACTTGGACAACTTTGCATAAAGTTTCTTGTTTCTCAACACCTCCAACACCACTCGTAAGTGTTCTTCGTGCTCTTCTTCAGTTCTAGAGTAAACTAGAATGTCATCGATGAACACTATTACAAACTTGTCCAAGTATGGTCTAAATATCCTATTCATGTAGTCCATAAACACTGCCGGTGCATTGGTTAACCCAAACGACATCACATTAAACTCATAATGTCCATATCTAGTCCTAAAGGCTGTCTTTGGTATGTCCTCCTCCTTCACTCGAATCTGGTGGTATCCTCGATCGCAGATCTATCTTGGAAAACACTTGGGCTCCTCTTAATTGGTCCATAAGGTCATCTATTCTAGGCAAAGGGTATTTATTCTTTATGGTCACTTGGTTTAGCTGCCTATAATCCACACATAACCGCAAGCTCCCATCCTTCTTCTTGATAAATAGCACTGGAGCTCCCCATGGTGAAGCACTAGGCCTAATGAATTTCTTCTCTAGTAGCTCCTCTAATTGCTTCTTCAATTCATTAACTCGGCCGGTGGCATCCTATAAGGAGCTATAGATATGGGTCCCGTTCCCGGTACCAAATCTATAGAAAACTCAATCTCCCTTTTTGGAGGAAATTCAGGTATGTCATCAGGAAAAACATCTGAGAATTCCTTTACTACAAGGATCTTTTCTAGAGCTTGCTCCACTTCCCTCTCACTTGTCATCAGGAAAACATATCCTCGCTTTTCATTCCTACTATCCCCCATGATAATGGAGTTTAGGTATAGTCGTACCTTTCTATCAAGTTTAGAGGGATTGGGTAAAGATGGTTTGGGAAGAAATACTAGTGACTTATTTGCACAATGTAGTAACACATGGTTAGTCGAAAGCCAATCCATGCCCAAGATTACATCAAAACTAGACAAGGGTAGACAAACTAAATCATGATGAAAAATCCTATCAGCTACCTCAAATTCACAATTTAGGCAGGCTTGATCAGTTCTAACAGTATTTATAGTGGGTGTAGAGACAACTAAGATGATTTTTAAGTCAGATATATACAACCTCAACTTATTAGCACAATCATATGAAATGAATGAATGTGTTGCGCCAGAATCAAACAATACAATTAAGGATTTTCCATTAATTATACACTTACCTTGAATCAAATCATCGGATTCTGAGGGCATCTCAGCAGTGATAGTGTAACGCCCCGATTCTTCTCTACTGCGCCAAATGACCAAAATACCCCTAGGTCATTTTGGATAAAAATTTAAGGCCGGATAGCCTGGGCCATCCTCGACATCATGTTTTAATTATAGGATCAGGATTATATGAGATTTGATGAGTGGTTTGAGCAAGAACCGCAAATCCCCGATTTTTCCGTGTACAAATGACCAAAATGCCCCTGAGGTCATTTTCACACGGAAATCGAAGACGGTCATTCTCGGCCATCCCAAGGGGGTTAGTTTGATGATTGAAGGGGATAAAATGTGTTATGAATTATGATAGAGGTGAAAATTTCAATTTCTGAACTTTCATGCGCTAAATGACCAAAATGCCCTCAAGCGATTTGGCACGGAATTTAGTGCCGATTGAACCCGGCCATTACCCAAAAGTTAGAAATGTTAATATTGATGGATGTTTGATATTCGGAAAAGGTTCGGGTAGTCTCAGGTAAATTTTATGTGAAATTACCATTTTACCCCTAATTGGTGCTACTTAAGCGTAATTGGGTAAATAAGGATACATGGGCACTATTAGGCTTTAATTAAATATAATTAAATTTTATTTACTTATTATGGGTCAGATTATTTATTTTAAATTATTTAAGGTCTGAAATTTATTTTGAAATTAAATTTCCATTTCAAATTTTATGATTCACTAGATTACAAAAAAACCTAATAAACTAAGAGTTAGTGGATTTTCTCTACTTCCTTAATTTAGGGAACTATGTTAGTGCTTGTTTTTCAAATGAGATTTTTGTCAAACAAAGTTGTATGACCACTCCAAAAAAGTTGTCTTGAGTGCCTAAACCACTACAAACAACTTCCAACAAAAAGAATTCTTTTCCTAAATTAATTCCCTAATTTATGCTAACTAAAATTCTAATTCTTCCACTCAAAATAAAATAAAATTTTCCTCCCCATTGCTCAAGGAGGCTACGGTTGCCTCATGGTCTTTGTGCCCATTATTTTCAAATTTAATACACCAATACACACACAAAACACTCATTCTTACTATCTATTGTTTTTGGTAAACCTAATTGTCCAAAAAAAGTAGTCATATTCTCTCTAACCTAAACACTTCATCTTCTTCCTCTCCTCCACCTCCAAGAGCCACCATCTTCAACCTCCACCCAAGCTCTCCACCTCTAATCAACATATCTCCACCATAGATCAACTCCTAAACACTTAATCTTTCCATCTCCAAAACACAAGAACACAAGAAAAATCCTCCTACTACCTTAACTCCTCTTGGCCGAAATCATCTTGCCCATCAAGAGAAGATTTTTCTTCTCTTTGTTTCATACAAGATCAAGCTTTCACTCTTGCAAACAAGAAACAACCGTGGTAGGGATTTTGTTTTGATATTTCATTTCTTTTCTTGGTTCAATTTTAGATTTATGGTTGGTTGAATGAATAAATTTTACTCCTTTCATCTTCATCTATTTTCGGTTTTGGAACCTTCATATGAGTTCCCTTCATTTTTGATTTTTGGATGTCAATGGGAAGTTGAAACCGTGGCTTGATGATGAGGGTTTTGATGATGGTTTTGACACCATCAAGTATTTAACCTCTAAGAGCTCAAGGTTTAGTATTTTTCGGTTTTACAAAGGCCATGAGAAATAAAATGTTTTGATGGTTTAGTTTTGGTTATCTATTCTTGGTTGTTCACAACCAAAGTTCAATGATGATGGTTCTTGATGGTAGTTGTGAAAACTACTATATTTTGAACCTCTAGAGCTTGAGTTTCGGTTTTGACCCCAAGATAACATATTAGTGTATTTAGTATGCTTTTTGGGTCTCTTTATGATTTTACTTGAGCTTGATGGTGAGTCCAAAGAAATGAGGTTCTTGGAACTATGAACAATAGGACTCTAAAGCTCACCATGTTTAAGATTGGTTGAGGACAAGAATCTAATCTTGAAAAGTTTGAGCTTTAATGATTAAGATGTAAAAATGGATTTGCATACATGTTTACTTTCAAGTTACCACTTTAATCTTAAGAGATAATAATGAAACCCTTGCATGGCATGTTTATTTTGAGCCATCACCATAAACCTTGAAGATAATAATGGGTTTGCATAGCATATTTATTTTTCAAGCTATCATTCTAACTCCTAAAGACAAAAGTGGACTTGCATAGCATATTTATTTTCAAGTCATCACCTAAGACACTAAAGCTCAAAACTTGTCCTTGGATCTTAAATGTAAATTTGAACATGGCCACACATTTGTGTATATATATATACATACGGCTATGACACTATGAGGGATCTTTAAATGGGTTTACTTGATTTTAAGTTGAGATAGTTGAGATAGTTATTGAAAATTATACAAGTTGTGTTTTTAAAGTTTTCTTTTACTTAAGTTTTGGGACTCAAGTGTAGCAAGAATGGTGTTTTATGAACAAGGGAGCTACTAATGTGATTTGAGATGTTTAGTTTCTGTTTTAGCAAATTTATGTGAGTATTCAAGAGATAAAAATATTTTTTGGCATTTCCTATGACTCCAACAAAGCGAAGAGGAAAACTAGTAGCTAGAAGTTATCAAAAGTATAATTTTGGAATGATTTCGGAACTAAATTTTCGGTCACTGTTTCTAACTCATAAATTCTGTATGATTCTGTTTGGAGGTGTTTTAATTGGTAGAAAATGTTGTTACTTGTTGTAAAAATTATTTTTAACATCCTAGGGTAAGCTAGTAATGGAAACGAGTAAATTATGCAACTCTCTAATGCTTTTATGAAATGAAAATATAGCTACTGCCTAGATGATACAAACACTGTTAAGAGATGTTTAGGATGAGATAAATGTGAGGAAATCATTAGTAGTTGATGCAGAAATTATTTTAGGTATTTTGGAAAGACTAGAAAACTAGAAAGAACCGAAAAATGTAGCTTTGAGGCCCGTAGAGTTTGATAAAATATGGCTACTGCATTGAGATCAATTATTTGGCAAATATTCTGTTTGGAAGTGGAATTAGATGTGAAAAATCCTATAGGAGGCAGTGAGAATTAATGTTAGCACTATAGGAGAAATCGGAAACTAGAAAGGGCCAAAGACGTAAATTCTAGAACCCCGAAACGTATATTTTATGGTTACTTGCCCAAACTATCCAGCATCATTTAGAAATGTTTTTGAAGTTGAAAATAGATGGAAATCATTGAGTATGACCTTTGAGATGCCTAAGAGAATAGTTACGGTAATTAGGTTACGTCGAGCCTAAGTTTTAACCCCCGTAAGACAAAGGGGTAATTACCGAGAACTTGGAATTGAATTTCATAATTGGTGATTCATGATGATTGGTTGTTCACTGCCCATATACATGTCTATGCATATTTTATAATGAACATAGCATGTACATTAGCTGAGTCCTGCCTTGATTCCGGCATATTGGGTAGGAGCATATTTATCATCCCAAAGTGTTGATGACATGTGTTATATGATTATATGAATGTGAAGCATGAATATGTGTTTATGAATGAGGTTGTGAACCCGACTTATACGACTCATTTGTGGTATGCTATGATCATAATGGATTGAGATGCATGATTTATATGACATTGGTGAGCATAAAATGTTAAGTGAAATATCATGATGATATCCGAAATGGAATGCTTATATTGTATCTGGATGATATTTGAGGTTGTACATTCATGCTGCATTCTTGCATAGCATACCGAGACGCATTTCTCTGCTTGATGAGGAGATAACAAAACCGTGAGGGTATGGTAGATGCAACCTGCCAAAGCGGACAAATTTACTATGCACCGGGTGTAAGTAAATGCGTTTCGAAGAAGGAGATAATCCTAACCGCACTCTGGGAGTCGGAATATGATAGGTGATCCTTAAGCCCCCTAACCCACACTCTGGGAGTCGAAATTTATTTATACTTATCTGGGATAAGTTGGAAACTAGTGACGACTAGTTAGGTATGAGCTCATAACCTAGAACTCTCATAGGAGAGAGTATTAGGGTGGCCGCATAGAAAAGTATATGAAAGAGGAAAGTTCATGCAAATCATCATGTGCATCAAGGAAATCATCACGTGCATCTTGCAAATTATCAAGCATACTTTATAATCATGATATGCATTTTACTGTGATTGACTTAGTATAATTCTCTATGATGTACTTGCATGTGGCATTGACATGCATTCCATGAATTGGTATGATGCATTCATGACATTCAGATTCATGCTAAAAGACACGGACCTTGGATAATGACTTTTCGAACTTAATAAGGAAACTTTACTTGTGCCCACTATTTTCATAATGAAAACCCAAGGTGCCTGAGGTCGTAGATGATGACATATTGTTAGGAGGTGAAAACCCTACTGAGATTCTTTTATAAGTTTCTCACTCCCTCTTTCTTGCATTCTTTCCACTACGTCTTCAGAGGCCGATGGCGACGTTCGTGATCTTCGTTGATGCTCCCACCTGGGAAATGCACTTTGACGCCACTCACCAGACTTATCATTTCGTGGGTCGTTGTGCTGTTCGATTGTTCGTGTTCTTAGCACGTCCTTTTACACACCCAGTTACTAGTTATAGATTTTCTCCTGCCACTCCATTTACTGATGAGCTGATCTTCGAGCATGCCCGTCCGCGAAGAGAGCAGTTTCGTCGTACACATCCTACTGCTTCGTCTGTTCATGGGTATCCTGAGTACGTTCCTCATTCTCCTAGTTCGTCTGAGCCTGAGACAGACCCCTCAGAGGAGTCACCATCCCAACACTCCTCTGGCGGTTCCGCCCCTGCTTTTCCCATGGAGCTTGGAGATGACGGTGAAGGAGCAACTTCGGTCAGAGGTCCATCGAGGGGAGCTACCTCAGTTTATCGTGGGGCTGTTCGTCCTCGTCGAGGTGCCCATGTTCGTCCATCCTACGGTCTCGGTAATGCTGAGGAGCTGACCCGTTTCATTGGCCGCACTTCCCCTTCTCCATAGAGACATTTTGATAGCCGAGGATGATTAGTGATCGCAGTGCCCTAGCACACTTAGTGGATAGCTTCCTTCGTTTTCCCCTATCTTGAGGTTATCCCACCTATGTGCACCCCAGTAGACTTAGTAGTGAAGAGTGGTCCTTAGTCTATTTAAATTTCCGCACTACTTTATGCACTTTGTTTCTTTTCTGTTTTGTGGATTAATGTATCATCCTAATCAAGTAAGGGTGAAGATATCATTATTCATTACTACGTGTTTGGTGTGTAAGGATGTTGTTATTACATGAATTCATGACGATTATCTATGAATGTGATACTATGGGTTTAAATATCATGTGCTTGCTCGCGATGTATAGGACGCTGTTCATTTTCTGATATCTGAGGCTCACTATTTTGTTTAAGATTCAAAAAAAATTTAGCCGTATTTTTGCTAAGTGTTTTACAAATGCAAGGTTAAGAACTAGAACAAAAGAGTAATAACTAATAATTAACTCAAAATGCGACCTAGGCGTGTTGGGTTAAATATTAGGTGTTACATTTTGGTATCGAGCGATTCGATTCTCATGGAGCCCGAGGATTGGACTGACTATGCTTCTTAAGCATAATGCGTTAGTTTTGTCATGTGTAGTTGCTTTATTGATAGGATAAGCTATAGGGTAGAGAGACATGACAGCTGTTTGTGGAAATGTACCATGATAACTAGCTCACTTTACATAGAGTATTGAGCCTGATCAACTCAGTGTTTGTTGTTCTCGTGTTCAGGGATCAATGGTACGACCACGACAGAATAGGACTCCAGCGGAGGCGAACAGGTAATGAGACTGGCCAAGCTCTTAGGGAAATGGCTAGGGCTATGCGGATGATGTTCGAACGGATGGATCAACGGGGAGATCTTTGGGCCAGCGGCCTGTCTTCTTGAAGGTCTTGAGCATGCCCGCTTTGGGGAATTCCGCAAGGCTAATCCACCATCATTTCGAGGGACCATGAACCCAAACCATGCGGAAGAATGGATTAAAAGCATGGAAAAGATCTTTTCTGTGATCACTTGCACCGAGGAACAAAAGGTAACTTTTCTTTGCCTACATGTTAGAGGCGGATCTTTGAGTTCGTGGAATGGTACCCGAAGATTACTAGAAGCATCGACACCTGCAATGAATTGGGAATTATTCAAGGCCTACTTTACGAGAAGTATTTTCCTGAATCTGTGAGGAATGCCAAGGATATAGAATTCATGCAAATAACCCAAGGAGGCATGAGTGTTGCCCAAGATATCTTTGCAAAGTTTGAAGAGCTAATCAAGTTCTCAAGGGTTTTTCAAGGAACCCCGATGAAGTTTGGAAATGTGTCAAATATGAAGCGAGGATTAAAGGCGAGATCAATATCATTGTTGCACACATGGAAATTAGGGAATTCCCTATCTTTGGTCAACAAATGTCGTATTATCGAGGAGGGGCATAAGAAGTTGAATGTATCAAGGGCTGAGAATTTCAGTAAGAAGATGGCACCTCAAGCTCCGAGGTTCAAGCCTCAATCCAAACCATCGCTCAGGCCACACCCTAGGCCGCAGTTCAGGCCCCAAGGCCCTAGGAATGATTTTCATCATGGAGGGTCTAGTGGTTCCAAGGGCAAGGCGCCACAAAGAACCCCAGCTGCACCCCCTAGGCCTGCACCTGTTGCTCTATGCCCCAAGTGTGGGAAGCCGCACGGAGATCGTCCTTGCTTGATGGGCCAAGGAGTTTGCTTCAAATGTGGGAAACCTGGTCATTTTGCTAGAGAATGCACCGAGAGGAACCCGAGGGCCCCTAACCCCAGGCCGCAACACCAAGGGAGGGTCTTTACCCTCAATGCAAAAGATTCGACAAAATCCAGAAGCCTCATAGAAGGTAAGTGTGAAATGAATGGTAGGACCTTAATTGTACTATTTGATTCTGGCGCAACCCACTCCTTCATATCACATGATAGTGTCAACTCCTTGCATTTACATGTGTCAGAACTTCCCTTTGATCTTACTATTTCTACACCTACTGGTAAACCTGTTAGGACTTGTAGATGTTGCTTAAGTTGTCGTTTCATTGTAAAAGGTAGACCTTTTGTTCAAGATCTAGTTTGTTTACCTATGCATGATTTAGACATGATCCTCGGCATGGATTGGCTTTATGCTAACCGTGTATTGTTGAACTGCTATACCAGGTCTGTCATCTTCCTCCCTATCCCTAGTGTGTCTAATGCATCTTTAAAACTTTATTTGAATGCTGTAGAGGTTAATTGTTATGGGGATGAGAGTAAGGGTACATTCTCCTAGCCGCGACGATGTGGACTTTGAGCAAGATATTGATGATGTGCCCGTAGTAAGAGAATACCTCAAGTATTTCCTGATGAGATACAGAGTTCCCTCGGTTAGGGAGGTAGAGTTTTCGATTGAGTTAGTGCCAGGAACAGGACCCATATCCATTGCACCCTATAGGATGTCGCCCCTAGAATTAATCAATTAAAGACTCAATTAGAGGAGCTTTTGGAAAAGAGGTTTGTAAGGCCTAGTGCATCACCATGGGGAGCCCCTGTCCTATTCGTCAAAAAGAAAGATGGAAGCATGAGGCTTTGCATAGACTATAGGCAGTTGAACCGAGTGACCGTGAAGAACAAGTACCCTCTACCTAGGATTGATGACTTGATGGATCAACTAAGGGGAGCAGTAGTGTTCTCAAAGATTGACCTAAGATCGGGATATCACCAAATTAGGGTAAGAGATGAGGACATACCTAAGACTGCTTTTAGGACTCGGTATGGCCACTTTGAATTCACAGTGATGTCATTTGGATTGACCAACGCTCTCTTTGTGTTTATGGATTACATGAATAGGATTTTCAGGCCCTATTTGGATCAATTTGTGGTTGTTTTCATAGATGATATACTCATCTACTCGAAGACCCCCGAAGAGCATGAGCACCATTTAAGGATAGTATTAGAGATTTTGAAAGATAAGAAGTTGTATGCAAAGTTATCTAAGTGTGAATTCTGGTTGGAAGAAGTAAAATTTTTAGGACATGTAGTTTCAAAGGGAGGTATCGCAGATTGACCCTAGTAAGATAGAAGCGAATGAGTGGGAGAGACCAACCACAAGTGATGCAGATCTGAAGCTTCTTAGGATTAGCTGGATATTACCGTAGATTCATTAAAGAATTTTCTCGGATTTCCTTGCCCTTGACCAAGCTTACAAGGAAGAGTGCCCCTTTTGAATGGACTACTGAATGTGAGCAAAGTTTTCAAGACCTAAAGGTGAGGTTAACCACAACCCCAGTGTTAGTTTTACCTGACCCTAATGAATCCTTCGAAGTTTACTGTGATGCGTCAGAAAAGGCTTGGGATGTGTCTTTGATGCAAAATAGGCAAGTGGTGGCCTATGCATCCCGACAACTCAAGCCTCACGAAGCAAACTACCCCACCCATGACCTAGAATTGGCCGCAGTTGTGTTTGCCTTGAAGGTATGGAGACACCACTTATATGGGGTGAAGTTTGAGGTATTTTCTGATCATAAGAGTCTCAAATACCTTTTCGATCAGAAGGAGTTGAATATGAGGCAGAGGAGATGGATGGAATTTCAAGGATTATGATTTTGGATTAAACTATCATCCGGAAAGGCCAATGTGGTGGCCGATGCCCTGAGTCCGAAGTCACTCCATCAGTCTCAAATGATGGTTAAGGAGGCGGAATTGATTGAGAAGTTTAGAGACATGAACTTAGGGATGACTCTAACAACCAAAAGCTTAAGGATGTGTCACCTCAGCCAGAACTGAGTTCAAAGAGAGAATCACCCAGGCCCAACAAGAGGATGAGGAGTTTAAGGAGACATTAGAGGCGGTAGAGAATGGAAAATTGAAGGGTTTCTCCCAAGGAGCTGACAAGATATGGAGATTTGAGGGCCGGATTTGTGTGCCGGCAAGTGGTGACCTCCGAAAGGGGATTTTGGAGGAGGCTCACAAAAGCCATTTTACTATTCATCCTGGTACAACCAAGATGTATCAAGATTTGAAAAAGATGTTTTGGTGGCCTGGTTTGAAGCGGGACGTGGTAGCATGGGTGAATAAGTGCTTGGTGTCAAAAGGTGAAGATTGAGCACCAAAGACCTTTCGGGATGCTGCACCTTGTCAATTCCTGAATGGAAATGGGACTGACATCTCTATGGATTTTGTAACGGGATTGCCTAAGACCCAAGTTGGCCATAACGCCATATGGGTAATTGTAGATCGGCTGACTAAGTCGGCCCACTTTTTGCCCATTAAGGTGACTTATTCCTTGGATAAGTTAGCACAATTGTACATCCAAGAGATAGTGAGGTTACACGGAGTACCGTCGACTATAGTCTCTGACCGAGATCCGCGGTTTACATCACGATTTTGGGGAGCCTTTCAAACAGCTTTTGGTTCAAAGTTGTGTCTAAGCACGGCTTACCACCCTCGCATGCATGGCCAATCGGAAAGAACAATACAAACCTTGGAAGATATGTTGAGGGCATGTGTGTTAGACCAAAGGGGGAGTTGGGATAGGTACTTGCCATTGATCGAGTTTGCATATAACAACAGTTATCATGCAAGCATCGGTATGGCACCGCATTTGAGCATTGTATGGAAGGAAGTGTCAATCGCCATTATGTTGGTATGAACCCGGTGAACAGGGCATGTTAGGGCCCGAGGTTGTAAGGGAAACTACGGTGCAAATCAAGAGGATTAGAGATAAAATCCTGACAGCTCAAAGTCGACAGAAAAGCTATGCGGACAAGCGGCGAAAGCCATTGGAATTCCAGGAGGGGGAACATGTATTCCTTAAGATTACCCCCACAACAGGCATAGGGCGAGCCATGAAAGTTAAGAAGTTGAGCCCTAGGTTTCTGGGTCCTTTCGAAATCCTTAAAAGAGTCGGGTCAGTAGCTTATCAGATAGCCTTGCCACCCAACTTGTCAAACCTACACGATGTTTTCCATGTTTCCCAGCTGAGAAAATACCAGTCCGACCCTAGTCATGTGTTTGAGCCAGAACAGGTACAATTAAGGGAAGACCTAACTTTCAATTTGCCGCCCACAAGGATCTTGGACAAGGGAGTCAAGCAATTGAGAAGTAAAACCGTACCCTTGGTCAAGGTAGCATGGGGACAGGGAAAAGAGGAGGAGTGCACATGGGAGCTAGAATCAGAGATGAGGTCGCAATATCCTAATTATTCACAGGTAACAAATTTCGAGGGCGAAATTTTTCTTAGGAGGGGGGAAATGTAACGCCCCGATTCTTCTCTACTGCGCCAAATGACCAAAATACCCCTAGGTCATTTTGGATAGAAATTTAAGGCCGGATAGCCTGGGCCATCCTCGACATCATGTTTTAATTATAGGATCAGGATTATATGAGATTTGATGAGTGGTTTGAGCAAGAACCGCAAATCCCCGATTTTTTCGTGTACAAATGATCAAAATGCCCTGAGGTCATTTTCACACGAAATCAAGACGGTCATTCTCGGCCATCCCAAGGGGGTTAGTTTGATGATTGAAGGGGATAAAATGTGTTATGAATTATGATAGAGGTGAAAATTTCAATTTCTGAACTTTCATGCGCTAAATGACCAAAATGCCCCTGCAGCGATTTGGCACGGAATTTAGTGCCGATTGAACCCGGCCATTACCCAAAAGTTAGAAATGTTAATATTGATGGATGTTTGATATTCGGAAAAGGTTCGGGTAGTCTCAGGTAAATTTTATGTGAAATTACCATTTTACCCCTAATTGGTGCTACTTAAGCGTAATTGGGTAAATAAGGATACATGGGCACTATTAGGCTTTAATTAAATATAATTAAATTTTATTTACTTATTATGGGTCAGATTATTTATTTTAAATTATTTAAGGTCTGAAATTTATTTTGAAATTAAATTTCCATTTCAAATTTTATGATTCACTAGATTACAAAAAACCTAATAAACTAAGAGTTAGTGGATTTTCTCTACTTCCTTAATTTAGGGAACTATGTTAGTGCTTGTTTTTCAAATGGGATTTTTGTCAAACAAAGTTGTATGACCACTCCAAAAAGTTGTCTTGAGTGCCTAAACCACTACAAACAACTTCCAACAAACAGAATTCTTTTCCTAAATTAATTCCCTAATTTATGCTAACTAAAATTCTAATTCTTCCACTCAAAATAAAATAAAATTTTCCTCCCCATTGCTCAAGGAGGCTACGGTTGCCTCATGGTCTTTGTCCCCATTATTTTCAAATTTAATACACCAATACACACACAAAACACTCATTCTTACTATCTATTGTTTTTGGTAAACCTAATTGTCCAAAAAAAGTAGTCATATTCTCTCTAACCTAAACACTTCATCTTCTTCCTCTCCTCCACCTCCAAGAGCCACCATCTTCAACCTCCACCCAAGCTCTCCACCTCTAATCAACATATCTCCACCATAGATCAACTCCTAAACACTTAATCTTTCCATCTCCAAAACACAAGAACACAAGAAAAATCCTCCTACTACCTTAACTCCTCTTGGCGAAATCATCTTGCCCATCAAGAGAAGATTTTTCTTCTCTTTGTTTCATACAAGATCAAGCTTTCACTCTTGCAAACAAGAAACAACCGTGGTAGGGATTTTGTTTTGATATTTCATTTCTTTTCTTGGTTCAATTTTAGATTTATGGTTGGTTGAATGAATAAATTTTACTCCTTTCATCTTCATCTATTTTCGGTTTTGGAACCTTCATATGAGTTCCCTTCATTTTTGATTTTTGGATGTCAATGGGAAGTTGAAACCGTGGCTTGATGATGAGGGTTTTGATGATGGTTTTGACACCATCAAGTATTTAACCTCTAAGAGCTCAAGGTTTAGTATTTTTCGGTTTTACAAAGGCCATGAGAAATAAAATGTTTTGATGGTTTAGTTTTGGTTATCTATTCTTGGTTGTTCACAACCAAAGTTCAATGATGATGGTTCTTGATGGTAGTTGTGAAAACTACTATATTTTGAACCTCTAGAGCTTGAGTTTCGGTTTTGACCCCAAGATAACATATTAGTGTATTTAGTATGCTTTTTCGGTCTCTTTATGATTTTACTTGAGCTTGATGGTGAGTCCAAAGAAATGAGGTTCTTGGAACTATGAACAATAGGACTCTAAAGCTCACCATGTTTAAGATTGGTTGAGGACAAGAATCTAATCTTGAAAAGTTTCGAGCTTTAATGATTAAGATGTAAAAATGGATTTGCATACATGTTTACTTTCAAGTTACCACTTTAATCTTAAGAGATAATAATGAAACCCTTGCATGGCATGTTTATTTTGAGCCATCACCATAAACCTTGAAGATAATAATGGGTTTGCATAGCATATTTATTTTTCAAGCTATCATTCTAACTCCTAAAGACAAAAGTGGACTTGCATAGCATATTTATTTTCAAGTCATCACCTAAGACACTAAAGCTCAAAACTTGTCCTTGGATCTTAAATGTAAATTTGAACATGGCCACACATTTGTGTATATATATATACATACGGCTATGACACTATGAGGGATCTTTAAATGGGTTTACTTGATTTTAAGTTGAGATAGTTGAGATAGTTATTGAAAATTATACAAGTTGTGTTTTTAAAGTTTTCTTTTCGCAAGTTTTGGGACTCAAGTGTAGCAAGAATGGTGTTTTATGAACAAGGGAGCTACTAATGTGATTTGAGATGTTTAGTTTCTGTTTTAGCAAATTTATGTGAGTATTCAAGAGATAAAAATATTATTTGGCATTTCCTATGACTCCAACAAAGCGAAGAGGAAAACTAGTAGCTAGAAGTTATCAAAAGTATAATTTTGGAATGATTTCGGAACTAAATTTTCGGTCATTGTTTCTAACTCATAAATTCTGTATGATTCTGTTTGGAGGTGTTTTAATTGGTAGAAAATGTTGTTACTTGTTGTAAAAATTATTTTTAACATCCTAGGGTAAGCTAGTAATGGAAACGAGTAAATTATGCAACTCTCTAATGCTTTTATGAAATGAAAATATAGCTACTGCCTAGATGATACAAACACTGTTAAGAGATGTTTAGGATGAGATAAATGTGAGGAAATCATTAGTAGTTGATGCAGAAATTATTTTAGGTATTTTGGAAAGACTAGAAAACTAGAAAGAACCGAAAAATGTAGCTTTGAGGCCCGTAGAGTTTGATAAAATATGGCTACTGCATTGAGATCAATTATTTGGCAAATATTCTGTTTGGAAGTGGAATTAGATGTGAAAAATCCTATAGGAGGCAGTGAGAATTAATGTTAGCACTATAGGAGAAATCGGAAACTAGAAAGGGCCAAAGACGTAAATTCTAGAACCCCGAAAACGTATATTTTATGGTTACTTGCCCAAACTATCCAGCATCATTTAGAAATGTTTTTGAAGTTGAAAATAGATGGAAATCATTGAGTATGACCTTTGAGATGCCTAAGAGAATAGTTACGGTAATTAGGTTACGTCGAGCCTAAGTTTTAACCCCCGTAAGACAAAGGGGTAATTACCGAGAACTTGGAATTGAATTTCATAATTGGTGATTCATGTTGATTGGTTGTTCACTGCCCATATACATGTCTATGCATATTTTATAATGAACATAGCATGTACATTAGCTGAGTCCTGCCTTGATTCCGGCATATTGGGTAGGAGCATATTTATCATCCCGCAAAGTGTTGATGACATGTGTTATATGATTATATGAATGTGAAGCATGAATATGTGTTTATGAATGAGGTTGTGAACCCGACTTATACGACTCATTTGTGGTATGCTATGATCATAATGGATTGAGATGCATGATTTATATGACATTGGTGAGCATAAAATGTTAAGTGAAATATCATGATGATATCCGAAATGGAATGCTTATATTGTATCTGGATGATATTTGAGGTTGTACATTCATGCTGCATTCTTGCATAGCATACCGAGACGCATTTCTCCCGTCAAAGAGGGAGATAACAAAACCGTGAGGGTATGGTAGATGCAAATGCCAAAGCGGACAAATTTACTATGCACCGGGTGTAAGTAAATGCGTTTCAAGAAGGAGATAATCCTAACTGCACTGGGAGTGAATATGATAGGTGATCCTTAAGCCCCCTAACCCACACTCGGGAGTCGAATTTATTTATACTTATCTGGGATAAGTTGGAAACTAGTGACGACTAGTTAGGTATGAGCTCATAACCTAGAACTCTCATAGGAGAGAGTATTAGGGTGGCCGCATAGAAAAGTATATGAAAGAGGAAAGTTCATGCAAATCATCATGTGCATCAAGGAAATCATCACGTGCATCTTGCAAATTATCAAGCATACTTTATAATCATGATATGCATTTTACCTGTGATTGACTTAGTATAATTCTCTATGATGTACTTGCATGTGGCATTGACATGCATTCCATGAATTGGTATGATGCATTCATGACATTGATTCATGCTAAAAGACACGGACCTTGGATAATGACTTTTCGAACTTAATAAGGAAACTTTACTTGTGCCCACTATTTTCATAATGAAAACCCAAGCTGCCCGAGGACGTAGATGATGACATATTGTTAGGAGGTGAAAACCCTACTGAGATTCTTTTATAAGTTTCTCACTCCCTCTTTCTTGCATTCTTTCCACTACGTCTTGAGGCCGATGGCGACGCTCGTGATCTTCGTTGATGCTCCCACTGGGAAATGCACTTTGACGCCACTCACCGGACTTATCATTTAGGTAGTCGTTGTCTTTGTTCGATTGTTCGTGTTCTTAGCACGTCCTTTTACACACCCAGCTACTAGTTATAGATTTTCTCCGCCACTCCATTTCTTGATGAGCTGATCTTCGAGCATGCCCGTCCGCCAAGAGAGCAGCTGGCTGCATACACATCCCATCGCTTCGTCTGCTCATGGGTATCCCGAGCACGTTCCTCATTCTCCTAGTTCGCCTGAGCCTGAGATGCACCCTCAGAGGAGTCACCATCCCAACACTCCTCTGGCGGTTCCGCCGCTTCCCATGGAGCTTGGAGATGACGGTGAAGGAGCAACTTGGTCGAGGTCCATCGAGGAGCTACCTCGCTTTATCGTGGGGCTGTTCGTCCTCGCCGAGGTGCCCATGTTCGCCCATCCTACGGTCTCGGTAATGCCGAGGAGCCGACCCGTTTCATTGGCCGCACTTCCTTCTCCATAGAGACATTTTGATAGCCGAGGATGATTAGTGATCGCAGTGCCCTAGCACACTTAGTGGATAGCTTCCTTCGTTTTCCCCCTATCTTGAGGTTATCCCACCTATGTGCACCCCAGTAGACTTAGTAGTGAAGAGTGGTCCTTAGTCTATTTAAATTTCCGCACTACTTTATGCACTTTGTTTCTTTTCTGTTTTGTGGATTAATGTATCATCCTAATCATAAGGGTGAAGATATCATTATTCATTACTACGTGTTTGGTGTGTAAGGATGTTGTTATTACATGAATTCATGACGATTATCTATGAATGTGATACTATGGGTTTAAATATCATGTGCTTGCTCGCGATGTATAGGACGCTGTTCATTTTTAGATATCTGAGGCTCACTATTTTGTTTAAGATTCAAAAAAAAATTTAGCCGTATTTTTGCTAAGTGTTTTACAAATGCAAGGTTAAGAACTAGAACAAAAGAGTAATAACTAATAATTAACTCAAAATGCGACCTAGGCGTGTTGGGTTAAATATTAGGGTGTTACAGATAGCAAACACGCGTCCCTGTGCCTTAGGCTTGAGTGTAGAGGACTGATTGAACTTTAGGCACTCTCTAGAATAGTGTCCTGCCTGTCCACACCGATAACAAACATTCTTACCAAATCTGCATTCCCCTCCATGTATCTTTCCACAAGTGGCGCAAGGGGGTCTACTCATAGGTTCAGGGACAGCAGCCATCCTAGGTCGATTAACAGCTTGTGTCTTAGGTTGATTCATCATAGGGTGTTGGGGTTGTTTCCCTTTAAATCCACCTCCTTGGAAGGGTTTCTTGTGAGGGGGTGGGAACCCTCGGTGATCTTGTTGAGCAGACCTCTTCCTATTCTCTTCAACTCGGTGGGCAACTAGCTGGCGATTGCAACTCTCACCACTTGGCTTTGTCGACTAAAGATGCATAGTCGGTGACCTCGGTGGAGCCACAGATGCCAAAATGTCTGGCCTCAAACCACTCTCATATTTCATGCATTTCCAAGCCTCGTTGGGATCCCTTTGGTAGCTAGTTGAGTGTTTGATCAGTTCTTCAAACTTAGCTGTGTACTCAGCCACACTTCGATTTCCTGTGTCAAAGAATGTAAATTCTACTTCCTTTGCCTTCTTAACCGGATCTGGAAAATATTTCTTATGGAATGTAGCATAGAAAACCTCCCACGTAATCTGTATGTCAGCACTTTCAAGCAAGCCCTTTGCACCCTTCCACCACGCGGCTGCCTCCCCTTTTAGCATATAAGTAGAGAATGCCACCTTTTGTTCATCAGAGCATTCTACCACTGAGAAAACCTTCTCCATCTGTTGAATCCATATGTCAGCTATTTCGGGGTTAGTTGTCCCTTTGAATTCTGGAGGTCCAAATTCTCTTGAATTCTGAGAATTTTCCATGTTCTTGGTTCCCAACTGATTCCTCTGACATCCTATTCATCTGCTCCATCATCACTGTTGCTTGTGCTTTCATAGCCCTAGCCATCTCCTGGAGTGCATTTGCCAGTTCATCATAATTACCTCCACCGCGTGCCCCATGCGTACGTCTATTTGCTGCCATTAGTTCCTAGACACACCAAACAACAGTCATCGAGTTGATCAGGCTCAATACTATAGCTAAGCATGGTAGCAACTATGGCAGTATCACAAGACGATCATGCATTTCTAAATCCTATATCCCATCATACAGATAAGATTAATAGCATGATATCATAGATGAAGCATAGTCACCCATTCCTCAGGCTTAAATAGGATGAATCAGCTCGATACCATAATGTAACACCCTAATAGAACCCCACTGTGCTTAAGTTCACATTTGGATTCTATTAGTTGTCACTTATGCCTTGTATTAATTTTCTTTTGAAATTAACTTAGAAAAATAATGGAAGTTTTTTTTTTAAATAAATTAATTTTTTTAAAACTTAAGCCTGTAACGAGAAGTGAAATACATAGCTCTTTTATAGATAATAATCAAGTTACATTGCGCACTTAATTAAATAAGCAGAATAAAAGACTAAGTGTAGAACAATTATCACATAAACTAGAATATAATCACTTAATACATAAGTCACAACAGGGCATATATCATACTGATAAGTTATTACAAATAACAATATAAGTTCTACTATTACTAATTGTTTCTCACAAACTATAATGTAACTAAAGCTCGGAATGCTCCTACTTGAACGGTTTGAAATCTTCACGTGCTACCTCCTTCCTCAGCTATGGCCTCGTTGCTTTAGGTGGACACGTCTGTCTCTGGTAACGACAACGGAAAATAAACATAGGAGTGAGAAATACATGATTTCTCAGTAGGAGTTCCTACTTGTACTAAAAGTGTCATCGTTGTCGTCCCAGTCACTTCGGGTTTATTATAAAAAGGTGAACAGGTAAGGATTCAATTGTCAAACTTTCACAAACGTGATTAGCCGAAGTGCAGTTACTTTTAAAATAATCTTGAACATTAGCAGAAATATCTATTCAGTATTTCATCAAGCATACATATAAGCATATCATGTAAAACCACTAATAAGCAGTAATAATTTAGGAGCTGCATGCATTTCATGATTACTCATCCTCAACATTCACTTGTTTAGTGATCATCATCTTTCGTTTATTTCATCAACATATTTCTTAATTACTCACGGGATGAATGCATCTATGCCTTAGACCACCCTAAAAGGGTAATGAGCTCATACCACGGCCGTCGCCATAACCTTTTTGGTTTTCATTCCGTTGCTATGATCTCAACGGTTTAGGGGGTTAAGCCGTGAGTTTAGCTCAAGTCCACTTTTCCAGACTTTCATTGCTACTTTTTCAAACTTTACTTTTATTATTTCCTTTGAAAATGAATGTATGCATATCATCATGTAATCACAATAAATCATGGGCAATCAATCATTCATCTTCATCATTTCATAACTCATCACCATACATTCACTTTACTATAATTTACTTCATGAAACATGGATAATATCATGTAAATCTCATAGTAAACATTTTCATAAATGATTCATTTTAAGCAACCAAAGTTATCAAGTTGAGTTCCTAGTGTTCCTAAGAGGTAATGGATGTCTTAGTATTATCTTTTTCTCTTAGTGTTCTTTGTACTCTTAGAATTCCATTAATACATTAATGCATTTCAAAATATTATTATAGGTTCTTTATATATTCTTATTATGGTTTTCGTATAACTCTTGAAGATTATTATTCTACTTAAATTCTTAAAATTCTCTTTTTACAAGACTTGATTCTTTTATTTATATTTTTGACATCTTTTAGAAGAAAGTTTATAATTCTCTGTATACTTGTTATCTCAGCTTAGTAAAGGTAGTTCCAAATTCCTAACTCATCAAATTTTAGCATTTACATCTTTGGAATAGTGTAAATCCATTGTAAACCATGCATAGGAGGGTTCCCAGGAAAGAGAGGTGGGTCACAATGGACATGCTTAAATACCAAGTCTTTCCTTAGCCAGAACCTTTCCAAACTGCACTTTCACAGTACACTATCCCGAAATTTATTTCTCATTATGTATTTACGTGGTACAAAGCTTTATACGTAACATACATGGGTGTATTCCTATATGTGTTAGCTCTCCAACAAAGTTGAAATCAGTCCATTTGCATTTTTCTAGAGTGAGTTACACCTATTTTACTACTACAAGGTCAGATTTAAAGTTTCAGTCTTAGGCTCTACTTTAAAAATTTATATCTTGAGCTAGAAAACTCCGTTTTTGGTGATTCTTTTTGGAGAGTGTTCTATAATGAGTCTAGTTTATAGTAAAATTATTTTAATTTCGAGATACTTGATATTTATGAACAGTAGCTTTCGAAGTACCTGCTGCCAGAAACAACTAGAAATTCCAGCACCTACCATTTTCATGTCTTAAGTTACCTTTATTAAATCAGGTTTCACATACAATCTTTTCAAGTTATATTTGAGTTTGATAACATCATAAGGGTACTCATAACAAAATAGAATATATTTTTCAAATAATCATTTAAAACTTTTGACAATAACTAAAACTTGAGGCATTCTATCAAGGTTAGAAGCCAACAATACTTGAACAATTAAAGATGAAGCTCCTACCTCTTGTGTAGGGTCTAAAAAGGGTCCTTCTCTTCTTCAAGAGTCTTTGGAGTGGATGACCCTCCTTGAATCTTGGCTCTAGAACTTGAATGCTTAAGAAAATATTTCTCACTAGAGTTAAAGATTGTAACTCTTGTGAGGGCTAGTGAAAGTTTGGACTTAGGATTTAAGTGTTTGGATGAAGTTTAGAGGATCAAGAGAAGTCTTTGAAGAACATAAGAAGAATGATAGAATAAGAAAGAAAGAACACTTTGGGAGTTTCTGAATTGAAGAGAGTTTGAGGAGTATTTATAGTGGAAAGATTAGAGAAAAAACAGAAGAAGGAAAGCACTTGGAGCATGATTTATGGAAACATGTTGGCTGAATTTTGGGATGAAAATGCTCCTTGTTTTGTGCAAACACGTTTCCATGTTTTGTGCAAACACGTTTCCATGTTTTATGCAAACATGTTGGATGAAAATGCTCCATGTTTTATGCAAACATGTTTCCATGTTTTGTGCAAAGATGTTAGTGGATATTTTTGTAATTAGACAATGATAGTGGTATTCTTGTAATTCCATTCATAGAGTAAGGGTATCTTTGTCATTTAATAAGGCAAGGGTAGTTTGGTAATTTCCTTTACATAGCAAGGGCATTTTCGTAATTTCCACTAAGTGATGGCATTTTCGTAATTCTTTGCATTTTTCTCTAGACATACTTAAGTAGACTATTTGTTGTGTTTCATAACATTTGTCCCGATTCTCTTGGTTTTGCTATCGCTAATTAATATTTATTTTAGTTATAAATTTGGGGATGTTACACAAAACACTCAAAGAGAACCGTGGACATCATCATCATATAGTGCATAAAATTTCATCTTTAACAGACATAAATTGCTAGTTTCTCTTGGAACCTTTTTAAAACTTATGAAACTCATTAGGAAACATTTTATTTCATTAAAACCATCATAAAACACATAAGGGCAGTAGCTATTCCAAATTAATCTCAAGAGGGATTTAAATTGTAACACCCTCCTAATACCATGTTTTTACTCGAGTCTTAACATAGTAATTAGAAAAGTATTACTCACCCGCATAATCTATACTAGTCGGAAATAACTGAAATAAAATACTGTAGATATATAAGTTATCAAACTAATATGTACATATATATATACATTGTTGTTAAGTTCATATTAGGTACATCATACTAAAAAAAACAAACTAGTTATCTCCTAACTAGTCAAGAACTCATTTTCAAAAGAACACTTCTACTATGTAGTTTAACCTACTCAAAGTTAAGATCCAACAAAAATTTCATACATACAGAAATGGACCCTAAAGTATCTCACAAGATCAGTCTGCAGGCTGGAGGGTTCCTAATGCCAAACTACAACTACTTACATAACATGAGTCCTTGAATGTCACGTGCTCCCCTAAAGAAAACCGTTCGCCATCGGTGGAATGGCATTGCCCTCAGCAGGGGCATCAGGACCAGCTGGTGGATCGGAGTCCGAGGAGGAGGACGAGGAGGGATCATCTCTAGGAGGGGGCATAGGTGGTGCGGGTGGAGCTACAAACTCAACAGGGTGTGCCATGTATAGGGGCACACCGTCATAAGGAAAAGCAGGGTCAAACTTAGTAGTAAAAACAGAGGTACTAAAAGAACAGCTAAAGAATACATAAGCTCATATATGAGAATATGCTACTACATATAGTGAATCCAAGTTAGGATCGTAGTGCCATTGCCATTGGGGTGAGTCAAGGAAGAAGATCACTGACGGCATCTATAGCGTCTGAGCACCATACAAAATATACACAAATAGGGATGAGAATATTATATAATTCTCAGTAGGGTAATCCCTCACCAGTAATCAAAATTAATAAACAAAACATAAGTAGGAATTTCATTCTTATAAGCAATATCAAGTAAACTTATATGCAAAAATAACAATTAAACTATGCATAGTCATAGGAATAATTGTTAATGTATATAATTCAAGTAAGGTCAAAATGTAACATGATGGTAACCATAAATCTTTCTCTTTTAATCCATGAAATTCAATTAGTGCAGTTGTTTCTTTTCATTAGCATAGGGAAGGCTTAGTTTCACATCAGGTAACATATGCAGTGGATAACTCCTCAGAGGACCATAGACTGCTAGGACATGAGCTCATTCCTATTCGTGATCATCGGACTTCATATTTCTTTTCCATTTTCGAATCACACACAGTTCTATCTCCTAGCCGATACGTCTACCGACTCATAACATTTCCTGGGAAGTTCTTATTTTTGCCTTCCCTCTTTATCCCATATAAGCCTTGTTTCTATTTTCCCCGTATGTTGAAATATGCACCATCACATTTCTCATATTCTTTTTTGTCATATAACAGCCACATGTACTTTTCTTTTTGACAAATCATGTTTACATCACACGTAGGCAATTTAGCTACATCTAGAGTCTCATTATGCTTTAGAAGTAACTCTCTAAAACCGTTAGCATGCATTCATATATCATATATGTGGACTAAATGCCATTCCATTATCAATTTAAGACATTTCCACCATTTCAGCAACTTGGCAGATTTATCATTCCAGTAGCAACATTTACTTTCCATATCAAATGGCTAATCTAAGAGCTACAAATATTCTCTATGACATGTCAATATGTCTAGTAGTCCCTGTAAAAATTTCATAGCAAACAAAGCTCTCTAACCATGTTAAATAAATTTTACAAGTTTAGTGGTCAGAGACCACTGATTCACAGCCCAGGCCAGAGTTTTCTTAATTTTTAGCACAAACAAACGATGAAATCAACCCACAAGAAAAATCACAGTTACACTTCAAGAAGTTGTCAACACCATATAAAAATTTCAGATGATAATTCAATCATTTCCTATGGTAGTAAAATCATATAAAATCAGAGCTTCAGTTCCCACAATCCAGACAGCAAGATAACCTTTTTGGTTTCTGATTTTTTTGAAGTAGTAAAACTTAAAATTAGTGCTCAAGAATTTCGTGTAAGTGGTCCAAGATGTTAGGTCCAACATATAATTTTTACAGACCATGATCATATCCACAAATATGTCTAAAAATTCATGATATTTTACTGTTTTCAGCAAAACCGAAAATCCAGCACACCATCTAAAACTTCACTTGATAAAATGATTACTCTAACCTCATCCAAACCCTCCCTCAAAATTTATACTTCAACAACCATATATCACTAACCAATATAATGAAAAATTTCGTGCAGCACAGGCCAGAAATAATAAAAATAAATTTGGCAAGAAAAGACTCCGTAAAACCCTACTTTGAAAGCCTTTGAGCTTTATACTTCAAAGGATGCTCTAAGTAATCTCCCTTCACTTCAAGACACCAATTTCAGTCCCAAATCTTCCTTAGGCAGTGGGGAAATGAAGTATCAAGGTGAAGATTTTGAGATTTCAATCGGTTAGATTTGTAGGGTTTGAGGTGTAGAACAAGTTTTGTGAAGGAACTTTGAAGTTTCAATAACTCTAGACTAGGGTTTATGGACTTGGAAAGTAAGCTTGAGCTCTCAAGTGAAAGAAAATGGAGTTTTCTGTTTCAGCTTCCTTGATGGCCAAGAAGAAATGTGTAACTTGTTGGAGAAGATTAGCTTTTAAGATAATCTTGTAATAAATGCTAGGAATTTTATATATTAAACTTGGACACTTCTTAGCCTAGTAAGATAAATTGATCGCTAGGATCAATCTTGTAATTCAAGATTGAATCCTAGCCATTCCTTTAATATAACGAGATAAGGGTCTTTATTTTGTAAAGATTAAAATAGTTTTCGGTGTTAGAAATCGCACACCGAAATTTCACTGAATGGTTAAAACAATGTACCCGGGTAATCAAGCATCGCTCAAAAATTAATTTTAAGTATAAAACCTTTATTCCTAACCATTTCTAATCTAAATCCTATAAGTTTTCACTTTCGGGAATCTCCGGGTTCCAATTCTAGGGTTTCGGTTGTCCCGGCGGGCCTAGGGGCCCACAAAATACTATTCATATTTTTTTTTTTTTACGTTCGTTACATTGTTCTCACCATTTCTATGTACATTAGAATTTTGATATTCTTATTACTAAAGCCTCAATTATTTTCTGAATAAAATTAGGGTGTTACATAAATCATAAAACTTTGCTCAAAACATTTCTTGAGATCATCAAAGCTTAGGATAATCATGAAATACAAGTTTTAGCACTTGTGACTAGATGAATCTTACTCTAAGTTCATCATCATCACATGGCCGAATTGACGTGAATAAGACACACACATTTCCAAACTTTGTTTGAGATAATAATGGACAAGTCCATGAGCTCTAAATCTGTTAAGTGATGACATAAACATAAACATGCAATGCACTTTATTTTACTCTTTACTAGGAGGTGAGAGCATAAAAATAAATATGCTATGGAAGTCCATTATTATCTTAGAGATTTAGTGAGGACATAAACATAAACATGGAGATGCAAGTTCATTCTTTTATCTTGAGAGTTTAGTGATGACATAAAGATAAATATGGATACAAGTTTCTTTTATCTCAACTTAGAGCTCATGCATGACTTTTAAAGAAACATAGTCTCAACCCAAAGTTTATCTCCAACAAACAAAGTAAGCTTTAGAGTTCTTGAACCAAGGTTTCAAGGAAACCCCATGGCCTTTGAACATCATCATCAAGCTTCAAGGAAATAAGCTTAAAAGAAAACATAACCATAAAGGAAAAGAAACAAGGAACCGAAATCATAAAAAGAAGGAATATACACCATGTTCTTTATTATGTACTCAAAACCCCTATCTAGAGAGAACTCTAGAAGATGCCGGCCAACTTTAAGGTTGACAAAGGTAGGCTTGAGCTTTTGGAACCATTGATTATTTTTCTTTACGTTGAAAACCATGTGAGCTAAGTAGCATAGATAAAGTTCAAGAAAAGGAAAAACTCAAGCTATAGAGGTCTCTTTGAGATAAACAGACAGTCATCCTCTAGAGACACTCATCATCAAGCTATCATGATCAAAATAAGGCCTTGAGGCCGAAATGACAAGAAAAGGAAAAGCAAGGAAAAACTTAAAAAGAATCCAAGAGAAACTTCAAGAAAATAACATTTTCAAGTAAAACAAAACTTGAGAGCAACTCCCTACCAATGAAATCTTGAGAGAAGAAAGGAAACTTGATCTTTGAGATGAAGATGAGAGGAACAACTCCTCCTAGAGTGATGATAAGGTTTCGGCCACTAAGAGGAAAAAGGAAATGAAGGTGTTTTTGAGTGAGCTTGTGTTTAGGAATGAGAGCTTGGGTGCTTTGATGATCATCTATGATGGTGGGATGGTGTTTTGTGGTGGTGCTATGGTAGCTCAAGGTGGAGGAAGAAGAAGATGAAGAAGAAGAAAAGAGCTTCTTGGAACTTTGAGAGAAAAAGAAAATAATCCAAAAGAAAGCTTGAAACTAAAACTTAGCAAATGATCTAAAGGTTCATACAAGTTCTTTAACACATGTATTTATAGACAACAAAAACAATGAAGTCTCTCAAAGGGGGAGGGGCTGGCCATGTGGTTTCATGAAGGGAGGGAGAGAAAATATCTCTTACACATTGTCATTTAAAGCATGGTTGAAGGTATGACAAGCATGGGCTTAAACATAGCTCAAAGCATGGTGTTTTCTTTTTTATTTGAATTGAAATAATCCTTCAAGAAGGGAGAGGATGGCTGACGGTTTCTTGGGCAGCAAAGGGAGGGCAAATGTCTTCTAGAAGTTGTCATATGAAACATGGATGAAAGCATGTTGTGTATAACTCAAGGTATAGTTCAAGGTGAGGTGTAAGCATGGTTATGAAGTGTAAAACAATTCCAACATGTGGGAAATGAGGGGGAGGGGTTTGGCTAGCTGATGGAGCCCAAGGGAGAGAAAAAATCTTTCATCTAATTGTGTTGATGATGTGTTTAGGTGTGTATTAGCTTAGTTGGAAAATTAGGAATTGCTAAGCATGTGTTTAGGTAACTAAGGATGTAATTATGAATTTTATGACATGGTTAAGGAGTGCTCATACACAATTAGATGAATTTAAACTCATTTTATGAATAAACAATTGTGAACACAATTCCATGATTTAAGGAATTAAAGAGAGAAAATACTATTCAAGATTCCATGACTAGGAATCTTGAATTTAAAATAAGATTTGAGTTTAAATTAAGCAATCTTAGTTCTAATTAACTCTAATAAATTATTTTGACTCTAGATTAATTAAAGAAATTAATTAATCTTCAATTAGAGGCTAATATTGCTTAGGTTTGCTTAATTACGCAATTAAGCTCAATAGCACAATGCTTAGGGGCAAAATCATAATTTTGCACAAAAACTGCCCGGGACTATCGGGACTAAAACTGAGGTCACAGAATGCATAAAAACACCTTTTAAAACCATCTGGAGAAGTTTCGGGCTCATCCGGCGCTCGTACCCGTGTCAAACACAATAGGGGTATTTTGGTCATTTTGACCTGAAACCTCAGAAAATGAGCTTTTCGCTCCCAAAAAGATTCACAAGTCAACTAATCCCCTTCAAACATTGAGTTAGCCCTTCAAGGATTGCCGGACCGGCTATCATCGAATTCTGGGCTGAAAATGACCTTAGGGGCATTTTGGTCATTTTCACTCAAACAGAAAATCGGGGCGTTATAAGGATGGCTGATCCGGCAGTCCTCGAAGGGTCAACCCAATGTTTGAAAGGGATTAAAAGTGTTGTGACTGATAATAGAGATGAAAATCTCATTTTCCAAACTTTTGGCTCACAATGACCAAAATACCCTTATAGGGTTTTACAAAGGTATAAGTGCAGTTTAAGCCCGAAATCTTTTCCGGGAGTTCAGAATGCTAATTATATGCGTTTAATGATGATTGTTTAAGTCCGGGTGGTCCCAGGCAATGTTTGTGCAAAATTACCATTTTGCCCCCGAAATAGTGCATTATGGGCTTAATGACGTGATTAAGGAAACCTAAGCAATTTTAGGCTTTAATCGAAGATTAATTAATTTTGGTAATTAATCTAGAGTTAAAATAATTTATTAAGGTTGATTAGAACCTAAGGTTGCTTAGATAAACCTAAATCTCTTCTTAAAGTCAAGATTCCATGTCATGAAATCTTGAATAGTGTTTTCTTTCTCCAATTCCTTAAATTAAGGAATTATGTTTGTGATCGATTATCTTATAAAATGAGTTTTGATTTCACTAATGAAACAAGAACACTCCCTAATCATGTCTTGACACCTCTAATTATCCATTACCTTACCTAAACACTTACTTACAAACTCCTAATCAAAAGCTTAATCAAAGATACACCTAAACACACCTCTAAATCACAATTAGATGAAACAAATTCCCTGTTCTTCGCTGCATGAAACCGGCACCATTCTCCCCCCACATTCATCATATGTTGATTTGTTTTACACACAAAGAACCATGCTTGAACCATGCCTGAACCATGCCTTGAGCCATGCTTTGAACCATACCTAGCCATACCTTCAACCTTACCTTTGAATGACAATTTGGAGGAGATATTTTCACCCCCATGGCTGCATACATGTCCGCGGCCTTCCTCCTCCTACTTCACCTCTTCATGTTTCAATTCTCTATAAAAATACATCTTGAGATAACTTGGTTCCATTTGTTCATTCTCTAGTATTTGTCTTAAGAAGTTCATTCAAGTTTTCTTTCTTTTCCTCAAGAGTTCTCTTTTCTCTCATCTCCTTCATTATCTTCATCTTCCTCAAAGAACCACCTGCTTACAACCTCAAACCACCACACAACCACCATAGATCTCCATTCAAACATGTAACACCCTAATTTTTAACCCAACTCTCTAGAATACATTAGGTCAAACATTAGGCTATTACTTTTTAGTCTCATCATTTTAATAAAATATTTAGCTAAATTACGGGTAAATTCTTTTTTGAAAATACAGAGCAAAGTGAGAGCCACGAACTAAACTAATCGAATGACAGAAACGTAAAGCACGCGTAACAATCATTATAAATCGCGAAGTAAAGCATATAACCAAAGAACAACAATCATGATAACAAAGGAACATAAGTAGTCATACCCTCATAGGGGCGAGCAGAGCTTGTAATACAACGGAAAAGGAAATACAACAGAAAACAAGAAAGTAGAAATAAACCATAACTACCCGAGTGCACCTATGGTGAATAACCTCAAAACAAAAGAGGGTTTATCTGCTCTACATGTGGTGTGTTCACTAAGCCTCCCCTACGACGTCCACTACTGGAATCCGGGAAACGGTGGGGTGTAACCAATCCATGGACGCAGAGCAGCAGGAGTAGGAACACATGAAGACTGACCGTGAGCTCCTCGGTAGGGGCGCCTCTTGGCTTGCCTGGCCAGCCTCGGCTGCATAGCGGTCTCCTTGCTCACATCGCGCATTAATTGAGGCGTAGGAGCAGAACCCTCGCTATACATGTGCGTCGGCGGGTCCTCAGATGGGTCATCCTCCGAACTCAAGGATCGAGGCACGTAGTCTTGGAAGTCTCGAGGCATCGAACCACCAGTATACGTCCGGGCGTGCTCAAAGATCATCGCATCGTCATAAGGTGACATCGAGGAGAAACGGTAGCTCTGTACAGGATGTGCAAAGGGGCGTACAATGAACATGAAAATTCACACGGTACACTGCCCCTCAAAAAGATATGACCCGTGGTCCGGGTCATAGTGGACCTCCCAAGTAGGTGTGTCAACGAAGACCATGAACGTCGCCATCGCTCTCTGAAGATGTGACGGAAGAAAGGAGAGAAAGAGGAGTGAGAATTCTTACTAAAGAATCTCAGTAGGAGTCTCCTATCCTAGGGTTACATCGTTCACATCCTCAGGAACCTTGGGTTTAATTCTAAAACAGTGATCATGCATATAAGATTCAATTTAGGGTTTTCCAAAACTACTTATCCAAGGTCCATTCCTTTTAGCATGCATCTTGATGTTATGAATGCAACATATTATATCATGAATGCATGTCAATTCTTGAACATATAAACAACACATCAAAGCATATAAACATAAACCATGTGGCATAAGGGCATATAACTTTCAAGTGAATCATTCCTCAACTTCGTGACATCAATCATGGTACTTTAGCATAATAAGCCACCCTAAAAATAACTAGGTTATGAGCTCATACCTCAGCTAGTCGTCACTAGCTCTTGCTTATTATCTTGAATAAGAGAAACTTAAATAATAATCTCGACTCACAAGTAAGGGTAGGGGGCAGGGATCACCTCTCTCTGGGATATACCCTATTTGAAACGCTTTGCCGGCTTTAAGCCACAGCAGTTTGTCCGCTTTGGTAGGCTGCATCTACTCATACCCTCACGGATTTGTCTCCCCTGGGGGTGCTCGGCCGAACCGTGTCACCCAGGGTTTTCAACTCATATGGTACTCATAAACATTTCTTTTAACCCTTTAAGGTTTGACGGAAATTCGGCAGCATAACAGTTGTTAAACCGAATTTCCTTCAAACTACCACAAGCTAAATCACACAACACATTCTCATGAACTCTCATACGATGATAAACTTTAACATTTCCAACAATCATTTTTCTCATGCATCAAGCACATCTCATCATATCATTGCATCATATAACACATCATAGCATTAACAACTTCTTAGTGTCCTATGCATTGACCCTTAAGGTCCTTAACTCACATTATAAGTTATAAATCATCAAACCTAATCTCTCAGGAACCTATAAGGTTATAACTAAGTCTTCCTCACTCCATACTATGATCAAGAACATCTCTAAACCTCAAGGATGCAGAGTTCATAATCCTAACTTTACGGGTACCTAAGAGTCGCAACAATGACCCTTTCTAAGTCCAGTTTGTTCCTAAGGCATCAAGATCAATTCCTAAACCATTTATGAGTCATTCCAACACATTTAAACTAATTTAAATCCATGATTAGCATTACTAAACCTTGCTGGACAGAATCCAGAAAATTCAAACATTAAGGGATCTAAAACTCTCAAATTAATTCTTTTCTAGTTTCTAACTTCTCTTACCTTTCACATATGAGTTTTAACATTAATTATACTCAAACATAAGCATATTATCATCATTAAAACAGCTCATATAGTGGTCATACAAGGCAAGGTAGAACCGAAACAAACATCTCCATTTAAAGGCATCAAACACAATTTTTAAAGCACATAAAATACTAGTTTCTCTTGGAATCTTTTTAAAACTTTCAAAACTCATTTCTAAACATTTTTATCATCTAAAATCATAAAAATATTTATGAGGGCAGTGACTAAATCAACTTTATCTCAAGAGGTCCTAAATTCATAAAACTTAGTGCTATGCATTCCTTAAACTCATAAAAACTTAGAAAAATTATAAAACATAATTTTCAATACTTGTAACCAAACAAACCCTTAGAGGCCGAATGCTCAAGCCAAGGAAATAAATATTTTCAAGCCTTTGTTTGAGACAACAATGGGCAAGTCTTTGAGCTCTAGGTTCATTTAAGTGATGACATAAAGATAAATATGCTTATGCACTTATCATTATCTTTGATATTTAGGTGAGAACTTGAAATATAAACATGATAATACATAGCTTAAAATATAAATATGGTAATGCAAGTTCATTCATTATCTTGATACTTAGTGATAGCAAGGAAAATAAATATGATGTGCAAAGCATAAAAGTAAACATGGATGCAAGGTTCATTTTATGATAGTCTATAGCTCATACAAGACTTTAACATATGACAACCCAACACTCATCTCATCACAAAGAGAGCTTTAGAGTTCTTGAACCAAGTTCTCAAAGGAACTATGAGGTTCTTGAACATCATCACCAAGCTCAAAGTAAATAAACTCTCAAAACAAAACAAAACCTCAAAGACCAAGGAAGTCAAAACCGAAATATTTAAAGGAAAAGGAACATGGAACCGAAATCAAAAGAGCAAGAAAAGTAAAGGTGTTCTTGAACAAAAATCCTTTGGAGCTAGATAATAAGGATGAAACTTAGAGAAAACAAAAACTCAAGCTCTAGAGGTTCCTTTGAGATGAACACATAGTCATCATCTAGGAGCTCTCATCATTGAGCTATCATGTGCTCACCAAGGCCAAGAAGCCGAAACATCAAGGAAAGAAACAAAGAAAGTTTCAAAAAGAAAATCCAAGAGAAAGCTAGAAAAACTCATTTTCCAAGAAACAAGGTTTAGAAAAACACTCCTACCTAAAGTGAAGATGAAATCTTTGATCTTTGAAAAAGGAAAACAAGATGATGAGCTCCTCCTTGGGGATAGATGGTTTCGGCCAAGAAAGAACAAGAAGGTTGGAGTTGTGTTTCAAGTGAGGTTGTGTTTGAGGTGTGATGTTTGAGAGGTTTGATGATGGTTCAAGGCTATGGGGTGGTGTTTCAAGGTTGAGAGATGATTATGAGATGAAGAGAGGATGAAGATGGACATGAAGAACAAGAGGAAACTCTCTTGAAACTTAGTGAGAAAAAGAGAGAATACAAAGAAAGCTTAGAAAACTAAAAGTATGCAAATGAGCTAAAGTGTTTGTATGTGTTTCTAGGCAAGGTATTTGTAGAGAATGAAAACAAATGAAGGCTCAAAGGGGAGGAGGGGTAACCGTGTGGTTTTGGAGGCAAGGAAGAGAAAAATATCTCTTACACAAGGTCATTCAAGCATGGTTTGAAGTATGGAGTGTATGATACAAAGTATGGCTTGATGTGAGTGAATTTCCTATCAATTTTGAATGAAATTAGGCTTCTAGAAACAATGCATGGCTGGAACTCTTCCAGCCACAAATGAATGAGGGAAATGGGTTATTTTAATTAGTTATTCACTTGGAAAATCAAGCTTGATTGAAAATATGACAAGGCATGGAGTATGTGATTTGAGGTATGGCCTTGGAGTGTTGATAAATTGAACATGTGATGCATATGGAGGGAGGAGGGTGTTCGGCCAGACCAGGGATAGCAGAGAGGAGGTGAGATTTGATCATCTAATTGGGTGTTAATGGTAGGTTTAGATGTGTATTAGTTTAGGTTCAAGGTTAGGAATAATTAAGCTTAAGTTTAGGAAACTAAGAATGTGATTTAAGGATTTTATGACAAGATTAGGAGTGCTCATACATCATTAGAGAATTAAAAACTCATTTGTGAATAAACAATGTGTAACACAATTCCATGATTTAAGGAATTGGAAAGAGAAAATACTATTCAAGATTCCATGACTAGGAATCTTGAATTTAAAATAAGATTTTAAGTTGTAATTAAGCACTTTTAGGTTCTAATCAACTTTAATAAATTATTTTGACTCAAGATTAATTATAGAAATTAATTAACCTTCGATTAGAGCCTAATATTGCTTAGGTTTGCTTAATCACGCGATTAGGCGTAAAAACACGAAACTAGGGGCAAAACCGTAATTTTGTACTAATTTAGCCCGGGACCTCCGGGACCAAAACTAAAGTCATAGTCTACATAAAAATGCCTTTTAAAACCATCTGGAGAAGTTTCGGGTTCTTCCGGCACTTGCAAACGGGTAAAACACCGCAGGGGCGTTTTGGTCTTTTTTATCCGAAAATTCGAAAAACAAGATTTTTGATCCCGAAAAGATACACACGTCATCTAATCCCCTTCCAACTTTGAGTTTGCCCTTCGAGTACTACCAGACCAGCTTTCCTCAAATTCCGGGCTGAAAATGACCTCAGGGGCATTTTGGTCATTTTTACTTTAACAGAGAAATCGGGGTGTTACATTACTCCCCTCCTTAAAAAGAATTTCGCCCTCGAAATTTGTACCTTAGAAAAACTCGAGGTACTTCGACCTCATCTCGGACTCAAGTTCCCATGTTAACTCCTCGGTGTTGCCACGTCCCCACGCGACCTTCACCAAAGGAACAGACTTGTTCCTCAACTACTTGACGCCTTGGTCCACAATTCTCGTTGGCGGTAGATTGAACGTCAGGTCCTCCTTTAATTGTACGTGTTCTGGCTCTAAGACATGGCTAGGGTCGAACTCATACTTATGCAATTGAGAGACGTGAAAGGCGTCATGGAGATTTGACAGATTGGGTGGCAGGGCTATTTTGTAGGCTACAAATCCGATTCTCTGAAGAATTTCAAAAGGATCGAGAAATCGGGGACTCAACTTTTTGAATTTCATGGCTCTACCTATTCCTGTAATGGGAGTGATTCTTATAAATACATGTTCGCCTTCTTGGAATTCCAAGGGCTTGCGCCTTTTGTCCGCGTAGATTTTCTGCCGACTTTGAGCGGTTAAGATTCTATCCTTAATCTTCTTCATTTGCTCTGTCGTTTCCCTCACTACATCAGGTCCTAAGACACTTTGTTCTCCGGGCTCGTACCAACACAAAGGTGATTGGCACTTCCTTCCATATAACGCCTTGTACAGTACCATACTAATGCTCGCGTGATAATTGTTGTTATATGCAAACTCGATCAAAGGCATGTACTTATCCCAACTTCCTTTCTGGTCCAAGACACAGGCTCTTAGCATATCATCTAGGGTTTGGATTGTCCTCTCAGATTGACCATCCGTTTGTGGGTGGTAAGCAGTGCTTAAGCACAACTTGGAACCAAACGCCTTTTGGAAGGCTCCCAAAAAACGTGACGTAAACTGCGGATCTCGATCCGAGATTATCGTCGATGGCACTCGATGCAACCTTACTATTTCTTGGATGTAAAGCTGAGCCAACTTATCCAACGAGTACATGACTCGAATAGGTAGAAAGTGAGCTGACTTAGTCAGTCGATCCACAATTACCCATACGGCATCGTGGCCAGCTTGGGTCCTTGGCAATCCTATCACGAAATCCATTGATATACTCTCCCACTTCCACTCGGGGACTGACAGGGGTTGCAACATGCCAGAAGGTTTTTGGTGTTCGATCTTGACCTTTTGGCAGACCAAACACTTACTCACCTAGGCGACCACATCCTTTTTCAATCCGGGCTACCAAAACATCTTCTTCAAATCTTGGTACATCTTGGTAGTACCAGGATGAATGGCGAAGTGGCTCTTGTGAGCCTCCTCCAAGATCTTCTCTCAAAGGTCGCCATCTTGTGGAACACAGATTCGCCCCTCAAACCTCCACAACCAATTGGGGCCTCGCTTAAAACCCTTCAACTTACCGGCCTTAACTGCCTCTATTGTCTCCATAAAGTCCTCATTTTCTCTTTGGGCAAGCATAATCCTTTGCTTAAACCCACTGGTCACCGTGAGATGACACATCATGATACCGTTTTCCGTCATTGACATCCCAAGATTCATATCCCTAAACTGCTCTATTAACCTAACTTCATTAACCATCATACAAGACAAGCATAATGACTTTCGACTCAAGGCGTCGGCGACTACATTAGCCTTGCCGGGGTGGTAACTTAAGCCGAAATCATAATCTTTGAGGAATTCCATCCATCTTCTCTGCCTCATATTCAACTCCTTTTGATCAAAGAGGTGCTTGAGACTCTTATGATCGGAGAAAACTTTGAACCTTACACCATATAAATGGTGTCTCCACATCTTAAGGGCAAACACGATGGCTGCCAACTCTAGGTCATGCGTGGGGTAGGTTACCTCGTGAGGCTTGAGTTATCGGGACGCATAGGCTACTATTTGCTTATTTTGCATCAACACACAACCTAAACCTTTGCCAGAAGTGTCACAATATACCTCAAAGGGTATATTGGGGTCAGGTAAAACCAAAACTGGGGTTGAGGTGAGCTTTTCCTTAAGCTCTAGGAAACTCTTTTTACACTCGGGGCTCCACTCAAACGGGGCATTCTTCCTAGTGAGCTTGGTTAGAGGTAGGGCTAACTGGGAAAATCCTTTAATGAACCTACGGCAATAACTAGCTAAACCCAAAAAGCTTCTAATCTCGGTTACAGAGATTGGTCTATCCCAATTTATCACGGCTTCAATCTTACTCGGGTCGACAGCTATGCCACCTTTTGACATAACATGTCCTAAGAATTTCACCTCATCCAGCCAGAATTCACACTTAGACAACTTAGCGTATAACTTCTTCTCCTTTAATACCTCTAACACCAGCCTTAAATGACGCTCATGCTCCTCGTGGGTTTTCGAATAGATGAGAATATCATCGATGAACACGACCACGAACCGATATAAATAGGGTCTAAAGATCCTATTCATGTAATCCATAAAAACTGCAGGAGCATTCGTCAAACCAAACGACATCACATTGAACTCAAAGTGTCCATATCGAGTTCGAAAGACAATTTTAGGAATGTCTGAATCTCTAACCCTAATCTGATGGTAATGGGACCTCAAATCAATCTTAGAAAACACTACTGCTCCTTTTAATTGGTCTATGAGATCATCAATCCTAGGCAATGGGTACTTATTCTTTATGGTTACTCGGTTCAACTACCTATAATCTATACACATCCTCATCCTTCCGTCCTTCTTCTTCACAAATATGACCGGAGCGCCCCAAGGCGAAGCACTTGGCCTTATAAAACTCTTCTCCAACAGCTTCTCTAACTAGGTTTTCAACTCCGCCAACTCCAAGGGTGACATCCTATAAGGGGCTATAGAGATTGGTCCCGCTCCAGGAACCAGCTCTATGAAAAACTCTACTTCTCTTTCGGGAGGGAACTCAGGTATTTCATCCAAAAACACCTCGGGATAGTCTCTCACCACAGGTATCTCACCTAGGTTTTGCTCAAAGTCTACATCACAAGCGGCCAGGAGAACATATCCCTTAGGTTTCTCCCCACTACAGAAGACTTCTACGGAGTTTAGGTACAATCTCATGGGTTGACTAATGGGTTTGGGAGGAGAAGGAAAAACAATGGTTTGGGTTCCACAGTCTAACAATACACGGTTAACGTGAAGCCAATCCATGCCTAGAATGATACCTATGTCTTTAAGGGGTAAGCAAATCAAATCTATGATAAAAGATCTATTTTCTACAACAAGATGACAGTTTAAACAACATTTGCAGGTATTAACAGGGCGATTTGTGGGGGTAGAAACAATAAGATAAAAGGGAAGTTTAGAGACTTGCAAATTCAAACACTCGACACTAGCAAGTGAAATCAAAGAATGAGTAGCGCCAGAATCAAAAAGTACAGTTAAGGTTCTACCGTTAAGCTCGCACTTACCTTGAATGAGATTGTTGGACGTCCGCGCGTCTTCCGTGTTGAGGGTAAAGACCCGTCTTTGGTGTTGAGGTCGAGGGTTTTGGTTTGATGGTCCTCCACTCGTGTAGTTGTTGGCGTAGTGGCTGGGCTTGCCACATTTGAAGCAAACCCTTTGCCCCATAAAGCAAGGGCAGTTTCCATGATTCTTCCCACACTAGGGACAAACATCAGCAAATGCTACTCTGGGATAGGCAGCAGGGGTTCCTTGTGGTGCCTTGTTCTTGGCCCCACTTGGTCCACCATTGTGGTTCCGGGGTCCGCCCAGTCCACGGAGTTGGTTGTTGAAGTTCCTCAGGCCTTGATGTTGAAACGGCGGCCTTTGGTGTTGCTTGGATTGTTGGTATGCAGGAGCTCTTGGTTGTTGTTGTTGTTGTGGTCGGAACTGGTTGGTCTGGTAGGGATGGTAGTGATTCCTTATCGGATATTGCGGTTTGAACTTTGGGGCTTGAGGTCCGAGCCCCTTAGCTCACTCCGCCCTCGTGGCTTGCATCTTTCTCTGTCCTTCTTCAAGAATCTGGCACTTGTTGACTAGAGTCGGGAAGTCTCTGATCTCCATATGGGCCACGGCGTAGTTCATATCCGCCTTCAGACCGGCCTCATACTTGACGCACTTCCAAACCTCATCGGGGTTCCCTTGGAACACCTGAGAGAACTTGATCAGCTCCTCCAACTTGGCCGTATATTAGGCCATAGTAGACCCTCCCTGGGTCAATTACATGAACTCAATGTCCTTTGCATTCCTCACGGACTCGGGGAAGTACTTGTCATAGAAGTAAGTCTTGAACAGCTCCCAATCAATGGGAGTTTCGGAAGCTTCCAATAGTCTCTTCGTGCCGTTCCACCAGAACTCGGCGTTGGACTTCATCATGAAGGCAGCAAACGTAACCTTCTACTCCTCAGAGCAGGTAACCACGGAGTAGATCTTCTCCATTTCCTTGATCCACTCATCATCTTTGTAGGGGTCCATTACCCCTCGGAACACTGGCAGGTTCGCCTTGCGAAACTCGCCGAAGCAGGCTTGCTCAATGTAACGCCCCGATTTTTCTGTTAGAGTGAAAATGACCAAAATGCCCCTAAGGTCATTTTCAGCCCGAAATTCGAGGAAAGCCAGTTCGGTAGTACTCGAAGGGCAAACTCAATGTTGGAAGGGGATTAGATGGCTTGTGTACCTTCCCGGGATAAAAAATCTCGTTTTTCGAGTTTTCGGGTCAAAATGACCAAAACGCCCTGCGGTGTTTTACCCGTTCGCAAGTGCCGGATGAACCTGAAACTTCTCCAGATGATTCTAAAAGGTATTTTTATGTAGACTGTGACTTTAGTTTTGGTCCCGGAGGTCCCGGGCGAAATTAGTGCAAAGTTACGGTTTTACCCCTAGTTTCGTGTTTTTACGCTTAATCGTGTGATTAAGCAAACCTAAGCAATATTAGGCTCTAATCGAAGGTTAATTAATTTCCTTAATTAATCTTGAGTCAAAATAATTTATTAAAGTTGATTAGAACCTAAAAGTGCTTAATTACAACTTAAAATCATATTTTAATTTCAAGACTCCTAGTCATGGAATCTTGAATAGTGTTTCCTCTCTTCAATTCCTTAAATCATGGAATTATATCACACATTGTTTATTAATAAATGAGTTTAAAATTCTTTAATGAGGTATAAGCACTCCTAACCTTGTCATAAAATTCCTAATACACATGCTTAGTTATCTAAATTTAAGCTTAATTACTCCTAACCTTGTACCTAAACTAACCTACACTTAATCCTATCATTAGCACCCAATTACATGGAAGAAAAATCCTCCCCCATGTTGTCTGAATTCTGGCCGAAGCTCCTCCCTCCCCATATGCATCACATGTTCAATTTTTCAACACTCTAAGGCCATACCTCAAGTCACATACACTATACCTTGTCATAACTTTCAATCAAGCTTGATTTTCCAAGTAAATAACTAATTTAAATAGCCCATTTTCTCCATTTATTTGTGGCTGGAAAAGTTCCAGCCATGCATTGTTTCTAGAAGCCTAATTTCATCAAAAATTGATAGGAAATTAACTCACATCAAGCCATACTTTGTAGCATAGCTTCCATACTTCAAACCATGCTTTTATGACACAATCAAAGAGATATTTTCCTCTCCCCTTGTCCTCCAATGCTACGGCCACTCCTCCTCCTTAGTGAGCCCATGGTTTTGTTTTTCAAGAGAGTTCTTCCTTTCTTTTCATCTTCATCTTCATCTCTTCATCATCTCTCAACCTTGAAACACCACCCCATAGCCTTGAACCATTATCAAACCTCTCAAACATCACACCTCAAACACAACCTCACTTGAAACACAACTCCAACCTTCTTTCTTCCTCTTGGCCAAAACCATCAAGCACCAAGGAGGAGCTCATCATCTTGTTTTTCTTTTCAAAAGTTCAAGCTTTGTGTTTTCACTCTAGGTAGGGAGTTTCTTTTCAAACTTTATTTTACTCAAAAGATGTGTTTCCTCTAGTTTTCTCTTGGTTTCTTTTTGAACCTTCCTTTATATTCCTTTTCTTTTTCCATTTCGGCCTCTTGGCCTTTTCTTCTCAAACATGATACCTTGATGATGAGAGTTTCTAGATAATGACCTTCTGTTCATCTCAAAGAAACCTTCAAAGCTTGAGTTTTCCTTTCCTTATGACTTCATCTATATGATATCTAGCTCACATGGTTTTTCAACTTAAGAAAATTAATCTAAGGATTTCTAAAAGCCCAAGCCTACCCTTGTCAACCTTAAAGTTGGCCGGCACATCCTAGAGATTTTTCTCTAGATAGGGGTTTTGGGTATTTAATAAAGAACTTGACTTAGTTTCACTTTCTTTTGTAAGGTTTTCGGTTTTGGTATTTTGATCCTTGAGATTTTGTTTGGTTTTGTTTAGAAAGTTTGTTTTCTTTGAGCTTGATGATGATGTTCAAGAACCTCATAGTTCCTATGAGAGCTTGGTTCAAGAACTCTAGAGCTCTCCTTGTAATGAGATGTATGTTGGGTTGTTACTTTGTTAAAGTCTTGAATGAGCTCTAGCTAACCATAAAATGAACCTTGCATCATGTTTAATTTTATGCTATGTACATCATGTTTACTTTCCTTGCTCTCATTAAGTATCAAGATAATAAGTGAACCTTGCATTATCATGTTTATATTTCAAGCTATGCATTATCATATTTATATTTCAAGTTCTCACTTAATACCAAGATAATAATGAGTTGCATTCATATTAACTTTGTGCTATCACTTTACTTTCTAATTGAATCTAAAAAAAAAGTGCATGAGCATGTTTATTTTTATGTCATCACCTAAATGAACCTAGAGCTCAAAGACTTGCCCATTGTCGTCTCAAACAAAGGTCTAAAAATATTTATTTCTTTTGGTCCATAATTTGGCCCTAAGGGGTCTTGATGTTTCTAATTATTGAAGACCAGGTTTTATAATTTTTCCAAGCTTTTATGAGTTCAAGAAATGCATAGAACTAAGTTTTAAGAATTTAGGACCTCTTGAGACAAAGATGAATTGGTCACTACCCTCTTAAATATTCTTATGATTTAGGATGTTAAAATTGTTTATAAATGAGTTTTGAAAGTTTACAAAGGTTCCAAGAGAAACTAGTATTTTATGTGCTCTAGAAATTGTGTTTTATGCCTTTATGGAGAGTGTATGTTTCGGTTCTGCCTTGCTACTTATTTGCCACTGAATGTGCTATTTTAATGATGATAATATGCTTATGTTTGAGTAAAAATAATGTTAAAACTCTTATGTGGAAGATAAGATAAGTTAGAGACTAGAAAAGAATTAATTTGAGAGTTCTAGATCCTTTAATATTTGAATTTTCTGGATTCTGTCCAGCAAGGTTTAGTAATGCTAATCATGGATTTAAACTAGTTTAAATGTGTAGGAATGACTCATAAATGGTTTAGGACTTGATCTTGAAGCCTTAGGAACAAACCGGACTTAGAAAGGGTCACTGTTGTGACTCCTAGGGACCCGTAAAGTTAGGATTATAAATTCTGCATCCTTGAGGTTTAGAGATGTTCTTGATCATAGTGTGAGGTGAGAAATACTTAGTTATAACCTCATAGGTATCCAAGAGATTAGGTTTGATGATTAATAACTTAGAACGTAAGCTAAGGACCTTAAGGGTCAATGCATAAGACATTAAAACATCTTGAGCTTTTATGATGCTTAATTTATGAAATATGATGCATGAGTTTTGTCTATGATAAGTTGATATGTGCTATAACGAAGTTTTACATGATGATATACTATACCCCATAAGAAATGTTTGTGTATGTCCTATATGTTTTCATGGCGTAAGCAAATTTGAGGAAATTCGGTCTCACAAATATCATGTCTGAATTTCCATCAAATTTGAGGAACTTAGAAAAAAGGTCTTTTTGAAAATCATGAGAACTTAAATGTGACACAACACTGAGACGCCTTCTTGGATGACACCGGTTTAACCGAGCACCCCCAAGAAAACAAATCCGTGAGGGTATTGACATAGAGCTTGCCAAAGCGGACAATACTACGATGCACTCATTGCTAGTAGAGCGTTTCAAAGAGGAAATGACCCTAAGAGGTGATCCTTAAATCGCCCCCTAGCCCATACTTTAAGTCGGGATTATGTTACGCTTATCATAGGATAAGTAAGAGCTAGTGACAACTAGTTAAGGTATGAGCTCATATCCTAGAGATGTTTTAGGGTGGCCCCATGAGATGAAAGTTAAAGTTTAAAATGTCACATGTGCTATACCTATCACCTTATGCCAATGTTATAATGTTTCTTAGTTATTCTATTGATTGGCTTACCTTTATGATGCATTCATGTCATTAGTATGTTCCATGCTTAGTCATAAGATGCATTGTAAAATATAACGGACCTTGGATAAATAATACTTTAGAAAATTAAAAGGAGTTTACATGCATGCACACTTTTTAGAAATAAAACCCAAGGTTCCGGAGGATGTGATGATGTCACTTAGTTAGGGATTGCCCTACTGAGAATTCTTTTAGAAGATTCTCATTCCCTCTCTCTTTTCTTCCGTCACATCTTCAGATGGCGACCTTCGTACTCTTCATCGACACCCCGACAGGGGAGCTGCACCATGACCCAAAGACTGGTCATACCATTTTGAGGGTCGCTGCACTGTCAGAGTATTTATGTTTATGGGACGACCCTTCGCACACCCAGTACGGAGCTACCGTTTCACCCCGACTGCTCCCTACCATCATAACACGATTTTTGAGCGAGCCAGACCACGTGACGAGCAGATCCTCCGCATGTAGCCCGAGGCGTCAGCCGTACGTGACTATCCGGAGCACGTGACCCGGACTCAGTATTCGGAGATGGATCCATCAGAGGACCCGCCCTCGCACATGTACAGTTGGAGCTCCAGCCCCGTTCCTCCACCGATGAGAGCCGGGAGTGAGGAGACAGTGATTCAGCCGAGGTTGGCTCGTAGGCCATCCATACGCCCTTGCCGTGGTGGACATGCTCCGATGATCTGCACGACCACTCTCGCCGAGATCCACCAGTGGATCGATTCCACCCCTCAGTACTCGGACCAGCAGGAGTAGATGCATAGGATGGGTAGTAGCTAGTGCACACACGCCACATAGTTGAGGACAAACCTTCTTTTGTATATGAGGTTGTCTACTCTAGGTGCACACGGGTATGGGTGTTGCTTTCATGGTTTCCTTGTACTTGCTTTTATGATTTCCTTGTATTTGCATTTAAGTTGTATTCCATTTTCCTTTGTACCGAATAGTCCTGCCTTTTTGGTAGGCACACTATCTATATATAATCAGTTGATGTGTCTATGTTATTGACGTGTTTTATTATGATTTGTTATTTATGTGTTTTATTATGATTTGCTCATATGACTTGTATGAATTCCCATTCAAAAATCATGCGTGGCTCTCACTTTGGTTTTAATTCCAAAAAGAAAAATTTTACCCATATTTCCGCTAAGTATTTTCAAGTAAAGAATGAGACCAAGAGGTAATATTCTAAAGATTAACCTAATTACATACTAGTAGTATTAGGTTTAGACTTAGGGTGTTACATTATGGTAGCAGAGCAGTTCGATTCTCATGGAGCCTGAGGATTGGACTGATTGTGCTTTATAAGCATGATGCGATAGTTATGTCATGTGTAGTGCTTGGTAGAGATAAGCTGTAGGACTAGAAATGCATGACTTCTGTTGCTTGCAAGTGCCATGGTAACTAGCTCATTTTGCATGGATATTGAGCCTGATCAACTTGATGTTCATTGTTTCATGTGTTTCGGGACCAATGGCACTGCGACGACGGCCTACGACTATGCCCGATACTGACCAAGACAATGCAACTGCTGCTGCTATCCGTCGCATGGGGCAAGCCATGGAATGAATGTTCGACCGAATGGATCAACAAGCAAATGTTGTTCCTGTTCCCCCTCCTGCTGAGACGGTGGAACAAGCCCACTTTGGCAAGTTCCGCAAGGCGAACCCGCCAGTATTCCGAGGGGTAATGGACCCCGACAAAGCTGATGAGTGGATTAAGGACATGGAGAAGATCTATTCTGTGGTTGCCTGCTCGGAGGAGCAGAAGGTCACCTTTGCTGCTTCCATGATGAAGTCGGATGCTGAATTCTGGTGGAACGGCACAAAGCGTCTGCTAGAGGCTTCTGGAACTCCCATTGACTGGGAGCTATTCAAGACTTACTTCTATGAGAAGTACTTCCCGGAGTCCGTGAGGAGTGCAAAGGGCATCGAGTTCATGCAGTTGACCCACGGAGGGTCTACTATTGCCCAATACACCGAAAAGTTCGAAGAGTTGATCAAGTTCTCTCGAGTGTTTCAAGGAAACCCCGATGAGGTTTGGAAATGCGTCAAGTATGAGGCCGATCTAAAGGCGGAGATGAACTACGCCGTAGCCCATATGGAGATCAGAGACTTCGCGACTCTGGTCAACAAGTGCCGGATTCTTGAAGAAGGGCAACGGAAGATGCAAGCCACAAGGGCGGAACGAGCTAAGGGACTTGGACCTCAAGCCCCGAGGTTCAAACCGCAGTACCCCTCGAGGAATCACTACAATCCCTACCAGACCAACCAATTTCGACAACAACAACAACAACAACCAAGAGCTCCTGTACACCAACAATCCAAGCAACACCAAAGGCTGCCATTTCAACATCAAGGCCCGAGGAACTTCAACAACAATCAACCTCGTGGACTGGGTGGACCCCGGAACCACAATGGAGGACCAAGTGGGGCCAAGAACAAGGCACCACAAACCCCTGCTGCTTACCCCAGAGCAGCATCTGCTGATGTCTATCCCCAATGCGGGAAGAATCACGGGAGTCGCCCCTGCTTAGCCGGTCAGAATGTGAGCTTCAAGTGTGGCAAGCCTGGCCACTATGCAAAGGACTGCGCCAACCAAGGGGCACCAAACCAGAACCCCCGACCACAACACTGAGGAAGAGTCTTTACCCTTAATGCGGAAGACGCCAAGAAGTCCAATGATCTCATTGAAGGAATGTGCAAAGTAAACGGTAAACCCCTAACTGTACTATATGACTCTGGTGCTACTCATTCTTTTATTTCACTTGCTAGTGTCGAGTCCTTAAATCTAAAAGTCTCTAAAGTTCCCTTTGATCTTATTGTTTCTACTCCTACAAATCGCCCTGTTAATACTTGCCGTTGTTGTTTCAACTGTCATCTTGTTGTAGAAAATAGGTCTTTTATCATAGATATAATTTGTTTACCCTTGAAAGACATAGGCATTATCTTAGGCATGAATTGGCTTCACACCAACCGTGTGTTGTTAGATTGTGGAACCCAAACCGTGGTTTTCCCTTCTCCTCCTGAAAACGTCATTCAACCCATTAGGCCGTACCTAAATTCCATAGAGGTCTTCTATAGTGGGGAGAAAGCTAAGGGATATGTTCTCCTAGCCGCCTGTGATGTAGACTTTGAGCAGAACCTAGGTGAGATACCTGTGGTGAGAGACTATCCCGAGGTATTTCCGAACGAAATACCCGAGTTCCTTCCCGAGGGAGAAGTTGAATTCTCCATAGAGTTGGTTCCTGGAACAGGACCAATCTCTATAGACCCGTATAGGATGTCACCTTTGGAGCTAGCAGAGCTAAAAACCCTATTGGAGGAGCTGTTGGAGAAAAGTTTTATAAGGCCGAGTGCTTCACCTTGGGGCACTCCAGTCTTATTTGTGAAAAAGAAGGACGGAAGTATGAGGATGTGTATAGATTATAGGCAGTTGAACCAAGTGACCATAAAGAATATGTATCCGTTGCCTGGGATTGATGATCTTATGGACCAGTTGAAAGGAGCAGTAGTGTTTTCTAAGATTGATTTATGGTCCGGTTACCATCATATTAGGGTTAGAGATTCTGACATTCTTAAAACCGCCTTTCGAACTCGGTATGGACACTTTGAGTTCAATGTGATGTCATTCGGGTTGACGAATGCTCCCGCAGTTTTTATGGATTACATGAATAGGATCTTTAGACCCTATTTAGATCAATTCGTGGTTGTGTTCATAGATGATATTCTCATCTATTCAAAAACCCACGAGAAGCATGAGCATCATTTGAGGCTGGTTTTAGAGGTGCTAAAGGAAAAGAAGTTGTATACGAAGCTTTCTAAGTGTGAATTTTGGTTAGAGGAGGTATAATTCTTAGGACATGTTGTGTCAAAAGGTGGCATAGCTGTCGACCCAAGTAAGATAGAAGCTGTGATGAATTGGGATAGACCAACCTTTGTAACTGAGATTAGAAGCTTTTTGGGTTTAGCTGGATATACCGTAGGTTTATCAAAGGATTTTCCCAGGTAGCCCTACCCTTAACCAAGCTCACTAGGAAGAATGCCCCGTTTGAGTGGAGCCCCGAATGTGAAAAGAGTTTGCTAGAGCTTAAGGCAAAGCTCACCTCAACCCGGTTTTGGTTTTACCTGACCCCAATGTACCCTTCGAGGTATATTGCGACGCTTCTGGCAAAGGCTTAGATTGTGTGTTGATGCAAAACAGGCAAGTGGTAGCCTATGCGTCCAGACAACTCAAGCCTCACGAAGTAACCTACCCCACCCATGACCTAGAACTAGCAGCCATCGTGTTCGCTCTAAAGATGTGGAGGCACCATTTTTATGGTGTAAAGTTTGAAGTTTTCTCAGATCATAAGAGTCTCAAGCATCTTTTTGATCAAAAGGAGTTGAATATAAGGCAAAGGAGATGGATGGAATTCCTCAAGGACTACGATTTTGGCTTAAGTTACCACCCCGGCAAGGCTAACGTAGTAGCCGACACCTTGAGCCGAAACTCATTACGTCTGTCAAGTATGATGGTTAATGAAGTTGGGTTAATAGAGCAGTTTAGGGATATGAACCTGGGGATGTCAATAACGGAGAATGGCATCGTGATGAGGCATCTCACAGTGACCAGTGGGTTTAAGCAAAGGATTATGCTTGCCCAAAGAGAAAATGAGGACTTTATGGAGACAATCGAGGCAGTTAAGGCCGGAAAGTTGAAAGGTTTTGTACGAGGCCCCGACTGGTTGTGGAGGTTCGAGGGGCGAATCTGTGTGCCACAAGATGGCGACCTTCGAGAGAAGATCTTGGAGGAGGCTCACAAGAGCCACTTCGCCATACATCCTGGTACTACCAAGATGTACCAAGATTTGAAGAAGATGTTTTGGTGGCCCGGATTAAAGAAGGATGTGGTCGCCTGGGTAAGTAAGTGTTTGGTCTGTCAAAAGGTTAAGATCGAACACCAAAAACCTTATGGGATGTTGCAACCCCTGTCAATCCCCGAGTGGAAGTGGGAGAGTATATCAATGGATTTCGTGACAGGATTGCCAAGGACCCAAGCTGGCCATGATGCCGTATGGGTAATCGTGGATCGACTGACTAAGTCGGCTCACTTTTTACCTATTCGAGTCACGTACTCGTTGGATAAGTTGGCTCAGCTTTACATGCAAGAAGTAGTAAGGTTGTATGGAGTACCATCGACGATAATCTCGGATTGGGATCCGCGGTTTACGTCACATTTTTGGGGAACCTTTCAAAAGGCATTTGGTTCCAAGTTGTGCTTGAGCACTGCTTACCACCCACAAATGGATGGTCAGTCCGAGAGGACAATCCAAACCCTGAAAGATATGTTAAGAGCCTGTGTCTTGGACTAAAAAAACAGTTGGGATAAGTACATGCCTTTGATCGAGTTTGCGTATAACAACAGTTATCACGCGAGCATCGGTATGGCACCGTACGAGGCGTTATATGGAAGGAAGTGCCAATCACCTTTGTGTTGGTACAAGCCCAGAGAACAAAGTGCCTTAGGACCTGATGTAGTGAGGGAAACGACGGAGCAGATCAAGGATAGAATCTTAACCGCTCAAAGTCGGCAGAAAAGCTACGCGGACAAAAGGCGCAAGCCCTTGGAGTTCCAAGAAGGATAACATGTATTTCTAATAATCACCCCCACTGCAGGAATAGGAAGAGCCGTGAAAGTTAAAAAGTTGAGTCCCCGATTTCTCGGTCCTTTTGAAATTCTTCAGAGAATCGGATCTGTAGCTTACAAAATAGCCTTACCACCCAATCTGTCAAACCTTCATGATGTCTTTCACGTCTCTTAGTTACATAAATATGAGTCCGACCCTAGCCATGTCCTAGAACCAGAGCATGTACAGTTGAGGGAGGACCTCACTTTCAATCTACCGCCTACGAGAATAGTGGATCACGGAGTCAAGCAGTTGAGGAACAAGTCTGTTCCTTTGGTGAAAGTGGCGTGGGGACGAGGCAAGACAGAAGAGTATACGTGGGAACTAGAGTCAGAGATGAAGTCAAAATATGCAGAGCTTTTCTAAGGTAACGAATTTCGAGGGCGAAATTCGTTTTAAGGAGGGGAGTAATGTAACGCCCCGATTTTTCTGTTAGAGTGAAAATGACCAAAATGCCCCTGAGGTCATTTTCAGTCCGAAATTCGAGGAAAGCTGGTTCGGTAGTACTCGAAGGGCAACCTCAATGTTGGAAGGGGATTAGATGGCTTGTGTACCTTCCCGGGATCGAAAATCTCGTTTTTCGAGTTTTCAGGTCAAAATGACCAAAACGCCCCTGCGGTGTTTTACCCGTTTGCAAGTGCTGGATGAACCCAAAACTTCTCCAGATGATTCTAAAAGGAATTTTTATGTAGACTATGACTTTAGTTTTGGTCCCGGAGGTCCCGGGCGAAATTAGTGCAAAATTACGGTTTTGCCCCTAGTTTCGTGTTTTTACGCTTAATCGTGTGATTAAGCAAACCTAAGCAATATTAGGCTCTAATAGAAGGTTAATTAATTTCCTTAATTAATCTTGAGTCAAAATAATTTATTAAAGTTGATTAGAACCTAAAAGTGCTTAATTACAACTTAAAATCATATTTTAATTTCAAGACTCCTAGTCATGGAATCTTGAGTAGTGTTTCATCTCTCCAATTCCTTAAATCATGGAATTGTGTCACACATTGTTTATTCATAAATGAGTTTAAAATTCTTTAATGAGGTATGAGCACTCCTAACCTTGTCATAAAATTCCTAATACACATGCTTAGTTACCTAAACTTAAGCTTAATTACTCTTAACCTTGTACCTAAACTAACCTACACTTAATCCCATCATTAGCACCCAATTACATGGAAGAAAAATCCTCCCCCATGCTGTTTGAATTCTGGCTGGAGCTCCTCCCTCCCCATATGCATCACATGCTCAATTTTTCAACACTCCAAAGCCATACCTCAAGTCACATACACTATACCTTGTCATAACTTTCAATCAAGCTTGATTTTCCAAGTAAATAACTAATTAAAATAGCCCATTTTCTCCATTTATTTGTGGCTGGAAAAGTTCAAACCATGCATTGTTTCTAGAAGCCTAATTTCATCAAAAATTGATAGGAAATTAACTCACATCAAGCCATACTTTGTAGCATAGCTTCCATACTTCAAACCATGCTTCTATGACACAATCAAAGAGATATTTTCCTCTCCCTTTGTCCTCCAATGCTACGACCACTCCTCCTCCTTAGTGAGCCCATGGTTTTGTTTTTCTATAAATAGGATGCTTGTTATAGCTTAGTTGCACTTTGAAGCATTTGCTAAGTTTAGAATTTTAGAGTTGTCTTGCTAGTTCTTTCTTTTTCTCTCAAGTTTCAAGAGAGTTCTTCCTTTCTTTTCATCTTCATCTTCATCCTCTCTTCATCTCTTCATCATCTCTCAACCTTGAAACACCACCCCATAGCCTTGAACCATTATCAAACCTCTCAAACATCACACCTCAAACACAACCTCACTTGAAACATAACTCCAACCTTCTTGCTTCCTCTTGGCCGAAACCATCAAGCACCAAGGAGGAGCTCATCATCTTGTTTTTCTTTTCAAAAGTTCAAGCTTTGTGTCTCCACTCTAGGTAGGGAGTTTCTTTTCAAACTTTGTTTTACTCAAAAGATGTGTTTCCTCTAGTTTTCTCTTGGTTTCTTTTTGAACCTTCCTTTATATTCCTTTTCTTTTTCCATTTCGGCCTTTGGCCTTTTCTTCTCAAACATGATAGCTTGATGATGAGAGTTTCTAGATGATGACCTTGTGTTCATCTCAAAGAAACCTCCAAAGCTTGAGTTTTCCTTTCCTTATGACTTCATCTATATGATATCTAGCTCACATGGTTTTTCAACTTAAGAAAATTAATCTAAGGATTTCTAAAAGCCCAAGCCTACCCTTGTCAACCTTAAAGTTGGCCGGCACGTTCTAGATATTTTTCTCTAGATAGGGGTTTTGGGTATTTAATAAAGAACTTGACTTAGTTTCACTTTCTTTTGTAAGGTTTTCGGTTTTGGTATTTTGATCCTTGAGATTTTGTTTGGTTTTGTTTAGAAAGTTTGTTTTCTTTGAGCTTGATGATGATGTTCAAGAACCTCATAGTTCCTATGAGAACTTGGTTCAAGAACTCTAGAGCTCTCCTTGTAATGAGATGTATGTTGGGTTGTTACTTTGTTAAAGTCTTGAATGAGCTCTAGCTAACCATAAAATGAACCTTGCATCATGTTTACTTTTATGCTATGCACATCATGTTTACTTTCCTTGCTCTCATTAAGTATCAAGATAATAAGTAAACCTTACATTATCATGTTTATATTTCAAGTTCTCACTTAATACCAAGATAATAATGAGTTGCATTCATATTTACTTTGTGCTATCACTTTACTTTCTAATTGAATCTTAAAAAAAAGTGCATGAGCATGTTTATTTTTATGTCATCACCTAAATGAACCTAGAGCTCAAAGACTTGCCCATTGTCGTCTCAAACAAAGGTCTAAAAATATTTATTTCTTTCGGTCCATAATTCGGCCCTAAGGGGTCTTGATGTTTCTAAGTATTGAAGACCAGGTTTTATAATTTTTCCAAGCTTTTATGAGTTCAAGAAATTCATAGAACTAAGTTTTAAGAATTTAGGACCTCTTGAGACAAAGATGAATTGGTCACTTCCCTCTTAAATATTCTTATGATTTAGGATGTTAAAATTGTTTATAAATGAGTTTTGAAAGTTTAAAAAGGTTCCAAGAGAAACTAGTATTTTATGTGCTCTAGAAATTGTGTTTTATGCCTTTATGGAGAGTGTATGTTTCAGTTCTGCCTTGCTACTTATTTGCCACTGAATGTACTGTTTTAATGATGATAATATGCTTATGTTTGAGTAAAAATAATGTTAAAACTCTTATGTGGAAGATAAGATAAGTTAGAGACTAGAAAAGAATTAATTTGAGAGTTCTAGATCCTTTAATATTTGAATTTTCTGGATTCTGTCTAGCAAGGTTTAGTAATGCTAATCATGGATTTAAATTAGTTTAAATGTGTAGGAATGACTCATAAATGGTTTAGGACTTGATCTTGAAGCCTTAGGAACAAACTGGACTTAGAAAGGGTCACTATTGTGACTCCTAGGGACCTGTAAAGTTAGGATTATAAATTCTGCATCCTTGAGGTTTAGAGATGTTCTTGATCATAGTGTGAGGTGAGAAATACTTAGTTATAACCTCATAGGTACCCAAGAGATTAGGTTTGATGATTAATAACTTAGAACGTGAGCTAAGGACCTTAAGGTTCAATGCATAAGACATTAAAACTTCTTGAGCTTTTATGATGCTTAATTTATGATATATGATGCATGAGTTTTGTGTATGATAAGTTGATATGTGCTATAACGAAGTTTTACTTGATGATATGCTATATCCCATAAGAAATGTTTGTGTATGTCCTATATGTTTTCATGGCATAAGCAAATTTGAGGAAATTCGGTCTACAGTCATCATGCTGCCGAATTTCCATCAAATTTGAGGAACTTAGAAAAAAGGTCTTTTTGAAAATCATGAGAACTTAAATGTGACACAACACTGAGACGCCTTCTTGGATGACACCGGTTTAGCCGAGCACCCCCAAGAAAACAAATCCGTGAGGGTATTGACATAGAGCTTGCCAAAGCAGACAATACTACGATGCACTCGTTGCTAGTAGAGCGTTTCAAAGAGGAAATGACCCTAAGAGGTGATCCTTAAATCGCCCCCTAGCCCGTACTTTAAGTCGGGATTATGTTACGCTTATCATAGGATAAGTAAGAGCTAGTGACGACTAGTTAAGGTATGAGCCCATAACCTAGAGATGTTTTAGCGTGGCCCCATGAGATGAAAGTTAAAGTTTAAAATGTCACATGTGCTATACCTATCACCTTATGCCAATGTTATAATGTTTCTTAGTTATTCTATTGATTGGCTTACCTTTATGATGCATTCATGTCATTAGTATGTTCCATGCTTAGTCATAAGACGCATTGTAAAATATAACGGACCTTGGATAAATAATACTTTAGAAAATTAAAAGGAGTTTACATGCATGCACACTTTGTAGAACTAAAACCCAAGGTTCCTGAGGATGTGATGATGTCACTTAGTTAGGGATTGCCCTACTGAGAATTCTTTTAGAAGATTCTCATTCCCTCTCTCTTTTCTTCCGTCACATCTTCAGATAGCGACCTTCGTACTCTTCATCAACACCCCGACATGGGAGCTGCACCATGACCCAGCACTCGGGTCATACCATTTTGAGGGTCGCTGCACTATCAGAGTATTTATGTTTATGGGACGACCCTTCGCACACCCAGTACGGAGCTACCATTTCACCCCGACTGCTCCCTACCATCATAACACGATTTTTGAGCGAGCCAGACCACGTGATGAGCAGATCCTCCGTATGCAGCCCGAGGCGTCAGCCCTAGGCGACTACCCGGAGTACGCGCCCCGGACTCAGTATTCGGAGACGAATCCATCAGAGGACCCGCCCTCGCACATGTATAGTTGGAGCTCCAACCCCGCTCCTTCACCGATGAGAGCCGGGAGTGAGGAGACAGTGGTTCAGCCGAGGTTGGCTCGTAGGCCATCCATGCGCCCTCACCGCAGTGGACATGCTCCGATGATCCGCATGACCACTCCCGCCGAGATCCGCCAGTGGATCGATTCCACCCCTCAGTACTCGGACCAGCAGGAGTAGGTGCATAGGATGGGTAGTAGCTAGTGCACACACGCCACATAGTTGAGGACAAACCTTCTTTTGTATATGAGATTGTCTACTCTAGGTGCACACGGGTATGGGTGTTGCTTTCATGGTTTCCTTGTACTTGCTTTTATGATTTCCTTGTATTTGCATTTCAGTTGTATTTCGTTTTCCTTTGTACCGAATAGTCCTGCCTTTTTGGTAGGAACACTATCTATATATAATCAGTTGATGTGTCCGTGTTATTTACGTGTTTTATTATGATTTGTTATTTATGTGTTTTATTATGATTTGCTCATATGACTTGTATGAATTCCTGTTCAAAAATCATGCGTGGCTCTCACTTTGGTTTTAATTCCAAAAAGAAAAATTTACCCATATTTCCGCTAAGTATTTTCAAGTAAAGAATGAGACCAAGAGGTAATATTCTAAAGATTAACCTAATTACATACTAGTAGTATTAGGTTAAGACTTAGGGTGTTACATTATGGTATCAGAGCAGTTCGATTCTCATGGAGCCTGAGGATTGGACTGATTGTGCTTTATAAGCATGATGCGATAGTTATGTTATGTGTAGTGCTTGGTAGAGATAAGCTGTAGGACTAGAAATGCATGACTTCTGTTGCTTGCAAGTGCCATGGTAACTAGCTCATTTTGCATGGATATTGAGCCTGATCAACTTGATGTTCATTGTTTCATGTGTTTAGGGACCAATGGCACTGCGACGACGGCCTAGGACTATGCCCAATGCTGACCAAGACAATGCAACTGCTGCTGCTATCCGTCGCATGGCGCAAGCCATGGAATGAATGTTCGACCGGATGGATCAACAAGCGAATGTTGTTCCTGTTCCCCCTCCTGCTGAGATGATGGAACAAGCCCGCTTTGGCGAGTTCCGCAAGGCAAACTCGCCAGTATTCCGAGGGGTAATGGACCCTGACAAAGCTGATGAGTGGATTAAGGACATGGAGAAGATCTATTCTGTGGTTGGCTGCTCGGAGGAGCAGAAGGTCACCTTTGCTGCTTTCATGATAAAGTCGGATGCCAAATTCTGGTGGAACGGCACGAAGCGTCTGCTAGAGGCTTCTGGAACTCCCATTGACTGGGAGCTGTTCAAGACTTACTTCTACGAGAAGTACTTCCCGGAGTCCGTGAGGAATGCAAAGGACATCGAGTTCATGCAGTTGACCCAGGGAGGGTCTACTGTTGCCTAATACACCGAAAAGTTCAAAGAGCTGATCAAGTTCTCTCGAGTGTTTCAAGGAAACCCCGATGAGGTTTGGAAATGCGTCAAGTATGAGGCCGGTCTGAAGGCGGAGATGAACTACGTCGTAGCCCACATGGAGATCAGAGACTTCCCGACTCTGGTCAACAATTGCCGAATTCTTGAAGAAGGGCAACGGAAAATGCAAGCCACAAGGACGGAACGAGCTAAGGGACTTGGACCTCAAGCCCCGAGGTTCAAACCGCAGTACCCCTCGAGGAATCACTACAATCCCTACCAGACCAGCCAATTCCGACAACAACAACAACAACAACCACCAAGAGCTCCTGTACACCAACAATCCAAGCAACACCAAAGGCCGCCATTTCAACATCAAGGCCCGAGGAACTTCAACAACAATCAACCCCGTGGACCGGGTGGACCCCGGAACCACAATGGAGGACCAAGTAGGGCCAAGAACAAGGCACCACAAACCCCTGCTGCTTACCCCGGAGCAGCATCTGCTGATGTGTGTCCCCAATGCGGGAAGAATCATGGGAGTCGCCCCTGCTTAGCCAGTCAGAATGTGTGCTTCAAGTGTGCCAAGCCTGGCCACTATGCAAAGGACTGCACCAGCCAAGGGGCACCGAACCAGAACCCCCGACCACAACACCGAGGAAGAGTCTTTACCCTTAATGCGGAAGACGCCAAGAAGTCCAATGATCTCATTGAAGGTATGTGCAAAGTAAACGATAAACCCCTAACTGTACTATATGACTCTGGTGCTACTCATTCTTTTATTTCACTTGTTAGTGTCGAGTCCTTAAATCTAAAAGTCTCTAAAGTTCCCTTTGATCTTATTGTTTATACTCCTACAAATCGCCCTGTTAATACTTGCCGTTGTTGTTTAAACTTTCATCTTGTTGTAGAAAATAGGTCTTTTATCATAGATATAATTTGTTTACCCTTGAAAGACATAGGCATTATCTTAGGCATGAATTGGCTTCACACCAACTGTGTGTTGTTAGATTGTGGAACCCAAACTGTAGTTTTCCCTTCTCCTCCTAAAAACTTCACTCAACCCATTAGGCTGTACCTAAATTCCGTAGAGGTCTTCTGTAGTGGGGAGAAAGCTAAGGGATATGTTCTCCTAGCCGCCTGTGATGTAGACTTTGAGCAGAACCTAGGTGAGATACCTGTGGTGAGAGACTATCCCTAGGTATTTCCGGACGAAATACCCGAGTTCCCTCCCGAGAGAGAAGTTGAATTCTCCATAGAGTTGGTTCCTGGAACAGGACCAATCTCTATAGCCCCGTATAGGATGTCACCTTTGGAGCTAGCAGAGCTAAAAACCCAGTTGGAGGAGTTGTTGGAGAAAAGTTTTATAAGGCCGAGTGCTTCACCTTGGGGCGCTCCGGTCTTATTTGTGAAAAAGAAGGACGGAAGTATGAGGATGTGTATAGATTATAGGCAGTTGAACCAAGTGACCATAAAGACTAAGTACCCGTTGCCTATGATTGATGATCTTATGGACCAGTTGAAAGGAGCAGTAGTGTTTTCTAAGATTGATTTAAGGTCCGGTTACCATCATATTAGGGTTAGAGATTTGGAAATTCCTAAAACCGCCTTTCGAACTTGGTATGGACACTTTGAGTTCAATGTGATGTTGTTCGGGTTGACGAATGCTCCTGCAGTTTTTATGGATTACATGAATAAGATCTTTAGACCCTATTTAGATCAATTCGTGGTTGTGTTCATAGATGATATTCTCATCTATTCGAAGACCCACGAGAAGCATGGCGTCCAATGAACATGAAAACTCGCACGGTACCCTGCCCCTCAAAATGATATGACCCGTAGTCCAGGTCATAGTGGACCTCCCAAGTAGGTATGTCAACGAAGAGCACGAACGTTGCCATCGCTCTCTGAAGATGTGACGGAAGAAAGGAGAGAGAGAGGAGTGAGAATTCTTACTAAAGAATCTCATAGGAGTCTCCTATCCTAGGGTTACATCGTTCACATCCTCAGGAACCTTGGGTTTAATTCTAAAACAGTGATAATGCATATAAGATTCAATGTAGGGTTTTCCAAAACTACTTATCCAAGGTCCATTCCTTTTAGCATGCATCTTGATGTTATAAATGCAACATATTATATCGTGAATACATGTCAATACTTGAACATATAAACAACACATCAAAGCATATAAACATAAACCATGTGACATAAGGGCATATAACTTTCAAGTGAATCATTCCTCAACTTTGTGACATCAATCATGGTACTTTAGCATAATAAACCACCCTAAAAATAACTAGGTTATGAGCTCATACCTCAGCTAGTCATCACTAACTCTTGCTTATTATCTTGAATAAGCGAAACATAAATAATAATCCTGACTCGCAAGTACGGGTAGGGGGCAGGGATCACCTCTCTTTGGGATATACCCTCTTTGAAACACTTTGTGGGCTTTAAGCCACAGCAATTTGTCTGCTTTGGTAGGCTGCATCTACTCATACCCTCACGGATTTGTCTCCACCGGGGGTGCTCCGCCGAACCGGTGTCACCCAGGCAAGCGCGTCTCAGTGCTTTGTCACATAAAAATCTCCTGGGGGTGCTCGATCGAACCGGTGTCACCCAGGGTTTTCAACTCATATGATACTCATAAACATTTCTTTTAACCCTTTAAGGTTTGACGGAAATTCGGCAGCATAACAACTGTTAAACCAAATTTCCTTCAAACTGCCACAAGCTAAATCACACAACACATTCTCATGAACTCTCATGCTATGATAAACTTTAACATTTCCAACAATCATTTTTCTCATGCATCAAGCACATCTCATCATATCATTGCATCATATAACACATCATAGCATTAATAACTTCTTAGTGTCTTATGCATTGACCCTTAAGGTCCTTAACTCACATTCTAAGTTATAAATCATCAAACCTAATCTCTTGGGAACCTATAAGGTTATAACTAAGTCTTCCTCACTCCATACTATGATCAAGAACATCTCTAAACCTCAAGGATGCAGAGTTCATAATCCTAACTTTACGGGTACCTAGGAGTCACAACAATGACCCTTTCTAAGTCCAGTTTGTTCCTAAGGCATCAAGATCAATTCCTAAACCATTTATGAGTCATTCATACATATTTAAACTAATTTAAATCCATGATTAGCATTACTAAACCTTGCTGGACAGAATCCAGAAAATTCAAACATTAAGGGATCTAAAACTCTCAAATTAATTTTTTTCTAGTTTCTAACTTCTCTTATCTTTCACATATGAGTTTTAACATTAATTATACTCAAACATAAGCATATTATCATCATTAAAACAGCTCATACAGTGGTCATACAAGGCAAGGCAGAACCGAAACAAACATCTCCATTTAAAGGCATCAAACACAATTTTTAAAGCACATAAAATACTAGTTTCTTTTGGAACCTTTTTAAAACTTTCAAAACTCATTTCTAAACATTTTTATCATCTAAAATCATAAAAATATTTTTGAGGCAGTGACTAAATCAACTTCGTCTCAAGAGGTCCTAAATTGATAAAACTTAGTGCTATGCATTCCTTAAACTCATAAAAACTTAGAAAAATTATAAAACATAGTTTTCAATACTTGTAACCAAACAAACCCTTAGAGGCCGAATGCTCAAGCCAAGGAAATAAATATTTTCAAGCCTTTGTTTGAGACAACAATGGGCAAGTCTTTGAGCTCTAGGTTCATTTAAGTGATGACATAAAGATAAATATGCTTATGCACTTATTTTAGGTTCCATTAGAAAGTAAAGTGATAGCATAAAATAAATATGAGATGCAACATATCATTATCTTTGATATTTAGGTGAGAACTTGAAATATAAACATGATAATGCATAGCTTGAAATATAAATATGATAATGCAAGTTCATTCATTATCTTGATACTTAGTGATAGTAAGGAAAATAAATATGATGTGCAAAGCATAAAAGTAAACATGGATGCAAGGTTCATTTTATTATAGTCTAGAGCTCATACAAGACTTTAACATATGACAACCCAACACTCATCTCATCACAAAGAGAGCTTTAGAGTTCTTGAACCAAGTTCTCAAAGGAACTATGAGATTCTTGAACATCATCATCAAGCTCAAAGTAAATAAACTCTCAAAACAAAACAAAACCTCAAAGACCAAGGAAGTCAAAACCGAAATATTTAATGGAAAAGGAACATGGAACCGAAATCAAAAGAGCAAGAAAAGTAAAGGTGTTCTTGAACAAAAATCCTTTGGAGCTAGATAATAAGGATGAAACTTAGAGAAAACAAAAACTCAAGCTCTAGAGGTTCCTTTGAGATGAACACATAGTCATCATCTAGGAGCTCTCATCATTGAGCTATCATGTGCTCACCAAGGCCAAGAGGCCGAAACATCAAGGAAAGAAACAAGGAAAGTTTCAAAAATAAAATCCAAGGGAAAGCTAGAAAAACTCATTTTCCAAGAAACAAGGTTTAGAAAAACACTCCTACCTAAAGTAAAGATGAAATCTTTGATCTTTGAAAAAGGAAAACAAGATGATGAGCTCCTCCTTGGGGATAGATGGTTTCGGCCAAGAAAGAACAAGAAGGTTGGAGTTGTGTTTCAAGTGAGGTTGTGTTTCAGGTGTGGTGTTTGAGAGGTTTGATGATGGTTCAAGGCTATGGGGTGGTGTTTCAAGGTTGAGAGATGATTATGAGATGAAGAGAGGATGAAGATGGAGATGAAGAACAAGAGGAAACTCTCTTGAAACTTAGAGAGAAAAAGAGAGAATACAAAGAAAGCTTAGAAAACTAAAAGTATGCAAATGAGCTAAAGTGTTTGCATGTGTTTCTAGGCAACGTATTTTATAGAGAATGAAAACAAATGAAGGCTCAAAGGGGAGGAGGGGTAACCGTGTGGTTTTGGAGGCAAGGAAGAGAAAAATATCTCTTACACAAGGTCATTCAAGCATGGTTTGAAGTATGGAGTGTATGATACAAAGTATGGCTTGATGTGAGTGAATTTCCTATCAATTTTGAATGAAATTAGGCTTCTAGAAACAATGCATGGCTGGAAATTTTCCAACCACAAATAAATGAGGGAAATGGGTTATTTTAATTAGTTATTCACTTGGAAAATCAAGCTTGATTGAAAATATGACAAGGCATGGTGTATGTGACTTGAGGTATGGCCTTAGAATGTTAAAAAATTGAACATGTGATGCATATGGAGGGAGGAGGGTGTTCGGCCAGACCAGGGACAACAGAGAGGAGGTGAGATTTGATCATCTAATTGGGTGTTAATGGTAGGTTTAGATGTGTATTAGTTTAGGTTCAAGGTTAGGAATAATTAAGCTTAAGTTTAGGTAACTAAGAATGTGATTTAAGGATTTTATGACAAGATTAGGAGTGCTCATACATCATTAGAGAATTAAAAACTCATTTGTGAATAAACAATGTGTAACACAATTCCATGATTTAAGGAATTCGAAAGAGAAAACACTATTGAGAATTCCATGACTAGGAGTCTTGAATTTAAAATAAGATTTTAAGTTGTAATTAAGCACTTTTAAGTTCTAATCAACTTTAATAAATTATTTTGACTCAAGATTAACTATGGAAATTAATTAACCTTCTATTAGAGCCTAATATTGCTTAGGTTTGCTTAATTACGCGATTAAGCGTAAAAACACGAAACTAGGGGCAAAACCATAATTTTGCACTAATTTCGCTCGGGACCTCCGGGACCAAAACTAAAGTCATAGTGTAACGCCCCGATTTTCTGTTAGAGTGAAAATGACCAAAATGCCCCTGAGGTTATTTTCAGCCCGGAATTCGAGGAAAGCCAGTGCGGCAGTACTCGAAGGGCAAACTCAATGTTGGAAGGGGATTAGAAAACTTATGTACCTTCCCGGGATCGAAAATCTCGTTTTCGAAGTTTTCGGGTCAAAATGACCAAAACGCCCCTGTGGTGTTTTACCCGTTTGCAAGTACCAGATGAACCCGAAACTTCTCCAGATGGTTTTAAAAGGCGTTTTTATGTATTCTATGACCTCAGTTTTAATTTTTGAAGTCCCGGGCAAAATTAGTGCAAAATTACGGTTTTGCCCCTAGTTTCGTACTTTTACGCTTAATCACACGATTAAGCAAACCTAAGCAATATTAGGCTCTAATCGAAGGTTAATTAATTTCCTTAATTAATCTAGAGTCAAAATAATTTATTAAAGTTGATTAGAACCAAAAAGTACTCAATTACAACCTAAAATCATATTTTAATTTTATGACACCTAGTCATAGAATCTTGAATAGTGTTTTCTCTTTCCAATTCCTTAAATCATGGAATTGTGTTACACATTGTTTATTCATAAATGAGTTTTAAATTCTTTAATGATGTATGAGCACTCCTAAACTTGTCATAAACTCCCTAAATCACATTCTTAGTTACCTAAACTTAAGCTTAATCATTCCTAACCTTGTACCTAAGCTAATACACATCTAAACCTACCATTAACACACAATTAAATGGTCAAATCATCCTCCCATTCTGCTGTCCCAAGCTGGCCGTGAACCTTCTCCCCCATTATGCATCACATGTTCAATTTTTCAACACTCCAAGGCCATACCTCAAGTCACATACACTATACCTTGTCATAACTTTCAATCAAGCTTGAATTTCCACATGAATAAATAATTAAAACAACCCATTTTCCCCATTTATTTGTGGCTGGAAAAGTTCCAGCCATGTTAAGGTTTTAGAAGCCTAATTTCATAAAAATGTGATAGGAAATTAACTCACATCAAGCCATGCTTTGTAGCATAGCTTCCATACTTCAAACCATGCTTGAATGACCTTGTGTAAGAGATATTTTCTCTTCCTTCCTCCCTCAAAGGCTACGGCCAAGCCCACCCCATTCACTCCTCCATGGTTTTGTTTTTCTATAAATAGGATGCTTGTGTTAGCCTTGTTACACTTTGAAGCATTTGCAAAGTTTAGAGTTTTAGAGTTGTCTTGCTAGTCTTTCCTTTTTCTCTCAAAGTTCCAAGAGTGTTCTTCCTTTCTTTTCATCTTTATCTTCTTCATCTCTTCATCTCATCATCACCTCTCAACCATCAAACACCACCCCAAAACCTTGAACCATCATCAAACCTCTCAAACACCACACCTCAAACACAACTCCACTTGAAACACATTTTCTTTCTTTTCTCTCATCAAGGCCGAATCATCATCACCATCCTAGGAGGTGTTGCTCATCTCATTTCCATCTTCAAGATCAAGCTTTTATCTTCATCACTAGGTAGGGATTTGTTTTCAAACTTTATTTTGCTCAAGAAAGTGTTTTTCTCTAGTTTTCTCTTGGATTCTTTTTGAACTTTCCTTTGTCTTTCCTTTCCTTTCATTTTCGGCCATGAGGCCTTGATTCGAGCATGATAGCTTGATGATGAGAGTTTCTAGATGATGACATTGTGTTCATCTCAAAGAAACCTCTAAAGCTTGAGTTTTCCTTTTCTTACAACTTCATCTATATGTTATCTAGCTCACATGGTTTTCCAACTTAAGAAAAAATTAATCTAAGGATTTCTAAAAGCCCAAGCCTACCCTTGTCAACCTTAAAGTTGGCGGCACGTTCTAGAGATTTGTCTCTAGATAGGGGTTTTGGGTACTTAATAAAGAACTTGATGTAGCTTCACTTTCTTTCTCTTTTATATATGATTTTCGATTCTTGTGTTGTGATCTTTGAGATATTGTATGGGGTTATTATCTTGTTAAAGTCTTTAATGAGCTCTAGTTAAACATAAAAATGAAACTTGCATCATGTTTACTTTAAGCTTTGCATATCATGTTTATTTCCTTGCTATCACTAAATCCCAAGATAATGAATGAACTTGCATTATCATGTTTATGTTTCAAGCTTTGCATTATCATATTTATATTTCAAGTCCTCACCTAAATATCAAAGATAATAATGTATTGCACCACATATTTATTTTATGCTCTCACTTTACTTTCTAGCAATAACTAAAATAAGTGCATGAGCATGTTTATTTTTATGTCATCACTTTAATGATTCTAGAGCTCAAAGACTTGCCCAATGATATCTCAAACAAAGGTCTAAAACATTTATTTCCTATGGTCCATATTTCGGCCCTATGAGGCCTTAATGTTTTCAAGTATTGAAATCTATGTTTTATAATTTTTCTAAACTTACATGAGTATAAGGAATGTGTAGAACTAAGTATTATGAATTTAGGACCTCTTGAGATGAAAATAACATAGCCACTGCCCTATTAAGTATTTTCATGAGTTTAGATGATAAAAGTGTTCATAAAAGAGTTTTGAAGGTTTTAATAAGGTTCCAAGAGAAACTAGTATTTTATGTGCTTTAGAAACTATGATTCAATGCCTTTAAATGGAGTTCTGTTTCGGTTCTGCCTTGCTATGTTTGGCCACTGCATGAGCTGTGTTAATGATGTTAATATGCTTATGTTTGGGTAATAATTATGTTAAGACTCATATGTGAAAGATAGGATAAGTTAGGAACTAGAAAAGAATTAATTTGAGAGTTCTAGATCCCTTAAAGATTTATTTTTCTGGATTCTGTCCAGCAAGGTTTAGATTCAATAACCATGGTTTTAAATTAGTTTATATGTGTAGGAATGACTCATAATTGGTTTAGGACTTAATCTTGAAACCTTAGGAGCAAACCGAACTTAGAAAGGGTCATTATTGTGACTTCTAGGTACCCGTAAAGTTAGTATTTTGATTTCTGCACTCTTGAGGTTTAGAGATGTTCTTGACCATAGGGTGAGGTGAGAAATACTTAGTTATAACCTTATAGGTTCCCAAGAGACTAGGTGTTGATGATCAATAACTTAGAATGTGAGATAAAGATCTAAACCGTAATTTCTAGAACTCCGTAATCACATAAACATAAAGCTGTCCAAATTCTGCTTAGTGCTATTTGGATTAGTTCTTGAGCATAAAATTTGTATAACTCATTAATTGTCAAACTATAGGTGTATAAAGAAGTTAAGGATAATTAATTTGCAAGTTTAAGACCCATAAGAATCGAAGTTTAAAACACTATGAGTTATAACATAACATGTCTATGAGCTTATGGGGATGATTGTTAGATATGACTATGTGATGATGTTTGTCTGAAAGTTTTATGTGACGAATGTTATGAGAAAGTTTCATGTGATGATATATATATGTTATGAAAAAGCTATATGAGAATGCATGATAAAAATGAATATGATAAATGATGAGGTAATTGTGATTTAATACTTATGAGAATATAAATGTGACACAACACTGAGACGCGCTTCTCCTGGGTGACACCGGTTCGGCCGAGCACCCCAGAGGAGACAAATCCGTGAGGGTATGTGTAGATGCAGCCTGCCAAAGCGGACAAATTGCGAGGCCCACGTGGCTAGCAAAGCGTTTCAAAGAGGAAATGATCCTAGAAAGGAGATCCTTAATTTGCCCCCTAGCCCGTACTTTAAGTCAGGATTATGTTACGCTTATCATAGGATAAGTAAGAGCTAGTGACGACTAGTTAAGGTATGAGCTCATAACCTAGAGAAGTTTTAAGGCGGCCCCATGAGATGAAAGTTAAAGTTAACAATGTCACATAAACTATACTTATGCCAATGTTATAATGTTTCCTAGTTATTCTATTGTTTGGTTTACCTTATGATGCATTCATATCATTAGTATATTTCTGCTTAAGTTATAAAGACGCATTATAAAAATATGATGGACCTTGGATAAAATACCTCTTTGGAAAACCAACTTAAAAGGAATTTATATGCATGCACACCTTTTAGAAATAAACCCAAGGTTCCTGAGGATGTGACGATGACACCTAGGTAGGGATAACCCTACTGAGAATTCTTTTAGAAAGATTATCATTCCCTCTCTCTTTTCTTCCGTCATATCTTCAGATGGCGACGTTTGTACTCTTCATCGACACCCCGGTATGGGAGCTGCACCATGACCCGGCACTCGGGTCATACCATTTTGAGGGTCGCCAGACCGCCGTGAGTATTCATGTTCATGGGGCGACCCTTCGCGTGCCCGTCAGAGCTACCGCTTCACCCGATCGCTCCTTACCGTCATAACGGGATTTTTGAGCGGCGAGACCACGCGATGAGCGGATCCTCCGCATGGAGCCCGAGACATCGGCGATGCGAGTACCCCGAGTATGTGCCACGTCCCCAATACTCAGAGACGGACCCATCCGAGGACCCGCCATCCCACATGTACAGTTGGAGCTCCAGTCTCGCTCCTCCACCGATGAGGGCTGGGAGTGAGGAGACGGTGGTCCAGCCGAGGTTGGCTCGACGGCCATCTATGCGCCCTCGCGGTGGACATGCCCGATGATGCGCTCGACCACTCCGCCGAGATTCGCCCGGTGGATCGACTCGACCCCTGATGCTCGGACCAGGAGTAGTCATAGGAGGGTAGTAGCTAGTGCACACACACGCCACATAGCAGAGGTCAAACCTTCTTTTGTATATGAGGTTGTCTCCTTTAGGTGCACATGGGTATGGGGGTAGTTTCTTTTGTATTTGCTTTTTATGATTTCCTTGTATTGCTTTTCAGTTGTATTTTGCTTCATGATGTATCAAATAGTCCTACCTCTTTGGGTAGGCACGTTATATATATATATATCTATGATTCAGTTGATGTTCCCATGACATGATGTGTTTCTTATGCTTTGCTTATATGTTTCGCTATGATTCTCCTTAAAGTTTCGTGCGTGGCTCTCACTTTGATTTTAAATTCCAAAAAGAAAAATTTTACCCATATTTCCGCTAAGTATTTTCTAAAAGATGAGACCAAGAGGTAATATTCTAAAGATTAACCTAAGGACATACTAGTAGTCTTGGGTTAAGATTTAGGGTGTTACATTATGGTATTAGAGCAAGTTCGATTCTCATGGAGCCTGAGGATTGGACTGACTATGCTTTATAAGCATAATACGATAGTTATGTCATGTATAGTGCTTGATAGAGATAAGCTGTAGGACTAGAGATGCATGACTTCTGTTGGTTGCAAGTGCCATGGTAACTAGCTCATTTTGCATGGATATTGAGCCTGATCAACTTGATGTTCATTGTTTCATGTGTATAGGGACCAATGGCACCGCGACGACGGCCTAGGACTACACCCGATGTTGAACAAGATGATGCAACTGCTGCTGCTATCCGTCGCATGGCGCAAGCCATGGAACGGATGTTCGACCGAATGGATCAACAAGCGAATGCTGCTCCTGTTCCTCCTCCTCCCCCTGCTGCTGAGATGGTGGAACAAGCCCGCTTCGGCGAGTTCCGCAAGGCGAACCCGCCAGTGTTCCGAGGGGTGATGGAAGACAAGGCTGATGAATGGATCAAAGACATGGAGAAGATCTACTCTGTCGTTACCTGCTCGGAGGAGCAGAAGGTCACATTTGGTGCTTTCATGCTGAAGTCCGACGCCTTGAAGTTACGGTGGAGCGGCACGAGGCATCTGCTAGAAGCCTCTGGAACTCCCATTGGTAGGAGCTGTTCAAGACTTACTTCTATGAGAAGTACTTTCCGGAGTCCGTGAGGAACGCGAAGGACGTTGAGTTCATGCAGTTGACCCAAGGAGGGTCTACTGTAGCCCAATACACTGCAAAGTTTGAGGAGCTAATCAAGTTCTCTCGGGTGTTCCAAGGGAACCCTGATGAAGTTTGGAAGTGCGTGAAGTATGAGGCCGGTCTGAAGGCAGAGATGAACTACGCTGTGGCCCATATGGAGATCAGAGACTTCCCGACTCTGGTCAACAAGTGCCGGATACTTGAGGAAGGACAGAGAAAGATTCAAATCACACGGGCGGAGCTAGCTAAGGGGCTCGGACCTCAAGCCCCGAAGTTCAAACCGCAGTACCCATCGAGGAATCACTACAACCCCTACCAGTCCAACGATTCAGGCAACAACAACAACCGCCAAGAGCTCCTGCTCACGAACAATCCAAGCAACACCAAAGGCCGCCATTTCAACATCAAGGCCCGAGGAATTTCAATAATCAACCCCGTGGACCGGGTGGACCCCGAAACCACAATGGAGGACCAAGTGGAGCCAAGAACAAGGCACCACAAACCCCTGCTGCTTACCCCGGAGCAACATCTGCTGACGTCTGCCCACAATGCGGGAAGAGCCATGGGAATCGCCCATGCTTAGCCGGTCAGAATGTATGTTTCAAGTGTGGCAAGCCTGGCCACTATGCAAAGGACTGCACCGGACAAGGGACATCGAACCAAAACCCCCGACCACAATACCGAGGAATGGTCTTTACCCTTAACGCAGAAGACGCCAAGAAGTCCAAAGATCTCATCGAAGGTATGTGTGAAGTAAACGGTAAAGCCTTAACTGTACTATATGACTCTGGTGCTACTCATTCTTTCATTTCACTTGCTAGTGTCGAGTCCTTAAATCTAAAAGTCTCTAAACTTCCCTTCGATCTTATTGTTTCTACTCCTACAAATCGCCCTGTTAATACTTGCCGTTGTTGTTTAAACTGTCATCTTGTTGTAGAAAATAGGTCTTTTATCATAGATTTAATTTGTTTACCCTTGAAAGACATAGGCATTATCTTAGGCATGAACTGGCTTCACCCCAATCGTGTGATGTTAGATTGTGGAACCCAAACCGTAGTTTTCCCTTCTCCTCCCGAAAACATCACTCAACCCATTAGGCTGTACCTAAATTCCGTAGAGGTCTTCTGTAGTGGGAAGAAAACTAAGGGATATGTTCTCCTAACCACTTTGTGATGTAGACTTGGAGCAGAACCTAGGTGAGATACCTGGTGAGAGACTATCCCGAGGTGTTTCCGGATGAAATACCCAGGTTCCCTCCCGAAGAGAAGTGGAGTTCTCCATAGAGTTGGTTCCTGGGACAGACCAATCTCTATAGCCCCGTATAGGATGTCACCCTCGGAGTTAACGAGTTGAAAACCCGGTTAGAGGAGCTGTTAGAAAAGAGTTTTATAAGGCCGAGTGCTTCACCTTGGGGCGCTCCGGTCTTATTTGTGAAGAAAAAGGACGGAAGCATGAGGATGTGTATAGACTATAGGCAGTTGAACCAAGTAACCATAAAGAATAAGTACCCATTGCCTAGGATTGACGATCTTATGGACCAATTGAAAGGAGCAGTAGTGTTTTCTAAGATTGATTTAAGGTCCGGTTACCATCAGTTAGGGTGAGAGATTCGGATATTCCTAAAACCGCCTTTCGAACTCGGTATGGACACTTTGAGTTTAATGTAATGTCGTTTGGTTTGACGAATGCTCCCGCAGTTTTTATGGATTACATGAATAGGATCTTTAGACCCTATTTAGATCAATTCGTGGTTGTGTTCATAGATGATATTCTCATCTATTCGAAAACCCACGAGGAGCATGAGCGTCATTTAAGGTTGGTTTTAGAGGTATTAAAGGAGAAGAAGTTATACGCTAAGTTGTCTAAGTGTGAATTTTGGTTAGAGGAGGTAAAGTTCTTAGGACATGTTGTGTCAAAAGGTGGCATAGCTGTCGACCCAAGTAAGATAGAAATTTGTGATGAATTGGGATAGACCAACCTCTCAGAATCGAGATTAGAAGCTTTTTGGGTTTAGCTGGATATTACCGTAGGTTCATTAAAGGATTTTCCCAGTTAGCCCTACCCTTAACCAAGCTCACTAGGAAGAATGCCCCGTTTGAGTGGAGCCCGAGTGTGAAAAGAGTTTCCTAGAGCTTAAGGAAAAGCTCACCTCAACCCAGCTTTAGTTTTACGACCCCAATGTACCCTTCGAGGTATATTGCGATGCTTCTGGCAAGGGTTTAGGTTGTGTGTTGATGCAAAATAGGCAAGTGGTAGCCTATGCGTCCAGGCAACTCAAGCCTCATGAGGTAACCTACCCCACCCATGACCTAGAACTAGCAGCCATCGTGTTCGCTCTAAAGATGTGGAGACACCATTTGTATGGTGTGAGGTTTGAAGTTTTCTCCGATCATAAGAGTCTCAAGCATCTCTTTGATCAAAAGGAGTTAAATATGAGGCAGAGGAGATGGATGGAATTCCTCAAGGACTACGATTTTGGTTTAAGTTACCACCCCGGCAAGGCTAATGTAGTAGCCGACGCCTTGAGCCGAAACTCGTTACGTCTGTCAAGTATGATGGTGAATGAAGTTGGGTTAATAAAGCAATTTAGGGATATGAATCTTGGAATGTCTATAACGGAGAATGGCATCGTGATGAGTCATCTCACGGTGACCAGTGGGTTTAAGCAAAGGATTATGCTTGCCCAAAGAGAAAATGAGGACTTTATGGAGACAATCGAGGCAGTTAAGGCTAGAAAGTTGAAAGGTTTTGAACGAGGCCCCGACTGGTTATGGAGGTTCGAGGGGCGAATCTGTGTGCCACAAGATGGTGACCTCCGAGAGAAGATCTTGGAGGAGGCTCACAAGAGCCATTTTGCCATCCATCCTGGTACTACGAAGATGTATCAGGACTTGAAGAGGATGTTTTGGTGGCCCAGATTAAAGAAGGATGTGGTCGCCTGGGTAAGTAAGTGTTTGGTCTGCCAAAAGGTCAAGATCGAACACCAAAAACCTTCTGGCATGTTGCAACCCCTGTCGATCCCCGAGTGGAAGTGGGAGAGTATATCAATGGACTTCGTGACAGGATTGCCAAAGACCCAAGCTGGCCACTATGCCGTATGGGTAATCGTGGATCGACTGACTAAGTCGGCTCACTTTCTACCTATTCGAGTCACGTACTCGTTGGATAAGTTGGCCCAGCTTTACATCCAAGAAATAGTAAGGTTGCATGGAGTACCATCGACGATAATCTCGGATCGAGATCCGCGGTTTACGTCACGTTTCTGGGGAGCCTTCCAAAAGGCGTTTGGTTCCAAGTTGTGCCTAAGCACTGCTTACCACCCACAAACGGATGGTCAGTCCGAGAGGACAATCCAAACCCTGGAAGATATCTTTGAGAGCCTGTGTCTTAGACCAAAAAGGAAGTTGGGATAAGTACATGCCTTTGATCGAGTTTGCGTATAACAACAGTTATCACACAAGCATCGGTATGGCACCATACGAGGCATTATACGGAAGGAAGTGCCAATCACCCTTGTGTTGGTACGAGCCCGGAGAGCAAAGTGTCTTAGGACCTGAGGTAGTGAGGGAAACGACGGAACAAATCAAGAAGATCAAGGATAGAATCTTAACCGCTCAAAGTCGGCAGAAAAGCTACGCGGACAAAGGCGCAAGCCCTTGGAGTTCCAAGAGGGAGAACATGTATTTCTAAGAATCACCCCCACTACAGGAATAGGGAGAGCCATGAAAGTTAAAAAGTTGAGTCCCCGATTTCTCGGTCCTTTTGAAATTCTTCAAAGAGTCGGATCCGTAGCTTACAAAATAGCCTTACCACCCAATCTGTCAAACCTTCATGATGTCTTTCACGTCTCCCAGTTACGTAAATATGAGTCCGACCCTAGCCATGTCCTAGAACCAGAGCATGTACAGTTAAGGGAGGACCTCACTTTCAATGTACCGCCACGGGAATAGTGGATCACTGAGTCAAGCGGTTAAGGAACAAGTCCTGTTCCTATGGTAAAAGTGGCGTGGGGACAAGGCAAGTCGGAAGAATACACGTGGGAACTAGAGTCGGAGATGAAGTCCAAATATCCAGAGCTTTTCTAAGGTACGAATTTCAAGGGCGAAATTCTTTTTAAGGAGGGGAGTAATGTAACGCCCCGATTTTCTGTTAGAGTGAAAATGACCAAAATGCCCCTGAGGTCATTTTCACCGAAATCGAGGAAAACCAGTCTTGGCAAGTACTCGAAGGGCAAACTCAATGTTGGAAGGGGATTAGAAAACTTATGTACCTTCCGGGATCGAAAATCTCGTTTTTGAAGTTTTAGTCAAAATGACCAAAACGCATACTGTGGTGTTTTACCCGTTTGCGAGTACCAGATGAACCCGAAACTTCTCCAGATGGTTTTAAAAGGCGTTTTTATGTATTCTATGACCTCAGTTTTAATTTTTGAAGTCCCGGGCAAAATTAGTGCAAAATTACGGTTTTACCCCTAGTTTCGTACTTTTACGCTTAATCACACGATTAAGCAAACCTAAGCAATATTAGGCTCTAATCGAAGGTTAATTAATTTCCTTAATTAATCTAGAGTCAAAATAATTTATTAAAGTTGATTAGAACCAAAAAGAACTCAATTACAACCTAAAATCATATTTTAATTTTATGACACCTAGTCATAGAATCTTGAATAGTGTTTTCTCTTTCCAATTCCTTAAATCATGGAATTGTGTTACACATTGTTTATTCATAAATGAGTTTTAAATTCTTTAATGATGTATGAGCACTCCTAAACTTGTCATAAACTCCCTAAATCACATTCTTAGTTACCTAAACTTAAGCTTAATCATTCCTAACCTTGTACCTAAGCTAATACACATCTAAACCTACCATTAACACACAATTAAATGGTCAAATCATCCTCCCATTCTGCTGTCCCAAGCTGCCCGTGAACCTTCTCCCCCATTATGCATCACATGTTCAATTTTTCAACACTCCAAGGCCATACCTCAAGTCACATACACTATACCTTGTCATAACTTTCAATCAAGCTTGAATTTCCACATGAATAAATAATTAAAACAACCCATTTTCCCCATTTATTTGTGGCTGGAAAAGTTCCAGCCATGTTAAGGTTTTAGAAGCCTAATTTCATAAAAATGTGATAGGAAATTAACTCACATCAAGCCATGCTTTGTAGCATAGCTTCCATACTTCAAACCATGCTTGAATGACCTTGTGTAAGAGATATTTTCTCTTCCTTCCTCCCTCAAAGGCTACGGCCAAGCCCTCCCCATTCACTCCTCCATGGTTTTGTTTTTCTATAAATAGGATGCTTGTGTTAGCCTTGTTACACTTTGAAGCATTTGCAAAGTTTAGAGTTTTAGAGTTGTCTTGCTAGTCTTTCCTTTTTCTCTCAAAGTTCCAAGAGTGTTCTTCCTTTCTTTTCATCTTTATCTTCTTCATCTCTTCATCTCATCATCACCTCTCAACCATCAAACACCACCCCAAAACCTTGAACCATCATCAAACCTTTCAAACACCACACCTCAAACACAACTCCACTTGAAACACATTTTCTTTCTTTTTCTCTCATCAAGGCCGAATCATCATCACCATCCTAGGAGGTGTTGCTCATCTCATTTCCATCTTCAAGATCAAGCTTTTATCTTCATCACTAGGTAGGGATTTGTTTTCAAACTTTATTTTGCTCAAGAAAGTGTTTTTCTCTAGTTTTCTCTTGGATTCTTTTTGAACTTTCCTTTGTCTTTCCTTTCCTTTCATTTTCGGCCATGAGGCCTTGATTCGAGCATGATAGCTTGATGATGAGAGTTTCTAGATGATGACATTGTGTTCATCTCAAAGAAACCTCTAAAGCTTGAGTTTTCCTTTTCTTACAACTTCATCTATATGTTATCTAGCTCACATGGTTTTCCAACTTAAGAAAAAAAAATTAATCTAAGGATTTCTAAAAGCCCAAGCCTACCCTTGTCAACCTTAAAGTTGGCCGGCACGTTCTAGAGATTTGTCTCTAGATAGGGGTTTTGGGTACTTAATAAAGAACTTGATGTAGCTTCACTTTCTTTCTCTTTTATATATGATTTTCGATTCTTGTGTTGTGATCTTTGAGATATTGTATGGGGTTATTATCTTGTTAAAGTCTTTAATGAGCTCTAGTTAAACATAAAAATGAAACTTGCATCATGTTTACTTTAAGCTTTGCATATCATGTTTATTTCCTTGCTATCACTAAATCCCAAGATAATGAATGAACTTGCATTATCATATTTATGTTTCAAGCTTTGCATTATCATATTTATATTTCAAGTCCTCACCTAAATATCAAAGATAATAATGTATTGCACCACATATTTATTTTATGCTCTCACTTTACTTTCTAGCAATAACTAAAATAAGTGCATGAGCATGTTTATTTTTATGTCATCACTTTAATGATTCTAGAGCTCAAAGACTTGCCCAATGATATCTCAAACAAAGGTCTAAAACATTTATTTCCTATGGTCCATATTTCGGCCCTATGAGGCCTTAATGTTTTCAAGTATTGAAATCTATGTTTTATAATTTTTCTAAACTTACATGAGTATAAGGAATGTGTAGAACTAAGTATTATGAATTTAGGACCTCTTGAGATGAAAATAACATAGCCACTGCCCTATTAAGTATTTTCATGAGTTTAGATGATAAAAGTGTTCATAAAAAGAGTTTTGAAGGTTTTAATAAGGTTCCAAGAGAAACTAGTATTTTATGTGCTTTAGAAACTATGATTCAATGCCTTTAAATGGAGTTCTGTTTCGGTTCTGCCTTGCTATGTTTGGCCACTGCATGAGCTGTGTTAATGATGTTAATATGCTTATGTTTGGGTAATAATTATGTTAAGACTCATATGTGAAAGATAGGATAAGTTAGGAACTAGAAAAGAATTAATTTGAGAGTTCTAGATCCCTTAAAGATTTATTTTTCTGGATTCTGTCCAGCAAGGTTTAGATTCAATAACCATGGTTTTAAATTAGTTTATATGTGTAGGAATGACTCATAATTGGTTTAGGACTTAATCTTGAAACCTTAGGAGCAAACCGAACTTAGAAAGGGTCATTATTGTGACTTCTAGGTACCGTAAAGTTAGTATTTTGATTTCTGCACTCTTGAGGTTTAGAGATGTTCTTGACCATAGGGTGAGGTGAGAAATACTTAGTTATAACCTTATAGGTTCCCAAGAGACTAGGTGTTGATGATCAATAACTTAGAATATGAGATAAAGATCTAAACCGTAATTTCTAGAACTCCGTAATCACATAAACATAAAGCTGTCCAAATTCTGCTTAGTGCTATTTGGATTAGTTCTTGAGCATAAAATTTGTATAACTCATTAATTGTCAAACTATAGGTGTATAAAGAAGTTAAGGATAATTAATTTGCAAGTTTAAGACCCATAAGAATCGAAGTTTAAAACACTATGAGTTATAACATAACATGTCTATGAGCTTATGGGGATGATTGTTAGATATGACTATGTGATGATGTTTGTGTGAAAGTTTTATGTGACGAATGTTATGAGAAAGTTTCATGTGATGATATATATATGTTATGAAAAAGCTATATGAGAATGCATGATAAAAATGAATATGATAAATGATGAGGTAATTGTGATTTAATACTTATGAGAATATAAATGTGACACAACAAAGACGCGCTTCTCCTGGGTGACACCGGTTCGGCCGAGCACCCCCAGGAGGAGACAAATCCGTGAGGGTATGTGTAGATGCAGCCTGCCAAAGCGGACAAATTGCGAGGCCCACGTGGCTAGCAAAGCGTTTCAAAGAGGAAATGATCCTAGAAAGGAGATCCTTAATTTGCCCCCTAGCCCGTACTTTAAGTCGAGATTATGTTACGCTTATCATAGGATAAGTAAGAGCTAGTGACGACTAGTTAAGGTATGAGCTCATAACCTAGAGAAGTTTTAAGGCGGCCCCATGAGATGAAAGTTAAAGTTAACAATGTCACATAAACTATACTTATGCCAATGTTATAATGTTTCCTAGTTATTCTATTGTTTGGTTTACCTTATGATGCATTCATATCATTAGTATATTTCTGCTTAAGTTATAAAGACGCATTATAAAAATATGATGGACCTTGGATAAAATACCTCTTTGGAAAACCAACTTAAAAGGAATTTATATGCATGCACACCTTTTAGAAATAAACCCAAGGTTCCTGAGGATGTGACGATGACACCTAGGTAGGGATAACCCTCTTGAGAATTTTTAGAAAGATTCTCATTCCCTCTCTCTTTTCTTCCGTCATATCTTCAGATGGCGACGTTTGTACTCTTCATCGACACCCCGGTATGGGAGCTGCACCATGACCCGGCACTCGGGTCATACCATTTTGAGGGTCGCTGCACTGTCAGAGTATTCATGTTCATGGGACGACCCTTCGCGTACCCGTCCCGAAGCTACCGCTTCACCCGATCGCTCCCTTACCGTCATAATCGGATTTTTGAGCGGCGAGACCACGCGATGAGCAGATCCTCCGCATGGAGCCCGAGACATCAGCGATGCGAGTACCCAGTATGTGCGCGTCCCGGATTGCTCAGAGCGGACCCATCCGAGGACCCGCCATCCCACATGTACGGTTGGAGCTCGGTCCGGCTCCTCCACCGATGAGGGCTGGGAGTGAGAGGCAGTGGTCGATCGAGGTTGGCTCGACGGCCATCTATGCGCCCTCGCCGCGGTGGACATGCCCGATGATGCGCTCAACCACTCCCGCCGAGATTCGCCAGGTGGATCGACTCGACCCCCACGATGCTCGGACCCGAGGAGTAGTCATAGGAGGGGTAGTAGCTAGTGCACACACACGCCACATAGCAGAGGTCAAACCCTCTTTTGTATATGAGGTTGTCTCCTTTAGGTGCACATGGGTATGCGGGTACTTTCTTTTGTATTTGCTTTTTATGATTTCCTTGTATTGCTTTTCAGTTGTATTTTGCTTCATGATGTATCAAATAGTCCTACCTCTTTGGGTAGGCACGTTATATATATATATATCTATGATTCAGTTGATGTTCCCATGACATGATGTGTTTCTTATGCTTTGCTTATATGTTTCGCTATGATTCTCCTTAAAGTTTAGATATGGCTCTCACTTTGATTTTAAATTCCAAAAAGAAAAATTTTACCCATATTTCCGCTAAGTATTTTCTAAAAGATGAGACCAAGAGGTAATATTCTAAAGATTAACCTAAGGACATACTAGTAGTCTTGGGTTAAGATTTAGGGTGTTACACATAGTCTACATAAAAACGCCTTTTAAAACCATCTGGAGAAGTTTCGAGTTCATCCGGCACTTGAAAACGGGCAAAACACCATAGGGACGTTTTTGTCATTTGGACTCGAAAACTCAGAAAATGAGATTTTCGATCCCGAAAAGATACACATGTCATCTAATCCCCTTCTGTAACACCCTAAATCTTAACCTAATACTACTAGTATGTATTTAGGTTAATCCTTAGAATATTACCTCTTGGTTTCATCTTTTACTTTGAAAATACTTAGTGGAAATATGGGTAAAATTTTTTTTTTGAATTAAACCAAAGTGAGAGTCACGCATGATTCTTTGAACGGGAATTCATACAAGTCATAAGAGTAAAGAACGACAAAGCCCATTAATAACATGGATACATCAACTGAATATATATATAAAATGTGCTTACAAAGAAAGCAGGACTATTCGATACATAGAAGAACGAAATACAACTGAAAAGCAAATACAAGGAAATCATAAAAGCAAGTACAAGGAAACCATGAAAGCAACACCCATACCCGTGTGCACCTAGAGTAGACAACCTCATATACAAAAGAAGGTTTGTCCTCAACTATGTAGCGTGTGTGCACTAGCTACTACCCATTCTATGCTCCTACTCCTACTGGTCCGAGTATTGAGGGGTAGAATCGATCCACTGGCGGATCTCGACGAGAGTGGCCATGCGGATCATCGAAGCGTGTCCACCGCGGCAAGGGCGCATGGATGGCCTACGAGCCAATCTCGGCTGAACCACCATCTCCTCACTCCCGGCTCTCATCGGTGGGGGAGTGGGGCTGGAGCTCCAACTGTACATGTGTGAGGGCGAGTCCTCTGATGGATCCGTCTCCAAATACTAAGTCCGGGGCACGTACTCCGGGTAGTCACGTACGGCTGACGCCTCGGGTTGCATGCGGAGGATCTGCTCGTCGCGTGGTCTAGCTCGCTCGAAAATCGTGTTATGATGGTAGGGGGCAGTCAGGGTGAAGCGGTAGCTCCGTACTGGGTGTGCGAAAGGTCGTCCCATAAACATGAATACTCTGACTGTGCAGCGACCCTCAAAATGGTATGACCCGAGTGCTGGGTCATGGCGCAGCTCCCACGTCGGGGTGTCGATGAAGAGTACGAAAGTCGCCATCTGAAGATATGATGGAAGAAAAGAGAGAGGGAATGAGAATCTTCTAAAAGAATTCTCAGTAGGGTAATCCCTAACTAAGTGACATCATCACATCCTCATGAACCTTGGGTTTTATTTCTAAAAAGGTGACAAAACTTTCTTAAACAAATGAAACCATAAAGATCAAAAGGAAATAGAGACCAAAATATTAAAGAAAGGAAACAAGGATACCGAAATCAAAATGTGCAAGGAAAATAAAAAGGTTTCTTGAGTTAAAATCACATAAGTTAGATACTGAAGCTTAAAGAAAGGAAGAACTCAAGTTTTAGAGGTTTCTTTGAGATGAACACAAGGTCATCATCTAGAAACTCACATCATCAAGCTATCATGCTCATAAACAAGGCCAAGAGGCCGAAATGAAAAAGAAAAGGAAAACAAAGGAAAGTTCAAAAAGAATCCAAGAGGAAACTAGAGAAAAACACATTCTTGAGCAAAACAAGTTTGAAAAGCAAATCCCTACCAAGTGATGAAGATGAAAGCTTGAACTTGAAAAAGAAAATGAGAAGAGCAACTCCTCCTAAGGTGGTGTGATGGCTTCAGCCAAAGAGAAAGAAAAGGAAAGGAGATGTGTTTTGAGGAAGCTTGTGTTTGAGGTTTAGTGTATAAGAGATTTGATGATGATCTAAGGTTATGATATGGTGGATTGAAGTGGTGAGGTGATAATGTGAAGAGAGGATGAAGATGAAGAGAAAGAACTCTTGGAACTTTGAGAGAAAAGAAAAGAACTAGCAAGATAACTCTAGAATTCTAAACTTAGCAAATGCTTCAAGGTGCAACTAAGCTACCACAAACATCCTATTTATAGGAAAGCAAAGCCATAGGCTCACCAAGGGGGGGGAGTGACCGTAGCATTGGAGGAAAAGGGAGAGAAAAATATCTCTTTGATTGTGTCATAGAAGCATGGTTTGAAGTATGGAGTTCATGACACAAAGTAAGGCTTTAAGCATGGGTTTTTGAGTGAGCTTTCATTTTAATTTTGCAAGAAATTGTTCTTCTAGAAACTCAACATGGCTGGAACATTTTCAGCCACAAATAAATGTGGGAAATAATTTATTTCAATTGGTTATTTACTTGGAAAATCAAGTGTGATGGAAAATATGACAAGGTATGGTGTATGTGACTTGAGGTATGGCTTTGGAGTGTTAGAAAATTGAACATGTGATGCATATGGAGGGGGTGAAGCTTTGGCCAGACCAGGGCAGCAGAGAGGGAGGAAGATTTGATCATGTAATTGGGTGCTAATGGTGGGTTTAAGTGTAGGTTAGCTTAGGTACAAAGTTAGGAGTAATTAAGCTTAAGTTTAGATAACTAAGAATGAGGTTTAGGGGTTTTTATGACAAGATTAGGAGTGCTCATACATCATTAAAGAATTTTAAACTCATTTATGAATAAACAATGTGTAACACAATTCCATGATTTAAGGAATTGGAGAGAGGAAACACTATTCAAGATTCCATGACTAGGAGTTTTGAAATTAAAATAAGATTTCAAGGTGTAATCAAGCATTATTAGGTTCTAATCAACTTTAATAAATTATTTTTACCCTAGATTAATTATGGAAATTAATTAATCTTCGATTAGAGCATAATATTGCTTAAGTTTGCTTAATCACGCGATTAAGCGTAAAAACACGAATCTAGGGGCAAAATCGTAATTTTGCACTAATTTTGCCCGAGACCTCTATAATTAAAACTGAGGTCATAAAATACATAAAAACGCCTTTTAAAACCATCTGGAGAAGTTTCGGGTTCATCCGGCACTTGCAAACAATTAAAACACCGTAAGGGCGTTTTGGTCATTTTGACTCGAAAACTCGAAAAATGAGATTTTCGATCTCAGAAATGTATACAGGTCATCTAATCCCCTTTCAACATTGAGTTTTCCCTTCGAGTACTGTCGGATCAGCTTTCCTCAAATTCCGGGCCGAAAATGACCTCAGGGCATTTTGGTCATTTTCACCCTTAACAGAAAAATCGGGGACCTTCCAACATTGAGTTTGCCCTTCGAGTACTACCATACCAGCTTTTCTCGAATCTGAAAATGACCTCAGGGGCATTTTGTTCATTTTCACTCTAATAGAGAAATCGGGGTGTTACAAAACACATAAGCTTCACTACAACATTTTAGGCCTAAGGCAACACTTTTGAAAGGCAATGTTTGAAAACCGTTGTATTTTGTCAGATGATATGCCTGTGGTAAGAGATTATCCCGAGGTGTTTCTGGATGAGATACCCGAGTTCCCTCCCGAGAGAGAAGTGGAGTTTTCCATAGAGTTGGTTCCTGGAACAGGACCTATCTCCATAGCCCCTTATCGAATGTCACCCCTAGAACTGGTTGAGTTGAAAACCCATTTGGAAGAGTTGTTGGAAAAGAGTTTTATAAGACCTAGTGCTTCACCTTGGGGAGCCCCGGTCTTATTTGTAAAGAAGAAAGATGGAAGTATGAGGCTGTGTATAGATTGTAGGCAATTGAATCGAGTAATGGTGAAAAATAAGTACACTATGCCTAGGATTGATGATCTGATGGACCAATTGAAAGGAGCGGTGGTATTCTCCAAGATTGATTTGAGGTCGGGATACCACCAAATTAGAGTAAGAGATCAAGACATTCCTAAAACCGCCTTTAGAACTCGGTATGGACACTTTGAGTTCTGTAACATCCTAATTTTTAACCCAATACTCTAGAACACATTAGGTTAATCATTAGGTTATTATTTCTTAGTCTCATTCCTTTATGAAAATACTTAGCGGAAATACAGGTAAAATTTTTTTTTGAAACATAAAATCAAAGTGAGAGCCGCGTATGACGTAACGAAAACTAACATACAAAAAAGGGATATCATATCATTCATGGTCACAAAACACAAATATTTTTCATTACATCACAACATGAACATATTATCATAGATACATAATTTACGACTATCATAGTCTTATTATCACATCAAAAGAAATACACATCTATAGGTATATAAATCTAAAACGGCATCTCCGCGCTTCCGTTCCATCCCACTGATCCAACTCGTAGTGCATGCTCTACACCCACGCCTTAGTACAGGTCACGAGATACACCATCATCTTCATCTAGAGACGACACGGAAGGAAAGAGAGAGAGGGATGAGAAACTTATTCAAGATTCTCAGTAGGGATTTCCGACTCTAACACACGTGTCATCGTCATCGTCCCCAGCCACTTCGGTTTTAATTATAAAAAGGTGGTCATGCATAAGGTTTAACTTTTAAACTTCTCAAATCTATTTATCCGAAGTGGGTGTCTTTTAGTATGGATCTTAATGATATGAATTCTGCAGATATTGGATGAATGCATGGCAATACATTATGCAAACAATTTAATAAAGTCATGACATCAAATAATAGTACAGAACTTTCCTCTATTCTTTTCTCATACTTGAACTTTTAAGTTCTTCTCCTCAAGAACCACCTTCTTTTCTCATCACCAAATCCAACCATAAACACCAGTGCCCGGCGATATTTATACGCATCACCAAAACCAACCAAATACACCCTATCGCCTAGGATTGAGCTCAACCAAACAAGCTCAAACCTAACGAGTCATCACTAGATTTCTAAGAGGGCAAAAGAAGGGGTAACTTAGGGTTTAGTTCTTTCTTTACTCATGACTATGTGACTTGAAAAGAGACATCGCATCTCTTTTTTCACGTCCGAACTCTTGAGTTCTTTTTCTCAAAGACCACATTCTTTTCTCATCACCAAATCCAACCGTAAACACCAATGCCCGGCGATATTTATACACATCACCAAATCCAACCAAACACACCCTATCGCCTAGGAATGAGCTCAACTATATTTATACTCATCACCAAAAATTATACGCATCACCAAATCAATCTCATTATTAAGTCCAACCAAATGCACCCAAATCCAACCATATACACCCATATTGCCTAAATGAGCTCAAACCTAACTAGTTTTCACTAGATTTTTAAGAGGGCAAAAGAAGGGTACATACTCTCTCTCATTCAATTCTCACAAACATGATAGACATAACATCTCAACAATTCATACAATTCATCATAACATGCCACACCAACTCACAATGCATGTACTTACACATTCAATTCCACAATTCATAATCAATTTCTTAAGGTAACATAAACCGCTTCACTCTAGCACATGCATTCACACATCATCATAGCATCATCATAGCATTCACACATCATCAATTTCTTAAGGTAACATAAACCGCTTCACTCTAGCACATGCATTCACACATCATCATAGCATCATCATAAAATATCACATCATCATAACTCATATAGATAATGCTCGCATATCACAACATCACACCTCATATATCATCATATCATGCATATCAACATATCATACTTGCATTACCAAACTAAAAGCGATAAAATCTCTTAATGTCTTATGCATTGACCCTTAAGGTCCTTAACTCACAATCTAAGTTATAAATCATCATATCCTAAACTCTCGGGTACCTATAGGCTCAAATCTAAGTATTCCTCACTCAACATTATGATCATAAACATCTCTAAACCTCAAAAGTGTAGAATCTAAAATTCTAGCTTTACGGGTACCTAAGAGCCACAACAGTGACCCTTTCTAAGTTCAGTTCGCTCCTAAGGCTTCAAGATCAAGTCCTAACCAATCATGAGTCATTCCTACACATTTAAACTAATTTAAAACCATAATTATCATTTCTAAACCATGCTGGACAGAATCCAGAAAAATCCATTACTAAGGGATCTAGAACTCTCAAAGTAATTCTTTTCTAGTTACTAACTTCTCTTATTTTTCACATATGCATTTTACCATTAATTATACCCAAACATACTCATATTATCGTCATCAAAACAGCACAAACAGTGAGCATATCAAGGCAAGGCAGAACTGAAAACCTATCTCCATAAAAAGGCATAAAACTTGATTTCTAAAACACATAAAATGCTAGTTTCTCTTGGAACCTTTCTAAGACTTTCAAGACTCATTAGTAAACATTTTTAACTTACTAAAATCATCAAAATACTTTCAAGGGCAGTAGCTATTTTGAATGAAACTTGAAAGAATTTAAAATCACAAAGCTTTGCTCAAAACATTTCCTAAGCTTATCTAAACTTAGAAAAATTATGAAACATAGATTTTAGTATTTGTAACTCCACAAACCTCATAGGGATGAAATCAAGGAAGCTAGGAAGCATATATTTTCAAGTCTTTGTTTAAGGTAATAATGGGTAAATCTATGAGCTCTAAATTTCTTAAGTTATGACATAGAAATAAATATGCAATGCACTATGTTTTAGTCTTTATTTTAGAGGTAAGAACATAAAATAAATATTCTATGCAAACTCATTATTATCTTAGAGATTTAGTGAGAGCATAAACATAAATATGAAGATGCAAGTTCATTCTTTAATCTTGAGCATTTAGTGATGACATAAAAGTAAATATGGATGCAAGTTCTTTTTATCTTAACTTAGAGCTCATATGAGACTTTTAAAGAGAACCAAGAATCTCAACCCAACATCTATCTCATCACAAAGTGAGCTTTAGAGTTCTTGAACCAAGTTCTCAAAGGAACTAGTTGGTTCTTGAACATCATCATCAAGCTCAAAAGAAGTAAGCTTTAAAAGAAAACAAAACCTCAAGGAAGTAAGAACCAAAATAATATTCTTTCTTGATATAAAATAATTATAGAGATACTTTAAAATTTTTTAACAAAACCTTTAAAGGAAAACTATGGAGGCCGAAATCATAGAGGACAAGAAAAGGAAAGAAAAACCAAAACTTTACTAGATCAAGAACAAAACTCAAGCTTTAGAGGTTCCTTTGAGATGAACACAAGGTCATCATCTAGGAGCTCTCATCATCAAGCTATCATGTTCACATAAACAAGGCCAAGAGGCCGAAATGAAAAAAAAGAAAAGGAAAGCAAAGGAAAGCTCAAAAAGAAACCAAGAGAAAACTAGAGAAAACACATTTTTGAGTAAAAACAAAGTTTGAAAGCAACTCCCTACCAAATGTGAAGACAAAGGCTTGATCTTGAGGATGGAAATGAGAAGATCAACTCATCCTAGAGAGGTGAGGTAGCTTCGGCCTTGAGAGAAAGAAAGGAAAGGAGATGTGTTCTTGGTGAGCTTGTGTTTGAGGTTGAGTGTTTAAGTGTTTAAAGGATGATTTGTGGTTATGGTTTGAGGTTGTAAGGTGGTGAGGTAAAGAGAAGATGAAAAAGATGAAGATGAAGATGAAGAGGAAGAACTCTTCGAACTTTTGAGAGAAAAAGGAAAGAACTCAAGGAAAAGCTTGAAAACTAAAACTTAGCAAATAATCTAAAGGTTCACACAAGTTCTTCAACACATGTATTTATAGAAAACAAAAACAATGGAGGCTCATTGACGGGGGAAAGGTGCACGAGATTTTGGGGCTTTGAGGGAGGAAAAATATCTCTTACAACTTGTCATTCAAGCATGGTTTAAGGTATGGAAGTTATGATGCAAAGCATGGCTTCAAGTATGGTAATTTCCCTTTGTTTGGAATTAAAATAATCCTTCTAGAAGGCAAAGAGGGCCGGCTGAATTTGAGCCACAAAAATGAGAGAAAAAATCTTCTAGAAGTGGTCATATGAAGCATGGATGAAAGCATGGAGTTTGTATGACAAAGTATGGTTTATGGTGAGGTGGAAGCATGGTTCTTTGAGTGTAAAAATTCACACATGTGATGGAAATGAGGGGGTATGGGTTCGGCCAGGTCTGGACAGCCAAGGGGGAGAGAGATTTGTCCATCTAATTGTGTGTTAAAGATAGGTTTAGGTGTGTATTAGTTTAGGTACAAGGTTAGGAATAATTAAGCATAAGTTTAGGTAACTAAGAATGGGGTTTAAGAGTTTTATGACAAGGTTTAGGAGTGCTCATACATCATTAGAGAATTTAAAACGCATTTATGAATAAACAATTGAAAACACAATTCCATGATTTAAGGAATTGGAAAAAGAAAACACTATTCAAGATTCCATGACTAGGAATCTTGAATTTAAAATAGGATTTCAAGTTGTAACTAAGCATTCTTAGGTTCTAATCAACTTTAATAAATTATTTTAACTCAAGATTAATTATGGAAATTAATTAATCTTCGATTAGAGCCTAATATTGCTTAGGTTTGTTGTAACGCCCCGATTTTCTGTTAGAGTGAAAATGACCAAAATGCCCCTAAGGTCATTTTTTGCCTGGAATTCGAGAAAAGCCGATCCGGAAGTACTCGAAGGGAAAACTCAATGTTGGAAGGGGATTAGTTGACTTGTGTACCTTCCCGGGATCGAAAATCTCATTTTTCGAGTTTTCAGGTCAAAATGACCAAAATACCCCTATGGTGTTTTACTCGTTTGCAAGTGCCGGATGAACCTGAAACTTCTCCAGATGGTTTTAAAAGGTATTTTTATGTATTCTATGACCTTATTTTTGGTCCCAAAGGTCCCGGGCGAAATTAGTACAAAATTATGATTTTGCCCCTAGTTTCGTGTTTTTGAGCTTAATCGTGTGATTAAACAAACCTAAGCAATATTAGGCTCTAATCGAAGGTTAATTAATTTTCATAATTAATTTTGAGTCAAAATAATTTATTAAAGTTGATTAGAACCTAAGAATGCTTAATTACAACTTGAAATCCTATGTTTAATTCATGATTCTTGGTCATGGAATCTTGAATAATGTTTTCTCTATCCAATTCCTTAAATCATGGAATTGTGTTTCCGATTGTTTATTCCTAAATGAGTTTTTTTAATTCTCTAATAATGTATGAGCACTCCTAATCTAGTCATTACATGGCCTTAATTACCTACTTACTCACCTAAATACTCACTTACAAACTCCCAATCCAAAGCCTAACCAAAGGCATAATCACACTTCTAAACCACATTAAAGGAGATGATTTCTCCTCTCCCTTGGCTGCAGAAATCAGCGCCAATTCCCCCTCCATTTTATCAAATATTAATTTTATTTCACACTCCAAGATCATGCTTGAAGCCATACTCACCACCATACTTCACCATGCCATCAAAATGTAATTCTCTCACCTCATGTTCCATGAGGATTCATTCTCCTCCACACATGCATTACCTCATGTTCCATGAGGATTCATTCTCCTCCACACACTCACCCTTATTCTTTTCTATAAATACCATGCCTAGATGAACTTTGCTACACTTTTGTTCATTTCCTAAGTTTAGTTTTCTAGCTTTTCTCTAAGTTCTTTCTTTTTCTCTCAAGCATTCCAAGAGCTCTTCCTCTTCATCTTCATCTTCTTCATCCTTCCCTCACATAATCACCTCATAGTCTCACTCCACCACCTCATAACCTTAGATCATCCTCTAAGCTCTCAAACACTCAACCTCAAACACAACTTCACCCAAAACACATTTTCTCTCCTTTTTCCTTCACAAGGCCGAATCATCATCACCATCCTAGGGGGTGTTGCTCATCTCATTTTCATCTTCAAGTTCAAGCTTTTTGTCTTCACTCTAGGTAGGACTGTTTTTCTAAAACTTGTTCTCTTGAAAAATGAGTTTTTCTCTAGTTTTCTCTTGGATTTCTTTTGAAACTTTTCTTTGTTTCTTTCCTTCCTCTCCATTTTGGCCATGAGGCCTTGTTTATGAGCATGATAGCTTGATGATGAGAGTTTCTAGATGATGACCTTGTGTTCATCTCAAAGAAACCTCTAAAGCTTGAGTTTTTCTTTTCCTTTAACTTTATCTATATGATACTTAGCTCACATGGTTTTTCAACTTAAGAAAATTAATCTAAGGATTTCAAAAAGCCCAAGCCTACCCTTGTCAACCTTAAAGTTGGCTGGCACGTTCTAGAGATTTTTCTCTAGATAGGGGTTTTGGGTACTTAATAAAGAACTTGACTTAGTTTCTTTCTCTTTTCCTTTTTATAAAGTTTCAGTTTTGGTTTCCTTTTCTTTGAGATTTTATGTCTCTTGAAAGTTTGTTTCTTTGAGCTTGATGATGATGTTCAAGAACCTCATAGTTCCTTTGAGAACTTAGCTCAAGAACTCTAAAGCTCTCTTTGTGATGAGATAAGTGTTGGGTTGTATCTCTAAAGTCTTGTAAGAGCTCTAGATGAGATTAAAATAAATATTGCATCCATGTTTATGTTTATGCCTTGCACATCATATTTACTTTCCTTGCTATCACTAAGTATCAAGATAATAAATGAACTTGCATTATCATGTTTATGTTTCAAGCTTTGCATTATCATGTTTATATTTCAAGTCCTCACTTAAATATTAAAGATAATAATAAGTTGCATCTCATGTTTATTTTATGCTCTCACTTTATTTTCTAATAAAAGCTAAAACTAGTGCATGAGCATGTTTACTTTTATGTCATCACTTAAATGAACCTAGAGCTCAAAGACTTGCCCATTGTTGTCTCAAGCAAAGACTTGAAAACTATATGTTATTTGGCTCCTTGATTTCGGCCCTAAGGAGCTATATTTGTTACAAGTATTAAAATCTATGTTTCATAATTTTTCTAAGCTTATATGAGTACAAGAAATGTCTAGAACAAAGTTTTATGAATTTAGGACCTCTTGAGATAAATTTAATTTAGCTACTGCCCTTGAGATTATTTTGATGATTTTAGATGTTAAAAATGTTTATAAATGGGTTTTGAAAGTTTGAAAAAGGTTCCAAGAGAAACTAGTATTATATGTGCTTTAGAAATTGTGTTTGATGCCTTTGTATGGAGACTTGGTTTCGGTTCTGCCTTGCTATTTTATGGCCACTGTATGTGCAGTTTGATGATGATAATGTGATTAAGTTTGAGTATAATTAATGTTAAAACTCATATGTGAAAGATAAGAGAAGTTAGTAACAAGAAAAGAATTAATTTGAGAGTTTTAGATCCCTTAATGTTTGATTTTTCTGGATTCTATCCAGCAAGGTTTAGAAATGGTAATCATGGATTTAAATTAGTTTAAATGTGTAGTGATGACTCATAATTGGTTTAGGACTTGATCTTGATGCCTTAGGAGCAAATCGGACTTAGAAATGGTCATTGTTGTGACCCCTAGGTAACCGTAAAGTTAGGATTTTAGATTCTACATCTTTGAGGTGTAGAGATGTTCTTGACCATAGTGTGAGGCAATGAATACTTAGATATGAGATTATAGGTACCCAAGAGTTTAAGTTTTGATCATCTATAACTTAGATTGTGAGTTAAGGACCTTAAGGGTCAATGCACAAGACATTAATAAGTCTTGAGTTTTACGATGCTTGTCTTATGTGATAAAAATGATGAGATGTATATGATGCATGAGTTATGATAAGATGGTTTGATTGAGAACTGAGTTTATTACAAACATGAGATTTAAATGAGACATATGTTGTGTGATTAGCTTGTGGCATAAATTTTGGTTTGAAGGAAATTCGGTTTAACAACTGTTATGCTGCCGAATTTTTGTCAAACCCAAAAGGGTTGAAAAATGTTTTAAAGTACCATATGAGTTGAAAACCCTGGGTGACACCAGTTCGGCCGAGCACCCTCAGGAGATTTTTATGTGACAAGCATTAGGACGTACTTCTCCTACTACGGTGAGGAGGAGGCAAATCCGTGAGGGTACTGACATGAGCTTTACCAAAGCGGACAATTTGTTGTGCACTCGAGGCCAGTAGAGCGTTTCAGAGAATGAATTATTTATATGTTACCCCCTCATTTGCCCATATCAAATCTAGTGACAACTAGTTAGGATTGAGCTCATTCCTAGGCGATTAGGTGAGACGGAGATAGGAGGTTATGATAAAAATCGCCGGGGCGGTATGCCGGTTGGAAATAGGTGGATATGTTTTTAAGAGGGTGGTTTTTGAGAAAAATAACAAAAGAGTTCAAGTATGAGAAAGAGATATGATGCTTTTAAGTCACATAATTATGAGGAAAGAAAGAGTTGTAATATGCCCTTATGCCACTTGTATGAATCTTGATTGTTGTGATCTGCTGATTTATATGCTTTATTATTGCCTTGCATTCATGCTTAAAATATGTTGCATTAAGATGCATATTAAAAAGAATGAACCTTGGTTAATCAGTTTTATAAACCCTAATAATGAATCTTTACGTACGAACACCTTTTATAAATAATGAATCTAGGCACAATATGACCCGGATCACTGCTCTTACTACTTTGAGGGTCGTTGAGCTATTCAAGCACTTGAGACATCATGAGGATCTCCCCTTCAGTAGTATCTTTTGGGGAGGGGGTTGAGATTAGTATTCGTAGCTTGGTAGGAGGGTAGCGTAGTTGGTTTTTCATTTCTGTCGTTTCATGTACTTTACTGTTTTCTTGTTTTCTTGCATGTACTCCAAGCTCCGCCCGATTCTGTAAGGGCGTGACTATATATATGTACCTTTAACTATAATATCAATGAAATGTTCTCTTTATAACATCAACCATGATGGTTATATGCTTTGATTGCTGAGTTCAATGTGCTTTGATAATTGTACTTTAAATTTCTGATTTACGACATGATAAGAACGCAGCTCTCACTTTGATTTATGTTTTCAAAAGAAAAATTTACCCGTAATTTCCGCTAAGTATTTTACTAAATGAATGAAACTAAGAAGTAATAACCTAATGATTAACCCAATATGTTCTAGAGATTTAGGTTAAAAATTAGGGTGTTACATTTGCTTAATCACACGATTAAGCTTGAAATCACAAAGCTAAGGGCAAAATCATAATTTTGCACTAATTTTGCCCGAGACCTCCGGTGTAACGCCCCGATTTTCTGTTAGAGTGAAAATGACCAAAATACCCCTGAGGTCATTTTCGGCCCGGAATTCGAGGAAAGCCGGTTCGGCAGTACTCGAAGGGCAAACTCAATGTTGGAAGGGGATTAGATGACTTGTGTACCTTCCCGGGATCGAAAATCTCATTTTTCGAGTTTTCGGGTCAAAATGACCAAAATGCCCTTGCGGTGTTTTACCCGTTTGCAAGTGCCGGATGAACCTAAAACTTCTCCAGATGGTTTTAAAAGGCGTTTTTATGTAGACTATGACTTTAGTTTTGGTCCCGGAGGTCCCGAGCGAAATTAGTGCAAAATTACGGTTTTACCCCTAGTTTCGTGTTTTTACGCTTAATCGCGTGATTAAGCAAACCTAAGCAATATTAGGTTCTAATCGAAGGTTAATTAATTTCTATAATTAATCTTGAGTCAAAATAATTTATTAAAGTTGATTAGAACCTAAAAGTGCTTAATTACAACTTAAAATCATATTTTAATTTCAAGACTCCTAGTCATGGAATCTTGAATAGTATTTTCTCTTTCCAATTCCTTAAATCATGGAATTGTGTTACACATTGTTTATTCACAAATGAGTTTTTAATTCTCTAATGATGTATGAGCACTTCTAACCTTGTCATAAAATTCCTAATACTCATACTTAGCTACCTAAACTTAAGCTTAATTGTTCCTAACCTTGTACCTAAGCTAATACACATTTAAACCTACCATTAACACCCAATTAGATGATCAAACCTCACCTCCCCCTGGCTGTACCAGACCTGGCCGTGCACTTCCTCCTCCCATATGCATCACATGTTCAATTTTTCAACACTCCAAGGCCATACCTCAAGTCACATATATCATACCTTGTCATAACTTTCAATCAAGCTTGAATTTCCACATGAATAAATAATTAAAACAATCCATTTTTCCCATTTATTTGTGGCTGGAAAAGTTCCAGCCATGTCAAGTTTTTAGAAGCCTAATTTCATTCAAAATTGATAGGAAATTAACTCACATCAAGCCATACTTTGTTGCATAGCTTCTATACTTCAAACCATGCTTGAATGACCTTATGTAAGAGATATTTTCTCTTCCTTCTTCCCCCTCAATGCTACGGCCAAGGCTTCCTCTTGGAGAGCCTCAATGCTTTGTTTTTCTATAAATAGGTGCCTTAGATGAACTTGTGTCACTTTTAGTCTTTTGGTAAGTATCAAGTTTCCAAGCTTTCTTGAGTTTCCTTTCTTTTTCTCTCAAGTTTTAAGAGAGTTCTTCCTTTCTTTTCATCTTCATCCTCTTCATCATCTCATAACCTTGAAACACCACCCATCACCTTAGACCATCATACAAACGCCTAAACTTCCATTCTCAAACACAAGCTCACCAAGAACACATTTCCTTTCTTTTCCTGCCCACAAGGCCGAAGCCATATCCACCACAAGGAGGAGCTCATCATCTTGTTTTCCTTTTTAAAAGTTCAAGCTTTGTGTCTTCACTCTAGGTAGGAGTGTTTTCTAAACTTTGTTTTCTTGAAAATGAGTTTCTTTCTAGCTTTCTCTTGGATTTTCTTTTGAAACTTTCTTTGTTTTTCCTTCCTTGTGATTTCGGCCATGAGGCCTTGAGGAGCACATGATAGCTCAATGATGAGGACTCCTAGAGGATGACTATGTGTTCGTCTCAAAGGAACCTCTAGAGCTTGAGTTTTTCTTTTTCTTTAACTTCATCTATACTATACTTAGCTCACATGGTTTTTCAACTTAAGAAAATTAATCTAAGGATTTCTAAAAGCCCAAGCCTACCCTTGTCAACCTTAAAGTTGGCCGGCACGTTCTAGAGATCTTTTCTCTAGATAGGGGTTTTGGGTATTTAATAAAGAACTTGACTTAGTTTCATTTTCTCTTCTTTTTGTAAGGTTTTCGGTTTCGGTACTTTGATCCTTGAGACTTTGTTTTGTTTTGTTTTTGAAGTTTGTTTATCTTGAGCTTGATGATGGTGTTCAAGAACCTCATGGTTCCTTTGAGAACTTGGTTCAAGAACTCTAGAGCTCTCTTTGTAATGAGATATATGTTGGGTTGTTACTTTGTTAAAGTCTTGAATGAGCTCTAGCTAACTATAAAATGAACCTTGCATCATGTTTATTTTATGCTTTTCATATCATGTTTACTTCCTTGCTATCACTAAATACCAAGATAATGAATGAACTTGCATTATCATGTTTATATTTCAAGCTATGCATTATCATGTTTATATTTCAAGTTCTCACTAAATATCAAAGATAATAATATGTTGCACCTCATATTTATTTTATGCTATCACTTTACTTTCTAATGGAACCTAAAATGAGTGCATGAGCATGTTTACTTTTATGTCATCACTTAAATGAACCTAGAGCTCAAAGACTTGCCCATGGTTGTCTCAACAAAGGTTTAAAAATATTTATTTCCTTGGGTTCATGTTTCGGCCCTAAGGGGTTTTGATGTTTCTAAGTATTGAAAACTATGTTTCATATTTTTTCTAATCTTTTGTGAGTACAAGGAATATGTAGAACTAAGTTTTATGAATTTAGGACCTTTTGAGACAAAGTTGATTTAGTCACTGCCCTCTTAAATATTCTTATGATTTTAGATGTTAAAAATATTTACAAATGGGTTTTGAAAATTTTAAAAAGGTTCCAAGAGAAACTAGTATTTTATGTGCTTTAGGAATTGTGTTTTATGCCTTTATGGAAAATGTTTGTTTCAGTTCTGCCTTGCCATTATTTTGCCACTGTATGAGCTGTGTTAATGATGATAATATGCTTGAGTTTGAGTATAATTAATGGTAAAGTTCATATGTGAAAGATAAGAGAAGTTAGAAACTAGAAAAGAATTAATTTGAGAGTTCTAGATCCTTTAATGTTTGAATTTTCTGGATTCTGTCCAGCAAGGTTTAGTAATGCTAATCATGGATTTAAATTAGTTTAAATGTGTAGGAATGCCACATAAATGGTTTAGGACTTGATCTTGATGCCTTAGAACCAAACCGGACTTAGAAAGGGTCATTGTTGCGACTCCTAGGTACCCGTAAAGTTAGGAATATGAATTCTGCATTCTTGAGGTTTAGAGATGTTGTTGACCATAGTGTGAGGTGAGAAATACTTCGTTAAGACCTTATAAGTTCCTGAGAGCTTAGGTTTGATGATTTATAACTTAAAATGTGAGTTGAGGACCTTAAGGGTCAATGCATAAGACACTAAAAAGTTGTAAATACTATGATGTGTTGTATGATGCAATGATGTGATGAGATGTGCTTGATGCATGAGAAAATGATTGATAAAATGTTAAAGTTTATCATAGCATGAGAATTCATGAGAACATGATGTGTGGATTAGCTTGTGGCAGTTTGAAGGAAATTCGGTTTAACAGCTATTATGCTGCCAAATTTCCGTCAAACCTTAAAGGGGTGAAAGAGATGTTTTATGAGTACCATATGAGTTGAAAATCCTAGGTGACACCGGTTCGGCCGAGCACCCCCAGGAGATTTTTATGTGACAAAGCACTGAGACGCGCTTGCCTGGGTGACACCGGTTCGGCCGAGCACCCCCAGGAGAGACAAATCCGTGAGGGTATAAGTAGATACAGCCTACCAAAGCAGACAAATTGCTGTGGCCTAGTGCCCGCAAAGCGTTTCAAATAGGGTAATCCCAGAGAGAGATGATCCCTGCCCCCTACCCGTACTTGCGAGTCGGGATTATTATTTATGTTTCGCTTATTCAGATAATAAGCAAGAGCTAGTGACGACTAGCTGAGGTATGAGCTCATAACCTAGTTATTTTTAGGGTGGCTTATATGCTAAAGTACCATGATTGATGTCACAAAGTTGAGGAATGATTCACTTGAAAGTTATATGCCCTCATGCCACATGATTTATGTTTATGTGCTTTGATGTGTTGTCTTATATGTTCGAGTATTGACATGCATCCATGATATAACCTGTTGCATTTATAACATCAAGACGCATGCTAAAAGGAATGGACCTTGGATAATTAGTTTGAGAAACCCTAAATTGAACCTTATATGCATGATCACTATTTTATAATTAAACCCAAGGTTCCTGAGGATGTGTACGATGTAACTCTAGGATAGGAGACTCCTACTGAGATTCTTTAGCAAGAATTCTCACTCCTCTCTCTTCTCTCTTCCGTCACATCTTCAGAGACCGATGGCGACGTTCATGCTTTTCATTAACACGCCTACTTGGGAGGTCCACTATGACCCGGACCACGGGTCATATCATTTTGAGGGGTAGTGTATCGTGCAAGTCTTCATGTTCATTGGACGCCCCTTTGCACATCCTGTACGGAGCTATCGTTTCTCTCCTACGTCACCTTACGACGACGCGATGGTTTTTTAGCGCGCCCGGACACGAGACGAGAGGATTCTGCAGACGTATACCGGTGGTTCGATGCCTCGAGACTTCCAGGACTACGTGCCTCGATCCCCGAGATCGGAGGACGACCCATCTAAGGACCCGCCGACGCACATGTATAGTAAGGGTTCTGCTCCTACGCCTCAGTTCATGAGCGATGAGAGCGAGGAGACCATTACACAGCCGAGGCTAGCGAGGTGAGCCGAGAGGCGCCCCTATCGAGGAGCCCATGCTCAGTCCTCACGTGTTCCCACTCCTGCTGCTTGCGTCCGTGAATCGGTTACACTCCACCATTTCCCAGATTCCAGTAGCTGACGTCGTAGGGGAGGCTTAGTGCATACACCACATGTAAAGTGGATAAACCTTCTTTTGTTTTTGAGGTTATTCACCATAGGTGCACTCGGGTAGTTACGGTTTACTCTGCTTTCTTGTTTTATGTTGTATTTTATTTCCGCTGTATTACAAGCTCTGCCCATTCTTAGGGTATGACTAGCTATGTACCTCAACTATGCTATTATTAATGAAATGCCTCTTTGTTTACCTTGACCCTTATTTCTTGACTATATGCTTTACTTTATGATTTTTGATAATTGTTATGCGTGCTTTATGTTTCTATCATTCGACTAGTTAAGCTCGTCGCTCTCACTTTGTTTATGTTTTCAAAAAGAAAAATTTACTCGTAAATTCCGCTATGTATTTTATTAAAAAGTTGAGACAAAGAAGTAATAACCTAATGATTAGCCTAATATGTTCTAGAGTATTGGGTTAAAAGTTAGGGTGTTACATCCGGGACTAAAACTGAAGTCACAAAATACATAAAAAGGCCTTTTAAAACTATGTGGAGAAGTTTTGGGTTCATCCAACACTTGCAAACGGGTAAAATACCACAGGGGTATTTTGGTCATTTTGACCCGAAAACTCGAAAAATGAGATTTTCGATCCCGGAAAGGTACACAAGCCAACTAATCCCCTTCCAACATTGAGTTTGCCCTTCGAGTACTGCCGGATCGGCTTTCCTCGAATTCCGGGCTGAAAATGACCTCAAGGGCATTTTGGTCATTTTCACTCTAATAGAAAATCGGGGCGTTTCAAGTTCAATGTGATGTCGTTTGATTTGACGAATGCTCCTGCAATTTTTATGGATTATATGAATAGGATCTTTAGACCCTATTTAGAACAGTTCATGGTTGTTTTCATAGGTGATATACTCATCTATTCAAAGACCCATAAGGAGCATGAACGTCATTTAAGGTTGGTTTTAGAGATTTTGAAGGAGAAAAAGTTGTATGCTAAGCTATCTAAGTATGAGTTCAGGCTGGCAAAGGTGAAGTTCTTAGGACATGTGGTGTCAAAAGGGGGTATAGCCATTGACCCTAGTAAGATTGAGGCCGTAATGAATTGGGAGAGACTAACCACGTAACAGAAATATAGAGGTTTTTGGGTTTAGCAGGCTACTACCGTTGGTTTATCAAAGGATTTTCCTAAATCGCCCTACCTTTAACCAAGCTTACTAGGAAGAACACCCCCTTTGTGTGGAACCCCGAGTGTGAGAAAAGCTTCCAAGATCTAAGGGAAAAGCTAACCTCAACCTAGTATTGGTTTTACTTGACCCCAATGTACCTTTCGAGGTATATTGTGACGCTTTAGGCAAAGGTTTAGGCTATGTGTTGATGGAAAATAGGCAAGTGGTAGCCTATGTGTCCAAACAACTCAAGCCTCACAAGGTAAGTTACCCTACCCATGACCTAGAGTTAGCAGCCATAGTGTTCGCTTTGAAGATATGGAGGCACAATTTATATGGTGTAAAGTTCGAAGTTTTCTCCGATCATAAGAGTCTTAAGCATCTCTTTGATCAAAAAGAGTTAAACATGAGGCAGAGAAGGAGGATGGAGTTTTTAAAGGAGTACGATTTTGGCTTAAGTTACCACCTCGACAAGGCTAATGTAATCATCGACGCCTTGAGTCGAAAGTCATTACGCCTGTCTCACATGATGGTTAAGGAAGTTAGGTTAATAGAGAAGTTTAGGGACATGAATCTAGGGATGTCATTAACTGACAGAAGAATAAAGATGTGTCACCTCAGTAAGACAAGTGGTTTTAAGCAGAGGGTCGCTCTAGGTCAAAGGGAGAGTGAGGAGTTTAGGGAAACCCTAGAGGCAGTTAAGGCTGGTAAGTTGAAAGGGTTCGAGCAAGACCTCGATGGTTTGTGGAAGTTCGAGGGGCGAATCTACGTGCCACGGGACGGTGACCTTCGAGAAAAGATCTTGGAGGAAGCTCACAAGAGCCACTTCACCATTCATCCTGGTACTACCAATATGTATCAGGACTTGAAGAAGATGTTTTGGTGGCCCAGATTGAAAAAGGATGTGGTCACCTGGGTGAGTAAGTGCTTGGTTTGCTAAAAGGTGAATATCGAGCACCAAAAACCTACAGGTATGTTGCAACCCCTATCAATCCCCGAGTGGAAGTGGGAGAGTATATCGATGGATTTTGTGATAGGATTGCCTAGGACCCAAATTGGCCATGATGCCATATAGGTGACCGTGGATCGACTGACCAAGTCAGCCCACTTTCTGCCTATTAGAATGACATACTCATTAGATAAATTGGTGCAGCTGTACATCCAAGAGATCGTAAGGTTACATGGAGTGCTGTTGATGATAATCTTGGATAGAGATCCGCGGTTTACATCGTGTTTTTGGGGAGCTTTTCAAAAGGCATTTGGTTCAAAGTTGTGCTTAAGCACAGCATACCATCCACAGACAGATGGCCAATCGGAAAGAACGATCCAAACCCTAGAGGACATGTTGAGAGCCTGTCTTGGACCAAAAGGGAAGCTGGGATAGGTATCTGTCGTTGAATGAATTTGCGTATAACAATAGTTATCACGCGAGTATCGGCTTAACACCCTATGAAGCTTTGTATGGAGGAAGTGTCAATCCCCTCTATGTTGGTATGAACCCGGAGGGCAAAGTCTATTAGGACTCGAAGTGGTGAGGGAGACGGTGGAGCAAATCAAGAGAATCAAGGATAGAATCTTAACTGCTTAAAGTGAACAGAAAAGCTATGCGAACAAGCAGCGAAAGCCCTTGGAGTTCCAAGAAGGCAAGCATGTTTTTCTTAGGATCACCCCACAACAGGCATAGGGAAAGGTATGAGAGTAAAAAAGTTGAGTCCCCGATTTCTCGGTCCCTTTGAAATTCTTCAGAGAGTTGAGTTAGCAGCCTACAAAATAGCTTTGCCCCTAAATCTTTCCAACCTCCACGACATCTTTCATGTCTCTCAGTTGAGAAAATATGAGTCCGATGTAACGCCCCGATTTTTCTATTAGAGTAAAAATGACCAAAATGCCCCTGAGGTCATTTTCAGCCCGAAATTCGAGGAAAGCCAGTGCGGCAGTACTCGAAAGGTAAACTCAATGTTGGAAGGGGATTAGAAAACTTATGTACCTTCCCGGGATCGAAAATCATGTTTTTCGAGTTTCGGGTCAAAATGACCAAAACGCCCCTGCGGTGTTTTACCCGTTTGCAAGTGCCGGATGAACCCGAAACTTCTCCAGATGGTTTTAAAAGGCGTTTTTATGTATTCTATGACCTCAGTTTTAATTTTTGAAGTCCCGGGCAAAATTAGTGCAAAATTACGGTTTTGCCCCTAGTTTCGTATTTTTACGCTTAATCACGCGATTAAGCAATCCTAAGCAATATTAGGCTCTAATGGAAGGTTAATTAATTTCCTTAATTAATCTTGAGTCAAAATAATTTATTAAAGTTGATTAGAACCAAAAAGTACTTAATTACAACCTAAAATCATATTTTAATTTTAAGACACCTAGTCATAGAATCTTGAATAGTGTTTTCTCTTTCCAATTCCTTAAATCATGGAATTGTGTTACACATTGTTTATTCATAAATGAGTTTAAAATTCTCTAATGATGTATGAGCACTCCTAAACTTGTCATAAACTCCCTAAATCACATTCTTAGTTACCTAAACTTAAGCTTAATCATTCCTAACCTTGTACCTAAGCTAATACACATCTAAACCTACCATTAACACACAATTAAATGGCCAAAACTCACCCCCACTCTGCTGTCCAGCCTTGGCCAAAGCTGTCCTCCCCCATTGTGCATCACATGTTCAATTTTTCAACACTCCAAGGCCATACCTCAAGTCACATACACTATACCTTGTCATAACTTTCAATCAAGCTTGAATTTCTACATGAATAAATAATTAAAACAACCCATTTTTCCCATTTAATTGTGGCTGAAAAATTTCCAGCCATGCATTGTTTCTAGAAGACTAATTTCATAAAAATGTGATAGGAAATTAACTCACATCAAACCATGCTTTGTAGCATAGCTTCCATACATCAAACCATGCTTGAATGACCTTGTGTAAGAGATATTTTCTCTTCCTTCCTCCCTCAAAAGCTACGGCCAAGCCCTCCCCATTCACTCCTCCATGGTTTTGTTTTTTTATAAATAGGATGCTTGTGTTAGCCTTGTTGCACTTTGAAGCATTTGCAAAGTTTAGAGTTTTAGAGTTGTCTTGCTAGTCTTTCCTTTTTCTCTCAAAGTTCCAAGAGTGTTCTTCCTTTCTTTTCATCTTTATCTTCTTCATCTCTTCATCTCATCATCACCTCTCAACCATCAAACACCACCCCAAAATCTTGAACCATCATCAAACCTCTCAAACACCACACCTCAAACACAACTCCACTTGAAACACATTTTCTTTCTTTTTCTCTCATCAAGGCCGAATCATCATCACCATCCTAGGAGGTGTTGCTCATCTCATTTCCATCTTCAAGATCAAGCTTTTATCTTCATCAATAGGTAGGGATTTGGTTTCAAACTTTGTTTTGTTCAAGAAAGTGTTTTTCCCTAGTTTCCTCTTGGAATCTTTTTGAACTTTCCTTTGTCTTTCCTTTCTTTTCATTTTCGGCCATGAGGCCTTGTGTTCATCTCAAAGAAACCTCTAAAGCTTGAGTTTTCCTTTTCTTATGACTTCATCTATATGATATCTAACTCACATGGTTTTTTTAACTTAAGAAAATTAATCTAAGGATTTCTAAAAGCCCAAGCCTACCCTTGTCAACCTTAAAGTTGGCCAGCACGTTCTAGAGATTTTTCTCTAGATAGGGGTTTTGGGTATTTAATAAAGAACTTGATGTAGTTTCACTTTCTTTCTCTTTTATATAATTTTCGATTTTTGGGTTGTAATCTTTGAGATATTGTATTGGGTTGTTATCTTGTTATAGTCTTGAATGAGCTCTAGCTAACCATAAAATAAACCTTGCATCATGTTTATTTTATGCTATGCATATCATGTTTACTTCCTTGCTATCACTAAATATCAAGATAATGAGTGAACCTTGCATTATCATGTTTATATTTCAAGCTATGCATTATCATGTTTATATTTCAAGTCCTCACTTAATACCAAGATAATAATGAGTTGCATTCATATTTTTCTTTGAGCTATCACTTTACTTTCTAATGGAATCTAAAATAAGTGCATGAGCATGTTTATTTTTATGTCATCACCTAAATGAATCTAGAGCTCAAAGACTTGCCCATTGATATCTCAAACAAAGGTCTAAAACATTTATTTTCTTTGGTTCATATTTCGGCCCTATAAGGCCTTAGTGTTTCCAAGTATTGAAAACTATGTTTTATAATTTTTCTAAACTTATATGAGTATAAGGAATATGTAGAACTAAGTTTTATGAATTTAGGACCACTTGAGATGAAAATACTATAGCCATTGCCCTCTTAAGTATTTTCATAAGTTTAGATGATAAAAGTGTTCATAAAAGAGTTTTGAAAGCTTTAACAAGGTCCCAAGAGAAACTAGTATTTTATGTGCTTTAGAAACTATGTTCAATGCCTTTAAATGGAGTTTCTGTTTCGGTTCTGCCTTGCTATGTTTGGCCACTGTATGAGCTGTGTTAATGATGTTAACATGCTTATGTTTGAGTAATAATTATGTTAAGACTCATATGTGAAAGATAGGATAAGTTAGGAACTAGAAAAGAATTAATTTGAGAGTTCTAGATCCCTTAAAGATTTATTTTTCTGGATTCTGTCCAGCAAGGATTAGATTCAATAATCATGGTTTTAAATTAGTTTATATGTGTAGAAATGACTCATAAATGGGTTTAGGACTTAATCTTGAAACCTTAGGAGCAAACCGAACTTAGAAAGGGTCATTATTGTGACTTCTAGGTACCCGTAAAGTTAGGATTTTGATTTCTGCACTCTTGAGGTTTAGAGATGTTCTTGACCATAGTGTGAGGTGAGAAATACTTAGTTATAACCTTATAGGTTCCCAAGAAACTAGGCGTTGATGATCAATAACTTAGAACGTGAGATAAAGATCTAAACCGTAATTTTTAGAACCCCGTAATCACATGAACATAAAGCTGTCCAAATTCCGCTTAGTGCTGTTTGGATTAGTTCTTGAGCATAAAAATTTGTATAACTCATTAGTTGTGAAACTATAGGTGTATAAGAAGCTAAGGATAATGTTAGAACAATTAATTTGCAAGTTTAAGACTCATAAGAATCGAAGTTTAAAACACTATGGGTTATAACATATCAAGTCTATGAGCTTATGGGGATAATTGTTAGATATGACTATGTGATGATGTTTATGTTATGTGGAAGTGTTATGTGTCGATGCATATGTTATGAGAAAGTTTCATGTGATGATATATATGTTATGAAAAAGCTATATGAGGATGCATGATAAAAATGAATATGATAAATGATGAGGTACTTATGATTTAATGCTTATGAGAACTTAAATGTGACACAACACTGAGGCAGCTTCTCTGGGTGACACCGGTTGTGGGCACCCCAGGAGGAGACAAATCCGTGAGGGTATGTGTAGATGCAGCCTGCCAAAGCGGACAAATTGCGAGGCCCGCGTGGCTAGCAAAGCGTTTCAAAGAGGAAATGATCCTAGAAAGGAGATCCTTAATTTGCCCCCTAGCCCGTACTTTAAGTCGGGATTATGTTACGCTTATCATAGGATAAGTAAGAACTAGTGACGACTAGTTAAGGTATGAGCTCATAACCTAGAGAAGTTTTAGGGCGGCCCCATGAGATGAAAGTTAAAGTTAACAATGTCACATATACTATACTTATGCCAATGCTATAATGTTTCTTAGTTATTCTATTGATTGGTTTACCTTTATGATGTACTCATATCATTAGTATATTTCTGCTTAAGTTATAAGACGCATTATAAAATATGACGGATCTTGGATAAAATATCTCTTTAGAAAACTAACTTAAAAGGAATTTATATGCATGCACACCTTTTAGAAATAAACCCAAGATTCCTGAGGATGTGACGATGTCACCTAGGTAGGGATAACCCTACTGAGAATTCTTTTAGAAAGATTCTCATTCCCTCTCTCTTTTGTTCCGTCATATCTTTAGATGGCGACATTCGTACTCTTCATCGATACCCCGGTATGGGAGCTGCACCATGACCCGGCACTCGGGTCATACCATTTTGAGGGTCGCCAGACCGCCGTGAGTATTCATGTTCATGGGACGACCCTTCGCGCACCCCGTCCCAAGCTACCGCTTCACCCCGACTGCTCCTTACCGACATAACGGGATTTTTGAGCGAGCACGACCATACGATGAGCAGATCCTCCGCATGGAGCCCGAGACCTCAGTAGTACGGGAGTACCCCGAGTATGTGCCGCGTCCTCAGTACTCGGAGACGGACCCATCCAAGGACCCGCCATCCCACATGTACAGTTGGAGCTTTAGTCCCGCTCCCCCACCGATGAGGGCTGGGAGTGAGGAGAAGGTAGTCCAGTCGAGGTTGGCTCGTCGGCCATCTATGCGTCCTCGCTGCGGTGGACATGCCCCGATGATGCGCTCGACCACTCCCACCGAGATTCGCCAGTGGATCGACTCGACCCCACAGTACTCGGACCAGCAGGAGTAGTCATAGGAGGGGTAGTAGTTAGTGCACACACACGCCACATAGTAGAGGACAAACCTTCTTTTGTATATGAGGTTGTCTACTTTAGGTGCACATGGGTATGGGTGTAGTTTCTCTTGTATTTGCTTTTTTTATGATTTTCTTGTATTGCATTTCAGTTGTATTTTGTTTCATGATGTATCAAATAGTCCTGCCCCTTTGGGTAGGCACGTTATATATATATATATCTATGATTCAGTTGATGTTCCCATGACATGATGTGTTTCTTATGCTTTGCTTATATGTTTCGCTATGCTTCCTCTTAAAGATTCGTGCGTGGCTCTCACTTTGATTTTAAATTCCAAAAAGAAAAATTTTACCCATATTTCCGCTAAGTATTTTCTAAGTAAAAGATGAGACCAAGAGGTAATATTCTAAAGATTAACCTAAGTATATACTAGTAGTCTTGGGTTAAGATTTAGGGTGTTACATCCGACCCTAGCCATGTCTTAGAGCCAGAACATGTATAGTTAAGGGAGGACCTAACTTTCAATATGCTGCCTACGAGGATCGTGGACCATAGAGTCAAGCAGCTGAGGAACAAGTCCGTTCCTTTGGTGAAAGTAGTGTGGGGACGAGACAAGTCGGAAGAATTTACATGGGAGCTAGAGTCAGAAATGAGGACGAAGTACCCCGAGTTGTTCTAAGGTAACGAATTTCGAGGACGAAATTCTTTTTAAGGAGGGGAGTAATGTAACACCCCTATTTTTCCGTTTGAGTGAAAATGACCAAAATGCCCCCTGAGCTTATTTTCCTTCCGGAATTCGAGGATAGCTGACCCGGCAGTCCTCGAAAGGCCAACTCAATGTTTCGAGAATGAAAGTGTAACGCCCCGATTTTCTGTTAGAGTGAAAATGACCAAAATGCCCCTGAGGTCATTTTTAGCCCGGAATTCGAGGAAAGTCAATCACTCGAAGGGAAAAATCCATGTTGGAAGGGGATTAGATGACTTGTGTATCTTTCCGGGATCGAAAATCTCGCTTTTCGGGCTTTCGGGTCAAAATGACCAAAACGCCCCTGCTGTGTTTTACCGGTTTGCAAGTGCCGGATGAACCCGAAACTTCTCCAGATGGTTTTAAAACGGCGTTTTTATATATTCTTTGACTTTAGTTTTGATCCCGGAGGTCACGGGCAAAATTAGTGCAAAATTATGATTTTACCCCTAGTTTTGTGTTTTTGAGCTTAATCGCATAATTAAGCAAACCGAAGCAATATTAGGCTCTAATCGAAGATTAATTAATTTCCATAATTAATCTTGAGTTAAAATAATTTATTCAAGTTGATTAGAACCTAAGAATGCTTAATTACAACTTGAAATCTTATTTTAAATTCAAGACTCCTAGTCATGGAATCTTGAATAGTATTTTCTCTCTCCAATTCCTTAAATCATGGAATTGTGTTTCCAATTGTTTACTCATAAAAATGAATTTAAATCTCCTAATGATGTATGAGCACCCCTAATCTTATCATAAAATCCCTAAACCTCATTCTTAGTTACCTAAACTTAAGTTTAATTATTCCTAACCTTGTACCTAAACTAATACACATTTAAACCTATCATTAACACACAATTACATGAAACAATTCCTCCTCCCCCATGCTGTCCAGGTCTGGCCGTGTACTCCTCCCCCTCCATATGCATCACATGTTCAAATTTTCAACACTCCAAGGCCATACCTCAAGTCATATACACCATACCTTGTCATATTTTCAATCAAGCTTGATTCTCCAAATGAGTAACTAATTAAAATAGCCCACTTTCCTCATTTATTTGTGGCTGAAAAACAACCAGCCATGCATTGCTTCTAGAAGGATTATTTCATTCAAAATTGATAGGAAATTCACTCAAATCAAGCCATGCCTTGTATCATAACTTCCATACTTCAAACCATGCTTGAATAACCTTGTGTAAGAGATGTTTTCTCTTCCTTTCCTTCCCAAACTACATGGCTTCTCCTCCCCCTCAATGAGCCTTCATTTGTTTTCATTTTCTATAAATACCTTGCCTAGAAACACATGCAAACACTTTAGCTCATTTGCACACTTTTAGTTTTCTAAGATTTCTTTGTATTTTCTCTTTTTCTCTCTAAGTTTCAAGAGACTTTCCTCTTGTTCTTCATCTTCATCTTCATCCTCTCTTCATCTCCTCATCATCTCATAACCTTCAAACACCACCCCAAAGCCTTGAATCACCTCCTAACCTCTCAAACACCTCACCTCAAACACAATCTCACTCAAAACACACCTCCTTGCCTTCCTTTTCCTTTTGACCGAATCATTTCTCACCATCCAAGGAGGTAGTGCTCTTCTCATTTCTTTCAAAAAGTTCAAGTTTTCATCTTCACTCTAGGTATGAGTGTTTTTCTAAACCTTTTCTTGAAAAATGAGTTTTTCTAGCTTTCTTTTGGATTTTCTTTTTGAAACTTTCTTTGTTTCTTTTCCTTGATGTTTCAGCCTCTTGGGCTTGAGGAGCACATGATAGCTCAATGATGAGAGCTCCTAGATGATGACTATGTGTTCATCTCAAAGGAACCTCTAGAGCTTGAGTTTTTGTTTTCTCTAAGTTTCATCTTTATTATCTAGCTCAAAAGGATTTTTGTTCAAGAACACCTTTACTTTTCTTGCTATTTTGATTTTGATTTTCTTGTTCCTTTTCCTTTAAATATTTTGGTTTTGATTCCTTGATCTTTGAGGTCTTGTTTTGTTTTGAAAGTTTATTTATTTTGAGGTTGATGAACTTGGTTCAAGAACTCTAAAGCTCTCTTTGTGATGAGATGAGTGTTGGGTTGCTATTTGTTAAAGTCTTGTAAGAGCTATAGACTATCATAAAATGAACCTTGCATCCATGTTTACTTTTATGCTTTGCACATCATATTTACTTTCTTTGCTATCACTAAGTATCAAGATAATGAATGAACTTACATTATCATATTTATATTTCAAGCTATGTATTATCATGTTTATGTTTCAAGTTCTCACTTAATATCAAGATAATAATGAGTTGCATCTCATGTTTATTTTATGCTATCACTTTACTTTCTAATGGAACCTAAAATAAGTGCATCAGCATGTTTATTTTATGTCATCACTTAAATGAACTTAGAGCTCAAAGACTTGCCTATTCTTGTCTCAAACAAAGGCTTGAAAACCTATGTTATTTGTCTTCTTGTTTTCAGCCCCTAAGAGTTTAATTGTTTCCAAGTATTGAAAACTATGTTTCATAATTTTTCTAACCTTTTATGAGTTCAAGGAATGCATAGAACAAAGTTTTATGAATTTAGGAACTCTTGAGACAAAATTTATTTAGCTACTGACTCTCAAGTATTTGGATGATTTTAGATGTCAAAAATGATTATAAATGAGTTTTGAAAGTTTTAAAAAGGTTCCAAGAGAGACTAGTATTTTATGTGCTTTAGAAATTGTGTTTGATGCCTTTACATGGAGATGTTTGTTTCGGTTCTGCCTTGCCTATTTATGACCATTGTATGAGCTATTTGATGATGATAACATGAATATAATGATGTATAATTAATGTTAAAACTCATATGTGAAAGATAAGAGAAGCTAGAAACTAGAAAAGAATTAATTTGAGAGTTCTAGATCCCTTAATGTTTGAATTTTCTGGATTCTGTCCAGCAAGGTTTAGTAATGATAATCATGGATTTAAATTAGTTTAAATGTGTAGGAACGACTCATAAATGGTTTAGGACTTGATCTTGATGTCTTAGGAGCAAACCAGACTTAGAAAGGGTCATTGTTGTGACTCCTAGGTACCTGTGAAGTTAGGATTATGAATTCTGCATCCTTGAGGTTTAGAGATGTTCTTGACCTTAGTGTGAGGTGAGAAATACTTAGTTTTAACCTTATAGGTACCCGAGAGACTAGGCTTTGATGATTCATAACTTAGAATATGAGTTACGGGCCTTAACGGTCAATGCATAAAATAGTAAGAAATGTGTTAATGCTATGATGCTTAATCTATGCAATGATATGTTGAGATGTTTATGATGCATGAGGAATGGATTAGTTTGGATATGAGTTTATCATAGCATGAGATTTCATGAGAATATGTTGTGTGATTAACTTGTGGCATAAGTTTGAAGGAAATTCAGTTTAACAGCTGTTATGCTGCCGAACTTTTGTCAAACCTTAAAGGGTTAAAAGAAATGTTTAAGAGTACCATATGAGTTGAAAACCCTGGGTGACACCAGTTCGGCTGAGCACCCCCAGGAGATTTTTATGTGACAAAGCATTGAGACGCGCTTTCCTAGGTGACACCGGTTCGGCCGAGCACCCCCCAGGGGAGACAAATCTATGAGGGTATGAGTAGATGTAGCCTACCAAAGTGGACAAATTGTTGTGGCTTAATGCCCGCAAAGCCTTTCAAAGAGGGTATATCCTAAGAGAGGTGATCCCTGCCCCCTATCTGTACTTCCGAGTCGGGATTATTTTATTATGTTTCGCTTATTCAGATAATAAGCAAGAGGTAGTGATGACTAGCTGAGGTATGAGTTCATAACCTAGTTATTTTAGGGTGGCCTTATTATGCTAAAGTACCATGATTGATGTCACGAAGTTGAGGAATGATCCACTTGAAAGTTATATACCCTTATGCCACATGGTTTATGTTTATATGATTGATGTACTGATTTATATGTTCAACTATGACCATGCATCCATGCTTTAACATGTTGCATTCATAACATCAAGAAGCATGCTAAAAGGAATGGACCTTGGACAATTAGTTTTGGAAACCCTAAATTGAATCTCATATGCATGCTCACTATTTTATAAATCCAAGGTCCCTGAAGATGTGAGCGATGTAACCCTAGGGCAGGAGACTCCTACTGAGATTCTTTAGTAAGAATTCTCACACCTCTCTCTCCTTTCTCCTTCTTCTGTTACATCTTTAAAGAGCGATGGCGACGTTCGTAGTCTTCATTGACACGCTAGTTTGGGAAGTGCACTACGACCCAGACCACTGTTTGTATCATTTCGAGGGTCGTTGTACCGTCTGTATTTTTGTGTACATGGGACGACCCTTTACTTATCTAGTTTCGAGCTACCAGTTCACTCCTACTACACCTTTTGGTGGTGACGACATGATCTTCGAGCGCACACTCGCCTATGTGATGAGCAGCTACGTCACGCCCGCACCTCTGCCTCAGCTGTCCGCAACTACCCAGAGTACGTACCTCGTTTGAGGAGGTCTGAGACTAATCTATCCGAGGATTCGCTGATGCATGTCCCCTCGGAGGGCTCTGCTCCCTTTCCCCAGTTCCGGCGCGAGGCGAGCAAGGAGACCGTGAGGTAGCCGCGCTTGGCAAGGAGAGCCGAGATGTGCCCGCGTCGAGGACCTTACATTCAGCCGCCACGAGTTCCCTTCACACTCCATTGGTCCACTCAGGAGGAGATAGAGCGGTTCCCTGGTTACCTACCTCCATCATCCAAGGACCCCCGTCGTCACTAGACTCTGATGGAGAGCTTTGCGAGTACCCGAGCTTTTATGGAGATCTTCCCTTCGACAGTACCTTTTGGAAGGGGTTGTAGATTGTACTCGTAGCTTAGTAGAAGGGTAGTGTTTTAGGTTTATCTTCTTATCGTACCATGTATTTTCTTGTTTCTGTTATATTTTATTTTCCACTGTATTACAAGCTCTGCCTGTCCCCATGAGGGTATGACTACTTATGTACTCTAATTATGTTATTAATGAAATGTTTCCTCTATTATCATGACTGATGTTCTTTGAGTATATGCTTTACCTTATGATCTCTAATGACTGTTACGCGTGCTTTATATTTCTGTCATTCGATTAGTCAAGTTTGCGACACTCACTTTGCTTTATGTTTTCAGAAAAAAATTTACCTGTAATTTCCGCTAAGTATTTTAATAAAATGATGAGACTAAGAGGTAATAACCTAATGATTAACCTAATGTGTTCTAGAAAGTTGGGTTAAGAATTAGGGAGTTACAGAAAGTCTCATTTTCTGAGGTTTCGGATCAAAATGACCAAAATACCCCTATAGTGTTTTTACTCGGGTATAAGTGCCGTTTGAGCTCGAAACTTCTCCAGAAGATTTTAAATGATGTTTATATGTGTTTCATAACATCTGTTTAAGTCTTAGTAGTCATGTGCAAAATTATAATTTTGCCCCTAGCATAATATTTTTGAGCTTAATGATGTAATTAAGCAAACCTAAGCAATATTAGGCTCTAATCGAAGATTAATTAATTTCCATAATTAATTTAGAGTCAAAATATTTATTAAAGTTAATTAGAACCTAAAATTGCTTAGATTAAACCTAAACCTCTTTTTTTAAAAATTCAAGATTCCTAGTCATGGAATCTTGAATAGTGTTTTCTCTCTCCAATTCCTTAAATTAAGGAATTGTGTCTACAATTGTTTATACCTTAAAATGAGTTTAGATCCCTCTAATGATGCAAGAACACTCCTTAAGCATGTCTTAATGTCCTTAATTACTTACTTAGTTACCTAAACACTTACTTAACAATTCCTAATCTTAAGCTTAATCTAAGATACACCTAAACACATCATTAGAACACAATTAGAAGAACAAATCTCCTCCCACATGGCTTGAAGAAACCAGCACCACTCACTCACCAAATATCCATCACATGTTTGAATTTTGACACTCAAATAGCCATACCTCACCATGCTTTGCACCATACTCACCTTACCTCTAACCATGCCTCACCATGTCTCAAATCAAAACCTCTCACCTTATGTTCCATGAGGAACCACATGGCCAAGCCCCCCTCAAATGCTCCTTCATTGTTTTTTTTTTTTTTATAAATACACATGCAAAGAAACTTGAAAGAACCTTTAAATCATTTGCCAAGTTTAAGCTTAAAGCATTCTTGCAAGTTCTCTTATTTTCTCTCAAAATTTCAAGAGTTCTCTTCTTCTTCATCTTCTTCGTCCTTCTCTTTGAGCCACCACATCACAATCTCAAACCACCACACAACCACCATAAACCACCACCCAAACACCAAAGCATCCATCCTCAAACACAAGCTCACACAAAACACCTTTCCTTTCCTTTTTCCACACCTTGGCCGAAACCTCCTCTCCATCTTGGAGGAAGTTTTTCTTCTCATCCTCACCTCAAGACCAAGCTTTTCATCTTCAACACTTGGTAGGGAGTTGTTCTAATGTCATTCTTTTACTCAAATATGCTTTGTTCTTGAATAAATATGTTGATTTTATGAGCTTTCTTGGTTTTTCCTTTTCGGTTTTCCTTTAATTCCTTTTTTTTATTTTCGGCCTTCAAGGGCTAGTTTGTTCCTCATGATAGCTTGATGATGAGTGTCTCTAGATCACCTTGTGTTCATCTTAATGAGGCCTCTAAAGCTTAAGCTTTTCTTTCTTCAAGTTTTATTTATGCTACTTAGCTCACCAATGATTTTACCTTAAGAAAATAATTACAAGGATTTCAAAAAGCTTAAAGCTTACCCTTGTCAACCTTAAAGTTGGTCGGCATGTTCTAGAGTTTACTCTAGATAGGAGCTTTTGGGTACATAATAAAGAATATGGTGTATTTCATTTCCTTTCTAGTTTCGGCCCTTTTTCCTTTTTCCTTAAAGGTTTTGTTTCTTTCGAATCCATTTCCTTGAGCTTGATGATGATGTTCAAACTATGAGGTTTCTTTGAAATGTTGGTTCAAAGAACTCTAAAGCTCTCTTTGTTTTGCTAGATAAGTGTTGGGTTGAGATTATGGTTTCCTCTAAAAGTCTTGTATGAGCTCTAGTTAAGTTAAAATGAACTTGCATCCATGTTTACTTTTATGTCATCACTAAACTTTCAAGAATAAAGAATAAACTTGCATTCTCATGTTTATGTTTAAGTTATCACTAAACTCTAAAGATAATAATGAACTTGCATATCATATTTATTTTATGCTCTCACCTTGTAATAAAGAATGAAATAAAGTGCATAGCATATTTATGTTTAACTCCTCACGTAAAGATTTCTAAAGCTCAAAGACTTGCCTACTATTATCTCAAGCAAAGTTTGGAAAATGGAAATGTCTCATGGATAGTGATTTTGGCCATGTGATGATGATGAGCTTGGTGTAAGTTTCATCTAGTCACAAGTGCCAAATTCTATGTCTTAGGATTTTTCTGAAGCTTAGATGAACTTAAAGAATATTTCAAGTATGATTTTATGTTTTAAATGTCAACTTTGAAGAAAATAAAATAGCTACTGCCCTTGTTTAATTTATGATGATTTTAATAAAAAGAAATTGATTTCCAATGAGTTTTAGAAGTTCTAAAAAGGTTGCAAGAGAAACCAACAATCTATGTGTGTTAGAAATGAAATTCTATGCATGATAAGATGATGATGTTCATGGTTCTGCTTTGGTATTTTGCTCACTATATGATGATGGTTTTATTATGTTAGAAGGAGTGTATTCATGTATAATTGATGTTAGAATTAATTTGAGAAAGCTAAGATAACTTAGTAACTAGAAACGATTTAAAATGAGATTTCTAGAACCCTTAGAAATAAGAATTATGGATTCTGTAACACCCTCCTAACTACCATATATTACTCGAGTGTCTATACAGTAATTAGAATAGTGTTACTCGTGTTCTATATTTTATATTAGTCGAGAGAAATGAAAAGATAATAATAAAATGAGCTCATGGATCGCACCAACTTATAGATTTATATATATATATATATACACCATAAACAGGTTAGCATCATACACAGCACCCTAGACCATAAACTGGTCGACTACTGAACTATGTAGGAACTCAGTACAAAAACAACATCTTAAGTGTCTATTCTAACCTGCTCAAATCTCAAAGCCCAACAAAATCATATATGCACATAAATGGACTTAAAACATCTAACAGTAATCAGTCGGCAGGCTGGTAAGGTCCTAGCACTATGCGATACAAGTCATGAGTCCCTATAGATCTCGTGTCTGCCTAAAGGAACCCGTTGGTCATCGGTACGATGGCCTCTCCTCCGCCAGGGGCGTCAGGACCCTCTGGTGGGTCTGAGTCAGAGGACGAGGACGAGGATGGAGCATCTACTGGAGGGGATGCTGGTGGTGCTACTGGGATATCAAATACAACTGGGTGCGCCATGTGGAGAGGCACACCATCGTAAGGAAAAGCTGGATCAAAATCAGCGGTGAAGACAGATGCACTGAAAGAACGGTCAAAGAACACGTATGCACGGATTTGAGAGTAAGCTGCTGCATAAAGAGAGTCAAGCACCGGGTCGTAATGCCACACCCATTGTGGCGAATCAAGGAAGAACACTATTGATGGCATCTACTGGATCTGAATACAATATACAATACATACAGACATAGGGATGAGAATATTATAAAATTCTCAGTAGGGTACTCTCTCACATGTGAATAGAATAAAATTAGTAAATTCATCTATATACAAATTGTCCTGCTAGATCACATCTATCAATATTTATATACATGAGTCAAAGAGAATTAAATGCAAAATAGTGGTAATCATATGTGTTGCTCTTATGTCTTATGGAATTCAACTCAGTGCAGTTGTTTCTTTTTATTAACATAGGGAAGGCTTAATTTCACATAAGATAACATCTGTAGTGAATAACTCCACAGAGGACCATAGACTGCTAGGACATGAGCTCATTCCTATTCGCGATCATCGAACTTCATTTTCTTCTATTTCCGAATCACGCATAGTTCTATCTCCTAGTCGATACATCTACCAACTCATAAAATCTCCTGGGAAGTTCTTATTTTTGCCTTCCCACTTATCTCACATAAGCCTTGTTTCTATTTTCCCCATATGTTAAAACATGTGTCATTAAATTTCACATATCCTCTTTTATCATATAAATGCATCATATACTTTTATTTTTCAAAGGCTTGCTCACATCACACATAGGCATTTAGGTACCCTGGAGTCTCATTTATGTTTTATAAGTATCTCTTTAAAAACCATTAGCATGCATTCATATACTATATATGTGGGCTAAATGCCATGTTGATGACAATTTAAGACATCCTCTCATTTCCAGCATACTGGCAGATTTGCCACTCTAGTAACAATATTTACCTTCCATACCAAATGGCCAATTAAACAGCCACAAACATTCTCCATGACATCTCAATATGTCTAGTAGTCCCTGTAAAAATTTCATAGCAAACAAAGCCCTCTAACCATGTTAAATAAATTTTACAAGTTTAGTGGTTAGAGACCACTTTTTCACAGCTCAGACCAGAGTTCTCTTAATTTTTAAATTTAGCAAAAAATGGAATAAACTCAAAATAAAAATCAAGGTTGAATTTCAAGATGTGTAAAAAATTCTGTAAAACTTTCAAAGGATAATTCCATCATTTTCTATGGTCACAAAATTATACAAATTTACAGCTTCAGTTCCCACAATCCAGACAGCAAGGTTACCTTTTCGGTTTCTGATTTTTTTGAGGCAGTAAAACTTAAATTTAGTGCTCAATAATTTTCGTGTAAGTAGTCCAAGATGTTAGGTCCAACATATAATTTTTCCAGACCATGATCATAAACATAAATATGTCTAAATATTCATGAGATATTACTGTCTTCAGCAAAACCGAAAATCCAGCAATCTAACTAAACTTTCATTTGATAAAATGATTACTCTAACCTCATCCAAACCCCCCACCAAAATTTATACATCAACAACCATATATCATTAACCAAAACAACCAAAAATTTCGAGCATAAATGAGAAATAGAAATTTGGCAAGGAAAGGCTCAATAAAACCCTACTCTTGAAAGCTAATGTCCCTTTGTCTCTTGTACACTTCAATATAGATATTCTCCACCCCAAGGCTCTTGAAACACACTCAAATCTTCCTCTAATCAGAGATAAGTGATGTAATAAGGTGAGGTTTTTGGAGGATCTAATCGGTTATATTTGTAGAGGTTGAAGTGTAGAATAAGTTTGCTTAAGGAGGTTTTTGATTTTAACAAGGTTTGGGCTAGGATTTTTGAGGTTGAAATCAAGGGTTTGTGAGAAAGGAAATGGAGTTTTCTGGTTCCTCCTTACTGCTGCCGAGAATGGAGATGAAACTTATGAGGTTAGGTGTGTCATATTTATCATATAAAGTGTGATTTCATTGGTTGGAAATAAAGCTTGAAATTTTTCATTACAGGAATTTTATATCAATGGCTAGGATTTGATCTTTCATTCCAAGATAGAATCCTAGCCATTCATTGGTATTCAAATGGATAAACTTCATTATTAGTAGATATTAATTAGCTTTCGGTATTAAAAATCGCACACCAAAATTTCATCAAACGGGTAAAACAGTGTACCCGGGAAATCAATCATTGTCCGAAAATTAATTCTAAGTATAAAATTTTTATTCCCACCTATTTCTAACCTTAATCCTATAATTTCCAAATTTCGGGCACCTTTGGATCCCAAATCTATGGTTTCGGCTGTCCCGGCGAACCTGCAGGGCCCACAAGTTACTATTCATGTTTTTTTTTTTTAGAAATCCGTTGAGTTGTTCTGATCATTTCTATGTATATCAGAATTTTGAGATTCTCATTAATAAAGCCTCAATTATTTTCCGAAAATAAAATTTTAGGGTGTTACAGATTCTGTTTCAGCATGATTAATATTCGTAACAATGGTTTATAATTAGTGTATATGTGTAGGAATCCCTCATAATTGGTTTAGGAATTGATCTTAGTACTCTAGAAGAAGACGGAACTTAGAAAGGGTCAAAGTTGTGACTTCTAGGTACCCGTAATTGCAAAATATAGATTATGCACTAATGTTGTTTAGAATTGGTTATAATCATGATAATTAATAAGAATAATTATTTGTGAACCTATAGGTGTATAAGAGGTTAAAATCGAATGATAAAGAGCTTAGGTTTCAACTTTAAGACCCTAAGGGTCAAAGCATAAGACACCATAGGTTATTTGATGCAATGAGTTTGTCAATCCAAGTATGATGTGATGATGCATGTGCTATGGTGGATATGTTTATGTGATTTTGAGTTTATCATGATTATGGAAGTTGAATGTGGAAGTACATGCATTATGAGTTATTGTGGCATAAAGCAAATTTGAAAGAAATTCAATTTACAGCAGTTATGCTGTCGAATTTCCGTCAAATTTAAGGACTTGAGAATGTTTTTGAAAACCACATGAGATGAGTCCTGGGTGACACTAGTTCGGCTGCGCACCCCCAAGAAAATGAGATTTTAAATGTGACATAGCACTAAGACGCATTTCTCTCATTCTGGTGGGGAGAAGGCAAATCCGTGAGGGTATGGTAGATGCAGCCTGCCAAAGTGGACAATTCGTTGTGCACTAGATGCTAGTAGAGTATTTCAAAGAAGGAAATATTCCTATAGACTCCCCAAATTAAAGGTTATGATAGGTGATCCTTATGCCCCTTAGCCCGTACCCTATAAGTCGAGATTATTATATTTACGCTAATCATAAGATAAGTAAAAACTAGTGATAACTAGTTAAGGTATGAGCTCATAACCTAGATGATGCTTTAGGGTGGCCCCATGATGCTAAAGTATAATGTTCTAAATTCACAAAGTTGAGAAAAGATAAAGGTTTCACTTGAAAGATTATTTGCCACTTTATGCCATATATATGTTCTTCTTCTTGTTATGATTTATTGATTTACTTGCATAATGTATTATCATGCATTCATGCCTTGCTATGTTGCATTCATAACATTAAGATTCATTCTAAAAGGAACGAACCTTGGATAATTATGTCTACAAACCTAAAAATGAAATTTATGCATGCTCACCATTTTATAACAAACCCAAGGTTCCTGAGGATGCCGGCGATGTCACCTTAGATAGGAGGTTGCCTACTGAGATTCTTTAGTAAGATTCTCACTCCCTTTCTTCCTCTCTTTCTTTCTCGTCACGTCTTCAGATCATGATGCTGACATTCATTCTGTTCGTCGACACCCCCACATGGGAGGTCCACTATGACTAGGAGCATTGGTCATATCATTTTGCGGGGCGCTGCACTGTTAGAGTCTTCATGTTTATGGGGCGCCCGTTTACACACCCTGTATATAGCTACTGTTTCTCCGTGACGTCTCCCTATGGCAACGACATGGTTTTTGAGCGTGCCCGGACGCGCAACGAGAGGATTCTCTGTACGCACACAACTGCATCAGCTGTACGTGACTTCCTGGACTACATGCCATGCACTCAGTCTTTAGAGCCGGACCCCTCGGAGGACCCACCGACCTACATGTATGGTGAGAGCTTTGCCCTTACTCCCTAGTTCTTGATAGAGGGGAGCGAGGAGACTGTGACTTAGCCGAGGTTGGCTAGGTGACCTGAGATGCGCTTCCATCACGGAGCACACGTTTAGCTGCAGTACGTACCCACTCCTACCGAGTTACATCAGTGGGTTAGTTTCATCCCTCCCTATCCCAGGTCGTAGTAGTAGAGGTCCTTGGGGAGAGTAGTGCACACATACCACATATAGTTTAGGATAAACCTTCTTTTGATATGAGGTTATCCACTTTAGATGCACTAGGGTAGGGGTGTTATCTCTTATGCTTTCCTTGTACCTTTCCATTTCAGTTGTATTTATATTCTGTTGTATCAAACTAAGTCCTGCCTTTAGGTAGGCATATTATGATAATGAAATGTTGCCTTTGGTGTGCTAATGATTGTTCCATGCTTTGTGTAACATCCTCATTTTAACCCAATACTCCTAGAACATATTTAGGTTAATCATTAGGTTATTACTTCTTAGTCTTATTCTTTAAAATCTTTCTTTAAAATACTTAGCAGAAAATACGGGTAAATTTAAAAAAAAAAACATATAAAAGAAAAGTGAGATAAAACATATAGAACTTGAACAAGCGTTGATGATAAAACATAACTCAAATATAAAAGAAAGCACAAACATGAACATCAAATAACTTTACAATAGTAAACCATAGCACATCAAAGATAATACTTCATTAATATCATAATATGCCCACCTAAGGGTGGGACTTAGTTTGATACAACAAAATAGAAATACAACTGGAAGTAAACACAAGGGAAATAAAAAAGTACAAGGAAAGTGCAAGTAAAAACACCCATACCCTCGTGCACCTAAGGTGGATAACCTCATAACAAAAGAAGGTATATCTTAAACTATGTGGTGTGTGTGCACTAGCTCTCCCTAAGAGACCTTACTACTGGTGGCGCCGATCCTCGGGTGATGGGGGTATATACCCAAGGAACTGCCCGTAGATGTAAACAAGCGAAATGGGGAATGGACATGCAGCGGCTGCACATGTGCTCCACGATGGGGGCACATTTTGGCTCCCTCGGCAACCTCGGCTACGTCACTGTCTCCTCGCTCCCCCCTCGCACGAACCGGGGAGTGGGGGCTAGGGGTCATCCTCTGAATGCTGTGAGCGAGGTACATAATCCAGGTAGTCGCGAACAGTTGATGCAGATGTGTAGGTCTATGCATGACCCCCTCATTGTGCATCTGGGCACGTTCGAAGATCGTGTCATCACTGTATGGAGACGTCGGGGAGAAACGATTGCTATGTTCAGGGTGCATGAAGGGACGTCCTACATACATGAAGACTCGAACGGTGCATTGTCCTTCAAAATGATACGATCCGTGCTCCGGATCAAAGTGCACCTCCCATATGGGAATGTCGATGAACACCACGAACGTCACTATGATCTGAAGATGTGACGGAAGAGGACGAGAGAGAGAAAGAAAAGATGTGAGAATCTTGCTAAAGAATCTCAGTAGGGTACCTTCTATCTAGGGTTACATCGTCAACATCCTCAAGAACCTTAGGTTTATTATAAAAGGTGAGCATGCATATAAAATTCATTATTAGGTTTATAAACTTAATTATCCAAGGTTCGTTCCTTTTAGAATGCATCTTAATGTTATGAATGCAACATAGTAAAAGCATGGATGCATGTCAATATATTATGCAAGCAATTCAATAAAACATAACATCAAGAAAACATATAAGTGGTAAAGTGGCATATAAACTTTCAAGTGAATCCTTTCTCTTTTCTCAACCTTGTGACTTAGGAACTTCATATTCTAGCATCATGGGACCACCCTAAAATATCATCTAGGTTATGAGCTCATACCTTAACTAGTCGTCACTAGCTCTTACTTATCCTATGATAAGCGTAAACATACAATTCCCGATTTCTAGAGTACGGGTTAGGGGGCTTAAGGATCACCTATCATAACCTTTAATTCAGGGAGTCCATAGAAATGTTTCCTTCTTTGAAAAATTCTACTCGTATCTAGTGCACAGCAAATTGTTCGCTTTGGTAAGCTGCATCCACTCATATCCTCACAGATTTGCCTCCTCCCCACCGGAATGGGAGATGTAAGTCTCAGTGCTTTGTCACATTAAAACTTATCTCCTGGGGGTGCTCGGCCGAACTGGTGTCACCTAGGGTTTTATCTCATATGGTTTTCAAAAACATTCTCAAGTCCTTAATTTGACGGAAATTCGGCAGTTTAACAGCTGTATACCAAATTTCTTTTAAATTTCCTTTATGCCACAAAACTTTTGATGCATATACTTCCATATTCAATTTCGATGGTCATGATAAACTCATAATCACATAAACACACTTAGCATAGCACATGCATCATCTCAACATACTTGAATCAATAACTTATTGCATCAAAGAATCTATAGTATCGTATGCTTTGACCCTTAGGGTCTTAAACTTGAAATCTAAGTTCTCTAATCATCCGATCTTAATCTCTTATGCACCTAAAGGTTCAAAACTAATTATTCTCACTAATTATCATGGTCATAACCTATTCTAAACCTCATTTGTGCAGAATCTATGTTTTTCCATTTATAGGTACCTAAGGGTCAAAACTTTGACCCTTTCTAAGTTCGGTTTTCTCCTAAAGTACTAAGATCAATTCATAAACCAATTATGAGTAGTTCCTACACATTTACACTAATTATAAACCATTATTACTAATATTATGCTTGCTGGAACAGAATCCAGAATTTCCATTTCTAAAGGCTCTAGAAATCTCTTTTTAATTCTTTCTTGGTTACTAACTTATCTTAGCTTTCTCAAATTAATTCTAACATCAAATATACATGAATATACACATTCTAACATAGCAAAATCATCATCATACAGTGAACAAATAATCATGGCAGAACCGAAAACATAATCATCATACTAAGCATAGAATTTCATTTCTAACACTCATAAATTGCTAGTTTCTCTTGGAACCTTTTTAAAGCTTATAAAACTCATTAGAAAACATTTTATTTCATTAAAATCATCATAAAACCATTGAGGGCAGTATCTATTTCAAAATAATCTCAAGAGGGATTTAAATCATAAAATCATGCTTATAATATTCCTTGAGATCATCTAAGCTTAAGAAAATTATAAAACATAGGTCTTGGCACTTGTGGCTAGATGAAACTTACATCAAGCTCATCATCATCACATGCCCAAAATGCATTCCTAAAAACATCTTCCATTTCCAATCTTTACTTGAGATACCAAGAGACAAGTCTTTGAGCTCTAATATTTTAAGTGATAATAAGAATATAAATGCTATGCACTTCATTTTATCTTTATTAGAAAGTAAAGTGAAGGCTCAAAATAAATATGAGATGCAACTCATTCTTATCTTAAGATTAGGTGATGGCTTGAAAAGTAAACATGAAATGAAAAGCTTAAATTTAAACATGATAATGCAAGTTCATTTCTTTACCCTTGAGGGTTTAGTGATGGCATAGGAAAATAAATATGCTATGCAAGGCATAAAATTAAATATGAATGCTAGTCCATTTTATGTCATTAGAGCTCATACTAGACTTTAAAGAATCAATATCATAATCCCAATCATAATCTTATCATCATAAAGCAAGCTCTAGAGTTCAAAGTACCAAGGTTACAAAGAAACCTCATGATCCTTTGAACATCATCATCAAGCTTAAGGAAATAGATGCAAAAACAAAACTTCAAAAAAAAGGAAAGAAAAGAAATTGAAGCTACAAGAAAAGGGAAAATACACCTTATTCTTTATTATGCACCCAAAACCCCTATCTAGAGTAAAACTCTAGAACGTGTCGGCCAACTTTAAGGTTGACAAGGGTAGGCCTTGGGCTTATTTAAATCCTTATAACTATTTTCTTAAGTTTAAATCATTAGTGAGCTAAGTAACATAAGTAAGACTTAAAGAAAGAAAGAAAGAAAAACTCAAGCTTTAGAGGTCTCATTGAGATGAACACAAAGTCATCATCTAGAGACACTCATCATCAAGCTATCATGAGGAGTAAACAAGGCCTTGAAGGCCGAAATCAAGAGAAGGAAATAAGAAGGAACCAAAAAGGAAAACCAAGAGAAGCTCATAGAAACATCATTTTCTCTCAAGAATGAAACATATTTTGAGTAAAAGAAATATTTAGAACAACTTCCTACCAAGTATGAAGATGAAAAAGCTTGGTCTTTACTAGCAAATGAGAAGACAAAAATCTTCTCTAGGAGATGATGATGATTCGGCCTTGGAAGGAAGAAAAGGAAGAGATGAGTTTTTGTGTGAGCTTGTATTTGAGGGTGAGAGCTTAGGTGTTTAGATGATGATTCAAGGTGGTGGGGTGGTGTTTTGAGGTGGTGATATGGTGGCTCAAGGTGGAGAATGAAGAAGAAGAAAGATCTTTGAAACTTAGAGAGAAAAGTAAAGAACTCAAGTTGCTCTTGAAAATTCAAAGCTTTGCAAATGAACCAAAGTGATTCAAGTGCATCCAAGCAAGCTATTTATAGAAAATCAAAACAATGAGGAGTGAAAGGAGGAGGAGTGGCTAACGGTTCTTTAAGGCCTTGGGAGAGAAAATATCTTCTAAATGTTGTCATACAAAGCATGGTTGAAAGCATGGATGGGTATGGTTTAAGGTATGGCTCTAAGCATGGTCTTTGACTGTATATTTTAATTTGAAATAAAATAATTCTTTTTGAATGGAGGAGGTGTAACACCCTAAATCTTAACCTAATACTACTAGTATGTATTTAGGTTAATCCTTAGAATATTACTTCTTGGTCTCATTCTTTACTTTGAAAATACTTAGCGGAAATATGGGTAAAAAATTTTCTTTTTGGAATTAAAACCAAAGTGAGAGCCACGAATGATTCTTTGGACGGGAATTCTTACAAGTACAACGAGTCATATAAGCAAGGCATAACAAAACACATTACCAGCATGAATACATCAACTGAATATATATATGTGCCTACCAAAAGGGTAGGACTATTCGGTACATAGAAGAACAGAATACAACTAAAAGCAAATACAGGGAAATCATACAAGCAAGTACATGGAAATCATAAAAGCAACACCCATACCCATGTGCACCTAGAGTAGACAACCTCATATACAAAAGAAGGTTTGTCCTCAACTATGTGGCGTGTGTGCACTAGCTACTACCCATCCTATGCACCTACTCCTGCTGGTCCGAGTACTGAGGGGTGGAATCGATCCACTGGCAGATCTCGGCGGGAGTGGTCGTGCAGATCATCGGAGCGTGTCCACCGCGGAGAGGGCGCATGGATGGCCTACGAGCCAACCTCGGCTGAACCACCATCTCCTCACTCCCAGCTCTCATTGGTGGGGGAGTGGGGCTGGAGCTCCAACTGCACATGTGCGAGGGCGGGTCCTCTGATGGATCCGTCTCTGAATACTGAGTCTGGGGCACGTACTCCGGGTAGTCACGTACGGCTGACGCCTCGTTCTGCATGCGGAGGATCTGCTCGTCGCGTGGTCTGGCTCGCTCAAAAATCGTGTTATGATGGTAGGGAGCAGTCAGGGTGAAGCGGTAGCTCCGTACTGGGTGTGCGAAAGGTCATCCCATAAACATGAACACTCTGACTGTGCAGCGACCTTCAAAATGGTATGACCCGAGTGCTGGGTCATGGTGCAGCTCCCACGTCTGGGTGTCGATGAAGAGTACGAAAGTCACCATCTGAAGATGTGACGGAAGAAAAGAGAGAGGGAATGAGAATCTTCTAAAAGAATTCTCAGTAGGGCAATCCCTAACTAAGTGATGTCATCACATCCTCGGGAACCTTGGGTTTTATTTCTAAAAAGGTGTGTATGCATATAAACTCCTTTTAAGTTAGTTTTCTAAAGTATTAATTATCCAAGGTCCGTCATATTTTATAATGCGTCTTATGACTAAGCATGGAATACACTAATGACATGAATGCATCATAAAGGTAAACTAATCAATAGAATAACTAAGGAACATTATAACAATAGCATAAGGTGACAGGTGTAAATCTCATAATAACTTTTCTTGGTTTATATGTGACATTTTAAACTTTAACTTTTATCTCATGGGCCACCCTAAAATATCTCTAGGTTATGAGCTCATACCTTAACTAGTCATCACTAGTTCTTACTTATCCTATGATAAGCGTAACATACATAATCCCGACTTAAAGTACGGGCTAGGGGGAAAATTAAGGATCACCTCTTAGGGTCATTTCCTCTTTGAAACACTCTACTAGCAACTAGTGCATAGTAGTATTGTCCGCTTTGGCAAGCTCAGTGTCAATACCCTCACGGATTTGTTTTCTTGGGGGTGCTCGGCTAAACTGGTGTCACCCAAGAAGGCATTTGAGTGTTGTGTCACATTTAAGTTCTCATGATTTTCAAAAAGACCTTATCCTAAGTTCCTCAAATTTGATGGAAATTCGGCAGCATGATGGCTGTAGACCGAATTTCCTCAAATTTGCTTATGCCATGAAAACATATAGGACATACACAAGCATTCTTCATAAGGTGTTGAAATTATATAAAACTTTTTCATAACATATACATCATCACATAATCATTCATCATATAAAACTTCTTCATAGCATATCATCACATAATCATATTTAAACAAAACATTCACACAACTCATAAAGCTTATTATGTTATAAACCTATAGTGTCTTATGCTTCGATCCTTACGAGTCTTTGGACTTGTAAACTAATTGTTCTAGTATTTGTAACACCCTAAATCTTAACCCAAGACTACTAGTATGTACTTAGGTTAATCTTTAGAATATTACCTCTTGGTCTCATCTTTTACTTAGAAAATACTTAGCGGAAATATGGGTAAAATTTTTCTTTTTGGAATTTAAAATCAAAGTGAGAGCCACACACGAATCTTTAAGAGGAAGCATAGAGAAACATATAAGCAAAGCATAAAGAAACACATCATATCATGGAGACATCAACTGAAACATAGTTATATATATATATATATATGTTGTGCCTACCCAAAAGGGAAGGACTATTTGATACATCGGGAAGCGAAATACAACTGACATGCAATACATGGAAATCATAAAAAGGAAATACAAGAGAAACAACACCCATACCCATGTGCACCTATAGTAGACAACCTCATATACAAAAGAAGGTTTGTCCTCAACTAGGTGGCGTGTGTGCACTAACTACTACCCCTCCTATGTCTACTCCTGCGGGTCCGAGTACTGTGGGGTCGAGTCGATCCACTGACGAATCTCAGCGGGAGTGGTCGAACGCATCATCGGGGCATGTCCACCGCGGCGAGGGCGCATAGATGGCCGACGAGCCAACCTCGGTTGGACTACCGTCTCCTCACTCCCAGCCCTCATCGGTGGAGGAGCAGGACTAGAGCTCCAACTGTACATGTGGGATGGCGGGTCCTCGGATGGGTCCGTCTCCGAATACTGGGGACGCGGCACATACTCGGGGTACTCGCGTACTGCTGATGTCTCGGGCTCCATGCGGAGGATCTGCTCATCGCGTGGTCTCGCTCGCTCGAAAATCCCGTTATGACGGTAAGGAGCAGTCGGGGTGAAGCGGTAGCTCGGGACGGGGTGCGCGAAGGGTCGTCCCATGAACATGAATACTCTGACAGTGCAGCGACCCTCAAAATGGTATGACCCGAGTGCCGGGTCATGGTGCAGCTCCCATACCGGGGTATCGTTGAAGAGTACAAATGTCGCCATCTGAAGATATGACGGAAGAAAAGAGAGAGGGAATGAGAATCTTTCTAAAAGAATTCTCAGTAGGGTTACCCCCACCTAGGTGTCATCATCATATCCTCAGGAACCTTGGGTTTATTTCAAAAAGGTGTGCATGCGTATAAATTCTTTTTAAGTTTATCTTTCCAAAGTGCTATTTATCCAAGGTCCATCATATTTTACAATGCGTCTTATAGCTAGCATGAAATATACTAATGAATATGAGTGCATCATAAAGGTAAACCAATCAATAGAATAACTAAAAAACATTATAACATTGGCATAAGTATAGTATATGTGACATTGTTAACTTTAACTTTCATCTCATGGGGCCACCCTAAAACATCTCTAGGTTATGAGCTCATACCTTAACTAGTCGTCACTAGTCCTTACTTATCCTATGATAAGCGTAACATATATAATTCCCGACTTAAAGTACGGGCTAGGGGGCAATCTAAGGATATCCTCTCTAGGATCATTTCCTCTTTGAAACGCTTTGCTAGCCACGCGGGCCTCGCAATTTGTCCGCTTTGGCAGGCTGCATCTACACATACCCTCACGGATTTGTCTCCTCCTGGGGGTGCCCGGCCGAACCGGTGTCACCCAGGAGAAGCGCGTCTCAGTGTTGTGTCACATTTAAGTTCTCATAAGTATTAAATCATAAATACCTCATCATTTATCATATTCATTTTTATCATGCATCCTCATATAGCTTTTTCATAACATATATATCATCACATGAAACTTTCTCATAACATATGCATCGTCACATAAAACTTCCACATAACATAAACATCATCACATAGTCATATCTAACAATTATCCCCATAAGCTCATAGACTTGATATGTTATAACTCATAGTGTTTTAAACTTCGATTCTTATGAGTCTTAAACTTGCAAATTAATTGTTCTAACATTATGCTTAAGAACTAATCCAAACAGCACTAAGCAGAATTTGGACAGCTTTATGTTTATGTGATTACGGAGTACGGTTTAGATCTTTATCTCACATTCTAAGTTATTGATCATCAACACCTAGTCTCTTGGGAACCTATAAGGTTATAACTAAGTATTTCTCACCTCACACTATGGTCAAGAACATCTCTAAATCTCAAGAGTGCAGAAATCAAAATCCTAACTTTACGGGTACCTAGAAGTCACAATAATGACCCTTTCTAAGTTCGGTTTGCTCCTAAGGTTTCAAGATTAAGTCCTAAACCAATTATGAGTCATTTCTACACATATAAACTAATTTAAAACCATGATTATTGAATCTAAACCTTGCTGGACAGAATCCAGAAAAATAAATCTTTAAGGGATCTAGAACTCTCAAATTAATTCTTTTCTAGTTCCTAACTTATCCTATCTTTCACGTATGAGTCTTAACATAATTATTACTCAAACATAAGCAAATTAACATCATTAACACAGCTCATACAGTGGCCAAACATAGCAAGGCAGAACCGAAACAGAAACTCCATTTAAAGGCATTGAACATAGTTTCTAAAGCACATAAAATACTAGTTTCTCTTGGGACCTTGTTAAAACTTTCAAAACTCTTTTATGAACACTTTTATCATCTAAACTTATGAAAATACTTAAGAGGGAAGTGGCTACATTATTTTCATCTCAAGAGGTCCTAAATTCATAAAACTTAGTTCTACATATTCCTTACACTCATATAAGTTTAGAAAAATTATAAAACATAGTTTTCAATACTTGGAAACACTAAGGACTCATAGGGCCGAAATATGAACCAAAGGAAATAAATGTTTTAGACCTTTGTTTGAGATATCAATGGGCAAGTCTTTGAGCTCTAGAATCATTAAAGTGATGACATAAAAATAAACATGCTCATGCACTTATTTTAGTTATTGCTAGAAAGTAAAGTGAGAGCATAAAATAAATATGTGGTGCAATATATTATTATCTTTTGATATTTAGGTGAGGACTTGAAATATAAATATGATAATGCAAAGCTTGAAATATAAACATGATAGTGCAAGTTCCTTTATTATCTTGATAATTAGTGATAGCAAGGAAAGTAAACATGAAATGCAAAGCATAAAATAAACATGATGCAAGGTTTATTTTATGGTTAGCTAGAGCTCATTCAAGACTTTAATAAGATAATAACCCAACACATATCACATGACAAAGTGAGCTTTAGAGTTCTTGAACCAAGTTCTCAAAGGAACTATGAGGTTCTTGAACATCATCATCAAGCTCAAGAAAATAAAACTTCATTAAACAAACAATGCTTCAAAGACCAAAAGGAAATGGAAACCGAAATGTTAAAGAAAAGGAAAACAAAGAAACCGAAAGCATGTAATAAGAGGAAACAAAAGTGTTCTTGAGAAAAGATCATTTCAAGTTAGTAAATAAAGTTGAAACTCAAAGAAAATAAAAACTCAAGCTCTAGAGGTTCCTTTGAGATGAACACATAGTCATCTTCTAGGAGTCCTCATCATTGAGCCATCATGTAACCATGAAGGTCTCATGGCCGAAACACAAAAGGAAAAGGAGACAAAGAAAGTTTTAAAAAGAGAAACCAAGAGAAAGCTAGAGAAAAACACTTTTTGAACAAAATAAAGTTTGAAACCAAGTCCCTACCTATTGATGAAGATAAAAGCTTGGTCTTGAAGATGAAGATGAGATGAGCAACACCTCCTAGGATGGTGGTGATGATTTCGGCCAAGGAAAAGAAAAGGAAAGGAGATGTGTTTTGAGTGAAGTTGTGTTTGAGGTTGAGTGTTTGAAAGCTTTGAGAATGGTTTAAGGTTATGAGGTGATGGATTGAGGTTATGAGGTGATTATGTGAGGGAAGAATGAAGAGGATGAAGATGGAGAGAAAGAGCTCTTAGAACTTTGAGAGAAGGAAAAAGCTTAGCAAGACAACTCTAAAACTCTAAACTTTGCAAATGCTTCAAGGTGCAACAAGGCTATCACAAGCATCCTATTTATAGAAAAACAAAACCATGGAGGAGTGAATGGGGAGGGCTTGGCCGTAGCTTTTGAGGGGGCAAGGGAGAGAAAAATATCTCTTTGATTGTGTCATAGAAGCATGGTTTGAAGTATGGAGTGTATGATACAAAGTATGGGTTTAGGCATGGGTTTTTGAGTGAGCTTTTATTTCAATTTTGCAATAAATCACCCTTCTAGAAACTTAACATGGCTGGAACATTTCCAGCCACAAATAAATGGAGGAAACAATTTATTTTGCTTGGTTATTTCATTGGAAAATCAAGTGTAATGGAAAATATGACAAGGTATGGTGTATGTGACTTGAGGTATAGCTTTGGAGTGTTAGAAAATTGAACATGTGATGCATATGGAGAGGGAGGGGTTTCGGCCAGCTTGGGACAGCAGAGTGGGAGGATGATTTGATCATGTAATTGGGTGTTTAATGGTGGGTTTAAGTGTAGGTTAGCTTAGGTACAAGGTTAGAAGTGATTAATCTTAAGTTTAGGTAACTAAGCATGTGTATTAGGAATTTTATGACAAGGTTAGGAGTGCTCATACATCTTTAAAGAATTTTAAACTCATTTATGAATAAACAATGTGTAACACAATTCCATGATTTAAGGAATTGTAAAGAGAAAACACTATTCAAGATTCTATGACTAGGTGTCTTAAAATTAAAATATGATTTTAGGTTGTAATTAAGTACTTTTTGGTTCTAATCAACTTTAATAAATTATTTTGACTCAAGATTAATTAAGGAAATTAATTAACCTTCGATTAGAGCCTAATATTGCTTAGGTTTGCTTAATCACGCGATTAAGCGTAAAAATACGAAACTAGGGGCAAAACCATAATTTTGCACTAATTTTGCCCGGGACTTCTAAAATTAAAACTGAGGTCATAGAACACATAAAAACGCCTTTTAAAAATATCTGGAGGAGTTTTGGGTTCATCCGGCACTTGCAAACGGGTAAAACACCGCAGGGGCGTTTTGGTCATTTTGACCCGAAAACTCGAAAAACGAGATTTTCGATCCCGGGAAGGTACATAAGTTTTCTAATCCCCTTCCAACATTTGAGTTTGCCCTTCGAGTCTTCAGCCAGACCGCTTTCCTCAAATCCATTTGAAAATGACCTTAGGGGCATTTTGGTCATTTTCACTCTAACAGAAAAATCGGGGCGTTACAGTATTCCTCCTTAACCTCTCACACACCTACAGGTTCACAACTAATAAAGTTTACTAATTTTATGCTTAAGTACCCATCCAAACAGCACTATGCAGATTTGGACAGTTTTATGTTCATGTGATTACGGGGTTCTAGAAATTACATTTTAGGCCCTTAAAGTCCTTAACACACAACCTAGGTTATAAATCATCATAACTTAAGCTCTCGGGTATCTATAGGTTCATATCTAAGTATTCCTCACCTCACACTATGGTCAAGAACATCTCTAAACCTCAAGGATGCAGAATTTATAATCCTAATTTTACGGGTACCTAGGAGTCACAACAATGACCTTTTCTAAGTCTAGTTTGCTCCTAAGGCATCAAGATCAAGTCCTAAACCAATTATGAGCCATTCCTACACCTTTAAACTAATTTAGAGCCATGATTATCAAGTCTAAACCTTGCTGGACAAAATACAGAAAATTCAATAATTAAGGGATCTAGAACTCTCAAATTAATTCTTTTCTAGTCTCTAACTTATCTTATCTTTCACATATGAGTCTTAACATTATTTTTACTCAAACATAAGCATATTATCATCATTAAAACAGAACATACAGTGGCAAATAAATAGCAAGGCAGAACCGAAATGTGCATCTCCATAAAAGACATAGAACACAATTTCTAAAGCACATAGAATACTAGTTTCTCTTGGAACCTTTCTAGAACTTTCAAAACTCATTCATAAAAAAATCATAAAAATACTTGAGAGGGCAGTAGCTAAATCATTTTCATCTCAAGAGGTTCTAAATTCATAAAACTTAGTTCTACATATTCCTTATACTCATATAAGCTTAGAAAATTTATGAAACATATTTTTAACATTTGGAAAACTTAAAACCTCTTAGGGCCGAAATCTCAACTATCAAAAATAATTATTTTAGACCTTTGTTTGAGACAACAATGGGCAAGTCTTTGAGCTCTAGGTTCATTTAAGTGATGGCATAAAGATAAACATGCTTATGCACTTGTTTTAGCTTTTATTAGAAAGTAAAGTGAGAGCATAAAATAAATATGAGATGCATCATATTATTATCTTTGATATTTAGGTGAGAACTTTAAATGTAAACATGATAATGCATAGCTTGAAATATAAACATGATAATGCAAGTTCCTTTATTATCTTGGTACTTAGTGATAGCAAGGAAAATAAACATGATGTGCAAGGCATAAAAGTAAACATGGATGCAAGATTCATTTTAAGGTTATCTAGAGCTCATACAAGACTTTAACATATGACAACCCAACACTCATCTCATCACAAAGAGAGCTTTAGAGTTCTTGAACCAATTTCTCAAAGGAACTATGAGGTTCTTGAACTTCATCATCAAGCTCAAGTAAATCAACTTTCCAAACAAAACAAAATCTCAAAGATCAAGGAACTAAACCGAAAACCTTACAAAAAGGAAAAAGAGATTGAAACTAAGTCAAGTTCTTTATTAAGTACCCAAAACCCCTATTTAGAGAAAAATCTCTAGAACGTGCCGGCCAACTTTAAGGTTGACTGTAACATCCCCTGCTGCTTTATGGATTGACGACTGTCCCCACAAACCAACACGGGTCTTTTCAGCATGCTTTGTCCTCACTCGCATGATTCCTAGGAAAACTTCCCAGGAGGTCACCCATCCCAACATTACCCCAGGTCAAGCACGCTTAACTGTGGAGTTCTTTCAGTTTGGGCTACCGAAAAGAAGATGCATCTTGTTGGTATAAGTAGTGCGAATCAATTCATATAAGCCCTCCTTAACTGTATAGTCCCATACCTATACAGTCTTAGGATCCCTCTCATTCGGGTGTGTAATCGGTTCATCCATGTACCCCTCCGCTTAGAGGACCTTGCGAGGAACCGCTCCTTGTTCGTGCCCTCTTTGCACCGGCAATCACTCCTCGTCCTCGTCCCCGGGCGTTACATGCCCACCAGCTTCCGCCTGGTTCGTCCCCGAACCACACCGTACTGGGAGAGGTGCAAGCTCTGATACCATTTGTAACATCCCTTGCTGCTTTATGGATTGACGACTGTCCCCACAAACCAACACGGGTCTTTTCAGCATGCTTTGTCCTCACTCGCACGCTTCCTAGGAAAACTTTCCAGGAGGTCACCCATCCCAAAATTACCCCAGGTCAAGCACACTTAACTGTGGAGTTCTTTCAGTTTGGGCTACCGAAAAGAAGATGCATCTTGTTGGTATAGGTAGTGCGAATCAATTCATATAAGCCCTCCTTAACTGTATAGTCCCATACCTATACAGTCTTAGGATCCCTCTCATTCGGGTGTGTAATCGGTTCATCCATGTACCCCTCCGCTTAGAGGACCTTGCGAGGAGCCGCTCCTTGTCTGTGCCCTCTTTGCACCGGCGATCACTCCTCGTCCTCGTCCCCAGGCGTTACATTGACAAGGGTAGGCTTGGGCTTTTAGAAATCCTTAGATAAATTTTCTTAAGTTGAAAAACCATGTGAGCTAAGTATCATATAGATAAAGTTAAAGGAAAAGAAAAACTCAAACTTTAGAGGTTTCTTTGAGATGAACACAAGGTCATCATCTAGAAACTCTCATCATCAAGCTATCATGCTCATAAACATGGCCAAGGGGCCGAAATGAAAAGGAAAAGGAAAACAAAGGAGAGTTCAAAAAAAATCCAAGAGGAAACTAGAGAAAAACACATTCTTGAGTAAAACAAGTTTGAAAAGCAAATCCCTACCAAGTGATGAAGATGAAAGCTTGAACTTGAAAAGGAAAATGAGAAGAGCAACTGCTCCTAAGGTGGTGTGAAGGCTTCGGCCAAAGGGAAAGAAAAGGAAAGGAGATGTGTTTTGAGAAAGCTTGTGTTTGAGATTTAGTGTATAAGAGATTTGATGATGATCTAAGGTTATGATATGGTGGATTGAAGTGGTGAGGTGATAATGTGAAGAGAGGATGAAGATGAAGAGAAAGAACTCTTGGAACTTGAGAGAAAAGAAAGAACTAGCAAGATAACTCTAGGATTCTAAACTTAGCAAATGCTTCAAGGTGCAACTAAGCTATCACAAGCATCCTATTTATAGAAAAACAAAACCATGGGCTCACTAAAGAGGAGGAGTGGCCGTAGCATTAGGGGGAAAAAAGGAGAGAAAAATATCTCTTTGATTGCGTCATAGAAGCATGGTTTGAAGTATGGAGTTCATGACACAAAGTAAGGCTTGAAGCATGGGTTTTTGAGTGAGCTTTCATTTTAATTTTGCAAGAAATTGTTCTTCTAGAAACTCAACATGGCTGGAACATTTTCAGCCACAAATAAATGCGGGAAATGATTTATTTCAATTGGTTATTTACTTGGAAAATCAAGTGTGATGGAAAATATGACAAGGTATGGTGTATGTGACTTGAGTTATGGCTTTGGAGTGTTAGAAAATTGAACATGTGATGCATATAGAGGGGGGGAAGCTTCGGCCAGACCTGAGACAGCAGAGAGGAGGTGAGGTTTGATCATGTAATTGGGTGCTAATGGTGGGTTTAAGTGTAGGTTAGCTTAGGTACAAGGTTAGGAGTAATTAAGCTTTAAGTTTAGGTAGCTAAGTATGAGTATTTAGTATTTTATGACAAGGTTAGGAGTGCTCATATATCATTAAAGAATTTTAAACTCATTTATGAATAAACAATGTGTAACACAATTCCATGATTTAAGGAATTGGAGAGAGGAAACACTATTCAAAATTCCATGATTGGAATCTTGAAATTAAAATAAGATTTCAAGGTGTAATCAAGTATTACTAGGTTCTAATCAACTTTAATAAATTATTTTGACCCTAGATTAATTATGGAAATTAATTAATCTTTGATTAGAGCCTAATATTGCTTAAGTTTGCTTAATCACGCGATTAAGCGTAAAAACACGAATCTAGGGGCAAAATCGTAATTTTGCACTAATTTTGCCCGAGACCTCTATAATTAAAAATAAGGTCATAGAATACATAAAAACACCTTTTAAAACCATCTGGAGAAGTTTCGGGTTCATCCGGCACTTGCAAACAGTTAAAACACCGCAAGGGCATTTTGGTCATTTTGACCTGAAAACTCGAAAAACGAGATTTTCGATCCCGGAAAGGTACACAGGTCATCTAATCCCCTTTCAACATTGAGTTTGCCCTTCGAGTACTGTTGGATCGGCTTTCCTCGAATTCCGGGCCGAAAATGACCTCAGGGGCATTTTGGTCATTTTCACCCTTAATAGAAAAATCGGGGCGTTGCAGGGGGGTAACCATGCACTTCATGGAGGGAGGAAGAAAAAATATCTCTTTGTTGTGGTCATTCAAAGGCATGGTGTGAAGTATGGTGAGTATGGGTTTAAGCATGGCTCAAAGTATGGTGTAAGCATGGTGCAAGCATGGCCATGAAGTGAAAAATAAATTCAACATGTGGGAAATTGGGGAGGAGTGGCCGTGTGGTTCTTCAAGCCATAGGGGAGAGATTTTTTCTTCTAATTGTGTGCTAATGATGTGTTTAGGTGTGTATTAGATTAGGTTTATGATTAAGAATTTCTAAGTAAGTGTTTAGGTAACTAAACAAGTAATTAGGAATTTCAAGACATGATTAGGGAGTGCTCATACATTATTAGAAGGATTTAAACTCATTTTATGCATAAACAATTCTGGACACAATTCCTTGATTTAAGGAATTAGAGAAAGAAAATACTATTCAAGATTCTATGACTAGGAATCTTGAATTTAAAAAGAGATTTAGGTTTAATCTAAGCAATTTTAGGTCCTAGTTAACTTTAATAAATTATTTGGATTCTAGATTAATTTTGAAAATTAATTAATCCTCGATTAGAGCCTAATATTGCTTAGTTTTGCTTAAGTGATTAAGCTTAAAAACACTATGCTTAGGGGCAAAATCATAATTTTTTACAAAAACTGCCCGGGACCTCTGAGACTTAAACAGATGTCATGAAATACATAAAAATACCATTTAAAACAATCTAGAGAAGTTTCGAACTCATTCGGAACTTTTACCTGCGTAAAAACGCTGTAGGATATTTTGATCATTTTGACCCGGAACATCAGAAAACTAGGTTTTCGTTCCCAAAACCACTCAAAAGCCATCTAGTCCCCTTCAACTAAGAAGTACACATTCATGGTTATATGCGGCTCTCACTTTGCTTTTATGTTTCAAAAAAAAATTTACCCGTATTTTCCGCTAAGTATTTTAAAGAAAGATTTTTAAAGAATGAAACTAAGAAGTAATAAACTAATGATTAACCTAAAAACATTCTCGGAGTATTGGGTTAAAAATTAGGATGTTATAAACCCAAATCACTTCCTCCATCCTTCTCCAGCCCCCTCTAGCCCTAGCCCCAGCCCCAGCCCCAGCACTTTCTCTCTTTCCGCTCATGCAGTTTGACAAAATCCTACTTTCATACTCTCTTTCTTTCCTGCTTGCGTAGACGGAACCTTTTCCTCTCTGACACAACCCATCGTTCTACATCGTTGTTTCGCCATTCATTCATCACTGTCTCCTTATTCCCGTCACCATTGCAGTGAGACCCGTCACCAGCACAGCCTTATCGACGTCAGCAACCTATGATAGCGAGACCATCGCCCACGTGAAAGTCCCCCTTGGCCACACCACGCCGTTGCTTTGTGTTTATGGTAGTTGCTTATCTTGCCTTGTTAAAGTTTTTCAATGAATGAATGAATGAATGAAAAAGCTCTGAGTTTACTTATCTTTCCATGTTAAAGTTTTTGAATGAATGAAAATGCTCTGAGTTTGCATCTTTTTTAGTTTCACTACGAACCCTTTTCCTCATTTTGTCTCTCTGAGCTCCATTTCTCTTCTTTATGCCTTTTAGCATTTTTGACTCATTTGCTTTGATGGGTTGTTCTTGATTTTTTATTTTTTACCTTTTCTTTCTCTCCAAATCTAGAAAAAAATGGAAGCAATCACAATGGGTATCGACGCTGGTAGCCAGTTATAGGCTTTTCCTGACTCACTTCCATATGGTAGAAGGTGAGTTTCTTTGTGTGTGTGTGTGTGTGTGTGTGCACTTTTTTTTGTGTTTAGATATTATTCTTGTTAAGTGTATACATTCTTGGGGAGTGTTTCTGTTTTTGGTAATAGCATCATGTTTTTAATGTTAGTATTGGGTTGATTTTCTTATTCTTTTTTCGCAGCTACCAGCTATTGATGAGAACACCATAGTGTTCTTGGAGATTGGTTCAGGAATACTCTTATAGTATTCATACTTCTTCTCAGCTATGCTTGTATGTTGTGCAAGCCTTTTCCATACATTGCAACTTTCTTGGTTCCACAAGTGGTGTTAGTCACTCTAGTATGCAACGTTCTTATCTCATTATGCATTTGGAATAATTTGAAATGCATTATTATTTGATTACAAATTACAATAGTGGAGCTGAATAGTGGATCGGTGTTTTCTCACTGTGCTTTTTCTCCTCTGCCTTTCTCTCATTGTTATTGTTGTTGTTGTTCAACTTGTGAAATTTTAGAAAATTTTTATTCTCTATTTCTCTCTTCTTCTTTTTTTCCTTTAACCATATTTTGTTTGAATCTTTTGGTGTTTGAAGAGCTCATTCGTCTTCCAAAATGAAATAGTGCAAGCAAAGGTCTTCTTTTTTATTTGTTTGCTCATATAATTTGGGAATAGAAAAGTTTTAATCTGACTGAAATTTAAATGCTCCGGCATATTGAATATTGTGTATTATAATAAGAAACACTGAGGAATCTGTTCTTCTAGGGTAGCTTGTTTGTCCTAGATGCTACCACAAAAGTTTTAGAAAAATGATTATACTATGTTAGGAACTAGCTCTATTCAAGGCTTAAGCTATTGGGTGAAGGCTCGGGATTGGTTTTATATCTCTATCAATAGAAACTATTACCAAAAGCATGATGCGAAATTGAGAGCCTCTGAAGAGAGGGCAATGCAATGGAACATAGGACCTTTCATTACCATAAGGTTCTCAAAAGATCATGAGTGCCTCTTGAATAGCCAGTAGGATTGTCATCATTAATGTTATATCTTGTCAAAAGTTATAAGAAAGGTATATCCTGTAGAATATAGATGATAAAGAATGTAAGAAGTGTGAATAGTTGAGGCTAAACATCATGAAAATTTTTTAAAAGTAGTCAAAACACCTTTAAACAGCTTTTTTGGAACCTAGAAGCATTGCCAACTGGCTTTGCTGATTGCCATGGTGACGCTCTCATTTGGGCCTTTTCGTTGATATGCATTAATAGTCATTCTGATACTCGGATCAAAAGTTATTCCTGTTTGACGTTTTGCTAACACATAGAGTCCCTATCAGTTGGGTGTTATGTGCCTTAGATCCTTATATCTCACTTATATTCCACCACTTATATCTCATATTCCACCTTAGTTTCTGAGCTTTCAACTTGTTTCACTTTTTATCTTGTGGAAATGGAAATGAAGTTGTTATATGGCCTCAGATTCTCTGGCTTGTGGTGATAAAAATAACTAGTCTTTAGTAGAATGGTAGGGATGGTAGTTATTAAATTAGCTATGCCATCCTTGGTGCCTTTGAATTGAAATCTGGTTCTTAATCCCTGACATGTTACTTATGTTATCTGTTCCACCCAACTCATTGATGGCAATGGCAACTTTAATATTACTGGTCTCGACAACTTCATCAATTGGACAAACTTCTCCTACTATGGCCTTTCCTCCGCCGTTGTTGCTATCATGGGTCCTCATAGTAGTGGTATGTTTTTTTATTTCCTTTTGTTTATTCATTCATTCATTCCACTTTTCTTAACTTCCACGTTTTCAAATTTTAACTAAACTGTAACTTACCTGTATTATATGTTATGTGCTTCTGTCTCTTCTTTTGAACAGGGAAGAGCACCTTGCTGAATCATCTTTTCCACACAAATCTCAGGGAGATAGATGCACCCAAATCTTGCTGAATCATCTTTTCCACACAAATTTTAGCTATTGCTCTGTTGTATGTCCTTGTGTAGTCATAGAGGTAGACAAATAATTGAATGTCTAATATGTTGCAGGTTCCAAACTGTAACACCCTAATTTTTAACTCAATACTCTAGAACATATTAGGCTAATCATTAGGTCATTACTTCTTAGTCTCAACTTTTTAATAAAATACTTAGCAGAAATTACGGGTAAATTTTTCTTTTTGAAAACGTAAACAAAGTGAGAGCCGCGAACTTAACTAGTCGAACGACAGAAAAATAAAGCACACATAACAATTATCAGAGATCACAGAGTAAAGCATATAACCAAGGAAGCATTCCATTAATAACATAATTTAAGTACATAAGTAGTCATACCCTCATGGAGACGGGCAGAGCTTGTAATACAACGGAAAAGAAAATACTACAGAAAATGTAAAGTACATGGTTCAACATGAAGATAGAAAAACCCAAAATGCTACCCTCCTACGAGTACAACCTACAACGCCTCCCAAAAGGTAGTACCGAAGGGAAGATCTCCATAAAAGCTCGGGTACTCGCAAAGCTCTCCATTGGGAACTAGTGACGACAGGGATCCTCGGGCGATGGAGGCAGGTAACTGGCGAAACGCTCTATCTCCTCCTATGTGGGCCAATGGAGCGTGAAGGGAACTCGCGGCGGCTGAACGTGAGCTCCTTGACATGGACGCATCTCGGCTCTCCTCGCCAAGCGTGGCTGCCTCACAGTCTCCTCACTCCCCTCGCGCCGGGACTGGGGAAAGGGAGCAGAGCCCTCCGAAGGGGCATGCGTCGGCGAATCCTCAGATGGATCAATCTCGGACCTCCTCGAGCGAGGTACGTACTCCGGGTAGTCGTGGACAGCCGAGGCAGAGGTATGGGCACGGCATAGCTGCTCGTCACGCGGGCAAGTGCGCTCGAAGATCATGTCATCACCACCAAAAGGTGCAGTAGGAATGAACTGGTAGCTCGAAACCGGGTAAGTGAAAGGTCGTCCCATGTACACAAAAACATGGAGGGCACAACGACCCTCGAAATGATACGAATGGTGGTCCGGGTCGTAGTGCACCTCCTAAGCAGGCGTGTCAATGAAAAGCATGAACATCGCCATTGGTCTCTGAAGATGTGATGGAAGAAAGAAGAGAGAGGAGTGAGAATTCTTGCTAAAGAATCTCAGTAGGAGTCTCCTATCCTAGGGTTACATCGTACACATCCTCAGGGACCTTGGGTTTGATTATAAAATAGTGATCATGCATATAAGGTTCAATTTAGGGTTTTCCAAACTAATTATCCAAGGTCCATTCTTTTTAACATGCACCTTGATGTTATGAATGCAACATTTTATATCATGGATGCATGTCAATACTTGAGCACATAGAACAACACATCAAAGTACGCAAACATAAATCATGTGGCATAAGGGCATATAACTTTCAAACGGGGTTCATTCCTCAACCTTGTGACATCAAACATGGTACTATAGCATATAAGCCACCCTAAAAATAACTAGGTTATGAGCTCATACCTCAGCTAGTCTTCACTAGCTCTTGCTTATTATCTGAATAAGCGAAACATAAATAATAATCCTGACTCGCAAGTATGGGTAGGGGGCAGGGATCATCTCTCTCTGGGATTACCCTCTTTGAAACGCTTTGCGGGTACTAAGCCATAGCAATTTGTTCGCTTTGGTAGGCTGCATCTACTCATACCTTCACGGATTTGTCTCCCCTGGGGGCGCTTGGCCGAACCGGTGTCACCCAGGCGAGCGCGTCTCAGTGCTTTGTCACATAAAAATCTCCTGGGGGTGCTCGGCCGAACCGGTGTCACCCAGGGTTTTCAACTCAGATGGTACTCATAAATATTTCTTTCAATCCTTTAAGGTTTGACGAAAATTCGGCAGCATGACAGCTGTTAAACTGAATTTCCTTCAAACTGCCACAAGCTAATTCACACGTCATGTTCTCATGAAATCTCATGCTATGATAAACTTTAACATTTCATCAATCATTTTCTCATGCATCAAGCATATCTCATCATATCATTGCATCATACAAAACAGCATAGCATTAACAACTTCTTAGTGTCTTATGCATTGACCGTTAAGGTCCTCAACTCACATTCTAAGTTATAAATCATCAAACCTAATCTCTCGGGAACTTATAAGGTCTTAACTAAGTATTTCCCACCTCACACTATGGTCAAGAACATCTCTAAACCTCAAGAATGCAGAATTCATATTCCTAACTTTACGGGTACTTAAGAGTCACAACAATGACCCTTTCTAAGTCCGGTTTGTTCCTAAGGCATCAAGATCAAGTCCTAAACCATTTATGAGTCATTCCTAAACACTTAAACTAATTTAAATCCATGATTAGCATTACTAAACCTTGCTGGACAGAATCCAGGAAATTCAAACATTAAAGGATCTAGAACTCTCAAATTAATTCTTTTCTAGTTTCTAACTTCTCTTATCTTTCACATATGAGCTTTACCAGTAATTATACTTAAACTCAAGCATGTTATCATCATTAACACAGCTCATACAGTGGCAAATCATGGCAAGGCAGAACCGAAACAAACATTCTCCATAAAGGCATAAAACACAATTTCTAAAGCACATAAAATACTAGTTTCTCTTGGAACCTTTTTAAAACTTTCAAAACTCATTTATAAACATTTTTAACATCTAAAATCATAAGAATATTTAAGAGGGCAGTGACTAAATCAACTTTGTCTCAAGAGGTCCTAAATTCATAAAACTTAGTTCTACATATTCCTTGTACTCATAAAAGCTTAGAAAAAGTATGAAACATAGCTTTCAATATTTAGAAACATCAAAACCCCTTAGGGCCGAAATATGAACCAAAGGAAATAAATATTTTTAGACCTTTGTTTGAGACAACCATGGGCAAGTCTTTGAGCTCTAGGTTCATTTAAGTGATGACATAAAAATAAACATGCTCATGCACTCATTTTAGGTTCCATTAGAAAGTAAAGTGATAGCATACAATAAATATGAAGTGCAACCTATTATTATCTTTGATATTTAGTGAGAACTTGAAATATAAACATGATAATGCATAGCTTGAAATGTAAATATGATAATGCAAGTTCATTCATTATCTTGGTACTTAGTGATGGCAAGGAAGTAAACATGATATGCAAAGCATAAAATAAACATGATGCAATGTTCATTTTATGATTAGCTAGAGCTCATTCAAGACTTTAACAAAGTAACAACCCAACATATATCTCATTACAAAGAGAGCTCTAGAGTTCTTGAACCAAGTTCTCAAAGGAACTATGAGGTTCTTGAACATCATCATCATGCTCAAAGAAACAAACTTTCTAAACAAACAAAACCTCAAAGATCAAAAAGGAAATGGAAAACCGAAATATTAAAGAAAAGGAAACAAAGAACCGAAATCAAAATAGCAAGAAAAGGAAAGGTGTTCTTGAGTAAAAATCATGTTTTGAGTTAGAAAGTGAAGTTGGAACTCAGAAAGTAAAACCTCAAGCTCTAGAGGTTCCTTTGAGATGAACACATAGTCATCATCTAGGAGTCCTCATCATTGAGCTATCATGTGCTCATCAAGGCCTCATGGCCGAAATCTCAAGAAAGAAAAGAACCAAAGAAAAGTTTCAAAAGAAATCCAAGAGAAAGCTAGAGAAACTCATTTCTCAAGAAACAAAGTTTAGAAAAACACTCCTACCTAGAGTGAAGACACAAAGCTTGAACTTTTAAAAAGGAAAACAAGATGATGAGCTCCTCCAAGGGCTTGATGGTTTCGGCCAAAGGGAGATAAGAAGGTTGGAGTTGTGTTTGAGATGAGGTTGTGTTTGAGGTGAGGTGTTTGAGAGGTTTGATGATGGTTTAAGGCTATGGGGTGGTGTTTGAAGGTGATGAGATAATTATGAGATGAAGAGATGAAGAAGATGAAGATGAAAAGAAAGGAAGAACTCTCTTGAAACTTGAGAAAAAAAGGAAGAACTTAAGAAAGCTTAGGAAAACTAAAAGTATGCAAATGAGCTAAAGTGTTTGCATGTGTTTCTAGGCAAGGTATTTATAGAGAATGAAAACAAATGAAGGCTCAAAGGGAGGAGGGATGGCCATGTGGTTTTAGGAGGGAAAGGAAGAGAAAATATCTCTTACACAAGGTCATTCAAGCATGGTTTGAAGTATGGAAGCTATGCTACAAAGTATGGCTTGATGTGAGTTAATTTCCTATAAATTTTTGAATCAAATTAGGCTTCTAGAAACTTGACATAGCTGGAACTTTTTCAGCCACAAATAAATGGGAAAATCAAGCTTGATTGAAAGTTATGACAAGGTATAGTATATGTGACTTGAGGTATGGCCTTGGAGTGTTGAAAAATTGAACATGTGATGCATATGGGAGGAAGAGTGCTTCGGCCAGGTTCAGACAACATGGGGGAGGTGAGTTTTGATCATCTAATTGGGTGTTAATGGTAGGTTTAAATGTGTATTAGCTTAGGTACAAGGTTAGGAACAATTAAGCTTAAGTTTAGGTAGCTAAGTATGAGTATTAGGAATTTTATGATAAGGTTAGGAGTGCTCATACATCATTAGAGAATTAGAAACTCATTTGTGAATAAACAATGTGTAACACAATTCCATGATTTAAGGAATTGGAAAGAGAAAACACTATTTAAGATTCCATGACTAGGAGTCTTGAAATTAAAATATGATTTTAAGTTGTAATTAAGCACTTTTAGGTTCTAATCAACTTTAATAAATTATTTTGACTCAAGATTAATTATGGAAATTAATTAACCTTCGATTAGAGCCTAATATTGCTTAAGTTTGCTTAATCACGCGATTAAGCATAAAAACACGAAACTAGGAGCAAAACCGTAATTTCGCACTAATTTCGCCTAGGACCTCCGGGACCAAGAATAAAGTCATATTCCACATAAAAACGCTTTTTAAAACCATCTGGAGAAGTTTCGGGTTCATCCGGCACTTACAAATGGGTAAAACACTGTAGGGGCGTTTTGGTCATTTTGACCCGAAAACTCAAAAAATGAAAGTTTTGATCCCGGGAAGGTACACAAGTTATCTAATCCCCTTCCAACATTGAGTTTGCCCTTCGAGTACTGCCGGACCGGCTTTCCTTGAATTCCGGGCCGAAAATGACCTCAGGGGCATTTTGGTCATTTTTACTCTAATAGAAAATCGGGGCGTTACACAAACTACCAAGGGAATCTGGGTAGCCAAGTGTGTTGGGATTGAGCCATTCACTATTGCTATGGATTTAGAGGGTACTGATGCAAGGGAGAGAAGGGTGAGGTAACAACTAATAAATTGTGTCATACATGAATCTGCATTAATCTTCCTGTTACTTTTTTGTTGTAAATGTAAATTTTGTGCCACAAGTGTGAATATTTTTACAAGTGGGGGCGGGGACGATGTATCATGCTCAAACTCTTATATTTTTGGTTCAGATTCTTAATTGTTTGCTATTAATGCCCCTAAAGACCAGGTTCTCACTTTGCTCCTACCAAAAATGTATGTACATGTTTGCATGGTGCTCAATTGCTCATGACCCTAAAATACATTAATGTCAAAACTCACTCACTCTTGTTTTTGTTTTGTATGGTTTTTACACATTTAGAAGATTTGGTCCTTGACACTTGAGAATGTAGTCTATGTTTTGTTTGATGTATATTGTGTTTATGGCTGTTTCCACTCAAGCATTTAGCCTGTTCTAAGAAAAGACATTCAAAAGGTGATATTTCATTTCCTTCTAATTTTTGAGGTTTTTCTTTGTTATGGTTTCTTTTTCTTAAGCAGCATTTTTTGGTTTCATCATCTCCACAGATTTGGGATGTAGTACCAAAACCCCAAGCTCACAAATATACACCTCTTAGTGAATTTTTTAATGTATGAAGTCTCTATATCTCCCCTATTCACTTGTATGTATGATTAATCTTTTAAAAGGAAGGTGGAGGTTGTAACACCCTAATTTTTAACCCAACTCTCTAGAACACATTAGGTTAATCATTAGGTTATTACTTCTTAGTCTCATCATTTTATTAAAATAATTAGTAGAAATTACGGGTGAATTTTTTTTTGAAAACATAAATCAAAGTGAGAGCCGCGCTCTTATCTAAATGAGAGACATAAATATCAATCATAAGGAACACAAAAGCTAAATCAAGTAACAATAGAACAATGGTCATCACAACAAAGGAAACATCTCATTAATAACATAGTTAAGATACATAGTAGTCACGCCCTTATAGGAACGGGCTGAGCTTGCAATACATAAAGGATGACAAGAAAGCAGTAAAGTACATGGTACAACGGCAAAATAGAAACCAACTACACTACCTTCCTACCAAGCTATGAGTACTAAGCTAAAACCCCCTCCCAAAAGATACCGTCGAAGGGGAGATCCTCGTGACTGCTTAGGCACTCGAATAGCTCTCCGATGAGGTCTAGTGATAACGGGGATCCTCGGGTGAATAAGGTAGGTAACCGAGGAACCGCTCAATCTCCTCTTGAGTGGGCCAGTGAAGTGGGAAAGGAACGCGTGTTAGTTGGACGTGAGCTCCTCGATGCGGATGCATCTCGGCTTTCCTCGCTATGCGTGGCTGCATCACGGTATCCTCGCTGCCCTCAGCCTAAATGGGGGAAGGGGAGCAGAACTCTCCGAATAGATATGCATCAGTAAGTCCTCAGATGGATCCGTCTCTGACCTCCTTGTGTGAGGCACATACTCCGGGTGGTCTTGAACAGCTGAGGCGGACGAGCGGGCACAGCACAACTACTCATCGCAAGGGTGGGTGCACTCGAAGATCAAGTTGTCGCCACCAAAAGGAGCAGTAGGAGTGAACTGGTAGCTGGACACTGGATAAGCAAAAGGTCGACCCATGTACACAAAAACACGAACAGCACAGTGACCCTCATAGGAACGATGCTTCAGGTTGTAGTGCACCTCCTAGACGGGCATATCAATGAAGACCACGAATGTAGCCATCGATCTCTGAAGATGTGACGGAAGAAAGAGGATGAAGAGAAAGGAATGAGAATTCTTACTAAAGAATCTCAGTAGAAGTCTCCTATCCTAGGGTTACATCGTTCACATCCTCAGGAACCTTGGGTTTATTTGTAAAAGGTGTGCATACATATAAGATTCATTATTAGGATTTATAAAACCAATTATCCAAGGTTCATTCCTTTTAGCATGCATCTTGATGTTATGAATGCAATATATTAGAACATGAATGCATGGCAATACTCGAGCACATAAATCAACAAATCAAATCATATAGAAACAATCCATGTGGCATAAGGGCAATAACTTCTCAAATGGAACTTTCATCAATATGCGTGACATCATTCATGGAATCTTTAGCAATGTAGAAGCCACCCTAATAATAATAACTAGGCTATGAGGTCATACCTCAGCTAGTCGTCACTAGCTCTTGCTTATTATCTGAATAAGTGAATAATAAAATAATGCACCCGACTACTTAAGAGTACGGGCTAGGGGGCTAGGGAACTCCTCTCTTAGGATATACCCTCTTTGAAATGCTCTACTGGTCTCGAGTGCACAGCGAATTGTCCGCTTTGGAAAGGCTCATGTCCAGACCCTCACGGATTTGCCTTCTCCTCACCGTAGCAGGAGAAGTACGTCTCAGTGCATGTCACATAAAAATCTCCTGGGGGTGCTCGGCTGAACCTGTGTCACCCAGGGTTTTCAACTAATATGGTACTTTAAAACATTTCGTCAACCCTTTTAGGTTTGACGGAAATTCGGCAGCATAACAGCTGTTAAACCGAATTTCCTTCAAACCAACATTTATGCCACAAGCTAAACACACAACATATTTCTTATGCAATTCTCATGTTCATAATAAACTTAACATCTTAGACAATCATTTCCTCATGCATCATATACATCTCAACATCTCATTACATCATCATATAGTTCAAGACTTCTTAGTGTCTTATGCATTGACCCTTAAGGTCCTTAACTCACAATCTAAGTTATAAATCATCACAACTTAATCTCTCGGGTACCTATAGGCTCATATCTAAGTATTCTTCACTCAGCACTATGATCATAAACATCTCTAAACCTCAAGAATGCAGAATCTAAAATTCTAGCTTTACGGGTACCTAGGAGTCACAACAATGACCCTTTCTAAGTCCGATTTGCTCCTAAGGCATCAAGATCAAGCCCTAAATCAATTACGAGTCATTCCTACACATTTTAACTAATTTAAAACCATGATTATCATTTCTAAACCATGCTGGATAGAATCCAGAAAAATCATATACTAAGGGATCTAAAACTCTCAAATTAATTCTTTTATAGTTACTAACTTCTCTTATCTTTCACATATGAATTTTAACATTAGTTATGCTCAAACATACTCATATTATCATCATCAAAACAGCATAAACAGTGATCATAACATGGTAAGGCAAAACCGAATCCATCTCCAAACAAACAAGGCACAAACTTGATTTCTAGAACACATAAAATGCTAGTTTCTCTTGGAACCTTTCTAAAACTTTCAAAACTCATTAGTAAACATTTTTGTCATCTAAAATCACCAAAATACTTGTAAAGGCAGTGGCTATTTGAAACTAAACTCAAGAGGTTTTAAATTCATAAAACTTTATTCTAAACATCCTTTGAACTCATATGAGCTTAGGAAAATTATGAAACATAGATTGTAGTTGTAACACCTTAATTTTTAACCTAACTTTCTAGAATACATTAGGTTAATCATTAGGTTATTACCTCTTAATCTCATTCATTTAATAAAATACTTAGCGGAAATATGGGTAAAATTTTTTTTTTTGAAACATAAAATCAAAGTGAGAGCCGCGTATGACGTAACGAAGACTAACATACAGAAAAGAGATATCATATCATTCATGGTCACAAACACAAACATTGTTCATTACATCACAACATAAACATATTATCATAGATACATAATTTACGACTATCATAGTCCTATTATCACATCAAAAGAAATACACATCTATAGGTATATAAATCTAAAGCGGCATCTTCATGCTTCCGTTCCATCCCACTGATCCAACTCATAGCGCATCCCCTATGCCCACGCCTTAGTAGAGCTCACGAGATACACCATCATCTTCGTCTGGAGACGACATGGAAGAAAAGAGAGAGGGGGGGATGAGAAACTTATTCAAGATTCTCAGTAGGGATTTCCAACTCTAATACACGTGTCATCGTCGTCGTCCCCAGCCACTTCGGTCTTAATTATAAAAAGGTTGTCATGCATAAGGTATAACTTTTAATCTTCTCAAATCTATTTATCCGAAGTGGGTGTCTTTTAGTATAGGTCTTAATGATATGAGTGCAACGGATATTGGATGCATGCATGACAATACATTATGCAAATAGTCAATAGAACATAGCATCAAGGAAAAAATGTTAACATATAAGTGGCATATAAAACTCTTTCTTTTCTCATAATAGTGTGACTTTAAAAACATCATATCTATTTCTCATGCTTGAACTCTTAAGTTCTTTTTCTCAAAGACCACCCTCTCAAACATATCCACCTAATTCTATCCGACATACCGCCCCGGCAATTTTTATCATGGCTTCCTAACTCCGTCTCACCTAATCGCCTAGGAATGAGTTCGATCCTAACTAGTCGTCACTAGATTTAACATGGGGAATTGAGGGGGTAACATATAAATATTTCATTTTCTGAAACGCTCTACTGGCATCTAGTGCACAGCGAATTTTTTGCTTTGGTAAGGCTCGTGTCAATACCCTCACCGTAGCAGGAGAAGTACGTCTCAGTGCTTGTCACATAAAAAAATCTCCTGGGGGTGCCCAGCTAAACCGTGTCACCTAGGGTTTTCAATCTCATATGGTACTTTAAAACATTTCTCAAACCCTTTAGGTTTGATGGAAATTCGGCAGCGTAACGGCTGTCAAACCGAATTTCCTTCAAACCGACATTTATGCCACAAACTCACATCACAAACATGATTCTCATTCAATTCTCATGCTTATAATAAACTTAACATCTTAAACAATCATTCCCTTATATACATCTCAACACCTTATTACATCATCATAAAATTCAAGACTTCTTAGTGTCTTATGCATTGACCCTTAAGGTCCTTGACTCATAGTCTAAGTTATAAATCATCACAACTTAATCTCTCGGGTACCTATAGGCTCATGTCTAAGTATTCCTCACTCAACACTATGACCATAAACATCACTAAACCTCAAGAATGTATAATCTAAAAATTCTAACTTTACGGGTACCTAGGAGTCACAACAATGACCCTTTCTAACTTCGGTTTGCTCCTAAGGCATCGAGATCAAGTCCTAAACCAATTATGTGTCATTCCTACACATTTAAAATAATTTAAATCCATGATTATCATTTCTAAACCATGCTGAACAGAATCTAGAAAAATCAATTACTAAGGGATCTAGAACTCTCAAATTAATTCTTTTCTAGTTACTAACTTCTCTAATCTTTCACATATGAATTTTAGCATCATTTATACACAAACACACTCATGTTATCATCATCCAAACAGCATAAACAGTGAGCATAACATGGCAAGGCAGATTCATCTCCAAACAAACAAGGCATAAACTTGATTTCTAGAATACGTAAAATACTAGTTTCTCTTGGAACCTTTTTAAAACTTTCAAAACTCATTTATAAATATTTTTATCATCTAAAATCATCAATATATTCTCAAGGGTATTACCTAGTCTAAATTAAACTCAAGAGGTTTTAAAATCACAAAACTTTGTTTCAGACATTCCTTGAACTCATATAAGTTTAGAAAAACTATGAAACATAGATTTTAAAACTTGTAACAAATAAAACTTTCAAATGCCGAAATCACAAGCTTGAGAACACATATTTTTCAAGCCTTTGTTTGAGACAACAATGGGCAAGTCTTTGAGCTCTAGGTTCTCTTAAGTGATGACATAAAAATAAACATGCTCATGCACTTGTTTTAGCTTTCATTAGAAAATAAAGTGAGAGCATAAAATAAACATGAGATGCAACTTATTATTATCTTTGATATTTAAGTGAGGACTTGAAATGTAAACATGATAATGCAAGGCTTGAAATATAAATATGATAATGCAAGTTCATTCATTATCTTGGTACTTAGTGATAGTAAGGAAAATAAATATGGTGTGCAAGGCATAGACATAAATATGAATGCATAGTTCATTTTCAATTTTAGCTAGAGCTCTTACAAGACTTTAGAGATCAACATAACCCAACACTTATCTAATCACAAAGAGAGCATTAGAGTTCTTGAACTGAGTTCTCAAAGGAACTACTAGGTTCTTGAACATCATCATGAAGCTCAAAAGAAACAAACTTTTAAAAGAAAACAAAAACTCAAGGAAGTAAGAACCAAAACAACAACATTTCTAGAGATGAAATAAATATAAGAACACTTTGAAAATTTTCAACAAAACTTTTAAAGGAAAGCTCTTGGGGCCGAAATCCTTTAAGAAAAGAAAAGAAAAGAGAAACCAAAACAACATTCTTTCTTGACATGGAATAAAAATAGAGATACTTTAAAATTTTAACAAAATCTTTGGGGTAAAGATTATGGAAACTGAAACTATGTAAGAAGGAAAAAGGAAAGAAAAACTAAAACTTTGCAAATTCAAGAACAAAACTCTAGCTTTAGAGGTTTCTTTGAGATGAACACAAGGTCATCATCTAGAAACTCTCATCATCAAGCTATCATGGTCATAAACAAGGCCAAGAGGCCAAAATGAAAAAAAGAAAGGAAAACAAAGGAAAGCTTCAAAAAGAAACCAAGAGAAAACTCATTTTTAAGCAAATAAAGTTTTGAAAGCAACTACCTACCAAATGTGAAGGCAAAGGCTTGATCTTGAGGATGGAAATGAGAAGATCAACTCCTCCTAGAGAGGTGAGGTAGCTTCAGCCTTGAGAGAAAGAAAGGAAAGGAGATGTGTTCTTGGTGAGCTTGTGTTTGAGATTGAGTGTTTGAGTGTTTAAAGGATGATTTGAGGTTGTGGTTTGAGGTTGTGAGGTGGTGATGTAAAGAGAAGATGAAGAAGATGAAGATGAAGATGAAGAGGAAGAACTCTTAGAACTTTTGAGAGAAAAAGGAAAGTACTCAAAGAAAAGCTTGAAAACTAAAACTTAGCAAATGATCTAAAGGTTCACACAAGTTCTTCAACACATGTATTTATAGAAAACAAAAACAATGGAGGCTCATTGAGGGGGGAAAGGTGCACGAAATTTTGGGGCTTTGAAGGAGGAAAAATATCTCTTACAACTTGTCATTCAAGCATGGTTTGAGGTATGGAAGTTATGATGCAAAGCATGGCTTCAAGTATGGTAATTTCCCTTTGTTTGGAATTAAAATAATCCTTCTAGAAGGCAAAGAGGGCTGGCTGAATTTGAGCCACAAAAATGAGAGAAAAAGTCTTCTAGAAGTGGTCATATGAAGCATGGATGAAAGCATGGTGTTTGTATGACAAAGCATGGTTTATGGTGAGGTGGAAGCATGGTTCTTTGAGTGTAAAATTCACACATGTGATGGAAATGAGGGGGTATGGGTTCGGCCAGGTCTGGACAGCCAAGGGGGGGGGGGAGAGATTTGTCCATCTAATTGTGTGTTAAAGATAGGTTTAGATGTGTATTAGTTTAGGTACAAGGTTAGGAATCATTAATCATAAGTTTAGGTAACTAAGAATGAGGTTTAGGAAATTTTATGACAAGATTAGGAGTGTTCATACATCATTAGAGAATTTAAAATTCATTTGTGAATAAACAATTGAAAACACAATTCCATGATTTAACGAATTGGAGAGAGAAAACACTATTCAATATTCCATGACTAGGAATCTTGAATTTTAAAAAATAAGATTTTAAGTTGAAATTAAGCATTCTTAGGTTCTTATCAACTTAAATAAATTATTTTGACCTTAGATTAATTATGGAAATTAATTAATCTTCGATTAGAGCCTAATATTGCTTAGGTTTGCTTAATCACACGATTAAGCTCAAAAACACAAAGCTAGGGGCAAAATCTTAATTTTGCACTAATTTTGTCCGGGACCTCTGGGACTAAAACTGAAGTCACAGAATACATAAAAATGCCTTTTAAAACCATCTGGAGAAGTTTCGAGTTCATCCAGCACTTGCAAATGGGTCAAACACCACATGGGTATTTTGGTCATTTTGACCCGAAAACTCGAAAAATGAGATTTTCGATCCCAGAAAGGTACACAAGTCAACTAATGCCCTACCAACATTGAGTTTGCCCCTCGAGAACTGTCGGATTGGCTTTCCTTGAATTCCGGGTCGAAAATGACGTCAGGGCATTTTGGTCATTTTTACTCTGACAGAAAATCGGGGTGTTATAGTAGTACTTGTAACAAATCAAACCTTCTAAGGCCAAAATCAAGAGACTAAGAAACCTAAAACTATCAAACCTTTGTTTGAGATAATAAAGGGTAAGTCTATGAGCTCTAAATCTCTTAAGTTGTAACATAAAAGTAAATATGCAATGCACTTTGTTTTAGTCTTTATTTAGAGGTGAGGACATAAAATAAATATGCTATGCATCTCATTATCTTAGAGATTTAGTGAAAGCATAAACATAAATATGGAGATGCAAGTTCATTCTTTAATCTTGAGCATTTAGTGATGAGATAAAAGTAAACATGGATGCAAAGTCTTTTATCTTAAGTTAGACCTCACATGAGACTTTTTAAAGAGAACTACAAACCTCAACCCAACACTTATCTCATCACAAAGAGAGCTTTAGAGTTCTTGAACCAAGTTCTCGAAGGAACTAGGTGGTTCTTGAACATCATCATCAAGCTCAAAGAACAAGCTTTTTAAAAGAAAGCAAAACTTTAAGTGAAAAGAAATAAGAACCAAAACACATTCTTTTATGACATAAAATAGAAATAGAGACACTTTAAAAATTTTAACAAAAACCTTTGAGGATGCTATGAAGGCCGAAAGTATAAGAAGAAGAAAAGGAAGAAAAACAAAAACTTTATTTAGATAAAGAACAAGACTCAAGCTTTAAAGGTTCCTTTGAGGTGAACATAAGGTCACCATCTATGAACACTCATCATCAAGCCATCATAGCCATGAACAAGGCCTCATGGCCGAAATGGAGGAAAGAAGGAAACAAAGGAAAGTTTTCAAAAAGTAACCAAGAGAAAGCTAGAGGAAAACTCATTTTCAAGAAAAGCAAAGCTTGGAAAAACACTCCTACCTAGAGTGAAGATGAAAACTTGATCTTTTAAAAGGAAATGAGATGAACAACTTCTCCTTGAAGGATGATGATGATTCAGCCAAGAGAGGATGGAGAGGATGGAGATGTGTTTTGAGTGAGGTTGTGTTTGAGGTCAAGTGTTTGAGAGGTTAGGAGGTGATCTAAGGTTGTGAGGTGGTGGTTTGAAGCAATGAGATGATTATATGAGGAAGAGATGAAGAAGATGAAGATGAAGAAGAAAGGAAAACTCTCTTGAAACTTGAGAGAAAACAAAGAACTCAAAGAAAGCTAGGAAACTTGAAACTTTGCAAATGATCTAAAGTGTTTGCAAGCTCAAATAAGCAAGGTATTTATAGAAAATGAAAACAAATGAGAGCTCAATGGGAGGAGGGAGAGGCTGTAGCAATAAGGTAAGAGGGGAGAGAAAAATATCTCTTACAAGTGGTCATTCAAGCATAGTTTGAAGTATGGAAGTTATGGTGCAAAGCATGGCTTCAAGTATGGTAATTTCCCTTTGTTTGAAATTAAAATAATCCTTCTAGAAGGAAAAGAGGGCTGGCAGATTTTAAGCCACAAAAATGAGAGAAAAAGTCTTCTAGAAGTGGTCATATGAAGCATGGATGAAAGCATGGTGTTTGTATGACAAAGTATGGTTTATGGTGAGGTGGAAGCATGGCCTTGGAGTGTCAAAAATTTGAGCATGTGATGGAAAATGGGGGAGGATGCTTCGGCCAGACCTGGACAGCAAGGAGGGAGGAAAAATCTTCCATGTTTTTGTGTGTTAATAACAGGTTTAAGTGTAGATTAGTTTAGGTACAAGGTTAGGAATCATTAAGCATAAGTTTAGGTAACTAAGAATGAGGTTTAAGGATTTTATGACAAGATTTAGGAGTGCTCATACATAATTAGAGAATTTAAAACTCATTTATGAATAAACAATTAAAAACACAATTCCATGATTTAAGGAATTGGAGGGAGAATTTACTATTTAAGATTCCATGACTAGGAATCTTGAATTAAAAAATAAGATTTCAAGTTGTAATTAAGCATTCTTAGGTTCTAATCAACTTGAATAAATTATTTTAACTCAAGATTAATTATGGAAATTAATTAATCTTCGATTAGAGCCTAATATTGCTTCGGTTTGCTTAATTATGCGATTAAGCTCAAAAACACAAAACTAGGGGTAAAATCATAATTTTGCACTAATTTTGCCCGGGACCTCCGGGACCAAAACTAAAGTCACATAATACATAAAAACGTCTTTTAAAACCATCTGGAGAAGTTTCGAGTTCATCCGACACTTGCAAACGGGTAAAAACCACAGGGGTATTTTGGTCATTTTGACCCAAAAACTAAAAAAATGAGATTTTCGATCCCGGGAAGGTACACAAGCCAACTAATCCCCTTCCAACATTGAGTTTGCCCTTTGAGGACTACCGGATCGGCATTCCTCGAATTCCGGGCCGAAAATGACCTGAGGGGCATTTTGGTCTTTTTCACTCTAACAGAAAAATCGGGACGTTACAGAGGTTACTGCTTTGTCAAGCTACGAGGATATGGAGCATAAATTTAAAGTGAAGGTACCTTTTCACGAGACATTTCATGGATTCTAGTAGCTTATACAAACAATACATTTCATGCACATTTTCTAATAAGAACAATACACATTTACCTTTGGGAGCAAGCTATTTGTACATTAATAGTATTTATCTTTGTGCTTTATGAAGGGGAACTTCTCAGCGTACCACATTTTTGCGTAAGCCATCTTCTGATTCTATGAACTTGCAATAAGTATTCATGATGCATGATAATGCTGTGCTTTGTGTAGATTTTAGCAGAGATTTAGAGATGCTTGCATCTAGGTCACAAGATGGAAGCAGTAAGATGCTTTGTGTAGATTTTAGCAGATATTAGTATTATGTTTGTGTACTCAAAAAGTAATTAATTAGTACTAGTAAAATTCAATTGCTAGCTTTAGTGAATTAACATCCAGACCCTATTATTAAGGATTCAAATGCTGGACTTGTTATTCTTTTATGCTTGTATTTTGGACCTTTCTTGCACAAGTCAAATTTGTATTCTTATACATTTATATGCAAGTTATTATAAACTTTTGGTGATAGTAGTGTTTAGACTAAGACAACCTTGGACTACAGAGTTTCTAAGGCTACAGAGAAAATGGCTAAAAATATGTGCTAATTTAGTAGTTGTTTACTTAGTTGATTATTTAATAATTGTTTATTTTATTTATGAATTTCAATCGATTAATTTTTTTGGTTCAAAATTAATGTGGCTTTTAATTTATATTGAAAAGGTTATAAAGGTTATATATATTAAGGCAACACTTATAAAGTGTTGCTTTTAACTAGAGAAAAAGCAACGCTTTTCATAAGTTGCCTAAACAATAAGGAAATGCAACAACAAAAAACCATTGCCTCTAATTGGGGATAAGCGTTGCCTTAAATCGGAATAAAATGCAACACAGAGTCTAAAAACTGTTGCCTTTGATTGGCAACAAAAGCGTTGCCTTTGATGCAATAAAGGCAATGCTTTTTTTCCCAAACCGTTGCCTTTTTCCTATCAACCGTTGCCTTAGAGAAAAGGTAATGCTAGTATAAGCAACCCCCCAGAAAACGTTGCCTTTGCTTGGAATGTGTTGCCTTTGAGAAAAGGCAAGGTTTTTTCTATGTTTAGGCAACATTTAAAAAACGTTGCCTTTGAGCTAATTTGTTGTAGCGCTTTCATCCTTACACACAAAAACATTTCCTTTCTCTTTCTTCCTTCTTGGCCGAATCCTCATACCACCTTGGAGAAGAGTTTTTCTTCTCATTTCCTTGCAAAGAACAAGCTCTTTTCTTCACAACAAAGAAACACTACTTGGTAGGGATTTTGTTTTAAAAGCTTTTACCTTTTTTTTTTAGATGTTGGTTATGAACAAGTTTTAGTTTCTTTTGGTTTAAACTCTTTTCCTTTCCTTTCATTTTCAGCCATGGAGCCTTTTTTTGTCAAAAAAAAAAAGAAAATGTTGGCTTGATGATGAGTCTTTATGATGGTGATCAACACTTGTGTAACCTCTAAAGCTTGAAAACTTGGTTTTTGGATCTAAAAATATTTCGAATTTTATTTCTCCTTTTTGTGGTTTTGATTTCGGTTCTCAAAGAAATGTTATTACTTGGTTTGTTCTCTTGATCCATTTCCTTGAGCTTGATGATGAAGTTCACACCATAAGGTTTCCTTGAAACCTTAGTACAAAGAACTCTAAAGCTCACTTGGTCATGTTAAGATAAGTTTGAGGGTTGAGGCTTGTATTCCTTTAAAGTCTTGAATGGGCTTTAGTAAAGATAAAAATTAACTTGCATCCATGTTTAAGTTTATGCTTTGCATGTCATATTTACTTTCCAATGTCATCACTAAACTCTCAAGAATAAAGAAATGAACTTGTATTCTCATGTTTAAATTTCAAGATTTGCATTTCATGTTTATATTTCAAGTTATCACCTAAACTTTAAAGAAAAGAATGAACTTGCATCTCATATTTACTTTAAAGCTCTCACTTTACTTTTATAATGAAGAATAAAATGAAGTGCATATCATGTTTATGTTTTGCCATAACCTAAAGATCCTAGAGCTCAAGGACTTGCCCTTTTTATCTCAAGTAAAGGTTGGAAAATGGAAGCATTTCATGGACACAAAATTTGGCCATGTGATAATGATGGACTCAGCATAAGTTTCATTTAATCACAAGGGCCAATAAGCTATGTCTTAAGATTTTCTTAAGCATAGGAAAGCTCAAAGAATGTTATGAGTATGATTTTATGGTTTGAGCCTCACTCAAGAAAGATTTGAAATAGCTACTGCCTTAGCATTATATTTTCATGATTTAAATGAAATAAATTGGTTTCTAAAAGAGTTTTTGAAGTCCTAAAGTGATTCCAAGAGAAACTAGTAACTTATATGCATTAAAAATGTGATTTTATGTGTTGTCTTGAATTAAACATTTCATTGCCTTGTTATGATGGCTGCTGTATGATGCTGTTTTGATGTGTTAGAATGTATAAAAATTATGTTTATTTGAAGTAGAAACTTTTTTATAAATGTTAGAATAAACTAGTAACTAGAAAGGAAGAAAAATGTGAGTTTTAGAACCCTTAGAAAACAAAAATATGGCTGCTGCACTAGGATGATTAAATTAGAGATAAAATTGTTTTAGAATTGTTTAGAAGTGTAGTAGAATTAATTCCTAAAGGTAGTAACAATTAATTTTAGTACCTTAGAGAAAGCTAAAATTTCGAAAAGGTCAAAGATGTAGCTTCTAGAAACCCCATAATTGAATTATAATATTTTTGTCCAAACTGCATAATGCTGTTTGGTACTGTTCATAAGCATAAAAATTAGTTAGAATTGTTAGTTTTGATCCCTTAGGTGCATAGAAGACCTATATTGGATGCTAGGTTAATTACACCATAAGTTTAAGACCTGTAAGGATCAAAAGCATAAGATACTGTAAGACAAAGGAGGTAATGAGAGCTAGTATTTCAAATGAATGTATGTTTATTTATGAGTTGCTATGAGCATAGCATATACATTAGCTAAGCCTGGTCCCTGATTCCAGCACCCTGGTTAGGAGCATGTTTATTTTACAAAGAAATTGAGATCTTTATGTGTTGATGTATGTGCTATGAGGAAGTGTTTATATGGCTTTAATAGCTTATCATGTTCTTGAGTTGATGATAAAGTGTATGAGTTATGTGTTTACGTAGCATAAAGCAAATTTGGAGAAATTCGGTGTACAACCATGATGCTGCTGAATTTCTGTCAAATTTGTGGACTTGGAAAGTTATTTGAAATGCATTTGTTATTAAATGATATGAGATGAGGAAATGATTCCATAGATTCCCCGAATTAAAGGTTATGAGGGGTGATCCGCTATAAGACTTAAAGTGACATAAGCTATGTGGAAATGACCCTCTAGACTCCACGAATTAAAGGTTATGAGAGGTGATTCACAAAAGGAAATGACCCTATTGACTCCTCGAATTAAAGATTATGATAAGTGATCCTTAAGCCCCCTAACCCGCACTCCGGGAGTCGGGATTTATACTTATTTGAGGATAAGTTAAAACTAGTGACAACTAGTTATGTATGAGCTCATAACCTAGAAATTCTCAAAGGAGATAAGTTATTAGGGTGGCCCCATGAGATGACAAATGATGAAAGTAATGTCACTTAAGCAAAGGAAAAGAGAATGAATTTACATGAAAGTTATATACCTCTTGATGCCACTTATATGAGTATGTTTCTTTATGATTTGTTCAAGTGATGTTTGCATAATGCTTCTGTCATGCATTCATAACATCAAGATTCATCCTAAAATAAATGGACCTTGGATAATTATGTTTAAAACCAAATAATGAACCTTATGCATGCTCACCTTTTTAATAATAAACCCAAGGTTCCTGGAGACGTAGACGATGACATTAGGATAGGAGGATTTCCCTACTGAGATTCTTTATTAAGATTCTCACTCTCTCTATCTTTCTTTCTTTCTTTCCATTACGTCTTCAGAGGGCAATGGCTTCATTCGTGATCTTCATTGACACCCCAATATGGGAAGTGCACTACGACTTGGACCACCACTCGTATCACTTCGAGGGTCGTTGTGCAGTATGCATTTTTGCATACATGGGATGCGCCTTCACCTACTCGGTTTCCAGCTTTAGGTTCACCCGCACTTCCCCCTGTGGAGATGACTTGATCTTTGAGCGCACTTAACCCTACAATGAGCAAGTTCGACGTGCTTGCCCCACCGCTTCGACAGTTCGTGATTACCTCGAGTACGTTCCCCGTTTGAGGCGTTCAGAGATCGACCCGTCCAAGACTCCTGCACACACATCTACTCGGAGGGTTCTGCACCTACGGCACCCATGGACATAGGTAGAGGTAGCAAGGACACGGTGATCCAGCCTAGGCTAGCCCAATGACCAGAGATGTGTCCACGCCACAGAGGCCATGTTCATCCCTCGTTCCGCCTGCATACACCTGCGGAGCTTGCCCAGTTCATTGGTATATGCCCCCACCGCTAGAGGATTAGGATCACCAGTAGACTTTGTTGGAGGACCCAATAAAGTGCTATTGCTATCATGCGAGGATCCCCTTTGTACGCTGCATCTTTTGTTAGAGGTGACTTTATATATGATGTAACACCCTAATATTCGATCCAATACTACTAGTATGTATTTAGGCCAAATATTAGTCATTACCTCGTGTCATAGTTCTATTACTTTGAAATTAACTTAAGCAAAATACGAGCCAATTTTTTTTTTTGAAAACTTTTTTAAAATATGAGCTGCGCGTAGCATGCGTATAAATGATATAATAAAGTGCGGAAGTATAAACATAGAAGTGGCTCCAAAACAATCATGACATCATCATATCTGAAATAACTCATGCATATAATATGCCCACCTTAAGGGGCAGGACTCTTCAAGTACATAGGAAATGCGAATACAACAGAAACATAAAATACATGGAAAAGACATGAAAGAAACACCTCTACCCAAGTGCAACCTAAGGTGGACAACCGCAACACAAAAGAAGGTTATCCTAACTATGTGTCATGTGTGCACTAAGGACTACCCTCCAAGCTACACGGTGAAGATCACGGGTAGCCAATCCAAGGGCGAAGCTCGGTAGGGGCAGGCATGCCAGCGTATCGAGGTCGTGGACCGGACGCCCAAGCCCTCCGTGGCTGGGTAACAGTCTCCTCTGTAATGCCCCGATTTTTCTGTTAAGGGTGAAAATGACCAAAATGCCCCTGAGGTCATTTTCGGCCCGGAATTCGAGGAAAGCCGATCCGACAGTACTCGAAGGGAAAACTCAATATTGAAAGGGGATTAGATGACCTGTGTACCTTTCTGGGATCAAAAATCTCATTTTTCGAGTTTTCGGGTCAAAATGACCAAAACGCCCCTGCGGTGTTTTAACTGTTTGCAAGTGCCGGATGAACCCGAAACTTCTCCATATGGTTTTAAAAGGCGTTTTTATGTATTCTATGACCTCAGTTTTAATTATAGAGGTCTCGGGCAAAATTAGTGCAAAATTACGATTTTGCCCCTAGATTCGTGTTTTTACGCTTAATTGCGTGATTAAGCAAACTTAAGTAATATTAGGCTCTAATCAAAGATTAATTAATTTCCATAATTAATCTAGGGTCAAAATAATAAAGTTGATTAGAACCTAATAATGCTTGATTACTCCTTGAAATCTTATTTTAATTTCAAGATTCCTAGTCATGGAATCTTGAATAGTGTTTCCTTTCTCCAATTCCTTAAATCATGGAATTGTGTTACACATTGTTTATTCATAAATGAGTTTAAAATTCTTTAATGATATATGAGCACTCCTAACCTTGTCATAAAATCCTAAATACTCATACTTAGCTACCCAAACTTAAGCTTAATTACTCCTAACCTTGTACCTAAGCTAACCTACACTTAAACCCACCATTAGCACCCAATTACATGATCAAACCTCACCTCCTCTCTGTTGCCTCAGGTCTGGCCGAAGCTTCCTGTAACGCCCCGATTTTCTGCTAGAGTGAAAATGACCGAAATGCCCCTGAGGTCATTTTCGGCCCAGAATTCGGGAAAGCCGATCCGCAAGACTCAAGGGCAAACTCAATGTTGGAAGGGGATTAGATGACCTGTGTACCTTTCCGAATCGAAAATCTCGTTTTGAAGTTTTCAGTCAAAATGACCAAAACGCCTCAAGGTGTTTTACCTATTTGCAAGTGCCGGATGAACCCGAAACTTCTCTAGATGGTTTTAAAAGGCATTTTTATGTATTCTACGACCTCAGTTTTAATTATGGAGGTCCCGGGCAAAATTAGTGCAAAATTACGATTTTACCCCTAGTTTCGTGTTTTTACGCTTAATCGCGTGATTAAGCAAACCTAAGCAATATTAGGCTCTAATCGAAGATTAATTAATTTCCATAATTAATCTTGAGTCAAAATAATTTATTAAAGTTGATTAGAACCTAAAAGTGCTTAATTACAACTTAAAATCTTATTTTAAATTCAAGATTTCTAGTCATGGAATCTTGAATAGTGTTTTGTCTCTCCAATTCCTTAAATTATGGAATTTTGTCTACATTGTTTTATTCATAAAATGAATTTAAAATCTCCTAAATATGTATGAGTACTCCTTAATCATGTCATAAAGGTTCCTAATCACATTCTTAGTCACCTAAACTTATGCTTAATGACTCCTAACCTTACACCTAAGCTAATACACCCCTAAACACATCACTAACACACTATTACATGACCAAAACTCCCTCCTCCCTTGCTGCATCAGACCTGCACGAAATTCATCATCCATTTTATCACAATTTAATTTTATTTCACACTCCAAAGACTATGGTTGAAGCCATGTCATCAAAGTGCAATTTTCTCACCTCATGTTGCATGAGGATTCATTCTCCTCCACACATGCGTCACCTCATGTTCCATGAGGATTCATTCTCCTCCACTCATTCACTCTTATTCTTCTCTATAAATACCATGCCTAGATGAACCTTTGCTACACTTTGTTCATTTGCTAAGTTTAGTTTTTTAGTTTTTCTCTAAGTTCTTCCTTTTTCTCTCAAATCTCAAGAGCATTCTTCTTCTTCATCTTCTTCTTTTTCCTTTTGAAACATCATCACACAACCTTGAAACACCACCCCACCACCTTGGATCATCATACAAACACCTAAACTTCCATTCTCAAACACAAGCTCACCAAGAACACATTTCCTTCCTTTTTCTTTCATCAAGGCCGAATCATCATCACCATCCTAGGAGGTGTTGCTCGTATCATTTTCATCTTCAAGTCCAAGCTTTTTGTCTTCACTCTAGGTAGGAGTGTTTTCTAAACTTTGTCTTCTTGAAAATGAGTTCTTTCTAGCTTTCTCTTGGGTTTTCTTTTTGAAACTTTCTTTGGTTTCCCTTTCTTGTATTTTCGGCCTCTTGGCCTTGATGAGTACATGATAGCTCAATGATGAGGACTCCTAGATAATGACTATGTGTTCATCTCAAAGGAAACTCTAGAGCTTGAGGTTTTATTTTCTTTGAGTTCCAACTTTATTTTCTAACTCAAAAATGATTTTTACTCAAGAATACCTTTACTTTTCTTGCTATTATGATTTCGGTTTCTTTGTTCCTTTCTTTAACATTTAGTTACCATTTTCCTTTTTGATCTTTGAAGTTTTATTTGTTCAAAAGTTTTGCTTTCTTTGAGCTTGATGATGATGTTCAAGAACCTCATAATTCCTTTGAGAACTTGGTTCAAGAACTCTAAAGCTCTCTTTGTAATGAGATATGTGTTGGGTTATTATGTTGTTAAAGTCTTGGATGAGCTTTAGATCACTTTAAAATGAACCTTGCATCATGTTTATTTTATGCTTTGCACATCATGTTTACTTTCTTTGCTATCACTAAGTACCAAGGTAATAAAGGAACTTGCATTATCATGTTTATATTTCAAGTTCTCACCTAAATATCAAAGATAATAATATAATGCATACCATATTTATTTTATGCTTTGCACATCATGTTTACTTTCTTTGTTATCACTAAGTACCAAGGTAATAAAGGAGCTTGCATTATCATGTTTATATTTCAAGCTATGCATTATCATGTTTATGTTTCAAGTTCTCACCTAAATATCAAAGATAATAATATAATGCATCATATATTTATTTTATGCTCTCACTTTACTTTCTAGCAAAAACTAAAACAAGTGCATGAGCATGTTTATTTTTATGTCATCACTTTAATGAACCTATAGCTCAAAGACTTGCCCATTGTTGTCTCAACAAAGGTCTAAAAATATTTATTGCTTTTGGTCCCTATTTCGGCCCTAAGAGGCTTTGGTGTTTCCAAGTATTGAAAACTATGTTTTATAATTTTTCTAAGCTTATGTAAGTATAAGAAATATGTAGAACTAAGTTTTATGAATTTAGGACCTCTTGAGATAAAAATCATTTAGCTATTACCCTCTTAAGTATTTTTATGATTTTAGGTGATAAAAGTGTCCATAAATGAGTTTTGAAAGTTGAAAAAGGTTCCAAGAGAAACTAGTATTGTATGTGCTTTAGAAATTGTGTTTCATGTCTTTTATGGAGATGTTTGTTTCGGTTCTGCCTTGCTATGTTTGGCCACTGTATGAGCTGTGTTAATAATGATAAGATGCTTATGTTTGAGTAAAAATAATGTTAAGACTCATATGTGAAAGATAGGATAAGTTAGGAACTAGAAAAGAATTAATTTGAGAGTTTTAGATCCCTTAATGATGGAATTTTCTGGATTCTGTCCAGCAAGGTTTAGAAATGATAATCATGGTTCTAAATTAATTTAAATGTGTAGGAATGACTCATAATTGGTTTAGGGCTTAATGTTGATGCTTTAGGAACAAACTGGACTTAGAAAGAGTCATTGTTGTGAGTCCTAGGTACCCGTAAAGTTGGGATTTTAAATTCTGCATCCTTGAGGTCTAGAGATGTTCTTGACCATAGTGTGAGGTGAGAAATACTTAGTTATAACCTCATAGGTTCCCAAGAGACTAGGTTTTGATGATTTATAACTTAGATTGTGAGTTAAGGACCTTAAGGGTCGATGCATAAGATATTAAGAAGTCTTGAGTTTTTATGATGCTTAATTTTATGCAAGTATGATATATGATACATGAGCTTTATCTATGTGAGTATGATGTGTTTAAAATATATGCTATGATGAGTTTGGAATATATGCTATAATCTATGTAAGAATGATGAGTTTGAAATATATGTTATGATGTTTATCTATGTGAGAATGATGTATTAGAAGAATATGCTTGATGATGCATGAACCCTAAAATGTTTTATTGATGATATGTGAGGAAATGATTATTGAGATGTTAAGTTGTGTGATTAGCTTGTGGCATGAATTTTGGTTTGAAGGAAATTCAGTTTAACAGCCGTTATCTTTGCCAATTTCTATCAAACCTAAAAGAGTTGAAAAATGTTTTAAAGTACCGTATGAGTTGAAAACCCTGGGTGACACTGGTTCGGCCGAGCACCCCCAGGATATTTTTATGTGACAAGCATTGAGACGCATTTCTCCTGCTACGGTGAGGAGGAGGCAAATCCGTGAGGGTATGTGCAGATGCAGCCTTACCAAAGCGGACAATTACTGTGCACTCGAGGCCGATGAGAACGTTTCAAAGAATGAAATATGTTTATGTTACCCCCTCATTTTACCCCATATTAAATCTAGTGACGACTAGTTAGGATTGAGCTCATTCCTAGGCGATTAGGTGAGACAGAGATAGGAGGTTATGATAAAAATCGCCAAGCGGTGTATCGGTTGGAAATAGGTGGATATGTTTTAAGAGGGTGGTTTTTGAGAAAAAGAACAAAAGAGATATGATGCTTTTAAGTCACATAAGTATGAGAAAAGTAAGAGTTGTAATATGCCCTTATGCCACTTGCATGAATCTAGATTGATGTGATTTGTTGATTTATGTGCTCAAGTATTGCCATACATTCATGCTTAAACATGTTGCATTCATGACATCAAGATGCATACTAAAAGAAATGGACCTTGGATAAATAGTTTCATAAACCCTAATAATGAATCTCATATGCATGAACACCTTTTATAAATAAACCCAAGGTTTCTGAGGATGTGAACGATGTAACCCTAGAATAGGAGATTCCTACTGAGATTCTTTAGTAAGATTCTCACTTTTTTCTCTTCTTTTTCTCGCTTCCGTCACATCTTCAGAGACTGATGGCGACATTCGTGGTCTTCATTGACACATCCGTCCAAGAAGCGCCCCTAACGAGGAGCTCACGCTCAGTCTACACGTATGCCCACTCCTGCCGCTTTATGCTCTTGGATCGATTACAATCCATTTCCCGGGTTCTAGTAGCGGTATGTTTTAGGGAGGCTTAGTGCACACACTCACATGTAGACTGGATAAACCTGCTTTTGTTTTGAGGTTATTCACTATAGGTGCACTCGGGTAGTGATGGTTTACTTTATGTTACTTTACGTTTCTCTGTTTCTATTGTACTTCCTTTCTGTTGTATTACAAGCTCTGCCTGTCCCAATGAGGGTATGACTACTTATGTATTCTAAGTGATGTTATTAATGAAACGTTTCTCTTGTTGTGATGATTTTTGCTCAGCTGTTATATGTTTCCATTTCTGTGTTTCTCTATGAGTGTTAAGCGTGCTTTATATTCCTATTATTTGATTAGACTAAGAACGTGGCTCTCACTTTGTTGTGTGTTTTAAAAAAAAAAAAAATTTACTCGTAATTTTCCTTTAGTATTTTAAGAAAAGGATGAGACTATGAAGTAATAGCCTAATGTTTAACCTAATGTGTTCTAGAAAGTTGGGTTAAAAATTAGGGTGTTACATTATGGTATCGTGAGCGATTCGATTCTCATGGAGCCCGAGGATTGGGTGACTATGCTTTATGAGTATAATACGATAGTTATGTCATGTGTTAAAGCTTGCTAGGGATAAGCTATAGGATAGGCATACATGACCATTTGTTCTGCGTGTGCCATGGTAACTAGCTCATTTCACATGGAATGTTGGGCCTGATCAACTCAGTGTTTTGCTGTTTGATGTGTTTAGGAACTAATGCCACCGCGACGATAGCCTAGGGCTACGGCCGGAGATAATCAAGACAATGCGACTGCTGCTGCTGTTCGTGACATGGCCCGAGCCATGGAACGTATGTTCGAAAGGATGAATCAACAAGCGCCACGGTACTCGCTCCCCGCTTCTTTGAAGCAATCGAGCAAGCCCGCTTCGGTGAGTTCCGCAAGGTGAATCCACCAGTGTTCAGAGGGGCCTTGGATCCCGACAAGGCTGACGAGTGGATCAAGGATATGGAGAAGATCTACTCCGTGGTTGCTCGCTCGTAGGAACAAAAGGTTACTTTTGCCGCCTTCATGCGGAAATCGACGCCGAAGTTACGTGGACCAAGACCAAGACTGCTAGAAGCTGCTGGGAACGTCATTGACTGGGAACTGTTCAAGACCTACTTCTACAAGAAGTATTTTCCGGAGTCTGTGAGGAATGCAAAGGACATCGACCATGCAATCGACCAGTGGTGGGTCTTCTGTCGCCCAGTACACGGCAAAGTTCGAGGAGCTAATCAAGTTCTCGCGAGTGTTTCAAGGGAATCCAGATGAAGTATGGAAGTGCGTCAGCACGAGGTCGGGTTGATCATGCGGAGTTGAATTACGCAGAGCACACATGGAGATTAGGGACTTTCCAACCCTAGTCAACAAGTGTCGCATCATGGAAGAAGGCCTAAGAAGATCAATGCTTCAAGGGCGTAACGAGCCAAGGGACTAGGACCTCAAGGCCCAAGGTTCAAGCCACGTCTACCAAGGAACCACTACAACCCCTACCAGAGCAACCAGTTCAGGCAACAACCAACACATCAACAACAACAACGACCACCATTCCCTCAGCAGACTAGACCTCAAGCACGACCATCTTTTCAACATAACGGTCAGAGGAACTTCAACAACAACCAACAACGAGGGCCGGGCGGTCCTCGTTTTAACCAAGTAGGGTCCAGGGGCCAAGAACAAGGCGCCACAAGGAACCCCGCTGCTTACCCCGAGCCGCACCTATGGATGTCTGTCCCAAGTGCGGGAAGAATCACTGAACCGCCCATGCCTAGCCTGGTCGACGCAGCGTGTTTCAAGTGTGGCAAGCCTGGCCACTATGCGAAGGACTGCACTAGCAGAGGGACACCGAACCAGAACCCCCGACCACAACACCAAGGAAGAGTCTTCACCCTCAACGCGGAAGACGCCCAGAAATCCAACGATCTCATTCAAGGTATGTGCAAAGTAAATGGTAAACCCTTAACTGTACTATATGACTCTGGTGCTACTCATTCTTTTATATCACTTGCTAGTGTCGAGTCCTTAAATCTGAGAGTCTCTAAACTTCCTTTTGATCTTATTGTTTCTACTCCTACCAATCGTCCTATTAATACTTGTCATTGTTGTTTAAAGTGTCATCTTGTTGTAGAAAATAGGTCCTTTAACATAGATTTAATTTGTTTACCCTTGAAAGACATAGGAATTATCTTAGGCATGGATTGGCTTCATGCCAACAAAGGTGTTACTAGACTGTGGAACCCAAACCGTAGTTTTTCCTTCTCCTCCCGAAAACATCACTCGACCCATTAGGTTGTACCTAAACTCTGTAGTGGTCTTCTGTAGTGGGGAGAAAACGATGGGATATGTTCTCCTAGCCGCCATGATGTAGACTTTGAGCAAAACCTAGGTGAGATACACCGTGGTGAGAGACTATCCCGAAGTATTCCCGGATGAGATACCCGAATTCCCTCCCGAAAGAGAAGTTGAGTTCTCCATAGAATTGGTTCCTGGAACAGGACCAATCTCTATTGCCCCATATAGGATGTCACCCATGGAGCTAGCAGAACTAAAAACCCAGTTGGAGGAACTGTTGGAGAAAAGTTTTATAAGGCCGAGTGCTTCACCTTGGGGCGCTCCGGTCTTATTTGTGAAGAAGAAGGATGGAAGTATGAGGATGTGTATAGATTATAGGCAGTTGAACCAAGTGACCATAAAGAATAAGTACCCATTGCCTAGGATTGATGATCTTATGGACCAGTTGAAAGGAGCAATAGTGTTTTCTAAGATCGATTTGAGGTCTGGTTACCATCAGATTAGGGTTAGAGATTCGGACATTCCTAAAACCGCCTTTCGAACTCGGTATGGACACTTTGAGTTCAATGTTGTAACACCCTAAATCTTAACCCAAGACTACTAGTATGTCCTTAGGTTAATTTTTAGAATATTACCTCTTGGTCTCATCCTTTGGAAAATACTTAGCGGAAATACGGGTAAAATTTTTCTTTTTAAAATCAAAGTGAGAGCCACGCGCGAAACTTTAAGGGGCAACATAGCGAAACATATAAGCAAAGCATAAGAAACACATCATGTCATGGAAGCATCAACTGAAACATAATTATATATATATAACGTGCCTACCCAAAGAGGCAGGACTATTTGATACATCATGAAGCAAAATACAACTGGAATGCAATACAAGGAAATCATAAAAAGCGAATACAAGAGAAACTACCCCCATACCCATGTGCACCTAAAGGAGACAACCTCATATACAAAAGAAGGTTTGTCCTCTACTATGTGGCGTGTGTGTGCACTAAACTACTACCCCTCCTATGACTACTCCTGCGGGTCCGAGTACTGTGGGGTCGAGTCGATCCACTGGCGAATCTCGGCGGGAGTGGTCGAGCGCATCATCGGGGCATGTCCACCGCAGCGAGGGCGCATAGATGGCCGTCGAGCCAACCTCGGCTGGACCACCGTCTCCTCACTCCCAGCCCTCATCGGTGGAGGAGTGGGACTGGAGCTCCAACTGTACATGTGGGATGGCGGGTCCTCGGATGGGTCCGTCTCCGAGTACTGGGGACGCGGTACATACTCGGGGTACTCGCGTACAGCTGATGTCTCGGGCTCCATGCGGAGGATCTGCTCATCGCGTGGTCTCGCTCGCTCAAAAATCCCGTTATGACGGTAAGGAGCAGTCGGGGTGAAGCGGTAGCTCGGGACGGGGTACGCGAAGGGTCGTCCCATGAACATGTATACTCTGACAGTGCAGCGACCCTCAAAATGGTATGACCCGAGTGCCGGGTCATGGTGCAGCTCCCATACCGGGGTGTCGACGAAGAGTACGAACGTCGCCATCTGAAGATATGACGGAAGAAAAGAGAGAGGGAATGAGAATCTTTCTAAAAGAATTCTCAGTAGGGTTATCCCTACCTAGGTGTCATCGTCACATCCTCAGGAACCTTGGGTTTATTTCTAAAAGGTGTGCATGCATATAAGTTCCTTTTAAGTGGGTTTCCCAAAGAGGTATTTTATCCAAGGTCCATCATATTTTATAATGCGTCTTTATAACTTAAGCAGAAATATACTAATGATATGAATGCATCATAAGGTAAACCAAACAATAGAATCACTAGGAAACATTATAACATTGGCATAAGTAAAGTTTATGTGACATTGTCAACTTTAACTTTCATCTCATGGGGCCGCCCTAAAACTTCTCTAGGTTATGAGCTCATACCTTAACTAGTCGTCACTAGCTCTTACTTATCCTATGATAAGCGTAACATAATCCCGACTTAAAGTACGGGCTAGGGGGCAAATTAAGGATCTCCTTTCTAGGATCATTTCCTCTTTGAAACGCTTTGCTAGCCACGTGGGCCTCGCAATTTGTCCGCTTTGGCAGGCTGCATCTACACATACCCTCACGGATTTGTCTCCTCCTGGGGGTGCTCGGCCGAACCGGTGTCACCCAGAGAAGCGCGTCTCGATGTTGTGTCACATTTATATCTTCATAAGTATTACATCATAATTACCTCATCATTTATCATATTCATTTTTATCATGCATTCTCATGTATCTTTTTCATAACATATATATCATCACATGAAACTTTCTCATAACATTCGTCACATAAAACTTTCACACAAACATCATCACATAGTCATATTTAACAATCATCCAGAGGCTCATAAACATGTTATGTTATATCTCATAGTGCTTTAAACTTCGATTATTATGAGTCTTAAACTTGCAAATTAATTATTCTTAACTTCTTTATACACCCATAGTTTGACAATTAATGAGTTATATAAATTTTATGCTTAAGAACTAATCCAAATAGCACTAAGCGAATTTGGACAGCTTTATGTTTATGTGATTACGGAGTTCTAGAAATTACGGTTTAGATCTTTATCTCACATTCTAAGTTATTGATCATCAACACCTAGTCTCTTGGGGACCTATAAGGTTATAACTAAGTATTTCTCACCTTACCCTATGGTCAAGAACATCTCTAAACCTCAAGAGTGCAGAAATCAAAATACTAACTTTACGGGTACCTAGAAGTCACAATATTGACCCTTTCTAAGTTCGGTTTGCTCCTAAGGTTTCAAGATTAAGTCCTAAACCAATTATGAGTCATTCCTACACATATAAACTAATTTAAAACCATGATTATTGAATCTAAACCTTGCTGGACAGAATCCAGAAAAATAAATCTTTAAGGGATCTAGAACTCTCAAATTAATTCTTTTCTAGTTCCTAACTTATCCTATCTTTCACATATGAGTCTTAACATAATTATTACCCAAACATAAGCATATTAACATCATTATCACAGCTCATGCAGTAGCCAAACATAGCAAGGCAGAACCTAAACAACAACTCCATTTTAAGGCATTGAATCATAGTTTCTAAAGCACATAAAATACTAGTTTCTCTTGGAACCTTATTAAAACCTTCAAAACTATTTTATGAACACTTTTATCATCTAAACTCATGAAAATACTTAATAGGGCAGTGGCTATGCTATTTTCATCTCAAGAGGTCCTAAATTCATAATACTTAGTTCTACACATTCCTTATACTCATATAAGTTTAGAAAAATTATAAAACATAGTTTTCAATACTTGAAAACATTAAGGCCTCATAGGGCCGAAATATGAGCCATAGGAGATAGATGTTTTAGACCTTTGTTTGAGATATCCTTGGGCAAGTCTTTGAGCTCTAGAATCATTAAAGTGATGACATAAAAATAAACATGCTCATGCACTTATTTTAGTTATTGCTAGAAAGTAAAGTGAGAGCATAAAATAAATATGTGGTGCAATATATTATTATCTTTGATATTTAAGTGAGGACTTGAAATATAAATATGATAATGCAAAGCTTGAAACATAAACATGATAATGCAAGTTCATTCATTATCTTGGGATTTAGTGATAGCAAGGAAGTAAACATGATATGCATAGCATAAAATAAACATGATGCAAGATTCATTTTATAGTTAACTAGAGCTCATATAAGACTTTAACAAGATAATAACCCTATACCATATCTCAAAGATCACAACACAAGAATCGAAAATCATATAAAAGAGAAATAAGGTGAAACTACATCAAGTTCTTTATTAAGTACCCAAAACCCCTATCTAGAGACAAGTCTCTAGAACGTGCCGGCCAACTTTAAGGTTGACAAGGGTAGGCTTGGGCTTTTAGAAATCCTTAGATTAATTTTCTTAAGTTGGAAAACCATGTGAGCTAGATAACATATAGATGAAGTTGTAAGAAAAGGAAAACTCAAGCTTTAGAGGTTTCTTTGAGATGAACACAATGTCATCATCTAGAAACTCTCATCATCAAGCTATCATGCTCAAATCAAGGCCTCATGGCCGAAAATGAAAAGGAAAGGAAAGACAAAGGAAAGCTCAAAAAGAATCCAAGAGAAAACTAGAGAAATACACTTTCTTGAGCAAAATAAAGTTTGAAAACAAATCCCTACCTTTTGATGAAGATAAAAGCTTGAACTTGAAGATGGAAATGAGATGAGCAACACCTCCTAGGATGGTGATGATGATTCGGCCTTGATGAGAGAAAAAGAAAGAGAATGTGTTTCAAGTGGAGTTGTGTTTGAGGTGTGGTGTTTGAGAGGTTTGATGATGGTTCAAGGTTTTGGGGTGGTGTTTGATGGTTGAGAGGTGATGATGAGATGAAGAGATGAAGAAGATAAAGATGAAAAGAAAGGAAGAACACTCTTGGAACTTTGAGAGAAAAAGGAAAAACTAGCAAGACAACTCTAAAACTCTAAACTTTGCAAATGCTTCAAAGTGTAACAAGGCTAACACAAGCATCCTATTTATAGAAAATCAAAACCATGGAGGAGTGAATGGGGAGGGCTTTGGCCGTGTGGTTTGGAGGGAAAAGGAAGAGAAAAATATCTCTTACACAAGGTCATTCAAGCATGGTTGAAGTATGGAAGCTATGCTACAAAGTATGGCTTGATGTGAGTTAATTCCTTATCACATTTTTATGAAATTAGGCTTCTAGAACCTTAACATGGCTGGAACTTTTCCAGCCACAAATAAATGGGGAAAATGGGTTGTTTTAATTATTTATTCATGTGGAAATTCAAGCTTGATTGAAAGTTATGACAAGGTATAGTGTATGTGACTTGAGGTATGGCCTTGGAGTGTTGAAAAATTGAACATGTGATGCATAATGGGGAGAGGGTTCACGGCCAGCTTGGGACAGCAAGGGAGGAGGTGAGTTTGACCATTTAATTGTGTGTTAATGGTAGGTTTAGATGTGTATTAGCTTAGGTACAAGGTTAGGAATGATTAAGCTTAAGTTTAGGTAACTAAGAATGTGATTTAGGAGTTTATGACAAGTTTAGGAGTGCTCATACATCATTAAAGAATTTTAAACTCATTTATGAATAAACAATGTGTAACACAATTCCATGATTTAAGGAATTGGAAAGAGAAAACACTATTCAAGATTCCATGACTAGGTGTCATAAAATTAAAATATGATTTTAGGTTGTAATTAAGTACTTTTTGGTTCTAAACAACTTTAATAAATTATTTTGACTCTAGATTAATTAAAGAAATTAATTAACCTTCGATTAGAGCCTAATATTGCTTAGGTTTGCTTAATCGTGTGATTAAGCGTAAAAGTACGAAACTAGGGGCAAAACCGTAATTTTGCACTAATTTTGCCCGGAACTTCAAAAATTAAAACTGAGGTCATAGAATACATAAAAACGCCTTTTAAAACCATCTGGAGAAGTTTCGGGTTCATCCGGCACTTGCAAGCGGGTAAAACACCACAGGGGCGTTTTGGTCATTTTGACTAAAACTTCAAAACGAGATTTTCGATCCCGGGAAGGTTCATAAGTTTTCTAATCCCCTTCCAACATTGAGTTTGCCCTTCGAGTACTGCCGCACTGGCTTTCCTCGAATTCCGGGCTGAAAATGACCTCAGGGGCATTTTGGTCATTTTCACTCTAACAGAAAAAAAATCGGGGCGTTACATTACTCCCCTCCTTAAAAAGAATTTCGCCCTCGAAATTCGTACCTTAGAAAAGCTCTGGATATTTGGACTTCATCTCTGACTCTAGTTCCCACGTGTATTCTTCCGATTTGCCTTGTCCCCACGCCACTTTTACCAAAGGAACAGACTTGTTCCTTAACTGCTTGACTCCGTGATCCACTATTCCCGTAGGCGGTACATTGAAAGTGAGGTCCTCCCTTAACTGTACATGCTCTGGTTCTAGGACATGACTAGGGTCGGACTCATATTTACGTAACTGGGAGACGTGAAAGACATCATGAAGGTTTGACAGATTGGGTGGTAAGGCTATTTTGTAAGCTACGGATCCGACTCTTTGAAGAATTTCAAAAGGACCGAGAAATCGGGGACTCAACTTTTTAACTTTCATGGCTCTCCCTATTCCTGTAGTGGGGGTGATTCTTAGAAATACATGTTCTCCCTCTTGGAACTCCAAGGGCTTGCGCCTTTGTCCGCGTAGCTTTTCTCGACTGAGCGGTTAAGATTCTATCCTTGATCTTCTTGATTTGTTCCGTCGTTTCCCTCACTACCTCAGGTCCTAAGACACTTTGCTCTCGGGCTCGTACCAACACAAGGGTGATTGGCACTTCCTTCCGTATAATGCCTCGTGCGGTGCCATGATGCTTGCGTGATAACCGCTGTTATACGCAAACTTCGATCAAAGGCATGTACTTATCCCAACTTCCTTTTTGGTCTAAGACACGTGCTCTCGGCATATCTTCCAGGGTTTGGATTGTCCTCTCGGATGACCATCCGCTTGTGGGTGGTAGCGGTGCTTAAGCACAACTTGGAACCAAACGCCTTTGAAAGGCTCCCCAAAAGCGTGGCGTAAACCGCGGATCTCGATCCGAGATTATCGTCGATGGTACTCCATGCAACCTTACTATTTCTTGGATGTAAAGTCGGGCCAACTTATCCAATGAGTACGTGACTCGAATAGGTAGAAAGTGAGCCGACTTAGTCAGTCGATCCACGATTACCCATACGGCATCGTGGCCAGCTTGGGTCTTTGGCAATCCTGTCACGAAGTCCATTGATATACCTTCCCACTTCCACTCGGGGATCGACAGGGTTGCAGCATGCCGGAAGGTTTTGGTGTTCGATCTTGACCTTTTGGCGGACCAAACACTTACTCACCCAGCGACCACATCCTTCTTTAATCCGCCACCAAAACATCCTTTTTAAGTCCTGATACATCTTCGTAGTACCAGGATGGATGGCAAAATGGCTCTTGTGAGCCTCCTCCAAGATCTTCTCTCGGAGGTCACCATCTTGTGGCACACAGATTCGCCTCGAACCTCCATATCCAGTCTGGGCCTCGTACAAAACCTTTCAACTTTCCAGCCTTTACTGCCTCGATTGTCTCCATAAAGTCCTCATTTTCTCTTTGGGCAAGCATAATCCTTTGCTTAAACCCACTGGTCACCGTGAGATGACTCATCACGATGCCATTCTCCGTTATAGACATTCCAAGATTCATATTCCTAAATTGCTCTATTAACCCAACTTCATTAACCATCATACTTGACAGACGTGAACGAAGTTTCGGCTCAAGGCGTCGGCTACTACATTAGCCTTGCCGGGCTGGTAACTTAAACCAAAATCGTAGTCCTTGAGGAACTCCATCCATCTTCTTTGCCTCATATTCAACTCCTTTTGATCAAAGAGATGCTTGAGACTCTTATGATCGGAGAAAACTTCAAACCTCACACCATACAAATGGTGTCTCCACATCTTTAGGCTAACACGATGGTCGCTAGTTCTAGGTCATGTGTGGGGTAGGTTACCTCATGAGGCTTGAGTTGTCTGGACGCATAGGCTACCACTTGCCTATTTTGCATCAACACACAACCTAAACCCTTGCTGAAGCATCGCAATATACCTCGAAGGGTACATTGGGGTCGTAAAACTAAAACTGGGGTTGAGGTGAGCTTTTCCTTAAGCTCTAGGAAACTCTTTTCACACTCGGGGCTCCACTCAAACGGGGCATTCTTCCTAGTGAGCTTGGTTAAGGGTAGGGCTAACTGGGAAAATCCTTTAATGAACCTACGGTAATATCCAGCCTAAACCCAAAAAGCTTCTAATCTCGATTCTGAGGTTGGTCTATCCCAATTCATCACACCTCTATCTTACTTGGGTCGACAAATATGCCACCTTTTGACACAACATGTCCTAAGAACTTTACCTCCTCTAACCAAAATTCACACTTAGACAACTTAGCGTATAACTTCTTCTCCTTTAATACCTCTAAAACCATCCTTAAATGACGCTCATGCTCCTCGTGGGTTTCGAATAGATGAGAATATCATCTATGAACACACCCCCGAACTGATCTAAATAGGGTCTAAGGATCCTATTCATGTAATCCATAAAAACTGCGGAGCATTCGTCAAACCAAACGACATTACATTGAACTCAAAGTGTCCATACCGAGTTCGAAAGGCGGTTTTAGGAATATCCGAATCTCTCACCCTAATCTGATGGTAACCGGACCTTAAATCAATCTTAGAAAACACTCTCGCTCCTTTCAATTGGTCCATGAGATCATCAATCCTAGGCAATGGGTATTTATTCTTTATGGTTACTTGGTTCAACTGCCTATAGTCTATACACATCCTCATGCTTCCGACCTTTTTCTTCACAAATAAGACCGAGCGCCCCAAGGTGAAGCACTCGGCCTTATAAAACTCTTTTCTAACAACTCCTCTAAGCGGGTTTTCAACTCGCTAACTCCGAGGGTGACAACCAATACGGGGCTATAGAGATTGGTCCTGTCCCAGAACCAACTCTATGGAGAACTCCACTTCTCTTTCGGGAGGGAACTCGGGTATTTCATCCGAAAACACCTCGGGATAGTCTCTCACCACAGGTATCTCACCTAGGTTCTGCTCAAAGTCTACATCACAAGTGGCTAGGAGAACATATCCCTTAGTTTTCTTCCCACTACAGAAGACCTCTACGGAATTTAGGTACAGCCTAATGGGTTGAGTGATGTTTTCGGGAGGAGAAGGAAAACTACGGTTTGGGTTCCACAATCTAACATCACACGATTGGGGTGAAGCCAGTTCATGCCTAAGATAATGCCTATGTCTTTCAAGGGTAAACAAATTAAATCTATGATAAAAGACCTATTTTCTACAACAAGGTGACAATTTAAACAACAACGGCAAGTATTAACAGGGCGATTTGTAGGAGTAGAAACAATGAGATCAAAGGGGAGTTTGGAGACTTTTAGATTTAAGGACTCGACACTAGCAAGTGAAATGAAAGAATGAGTAGCACCAGAGTCATATAGTACAGTTAAGGCTTTACCGTTTACTTCGCACATACCTTCGATGAGATCTTTGGACTTCTTGGCGTCTTCTGCGTTAAGGGTAAAGACCCTTCCTCGGTATTGTGGTCGGGGGTTTTGGTTCGATGTCCCTTGTCCGGTGCGATCCTTTGCGTAGTGACCAGGCTTGCCACACTTGAAGCACGATTCTCGACCGGCTAAGCATGGGCGATTCCCGTGGTTCTTTCCGCATTGTGGGCAAACATCCGCAGTCGTTGCTCCGGGGTACGCAGCAGGGGTTTGTGGCGCCTTGTTCTTGGCTCCACTTGGTCCTCCATTGTGGTTTCGTCCACCCGGTCCACGGGGTTGATTATTGAAATTCCTCGGGCCTTGATGTTGAAATGGCGGTCTTTGGTGTTGTTTGGATTGTTGGTGAGCAGGAGCTCTTGGCGGTTGTTGTTGTTGTTGTCGGAATTGGTTGGATTGGTAGGGGTTGTAGTGATTCCTCGATGGGTACTGCGGTTTGAACTTCGGGGCTTGAGGTCCGAGCCCCTTAGCTCGCCTCCGCCCTTGTGATTTGAATTTTTCTCTGTCCTTCTTCAAGTATCCTAAGCACTTGTTGACCAGGGTCGGAAGTCTCTGATTTCCATATGGGCCACAGCATAGTTCATCTCTGCCTTCAGACCGGCCTCATACTTCACACACTTCCAAACTTCATCGGGGTTCCCTTGGAACACCCGAGAGAACTTGATTAGCTCCTCAAACTTGCAGTGTATTGAGCTACAGAGACCCTCCTTGGGTTAATCGCATGAACTCAACGCCCTTCTGTTCCTTACGGACTCCGGAAAGTACTTCTCATAGAAGTAAGTCTTGAACAGCTCCCAGTCAATGGGAGTTCCAGAGGCTTCTAGCAGATGCCTCGTGCCGTTCCACCAGAACTCGGCACGGGACTTCAAAGATGAAAGCGAAGAATGTGACCTTCGCTTCCTCCGAAAGGTGTAACAACAGAGTAGATCTTCTCCATGTCTTTGATCCACTCATCACCTTGTCGGTCCATTACCCCTCGGAACACCGGGCGGGTTCGCCTTGCGGAACTCGCCCGAAGCGGACTTGTTCCACCATCTCTGCAGAGGGGAGGAGGGGAACAGGAGCAGCATTCGCTTGTTGATCCATTCGGTCGAACATCCGTTCCATGGCTTGCGCCATGCGACGGACAGCAGCAGCAGTTGTATCATCTTGTTCAACATCGGGTGTAGTCCTAGGCCGTCGTCGCGGTGCCATTGGTCCCTATACACATGAAACAATGAACATCAAGTTGATCAGGCTCAATATCCATGCAAAATGAGCTAGTCACCATGGCACTTGCAACCAACAGAAGTCATGCATTTCTAGTCCTATAGCTTATCTCTATCAAGCACTATACATGACATAACTATCGTATTATGCTTACAAAGCATAGTCAGCCCAATCCTCATGCTCCATGAGAATCGAACTGCTCTGATACCATAATGTAACACCCTAAATCTTAACCCAAGACTACTAGTATGTCCTTAGGTTAATTTTTAGAATATTACCTCTTGGTCTCATCCTTTGGAAAATACTTAGCGGAAATACGGGTAAAATTTTTCTTTTTAAAATCAAAGTGAGAGCCACGCGAAACTTTAAGGGCAACATAGCGAAACATATAAGCAAAGCATAAGAAACACATCATGTCATGGAAGCATCAACTGAAACATAATTATATATATATAACGTGCCTACCCAAAGAGGCAGGACTATTTGATACATCATGAAGCAAAATACAACTGGAATGCAATACAAGGAAATCATAAAAAGCGAATACAAGAGAAACTACCCCCATACCCATGTGCACCTAAAGGAGACAACCTCATATACAAAAGAAGGTTTGTCCTCTACTATGTGGCGTGTGTGTGCACTAAACTACTACCCCTCCTATGACTACTCCTGCGGGTCCGAGTACTGTGGGGTCGAGTCGATCCACTGGCGAATCTCGGCGGGAGTGGTCGAGCGCATCATCGGGGCATGTCCACCGCGGCGAGGGCGCATAGATGGCCGTCGAGCCAACCTCGGCTGGACCACCGTCTCTTCACTCCCGGCCCTCATCGGTGGAGGAGTGGGACTGGAGCTCCAACTGTACATGTGGGATGGCGGGTCCTCGGATGGGTCCGTCTCCGAGTACTGGGGACGCGGTACATACTCGGGGTACTCGCGTACAGCTGATGTCTCGGGCTCCATGCGGAGGATCTGCTCATCGCGTGGTCTCGCTCGCTCAAAAATCCCGTTATGACGGTAAGGAGCAGTCGGGGTGAAGCGGTAGCTCGGGACGGGGTGCGCGAAGGGTCGTCCCATGAACATGTATACTCGACCGGTGCAGCGACCCTCAAAATGGTATGACCCGAAAGTGCCGGCTCATGGTGCAGCTCCCATACCGGGGTGTCGACGAAGAGTACGAACGTCGCCATCTGAAGATATGACGGAAGAAAAGAGAGAGGGAATGAGAATCTTTCTAAAAGAATTCTCAGAGGGTTATCCCTACCTAGGTGTCATCGCCACATCCTCGTGAACCTTGGGTTTATTTCTAAAAGGTGTGCATGCATATAAGTTCCTTTTAAGTGGGTTTCCCAAAGAGGTATTTTATCCAAGGTCCATCATATTTTATAATGCGTCTTTATAACTTAAGCGAAATATACTAATGATATGAATGCATCATAAGGTAAACCAAACAATAGAATCACTAGGAAACATTATAACATTGGCATAAGTAAAGTTTATGTGACATTGTCAACTTTAACTTTCATCTCATGGGGCCGCCTCTAAAACTTCTCTAGGTTATGAGCTCATACCTTAACTAGTCGTCACTAGCTCTTACTTATCCTATGATAAGCGTAACATAATCCCGACTTAAAGTACAGGCTAGGGGGCAAATTAAGGATCTCCTTTCTAGGATCATTTCCTCTTTGAAACGCTTTGCTAGCCACGTGGGCCTCGCAATTTGTCCGCTTTGGCAGGCTGCATCTACACATACCCTCACGGATTTGTCTCCTCCTGGGGTGCTCGGCCGAACCGGTGTCACCCAGAGAAGCGTCTCGTTGTTGTGTCACATTTATATCTTCATAAGTATTACATCATAATTACCTCATCATTTATCATATTCATTTTTATCATGCATTCTCATGTATCTTTTTCATAACATATATATCATCACATGAAACTTTCTCATAACATTCGTCACATAAAACTTTCACACAAACATCATCACATAGTCATATTTAACAATCATCCAGAGGCTCATAAACATGTTATGTTATATCTCATAGTGCTTTAAACTTCGATTATTATGAGTCTTAAACTTGCAAATTAATTATTCTTAACTTCTTTATACACCCATAGTTTGACAATTAATGAGTTATATAAATTTTATGCTTAAGAACTAATCCAAATAGCACTAAGCAGAATTTGGACAGCTTTATGTTTATGTGATTACGGAGTTCTAGAAATTACGGTTTAGATCTTTATCTCACATTCTAAGTTATTGATCATCAACACCTAGTCTCTTGGGGACCTATAAGGTTATAACTAAGTATTTCTCACCTTACCCTATGGTCAAGAACATCTCTAAACCTCAAGAGTGCAGAAATCAAAATACTAACTTTACGGGTACCTAGAAGTCACAATATTGACCCTTTCTAAGTTCGGTTTGCTCCTAAGGTTTCAAGATTAAGTCCTAAACCAATTATGAGTCATTCCTACACATATAAACTAATTTAAAACCATGATTATTGAATCTAAACCTTGCTGGACAGAATCCAGAAAAATAAATCTTTAAGGGATCTAGAACTCTCAAATTAATTCTTTTCTAGTTCCTAACTTATCCTATCTTTCACATATGAGTCTTAACATAATTATTACCCAAACATAAGCATATTAACATCATTATCACAGCTCATGCAGTAGCCAAACATAGCAAGGCAGAACCGAAACAACAACTCCATTTTAAGGCATTGAATCATAGTTTCTAAAGCACATAAAATACTAGTTTCTCTTGGAACCTTATTAAAACCTTCAAAACTATTTTATGAACACTTTTATCATCTAAACTCATGAAAATACTTAATAGGGCAGTGGCTATGCTATTTTCATCTCAAGAGGTCCTAAATTCATAATACTTAGTTCTACACATTCCTTATACTCATATAAGTTTAGAAAAATTATAAAACATAGTTTTCAATACTTGAAAACATTAAGGCCTCATAGGGCCGAAATATGAGCCATAGGAGATAGATGTTTTAGACCTTTGTTTGAGATATCCTTGGGCAAGTCTTTGAGCTCTAGAATCATTAAAGTGATGACATAAAAATAAACATGCTCATGCACTTATTTTAGTTATTGCTAGAAAGTAAAGTGAGAGCATAAAATAAATATGTGGTGCAATATATTATTATCTTTGATATTTAAGTGAGGACTTGAAATATAAATATGATAATGCAAAGCTTGAAACATAAACATGATAATGCAAGTTCATTCATTATCTTGGGATTTAGTGATAGCAAGGAAGTAAACATGATATGCATAGCATAAAATAAACATGATGCAAGATTCATTTTATAGTTAACTAGAGCTCATATAAGACTTTAACAAGATAATAACCCTATACCATATCTCAAAGATCACAACACAAGAATCGAAAATCATATAAAAGAGAAATAAGGTGAAACTACATCAAGTTCTTTATTAAGTACCCAAAACCCCTATCTAGAGACAAGTCTCTAGAACGTGCCGGCCAACTTTAAGGTTGACAAGGGTAGGCTTGGGCTTTTAGAAATCCTTAGATTAATTTTCTTAAGTTGGAAAACCATGTGAGCTAGATAACATATAGATGAAGTTGTAAGAAAAGGAAAACTCAAGCTTTAGAGGTTTCTTTGAGATGAACACAATGTCATCATCTAGAAACTCTCATCATCAAGCTATCATGCTCAAATCAAGGCCTCATGGCCGAAAATGAAAAGGAAAGGAAAGACAAAGGAAAGCTCAAAAAGAATCCAAGAGAAAACTAGAGAAAAACACTTTCTTGAGCAAAATAAAGTTTGAAAACAAATCCCTACCTTTTGATGAAGATAAAAGCTTGAACTTGAAGATGGAAATGAGATGAGCAACACCTCCTAGGATGGTGATGATGATTCGGCCTTGATGAGAGAAATGAGAAAGAGAATGTGTTTCAAGTGGAGTTGTGTTTGAGGTGTGGTGTTTGAGAGGTTTGATGATGGTTCAAGGTTTTGGGGTGGTGTTTGATGGTTGAGAGGTGATGATGAGATGAAGAGATGAAGAAGATAAAGATGAAAAGAAAGGAAGAACACTCTTGGAACTTTGAGAGAAAAAGGAAAAACTAGCAAGACAACTCTAAAACTCTAAACTTTGCAAATGCTTCAAAGTGTAACAAGGCTAACACAAGCATCCTATTTATAGAAAATCAAAACCATGGAGGAGTGAATGGGGAGGGCTTTGGCCGTGTGGTTTGGAGGGAAAAGGAAGAGAAAAATATCTCTTACACAAGGTCATTCAAGCATGGTTGAAGTATGGAAGCTATGCTACAAAGTATGGCTTGATGTGAGTTAATTCCTTATCACATTTTTATGAAATTAGGCTTCTAGAACCTTAACATGGCTGGAACTTTTCCAGCCACAAATAAATGGGGAAAATGGGTTGTTTTAATTATTTATTCATGTGGAAATTCAAGCTTGATTGAAAGTTATGACAAGGTATAGTGTATGTGACTTGAGGTATGGCCTTGGAGTGTTGAAAAATTGAACATGTGATGCATAATGGGGGAGAGGGTTCACGGCCAGCTTGGGACAGCAAGGGAGGAGGTGAGTTTGACCATTTAATTGTGTGTTAATGGTAGGTTTAGATGTGTATTAGCTTAGGTACAAGGTTAGGAATGATTAAGCTTAAGTTTAGGTAACTAAGAATGTGATTTAGGAGTTTATGACAAGTTTAGGAGTGCTCATACATCATTAAAGAATTTTAAACTCATTTATGAATAAACAATGTGTAACACAATTCCATGATTTAAGGAATTGGAAAGAGAAAACACTATTCAAGATTCCATGACTAGGTGTCATAAAATTAAAATATGATTTTAGGTTGTAATTAAGTACTTTTTGGTTCTAAACAACTTTAATAAATTATTTTGACTCTAGATTAATTAAAGAAATTAATTAACCTTCGATTAGAGCCTAATATTGCTTAGGTTTGCTTAATCGTGTGATTAAGCGTAAAAGTACGAAACTAGGGGCAAAACCGTAATTTTGCACTAATTTTGCCCGGGACTTCAAAAATTAAAACTGAGGTCATAGAACACATAAAAACGCCTTTTAAAACCATCTGGAGAAGTTTCGGGTTCATCCGGCACTTGCAAACGGGTAAAACACCACAGGGGCGTCTTGGTCATTTTGACCTGAAAACTTCAAAACGAGATTTTCGATCCCTGAAGGTTCATAAGTTTTCTAATCCCCTTCCAACATTGAGTTTGCCCTTCGAGTCTTGCCGACTGGCTTTCCTCGGTCAGTGAAAATGACCTCAGGGGCATTTTGGTCATTTTCACTCTAACAGAAAAATCGGGGCGTTACAAATGTGATGTCTTTCGGTTTGACGAATGCTCCCGCAGTTTTTATGGATTACATGAATAGGATCTTTCGACCCTATTTAGATCAATTTGTGGTTGTGTTCATAGATAATATTCTCATCTATTCGAAAACCCACGAGGAGCATGAGCGTCATTTGAGGCTGGTTTTAGAGGTACTAAAAGTGAAGAAGTTGTACGCAAAGCTTTCTAAGTGTGGATTTTGGTTAGAGGAAGTAAAGTTCTTAGGACATGTTGTGTCAAAAGGTGGCATAGCTGTCGACCCAAGTAAGATAGAAGCTGTGATGAATTGGGATAGACCAACCTCACAGAATCCGAGATTAGAAGCTTTTGGGTTTAGCTGGTTATTACCGTAGGTTTATCAAAGGATTTTCCCGATTAGCCCTACCCTTAACCAAGCTCACTAGGAAGAATACCAGTTTGAGTGGAACACCGAATGTGAAAAGAGTTTCCTAGAGCTTAAGGAAAAGCTCACCTCAACCCCGGTTTTGGTTTTACCCGACCCCAATGTACCCTTTGAGGTATATTGTGATGCTTCTGGCAAGGGTTTAGGTTGTGTGTTGATGCAGAATAGGCAAGTGGTAGCCTATGCATCCAGACAACTCAAGCCCCACGAGGTAACCTACCCCACCCATGACCTAGAGTTAGCGACCATCGTGTTTGCCCTCAAGATGTGGAGACACCATTTGTATGGTGTAAGGTTTGAAGTGTTCTCCGATCATAAGAGTCTCAAGCATCTCTTTGATCAAAAGGAGTTAAACATGAGGCAGAGGAGATGGATGGAATTCCTCAAGGACTATGATTTCGGCTTAAGTTACCACCCCGGCAAGGCTAATGTAGTCGCCGACGCCTTAAGTCGAAAATCATTATGTTTGTCAAGTATGATGGTTAATGAAGTTGGGTTAATAGAACAGTTTAGGAATATGAATCTGGGGATGTATGTGACTGAGAATGGCATCGTGATGAGTCATCTCACGGTGACCAGTGGGTTTAAGCAAAGGATCATGCTTGCCCAAAGAGAAAATGAGGACTTTATGGAGACAATAGAGGCAGTTAAGGCCGGTAAATTGAAGGGTTTTGAGCAAGGCCCTGACTGGTTGTGGAGGTTTAAGGGGCGAATCCGCGTGCCTCAAGATGGTGACCTCCGAGAGAAAATCTTGGAGGAGGCTCATAAGAGTCACTTTGCCATTCATCCTGGTGCTACCAAGATGTATCAGGACTTAAAGAGGATGTTTTGGTGGCCCGGACTAAAGAAGGATGTGGTCGCCTGGGTAAGTAAGTGTTTGGTCTGCCAAAAGGTTAAGATCGAACACCAAAAACCTTCTGGCATGTTGCAACCCCTGTCAATCCCTGAGTGGAAGTGGGAGAGTATATCGATGGACTTCGTGACAGGATTGCCAAAGACCCAAGCTGGCCATGATGCTGTATGGGTGATAGTGGATCGACTGACCAAGTCGGCTCACTTCTACCTATTCGAGTCACGTACTCATTGGATAAATTGGCTCAGCTTTACATCCAAGAGATAGTAAGGTTGCATGGAGTGCCGTCGATGATAATCTCGGATAGAGATCCGCGGTTTACGTCACGTTTTTGGGGAGCCTTTCAAAAGGCATTTGGTTCAAAGCTGTGCTTGAGCACTGCTTACCACCCTCAGACGGATGGCCAATCGGAAAGAACCATCCAAACCCTGGAGGATATACTGAGAGCCTGTGTCTTAGACCAGAAAGGAAGTTGGGATAAGTACATGCCATTAATCGAATTTGCGTATAACAACAGTTATCACGCAAGTATCGGTATGGCACCGTCTAAGCATTGTATGGAAGAAAGTGCCAATCACCCTTGTGTTGGTATGAACCCGGAGAACAAAGTGTCTTAGGACCTGATATAGTGAGGGAAACGACGGAGCAAATCAAAAGGATTAAGGATAGAATCCTAACCGCTCAAAGTCGGCAAAAGAGCTATGCGGACAAAAGGCGTAATACCTTGGAGTTCCAAGAAGGAGAACATGTATTTCTAAGAATCACTCCCACTACAGGAATAGGAAGAGCCATGAAAGTCAAAAAGTTGAGTCCCCGATTTCTCGGCCCTTTTGAAATTCTTCAGAGAATCGGATCTGTAGCCTACAAAATAGCCCTGCCACCCAATCTGTCAAATCTTCATGATGTCTTTCACGTCTCTCAGTTGCGTAAATATGAGTCCGACCCTAGTCATGTCCTAGAACCAGAGCATGTACAGTTAAGAGAGGACCTCACTTTCAATGTACCTCCTACGAGGATAGTGGATCACGGGGTCAAGCAGTTAAGGAACAAGTCTGTTCCTTTGGTGAAAGTGGCGTGGGGACGAGACAAGACAGAAGAGTATACATGGGAGCTGGAGTCAGAAATGAGGACGAAGTATCCAGAGCTTTTCTAAGGTAACGAATTTCGAGGACGAAATTCTTTTTAAGGAGGGGAGTAATGTAACGCCCCGATTTTCTGCTAGAGTGAAAATGACCGAAATGCCCCTGAGGTCATTTTCGGCCCAGAATTCGAGAAAAGCCGATTTGCAGTACTCGAAGGGCAAACTCAATGTTGGAAGGGGATTAGATGACCTGTGTACCTTTCCGGAATCGAAAATCTCCTTTTTCGAGTTTTCGGGTCAAAATGACCAACACGCCCCTGCGGTGTTTTACCTATTTGCAAGTGCCGGATGAACCCGAAACTTCTCTAGATGGTTTTAAAAGGCATTTTTATGTATTCTACGACCTCAGTTTTAATTATGGAGGTCCCGGGCAAAATTAGTGCAAAATTACGATTTTACCCCTAGTTTCGTGTTTTTACGCTTAATCGCGTGATTAAGCAAACCTAAGCAATATTAGGCTCTAATCGAAGATTAATTAATTTCCATAATTAATCTTGAGTCAAAATAATTTATTAAAGTTGATTAGAACCTAAAAGTGCTTAATTACAACTTAAAATCTTATTTTAAATTCAAGATTTCTAGTCATGGAATCTTAAATAGTGTTTTCTCTCCAATTCCTTAAATTATGGAATTTTGTCTACATTGTTTTATTCATAAAATGAATTTAAAATCTCCTAAATATGTATGAGTACTCCTTAATCATGTCATAAAGGTTCCTAATCACATTCTTAGTCACCTAAACTTATGCTTAATGACTCCTAACCTTACACCTAAGCTAATACACCCCTAAACACATCACTAACACACTATTACATGACCAAAACTCCCTCCTCCCTTGCTGCATCAGACCTGCACGAAATTCATCATCCATTTTATCACAATTTAATTTTATTTCACACTCCAAAGACTATGGTTGAAGCCATGTCATCAAAGTGCAATTCTCTCACCTCATGTTCCATGAGGATTCATTCTCCTCCACACATGCCTCACCTCATGTTCCATGAGGATTCATTCTCCTCCACTCATTCACTCTTATTCTTCTCTATAAATACCATGCCTAGATGAACCTTTGCTACACTTTGTTCATTTGCTAAGTTTAGTTTTTTAGTTTTTCTCTAAGTTCTTCCTTTTTCTCTCAAATCTCAAGAGCATTCTTCTTCTTCATCTTCTTCTTTTTCCTTTTGAAACATCATCACACAACCTTGAAACACCACCCCACCACCTTGGATCATCATACAAACACCTAAACTTCCATTCTCAAACACAAGCTCACCAAGAACACATTTCCTTCCTTTTTCTTTCATCAAGGCCGAATCATCATCACCATCCTAGGAGGTGTTGCTCGTATCATTTTCATCTTCAAGTCCAAGCTTTTTGTCTTCACTCAAGGTAGGAGTGTTTTCTAAACTTTGTCTTCTTGAAAATGAGTTCTTTCTAGCTTTCTCTTGGGTTTTCTTTTGAAACTTTCTTTGGTTTCCCTTTCTTGTATTTTCGGCCTCTTGGCCTTGATGAGTACATGATAGCTCAATGATGAGGACTCCTAGATAATGACTATGTGTTCATCTCAAAGGAAACTCTAGAGCTTGAGGTTTTATTTTCTTTGAGTTCCAAATTTATTTTCTAACTCAAAAATGATTTTTCCTCAAGAATACCTTTACTTTTCTTGCTATTATGATTTCGGTTTCTTTGTTCCTTTCTTTAACATTTCGGTTACCATTTTCCTTTTTGATCTTTGAAGTTTTATTTGTTCAAAAAGTTTTGCTTTCTTTGAGCTTGATGATGATGTTCAAGAACCTCATAATTCCTTTGAGAACTTGGTTCAAGAACTCTAAAGCTCTCTTTGTAATGAGATATGTGTTGGGTTATTATGTTGTTAAAGTCTTGGATGAGCTTTAGATCACCTTAAAATGAACCTTGCATCATGTTTATTTTATGCTTTGCACATCATGTTTACTTTCTTTGCTATCACTAAGTACCAAGGTAATAAAGGAACTTGCATTATCATGTTTATATTTCAAGTTCTCACCTAAATATCAAAGATAATAATATAATGCATACCATATTTATTTTATGCTTTGCACATCATGTTTACTTTCTTTGTTATCACTAAGTACCAAGGTAATAAAGGAGCTTGCATTATCATGTTTATATTTCAAGCTATGCATTATCATGTTTATGTTTCAAGTTCTCACCTAAATATCAAAGATAATAATATAATGCATCACATATTTATTTTATGCTCTCACTTTACTTTCTAGCAAAAACTAAAACAAGTGCATGAGCATGTTTATTTTTATGTCATCACTTTAATGAACCTAGAGCTCAAAGACTTGCCCATTGTTGTCTCAACAAAGGTCTAAAAATATTTATTGCTTTTGGTCCCTATTTCGGCCCTAAGAGGCTTTGGTGTTTCCAAGTATTGAAAACTATGTTTTATAATTTTTCTAAGCTTATGTAAGTATAAGAAATATGTAGAACTAAGTTTTATGAATTTAGGACCTCTTGAGATAAAAATCATTTAGCTATTACCCTCTTAAGTATTTTTATGATTTTAGGTGATAAAAGTGTCCATAAATGAGTTTTGAAAGTTGAAAAAGGTTCCAAGAGAAACTAGTATTGTATGTGCTTTAGAAATTGTGTTTCATGTCTTTTATGGAGATGTTTGTTTTGGTTCTGCCTTGCTATGTTTGGCCACTGTATGAGCTGTGTTAATAATGATAAGATGCTTATGTTTGAGTAAAAATAATGTTAAGACTCATATGTGAAAGATAGGATAAGTTAGGAACTAGAAAAGAATTAATTTGAGAGTTTTAGATCCCTTAATGATGGAATTTTCTGGATTCTGTCCAGCAAGGTTTAGAAATGATAATCATGGTTCTAAATTAGTTTAAATGTGTAGGAATGACTCATAATTGGTTTAGGGCTTAATCTTGATGCTTTAGGAACAAACTGGACTTAGAAAGAGTCATTGTTGTGACTCCTAGGTACCCGTAAAGTTGGGATTTTAAATTCTGCATCCTTGAGGTCTAGAGATGTTCTTGACCATAGTGTGAGGTGAGAAATACTTAGTTATAACCTCATAGGTTCCCAAGAGACTAGGTTTTGATGATTTATAACTTAGATTGTGAGTTAAGGACCTTAAGGGTCGATGCATAAGATATTAAGAAGTCTTGAGTTTTTATGATGCTTAATTTTATGCAAGTATGATATATGATACATGAGCTTTATCTATGTGAGTATGATGTGTTTAAAATATATGCTATGATGAGTTTGGAATATATGCTATAATCTATGTAAGAATGATGAGTTTGAAATATATGTTATGATGTTTATCTATGTGAGAATGATGTATTAGAAGAATATGCTTGATGATGCATGAACCCTAAAATGTTTTATTGATGATACGTGAGGAAATGATTATTGAGATGTTAAGTTGTGTGATTAGCTTGTGGCATGAATTTTGGTTTGAAGGAAATTCAGTTTAACAGCCGTTATGCTGCCGAATTTCTATCAAACCTAAAAGAGTTGAAAAATGTTTTAAAGTACCATATGAGTTGAAAACCCTGGGTGACACTGGTTCGGCCGAGCACCCCCAGGATATTTTTATGTGACAAGCATTGAGACGTACTTCTCACCTTTCTACGGTGAGGAGGAGGCAAATCCGTGAGGGTATGTGCAGATGCAGCCTTACCAAAGTGGACAATTATTTGTGCACTCGAGGCCAGTAGAACGTTTCAAAGAATGAAATATGTTTATGTTACCCCCTCATTTTACCCCATATTAAATCTAGTGACGACTAGTTAGGATTGAGCTCATTCCTAGGCGATTAGGTGAGACGGAGATAGGAGGTTATGATAAAAATCACCGGGGCGGTGTATCGGTTGGAAATAGGTGGATATGTTTTAAGAGGGTGGTTTTTGAGAAAAAGAACAAAAGAGATATGATGCTTTTAAGTCACATAAGTATGAGAAAAGTAAGAGTTGTAATATGCCCTTATGCCACTTGCATGAATCTAGATTGTTGTGATTTGTTGATTTATGTGCTCAAGTATTGCCATACATTCATGCTTAAACATGTTGCATTCATGACATCAAGATGCATACTAAAAGAAATGGACCTTGGATAAATAGTTTCATAAACCCTAATAATGAATCTCATATGCATGAACACCTTTTATAAATAAACCCAAGGTTCCTGAGGATGTGAACGATGTAACCCTAGAATAGGAGATTCCTACTGAGATTCTTTAGTAAGATTCTCACTCTTTTCTCTTCTTTTTCTCGCTTCCACATCTTCGTGAGACTGATGGCGACATTCGTGGTCTTCATTGACACATCCGTCCGAGAGGCGCCCTAACGAGGAGCTCACGCCGTCTACACGTATGCCCACTCCTGCCGCCTTGCGTTCTTGGATCTGTTACACTCCATTTCCCCGGGTTCTAGTAGCAGATGTTTTAGGGGAGGCTTAGTGCACACACTCACATGTAGACTGGATAAACTTGCTTTTGTTTTGAGGTTATTCACTATAGGTGCACTCGGGTAGTGATGGTTTACTTTATGTTACTTTACGTTTCTCTGTTTCTATTGTACTTCCTTTCTGCTGTATTACAAGCTCTGCCCGTCCCAATGAGGGTATGACTACTTATGTATTCTAAATTATGTTATTAATGAAACGTTTCTCTTGTTGTGATGATTTATGCTTAGCTGTTATATGTTTCCATTTCTGTGTTTCTCTATGAGTGTTAAGCGTGCTTTATATTCCTATTATTCGATTAGACTAAGAACGTGGCTCTCACTTTGTTGTGTGTTTTAAAAATTAAAATAAAAATTTACTCGTAATTTTCCTTTAGTATTTTAAGAAAAGGATGAGACTATGAAGTAATAGCCTAATGTTTAATCTAATGTGTTCTAGAATGTTGGGTTAAAAATTAGGGTGTTACACTTCCCCCCCTCCATATGCATCACATGTTCAATTTTCTAACATTCCAAAACCATACCTCAAGTCACATACACCATACCTTGTCATATTTTCCATCACACTTGATTTTCCAAGTAAATAACCAATTGAAATAAATCATTTCCCACATTTATTTGTGGCTGAAAATGTTCCAGCCATGTTGAGTTTCTAGAAGAACAATTTCTTGCAAAATTAAGATGAAAGCTCACTCAAAAACCCATGCTTCAAGCCTTACTTTGTGTCATGAACTCCATACTTCAAACCATGCTTCTATGACACAATCAAAGAGATATTTTTCTCTCCCTTTTTCCCCCCAATGCTACGGCCACTGCTCCTCTTTAGTGAGCCCATGGTTTTGTTTTTCTATAAATAGGATGCTTGTGATAGCTTAGTTGCACCTTGAAGCATTTGCTAAGTTTAGAATCCTAGAGTTATCTTGCTGGTTCTTTCTTTTCTCTCAAGTTCCAAGAGTTCTTTCTCTTCATCTTCATCCTCTCTTCACATTATCACCTCACCACTTCAATCCACCATATCATAACCTTAGATCATCATCAAATCTCTTATACACTAAACCTCAAACACAAGCTTCCTCAAAACACATCTCCTTTCCTTTTCTTTCCCTTTGGCCGAAGCCATCACACCACCTTAGGAGGAGTTGCTCTTCACATTTTCCTTTTCAAGTTCAAGCTTTCATCTTCATCACTTGGTAGGGATTTGCTTTTCAAACTTGTTTTGCTCAAGAATGTGTTTTTCTCTAGTTTCCTCTTGGATTCTTTTTGAACTCTCCTTTGTTTTCCTTTTCCTTTTCATTTCGGCCTCTTGGCCATGTTTATGAGCATGATAGCTTGATGATGAGAGTTTCTAGATGATGACCTTGTGTTCATCTAAAAGAAACCTCTAAAGCTTGAGTTTTTCTTTTCCTTTAACTTTATCTATATGATACTTAGCTCACATCGTTTTTCAACTTAAGAAAATTTATCTAAGGATTTCTAAAAGCCCAAGCCTACCCTTGTCAACCTTAAAGTTGGCCGGCACGTTCTAGAGATTTTTCTCTAGATAGGGGTTTTGGATACTTAATAAAGAACTTGACTTAGTTTCAATCTCTTTTTCCTTTTTGTAAGGTTTTCGGTTTGGTTCCTTGATCTTTGAGATTTTGTTTTGTTTGGAAAGTTGATTTACTTGAGCTTGATGATGAAGTTCAAGAACCTCATAGTTCCTTTAAGAACTTGGTTCAAGAACTCTAAAGCTCTCTTTGTGATGAGATGAGTGTTGGGTTGTCATATGTTAAAGTCTTGTATGAGCTCTAGATAACCTTAAAATGAATCTTGCATCCATGTTTACTTTTATACCTTGCACATCATGTTTATTTTCCTTGCTATCACTAAGTACCAAGATAATAAAGGAACTTGCATTATCATGTTTATATTTCAAGCTATGCATTATCATGTTTACATTTCAAGTTCTCACCTAAATATCAAAGATAATAATATGATGCATCTCATATTTATTTTATGCTCTCACTTTACTTTCTAATAAAAGCTAAAACAAGTGCATAAGCATTTTTATCTTTATGCCATCACTTAAATGAACCTAGAGTTCAAAGACTTGCCCATTGTTGTCTCAAACAAAGGTCTAAAATAATTATTTTTGATAGTTGAGATTTTGGCCCTAAGAGGTTTTAAGTTTTCCAAATGTTAAAAATATGTTTCATAAATTTTCTAAGCTTATATGAGTATAACGAATATGTAGAACTAAGTTTTATGAATTTAGAACCTCTTGAGATGAAAATGATTTAGCTACTGCCCTCTCAAGTATTTTTATGATTTTTTTATGAATGAGTTTTGAAAGTTCTAGAAAGATTCCAAGAGAAACTAGTATTCTATGTGCTTTAGAAATTGTGTTCTATGCCTTTTATGGAGATGCACATTTCGATTCTGCCTTGCTATTTATTTGCCACTGTATGTGCAGTTTTAATGATGATAATATGCTTATGTTTGAGTAAAAATAATGTTAAGACTCATATGTGAAAGATAAGATAAGTTAGAGACTAGAAAAGAATTAATTTGAGAGTTCTAGATCCCTTAATTATTGAATTTTTTGTATTCTGTCCAGCAAGGTTTAGACTTAATAATCATGGCTCTAAATTAGTTTAAAGGTGTAGGAATGGCTCATAATTGGTTTAGGACTTGATCTTGATGCCTTAGGAGCAAACTAGACTTAGAAAGGGTCATTGTTGTGACTCCTAGGTACCCGTAAAATTAGGATTATAAATTCTGCATCCTTGAGGTTTAGAGATGTTCTTGACCATAGTGTGAGGTGAGGAATACTTAGATATGAACCTATAGATACCCGAGAGCTTAAGTTATGATGATTTATAACCTAGGTTGTGAGTTAAGGACTTTAAGGGCCTAAAACGTAATTTCTAGAACCCCGTAATCACATGAACATAAAACTGTCCAAATATGCATAGTGCTGTTTGGATGGGTACTTAAGCATAAAATTAGTAAAATTTATTAGTTGTGAACCTATAGGTGTGTGAGAGGTTAAGGAGGAATACTAGAACAATTAGTTTACAAGTCCAAAGACTCGTAAGGATCGAAGCATAAGACACTATAGGTTTATAACATAATAAGCTTTATGAGTTGTGTGAATGTTTTGTTTAAATATGATTATGTGATGATATGCTATGAAGAAGTTTTATATGATGAATGATTATGTGATGATGTATATGTTATGAAGAAGTTTTATATAATTTCAACACCTTATGAAGAATGCTTGTGTATGTCCTATATGTTTTCATGGCATAAGCAAATTTGAGGAAATTCGGTCTACAGCCGTCATGCTGCCAAATTTCCATCAAATTTGAGGAACTTAGGAAAAGGTCTTTTTGAAAATCATGAGAACTTAAATGTGACACAACACTAAGACGCCTTCTTGGGTGACACCGGTTTAGCCGAGCACCCCCAAGAAAACAAATCCGTGAGGGTATTGACACTTAGCTTGCCAAAGCAGACAATACTACTATGCACTAGTTGCTAGTAGAGCGTTTCAAAGAGGAAATGACCCTAAGAGGTGATCCTTAATTTGCCCCCTAGCCCGTACTTTAAGTCGGGATTATGTATGTTACGCTTATCATAGGATAAGTAAGAACTAGTGACGACTAGTTAAGGTATGAGCTCATAACCTAGAGATGTTTTTGGGTGGCCCATGAGATAAAAGTTAAAGTTTAAAATGTCACATATAAACCAAGAAAAGTTATTATGAGATTTACACCTGTCACCTTGTGCCACTGTTATAATGTTCCTTAGTTATTCTATTGATTGGTTTACCTTTATGATGCATTCATGTCATTAGTGTATTCCATGCTTAGTCATAAGACGCATTGTAAAATATGACGGACCTTGGATAATTAATACTTTAGAAAACTAACTTAAAAGGAGTTTATATGTATACACACCTTTTTAGAAATAAAACCCAAGGTTCCTGAGGATGTGATGACGTCACTTAGTTAGGGATTGCCCTACTGAGATTTCTTTTAGAAGATTCTCATTCCCTCTCTCTTTTCTTCCGTCACATCTTCAGATGGTGACTTTCGTACTCTTCATCGACACCCCGACGTGGGAGCTGCACCATGACCCAGCACTCGGGTCATACCATTTTGAGGGTCGCTGCACAGTCAGAGTGTTCATGTTTATAGGACGACCCTTCACACACTCAGTATGGAGCTACCGCTTCACTCTGACTGCTCCCTACCATCATAACAGGATTTTTGAGCGAGCCAGACCACGTGACGAGCAGATCCTCTGCATGCAGCCCGAGGCGTCAGCCGTACGTGACTACCGGAGTACGTGCCCCAGACTCAATATTCGGAGATGGATCCATCAGAGGACCCGCCCTCGCACATGTACAATTGGAGCTCCAGCCCCACTCCCCCACCGATGAGAGCTGGGAGTGAGGAGACGGTGGTTCAGCTGAGGTTGGCTCGTAGGCCATCCATGCGCCCTCTCCACAGTGGACACGCTCCGATCATCCGCATGACCACTCCCGCCGAGATCCACCAGTGGATCGATTCCACCCCTCAGTACTCGGACCAGCAGGAGTAGGTGCATAAGATGGGTAGTAGCTAGTGCACACACGCCACATAGTTGAGGACAAACCTTCTTTTATATATGAGGTTGTCTACTCTAGGTGCACATGGGTATGGGTGTTGCTTTTATGATTTCCTTATACTTGCTTGTATGATTTCCTTGTATTTGCTTTTAGTTGTATTCTGTTCTTCTATGTATCGAATAGTCCTGCCTTTTTGGTAGGCACATTACCTACATATATATATATATATATATATATATATATATATATATATATATATATATATATATATTCAGTTGATGTATTCATGCTGGTAATGTGTTTTGTTATGCCTTGCTTATATGACTCGTTGTACTTGTAAGAATTCCTGTCCAAAGAATCATGCGTGGCTCTCACTTTGGTTTTAATTCTAAAAAGAAAAATTTTTACCCATATTTCCGCTAAGTATTTTCAAAGTAAAGAATGAGACCAATAAGTAATATTCTAAGGATTAACCTAAATACGTACTAGTAGTATTAGCTTAAGATTTAGGGTGTTACATTTTAAATCTCAACTATGAGCAAAATAAATTAGCTACTACCCTTGGTTGTATTTTTATGATTTGAATGAAATAAAATGATTACTAAAAGAGTTTTGAGGGTCTAAAAATGTTCCAAAAGAAAATAGTAACTTATGTGCACTTGAAAATGTAATTTCATGAGATTCCATGACATTTATGTTTCGATTCTGCCTTGATGTTGTGCTCACTGTATGGTGATGATTTTCTTATGTTAGAATGAGTGGTTTCATGTATATTTGATATTAGAATTAATTAGAGAAAGTTAAGACAAGTTAATAACTACAAAAGAATTAAAATGAGACTTTTAGAAACCTTAAGAATGGAAATTATGTATTCTGTTCCAGCAAGGATAACATTAGTAATAATGGTTTATAGTTAGTGTAAATGTGCAAGAAACTCTCATAATCGGTTTAGGAATTGATCTTAGTACTCTAGGAGAAAACCAAACTTAGAAAGGATTAAGGTTGTGACTCCTAGGTACCCGTAAAGTATGAAATATAGATTCTGCACTAATGAGTTTTAGAATAAGTTATGATCACAATAAATAGTAGGAATAATTAGTTTTGAGCATATAGGTGCATAAAATATTAAGATTTGATGATTAGAGAACTTAAGTTTCAAGTTTAAGACCTTAAGGTTCAAACATAAGACACCTTAGGTTCCTTGATAAAATAAGTTTGCTTATTCAAGTATGACGTGATGATATATGTACTATGATGAGTATTCTAATGAGATTCTAAGTCCATTATGATTATAGAAATTGAATGAGAAATGTATATGTGATATGAGTTTCATGGCATAAAGTAGATTTGAAGGAAATTCGGTATACAGCCATTGTGCTGCCGAATTTCTATCAAATCTAAAGGACTTGAGAATGTTTTTGAAGAATCATATGAGATAAAACCCTAGGTGACACCAGTTCAGCCGAGCACCCCAAGCAGATTTTTTATGTGACAAAGTACTGAGACGCGTCCTGGGTGACACTGGTTCGGCAGAGCACCCCCAGGAAACAAAACCGTGAGGGTATTGACATTGAGCTTGCCAAAGCGGACAATATCACTGTGTACTAGTTACCAGTAGAGCGTTTCAAAGAAGGAAACATCCCATGAGAGGTGATCCTTAGAAATGATAAGTTACCCCTTCTTTTGCTCATATTAAATCTAGTGACGACTAGTTAGGATTGAGTTCATTCCTAGGCGATAGGTGAGATGGAGTTTTGGTGACCAGAATGAAATCGCTGGGTCAATATGTTGGTTGGATTTTGGTGAACATGATAAGAAGGTGGTCTTGAGAAAAAGAACTTAAGAGTTTAAGTATGAGAAATGTGTATGATGTTTTAATGTCACTTTATGCCACTGATATGTTGAGATTTCCTGATGATTGTGTTCTATCGAATTACTTACATAATGTGTTAGCATGCATTCATACAAAATCTATTGCATTCATGTCATTAAGACTCATACTAAAAGACATCCACTTCGGATAAATAGATTTGGAAAGTTTAAAACCAAACCTTATGCATGAACACCTCTTTCATAATTAAAATCGAAGTGGCTGGGATGATGACGATGACACTTGTGTTAGAGTCGGGAATCCCTACTGAGAACCTTGAATAAGTTTCTCATTCCTCTCTCTTTTCTTCTGTGTCGTCTCCAGACGAAGGTAATGGCTTGGTTCATGATTTCTACTAAGGCTTGGGCATGAGGCACTCGCTACGAGTCGAATTAGAAGGATGTAGTGGAAGCATGTAGATGCTGCTTTATATATATGTATTTCTTTTAATGTGACAATGAAACTATATTAAGTAGTGATTGATGTATCTATGATGATATGACTATGTTGTGTTGTTATGTATAACAATTGTATTCTATGGTTATGAATGATATGATTTCACTTTCTTATATGTTATGTTTGCGGCGAACATTAGATTTTAGCACGTGGCTCATATTTTGTTTTCAATATTTAGAAAGAAAAATTTATTCGTATTTTCCGCTAAGTATTTTAAAGAAAGAATGAAACTAAGAAGTAATAAACTAATGATTACTGAAATACATTCTAGAAGTATTGGGTTAAGAATTAGGATGTTATATTCTATTGTAAGGATACCATATTTTTCTTTAAGATGCACAAACAAAAAGCATAAGAAAATGATCTCACGTGACAAAGCTTTTGGTCCTGATTGTGAAAAGAAGATAAAATATGAAGAAGCAAGAAGTGCATCAAGCAAAACATTGTCAGAAATCGGTTTGACAAAACAGAATCAAGGAAATGATCATCAAAAAGTATTACTGAGCTTCAGAAAGAAAGGCTACAATGACGATAACGTGCAAAATACTAGAGGCAAAGTATTACTCAAACTTCAATCATCATAATCATGTGTGTAACATCCTAATTTTTAACCTAATACTCCTAGACCGTATTTAGGTTAACCATTAGTATATTACTTCTTAGTCTCATTCTTTTGAAATCTCTCTTTAAATTATTTAGCGAAAAATATAGATAAATTTTTTTTTTGAAAATATAAAAGCAAAGTGAGAGCCACGTACTTCGTAAGATAGGAAAATAAAACACAAGATAACAAGGCATAATAGAACATGCAACAATCAATAACACATAAAAGGAAATACTTCATTAATATTCATAATATGCCCACCTATAGGTAGGACTTAGTTTGATACAAGATGATGCAAAATACAACAGAAATAGAAATACAAGGAAAGCATAAACATAAACACTCCTACCCTAGTGCACCTAAGGTGGATAACCTCAAAACAAAATAAGGCTTATCCCTACTATGTGTGGTGTGTGTGCACTAGCTCTCCTCAAGATGCTCTACTGCTGGCAGTGGCGATCCTCGGGGGACGGGGGTATGTAACTAGGGAACTACTCGAGCTCATCAAGCGTAGGCCAATGGAGTGGGGATCGGATGTGTGACAGCTACATGTGCACTCCACGACGGGGGTACATCTCGGCTCTCCTCGCCAACCTCGGTTGTGTCACCATCACCTCACTCCCTTCTCGCACGAACCGGGGAGTAGGGGCAGAACCTTGCTATACATAGGGGTCGGCGAATCCTCCGAGGGGTCGTCCTCCAAATGCTGAGAGCAAGGCACGTAATTCGGGTGGTCGCGGGTGGCAGATCTAGCAGTGTAGGTACGCATAACCTACTTATTGTGCGTCCGTGCACGCTTGAAGACTATACCGTCACCATAAGGAGATGTCAGGGAAAAACGATAGCTATGTACAGGGTGTGTGAAGGAATGTCCTACATACATGAAGACTCGTACTGCACATCATCCCTCAAAATGGTAATCCATGCTCGGGATCAAAGTGCACCTCTCATATAGGAGTGTCGATGAACACCACGAACTACACCATAATCTGAAGATGTGATAGGAGAGAAAGGGAGAAAGAAAAGGAGTGAGAATCTTGCTAAAGAATCTCAGTAGAGTATCTCCTATCTAGGGTTACATCGTCCACATCCTCAAGAACCTTGGGTTTATTATAAAGGGGTGAGCATGCATATAAAGTTCATTATTAAGTTTCTAAATATAATTATCTAAGGTTCGCTCCTTTTAGAATAAATCTTAATGCATAAATGCAGCATAGCAAACCATGAATGCGTGAATATACATTATGCAACAAACCAATCAAACATAATATCAAGGAACATATGAATGGCATATAGTGGCAACATAAACTTTCAAGTGAAACTTTTCTCTTTTCTCAACTTTGTGACTTAAGAACTTCGTACTTAAGCATCATGGGCCACCCACCCTAAACATCATCTAGGTTATGAACTCATACCTTAACTAGTCATCACTAGTTCATACTTATCCTCTTGATAAGCAAAATCATAAAAATAATCCCGACTACTAGAGTACGGGCTAGAGGGCTTAAGGATCACCTCTCATAGGAATATTTCCTTCTTTGAAACGCTCTACTAGCATCTAGTACATAGCGAATTGTCCGCTTTGGTAGGCTGTATCTACTCATACCCTCACGGATTTGCCTCCTCCCCACCGGAGCGGGAAAAGTACATCTTAGTGCTACGTCATGTTAGGACTCAGTTCCTGGGGGTGCTCGGCTGAACCAGTGTCACCCAGGACTTTATCCCATATACTTTTCAAAAACATTCTCAAGTCCTTAATTTGACAGAAATTCAGCCGCATAACAGTTGCATACCAAATTTCTTTCAAATTTCCTTTATGTCACTCTAACTCATAATACATGTACTTTCTCATAATAAACTCAAGTCATCAAAGATTCTATAATGTCTTATACTTTGACCCTTAGGGCCTTTAAACTCAAAATCTAAGTTCTCTATGTAACACCCTAATTTTTAACCTAACTCTCTAGAATAGATTAGGTTAAACATTAGGCTATTACTTCTTAGTCTCATCATTTTAATAAAATACTTAGTAGAAATTATGGGTAAATTTTTTTTTTTGAAAACACAAAGCAAAGTGAGAGCCACGAACTTAACTAGTCGAACGACAGAAACATAAAGCATGCGTAACAATCATTAGAAATCATAAAGTAAAGCATATAGCCAAAGAACAACAATCATGATAACAAAGGAAACATTTTATTAATAACTTAGTTACAGTACACAAGTAGTCATACCCTCAAGGGGACGGGTACAGCTTGTAATACAGTGGAAATAAAATATAATAGAAACAAGAAAGTACAAGGTACATGGTACGACAAGAAGATAAACCCAAAATGCTACCCTCCTACTAAGCTACGAGTTCAATATACAACCCCTCCCAAAAGGTACTGCCGAAGGGAAGATCTCCACGAAGGCTCAGGTACTCGTAAGGCTCTCCATCGGAATCTAGTTATGACGGGGACGCTTGAGCGATGGGGGTATATAGCCCACGAACTACTCAATCTCCTCCTGAGTCAGCCAGTGGAGTGGGAAGGGAACACGTTCCAGCTGGGCATGAGCTCCTCGGCGCGGACCCATCTCGGCCCTACTCGCTAAACACGGCTGCAATATGGTCTCCTCACTCTCTACACGTCGGTACTGAGGAAAAGGTACAGAACCCTCTGAATGGACATGCGTGGGCAAATCCTCAGATGGGCCTGCCTCAGACCTCCGCGAATGTGGCACATCCTCTGGAAAGTCACGGACGGTAGAAGAAGATGGACGAGCATGACGTCTATGCTCGTCGCGCGGGCGGGTACGCTCGAAGATCATGTTGTCACCACCAAAGGGTGCAGTAGGAGTGAACTGGTAGCTCGATACCGGATAGGTGAAGGGTCATCCCATGTACACAAAAATATGAACCGGACAACGACCCTCAAAGTGATACGAACGGTGATCCGGGTCGTAGTGCACCTCCTACACGGTCGCGTCAATGAAGACTACGAACGTCCCCATCAACCACTGAAGATGTGACGGAAGAGAGAAGAAAGAGGAGTGAGAATTCTTGCTAAAGAATTCTGGAGTGAGAATTCTTGCTAAAGAATTCTCAGTACCCAGGGTTATATCGTTCACATCCTTAGGAACCTTGGGTTTAATTATAAAACAGTGATCATGTAACGCCTCGATTTTTCTGCTAGAGTGAAAATAACCAAAATGCCCTGAGGTCATTTTCAGCCTGGAATTCGAGGAAATCCGATCCGGCATTACTCGAAAGGCAAACTCAATGTTGGAAGGGGATTAGATGACTTGTGTATCTTCCCGGGATCGAAAATCTCGTTTTTCGAGTTTTCAAGTCAAAATGACCAAAATGCCCCTGCGGTGTTTTACCCTTTTGCAAGTGTCGGATGAACCCGAAACTTCTCCAGATGGTTTTAAAAGGCGTTTTTATGTATTCTATGACCTCAGTTTTAATTTTTGAAGTCCCGGGCAAAATTAGTGCAAAATTACGGTTTTGCCCCTAGTTTCGTGTTTTTACGCTTAATCACGTGATTAAGCAAACCTAAGCAATATTAGGCTCTAATCGAAGGTTAATTAACTTCCTTAATTAATCTTGAGTCAAAATAATTTATTAAAGTTGATTTGAACCAAAAAGTGCTTAATTACAACCTAAGATCATATTTTAATTTCAAGACACCTAGTCATAAAATCTTGAATAGTGTTTTCTCTTTCCTATTCCTTAAATCATGGAATTGTGTTACACATTGTTTATTCACAAATGAGTTTTAAATTCTTTAATGATGTATGAGCACTCCTAAACTTGTCATAAACTCCCTAAATCACATTCTTAGTTACCTAAACTTAAGCTTAAATCATTCCTAACCTTGTACCTAAGCTAATACACATCTAAACTTACCATTAACACACAATTAAATGGTCAAAACTCACCTCCTCCTTGCTGTACCAGACCTGGCCGTGAGCTTCCTTCCCCATTATGCATCACATGTTCAATTTTACAACACTCCAAGGCCATACCTCAAGTCACATACACTATACCTTGTCATAACTTTCAATCAAGCTTGAATTTCCACATGAATAAATAATCAAAACAACCCATTTTTCCCATTTATTTGTAGTTGGAAAAGTTCCAGCCATGTCAAGTTTCTAGAAGCCTAATTTCATAAAATTTGATAGGAAATTAACTCACATCAAGCCATACTTAGTAGCATAGCTTCCATACTTCAAACCATGCTTGAATGACCTTGTGTAAGAGATATTTTCCTCTCCCTTTTCCCTCGAATACCACACGGCTACTCCCTCCCCTTGATGAGCCCATGGTTTTGTTTTTCTATAAATAAGATGCTTGTGATAGCCTTGTTGCACCTTGAAGCATTTGCTAAGTTTAGAGTTTTAGAGTTGTCTTGCTAGTTCTTTCTTTTTCTCTCAAGTTTCAAGAGAGCTCTTCCTTTCTTTTCATCTTCATCTTCTTCATCTCATCATCTCATCATCATCATCTCTTAACCATCAAACACCACCCCAAATCCTTGAACCATCATCAAACCTCTCAAACACCACACCTCAAACACAACTTCACTTGAAACACATTTCCTTCCTTTTTCTTTCATTAAGGCCGAATCATCATCACCATCCTAGGAGGTGTTGCTCATCTCATTTCCATCTTCAAGTCCAAGCTTTTACCTTCATCACAAGGTAGGGATTTGTTTCCAAACTTTATTTTGCTCAAGAAAGTGTTTTTCTCTAGTTTCCTCTTGGATTCTTTTTTAACTTTCCTTTGTTTTTCCTTTTCTTTTCATTTCGGCCTCTAGGCCCTATTATGAACATGATAGCTTGATGATGAGAGTTTCTAGATGATAACATTGTGTTTATCTCAAAGAAACCTCTAAAGCTTGAGTTTTCCTTTTCCTGTAACTTCATCTATATGATATCTAGCTCACATGGTTTTCCAACTTAAGAAAATTAATCTAAGAATTTCTAAAAGCCCAAGCCTACCCTTGTCAACCTTAAAGTTGGCCAGCACGTTCTAGAGATTTTTCTCTAGATAGGGGTTTTGGGTATTTAATAAAGAACTTAACGTAGTTTCACTTTCTTTCTCTTTTATATGACTTTCGGTTTTTGTGTTGTGATCTTTGAGATATTGTATTGGGTTATTATCTTGTTAAAGTCTTGAATGAGCTCTAGTTAACCATAAAATGAACCTTGCATCATGTTTACTTTATGCTTTGCATATCATGTTTACTTCCTTGCTATCACTAAGTTTCAAGATAATAAGTGAATCTTGCATTATCATGTTTATATTTCAAGCTATGAATTATCATGTTTATATTTCAAGTTCTCACTTAATACCAAGATAATAATGAGTTGCATTCATATTTATTTTGTGCTATCACTTTACTTTCTAATGGAACCTAAAATAAGTGCATGAGCATGTTTATTTTTATGTCATCACCTAAATGAACCTAGAGCTCAAAGACTTGCCCATTGTTGTCTCAACAAAGGTCTAAAAATATTTAATTCTTGTGGTTCCCATTTCGGCCCTAAGAGGCTTTGGTGTTTCTAAGTGTTAAAAACTATGTTTTATAATTTTCCCAAGCTTATATGAGTTTAAGGAATGCATAGAATTAAGTTTTATGAATTTAGGATCTCTTGAGACAAAGATAAATTGGTCACTGCCCTCTTAAAAATTTTTATGATTTTAGATGTTAAAAATGTTTATAAATGAGTCTTGAAAAGTTTTAAAAAGGTTCCAAGAGAAACTAGTATTTTATGTGCTTTAGAAATTGTGTTTTGTGCCTTTTATGGAGAAGTATATTTTCGGTTCTTCCTTGCTCTTTACTGCCACTGTATGTGCTGTTTTAATGATGATAATGTGCATATGTTTGAGTAAAAATAATGTTAAGACTCACATGTGAAAGATAGGATAAGTTAGGAACTAGAAAAGAATTAATTTGAGAATTCTAGATCCTTTAATTATGTAATTTTCTGGATTCTGTCCAGCAAGGATTAGATTTAATAATCATGGTTTTAAATTAGTTTAAATGTGTAGGAATGACTCATAATTGGTTTAGGACTTTATCTTGAAGCCTTAGGAGCAAACCAAACTTAGAAAGGGTCATTGTTGTAACTTCTGGGTACCCGTAAAGTTAGGATTTCAAATTCTGCATCCTTGAGATTTAGAGATGTTCTTGGTCATAGTGTGAGGTGAGAAATACTTAGTTATAATATCATAGGTTCCCAAGAGACTAGGTTTTAATGATCAATAACTTAGAATGCGAGTTAAGGACTTTAAGGGTCTAAACCGTAATTTCTAGAACCCCGTAATCACACAAATATAAAGCTGTCCAACTCTGCATAATGCTGTTTGGATAGGTCCTTGAGCATAAAAATTAGTAAAACTTATTAGTTGTGAACCTATAAGTGTGTGAGAGGTTAAGAATAATACTAGAACAATTAGTTTACAAGTTTAAAACTCAAAAGAACCAAAGCATAACATACTATGGGTTTATAACATAATAAGCTTGTGAGTTTGTATGAATGATTGTCTAAAGTATGATTATGTGACAAAGTATATGCTGTAGCTTTATGTATACACTATGAAGAAAGTTTCATGTGATGATGTATATGCTATGAAAAAGATTTATGAATAATGATGTATCTATGAATTAACACTTTATGAGAATTTAAATGTGACACAACACTGAGACGCCTTCTTGGGTGACACCGGTTTAGCCGAGCACCCCCAAGAAAACAAATCCGTGAGGGTATTGACATAGAGCTTGCCAAAGCGGACAATGCTACGACGCACTAGTTGCTAGTAGAGCGTTTCAAAGAGGAAATGACCCTAAGAGAAGTGATCCTAAATTGCCCCCTAGCCCGCACTATTAAGTCGGGATTATGTATATGTTACACTTATCATAGGATAAGTAAGAACTAGTGACGACTAGTTAAGGTATGAGCTCATAACCTAGAGATGTTTTAGGGCGGCCCCATGAGATGAAAGTTAAAGTTAACAATGTCACATATATTATGCCAATGTTATAATGTTTCTTAGTTATTCAATTGTTTGGTTTACCTTTATGATGCATTCATATCATTAGTATATTTTATGCTTAGTTATAAGACGCATTGTAAAATATGACGGACCTTGGATAAATAACACTTTAGAAAACTAACTTAAAAGGAATTTATATGCATACACACCTTTTTAAAAATAAACCCAAGGTTCCTGAGGATGTGACGATGTCACCTAGGTAGGGATAACCCTACTGAGAATTCTTTTAGAAAGATTCTCATTCCCTCTCTCTTTTCTTCCGTCATATCTTCAGATGGCGACATTCGTACTCTTCATCGACACCCCAGTATGGGAGCTGTACCATGACCCGGCACTCTGGTCATACCATTTTGAGGGTCGCTGCACGGTTAGAGTATTCATGTTTATGGGACGACCCTTCGCTCACCCCGTCCCGAGCTACCGCTTCACCCCGACTTCTCCTTACTGTCATAACGGGATTTTTGAGCAAGCTAGACCACGTGATTAGTAGATTCTCCGCATGGAGTCCGAGACATCAGCCGTACGCGACTACCCGGAGTACGTGCCTCGCACCCAGTACTCGGAGACAGACCCATCCGACGACCCACCATCACACATGTACAGTTGGAGCTCCAGTCCCGCTCCCCCACCGATGAGCGCAGGGAGTGAGGAGACGGTGGTCCAGCCGAGGTTGGCACGTAGGCCATCTATGCGCCCTCGCCGCGGTGGACATGCCCCGATGATGCGCTCGACCACTCCCGCCGAGATTCGTCAGTGGATCGACTCGACTCCACAGTACTCGGACTAGCATGAGTAGACATAAGAGGGGTAGCAGTTAGTGCACACACGCCACATAGTTGAGGACAAACCTTCTTTTGTATATGAGGTTGCCTACTCTAGGTGCACATGGGTATGGGTGTTGTTTCTCTTGTATTTGCTTTTTATGATTTCCTTGTATTGCATTTCAGTTGTATTCCGCTTCCCGATGTATTGAATAGTCCTGCCCTTTGGGTAAGCACAGTATATATATATATATATATATATATATATATATATATATATATATATATATATATATATATCTATGTTTCAGTTGATGTCTCCATGATATGATGTGTTTCTTTATGCTTTGCTTATGTGTTTCGCTATGCTTCCTCTTAAAGATTCGTACGCGGCTCTTACTTTGATTTTAATTCCAAAAAGAAAAATTTTACCCATATTTCCGCTAAGTATTTTCTAAGTAAAAGATGAGACCCAGAGGTAATATTATAAAGATTAACCTAAGTACATACCAGTAGTCTTGGGTTAAGATTTAGGGTGTTACAGATCATGCATATAAGATTCAATTTAGGGTTTTCCAAAACTAATTATCCAAGGTCCATTCCTTTTAGCATGCATCTTGATGTTATGAATGCAACATGTTAGATTATGGATGCATGTCAATACTTGGGCATATGAAACAACACATTGAAGCACATAACCATAAACCATGTGGCATAAGGGCATATAACTTTCAAGTGAATCATTCCTCAACTTCGTGACATCAATCATGGTACTTTAGCATAATAAGCCACCTTAAAAATAACTAGGTTATGAGCTTATACCTCAGCTAGTAGTCACTAGCTCTTGCTTATTATCTGAATAAGCGAAACATAATAAAATAATCCTGACTCGCAAGTATGGGTAGGGGGCAGGGATCACCTCTCTTAGGATATACCCTCTTTGAAACGCTTTGTGGGCATTAAGCCACATCAATTTGTCTGCTTTGGTAGGTTGCATCTACTCATACCCTCACAGATTTGTCTCCTCTAGGGGTGCTCGGCTGAACCAGTGTCACCCAGGCAAGCGCATCTTGTAACATCCCTAAATTTATAACTAAGAATCTTAATTATCGATAGTAAAACCAAGAGAATCTGGACAAATGTTATGAAACACAACAAATAGACTACTTAAGTATGTCTAGAGAAAAATGCAAAGAATTACGAAAATGCCATCACTTAGTGGAAATTACGAAAATGCCCTTGCTATGTAAAGGAAATTACCAAACTACCCTTGCCTTATTAAATGACAAAGATACCCTTACTCTATGAATGGAATTACAAGAATATCCACTAACATCTTTGCACAAAACATGGAAACGTGTTTGCATAAAACATGGAAACATGTTTGCATAAAACATGGAGCATTTTCATCCAACATGTTTGCATAAAACATGGAAACGTGTTTGCATAAAACATGGAAACGTGTTTGCACAAAACATGGAAACGTGTTTGCACAAAACAAGGAGCATTTTCATCCCAAAATTCAGCCAACATGTTTCCATAAATCATGCTCCAAGTGCTTTCCATCTTCTGTTTTTTCTCTAATCTTTCCACTATAAATACTCCTCAAACTCTCTTCAATTCAGAAACTACCTAAGTGTTCTTTCTTTCTTATTCTATCATTCTTCTTATGTTCTTCAAAAACTTCTCTTGATCCTCTAAACTTCATCCAAACACTTAAATCCTAAGTCCAAACTTTCACTAGCCCTCACAAGAGTTACAATCTTTAACTCTAGTGAGAAATATTTTCTTAAGCATTCAAGTTCTAGAGCCAAGATTCAAGGAGGGTCATCCACTCCAAAGACTCTTGTCCGAAGCTTAAGGAAGAAGAGAAGGACCCTTTTTAGACCCTACACAAGAGGTAGGAGCTTCATCTTTAATTGTTCAAGCATTGTTGGCTTCTAACCTTGATAGAATGCCTCAAGTTTGAGTTATTGTCAAAAGTTTTAAATGATTATTTGAAAAATATATTTTTAGAAATATGACATGTTCTATTTTGTTATGAGTACCTTTATGATGTTATCAAACTCAAATATAACTTGAAAAGATTGTATGTGAAACCTGATTTAATAAAGGTAACTTAAGACATGAAAATGGTAGGTGCTGGAAATTCTAGTTGTTTCTGGCAGCAGGTACTTCGAAAGATACTGTTCATAAAATATTAAGTATCTCGAAATTAAAATAATTTTACTATAAACTAGACTCAATATAGAACACTCTCCAAAAAGAATCACCTAAAACGGAGTTTTCTAGCTCAAGATATAAATTTTTAAAGTAGAGCCTAAGACTGAAACTTTAAATCTGACCTTGTAGTAGTAAAATAGATGTAACTCACTCTAGAAAAATGCAAATGGACTGATTTCAACTTTTTTGGAGAGCTAACACATATAGGAATACACCCATGTATGTTATGTATAAAGCTTTGTACCACGTAAATACAGAATGAGAAATAAATTTCGGAATAGTGTACTGTGAAAGTGCAGTTTGGAAAGGTTCTGGCTAAGGAAAGACTTGGTATTTAAGCATGTCCATTGTGACCCACCTCTCTTTTCTGGGAACCCTCCTATGCATGGTTTACAGTTGATTTACACTATTCCAAAGATGTAAATGCTAAAATTTGATGAGTTAGGAATTTGGAACTACCTTTACTAAGCTGAGATAACAAGTATACAGATAATTATAAACTTTCTTCTAAAAGATGTCAAAACTATAAATAAAAGAATCAAGTCTTGTAAAGAGAGAATTTTAAGAATTTAAGTAGAATAATAATCTTCAAGAGTTATATGAAAGTCATAATAAAAATATATAAGGAACCTATAATAATATTTTGAAGTGCATTAATGTATTAATAGAATGCTAAGAGTACAAAGAACACTAAGAGAAAAAGATAATACCAAGACATCCATTACCTCTTACGAACACTAGGAACTCAACTTGATAACTTTGGTTAGTTAATATGAATTATCTATGAAAGTGTTTACTATGAGATTTACATGATATTGTCCATGTTTTATGAAGTGATTTATAGTAATGTGAATGTATGGTGATGAATTATGAAATGATGAGGATGAATGATTGATTGCCCAGGGTTTATTGTGATTACATGATAATATGCATACATTCATTTTCCAAAAGAAATAATAAAAGTAAAGTTTGAAAAAGTAGCAATGAAAGTCTGGAAAAGTGGACTTGAGCTAAACTCACGGCTTAACCCCCTAAACCGTTGAGATCACGGCAACGGAATGAAAACCAAATAGGTTATGGCGACGGCCATGGTATGAGCTCATTACCCTTTTAGGGTGGTCTAAGGCATTGATGCATTCATCCCGTGAGTAATTAAGAAATATGTTGATGAAATAAATGAAAGATGATGATCACTAAACAAGTGAATGTTGAGGATGAGTAATCATGAAATGCATGCAACTCCTAAATGATTACCGCTTATTAGTGGTTTTACATGATATGCTTATATGTATGCTTGATGAAATCTTGAATGAATATTTCGCTAATGTTCAAGATTAGTTTAAAAGTAATCGCACTTCGGCTAATCACGTTTGTGAAAGTTTGATAAGTGAATCCTTACCTGTTCACCTTTTTATAATAAACCCGAAGTGACTGGGACGACAACGATGACACTTTTAGTACAAGTAGGAACTCCATCGAGAAATCATGTATTTCTCACTCCTATGTTTATTTTCCGTTGTCGTTACGAGAGACAGACGTGTCCACCTAAAGCAACGAGGCCGTAGTCGAGGAAGGAGGTAGCACGTGAAGATTTCAAACCGTTCAAGTAGGAGCATTCCGAGCTTTAGTTACATTATAGTTTGTGAGAAACAATTAGTAATAGTAGAACTTATATTGTTATTTGTAATAACTTATCAGTATGATATATGCCTTGTTGTGACTTATGTATTAAGTGATTATATTCCAGTTTATGTGATAATTGTTCTACAATTAGTCTTTTATTCCGCTTATTTAATTAAGTGCTTAATGTAACTTGATTATTATCTATAAAAGCGCTATGTATCTCACTTCTCGTTACAGGCTTAAGTTTTCAAAAAATTAATTTATTTAAAAAAAAACTCTTCCATTATTTTTCTAAGTTAATTTCAAAAGAAAATTAATACAAGGCATAAGTGACAACTAATAGAATCCAAATGTGAACTTAAGCACAGTGGGGTTCTATTAGGGTGTTACATTATGGTATCGAGCGATTCATCCTATTTAAGCCTGAGGAATGGACTGACTATGCTTCATCTATGATATCATGCTATTAATCTTATCTGTATGATGGGATATAGGATTTAGAAATGCATGATCGTCTTGTGATACTGCCATAGTTGCTACCATGCTTAGCTATAGTATTGAGCCTGATCAACTCGATGACTGTTGTTTGGTGTGTCTAGGAACTAATGGCAAGCAGACGCACGCATGGGGTACGCGGTGGAGGTAATCATGATGAACTAGCAAATGCACTCCAGGAGATGGCTAGGGCTATGCAAGCACAAGCAACAGTGATGATGGAGCAGATGAATAGGATGTCAGAGGAATCAGTTGGGAACCAAGAACATGGAAAATTCTCTGAATTCAAGAGGGCTGGTCCTCCAGTAATTCAAAGGGACAACTAACCTCAAATAGCCGACATATGGATTCAAGAGATGGAGAAGGTTTTCTCGGTGGTAGAATGCTCGATGAACAAAAGGTGGCATTCTCTACTTATATGTCGAAGGAGAGGCTGCCGCGTGGTGGAAGGGTGCAAAGGGCTTGCTTGAAAGTGCTGACATACAGATTACGTGGGAGGTTTTCTATGCTACATTCCATAAGAAATATTTTCCAGATCCGGTTAAGAAGGCAAAGGAAGTAGAATTTCTGGCGACACAGGAAATCGAAGTGTGGTGAGTACACGGCTAAGTTTGAAGAACTAATCAAACACTCAACTAGCTACCAAAGTAATCCCAACGAGGCTAGGAAATGCATGAAATAAGAGAGTGGTTTGAGGCCGACATTTTGGCATCTGTGGCTCCACCGAGGTCACCGACTATGCATCTTTAGTCAGAAAAGCCAAGTGGCAGAGAGTTGCAATCGCCAGCTAGTTGCCCACCGAGTTGAAGAGAATAGGAAGAGGTCTGCTCAACAAGGTCACCGAGGGTTCCCAAGCCCTTACAAGAAACCCTACCAAGGAGGTGGATTTAAAGGGAAACAACCCCAACACCCTATGATGAATCAACCTAAGACACAAGTCGTTAATCGACCTAGGATGGTCAGCTGTCCCTGAACCTATGACTAGACCCCTTGTGCCACTTGTGGAAAGATACATGGAGGGAATGCAGATTTGGTAAGAATGTTTGTTATTGGTGTGACAGACAGACACTATTCTAGAGAGTGCCTAAAGCTCAATCAGTCCTCTACACTTAAGCCTAAGGCACGAGGGGACGCGTGTTTGCTATCACTGCTGAGATGCCCTCAGAATCCGATGATCTGATTCAAGGTAAGTGTATAATTAATGGAAAACCCTTAATTGTATTGTTTGATTCTGGCGCAACACATTCATTCATTTCATATGATTGTGCTAATAAGTTGAGGTTGTATATATTTGACTTAAAAATCATCTTAGTTGTCTCTACACCCACTATAAATATCATAGAACTGATCAAGCCTGCCTAAATTGTGAATTTGAGGTAGCTGATAGGATTTTTCATCATGATTTAGTTTGTCTACCCTTGTCTAGTTTTGATGTAATCTTGGGCATGGATTGGCTTTCGCTAACTGTGTTACTACATTGTGCAAATAAGTCACTAGTATTTCTTCCCAAACCATCTTTACCCAATCCCTCTAAACTTGATAGAAAAGTACGACTATACCTAAACTCCATTATCGTGGGGGATAGTAGGAATGAAGAGCAAGGATATGTTTTCCTGATGACAAGTGAGAGGGAAGTGGAGCAAGCTCTAGAAAAGATCCTTGTAGTAAAGGAATTCTAAGATGTTTTTCCTGATGACATACCTGAATTTCCTCCAAAAAGGGAGATTGAGTTTTCTATAGATTTGGTACCAGGAACGGGACCCATATCTATAGCTCCTTATAGGATGCCACTGGCCGAGTTAACAGAATTGAAGAAGCAATTATAGGAGCTACTAGAGAAGAAATTCATTAGGCCTAGTGCTTCACCATGGGGAGCTCCAGTGCTATTTGTCAAGAAGAAGGATGGGAGCTTGCGGTTATGTATGGATTATAGGCAGCTAAACCAAGTGACCATAAAGAATAAATACCCTTTGCCTAGAATAGATGACCTCATGGACCAATTAAGAGGAGCCCAAGTGTTTTCCAAGATAGATCTGCGATCAGGATACCACCAGATTCGAGTGAAGGAGGAGGACATACCAAAGACAGCCTTTAGGACTAGATATGGACATTATGAGTTTAATGTGATGTCGTTTGGGTTAACCAATGCACTGGCAGTGTTTATGGACTACATGAATAGGATATTTAGACCATACTTGGACAAGTTTGTAATAGTGTTCATCGATGACATTCTAGTTTACTCTAGAACAAGAAGAGCACGAAGAACACTTACGAGTGGTGTTGGAGGTGTTGAGGAACAAGAAACTTTATGCAAAGTTGTCCAAGTGTGAATTTTGGACGAAGGAAGTTAAGTTCTTAGGTCATGTAGTGTCACATGGGGAATAGCAAGAGGACCCAAGTAAGATAGAAGCGGTCCAACAATGGGAAACCCCTACCACTGTAAAGGAGATTAGGAGTTTTCTAGGGCTAGCCGGTTACTACCGAAGGTTCATTAGAGGTTTTTCCCAAATTACCTTACCCTTCACCAAGCTAACAAGGAAGAATTCAGCTTTTATATGGAGCCCAGAATGTGAAGAGAGTTTCCAAGAACTAAAGAAGAAGTTGACTACTACCCCTGTCCTAATCCTACCTGACCCAAAAGAAAAATTTGAGGTGTATTGTGATGCCTCGGGAAGAGGACTAGGATGTGTTTTGATGCAAAATAGGAATGTAGTAGCCTATGCCTCTAGACAGCTCAAACCCCATGAAGTTAATTACCCAACCCATGACTTAGAGCTAGCGGCTATTGTCTTTGCCTTAAAAATGGAGACATCATCTTTATGGTGTAAGGTTTGAAGTCTTTCTGACCACAAAAGTCTGAAATACCTCTTCAACCAAAAGGAACTCAATATGAGACAAAGGCGTTGGATGGAGTTTCTCAAGGACTATGACTTTGGGTTGAACTACCACCCAGAAAGGCAAATGTAGTAGCGACGCTTTGAGTCGTAAGTCCTTGCATGCCGCTTGGCTCATGGTGAAAGAAAATGAGCGATAGAAGATTTTAGGAACCTCAACTTAGGATATAGGGGACTTGAGAACAAATTTGGTTAAGCCAGCTAAGTGTAACCAGTAGCTTTAAGGATCAAATAATTCAAGCCCAAAGGGAAGATGAGGATTTCCTTAGAACCTTAACCCTTGTCGAAGTAGGAAAGTTGAAAGAGTTTGTCCAGGATAAGGAAGGAGTGTGGAGATACCAAGGGAGAATCTGTGTACCTGCAAAAGAAGGATTGAGAGCTAGCATTTTGGAAGAAGCCCACAAGAGTCAATTTAGTGTACACCCCGGTATAACCAAGATGTACCATGACCTAAAAAAGATGTTCTGGTGGCCAAAGATGAAAGCAGATATAGCAAATATAGTGCAAAAATGTTTGGTATGCCAAAAAGTGAAGTTAGAGCATCAAAAATCCTCCGGAGTGCTGCAACCTCTCGAAATCCCCGAATGGAAGTGGGAAGGAATATCCATGGATTTCGTGATGGGATTGCCAAGAACGCCTACCGAACATGACTCCATATGGGTAATTGTGGATAGATTGACCAAATCTGCTCACTTTTTACCCATTCGAGCAAATTACCCTTTGGAAAAGTTAGCTCAGCTATACATCCAAGAGATAATAAGGCTCCATGGAGTACCCAAAACCATTGTCTCAGATAGGGATCCAAGGTTCACCTCAAGATTTTGGGGAGCTTTGCAAATTGCGTTTGGTTCAAGGTTGTGTCTAAGCACTGCCTATCACCCTCAAACTGATGGACAATCAGAAAGAACAATTCAAACCCTTGAGGATATGCTAAGGGCATGTGTCTTAGACCAGCCAAAAAGTTGGAACAAACAACTTCCATTGATTGAGTTTGCATATAATAATAGTTACCACACTAGCATTGGGATGGCACCCTATGAGGCTTTGTATGGTAGAAAGTGTCAATCACCACTTTGTTGGTATGACCCAGGAGAGCAAAGTATTTTGGGCCCTGATTTGGTAGAAGAGACAACCAAACAAATAAGGAGAATTAGGGAAAGAATCCTCACTGCTCAGAGTAGGCAGAAGAGCTATGCTGACAAGAGAAGGAAACCTCTTGAATTTCAAGAAGGAGAACACATATTCTTGCGAATTACTCCTACCACAGGTATAGGTCGTGCAATGAAAGTAATAAAGCTATGCCCTAGATTCTTAGGACCCTTCCAAATCCTCAATAAGGTAGGTCCCTCCGCCTACCAAATTGCATTACCTCCAAATTTGTCTAACCTACACAATGTTTTTCATGTGTCCCAATTGAGAAAGTATCAGTCAGAACCCAGTCATGTGTTTGAGCCAGAAACTATACAAATAAAAAATGACTTAACTTTTGAATTACCACCGATGAGGATCGTGGATCATGGCATCAAGCAATGAGAAACAAATCAGATCTCTGGTCCGAGTAGCCTGGGACAAGATGGAATGGAAGAGCACACATGGGAGCTCGAGGAAGATATCTGAAAAGAATTTCCGCACCTATTCACAGGTATCAAATTTTGAGGGCAAAATTTTTAATAAGAAGGAGAAATGTAACATCCCTAAATTTATAACTAAGAATCTTAATTATCGATAGTAAAACCAAGAGAATCTGGACAAATGTTATGAAACACAACAAATAGACTACTTAAGTATGTCTAGAGAAAAATGCAAAGAATTACGAAAATGCCATCACTTAGTGGAAATTACGAAAATGCCCTTGCTATGTAAAGGAAATTACCAAACTACCCTTGCCTTATTAAATGACAAAGATACCCTTACTCTATGAATGGAATTACAAGAATATCCACTAACATCTTTGCACAAAACATGGAAACGTGTTTGCATAAAACATGGAAACATGTTTGCATAAAACATGGAGCATTTTCATCCAACATGTTTGCATAAAACATGGAAACGTGTTTGCATAAAACATGGAAACGTGTTTGCACAAAACATGGAAACGTGTTTGCACAAAACAAGGAGCATTTTCATCCCAAAATTCAGCCAACATGTTTCCATAAATCATGCTCCAAGTGCTTTCCATCTTCTGTTTTTCTCTCTAATCTTTCCACTATAAATACTCCTCAAACTCTCTTCAATTCAGAAACTACCTAAGTGTTCTTTCTTTCTTATTCTATCATTCTTCTTATGTTCTTCAAAAACTTCTCTTGATCCTCTAAACTTCATCCAAACACTTAAATCCTAAGTCCAAACTTTCACTAGCCCTCACAAGAGTTACAATCTTTAACTCTAGTGAGAAATATTTTCTTAAGCATTCAAGTTCTAGAGCCAAGATTCAAGGAGGGTCATCCACTCCAAAGACTCTTGTCCGAAGCTTAAGGAAGAAGAGAAGGACCCTTTTTAGACCCTACACAAGAGGTAGGAGCTTCATCTTTAATTGTTCAAGCATTGTTGGCTTCTAACCTTGATAGAATGCCTCAAGTTTGAGTTATTGTCAAAAGTTTTAAATGATTATTTGAAAAATATATTTTTAGAAATATGACATGTTCTATTTTGTTATGAGTACCTTTATGATGTTATCAAACTCAAATATAACTTGAAAAGATTGTATGTGAAACCTGATTTAATAAAGGTAACTTAAGACATGAAAATGGTAGGTGCTGGAAATTCTAGTTGTTTCTGGCAGCAGGTACTTCGAAAGATACTGTTCATAAAATATTAAGTATCTCGAAATTAAAATAATTTTACTATAAACTAGACTCAATATAGAACACTCTCCAAAAGTAATCACCTAAAACGGAGTTTTCTAGCTCAAGATATAAATTTTTAAAGTAGAGCCTAAGACTGAAACTTTAAATCTGACCTTGTAGTAGTAAAATAGATGTAACTCACTCTAGAAAAATGCAAATGGACTGATTTCAACTTTTTGGAGAGCTAACACATATAGGAATACACCCATGTATGTTATGTATAAAGCTTTGTACCACGTAAATACAGAATGAGAAATAAATTTCGGAATAGTGTACTGTGAAAGTGCAGTTTGGAAAGGTTCGCTAAGGAAAGACTTGGTATTTAAGCATGTCCATTGTGACCCACCTCTCTTTTCTCTGGGAACCCTCCTATGCATGGTTTACAGTTGATTTACACTATTCCAAAGATGTAAATGCTAAAATTTGATGAGTTAGGAATTTGGAACTACCTTTACTAAGCTGAGATAACAAGTATACAGATAATTATAAACTTTCTTCTAAAAGATGTCAAAACTATAAATAAAAGAATCAAGTCTTGTAAAGAGAGAATTTTAAGAATTTAAGTAGAATAATAATCTTCAAGAGTTATATGAAAGTCATAATAAAAATATATAAGGAACCTATAATAATATTTTGAAGTGCATTAATGTATTAATAGAATGCTAAGAGTACAAAGAACACTAAGAGAAAAAGATAATACCAAGACATCCATTACCTCTTACGAACACTAGGAACTCAACTTGATAACTTTGGTTAGTTAATATGAATTATCTATGAAAGTGTTTACTATGAGATTTACATGATATTGTCCATGTTTTATGAAGTGATTTATAGTAATGTGAATGTATGGTGATGAATTATGAAATGATGAGGATGAATGATTGATTGCCCAGGGTTTATTGTGATTACATGATAATATGCATACATTCATTTTCCAAAAGAAATAATAAAAGTAAAGTTTGAAAAAGTAGCAATGAAAGTCTGGAAAAGTGGACTTGAGCTAAACTCACGGCTTAACCCCCTAAACCGTTGAGATCACGGCAACGGAATGAAAACCAATAAGGTTATGGCGACGGCCATGGTATGAGCTCATTACCCTTTTAGGGTGGTCTAAGGCATTGATGCATTCATCCCGTGAGTAATTAAGAAATATGTTGATGAAATAAATGAAAGATGATGATCACTAAACAAGTGAATGTTGAGGATGAGTAATCATGAAATGCATGCAACTCCTAAATGATTACTGCTTATTAGTGGTTTTACATGATATGCTTATATGTATGCTTGATGAAATACTGAATGAATATTTCTGCTAATGTTCAAGATTAGTTTAAAAGTAACTGCACTTCGGCTAATCACGTTTGTGAAAGTTTGATAAGTGAATCCTTACCTGTTCACCTTTTTATAATAAACCCGAAGTGACTGGGACGACAACGATGACACTTTTAGTACAAGTAGGAACTCCTACTGAGAAATCATGTATTTCTCACTCCTATGTTTATTTTCCGTTGTCGTTACTGCAGACAGACGTGTCCACCTAAAGCAACGAGGCCGAAGCTGAGGAAGGAGGTAGCACGTGAAGATTTCAAACCGTTCAAGTAGGAGCATTCCGAGCTTTAGTTACATTATAGTTTGTGAGAAACAATTAGTAATAGTAGAACTTATATTGTTATTTGTAATAATTTATCAGTATGATATATGCCTTGTTGTGACTTATGTATTAAGTGATTATATTCCAGTTTATGTGATAATTGTTCTACACTTAGTCTTTTATTCCGCTTATTTAATTAAGTGCTTAATGTAACTTCATTATTATCTATAAAAGCGCTATGTATCTCACTTCTCGTTACAGGCTTAAGTTTTCAAAAAAATTAATTTATTTAAAAAAAAAAACTTCCATTATTTTTCTAAGTTAATTTCAAAAGAAAATTAATACAAGGCATAAGTGACAACTAATAGAATCCAAATGTGAACTTAAGCACAGTGGGGTTCTATTAGGGTGTTACACATCTCAGTTCTTTGTCACATAAAAATCTCCTAGGGGTGCTTGGCCGAACCAGTGTCACCCAAGGTTTTCAACTCATATGGTACTTCTTAAACATTTCTTTCAACCCTTTAAGGTTTGACGGAAATTCGGCAGCATAACAGCTATTAAACCGAATTTCCTTTAAACTGCCACAAGCTAATTCACACATCATGTTCTCATGAAATCTCATGCTATGATAAACTTTAACATTTTCATCAATCATTTTCTCATGCATCAAGCACATCTCATCATATCATTGCATCATATAACACACCATAGCATTAACAACTTCTTAGTGTCTTATGCATTGACCCTTAAGGTCATTAACTCACATTCTAAGTTATAAATCATCAAACCTAATCTCTCGGGAACTTATAAGGTTATAACTAAGTATTTCTCACCTCACACTATGATCAAGAACATCTCTAAACCTCAAGGATGCAAAATTCATAATCCTAACTTTACGGTTACCTAGGAGTCGCAACAATGACCCTTTCTAAATCCGGTTTGCTCCTAAGGCATCAAGATCAAGTCCTAGACCAATTATGAGTCATTCCTACACATTTAAACTAATTTAAAACCATAATTATCATTACTAAACCTTGCTGGACAGAATCCAGAAAATTCAAACATTAAGGGATCTAGAACTCTCAAATTAATTCTTTTCTAGTTTCTAACTTCTCTTATCTTTCACATATGAGTTTTAACATTAATTATACCCATACATAAGCTTATGACCATCATTAAAACAGCTCATATAGTGGCCAAACATAGAAAGGCAGAACCAAAACAAACTTCTCCATACAAAGGCATCAAACACAATTTCTAAAGCACATAAAATACTAGTTTCTCTTGGAACTTTTTTAAAACTTTCGAAACTCATTTATAAACATTTTTATCATCTAAAATCATAAAAATATTTATGAGGGCAGTAGCTAAATCAAACTTGTCTCAAGAGGTTCTAAATTCATAAACTTGGTTTTATATATTCCTTTAACTCACATAAGCTAGAGGAATAAACATTTCCAACCTTTGTTTGAGACAACAATGGGAAAGTCTTTGAGCTCTAGGTTCATTTAAGTGATGACATAAAAATAAACATGCTCGTGCACTCATTTTAGGTTCCATTAGAAAGTAAAGTGATAGCATAAAATAAACATGAGATGCAACATATTATTATCTTTGATATTTAGGTGAGAACTTGAAATATAAACATGATAATGCATAGCTTGAAATATAAACATGATAATGCAAGTTCATTCATTATCTTGATACTTAGTGATAGCAAGGAAAGTAAATATGATGTGCAAAGCATAAAAGTAAACATGATGTAAGGTTCATTTTAAGGTTGGCTAGAGCTCATTCAAGACTTTAACACATAACAACCCAACACTCATCTCATCACAAAGAGAGCTTTAGAGCTCTTGAACCAAGTTCTCAAAGGAACTATGAGGTTCTTGAACATCATCATCAAGCTCAAAATAAATAAACTTTCAAAACAAAACAAAACCTCAAAGATCAAGGAATCAAAACCGAAATATTTAAAGGAAAAGGAACAAGAAAACCGAAATCAAAATAGCAAGGAAAGTAAAGTTGTTCTTGAACAAAAATCCTTTTGAGCTAGATAATAAAGATGAAACTTAGAGAAAACAAAAACTCAAGCTCTAGAGGTTCCTTTGAGATGAACACATAGTCATCATCTAGGAGATCTCATCATTGAGCTATCATATACTTCTCAAGGCCAAGAGGCCGAATGCTCAAAGAAAAGAAACAAAGAAAGTTTTGAAAAGAAAATCCAAAAGAAAGCTAGAGAAACTCATTTTTCAAGAAACAAAGTTTAGAAAAACACTCCTACCTAGAGTGAAGACAAAAAGCTTGAACTTTTGAAAAGGAAAACAAGATGATGAGCTCCTCCTTGGGGCTAGATGGTTTCGGCCAAGGAAGAACAAGAAGGTTGGAGTTGTGTTTCAAGTGAGGTTGTGTTTGAGGTGTGGTGTTTGAGAGGTTTGATGATGGTTCAAGGCTATGGGGTGGTGTTTGAAGGTTGAGAGATGATTATGAGATGAAGAGAGGATGAAGATAAAGATGAAAAGAAAGGAAGAGCTCTCTTGAAACTTAGAGAGAAAAAGAAAGGAAACTCAAGAAAGCTTAGAAACTTGAAACTTACCAAAAGACAAAAAGTGACACAAGTTCATCTAAGGCACCTATTTATAGAAAAAGAAAACATTGAGGCCCTCCAAGAGGAAGCCTTGGCCGTAGCATTGAGGGGGAAAAAAGGAGAGAAAAATATCTCTTACACAAGGTCATTCAAGCATAGCTTGAAGTATGGAGAGTGAGTGAATCTCCTATCAATTTTTGAAATGAAATTAAGCTTCTAGAAATAAAGCATGGCTGGAAGTTTTTCAGCCACAAATAAATGAGGAAAAAGGGTTATTTTAATTAGTTATTCACTTGGAAAATCAACCTTGATTGAAAGTATGACAAGGTATGGTGTATGTGACTTGAGGTATGGCCTTGGAGTGTTGAAAATTTGAACATGTGATGCATATGGAGGAGGAAAGGGCTTCGGCCATACTGGGCAGCATGGGGGAGGAGGATTTGTTTCATGTAATTGTGTGTTAATGGTAGGTTTAAGTGTGTATTAGTTTAGGTACAAGGTTAGGAATAATTAAGCTTAAGTTTAGGTGACTAAGAATGAGGTTTAAGGATTTTATGACAAGATTAGGAGTGCTCATACATCATTAGAGAATTAAAAACTCATTTGTGAATAAACAATGTGTAACACAATTCCATGTTTCAAGGAATTGGAAAGAGAAAACACTATTCAAGATTCCATGACTAGGAGTCTTGAATTTAAAATAAGATTTTAAGTTGTAATTAAGCACTTTTAGGTTCTAATCAACTTTAATAAATTATTTTGACTCAAGATTAATTATGGAAATTAATTAACCTTCGATTAGAGCCTAATATTGCTTAGGTTTACTTAATCACACGATTAAGCGCAAAAACACGAAACTAGGGGCAAAACCGTAATTTTGCACTAATTTCGCTCGGGACCTCTGGGACCAAAACTAAAGTCATAGAATACATAAAAACGCCTTTTAAAACCATCTAGAGAAGTTTCGGGTTCATCCAGCACTTGCAAACGGGTAAAACACCGCAGGGACGTTTTGGTCATTTTGACCCAAAAACTCGAAAAATGAGATTTTCGATCCCGAAAAGGTACACGAGTCATCTAATCCCCTTCCAACATTGAGTTTGCCCTTCGAGTACTGCCAGATCGGCTTTCCTCGAATTCTGGGCCGAAAATGACCTCAGGGGCATTTTGGTCATTTTTACTCTAATAGAAAATCGGGGTGTTACATTACTCCCCTCCTTAAAAAGAATTTCGCCCTTGAAATTCGTACCTTAGAACAACTCGGGGTACTTCGACCTCATCTCGAACTCAAGTTCCCACGTGAACTCCTCGGTGTTGCCACGTCCCTACGCGACCTTCACCAAAGGAACAGACTTGTTCCTCAACTGCTTGACGCCTTGGTCCACGATTCTCGTAGGTGGTAGATTGAACCTCAAGTCCTCCCTTAACTGTACGTGTTCTGGATCTAAGACATGGCTAGGGTCGGACTTGTACTTACGCAACTGAGAGACGTGAAAGACGTCATGAAGATTTGACAGATTGGGTGGCAGGGCTATTTTGTAGGCTACAGATCCGATTCTCTGAAGAATTTCGAAAGGAACGAGAAATCAGGGACTAAACTTTTTGACTTTCATGGCTCTACATAGTCCTATAGTAGGAGTGATTCTTAGAAATACATGTTCGCCTTCTTGGAATTCCAAGGGCTTGCGCCTTTTGTCCGCGTAGCTTTTCTGCCGACTTTGAGCGGTTAAGATTCTATCCTTAATCTTCTTGATTTGCTCCGTCATTTCCTTCACTACATCAGGTCCTAAGACACTTTGCTCTCCGGGCTCGTACCAACACAAAGGTGATTGGCACTTCCTTCCATACAACGCCTCGTACGGTGCCATACCGATGCTCGCGTGATAACTGTTGTTATACGCAAACTCAATTAATGGCATGTACTTGTCCTAACTTCCTTTCTGGTCTAAGACACAAGCTCTTAACATATCCTCCAAGTTTTGGATTGTCCTCTCAGATTAACCATCCGTTAGTGGGTGGTAAGTAGTGCTTAAGCACAACTTTGAACCAAACGCCTTTTGAAAGGCTCCCAAAAAACGTGACATAAACCGCGGATCGCGATCTGAGATTATCGTCGATGGTACTCCGTGCAACCTTACTATTTCTTGGATGTAAAGCTGAGCCAACTTATCCAACGAGTACGTGACTCGAACAGGTAGAAAGTGAGCCGACTTTGTCAGTCGATCCATGATTACCCATACGGCATCATGGCCAGCTTGGGTCCTTGGCAATCCTGTCACGAAATCCATCGATATACTCTCCTACTTCCATTCGGGGATTGACAGGGATTGCAACATGCCAGAACGTTTTTGGTGTTCGATTTTAACCTTTCGGCAGACCAAACACTTACTCACCCAGGCGACCACATCCTTTTTCAATCTGGGCTACCAAAACATCTTCTTCAAATCTTGGTACATCTTGGTAGTACCAGGATGAATGGTGAAGCTAGTCACCATGGCACTTGCAAGCAACAGGGGCCATGAATCTCTAGTCCTATAGCTTGTTTCTATCAGGCTCAATATTCATGCAAACTTGATTTCTAAAGCACATAAAATACTAGTTTCTCTTGGAACCCTTTTAAAACTATCAAAACTTATTTATAAATACTTTTATCATTTAAAATCCTCAAAATAATCTCAAGGGCAGTAGCTAAATTAAATTTATCTCAAGAGGTCCAAAATTCATAAAACCTTGTTTTAGACATTTCTCGAACTCGTATAAGCTTAGAAAAATTATGAAAAATAGATTTTAATACTTGTAACAAAGGAAACCTCTTAAGGTCGAAATCACAAGCTAGGGAAAAACATAATTTTAAGCCTTTGTTTGAGACATAATGGGCAAGTCTTTGAGCTATAGGTTCTCTTAAGTGATGACATAAAAAAAAACATGCTCATGCACTTGTTTTTAGCTTTCATTAGAAAATAAAGTAAGAGCATAAAATAAACATGAGATGCAACTTATTATTATCTTTGATATTTAAGTGAGGACTTGAAATATAAACATGATAATGCAAAGCTTGAAATATAAATATGATAATGCAAGTTCATTCATTATCTTGATACTTAGTGATAGCAAGGAAAGTAAATATGATGTGCAAGGCATAAACATAAATATGAATGCAAGGTTCATTTTAATGTTATCTAGAGCTCTTACAAGACTTTAGGGATCAAACAACCCAATACGCACCTCATCACAAAGAGAGCTTTAGAGTTCTTGAACCAAGTTCTCAAGGAACTATGGGGTTCTTGAACATCATCATCAAGCTCAAAAGAAACAAACTTGTAAAAGAAAATAAAACCTCAAGGAAAAGGAAACCAAAATCGAAACCTCAAGGCAAAACAAATAAGGAAACCGAAATCAATAGCAAACAAAAGTGAAGGTAATCTTGAGCTAAAATCATTTTGAACTAGAAAATAAAGATGAAACTTAAAGAAAGCAAAAACTCAAGCTCTAGAGGTTCCTTTGAGATGAACATATAATCATCATCTAGGAGTTCTCATCATTGAGCTATCATGAACCAAACAAGGCCTCATGGTCGAAACTAGGAGGAAGAAAACAAGGAAAAGTTTCAAAAAGAAATCCAAGAGAAAGCTAGAGAAAAACTCATTTTTCAAGAAAAACAAGTTTAGAAAAACACTCCTACCTAGAGTGAAGATGAAAAGCTTGAACTTGAAATGAAAAACAAGATGAGGAACTCCTCCAAGAATGCTGATGAGCTTCGGCCACCAAGAGAGAAAGAGAAAGGAGATGTGTTTTGAGTGAGGTTGTGTTTGAGGTCAAGTGTTTGAAAAGTTTGATGGTGGTTCAAGGTTGTGAGGTGGTGTTTAGAGGTTATGGGATGGTGATGAGATGAAGATATGAAGAAGATGAAGATGAAGATGAAGAGAGAACTCTCTTGAAACTTGAGAGAAAATAAAGAAAACTCACAAAAGCTAAGAATACTCAAACTTACCAAATGAACCAAAAGTAACACAAGTTCATCTAAGGCACCTATTTATAGAAAATGAAACAATGAAGGCTCATCCAAGGAGGGCCTTGGCCGTAGCTAATGGGAGGGAAAGGAAGAGAAAAATATCTCTTACAACTTGTCATTCAAGCATGGTTTGAAGTATGGAGGTTATGATACAAGGCATGGCTTCAAGTAAGGTGATTTGAGTGAATTTCCTATCAAATTTTGAATGAAATATTTCTTCTAGAAACAAGGCATGGCTGGCAGTTTTTGGGCTACAAATAAATGAGGAAATTAGTTTAGTTCATTTAGTCATTCACTTGGTAAATCAAACATGGTGGAAAATATGACAAAGTATGGTGTAAGTGAGGTGGAAACATGGCCTTGGAGTGTCAAACTTTTGCACATATGATGGAATTGGGGGGGGGGGGAAGGAAGCTTCGGCCAAACCAGGTACAGCAAGGGGGAGGAAGTGTTGATCATGTTATTGGGTGCTAATGATAGGTTTAAGGTTAGATTAGTTTAGGTGCAAGGTTAGGAACCATTAAGCATAAGTTTAGGTAACTAAGAATGAGGTTGAAGAGTTTTATGACAAGGTTAAGGAGTGCTCATACACATTTAGAGAGTTTAAAATTCATTTTATGAGTAAACAAGGTAGACAAATTTCCATGATTTAAGGAATTGGAAAGAGAAAACACTATTCAAGATTCCATGACTAGGAATCTTGAATTTAAAATAAGATTTCAAGTTGTAATTAAGCATTCCTAGGTTTTAATCAACTTTAATAAATTATTTTGACTTAATTAATATTTGATTAGAGCCTAATATTACTTAGGTTTTCTTAATCATGTGATTAAGCTTGAAAACATAAAACTAGGGGCAAAATCATAATTTTGCACTAATTTTGCCCGGGACCTCCGGGACTAAAAATGAAGTCGTAGAATACATAAAAACGCCTTTTAAAACCATCTGGAGAAGTTTCGGGTTCATCCAGCACTTGCAACATTGAGTTTGCCCTTCGAGTACTGCCGGATCGGCTTTCCTCGAATTCCAGGCTGAAAATGACCTTAGGGGCATTTTGGTCTTTTTTACTCTAGCAGAAAATCGAGGCGTTACAAACTACCCAACCCATGACCTAGAACTAGCAGCCATAGTGTTTGCCTTGAAGATGTGGAGGCACCATTTATATGGTCTAAAGTTCGAAGTTTTCTCTGATCATAAGAGTCTCAAGCATCTCTTTGATTAAAAGGAGCTAAATATGAGGCAAAGAAGGTGGATAGAGTTCTTAAAGGACTATCATTTCGACTTAAGTTACCACCCCAGCAAGGCTAATGTTGTTACTGATGCCTTGAGTCGAAAGTCATTGCGCCTGTCTCATATGATGGTTAAGGATGTTGGGTTAATAGAGAAGTTTAGGGACATGAATCTGGGGATGTCATTGACCAATGAAGGTATAAAGATGTGTCACCTTAGTGTGATGAGTGGTTTTAAGTAGAGGGTCGCTCTAGTTCAAAGGGAGAATGAGGAATTTAGAGAAACCCTAGAGGCAGTTAAGGTTGGTAAATTGAAGGGTTTCGAGCAAGGCCTCGATGATTTGTGGAAGTTTGAGGGGCAAATCTGCGTGCCATGGGACGGTGACCTCCGAGAGAAGATCTTGGAGGAGGCTCACAAAAGTCACTTCACCATTCATCCTAGTACTACCAAGATGTATCAGGACTTGAAGGTCGCCATCTTGTGGCACACAGATTCGCCCCTCAAACCTCCATAACCAGTCGAGGCCTCGCTCAAAACCTTTCAACTTATCGTCCTTAACTGCCTCTATTGTCTCCATAAAGTCCCTAAACAACTCTATTAACCCAATTTCGTTAACCATCATGCAAGACAAGCGTAATGACTTTCGACTCAAGGCATCAGCGACTACATTAGCCTTGCCGGGGTGGTAACTTAAGCCAAAATCATAATCTTTAAGGAATTCCATCCATCTCCTCTGCCTCATATTCAACTCCTTTTGATTAAAGAGGTGCTTGAGAATCTTATGATCGGAGAAAACCTTGAACCTTACACCATATAAATGGTGTCTCCACATCTTAAGGGCAAACACGATGGCTGCTAGCTCTAGGTCATAGGTGGGGTAGGTTACCTCGTGAGGCTTGAGTTGTCTGGATGCATAGGCTACCACTTGCCTGTTTTGCATCAACACACAACCTAAATCTTTGCCAGAGGTGTCACAATATACCTCAAAAGGTACATTGGGGTCAGGTAAAACCAAAATTGGGGTTGAGGTGAGCTTTTCCTTCAGCTCTAGGAAACTCTTTTCACACTCGAGGCTCCACTCAAACGGGGCATTCTTCCTAGTGCGCTTGGTTAGAGGTAGAGCTAACTGGGAAAATCCTTTTATGAACCTACGGTAATAGCCAGCTAAACCCAAAAAGCTTCTAATCTTAGTTACAGAGGTTGGTATATCCCAATTCATCACGGCTTCTATCTTACTTGGGTCGATAGCTATGCCACCTTTTGACACAACATGTCCTAAGAATTTCACCTTATTCAACTAGAATTCACACTTAGACAACTTAGCGTATAACTTCTTCTCCTTTAATACCTCTAAAACCAGCCTTAAATGACGCTCATGCTCCTCATGGGTTTTCGAATAGATGAGAATATCATCTATGAACACAATCACGAATTGATCTAAATAAGGTCTAAAGATCCTATTCATGTAATCCATAAAGACTGCAGGAGCATTCGTCAAACCAAACGACATCACATTGAACTCAAAGTGTCTATACCGAGTTTGAAAGGCGATTTTAGGAATGTCCGAATCTCTAACCCTAATCTGATGGTAACCAGACCTCAAATCAATCTTAGAAAACACTACTGCTCCTTTCAATTGGTCCATAAGATCATCAATCCTAGGCAATGGGTACTTATTCTTTATGGTCACTCAGTTCAACTGCCTATAATCTATACATATCCTCATGCTTCCGTCCTTCTTTTTTACAAACAAGACCGGAGTGCCCCAAGGCGAAGCACTCGGCCTTATAAAACCTTTCTCCAACAGCTCATCTAACTGGGTTTTCAACTCCGCTAACTCCAAAGGTGACATCCTATATGGGGCTATAGAGATTGGTGGCACTCCAGAAACCAGCTCTATGGAAAACTCTACTTCTCTTTCGGGAGGGAACTCGGGTATTTCATCCGGAAACACCTCAGGATAGTCTCTCACCACAGGTATCTCACCTAGGTTTTGCTCAAAGTCTACATCGCATGGGGCTAGGAGAACATATCCCTTAGTTTTCTCCCCACTGCAGAAGACCTCCACGGAGTTTAGGTACAATCTCATAGGTTGACTAATGGGTCTAGGAGGAGGAGGAAAGACAACGGTTTGGGTTCCACAATCTAACAGTACACGATTGGCGTGAAGCCAATCCATTCCTATAATGATGCCTATGTCTTTAAGGGGTAAGCAAATCAAATCTATGATAAAAGATATATTTTCTACAACAAGATGACAGTTCAAACAACATTTACATGTATTAACAGGGCGATTTGTGGGAGTAGAAATAATAAGATCAAAGGGAAGTTTAGAGACTTGCAAATTCAAAGACTCAACACTAGCAAGTGAAATGAAAGAATAAGTAGCGCCAGAATCAAAAAGTACAGTTAAGGTTCTACCATTAAGCTCACACTTACCTTGAATGAGGTCGTTGGACGTCCACGCGTCTTCCGCATTGAGGGTGAAGACCCATCCTTGGTGTTGAGGTCGGGAGTTTTGGTTTGATGGTCCTCCACTCGTGCAGTTGTTGGCGTAGTGGCCGGGCTTGCCGCATTTGAAGCAGACCCTTTGCCTTATGAAGCAAAGGCAGTTCCCAGGATTCTTCCAGCACTGGGGATAGACATCAGTAGATGCTGCTCCGAGATAGGCAGCAGGGGTTCCTTGTGGTGCCTTGTTCTTGGCCCCACTTGGTCCACCATTGTGGTTCCGGGGTCCACCCGGTCCACGGGGTTGGTTGTTGTTGAAGTTCCTCGGGCCTTGATGTTGAAACGGTGGCCTTTAGTGTTGCTTGGATTGTTGGTATACAGGAGCTCTCGGTTGTTGTTGTTGTTGTTGTGGTCGGAACTGGTTAGTTTGGTAGGGATGGTAGTGGTTCCTCGATGGGTATTGCGGTTTGAACTTCGGGGCTTGAGGTACGAGCCCCTTAGCTTGCTCCGCCCTTGTGGCTTGCATCTTTCTCTATCCCTCCTCAAGAATCCAGCACTTGTTGACCAAAGTCGGGAAGTCTCTAATCTCCATATGGGCCACGGCATAGTTCATCTCTGCCTTCAGACCGGCCTCATATTTCACACACTTCCAAACCTCATCGGGGTTCCCTTAGAACACCCGAGAGAACTTGATCAGCTCCTCGAACTTGGTGGTGTATTGGGCCATAGTAGTCCCTCCCTGGGTCAACTGCATGAACTCTATGTCCTTAGCGTTCCTCACGGACTCCGAGAAGTACTTCTCATAGAAGTAAGTCTTGAACAGCTCCCAGTCAATAGGAGTTCCAGAAGCTTCCAACAGTCGCTTCGTTCCATTACACCAGAACTCGGCGTCCGACTTCATCATGAAAGCAGCAAACGTAACCTTCTGCTCCTCCGAGCAGGTGACGACAGAGTAGATCTTCTCCATGTCCTTGATCTACTTGTCAGCCTTGTCGGGGTCCATTACCCCTCGAGACACCAGCAGGTTCGCCTTGCGAAACTCGCCGAAACGGGCTTGCTCAACCACCTCAGCAGCAGGGGGAGCAGGTGCAGCATTCTCGCGTTGATCCATGCCGTCAAACATCCGCTCCATGGCTTGTACCATTCTATGAACAGCAGCAACAGTCGCATTATCTTGGTCAGCATCGGGCATAGTCCTAGGCTGTCGTCGCGGTGCATTGGTTCCTAAACACATGAAACAATGAACATCAAGTTGATCAGGCTCAATATTCATGCAAAATGAGCTAGTCACCATGGCACTTGCAAGCAACAGGGGCCATGAATCTCTAGTCCTATAGCTTGTTTCTATCAAGCACTACACATGACATAACTATCGTATCATGCTTCTAAAGCATGGTCAGTCCAATCCTCAGGCTCCGTGAGAATCGAACTGCTCTGATACCAAAATGTAACACCCTAATTTTTAACCCAACTCTCTAGAATACATTAGGTTAAACATTAGGCTATTACTTCTTAGTCTCATCATTTTAATAAAATACCTAGCGGAAATTACGGGTAAATTTATTTTTTGAAAACACAAAGCAAAGTGAGAGCCATGAACTTAACTAGTCAAACGACAAAAACATAAAGCATGCGTAACAAGGGGACGGGCAGAGAATAATTTAGTTAGAGTACATAAGTAGTCATACCCTCAAGGGTATAGCCAAAGAACAACAATCATGATAACAAAGGAAACATTTCATTAATAACTTAGTTAGAGTACATAAGTAGTCATACCCTCAAGGGGACGGGCAGAGCTTGTAATACAGCAGAAATAAAATATAACAGAAACAAGAAAATACAAGGTACATGGTACGACAAGAAGATAAACCCAAAATGCTACCCTCTTACTAAGCTACGAGTTCAATATACAACCCCTCCCAAAAGGTACTGCCGAAGGGAAGATCTCCATGAAGGTTCGGGTACTTGTAAGACTCTCCATCGAAATCTAGTAATGACCGGGACGCTCGGGCGATGGGGGTATATAGCCCACGAACTGTTCAATCTCCTCCTGAGTCGGCCAGTGGAGTGGGAAGGGAACACGTGCCGGCTGGGCATGAGCTCCTCGGCACGGACGCATCTCGGCCCTCCTCGCTAAACGCGGCTGCAACATGGTCTCCTCATTCCCCGCACATCGGTATTGGGGAAAAGGTGCAGAACCCTCCGAAGGGACATGCATGGGCAAATCCTCAGACAGGTCCGCCTCAGACCTCCTCGAACATGGCACATACTCCGAAAAGTCATGGATGGCAGAAGTAGACGGACGAGCACGACGTCTCTGCTTGTCGCGCGGGCGGGTATGCTCGAAGATCATGTCGTCACCACCAAAAGGTGCAGTAGGAGTGAACTGGTAGCTCGATACTGGATAGGTGAAGGGTCGTCCCATGTACACAAAAACGCGAACCACACAACGACCCTCAAAGTGATACAAGCGGTGATCCGGGTCGTAGTTCACCTCCCACACGGGGCCCGTCAATGAAGACTATGAACATCACCATCGACCTCTGAAGATGTGACGAAAGAAAGAAAAGAGAGGAGTGAGAATTCTTGCTAAAGAATCTTAGTAGGAGTCTCCTATCCTAGGGTTACATCGTTCACATCCTCAGGAACCTTAGGTTTAATTATAAAACAGTGATCATGCATATAAGATTCAATTTAGGGTTTTCCAAAACTAATTATCCAAGGTCCATTCCTTTTAGCATGCATCTTGATGTTATGAATGCAACATGTTAGATTATGGATGCATGTCAATACTTGGGCATATGAAACAACACATCGAAGCACATAACCATAAACCATATGGCATAAGCGCATATAACTTTCAAGTGAATCATTTCTCAACTTCGTGACATCAATCATGGCACTTTAGCATAATAAGCCACCCTAAAAATAACTAGGTTATGAGCTCATACGTCAGCTAGTCGTCACTAGCTCTTGCTTATTATGTGAATAAGCGAAACATAATAAAATAATCCCGACTCACAAGTACGGGTAGGGGGCAGGGATCACCTCTCTTAGGATATACCTTCTTTGAAACGCTTTGTGGGCATTAAGCCACAACAATTTGTCCGCTTTGGTAGGCTGTATCTACTCATACCATCATAGATTTGTCTCCCTTGGGGGTGCTCGGTCGAACCGGTGTCACCTAGGGAAGCGCGTCTCAGTGCTTTGTCACATAAAAATCTTCTGGGGCTGCTTGGCCGAACTGGTGTCACCCAGGGTTTTCAACTCATATGGTACTTCTTAAACATTTCTTTCAACCCTTTAAGGTTTGACGGAAATTCGGCAACATAAGAACTGTTAAACCGAATTTCCTTCAAATTGCCACAAGCTAATTCACACATCATGTTCTCATGAAATCTCATGCTATGATAAACTTTAAAATTTTCATCAATCATTTTCTCATGCATCAAGCACCTCTCATCATATCATTGCATCATATAACATATCATAGTATTAACAACTTCTTAGTGTCTTATGCATTGACCCTTAAGGTCCTTAACTCACATTCTAAGTTATAAATCATCAAACCTAATCTCTCGGAAACTTATAAGGTTATAACTAAGTATTTCACACCTCACACTATGATATAGAGCATCTCTAAACCTCAAGGATGTAACGCCCCGATTTACTGTTAGAGTGAAAATGACCAAAATGCCCCTAAGGTCATTTTCGGCCCAGAATTCGAGGAAAGCCGGTTTGGCAGTACTCGAAGGGCAAACTCAATGTTGGAAGGGGATTAGATGACTTGCGTACCTTACCAGGGTCGAAAATATCGTTTTTCGAGTTTTCGGGTCAAAATGACCAAAATGCCCTTGCGGTGTTTTACCCGTTTGCAAGTGCCGGATGAACCCGAAACTTCACTAGATGTTTTACCTGGTTATGTAGACTATGACTTTAGTTTTGGTCCCGGAGGTGCCGAGCGAAATTAGTGTGAAATTACGGTTTTGCCCCTAGTTTCGTGTTTTTGCGCTTAATCGCGTGATTAAGCAAACCTAAGCAATATTAGGCTCTAATCGAAGGTTAATTTATTTCCATAATTAATATTGAGTCAAAATAATTTATTAAAGTTGATTAGAACCTAAAAGTGCTTAATTACAACTTAAAATCATATTTTAATTTCAAGACTCCTAGTCATGGAATCTTGAATAGTGTTTTCTCTTTCCAATTCCTTAAATCATGGAATTGTGTTACACATTGTTTATTCACAAATGAGTTTTTAATTCTCTAATGATGTATGAGCACTACTAACCTTGTCATAAAATTCCTAATACTCATATTTAGCTACCTAAACTTAAGCTTAATTGTTCCTAACCTTGTACCTAAGCTAATACACATTTAAACCTACCATTAACACCCAATTAGATGATCAAACCTCACCTCCCCCTTGTTGTACCAGACCTGGCCGTGCACTTCCTCCTCCCATATGCATCACATGTTCAATTTTTCAACACTCCAAGGCCATACCTCATGTCACATATACCATACCTTGTCATAACTTTCAATCAAGCTTGAATTTCCACATGAATAAATAATTAAAACAACCATTTTTCTCATTTATTTGTGGCTGGAAAAGTTCCAGCCATGTCAAGTTTCTAGAAGCCTAATTTCATTCAAAATTGATAGGAAATTAACTCACATCAAGCCATACTTTGTAGCATAGCTTCCATACTTCAAACCATGCTTGAATGACCTTGTGTAAGAGATATTTTCTCTTCCTTCTTCCCCGTCAATGCTACGGCCAAGGCTTCCTCTTGGAGGGCCTCAATGTTTTGTTTTTCTATAAATAGGTGCCTTAGATGAACTTGTGTCACTTTTAGTCTTTTGGTAAGTTTCAAGTTTCTAAGCTTTCTTGAGTTTCCTTTCTTTTTCTCTCAAGTTTCAAGAGAGTTCTTCCTTTCTTTTCATCTTCATCCTCTTCATCATCTCATCACATAATCATCTCATAACCTTGAAACACCACCCCATCACCTTAGATCATCAAACAAACACCTAAACTTCCATTCTCAAACACAAGCCCACCAAGAACACATTTCCTTTCTTTTCCTCTCCACAAGGCCGAAGCCATATCCACCACAAGGAGGAGCTCATCATCTTGTTTTCCTTTTTAAAAGTTCAAGCTTTGTGTCTTCACTCTAGGTAGGAGTGTTTTCTAAACTTTATTTTCTTGAAAATGAGTTTCTTTCTAGCTTTCTCTTGGACTTTCTTTTGAAACTTTCTTTGTTTTTCCTTCCTTGTGATTTCGGCCATGAGGCCTTGAGGAGCACATGATAGCTCAATGATGAGGATTCCTAGAGGATGACTATGTGTTCATCTCAAAGGAACCTCTAGAGCTTGAGTTTTTCTTTTCCTTTAACTTCATCTATACTATACTTAGCTCACATGGTTTTTCAACTTAAGAAAACTAATCTAAGGATTTCTAAAAACCCAAGCCTACCCTTGTCAATCTTAAAGTTGGCCGGCACGTTCTAGAGATCTTTCTCTAGATATGGGTTTTGGGTATTTAATAAAGAACTTGACTTAGTTTCATTTTCTCTTCCTTTTGTAAGGTTTTCGGTTTTGGTACTTTGATCCTTGAGACTTTGTTTTGTTTTGTTTTGGAAGTTAGTTTATCTTGAGCTTGATGATGGTGTTCAAGAACCTCATGGTTCCTTTGAGAACTTGGTTCAAGAACTCTAGAGCTCTCTTTGTAATGAGATATATGTTGGGTTGTTACTTTGTTAAAGTCTTGAATGAGCTCTAGCTAACCATAAAATGAACCTTGCATCATGTTTATTTTATGCTTTGCATATCATGTTTACTTCCTTGCTATCACTAAATACCAAGATAATGAATGAACTTGCATTATCATGTTTATAATTCAAGCTATGCATTATCATGTTTATATTTCAAGTTCTCACTAAATATCAAAGATAATAATATGTTGCACCTCATATTTATTTTATGCTATCACTTTACTTTCTAATGGAACCTAAAATGAGTGCATGAGCATGTTTACTTTTATGTCATCACTTAAATGAACCTATAGCTCAAAGACTTGCCCATGGTTGTCTCAACAAAGGTTTAAAAATATTTATTTCCTTTGGTTCATATTTCGGCCCTAAGGGGTTTTGATGTTTCTAAGTATTGAAAACTATGTTTCATATTTTTTTTCTAAGCTTTTATGAGTACAAGGAATATGTAGAACTAAGTTTTATGAATTTAGGACCTCTTCAGACAAAATTGATTTAGTCACTACCCTCTTAAATATTTTTTTATGATTTTAGATGGTAAAAACATTTATGAATGAGTTTTGAAAGTTTTAAAAAGGTTCCAAGAGAAACTAGTATTTTATGTGCTTTAGAAATTGTGTTTTATGCCTTTATGGAGAATGTTTGTTTCGGTTCTGCCTTGCCATTATTTTGCCACTGTATGAGCTGTGTTAATGATGATAATATGCTTGAGTTTGAGTATAATTAATGGTAAAGCTCATGTGAAAGATAAGAGAAGTTAGAAACTAGAAAAGAATTAATATGAGAGTTCTAGATCCTTTAATGTTTGAATTTTCAGGATTCTGTCCAGCAAGGTTTAGTAATGCTAATCATGGATTTAAATTAGTTTAAATGTGTAGGAATGACTCATAAATGGTTTAGGACTTGATCTTGATGCCTTAGGAGCAAACCGGACTTAGAAAGGGTCATTGTTGCGACTCCTAGGTACCCGTAAAGTTAGGAATATGAATTCTGCATTCTTGAGGGTTAGAGATGTTCTTGACCATAGTGTGAGGTGAGAAATACTTTGTTAAGACCTTATAAGTTCCCGAGAGCTTAGGTTTGATGATTTATAACTTAGAATGTGAGTTAAGGACCTTAAGGGTCAATGCATAAGACACTAAAAAGTTGTAAATGCTATGATGTCTTGTATGATGCAATGATGTGATGAGATGTGCTTGATGCATGAGAAAATGATTGATGAAATGTTAAAGTTTATCATAGCATGAGAATTCATGAGAACATGATGTGTGGATTAGCATGTGGCAGTTTGAAGGAAATTCGGTTTAACAGCTGTTATGCTGCCGAATTTCCATCAAACTTTAAAGGGGTGAAAGAGATGTTTTATGAGTACCATATGAGTTGAAAACCCTGGGTGACACCGGTTCGGCCGAGCACCCCCAGGAGAGACAAATCCGTGAGGGTATGAGTAGATGCAGCCTACCAAAGCGGACAAATTGCTGTGGCCTAGTGCCCGCAAAGCGTTTCAAAGAGGGTAATCCCAGAGAGAGATGATCCCTGCCCCCTACCCGTACTTGCGAGTCGGGATTATTATTTATCTTTCGCTTATTCAGATAATAAGCAAGATCTAGTGACCACTAACTGAGGTATGAGCTCATAACCTAGTTATTTTTAGGGTGGCTTATATGCTAAAGTACCATGATTGATATCACGAAGTTGAGGAATGATTCACTTGAAAGTTATATGCCCTCATGCCACATGATTTATGTTTATGTGCTTTGATGTGTTGTCTTATATGTTCGAGTATTGACATGCATCCATGATATAACCTGTTGCATTTATAACATCAAGACGTATGCTAAAAGGAATGGACCTTGGATAATTAGTTTGAGAAACCCTAAATTGAACCTTATATGCATGATCGCTATTTTATAATTAAACCCAAGGTTCCTGAGGATGTGTACGATGTAACCATAGGATAGGAGACTCCTATTGAGATTCTTTAGCAAGAATTCTCACTCCTCTCTCTTCTCTCTTCTGTCACATCTTCAGAGACCGATGGCGACGTTCGTGCTTTTCATTGACACGCCTACTTGGGAGGTCCACTATGACCCGAACCACGAGTCATATCATTTTGAGGGGCAGTGTACCGTGCGAGTCTTCATGTTCATTGGACGCCCCTTTGCACATCCTGTACAGAGCTATCGTTTCTCTCCGACGTCACCTTACGACGATGCGATGGTTTTTGAGTGCACCTGGACACGAGACGAGAGGATTCTACGGACGTATACTGGTGGTTCGATACCTCGAGACTTCCAGGACTACGTGCCTCGATCCCCGAGATCGGATGATAACCCATCCGAGGACCCACTGACGCACATGTGTAGTGAGGGTTCTCCTCCTACGCCTCAGTTCATGAGCGATGAGAGCGAGGAGACCGTTACGCAGCCGAGGCTAGCGAGGCGAGCCGAGAGGCGCCCCTGTCGAGGAGCCCACACTCAGTCCTCACGTGTTCCCACTCCTGCTGCTCTACGTCTGTGGATCGGTTACACTCCACCATTTCCTAGATTCCAGTAGCTGACGTCGTAGGGGAGGCTTAGTGCACACACCACATGTAGAGTGGATAAACATTCTTTTGTTTTTGAGGTTATTCACCATAGGTGCACTCGGGTAGTTATGGTTTACTTCTGCTTTCTTGTTTTATGTTGTATTTTATTTCCGCTATATTACAAGCTCTGCCCATTCTTAAGGTATGACTAGCTATGTACCTCAACTATGCTATTATTAATGAAATGCCTCTTTGTTTACCTTGACCCTTATTTCTTGACTATATGCTTTACTTTATGATTTTTGATAATTGTTACGCGTGCTTTATGTTTCTGTTATTCGACTAGTTAAGCTCGTGGCTCTCACTTTGTTTATGTTTTCAAAAAGAAAAATTTACTCGTAAATTCTGCTAAGTATTTTATTAAAAAGTTGAGACCAAGAAGTAATAACCTAATGATTAGCCTAATATGTTCTAGAGTATTGGGTTAAAAGTTAGGGTGTTACATTTTGGTATCAGAGCAGTTCGATTCTCACGGAGCCTAAGGATTGGACTGACCATGCTTTATAAGCATGATGTGATAGTTATGTCATGTGTAGTGCTTGATAGAGATAAGCTATAGGTCTAGAGATGCATGACCTCTGTAGCTTGCAAGTGCCATGGTAACTAGCTCATTTTTCATGAATATTGAGCCTGATCAACTTGATGTTCATTGTTTCATGTGTTTAGGAACTAATGGCACCGCGACGACAGCCTAGGACTACACCCGATGCTGACCAAGACAATGCGATTGCTGCTGCTATCCGTCGCATGGCGCAAGCCATGGAACGGATGTTCTACCGGATGGATCAACAAGCAAATGCTGTTCCTGTTCCCTCTCCTCCCCCTGCTGCTGAGATGGTGGAACAAGCCCGCTTCGGCGAGTTCCGCAAGGCAAACCTGCTGGTATTCCGAGGGGTAATGGACCCCGACAAAGCTTATGAGTAGATCAAGGACATGGAAAAGATCTACTTTGTGGTTGCCTGCTCGGAGGAGCAGAAGGTCACCTTTGCTGCCTTCATGATGAAGTCAGATGCCGAGTTCTGGTGGAACGGCACAAAGTGCCTACTAGAAGCTTCTAGAACTCCCATTGATTGGGAGCTGTTCAAGACCTACTTCTATGAGAAGTACTTCCCGGAGTCTATAAGGAATGCAAAGGACATTGAGTTCATGCAGTTGACCCAGGGAGGGTCTACTGTTGCCCAGTACACTGCTAAATTCGAGGAGCCTAGATGAGGTTTGGAAATGCATCAAGTATGAGGCTGGTCTGAAGGCAGAGAAGAACTACGCTGTGGCCCACATGGAGATCAGAGACTTCCCAACTCTGGTCAACAAGTGCCGGATCCTTGAGGAAGGACAGAGAAAGATCCAAGCCACGAGGGCGGAATGAGCTAAGGGACTTGGACCTCAAGCCCCGAGGTTCAAACCGTAGTACCCTTCAAGGAATCACTACAATCCCTACTGCACCAACCGGCCCGACCACAACAACAACAACCACCAAGAGCTCCTGCATACCAACAATCCAAGCAACACAAAAGGCCGCCGTTTCAACATCAAGGCCCGAGGAACTTCAACAACAATCAACCCCGTGGACCGAGTGGACCCTAGAACCACAATGGAGGACCAAGTGGGGCCAAGAATAAGGCACCACAAGGAACCCCTGCTGCCTATCCCAGGGCAGCATCTGCTGATGTTTGTCCTCAGTGTGGGAAGAATCATGGAAACCGCCCTTGCCTCATAGGGCAAAGGGTCTGCTTCAAGTGTGGCAAGCCCAGCCACTATGCCAACAACTGCACAAACAGAGGACCGTCGAACCCAAACCCCCGACCTCAACTCCAAGGACGGGTCTTCACCCTCAACGCGAAAGACACGCGAACGTCTAATGATCTCATTCAAGGTAAGTGCAAGCTTAATGGTAGAACCTTAACTGTGCTTTTTGATTCTGGCTACTCATTCTTTCGTATCACTTGCTAGTGTCGAGTCTTTAAATTTGCGAGTCTCTAAACTTCCCTTTGATCTTATTGTTTCTACCCCCACAAATCGCCCTATTAATACCTGCAAATGTTGTTTAAACTGTCATCTTGTTGTAGAACATAGGTCATTTATCATAGATTTAATTTGCTTACCCCTTAAAGACATAGGTATCATTCTAGGAATGGATTGGCTTCACGCCAACCGTGTATTGTTAGACTGTGGAACCCAAACTGTTGTCTTTCCTTCTCTTCCTAAACCCATTAGTCAACCCATGAGATTGTCCATAAACTCCGTAGAAGTCTTCTATAGTGGGGAGAAAGCTAAGGGATATGTTCTCCTAGCCGCCTGCGATGTAGACTTTGAGCAAAACATAGGTGAGATACCTGTGGTGAGAGACTATCCCGAGGTGTTTCTGTAACATCCCCTGCTACTTTATGGATTGACGACTGTCCCCACAAACCAACACGGGTCTTTTCAGCATGCTTTGTCCTCACTCGCACGTTTCCTGGAAAACTTCCCAGGAGGTCACCCATCCCAAAATTACCCCAGGTCAAGCACGCTTAACTGTGGAGTTCTTTCAGTTTGGGCTACCGAAAAGAAGATGCATCTTGTTGATATAGGTAGTACAAATCAATTCATATAAGCCCTCCTCAACTGTATAGTCCCATACCTATACAGTCTCAAGATCCCTATCATTCGGGTGTGTAAACGGTTCATTCATGTACCCCTCCGCTTAGAGGACCTTGCGAGGAGCCACTCCCTGTCCGTGCCTCCTTTGCACAGGCGATCACTCCTCGTCCTCGTCCCCGGGCATTACATGCCCACCAGGTTCCGCTTGGTTCGTCCCCGAACCACACCGTACTGGGAGAGGTGTAGGCTCTGATACCATTTGTAACATCCCCTGCTGCTTTATGGATTGACAACTGTCCCCACAAACCAACACGGGTCTTTTCAGCATGCTTTGTCCTCACTCACATGTTTCCTAGGAAAACTTCCCAGGAGGTCACCCATCCCAAAATTACCCCAAGTCAAGCACGCTTAACTGTGGAGTTCTTTCAGTTTAGGCTACCGAAAAGAAGATGCATCTTGTTGATATAGGTAGTACGAATCAATTCATATAAGCCCTCCTCAACTGTATAGTCCCATACCTATACAATCTTAGGATCCATCTCATTCGGGTGTGTAATCGGTTCATTCATGTACCCCTCCGCTTAGAGGACCTTGCAAGGAGCCACTCCTTGTCCGTGCCTCCTTTGCACCGGCGATCACTCCCCGTCCTCGTCCCCGGGCGTTACATAAAAAATTTGTAACATCCCCTACTGCTTTATGGATTGACGACTGTTCCCATAAACCAACACGGGTCTTTTCAACATGTTTTGTTCTCACACACATGCTTCCTGGGAAAACTTCCCAGGAGGTCACCCATCCTAAAATTACCCCAAGTCAAGCATGCTTAACTGTGGAGTTCTTTCAGTTTAGGCTACCGAAAAGAAGATGCATCTTGTTTTCGGTAGCCTAAACTGAAAGAACTCTACAGTTAAGTGTGCTTGACTTGGGGTAATTTTGGGATGGGTGACCTCCTGGGAAGTTTTCCCAGGAAGCATGTGAGTGAAGACAAAGCATGCTGAAAAGATCCGTGTTGGTTTGTGGGGACAATCGTCAATCCATAAAGCAGCAGGGGATGTTACAAAGGAGGTGGTGGACATGTAACGCCCGGGGACGAGGACGAGGAGTGATCACCGGTGCAAAGGAGGCACGGACAAGGAGCAGCTCCTCGCAAGGTCCTCTAAGCAGAGGGGTACATGAATGAACCGTTTACACACCCGAATGAGAGGGATCCTGAGACTGTATAGGTTTGGGACTATACAGTTGAGGAGGGCTTATATGAATTGATTTGTACTACCTATATCAACAAGATGCATCTTCTTTTCGGTAGCCCAAACTGAAAGAACTCCACAATTAAGCATGCTTGACCTAGGTAATTTTGGGATGGGTGACCTCCTGGGAAGTTTTCCAGGAAATGTGCGAGTGAGGACAAAGCATGCTGAAAAGACTCGTGTTGGTTTGTGGGGACAGTTGTCAATCCATAAAGTAGCAGGGGATGTTACAAATGGTATCAGAGCCTACACCTCTCCCAGTACAGTGTGGTTCGGGGACGAACCAAGCGGAAGCTGATGGGCATGTAACGCCCGGGGACGAGGACGAGGAGTGATCGCCGGTGCAACGGAGGCACGGACAATGAGTGGCTCCTCGCAAGGTCCTCTAAGCGGAAGGGTACATGAATGAACCATTTACACACCCGAATGAGAGGGATCTTGAGACTGTATAGGTATAGGACTATACAGTTTAGGAGGGCTTATATGAATTGATTTGTACTACCTATATCAACAAGATGCATCTTCTTTTCGGTAGCCTAAACTGAAAGAACTCCACAGTTAAGCGTGCTTGACTTGGGGTAATTTTGGGATGGGTGGCCTCCTGGGAAGTTTTCCCAGGAAGCATGTGAGTGAGGACAAAGCATGCTGAAAAGGCTCGTGTTGGTTTGTGGGGACAATCGTCAATCCATAAAGCAGCAGGGGATGTTATAGTTTCCGGATGAGATACCCGAGTTCCCTCCCGTAAGAGAAGTAGAGTTTTCCATAGAGCTGGTTCCTGGAGTGGGACCTATCTCTATAGCCCCTTATAGAATGTCACCTTTGGAGTTGGCGGAGTTGAAAACCCAGTTAGAGGAGCTATTGGAAAAGAGTTTTATAAGGCCGAGTGCTTCACCTTGGGGCGCTCCGGTCTTATTTGTGAAGAAGAAAGATGGAAGTATGAGGATGTGTATAGACTATAGGCAGTTGAACCGAGTGACCATAAAGAATAAGTACCCGTTGCCTAGGATTGATGATCTTATGGACCAATTGAAAGGAGCAGTAGTGTTTTCTAAGATTGATTTAAGGTCCGGTTACCATCAGATTAGGGTTAGAGATTCGGACATTCCTAAAACCGCCTTTCAAACTCGGTATGGACACTTTGAGTTCAATGTGATGTCATTCGGTTTGACGAATGCTCCCGCAGTTTTTATGGATTACATAAATAGGATCTTTAGACCCTATTTAGATCAATTCGTGGTCGTGTTCATAGATGATATTCTTATCTATTCGAAAACCCACGAAGAGCATGAGCGTCATTTGAGGTTGGTTTTAGAGGTACTAAAACAGAAGAAGTTATACGCAAAGCTTTCTAAGTGTGAATTTTGGTTGGAGGAGGTAAAGTTCTTAGGACATGTTGTGTCAAAAGGTGACATAGTTGTCGACCCAAGTAAGATAGAAGCTGTGATGAATTGGGATAAACCAACCTCTGTAACTGAGATTAGAAGCTTTTTGGGTTTAGCTGGATATTACCGTAGGTTTATTAAAGGATTTTCCCAATTAGCCCTGCCCTTAACCAAGCTCACTAGGAAGAATGCCCCATTTGAGTAGAGCCCCGAATGTGAAAAGAGTTTCCTAGAGCTTAAGGAGAAGCTCACCTCAACCCTGGTTTTGGTTTTACCTGACCCCAATGTACCCTTCGAGGTATATTGCGATGCTTCTGGCAAAGATTTAGGTTGTGTGCTGATGCAGAACAGGCAAGTGGTAGCCTATGCGTCCAGACAACTCAAGCCTCATGAGGTAACCTACCCCACCCACGACCTAGAATTAGCAGCCATCGTGTTCGCCCTCAAGATGTGGAGACACCATTTGTATAATGTGAGGTTTGAAGTTTTCTCCGATCATAAGAGTCTCAAGCATCTCTTTGATCAAAAGGAGTTAAATATGAGGCAGAGAAGATGGATGGAATTCCTCAAAGATTATGACTTCAGCTTAAGTTACCAACCCGGCAAGGCTAATGTAGTCACCGATGCCTTGAGCCGAAACTCGTTACGTCGGTCGAGTATGATGGTTAATGAAGTTGGGTTAATAGAGCAGTTTAGGGACATGAATCTGGGGATGTCAATAACGGAGAATGGCATCATGTTAAGTCATCTCAAGGTGACCAGTGGGTTTAAGCAAAGGATCATGCTTGCCCAAAGAGAGAATGAGGACTTTATGGAGACAATAGAGGCAGTTAAGGCCGGTAAATTGAAGGGTTTTGAGCAAGGCCCCGACTGGTTGTGGAGGTTTGAAGGGCGAATCTGTGTGCCACAAGATGGCGACCTCCGAGAGACGATCTTGGAGGAGGCTCATAAAAGTCACTTTGCCATTCATCCTGGTACTACCAAGATGTATCAGGACTTGAAAAGGATGTTTTGGTGGCCCGGATTAAAGAAGGATGTGGTCGCCTGGGTGAGTAAGTGTTTGGTCTATCAAAAGGTTAAGATAGAACACCAAAAACATTCTGGCATGTTGCAACCCCTGTCAATCCCCGAGTGGAAGTGGGAGAGTATATCAATGGATTTCGTGACGGGATTGCCAAGGACCCAAGCTGGCCACGATGCCGTATGGGTAATCGTGGATCGACTAACAAAGTCGGCTCACTTTCTACCTATTCGAGTCACGTACTCGTTGGATAAGTTGGCTCAGCTTTACATCCAAGAAATAGTAAGGTTGCATGGAGTATCATCGACGATAATCTCGGATCGAGACCTGCAGTTTACATCACGTTTTTTGGGAGCCTTTCAAAAGGCGTTTGGTTCCAAGTTGTGCTTGAGCACTGCTTACCACCCACAAACGGCTGGTCAATCTGAGAGGACAATCCAAACCCTGGAGGATATGCTAAGAGCCTGTGTCTTGGACTAAAAAGGAAGTTGGGATAAGTACATGCCTTTGATCGAGTTTGCGTATAACAACAGTTATCACGCGAGCATCGGTATGGCACCGTACGAGGCATTATATGGAAGGAAGTGCCAATCACCTTTGTGTTGGTACGAGCCCGGAGAACAAAGTGTCTTAGGACCTAATGTAGTGAGGGAAACGACGGAGCAGATCAAGAGGATCAAGGATAGAATCTTAACCGCTCAAAGTCGACAGAAAAGCTACACGGACAAAAGGCGCAAGCCCTTGGAATTCCAAGAAGGCGAGCATGTATTTCTAAGAATTACTCCCACTACAGGAATAGGTAGAGCCATGGAAGTCAAAAAGTTGAGTCCCTGATTTCTCGGTCCTTTTGAAATTCTTCAGAGAATCAGATCTGTAGCTTACAAAATAGCCCTGTCACCCAATCTGTCAAATCTCCATGACGTCTTTCACGTCTCTCAGCTACGTAAATACGAGTCCGACCCTAGCCATGTCTTAGAGCCAGAACACATACAGTTAAGGGAGGACCTGACGTTCAATCTACCACCAACGAGAATCGTGGACCAAGGCGTCAAGCAGTTGAGGAACAAGTCTGTTCCTTTGGTGAAGGTCGCGTAAGGACGTGGCAACACCGAAGAGTTCACGTGGGAACTTGAGTCTGAGATGAGGTCGAAGTACCCCGAGTTGTTCTAAGGTATGAATTTCGAGGGCGAAATTCTTTTTCAGGAAGGGAGTAATGTAACGCCCCGATTTTCTATTAGAGTGAAAATGACCAAAATGCCCCTAAGGTCATTTTCGGCCCGGAATTTGAGGAAAGCCGGTTCGGCAGTACTCGAAGGGCAAACTCAATGTTGGAAGGGGATTAGATGACTTTTGTACCTTCCCGGGGTCGAAAATCTTGTTTTCCGAGTTTTCGGGTCAAAATGACCAAAATGCCCTTGAGGTGTTTTACCCGTTTGCAAGTGCCGGATGAACCCGAAACTTCTCCAGATGGTTTTAAAAGGCGTTTTTATGTAGACTATGACTTTAGTTTTGGTCTCGGAGGTCCCGGGCAAAATTACGGTTTTGCCCCTAGTTTCGTGTTTTTACGCTTAATCGCGTGATTAAGCAAACCTAAGCAATATTAGGCTCTAATCGAAGGTTAATTAATTTCCATAATTAATCTTGAGTCCAAATAATTTATTAAAGTTTATTAGAACCTAAAAGTGCTTAATTACAACTTAAAATCATATTTTAATTTCAAGACTCCTAGTCATGGAATCTTGAATAGTATTTTCTCTTTCCAATTCCTTAAATCATGGAATTGTGTTACACATTGTTTATTCACAAATGAGTTTTTAATTCTCTAATGATGTATAAGCACTCCTAACCTTGTCATAAAATTCCTAATACTCATACTAAGCTACCTAAACTTAAGCTTAATTGTTCCCAACCTTGTACCTAACCTAATACACATTTAAACCTACCATTAACACCTAATTAGATGATCAAACCTCACCTCCCCCTTGCTGTACCAGACCTGGCCGTGCACTTCCTCCTCCCATATGCATCATATGTTCAATTTTTCAACACTCCAAGGCCATACCTCAAGTCACATATACCATACCTTGTCATAACTTTCAATCAAGCTTGAATTTCCACATGAATAAATAATTAAAACAATCCATTTTTCCCATTTATTTGTGGCTGGAAAAGTTCCAGCCATGTCAAGTTTCTAGAAGCCTAATTTCATTCAAAATTGATAGGAAATTAACTCACATCAAGCCATACTTTGTAGCATAGCTTCCATACTTCAAACCATGCTTGAATAACCTTGTGTAAGAGATATTTTCTCTTCCTTCTTCCCCCTCAATGCTATAGCCAAGGCTTCCTCTTGGAGGGCCTCAATGTTTTGTTTTTCTATAAATAGGTGCCTTAGATGAACTTGTGTCACTTTTTGTCTTTTGGTAAGTTTCAAGTTTCTAAGCTTTCTTGAGTTTCCTTTCTTTTTCTCTCAAGTTTCAAGAGAGTTCTTCCTTTCTTTTCATCTTCATCCTCTTCATCATCTCATCACATAATCATCTCATAACCTTGAAACACCACCCCATCATCTTAGATCATCATACAAACACCTAAACTTCCATTCTCAAACACAAGCCCACCAAGAACACATTTCCTTTCTTTTCCTCCCCACAAGGCCGAAGCCATATCCACCACAAGGAGGAGCTCATCATCTTGTTTTCCTTTTTAAAGGTTCAAGCTTTGTGTCTTCACTCTAGGTAGGGGTGTTTTCTAAACTTTGTTTTCTTGAAAATGAGTTTCTTTCTAGCTTTCTCTTGGATTTTCTTTTGAAACTTTCTTTGTTTTTCCTTCCTTGTGATTTCGGCCATGAGGCCTTGAGGAGCACATGATAGCTCAATGATGAGGACTCCTAGAGGATGACTATGTGTTCATCTCAAAGGAACCTCTAGAGCTTGAGTTTTTCTTTTCCTTTAACTTCATCTATACTATACTTAGCTCACATGGTTTTTCAACTTAAGAAAACTAATCTAAGGATTTCTAAAAACCCAAGCCTGCCCTTGTCAACCTTAAAGTTGGCAAGCACGTTCTAGAGATCTTTCTCTAGATAGGGGTTTTGGGTATTTAATAAAGAACTTGACTTAGTTTCATTTTCTCTTCCTTTTGTAAGGTTTTCGGTTTTGGTACTTTGATCCTTGAGACTTTGTTTTGTTTTTTTTTGGAAGTTTGTTTATCTTGAGCTTGATGATGGTGTTCAAGAACCTCATGGTTCCTTTGAGAACTTGGTTCAAGAACTCTAGAGCTCTCTTTGTAATGAGATATATGTTGGGTTGTTACTTTGTTAAAGTCTTGAATGAGCTCTAGCTAACCATAAAATGAACCTTGCATCATGTTTATTTTATGCTTTGCATATCATGTTTACTTCCTTGCTATCACTAAATACCAAGATAATGAATGAACTTGCATTATCATGTTTATAATTCAAGCTATGCATTATCATGTTTTTATTTCATGTTCTCACTAAATATCAAAGATAATAATATGTTGCACCTCATATTTATTTTATGCTATCACTTTACTTTCTAATGGAACCTAAAATGAGTGGATGAGCATGTTTACTTTTATGTCATCACTTAAATGAACCTAGAGCTCAAAGACTTGCCCATGGTTGTCTCAACAAAGGTTTAAAAATATTTATTTCCTTTGGTTCATATTTCGGCCCTAAGGGGTTTTGATGTTTCTAAGTATTGAAAACTATGTTTCATATTTTTTTTCTAAGCTTTTATGAGTACAAGGAATATGTAGAACTAAGTTTTATGAATTTAGGACCTCTTCAGACAAAGTTGATTTAGTCACTGCCCTCTTAAATATTTTTTTATGATTTTAGATGGTAAAAACATTTATGAACGAGTTTTGAAAGTTTTAAAAAGGTTCCAAGAGAAACTAGTATTTTATGTTCTTTAGAAATTATGTTTTATGCCTTTATGGAGAATGTTTGTTTCGGTTCTGCCTTGCCACTATTTTATCACTGTATGAGCTGTGTTAATGATGATAATATGCTTGAGTTTGAGTATAATTAATGGTAAAGCTCATATGTGAAAGATAAGAGAAGTTAGAAACTAGAAAAGAATTAATTTGAGAGTTCTAGATCCTTTAATGTTTGAATTTTCTGGATTCTGTCCAGCAAGGTTTAGTAATGCTAATCATGGATTTAAATTAGTTCAAATGTGTAGGAATGCCTCATAAATGGTTTAGGACTTGATCTTGATGCCTTAGGAGCAAACCGGACTTAGAAAGGGTCATTGTTGCGACTCCTTGGTACCCATAAAGTTAGAAATATGAATTATGCATTCTTGAGGTTTAGAGATGTTCTTGACCATAGTGTGAGGTGAGAAATACTTAGTTAAGACCTTATAAGTTCCCGAGAGTTTAGGTTTGATGATTTATAACTTAGAATGTGAGTTGAGGACCTTAAGGGTCAATGCATAAGACACTAAAAAGTTGTAAATGCTATGATGTGTTGTATGATGCAATGATGTGATGAGATGTGCTTGATACATGAGAAAATGATTGATGAAATGTTAAAGTTTATCATAGCATGAGAATTCATGAGAACATGATGTGTGGATTAGCTTGTGGCAGTTTGAAGGAAATTCGGTTTGACAGCTGTTATGCTGCCGAATTTCCGTCAAACCTTAAAGGGGTGAAAGAGATGTTTTATGAGTACCATATGAGTTGAAAACGCTGGATGACACCGGTTCGACCGAGCACCCCTAGGAGATTTTTATGTGACAAAGCACTGAGACGCGCTCGCCTGGTGACACCGGTTCAGCCGAGCACCCCCAGGAGAGACAAATTCTTGAGGGTATGAGTAGATGTAGCCTACCAAAGCGGACAAATTGTTGTGGCCTAATGCCCGCAAAGCGTTTCAAAGAGGGTAATCCCATAGAGAGATGATCCCTGCCCCCTACCCGTACTTGCAAGTCGGGATTATTATTTATGTTTCGCTTATTCAGATAATAAGCAAGAGCTAGTGACAACTAGCTGAGGTATGAGCTCATAACCTAGTTATTTTTTGGGTGGCTTATATGCTAAAGTACCATGATTGATGTCACGAAGTTGAGGAATGATTCACTTGAAAGTTATATGCCGTCATGCCACATGATTTATGTTTATGTGCTTTGATGTGTTGTCTTATATGTTCAAGTATTGACATGCATCCATGATATAACCTGTTGCATTTATAACATCAAGATGCATGCTAAAAGGAATGGACCTTGGATAATTACTTTGAGAAACCCTAAATTGAACCTTATATGCATGATCACTATTTTATAATTAAACCCAAGGTTCCTGAGGATGTGTACGATGTAACCCTAGGATAGGAGACTCCTACTAAGATTCTTTAGCAAGAATTCTCACTCCTCTCTCTTCTCTCTTCCGTCACATCTTCAGAGACCGATGGCGACGTTCGTGCTTTTCATTGACACGCCTACTTGGAGGTCCACTATGACCCAGACCACGGGTCATATCATTTTGAGGGGCAGTGTGTAACGCCCCGATTTTTCTGTTAGAGTGAAAATGACCAAAATGCCCCTGAGGTCATTTTCACCGACCGAGGAAAGCCAGTCGGCAGTACTCGAAGGGCAAACTCAATGTTGGAAGGGATTAGAAAACTTATGTACCTTCCGGGATCGAAAATCTCGTTTTTGAAGTTTTAGTCAAAATGACCAAAACGCCCCTGTGGTGTTTTACCCGTTTGCAAGTGCCGGATGAACCCGAAACTTCTCCAGATGGTTTTAAAAGGCGTTTTTATGTATTCTATAACCTTAGTTTTAATTTTTGAAGTCCCGGGCAAAATTAGTGCAAAATTACGGTTTTGCCCCTAGTTTCGTATTTTTACGCTTAATCACACGATTAAGCAAACCTAAGCAATATTAGGCTCTAATCGAAGGTTAATTAATTTCCTTAATTAATCTAGAGTCAAAATAATTTATTAAAGTTGTTTAGAACCAAAAAGTACTTAATTACAACCTAAAATCATATTTTAATTTTATGACACCTAGTCATAGAATCTTGAATAGTGTTTTCTCTTTCCAATTCCTTAAATCATGGAATTGTGTTACACATTGTTTATTCATAAATGAGTTTTAAATTCTTTAATGATGTATGAGCACTCCTAAACTTGTCATAAACTCCCTAAATCACATTCTTAGTTACCTAAACTTAAGCTTAATCATTCCTAACCTTGTACCTAAGCTAATACACATCTAAACCTACCATTAACACACAATTAAATGGTCAAACTCACCTCCTCCCTTGCTGTCCCAAGCTGGCCGTGAACCTCCTTCCCCATTATGCATCACATGTTCAATTTTTCAACACTCCAAAGCCATACCTCAAGTCACATACACTATACCTTGTCATAACTTTCAATCAAGCTTGAATTTCCACATGAATAAATAATTAAAACAACCCATTTTCCCCATTTATTTGTGGCTGGAAAAGTTCCAGCCATGTTAAGGTTCTAGAAGCCTAATTTCATAAAAATGTGATAAGGAATTAACTCACATCAAGCCATACTTTGTAGCATAGCTTCCATACTTCAACCATGCTTGAATGACCTTGTGTAAGAGATATTTTTCTCTTCCTTTTCCCTCCAAACCACACGGCCAAAGCCCTCCCCATTCACTCCTCCATGGTTTTGATTTTCTATAAATAGGATGCTTGTGTTAGCCTTGTTACACTTTGAAGCATTTGCAAAGTTTAGAGTTTTAGAGTTGTCTTGCTAGTTTTTCCTTTTTCTCTCAAAGTTCCAAGAGTGTTCTTCCTTTCTTTTCATCTTTATCTTCTTCATCTCTTCATCTCATCATCACCTCTCAACCATCAAACACCACCCCAAAACCTTGAACCATCATCAAACCTCTCAAAAACCACACCTCAAACACAACTCCACTTGAAACACATTCTCTTTCTTTTTCTCTCATCAAGGCCGAATCATCATCACCATCCTAGGAGGTGTTGCTCATCTCATTTCCATCTTCAAGTTCAAGCTTTTATCTTCATCAAAAGGTAGGGATTTGTTTTCAAACTTTATTGTGCTCAAGAAAGTGTTTTTCTCTAGTTTTCTCTTGGATTCTTTTTGAACTTTCCTTTGTCTTTCCTTTCCTTTTCATTTTCGGCCATAAGGCCTTGATTTGAGCATGATAGCTTGATGATGAGAGTTTCTAGATGATGACATTGTGTTCATCTCAAAGAAACCTCTAAAGCTTGAGTTTTCCTTTTCTTACAACTTCATCTATATGTTATCTAGCTCACATGGTTTTCCAACTTAAGAAAATTAATCTAAGGATTTCTAAAAGCCCAAGCCTACCCTTGTCAACCTTAAAGTTGGCCGGCACGTTCTAGAGATTTGTCTCTAGATAGGGGTTTTGGGTACTTAATAAAGAACTTGATGTAGTTTCACTTCCTTTCTCTTTTATATGATTTTCGATTCTTGTGTTGTGATCCTTGAGATATTGTATAGGGTTATTATCTTGTTAAAGTCTTAAATGAGCTCTAGTTAAACATAAAAATGAAACTTGCATCATGTTTACTTTAAGCTATGCATATCATGTTTATTTCTTTGCTATCACTAAATCCCAAGATAATGAATGAACTTGCATTATCATGTTTATGTTTCAAGCTTTGCATTATCATATTTATATTTCAAGTCCTCACTTAAATATCAAAGATAATAATATATTGCACCACATATTTATTTTATGCTCTCACTTTACTTTCTAGCAATAACTAAAATAAGTGCATGAGCATGTTTATTTTTATGTCATCACTTTAATGATTCTAGAGCTCAAAGACTTGCCCAAGGATATCTCAAACAAAGGTCTAAAACATCTATCTCCTATGGCTCATATTTCGGCCCTATGAGGCCTTAATGTCTTCAAGTATTGAAAACTATGTTTTATAATTTTTCTAAACTTATATGAGTATAAGGAAGGTGTAGAACTAAGTATTATGAATTTAGGACCTCTTGAGATGAAAATAACATAGCCACTGCCCTATTAAGTATTTCCATGAGTTTAGATGATAAAAGTGTTCATAAAAGAGTTTTGAAGGTTTTAATAAGGTTCCAAGAGAAACTAGTATTTTATGTGCTTTAGAAACTATGATTCAATGCCTTAAAATGGAGTTGTTGTTTCGGTTCTGCCTTGCTATGTTTGGCTACTGCATGAGCTGTGATAATGATGTTAATATGCTTATGTTTGGGTAATAATTATGTTAAGACTCATATGTGAAAGATAGGATAAGTTAGGAACTAGAAAAGAATTAATTTGAGAGTTCTAGATCCCTTAAAGATTTATTTTTCTGGATTCTGTCCAGCAAGGTTTAGATTCAATAATCATGGTTTTAAATTAGTTTATATGTGTAGGAATGACTCATAATTGGTTTAGGACTTAATCTTGAAACCTTAGGAGCAAACCGAACTTAGAAAGGGTCAATATTGTGACTTCTAGGTACCCGTAAAGTTAGTATTTTGATTTCTGCACTCTTGAGGTTTAGAGATGTTCTTGACCATAGGGTAAGGTGAGAAATACTTAGTTATAACCTTATAGGTCCCCAAGAGACTAGGTGTTGATGATCAATAACTTAGAATGTGAGATAAAGATCTAAACCGTAATTTCTAGAACTCCGTAATCACATAAACATAAAGCTGTCCAAATTCGCTTAGTGCTATTTGGATTAGTTCTTAAGCATAAAATTTATATAACTCATTAATTGTCAAACTATGGGTGTATAAAGAAGTTAAGAATAATTAATTTGCAAGTTTAAGACTCATAATAATCGAAGTTTAAAGCACTATGAGATATAACATAACATGTTTATGAGCCTCTGGATGATTGTTAAATATGACTATGTGATGATGTTTGTGTGAAAATTTTATGTGACGAATGTTATGAGAAAGTTTCATGTGATGATATATATGTTATGAAAAAGATACATGAGAATGCATGATAAAAATGAATATGATAAATGATGAGGTAATTATGATGTAATACTTATGAAGATATAAATGTGACACAACACTGTGACGCGCTTCTCCTGGGTGACACCGGTTCGGCCGAGCACCCCCAGGAGGAGACAAATCCATGAGGGTATGTGTAGATGCAGCCTGCCAAAGCGGACAAATTGCGAGGCCCACGTGGCTAGCAAAGCGTTTCAAAGAGGAAATGATCCTAGAAAGGAGATCCTTAATTTGCCCCCTAGCCCGCACTTTAAGTCGGGATTATGTTACGCTTATCATAGGATAAGTAAGAGCTAGTGACGACTAGTTAAGGTATGAGCTCATAACCTAGAGAAGTTTTAGGGCGGCCCCATGAGATGAAAGTTAAAGTTGACAATGTCACATAAACTTTACTTATGCCAATGTTATAATGTTTCCTAGTGATTCTATTGTTTGGTTTACCTTATGATGCATTCATATCATTAGTATATTTCGCTTAAGTTATAAAGACGCATTATAAAATATGATGGACCTTGGATAAAATACCTCTTTGGGAAACCCACTTAAAAGGAACTTATATGCATGCACACCTTTTAGAAATAAACCCAAGGTTCCAGAGGATGTGACGATGACACCTAGGTAGGGATAACCCTACCGAGAATTCTTTTAGAAAGATTCTCATTCCCTCTCTCTTTTCTTCCGTCATATCTTGAGATGGCGACGTTCGTACTCTTAAATCGACACCCGGTATGGGAGCTGCACCATGACCCGGCACTCGGGTCATACCATTTTGAGGGTCGCTGCACCGCCGAGTATTCATGTTCATGGGACGACCCTTCGCGCACCCCGTCCCGAGCTACCGCTTCACCCCGACTGCTCCTTACCGTCATAACGGGATTTTTGAGCGAGCGAGGCCACGCGACGAGCAGATCCTCCGCATGGAGCCCGAGACGTCGGTATGCGAGTACCGAGTATGTACCGCTGGGCCCCGATTTCTGAGACGGACCCATCCGAGGATCCGCCATCCCACATGTACAGCTGGAGCTCGGTCCGCTCCTCCACCGATGAGGGTCGGGAGTGAGGAGACGGTGGTCCAGCCGAGGTTGGCTCGACGGCCATCTATGCCCTCGCCCGCGGTGGACATGCCCGATGATGCGCTCGACCACTCCCGCCGAGATTCGCCAAGGATCGACTGACCCCACAAGCACTCGGACCCGCAGGAGTAGTCATAGGAGGGCTAGTAGTTTAGTGCACACACACGCCACATAGTAGAGGACAAACCTTCTTTTGGATATGAGGTTGTCTCCTTTAGGTGCACATGGGTATGGGGGTAGTTTCTTTTGTATTTGCTTTTTATGTTTTCCTTGTATTGCATTTCAGTTGTATTTCGCTTCATGATGTATCAAATAGTCCTGCCTCTTTGGGTAGGCACGTTATATATATATATATCTATGATTCAGTTGATGCTTCCATGACATGATGTGTTTCTTATGCTTTGCTTATATGTTTCGCTATGTTGCCCCTTAAAGTTTCGCGCGTGGCTCTCACTTTGATTTTAAAAAGAAAAATTTTACCCGTATTTCCGCTAAGTATTTTCCAAAGGATGAGACCAAGAGGTAATATTCTAAAAATTAACCTAAGGACATACTAGTAGTCTTGGGTTAAGATTTAGGGTGTTACATTATGGTATCAGAGCAGTTCGATTCTCATGGAGCCTGAGGATTGGGTGACTATGCTTTGTAAGCATAATACGATAGTTATGTCATGTATAGTGCTTGATAGAGATAAGCTATAGGACTAGAAATGCATGACTTCTGTTGGTTGCAAGTGCCATGGTGACTAGCTCATTTTGCATGGATATTGAGCCTGATCAACTTGATGTTCATTGTTTCATGTGTATAGGGACCAATGGCACCGCGACGACGGCCTAGGACTACACCCGATGTTGAACAAGATGATACAACTGCTGCTGCTGTCCGTCGCATGGCGCAAGCCATGGAACGGATGTTCGACCGAATGGATCAACAAGCGAATGCTGCTCCTGCCCCTCCTCCCCCTGCTACAGAGATGGTGGAACAAGTCCGCTTCCGCGAGTTCCCCCAGGCGAACCCCCCAGTGTTCCGAGGGGTAATGGACCCCGACAAGGCTGATGAGTGGATCAAAGACATGGAGAAGATCTACTCTGTTGTTACCTGCTCGGAGGAGCAGAAGGTCACATTTGCTGCTTTCATCTTTGAAGTCCGACGCCGAAGTTCGTGGAACGGCACGAGGCATCTACTAGAAGCCTCTGGAACTCCCATTGACTGGGAGCTGTTCAAGACTTACTTCTATGAGAAGTACTTTCCGGAGTCCGTAAGGAACGCGAAGGACGTTGAGTTCATGCGCTAACCCAAGGGGGCTCATCAGAGCCCAATACACTGCGAAGTTTGAGGAGCTAATCAAGTTCTCTCGGGTGTTCCAAGGGAACCCCGATGAAGTTTGGAAGTGTGTGAAGTATGAGGCCGGTCTGAAGGCGTGAGATGAACTACGCCTGTGGCCCATATGGAGATCGTAGACTTCCCGACCCTGGTCAACAAGTGCCTGATACTTGAAGAAGGACAGAGAAAATTCAAATCACAAGGGCGGAGCGAGCTAAGGGGCTCGGACCTCAAGCCCGGTTCAAACCGCAGTACCCATCGAGGAATCACTACAACCCCTACCAATCCAACCAATTCCGACAACAACAACAACAACCGCCAAGAGCTCCTGCTCACCAACAAACCAAACAACACCAAAGGCCGCCATTTCAACATCAAGGCCCGAGGAATTTCAATAATCAACCCGTGGACCGGTGGACCCGAAACCACAATGGAGGACCAAGTGGAGCCAAGAACAAGGCGCCACAAACCCCTCGCTGCACTTTGAGCAACGATCGCGGATGTTTGCCCACAATGCGGAAAGAACCACGGAATCGCCCATGCTTAGCCGGTCGTAATGCGTGCTTCAAGTGTGGCAAGCCTGGTCACTACGCAAAGGACTGCACCGACAAGGGACATCGAACCAAAACCCCGACCACAATACCGAGGAAGGGTCTTTACCCTTAACGCAGAAGACGCCAAGAAGTCCAAAGATCTCATCAAGGTATGTGCGAAGTAAACGGTAAAGCCTTAATAACTGCACTATATGACTCGTGCTACTCATTCTTTCATTTCACTTGCTAGTGTCGAGTCCTTAAATCTAAAAGTCTCCAAACTCCCCTTTGATCTCATTGTTTCTACTCCTACAAATCGCCCTGTTAATACTTGCCGTTGTTGTTTAAATTGTCACCTTGTTGTAGAAAATAGGTCTTTTATCATAGATTTAATTTGTTTACCCTTGAAAGACATAGGCATTATCTTAGGCATGAACTGGCTTCACCCCAATCGTGTGATGTTAGATTGTGGAACCCAAACCGTAGTTTTCCCTTCTCCTCCCGAAAACATCACTCAACCCATTAGGTCAGTACCTAAATTCCGTGAGAGGTCTTACGTAGTGGGAAGAAAACTAAGGGATATGTTCTCCTAGCCTTTGTGATGTAGACTTGGAGCAGAACCTAGGTGAGATACCTGTGGTGAGAGACTATCCCGAGGTGTTTCCAGATGAAATACCCGAGTTCCCTCCCGAAGAGAAGTGGAGTTCTCCATAGAGTTGGTTCCTGGGACAGACCAATCTCTATAGCCCCGTATAGGATGTCACCCTCGGAGTTAGCGAGTTGAAAACCCAGTTAGAGGAGTTGTTAGAAAAGAGTTTTATAAGGCCGAGTGCTTCACCTTGGGGCGCTCGGGTCTTATTTGTGAAGAAAAAGGACGGAAGCATGAGGATGTGTATAGACTATAGGCGCTTGAACCAAGTAACCATAAAGAATAAATACCCATTGCCTAGGATTGATGATCTCATGGACCAATTGAAAGGAGCGATAGTGTTTTCTAAGATTGATTTAAGGTCCTGCTACCATCGATTAGGGTGAGAGATTCGGATATTCCTAAAACCGCCTTTCGAACTCGGTATGGACACTTTGTGTTCAATGTAATGTCGATTGGTATGACGAATGCTCCGCAGTTTTTATGGATTACATGAATAGGATCTTTAGACCCTATTTAGATCAATTATGGTTGTGTTCATAGATGATATTCTCATCTATTCGAAAACCCACGAGGAGCATGAGCGTCATTTAAGGATGGTTTTAGAGGTATTAAAGGAGAAGAAGTTATACGCTAAGTTGTCTAAGTGTGAATTTTGGTTAGAGGAGGTAAAGTTCTTAGGACATGTTGTGTCAAAAGGTGGCATAGTCATCGACCCAAGTAAGATAGAGGTGTGATGAATTGGGATAGACCAACCTCAGAATCGAGATTAGAAGCTTTTTGGGTTTAGCTGGATATTACCGTAGGTTCATTAAAGGATTTTCCCAGTTAGCCCTACCCTTAACCAAGCTCACTAGGAAGAATGCCCCGTTTGAGTGGAGCCCCGAGTGTGAAAAGAGTTTCCTAGAGCTTAAGGAAAAGCTCACCTCAACCCCAGTTTTAGTTTTACCTGACCCCAATGTACCCTTCGAGGTATATTGCGATGCTTCTGGCAAGGGTTTAGGTTGTGTGTTGATGCAAAATAGGCAAGTGGTAGCCTATGCGTCCAGACAACTCAAGCCTCATGAGGTAACCTACCCCACACATGACCTAGAACTAGCACCATCGTGTTCGCCTAAAGATGTGGAGACACCATTTGTATGGTGTGAGGTTTGAAGTTTTCTCCGATCATAAGAGTCTCAAGCATCTCTTTGATCAAAAGGAGTTGAATATGAGGCAAAGAAGATGGATGGAGTTCCTCAAGGACTACGATTTTGGTTTAAGTTACCACCCCGGCAAGGCTAATGTAGTAGCCGACGCCTTGAGCCGAAACTCGTTACGTCTGTCAAGTATGATGGTTAATGAAGTTGGGTTAATAGAGCAATTTAGGAATATGAATCTTGGAATGTCTATAACGGAGAATGGCATCGTGATGAGTCATCTCACGGTGACCAGTGGGTTTAAGCAAAGGATTATGCTTGCCCAAAGAGAAAATGAGGACTTTATGGAGACAATCGAGGCAGTAAAGGCTGGAAGGTTGAAAGGTTTTGTACGAGGCCCCGACCGTTATGGAGGTTCGAGGGGCGAATCTGCGTGCCACAAGATGGTGACCTCCGAGAGAAGATCTTGGAGGAAGCTCACAAGAGCCATTTTGCCATCCATCCTGGTACTACGAAGATGTATCAGGACTTGAAGAGGATGTTTTGGTGGCGCGGATTAAAGAAGGATGTGGTCGCTGGGTGAGTAAGTGTTTGGTCCGCCAAAGGTCAAGATCGAACACCAAAAACCTTCTGGCATGCTGCAACCCCTGTCGATCCCCGAGTGGAAGTGGGAAGGTATATCAATGGACTTCGTGACAGGATTGCCAAAGACCCAAGCTGGCCACGATGCCGTATGGGTAATCGTGGATCGACTGACTAAGTCGGCTCACTTTCTACCTATTCGAGTCACGCACTAGCTGGATAAGTTGGCCCAGCTTTACATCCAAGAAATAGTAAGGTTGCATGGAGTACCATCGACGATAATCTCGGATCGAGATCCGCGGTTTACGTCACGTTTTTGGGGAGCCTTTCAAAAGGCGTTTGGTTCCAAGTTGTGCTTAAGCACTGCTTACCACCCACAAACGGATGGTCAGTCCGAGAGGACAATCCAAACCCTGGAAGATATGCTGAGAGCCTGTGTCTTAGACCAAAAAGGAAGTTGGGATAAGTACATGCCTTTGATCGAGTTTGCGTATAACAACAGTTATCACGCAAGCATCGGTATGGCACCGTACGAGGCATTATACGGAAGGAAGTGCCAATCACCCTTGTGTTGGTACGAGCCCGGAGAGCAAAGTGTCTTAGGACCTGAGGTAGTGAGGGAAACGACGGAACAAATCAAGAAGATCAAGGATAGAATCTTAACCGCTCAAAGTCGATGTAAAAGCTACGCGGACAAAGGCGCAAGCCCTTGGAGTTCCAAGAGGGAGAACATGTATTTCTAAGAATCACCCCCACTACAGAATAGGGAGAGCCATGAAAGTTAAAAAGTTGAGTCCCCGATTTCTCGGTCCTTTTGAAATTCTTCAAAGAGTCGGATCCGTAGCTTACAAAATAGCCTTACCACCCAATCTGTCAAACCTTCATGATGTCTTTCACGCCTCCCGATTGCGTAAATATGAGTCCGACCCTAGTCATGTCCTAGAACCAGAGCATGTACAGTTAAGGGAGGACCTCACTTTCAATGTACCGCCTACGGGAATAGTGGATCACGGAGTCAAGCGATTAAGGAACAAGTCCTGTTCCTTTGGTAAAAGTGGCGGGGGGACAAGGCAAGTCGGAAGAATACACGTGGGAACTAGAGTCGAGATGAAGTCCAAATATCCAGAGCTTTTCTAAGGTGCAATTTGAGGGCGAAATTCTTTTAAGGAGGAGTAATGTAACGCTCGATTTTTCATAGAGTGAAAATGACCAAAATGCCCCTCGAGGTCATTTTCACGGCCGAGGAAAGCCAAGGCGGCAAGACTCGAAGGGCAAACTCAATGTTGGAAGGGGATTAGAAAACTTATGTACCTTCCCGGGATCGAAAATCACGTTTTGAAGTTTTAGTCAAAATGACCAAAACGCCCTGTGGTGTTTTACCCGCTTGCAAGTGTGATGAACCCGAAACTTCTCCGGATGGTTTTAAAAGGCGTTTTTATGTATTCTATAACCTTAGTTTTAATTTTTGAAGTCCCGGCAAAATTAGTGCAAAATTACGGTTTTGCCCCTAGTTTCAGATTTTTACGCTTAATCACACGATTAAGCAAACCTAAGCAATATTAGGCTCTAATCGAAGGTTAATTAATTTCCTTAATTAATCTAGAGTCAAAATAATTTATTAAAGTTGTTTAGAACCAAATAGTACTTAATTACAACCTAAAATCATATTTTAATTTTATGACACCTAGTCATAGAATCTTGAATAGTGTTTTCTCTTTCCAATTCCTTAAATCATGGAATTGTGTTACACATTGTTTATTCATAAATGAGTTTTAAATTCTTTAATGATGTATGAGCACTCCTAAACTTGTCATAAACTCCCTAAATCACATTCTTAGTTACCTAAACTTAAGCTTAATCATTCCTAACCTTGTACCTAAGCTAATACACATCTAAACCTACCATTAACACACAATTAAATGGTCAAACTCACCTCCTCCCTTGCTGTCCCAAGCTGGCCGTGAACCTCCTTCCCCATTATGCATCACATGTTCAATTTTTCAACACTCCAAAGCCATACCTCAAGTCACATACACTATACCTTGTCATAACTTTCAATCAAGCTTGAATTTCCACATGAATAAATAATTAAAACAACCCATTTTCCCCATTTATTTGTGGCTGGAAAAGTTCCAGCCATGTTAAGGTTCTAGAAGCCTAATTTCATAAAAATGTGATAAGGAATTAACTCACATCAAGCCATACTTTGTAGCATAGCTTCCATACTTCAACCATGCTTGAATGACCTTGTGTAAGAGATATTTTTCTCTTCCTTTTCCCTCCAAACCACACGGCCAAAGCCCTCCCCATTCACTCCTCCATGGTTTTGATTTTCTATAAATAGGATGCTTGTGTTAGCCTTGTTACACTTTGAAGCATTTGCAAAGTTTAGAGTTTTAGAGTTGTCTTGCTAGTTTTTCCTTTTTCTCTCAAAGTTCCAAGAGTGTTCTTCCTTTCTTTTCATCTTTATCTTCTTCATCTCTTCATCTCATCATCACCTCTCAACCATCAAACACCACCCCAAAACCTTGAACCATCATCAAACCTCTCAAAACCACACCTCAAACACAACTCCACTTGAAACACATTCTCTTTCTTTTTCTCTCATCAAGGCCGAATCATCATCACCATCCTAGGAGGTGTTGCTCATCTCATTTCCATCTTCAAGTTCAAGCTTTTATCTTCATCAAAAGGTAGGGATTTGTTTTCAAACTTTATTGTGCTCAAGAAAGTGTTTTTCTCTAGTTTTCTCTTGGATTCTTTTTGAACTTTCCTTTGTCTTTCCTTTCCTTTTCATTTTCGGCCATAAGGCCTTGATTTGAGCATGATAGCTTGATGATGAGAGTTTCTAGATGATGACATTGTGTTCATCTCAAAGAAACCTCTAAAGCTTGAGTTTTCCTTTTCTTACAACTTCATCTATATGTTATCTAGCTCACATGGTTTTCCAACTTAAGAAAATTAATCTAAGGATTTCTAAAAGCCCAAGCCTACCCTTGTCAACCTTAAAGTTGGCCGGCACGTTCTAGAGATTTGTCTCTAGATAGGGGTTTTGGGTACTTAATAAAGAACTTGATGTAGTTTCACTTCCTTTCTCTTTTATATGATTTTCGATTCTTGTGTTGTGATCCTTGAGATATTGTATAGGGTTATTATCTTGTTAAAGTCTTAAATGAGCTCTAGTTAAACATAAAAATGAAACTTGCATCATGTTTACTTTAAGCTATGCATATCATGTTTATTTCTTTGCTATCACTAAATCCCAAGATAATGAATGAACTTGCATTATCATGTTTATGTTTCAAGCTTTGCATTATCATATTTATATTTCAAGTCCTCACTTAAATATCAAAGATAATAATATATTGCACCACATATTTATTTTATGCTCTCACTTTACTTTCTAGCAATAACTAAAATAAGTGCATGAGCATGTTTATTTTTATGTCATCACTTTAATGATTCTAGAGCTCAAAGACTTGCCCAAGGATATCTCAAACAAAGGTCTAAAACATCTATCTCCTATGGCTCATATTTCGGCCCTATGAGGCCTTAATGTCTTCAAGTATTGAAAACTATGTTTTATAATTTTTCTAAACTTATATGAGTATAAGGAAGGTGTAGAACTAAGTATTATGAATTTAGGACCTCTTGAGATGAAAATAACATAGCCACTGCCCTATTAAGTATTTCCATGAGTTTAGATGATAAAAGTGTTCATAAAAGAGTTTTGAAGGTTTTAATAAGGTTCCAAGAGAAACTAGTATTTTATGTGCTTTAGAAACTATGATTCAATGCCTTAAAATGGAGTTGTTGTTTCGGTTCTGCCTTGCTATGTTTGGCTACTGCATGAGCTGTGATAATGATGTTAATATGCTTATGTTTGGGTAATAATTATGTTAAGACTCATATGTGAAAGATAGGATAAGTTAGGAACTAGAAAAGAATTAATTTGAGAGTTCTAGATCCCTTAAAGATTTATTTTTCTGGATTCTGTCCAGCAAGGTTTAGATTCAATAATCATGGTTTTAAATTAGTTTATATGTGTAGGAATGACTCATAATTGGTTTAGGACTTAATCTTGAAACCTTAGGAGCAAACCGAACTTAGAAAGGGTCAATATTGTGACTTCTAGGTACCCGTAAAGTTAGTATTTTGATTTCTGCACTCTTGAGGTTTAGAGATGTTCTTGACCATAGGGTAAGGTGAGAAATACTTAGTTATAACCTTATAGGTCCCCAAGAGACTAGGTGTTGATGATCAATAACTTAGAATGTGAGATAAAGATCTAAACCGTAATTTCTAGAACTCCGTAATCACATAAACATAAAGCTGTCCAAATTCTCGCTTAGTGCTATTTGGATTAGTTCTTAAGCATAAAATTTATATAACTCATTAATTGTCAAACTATGGGTGTATAAAGAAGTTAAGAATAATTAATTTGCAAGTTTAAGACTCATAATAATCGAAGTTTAAAGCACTATGAGATATAACATAACATGTTTATGAGCCTCTGGATGATTGTTAAATATGACTATGTGATGATGTTTGTGTGAAAATTTTATGTGACGAATGTTATGAGAAAGTTTCATGTGATGATATATATGTTATGAAAAAGATACATGAGAATGCATGATAAAAATGAATATGATAAATGATGAGGTAATTATGATGTAATACTTATGAAGATATAAATGTGACACAACACTGAGACGCGCTTCTTGGGTGACACCGGTTCGGCCGAGCACCCCCAGGAGGAGACAAATCCGTGAGGGTATGTGTAGATGCAGCCTGCCAAAGCGGACAAATTGCGAGGCCCACGTGGCTAGCAAAGCGTTTCAAAGAGGAAATGATCCTAGAAAGGAGATCCTTAATTTGCCCCCTAGCCCGTACTTTAAGTCGGGATTATGTTACGCTTATCATAGGATAAGTAAGAGCTAGTGACGACTAGTTAAGGTATGAGCTCATAACCTAGAGAAGTTTTAGGGCGGCCCCATGAGATGAAAGTTAAAGTTGACAATGTCACATAAACTTTACTTATGCCAATGTTATAATGTTTCCTAGTGATTCTATTGTTTGGTTTACCTTATGATGCATTCATATCATTAGTATATTTATGCTTAAGTTATAAAGACGCATTATAAAATATGATGGACCTTGGATAAAATACCTCTTTGGGAAACCCACTTAAAAGGAACTTATATGCATGCACACCTTTTAGAAATAAACCCAAGGTTCCCGAGGATGTGACGATGACACCTAGGTAGGGATAACCCTACTGAGAATTCTTTTAGAAAGATTCTCATTCCCTCTCTCTTTTCTTCCGTCATATCTTCAGATGGCGACGTTCGTACTCTTCGTCGACACCCCGGTATGGGAGCTGCACCATGACCCGGCACTCGGGTCATACCATTTTGAGGGTCGCTGCACCGCCGTGAGTATTCATGTTCATGGGACGACCCTTCACGCACTTCGTCCCGAGCTACCGCTTCACCCCGACTGCTCCTTACCGTCATAACGGGATTTTTGAGCGAGCGAGGCCACGCGACGAGCAGATCCTCCGCATGGAGCCCGAGACGTCAGCTGTACGCGAGTACCCCGAGTATGTACCGCGTCCCCAGTACTCGGAGACGGACCCATCCGAGGATCCGCCATCCCACATGTACAGTTGGAGCTCCAGTCCCGCTCCTCCACCGATGAGGGCTGGGAGTGAGGAGACGGTGGTCCAGCCGAGGTTGGCTCGACGGCCATCTATGCGCCCTCGCGGTGGACATGCCCCGATGATGCGCTCGACCACTCCCGCCGAGATTCGCCAGTGGATCGACTCGACCCCACAGTACTCGGACCCGCAGGAGTAGTCATAGGAGGGGTAGTAGTTTAGTGCACACACACGCCACATAGTAGAGGACAAACCTTCTTTTGTATATGAGGTTGTCTCCTTTAGGTGCACATGGGTATGGGGGTAGTTTCTTTTGTATTTGCTTTTTATGTTTTCCTTGTATTGCATTTCAGTTGTATTTCGCTTCATGATGTATCAAATAGTCCTGCCTCTTTGGGTAGGCACGTTATATATATATATATCTATGATTCAGTTGATGCTTCCATGACATGATGTGTTTCTTATGCTTTGCTTATATGTTTCGCTATGTTGCCCCTTAAAGTTTCGCGCGTGGCTCTCACTTTGATTTTAAAAAGAAAAATTTTACCCGTATTTCCGCTAAGTATTTTCCAAAGGATGAGACCAAGAGGTAATATTCTAAAAATTAACCTAAGGACATACTAGTAGTCTTGGGTTAAGATTTAGGGTGTTACACAGTGTACCATGCGAGTCTTCATGTTCATTGGACGCCCCTTTGCACATCCTGTACAGAGCTATCGTTTCTCTCCGACGTCACCTTACGACGACGCGATGGTTTTTGAGCGCGCCCGGACACGAGACGAGAGGATTCTATGGACGTATACTGGTGGTTCGATGCCTCGAGACTTCCACGACTACGTGCCTCGATCCCCGAGATCGGAGGACAACCTATCCGAAGACCCGTCGACGTACATGTATAGTGAGGGTTCTGCTCCTACGCCTCAGTTCATGAGCGATGAGAGCGAGGAGAAAGTTACGCAACCGAGGCTAGAGAGGCGAGCCGAGAGGCGCCCCTACCGAGGAGCCCACGCTCAGTCCTCACGTGTTCCCACTCCTGCTGCTCTGCGTCCGTGGATCGGTTACACTCCACCATTTCCCGGATTCCAGTAGCTGACGTCGTAGGGGAGGCTTAGTGCACACACCACATGTAGAGTGGATAAACCTTCTTTTGTTTTTGAGGTTATTCACCATAGGTGCACTCGGGTAGTTACGGTTTACTTCTGCTTTCTTGTTTTATGTTGTATTTTATTTCCGCTGTATTACAAGCTTTGCCCATTCTTAGGGTATGACTAGCTATGTACCTCAACTATGCTATTATTAATGAAATGCCTCTTTGTTTACCTTGACCCTTATTTCTTGACTATATGCTTTACTTTATGATTTTTGAAAATTGTTACGCATGCTTTATGTTTCTGTCATTCGACTAGTTAAGCTCATGGCTCTCACTTTGTTTATGTTTTCAAAAAGAAAAATTTACTCGTAAATTCCGCTAAGTATTTTATTAAAAAGTTGAGACTCTGAAGTAATAACCTAATGATTAGCCTAATATGTTCTAGAGTATTGGGTTAAAAGTTAGGGTGTTACAAAGGATGCAGAATTCATATTCCTTACTTTACGGTTACCTAGGAGTCACAACAATGACGCTTTCTAAGTCCGGTTTGCTCCTAAGACATCAAGATCAAGTCCTAGACCAATTATGAGTCATTGTAACACCCTAAATCTTAACCTACTACTACTAGTACGTATTTAGGTTAATCCTTAGAATATTACTTCTTGGTCTCATTCTTTACTTTGAAAATACTTAGCGGAAATATGGGTAAAAATTTTTCTTTTTGGAATTAAAACCAAAGTGAGAGCCACGCATGATTCGTTGGACGGGAATTCTTACGAGTACAACGAGTCATATAAGCAAGGCATAACAAAACACATTACCAGCATGAATATATCAACTGAATATATATATATGTATGTAGATAATGTGCCTACCAAAAAGGCAGGACTATTCGGTACATAGAAGAACATAATACAACTAAAACCAAATACAGGGAAATCATACAAGCAAGTACAAGGAAATCATAAAAGCAACACCCATACCCATGTGCACCTAGAGTAGACAACCTCATATACAAAAGAAGGTTTGTCCTCAACTATGTGGTGTGTGTGAACTAGCTACTACCCATCCTATGCAACTACTCCTGCTGGTCCGAGTATTGAGGGGTGGAATCGATCCACTGGCGGATCTCGGCGGGAGTGGTCGTGCAGATCATCGGAGCGTGTCCACCACGGAGAGGGCGCATGGATGGCCTACGAGCCAACCTCGGCTGAACCACCGTCTCCTCACTCCTAGCTCTCATCGGTGGGGGAGTGGGGCTGGAGCTCCAACTGTACATGTGCGAGGGCGGCTCCTCTGATGGATCCGTCTTCGAATACTGAGTCCGGGGTACGTACTCCGGGTAGGCACGTATGGCTGACGCCTCGGGCTGCATGCAGAGGATCTGCTCGTCGCATGATCTGGCTCGCTCAAAAATCATGTTATGATGGTAGGGAGCAGTTGGGGTGAAGCGGTAGCTCCGTACTGGGTATGCGAAGGGTCATCCCATAAACATGAACACTCTGACTATGCAGCGACCCTCAAAATGGTATGACTCGAGTGCTGGGTCATGATGCAGCTCCCACATCGGGGTGTCGATGAAGAGTACAAAAGTCGCCATCTGAAGATGTGACGGAAGAAAAGAGAGAGGGAATGAGAATCTTCTAAAAGAATTCTCAGTAGGGCAATCCCTAACTAAGTGACGTCATCACATCCTCAAGAACCTTGGGTTTTATTTCTAAAAAGGTGTGTATGCATATAAACTCCTTTTAAGTTAGTTTTCTAAAGTATTAATTATCCAAGGTTCGTCATATTTTACAATGCGTCTTATGACTAAGCATGGAATACACTAATGACATGAATGCATCATAAAGGTAAACCAATCAATAGAATAACTAAGGAACATTATAACAGTGGCATAAGGTGACAGGTGTAAATCTCATAATAACTTTTCTTGGTTTATATGTGACATTTTAAACTTTAACTTTTATCTCATGGGCCACCCTAAAACATCTCTAGGTTATGAGCTCATACCTTAACTAGTCGTCACTAGTTCTTACTTATCCTATGATAAGCGTAACATACATAATCCCGACTTAAAGTACGGGCTAGGGGTCAAATTAAGAATCACCTCTTAGGGTCATTTCCTCTTTGAAACGCTCTACTAGCAACTAGTGCATAGTAGTATTGTCCGCTTTGGCAAGCTCAGTGTCAATACCCTCACGGATTTGTTTTCTTGGGGGAGCTCGACTAAATCGGTGTCACCCAAGAAGGCGTCTTAGTGTTGTGTCACATTTAAGTTCTCATGATTTTCAAAAAGACCTTTTCCTAAGTTCCTCAAATTTGATGGAAATTCGGCAAAGATGACTGGCCAGAGACCGAATTTCCTCAAATTTGCTTATGCCATGAAAACATATAGGACATACACAAGCATTCTTCATAAGGTGTTGAAATTATATAAAACTTCTTCATAACATATACATCATCACATAATCATTCATCATATAAAACTTTTTCATAGCATATCATCACATAATCATATTTAAACAAAACATTCACACAACTCATAAAGCTTATTATGTTATAAACCTATAGTGTCTTATGCTTCGATCCTTACGAGTCTTTGGACTTGTAAACTAATTGTTCTAGTATTCCTCCTTAACCTCTCACACACCTACAGGTTCACAACTAATAAATTTTACTAATTTTATGCTTAAGTACCCATCCAAACAGCACTATGCAAATTTGGACAGTTTTATGTTCATGTGATTATGGGGTTCTAGAAATTACGTTTTAGGCCCTTAAAGTCCTTAACTCACAACCTAGGTTATAAATCATCATAACTTAAGCTCTCAGGTATCTATAGGTTCATATCTAAGTATTCCTCACCTCACACTATGGTCAAGAACATCTCTAAACCTCAATGATGCAGAATTTATAATCCTAATTTTACGGGTACCTGGAGTCACAACAATGACCCTTTCTAAGTCTAGTTTGCTCCTAAGGCATCAAGATCAAGTCCTAAACCAATTATGAGTCATTCCTACACCTTTAAACTAATTTAGAGCCATGATTATCAAGTCTAAACCTTGCTGGACAGAATACAAAAAATTCAATAACTAAGGGATCTAGAACACTTAAATTAATTCTTTTCTGGTCTCTAACTTATCTTATCTTTCACACATGAGTCTTAACATTATTTTTACTCAAACATAAGCATATTATCATCATTAAAATAGCACATACAGTGGCAAATAAATAGCAAGGCAGAACCGAAATGTGCATCTCCATAAAAGGCATAGAACACAATTTCTAAAGCACATAGAATACTAGTTTCTCTTGGAACCTTTCTAGAACTTTCAAAACTCATTCATAAAAAAATCATAAAAATACTTGAGAGGGCAGTAGCTAAATCATTTTCATCTCAAGAGGTTCTAAATTTATAAAACTTAGTTCTACATATTCCTTATACTCATATAAGCTTAGAAAATTTATGAAACATATTTTTAACATTTGGAAAACTTAAAACCTCTTAGGGCTGAAATCTCAACTATGGAATATAATTATTTTAGACCTTTGTTTGAGACAACAATTGGCAAGTCTTTGAGCTCTACGTTCATTTAAGTGATGGCATAAAGATAAACATGCTTATGCACTTGTTTTAGCTTTAATTAGAAAGTAAAGTGAGAGCATAAAATAAATATGAGATACATCATATTATTATCTTTGATATTTAGGTGAGAACTTGAAATGTAAACATGATAATGCATAGCTTGAAATATAAACATGATAATGCAAGTTCCTTTATTATCTTGGTACTTAGTGATAGCAAGGAAAATAAACATGATGTGCAAGGTATAAAAGTAAACATGGATGCAAGATTCATTTTAAGGTTATCTAGAGCTCATACAAGACTTTAATATATGACAACCCAACACTCATCTCATCACAAAGAGAGCTTTAGAGTTCTTGAACCAAATTCTCAAAGGAACTATGAGGTTCTTGAACTTCATCATCAAGCTCAAGTAAATCAACTTTCCAAACAAAACAAAATCTCAAAGATCAAGGAACCAAACCGAAAACCTTACAAAAAGGAAAAAGAGATTGAAACTAAGTCAAGTTCTTTATTAAGTACCCAAAACCCCTATCTAGAGAAAAATCTCTAGAACATGCCGGCCAACTTTAAGCTTGACAAGGGTAGGCTTGGGCTTTTAGAAATCCTTAGATAAATTTTCTTAAGTTGAAAAACCATGTGAGCTAAGTATCATATAGATAAAGTTAAAGGAAAAGAAAACTCAAGCTTTAGAGGTTTCTTTGAGATGAACACAAGGTCATCATCTAGAAACTCTCATCATCAAGCTATCATGTTCACAAACATGGCCAAGAGGCCGAAATGAAAAGGAAAAGGAAAACAAAGGAGAGTTCAAAAAGAATCCAAGAGGAAACTAGAGAAAAACACATTCTTGAGCAAAACAAGTTTGAAAAGCAAATCCCTACCAAGTGATGAAGATGAAAGCTTGAACTTGAAAAAGAAAATGAGAAGAGCAACTTGTAACACCCTAATTTTTAACCCAACTTTCTAGAACACATTAGGTTAAACATTAGGCTATTCCTTCATAGTCTCATTCTTTCATTAAAATACTTAGCAGAAATTATGGGTAAATTTTTTTTTGAAAACACAAAACAAAGTGAGAGCCGCGAGCTTAACTAATCGAATGACAGAAACGTAAAGCATGCGTAACGATCATAAACAACCATGTAAAATAAATCATACATCAGAAGAACATAGATCATGAAGATGATAGAAACATTATATTAATAATAAAGTAGCTAAAGTACATAACTAGTCATACCCTTATAGAAACGGGCAGAGCTTGGAATACAACGGAAAAAGGAAATACAACAGATAGCAAAGTACATGGTACAACATAAGGATAAAAACCCAAAATACTACCCTCCTACTATGCTACGAGCACTAATCTACATCCCCTCCCAAAAGGTACGGCCGAAGGGAAGATCCCCGCAAAGCTCAGGTACTCGAAAGCTCTCCAATGGAGTCTAGTGGCGACGAGAATCCACGGGTGATGGAGGCAGGTAGCCGGGGAAATGCTCTAACTCCTCCTGAGTGGCCCAATGCAACGTGAAAGGCACACGAGGTGGCTGAAAGTGGGCTCCTTGATGCGTACGCATCTCGGCTCTCCTTGCCAGGCGCGGTTGCACCACAGTCTCCTCATTCCCCATACGTCGGGATCGGGGAAAAGGGATTGAACCCTCCGAAGGAACATGCGTTGGCCAATCTTCGGATGGGTCAGTCTCGGATCTCCTCGAATGAGGTACGTACTCCGGGAAATCTTGGACGGTGGAGGCAGAGGTACTGGCACGTTGCAACTGCTCCTCACGCGGGCGGGTCCGCTCAAAGATCATGTCATCACTACCAAAAGGCGCAGTAGGAGTAAACTGGTAGCTCGAAACTGGATAGGCGAAAGGTCGTCCCAAGTACACAAAAACACAAACGGCACATCGACCCTCAAAATGATATGAACGGTGGTCCGGGTCGAAGTGTATCTCCCATACTGGCGTGTTAATGAAAAGCACGAACGTTGCCATCGCTCTCTGAAGATGTGACGGAAGGAAAGAGAAAGATGAGTGAGAAATCTTGCTAAAGAAATCTCAGTAGGAGTCTCCTATCCTAGGGTTACATCGTACACATCCTCAGGAACATTGGACTTATTTATAAAATAATGATCATGCATATAAGGTTTAATTAAGGTTTTCCAAAACTAATTATCCAAGGTCCATTCCTTTTAGCATGCATCTTGTTGTTATGAATGCAACATGTTATATCATGGATGCATGGCAATACTTGAGCATATAAGACAACACCTCAAAGCACATAAACATAATCCATGTGGCATAAGGGCATATAATTTCCAAGTGAATCATTCCTCAACTTCGTGACATCAATCATGGTACTTTAGCATATAAGCCACCCTAAAAAAATAATAACTAGGTTATGAGCTCATACCTTAGCTAGTCGTCACTAGCTCTTGCTTATTATCTTGAATAAGCGAAACATAAATAATAATCCCGACTCGCAAGTACAGGTAGGGGGCAGGGATCATCTCTCTCTGGGATTACCCTCTTTGAAATGCTTTGCTAGCCACGCATGGCCTCACAATTTGTCCGCTTTGGTAGGCTGCATCTACTCATACCCTCACAGATTTGTCTCCTCCCGGGGGTACTCGGCCGAACCGGCAGCTCCTCGGGGGAAGTGCGTCTCAGTGCTTTGTCACATAAAAATCTCCTGGGGGTGCTCGGCCGAACCGGTGTCACCCAGGGTTTTCAACTCATATGGTACTCATAAACATTTCTTTCAACCCTTTAAGGTTTGATTTAAAATTCGGCAAAGATAGCAAAAGTTAAACCGAATTCCTTCAAACTGCCACAAGCTAATTCACACAACATGTTCTCATGAAAACTCATGCTATGATAAACTTTAACATTTTCATCAATCATTTTCTCATGCATCAAGCACATCTCATCATATCATTGCATCAAACAACACATCATAGCATTAACAACCTTTTAGTGTCTTATGCATTGACCCTTAAGGTCCATAACTCACATTCTAAGTTATAAATCATCAAACCTAATCTCTCGGGAACTTATAAGGTCTTAACTAAGTATTTCTCACCTCACACTATGATCAAGAACATCTCTAAATATCAAGAGTGCAGAATTCATATTCCTACCTTTACGGGTACCTAGGAGTCACAACAATGACCCTTTCTAAGTCTGTTTTGCTCCTAAGGCATCAAGATCAAGTCCTACACCATTTATGAGTCATTCCTACACATTTAAACTAATTTAAATCCATGATTAGCATTACTAAACCTTGCTGGACAGAATCCAGAAAATTCAAACATTAAAGGATCTAGAACTCTCAAATTAATTCTTTTCTAGTTTCTAACTTCTCTTATCTTTCACATATGAGTCTTAACATTAATTATACTTAAACATAAGCATATTATCATCATTAACACAGCTCATACAGTGGCTAAACATGGCAAGGCAGAACCGAAGCAAACATCTCCATTTAAAGGCATCAAACACAATTTCTAAAGCACATAAAATACTAGTCTCTCTTGCAACCCTTTTAAAACTTTCAAAACACATTTCTAAATATTTTTATCATCTAAAATCATAAAATTATGTAAGAGGGCAGTAGCTAAATCATTTATACCTCAAGAGGCCCTAAATTCATAAAACTTGGTTCTACAAATTCCTTGTACTCATATAAGCTTAGGAGAATTATAAAACATAATTTTCAACACTTGGAAACTCCAAAACCCCTTAGGGCCGAAATGTGAACCAAAAGAAATAAATATTTTAAACCTTTGTTTGAGACATCAATGGGCAAGTCTTTGAGCTCTAGGTTCATTTAAGTGATGACATAAAAGTAAACATGCCCATGCACTTATTTTAGGTTCCATTAGAAAGTAAAGTGATAGCATAAAATAAATATGAGGTGCAACATATGATTATCTTTGATATTTAGTGAGAACTTGAAATATAAACATGATAATGCATAGCATGATAATGCAAGTTCATTCATTATCTTGGTATTTAATGATAGCAAGGAAGTAAACATGATATGCAAAGCATAAAATAAACATGATGCAAAGTTCATTTTATGTTTAGCTAGAGCTCATTCAAGACTTTAACAAAGTAACAACCCAACATATATCTCATTACAAAGAGAGCTCTAGAGTTCTTGAACCAAGTTCTCCTAGGAACTATGACGTTCTTGAACATCATCATCAAGCTCAAAGAAAACAAACTTTCTAAACAAAACCAAACAAAATCTCAAGGATCAAAATACCAGAACCGAAAACCTTACAAAAGAACAAGAAAGTGAAACTAAGCCAAGTTCTTTATTAAATACCCAAAACCCCTATCTAGAGAAAAATCTCTAGAACGTGCCGGCCAACTTTAAGGTTGACAAGGGTAGGCTTGGGCTTTTAGAAATCCTTAGATTAATTTTCTTAAGTTGAAAAAAACCATGTGAGCTAAGTATAGTATAGATGAAGTTAAAGGAAAAGAAAAACTCAAGCTCTAGAGGTTCCTTTGAGATGAACACATAGTCATCCTCTAGGAGTCCTCATCATTGAGCTATCATGTGCTCCTCAAGGCCTCATGGCCGAAATCACAAGGAAGGAAAAACAAAGAAAGTTTCAAAAGAAAATCCAAGAGAAAGCTAGAAAGAAACTCATTTTCAAGAAAACAAAGTTTAGAAAACACTCCTACCTAGAGTGAAGACACAAAGCTTGAACTTTTGAAAAGAAAAAACAAGATGATGAGCTCCTTCTTGGGGCATGAAGGTTTCGGCCAAGAGGAAACAAGAAGGTTGGAGTTGTGTTTCAAGTGAGGTTGTGTTTGAGGTGTGGTGTTTGAGAGGTTTGTTGATGGTTCAAGGCTTTGGGGTGGTGTTTGAAGGATGAGAGATGATGATTCAAAAGGAAAAAGAAGAAGATGAAGAAGAATAATACTCTTGAAACTTGAGAGAAAATGAGAGAACTAACAAGAATGCTTAGAAATCAAAACTTAGCAAATGAACAAAAGTGTAGCAAAGTTCATCTTGGCATGGTATTTATAGAGAAGGATAAGGGTGAGTGTGTGGAGGAGAATGAATCCTCATGGAACATGAGGTGAGAGAATTGCATTTTGATGGCATGGTGAAGTATGGTGGTGAGTGTGGCTTCAAGCATGTTCTTTGGAGTATGAAATAAAATTAAATTGTGATAAAATGGGGAATGAATTTCGGCCAGGTCTGATGCAGGAAGGGAGGAGGGAGTTTTGGTCATGTAATTGTGTGTTAGTGATGTGTTTAGGGGTGTATTAGCTTATGTGCAAGGTTAGGAGTCATTAAGCATAAGTTCAAGTGACTAAGAATGTGTTTTAAGGATTTTATGACAAGATTAGGAGTGCTCATACATCATTAAAGAATTTTAAACTCATTTATGAATAAACAATGTGTAACACAATTCCATGATTTAAGGAATTGGAAAGAGAAAACACTATTCAAGATTCCATGACTAGGAGTCTTGAAATTAAAATATGATTTTAAGTTGTAATTAAGCACTTTTAGATTCTAATCAACTTTAATAAATTATTTTGACTCAAAATTAATTAAGGAAATTAATTAACCTTCGACTAGAGCCTAATATTGCTTAGGTTTGCTTAATCACGCGATTAAGCGTAAAAACACGAAACTAGAGGCAAAACCGTAATTTCACACTAATTTTGCCCGGGACCTCCGGGATCAAAACTAAGGTCATAGTCTACATAGAAACGCCTTTTAAAACCATCTGGAGAAGTTTCGGGTTCATCCGGCACTTACAAATGGGTAAAACACCGCAAGGGCGTTTTGGTCATTTTGACCCGAAAGCTCGAAAAATGAGATTTTCGATCCCGGAAAGATACACAAGTCATCTAATCCCCTTCCAACATTGAGTTTGCCCTTCGAGTACTGCCGGGTCGGCTTTCCTCGAATTCAGGGCTGAAAATGACCTCAGGGGCATTTTGGTCATTTTCACCCTGGCAGAAAAATCGGGGCGTTACATTACTCCCCTCCTTAAAAAGAATTTCGCCCTCGAAATTCATACCTTAGAACGACTCGAGGTAGTTCAATCTCATCTCGGACTCAAGCTCCCATGTGAACTCCTCGGTGTTGCCACGTCCCCACGCGACCTTCACCAAAGGAACAGACTTGTTCCTTAACTGCTTGACGCCTTGGTCCACGATTCTCGTTGGCGGTAGATTGAACGTCAGGTCCTCCCTTAACTGTACGTGTTCTGGTTCTAAGACATGGCTAGGGTCGGACTCGTATTTACGCAATTGAGAGACGTGAAAGACGTCATGAAGATTTGACAGATTGGGTGGTAGGGCTATTTTGTAGGCTACAGTTCTAATTCTCTGAAGAATTTCAAAAGGACCGAGAAATCGGGGACTCAACTTTTTGACTTTCATGGCTCTACCTATTCCGTAGTGGGAGAAATTCTTAGAAATACATGCTCGCCTTCTTGGAATTCCAAGGGCTTGCGCCTTTTGTCCGCATAACTTTTCTGCCGACTTTGAGCGGTTAAGATTCTATCCTTGATCTTCTTGATTTGCTCTGTCGTTTCCCTCACTACATCGGGTCCTAAGACACTTTGTTCTCCGGGCTCATACCAACACAAAGGTGATTGGCACTTCCTTCCATACAATGCCCCGTACGATGCCATACCGATGCTCGCGTGATAACTGTTGTTATACGCAAACTCGATCAAAGGCATGTACATATCCCAACTTCCTTTTTGGTCCAAGACGCAGGCTCTTAACATATCCTCCAGGGTTTGGATCATCCTCTCAGATTGACCATCCGTCTATGGGTGGTAAGCAGTGCTCAAGCACAACTTTGAACCAAACGCCTTTTGAAAGGCTCCCCAAAAACGTGACGTAAACCACGGATCTCGATCCGAGATTATCGTCGATGGTACTCCATGCAACCTTACTATTTCTTGGATGTAAAGGTGAGCCAACTTATCCAACGAGTATGTGACTCGAATAGGTAGAAAGTGTAACACCCTCCTAACTACCATGTATTACTCGAGCATTAACATTGTAATTAGAAGAGTATCACTTCCTTTCTATAATATCCACTAGTCAAATGAAATGAAATAAGATAAATCAAACTCTAGAGTTATAAAGAAAACTACTATAAAATGTACATATATTATTACTTTACATACCGCTTTCTTTAATACATACCATACTTGAAGTTAAGTCACTTCGCTTATAATACAACGTAGTAACTACTATCAAAAGATCTACCAAGCTTGCTCAAATATCAAGGTCCAACAAAATACTAAACACACAGAAATGGACCTAAGACATCTAACACCAATTAGTCTACAAGCTGATAAGTTCCTGGCACTATACTACACTACATACAAGTCAAAAGCCCACGTAAGTCTCATGTCCTCCTACGTGAAACCATTGGCCATGGGTATGATGGCCTCTCCTCACCTGCAGGCATCTGCAGAGGCCGAGCACAATACAGCATATACACAAATAGGGGTGAGAATATTATAAAATTCTCAGTAGGGTAACCCCTTACATACAGACAGAATATAAACAGTAAATACATTTATAATAATAAAGAAAAACATCAAGTTAGATCACATATATCAATATTAGCATACATGAGTCAAAGAAAATTATATGCAAAATGGTATTAATCATAAGTGTTTCTATTATATCACATGGAATTCAACTTAGTGTAGTAGTTCTTTTATTAACATAGGGAAGGCTTAGATTCACATCAGGTAACATATGTAGTGGATAACTCCTCAGAGGACCATAGACTGCTAGGACATGAGCTCATTCCTATTCGTGATCATCAGACTTCATTTTTTTTTCCATTTCTGAATCACACACAGTTCTATTTCCTAGTCGATAAGTCTACCGACTCATAAAATTTCTTGGGAAGTTCTTATTTTTGCCTTCCCTCTCTATCACACATAAGCCTTGTTTCTATTTTCCCCGTATATTAAAGCATGCACCATTAAATTTCACATATTCTCTTTTGTCATACAACTATGTCATGGACCTTTCTATTTCAAAGTCAGGTTTATATCCCAGATATAGGCATTCAGTATCATTGGAGTCTCATTCATACTTTATAAACAAGCCTTTCAAACAATTAACATACATTCATATGATATAAACTTGGATTAAATAGATTTCTATCATTAACTTAATACATCTTCACCATTCCAGCTTCTTGACAGATTTACCATTATGGGGACAACATTTAATTCACATATCCAATGGGCAATTCACTGGCCATAAAAATTCTCTATGACACCTCAATGTGTCTAAAAGTCCCTGTAAAAAGTTCATAGCAAACAGAATACTAGAACCATGTCAAATAAATTCTACAATTTCAGTGGTCAGAGGCCACTTTTTCACAGCTCAGAATAGGATTCACACAATTTTTAACTTTAGCAAATGATAGAAACAACTCAAAATAAAAATCACAGTTATACTTAAAGATGTCTAAACAACTCTGTAAAATTTCAAAGGATAACTCCATCATTTGCTATGAATAAAAATTTATACAAATTCACAGCTCCAGTACCAAGATTTCAGCCAGCATAGATATACTCTTGGTTCCTGATTTTTCTCAGGCAGTAAAACTCTTTATTATGCACCACAAAAATTATAAGAGTTTCCTTATGATGTTGTCTTCAACATATAATTTTTATAGCTCATAAAAATGAATAGAATTGAACTAGAAAATTCATGAACAAATCCTGTCCTGCTGAAATCCGAAAATTCAGCAGCCTAGCCAAAACTTATTTTGACAAAAATCATTATTTAACCTCATCCAAACACTCCACCAAAATTAACACATCAATATCAACATATTATCATCAAATATAACCATAAATTTCGGAATAAAACCCAAAAAATTTTACAGAATAATTTGGAAAGAAAAAGGCCAAAGAAAACCCTACACTTTGAAGCTTTCAAGATCTTGGCTCCAAGATTGATTCCCTTCACTTCCAAGGCTTCAAACCCACACCAAACCCTTCCTTGAACAGCTGATAATGGGCTCTTAAGGTATCAAAAGTTTATGGATTCAAATTCTAATCGGTTAGTTTGGTAGATATTGAGGAGTGGAACAAGTTTTGTGAAGGAAGATTTTGGTTTTGACAAGTTTAGGCTTATGATTTTGAGGTTGGAAATCAAGTTCTCAAGGTTTTTGTGGAGGCAACAATGGAGTTTCTGCACTTATGATGGTTGGCCGAGAATGAAGATGATAATTATGAGGATTTTGATTTTATTTATATTAAGATAATGTATATAATTTAGCAATTATGAATTATCTTCTTTGAAATTTTGTAGCATTCTCATTGGCTCTTGAAAAAGGAAAGGATATGTATTGCTCTAGACCGTACACTTGTCACCCTAGGTGGCAAGCTTGCACTGGTAGCTTCATCCGGTATAAAAACTACACACCGTAATTTTACTAAACGGGTAAAACAGTGTACCCGGGTAATCCACTATTGCTTGAAAATTAATTCTAAGTATAAAATATTTATTCCTACCTATTTCTAACCTTAATCCTATAATTTCCAAATTTCGGGCACCTTCAGGTCTTGAATATAAGGTTTCAGCTGTTCCGGTGGGTCTACGGGGCATGCAAAATACTATTCACATTTTTTTTTTTTTTTTACGTTCGTTACATTGTTCTCATCATTTTTGTGTACACCAAAATTTGATATACTTACTACTAAAGCCTCAGTTATTTTCTGAAAAAAATTAGGATGTTACAGAAAGTAAGCCGATTTAGTCAGTCGATCCACGATTACCCATACGGCATCATGGCCAGCTTGGGTCTTTGGCAATCCCGTCACGAAATCCATTGATATACTCTCCCACTTCCACTCGGGGGTCGACAGGGGTTGCAACATGCCAGAAGGTTTTTGGTGTTCGATTTTGACCTTTTGGCAGACCAAACACTTACTCACCCAGGCGACCACATCCTTCTTTAATCCGGGCCACCAAAACATCCTCTTCAAGTCCTGATACATCTTGGTAGTACCAGGATGAATGGCGAAGTAGCTCTTGTGAGCCTCCTCCAAGATCTTCTCTCGAAGGTCACCATCTTGTGACACACAGATTCGCCCTTCAAACCTCCACAACCAATCGGGGCCTCGTACAAAACCCTTCACCTTTCCGGCCTTAACTGCCTCTATTGTCTCCATAAAGTCCTCATTTTCTCTTTGAGCAAGCATAATCCTTTGCTTAAACCCACTGGTCATCGTGAGATGACTCATCACGATGCCATTCTCCGTTATTGACATCCCAAGATTCATGTCCCTAAACTGCTCTATTAACCCAACTTCATTAACCATCATACAAGATAAATGCAATGACTTTCGACTCAAGGCATCGACGACTACATTAGCCTTGCCGGGGTGGTAACTTAAGCCGAAATCGTAGTCTTTGAGGAATTCTATCCATCTCCTTTGCCTCATGTTTAACTCCTTTTGATCAAAGAGATGCTTAAGACTCTTATGATCAGAGAAAACTTCAAACCTTACACCATACAAATGGTGTCTCCACATCTTAAGGGCAAACACGATGGCTGCTAACTCTAGGTCATGGGTGGGGTAGGTTACCTCATGAGGCTTGAGTTGTCTGGACGCATAGGCTACCACTTGCCTGTTCTGCATCAGTACACAACCTAAATCTTTGCCAGAAGCATCGCAATATACTTCGAAGGGTACATTGGGGTCAGGTAAAACCAAAATCGGGGTTGAGGTGAGCTTTTCCTTAAGCTCTAGGAAACTCTTTTCACACTCGGGGCTCCACTAAAACTGGGCATTCTTCCTAGTGAGCTTGGTTAAGGGTAGGGCTAACTGGGAAAATCCTTTAATAAACCTACGGTAATAGCCAGCTAAACCTAAAAAGCTTCTAATCTCGGTTACAGAGGTTGGTCTATCCCAATTCATCATGGCTTCTATCTTACTTGACTCAACAGCTATGCCACCTTTTGACACGACATGTCCTAAGAATTTCACCTAATCCAACCAAAATTCACACTTAGACAACTTAGCGTATAACTTCTTCTCCTTTAATACCTCTAAAACCAGCCTCAAATGACGCTCATGCTCCTCGTGGGTTTTTGAATAGATGAGAATATCATCTGTGAACACCACCACGAACTGATCTAAATAGGGTCTAAAGATCCTATTCATGTAATCCATAAAAACTGTGGGAGCATTCGTCAAATCAAACGACATCACGTTGAACTCAAAGTGTCCGTATCGAGTTCGAAAGGCAGTTTTAGGAATGTCCGAATCTCTAACCCTAATCTGATGGTAGCCGGACCTCAAATCAATCTTAGAAAACACTACAGCTCATTTCAACTGGTCCATAAGATCATCAATCCTAGGCAACGGGTACTTATTCTTTGTGGTCACTTGGTTCAACTGCCTATAGTCTATACACATCCTCATACTTCCATTTTTCTTCTTCACAAATAAGACTGGAGTGCCCCAAGGTGAAGCACTCGGTCTTATAAAACTTTTCTCCAATAACTCTTCTAACTGGGTTTTCAATTCCGCTAACTCCGAGGGTGACATCCTATACGGGGTTATGGAGATCGGTCCCATTCCAGGAACCAACTCTATGGAAAACTCCACTTTTCTTTCAGGAGGGAACTCGGGTATTTCATCCGGAAACACCTCGGGATAGTCTTTCACCATAGCTATCTCACCTAGGTTTTGCTCAAAGTCTACATCGCAGGCGGCTAGGAGAACATATCCCTTAGCTTTCTCCCCACTACAGAAAACCTCTACGGAGTTTAGGTATAACCTCATGGGTTGACTAATGGGTTCAGGAGGAGAAGGAAAAACAACAGTTTGGGTCCCACAGTCTAACAACACACAGTTGGCGTGAAGCCAATCCATGCTTAGAATGATACCTATGTCTTTAAGGGGTAAGCAAATTAAATCTATGATGAAAGACCTATTCTCTACAACAAGATGACAGTTTAAACAACATTTGCAGGTATTAACAGGGCGATTTGTAGGAGTAGAAACAATAAGATCAAAGGGAAGTTTAGAGACTTGCAAATTTAAAGACTCGACACTAGCAAGCGAAATGAATGAATGAGTAGCGCCAGAATCGAAAACTACAGTTAAGGTTCTACCGTTAAGCTCGCACTTACCTTGAATGAGATCGTTGGACGTTCGCGCATCTTCCGCGTTGAGGGTGAAGATCCGTCCTTGGTGTTGAGGTCGAGGGTTTTGGTTTGATGATCCTCCATTGGTGTAGTTGTTGGCATAGTGGCCGGGCTTGCCACACTTGAAACAGACCCCTTGCCCCATAAAGCAAGGGCGATTCCCATGATTCTTCCCGCACTGAGGGCAGACATCAGCAGTTGATGCTCCGGGGTAAGCAGCAGGGGTTCCTTGGGGTGCCTTGTTCTTGGGCCCACTTGGTCTTCTATTGCGATTCCGAGGTCCACCCGGTCCATGGGGTTGATTGTTGTTGAAGTTCCTCGGGCCTTGATGTTGAAACGGCGGCCTTTGGTATGGCTTGGACTGTTGGTATGCAGGAGCTCTCGATTGTTGTTGTTATCGGAATTGGTTGGTTTGGTAGGGATGGTAGTGGTTCCTTGAGGAGTACTGCGGTTTGAACCTCGGGGCTTGAGGTCCGAGCCCCTTAGCTCGCTCCGCCCTCGTGGCTTGCATCTTCCGTTGTCCTTCTTCAAGAATCTGGCACTTGTTGACCATAGTTGGGAAGTCTCTGATCTCCATATAGGCCACGGCGTAGTTCATCTCCGCCTTCAGACCGGCCTCATATTTCACACATTTCCAAACCTCATCAGGGTTTCCCTGAAACACCCGAGAGAACTTGATCAGCTCCTCGAACTTAGCAGTGTACTGGGCAATAGTGGACCCTCCCTAGGTCAACTGCATGAACTCTATGTCCTTAGCATTCCTCATGGACTCGGGGAAGTACTTCTCATAGAAGTAAGTCTTGAACAGCTCCCAGTCAATGGGAGTTCCAGAAGCTTCTAGCAGACGCTTTCTGCCGTTCCACCAAAACTCGGCGTCGGACTTCAGCATGAAAGCAGCAAAGGTGACCTTCTGCTCCTCCGAGCAGGCAACCACTGAGTAGATCTTCTCCATGTCCTTGATCCACTCATCAGCTTTGTCAGGGTCTATTACCCCTCGGAATACCGGCGGGTTTGCTTTGCGGAACTCGCCAAAGCGGGCTTGTTCCACCATCTCTGCAGCAGGGGGAGGAGGGGGAACAAGAACAACATTCGCTTGTTGATCTATCCGGTCGAACATCCGTTTCATGGCTTGTGCCATGCGACGGACAGCAGCAGCAGTCCCGTTCTCTTGATCAAAGATCGTGCATAGTCCTAGGTCAGCCGTCATGTACCATTGGTTCCTAAACACATGAGACAGTGAACATCAAGTTGATCAGGCTCAATATGCATGCAAAACGAGCTAGTTACCATGGCACTTGCAAGCAACAGAAGTCATGCATTTCTAGTCCTATAGCTTATCTCTATCAAGCACTACACATGACATAACTATCGCATCATGCTTATAAAGCATGGTTAATCCAATCCTCAGGCTCCGTGAGAATCGAACTGCTCTGATACCAAAATGTAACATGTAACATCCTAATTTTTTTCAAAAAATAACTGAGGCTTTAGTAGTAAGTATATCAAATTGTGGTGTACACAAAAATGATGAGAACAATGTAATGAACGTAAAAAAAAAAAAAAAAAAAAAAAAAAAAAAAAAAAATGTGAATAGTATTTTGCAGGCCCCGTAGACCCACTGGAACAGCTGAAACCTTATATTTAAGACCTGAAGGTGCCCGAAATTTGGAAATTATAGGATTAAGGTTAGAAATAGGTAGGAATAAATATTTTATACTTAGAATTAATTTTCAAGCAATAGTGGATTACCCTGTACACTGCTTTACCCGCTTAGTAAAATTACTGTAGTTTTTATACTGATGAAGCTACTAAGGCAAGCTCGCCACCTAGGGTGACAAGTGTACGGTCTAGAGCAATACATATCCTTTCCTTTTTCAAGAGCCAATGAGAATGCTACAAAATTTCAAAGAAGATAATTCATAATTGCTAAATTATATACATTATCTTAATATAAATAAAATCAAAATCCTCATAATTATCATCTTCATTCTCGGCCAACCATCATAAGTGCAGAAACTCCATTGTTACCTCCACAAAAACCTTGAGAACTTGATTTCCAACCTCAAAATCATAAGCCTAAACTTGTCAAAACCAAAATCTTCCTTCACAAAACTTGTTCCACTCCTCAATATCTACCAAACTAACCGATTAGAATTTGAATCCATCAACTTTTGATACTTTAAGAGCCCATTATCAGCTGTTCAAGGAAGGGTTTGGTGTGGGTTTGAAGCCTTGGAAGTGAAGGGAATCAATCTTGGAGCCAAGATCTTGAAAGCTTCAAAGTGTAGGGTTTTCTTTGGCCTTTTTCTTTCCAAATTATTCTGTAAATTTTTTTGGGTTTTATTCCGAAATTTATGGTTATATTTGATGATAATATGTTGATATTGATGTGTTAATTTTGGTGGAGTATTTGGATGAGGTTAAATAATGATTTTTGTCAAAATAAGTTTTGGCTAGGCTGCTGAATTTTCGGATTTCAGCAGGACAGGATTTGTTCATGAATTTTCTAGTTCAATTCTATTCATTTTTATGAGCTATAAAAATTATATGTTGAAGACAACATCATAAGGAAACTCTTATAATTTTCGTGGTGCATAATAAAGAGTTTTACTGCCTGAGAAAAATCAAGAACCAAGAGTATACCTATGCTGGCTGAAATCTTGGTACTGGAGCTGTAAATTTGTATAAATTTTTATTCATAGCAAATGATGGAGTTATCCTTTGAAATTTTTACAGAGTTTTTTAGACATCTTTAAGTATAACTGTGATTTTTATTTTGAGTTGTTTCTATCATTTGCTAAAGTTAAAAATTGTGTGAATCCTATTCTAAGCTGTGAAAAAGTGGCCTCTGACCACTAAAATTGTAGAATTTATTTGACATGGTTCTAGTATTCTGTTTGCTATGAACTTTTTACAGGGACTTTTAGACACATTGACGTGTCATAGAGAATTTTTATGGCCAGTGAATTGCCCATTGGATATGTGAATTAAATGTTGTCCCCATAATGGTAAATCTATCAAGAAGCTGGAATGGTGAAGATGTATTAAGTTAATGATAGAAATCTATTTAATCCAAGTTTATATCATATGAATGTATGTTAATTGTTTGAAAGGCTTGTTTATAAAGTATGAACGAGACTCCAATGATACTGAATGCCTATATCTGGGATATAAACCTGACTTTGAAATAGAAAGGTCCATGACATAGTTGTATGACAAAAGAGAATATGTGAAATTTAATGGTGCATGCTTTAACATACGGGAAAATAGAAACAAGGCTTATGTGTGATAGAGAGGGAAGGCAAAAATAAGAACTTCCCAAGAAATTTTATGAGCTCAGTAGACTTATCGACTAGGAAATAGAACTGTGTGTGATTCGTAAATGGAAAAAATGAAGTCGATGATCACGAATAGGAATGAGCTCATGTCCTAGCGCCTATGGTCCTCTGAGGAGTTATCCACTACATATGTTACCTGATGTGAATCCAAGCCTTCCCTATGTTAATAAAAGAACTACTACACTAAGTTGAATTCCATGTGATATAATAGAAACACTTATGATTAATACCATTTTGCATATAATTTTCTTTGACTCATGTATGCTAATATTGATATATGTGATCTAACTTGATGTTTTTCTTTATTATTATAAATGTATTTACTGTTTATATTCTGTCTGTATGTAAGGGGTTACCCTACTGAGAATTTTATAATATTCTCACCCCTATTTGTGTATATGTTGTATTGTGCTCAGACTCTGCAGATGCCTCTGGCTGAGGAGAGGCCATCATACCGATGGCCAATGGTTTCACATAGGAGGACATGAGACTTACGTGGGCTTTTGACTTGTATGTAGTGTAGTATAGTGCCAGGAACTTACCAGCTTGTAGACTAATTGGTGTTAGATGTCTTAGGTCCATTTCTGTGTGTTTAGTATTTTGTTGGACCTTGATATTTGAGCAAGCTTGGTAGATCTTTTGATAGTAGTTACTACGTTGTATTATAAGCGAAGTGACTTAACTTCAAGTATGGTATGTATTAAAGAAAGCAGTATGTAAAGTAATAATATATGTACATTTTATAGTAGTTTTCTTTATAACTCTAGAGTTTGATTTATCTTATTTCATTTCATTTGACTAGTGGATATTATAGAAAAGAAGTGATACTCTTCTAATTACAATGTTAATGCTCGAGTAATACATGGTAGTTAGGAGGGTGTTACATAACACCCTAATTTTTAACCCAACTTTCTAGAACACATTAGGTTAAACATTAGGCTATTACTTCATAGTCTCATTCTTTCATTAAAATACTTAGCGAAAATTACGGGTAAATTTTTTTTGAAAACATAAAACAAAGTGAGAGCCGCGAGCTTAACTAATCGAATGACAGAAACGTAAAGCACGCATAACGATCATAAACAACCATGTAAAATAAATCATACATCAGAAGAACATAGATCATGAAGATGATAGAAACATTATATTAATAATAAAGTAGCTAAAGTACATAACTAGTCATACCCTTATAGAAACGGGCAGAGCTTGGAATACAACGGAAAAAGGAAATGCAACAGATAGCAAAGTACATGGTACAACATAAGGATAAAAACCCAAAATACTACCCTTCTACTATGGTACGAGCACTAATCTACATCCCCTCCCAAAAGGTATGGCCGAAGGGAAGATCCCCGCAAAGCTCAGGTACTCGAAAGCTCTCCAATGGAGTCTAGTGGCGACGAGAATCCACGGGTGATGGAGGCAGGTAGCCGGGGAAATGCTCTAACTCCTCCTGAGTGGCCCAATGCAACGTGAAAGGCACACGAGGTGGCTGAACGTGGGCTCCTTGATGCGGACGCATCTTGGCTCTCCTTGCCAGGAGCGGTTGCACCACAGTCTCCTCACTCCCCATACGTCGGGATCGGGGAAAAGGGTCTGAACCCTCCGAAGGAACATGCATCGGCCAATCCTCGGATGGGTCAGTCTCGGATCTCCTCGAACGAGGTACGTACTCCGGGAAATCTTGGACGGTGGAGGCAGAGGTACTGGCACGTTGCAACTGCTCCTCACGCGGGCGGGTCCACTCGAAGATCATGTCATTACTACCAAAAGGCGCAGTAGGAGTAAACTGGTAGCTCGAAACTGGATAGGCGAAAGGTCGTCCCAAGTACACAAAAATACGAACGGCACATCGACCCTCAAAGTGATATGAACGGTGGTCCGGGTCGAAGTGTATCTCGAATAGTGTTTAATTTCAAGACTTAAAATCATATTTTAATTTCAAGACTCCTAGTCATGGAATCTTGAATAGTGTTTTCTCTTTCCAATTCCTTAAATCATGGAACATGAGGTGAGAGAATTGCATTTTGATGGCATGGTGAAGTATGGTGGTGAGTGTGGCTTCAAGCATGTTCTTTGGAGTGTGAAATAAAATTAAATTGTGATAAAATGGGGAATGAATTTCGGCCAGGTCTGATGCAGCAAGGGAGGAGGGAGTTTTGGTCATGTAATTGTGTGTTAGTGATGTGTTTAGGGGTGTATTAGCTTTGGTGCAAGGTTAGGAGTCATTAAGTATAAGTTTAGGTGACTAAGAATGTGTTTTAAGGATTTTATGACAAGATTAGGAGTGCTCATACATCATTAAAGAATTTTAAACTCATTTATGAATAAACAATGTGTAACACAATTCCATGATTTAAGGAATTGGAAAGAGAAAACACTATTTAAGATTCCATGACTAGGAGTCTTGAAATTAAAATATGATTTTAAGTTGTAATTAAGCACTTTTAGGTTCTAATCAACTTTAATAAATTATTTTGACTCAATATTAATTAAGGAAATTAATTAACCTTCGATTAGAGCCTAATATTGCTTAGGTTTGCTTAATCACGCGATTAAGTGTAAAAACACGAAACTAGGGGCAAAACTGTAATTTCACACTAATTTTGCCCGGGACCTCCGGGATCAAAACTAAGGTCATAGTCTACATAGAAACGCCTTTTAAAACCATCTTTAGAAGTTTCGGGTTCATCCGGCACTTACAAATGGGTAAAACACCGCAGGGGCGTTTTGGTCATTTTGACCCGAAAGCTCGAAAAACGAGATTTTCGATCCCGGAAAGATACACAAGTCATCTAATCCCTTTCCAACTCCGCGCTGAAAATGACCTCAGGGGCATTTTGGTCATTTTCACCCTGGCAGAAAAATGGGGGCGTTACATTACTCCCCTCCTTAAAAAGAATTTCGCCCTCGAAATTCGTACCTTAGAACAACTCGGGGTACTTCAATCTCATCTCGGACTCAAGCTCCCATGTGAACTCCTCAGTGTTGCCACGTCCCCACGCGACCTTCACCAAAGGAACAGACTTGTTCCTTAACTGATTGACGCCTTGGTCCACGATTCTCGTTGGCGGTAGATTGAACGTCAGGTCCTCCCTTAACTGTACGTGTTCTGGTTCTAAGACATGGCTAGGGTCGGACTCGTATTTATGCATTTGAGAGACGTGAAAGACGTCATGAAGATTTGACAGATTGGGTGGTAGGGCTATTTTGTAGGCTACAGTTCCTATTCTCTGAAGAATTTCAAAAGGACCGAGAAATCGGGGACTCAACTTTTTGACTTTCATGGCTCTACCTATTCCGTAGTGGGAGAAATTCTTAGAAATACATGCTCGCCTTCTTGGAATTCCAAGGGCTTGCGCCTTTTGTCTGTGAAGCTTTTTTGCCGACTTTGAGCGGTTAAGATTCTATCCTTGATCTTCTTGATTTGCTTCTTGATTTGCTCCGTCGTTTCCCTCACTACATCGGGTCCTAAGACACTTTGTTCTCCGGGCTCATACCAACACAAAGGTGATTGGCACTTCCTTCCATACAACGCCAGACAAAGGTTATACCGATGCTTGCGTGATAACTGTTGTTATACGCAAACTCGATCAAAGGCATGTACATATCCCAACTTCCTTTCTGGTCCAAGACGCAGGCTCTTAACATATCCTCCAGGGTTTGGATCATCCTCTCAGATTGACCATCCATCTGTGGGTGGTAAGCAGTGCTCAAGCACAACTTTGAACCAATCGCCTTTTGAAAGGCTCCCCAAAAATGTGACGTAAACTGCGGATCTCGATCAGAGATTATCGTCGATGGTACTCCATGCAACCTTACTATTTCTTGGATGTAAAGCTGAGCCAACTTATCCAACGAGTACATGACTCGAATAGGTAGAAAGTGAGCCGACTTAGTCAGTTGATCCACGATTACCCATACGGCATCATGGCCAGCTTGGGTCTTTGGCAATCCCGTCACGAAATGCATTGATATACTCTCCCACTTCCACTCGGGGATCGACAGGGGTTGCAACATGCCAGAAGGTTTTTGGTGTTCGATTTTGACCTTTTGGCAGACCAAACACTTACTCACCCAGGCGACCACATCCTTCTTTAATCCGGGCCACCAAAACATCCTCTTCAAGTCCTGATACATCTTGGTAGTACCAGGATGAATGGCAAAGTGGCTCTTGTGAGCCTCCTCCAAGATCTTCTCTCGAAGGTCACCATCTTGTGGAACACAGATTCGCCTCTCAAACCTCCACAACCAATCGGGACCTCGCACAAAATCCTTCACCTTTCCGGCTTTAACTGCCTCTATTGTCTCCATAAAGTCCTCATTTTCTCTTTGAGCAAGCATAATCCTTTGCTTAAACCCACTGGTCATCGTGAGATGACTCATCACGATGCCACTCTCCATTATTGACATCCCAAGATTCATGTCCCTAAACTGCTCTATTAACCCAACTTCGTTAACCATCCTACAAGATAAATGCAACAACTTTCGACTCAAGGCATCGGTGACTACATTAGCCTTGCCGGGGTGGTAACTTAAGCCGAAATCGTAGTCTTTGAGGAATTCCATCCATCTCCTTTGCCTCATGTTTAACTCCTTTAGATCAAAGAGATGCTTAAGACTCTTATGATCAGAGAAAACTTCAAACCTTACACCATAAAAATGGTGTCTCCACATCTTAAGGGCAAACATGATGGCTGCTAACTCTAGGTCATGGGTGGGGTAGGTTACCTCATGAGGCTTGAGTTGTCTGGACGCATAGGCTACCAGTTGCCTGTTCTGCATCAGCACACAACCTAAACCTTTGCCAGAAGCATCGCAATATACCTCGAAGGGTACATTGGGGTCAGGTAAAACCAAAACTGGGGTTGAGGTGAGCTTTTCCTTAAGCTCAAGGAAACTCTTTTCACGCTCGGGGATCCACTCAAACGGGCATTCTTCCTAGTGAGCTTGGTTAAGGGTAGGGCTAACTGGGAAAATCCTTTAATAAACCTACGGTAATAGCCAGCTAAACCCAAAAAGCTTCTAATCTCGGTTACAGAGGTTGGTCTATCCCAATTCATCATGGCTTCTATCTTACTTGGGTCGACAGCTATGCCACCTTTTGACACGACATGTCCTAAGAATTTCACCTCATCCAACCAAAATTCACACTTAGACAACTTAGCGTATAACTTCTTCTCCCTTAATACCTCTAAAACCAGCCTCAAATGACGCTCATGCTCCTCGTGGGTTTTCGAATAGATGAGAATATCATCTATGAACACCACCACGAACTGATCTAAATAGGGTCTAAAGATCCTATTCATGTAATCCATAAAAACTGCGGGAGCATTCGTCAAACCAAACGACATCACGTTGAACTCAAAGTGTCCGTACCGAGTTTGAAAGGCGGTTTTAGGAATGTCCGAATCTCTAACCCTAATCTGATGGTAGCCGAACCTCAAATCAATCTTAGAAAACACTACTGCTCTTTTCAACTGGTCCATAAGATCATCAATCCTAGGCAACGGGTACTTATTCTTTATGGTCACTTGGTTCAACTGCCTATAGTCTATACACATCTTCATACTTCCATCTTTCTTCTTCACAAATAAGACCGGAGCGCCACAAGGTGAAGCACTCGGTCTTATAAAACTTTTCTCCAACAACTCCTCTAACTAGGTTTTCAATTCTGCTAACTCCGAGGGTGACATCCTATACGGGGCTATGGAGATCGGTCCCATTCCAGGAACCAACTCTATGGAAAACTCCACTTCTCTTTCAGGAGGGAACTCCGGTATTTCATCCGGAAACACCTCGGGATAGTCTCTCACCACAGGTATCTCACCTAGGTTTTGCTCAAAGTCTACATCGCAGGCGGCTAGGAGAACATATCCCTCAACTTTCTCCCCACTACAGAAAACCTCTATGGAGTTTAGGTATAACCTCATGGGTTGACTAATGGGTTCGGGAGGAGAAGGAAAAACAACAGTTTGGGTCCCACAGTCTAACAACACACGGTTGGCATGAAGCCAATCCATGCCTAGAATGATACCTATGTCTTTAAGGGGTAAGCAAATTAAATCTATGATTAAAAACCTATTCTCTACAACAAGATGACAGTTTAAACAACATTTGCAGGTATTAACAGGGTGATTTGTAGGAGTAGAAACAATAAGATCAAAGGGAAGTTTAGAGACTTGCAAATTTAAAGACTCGACACTAGCAAGCGAAATGAATGAATGAGTAGCGCCAGAATCAAAAACTACAGTTAAGGTTCTACCGTTAAGCTCACACTTACCTTGAATGAGATCATTGGACGTTCGCGCATCTTTCGCGTTGAGGGTGAAGACCCGTCCTTGGTGTTGAGGTCGAGGGTTTTGGTTTGATGATCCTCCATTGGTGCAGTTGTTGGCATAGTGGCGAGGCTTGCCACACTTGAAACAGACCCCTTGCCCCATAAAGCAAGGGCGATTCCCATGATTCTTCCCGCATCGGGGCGTATCGCCAGCTGTCGCCCGGTAAGCAACAGGCGTTCCTTGGGGTGCCTTGTTCTTGGTCCCACTTCGTCTTCCATTGTGATTTCGGGGTCCACCCGGTCCATGGGGTTGATTGTTGTTGAAGCTCCTTGGGCCTTGATGTTGAAACGACGGCCTTTGGTGTGGCTTGGACTGTTGGTATGCAGGAGCTCTCGATTGTTGTTGTTGCGGTGGTCGGAATTGGTTGGTTTGGTAGGGATGGTAGTGGTTCCTTGAGGAGTACTGCGGTTTGAACCTCGGGGCTTGAGGTCCGAGCCCCTTAGCTCGCTCCGCCCTCGTGGCTTGCATCTTCCGTTGTCCTTCTTCAAGAATCCGGCACTTGTTGACCAGAGTCGGGAAGTCTCTGATCTCCATATGGGCCACGGCATAGTTCATCTCCGCCTTCAGACCGGCTTCATATTTCACACATTTCCAAACCTCATCAGGGTTTCCCTGAAACACCCGAGAGAACTTGATCAGCTCCTCGAACTTAGCAGTGTACTGGGCAACAGTGGACCCTCCCTAGGTCAACTACATGAACTCTATGTCCTTAGCATTCCTCACGAACTTGGGGAAGTACTTCTCATAGAAGTAAGTCTTGAACAGCTCCCAGTCAATGGGAGTTCTAGAAGCTTCTAGCAGACGCTTTGTGCTGTTCCACCAAAACTCGGCGTCGGACTTCAGCATGAAAGCAGCAAAGGTGACCTTTTGCTCCTCTGAGCAGGCAACCACAGAGTAGATCTTCTCCATGTCCTTGATCCACTCATTAGCTTTGTCAGGGTCCATTACCCCTCGAAATACCGATGGTTTCGCCTTGCAAAACTCGCTGAAGCGGGCTTGTTTTACCATCTTGGCAGCAGGGGGAGGAGGGGGAACAGGAACAGCATTCGCTTGTTGATCCATCTGGTCGAAAATCCATTCCATGGCTTGCGCCATGTGATGGACAGCAGCAGCAGTCCCGTTCTCTTGATCAGCATCGGGCGTAGTCCTAGGCTGTCGTCGCGGTGCCATTGGCTCCTAAACACATAAGACAGTGAACATCAAGTTGATCAGGCTCAATATTCATGCAAAATGAGCTAGTTACCATGGCACTTGCAAGCAACAGAAATCATGCATTTCTAGTCCTATAGCTTATCTCTATCAAGCACTACACATGACATAACTATCGCATCATGCTTATAAAGCATTGTCAATCCAATCCTCAGGCTCCGTGAGAATTGAACTGCTCTGATACCAAAATGTAACACCCTAATTTTTAAACCAACTTTCTAGAACAGATTAGGTTAAACATTAGGCTATTACTTCATAGTCTCATTCTTTCATTAAATACTTAGCGGAAATTACGGGTAAATTTTTTTTTGAAAACATAAAACAAAGTGAGAGCCGCGAGCTTAACTAATCGAATGACAGAAACGTAAAGCACGCGTAACGATCATAAACAACCATGTAAAATAAATCATACATCAGAAGAACATAGATCATGAAGATCATAGAAACATTATATTAATAATAAAGTAGCTAAAGTACATAACTAGTCATACCCTTATAGAAACGGGCAGAGCTTGGAATACAACAGAAAAAGGAAATACAACAGATAGCAAAGTACATGGTACAACGTAAGGATAAAAACCCAAAATACTACCCTCCTACTATGCTATGAGCACTAATCTACATCCCCTCCCAAAAGGTACGGCCGAAGGGAAGATCCCCGCGAAGCTCGGGTACTCAAAAGCTCTCTAATGGAGTCTAATGGCGACAAGAATCCACGGGTGATGGAGGCAGGTAGCCGGGGAAATGCTCTAACTCCTCCTGAGTGGCCCAATGCAACGTGAAAGGCACATGAGGTGGCTGAACGTGCGCTCCTTGATGCGGACGCATCTCGGCTCTCCTTGCCAGGCACAGCTGCACCACAGTCTCCTCACTCCCCACACGTCGGGATCGGGGAAAAGGGACTGAACCCTCCTAAGGAACATGCGTCAGCCAATCCTCGGATGGGTCAGTCTCGGATCTCCTCGAATGAGGTAGGTACTCCGGGAAATCTCGGACGGCGGAGGCAGAGGTACTGGAACGTCGCAACTGCTCCTCACGCGGGCAGGTGCACTCGAAGATCATGTCATCACTACCAAAAGGAGCAGTAGGAATGAACTGGTAGCTCGAAACTGGATAGGCGAAAGGTCGTCCCAAGTACACAAAAACACGAACGTCACATCGACCCTCAAAGTGATATGAACGAACATCGTCATCGCTCTCTGAAGATGTGACGGAAGGAAAGAGAGAGAGGAGTGAGAAATCTTGCTAAAGAAATCTCAGTAGGAGACTCCTATCCTAGGGTTACATCGTACACATCCTCAGGAACCTTGGGCTTATTTATAAAATAATGATCATGCATATAAGGTTTAATTAAGCTTTTCCAAAACTAATTATCCAAGGTTCATTCCTTTTAGCATGCATCTTGATGTTATGAATGCAACATGTTATATCATGGATGCATGGCAATACTTGAGCATATAAGACAACACCTCAAAGCACATAAACATAATCCATGTGGCATAAGGGCATATAATTTCCAAGTGAATCATTCCTCAACTTCGTGACATTAATCATGGTACTTTAGCATATAAGCCACCCTAAAAAAATAATAACTAGGTTATGTCTCCTCCCGGGGTACTCGGCCGAACCGGCACCTCCTCCGGGGAAGCGCGTCTCAGTGCTTTGTCACATAAAAATCTCCTGGGGGTGCTCGGCCGAACCGGTGTCACCTAGGGTTTTCAACTCATAGGGTACTCATAAACATTTCTTTCAACCCTTTAAGGTTTGACGGAAATTCGGCAGCATAGTAGCTGTTAAACCGAATTTCCTTCAAACTGCCACAAGCTAATTCACACAACATGTTCTCGTGAAAACTCATGCTATGATAAACTTTAACATTTTCATCAATCATTTTCTCATGCATCAAGCACATCTCATCATATCATTGCATTAAACAACACATCATAGCATTAACAACCTTTTAGTGTCTTATGCATTGACCCTTAAGGTCCATAACTCACATTCTAAGTTATAAATCATCAAACCTAATCTCTCGGGAACTTATAAGGTCTTAACTAAGTATTTCTCACCTCACACTATGAACAAGAACATCTCTAAACCTCAAGAGTGCAGAATTCATATTCCTAACTTTACGGGTACCTAGGAGTCACAACAATGACCCTTTCTAAGTCCGGTTTCTCCTAAGGCATCAAGATCAAGTCCTGCACCATTTATGAGTCATTCCTACACATTTAAACTAATTTAAATCCATGATTAGCATTACTAAACCTTGCTGGACAGAATCCAAAAAATTCAAACATTAAAGGATCTAGAACTCTCAAATTAATTCTTTTCTAGTTTCTAACTTCTCTTATCTTTCACATATGAGTCTTAACATTAATTATACTTAAACATAAGCATATTATCATCATTAACACATCTCATACAGTGGCTAAACATGGCAAGGCAGAACCGAAGCAAACATCTCCATTTAAAGGCATCAAACACAATTTCTAAAGCACATAAAATACTAGTCTTTCTTGGAACCCTTTTAAAACTTTCAAAACTCATTTCTAAATATTTTTATCATCTAAAATCATAAAATTATGTAAAAGGGCAGTAGCTAAATCATTTATACCTCAAGAGGCCCTAAATTCATAAAACTTGGTTCTACAAATTCCTTGTACTCATATAAGCTTAGGAGAATTATAAAACATAATTTTCAACACTTGGAAACTCCAAAACCCCTTAGGGCCGAAATGTGAACCAAAAGAAATAAATATTTTAAACCTTTGTTTGAGACATCAATCGGGAAGACTTTGAGCTCTAGGTTCATTTAAGTGATGACATAAAAGTAAACATGCTCATGCACTTATTTTAGGTTCCATTAGAAAGTAAAGTGATAGCATAAAATAAATATGAGGTGCAACATATTATTATCTTTGATATTTAGTGAGATCTTGAAATATAAACATGATAATGCATAGCTTGAAATATAAACGTGATAATGCAAGTTCATTCATTATCTTGGTATTTAATGATAGCAAGGAAGTAAACATGATATGCAAAGCATAAAATAAACATGATGCAAAGTTCATTTTATGTTTAGCTAGAGCTCATTCAAGACTTTAACAAAGTAACAACCCAACATATATCTCATTACAAAGAGAGCTCTAGAGTTCTTGAACCAAGTTCTCATAGGAACTATGAGGTTCTTGAACATCATCATCAAGCTCAAAGAAATCAAACTTTCTAAACAAAACCAAACAAAATCTCAAGGATCAAAATACCAAAACCGAAAACCTTACAAAAGAACAAGAAAGTGAAACTAAGCCAAGTTCTTTATTAAATACCCAAAACCCCTATCTAGAGAAAAATCTCTAGAACGTGCCGGCCAACTTTAAGGTTGACAAGGGTAGGCTTGGGCTTTTAGAAATCCTTAGATTAATTTTCTTAAGTTGAAAAAAACCATGTGAGCTAAGTATAGTATAGATGAAGTTAAAGGAAAAGAAAAACTCAAGCTCTAGAGGTTCCTTTGAGATGAACACATAGTCATCCTCTAGGAGTCCTCATCATTGAGCTATCATGTGCTCCTCAAGGCCTCATGGCCGAAATCACAAGGAAGGAAAAACAAAGAAAGTTTCAAAAGAAAATCCAAGAGAAAGCTAGAAAGAAACTCATTTTCAAGAAAACAAAGTTTAGAAAACACTCCTACCTAGAGTGAAAACACAAAGCTTGAACTTTTGATAAGAAAAAAGAAGATGATGAGCTCCTCCTTGGGCTTAAAGGTTTCGGCCAAGAGGAAACAAGAAGGTTGGAGTTGTGTTTCAAGTGAGGTTGTGTTTGAGGTGTGGTGTTTGAGAGGTTTGATGATGGTTCAAGGCTTTGGGGTGGTGTTTGAAGGTTGAGAGATGATGATTCAAAAGGAAAAAGAAGAAGATGAAGAAGAATAATGCTCTTGAAACTTGAGAGAAAATGAGAGAACTAACAAGAATGCTTAGAAATCAAAACTTAGCAAATGAACAAAAGTGTAGCAAAGTTCATCTTGGCATGGTATTTATAGAGAAGGATAAGGGTGAGTGTGTGGAGGAGAATGAATCCTCATGGAACATGAGGTGAGAGAATTGCATTTTGATGGCATGGTGAAGTATGGTGGTGAGTGTGGCTTCAAGCATGATCTTTGGAGTGTGAAATAAAATTAAATTGTGATAAAATGGGGTATGAATTTCAACCAGGTCTGATGCAGCAAGGGAGGAGGGAGTTTTGGTCATGTAATTGTGTGTTAGTGATGTGTTTAGGGGTGTATTAACTTAGGTACAAGGTTAGGAGTCATTAAGCATAAGTTTAGGTGACTAAGAATGTGTTTTAAGGATTTTATGATAAGATTAGGTGTGCTCATACATCATTAAAGAATTTTAAACTCATTTATGAATAAACAATGTGTAACACAATTCCATGATTTAAGGAATTGGAAAGAGAAAACACTATTCAAGATTCCATGACTAGGAGTCTTGAAATTAAAATATGATTTTAAGTTGTAATTAAGCACTTTTAGGTTCTAATCAACTTTAATAAATTATTTTGACTCAAGATTAATTAAGGAAATTAATTAACCTTCAATTAGAGCCTAATATATCTTAGGTTTGCTTAATCACACGATTAAGCGTAAAAACACGAAACTAGGGGCAAAACCATAATTTCACACTAATTTTGCCCGGGACCTCCGGGATCAAAAATAAGGTCATAGTCTACATAAAAACGCCTTTTAAAACCATCTGGAGAAGTTTCGGGGTTCATCCGGCACTTACAAATGGGTAAAACACCGCAGGGTCGTTTTGGTCATTTTGATCCCAAAACTCGAAAAACGAGATTTTCGATCCCGAATGTAACACCCTAAATCTTAACCTAAGACTACTAGTATGTACTTAGGTTAATCTTTAGAATATTACCTCTTGGTCTCATCTTTTACGTAGAAAATACTTAGCGGAAATATAGGTAAAATTTTTCTTTTTAGAATTAAAATCAAAGTGAGAGCCACGCACGAATCTTTAAAAGGAAGCATAACGAAACATATAAGGAAAGCGTAAAGAAACACATCATATCATGGAAATATCAACTGAAACATAGATATATATATATATATAATGTGCCTACCCAACGGGCAGGACTATTCGATACATCGGGAAACGGAATACAACTGAAGAACAAATACAGGGAAATCATAAAACAACACCCATGCCCGAGTGCACCTAGAGTAGACAACCTAATACACAAAAGAAGGTTTGTCCTCAACTATGTGGCGTGTGTGCACTAACTGCTACCCCTCCTATGTCTACTCCTGCTGGTCCGAGTACTGTGGGGTCGAGTCGATCCACTGACGAATCTCGGCAGGAGTGGTCGAGCGCATCATCGGGGCATGTCCACCGCGGTGATGGGGCATGGATGGCCTATGTGCCAACCTCGGCTGGACCACCGTCTCCTCACTCCCGTCTCCTCACTCTCGGCTCTTATCGGTGGAGGAACGGGACTGGAGCTCCAACTGTACATGTGTGATGGTGGGTCCTCGGATGGATCCGTCTCCGAATACTGGGTCCGGGGTGTAACACCCTCCTAACTACCATGTATTACTCGAGCATTAACATTGTAATTAGAAGAGTATCACTTCCTTTCTATAATATCCACTAGTCAAATGAAATGAAATAAGATAAATCAAACTCTAGAGTTATAAAGAAAACTACTATAAAATGTACATATATTATTACTTTACATACCGCTTTCTTTAATACATACCATACTTGAAGTTAAGTCACTTCGCTTATAATACAACACAGGAACTACTATCAAAAGATCTACCAAACTTGCTCAAATATCAAGGTCCAACAAAATACTAAACACACAGAAATGGACCTAAGACATCTAACACCAATTAGTCTACAAGCTGATAAGTTCCTGGCACTATACTACACTACATACAAGTCAAAAGCCCACGTAAGTCTCATGTCCTCCTACGCGAAACCATTGGCCATCAGTATGATGGCCTCTCCTCAGCCAAAGGCATCTGCAGAGTCTGAGCACAATACAGCATATACACAAATAGGGGTGAGAATATTATAAAATTCTCAGTAGGGTAACCCCTTACATACAGACATGTAATATAAACAGTAAATGCATTTATAATAATAAAGAAAAACATCATGTTAGATCACATATATCAATATTAGCATACATGAGACAAAGAAAATTATATGCAAAATGGTAGTAATCATAAGTGTTTCTCTTATATCACATGGAATTCAACTTAGTGTAGTAGTTCTTTTTATTAACATAGGGAAGGCTTAGATTCACATCAGGTAACATATGTAGTGGATAACTCCTCAGAGGACCATAGACGGCTAGGACATGAGCTGATTCCTATTCGTGATCATCAGACTTCATTTTTTTCCCATTTCTGAATCACACACAGTTCTATTTCCTAGTCGATAAGTCTACCGACTCATAAAATTTCTTGGGAAGTTCTTATTTTTGCCTTCCCTCTCTATAACACATAAGCCTTGTTTCTATTTTCCCCGTATGTTAAAACATGCACCATTAAATTTCACATATTCTCTTTTGTCATACAACCATGTCATGGACCTTTCTATTTCAAAGTCAGGTTTATATCCCAGATATAGGCATTCAGTATCATTGGAGTCTCATTCATACTTTATAAACAAGCCTTTCAAACAATTAACATACATTCATATGATATATACTTGGATTAAATAGATTTCTATCATTAACTTAATACATCTTCACCATTCCAGCTTCTTGACAGATTTACCATTATGGTGACAACATTTAATTCACATCTCCAATGGGCAATTCACTGGCCATAAAATTCTCTATGACACCTCAATGTGTCTAAAAGTCCCTGTAAAAATTTCATAGCAAACAGAATACTAGAACCATGTCAAATAAATTCTACAATTTTAGTGGTCAGAGGCCACTTTTTCACAGCTCAGAATAGGATTCACACAATTTTTAACTTTAGCAAATGATAGAAACAACTCAAAATAAAAATCACAGTTATACTTAAAGATGTCTACAAAACTCTGTAAAAATTTCAAAGGATAAATACATCATTTGCTATGAATAAAAATTTATACAAATTCACAGCTTCAGTACCAAGATTTCAGCCAGCATAGATATACTCTTGGTTCTTGATTTTTCTCAGGCAGTAAAACTCTTTATTATGCACCACGAAAATTATCAGAGTTTCCTTATGATGTTAGCTTCAACATATAATTTTTTATAGCTAATAAAAATGACTAGTAATGAGCCAAAAATTCGTGAACAAATTATGTTCTGTTGAAATCCGAAAATCCAGCAGCATGTGTCAAATTCTCTTTTGAAAAAAGTCATTTTTCACAACATCCAAATACTCCACCAAAATTAATACATCAATATCAACATAATATCAACTAATAAAACTCAGAATTTCGGAATTATTCAATCATAATATTCCAGAGAAAAATCAGAAAGAAAATAGGATGAAATAAGCCCTACTTGTGATGCTTGAGACTTCTAACTCCAAAAGTACTTCCAAGAATAGTTTTTCCTCACTTCAACCTTCCAAACAGCCCCTAAATCTTCCCTTAAACAGTGATGTATAATGGCTCAAGGTGAAAAAATAGTGATTGATTAAAATTCTAATCGGTTAGATTTGTAGGTGTTGATGTCTAGAACAAGTTTTGTGAAGGAAACTTTGTGTTTTAGTGACTTTGGGCTAGGGTTTTTGGAGCTTGAAGCTTGTTAATGGAGGTTTGAGAGGAAACAAACATGGAGGCTGTATTTTTGGAGTGTTGGACGAAAATGATGGAGTGGTGGTGATAAGATATTGATCTTGTGAGTTTAGGGCAAAATGGATAATGATTTCAAGTACAAAATGGTTTTTCTTAAAGTTAAATATGGTAATTTTGTACAATTCCTATTGGTTAGCCATAAAGGTGCAATGGTGTGGCATATCTCAAGCCGCACACTTGTCACCCTAGGTGGCATGCTTGTACTGGTAGCTTTATACTGTGTAAAAACTACACACCGTAATTTAACCGAATGGGTAAAATAGTGTACCCGGGTAATCAACTATTGCCTGAAAATTAATTCTAGGTATAAAATATTTATTCCTACCTATTTCTAACCTTAATCCTATAATTTCCAAATTTCGGGCACCTTCAGGTCTTGAATCTAAGGTTTCAGCTGTTCCGGTGGGTCTACGGGGCCTGCAAAATACTATTCACGTTTTTTTTTTTTTAACGTTCGTTACATTGTTCTCATCATTTTTGTGTACACCAAAATTTTGATATTCTTACTACTAAAGCCTCAATTATTTTCTGAAATAAAAATTAGGATGTTACATTACTCCACACCTTAAAAAAAATTTTGCCCTCAAAATTTCATACCTGGAAATAATTCCGGATGATCTGTCTTCATACTTGATTCTAGTTCCCATGTATACTCTTCATTTCCAGGTCCACCCCAAGCCACTTTTACAAGTTGCAGATTTATTTCTAAGTTGCGACTTCTCTATCAACGATCCGAATAGGAGGGGCTTGAAAAGTCAAGTCATCCCTTAATCAGTATAGACTCGGGCTCAATGATATGGTTTTGATCTGGGTGGTACATTCAAGTTGAGATACATGGAAGACATTATGAAGGTTGGATAAATGTGGGGTAAGGCTATCCGTAAGCAGCTGACCCAATTCGTTGAAGAATTTGAAAAGGACCTATAAACCTAGGTGACAACTTTTTCACTATAAGGGCCCTACCTACTCCAAAGAGTGGGCGTGACCTTCAGAATACATGTTCTCCCTCTTGAAATTCTAAAGGTTTCCTTCGAGTATCAAAGATAGCTCTTTGATGACTCGTGCGGTGAGAATCTTGCTCCTGATCTTCTGGATTTGCTCCGTTGTTTGATTAACAAGATCGGGTCCCAATAGTCTCGCTTCTCCCGAATCATACCAACACAATGGGGATTGACATTTTCTTCCATATAGAGCTTCATACGGAGCCATGCCAATACTAGCGTGATGGTCATATTATAAGCAAACTCAACCAATGGGAGTAACTTGTCCCAACTTCCCTTCGCTCAATCACGCATGCCCTTAGCATATCTTCCAGGGTTTGTATGGTTCGTTCTGTTTGCCCGTCAGTTTGGGGGTGATAGGCAGTGCTCAAACAAAGTTTGGTACCAAAGGCTTTTTGGAACGCTCCCCAAAATCTCGAAGTAAACCTTGGATCTCTGTCAGAAACTATCGAGGAAGGAACACCGTGTAGTCTTACTATTTCTTGGATGTACAAGGAAGCTAACTTATCTAAAGGAAAATTAGCCTTAATGGGTAAGAAATGAGCAGACTTGGTCAATCTATCTACTATAACCCATATAGCATCATGACCTGACGATGTCCTTGGCAAACCCATTACAAAGTCCATAGAAATACTTTCCCACTTCCATTCCGGGATTTCTAAGGGTTGCGTGGTCCCACTGGTTTTTGATGTTCTATTTTAACTTTTTGGCAAGTTAAACACTTCCTGACACACTCTTCTATATCTTTTTTCATTCCTGACCACCAGAACATTTTCTTGAGATCCGCATACATTTTACTAATGCCTGGATGTATAGTAAGTTCACCCCTATGAGCTTCCTCTAAGATCTTCTTTCTAAGATCGCCACTTGTGGGTACACATACCCTATCCTTGTATCTCCATATACCTTGTTGGTCTTGAGTGAATCCTGGCAACTTCTTTGCATGAATTGATCTTAATATCTCCTGAAATTCTGGGTTTTCACGTTGTGCAGCTAAAATTTGTCCTTTGAACTCACTTGTTACCTTTATTTGCCCTAGCACCACACCCTGAGGGTTCACAGACATGTCTAAACTAAGTTCCTTGAAACTTTCAACTAGCTCCGCCTCTTTAATCATCAAGCATGCTACACTTAGGGATTTTCTACTCAGAGCATCGGCAACAACATTTGCCTTGCCTGGATGGTAATTCAGACTAAACTCATAGTCCTTGAGGAATTCCATCCACCTTCTTTGCCGCATATTCAACTCTTTTTGATCAAAAAGATACTTTAAACTTTTATGATCGTGAGAAAACATTAAAGCGCACACCATACAAATGATGTCGCCAGATCTTTAGGGCAAAAACCACAGCTGCAAGTTCGAGGTCATGGGTTGGATAGTTTACTTCATGAGGTTTCAACTGTCGAGAAGCATAGGCAACCACGTTATGATTTTGCATCAACACACATCCTAAACCCTTACTAGAAGCATCACTATAAACCTCATAGGGTCTATAAGGATCGTGTAATACTAGGACTGGAGCCGTGGTTAACTTTTGTTTCAACTCCTGGAAACTATTTTCACACTCGTGTCCAATTGAATGGAGCATTCTTTCGGGTTAATTTAGTCAAAGGTAATGCTATCTGAGAAAAACTCATGATAAAACGCCTATAATATCCAGCTAACCCTAGGAAACTCCGAATCTCCGTCACCGTTATTGGTCGTTCCCAATGGAGTACCGATTCTACCTTACTGGGATCTACAGAGATTCCTCCTCGTGATACTACATGACCTAGGAATCTAATCTCTCCCATCCAGAATTCACATTTCGACAACTTAGCATACAACTTTCTCTCTCTTAGGATTTGTAACACAACCCCAAGGTGCTCCATATGTTCTTCCTCAGTCCTTGAATATATAAGTATGTCATCTATGAAGACAACTACAAATTTATCCAAGTAAGGGCGGAAGATTCGATTCATATAATCCATGAATACAGCCGGAGCATTAGTCAATCCAAAAGACATCACCCCATACTCGTAATGCCCATATCGAGTTCTAAAAGCAGTTTTAGGTATATCCTCATTCCGAACCCAAATCTGATGGTACCCTGATCTAAGATCAATCTTTGAGAATACAGTTGCACCTCGTAATTGATCCATGAGATCACAATTCTTGGCAAGGGGTACTTATTTTTTACTGTCACTTTGTTCAATTGCCTATAGTCTACACAAAGCCTCATACCCCCATCCTTTTTCTTCACCAGAAGAACAGGGGCTCCCCATGGAGAGACACTTGGTCTAATAAAATGCTTCCCTAATAGTTCTTCAATTTGGGACTTTAATTCTTTCAACTCCAAGGGGGACATCCTATAAGGAGCAATTGAAATAGGACCCGCTCTCGAACCAACTCGATGGAAAATTCAATCTCTCTTTCAGAGGAAATTCTGAATATCCTCAGGAAAAACATCTGGATATTCCTCACCATGGAATCTTGCTCAACTCGTAGTCACATTCAGTTTCACTAGTAGAAAGGAGAACATATTCCTGACGATCTGTCTTACTAGGGTTGGATGTTACAAGGTTCAAGTAAAAAGAAAAAGGAACCACAGGAATGGAGGGTAAAGTAGAAAGAAATATGGCACTGATTTGGACAAAGGTAAAAGGACATAATTGGGTACTAGCCAATCCATACCTAAAATTACATCTAGACCAGATAAAGGAAGACAAACTAAATTGGCAGTAAAGTCTCTAGCACCTATTTGAAGAGGAATATTTACACAGTATAACAAGTCCTAATAGGACCAACAAAGAGGGGTGGATACAAGAAGATCATAAGGTAGTTCGCATACGTATAATTGCAACTTCAGACACAAATATGGGATATGAAAGAATGAGTGGCACCAGATCATACAGTATATCTAGGACATTACCATTTATTTCACATTTACCTCGGATCAGATCGGCAGATTGAGAAACTTCCTTGGCACTTATAGTAAAAACGCGCCCATGTTGTTGTGGCCTGGAGGCGGGCTGATGACCTTTCTTGTTAGGGCACTCAAATATCTTATGTCCTGGTTTCCCACAGCCAAAGCAAATGATTTGCGTTGTCCAGCAAGGTCGATTCCCATGATTTTTCCCACACTTAGGGCAATCTCTCCCTGTCTCGGGTCTTAGAGGTTGAAGTTGTTTTCCTTTGTTGTTGTTGTTGTTATTGTTGGGTGGAAACCTTCTCCGAGGTTGGTTAACAGGCTTGAATCGGGGACCTTGAGGTGCTAATCCCCTTCTAGCATTGTTTTGGGCATACTTGAAATTTGTTAGCTTCCTGTTGGACTCCTCTGCACGTCGACATTTATTTACCAAGGTAGGATAGTCCCTAATCTCCAAGAGACTTACAGCTTCTATTCACGTTTTTTTTTTTTTTTTTTTAACGTTCGTTACATTGTTCTCATCATTTTTGTGTACACCAAAATTTTGATATTCTTACTACTAAAGCCTCAATTATTTTCTGAAATAAAAATTAGGATGTTACACGGGGCACGTACTCCGGGTAGTCATGTACGGCTGACGTCTCAGGCTGCATGCAGAGAATCTGCTCATCGCGTGGTCTAGCTCGCTCAAAAATCCCGTTATGGCGGTAAGGAGCAATCGGGGTGAAGCGGTAGCTCGGGACGGGGTGCGCGAAGGGTCGTCCCATGAACATGAATACTCTGACAGTGCAGCGACCCTCAAAATGGTATGACCCAAGTGCTGGGTCATGGTGCAGCTCCCATGTCGGGGTGTCGATGAAGAGTACGAAAGTCGCCATCTGAAGAAGTGACGGAAGAAAAGAGAGAGGGAATGAGAATCTTCTAAAAGGATTCTCAGTAGGGTAATCCCTACCTAGGTGACATCATCACATCCTCAGGAACATTGGGTTTTATTTCTAAAAAGGTGTGCATGCTTATAAACTCCTTTTAAGTTAGTTTTCTAAACTATTATTTATCCAAGGCCCGTCATATTTTATAATGCGTCTTATGACTAAGCAAGGAATATCCTAATGACATGAATGCATCATAAAGGTAAGCCAATCAATAGAATAACTAAGAAACATTATAACATTGGCATAAGGCGATAGGTATAGCACATGTGACATTTTAAACTTTAACTTTCATCTCATGGGGCCACCCTAAAACATCTCTAGGTTATGAGCTCATACCTTAACTAGTCGTCACTAGCTCTTACTTATCCTATGATAAGCATAACATAATCCCGACTTAAAGTACGGGCTAAGGGGCATTTTAAGGATCACCTCTTACGGTCATTTCCTCTTTGAAACGCTCCACTGGCAACTAGTGCACAGTAGTATTGTCCGCTTTGGCAAGCTCTATGTCAATACCCTCACGAATTTGTTTTCTTGGCTAAACCGGTGTCACCCAAGAAAGCGTCTCAGTGTTGTATCACATTTAAGTTCTCATAAAGTGTTAATTCATAGATACATCATTATTCATCATATAAATCTTTCTCATAGTATGCATCTCATCATATAATCATATATAAAACTATAACCTATTTCCACATAAAACTTTTTCATAGCATATACACCATCACATGAAACTTCTTCATACTGTATACATAAAACTTCTTCATAGCATATGCATCATCGCATAAACATATCTTAGACAATTATTCATATAAACTTACAAGCTTATTATGTTATAAACCCGTAGTGTTTTATGCTTTGGTTCTTTTGAGTCTTAATCTTGTGAACTAATTGTTCTAGTATTAAGCTTAACCTCTTACACACCTATAGGTTCACAACTAATAAGTTTTACTAATTTTTATGCTCAAGGACCTATCCAAACAGCACTATGCAGATTTGGACAGCTTTATATTTGTGTGATTATGGGGTTCTAGAAATTACGGTTTAGACCCTTAAAGTCCATAACTCACATTCTAAGTTTTCGATCATCAAAACCTAGTCTCTTGGGAACCTATGAGGTTATAACTAAGTATTTCTCACCTCACACTATGGTCAAGAACATCTCTAAACCTTAAGGATGCAGAATTTGAAATCCTAACTTTACGGGTACCTAGAAGTCACAACAATGACCCTTTCTAAGTTCGGTTTGCTCCTAAGGCTTCAAGATTAAGTCCTAAACCAATTATGAGTCATTCCTACACATTCAAACTAATTAAAAACCATGATTATTAAATCTAAACCTTGTTGGACAGAAACCAAAAAATTACATAATTAAAGGATCTAGAATTCTCAAATTAATTCTTTTCTAGTTCCTAACTTATCCTATCTTTCACATATGAGTCTTGACATTATTTTTACTCAAACATAGGCACATTATCATCATTAGAACAGCACATATAGTGGCAGTAAAGTGCAAGGAAGAACCGAAAATATACTTCTCCATAAAAGTCATAAACATAATTTCTAAAGCACATAAAATACTAGTTTCTCTTGGAACCTTTTTAAAACTTTCAAAACTCATTTATAAGCATTTTTAACATCTAAAATCATAAGAATGTTTAAGAGGGCAGTGACCAATTTATCTTTGTCTCAAGAGGTCCTAAATTCATAAAACTTAGTTCTATGCATTCCTTAAACTCATATAAGCTTGGGAAAATTATAAAACACAGTCTTAAATACTTAGAAACTTCAAGACCCCTTAGGGCCGAAATATGAACCAAAAGAAATAAATATTTTTAGACCTTTGTTTGAAACGACAATGGGCAAGTCTTTGAGCTCTAGGTTCATTTAGGTGATGACATAAAAATAAACATGCTCATGCACTTATTTTAGGTTCCGTTAGAAAGTAAAGTGATAGCACAAAGTAAATATGAATGCAACTCATTATTATCTTGGTATTAAGTGAGAACTTGAAATATAAACATGATAATGCATAGCTTGAAATATAAACATGATAATGCAAGGTTCACTTATTATCTTGATATTTAGTGATAGCAAGGAAGTAAACATGATATGCAAAGCATAAAGTAAACATGATGCAAGGTTCATTTTATGGTTAACTAGAGCTCATTCAAGACTTTAACAAGATAACAACCCAATACAATATCTCAAAGATCAAAACACCAAAATCGAAAGGCTTACAAAAGAAAAAGAAAGTGAAACTAAGTCAAGTTCTTTATTAAATACCCAAAACACCTATCTAGAGAAAAATCTCTAGAACGTGCCGGCTAACTTTAAGGTTGACAAGGGTAGGCTTGGGCTTTTAGAAATCCTTAGATTAATTTTCTTAAGTTGAAAAAAAAAACATGTGAGGTAGATATCATATAGATGAAGTCATAAGGAAAGGAAAACTCAAGCTTTAGAGGTTTCTTTGAGATGAACACAAGGTCATCATCTACAAACTCTCATCATCAAGCTATCATGTTTGAGAAGAAAAGGCCAAGAGGCTGAAATGGAAAAAGAAAAGGAATATAAAGAAAAGCTCAAAAAGAAACCAAGAGAAAACTAGAGGAAACACATCTTTTGAGTAAAACAAAGTTTGAAAAGAAACTCCCTACCTAGAGTGAAGATGAAATCTTTGAACTTTTGAAAATGAAAACAAGATGATGAGCTCCTCCAAGAGGCAAGATAGCTTCGGCCAAGGGAGGATGAGAAGGTTGGAGTTGTGTTTCAAGTGAGGTTGTGTTTGAGGTGTGGTGTTTGAGAGATTTGATGATGTTTCAAGGGTATGGGGTGGTGTTTCAAGGTTGAGAGATGATGATGAGATGAAGAGAGGATGAAGATGAAGATGAAAAGAAAGGAAGAACTCTCTTGGAATTTTGAGAGAAAAGAAAAGAACTAGCAAGACAACTCTAGAATTCTAAACTTAGCAAATGCTTCAAAATGCAACTAAGCTATCACAAGCATCCTATTTATAGAAAAACAAAACCATGGGGCTCACCAAGGGGAGGAGTGGCCATGTGGTATTGGAGGGAAAAGGGAGACGAAAATATCTCTTAAACAAGGTCATTCAAGCATGGTTTGAAGTATGGAAGCTATGCTACAAAGTATGGCTTGATGTGAGTTAATTTCCTATCAATTTTTGATGAAATTAGGCTTCTAGAAACAATGCATGGCTGGAACTTTTCCAGCCACAAATAAATGGAGAAAATGAGCCATTTTAATTAGTTATTTACTTGGAAAATCAAGCTTGATTGAAGGTTATGAAAAGATATAGTGTATGTGACTTGAGGTATGGCCTTGGAATGTTGAAAAATTGAACATGTGATGAATATGGAGGGAGGACAGCTTCGGCCAGGCCTTGGGCAGCAGAGAGGAGGTGAGTTTTGATCGTTTAATTGGGTGTTAATGGTAGGTTTAGATGTGTATTAGCTTAGGTACAAGGTTAGGAATAATTAAGCTTAAGTTTAGGTGACTAAGAATGTGATTTAAGGATTTTATGACAAGATTAAGAGTTCTCATACATCATTAAATAATTTTAAACTCATTTATGAATAAACAATGTGTAACACAAATCCATGATTTAAGGAATTGGAAAGAGAAAATACTATTCCAGATTCCATGACTAGGAGTCTTAAAATTAAAATATGATTTTAAGTTGTAATTAAGCACTTTTAGGTTCTAATCAACTTTAATAAATTATTTTGACTCAAGATTAATTAAGGAAATTAATTAACCTTCGATTAGAGCCTAATATTGCTTAGGTTTGCTTAATCACGCGATTAAGCGTAAAAACATGAAACTAGGGGCAAAACCGTAATTTTGCACTAATTTCGTCCGGGACCTCCGGGACCAAAACTAAGGTCACAGTCTACATAAAAACGCCTTTTAAAATCATCTGGAGAAGTTTCGGGTTCATCCGGCACTTGCAAACGGGTAAAACACCGCAGGGGCATTTTGGTTATTTTGACCCGAAAACTCGAAAAACAAGATTTTCGATCCCGGGAAGGTACACAAGCCATCTAATCCCCTTCCAACATTGAGTTTGCCCTTCGAGTACTGCCGAACCGGTTTTCCTCGAATTCCGGGCTGAAAATGACCTCAGGGGTATTTTGGTCATTCTCACTCTAACAGAAAAATCGGGGCGTTACACCGGAAAGATACACAAGTCATCTAATCCCCTTTCAACATTGAGTTTGCCCTTTGAGTACTGTCGGATCGGCTTTCCTCGAATTCCGGACTGAAAATGACCTCAGGGGCATTTTGGTCATTTTCTCCCTGGTAGAAAAATCGGGGCGTTACATAACTCCTCCTAAGGTGGTGTGATGGCTTCGGCCAAAGGGAAAGAAAAGGAAAGGAGATGTGTTTTGAGGAAGCTTGTGTTTGAGGTTTAGTGTATAAGAGATTTGATGATGATCTAAGGTTATGATATGGTGGATTGAAGTGGTGAGGTGATAATGTGAAGAGAGGATGAAAATGAAGAGAAAGAACTCTTGGAACTTGAGAGAAAAGAAAGAACTAGCAAGATAACTCTAGGATTCTAAACTTAGCAAATGCTTCAAGGTGCAACTAAGCTATCACAAGCATCCTATTTATAGAAAAACAAAACCATGGGCTCATTAAAGAGGAGGAGTGGCCGTAGCATTGGGGGGAAAAAGGGAGAGAAAAATATCTCTTTAATTGTGTCATAGAAGCATGGTTTGAAGTATGGAGTTCATGACACAAAGTAAGGCTTGAAGCATGGGTTTTTGAGTGAGCTTTCATTTTAATTTTGCAAGAAATTGTTCTTCTAGAAACTCAACATGGCTGGAACATTTTTAGGCACAAATAAATGTGGGAAATGATTTATTTCAATTGGTTATTTACTTGGAAAATCAAGTGTGATGGAAAATATGACAAGGTATGGTGTATGTGACTTGAGGTATGGCTTTGGAGTGTTAGAAAATTGAACATGTGATGCATATGGAGGGGGGGAAGCTTCGGCCAGACCTGAGGCAACAGAGAGAAGGTGAGGTTTGATCATGTAATTGGGTGCTAATGGTGGGTTTAAATGTAGGTTAGCTTAGGTACAAGGTTAGGAGTAATTAAGCTTAAGTTTAGGTAGCTAAGTATGAGTATTTAGGATTTTATGAAAAGGTTAGGAGTGCTCATACATCATTAAAGAATTTTAAACTCATTTATGAATAAACAATGTGTAACACAATTCCATGATTTAAGGAATTGGAGAGAGGAAACACTATTCAAGATTCCATGACTAGAAATCTTGAAATTAAAATAAGATTTCAAGGTGTAATCAAGTATTATTAGATTCTAATCAACTTTAATAAATTATTTTGACCCTAGATTAATTATGAAAATTAATTAATCTTCGATTAGAGCCTAATATTGCTTAAGTCTACTTAATCACACGATTAAGCGTAAAAACACGAATCTAGGGGCAAAATCATAATTTTGCACTAATTTTGCCCGAGACCTCTATAATTAAAAATGAGGTTATAGAATACATAAAAACACCTTTTAGAACCATCTGGAGAAGTTTCGGGTTCATCCGGCACTTGCAAACAGTTAAAACACTGCAGGGGCGTTTTGGTCATTTTGACCCGAAAACTCGAAAAACGAGATTTTCGATCCCGGAAAGGTACACAGGTCATCTAATCCCCTTTCAACATTGAGTTTGCCCTTCGAGTACTGTCGGATTGGCTTTCCTTGAATTCCGGGCCGAAAATGACCTCTAGGGCATTTTGGTCATTTTCACCCTTAATAGAAAAATCGGGGCGTTACAGTCATTCCTACACATTTAAACTAATTTAAAACCATAATTATTATTACTAAACCTTGCTGGACAGAGTCCAAAAAATTCAAACATTAAGGGATCTAGAACTCTCAAATTAATTCTTTTCTAGTTTCTAACTTCTCTTATCTTTCACATATGAGTTTTAACATTAACTATACCCATACATAAGCATATGACCATCATTAAAACAGCTCATACAGTGGCCAAACATATCAAGGCAGAACCGAAACAAACTTTTCCATACAAAGGCATCAAACACAATTTCTAAAGCACATAAAATACTAGTTTCTCTTGGAACCTTTTTAAAACTTTCGAAACTCATTTATAAACATTTTTATCATCTAAAATCATAAAAATATTTATGAGGGCAGTAGCCAAATCAAACTTGTCTCAAGAGGTTCTAAATTCATAAAACTTGGTTCTATATATTCCTTTAACTCATATAAGCTTAGAAAAATTATGGAACATAGTTTTCAATACTTGGAAACAAATGAACTCTTAGGGGCCGAAAACATAAGCTAGAGGAATAAACATTTCCAACCTTTGTTTGAGACAACAATGGGCAAGTCTTTGAGCTCTAGGTTCATTTAAGTGATGACATAAAAATAAACATGCTCGTGCACTCATTTTAGGTTCCATTAGAAAGTAAAGTGATAGCATAAAATAAACATGAGATGCAACATATTATTATCTTTGATATTTAGATGAGAACTTGAAATATAAACATGATAATGCATAACTTGAAATATAAACATGATAATGCAAGTTCATTCATTATCTTGATACTTAGTGATAGCAAGAAAAGTAAATATGATGTGCAAAGCATAAAAGTAAACATGATGCAAGGTTCATTTTAAGGTTGGCTAGAGCTCATACAAGACTTTAACACATAACAACCCAACACTCATCTCATCACAAAGAGAGCTTTAGAGCTCTTGAACCAAGTTCTCAAAGGAACTATGAGGTTCTTGAACATCATCATCAAGCTCAAAATAAATAAACTTTCAAAACAAAACAAAACCTCAAAGATCAAGGAATCAAAACCGAAATATTTAAAGGAAAAGGAACAAGAAAACCGAAATCAAAATAGCAAGGAAAGTAAAGGTGTTCTTGAACAAAAATCCTTTTGAGCTAGATAATAAAGATAAAACTTAGAGAAAACAAAAACTCAAGCTCTAGAGGTTCCTTTGAGATGAACACATAGTCATCATCTAGGAGCTCTCATCATTGAGCTATCATATACTCCTCAAGGCCAAGAGGCCGAATGCTCAAAGAAAAGAAACAAAGAAAGTTTCAAAAAGAAAATCCAAGAGAAAGCTAGAGAAACTCATTTTCCAATAAAACAAAGTTTAGAAAAACACTCCTACCTAGAGTGAAGTCAAAAAGCTTGAACTTTTGAAAAGGAAAACAAGATGATGAGCTCCTCCTTGGGGCTAGATGGTTTTGGCCAAGGAAGAACAAGAAGGTTGGAGTTGTGTTTCAAGTGAGGTTGTGTTTGAGATGTGGTGTTTGAGAGGTTTGATGATGGTTCAAGGCTATGGGGTGGTGTTTGAACTTTGAGAGATGATTATGAGATGAAGAGAGGATGAAGATGAAGATGAAAAGAAAGGAAGAACTCTCTTGAAACTTAGACAGAAAAAGAAAGGAAACTCAAGAAAGCTTAGAAACTTGAAACTTACCAAAAGACTAAAAGTGACACAAGTTCATCTAAGGCACCTATTTATAGAAAAACAAAACATTGAGGCCCTCCAAGAGGAAGCCTTGGCCGTAGCATTGAGGGGGAAAAAAGGAGAGAAAAATATTTCTTACACAAGGTCATTCAAGCATGGTTTGAAGTATGGAGTGTATGATGCAAAGTATGGCTTGATGTGAGTGAATCTCCTATCAATTTGTGAAATGAAATTAGGCTTCTAGAAATAAAGCATGGCTGGAAGTTTTTCAGCCACAAATAAATGAGGAAAAAGGGTTATTTTAATTAGTTATTCACTTGGAAAATCAAGCTTGATTGAAAGTATGACAAGGTATGGTGTATGTAACTTGAGGTATGGCCTTGGAGTGTTGAAAATTTGAACATGTGATGCATATGGAGGGGGAGAGGGCTTCGACCAGACTGGGCAGCATGGGGGAGGAGGATTTGTTTCATGTAATTGTATGTTAATGGTAGATTTAAGTGTGTATTAGTTTAGGTACAAGGTTAGGAATAATTAAGCTTAAGTTTAGGTGACTAAGAATGAGGTTTAAGGATTTTATGACAAGATTAGGAGTGCTCATACATCATTAGAGAATTAAAAACTCATTTGTGAATAAACAATGGGTAACACAATTCCATGATTCAAGGAATTGGAAAGAGAAAACATTATTCAAGATTCCATGACTAAGAGTCTTGAATTTAAAATAAGATTTTAAGTTGTAATTAAGCACTTTTAGGTTCTAATCAAATTTAATAAATTATTTTGACTCAAGATTAATTATAGAAATTAATTAACCTTCGATTAGAGCCTAATATTGCTTAGGTTTGCTTAATCACGCGATTAAGCGCAAAAACACGAAACTAGGGGTAAAACCGTTATTTTGCACTAATTTCGCCCGGGACCTCCGGGACCAAAACTAAAGTCATAGAATACATAAAAACGCCTTTTGAAACCATCTAGAGAAGTTTCGGGTTCATCTGGCACTTGCAAACGGGTAAAACACCGCAGGGGTGTTTTGGTCATTTTAACCTGAAAACTCGAAAAATGAGATTTTCAATCCCGGAAAGGTACACGAGTCATCTAATCCCCTTCCAACATTGAGTTTGCCCTTCGAGTACTGTCGAACCGGCTTTCCTCGAATTCCATGCCGAAAATGACCTTAGGGGCATTTTAGTCATTTTCACTCTAATAGAAAATCGGGGTGTTACACTCTATCATCATGACTTAATCTCTCGAGCACCTAAAGGTCCACAACTAAGTAGTCCTTACTCAATTCTATGATCATAACTAATTCTAAACCTCAAGAGTGCAGAATCTATGTTTTGCTAATTACAGGTACCTAGGAGTCACAACTTTGACCCTTTCTAAGTTCAGTTTTCTCCTATAGCATCAAGATCAATTCCTAAACCAATTATGAGTGATTCCTATACATTTACACTAATTATGAACCATTATTACTAATATTATCCTTGCTGGAACAGAATCCATAATTTCCATTTCTAAGGGATCTAGACTTCTCATTTTAATTCTTTTCTAGTTACTAACTTATCTTAGCTTTCTCAAATTAATTCTAACATCAAATATACATGAATATACACATTCTAACATGATTAAATCATCATCATACAATGAACAAACATTCAAGGCAGAACCATGAGCATCATCATATAGAATTTCATTTCTAACACATAAATTATTAGTTTCTCTTGGAACCTTTTCAAGCTTCTAAAACTCATTTGAGAACAATTTATTTCATTAAAATCATCATGAAACCAATAAGGGCAATAGCTATTTCTAAATAATTTCAAGAGGGATTTAAATCATGAAACTATGCTTAAAACATTTCTTGAGGTCATCTAAACTTAAGAAAATTATAAGACATACGTTTTGGCACTTGTGACTAGGTGAAACTCACACCAAGTTCAACATCATCACATGGTTGAGAATTAAGAGAATAAAACACATTCATTTCCAAACTTTGCTTGAGATAACAATGGGCAAATCTTTGAGCTCCAAATTTCTTAGGTGATGACATAAACTAAAATATACAATGCACTTTGTTTTATTCTTTATTATGAGGTGAGAGCATAAAATAAATATGCTATGCAAGCTCATTATTATCTTAGAAGTTTAGTGATGGCTTAAACATAAACATGAGAATCCAAGTTCATTCTTTAATCTTGAAAGTTTAGTGATGACATAAAGATAAATATGGATGCAAGTTCCTTTTACTTAACTTAGAGCTCATACAAGATCTTTACAGAAATATAATTTCAACCCAACACTCATCTAAACCAAGCGAAGTGAGCTTTAGGGTTTTTGAACCATGACTTCAAAGAAACTTCATGGTGTAACACCCTAAATCTTAACCTAAGACTACTAGTAGGTACTTAGGTTAATCTTTAGAATATTACCTCTTGGTCTCATCTTTTACTTAGAAAATACTTAGCGGAAATATGGGTAAAATTTTTCTTTTTAGAATTAAAATCAAAGTGAGAGCCACGCATGAATCTTTTAAAAGAAAGCATAACGAAACACATAAGCAAAGCGTAAAGAAACACATCATATCATGGAAACATCATCTGAAACATAGATATATATATATATATAATGTGCCTACCCAAAAGGGCAGGACTATTCGATACATCGGGAAACGGAATACAACTGAAGAACAAATACAAGGAAAACAAATAAAGGGAAATCATAAAAACAACACCCATACCCATGTGCACCTAGAGTAGACAACCTCATATACAAAAGAAGGTTTGTCCTCAACTATGTGGCGTGTGTGCACTAGCTACTACCCGTCCCATGCGCCTACTCCTGCTGGTCCGAGTACTGAGGGGTGGAACCAATCCACTGGCGGATCTCGGCGGGAGTGGTCGTGCGGATCATCGGAGCGTGTCCACCGCGGCGAGGGCGCATGGATGGCCGACGAGCCAACCTCGGCTGAACCACTGTCTCCTCACTCCCAGCTCTCATCGGTGAGGGAGCGGGACTGGAGCTCTAACTATACATATGTGATGGCGGGTCCTCGGATGGGTCCGTCTCCGAGTACTGGGTGCAAGGCACGTACTCCGGGTAGTCGCGTACTGCTGACGTCTCGGGCTGCATGCGGAGAATCTGCTCATCACGTGGTCTAGCTCGCTCAAAAATCCCGTTATGGCGGTAAGGAGCAGTCGGGGTGAAGCGGTAGCTCGGGATGGGGTGCGCGAAGGGTCGTCCCATGAACATGAATACTCTGACAGTGCAGCGACCCTCAAAATGGTATGACCCAAGTGCTGGGTCATGGTGCAGCTCCCATACCGGGGTGTCGATGAAGAGTATGAATGTCGCCATCTGAAGATATGACGGAAGAAAAGAGAGAGGGAATGAGAATCTTCTAAAAGAATTCTCAGTAGGGTTATCCCTACCTAGGTGACATCGTCACATCCTCAGGAACCTTGGGTTTTATTTCTAAAAGGTGTGCATGTATAAAACTCCTTTTAAGTTAGTTTTCTAAAGTATTATTTATCCAAGGTCCGTCATATTTTATAATGTGTCTTATGACTAAGCATGGGATATACTAATGACATGAATGCATCATAAAGGAAAACCAATCAATAGAATAACTAAGAAACATTACAACATTAGCATAGGTATAGTATATGTGACATTGTAAACTTTAACTTTCATCTCATGGGGCCACCCTAAAACATCTCTAGGTTATGAGCTCATACCTTAACTAGTCGTCACTAGTTCTTACTTATCCTATGATAAGCGTAACATATACATAATCCCGACTTAATAATGCGGGCTAAGGGACAATTAAGGATCACCTCTCTTAGGTTCATTTCCTCTTTGAAACACTCTACTAGCAACTAGTGCATCGTAGTATTGTCCGCTTTGGCAAGCTCTATGTCAATACCCTCACGGATTTGTTTTCTTGGGGGTGCTCGGCTAAACCGGTGTCACCTAAGAAGGCGTCTCAGTGTTGTGTCACATTTAAGTTCTCATAACGTGTTAATTCATAGATACATCATTATTCATCACATAAATCTTTTTCATAGCATATACATCATCACATGAAATTTCTTCATAGTGTATACATAAAACTATAGCATATACATTATCACATAATCACACCTTAGACAATCATTCATACAAACTCACAAGCTTATTATGTTATAAACCCATAGTATGTTATGCTTTGGTTCTTTTGAGTCTTAAACTTGTAAACTAATTGTTCTAGTATTATTCTTAACCTCTCACACACTTATAGGTTCACAAATAATAAGTTTTACTAATTTTTATGCTCAACGACTTATCCAAACAGCACTATGCAGATTTGGACAGCTTTATATTTGTGTGATTACGGGGTTCTAGAAATTACGGTTTAGACCCTTAAAGTCCTTAACTCACATTCTAAGTTATCGATCATAAAAACCTAGTCTCTTGGGAACCTATAAGGTTATAACTAAGTATTTCTCACCTCACACTATGGTCAAGAACATCTCTAAACCTCAAGGATGCAGAATTTGAAATCCTAACTTTACGGGTACCTAGAAGTCACAACAATGACCCTTTCTAACTTCAATTTGCTCCTAAGTCTCCAAGATTAAGTCCTAAACCAATTATGAGTCATTCCTACACATTTAAACTAATTTAAAACCATGATTATTAAATCTAAACCTTGCTGCATAGAATCCAGAAAATTACATAATTAAGGGATCTAGAATTCTCAAATTAATTCTTTTCTAGTTCCTAACTTATCCTATCTTTCACATGTGAGTCTTAACATTATTTTTACTCAAACATAGGCACATTATCATCATTAAAACAGCACATACAGTGGCAGTAAAGAGCAAGGAAGAATCGAAAATATACTTCTCCATAAAAGGCATAAAACATAATTTCTAAAGCTCATAAAATACTAGTTTCTCTTAGAACTCTTTTTAAACTTTCAAAACTCATTTATAAACAATTTTAACATCTAAAATCATAAGAGTATTTAAGAGGGCAGTGACCAATTTATCTTTATCTCAAGAGGTCCTAAATTCATAAAACTTAGTTCTATGCATTCCTTAAACTCATGTAAGCTTGGAAAAATTATAAAACATAGTCTCAACAACTTAGAAACTTCAAGACCTCTTGGGGCCGAAATATAAACCAAGGAAAATACATATTGTTAGACCTTTGTTGAGACAATAATGGGCAAGTCTTTGAGCTCTAGGTTCATTTAGGTGATGACATAAAAATAAACATGCTCATGCACTTATTTTAGGTTCCATTAGAAAGTAAAGTGATAGCACAAAGTAAATATGAATGCAACTCATTATTATCTTGGTATTAAGTGAGAACTTGAAATATAAACATGATAATGCATAGCTTGAAATATAAACATGATAATGCAAGGTTCACTTATTATCTTGAAACTTAGTGATAGCAAGGAAGTAAACATGATATGCAAAGCATAAAGTAAACATGATGCAAGGTTCATTTTATGGTTAACTAGAGCTCATTCAAGACTTTAACAAGATAACAATCCAATACAATATCTCAAAGATCACAACCCAAAAACCGAAAGTTATACAAAAGAGAAAGAAAGTGAAACTACGTCAAGTTCTTTATTAAATACCCAAAACCCCTATCTAGAGAAAAATCTCTAGAACGTGCCGGCCAACTTTAAGGTTGACAAGGGTAGGCTTGGGCTTTTAGAAATCCTTAGATTAATTTTCTTAAGTTGGGAAAACCATGTGAGCTAGATAACATATAGATGAAGTTATAAGAAAAGGAAAACTCAAGCTTTAGAGGTTTCTTTGAGATGAACACAATGTCATCATCTAGAAACTCTCATCATCAAGCTATCATGCTCATAACAAGGCCTAGAGGCCGAAATGAAAAGAAAAGGAAAAACAAAGGAAAGTTCAAAAGAATCCAAGAGGAAACTAGAGAAAAACACTTTCTTGAGCAAAACAAAGTTTGAAAACAAATCCCTACCTTGTGATGAAGGTAAAAGCTTGGACTTGAAGATAAAATGAGATGAGCAACCCCTCCTAGGATGGTGGTGATGATTCAGCCAAAGAGGAAGGAAAAGAAAGGAAATGTGTTTTGGGTGAAGTTGTGTTTGAGGTGTGGTGTTTGAGAGGTTTGATGATGGTTCAAGGCTTTGGGGTGGTGTTTGATGGTTGAGAGATGATGATGAGATGAAGATGAAAAGAAAGGAAGAACACTTTTGAAACTTTGAGAGAAAAGAAAAACTTAGCAAGACAACTCTAAAACTCTAAACTTAGCAAATGCTTCAAGGTGCAACAAGGCTATCACAAGCATCCTATTTATAGAAAAACAAAGCCATGGAGCTCACCAAAGGGAGGAGTGGCCGTGTGGTATTGGAGGGAAAAGGGAGAGGAAAATATCTCTTACACAAGGTCATTCAAGCATGGTTTGAAGTATGGAAGCTATGCTACAAAGTATGGTTTGATGTGAGTTAATTTCCTATCAAATTTCTATGAAATTAGGCTTCTAGAAACAATGCATCACAATTAAATGGAGAAAACGAGCTATTTTAATTAGTTATTTACTTGGAAAATCAAGCTTGATTGAAAATTATGACAAGGTATAGTGTATGTGACTTGAGGTATGGCCTTGGAGTGTTGAAAAATTGAACCTGTGATGCATATGGGGAGGGTGAGGCTTCGGCCAGGGCTGGACAGCAGAGTGGGGGTGAGTTTTGACCATTTAATTAGGTGTTAATGGTAGGTTTAGATGTGTATTAGCTTAGGTACAAGGTTAGGAATGATTAAGCTTAAGTTTAGGTAACTAAGAATGTGATTTAGGGAGTTTATGACAAGTTTAGGAGTGCTCATACATCATTAGAGAATTTTAAACTCATTTATGAATAAACAATGTGTAACACAATTCCATGATTTAACGAATTGGAAAGAGAAAATACTATTTAAGATTCTATGACTAGGTGTCTTGAAATTAAAATATGATTTTAGGTTGTAATTAACCACTTTTTTAGTTCTAATCAACTTTAATAAATTATTTTGACTCAAGATTAATTAAGAAAATTAATTAACCTTTGATTAGAGCCTAATATTGCTTAGGTTTGCTTAATCACGCGATTAAGCGTAAAAACACGAAACTAGGGGCAAAACCGTAATTTTGCACTAATTTTGCCCGGGACTTCTAAAATTAAAACTGAGGTCATAGAATACATAAAAACGCCTTTTAAAACCATCTGGAGAAGTTTCGGATTCATCCGGCACTTGCAAACGGGTAAAACACCGCAGGGGCGTTTTGGTCATTTTGACCCGAAAACTCGAAAAATGAGATTTTCGATCCCGGGAAGGTACACAGGTCATCTAATCCCCTTTCAACATCGAGTTTGCCCTTCGAGTACTACCAGACCGGCTTTCCTCGAATTCCGGGCTGAAAATGACCTCAGGGGCATTTTGGTCATTTTCACTCTAACAGAAAAATCGGGGCGTTACACATGGCTCTTAAACATCATCATTAAGCTCAAGGAAATAAACTCAAAATAACACTTTTAAAGGAAAAAGGAAAGAAAGGAACCGAAACTTAAACTAAGCAAAAAAGAAGGAAAATACATTATATTCTTTATTATGTACGCAAAACCCCTATCTAGAGTAAAACTCTAGAACCTGTTGGCCAACTTTAAGGTTGACAAGGGTAGGCCTTAGGTTTATTGAAATCCTTATGATTATTTTCTTAAGTTGAAATCATTAGTGAGCTAAGTAGTATATAAAGAACTTAAAGAAAGGAAAAACTCAAGCTTTAGAGGTCTCTTTGAGATGAACACAAAGTCATCATCTAGAGACACTCATCATCAAGCTGTCATGAAGAACATACTAGGCCTTGAAGGCCGAAAAGGGAGAAAGGAAATCCAAGAGAAACCGAAAACAAAAACTCAAAGAAGCATCATAAAATCAACACTTTTTCTCAAGAACAAAACATATTTGAGTAAAATAAAAACTTTAGAACAACTTCCTACCAAGTATGAAGATGGAAAGCTTGGTCTTTGAAATGAAATAAGAAGAAAAGTTCCTCCAAATGTGATGATTATGATTTGGCCTAGAGGAGAGAAAAGGAAAAGAATTTGTTTTTGAGTGAGTTTGTGTTTGAGAATGAGAGTTTTGGTGGTTAAATCATAATCTAAGGTGGTGGGGTGATGTTTTGAGGTGGTGCTATGGTGAGGAAAGCTCTTGGAACTTTGAGAGAAAAGAAAGAACTTGCAAGAAAGCTTTGAAACTAAAACTTAGCAAATGATCTAAAGGTTCATTCAAGTTCTTTAGCATGTGTATTTATAGAGAAGCAAAACAATGAGAGCTCATGGAGGGGGGATTAGCCGTAGCCTTGCCTCATGTTCCATGAGATGAGAGATTGAATTTTTTGAAGCATGGTTGAAAGTATGGTTAGCATGGTTCAAGGTAAGGCTTCAAGCATGGCTCAAGGTATGGCCATTGTATGCAAACAATTTCAACATGTGGAAAATGGAGGAGTGGCCGGTAGTCCTTAAGCCATGGGGGAGGGATTTCTTTTGTTTAATTTGCGGTTTAGGGATGTAATTAAGTGTATCTTAGGTTAGGTTTATGATTAGGAATTACTAAGCAAGTGTTTAGGTACTAAGAAGGTAATTAGGAGTTTCATGACATGATTAGGAAGTGCTCATACATCATTAGAGGAATTAAAACTCATTTTATGCATAAACAATGTAGACATAATTCCTTAATTTTAGGAATTAGAGAGAGAAAATACTATTCAAGATTCTATGACTAGGAATCTTGAATTTAAAAAGAGATTTAAGTTTAATCTAAGCAATTTTAGGTTCTAATTAACTTTAATAATTATTTTGACTCTAGATTAATTATGGAAATTAATTAATCTTCAATTAGAGCCTAATATTGCTTAAGTTTGCTTAATTACGTGATTAAGCTCAAAAACACTATACTATGGGCAAAATCATAATTTTACACAAAAACTGTTGGGACCACCAGGACTTAAACTGATGTTGCGAAATACATAAAAACATCATTTAAAACCATCTAGAGAAGTTTCGGGCTCATCCGGCACTTATACCCATGTCAAACGCTATAGAGGTATTTTGGTCATTTTGACCCGAAACCTCATAAAATGAGATTTTTGATCCCGGAATCACTCAAGAGTCATCTAATCCCCTTCAAACACTGAGTCAACCCTTCGAGGGCTGCCGGGTCGGCTACCCTCAAATTCCGAGCAGAAAATGACCTCAGGGGCATTTTGGTCATTTTCACTCAAACAGAAAATCGGGGCATTACAATGTGGTTCTCATCATAAAAAATCAAAGATTGGAGACAAACAGATAGCTAAGGAACTAGCAACTTTCATTAGAAAATCCAACTCAAAATGGGATGGAAAAAAAAACGGCTACATTTGAATTTCAAATCAAATGTCAAATCAGTCTCTCGAAGTCAAGATATCATCTCTACAAGTACCCACGATAAAATGACAAAAGGACTTTACAGAAAGTTCAGAAATCATGATCAGAAAGTGGAAAAATAGTTTTTGATAGTCTTTAAAAACTTCAACTCATCAACGACTTCTAAAAAAGGAACTCTAACACCATACAAGCTACTTACACAGATTATATTTCCAATACTCGATTAGATGTTCAACATGTGTTGATAAAGTGAAAGATCAAGGGGCAACGGTAAAAAGAGAAAAATCATCTATAAATAGAGATGATTGAGCCTTCTTTGAAAAAATAGAGAAGAGAAAAAAATTTACGCCAAAAAACTTCCTGTTGGAAATATTCATTGCTAGAATCCGTTGTATATCAAAATCTTCTTTCTATATTCTTTGCTGATTATTTGTTCTTCTAAGGAAGAATTACTAGGAAGAAGTCACTCAAGCAGAATCAGTTTAAATGGATCACATTCAAAAACTTGAGCGTCGAGCTACACGATTATATCATCAATCTCTGTCTCGTTGTAATTCTAATCCAGTAGTGATCAAAAGGAAAATAGCTTAAAGAGACTACTGTAAAACTACTTGCTATTGTAGGTCCGTAAGGGTTATTTATTGATAGGGTAAAGACTATCCTATACTTGTGATTCATCGGTGAGGAAGTATATTGGAACTCAGTGTGTACTGAGAACTGGATGTAGGCAGGTGTTAGCCAAACCAGTATAAATTCTCTGAGCCAAGTATTCTCTTTCTTCTCTTTCATTTGAATTTAGTTTTCAACTCTATATAAATATTTTGATCGTTATCTTTCACTATTAGCTTATTTATTCAAACTACTTTATTCAGAAAGTAACCTTCTAAACACACTAACCATTCTTTTGTTGTTCTTCAAGTTCTAAACTTGATAAAATTTTATAAAGTTTTTCATTTTGAAGTTTACGAAGCACGATTCAACCCTCCTTCTCGTGCGTCTTCTTATCAACAAAAACTCCCCCAAAAAAAACTCCAATTAACTAGGGCACTTCCTTGTGAAATGACCTAGGTTGCACATCACTATCTAGGTGCCTTCTGTAAATTGATTTGGGAATTTATTCCTTTTAAACTTGGTGTTGACAATGGTTGGCTACCAATAAGCATCTTTCTAATCATTATTTGTCAAAATCTCAATTAAATCTTTTCAAATTTCAATCAAATCTTTAATTGAATAGCAATCAATTTGTTTCAAATCATAATTGGATCAGTTACACAAAAAATTTATAAATAGGCTATCAATTGCATACACAAGGGGGAGTAAAAAATATAGACACAGAGCAGCAACACCATCATCATAGAACCCTCACCCATCACATCCACCATCCGATCGGTACTCACAACTACCACACATCATCATCCTCACTCAAATCACAACCATACCTTTTATAAAACCATTACAGCTTCATCACTTTCATCCAAAACACACCATACCTATTGCCATTCCTCCTTCACAAAACCTCACCACCACCATCATCTCCTAAGGCTTCATCACAAAGCCAAACAACCACTACAATACCATCAACCAGCAAGCCTTCACCATCATCCCCACTATCAAAGAACCATCTAATTCATCATCACCAACTTCAACCATTCACAGCCTCCATCACTGTCGGTTCTACAACAACCATAAACTACCCATTAGCAACCCCTGTCCACTACAAAGACTCAACTACGAGAGTGGCAAACTTAGTGTGCAGTTGATGCCATTGCCATTGCCACTTTATCTTGACACCATCACTACTCCCTCCTGATGCCAACATCAGAGGATCATAGTGTAAGCTCCAAAACCCTTCAAAAAGTATTAGGGTCTTATGTTTTGAACGACAACAAAACTCATCTAAAGAAAATTCTTTGAAGAACGACTAATGTCTATCTTGAGTTTCTTGGCAAAGCATAACAGGTATTTCCAAATTGCATAACATGGACTTAATCGAGAATAATTTCGCTTTACATGTGCAAACATGATTTATCACGTGTTAAGAGATTGTGCTAAATAGAAGTTAACATTATATCATATAAAGTATGTATACATGCTTTACAGACTAAAGAAAATGAAATCAAGAATCAGAAACTAAGGCGTAGGGTCTTCAGAAAGTAACACGGGACATCAGAAAGTATGCTTAAAATGACAACAACGTGTTACACATACTTCAATCATCATAATCATAATACTTTCATCATCATAAAATTCAGATTAAAGACTAGAAGACCAATTTTTTATTGAGGAATTAATAGTCCATGTCAAAAAGTTCATCTCACTGTAAATGAGGGAAAATTTAACTTTTTGAAATTCAAGTTTCAAGTCAAACCCAGTTTCAGACTAGCACATCATCTCTTCAGCCCTTTTGGTCAACTACTCCAATTTCTAGAATAAATAGTTCAAAAACCATGTTCAGAAAGTAGAAAAGTAGTTTCTAAAAGGCATCAAAAACCTCAACCTTTCAATGGCTTCCATAAAAAGCTCTAACACCAGACCAGCTACTCCTCTAGATTATATTTCCAAGACACAAACAGATAATCAACACGTGTCACTTAGACAACTGATTAAGGGCAACAGTCAAAAAAGAGATACCATATATAAATAGAGATGATGAGCCTTCGAGAAAAATGACTTGACAATCATAAGAGCAAAAACGCTGCAAAATTATTCCCTCATCTATTTCGTGAAGTTTATTACTTCTTGTAATCAATTCCTTTGTTCATAAACATCCTCTTTCTAAGTTCTTAGATTGTTTATACGTTCTTCTTGGGAAGAATCTTTATAAAGAAGTCATTCAAGTTATCTTAGGGATATTCATTGTATATTTGTAAAGAAATTTGAATGCAAATTAGCTTGAGTGGCAACTCAAATACTAAACCTTTGTATCCTCGATCCAGTAGTGATAGGTGTGAGATAGCTTGAAGAGGCAACTACAAAATTACTTGCAACATGATAGTAAAGGTATTCTTACTCTCACGGTTTTACTTGGAGAGGCTGGTTAAAGACTACTCAATTTAGCTTGAAGAGGCTGGTGAAGAACTACTTAGATTGTGACAGTGGAGATGTCTACTTATCATAGGTTAGTGCTTAGGAAGGCTATGGTAAAGATTATCCAGTTTTTTTTTTCTCGAGTTAAGAAAAGTTAGTGAAACTCAGTAGTTGCTGAAAATTGGATGTAGGCAGGTGTTGGCTAAACCAATATAAAATACATGTGCAGTATTTCCTTAACCTTCGCTTTTTTACTTTCATTTATCAACTTCATTAAATCTATATCTGTTAAAATTTAATCTTTAGTTTATCTACTATTAACTATAAAATTCAGAAAGTCACTTTCTGAAACCTTTGATCTTGTTTTCGCTTTGCTACAAGCTTAACGCTTGATAGTCTTTGTTTTTAAGTTTCAGTTGCAAAAGGTTTTGAAGAGAAAAACACAATTCAACCCCGCTTCTTTTGCATTTTTTCACCTACACATAGCAAAACCACCACAAAGCTCCACTATAAAGCCTGATCATGGCTACCTCCATGAAGCCACCAATATCGTTGATGTGCTTCTCCACCACCCTCACGCAATTTGTTGTAACACCCTAAATCTTAACCCAAGACTACTAGTATGTCCTTAGGTTAATTTTTAGAATATTACCTCTTGGTCTCATCCTTTGGAAAATACTTAGCGGAAATACGGGTAAAATTTTTCTTTTTAAAATCAAAGTGAGAGCCACGCGCGAAACTTTAAGGGGCAACATAGCGAAACATATAAGCAAAGCATAAGAAACACATCATGTCATGGAAGCATCAACTGAAACATAATTATATATATATAACGTGCCTACCCAAAGAGGCAGGACTATTTGATACATCATGAAGCAAAATACAACTGGAATGCAATACAAGGAAATCATAAAAAGCGAATACAAGAGAAACTACCCCCATACCCATGTGCACCTAAAGGAGACAACCTCATATACAAAAGAAGGTTTGTCCTCTACTATGTGGCGTGTGTGTGCACTAAACTACTACCCCTCCTATGACTACTCCTCTGGTCCGAAAGCGTGGGGTCGAGTCGATCCACCGCGAATCTCGGCGGGAGTGGTCGAGCGCATCATCGGGCATGTCCACCGCGCGAGGGCGCATAGATGGCCGCCGAGCCAACCTTGGCTGGACCACCGCCTCCTCACTCCCACTCATCGGTGGAGGAGTGGGACCGAGCTCCAATCAGTACATGTGGGATGGCGGGTCCTCGGATGGGTCCGCTCTCAGTACCGGGACGCGTACATACTCGGTACTCGCGTACTGGTGATGTCTCGGGCTCCATGCGGAGGATCTGCTCATCGCGTGGTCTCGCCGCTCAAAAATCCCGTTATGACGGTAAGGAGCGCCGGGTGAAGCGGTAGCTCGGGACGGGCACGCGAAGGGTCGCCCCATGAACATGTATACTCGACAAAGGCAATGACCCTCAAAATGGTATGACCCGAGTGCCGGGTCATGGTGCAGCTCCCATACCGGTGTCGATTTAAGAGTACGAACGCCGCCATCTCAAGATATGACGGAAGAAAAGAGAGAGGGAATGAGAATCTTTCTAAAAGAATTCTCGGTAGGGTTATCCCTACCTAGGTGTCATCGTCACATCCTCAGAACCTTGGGTTTATTTCTAAAAGGTGTGCATGCATATAAGTTCCTTTTAAGTGGGTTTCCCAAAGAGGTATTTTATCCAAGGTCCATCATATTTTATAATGCGTCTTTATAACTTAAGCGAAATATACTAATGATATGAATGCATCATAAGGTAAACCAAACAATAGAATCACTAGGAAACATTATAACATTGGCATAAGTAAAGTTTATGTGACATTGTCAACTTTAACTTTCATCTCATGGGGCCGCCCTAAAACTTCTCTAGGTTATGAGCTCATACCTTAACTAGTCGTCACTAGCTCTTACTTATCCTATGATAAGCGTAACATAATCCCGACTTAAAGTACGGGCTAGGGGGCAAATTAAGGATCTCCTTTCTAGGATCATTTCCTCTTTGAAACGCTTTGCTAGCCACGTGGGCCTCGCAATTTGTCCGCTTTGGCAGGCTGCATCTACACATACCCTCACGGATTTGTCTCCTCCTGGGGTGCTCGGCCAACCGGTGTCACCCAGAGAAGCGCGTCTCGATGTTGTGTCACATTTATATCTTCATAAGTATTACATCATAATTACCTCATCATTTATCATATTCATTTTTATCATGCATTCTCATGTATCTTTTTCATAACATATATATCATCACATGAAACTTTCTCATAACATTCGTCACATAAAACTTTCACACAAACATCATCACATAGTCATATTTAACAATCATCCAGAGGCTCATAAACATGTTATGTTATATCTCATAGTGCTTTAAACTTCGATTATTATGAGTCTTAAACTTGCAAATTAATTATTCTTAACTTCTTTATACACCCATAGTTTGACAATTAATGAGTTATATAAATTTTATGCTTAAGAACTAATCCAAATAGCACTAAGCAGAATTTGGACAGCTTTATGTTTATGTGATTACGGAGTTCTAGAAATTACGGTTTAGATCTTTATCTCACATTCTAAGTTATTGATCATCAACACCTAGTCTCTTGGGGACCTATAAGGTTATAACTAAGTATTTCTCACCTTACCCTATGGTCAAGAACATCTCTAAACCTCAAGAGTGCAGAAATCAAAATACTAACTTTACGGTACCTAGAAGTCACAATATTGACCCTTTCTAAGTTCGGTTTGCTCCTAAGGTTTCAAGATTAAGTCCTAAACCAATTATGAGTCATTCCTACACATATAAACTAATTTAAAACCATGATTATTGAATCTAAACCTTGCTGGACAGAATCCAGAAAAATAAATCTTTAAGGGATCTAGAACTCTCAAATTAATTCTTTTCTAGTTCCTAACTTATCCTATCTTTCACATATGAGTCTTAACATAATTATTACCCAAACATAAGCATATTAACATCATTATCACAGCTCATGCAGTAGCCAAACATAGCAAGGCAGAACCGAAACAACAACTCCATTTTAAGGCATTGAATCATAGTTTCTAAAGCACATAAAATACTAGTTTCTCTTGGAACCTTATTAAAACCTTCAAAACTATTTTATGAACACTTTTATCATCTAAACTCATGAAAATACTTAATAGGGCAGTGGCTATGCTATTTTCATCTCAAGAGGTCCTAAATTCATAATACTTAGTTCTACACATTCCTTATACTCATATAAGTTTAGAAAAATTATAAAACATAGTTTTCAATACTTGAAAACATTAAGGCCTCATAGGGCCGAAATATGAGCCATAGGAGATAGATGTTTTAGACCTTTGTTTGAGATATCCTTGGGCAAGTCTTTGAGCTCTAGAATCATTAAAGTGATGACATAAAAATAAACATGCTCATGCACTTATTTTAGTTATTGCTAGAAAGTAAAGTGAGAGCATAAAATAAATATGTGGTGCAATATATTATTATCTTTGATATTTAAGTGAGGACTTGAAATATAAATATGATAATGCAAAGCTTGAAACATAAACATGATAATGCAAGTTCATTCATTATCTTGGGATTTAGTGATAGCAAGGAAGTAAACATGATATGCATAGCATAAAATAAACATGATGCAAGATTCATTTTATAGTTAACTAGAGCTCATATAAGACTTTAACAAGATAATAACCCTATACCATATCTCAAAGATCACAACACAAGAATCGAAAATCATATAAAAGAGAAATAAGGTGAAACTACATCAAGTTCTTTATTAAGTACCCAAAACCCCTATCTAGAGACAAGTCTCTAGAACGTGCCGCCAACTTTAAGGTTGACAAGGGTAGGCTTGGGCTTTTAGAAATCCTTAGATTAATTTTCTTAAGTTGGAAAACCATGTGAGCTAGATAACATATAGATGAAGTTGTAAGAAAAGGAAAACTCAAGCTTTAGAGGTTTCTTTGAGATGAACACAATGTCATCATCTAGAAACTCTCATCATCAAGCTATCATGCTCAAATCAAGGCCTCATGGCCGAAAATGAAAAGGAAAGGAAAGACAAAGGAAAGCTCAAAAAGAATCCAAGAGAAAACTAGAGAAAAACACTTTCTTGAGCAAAATAAAGTTTGAAAACAAATCCCTACCTTTTGATGAAGATAAAAGCTTGAACTTGAAGATGGAAATGAGATGAGCAACACCTCCTAGGATGGTGATGATGATTCGGCCTTGATGAGAGAAAAAGAAAGAGAATGTGTTTCAAGTGGAGTTGTGTTTGAGGTGTGGTGTTTGAGAGGTTTGATGATGGTTCAAGGTTTTGGGGTGGTGTTTGATGGTTGAGAGGTGATGATGAGATGAAGAGATGAAGAAGATAAAGATGAAAAGAAAGGAAGAACACTCTTGGAACTTTGAGAGAAAAAGGAAAAACTAGCAAGACAACTCTAAAACTCTAAACTTTGCAAATGCTTCAAAGTGTAACAAGGCTAACACAAGCATCCTATTTATAGAAAATCAAAACCATGGAGGAGTGAATGGGGAGGGCTTTGGCGTGTGGTTTGGAGGGAAAAGGAAGAGAAAAATATCTCTTACACAAGGTCATTCAAGCATGGTTGAAGTATGGAAGCTATGCTACAAAGTATGGCTTGATGTGAGTTAATTCCTTATCACATTTTTATGAAATTAGGCTTCTAGAACCTTAACATGGCTGGAACTTTTCCAGCCACAAATAAATGGGGAAAATGGGTTGTTTTAATTATTTATTCATGTGGAAATTCAAGCTTGATTGAAAGTTATGACAAGGTATAGTGTATGTGACTTGAGGTATGGCCTTGGAGTGTTGAAAAATTGAACATGTGATGCATAATGGGGAGAGGGTTCACGGCCAGCTTGGGACAGCAAGGAGGAGGTGAGTTTGACCATTTAATTGTGTGTTAATGGTAGGTTTAGATGTGTATTAGCTTAGGTACAAGGTTAGGAATGATTAAGCTTAAGTTTAGGTAACTAAGAATGTGATTTAGGGAGTTTATGACAAGTTTAGGAGTGCTCATACATCATTAAAGAATTTTAAACTCATTTATGAATAAACAATGTGTAACACAATTCCATGATTTAAGGAATTGGAAAGAGAAAACACTATTCAAGATTCCATGACTAGGTGTCATAAAATTAAAATATGATTTTAGGTTGTAATTAAGTACTTTTTGGTTCTAAACAACTTTAATAAATTATTTTGACTCTAGATTAATTAAAGAAATTAATTAACCTTCGATTAGAGCCTAATATTGCTTAGGTTTGCTTAATCGTGTGATTAAGCGTAAAAAATCTGAAACTAGGAGCAAAACCGTAATTTTGCACTAATTTTGCCCGGGACTTCAAAAATTAAAACTGAGGTCATAGAATACATAAAAACGCCTTTTAAAACCATCCGAGAAGTTTCGGGTTCATCCTAAGCACTTGTAAACGGGTAAAACACCACAGGGCGTTTTGGTCATTTTTACGTGAAAACTCGAAAAACGAGATTTTCGATCTCCGGAAGGTTCATAAGTTTTCTAATCCCCTTCGAAGATTGAGTTTGCCCTTCGAGTACGCCACACCGCTTTCCTCGGTCAGTGAAAATGACCTCAGGGGCATTTTGGTCATTTTCACTCTAACAGAAAAATCGGGGCGTTACATTACTCCCCTCCTTAAAAAGAATTTCGCCCTCGAAATTGCACCTTAGAAAAGCTCGATATTTGGACTTCATCTCGACTCTAGTTCCCACGTGTATTCTTCCGATTTGCCTTGTCCCCACGCCACTTTTACCAAAGGAATGGACTTGTTCCTTAACTGCTTGACTCCGTGATCCACTATTCCCGTAGGCGGTACATTGAAAGTGAGGTCCTCCCTTAACTGTACATGCTCTGGTTCTAGGACATGACTAGGGTCGGACTCATATTTACGTGACTGGGAGACGTGAAAGACATCATGAAGGTTTGACAGATTGGGTGGTAAGGCTATTTTGTAAGCTACGGATCCGACTCTTTGAAGAATTTCAAAAGGACCGAGAAATCGGGGACTCAACTTTTTAACTTTCATGGCTCTCCCTATTCCTGTAGTGGGGTGATTCTTAGAAATACATGTTCTCCCTCTTGGAACTCCAAGGGCTTGCGCCTTTCGTTCGCGTAGCCTTTCTGACGCCTTCGAGCGGTTAAGATTCTATCCTTGATCTTCTTGATTTGTTCCGTCGTTTCCCTCACTACCTCAGGTCCTAAGACACTTTGCTCTCCGGGCTCGTACCAACACAAGGGTGATTGGCACTTCCTTCCGTATAATGCCTCAGACGGTGCCATATCGATGCTTGCGTGATAACCGTTGTTATACGCAAACTCGATCAAAGGCATGTACTTATCCCAACTTCCTTTTGGTCTAAGACACAGGCTCTCAAAGATATCTTCCAGGGTTTGGATTGTCCTCTCGGACAGACCATCCGTTTGTGGGTGGTAAGCAGTGCTTAAGCACAACTTGGAACCAAACGCCTTTGAAAGGCTCCCCAAAACGTGATCGTAAACCGCGGATCTCGATCCGAGATTATCGTCGATGGTACTCCATGCAACCTCACTATTTCTTGGATGTAAAGTTGGGCCAACTTATCCAATGAGTACGTGACTCGAATAGGTAGAAAGTGAGCCGACTTAGTCAGTCGATCCACGATTACCCATACGGCATCGTGGCGACTTGGGTCTTTGGCAATCCCACACGAAGTCCATTGATATACCTTCCCACTTCCACTCGGGGATCGACAGGGTTGCAGCATGCCGGAAGGTTTTTGGTGTTCGATCTTGACCTTTTGGCGGACCAAACACTTACTCACCCAGCGACCACATCCTTCTTTAATCCGCCACCAAAACATCCTTTTTAAGTCCCGATACATCTTCGTAGTACCAGGATGGATGGCAAAATGGCTCTTGTGAGCCTCCTCCAAGATCTTCTCTCGGAGGTCACCATCTTGTGGCACACAGATTCGCCTCGAACCTCCATAACCAGTCGGGCCTCGTACAAAACCTTTCAACTTTCCAGCCTTTCTTTGCCTCGATTGTCTCCATAAAGTCCTCATTTTCTCTTTGGGCAAGCATAATCCTTTGCTTAAACCCACTGGTCACCGTGAGATGACTCATCACGATGCCATTCTCCGTTATAGACATTCCAAGATTCATATTCCTAAATTGCTCTATTAACCCAACTTCATTAACCATCATACTTGATGACGTAACGAGTTTCGGCTCAAGGCGTCGGCTACTACATTAGCCTTGCCGGTGGTAACTTAAACCAAAATCGTAGTCCTTGAGGAACTCCATCCATCTTCTTTGCCTCATATTCAACTCCTTTTGATCAAAGAGATGCTTGAGACTCTTATGATCGGAGAAAACTTCAAACCTCACACCATACAAATGGTGTCTCCACATCTTTAGGCGAACACGATGGCTGCTAGTTCTAGGTCATGTGTGGGGTAGGTTACCTCATGAGGCTTGAGTTGTCAGGACGCATAGGCTACCACTTGCCTATTTTGCATCAACACACAACCTAAACCCTTGCTGAAGCATCGCAATATACCTCAAGGGTACATTGGGGTCAGGTAAAACTAAAAGCGGGGTTGAGGTGAGCTTTTCCTTAAGCTCTAGGAAACTCTTTTCACACTCGGGTCTCCACTCAAACGGGGCATTCTTCCTAGTGAGCTTGGTTAAGGGTAGGGCTAACTGGGAAAATCCTTTAATGAACCTACGGTAATATCCAGCTAAACCCAAAAGCTTCTAATCTCGATTCTGAGAGGTTGGTCTATCCCAATTCATCACAGCCTCTATCTTACTTGGGTCGACAATATGCCACCTTTTGACACAACATGTCCTAAGAACTTTACCTCCTCTAACCAAAATTCACACTTAGACAACTTAGCGTATAACTTCTTCTCCTTTAATACCTCTAAAACCATCCTTAAATGACGCTCATGCTCCTCGTGGGTTTTCGAATAGATGAGAATATCATCTATGAACACAACCACGAATTGATCTAAATAGGGTCTAAAGATCCTATTCATGTAATCCATAAAAACTGCGGGAGCATTCGTCAAACCAAACGACATTACATTGAACTCAAAGTGTCCATACCGAGTTCGAAAGGCGGTTTTAGGAATATCCGAATCTCTCACCCTAATCTGATGGTAACCGGACCTTAAATCAATCTTAGAAAACACTACTGCTCCTTTCAATTGGTCCATGAGATCATCAATCCTAGGCAATGGGTATTTATTCTTTATGGTTACTTGGTTCAACTGCCTATAGTCTATACACATCCTCATGCTTTCGTCCTTTTTCTTCACAAATAAGACCGGTGCGCCCCAAGGTGAAGCACTCGGCCTTATAAAACTCTTTTCTAACAGCTCCTCTAACTGGGTTTTCAACTCTGCTAACTCCGAGGGTGACATCCTATACGGGGCTATAGAGATTGGTCCCGTCCCAGGAACCAACTCTATGGAGAACTCCACTTCTCTTTCGGGAGGGAACTCGGGTATTTCATCCGAAACACCTCGGGATAGTCTCTCACCACAGGTATCTCACCTAGGTTCTGCTCCAAGTCTACATCACAAAGTGACTAGGAGAACATATCCCTTAGTTTTCTTCCCACTACGTAAGACCTCTACGGAATTTAGGTACACCTAATGGGTTGAGTGATGTTTTCGGGAGGAGAAGGGAAAACTACGGTTTGGGTTCCACAATCTAACATCACACGATTGGGGTGAAGCCAGTTCATGCCTAAGATAATGCCTATGTCTTTCAAGGGTAAACAAATTAAATCTATGATAAAAGACCTATTTTCTACAACAAGGTGACAATTTAAACAACAACGGCAAGTATTAGCAGGCGATTTGTAGGAGTAGAAACAATGAGATCAAAGGGGAGTTTGGAGACTTTTAGATTTAAGGACTCGACACTAGCAAGTGAAATGAAAGAATGAGTAGCACCAGAGTCATATAGTACACTTAAGGCTTTACCGTTTACTTCGCACATACCTTCGATGAGATCTTTGGACTTCTTGGCGTCTTCTGCGTTAAGGGTAAAGACCCTTCCTCGGTATTGTGGTCGGGGGTTTTGGTTCGATGTCCCTTGTCCGGTGCAGTCCTTTGCGTAGTGACCAGGCTTGCCACACTTGAAGCACGCATTCTGACCGGCTAAGCATGGGCGATTCCCGTGGTTCTTTCCGCATTGTGGGCAAACATCCGCAGTCGTTGCTCCGGGGTACGCAGCAGGGGTTTGTGGCGCCTTGTTCTTGGCTCCACTTGGTCCTCCATTGTGGTTTCGGTCCACCCGGTCCACGGGGTTGATTATTGAAATTCCTCGGGCCTTGATGTTGAAATGGCGGTCTTTGGTGTTGTTTGGATTGTTGGTGAGCAGGAGCTCTTGGCGGTTGTTGTTGTTGTCGGAACTGGTTGGACTGGTAGGGGTTGTAGTGATTCCTCGATGGGTACTGCGGTTTGAACTTCGGGGCTTGAGGTCCGAGCCCTCTAGCTCGCTCCGCCCTTGTGATTTGAATTTTTCTCTGTCCTTCTTCAAGTATCCGCACTTGTTGACCAGGGTCGGAAGTCTCAGATCTCCATATGGGCCACAGCGTAGTTCATCTCTGCCTTCAGACCGGCCTCATACTTCACACACTTCCAAACTTCATCGGGGTTCCCTTGGAACACCCGAGAGAACTTGATTAGCTCCTCAAACTTCGCAGTGTATTGAGCTACAGTAGACCCTCCTTGGGTTAACTGCATGAACTCAACGTCCTTCGCGTTCCTTACGGACTCCGGAAAGTACTTCTCATAGAAGTAAGTCTTGAACAGCTCCCAGTCAATGGGAGTTCCAGAGGCTTCTAGCAGATGCCTCGTGCCGTTCCACCAGAACTCGGCGTCGGACTTCAGCATGAAAGCAGCAAATGTGACCTTCTGCTCCTCCGAGCAGGTAACGACAGAGTAGATCTTCTCCATGTCTTTGATCCACTCATCAGCCTTGTCGGGGTCCATTACCCCTCGGAACACTGGCGGGTTCGCCTTGCGGAACTCGCCGAAGCGGACTTGTTCCACCATCTCTCGGCAGGGGGAGGAGGGGGAACTAGAGCAGCATTCGCTTGTTGATCCATTCGGTCGAACATCCGTTCCATGGCTTGCGCCATGCGACGGACAGCAGCAGCAGTTGTATCATCTTGTTCAACATCGGGTGTAGTCCTAGGCCGTCGTCGCGGTGCCATTGGTCCCTATACACATGAAACAATGAACATCAAGTTGATCAGGCTCAATATCCATGCAAAATGAGCTAGTCACCATGGCACTTGCAACCAATAAGTCATGCATTTCTAGTCCTATAGCTTATCTCTATCAAGCACTATACATGACATAACTATCGTATTATGCTTACAAAGCATAGTCACCCAATCCTCGGGCTCCATGAGAATCGAATCAGCCTCGATACCATAATGTAACACCCTAAATCTTAACCCAAGACTACTAGTATGTCCTTAGGTTAATTTTTAGAATATTACCTCTTGGTCTCATCCTTTGGAAAATACTTAGCGGAAATACGGGTAAAATTTTTCTTTTTAAAATCAAAGTGAGAGCCACGCGCGAAACTTTAAGGGGCAACATAGCGAAACATATAAGCAAAGCATAAGAAACACATCATGTCATGGAAGCATCAACTGAAACATAATTATATATATATAACGTGCCTACCCAAAGAGGCAGGACTATTTGATACATCATGAAGCAAAATACAACTGGAATGCAATACAAGGAAATCATAAAAGCGAATACAAGAGAAACTACCCCCATACCCATGTGCACCTAAAGGAGACAACCTCATATACAAAAGAAGGTTTGTCCTCTACTATGTGGCGTGTGTGTGCACTAAACTACTACCCCTCCTATGACTACTCCTGCGGGTCCGAAAGTCTTTGTGGGGTCGAAGTCGATCCACCGGGCGAATCTCGGCGGGAGTGGTCGAGCGCATCATCTGGGCATGTCCACCGCGCGAGGCGCATAGATGGCCGTCGAGCCAACCTTGGCTGGACCACCGTCTCCTCACTCCCAGCCCTCATCGGTGGAGGAGTGGGACCGAGCTCCAACCGTACATGTGGGATGGCGGGTCCTCGGATGGGTCCGTCTCCAGTCTTTGGGACGCGGTACATACTCGGGGTACTCGCGTACTGCTGATGTCTCGGGCTCCATGCGGAGGATCTGCTCATCGCGTGGTCTCGCCGCTCAAAAATCCCGTTATGACGGTAAGGAGCGATCGGGGTGAAGCGGTAGCTCGGGGACGGGAATGCGAAGGGTCGCCCCATGAACATGTATACTCTGACAAAGGCAGCGACCCTCAAAATGGTATGACCCGAGTCTTGGGTCATGGTGCAGCTCCCATACCGGGGTGTCGACGAAGAGTACGAACGTCGCCATCTGAAGATATGACGGAAGAAAAGAGAGAGGGAATGAGAATCTTTCTAAAAGAATTCTCGAGGCTTATCCCTACCTAGGTGTCATCGTCACATCCTCAGGAACCTTGGGTTTATTTCTAAAAGGTGTGCATGCATATAAGTTCCTTTTAAGTGGGTTTCCCAAAGAGGTATTTTATCCAAGGTCCATCATATTTTATAATGCGTCTTTATAACTTAAGCGAAATATACTAATGATATGAATGCATCATAAGGTAAACCAAACAATAGAATCACTAGGAAACATTATAACATTGGCATAAGTAAAGTTTATGTGACATTGTCAACTTTAACTTTCATCTCATGGGGCCGCCCTAAAACTTCTCTAGGTTATGAGCTCATACCTTAACTAGTCGTCACTAGCTCTTACTTATCCTATGATAAGCGTAACATAATCCCGACTTAAAGTACGGGCTAGGGGGCAAATTAAGGATCTCCTTTCTAGGATCATTTCCTCTTTGAAACGCTTTGCTAGCCACGTGGGCCTCGCAATTTGTCCGCTTTGGCGGCTGCATCTACACATACCCTCACGGATTTGTCTCCTCCTGGGGTGCTCGGCCGAACCGGTGTCACCCAGGAGAAGCGCGTCTCAATGTTGTGTCACATTTATATCTTCATAAGTATTACATCATAATTACCTCATCATTTATCATATTCATTTTTATCATGCATTCTCATGTATCTTTTTCATAACATATATATCATCACATGAAACTTTCTCATAACATTCGTCACATAAAACTTTCACACAAACATCATCACATAGTCATATTTAACAATCATCCAGAGGCTCATAAACATGTTATGTTATATCTCATAGTGCTTTAAACTTCGATTATTATGAGTCTTAAACTTGCAAATTAATTATTCTTAACTTCTTTATACACCCATAGTTTGACAATTAATGAGTTATATAAATTTTATGCTTAAGAACTAATCCAAATAGCACTAAGCGAGAATTTGGACAGCTTTATGTTTATGTGATTACGGAGTTCTAGAAATTACGGTTTAGATCTTTATCTCACATTCTAAGTTATTGATCATCAACACCTAGTCTCTTGGGGACCTATAAGGTTATAACTAAGTATTTCTCACCTTACCCTATGGTCAAGAACATCTCTAAACCTCAAGAGTGCAGAAATCAAAATACTAACTTTACGGGTACCTAGAAGTCACAATATTGACCCTTTCTAAGTTCGGTTTGCTCCTAAGGTTTCAAGATTAAGTCCTAAACCAATTATGAGTCATTCCTACACATATAAACTAATTTAAAACCATGATTATTGAATCTAAACCTTGCTGGACAGAATCCAGAAAAATAAATCTTTAAGGGATCTAGAACTCTCAAATTAATTCTTTTCTAGTTCCTAACTTATCCTATCTTTCACATATGAGTCTTAACATAATTATTACCCAAACATAAGCATATTAACATCATTATCACAGCTCATGCAGTAGCCAAACATAGCAAGGCAGAACCGAAACAACAACTCCATTTTAAGGCATTGAATCATAGTTTCTAAAGCACATAAAATACTAGTTTCTCTTGGAACCTTATTAAAACCTTCAAAACTATTTTATGAACACTTTTATCATCTAAACTCATGAAAATACTTAATAGGGCAGTGGCTATGCTATTTTCATCTCAAGAGGTCCTAAATTCATAATACTTAGTTCTACACATTCCTTATACTCATATAAGTTTAGAAAAATTATAAAACATAGTTTTCAATACTTGAAAACATTAAGGCCTCATAGGGCCGAAATATGAGCCATAGGAGATAGATGTTTTAGACCTTTGTTTGAGATATCCTTGGGCAAGTCTTTGAGCTCTAGAATCATTAAAGTGATGACATAAAAATAAACATGCTCATGCACTTATTTTAGTTATTGCTAGAAAGTAAAGTGAGAGCATAAAATAAATATGTGGTGCAATATATTATTATCTTTGATATTTAAGTGAGGACTTGAAATATAAATATGATAATGCAAAGCTTGAAACATAAACATGATAATGCAAGTTCATTCATTATCTTGGGATTTAGTGATAGCAAGGAAGTAAACATGATATGCATAGCATAAAATAAACATGATGCAAGATTCATTTTATAGTTAACTAGAGCTCATATAAGACTTTAACAAGATAATAACCCTATACCATATCTCAAAGATCACAACACAAGAATCGAAAATCATATAAAAGAGAAATAAGGTGAAACTACATCAAGTTCTTTATTAAGTACCCAAAACCCCTATCTAGAGACAAGTCTCTAGAACGTGCCGGCCAACTTTAAGGTTGACAAGGGTAGGCTTGGGCTTTTAGAAATCCTTAGATTAATTTTCTTAAGTTGGAAAACCATGTGAGCTAGATAACATATAGATGAAGTTGTAAGAAAAGGAAAACTCAAGCTTTAGAGGTTTCTTTGAGATGAACACAATGTCATCATCTAGAAACTCTCATCATCAAGCTATCATGCTCAAATCAAGGCCTCATGGCCGAAAATGAAAAGGAAAGGAAAGACAAAGGAAAGCTCAAAAGAATCCAAGAGAAAACTAGAGAAAAACACTTTCTTGAGCAAAATAAAGTTTGAAAACAAATCCCTACCTTTTGATGAAGATAAAAGCTTGAACTTGAAGATGGAAATGAGATGAGCAACACCTCCTAGGATGGTGATGATGATTCGGCCTTGATGAGAGAAAAAGAAAGAGAATGTGTTTCAAGTGGAGTTGTGTTTGAGGTGTGGTGTTTGAGAGGTTTGATGATGGTTCAAGGTTTTGGGGTGGTGTTTGATGGTTGAGAGGTGATGATGAGATGAAGAGATGAAGAAGATAAAGATGAAAAGAAAGGAAGAACACTCTTGGAACTTTGAGAGAAAAAGGAAAAACTAGCAAGACAACTCTAAAACTCTAAACTTTGCAAATGCTTCAAAGTGTAACAAGGCTAACACAAGCATCCTATTTATAGAAAATCAAAACCATGGAGGAGTGAATGGGGAGGGCTTTGGCCGTGTGGTTTGGAGGGAAAAGGAAGAGAAAAATATCTCTTACACAAGGTCATTCAAGCATGGTTGAAGTATGGAAGCTATGCTACAAAGTATGGCTTGATGTGAGTTAATTCCTTATCACATTTTTATGAAATTAGGCTTCTAGAACCTTAACATGGCTGGAACTTTTCCAGCCACAAATAAATGGGGAAAATGGGTTGTTTTAATTATTTATTCATGTGGAAATTCAAGCTTGATTGAAAGTTATGACAAGGTATAGTGTATGTGACTTGAGGTATGGCCTTGGAGTGTTGAAAAATTGAACATGTGATGCATAATGGCGGAGAGGGTTCACGGCCAGCTTGGGACAGCAAGGGAGGAGGTGAGTTTGACCATTTAATTGTGTGTTAATGGTAGGTTTAGATGTGTATTAGCTTAGGTACAAGGTTAGGAATGATTAAGCTTAAGTTTAGGTAACTAAGAATGTGATTTAGGAGTTTATGACAAGTTTAGGAGTGCTCATACATCATTAAAGAATTTTAAACTCATTTATGAATAAACAATGTGTAACACAATTCCATGATTTAAGGAATTGGAAAGATATAACACTATTCAAGATTCCATGACTAGGTGTCATAAAATTAAAATATGATTTTAGGTTGTAATTAAGTACTTTTTGGTTCTAAACAACTTTAATAAATTATTTTGACTCTAGATTAATTAAAGAAATTAATTAACCTTCGATTAGAGCCTAATATTGCTTAGGTTTGCTTAATCGTGTGATTAAGCGTAAAAGTACGAAACTAGGGGCAAAACCGTAATTTTGCACTAATTTTGCCCGGGACTTCAAAAATTAAAACTGAGGTCATAGAATACATAAAAACGCCTTTTAAAACTATCTGGAGAAGTTTCGGGTTCATCCGGCACTTGCAAACGGGTAAAACACCACAGGGGCGTCTTGGTCATTTTGACCTGAAAACTCGAAAAACGAGATTTTCGATCCCGGGAAGGTTCATAAGTTTTCTAATCCCCTTCCAACATTGAGTTTGCCCTTCGAGTACTGCCAAGACCTTGGCTTTCCTCGAGTCCGGTCAAAATGACCTCAGGGGCATTTTGGTCATTTTCACTCTAACAGAAAAATCGGGGCGTTACATTTGTCACAGCCCCTACTGCTTGCGCACCTGTTCACATCTTCACTTGGCTTCGTCGCTACCATGTCAAACTCCCATCGGAGCTGCACCAAGCTCTTTAGTTTGTTGTCCTATGCACCGCCCCCTCACCTTACCTCTGTCCTATTTCCATTTTTGGCGTGCAGCCTAGTATTAGGTACAAAATTAGGTTAGTTTTGTTTTGGGCCATTGCTTTTTTTTTCTTCCGTTTCTTTTAGGGATGAACATAGTTTGGTTGTTTTTTAAACAAAAAAAATACAAAGAAAAAGAAAAATAAAATGGGGCCTTATAAAATAAAGAAATCTTTTTTTTATTTGTGCAACAATCAATGGTCATGGTTGAAAGGTGTATTCCTCCTTCATGCACTGTTGAAATGTAAGGAGGAATCTTGTGCAAAAGCAGATCTTATTGTTTACTTTCTTTTTCTTTTAATTAAAATACATAAACACACACTCATTTTCTACAAAAATGATGTGACTTTGATTTGGTCATTATACTAGAGGATATATCGTTGTAAGCGACATGCCTTTCAAGTCAATGAATCTTTCTTAAATTGTGTTTTTTTGTTTTTACTTTGTTCTCTTTGTTTAGTTTTAATTGTATATCACCGTTATAATTTTTAGGGAAAAACAAATACATTTTAAAGTTATAAATAAACTTATATAATAAGCTCTAGAGTAACCATATTTATATGAATATATTAGGGATGCAGTGGAATTCAATTTTCACATTTCCCTAATCATTATTAGACTCTCGGGCTCAATTTTTTAAAAGGCCAATATCTACTAAATCAAAAGATTTTCCAATTTTTTTTAATTAAAATTTGTAATGACTCTAAAGTTTTTATAATCATTTTGTTATGGCACCCTCTGGATACATAGTGACAATCATGATAGTTTTAAGGCTATCACTACTCATTTTCAATGAGTGGTCATCTTTAAATCATAAACATCATTATTTTTAAATATATATATTTTTTAGGTTTTTATTTCAGTACCTATAGGGTAATGGTACCTTTTGTGTAATAAACAATTATGACTTGATAGATTTCAAAAATCTTAGGTTAGTGAGATACGTGACTCATTTTTAACCATAAATAACTAATAAGTACCAGTTCCTTTGAATTTTAAAGAAATATTAGAAAACCCCCCATTTTTTTATTATCTTTTTTAAAATCATGTATATGGCTAAATCTTAACCACCAATTCTTATAATGTATCGATTCCTTGAAAAAAGTTGAGAATATTGAAGTAATTCCCTTTATTTATTTATTTTTGTCCACTATCGAATACATTGATTAATCCCTTTGTTACTGTATGCCCATTTAAAGGCGTATACACTAGTCATAGGTTTTAAAGCTACTTTATTTCTAAAATGAGAATCGAAACCTCGATACTTGGTTAAGGGATTACCACCTCACCTCGACCCTCATAGACCCTTTATTTATTTATTTATTTATTTAAGAGTTAATATTAATTTTAGTACCCAACTTTACACTCGTCAATCATATTAGTGTAGGTAAAAAAGCACACGATAAGGGGGTTGAATCATGTTTTGCTTCTCTTTACTTTTTGGCAACTGAAACTTTTAACAAAATACTATCAAGTGTTGAGCATGAAGTGCAGCAGAAACAACGTTACATATTTCAGAATGTAACTTTTTGAAACACACTGTCAATAACAGATAAGCTAAAAAGATAAACTTTAGACAGACATTAAATAATAAAACTTGCATAGTGAAAGTAAAAGGATAAGGGAGAAGAAGATACTATACATATATTTTATACTAGTTTAGCTAACCTGCTTACTTCTAGTACTCAACCATTGTTGAGTTTCACTAACTCTTCCTCAACCCAAGAAAGAAAAAAACTAGATAGTCTATGTACTAGCCTTCCTAAGGTATAACCTGTGACCAGTAGACAACCCCTATCATCACAAACTAAGTAGTTATTCACCAGCTTCTCCAAGCTGAACTGAGTAGTCTTTGACCAGCCTCTTCAAGCTAAATCTAGTAGCCTTTAATTAGCCTCTCCAAGCTTAAACCGTGACTAGTAAAACAAATTTACTGTCACATTGCAAGTAGTATTTGACTAGCTTCTCCAAGCTAACCCACACCGATCATTACTAGATCAAGGATATAAAGGTTTATGCTTGGGTTTGCAGTTCAAACTAACCTACACTCAATTTTCTTTAAAATATGCAATGAATGACCTAGGATAACTTGAATGACTTCTTTCTAACGATTCTCCCTTAGAAGAACATATAAAATATTGAGGAACGTAAAGAGAAGATTTTTACAAACAAGGAAATTGATTACAAGATGTAATGAACTTTACAAGAAATGAGGACAAATTTTCTCAAAGTTTCAGTACTTGTGTAATGTCAAGTCTTCATTTATGATTGTTGCCTTGATCAGTTCTCCAAGTGACACCTCTTGATCATTTGTTTGTGTCTTGGAAATGCAGTCTACAAGAGTAGCTTGACTATTTGTCAGATTTGTTGTAGAAGTCGTTGTAAAGTTGAGGTTTATGATGACCCTTCAGAAACTACTTTTTACTTTCTAAACATAGTTTATAAACTCTTCTTTCTATAAGTTAGGTTAGCTGACCAAGTTAGTAGAAGAAATAGCATGCTAATCTGTTACTAGGTTTGACTTTAAATTTCAAATTTCAAATTTCCTTCCTTTTCTTATAGAGGGCATTGTTTCACTGTTAAGTGAGTTTTTTGAGTTGTGCAATCAGTTCCATGATGAACAAACAATCTTCTAATCTTCAATTAAAGCAAGTATATGATTAAAACAATTGCCATGATAATGTTTGAAAGTTGTAGAATATCCTTGCTTCAGAGTTGGCCTAATATATTCATTCAATAAGTATTTGCTGAAGTCACGTTCTACTTGCTGAAGATCCCAACCTTGGTTTCATATTTATGATTTGATCCTTTGATCATGTAAATATACTTTGCACGATATAAATTTCACTTCTATTAAGCTCTTATCTCTTTACACGAGATACAACATGTTTGCACATGTAAAGTGAATTTATTTTCGATTCAAGATGTATTATGAAATCCGAAAAGACCTGTTTGCTATCTCAAGAAACTCAAGGGAAAACATTAGTCATTCTTCAAAATATTTTCTTAAGATTTGTTATGTCATCACTCAAAACATGCATTCTAAACAATTTTGAAGGGTTCTGGAACTAACATTTAGTACCTAACTTTTAAAATAAATTAAATTTATCTCTAACATTGCAAAGTTTAAATCATATTAGTCCTGCAACCCATTTTTATTTAACATTTCATCAATTAAATGATTATGTGTAACATTAAGTGATACTTTGATATAACTTAGATTACCTAAAAAAAAATTAAGTTTGAAATGATTCATTTCGATGTCTAAAATTACACAAAATAAATTATTTAAATCTCCTTTTTAAGTTATAAAATGACTTATTTTGTGCAATTTTAGACTCTAAAATTAATCATTTTAAATTTTATTATACTTCAAATTCACATGGCATGTTAATATATCACTTAACATTACATATAATTATTTAATTGATAAAATATTAAATAAAGTGGTATAATAGACTAATTTGACTTGTGTTTTATAATGTTTAGAACTAATTTTGTCTCATTTTGAAAGTTAAGAATTAAAATAACTTATGAGTGTAAAGTCACATACTGAAAAATAGGCATTAACTCTTCATTTAATTTATTTTCTCTTATTTTATCGTTAACTTGAACCACATTTTGAGAAAGCCAAATCTTGGAGAAGAACAAAACCGCCTACCAAAAAAATATTATATTTGTAAATTAAATCCAAAAAAGTGCTCCCTTATCGGTGAATAATTGTCCAGTTTTAATGTGCGATAAAATTAAAAAAATAATTAAGAAATTATCAAAATTAAAAAAGTTAAAAGTAATTTATGGAATCAGTATTTGTTTTTATTTAATAATTTAACTTTTTTCTGCTCCTTCACTATATTTATTTTCTCTTTCAATAATATTTAATAAGAGTATTATTGGAAAAAATAATTATTGTTATTTAAATGTATAATTATTTCTACAGAAATTTTTTTTTTAATGAACAATTGAAGGAGGATACAGTAATGATCCGTAATCATCGACTCAACCCCACATGACATTCCTTCCAAGGCATCCAAGGCACAATAACGGCATGAACAACGATTGTAGAATTCAATTCAAGGTTACTCTTTTACTCTAAACCCCTCCCCGGGCTCCTTATTCTCCTTACTGAACTTTCCTTCGAATCTCCAAACAAAAAGAGGAAACAGGAAAGCAAACAAACGGTGCCAGAAATGGACGGGACCTCCAACAAACCCCCTCAAATCTCCGAGATGCTCCAGAAATTCGCCCTCGCGTTCAAGACCAAAACCTTCGAATTCTTCGCCGACGAGAACGGCGCCGTCCCCGACGACTCCGACGGCTTCTCCCTCCTCGACTCTGCCGAAGAAATCATCACCGACCAGAAAGTCGTCGTCATTAAACCGGACCCCAACCCATCCCACAACTTCTCTCCAGGAACCCCTCCGCCTCAATCTTCGCCGCAATTCCCGCCGCCACCACCGCTTCCGCCTCTATCTCCGCCGCCGCCTCCTCAGACTCAGATCATAAATCCAGCCCAAGCCTCCCCGTCCAAAACGACGCCGTTGACCGCGTCCCAGATCAGAGAAACGACGCACACCTTGATCTCTTCGATCTTCGCTACCGTTTCGGCCTTCGAGGCCTCGTACTTCCAATTGCAGAGTGCCCACGTCCCCTTCCTGGAAGAGAACGTGAAGGGCGCCGACAGAGTCCTGGTTTCTCACCTCCAAAGGCTCTCCGAGTTGAAGCGGTTCTTCCGTGACTGGCGCTGCGACCCTGAATCCTGTTCCGAGTTCCCAATCGGGTCCTGCCTCGAGGCTCAGGTGGAGGAGAATCAGAGCAAGCTCAGGATCCTGCGAACTCTCTCCAACCGCTTGCAATCGGAGCTGGAGCAGAAGCACGACGAGGTCTCCGCTCTGAGGAGGAAGCTCGACGGAATTCACAAGGGTAACGTGAACTTGTCCAAGAAGCTGTGTGCTCGCGCTCTGAACCCTTGTTCTGATGTGCTGCTAACTGTTAGAGTGTTTGATTCCTTGTTCCACGATGCTTCTAGAGCAACGCACAAGTTCACCAAGATCTTGATTGGGTTGATGAGGAAAGCCCGTTGGGATTTGGGCTTGGCAGCCGATGCTGTCCATCCCGATGTTGAGTATGCTAAGAAGGGGCACAACCAGTATGCACTCTTGTCCTATGTTTGTTTGGGAATGTTTCAAGGTTTCGACTCATTAGGTTTTGGAGTGAATTCGAATGAAGAAGAGGAAGAAGCAGTGTTAAACAGTTCAGATTGCGAGGGAAAGAATGGTTGTTTAAAGCATTTGCTAGAGCATGTGTCTAGCAACCCAATGGATTTGCTCGGAATCCATCCTGGTTGCAGCTTTTCTAGATTTTGCGAGCACAAGTATGAGAGACTAATCCATCCTTCAATGGAATCGTCCATTTTCGTTGACTTGGATCAGAATGAAGCAGTGTTGAGGTCCTGGAGGTCATTGAGTATGTTCTATGAGGCGTTTGTTGGAATGGCTAGCTCCATATGGACACTGCATAAGCTGTCTTTTGCCTTTGATCCTGCAGTTGAGATTTTTCAAGTGGAAAGAGGCGTGGAGTTCTCTATGATATATATGGAAGATGTGACAAAGAGATTAGCGTGGCCAAACAAAGGGAGGGCAAAAGTGGGGTTTACGGTGGTTCCAGGATTTAAAATTGGGAGGATAGTTATTCAATCGCAGGTTTACATAAGTAATTTCAGATGTACAGAGTAGTTTGCCCAGTATTCTTGTACAATGCAAGTTGAGGGCACTGCATTCAGTTGGAACTGCTTTCTGTTATTGGTTCGGATATGATACACTTGGTTTGTTAGTCAGTTCGGGTGAAACCTATCACTTGTGCGAGAATGTATTTCAAGATGCCTGGTGCTGAACCACTGGTTGGGAACGACAGAAAGACAATGCCAACATAGCAATACATGCCTGAGGATCTTTGCTTCTTGCTGTGATATTGAAGTGGGAGCGGTGGTGATGGCTTCAGGTTGTTTCATATTTTGTGCCAATACTATGTGAGGATTAGTAGTGAATTTGCTGGTATTTCCTCTTTTCGTGGTTTATTTTTTAACCCTGCCAATTTTGCTTTATGTTTTTTACATCAATTGTTTAGCGTTAACTGTACAGAACATTCCTCCTATTCTGGGTACTCTAACAACGAATACATCAGTGAATTGTGTATCTATCGCCTGTATATGACAAATAGCAATGTTTTTCACAATAGCAACTTTTTTGTTCCATCACTATATGATGATATTATCTTGCCGGTAAATTCCATAGAGCATAATATACTAGTGACATGCACAATGAATATATACAGTAGAGAAGTGATCCATTTACTATATGATTAATTCTTGTATACTTATTCTCATGAGTAACTTATAACATTGAATTTTATCAATGTTATTATTAAATCATGTGATATTATCCTGATAGCCAAAGATATTAAATTTCAGACAAAATTGACATTAATAGATATTATTCAGATAGTTGATATTTATTTAGATTTTTGAAAAACATTATACATTAAAATAAAGTGGGATGATGAAATATTAAAGTATTTTTAACTTATAAAAAAAAAATAGACACTTAATCTACATTCACTTTCAATTCAATTTGGATTGATAAGCTTCAATGTCGATAAAATATTAGTCAAAGGAATCAGTAAGCCTTACTCTCAAATAAATGAATTCCTACCCCAATGTGCTTGAGATTCCTTTTGTGCCCACATATTTTCAAGGAGTGCTGATACCCTTTTAGTGATTAGTGGCTAATATTTAACCATGAGGTACTTAAATAAAATATATTCTCTTTAATGTTTTTAACTTAGAAGTGCACATATGGCTTAATATTAGACAATATTGCCAAGGAGTATTGATACGTTGTTTCATCTCAAATAAGCAATTTATTATTTGGGGGTGGGGTAGTAGGATTATGGTCTAAACATCTAGATGGAAAGTCTGAGAATACAAATACAAGCTAAAAAAGTTGTTTCATCTCAAATAAGCAATTTATTTTCGGGTGGGGTAGTAGGATATAGTCTAAATATCTAGATGGAAAAGTTGAGAATACAGATACGAGCCGAATATGTTGTTCCATCTCAAATAAGCAAGATATGTTTAACATTTTGGGTATGTTTGGTTGAGAGGTAAAAATGGGGTAAATTTTTCTTGGTTGAGTTTCATGAGTAATTTTACACATAAAGCTCAATCAAGAAAAACTTACCCCTTGTTTACCCTTCAACAAATCATACTCTTAGTCTAAACATTTATTATTTGCGGGTGGGGGAATAGGATATAGTCTAAACATCTATATGGGAAAGTTTCAAACTCCTAGCCAGATATGTTTAATTACTTCAACATCAGAGGCAAAAATAAAAGTGCTTAAGCTACAAGGTCTTATGAAATTCACATATATAAAATTCACATATGATTCTTTGGAATAACGCGAAGATGATTCTTCTTGTGTCGAGCAAGTCCTGGTAGTCCTTCAGTGTCTATGTCTTCCCTTTTCATCCCAGCAGGCATTTCCCAATCAAATGAATTAAGAAGGTTTGCTATTATGAGCTCCACGGTGGCAGTTCCCAGTGGTATGCCTGGGCACATTCTACGGCCTGCACCGAATGGAATCAACTCAAAATCTTGTCCCTTAAAGTTGATATCACTGTTTATGAATCGCTCCGGATAAAACTCTTCTGCAGCATTCCAAGCTTCAGGATCTCTGTGGATGGCCCAAACATTCACATACACCATTGTCTTGGGTTGTATTTCATACCCATCTATACTGAAGCTTTTACTGGTTTCTCTTGGCACTAGCGGTGCTGGTGCATAAAATCTCAATGTCTCTTTGATCACTGCCTTGAGATAAACTAGCTTTTGAATATCATCTTCATCTATAAACTCTTTCTTGCCATAGAGACTTCTAATTTCTTCCTGAACGTTTTTCATCACTCTTGGGTTCTTCATTAATCCAGTCATTACCCAGACAGATGTGGCTGCACTTGTATCTGTTGCTGCTACAAGTATGTTCTGCGATTATCAAGCACGAGCAATTAACAACAACTTCCAGGAATTCCCATGTTTCTTTTTTTTTTACTTTGGTTAAAGCAGGGAAACTTTTTTCCTTTTTATTTTTGTTCTTGGTAACTTGGCACTTGATTTGTTAAGCAAGATCAACGCACAGATAAACCACTCTAAATTTGGATGGTAATATGGCTTCTTAGATCTCGCACTATTATTATCCATAATGATATCATGTGAAAGTTAAAAGATACGATCATGAAAGAAGTTATGCTAGTAACTTGTCACCAAATGCGTTTGTGCTGCAGTGTAATTTGTGAGTATTATCAACGCACATATGGATCAAATTCTGATTATTTATTTGATGTTTTCTGCGTCCCTGTTCTCCATCAATTTCACCTTAACAAAAATGTTATTTCAACAACTAAAAGTGAGTGTCTCCCACTTTATCATTCATTGGATGTGATGGTTAAGTGAGGACCACTATCACATTCAATGGTAATCAAATAGATATCTTAATGAGACACCCATTTTTTGGTGCTGAAATAACACTGCTCTTTTTTTGGTGCATATGCATGTTATAAATCGTATGCTAGCATATGATAAATCATATTTATGCTATTATATTGCTGTATAAACCAAATGTGTTCGGTTAAAGAATTCTAGCATTCAATACCAATATATGAGGACACAAAATCACTTGCATTTTGTATGAGTTTTATTTAGCACTTTTACATCAGAGGAGTATTATTTCAATACCTAAAAGTTTATGATTTTTTATATGCTAAGCATACGAATTATAACATGCATATGCACCAAAAAAATGTTCCAACTAAGCGCCTACCTAGTTCGTAGTACCTGGAGAGTAACATTCTCGGATGAGTCATCAAGCATATGTTGCCTGCTAGTTTTACTACTCTCTGCTGCTTTGTTTTTTCCTTGCATGCTCTATTCTTGTTTTGGCTTCCTACATGGTGACTAACAGGTTTGTCATCACATGATGACTAGTTACATAAATGACATTTTGATCCTCGTTTTATTTTCTTTTCCCTCCATGTCCTCTGACACCCCACCCCATCCATGGAAGAGGCCATATCTTGCATAGTAACAAGGCTCAACAGCCTCTGCCACCATCCCAGCACCACCCATCATCTCTCCCTCTAATCCCTTTCCAACCTCCAACTCCTACTCGACCACAACCACAAACAGAGAAGATTCTTCTGTTCTCCGCTTTCACACCCTCTATAATGACCTCTGCCAAAACCCTAATCCAAAGCCAACATCAAGGCCTCCTGGAAACCCTCCATGCTTGTCGTTTTTCTCCTTAGATTATTTTACACAAGTTACTTACTGGAGACATTGAGGCTGAGTATGTTGAGGATGTTCGTGTTGGGAATGTGTAATGTGTCCGCGGATTCGGTTGCTGTGGAGTTGGAGGGTAAGGAGGTGGGTCAAGTGGTTGACCATCATTGGAATCTCGCCAGAGAAGTTGTGGGATCGATTGAGGTGGTAAAGACAGGAGAGGGCCCGTACCATTGCCAAGAACTCATCGGGGAGAAGTCATTGGGACTTGTGAGAGAGGTAGAGCCGTAGAGGGATAAGGTTGGGGAAAGTGGGTGGATAAATATTACTTGGAGGGTAAGGAGGTGGGTCAAGTGGTTGACCATCATTGGAATCTCGCCAGAGAAGTTGTGGGATCGATTGAGGTGGTAAAGACAGGAGAGGGCCCGTACCATTGCCAAGAACTCATCGGGGAGAAGTCATTGGGACTTGTGAGAGAGGTAGAGGGATAAGGTTGGGGAAAGTGGGTGGATAAATATTAATATTTAATTAATTTTAACAATTAGATTAAAAGATCGATGGAAACTTGTTAGGAACAATCTAAGAAGCCGCCTTGTATGCTTTGGTATTCTGGGTTCGGATGGTTTTTCGATTTCTTTGGCTACTCTGTAATGTTTCTGTTTACTGTTTAGTTTTCTACTCTAAGGTTCCGGAATTCTGTGTACACTCTGGTAATGGAGATTTTGATGAGCCAATATCTTTAATAAACCTTATCGGGAAAATGTTGATGAATTCACCCTTGTACAGGTACCTTCGAGAAACAGTTTAAGTACAGGGATGATTTCTGTAGTTAAAAGAAAGAAGAGAAAAAAGGAGAACATGAGCACTTACCATGATGACAGCTTTGATGTGATCATTGGTGAGGTCTATTGACAAGTGACCCTCCTCCTTTAGCTCAAGTAACATATCAACTATATCCTCCCCGCCTGAATCTTTATGCCTGTTAGGATCGAGGTGCTCCTCAATTACTTCTTCGAAAAAGGCATCCAAGGCCTTGAAAGTATTTTCAAGACGAGCAAGTAACCCTGTGAATTTATCAATCCACCCCATGAAAGGAATATAATCAGAAACAAAGAAGGAAAGAAATATGGCCTGTGTCTCATTAAGCAAGTCATGGAACCTGCTCCTTTCAGCTCCTTCGTTCTCATATCTTCTACCGAAGGCAATCCTACAGATTACAGCGCTTGAAACAGACATTATGACCTCACTCAAGTTTGTAATCTTGGAAGAATGAGCATGCTCGGATATTACTTTGATCATTTGCTGGACCTCAGATTTCCTTATGTGGTAAAAGCTGGAGATCCGCTTCGAGCTGAAGAAATGGACTACACAGATTTTTCTGATTTCTCTCCAGTCATCATTGTAAGGGGAAAATATCATCTCTAACCCATTGTAGGACAATTTTTGTTGGCCAAGTGAGGGAGGTCTGCTACATACATCAAGATCATGATCCTTGAGGACCTCTTTTGCCAGTTTAGGAGAGGAAACAACGATGGCTGGCTTAAAGCCAATTTGCAGGGAAAAGAGGGGACCATAGGTCTTTGAGAGCTGCCATAGTTGAATGTGGAGATTGGAACTGTCAAGTTGGTGAAGATTACCAATGATGGGAAGGCCTCTAGGACCTGGTGGACGGGTTGGTTTGCTATTAGCAGTTCTGTATTTTTTGAACAGGATCACTACCACCAGGGGAAGAGCTAAAAGAAGATACAGAAATGAAACCATTGTGAAAGTAGAGTATTAGATCGAGACTCAACTAGGAAACATAGTAACGGAGTCGTCATATAAGCATATCTATATATAGATTGACAGACGCCGCTTTGAAATATCTAGACCAAATATTATGAAGACTATTCCCAGTTACAACAGAACTATCATGGGAAGAAGTTCTGGTGCGTTCGGTATGGCGGCATGGGTAATTTACTAAGTTAAACATTTTCATATTAATTAAATTACAATTTTGAGTAACTTTGTAGTTTTTTTTTATATCACATTAATTGATACTTTATTTTTTTTTCCCCACTTAATTCATATTCTTCTTCCACTATTTCTCTTACCTATATAATGATTTTTTCACCTGACTTGTATCAAAATTTTACATTGTCATATTCCAAATTCAACTAGTATTACTATTTATTAATTTAATAAAATAGTCCTTTTGACAAATTCCAGAAAAATAGATTCTCACTCGAATGATCCTTGTGTCAGACGTAATGATCAACATTCAAATTTAATATTTCAGTATCATACAAATATATTTTATTTTTAAGTTATTGAATGATGCGCATTATTTAATTAGTAAAAATATTTATATTTCATAAAACACCTATTATTAAATTAAAGTTAACAAGCTTATATGAAAAAATAAATATTGAATCAAATAATTGTTTTAGATTAAAAAAATTCTTTTAAAAATATTTCATATCGTTCGTGGTTATTATTATTATTAAGAAAAATTGCAATAAAAAAACCTTGAATAACAACGTGATTCTGATCCTTGCAACAGAAAAATTGCCATCGATATACCTTGTAATAAAACACGCCGTGATATGAAAAACACCCCTACCCCATAGCTAATTTCAAGTAAATAATAATTTGTTGCAAATGCATTTTTCACTTTTATTGCAACGCATGCAATTATTTTCCTATTCTTTTTAGAAAATACAAAGAAACGGTAAAAGAAACTTCATAAATAAACATTTTTTATTTTTTTTAAGTAACCAACATTATTTTTTGAGCTAATTCATGCAAGATAAAAATAAAAAAGAAAGAATAATGTTAAGGTAAGAGAAATAACAGAAAGGGAATATTAATTAGGCGAAAACGAGTTAAGATAACAATTAATGAGGATAAAAGAAATATTACAAAATTACCCATACTTACAAATTGATTGAAAGAAAGCTAATTGGGTGAGAGAAATAATGGAAACGGAATATTAATTTGGTTAAAGAAAGAGTTAAGACAACAATTAATGTGGATAAAAGAAAAATTAAAAAATTGCCCATAATTACAAATTGATTAAAAGAAAGATGTAGATATTTTTGTCTAAAATAAAATCATATATATATATATATAATATATATATATATATAAAATTCTAAAATCGGATTTTGCAAAAAAAGTAATGATTGACGTGTTAGTCAACCAAGAGTTGGTTTTCCTCTCATGAAAAGACATTAATTGCATAAGCTTTTATAGGAATATGATTCATATTTTTTAATAAAAAAATCATAAACTAAATATTTACTTTAATAAGAATATGATTTTCAAATCAAACAGATTCTTTTTTATACGAATAGGATTCAAATATTATTTTATAAGAAGACATTAATTGCATAAGTTTCTATAGAAATGGGTATGAGAAGACATTATTGCATTAGTTTTTATAGTAGTAAGGTTTTCATCTTTTTCAATAAAAAAACACATACTAAATATTTAATCTGTTTACTTAAACTGTTTGATTCAAAAAATTACTTTATGAATAAACTAACCTATCTTCCGCTGCATTTCAAGCTCTAAGCTTGATAGAATTTTATTTCAAAAGCTTTCAGTTTGAAGATTTGACAAAAAAGCATAATTCAACCCCCCCCTTTTCTTGCATTTTCTTACTTTCAATTGGCATAAGAGCTTGACCTCTAAGGGGTTGAACATTCTAATGACTGTAAAGGAAAAAGATCCAAAGATAAATGACACAAAATATTCATATAGCAGAAGGGCACTCGATCAACAGAGCACTATTCTTTGATAACGGAGACTATGCCTATTGGAGAGACCGAATGGAGTTGTTCATAAAGTATACAAGTCTTGACTTATGGGACATAATCCAAGAAGGCGACTGTATTTCAGTTGAAGAAGATCCTGCAACGGATGGTGCGCTACCCACATCAAGAGAAGTTCCCAGAAGCAGATGGACTGAGCAACATAAGGTCAGGATTCAATTAAATTCCAAAGCTAAGTATCTGCTCACTTGTGCACTAAGTAAAGCTGAATTTAATAAAATTATTGTTTGTGACACAGCAAAAGAAATATTGGACAGACTACTCATGCTGCATGAAGGAACTGATCAAGTCAAGGAGACAAAGATTAGCATGCTGGTCCACCAGTATGAAATGTTCAAAATGACTGATCAGGAAAGCGTTGATGATATCACTACAAGATTTATGCATATCATAAATCAATTGAAAGGTCTTGGGAAAAGATATTCTAACTCTGAGCTAGTTAGAAAAAAATCTTAAGAAACCTCCTTGCAAAATGGCTGCCTAAAATAACAGCCATTACTATAGCCAAAGATCTTCAGACTTTGAGTCTGGATGCACTTATTGGATCTATCAAAACTCATGAGGTAGTTTTTGCAAAAATGCATGGTGAATCCATGAAGAAAAACAAGTCCATAGCCTTAAAATCTTCTCATCATAAATCAAGTAAAGGAAAGGCAATGAAAATCATTGAGATCTCTGATGAAGAGGATGAATCCCATGATGACACTAAAGATGATGATGGAGATGAAATCTCCATGCTAGTAAGAAGGATGTCAAGTGTAACACCCCCCTAATTACCATGTTTTTACTCGAGTGTTAACACAATAATTAGAAAAGTATTATTCACTCGTATAATCTATACTAGTCGGAAATAACTGAAATAAAATATTTGTAGATGTATAAGTTATCAAACTAATATGTACATATATATACATTGTTGTCAAGTTCACACTAGGTACATCATACTAAAACAAAAAAATAGAATAATTATCTCCTAACTAGTCAGAAACTCAATGTACAAAAGAACACCTCTACTATGTAGTTTGACCTACTCAAAGTTGAGATCTAGCAAAATTTTATACAAACAGACAGAAAACGAATCTCATCAACATCTAATATGGTCAAATCGCAGTCTGGAAGGTTCTATTGCTAGTCTACTACTATACATACATCAAAAGTCCCCGAGTTGCCCCCACACTCCTCTAAAGAAAACCATTTGCCATTGGTACAATGGCGTTGCCCTTAGTAGGAGCATCCAGGTCAGAAGGCGAATCAGAGTCCGAGGAAGATGATGAAGGATCATCTCCAAGAGGGGCCACAGGTGGTGTAGGTGGAGCCACAAATTCGTCAGGGTATGCCATTTCAAGAGGAACATCAGCATACAGAAAGCCTAGATCGAATTCAGCAGAGAACACGAAAGCACTAAATGAATTGCTAAAGAACATATATACTCTAATCTGGGAGTATGCTACAACATACAAGGAGTTTAAAACCGGGTTACAGTGCCACTGCCACAGTGGCAAATCAAGGAAGATGATCACCGATGACATCCATGGAATCTGAATACAACAGAAAATACATGCAGCATAGGGATGAAAATATTATAAAATTCTCAGTAGAGTATTCCCTCAAGTGTAAACAAGTATAATTAACAATTTCATATAATTTCAATCATGCAAAATCACATCCAGGAATAATTATAGATTCAATAATGATAATCAGGCATTTATCTCAAAGTAATAAATTTGATTAAGTGTCACATTCTCTTTTCCATCAACGTAAGGAAGGCTTAATTCCATATCAAATGGTATCTGTAATGGATCACTCCACAAAGGACAATAGACTGTTAGGCCATGAGTTCATTTCTATTCATGATCATCGGACTTCATTTTTTTTCCATTTCCGAATCACACACAGTTCTATTCCTAGTCGATACACCTACCGACTCATAAAATTTATTGGGAAGTCCTTATTTTTACCTTCTCTCTTTATTACACATAAGCCTTATGTCTATTTTCCCATATACTGGAATTTTCACAGCTGAAAGTCAAATTTTCTTTTTTATCATCATAATATCCGTATGATGGAATTATCTTTTCAAAGGCCTACTTATATCACATATAGACATATAATTATGTTGGAGTCTCATCCATATCTCCTCGACATTTCTTTAGAACAATTAGCATGCATTAGTATGAATATATGCTTTAATTCAATGCCATTCTATCATTAATTTAAGATATCTTTATCATTGTAACAACTAGGCAGATTTATCACCCTACAATTCTTAATTAGTTTCCATATCAAGTGACCAATTCAAGAGCCACAAAAATTCCCTATGACACCTTCATATGTCTAAGAGACCCTGTAAAATTTTCATGACAATTGGAATTCTATAATCATGTCACTAAATTTTACAAATTTAGTGGTTAGAGAGCACTTTTTCACAGCCTAGGACAAGATTCTCACAATTTTTAAATTTAGAAAATTATGGAATTGACACAAAATAAGAATTACAGTTTCATTTAAAGATGTCATTAACTCCCTATAAAAATTTTAAAGGAAAATTCGATCAGCTATTATGATAATAAAATCATACAATTTTACTACTTTAGTTTCAGAAATCTAGGCAGCATGAACATCATTTTGGTCTCTGATTTTTTTAAAGTAGTATTTCTTGAAACCAGTGCTCAAGAAAATTCGTGTAGATAGTTCAAGATATTAGGTCCAACATATTATATTTCTAGATCATGATCATGACCACAAATATATCTAAAATTTCATGAGATTTTACTGCCTTCAGCAAAACTCAAAATCCAGCACTCTAACTAAAACTTCATTTGATAAAATAATTACTCTAACCTCATCCAAACCCTCCACCAAAATTTATACATCAATAACCATATATCGTTAACCAAAATAAAATTTTTTTTTGGGTATAACAAGTCAGAAATGAGAAATATAAATTTGGCAAGAAAAGGCTCAATAAAACCCTACTCTTAGAAGCTAATGTCTCTTTGTCTCTTGTATACTTCAAGATAGATGTACTCCACCCCAAAGCTCTTGAAACACACTCAAATCCTCCTCTAATCAGAGATGGGTGATGTAATAAGGTGAGGTTTTTGGAGAATCTAATCGGTTATATTTGTAGAGGTTGAAGTGTAGACCAAGGTTACTTAAGGAGGATTTTGATTTTAACAAGGTTTGGTCTAGGATTTTTGAGGTTGAAATCAAGGTTTTGTGAGAAAGAAAATGGAGTTTTTGGTTCTTCCTTGTTGCTGGCCAAGAATGGATGATGGAAATTATGAGGTTAGGTGTGTTATGTTTATCATATAAAGTGTGATTTCATTGGTTGGAAATAAAACTTGAATTTTTTCATTAAAAGAATTTTATATCAATGGCTAGGATTTGATCTTTCATTCCAAGATGAAATCATAGCCATTCATTGGTATTCAAATGGATAAACTTCATTATTAGTAGATATTAACTAGCTTTCGGTGTTAAAAATCACACGCCGAAATTTCATCAAACGAGTGAAACAATGTACTTGGGTAATCAACTATTCCCCGAAAATTAATTCTAAGTATAAAATTTTTATTCCTACCTATAATTCTAGGGTTTTGGCTGTCTCGGCGGGCCTATGAGTCCCGCAAAACACTATTCATATATTTTTTTATACGTTCATTACATTGTTCTCATCATTTCTATGTACATCAAAATTTTGATATTCTTATTACTAAAGCCTCAATTATTTTCTGAATAAAAATTAGGGTGTTACATCAAGAGCCTCGAAAGGCAAGTTCAAAAGAAGAAAAGACATAAAAAGAGATGGGAAAGGCAAAATAAAGCCAGATAACATTATTTGGTTTAACTGCAGAGAAAAAGGTCATTTTAGACCTGATTATCCAAAACTAAAAGGCCCACAAAAGAAGCTCGTGAACAAGATGAAAGGAATGCTGGCAACTTGGAGTGACTCCGATGAAAAAAAACGAGGAAGTAGAAAGTCTAGAAGGACAAGAATGTAACACCCTAATTTTTAACCCAACTTTCTAGAACACATTAGGTTAATCATTAGGTTATTACCTCTTAGTCTCATTATTTTATTAAAATACTTAGCGAAAATTACGGAAATTACGAAATTTTTTTTTTTTGAAAATATGAATCAAAGTGAGAGCCGCGCTCTTATCCAAACGAGAAACACAAGTATCAATCATAAGGAAACATAAGAGCTAAAACAAGTATCAATAGAGTAACGATCATAACAACAAAGGAAACATTTCATTAATAATATAGTTAAGATACATAGGTAGTCACGCCATTATAGAAACGGGCTGAACTTGGAATACACAAGGAAATGAAAATACAGCAGAAACAAGAAAACATAGATAAACTATAACTACCCAAGTGCACCTAAAGTGGATAACCTCAAGACAAAAGAAGGTTTATCCCATCTATGTGAGAGTGTGTGCACTAACCCTCCCCTAAGATGTCTGTTGTTGGAACCCGGGGAAAGGTGGAGTGTAACCGATCCATGGACGCAAGGCGGCAAGAGTGGGCACACGTGAAGGCTGAGTGTGAGCTCCTCGATAGGGGCGCCTCTCAGCTCGCCTAGCCAGTCTCAGCTGTGTAACAGTCTCCTCGTTCTCCCCTCGCACGAACTGAGGTGTAGGAGTAGAGTTCTCGCTATACATATGCGTCGGTGGGTCCTTAGAAGGGTCGTCCTCTGAACTAGGAGATCGAGGTACGTAGTCCTGGAAGTCTCGAGGCATCGAACCACCAATGTGCATCCACAGAATCCTCTCATCTCACGTCCGGGGGCACTCAAAAACCATCGCATCGTCGTAGGGTGACATTGGGGAAAAACGGTAGCTCTGTATAGGCACTCAAATGGTATTGCCCCTCAAATGGGAAAAACAGGGCGTCTGATGAACATGAAGACTCGTACGGTGCACTGCCCCTCAAATGGTATGATCCGTGATCCGGATCAAAGTGAACCTCCCAAGTTGGTGTGTCGACAAAAACCACGAACGTTGCCATCGCTCTCTAAAGATGTGATGGAAGAAAGAGGAAAAAGAGAAAGGAGTGAGAATTCTTACGAAAGAATCTTAGTAGGAGTCTCTTATCCTAGGGTTACATCGTTCACATTCTCAGGAACCTTGGGTTTATTTGTAAAAAGGTGTACATACATATAAGATTCATTATTTATGGTTTATAAAACTAATTATCCAAGGTTCATTCCTTTTAGCATGCATCTTGATGTCATGAATGCAACATACCAAAACATGAGTGCATGGTAATACTTGAGCATATAAATCAACCAATCAAATCATATAAAACAGTCCATGTGGCATAGGGGCAATAATTCTCAAATGGAACTTTCATCAGTATGTGTGACATCATTTATGAAATCTTTAGCAATATAGAGGCCACCCCAAATAATAAAACTTAGGCTATGAGCTCATACCTCAGCTAGTCGTTACTAGCTCTTGCTTATTATATGAATAAGCGAATAATAAAATAACATACCCGACTACTTAAGAGTACGGGTTAGGGGGCTGGGGAATTCCTCTCTTAGGACATACCCTCTTTGAAATGCTCTACTAGCCTCGAGTGCCCAGCGAATTGTCCGCTTTGGAAAGGCTCATGTCCAGACCCTCACGATTTTGCTTCCTCCTCACCGTAGCAGGAGAAGTACATCTCAGTGCTTGTCACATAAAAATCTCCTGGGGGTGCTCGACCGAACCGGTGTCACCCAGGGTTTTCAACTCATGTGGTATTTTAAAACATTTCTTCAACCCTTTTAGGTTTGATGGAAATTCGGCAGCATAACAGTTGTTAAACCGAATTTCCTTCAAATCGACACTTATGCCACAAGCTAAGTACACAACATATTCCTTATGAAATTCTCATGTTCATAATAAACTTTACATCTTAAACAACCATTTCCTCATGCATCGTATACAATCTCAACACCTTATTACATCATCATACAATTCAAGACTTCTTAGTATCTTATGCACTGACCCTTAAGGTCTTCAACTCATAATATAAGTTATAAATTATCACAACTTAATCTCTCGGGTACCTATAGGCTCATATCTAAGTATTCCTCACTCAATACTATGATCACAAACTCCTCTAAATCTCAAGAATGCAGAATCTAAAATTCTAACTTTACGGGTACCTAGGAGTCACAACAATGACCCATTCTAAGTCCAGTTTGCTCCTAAGACATCAAGATCAAGTCCTAAACCAATTATGAGTCATTCCTACACATTTAAACTAATTTAAATCCATGATTATCATTTCTAAACCATGCTTGACAGAATCCAGAAAAATCAATTACTAAAGGATCTAGAACTCTCAAATTAATTCTTTTCTAGTTGCTATCTTTTCTAATCTTTCACATATGAATTTTAGCATCATTTACACCCAAACATACTCATGTTATCATCATCAAACAGCACATACAGTGAGCATAACATGGCAAGGCAGAACCAAAAATACATCTCCATACAAAGGCATAAAACTTGGTTTCTAAAGCACATAAAATACTAGTTTTTCTTGGAACCTTTTTAAAACTATCAAAACTTATTTATAAACAGTTTTAACATTTAAAATTATCAAAATAATCTCAAGGGCAGTAGCTAAATTAAATTTATCTCAAGAGGTACTAAATTCATAAAACCTTGTTTTAGACATCTCTTGAACTCATATAAGCTTAGAAAAATTCTGAGACATAGATTTCAATACTTGGAACAAATAAAACTTCTAGAGGCCGAAATCACAAGCTTGGGAACACATATTTTTCAAGCCTTTGTTTGAGACAACAATGGGCAAGTCTTTGAGCTCTAGGTTCTCTTAAGTGTTGACATAAAAATAAACATGCTCATGCACTTGTTTTAGCTTCCATTAGAAAATAAAGTGTGAACATAAAGTAAACATGAGATGCAACTCATTATTATTTTTGATATTTAAGTGAGGACTTGAAATATAGACATGATAATGCAAAGCTTGAAATATAAATATGATAATGCAAGTTCATTTATTATTCTTGATGTTTAGTGATAGCAAGGAAAGTAAATATGATGTGCAAGGCATAAACATAAACATGGATGCAATATTCATTTTAATCTTATCTAGAGCTCTTACAAGACTTTAGAAATACAACCTAACACTTATCTCATGACAAAGAGAGCTTTAGAGTTCTTGAACCAAGTTCTCAAGGAACTATGAGGTTCTTGAACATCATCATCAAGCTCAAAAGAAACAACTTGTAAAAGAAAATAAAACCTCAAAGGAAAGGAAACTAAAACCGAAACCTCAAGGTAAAGAAAGTAAGGAAACCGAAATCAATAGCAAGGAAAAGTGAAGGTGGTCTTGAGTTGAAATCATTTTGAGTTAGAAAATAAAGATGAAACTTAAAGCAAGTGAAAACTCAAGCTCTAGAGGTTCCTTTGAGATGAACACATAGTCATCATCTAGGAGCTCTCATCATTGAGCTATCATGAACCAAACAAGGCCTCATGGCCGAAACTAGGAGGAAGAAAAACAAAGAAAAGTTTAAAAAAGAAATCCAAGAGAAAGCTAGAGAAAAACTCATTTTCAAGAAAAACAAGTTTAGGAAAACACTCCTACCTAGAGTGGAGATGAAAACTTGATCTTTTAAAAGGAAATGAGATGAACAACTCCTCCTTGAAGGATGATGATGATTCGGCCAAGAGGGGATGCAAAGGTTGGAGATGTGTTTTGAGTGAGGTTGTGTTTGAGGTCAAGTGTTTGAGAGGTTTGATGATGATTCAAGGTTATGAGGTGGTGTTTAGAGGTTATGAAATGATTATGTGATGAGAGGATGATGAAGATGAAGATGAAAAGATGAAGAAAAGAAAGGAAAGCTCTTGGAATGCTTGAGGAAAGAAAGAACTCAAAGAGAAAGCTAGAAAGCTAAACTTAGCAAATGATCCAAAAGTATCACAAGTTCTTCTGTAATTCCCTGATTTTTCTGTTAGAGTGAAAATGACCAAAATGCCCCTGAGGTTATTTTCGGCCTGGAATTCAAGGAAAGCTGACCCGACAGTACTCAAAGGGCAAACTCAATGTTGGAAGGGAATTAGATGACTTGTGTACCTTTCCGGGATCGAAAATCTCGTTTTTCGAGTTTTCGGGTCAAAATGACCAAAACGCCCCTGCGGTGTTTTACCCATTTTCAAGTGCTGGATGAACCCGAAACTTCTCCAGATAGTTTTAAAAGGTGTTTTTATGTAGTCTATGACTTTAGTTTTGGTCCCGGAGGTCCCAGGCGAAATTAGTGCAAAATTACGATTTTGCCCCTAGTTTCGTATTTTAACGCTTAATCGCGTGATTAAGCAAACCTAAGCAATATTAGACTCTAATCGAAGGTTAATTAATTTCCATAATTAATCTTGAGTCAAAATAATTTATTAAAGTTTATTAGAACCTAAAAGTACTTAATTACAACTTGAAATCCTATTTTAAATTCAAGACTCCTAGTCATGGAATCTTGAATAGTATTTTCTCTCTCCAATTCCTTAAATCATGGAATTGTGTTTTCAATTGTTTACTCATAAAAATGAATTTAAATTTCCTAATGATGTATGAGCACTCCTAGTCTTGTTATAAAATCCTTAAACCTCATTCTTAGTCACCTAAACTTAAGCTTAATTATTCCTAACCTTGTACCTAAACTAATACACACTTAAACCTACCATTAATACACACTTACATGAAACAAATCCTCCTCCCCCATGCTGTCCAGGTCTGGCTGAAGCTCCATGCCCTCCATATGCATCACATGTTCAAGTTTTCAACACTCCAAGGCCATACCTCAAGTCATATACACCATACCTTGTCATATTTTCAATCAAGCTTGATTTTCCAAATGAATAACTAATTGAAATAACCCATTTTCCTCATTTATTTGTGGCTGAAAAACAACCAGCCATGCATTGTTTCTAGAAGGATTATTTCATTCAAAATTGATAGGAAATTCACTCAAATCAAGCCATGCCTTGTATCATAACTTCCATACCTCAAACCATGCTTGTATGACACCTTGAAAGAGATAGTTTTCTCTTCCTTGCCTCCAAAACCACACGGCTCTTTCTCCCCCTCAATGAGCGTTCATTTGTTTTCATTTTCTATAAATACCTTGCTTAGAAACACATGTAAACACTTTAGCTCATTTGCACACTTTTAGTTTTCTAAGCTTTCTTTGTGTTCTTTCTTTTTTTCTCTAAGTTTCAAGAGAGTTCTCTCTTGTTCTTCATCTTCATCTTCTTCATCTCTTCATCTTATCATCATCTCATAACCTTCAAACACCACCCCAAAGCCTTGAACCACCATCAAACCTCTCAAACACCTCACCTCAAACACAACCTCACTTGAAACACAACTCCAACCTTCTTGTCCTCCCTTGGCCGAAGCCATCTTGCCCCTTGGAGGATCTCATCATCTTGTTTTCCTTTTCAAAGAGTTCAAGTTTTTATCTTCACTCTAGGTAGGAGTGTTTTTCTAAAACTTGTTTCTTGAAAAATGAGTTTTTCTAGTTTTCTCTTGGATTTTCTTTTTGAAACTTTCTTTGTTTCTTTTCCTTGATGTTTCGGCCTCTTGGCCTTGAGGAGCACATGATAGCTCAATGATGAGAGCTCCTAGATGATGACTATGTGTTCATCTCAAAGGAACCTCTAGAGCTTGAGTTTTTGTTTTCTCTAAGTTTCATCTTTATTACCTAGCTCAAAAGGATTTTTGTTCAAGAACACCTTTACTTTTCTTGCTATTTTGATTTTGATTTTCTTGTTCCTTTTCCTTTAAATATTTCGGTTTTGATTCCTTGATCTTTGAGGTCTTGTTTTGTTTTGAAAGTTTATTTATTTTGAGCTTGATGATGATGTTCAAGAACCTCATAGTTCCTTTGAGAACTTGGTTCAAGAACTCTAAAGCTCTCTTTGTGATGAGATGAGTGTTGGGTTGCTATTTGTTAAAGTCTTGTAAGAGCTCTAGACTATCATAAAATGAACCTTGCATCCATGTTTACTTTTATGCTTTGCACATCATATTTACTTTCCTTGCTATCACTAAGTATCAAGATAATGAATGAACTTACATTATCATATTTATATTTCAAGCTATGCATTATCATGTTTATGTTTCGAGTTCTCACTTAATATCAAGATACTAATGAGTTGCATCTCATGTTTATTTTATGCTATCACTTTACTTTCTAATGGAACCTAAAATAAGTGCATGAGCATGTTTATTTTATGTCATCGCTTAAATGAACCTAGAGCTCAAAGACTTTCCCATTGTTGTCTCAAACAAAGGCTTGAAAACCTATGTTATTTGTCTCCTTGTTTTCGGCCCCTAAGAGTTTAATTGTTTCCAAGTATTGAAAACTATGTTTCATAATTTTTCTAAGCTTATATGAGTTAAAGGAATATATAGAACCAAGTTTTATGAATTTAGGAACTCTTGAGACAAAATTTATTTAGCTACTGCCCTCTCAAGTATTTGGATGATTTTAGATGTCATAAATGCTTATAAATGAGTTTTGAAAGTTTTAAAAAGGTTCCAAGAGAAACTAGTATTTTATGTGCTTTAGAAATTGTGTTTGATGCCTTTGAATGGAGATGTTTGTTTTGGTTCTGCCTTGCTATGTTTGGCCACTGTATGTGCTGTGTTAATGATGATAATATGATTAAGTTTGGGTATAATTAATGTTAAAATTCATATGTGAAAGATAGGAGAAGTTAGTGACCAGAAAAGAATTAATTTGAGAATTCTAGATCCCTTAATGTTTGAATTTTCTGGATTCTGTCCAGCAAGGTTTAGTAATGATAATCATGGTTTTAAATTAGTTTAAATGTGTAGGAATGACTCATAAATGGTTTAGGACATGATCTTGATGCCTTAGGAGCAAACTGGAGTTAGAAAGGGTCATTGTTGTGACTCCTAGGTACCCGTAAAGTTAGGATTATGAATTCTGCATCCTTGAGGTTTAGAGATGTTCTTGACCTTAGTGTGAGGTGAGAAATACTTAGTTATAATCTTATAGGTACCCGAGAGACTAGGCTTTGATGATTCATAACTTAGAATGTGAGTTAAGGACCTTAAGGGTCAATGCATAAGACATTAAGAAATGTGTTAATGCTATGATGCTTAATTTATGCAATGATATGTTGAGATATTTATGATTCATGAGGAAATGATTGGTTAAGATATGAGGTTTATCATGGCATGAGGTTTTATTGAGGAATATGTTGTGTGATTAACTTGTGGCATAAGTTTGAAGGAAATTCGGTTTAACAGCTGGTATGCTGCCGAATTTCCGTCAAACCTCAAAGGGTTAAAAGAAATGTTTATGAGTACCATATGAGTTGAAAACCCTGGGTGACACCGGTTCAGCCGAGCACCCCCAGGAGATTTTTATGTGACAAAGCACTGAGACACACTTTCCTGGGTGACACCGGTTCGGCCGAGCACCCCCAGGGGAGACAAATCCGTGAGGGTATGAGTAGATGCAGCCTACCAAAGCGGACAAATTGCTGTGGCTTAGTGCCCGCAAAGCGTTTCAAAGAGGGTATATCCTAAGAGAGGTGATCCCTGCCCCCTACTCGTACTTGCAAGTCGGCTTTATTTTATTATGTTTCGCTTATTTAGATAATAAGCAAGAGCTAGTGACTACTAGCTGAGGTATGAGCTCATAACCTAGTTATTTTAGGGTGGCCTTATTATGCTAAAGTACCATGATTGATGTCACGAAGTTGAGGAATGATTCACTTGAAAGTTATATGCCCTTATGCCACATGGTTTATGTTTATGTGCTTTGATGTGTTGTTTTATATGCTCAAGTATTGACATGCATCCATGATATAATATGTTGCATTCATAACGTCAAGATGCATGCTAAAAGGAATGGACCTTGGATAATTAGTTTTGAAAAACCCTAAATTGAATCTTATATGCATGATCACTGTTTTAGAAATAAGCCCAAGGTTCCTGAGGATGTGAACGATGTAACTCTAGGATATGAGACTCCTACTGAGATTCTTTAGCAAGAATTCTCACTCCTCTCTCTTTCTTCTTCCGTCACATCTTCAGAGATCAATGGCGACGTTCGTGGTCTTCGTTGATACACCCACTTGGGAGGTTCACTATGACCCGGACCACGGGTCATATCATTTTGAGGGACAGTGCACTGTGCGAGTCTTCATGTTCATCGGACGCCCCTTTGCACACCTCGTACAGAGCTACCGTTTCTCCCCGATGTCACCCTATGATGATGCGATGGTTTTTGAGTGCGCCCGGACGCGAGACGAGAGGATTCTGCAGACGTATACTGGTGGTTCGATGCCTTGAGACTTCCAGGACTACGTGCCTCGATCCCCGAGCTCGGAGGACGACCCATCCGAGGATCCGCCGATGCACATGTATAGTGAGAGCTCTGCTCCTACACCTTAGTTCATGCGAGGTGAGAGCGAGGAGACTGTTACACAGCCGAGGCTAGCTAGGTGAGTTGAGAGGCGTCCCTATCGAGGAGCTCACACTCAGTCTTCATGTGTACCCACTCCTACTGCCCTGTGTCCATGGATCGGTTACACCCCACCTTTCCCTGGGTTCCAGTAGTTGATGTTGTAGGCGAGGCTTAGTGCACACACCCACATGTAGAGTGGATAAACCTTCTTTTGTTTTTGAGGTTATTCACCATAGGTGCACTCGAGTAGTTATGATTTATTTTTGCTTTCTTGTTTTTTGTTGTATTTCATTTCCGCTATACTACAAGCTCTGCCCGTTCTTAGGGTATGACTAGCTATGTACTTCAACTATATTATTATTAATGAAATATTTCCTTTGTTATCCTGATTGTTGTTCTTTGGTTACGTGCTTTACCTTATGCTTTATAATGGTTGTTACGCGTGCCTTATATTTCTGTTATTCGACTAGTTAGGTTCACGGCTCTCACTTTGCTTTATATTTTCAAAAAAAAATTTACCTGTAAATTTCGCTAAGTATTTTATAAAATGATGAGACTAAGAGGTAATGACCTAATGATTAACCTAATGTGTTCTAGAAAGTTGGGTTAAGAATTAGGGTGTTACATCTTCCAATCCACCTATTTATAGAAAATGAAACAATGAGGGCTCACACAAGGAGGTCTTGGCCGTAGCTTTTGGGAGGGAAAGGAAGAGAAAAATATCTCTTACAACTTGTCATTCAAGCATGGTTTGAGGTATGGAAGTTATGATACAAAGCATGGCTTCAAGTAAGGTGATTTGGAGTGAAATTTCTTTTAAATTTGAAATGAAATATCGCTTCTAGAAGCAAGGAGGGCTGGCTGAATTTGAGCCACAAAAAAATGAGAGAAAAAGTCTTCTAGAAGTGGTCATATGAATCATGGATGAAAGCATGGTCTTGGAGTGTCAAAATTTTGCACATGTGATGGAAATGGGGGAGGATGGCTTTGGCCAGAATGGGCAGCAAGGAGGGAGGAAAAATCTTCTATGTAATTGTGTGTTAATGATAGGTTTAAGTGTAGATTAGTTTAGGTACAAGGTTAGGAATCATTAAGCATGAGTTTAGGTAACTAAGAATGGGGTTTAAGAATTTTATGACAAGGTTAAGGAGTGCTCATACATATTTAAAGAGTTTAAAATTCATTTTATGAGTAAACAAGGCAGACAAATTTCCATGATTTAAGGAATTGGAAAGAGAAAATACTATTCAAGATTTCATGACTAGGAATCTTGAATTTAAAATAAGATTTCAAGTTGTAATTAAGCATTTTTAGGTTCTAATCAACTTTAATAAATTATTTTGACTCAAGATTAATTATGAAATTAATTAATCTTTGATTAGAGCCTAATATTGCTTAGGTTTGCTTAATCACGCGATTAAGCTTGAAAACACAAAACTAGGGGCAAAATCATAATTTTTCACTAATTTGGCCCGGGACCTCCGGGACCAAAACTAAAGTCACAAAATACATAAAAACGTCTTTTAAAACCATCTGGAGAAGTTTCGGGTTCATCCGGCACTTGTAAACGGGTAAAACACCACATGGGTATTTTGGTCATTTTGACCCAAAAACTCGAAAAATGAGATTTTTGATCCCGAAAAGGTACACAAGCCAACTAATCCCCTTCCACCATTGAGTTTGCCCTTCGAGTACTGCCGGATCGGCTTTCCTTGAATTCCGGGCCGAAAATGACCTCAGGGGCATTTTGGTCATTTTCACTCTAACAGAAAATCGGGGTGTTACAAAGAAGATATAGCCAACCTATGCTTCATGACAGGATATAACTCCGAGGATGAATATAAGGTAAATATTTCTGACCAAAGTCTATCCTATGATGAGTTAGTAGTTTTATATGAAGAATTGCTTGAGAACACTCAAACCATTTCCGCTCATTATCTAAATCTAAAGAAAAAACATCAAAAAATTGTTTTTAAAACTTCAAAGGATCAAAACAAAAGCTGAAAGTCTGAAATGTGAAGATCAAAACAGAAGCTGAAAATCTGAAATGTGAAAAGAAGGAATTACAAAAGGAAAATAATGAACTTAACACCTCAAAAATCAAGTTAGTAAAAGATTGTGAGGAAAATTAAAAGACTATGTCTAAACTGGAGAAAATGATCATACTTTTGAAGTCTGATCTAGAAAAATTTGTAAACAGCTCAAAAAATCTTGAACTTATGCTTGGAGAACAAAGGCCATATTTTCATAAAACTGGGTTAGGATATGAAAAAGTAGAAAAAGGAAAAGGAAGTAGATTTTATTGAGAGAAAACTAGAAACAAAGTTTCTTGCACTATTTGTTATAAAAAGGGACATCCTCTTGACAATTGCTTCATGAGAAGGAAATCCATCAGAAGAATTAGAAAACCTTGTCTCTACGATTCTAACTCAAAAGAACCCAAAAAAGTCTTGGTACCGAAAGTGAAAAATATGTTCATTGTAGGTATGCTTGAGAACACATAAAATCTGACAACAGGTGGTACATGGACAATGGCTGTTCTAGACACATGTCCGGATCCAAAAAATGGTTCAAAAATCTCAAACCAAAGAACTCTGGATTAGTAAAATTTGTTGATGGAAGTAAAGTGAAATCATAGGTATTGGAAACATTGGTAAGGATGATTCTCACAAAATCTTTGATGTATTACTTGTTGATGGTCTAGCTCACAATCTACTCAACATAAGCCAATTCTATGATCAAGGTTTTAAAGTTGCTTTCAATGCTAATAACTACAAAATAGTTAGTCCTATCTCAGGTTATGTAATACTATCTGGAAAAGGGATGATAACACTTATGTACTGGTCTTAGACGATCTTCAGGATCAAGACATACAATGTCTGGCATCCTTCATGGATGAAAAGTGGTTTTGGCATAAAAAGCTTGGGCATGCTCATATGAAGCTTATCTCTAAGCTATCTTAGAAAGAGCTTGTAAAACGATTGCCAAAAATAAGGTTTGAGAAGGATTCAACCTGTGAATTTTGTTAAAAAGGCAAACAAACTAAAACTTCATTCCATAATAAACATGTTGTATCTACCACTAAACCTCTGGAACTACTTCATATGGACCTTTTTAGTCTAACTCAAATGGCCAGTCTTGCCGATAAACGATATTGTCTAGTCATTGTAGATGACTTCTCAAGATTTACCCAGGTATTCTTCCTAGCTTCTAAGGATGAGTTGTTTGAAAGGTTCAAAGTTTTTGTAAAACGTGTTTGCACTGAAAAAATTCACAAATTATTTCTATTAGATCTAATCATGGAAGTGAATTTGAAAAATATATTTTTAATGAGTTTTGTGAAAAAACATGGCATCGTTCATAAGTTCTCTGCACCCAGAACTCTCCAACAAAATGGGGTTGTTGAAAGGAAAAACTAAAGCTTACAAAGAGATGGCCAGAACATTGATTTTAGAAAGTGGACTATCTAAAGGATTTTGGGCAGAGGTTATAAATACCTCGTGTTATATACAAAGCCAAATCTTTCTAAGAACAATAATAAAAAAAACCCCCTATGAGCTACGGAAGGGTAAACCCAACATCTCATATTTCCATATATTTGGTTCATCATGCTTTATTCTTAACAAGAACAAACTTGCCAAGTTTAATCCAAAATATGATGATGGTATCTTTCTAGGATATTCATCTATTTCAGAAGCTTACAGGGTATATAACAAAAAAACGCTATGTGTGGAAAAAACAATTCACATAAGGTTCAAGGAGCTCAGGAAAGATTTTGAAGATGACCAAGATGATATGGAGGAAGCTCTTGAAAGATTGAATCTTGAAAAAGACTCAAAATTCAAGCAAATAAAAACATCAGAAAGCAGACTCCAGGACTCAAATCCCTCAAAAAGTATGCTCAAGACACCAAAGCAGTCACAAAGTAATAATTTTGAATAAGTGGAAGAGTAGCCTGAGGATGAACAAGAAACTGATGGAAATCATAAGCACAGAAACTACAAGGAGTCTCTGACCTTAAAGTTGCCTCTCAAAATTATGTTATAGGAGACATCTCTAAAGGAGTGAAGACTCGATCCTTTCTAAGAAATACTTCAAATTATGCTCTCATCTCAACCATTGAACCTGCATGCATTGAAGAAGCCTTAAGTGACAAAGGATGGGTGAAGGGTGTAACGTCCTAATTTTTCTAAGTGCACAAATGACCAAAATGCCCTTGAGGTCATTTTCACCAGGATAATTAGGATAGTCGGCCCCAGCCATCCTCAAAGGGCTGTTGAAATGTTAGAAGAGGATTGTATGTGGATGAATGTTAATAAAACAGAAAAATCTCATTTTTAGGGTTTCTGTGCAAAAATGGCCAAGATACCCTTACTATGATTAAGTACAGTTTTGAATTCTGATTTGACCCGTACTTTGCCCGGAAGTCTAAAACTATGTTTTCAAGGCATATTTAAGGTTTGTTTAAGTCCCAGAGGTCCCAGGCAATTTTTGAGAAAAATTATGATTTTTGCCCTTGCATAGTGCATTTTGGGCCTAATGATGTAATTAGCAAAATCTAAGTAATATTAGGCTCTAATTAAAGATTAATTAATTTTGATAATTAATCAAGAGCCAAAATAATTATTTGAGGACCTAAGATTGCTTAAGGAAACTCATAATCCTTTTCTAGTTTTAATTCTTTAAGAAATGTATCTATGAATAGTGTTTTCTCTCACCAATTTCCCTAAATCCAAGTTAATGAAGTTTGATTTCATTAATTTAGAAAAATCACCTCCAAACCTAGTCTTACAAGATCCTAAATTACCTACTTACTTACTTAAACACTTACTTACAAACCCTTAATCAAAAGCCTAATCAAGGATACACCTAAGCACACCCCTAAACCATAATTAATTGGAAGATTTCTCCTCCTCTTAGCTGTCCCAAAACTGGCACCATCCTCCTCCAAAATGAGTCACATGTTGAATTATTTTACATATAAGAACCATGCTTAGGAGCCATGCCTCACCATACCTATGACCATACCTACCCATGTTTTCAACCATACCTCACCATGCCTTCAAACAACAATTCTCTCATCTCATGTTTCATGAGGAGGCCTCATTGTGTTTCATTTCTCTATATATACACATGCTAAGAAGTAAAGGGCACAGGAAAGTCCCCTTTAATGTGTAAAGGGCACGAAAAGTCCCCTTTAGTATTAAAAGGGCACGGAAAGGTCATCTTTATTATATCAAGGGCATGTCAAGATAGGTATGATGTATATAAGGTTTCCTTCAATGTACTGAGGGTACATAAAGTTGAGAATGAGCTTCTAAGACATTAAGTAACATGACATGTGTATATTAACTGATTGAATAATAAAAGAGACACACTTCGAAAAAATGGTTTTTGAACTTTAAAATGAACCTTAGATATATGTTGCATGCTCACAATTTTTCTAATAAATCAAAGTGGTTGGGACGATGACGATGACATTTATAATTGCGTATTTGGGGAGTTGCCCTACTGAGAATTGTGTAGTTCTCACCCCTATGTGTTTTTGTGTTCCCGTGTCATCTCCAGGTTGAAACAGAGGACTATGAGGCTGCTCGGCAAAAGAATTCAGAACTGCAATAGTGTAGTAGTTAATGCTTTTATTAAGCTATACTTAATAGAATGGATATATATTAAAGCTCATAGTAGAGCTTCCTTTTGTACTTAACTATGTATTAAATAAAGATTGTGTTTCCTTTTCATATATTTCAATAGATTACGCTTCGTTATTACATGTGTTAATTTAGTTTGCCATAGATATTTAAGAAAGGTCCATTATTTTATAAGTAACAACTCTCGAGTATGATGTTATAACTTAGGAAAGGTGTTGTACTTGGGAGGATGTTATAGTCGCCACCAATTTTGATTATGGTTAACATTGGAAAACTTTTTGATTTGCAAATTCATCTTTTGAAAGAGACTTTGAGGTTTGGGAGTATAATTATGATTAGGGAAGGGTGGAAAGTTAATCCCACTGCACCCGTAATACATTTGTATAAATATGAGTTACCTTAGAGCTCATTATGCAAATTTTTATAACTTTAAAATATTTATTTTTCCCTAAAAAAATTATAACAATTACATATTTACAAAGAAATAGAGCTAAAATTAAAATAGAAATCAAAGAACAAATTTTATAAAAAAGATTTTGACTTGATAGTTGTTTGGCTATGCCGACGTATCCTTTGGTGCAATGAGAAACTCAAAGCCAAGCCGTTCTTATAGAAAATAAGTATGTGTTAATGGATTTTAATTAAAATAAAAAAAATTAAAGAATGTGTTGGTTGATTTCATTTTAAAAAAAAAATTTGATTGTCAAATTGTCTGAAAATGGAAAGTCTACTTGTGCACAGAATTCAAGGCAGCACTAGGCTACTTAGTAAATCGTTACAATACAATACTTGTGAAAGAAGTATTGGCTTCTCAGTTATGCTTATTGGTTGTTGCATGGAAAAATATTTTTTATTATATTTTGAAATATCTTTTAGAATAATTCATTAAAATCTTAAGATAAAAGAAAGAAAAAAAAAACCAAACAAGCCCAAACATAATAAAACCAAAAAAAGAAAAAAAGAACCCAGACCCAAACATGCCCAAATACAATAAAACCAAAAAATAAGAAGAAAAAAAACTCAGGCCTAAACAAACCCAAATACAATAACTCACAAACATAAAACCAGACCCCACAAAAAATAAACTAACAAACAGAACCCATTAAAAAAATCAAGCTGATGAGGAGGAAAAATAAAGCATATGGCCCAAAAGTAAAACACAAACAAAATCCCTAATCTCTTAATTTCTCAAACCATTGAGACATAAAAAGAACAAAGGGTGATGACTTAGGGGCGGCAGCAGTGGAAACAGTAGGGGGCTATGGCGGTGTTGGGTAGCTGGGGAAGAGGAGCTCGCGATGGCGGAAGGCGGAGGGGCTGTCCGTGGCCATTGTTGCACGTGGAGGACGGGGGTCCATGCCTAGTTCAACTGTGGTGCATCAGCCACACTCGATCTTCGTGGCTGGCTTGGCGGCAGGTCTTTGCGGAGTGAAGGTTGTGGCAGGGCTGTGATGGTCCGTTGACAAGAGGCTAGGTGGCACTTATTTGACGAGGCCATGATTAAGATTCTAGGCTTTATTTTAATGGGTGACTGATGGTGGTTATGTGGAAGGAATGGGGTTGTTGATAATGGTTACTGTTTCACAATGATGCTTCCATGGTTCAGGTGATGATGGTATAATGGTTATGATTGCTTGAATGGTGGTTCTAATGGTTGATGATGGTTATGGTTTGAGTATTGGTGATAGATGATGCTAAGTGAGTGGGGTCAAAGGTGGTGTTGGTGCTGTAAAAAATCTCATTCTCTCCTCATTTTTTCTTTTTTCATGGCTGAATGATGATGATGTTAGAACTCAAAGAAAGGAACCTATTCTTGCTATTACTCTCTGCCTTTTTCTTCCTTTTTGTTGTTGCCTTTTTGTGTTTTTGTTGCCAATCTGCCAATCTCCATCCCCTTTTTCTGATAATGAGTTCAAATATTTATACACTTATGACAATTAATTTTGGTTCCTGATTTGATTTTTTTGGATACAAAAGGGAACATTGATTGAGGGATCATGTCCCAAATTATTGTGATTTTTGCTAATGAGAAAGATTTGATACTGATTGCCTTTTGATCCCCTAATCTCCTTAATCTACTTCAGTTTGAGTCCTAGATCTTGTGCACATCCTCACTTTCTTTTTCTTTTTGTGTGTCTTGTGTTAATGGACCAATAATGAGTAGGCTGGGAAAGAATTAAAATGGGCTGGAAACTTGAACTAAAGGAATTGGGCTGACACACTCATATTTATCCCTCTCTCTCTTTCTCTCTCTTTTTAATGACAAAAAAAAAGAATAGAAAAATAACAAAAATAAGAAAGGTAACTTGGACAAAATATGGCGTTCACAGAAAGTAAAAAGAAAGAGGAACATCAGAAACCTTTACAATACAATGACTTCTGCAACTGAGGCAACAAGTTTGTCAGCCTACCTTTCTAGACTAATGTTCCATGACACAATAAATGATCTACACATGTCACTTGGAGATCTGATCAAGGACAATGGTCAAGAAAAAGGACCACTATAAATGGAGATGCTATACTTGAAAGTCGATGCGAGAATTGAAGACATAAGAGTGGAAACTCTTGAAAAATCTCTCTACACTTTTTGTGATGTTTATCATAATATGTAATCAGTCTCCCTGAAGTGTAAATTCTTATGTCTATGTTTTGTAATGATTTGTATACTCTTCTTAGGAAGAGATGTTAGAAAGAAGTCGCTCTTGTTTCCTAAATCTATTTTATTGAATATTTGTAAGGAAACTTGAGCGTAGGTTAGTTTGAATCAACCCAAACACATAACATTTGTAACCCTGATTTAGTAGTGATTAGAGTGAGACATACCTTGGAGATATTAAGGTAAAACTACTTGCAATGCAATGGCAGAGGTGTTCAACTCATCTCAGTCTAGCTTGAAGAGGTTATGCTAGAACTACTCACAACTTGATGAAGGAGGCACTCTAGTCATCATGGTTCAACTTGGAGAGGCTAGGAAGAACTACTTGCAACATGGTAATAGGGGTTGTCTACTAGTCAGGGTTCAGCTTGGAGAGGCTGGTTCAAGACTACTCAGTTTAGCTTTGAGAGACTGGTACATAACTACTTGGTTTATGATAGTAGGGGTTGTCTACTATTCATTATGATAGCTTGGGAAGGCTAATGTAAAGACTATCTCGTTTATTTTCTCAAGTTGAGAAAGTTGCTTAGTGGAATCTCAACATGTGTTGAGTACTGGATGTAGGCAGGTTTGGCAGAACTAGTATAAAAATATTTTGTTCCATTTCTCTCTTCCTTGATATCTTATTTTATGTTATGCGTTTTAATTTAATAATCACTGAAGTACTATTAAAGTTGTGTTATTACTAAAAGGCCTCAGAGATCTACTTTCTGAAACAACTAACCATGATTTCGCTTCACTTCAAGCTTAATGCTTAATAGTATTTTCGTTAAATATGTCGGATTTGAAGAAAGAACAAAAGCATTATTCAACCTCCTTTCTCGTGCACTCTTTTACCTAAAGTGGTATCAGAGCAAGGCCTCTAAGGGGTTGAGCAGTCCAACAATTACAGAGGACAAAGATTAAAGGAACAAAATAAAGTAGAAGATCACTTTATTAACTGACCATCCTTTCTCTGATGATGCTCCTGGATCTAATTATACTCTCTCAACAACTTAAAGACTCTCAAAGGAGAAAATCTTTGATCCTAAAATCATTGTATCTAAAGTAGCAAAAAGCCAAAGCAATAGAAATTGCTGATACCTCTGGTGAAAAGGAAGAATCTGATGAAAAATATGAGATTGAAAGTGGAGATAAGATCTCCTTGCTTGTCGAGAAAATGTCGAAAGCTGATGAGGCTAAGCCAAGAATGGTAGAAGCATCAATCTCAGAGGAAGACAAAAGGAACAAAGAAAATACTAAAAAGAGCAACTCTGAAGATGAAGGGATATGTTAGTAAGTCATGATAAGGTTGAAAGTGTAAAATTTCTATATCTCATGACATGAGTGTGATTTTACAGAAGAGTACAAGGTAAGAATATTCAAACTCATTCTTTTATATTCCTTGCATTCATATAATGAGCTATTACATAATTTGCACACCCTCTCTTCAATTTTTTCTCAAAATTAAATAGCTTAAGTTTGATTATGAAAATCATAAGAAAAATACAAATTCTATTTTCAAATTTTAAGCTTTAGAAGCTGAAGTCTCAAAACTATATTAGAAAGATCTCAGAATGTTACTTCTGAATTTGAGAAAATTGGGCTTGATGTACAGCGGAAAAGTGGTTAGTAATTTTAGGAAGTAGATCTTTGAAGCATAATAATAATAATAATACAACTTCAATGATGCTATAGTTGTAATCAATATAAAATGCGTAGCATCAAAGTAAGAGATCAAGGAAGAGAGAAAGGACATAGGTATTTTTATACTGGTTCGGCTAACTTGCCTACATCTAGTACTCAACACATGTTGAGATTCCACTAGTAACAACTTTCTCAACCTAAGAAAGTAAAATGGATAGTCTTTACATTAGCCTTCACAAGCTCTCATAGTGAACAATGGACAACCCCAACTGTCACAAACTGAGTAGTTCTGAGCTATCCTCTTCAAGCTGAATCGACTAGTTATAAACCAGCCTTTCTAAGCTGAAATGTGACCTGCAAACAACTTCTACTGCTACATTGTAAGTAGTCTTAAACTAGACTTTCCAAGCTGAACTGTGATGAGCAATACCTTTGCCATCGTGTTACAAGTAGTTTTTCCTTAGCCTCTGCAAGCTATGTCTTACTCTTATCACTAACGGATCAAGGTTATAAAGGTTATGTGTTTGGGTTGCTACTCAAAGTTACCTACACCTATGTTTCCTTACAATTATTCAATAATATAGATATGGGAAACATGAGCGACATTTTTCTCACATCTCTTCCTAAGAAGAGTATACAAATCATAACAAAACATGGAAAGAAGATTTTCTACACTTGAAGAAGATTGATTACATATTATGATGAACAACACAGGAAGTGTGGAGAGATTTTTCCAGAGTTTTCATTCTTATGTCTTCAACTCTCTCATTAGCATTCAAGTATAGCATCTCTATTTATATAGGTCCTTCTTCATGACTGTTGCCTTTGATAAAAAAAATCCAAGTGACACATCTGTAGATCATTGGTTGTGTCTTGGAACGTTAGTCTAAAGAGGAAGGCTGATAGACTTATCATATCAGTTGCAGAAGCTGTTGTATTGTAGAGGCTTCTGATGTCCTCTTTCTTTTTACTTTCTTATCATGGTTTCTGAACTCCTCCTTCTCGAAACTAGGATCGTGAATCAATCAAGCAGAAAAGATTACGTACCAATTATAAAACTGGGTCTGATTCGATATTTGAATTTTGAATTTGAATTTTCCCTTTATTTCCTGTAACTTTTGGAACACTCCAACTTTTGGAAGGTGTCTAACCCCAAACAACCAAAAGCCATATATATAGGTCAACACTTTTATGAGCCTTCCACTTCTTCTCGACATGGGACTTTGGTTTAAATCCCAACAATGATTCATAATAAATTTGGAATCAAGTATAATCAATAAGCTATATTTATTTTTTCTAATGATTTAATCTCAATTTTAAATTAAAAAATTTACAAAATGATCGAATCTTAAAAAATATCATATGATATTGTCTAAAAGGGGTATTAAATAAAAAAATATGAATATTAATTGTATTTATTACAATTGATGTGTTATCTAAACAAATATCCTGAAAATTAAAAACTTTGGTTAAATTTTTCCCATATAAAATATTATTTTTTAAAACAAAATACCTAATTTAGAAGGAAATTAGTATATATGATATAACTAAAAATAAGGATTCATGATGTATAATAAATTTGGAATCAAGTTTAATCAGTCAATGATTTAATATCATTTTGAAATTGAAAATTTAAAAGCATTCAAATCTAAAAAAATTACATATTATATTCTTTAGAAAAACAATTTCATAGAAAACTATTCTACATGATTGATAATAAAGTATAATTAACTACTGCTAATTATTATTATAATTGATACATACTCTAAATATAATAATCCAAAAAAAAATTAAATCTGATCAAAATTTTCACAATCCCATAGCAACTATGTTTTTGTAATGTTAAAAATTTACAATTTGATATGGTAATCAATCCCATGGATTAGTAGAAAAAGCATTGTCCATCAAAATCAGAAATCAAAACTTGTTCGTTAACAACCAACAATTGACTAAACTCACTAGTTACCAAAAAAAAAAAAAGAAGGAAAAATAACTTTCTAACAACAAAACAAACCAAAAGAAAATTCTTTTTACTACGCCAAAAATGATAAACTAAAAATTCAAAAAAGACAATCAATAAAGAACCTCAAATCAACACAGTAGCAACAAATCAAATCATGTCTATCGCAACTTGAAAACTTATCATGTTATAAACAAAACACAATAAAAGTGGGTAAGTATCCCTTTACTTCAATGAGTTCAATTTGCATAATACCATCTATGTTAAGCAATGATCGCTTGAAATGGGAAGGAAGAAGGAGAAATAGACATGAAACCAAAATAACAAATAACTTTAAAATCAATATAAGCCTTGAATATAGAAATAATAATAAATTCCATGAAATAGAAATAAAAATATTGTACCTTTTCTTCATTGAGTTATGTCTGTAATTCCATCTATCATAAACGATGATCAGCTGAAATGGGAAGGAAAAAGATGAAATATAAGACTTGGAATGGTTAGAAGAAGAAGTAATGGGTTGGAATAAACTGTATCAAAAGATCTAGGACAATAAGAAATAACATAAAAAATAATCATAAATTAATATTAGTTGCCAATACTATCAAAAGGAGTGACTAATATAGAGTCCATTGTATCACATATTTTATAATTCACTCACATGTATAATGGTGCATTCATTGGCTTTTCATAGGCGGGAATTCAAATGCATTGTTTAATGACAAATTATCACTTTTCAAACCTCCATAACCCGATTTCAGAATTATACTAGTCTACACAGAGTATAACTGATTTCTAGAAAGCCTTGTTGTAATCATTTAATTTAAAGTAATGAATGATGAATATAAAGATATCCAACATTTCCAACTATTGTTAATGGAGGGTGTGGTGACTATTGAGATATCCAATGTCGAAATTTTAATCTTAACAGAGAATATGATATGTTAATAGGTAAGTGGGATTTAATTTATTCTTATATTCTCTATTTTCTATTAGAAAAAAGATATTCTACTTATATCTAATATCATCAATTGATTACTAGAAGCTACTAATTCTTTTGTTCCCAACAATGTAAAAAGAAGGCAATAGGTCATGATATGAATAAAAAGAACAACAAAATGCAATGAAAGGCTTTTGAAAAAACAACGTAGACTCCTATATAAATTATAAAAAGAATAATTATGATAATTATTGGTATAGAAATAATATGATAAAACGGTACACGAGAAAGGAATGAGATCTATAATAAAATTGAGACTGTTGTATTTTATCATTAAATGGAGAAAGAAGAAAGTTGGAAAGGCCATTAACTAAACAAAATGAACAACGTAGTTAAATGCTATTATGACACTTGGTAAATTTGTTTGGGCAGGAATTTTTTTGCCAAGAATTGCAAGGAGAAAGCTGCTATTAACTCTATTATATATATATATATATAACTTCTTTTTGGATTTGTATCATTTAAAATGACAATCTTACTTTAGAGAGTAAAGTTGGGAGTTTCATCCTTATTAGGTCAATAGAGTGAAAATGACCTCACTTTTAATTTTGTTGACCTAAAAATAAAATCATCATACTTTACTTTCTAAAGTAAGACCTTTGTCTTTTTTTTTTCTTTGCAAAAAACTTCATCAATCCAATTGTTGAATTTAAAGTTTCTACCAAGTAGATTCAGTATATAAAGTTTCATATAATTTGAAAATGATTTGATAGTTTATCATTGCATTTTATTTTCACAGATAACATGTTTATTGTTGTCTAATTTTTTTGAAATTTGGTATGCTTAGTCATCAACATAATATCAACATAAATTGATGGTCAGATTGAATAAATTCAATGTGCATAGAAAGGAGTAAAGTAAGTGTATAAGATTTACTTCTAGAGTAAATGAATCCCCACTTATATATCACTGCCAGAAAAAAGACCTTTAGCGGCGGTTATATTTACCTTTCACGGCGGTTTCGAAACTGCCGCCATAAATACAAAAAATATAATATACTTAAAATATTATGGCAGTTATAACCGTCGCTAAATGTGAGAATAAATTACGCTTTGGGGAATTACGGCGGTTCTAAATTGCTGCCAAAAATTAAAAAATATAAAATGTTGAAAAGATTGTGGCGGTTGAAACTATTGTGAAATGTTTTCTATCAAGTATAGCAGCGGTTATGTACCGCCGCAAATGAATAAGCCTTTAAATTACTCAAATAATTTAACGGCGGTTGGAAACCGCCGTGAAAGAAAAAAATAAATATTTCTACTTATAATTGCGATGGCTTAAACTGCCGCTAATAAATAATATAAAATTTCTACCCCCTTTGTGTTCTTTCTCATAAATCTATTCCTTTTTGCATCTGTCTATTGCATATACTTTCAAACATCTACAAAATCTAAACATAAAGTAAATATTAAACTTACAATCACTCATTATTTATGATAGAAAATGTCTCATAATTGATAATATATCATAATATCTTATATGTCTCAAATATTTAAACTTCTTACAAAATCATGAAACAAAACAACAAGTACTTATAATCTTTTAACATTATAGAAAGTGAAGTTCCATAATTCTAAGATTGATGAATAAAGACAATCAATGGCTGGCAGATGAGGAGGGTGTTGTAGTTTACTACCTCTGCATTAAAGGCACAACAAAAAAATCTGATGGCTTGGTGAAGAAGTAGCTGAATATGGAACATTGATCCTCCCTAAAACCAACAAAGTATTTTTAAGTTAGTTCTGTTCTCCAACAAAAATCACTTAATCATCATTCATAAAGGAATTAACTAACCAATTACAGAATCAGAAGGCCTCGAAACATATATTCTTGGACTTGACTAGGTGTGCCTTGCATCCCATATCCTACAAGTTCCATCATCAGAGGAACTACAAATTATTCAAAACATCACAATATTAATTTACAACAGAAAGGCTGTATACATTCAAGGGTAAGGATCATATTCATACAAGGAAATCAAGCCAGAAGCTTAAATGCATACAAAAACCTGTACGCTGAAGCTGAAAGGAAAATTTTGTTAATTAAAATCAAACAGCATAGCACCAATTGGAGGCATCAATAATAAGAAGAAATCAAAGAGGAATTTTAATAAATCAATGCATCAATCCAACTCACAAAGATGAACTCTCATAAACTAATAGAAGCTACTGGCTGAAAGTAGCCACCAATCATTTCATAGACTATTATATTGCAGGCCTAAAGTAAATAGAAAGATAAGATGGATTAATCATCAAGAATTTCATATAACCAAAATAGAGACAAAGTAAAAAGCATGACTATACACTTTTAGCAATAATAGATAGCTGGGCAATATGTAGTTTGAAATGTTGCATGTCTTGTGGTCTAAGAAGGCTTTCTGCCATGTTCAACAAACTATATGTAGGATATATTCACAAGTTATGAGGAAAGGGGAAAGGAAGGATTTTTGCCATGATCATCAATAAATGTATGTTTGTGATTAAATGCAATTAATTACATGGCTAGCATGAAAATTACAGGAAAAAGACTATATTATAAACTTTTCTTTCTTTATCAAAAAGACTTACAATAAAGGGTGGTATGCAGCACCAGGTTTGGTACTACGTCCTATGGCTGTAATAGCCCCTGTATGTCCCCGCAACTAGCAATTATTGGTTGGCCATCTAGCAAGCACCACTATGAAAATAAAATTCGAACACAAAGTAAGCTTTATGAACTACATCTAGAGAAAAACCACTGGCATTTTGGACTACATCTAGAGATTTGTACCTTTATGAAAGGTTTTTAATTTATTAAAAGAAAAACAAAAATATGGATAGAATAGAGATAATAAAACACCTAAATAAAGTAGCTATTGGAAGGATAACCAACAACAAACTTGAGTCTGCTGCAACTCAATTTCACAGCTACATCAGTACGTCTTTTTATTAAATCATCCTTTTATCAATTACACCATATTTTTTTCCTACATCATAGAATCTTGCTTAGTGCTTTAAAAATTAAAATTTTAGGGACAGATTCTTCCTTTGGGAAATATTGTGGGTGGTAATCTTACATTATGCCTCAATCATCTTTTAAATAAAACTATTACTGGTGTTAAAGATACATAATATGCTCCTCCCCAATCATTTTTCTCTATTATACCTAAATAGGAAAAAGAAAAAAAGGTCCATTCAGACGTCAACAACTATACTAGCACTACTAAATTAGAGAGAATTTCTAAATATATGATAGAGGATTTAGCACTGTACAAAATAACCTACCACAATAGACAACATTACGGTGTCCTCTTGTCCTCTTGATATTTTGCATCTTTTGTACCATGTTGGAAGGCTATATTTAATAACAATTGCTTCACGAGCTTTACCAAGTGATCCTTTTCAATGTGAGGATACCTGTATTATAATTAATTACAACATTAACACAAAGATCATAAATTAGGAACTAGACTACAATTAAATGTTAATACAATAATAGGATGATAAACATGAATGCAAAAATGGACCAGAGCTGGTAAACTTTGTTGAGTTTAACAAATAAAAAAGTGGAGACAGATTCATTAATAGTATGCTGCCAAGACCCAAACAGCAAGTATCATAAATACCTTTCAACCACTAAAGGTAACTTAAAGGGAATGATATCCACAAAATTGAAACATAAATTCAAGCAAATATTAAAATTACAATAACTCATTGCTTATAATAGAAAGTGTCTCATAATTCATAATATATGATAATGTCTCAAATATTTAAACTTCTTCTAAAATCATAAAACAAAACAATAAGTACTTATAATCTTGCAACATCATAGAAAGTGAAGTTCCATAATTCTAAAATTGATGAACAAAGATAATCAATAATATGCTAATTGTTAGACGGTCCACCATTTGCTGGGTCATGGCTAGTAGACGAGGAGGGTCATCTTGCTGGCCCTAGTGATTCCAAGTCTTCAACCTGAAATTGTAGAAAAAAATAACACAACATTCAATACTAAAATGAGAAACTGGAAGAACTATAAAGAACAAGTAAAATGACTACAAGCAAATATAAAAAAGATAAGTTGGCTTCTTAATTATGGAATATTATAGTTTCGGTTTATGACAAGACCAAACAATCTATTAAGGTCTAGAATATATTGAGATTTGTTACGTAGTGTAACACCCTAATAGAACCCCACTATGCTTAAGTTCACATTTAGATTCTATTAGTTGTCACTTATGCCTTGCATTTATTTTCTTTTGAAATTAACTTAGAAAAATAGTGGAAGTTTTTTTTTTCTTTAAATAAATTAATTGTTTGAAAACTTAAGCACATGAATCTAGAAGTGAAATACATAGCGCTTTTATAGATAATAATCAAGTTACATTGCGCACTTAATTAAATAAGCGGAATAAGAGACTAAGTGTAGAACTATTATCACATAAACTGGAATATAATCACTTAATACATAAGTCACAACAGGCATATATCATACTGATAAGTTATTACAAATAACAATATAAGTTCTACTATTATTAATTGTTTCTCACAAACTATAATGTAACTAAAGCTCGGAATGCTCCTACTTGAAAGGTTTGAAATCTTCACGCGCTACCTCCTTCCTCAGCTACAGCTTCGTTGCTTTAGGTGGACACGTCTGTCTCTGGTAACGACAACGGAAAATAAACATGGGAGTGAGAAATACATGATTTCTCAATAGGAGTTCCTACTTGTACTAAAAGTGTCATCGTTGTCGTCCCAGTCACTTCGGGTTTATTATAAAAAGGTGAACAGGTAAGGATTCAATTATCAAACTTTCACAAACGTGATTAGCCGAAGTGCAGTTACTTTTAAACTAATCTTGAACATTAGCAGAAATATCCATTCAGTATTTCATTAAGCATACATATAAGCATATCATGTAAAACCACTAATAAGCAATAATCATTTAGGAGCTGCATGCATTTCATGATTACTCATCCTCAACATTCACTTGTTTAGTGATCATCATCTTTCATTTATTTCATCAACATATTTCTTAATTACTCACGGGATGAATGCATCAATGCCTTAGACCACCCTAAAGGGTAATGAGCTCATACCATGGCCGTCGCCATAACCTTTTTGGTTTTCATTCCGTTGCCGTGATCTCAACGGTTTAGGGGGTTAAGCCGTGAGTTTAGCTCAAGTCCACTTTTCCAGACTTTCATTGCTACTTTTTCAAACTTTACTTTTATTATTTCTTTTGAAAATGAATGTATGCATATTATCATGTAATCACAATAAATCCTGAGCAATCAATCGTTCATCCTCATCATTTCATAATTCATCACCATACATTCACATTACTATAAATCACTTCACAAAACATGGACAATATCATATAAATCTCATAGTAAACACTTTCATAGATGATTCATATTAACCAACCAAAGTTATCAAGTTGAGTTCCTAGTGGTCGTAAGAGGTAATGGATGTCTTAGTATTATCTTTTTCTCTTAGTGTTCTTTGTACTCTTAGCATTCCATTAATACTTTAATGCACTTCAAAATATTATTATAGGTTCTTTATATATTTTTATTATGACTTTCATATAACTCTTGAAGATTATTATTCTACTTAAATTCTTAAAATTCTTTCTTTACAAGACTTGATTCTTTTATTTATAGTTTTGACATCTTTTAGAAAAAAGTTTATAATTCTCTGTATACTTATTATCTTAGCTTAGTAAAGGTAGTTCCAAATTCCTTACTCATCAAATTTTAGCATTTACATCTTTGGAATAGTATAAATCAACTGTAAACCATGCATAGGAGGGTTCCCAGGAAAGAGAGGTCGGTCACAATGGACACGCTTAAATACCAAGTCTTTCCTTAGCCAGAACCTTTCCAAACTGCACTTTCACAGTACACTATTCCAAAATTTATTTCGCATTCTGTAATTACATGGCACAAAGCTTTATACATAACATACATGGGTGTATTCCTATATGTGTTAGCTCTCCAACAAAGTTGAAATCAGTCAATTTGCATTTTTCTAGAGTGAGTTACACCTATTTTACTACTACAAGGTCAGATTTAAAGTTTAAGTCTTAGGCTCTACTTTAAAAAATTATATCTTGAGCTAGAAAACTCCGTTTTGGGTGATTCTTTTTGGAGAGTGTTCTATAATGAGTCTAGTTTATAGTAAAATTATTTTAATTTCGAGATGCTTAATATTTTATGAACAGTAACTTTCGAAGTACCTGCTGCCAAAAACAACTAGAAATTCCAGCACCTATCATTTTCAAGTCTTAAGTTACCTTTATTAAATCAGGTTTCACATACATTCTTGTCAAGTTATATTTGAGTTTGATAACATCATAAGAGTACTCATAACATAATAGAACATGTCATATTTCTAAAAATATATTTTTCAAATAATCATTCAAAACTTTTGACAATAACTCAAACTTGAGGCATTCTATCAAGGGTAGAAGCCAACAATGCTTGAACAATTAAAGATGAAGCTCCTACCTCTTGTGTAGGGTCTAAAAAGGGTCATTCTCTTCTTCCTTAAGCTTTGAACAAGAGTCTTTGGAGTGGATGACCTTCCTTGAATCTTGGCTCTAGAACTTGAGTGCTTAAGAAAATATTTCTCACTAGAGTTAAAGATTGTAACTCTTGTGAGGGCTAGTGAAAGTTTGGACTTAGGATTTAAGTGTTTGGATGAAGTTTAGAGGATCAAGAGAAGTCTTTGAAGAACATAAGAAGAATGATAGAATAAGAAAGAAAGAACACTTAGGGAGTTTTTGAATTGAAGAGAGTTTGAGGAGTATTTATAGTGGAAAGATTAGAGAAAAAACAGAAGAAGGAAAGCACTTGGAGCATGATTTATGGAAACATGTTGGCTGAATTTTGGGATGAAAATGCTCCTTGTTTTGTGCAAACATGTTTCCATGTTTTATGCAAACACGTTTCCATGTTTTATGCAAACATGTTGGATGAAAATGCTCCATGTTTTATGCAAAAATGTTTCCATGTTTTGTGCAAACATGTTTCCATGTTTTGTGCAAACATGTTTCCATGTTTTGTGCAAATATGTTAGTGGAGATTTTCTAACCTTTAGTGCATGTATGTGATTCAGAAATGTGTATGATGTATGTGGTTAAATTATTGTGTTATCATCTTAATCCAATGGCTTAGATTTATTCTTGTCTAAAGACAAGTCTAGGGATTTGTGTAAATGGCGTTGTAGTAATTTCTTTAACTAAGACAAGGATATTTTTGTAATTAGACAATGATAATGGTATTCTTGTAATTCCATTCATAGAGTAAGGGTATCTTTGTCATTTAATAAGGCAATGGTAGTTTGGTAATTTCCTTTACATAGCAAGGGCATTTTTGTAATTTCCACTAAGTAATGGCATTTTCGTAATTCTTTGCAATTTTTCTCTAGACATACTTAAGTAGACTATTTGTTGTGTTTCATAACATTTGTCCAGATTCTCTTGGTTTTGCTATCGCTAATTAATATTTATCTTAGTTATAAATTTGGGGATGTTACATTTCTCCCCTTCTTATTAAAAATTTTGCCCTCAAAATTTGATACCTGTGAATAGGTTCGGAAATTCTTTTCGCATATCTTCCTCGAGCTCCCATGTGTGCTCTTCCATTCCATCTTGTCCCCAGGCTACTCGGACCAGAAATACAGATTTGTTTCTCAGCTGCTTGATGCCATGATCCACGATCCTCATCGGTGGTAATTCAAAAGTTAAGTCATCTTTTAAGTGTATAGTTTCTGGCTCAAACACATGACTGGGGTCTGACTGATACTTTCTCAATTGGGACACATGAAAAACATTGTGTAGGTTAGACAAATTTGGAGGTAATGCAATTTGGTAGGCGGAGGGACCTACCTTTTTGAGGATTTGGAAAGGTCCTAAGAATCTAGGGCTTAGCTTTTTTACTTTCATTACACGACCTATACCTGTGGTAGGGGTAATTCGCAAGAATATGTGTTCTCCTTCTTGAAATTTGAGAGGTTTCCTTCTCTTGTCAGCATAGCTCTTCTGCCTACTCTGAGCAGTGAGGATTCTTTCCCTAATTCTCCTTATTTGTTTGGTTGTCTCTTCTACCAAATCAGGGCCCAAAATACTTTGCTCTCCCGGGTCACACCAACAAAGTGGTGATTGACACTTTCTACCATACAAAGCCTCATAGGGTGCCATCCCAATGCTAGTGTGGTAACTATTATTATATGCAAACTCAATCAATGGAAGCTGTTTGTCCCAACTTTTTGGCTGGTCTAAGACACATGCTCTTAGCATATCCTCAAGGGTTTGAATTGTTCTTTCTGGTTGTCCATCAGTCTGAGGATGATAGGTAGTGCTTAGACACAACCTTGAACCAAACGCTTTTTGCAAAGCTCCCCAAAATCTTGAGGTGAACCTTGGATCCCTATCTGAGACAATAGTTTTGGGTACTCCATGGAGCCTTATTATCTCTTGGATGTATAGCTGAGCTAACTTTTCCAAAGGGTAATTTGCTCGAATGGGTAACAAGTGAGCAGATTTGGTCAACCTATCCACAATTACCCATATGGAGTCATGTCCCGTAGGCGTTCTTGGCAATCCCATCACGAAATCCATGGATATTCCTTCCCACTTCCATTCAGGGATTTCGAGAGGTTGCAGCACTCCGGAGGGTTTTTGATGCTCTATCTTCGCTTTTTGGCATACCAAACATTTTTGCACTATATTTGCTATATCTGCTTTCATCTTTGGCCACCAGAACATCTTTTTTAGGTCATGGTACATCTTGGTTATACCGGGGTGTACACTAAATTGACTCTTGTGGGCTTCTTCCAAAATGCTAGCACTCAATCCTTCTTTTGCAGGTACACAGATTCTCCCTTGGTATCTCCACACTCCTTCCTTATCTTGGACAATCTCTTTCAACTTTCCTGCTTCGACAAGGGTTAAGGTTCTAAGGAAATCCTCATCTTCCCTTTGGGCTTGAATTATTTGATCCTTAAAGCTACTGGTTACACTTAGTTGGCTTAACCGAATTTGTTCTGAAGTCCCCCTATATCCTAAGTTGAGGTTCCTAAAATCTTCTATCAGCTCAATTTCTTTCACCATGAGCCAAGCGCCATGCAAGGACTTACGACTCAAAGCGTCTGCTACCACATTTGCCTTTCCTGGGTGGTAGTTCAACCCAAAGTCATAGTCCTTGAGAAACTCCATCCAACGCCTTTGTCTCATATTGAGTTCCTTTTGGTTGAAGAGGTATTTCAGACTTTTGTGGTCAGAAAAGACTTCAAACCTTACACTATAAAGATGATGTCTCCAGATTTTTAAGGCAAAGACAATAGCCGCTAGCTCTAAGTCATGGGTTGGGTAATTAACTTCATGGGGTTTGAGCTGTCTAGAGGCATAGGCTACTACATTCCTATTTTGCATCAAAACACATCCTAGTCCTCTTCCCGAGGCATCACAATAAACCTCAAATTTTTCTTTTGGGTCAGGTAGGATTAGGACAGGGGTAGTGCTCAACTTCTTCTTTAGTTCTTGGAAACTCTCTTCACATTCTGGGCTCCATATAAAAGCTGAATTCTTCCTTGTTAGCTTGGTGAGGGGTAAGGTAATTTGGGAAAAACCTCTAATGAACCTTCGGTAGTAACCGGCTAGCCCTAGAAAACTCCTAATCTCCTTCACAGTGGTAGGGCTTTCCCATTGTTGCACCGCTTCTATCTTACTTGGGTCTACTGCTATTCCCCCATGTGACACTACATGACCTAAGAACTTAACTTCCTTCATCCAAAATTCACACTTGGACAACTTTGCATAAAGTTTCTTATTCCTCAACACCTCCAACAGTACTCGTAAGTGTTCTTCGTGCTCTTCTTCAGTTCTAGAGTAAACTAGAATGTCATCGATGAACACTATTACAAACTTGTCCAAGTATGGTCTAAATATCCTATTCATGTAGTCCATAAACACTGCCGGTGCATTGGTTAACCCAAACGACATCACATTAAACTCAAAATGTCCATATCTAGTCCTAAAGGCGGTCTTTGGTATGTCCTCCTCCTTCACTCGAATCTGGTGGTATCCTGATCGCAGATCTATCTTGGAAAACACTTGGGCTCCTCTTAATTGGTCTATGAGGTCATCTATTCTAGGCAAAGGGTATTTATTTTTTATAGTCACTTTGTTTAGCTGCCTATAATCCACACATAATCGCATACTCCCATCCTTCTTCTTGACAAATAGCACTGGGGCTCCCCATGGTGAAGCACTGGGCCTAATGAATTTCTTCTGTAGTAGTTCCTCTAATTGCTTCTTCAACTCTGTTAACTCGGCTAATGGCACCCTATAAGGAGCTATAGATATGGGTCCTGTTCCTGGTACCAAATCTATAGAAAACTCAATCTCCATTTTTGGAGGAAATTCAGGTATGTCATCAGGAAAAACATCTGAGAATTCCTTTACTACAAGGATCTTTTCTAGAGCTTGCTCCACTTCTTTCTCACTTGTCATTAGGAAGACATATCCTCGCTTTTCATTCCTACTGTCCCCCATGATAATGGAGTTTAGGTATAGTCGTACCTTTCTATCAAGTTTAGAGGGATTGGGTAAAGATGGTTTGGGAAGAAATACTAGTGACTTATTTGCACAATGTAGTAACACACGGTTAGCCGAAAGCCAATCCATGCCCAAGATTACATCAAAACTAGACAAGGGTAGACAAACTAAATCATGATGAAAAATCCTATCAGCTACCTCAAATTCACAATTTAGGCAGGCTTGATAAGTTCTAACAGTATTTATAGTGGGTGTAGAGACAACTAAGATGATTTTTAAGTCAAATATATACAACCTCAACTTATTAGCACAATCATATGAAATGAATGAATGTGTTGCTTGAGAATCAAACAATACAATTAAGGGTTTTCCATTAATTATACACTTACCTTGAATCGGATCATTGGATTACGAGGGCATCTCGTGATGATAGCAAACACGCGTCCCTGTGCCTTAGGCTTAAGTGTAGAGGACTGATTGAACTTTAGGCACTCTCTAGAATAGTGTCCTGCCTGTCCACACTGATAACAAACATTCTTACCAAATCTGCATTCCCCTCCATGTATCTTTCCACAAGTGGCACAAGGGGGTCTAGTCATAGGTTCAGGGACAAGACCATCCTAGGTCGATTAACAGCTTGTGTCCTAGGTTGATTCATCATAGGGTGTTGGGGTTGTTTCCCTTTAAATCCACCTCCTTGGTAGGGTTTCTTGTGAGGGGGTGGGAACCCTCGGTGACCTTGTTGAGCAGACCTCTTCCTATTCTCTTCAACTCGGTGGGGAACTAGCTAGCGATTGCAACTCTCAGCCACTTGGCTTTTGCTAACTAAAGATGCATATTCAGTGACCTCTAGTGGAGCCACAAATGCCAAAATGTCTGGCCTCAAACCACTCTCATATTTCATGCATTTCCAAGCCTCGTTGGGATCCCTTTGGTAGCTAGTTGAGTGTTTGATCAGTTCTTCAAACTTAGCTGTACTCACCACACTTGATTTCCTGTGTCAAAGAACAAAAATTCTACTTCCTTTGCCTTCTTAACCGGATCTGGAAAATATTTCTTATGCAACGTAGCATAGAAAACCTCCCACGTAATCTGTATGTCAACACTTTCGAGCAAGCCCTTTGCACCCTTCCACCATGCGGCAGCCTCTCCTTTCAGCATATAAGTAGAGAATGCCACCTTTTGTTCATCAGAGCATTCTACCACTGAGAAAACCTTCTCCATCTCTTGAATCCATCCGTCAGCTATTTCGGGGTTAGTTGTCCCTTTGAATTCTGGAGGTCCAGCCCTCTTAAATTTTGAGAATTTTCCATGTTCTTGGTTCCCAGCTGATTCTTCTTACCTCCTATTCATCTGCTCCATCATCACTGTTGCTTGTGCTTGCATAGCCTTAGCCATCTCCTGGAGTGCATTTGCCAGTTCATCACGATTACCTCCACCGTGCCCCATGCACGTCATTGCTTGCTGCCATTAGTTCCTAGACACACCAAACAACAGTCATCGAGTTGATCAGGCTCAATACTATAGCTAAGCATGGTAGCAACTATGGCAGTATCACAAGACGATCTTGCATTTCTAAATCCTATATCCCATCATACATATAAGATTAATAGCATGATATCATAGATAGAAGCATAGTCAGTCCATTCCTCAGGCTTACATAGGATGAACTGCTCTGATACCATAATGTAACACCCTAATAGAACCCCACTGTGCTTAAGTTCACATTTGGATTCTATTAGTTGTCACTTATGCCTTGCATTTATTTTCTTTTGAAATTAACTTAGAAAAATAGTGGAAGTTATGTTTTCTTTAAATAAATTAATTTTTTGAAAACTTAAGCTCAGAATCAGAAGTGAAATACATAGTGCTTTTATAGATAATAATCAAGTTACATTGCGCACTTAATTAAATAAGCGGAATAAGAGACTAAGTGTAGAACTATTATCACATAAACTGGAATACAATCACTTACTACATAAGTCACAACAGGGCATATATCATACTGATAAGTATTACAAATAACAATATAAGTTCTACTATTACTAATTGTTTCTCACAAACTATAATGTAACTAAAGCTCGGAATGCTCCTACTTGAAAGGTTTGAAATCTTCAAGCGCTACCTCATTCCTCATTTACAACCGTTGCTTTAGGTGGACACGTCTGTCTCTGGTAACGACAACGGAAAATAAACATAGGAGTGAAAAATACATGATTTCTCAGTAGGAGTTCCTACTTGTACTAAAAGTGTCATCGTTGTCGTCCCAGTCACTTCGGGTTTATTATAAAAAGGTGAACAGGTAAGGATTCAATTATCAAACTTTCACAAACGTGATTAGCCGAAGTGCAATTACTTTTAAACTAATCTTGAACATTAGCAGAAATATCCATTCAGTATTTCATCAAGCATACATATAAGCATATCATGTAAAACCACTAATAAGCAATAATCATTTAGGAGCTGCATGCATTTCATGATTACTCATCCTCAAAATTCACTTGTTTAGTGATCATCATCTTTCATTTATTTCATCAACATATTACTCACGGGATGAATGCATTAATGCCTTTGACCACCCTAAAGGGTAATGAGCTCATACCGTGGCCGTCGCCACAACCTTTTGGTTTTCTTTCTGTTGCCGTGATTTCAACGGTTTAGGGGGTTAAGCCGTGAGTTTAGCTCAAGTCCACTTTTCCAGACTATCATTGCTACTTTTTCAGGTTTTACTTTTATTCTCACTGAGTGAAATCATCAATACCTTAATCCTCAAAGAGGATTAAGTAGTAAGTTGGTCTATTTATTATTTCATTTAAAACATGAATGTATGCACATTAATAAATCATGGCACAGTCAATCATTTTATCATTATCATTTCATATCTCATCAATACATTCACATTTCTATATATCACTTAATGTAACATAGACAATATCATGTAAATCTCATAGTAAATATTGTCATAGATAATTCATATTAAGCAACCTAAGTTATCAAGTTAGGTCTCTAGTGTTTCTAATAGGTTATGGATATCTTGGTATTATCTTTTTCTCTTAGTCTTCTTTGTACTCTTAGTATTTCCATTAATACATTAATACCCTTTAAGATATTTTTAGAGGTTCTTTATGTATTTTTATTATGACTTTTATATATATCTCCTAAAGATTATTATTCTACTTAAATCCTTAAAATTATCTCTTTACAAGACTTGAATCTTTTATTTAGAGTTCTGACATCTTTTAGAATAAAATTTGTAGCACTAACATCTTAGATTAGTGTAAATCAACTGTAAATTGTGCATAGTAGGATTCCCAGGAAAGAGAGGTGGGTCACAATGGACACGCTTAAATACCAAGTCTTTCCTTAGCCAGAACCTTTCCAAATTGCACTCTCACAGTATCACGCTACCTTCAAGACTTTCTCAGCACACTGTCTCGAAAATATATCTCTCACTCTGTATTTTTGTGGTGTAAAAATTTATGTATAGCATAACAATGTGTTAGCTTTTCCACAAAGTTGAAATCAGTCCATTTGCATTTTTCTAGAGTGAGTTACACCTATTTTACTACTACAAGGTCAGATTAAGAGTTTCAGTCTTAGGCTCTACTTTAAAAAATTATATCTTGGGCTAGGAAACTCCGTTTTAGGTGATTCTTTTTGGAGAGTGTTCTAAAATGAGTCTAGTTTATAATAAAAATATTTTCATTTCGAGATCCTTCATATTTTATGAACACTAATTTTCGAAGTAACTACTGCCAGAAATAACTAGAAATTCCAGCACCTGCCATGTTCATGTCTTAAGTTATCTTTATTAGCTCAAGTTTCACATACAATCTTTTAAGTTATATTTGAGTTTGATAACATCATAAAAGTACTCATAGCAGAATAGAACAGGTTGTGTTTTCTAAAAATGTAATTATTCAAAACTTTTGACAATAACTCAAGTTTGAGGCATTCTATCCATGAGCAAAGTTAGAAGCCAACAATACTTGGAACAAATAAAGAAGAAACTCCTACCTCTTGTGTAGGGTCTAAAAAGGGTCATTCTCTTCTTCCTTAAGCTTTGAACAAGAGTCTTTGGAGTGGATGACCCTCCTTGAATCTTGGCTCTAGAACTTGAGTGCTTAAGAAAATATTTCTCACTAGAGTTAAAGATTGTAACTCTTGTGAGGGCTAGTGAAATTTTGGACTTAGGATTTAAGTGTTTGGATGAAGTTTAGAGGATCAAGAGAAGTCTTTAAAGCACATAAGAAGAATGATAGAATAAGAAAGAAAGAACACTTAGGGAGTTTCTGAATTGAAGAGAGTTTGAGGAGTATTTATAGTGGAAAGATTAGAGAAAAAACAGAAGAAGGAAAGCACTTGGAGCATGATTTATGGAAACATGTTGGCTGAATTTTGGGATGAAAATGCTCCTTGTTTTGTGAAAACATGTTTCCATGTTTTATGGAAACACGTTTCCATGTTTTATGCAAACATGTTTCCATGTTTTATGCAAACATGTTGGATGAAAATGCTCCATGTTTTATGCAAATATGTTAGTGGAGATTTTCTAACCTTTAGTGCATGTATGTGATTCAGAAATGTGTATGATGTATGTGGTTAAATTATTGTGTTATCGCCTTAATCCAATGGCTTAGATTCATTCTTGTCTAAAGACAAGTCTAGGGATTTGTGTAAATGGCGTTGTAGTAATTTCTTTAACTAAGACAAGGATATTTTTGTAATTCCATTCATAGAGTAAGGGTATCTTTCTCATTTAATAAGGCAAGGGTAGTTTGGTAATTTCCTTTACATAGCAAGGGCATTTTCATAATTTCCACTAAGTGATGGCATTTTCGTAATTCTTTGCATTTTTCTCTAGACATACTTAAGTAGACTATTTGTTGTGTTTCATAACATTTGTCCAGATTCTCTTGGTTTTGCATCGCTAATTAATATTTATCTTAGTTTTAAATTTGGGGATGTTACAACCTCCTTCCTCAGCTACAGCTTCGTTGCTTTAGGTGGACACGTCTGTCTCTGGTAACGACAACGGAAAATAAACATGGGAGTGATAAATACATGATTTCTCAGTAGGAGTTCCTACTTGTACTAAAAGTGTCATCGTTGTCGTCCCAGTCACTTCGGGTTTATTATAAAAAGGTGAACAGGTAAGGATTCAATTATCAAACTTTCACAAACGTGATTAGCGAAGTGCGATTACTTTTAAACTAATCTTGAACATTAGCAGAAATATCCATTCAGTATTTCATCAAGCATACATATAAGCATATCATGTAAAACCACTAATAAGCAATAATCATTTAGGAGCTGCATGCATTTCATGATTACTCATCCTCAACATTCACTTGTTTAGTGATCATCATCTTTCATTTATTTCATCAACATATTTCTTAATTACTCACGGGATGAATGCATCAATGCCTTAGACCACCCTAAAGGGTAATGAGCTCATACCATGGCCGTCGCCATAACCTTTTTGGTTTTCATTCCGTTGCCGTGATCTCAACGGTTTAGGGGGTTAAGCCGTGAGTTTAGCTCAAGTCCACTTTTCCAGACTTTCATTGCTACCTTTTCAAAATTTACTTTTATTATTTCTTTTGAAAATGAATGTATGCATATTATCATGTAATCACAATAAATCCTGAGCAATCAATCATTCATCCTCATCATTTCATAATTCATCACCATACATTCACATTACTATAAATCACTTCATAAAACATGGACAATATCATGTAAATCTCATAGTAAACACTTTCATAGATGATTCATATTAACCAACCAAAGTTATCAAGTTGAGTTCCTAGTGTTCGTAAGAGGTAATGGATGTCTTAGTATTATCTTTTTCTCTTAGTGTTCTTTGTACTCTTAGCATTCCATTAATACATTAATGCACTTCAAAATATTATTATAGGTTCTTTATATATTTTTATTATGACTTTCATATAACTCTTGAAGATTATTATTCTACTTAAATTCTTAAAATTCTCTCTTTACAAGACTTGATTCTTTTATTTATAGTTTTGACATCTTTTAGAAGAAAGTTTATAATTCTCTGTATACTTGTTATCTTAGCTTAGTAAAGGTAGTTCCAAATTCCTTACTCATCAAATTTTAGCATTTACATCTTTGGAATAGTGTAAATCAACTGTAAACCATGCATAGGAGGGTTCCCAGGAAAGAGAGGTCTGTCACAATGGACACGCTTAAATACCTCTTGTGTAGGGTCTAAAAAGGGTCCTTCTCTTCTTCCTTAAGCTTTGAACAAGAGTCTTTGGAGTGGATGACCCTCCTTGAATCTTGGCTCTAGAACTTGAGTGCTTAAGAAAATATTTCTCACTAGAGTTAAAGATTGTAACTCTTGTGAGGGCTAGTGAAAGTTTGGACTTAGGATTTAAGTGTTTGGATGAAGTTTAGAGGATCAAGAGAAGTCTTTGAAGAACATAAGAAGAATGATAGAATAAGAAAGAAAGAACACTTAGGGAGTTTTTGAATTGAAGAGAGTTTGAGGAGTATTTATAGTGGAAAGATTAGAGAAAAAACAGAAGAAGGAAAGCACTTGGAGCATGATTTATGGAAACATGTTGGCTGAATTTTGGGATGAAAATGCTCCTTGTTTTGTGCAAACACGTTTCCATGTTTTATGCAAACACGTTTCCATGTTTTATGCAAACACATTTCCATGTTTTATGCAAACATGTTGGATGAAAATGCTCTATGTTTTATGCAAACATGTTTCCATGTTTTGTGCAAACATGTTAGTGGAGATTTTCTAACCTTTAGTGCATGTATGTGATTCAGAAATGTGTATGATGTATATGGTTAAATTATTGTGTTATCATCTTAATCCAATGGCTTAGATTCATTCTTGTCTAAAGACAAGTCTAGGGATTTGTGTAAATGGCGTTGTAGTAATTTCTTTAACTAAGACAAGGATATTTTTGTAATTAGACAATGATAGTGGTATTCTTGTAATTCCATTCATAGAGTAAGGGTATCTTTGTCATTTAATAAGGCAAGGGTAGTTTGGTAATTTCCTTTACATAGCAAGGGCATTTTCGTAATTTCTACTAAGTGATGGCATTTTCGTAATTCTTTGCAATTTTTCTCTAGACATACTTAAGTAGACTATTTGTTGTGTTTCATAACATTTGTCCATATTCTCTTGGTTTTGCTATCGCTAATTAATATTTATCTTAGTTATAAATTTGGGAATGTTACACGTAGCAAGAAGTTTGTAGACTTAAGGTGCAGTAAGAGTTGCAACCTTGTATGGACAAATTACTTGGGGCTAGGAATCAAATGGGGCAACTTCACTGAACAAAGGACAAAGATGATTTTCCATTTTCAAGATCTTTTAGGAAACAAGTAATTTAATTAAACAAAATCAATCTTATATCCATCCTCAACATGCTATAAATAATCTCAAAATTGAATCAAATCAAAACAAATGAAACTCCTGAAAGGGGAATAGTAATATACATGAGTAAACATGTTTAGGTAACCACTCTAAAAAAACCAAAAGGCAAAATCAAAGCATGTGTGTGGTAAGCATGTTCTAAAAAAAGATGGCATACCATGCAGTCATAGATTATTCAAGTATAAGTAAAAAGTTCAGTTCATAGGTGTAAATAGATTTACCTACCTTGTTCTCTCCGATGGTGGGAAAATCATATGACACTATACCACCCATATAGTGTGTGATAAAGTAACTCAACTGGGCTTGAAGCACTGAGACTACTGCTTTATTTTCTTTCAATTCTGCTTCTATTTGTTGAATTTTAGCCGAATCTGAACCATGACTGCATGAAGACGTCCCTCCACAATGGCTCGAACCAGAACGGAACACTTGAGTTGGAAAGACCCCGAATCCCATACCTCGAACACAACCTGGGTTCTCCTTCCCAAAAAACTTACTAAAGGCATCTTCATGTGAAGAATGTTAGGAAGAAGCCCCTTCACTCTCAAGGGTAGCTAATTGCTCCTATATATACAAATTAATGATTATTAGTATTTGTGCATAATACATATTTTAGAATTGATAACATTACAATAAAAAAAAAGATAACATTTCTTACACTTTTTTCTCTAGCCTCATCATTAACATAAGATCCATCATTCTTTTTGTGGCTAATCGGGTACATTTGACTCCTGGTATAGGTCTTCTTATTTGTAACTTCCTATAATAATTCATAAGGTTAATAACATGTCCAAATTAGTCTAGTATTAAAAATCAATAAAGATAACTTAATGTTAATTACATACTAGCTCATGTTGTTTCCTAGCCATTAACTTAGACCCGAGGGTATGAGGAACCATTTGTTTTTGTTGGTTGGCAGCATTTTTATCACATATCGCCTGTAGCATTAAAAAAAAAGAGAGCATGTTGACAATAGGAAAAATAAGTACTACTAACAATTTTAATGTATATTCAATTACCAGAGTTTTATCCTTCATTCGATAGTCTATAAAAAATGCCTAGTGGTCCAACGGGATTCCTTCTGGACATGACTCAAGGTTTTGACTCCTACTCTTGTCAAAATCATAGTACTTGTTGAACAATTTGCACCGATCATTTTTCCATTTTTTGCCAATGTTTTTAAGTATGTACTCCTTATGCTTCCCATCATTAACATCAAATTTTTTCTTCAAAGAAAGAAAGAAAAAAAAGGAGCAAATGTTAAGAATACCAAGCAATAAATGCAAAATAAATTAATTAAAGTGATTGTACTACAAACCTGAATGGGTTCCCTGTAGACATTATCCTTGTAGGTATCTGGAACTAGTGGCCACCTCTCATAACAAATAGGAAAGTTCCTGAAATTTGCAGCAACTGCTCCTAAAAAAGATCCTAAAAGACCACTTGATTGCCCAACTGGTTAGTTTGATTGATTCCATTCTACCATCACCTTTGTCCCAGGTTCTAGCACCCAAACGTCTCCAAGCTTTAATTTTCTTTTTTGAACAAATTTCTTCTTATCTGACATGTAAAAATAAACCAAAATATTTGAGTAAAACAAACAAAACACTTCCATACAACATAAATAAGAAAAATAAATCACGTACCAATCACATCAACAGACCAATATTTAGATGGCTTTGTTACACATTCATTTTGGGCTTCATGCTCAGTAAATGAAGTAGCTTCAGGCTCATTAGAGGGAGAGTCTTCAGGCTCAGTAGATGGAGGGGCTTCAGGCTCAGTAGATGGAGGGGCTTCAAGCTTAGTGGATGGAGGAGATGCAACTTGCTGATCAGATGTATTTGCATGGCCTACTTGTTGAGAGAATCTTCCAACTTCATCTAAAGGCTCAGAATGACCTATATCATGTGGCACATTTTTACTTGAACCTAAACACTTAGGTAAAACAGGTGTATATTTAGCCTTGAAAGGAAAAGACCTCTTTTTCTTGTGCATGTTTATTATTTGTAAAGGGAAAAATAAAAAGAGCATATGGGTATTTTGAAGTAAAAATAAATAACCATTATGACCATTGTACATATGATAGATATAAACTAGTTAATAACATATTGACAATATTCGTAGAAAAGAGACTTTACCCATATTTATTACAACATCATGTCTTCATTATCATCATCAATATTTTCATTAATGAGTGAATTTAGATGGTCATCATCTATACTATTTCTTGCTAATTGTATATGCAACACATTATCTGGAAAAAGTTGCTCCAAGTTTTGGGATGGATAACCCTTATTATCATAGATAATACCTTCATCTTCTTCACCCATTTCATACTCATCTCTTGGACTTATATGAACTGGTAGGCTCCATCCTATTTCTTTCTCATCGTCAACATAAAAAACCATGTGAGCTTCAGAAACCTTTATATATGGCTCATCATCTTCATGTTCACCCGTATATATTAATCTACCATAGTTAATGGCAGTGAACCCTAACTTGTTTTTTTCATGTCCCTTGGATTAGTGGTATTAGCCCATTCACATTTAAACAGTAGAACATTGAATGAGCCATTATAGTTAAGTTCAATAATGTCTACTAACTTTCCATAATAAGGCACTTCTCCAAATCTCATTTGGGAATCACTACTGCTTGAGTAACTTCTTGTTCCAAATGTACCAAAAAACCACTATTTTGAGTTTTTAATCCTTTGTCATGTGCCACAGTTCGAAACTTGAATCTATTGACATTATATGCAGAGAACCTTCTTGCTTAGTTGATAGGACCTTAGGCGAGACTGAGAAACACACCTCTTTGATAGTCTTCAAGATTATCTAGATTGTTGACAATCTAAAAAAGCATGTTAAGTGTTGATCACAAATTTTAGAATGTAGATGCAATATATGAAACTATGATTTTACGCACCTGATTGTAGAACCAACCAACAAACTCTCTATGAACCTTATTGTCTATCTCTGACATATTTCTTGTATGACTCCTTAGTCTCCTACGTATAATATTTCTAAATTCCCTATATAGATTTAGAAATATTAGACATAAGAAAGAAATAAGTTTTAACTATCGATTGTAGAAGCTTATGAATTACTCACTGGAAATAAGGGTCAACTATAGGACAGTTGATTAATACATGTCTATGAGCTTGCAACTTCTCCGTAGCTGTTAAATTGAAATATGATGAACCACCAACTGGCCTTCCTACTTATGGAAACAATTCGGCTACCCACAAATTAGGTTGAACACAATTGGGCTCATCATCAGCACGATTAGGACGATTCCACCTTGTCTCAATGTTATCCAAGCACCGTGAACAAAATGTCAGAACTTCTTCCATTAGGTAACCTTTTGCTATAGACCCTTCCGGTTGAGACTTATTATGCACATAAGATTTCAAATGTCCTAGATATCTATTGCATCATAATTAGTGAAGTTAAATATTGTTCTGCACATTAATAAATTAAGAAAGGCATGATTACACAGATTTTACCTCTCTATAGGATACATCCATCGATAATGGATAGGGCCTCCAAGCTTAGCGTCTTCAACAAGGTGAACCACTAAGTGAACCATAATTGTGAAGAATGAAGGGGGAAATAACATTTCCATGTGGCATAAAGTGAGGACAATTTGATCTTGCAATTTGTCTAAAGATGTAGCACTTGAAACCTTGCCACATAATTGTCTAAAGAATGAACACAACTCGATTAATACTACAGACACCTCATCAAGCAATGCCACTCGCATGGCCAAAGGTAGCAATTGCTCCATAAGTACATGGCAATCATGGCTTTTCAACATCCCATTCAACTTAAGATTATCCAAATCAATACACCTTGAAATGTTGCTTAAATAACCATCAGGCATAGTGATGTTTTTCAAAGTGGTCAAGAATGACTTCTTGCCTGAATTAGTAAGTATAAAGATAGTCGGAGGATACTTTCCACTTTCATTTGGCCAAAGATAGCGTTTGACACCCATAGCTTGAAGGTCTTTTCGAGCATTGACATGATCCTTTGACTTTGCACTATCATTTAGTAAGGTGTAAATGACATTATCACACACATTCTTCGCAATATGCATAACATGAAGATTGTGACGCAACAAATTACACTGCCAATATGGAAGCTAAAAAAAAATGCTCTTCTTTTTCCATTGTTGGGTGCTTTCAACATGTCCACCAGAACGCAATCTTTTTCCCCTTTTTCTGTTTCTACTCTTCGTCCGAATGCGATATTAATATTCTCAACTTGTGAAAGAATTTTAGCACCAGATAATGTTTTTGGTACACACCTTGTCTCTTGCTCTCCTTTGAATCGAACCCTGTTTAATCTAAATCTATGTCTCTGATCAAGAAAACGACGATGGCCAATAAAACAAAAATTTTTACTATGACTGAGATGACAAGAGACAGCATCAAAATTGCAAGATGGACAAGCTAGTCCTGTGTACATGTTCTACCTAGAAAGAGTCCCCAAACCAGGAAAATCACTAATCGTCCACATCAAAGCAGTGTGCAACCTGAACATTTCTCGTGCAGAAGCATCACATGCATCAACACTATCATAACATAACTCCTTTAGCTCTTTGATTAGAGGCTGCAAATAGACATCTATGTCATTTCCTGGCATTTTTTACCTGGAATTATCATTGAAATGATGAATGATGTCTGCTTCATACACATCCAAGGAGGGATGTTGTATGGAATAAGGATGACAGGCCAAATACTGTAACTTCCACTTAAAGTTCCAAATGGATTAAAACCATCAGTAGCTAATCCAAGGCATACATGTCATGGGTCGAACGTGAACAAAGGATTTGTTGAATCAAACTTTTTCCAAGCTTCAGAGTCGCTCGGATGCCTCATCAAACCATCATTGTTACTCTAAAGCATTCCACTTCATATCATCTATAGTCTTTGAAGATAAAAATAATCTTTGTAATATCAGTTTTAGAGGAAAGTAACGAAGCACTTTTGCGGGTACCTTTTTCTTATTCCTAACACCAATATTGGATGCCTTAGCCTGACCATCTTTTGAACTTGCTTTCCATCTAGACTTGCTACAAACTTTGCATGTCACCCTATTCTCGTCCTTACCCCAATACAACATGCAATTATTTGGACATGCATGTATCTTGTTATAGTTCAAACCAAGCTTGGTGATGGTCTTCTTTGCCTCATAGAATGAACTTGGAATCTTTGCATGTTCAAATGCATCATTCAATAGTTCTAGTATCATCATCATTGACTTGTAGCTCATCTTACATAGGCATTTGATGTGATACAACTTCACTATGAAGGATAGTTTTGAATACCTTGTACACCCTTCATATAATGGTTGTTCTCCTTCTTTAACTAATTCATAGAACTCTTTTGCTTCAAGCCCTTCTTGACTTGCATGTGGCATCGCCCCTTCACCTTCGATTACTTCTTCATTTGTTGTCAAATGTACTTTATTCATATGATTCCCATCAACTCCAAAAGCTTCATTGATCATGTTTCGAATATGATCTACCTTAACCACAAGGTCGTGTACTTCATGTAAAACACTAGTACTTGATACATTGCTAGTTTCACCCATGGAAGACTCCCCATGATAAAACCAAAATGTATATCCTTTGGGAAATTGTTTGTATATCAAGTGCTCATACACCGTGTCCCTTGTTTGCCATTTTTTAAATGCGCATGGTGAACAAGGGCATATTATTTTATCATTAACTGAGCGATGCACAAAGGCAAAATCAAGAAATCTCAAAACCCCTTGTTCACACTCAGGAGAATTTCGTGGTTTTGTGATCCACGACTTGTCCATGTCTAGTCTTTGATCTGAATTTAAAACAAAATGCAACATTTAAGAACTCTCAAAACACAAACATTAAGCCACACACACACGCATATGAGAATGATAAATGTTAACTATTCATAAGTAAAGTTGTTCATACTTTTGGTCTACAAATTCCTATTTGGTAATTCTTTTCTTGTGCTTACTAATGATCAAACAATTAGAACCTATCTTCCCAAAAAAATAAATAAATAAATAAAGAACCTATTTTCCTAGAGACCCATTGAGCTTCTTTCAAACTAAGAATCATTTCACCCTTTGGTCCATCATTCTATGAGTAATGTATTTCCATTTACAACAACAATACAATTTGAGGGGGAAAAAATGAAAAACAAGGAGAGCATCCACTATCCACTATGAAAAAGATAAGGGAATAGGCAAAACCATTACTAAATCAACAAAAGTAATAAGAAATAAGTTGCAAAATAACACTTGCTAAACTTTGCCCCAAACACATCAATGAATACAAGGTTTTGTTTTAGCACAAATGAACCTATAAATCAAAACCAATTGATTTGAGTTGTTTATAAAACAACATCTTTTAACATTGATGGGCACATACATGGCAACTATATTTTGTAAGTCAAGCACTTAATTATCCAAATTGCTAGCATTTTTCAATACACGAAAAATAAGAGTGGTCTAAATCAAGTATAATAAAGTAGGATTTACTTATCCATCCAAGAACATACATGTTACATTATTTGAGCAAATAACTTTGGATAAATATTTTGATCTTGTAGCACTTTGCAACTCTAAATAGCCATTCTAAGATGTCTTCCTTCTCTTCCAACTTATTGTCCATTATTTATTACTGGTCAACTATTTAAAAACATAGGTGAGAGACTAAATTTATCAAATGGACATGATATTTCTTTTGATGAAGATTTAAAAGATTTTAACACAAGTATACTCAATGTTCAAGCTTTTAGTCATACTGATGCACTTGGTAACTTTAATCCCTTCATTATTCTTAACCAAATGGAACATAAAAAGGTCTCTTAAAACAGCCAAAAGTTCCTACACCATTGGAAATGTTATATGCTCAAAATAAGAAATTTTACTAATATGTTTGCTCAGTTGTTGATCTAAACTTTGTACCAAACTCTTCTTTTTCTGGCCAGCAAAATGTTACATTACATGTGATTCTATTCTTCTACAACTAAATTAACAGAAAAAAATGTCAACACCCAAAAAACAAAAAACAAAAGGAAGAAGAACAAAAAGAAAAAGAAAAGATTGATGAGTGCTACAAGGTTTATTCAATTGTTTGGTCCTATCAAGTTCTATGAGTGAAGTGCCAATGTACGTTTGGTTAGGTAAGAGAGAATCAATATCAAAATTGGAATTGAAGGAAGATTTTCAATCTCGTCAAATACAACAAATATTTCAACTACAACTAGAAAAATGTTCCATATTACAACAATAGTATTGTAACACAAAAGAATAAGGCTAATCGTTCTAACACAAAAGGGATGGCAATTTGATCAAATAGAAAAAAAAGAAAAGAAAAACTCTAAGCTCTAATGCCAAATTCCTCATCAAGTGCCATCACAATCTCAACCTGCCCAAAATTTTATCTAAATGCTTGAGCAAGATGTCACAAAAGAAAAATGACACACATGGAATAAAAAATATTTACATAAATAATTGGAAAACTCTTTCCAACAAAGCAAATGAAAAAGAAAGCACATATCTGTATGTTTTCAAAACAAAAAATTGGCAATACATATGTAATGAATATTTCTATAACATTTGTATGCCAAAACAATAGTTCATACGTAATTATTTTGAAGAAAAAATTATGTGAATACCATATCAAGAGAATCAGCTCTCCAAGTGCAGTAATTTTGGACTATCTAGTCAGACTGGACTCCTCTAGTAGTGCCAACTATTTCTTTGCTATGTCACACACCTTGATCACTGTTTCTAGTTTGGCTTGCTAGCAATATTGAAGTCCAAATTGGTTATTATATCCTTATCACTAGAAATATGACAAAAGTTCAAGCCATAGTCCACAGAGAATCAAGATTTATAAACACACAAAACAACTAATATTTTCAAGCAAACATATATTCTTCAATAATTTATAATAATAAACTAGCAACTATTTATTTTCATGGGGATTGTTAATCGTATAAACTTTTATTAGCAGAAATTCTATGTGAGACATTAACTATGCAATGAGTACATAAATAAAAATATGATAGTTTATGGCCAAAACTTACTGCAAATGTAACTTGAAACCAAGGTACTCTGGGCTACAATGCAATGGATGGAAAATTTCTGCCCTTAATTTAAAAGGAAATATGCTTTGGGTTACAAATCCTTGAACAAGGTACCTGGTATTGCATCCAATAATAAGAAAAGCTAAATGAGCTTGGGAAGTTAATACAATTAGGTGTAACCATGAAATATCATAGGGCCAGTTCAGTTTTATTCAATTTCTTTGCCCAATAAAGCACAAAGTTAATCATAAAATTACATTGGTGTGTAAGTAAAACTCAAAAGCAATAAACCAAATTATTTCTAGTGGCATATTATGACATCGAAATGGTCTAATTAGAAAGAACTTGCAACTGTCAAAACCACAAGATGCTTGCATAGCTTGCTTCACAACGTGAATAAATCCTAAATTGTTATTATGCCAATAAGATATGCCAACTACAAGTTGACATATCAGAGGAAATTTTTTTAATATTTACACTATCACACACTTGAAAGTATCCAAGTCAGGTTCAAAAGCAAAGTATAAACAAGATAACTACATAATTAGTATTAGAGAGAAAGCTAACTTGGTAAAATGACTTCAAAGAAATATGAATATCACTTCCTTTATCAGTCACATTATGCATATCAAAACATTATAGAAAAATCACAATATGGTCCTAAATCAAGAATAAACGGTGATGTTCCATTAACAACTTAGATTCAGGGGTCCAATTGAATCCAATTGATGTGTTAGAGGCGCCAAAAACCAAGAAATAGGAAACAATTCAATGCAAAAAAAATTGCTAGTCAAATCAAACGCACAAGGATTGAGTGGATGTTTTAAGAGTGTTAGGAATTTAGATTAGTCCCTCCAATATATGGGTACATAACCCAGTACTTTTCCACACCCTAAAATATAATTTATTCATATCTTAATGGAAGTTTAGTAAAAAAAGACACAAATGAATGGCCACACAATCAAAATAAGTCATTTATTCTAGAAAAAGCAAAACTACACAAGAATATTACCTCCCTAAACCATTGTAACATCTTGTCAAAAAGAACTTGTAGAAAAGTAAAACTGTCAACTTAATATGTTTACTGATGGACACCTGGGTTTCAAATCAATTAACTTGATAAAACTCAACCAAAAGTTGAATATTTTAGCCAGTGAAACCAACACAATGTCAAGGGTTAAACTCTAAACAAAAATACTCATTCATTGTACTATTCATGAGCAGGGGTAGATTGTGTCATCTGACTAGTGACTACTACCATCCTCCAACTCCATTTTGAATAAACCTCACACAGAGGATGCCTAATGACAACAATATACTTGATCCCAATGTTACCAAAATTTTACAGCAACTACTCTTACCATTGGCAAATGTGACAAGCCAAATTGAGGAAAGCAATAAATTCAAAACACACTAACTTCAATTCAGGCTATCTACCTCATAAAAACTTTCACAAACAGTCATTTAATAACTAGTGTTTCTCATTCAAATATCTCTAGTTTCCAACATCAATAAATTAAAGAATTGATGTAAATATCAAACTCATACCATCATAGAAAAGGCTAAATTATAACATGTCTTTGAGAAATGTTCCATCAAAACACTACACATTTACATGCTTACCAAGGAGATGAACCATCAATAGCACTGACCCAGTCATCATGCAAAGAAAGGCCTTCCTCCTTTCGTAGGCCAACAGCCTTGGTGTACTCAATTTCTAGTATCTTTTCCTATAATTAATTGTTCACAATGATTAGCTATGCACTTTTTCAAGTAAAGCAACAGATAATCATGTTTATTTCCTATGTTAACAGATGAATAGGAAAAGAATGGATAAGTTATAGTTTTGTGTGCCCAATTTCAGTCTCATTTTTTAACAATTTCCTTGTAAATGTAGTATAATAGGGTTGCAGGTTGAACAGATTCCCATGGCTGATTTACCTCAGATTTTGCTTCATTCAAGATTCACATAAGTGCAGAATGCTCATGGATATCAACTTTCTGTTTTATAGATATAGAGAGAAAAAATTATTGTTGAATCTTAAAAGATCAAATACGCCATTAATCCAACCTTATAACCATTCAAATTCAAAGCACCACAATCATACCCCACTATTGGCACAGCCAAACTGCTGCTACCATATTTTGGCAATGACAATACTATAGTCACAACTTCCATTTTGATTACCCCACATCCCATAGCATCACATCCATGATTTGTAATGCCTCGATTTTCTGTTAGAGTGAAAATGACCAAAATGCCCCTATGGTCATTTTCGGCCTAGAACTCGAGGAAAGTCGGTCCAGCAGTACTCGAAGGGTAAACTCAACGTTGGAAGGGGATTAGATGACTCGTGTACCTTTCCGGGATAAAAAATCTCATTTTTTGAGTTTTCAGGTCAAAACGACCAAAACGCCCCTGCGGTGTTTTACCCGTTTGCAAGTGCCGGATGAACCTGAAACCTCTCTAATGTTTTTAAAAGGCATTTTTATGTATTCTATTACTTTAGTTTTGGTCCCGGAGGTCCCGGACGAAATTAGTGCAAAATTACGGTTTTGCCCCTAGTTTCGTGTTTTTGCGCTTAATCGCGTGATTAAGCAAACCAAAGCAATATTAGGCTCTAATAGAAGGTTAATTAATTTCTATAATTAATCTTGAGTCAAAATAATTTATTAAAGTTGATTAGAACATAAAAGTGCTTAATTACAACTTAAAATCTTATTTTAAATTCAAGACTCCTAGTTATGGAATCTTGAATAGTGTTTTCTCTTTCCAATTCCTTAAATCATGGAATTGTGTTACACATTATTTATTAACAAATGAGTTCTTAATTCTCTAATGATGTATGGGCACTCCTAATCTTGTCATAAAATCCTTAAACCTCATTCTTAGTTACCTAAACTTAAGCTTAATTACTTCTAACTTGTACCTAAGCTAATACACACTTAAACCTATCATTAGCACACAATTAGATGATCAAATCTTTCTCCCCTCATGCTGCCCAATCTGGCCGAAGCCTTCCCCCCTCCATATGCATCACATGTTCAATTTTTCAACACTCCAAGGCCATACCTCAAGTCACATACACCATACCTTGTCATACTTTCAATCAAGCTTGATTTTCCAAGTGAATAACTAATTAAAATAGCCCATTTTCCTCATTTATTTGTGGCTGAAAAAGTTCCAGCCATGTCAAGTTTCTAGAAGCCTAATTTCATTCAAAAATTGATAGGAAATTCACTCACATCAAGCCATACTTTGTATCATACACTCCATACTTCAAACCATGCTTGAATGACCTTGTGTAAGAGATATTTTTCTCTTCATTTCCCTCCAATTGCTATAAATACCTTGCCTAGAAACACATGCAAACACTTTAGCTTATTTGCACACTTTTAATTTTCTAAGCTTTCTTTGTATTCTCTCTTTTTCTCTCTAAGTTTCAAGAGAGTTTCCTCTTGTTCTTCATCTCCATCTTCATCCTCTCTTCATCTCATAATCATCTCATAACCTTGAAACACCACCCCACAGCCTTGAACCATCATCAAACCTCTCAAACACCACACCTCAAACACAACCTCACTTGAAACACAACTCCAACCTTCTTGTTCTTCCTTGGCCGAAACCATCTAGCCCCAAGGAGGAGCTCATCATCTTGTTTTCCTTTTCAAAAGTTCAAGATTTTTGTCTTCACTCTAGGTAGGAGTGTTTTTCTAAACTTTGTTTCTTGAAAAATGAGTTGCTCTAGCTTTCTCTTGGATTTTCTTTTTGAAACTTTCTTTGTTTCTTTTTCTTTGAGCATTCGGCCTCTGGCCTTGAGGAGTATATGATAGCTCAATGATGAGAGCTCCTAGATGATGACTATGTGTTCATCTCAAAGGAACCTCTAGATCTTGAGTTTTTGTTTTCTCTAAGTTTCATCTTTATTATCTAGCTCAAAAGGATTTTTGTTCAAGAACACCTTTACTTTCCTTGCTATTTTGATTTCGGTTTTCTTGTTCCTTTTCCTTTAAATATTTTGGTTTCGATTCCTTGATCTTTGAGGTTTTGTTTTTTTTTGAAAGTTTATTTATTTTGAGCTTGATGATGATGTTCAAGAACCTCAGTTCCTTTGAGAACTTGGTTCAAGAACTCTAAAGCTCTCTTTGTGATGAGATGAGTGTTGGGTTGTTATGTGTTAAAGTCTTGTATGAGCTCTAGCCAACCTTAAAATGAACCTTGCATCATGTTTACTTTTATGCTTTGCACATCATATTTACTTTCCTTGCTATCACTAAGTATCAAGATAATGAATGAACTTGCATTCTCATATTTATATTTCAAGCTATGCATTATCATGTTTATATTTCAAGTTCTCACTTAATATCAAGATAATAATGAGTTGCATCTCATGTTTATTTTATGCTATCACTTTACTTTCTAATGGAACCTAAAATAAGTGCATGAGCATGTTTATTTTTATGTCATCACTTAAATGAACCTAGAGCTCAAAGACTTGCCCATTGTTGTTTCAAACAAAGGTTTAAAAATATTTACTTCCCTTAGCTTATGTTTCGGCCATTAAGGTTTTGTTGCTTTACAAGTATTGAAAACTATGTTTTAGAATTTTTCTAAGCTCTTATGAGTTAAAGGAATATATGGAACTAAGTTTTATGAATTTAGGACCTCTTGAGATAAAATTTATTTAGTTACTGCCCTCTCAAGTATTTGGATGATTTTTAGATGTTAAAAATGTTTATAAATGAGTTTTGAAAGTTTTAAAAAGGTTCCAAGAGAAACTAGTATTTTATGTGCTTTAGAAATTGTGTTTGATGCCTTTAAATGGAGATGTTTGTTTCGGTTCTGCCTTGCTATGTTTAGCCACTGTATGTGCTATGTTAATGATGATAATATGCTTATGTTTGAGTATAATTAATGTTAAAACTCATATGTGAAAGATAAAAAAAGTTAGAAACTAGAAAAGAATTAATTTGAGAGTTTTAGATCCCTTAATGTTTGAATTTTCTGGATTCTGTCCATCAAGGTTTAATGATAATTATGGTTTTAAATTAGTTTAAATGTGTAGGAATGACTCATAATTGGTTTAGAACTTGATCTTGATGCCTTAGGAGCAAACCGGACTTAGAAAGGGTCATTGTTGTGACTCCTAGGTACCCGTAAGGTTAGGATTATGAATCACGCATCCTTGAGGTTTAGAGATGTTCTTGACCATAGTGTGAGGTGAGAAATACTTAGTTATAACCTTATAAGTTCCCGAGAGATTAGGTTTTATGATTTATAACTTAGAATGTGAGTTAAGGACCTTAAGGGTCAATGCATAAGACACTAAGAAGTTGTTAATGCTATGATGTGTTATATGATGCAATGATATGATGAGATGTGCTTGATGCATGAGAAAATGATTGATGAAAATGTTAAAGTTTATCATAGCATGAGATTTCATGAGAACATGATGTGTGAATTAGCTTGTGGCAGTTTGAAGGAAATTCGGTTTAACAGCTGTCATGCTGCCGAATTTCCGTCAAACCTTGAAGGGTTAAAGAAATGTTTATGAGTACCATATGAGTTGAAAACTTGGGTGACATCGGTTCGGCCGAGCACCGCTAGGGGAGACAAATCCGTGAGGGTATGAGTAGATGCAGCCTACCAAAGCAGACAAATTGTTGTGGCTTAATGCCCGTAAAGCGTTTCAAAGAGGGTATATCCTAAGAGAGGTGATCCCTGCCCCCTATCCGTACTTGTGAGTCGGGATTATTTTATTATGTTTTGCTTATTCAGATAATAAGCAAGAGCTAGTGACGACTAGCTGAGGTATGAGCTCATAACCTAGTTATTTTTAGGGTGGCTTATTATGCTAAAGTACCATGATTGATGTCACGAAGTTGATGAATGATTCCCTTGAAAGTTATATGCCCTTATGCCACATGTTTTATGTTTATATGCTTTGATGTGTGGTTTTATATGCTCGAGTATTGACATGCATCCATGATATAATATGTTGCATTCACAACATCAAGATGCATGCTAAAAGGAACGAACCTTGGATAATTAGTTTTGAAAAACCCTAAATTGAATCTTATATGCATGATCACTGTTTTAGAATTAAACCCAAGGTTCCTGAGGATGTGAATGACGTAACCCTAGGATAGGAGACTCCTACTGAGATTCTTTAGCAAGAATTCTCACTCTTCTCTTTTCTCTCTTCCGTCACATCTTCTGAGAGCGATGGTGACGTTCGTGGTCTTCGTTGATACACCCACTTGGGAGGTTCACTATGACTTGGACCACGGGTCATATCTTTTTGAGGGGCAGTGTACCGTGCGAGTTTTCATGTTCATTGGACGTCCCTTTGCACATCCTATACAGAGCTACCGATTCTCCCCGATGTCACCTTTTGACGATGCGATGGTTTTTTAGCATGCCTGGACACGTGACGAGAGGGTTCTACGGACGTATACTGGTGGTTCGATGCCTTGAGACTTCCAGGACTACGTGCCTCGATCCCCGAGTTCGGAGGACGACCCATCCGAGGACCCGCCGACACACATGTATAGCGAGAGTTCTGCTCCTCCACCTCAGTTCGTGCGAGACGTGAGCGAGGAGACTGTTACACAGCCGAGGCTAGTTAGGCGAGCCGAGAGGCGTCCCTATCGAGGAGCCCATGCTCAGTTTTCATGTGTACCTACTCCTGTTGCCCTGCGCCCATGGATTGGTTACACTCCACCATTTCCCGGTTTCCCGTAGTTGACGTCGTAGGGGAGGCTTAGTGCACACACCCACATGTAGAGTGGATAAACCTTCTTTTGTTCTTGAGGTCATCCACCATTGGTGCACTCAGGTAGTTATGGTTTATTTCTGCTTTCTTGTTTTATGTTGCATTTACTTCCGCTGTATTACAAGCTCTACCCGTCCCTATGAGGGTATGACTACTTATGTACTTTATCTAAGTTATTAATGAAATGTTTCCTTTGTTATCATGATTGTTGTTCTTTGGTTATATGATTTCTAATAATTGTTACGCGTGCTTTATGTTTCTGTCGTTAGACTAGTTAAGTTCGTGGCTCTCACTTTGCTTTATGTTTTCAAAAAAAAATTTATCCGTAATTTCCCCTAAGTATTTTATTAAAATGATGAGACTAAGAAGTAATAGCCTAATGTTTAACCTAATGTATTCTAGAGAGTTGGGTTAAAAATTAGGGTGTTACATGATCCATTAGATTTGACATTATTCCACCCTAACAACCACAGCACTTATTATAGTCATTTGAGATATACTTGCTTACACTATCAAAAGGGTGAACCTTAATAAAAATACAAAATTAAAACAATTCATCTAAATCCAATAGACATATCAAGCAGGATTTCTAATAATGTTACAAAGTTAGGCACCGGTACATATCCAAAAACATAACTAAGAGGGATTCTAAAGCAACACAACCAAATTACCATGTACTGGTTGCTGAATTTGTAATCAAAAAATTGTTGCTAGCATCATAAAATTAACATCCAAGGAACCCTCGATGGGGGCAAAGAGCAGGTGCATGAAATACACTTATTTTTTCATTTTTATTTTCCTTTTAGGGAAAAAAAAGAAATGAAAAAGTGAAAGCTAAGAGATGAAGAGCATAGTACCTAATGGATGGATCAAGAAAAAGCCAATAGAAGAGAAGACAAAACTAAAGCTTTCGGTCCAAACTTGGGTCAATGGAAGCTTTCGAAGGATGTGGCTTGAGAGCTTTCAGTCCAAATAGGTACGAGATGTGGCTTGAGAACTGCTTCTGTATCTGAACCAATTGGTGTGTTGTGTTGAGTTGTTCCTAAAACAGAGGAAGAAACAAAGTGGAGTTAGCATCAAAGTGTACAAAACATAACGAAACAAAAACAAAGAGGATGATGCAAAATAAATGAAGCGTTGTTGGTTTTGTGGTTGAGAGACCGACCTTGAAGGTTGAACGAGCCATAGAGCCAAGGCGCTGAGCTTCCTTGTAGCAGAAATCGGGCGCTTCGGAGTGGGGTTGAAAGAGATAGATAAACGGCACTGAGCTTCTGTGCTGGAGTTTTGCCTTCACTGAGCTCGAAGTTGGGAAAGGTGGCAACTTTAAACGGCCTTCAGCGACGTTGACACCGTTGAGGTGGGGGTTAAGGAAGGCATCGACCTTGATTGAGAAAAACAACACCAATAAAGAGATTGGGGAAATGGGAGACGGAAATCAAAGGAAAAAGGAACAGGGATCCTTTCTATTTTCTTTTTATTTCCCCTCAAATCTAAAGGTACATAAGAAAAGCTTTTGTGTTCCTTTTCCTGTTTGTGATTGTAGAAATGGGAGATAGAAATCAAAGGAAAAAGGAATGAGGGGCATGCAAAAGAGAAAGCTTGGGTGGGGTACTTACGCGAGCGCGGGGAAGCTGAAAGCTGTGGCGTGCATTTTTCACGAGGAATGAAACCAAGCAAGCCACGGCGGTTAGTCCAACCGCAGAGAAATGCTCCCACTAATGCTCAGCGACGACCCTTCCTCAGAACCGCCGCCTGGTGAGTGTTGTGGAAATCCATATTTGTAGTAGTGTATGTGTGTGTGTGTGTGTGTCTATATATATATAATTTTTATGTATTGACAGTGTAATTTTTTTATACTATCATTCAATAATATATTGCCACATTAGCAAAGGATGTTAAATCTCACACTTACTAGTTGAAAAGTCATACAAATGGAATGAATTGATTACTATATTGTCAATGCATAAAAATTAATATATATAATATGGAAACAAAGAAAGTACTGAAATTAATATAGCACAGAAGATGAAATAAATTATTTTTATTGATGTGCGTCAAATAAAAAGTATAATATTTTGGAATCAATAAATATTTTATATCACAATAAATTGTTAATTGATTAAGGTGAGTTGTAAACACTATTCCCAGTATTTCATTATGTATGTCAATTTAGGGTTTATTTATGTTCTATTTTACCTGTGCGTTTCAAACATTAAGATGGTATTAATATTCTTACCTTAACTATATTTATTAATTGATTAAATGGAGTAAGAAAGAGAATATCAATGAGATTAGTAAAACTAACTAGTTTGAGATATGAGAAATTTTTTAAATTCTTTAAATTAATACATACAGCAAAATGGAGGGACGGCTTTTTATCCTTTGAATCGTATTTGGAAGATAAAAGTAATTGGCGTGACCAATTTAGACCAGCGGGCGACATTGTTTTAGTTTCGTAGTGAGTTTGGTTTTAGTTTCGTAGTGGGTTTGGTTACTTGGTTGTGGCATTGATGTTGCTTGCCAACTTCTCTTTCCCAAATTAACTGGAAGTTACACCGGTCAAATATCGTTCAAATATGATAGGCTTAACAGAGTATTGTTTGACTTTAATTTCCTATCGGTGGTCTATTCTTATTCCAATTATTTGACGTGTACGACACAGGTAGGACTCCTTGTAATATACGTATTTTGCGGCTTATATTTTTTTCTATAATAATTTTCACATACTAATAATTTAAAATAATTTTATGCCATTATTCAATAAAAATCTAAAGAAATATCAATATGATTATCTATCATGAAATAGTAATTTTAATGATTTCTATTAAATAATAATGTAATTTTTATACTATTTTTATGGTACATTGGTGGTAATAGGATTTCTTTTTCTCTTTAGTGGTTCAAAACGAAGGGTCAACTATTGGGTTTGGATCTTCGATCTAATGATGATCTTTGTAATATTTCTCGCTAGAGATATTTTCATAACTTTTCAATAGAAGTGAGCTGAAAACAGTTTCATATACGTCACTCTAGACGCTTTAAATGCATTGGTGAAAGGTAAATACAGTGTCTTTTTTTTTTTAACATGTATCCAGCAAGATGGCTCTAATTAAACAAATTCTCGAGTTTCGATCATTGCTAAAAGCATGTGATTATTATTACACGGGTTATCGACAGGTTTTCTCGCGTTGGATGATACTGATGGGTTTTGTGACGGCCAATGTGATTTATGGCCAAAAAATACCATACGAAAAAATATAATTTATTCAATAGCCTACCGGTGAACCCGTCCACAATATGTGGCATCAACTCTTACCATTTGGAGCGCACTTATTCTCGACAGGTAAGGTATAATTAATTACTTACAGTCGGTAACCCTTTCGGGAATACACGACGCCAATTCTACACAGGTGGTGTATACTGTATAGTAAGCAAGTTTCTATTTGATGTCCCATTTATTTTTTATATTATATCCCATTGAGTTTATTGACTGTAGTCCCTTTTGAAATATTAATATTGTTGTGACCTTAGATATTAAACTCGGAAGAGCATATAGCCTTAGCCTACCGAGTGGGCCTAATTGTTAGTGATTATGCCTTAAGTCATTAATTGAACTTTTATTGTTAGTTATATTGCAATTGATGAAAGATGTTTTATTCATTTTCTTTATTATTACATCTACATATTATTGTTACCACCAATATAAAAGTGGGTTAATCAAAGTAATTAGGCCCATTGAAGGTTATATTGTTAAAATGCTTGGGACCTACGAACATTGTCATGGTTCATTAACTAACATCAATAGCCATGGTAGAAGTTGTAACATCCTAATTTTTAACCCAATACTCCTAGAACGTATTAAGGCTAATCATTAATTTATTACTTCTTAGTCTCATTCTTTAAAAATCTTTCTTTAAAATACTTAGTGGAAAATACGGGTAAAATTTTTTTTTGAAATGTAAAGGCAAAGTGAGCGCCGCGTGAGAGTTAAACGATCGTTAATGTACATTGCAACTTGCGAAGAATGAAGCATAAGTTAGAACAGCATATCATCACATTTAACAATCAATAGAACACTGAATGAAATATCACATTAATATTATAATAATGCCCACCTAAAGGCAGGACTTAGTTTGGTACAAGATACAAATACAACAGAAAGCAAATACAATGGGAATAGAAAAGTACAAGGGAAGTGCAAATAAAAACACCCCTACCGTAGTGCACCTAAAGTGGATAACCTCATAACAAAAGAAGGTTTATCCTAAACTATATGTGGCGTGTGTACACTAGACCTCCCCAAAAACCTCTACTACTGCAACCCAGGATAAGGAGGGATGAAACCAATCCACTGACGAAGCTCAGCCGGAGGGGGCACTCGGTGCAGCTGAACATGTGCTCCACAACGGGGTTGCATCTTAGCTCTCCTAGCCAGCCTCAGCTGCAACATTGTCTCCTCGCTCCCCTCTCTCACAAATCGGGGAGTGGGGGCAGAGCTCTCGCTATACATGTGGGTCGGTGGATCCTCCGAGGGGTTGCCCTTTGAATGCTAAGAACACGTAGTCCGGGTGGTTGCGGAAGGCCGATCCAGCAGTGCAAGTCCAAAGAATCCTCTCGTTGCGCGTCCAAGCACGCTCGAAGACCATATCGTTGCCATAGGGAGACGTCGGGGAGAAGCGATAGCTATGTACAGGGTGTGTGAAGGGACGTCCTACATACATGAATACTCGAACGGTGCATTGTCCCTCAAAATGATACAAACCATGCTCCGGATCAAAATGCACCTCCCACGTGGGAGTGTTGATGAACACCACGAAGGTTGCCATGATCTGAAGATGTGATAGGAGAGAGAGAGAGAGAGAGAGAGAGAGAGAGAGAGAGAGAGAGAGAGAGAGAGAGAAGGGAGTGAGAATCTTGCTAACAAATCCCAGTAGGGAACCTCCTATCTAGGGTTACATCATCAACATCCTTAGGAACCTTGGGTTTATTATAAAAAGGTGAGCATGCATGTAAAGTTCATTATTTGGGTTTATAAACATAGTTAGTTATCCAAGGTTTGCTCTTTTTAGAATGAATCTTTATGAATACAACATATCAAGGCATGAATGCATGACAATACATTACGCAAGAAATTCATTAAAACATAATATCAAGAAACATATAAGTGGCATAAAGTGGCATATAAACTTTTCAAGTAGAACTCTTCTCTTTTCTGAACTTTGTGACTTAAGAATCTCATATTCTAGCATCATTGGGGCCACCCTAAAACATCATCTAGGTTATGAGCTCATACCTTTACTAGTCGTCACTAGCTCTTACTTATCCTATGATAATTGTAAACATAAAATTCCTGACTTCTAGAATACTGGTTAGGGGGCTTAAGGATCACTTATCATAACTTTTAATTCGGGGAGTCCATAGGAATATTTCCTTCTTTGAAACGCTTTATTGGCATCTAGTGCACAATGAATTGTCCGCTTTGGTAGGCTGCATCCACTCATACCCTCACGGATTTGCCTCCTCCCTACCGGAGCGGGAGAAGTACGTCTCAATGCTTTGTCACATAAAAACTCATCTCCTGGGGGTGCTCGGCCGAACCGGTGTCACCCAGGGTTTTATCTCATATGGTTTTCAAAAACATTCTCAAGTCCTTAATTTGATGGAAATTCAGTTGCATAACAGCTGTATACTGAATTTCTTTCAAATTTCCTTTATGCCACAAAACTTATAATGCATATACTTTCATATTCAATTTCTCTAATCATGATAAACTTAAATTCACATAATCACACTCAACGTAGCACAAGCATCATCATATCATACTTGAATTAATAAACTCATAGCATCAAAGAACCTATATTGTCTTATGCTTTGACCCTTAAGGTCTTAAACTTGAAATCTAAGTTCTCTAGTCATCCGATCTTAATCTCTCATGCACCTATAGGTTCACAACTAATTATTCTCACTAATTATCATGATCATAACTTATTCTAAACCTCATTTGTGCAGAATCTATGTTTTTACAACCACGGGTACATAGGAGTCACAACTTTGACCCTTTCTAAGTTCAGTTTTCTCCTAAAGTACCAAAATCAATTCCTAAACCAATTACAAGGGATTCCTACATATTTACACTAATTATAAGCCATATTTACTAATATTAACCATGCTGAAACAGAATCTATAAAATCTCATTTCTAAGGGTTCTAGAAGTCTTATTTAAATTCTTTTCTAGTTACTAACCTATCTTAGCTTTCTCAAATTAATTCAAACATCAATTATTCATGAATATACTCATTCCCACATAATAAAATCATCATCATACAGTGAGCATAATAGCATGGTAGAACCGAAAACATAAACCTCACACATAAATTACTAGTTTCTCTTGGAACCTTTCCAAAACCTCTAAAACTCATTTGAAAATAATTTATTTTATTAAAATCATCATAAAAACAATTAGGGCAGTAGCTATTTCAAAATAATCTCAAGAGGGATTTAAATCATAGAATCATGCTTAAAATATTCCTTGAGATCATCTAAGCTTAAGAAAATTATAAAACATAGGTTTTGGCACTTGTGACTAGATGAAACTCACACCAAGCTCATCATCATCACATGGCCAAATTTTACATTCATCAAAACTCTTCCATTTCCAATCTTTGCTTGAGATAACAATGGACAAGTCTTTGAGCTCTAATATATTTAGGTGATGACAAGAATATAAACATGCTATGCACTTCATTTTATCTTTATTAGAAAAGTAAAGTGAGGGCTTAAAATAAATATGAGATGCAACTCATTTTTATCTTTAAGATTAGGTGATGACTTGAAAAGTAAACATAAAATGCAAAGCTTGAATTTAAACATGATAATGCAAGTTCATTTATTTATTCTTGAGAGTTTAGTGATGACATTAGAAATAAATATGCTATGCAAGCATAAATTTAAATATGAATGCTAGTCCATTATTACATGTCATTAGAGCTCATACAAGACTTTAAAAGAATCAAAATCACAATCCCAATCATAATCTCATCAACATAAAGCAAGCTCTAGAGTTCTAAGTACCAAGTTTTCAAAGAAACCTCATGGTCCTTTGAACATCATCATCAAACTCAAGGAAATAGATTCAAAACAAAATTTCAAAGGAAAAGGAAATGAAGAGACTGAAACTACAAAGAGAAGGAAAATACACCATATTTTTTATTATGTACCCAAAACCCCTATCTAGAGTTAAAATATTATGTACCCAAAATCCCTATCTAGAGTAAACTCTAGAATGTGCCGGCCAACTTTAAGGTTGACAAGGGTAGGCCGTGGGCTTTTTGAAATCCTTATAATTATTTTCTTAAAGTAAAATCATTAGTGAGCTAAGTAACATAAGTAAAACTTAAAGAAAGAAAGAAAAACTCAAGCTTTAGAGGTCTCATGGTAATGAACACAAGGTCATCATCTAGAGACACTCATCATCAAGCTATCATGAGGATGAAACAAGGCCTTGAGGTTGAAAATAAAAAGAAAAGATCCAAGAGAAAATTGAAAAATAAAGACAATAAAAACTCATGAAAACAACATTTTCTTTCAAAAACAAAGCATTTTTTAAGAAAAAGGAAGATTTTAGAACAACTCCCTATCAATGAAATCTTGAAGGAAGAAAGAATACTTGATCTTTGCTTGCAAATGAGAAGACAAAAATCTTCTCTAAGAGATGATGATGATTTGGCTGAATGGAGATAAAAGGAAAGGAGTTGTGTTTTGGGTGAGCTTGTGTTTGAGGGTGGAGGCTTAGGTGTTTAGATTATGATTCAAGGTGGTGGTGTGGTGGTTTGAGGTTGTGATGTGGTGGCTCAAGGTGGAGGATGAAGAAGATGAAGAAGAAAGCTCTTGGAACTTTGAGAGAAAATGAGAGAAAGTAGTAGGAATGCTCTTGAAACTAAAACTTGGCAATTGATCTAAAAGTTCTTTCAAGTTTCTTAGCCTGTGTATTTATAGAGAAAATAAAACAATGAAGGATGATGGAAGGGAGGGCTGGCAGTGAGCTTGCCTCATGTCCCATGAGGTGAGAGGTTTAATTTTTGAAGCATGGTTGAAGGTATGGTGAGTATGGTTCAAGGTAAGGTTTCAAGCATGACTCAAAGTATGGTGAAGCATGGCCATTGTGTGTAAACAAATTCAACATGTGGGAAATGGGGGGAGGAATGTCTGTGTGGTTTAGGAGGGAGGGATGAGAGATTTCTTTTGTTTAATTGTGGTTTTGAGATGTAACTAGGAGTATCTTAGATTAGGTTTACAATTAAGAATTGATAAGCAAGTGTTTAGGTGACTAAGGAGGTAATTAAGAATTTCAAGACATGATTAGGGAGTGCTCATACATTATTACAAGGATTTAAACTCATTTTATGCACAAACAAATGTAGACACAATTCCTTAATTTAAGGAATTAGAGAGATAAAACACTATTCAAGATTCCATGACTAGGAATCTTGAATTTTAAAAAGAGGTTTTGGTTTAATCTAAGCAATTTTAGGTTCTAATTAAATTTAATAAATTATTATTGCTTAGGTTTGCTTAATTACATCTTTAAACTCAAAAACACTAATGTTAGGGGCAAAATCATAATTTTACTCAAAAACTGCTCGGGACCACTTAAACAGATGTTATGAAATACATAAAAACATCATTTATAACCATCTGGAGAAGTTTCAGACTCAAATGGCACTCGTACTCGCATAGAAACGCTATAGGGGTATTTTGGTCATTTTGACCCGAAACCTCAGAAAACTAAGGTTTTGTACTTGAAACCATTCAAAAGCCATCTAGTCCCCTTCAAACATTGAGTTGGCCCTCCAAGGACTACCGGATCGGCTATCCTCGAATTCCGGGCAGAAAATGACCTTAGGGACATTTTGGTCATTTTCACTCAGACAGAAAAATCGGGGCGTTATAGAAGTCGTGAGTCACGTCAAAGTGGGGTGGAAGTAGTTATAATGGCTAGAAAGATATTGCGGTATTCATAAGCCGTGGCAAGGTTATGCAGGAGTAGTTGCAGCAGCAGAGAGCGTGTTATGTCAGTTGTAAGTTGTGGCTAAGGTTAAGCGGAATGGTTTTGGCATCAGGGAGCGTGCATCCAGAATGAAAGGTTATAGCCATGCTAATCGTATTATTTAGAGCCATGGTAACCGTTTGGCATATGTTGAAATGCAAATTAATTTAGGAACGATTACCATGGATTGTTTAATTAAGATGATTTTGAAGTCAGTATAAAAGGATCAAAGATGGATGGAAGAAGACACGAGAAGTCACATATACACATTTTATCACTTTTGTCTTAGTTTTCCTTTTTCTTTCATTTTAGGTGTAGTGTAATGTAGTGTAGTTTATCAAACTTCAAATTTTCTTTTTCCATGTTCTTTAGCCTTGCTGTTGATGTTGTATTATTTTTCCATCTTTTATTAATCATAATTCCATTTTCAATACTAGTTCAGAACTTATTGTAGCTTAGTATTTGGAGAATCCATAACAAGGGGTAGATTCCCTTCCTTGGTGCGATTGCCTATGCATTTTGGGATCAAGAGTGGATTTGCATTTTGGTTTTGTTTATTTATTTAACTTAGCAAAACAAAATTTTACCATAATATATTTTTGGCACGCCCAATGGGACTCCAAGGATTGATAGTGGGAAGTTCCAATCTCCAAGATTGTATTCTCAGTGGTGCAAAGAGTTATGCTAAAAAATAATGAGTGCTCCTGGTGCAATGTCGACTAATGCTAAGCATGGAAACCATAAGGGGGACAAAAGCACGCTTGGCACTCCGGTGAATGAAATAGGCTCTAATATGTCAGAGAATGTTACCACTTCCACCTTTTGAAAGAATGGGACTCCAGGTTCAATGTTTGCTACTAAAAATGATGAATACAAACAACCTATGATTGTGTCTGCATCATTTATTAGACAGCATATGGAACTGGAAGTAAATGCTGTAATGCTAAATGTCTTAAAACAACTTCTTGACATCGTCAAGCCAATGGTATTGGATATTAGCAAAGTATTGGCAACAATCCATGCATGAGAGTCATGCCATATGATTTTGTTGGGACGTATCCTATGAAGCCATATATGAACCCAATAAGGCAAGTCAACTTGGAAAGGAGGCCTGCAAATGCAACAGATCACTTGCGTTTACTACCAGTGGCCAATAACAACCGTGGCATGAATGTAGATCAGCCGTGGTTCATGCCACCTAGGGAAGATCAAAATATGACAGGTGGTCTCACTGCAGAAGGCCAATGTGTAACACCTTGGAGGTTTTTAGAAATTAATTGGAGCTTTATTAATGATAATTTCAATCTTTTGATAGACGTAAGGATGATAAGGACGACCCAGTAGCCAAAAAAAATGTGAATAGTGTTTTGTGGGTCTGTCAGACAGCGAAAACCCTAGATTCGAGACTCGGAATGCCCAAAATTGAGAAAACATAGCATTAAGGTTAGGAACAATTAGAAATAAAGATTTTCTACATAGAAATAAATTTCCGGCAATATCTGATTACCTAGGTATGATGTTTCACTTGTTCAGTAAAATTTTGGTATACAATTTCTAACTTTGAAAGCTAGTTTAATCTCTGCAAAATGAATAAGCTTATCCATTTAAATCAAATGAATGGATAAGATTCCATCTTGAACAAGAAATCAAATCCTAGCCATCTGTATTAGTTTCTTTTTATGAAAAAATTAGACTTTATACTAAAATAATGATTTCAATATCTTATAAGATAAACATAAGTCACCTAACTTCATTAATTCCTTATCCATAAGTTCGGTCAGCAAGGAGAAATACGAAACCTCCATTTTCCTCTTCACAAAAACCTTGAAAACTTGAATTCAAACCTCAAAATCCTAAGTCTAGACTTGTTAAAACCATAAATTTCCTTTACTAAACTTGTTCCATATATCAATACTTACAAATCTAACCGATTGAAATCTCGATTCCTCGTCAATCCTCACCTTGATACCTCATTACCTCACTACCTAAGGAAGGTTTGGGGCTGATTTGGTGGCCTTGAGGTGAAGAGAAACCACTTGGAAACATCCTAGGAGTTATAAAGCTTTAAAGTTTGCAAAGTAGGATTTTGGTCTTGTTTAAAGTATTTTCTATTTCTTGTAGATTTTATTGACTTAATTTGGTATTCTTAGTTCTAATGTATGATTACATATAGATATAGGTGTATTTGCATTGGTGAAGTGTATTGTTGTTGTTGAAAAATCATTTTTTCACTAAATAAGTTGAACCATGCTTGTTGGATTTTCAATTTTGCTACAGGCAGGGATTTTTCACTAATTTTCTGATATAATTGTAGGTATTTTTATGAGTTAGAAAAATTATATGTTGAATCTAACATCTTAAGCTATTTCCATGAATTTTCTTGAGCTCTGTTTTGGGCTTATACTACTTTAGAAAAATCAGGAACCGAAACTATACCTATACTTCCGGAATTGTAGGAACTGAAGCTATAAATTTGTCTAATTTTATTACCATAGTAAATGATTGATTTCACCTTTGAAATTTTTGCAAAGTGTTGGAAACATCTAAAGTTCAACCATGATTTTTATTCTAAATTTATTCAATCATTTTCTAAGGTTAAAAATTATGAAATTCTGGCTTTGGACTTAGATTAGATGGCCTCTGACCACTGAATTTGTAGAATTTTGTTAATATAACTAATGTTTCTTGCTCTGAAATTTTTGCAGGACCCTGTGGACACATTAAGGTGTCATGGAGAATTTTTCTAGCCTTTAAATTGGTTATTTGATGTGAAAAATAAATTTTTCTACTTGAATGAAAAATCTACCAATGTGCTGGAATTGTGATAATGCCTTGATTTAATGATAAAATGACTTTGATCCAAATATGATGAATATAAATGTAGGCTATACACTTTGAATATGGGTTTATGAGACATGAAAGAGACTTACTTGTGATTGAATGCCTTCATGTGGTTTAAGCATACCTTTGAGAAAAGAAAAGTACATGATGTATCTATGTCACAAAAGAGCATGTAGGAACTTCAATTGTGCATGCTTTAACATATGGATAAAATGAAAACAAGACTTATGTTGGGTAAAAGGGAAGGCAAAAATAAGGACTTTCTTAGAGATATTATGAGTCGGTAGACGTATCAGCTAGGAATAGAATTATGTGAGCTTCGAAAAAAGGAAAAAATGAAGTTCAATGATCATGTATAGGAATGAGCTCATGTCCTAATAAGCAGTCTATTACCCATTATGGAGTCATCCACTATAGATACTACTTGGTATAAAATTAAGTTTTCCCTATGTTGATGAAAAGAGGAAAATGCACTGAATCGAATTCCAGGGTTATAAGAGAAATTGCATGACTATTACTATTTTTGCATCTTACATTGCTTGATTTGTGTACATTACTATTTACACATATGATGTTGCATGAGAATTCCTACATGAATGAACTTATTGGTTATGTTTTGCTTACATTTGAGGGAGTACCCTACTGAGAATTATACAATATTCTCATCCATATTATTTGTATGCATTGTGTATTGTATTTAGATTCTACAGATGCCATCCCTAGTATTTTCCCTTGATTCGCCATTGTGGGTGTGGGATTATGACCTGGTACTAGATTCTCTATACGTAGTAGGTTTTTCATAGTTCTGCACATACATGTTCTTTGGTCGCTTTTTTAGTTCATCTATGTTTACTGTTGACTTTGATCTTGCCTTTCCCTATGATGGTGTGCCCTTCCACTTGCCATATCCAGTTGTTTTTTATGTCCTCCTTGCACCATTACCACCCCCTCTAGCAGACGTCCCCTCCTCATCTTCATCCTTATATTCGAATCCACTAGTTGGTCTTGACGGCCTACTAGAGGCGATGCCATCATACCGATGGCAAACGGGTTTCTTTAGAAGGACATGAGATGGTCAGGGACTCTTTGATATGTACATAGTTGTAGTTTAGTATTAGAACTCCGCTAGCTTGCATGTTGATGTTGTTAAATGTTTTTTAGGTCCATTTTTATGTATATATGTGATTTTGTTAGGCCTTGGTATTTGAGTGGGTTAGCATAGGTGTAATGACTTGCCTATTTGTATTTTTCTGATAAAATAATTAATTGTGAGTAATCGGTAGGGATTTCAAAAATTTCGATAGACACAGTTAGGATCAATTAGGTACTGAAATGATAAAGTTATTTTATCAATTGGGTACTGAAATGATAAGAAACGGTACACCAAAATAATAATAACTAGTATACCAAAACATTAAGATTAGTCCAATTAATGGACATTATTATATCTTAAATAAATTTTTACTTAGAATAATAAAAATAAATATAGATATTTTTTGTAATATTGATACAAGGCAAATTGATCCAAAAATATCAATTTCCTTACTTTCTCTCCAAGTTAGTGACTTTATGGAAAGGAAAAAAGGAAAGAAATTTCATTTCTTCTTGGTCACTCACAGAGGTCACGTTTCTTTCTCTTTCACTTCTCCATTTTCAAGTTCTCTCTTTGGAAAACTTCAGCAAACCACCATATCTGCAAAGGACACTCTTAGGTAAGCATCTAAACTATTTCCAGAACATCTTCTCTCTATCAAGATCAACTGAAAACCTTGTTTTTCCCTATACTTTGGTCATCATAGCAGTGCACAAAGGGGTTGAAACTGGAGGGCTTTGAGGCTTGATTTAGAGAAGGAAAACTAGAGGAAAAATTGTCAAAAAGCTTAGAGGGAGGTAGGAAATTCTTCTAGCCTTTTACTTCATGATGGTTGGCTATTTTTCTAAGTGCTTGAACTTTGTTGAGTTTATGTTGCAAAAATCTGAAACCCAATTTTAGGATTTATGATTGCTTGAGTTGTGATGGAACCATGCATATTGGAACCAGAATTTTTATTTAAGCAACTGCTTATATTGAATTTGATAGATATGGAAGAATACATCAAGAATAATTCTTGTGAACTTGGTGAAATTTATACCTGGATTTACTGTTGTGGGCTGAAAATGATCTTGCCACATGTAATAATCAAAGCTTGAAAACTGGGCAGCAAGACTTGGTGTTATTTTCAAAATTGGGAGTCATTCATGGTAGAAATCCAAGCTCTGAGATCCGAGATCAAAACTCAGGTTATGGAGTGGTTTAGGGTGCGAGCTTTGAGATTTGAGATCAAAACCCAAGTTACGGAGTGGTTTAGGGTGCGAGATCCGAGCTCTGAGACCAGAAATCCAAGATCCGCTTACAACAATTATTATAAAAGAATTAGAGAGATTTAATTGGTATAAAAAATGTTAATTCATAGTAGAAATAGCTTGAAATCTATCGCAGGAACTTGGTTCAATTGCTAGAAAATTTACAAGAATTATTACTAACCAGGAAATGTAACAGAATTTTGATGGTATAAAATCTATTAAAAGCCTAGTAGACTTTGTAGAAAAGAAAATATCATACCAGTATACCAGATGTTATGAGAAATATCTCATAAAACTTCATGAGACTTCAGAAGATTTTTAAGAGATGTTGAATAGAATATTTCATAAGAGTTTAAGTAGATTTCAAGGGAAAATCTCAAAGTAAAGTATGAAAATAGAAGTATTAAAGAATAAATTTTACTAAACAATTATGAGAATTTTTATACAATTGATGAAGATGCGCGCGAAGCAAAGGAAACTTAAGACAGCAAACCTTATACAATATAAATTGCTTAGTAGTAAGCTCATGGATTCATAGGTAGTAGTAGACGTGCTACGCCTTTAAAACTATATCAGGGTGTAATCGCGACGGCGTTACATCATTATGAGGAAAGGGATGTGTCGAGGATAATGAGGCTATTGAGATGAGATATAGTAGACATACTCCATCTAGTGAACTATATAAGATATAGTAGATAGTACGATCCATAAGCAATAATGACACTAACTAATGAGACCCTTATATAAACAACTGAAGATACATTGCTTATCTTTGCATTAAGTTGAATATCATTGAGTAATAGACTGGTGTTTTGCTACTGGGAATCGTTGATTCTTATTCTTGCTATTACTTTTTTTCATAGATTACGAGAATGGTGATTATTTGTGGAGATATTTAGCTTGTATTGGCATCACGATCCATATCTTTTTAATGAAATAATGATAGGGAGTTTTAGTAAGCATTTTTATTTTCTTTTAGTAAATTTTGAGTAGTCCTAGACTAGAGGGTTCTTGTTGAACCAGGGTAAGGGTTTGACATAGTTATGGATACTATCGACTTGTCATCGGGTAATAAAATTATGTATTCTTGTTATATTACCTATATTCAAATTTAACGACTCATGGAGAAAGAGTTGTATATTTGTCACAAGATCAGGCTCATATTTAAATATGATATATACACCTTTAAGGATAAGCAAAGCTAACAAGTTACAACTACTCACTATAAGGTTATGGCTTAAGTATAGCTTTATGGTGGGAAAGGTGCTACAATAGGTACTGGATATGTCTTTCATTCTTTTTGAACCAAGTTCCTATATATATATATGTATGTATGAGTCTTTGCAACCTACGAGCATAATTGACTTTATTTTTAGTTCTCTTGACTAGTATAGGTTATATAATTAAGTGATACTCTTCTAGTTACTGTGCTAACACTCAAGTAATACATGGTAGTTAGGAAGGTGTTACATTATGGAATCAGAGTCAAACTATCCTATAAGCTTGAGGATTTGATCGGATATGCTTCATTAGTAACTATCATCCATTATAATTTTACATATGTGTGTGACTGCTGGTTGAGAATGTTGTAGGTTACTGCCACACTTAAGTTTGTATTGAGCCTTATCAGCTCAATAAATTTTTTTTTTTATGATAGGAACCAATGACATCAAATCAACATACTAAGAACAGTAAGACGACATGGGTTTAATGGATACATTTTGGGAGATGGCCGTGACAATGGGAAAACAGCCTGTAGTTGCCAACTGAATGATGGAAAGGTTAGATCACAATGAGGAACGGAGCCCAGCTGATAACCTTGGAGGGAACGAGGTGGATATGGAATATCAAAAATTTGTCGAGTTCAGGAAAACAAACCTTCTACCATTTCGAGGAGCCTTCAATCCAAGTAAATTTGAAGAGTGGATTGAATCCATGGAGAAATTTTCTCAGTTCTTCCTTGCATTGAGATCCAAAAAATAGCTTTTGCTACCTACATGCTGGAAGCAGATGGAGAATTCTGGTGGGTTGGCAACAAGGGGTTATTTGATGCTGCTCAGACTGAAGTTACCTAGGTTATTTTCAAAGAAGCTTTCTACCATAAGTATTTCCCTACTTTGGTGAGAAGTGCAGAGGAGCTAGAATTTATGGCACTTAAGAAAGGAACAATGAGCATAGTAGAGTACACGACCAAGTTTGAAGAGCTTTGGAAGTTTTCTACAATTTACCAACATGACCTCGATGAAGTGTAACATTCTTATTTTTAACCCAATACTCCTAGAACGTATTTATGTTAACCATTAGTTTATTACTCTTTAGTTTCATTCTTTCTTAAATTACTTAGCAGAAAATAAGGGTAAAATTTTTTTTTTTTGAAACATAAAGAAAGAGCCACATATAACCTAAAACATATGCTAACATACATTGTAACCCATGAAGAATAAAGCACAAGATAGAAAAGCATATCATAGCATTAAACAACCAATAGCACACCATAGGTAATATGGCATTAATATCATAATATGCCCACCTAAAGGCGGGACTTAGTTTGATACAAAGATGCAAATACAACATAAAGCAAATACAACTGAAATAGAAATACAAAGGAAAACATAAAGGAAAGACACCCCTACCCTAGTGCACCTAAAATGGATAACCTCAATAATAAAAGAAGGTTTATCCTATCTATGTGTAGTGTGTGCACTAACTTTCCCCAAGAAACTTTACTGCTATGGTCCCGAAAAGGGGGGGACATAACTGATCCAATAATGCAACTTGGCAGGAGTAGGCATGTGCTGTGGCTGGACGTGTGCTCCATGGCCGGCCTCCGGGCTAATCTCGGCTGAGTCACAGTCTCCTCACTCCCCTCTCTTATGAATGAGGGAGTGGAGGCAGAGTTCTTACTATACATATGGGTAGGTGGGTCCTCCGAGGGGTCAGCTCCCGACGACTGTGAACGGGGCGCGTAGTCGGGGAAGTCACATATGGCCGATGCAGTCGTGTGCATACAAAGGACCATCTCGTTGCACGACCGGGTGCGCTCAAAAACCATGTTGTCACCATAGAGGGACGTCGGGGAGAATCGGTAGTTGTATATTTGGTGTGCAAAAGGATGTCCTACGTACATGAAAACTCGAACAAAGCATCGTCCCTTAAAATGATATAACTGGTGCTTGGGGTTATAGTGAACCTCCCATGTGGGGGTGCCGATGAACAGCACGAAGGTTGTAATGCCTCCATTTTCTAATAGAGTGAAAATAATCAAAATACCTCTGAGGTCATTATCGGCCCGGAATTCGAGGAGAGCCGATCCGGCAGTCCTCAAAGGGCAAACTCAATGTTGGAAGGGGATTAGTTGACCTGTGTGCCTTTTCGGGATCGAAAATCTCGTTTTTCAAGTTTTCAGGTCAAAATGACCAAAATACCCCTGTGGTGTTTGACCCGTTTGCAAGTGCCGGATGAAATCGAAACTTCTCCTTTTTCAAGTTCTCGTTTTTATGTATTCTATGACCTTAGTTTTAGTCCCGGTGGTCCCAGGCAAAATTAGTGCAAAATTACAATTTTTCCCCTAGCTTTGTGTTTTCAAGCTTAATCGTATGATTAAGCAAACCTAAGCAATATTAGGCTCTAATCGAAGATTAATTAATTTCCATAAATAATCTAGAGTCAAAATAATTTATTAAAGTGGATTAGAACCTAAGAATGCTTAATTTCAACTTAAAATCTTATTTTAAATTTAAGATTCCTAGTCATGGAATCTTGAAGAGTGTTTTTTCTCTCCAATTCCCTAAATCATGGAATTGTGTTTTTAATTGTTTATTCACAAATGAATTTTAAATTCTCTAATGATGTATGAGCACTCCTAATCTTGTCATAAAAATTCCTAACCTCATTCTTAGTCACCTAAACTTATGCTTAATGATTCCTAACCTTGTACCTAAACTAATATACATTTAAACCTATCATTAACACACAATTACATGAAACAATTCTTCCTCTCCCTTGCTGTAGCAATCTAGCTGAACCATACCCCCCCTCATTTCCATCACATGTGTGAATTTTTACACTCAAAGAACCATGCTTCCACCTCACCATAAACCATACTTTGTCATACTAACACCATGCTTTCATCCATGCTTCATAGGACAACTTCTAGAAGACTTTTTCTCTCATTTTTGTGGCTCAAAAACTGTCAGCCCTCCATGCTCTTCTAGAAGGATTATTTCAATTTCAAACAAAGAGAAATTACCATACTTTGAGCCATACCTTGCACCATGTCTTCCATACCTCAAACCATGCTTGAATGACAAGTTGTAAGAGATATTTTTCTCTTCCCCTTTGCCTCGTTAGCTACGGCCAAGACCTCCTTTAAGTGAGCTTTCATTGCTTTATTTTCTATAAATAGGTGCATTGGAAGAAATTGTGATACTTTTGTTCATTTGACAAGTTTGAGTGTTCTTAGCTTTTGTAAGTTTCCTTTCCTTTTCTCTCAAAGTTTCAAGAGCTTTCCTTTTCTCTTCATCTTCTTCATCCTCTCATCACATAATCATCTCATAGTCTCAATCCACCACCTCACAACCTTGAATCATTATCAAATCTCTCAAACACTCAACCTCAAACACTAAACCACCAAGAACACATCTCCTTCCTTTCCATTCCCTCAAGGCTGAAGCTACAACACCACACTTGGAGGAGTTGCTCATCTTATTTCTTTTCAAAAGTTCAAGCTTTCACCTTCATCACTTAGTAGGAGTTGTTTTCTAAACTTTGTTTGCTTGAAAATGTGTTTTCCTCTAGTTTTCTCTTGGTTTCTTTTTGAAGCTTTCCTTTGTTTTCCTTTCTTTTTCATTTCGGCCATGAGGCCTTGTTCATGAGCATGATAGCTTGATGATGAGTGTTCCTAGATGATGACCTTGTGTTTCATCTCAAAGAAACCTCTAGAGCTTGAGTTTTGTTTCTTAATCTAGCAAAGTTTTGGTTTTTCTTCTCTTTCCTTTGCCTAAATTATTTCTATAACACCCTAAATCTTAACCTAAGACTACTAGTATGTACTTAGGTTAATCTTTAGAATATTACCTCTTGGTCTCATCTTTTACTTAGAAAATACTTAGCGGAAATATGGGTAAAATTTTTCTTTTTAGAATTAAAATCAAAGTGAGAGTCACGCACGAATCTTTAAAAGGAAGCATAACGAAACATATAAGCAAAGCGTAAAGAAACACATCATATCATGGAAACATCAACTGAAACATAGATATATATATATATATATATATATATATAATGTGCCTACCCAAAGGGCAGGACTATTCGATACATCAGGAAACGGAATACAACTGAAGAACAAATACAGGGAAATCATAAAACAACACCCATGCCCGAGTGCACCTAGAGTAGACAACCTCATACACAAAAGAAGGTTTGTCCTCAACTATGTGGCGTGTGTGCACTAACTGCTACCCCTCCTATGTCTACTCCTGCTGGTCCGAGTACTGTGGGGTCGAGTCGATCCACTGACGAATCTTGGCGGGAGTGGTCGAGTGCATCATCGGGGCATGTCCACCACGGTGAGGGTGCATGGATGGCCTACGTGCCAACCTCGGCTGGACCACCATCTCCTCATTCCCGGCTCTCATCGGTGGGTGAGCGAGACTGGAGCTCCAACTGTACATGTGTAATGGCGGGTCCTCGGATGGATCTGTCTCCGAATACTGGGTCCAGGGCACGTACTCCGGGTAGTCGCGTACGGCTGACGTCTCGGGCTGTATGAAGAGAATCTGCTCATCGCGTGCTCTAGTTCGCTAAAAAATCCCGTTATGGCAGTAAGGAGCAGTTGGGGTGAAGCGGTAGCTCGGGACGGGGTGGGCGAAGGGTCGTCCCATGAACATGAATACTCTAACAGTGCAGCGACCCTCAAAATGGTATGACCCAAGTGCTGGGTCATGGTGCAGCTCCCATGTCGGGGTGTCGATGAAGAGTACGAAAGTCGCCATCTGAAGATGTGACGGAAGAAAAGAGAGAGGGAATGAGAATCTTCTAAAAGGATTCTCAGTAGGGTAATCCCTACCTAGGTGACATCATCACATCCTCAGGAACCTTAGGTTTTATTTATCCAAGGCCCGTCATATTTTATAATGCGTCTTATGACTAAGCAAGGAATATCCTAATGACATGAATGCATCATAAAGGTAAGCCAATCAATAGAATAACTAAGAAACATTATAACATTGGCATAAGGTGATAGTTATAGCACATGTGACATTTTAAACTTTAACTTTCATCTCATGGGGCCACGCTAAAACATCTCTAGGTTATGAGCTCATACCTTAACTAGTCGTCACTAGCTCTTACTTATCCTATGATAAGCGTAACATAATCCCGACTTAAAGTACGGGCTAGGGGGCATTTTAAGGATCACCTCTTAGGGTCATTTCCTCTTTGAAATGCTCCACTGGCAATTAGTGCACAGTAGTATTGTCCGCTTTGGCAAACTCTATGTCAATACCCTCACGGATTTGTTTTCTTGGCTAAACCGGTGTCACCCAAGAAAGCGTCTCAGTGTTGTGTCACATTTAAGTTCTCATAAAGTGTTAATTCATAGATACATCATTATTCATCATATAAATCTTTCTCATAGTATGCATCTCATTATATAATCATATATAAAACTATAACCTATTTCCACATAAAACTTTTTCATAGCATATACACCATCACATGAAACTTCTTCATAGCGTATACATAAAACTTCTTCATAGCATATGCATCATCGCATAAACATATCTTAGACAATTATTCATATAAACTTACAAGCTTATTATGTTATAAACCCATAGTGTTTTATGCTTTGGTTCTTTTGAGTCTTAATCTCGTGAACTAATTGTTCTAGTATTATCCTTAACCTCTTACACACCTATAGGTTCACAACTAATAAGTTTTACTAATTTTTATGCTCAAGGACCTATCCAAACAGCACTATGCAGATTTGGACAGCTTTATATTTGTGTGATTACGGGGTTCTAGAAATTACGGTTTAGACCCTTAAAGTCCTTAACTCACATTCTAAGTTATCGATCATCAAAACCTAGTCTCTTGGGAACCTATGAGGTTATAACTAAGTATTTCTCACCTCACACTATGGTCAAGAACATCTCTAAACCTTAAGGATGCAGAATTTGAAATCCTAACTTTACGGGTACCAAGAAGTCGCAACAATGACCCTTTCTAAGTTCGGTTTGCTCCTAAGGCTTCAAGATTAAGTCCTAAACCAATTATGAGTCATTCCTACACATTCAAACTAATTAAAAACCATGATTATTAAATCTAAACCTTCCTGGACAGAATCCAGAAAATTACATAATTAAAGGATCTAGAATTCTCAAATTAATTCTTTTCTAGTTCCTAACTTATCCTATCTTTCACATATGAGTCTTGACATTATTTTTACTCAAACATAGGCACATTATCATCATTAGAACAGCACATACAGTGGCAGTAAAGAGCAAGTAAGAACTGAAAATATACTTCTCCATAAAAGGCATAAACATAATTTCTAAAGCACATAAAATACTAGTTTCTCTTGGAACCTTTTTAAAACTTTCAAAACTCATTTATAAGCATTTTTAACATCTAAAATCATAAAAAGGTTTAAGAGGGCAGTGACCAATTTATCTTTGTCTCAAGAGATCCTAAATTCATAAAACTTAGTTCTATACATTCCTTAAACTCATATAAGCTTGGGAAAATTATAAAACATAGTCTTAAATACTTAGAAACTTCAAGACCCCTTAGGGCCGAAATATGAACCAAAAGAAATAAATATTTTTAGACCTTTGTTTGAGACGACAATGGGCAAGTCTTTGAGCTCTAGGTTCATTTAGGTGATGACATAAAAATAAACATGCTCATGCACTTATTTTAGGTTCCATTAGAAAGTAAAGTGATAGCACAAAGTAAATATGAATGCAACTCATTATTATCTTGGTATTAAGTGAGAACTTGAAATATAAACATGATAATGCATAGCTTGAAATATAAACATGATAATGCAAGGTTCACTTATTATCTTGATATTAAGTGATAGCAAGGAAGTAAACATGATATGCAAAGAATAAAGTAAACATGATGCAAGGTTCATTTTATGGTTAACTAGAGCTCATTCAAGACTTTAACAAGATAACAACCCAATATAATATCTCAAAGATCAAAACACCAAAACCGAAAGTCTTACAAAAGAAAAAGAAGGTGAAACTAAGTCAAGTTCTTTATTAAATACCCAAAACCCCTATCTAGAGAAAAATCTCTAGAACGTGCCGGCCAACTTTAAGGTTGACAAGGGTAGGCTTGGGCTTTTAGAAATCCTTAGATTAATTTTCTTAAATTGAAAAAAAAAACATGTGAGCTAGATATCATATAGATGAAGTCATAAGGAAAGGAAAACTCAAGCTTTAGAGGTTTCTTTGAGATGAACACAAGGTCATCATCTAGAAACTCTCATCATCAAGCTATCATGTTTGAGAAGAAAAGGCCAAGAGGCCGAAATGGAAAAAGAAAAGGAATATAAAGGAAAGCTCAAAAAGAAACCAAGAGAAAACTAGAGGAAACACATCTTTTGAGTAAAACAAAGTTTGAAAAGAAACTCCCTACCTAGAGTAAAGATGAAATCTTTGAACTTTTGAAAATGAAAACAAGATGATGAGCTCCTCCAAGAGGCAAGATAGCTTCGGCCAAGGGAGGATGAGAAGGTTGGAGTTGTGTTTCAAGTGAGGTTGTGTTTGAGGTGTGGTGTTTGAGAGGTTTGATGATGTTTCAAGGCTATGGGGTGGTGTTTCAAGGTTGAGAGATGATGATGAGATGAAGAGAGGATGAAGATGAAGATGAAAAGAAAGGAAGAACTCTCTTGGAATTTTGAGAGAAAAGAAAAGAACTAGCAAGACAACTCTAGAATTCTAAACTTAGCAAATGCTTCAAAGTGCAACTAAGCTATCACAAGCATCCTATTTATAGAAAAACAAAACCATTGGGCTCACCAAGGGGAGGAGTGGCCGTGTGGTATTGGAGGGAAAAGGGAGAGGAAAATATCTCTTACACAAGGTCATTCAAGCATGGTTTGAAGTATGGAAGCTATGCTACAAAGTATGGCTTGATGTGAGTTAATTTCCTATCAATTTTTGATGAAATTAGGCTTCTAGAAACAATGCATGGCTGGAAATTTTCCAGCCACAAATAAATGGAGAAAATGAGCCATTTTAATTAGTTATTTACTTGGAAAATCAAGCTTGATTGAAGGTTATGACAAGGTATATTGTATGTGACTTGAGGTATGGCCTTAGAGTGTTGAAAAATTGAACATGTGATGCATATGGAGGGAGGACAGCTTCGGCCAGGCCTTGGGCAGCAGAGAGGAGGTGAGTTTTTGTAACACCCTAATAGAACCCCACTATGCTTAAGTTCACATTTGGATTCTATTAGTTGTCACTTATGCCTTGCATTTATTTTCTTTTGAAATTAACTTAGAAAAATAGTGGAAGTTTTTTTTTTCTTTAAATAAATTAATTGTTTGAAAACTTAAGCCTGTACGAGAAGTGAAATACATAGCGCTTTTATAGATAATAATCAAGTTACATTGCGCACTTAATTAAATAAGCGGAATAAGAGACTAAGTGTAGAACTATTATCACATAAACTGGAATATAATCACTTAATACATAAGTCACAACAGGGCATATATCATACTAATAAGTTATTACAAATAACAATATAAGTTCTACTATTACTAATTGTTTCTCACAAACTATAATGTAACTAAAGCTCGGAATGCTCCTACTTGAAAGGTTTGAAATCTTCACGCGCTACCTCCTTCCTCAGCTACAGCTTCGTTGCTTTAGGTGGACATGTCTGTCTTTGGTAACGACAACGGAAAATAAAAATGGGAGTGAGAAATACATGATTTCTCAGTAGGAGTTCCTACTTGTACTAAAAGTGTCATCGTTGTCGTCCCAGTCACTTTGGGTTTATTATAAAAAGGTGAACAGGTAAGGATTCAATTATCAAACTTTCACAAACGTGATTAGCCGAAGTGCAGTTACTTTTAAACTAATCTTGAACATTAGCAGAAATATCCATTCAGTATTTCATCAAGCATACATATAAGCATATCATGTAAAACCACTAATAAGCAATAATCATTTAGGAGCTGCATGCATTTCATGATTACTCATCCTCAACATTCACTTGTTTAGTGATCATCATCTTTCATTTATTTCATCAACATATTTCTTAATTACTCACGGGATGAATGCATCAATGTCTTAGACCACCCTAAAGGGTAATGAGCTCATACCATGGCCGTCGCCATAACCTTTTTGGTTTTCATTCCGTTGTCGTGATCTCAATGGTTTAGGGGGTTAAGCCGTGAGTTTAGCTCAAGTCCACTTTTCCAGACTTTCATTGCTACTTTTTCAAACTTTACTTTTATTATTTCTTTTGAAAATGAATGTATGCATATTATCATGTAATCACAATAAATCCTGGGCAATCAATCATTCATCCTTATCATTTCATAATTCATCACCATACATTCACATTACTATAAATCACTTCATAAAACATGGACAATATCATGTAAATCTCATAGTAAACACTTTCATAGATGATTCATATTAACCAACCAAAGTTATCAAGTTGAGTTCCTAGTGTTCGTAAGAGGTAATGGATGTCTTAGTATTATCTTTTTCTCTTAGTGTTCTTTGTACTCTTAGCATTCCATTAATACATTAATGCACTTCAAAATATTATTATAGGTTCTTTATATATTTTTATTATGACTTTCATATAACTCTTGAAGATTATTATTCTACTTAAATTCTTAAAATTCTCTCTTTACAAGACTTGATTCTTTTATGTATAGTTTTGACATCTTTTAGAAGAAAGTTTATAATTCTCTGTATACTTGTTATCTCAGCTTAGTAAAGGTAGTTCCATATTCCTAACTCATCAAATTTTAGCATTTACATATTTGGAATAGTGTAAATCAACTATAAACCATGCATAGGAGGGTTCCCAGGAAAGAGAGGTCGGTCACAATGGACACGCTTAAATACCAAGTCTTTCCTTAGCCAGAACCTTTCCAAACTGCACTTTCACAGTACACTATTCCGAAATTTATTTCTCATTCTGTAATTACATGGTACAAAGCTTTATACATAACATACATGGGTGTATTCCTATATGTGTTAGATCTCCAACAAAGTTGAAATCAGTCCATTTGCATTTTTCTAGAGTGAGTTACACCTATTTTACTACTACAAGGTCAGATTTAAAGTTTCAGTCTTAGGCTCTACTTTAAAAAATTATATCTTGAGCTAGAAAACTCCGTTTTGGGTGATTCTTTTTGGAGAGTGTTCTATAATGAGTCTAGTTTATAGTAAAATTATTTTAATTTCGAGATGCTTAATATTTTATGAACAATAACTTTCGAAGTACCTGCTGCCAGAAACAACTAGAAATTCCAGCACCTATCATTTTTGTAACATCCCCTGCTGCTTTATGGATTGAGGACTGTCCCCACAAACCAACACAGGTCTTTTCAGCATGCTTTGTCCTCACTCGCATGCTTCCTGGGAAAACTTCCCAGGAGGTCACCCATCCCAAAATTACCCCAGGTCAAGCACGCTTAACTATGGAGTTCTTTCAGTTTGGGCTACCGAAAAGAAAATGCATCTTGTTGATATAGGTAGTACAAATCAATTCATATAAGCCCTCCTCAACTGTATAGTCCCATACCTATACAGTCTCAGGATCCCTCTCATTCGGGTGTGTAATCGGTTCATTCATGTACCCCTCCGCTTAGAGGACCTTGCGAGGAGCCGCTCCTTGTCCTTGCCCTCTTTGCACCGGCGATCACTCCTCGTCCTCGTCCCCGGGCGTTACAGGGTTCCTCTCGGTGCATTCTCTAGCAAAATGACCAGGTTTCCCACATTTGAAGCAAACTCCTTGGCCCATCAAGCAAGGACGATCTCCGTGCGGCTTCCCACACTTGGGGCATAGAGCAACAGGTGCAGGCCTAGGGGGTGCAACTGGGGTTCTTTGTGGCACCTTGCCCTTGGAACCACTAGACCCTCCATGATGAAAATTATTCCTAGGGCCTTGGGGCCTGAACTGCGGCCTAGGGTGTGGCATGAACGATGGTTTGGATTGCAGCTTGAACCTCGGAGCTTGAGGTGCCATCTTCTTACTGAAATTCTCAGCCCTTGATACATTCAACTTCTTATGCCCCTCCTCGATAATACGACATTTGTTGACCAGTATGGGGAAATCCCTAATTTCCATGTGTGCAACAACGATATTGATCTCTGCCTTTAATCCTGCTTCATATTTGACACATTTCCAAACTTCATCAGGGTTCCCTTGAAAAACCCTTGAGAACTTGATTAGCTCTTCGAACTTTGCAGTATATTGGGCAACACTCATGCCTCCTTGGGTTAGCTGCATGAATTCTATATCCTTGGCATTCTTCACAGATTTAGGAAAATACTTCTCGTAAAAGTAGGCCTTGAACAATTCCCAATTCATCGCAGTGTCAGATGCTTCTAGCAATCTTCGGGTACCATTCCACGTAACGCAAAGATCCGCCTCAACATGTAGGCAGCAAAAGTTACCTTTTGTTCCTCGGTGCAAGTGATCACAGAAAAGATCTTCTCCATGCTTTTAATCCATTCTTCTGCATGGTTTGGGTTCATGGTCCCTCGAAATGATGGTGGATTAGCCTTGCGAAATTCCCCAAAGCGGGCATGCTCAAGACCTTCAGCAGTACAGGGGCCACGTCTAGCATCTCCCTGTTGGTCCATCCGTTCGAACATCATCTGCATAGCCCTAGCCATTTCCCTAAGAGCTTCAGCAGTCTCATTACCCTGTTCGCCTCCGCCTGGAGTCCTATTCTGTCGTGGTCGTACCATTGATCCCTGAACACATAGAACAACAAACACTGAGTTGATCAGGCTCAATACTCTATGTAAAGTGAGCTAGTTATCATGGTACATTTCCACAAACAGCTGTCATGTCTCTCTACCCTATAGCTTATCCTATCAATAAAGCAACCACACATGACAAAACTAACGCATTATGCTTAAGAAGCATAGTTAGTCCAATCCTCAGGCTCCATGAGAATCGAACTGCTCTGATAACAAAAATGTAACACCCTAATATTTAACCCAACACGCCTAGGTCACATTTTGAGTTAATTATTAGTTATTACTCTTTTGTTCTAGTTCTTAACCTTGCATTTGTAAAATACTTAGCAAAAATATGGGTAAATTTTTTTTGAATCTTAAACAAAATAGTGAGCCTCGTATACCGAAAATGAACAGCGTCCTATACATCGCGAGCAAGCATATGATATTAAACCCATAGTATCACATTCATAGATAATCGTCATGAATTCATGTAATAACAACATCCTTACACACCAAACACGTAGTAATGAATAATGTTATCTTCATCCTTAACAGTTAGGATGATACATTAATCCACAAAACAGAAAAGAAACAAAGTACATAAAGTAGTGTGGAAATTTAAATAGACTAAGGACCACTCTTCACTACTAAGTCTACTGGGGTGCACATAGGTGGGATAACCTCAAGATAGGGGAAAACGAAGGAAGCTATCCACTAAGTGTGCTAGGGCACTGCGATCACTAATCATCCTCGGCTATCAAATTGTCTCTATGGAGAAGGGGAAGTGCGGCCAATGAAACGGGTCAGCTCCTCAGCATTACCGAGACCGTAGGATGGACGAACATGGGCACCTCGACGAGGACGAACAGCCCCATGATAGACTGAGGTAGCTCCCCTCGATGGACCTCTGACCGAAGTTGCTCCCTCACCGTCATCTCCAAGCTCCATGGGAAAAGCAGGGGCGGAACCGCCAGAGGAATGTTGGGATGGTGACTCCTCTGAGGGGTCCGTCTCAGGCTTAGACGAACTAGGAGAACGAGGAACGTACTCAGGATACCCTCGAATAGACGAAGCAGTAGGATGTGTACGACGAAACTGCTCTCCTCGTGGACGTGCGTGCTCGAAAACCAGCTCGTCAGTAAAAGGAGTGGCAGGAGAAAATCTATAACTAGTAACCGGGTGTGTAAAAGGACGTGCTAAGAACACAAGCAATGAACAAAGACAACGACCCACAAAATGATAAGTCTGGTGAGTGGCGTCAAAGTGCATTTCCCAGGTGGGGGCATCAACGAAGATCACGAACGTCGCCATCGGCCTCTGAAGACGTAGTAGAAAGAATGCAAGAAAGAGGAAGTGAGAAACTTATAAAAGAATCTCAGTAGGGTTGTCACCTCCTAACAATATGTCATCATCTACGTCCTCAGGCACCTTGGGTTTTCATTATGAAAATAATGGGCACAAGTAAAGTTTCTTTATTAAGTTCGAAAAGTCATTATCCAAGGTCCGTGTCTTTTAGCATGAATCTGAATGTCATGAATGCATCATACCAATTCATGGAATGCATGTCAATGCCACATGCAAGTACATCATAGATAATTATACTAATCAATCGCAGTAAAATGCAGATCATGATTATAAAGTATGCTTGATAATTTGCAAGATGCACGTGATGATTTCCTTGATGCACATGATGATTTGCATGAACTTTCCTCTTTCCTATACTGTTTTCGGTAGCCACCCTAATGCTCTCTCCTGTGAGAGTTCTAGGTTATGAGCTCATACCTAACTAGTCGTCACTAGTTTCCAACTTATCCCAGATAAGTATAAATAAATCCCGACTCCCGGAGTGCGGGTTAGGGGGCTTAAGGATCACCTATCATATTCCGACTCCCAGAGTGCGGTTAGGATTATCTCCTTCTTCGAAACACATTTACTTACACCCGGTGCATACTAAATTTGTCCGCTTTGGCAGGCTGCATCTACCATACCCTCACGGTTGTTATCTCCCTACTGAAGCAGGAGAAATGCGTCTCGGTATGCTATGCAAGAATGCAGCATGAATGTACAACCTCATATATCATCCAGATGCAATATGAGCATTCCATTTCGGATATCATCATGATATTTTACTTAACATTTCATGCTCACCAATGTCATATAAATCATGCATCTCAATCCATTATGATCATAGCATACCACAAATGAGTCACATAAGTCGGGTTCACAACCTCATTCATAAACACATATTCATGCTTCACATTCATATAATCATATAACACATGTCATCAACACTTTGCGGGATGATAAATATGCTCCTACCCAATATGCCGGAATCAAGGCCCGGACTCAGCTAATGTACATGCTATGTTCATTATAAAATATGCATAAACATGTATATGGGCAGTGAACAACCAATCATCATGAATCACCAATTATGAAATTCAATTCCAAGTTATCGGCAATTACCCCTTTATCTTACGGGGTTAAACTTCGGCTCGACATAACCTAAATAACGTAACTATTCTCTTAGGCATCTCAAAGGTCATACTCAATGATTTCCATCTATTTTCAACTTCAAAAACACTTCTAAATGATGCTGGACAGTTTGGGGAGTAGCCATAAAATATAATGCTGGGTTCAAGAATTTACGTCTTTGACCCTTTCTAGTTTCCGATTTATTCTATAGTGTCAACAATTAATTCACACTGCCTCCCATAGGAATTTTCACATCTAATTCCACTTCCAAACAGAATATTTTCCAAATAATTGATCTCAATGCAGTAGCCATATTTTATCAAACTCTACGGGTCTCAAAACTACATTTTTCAGTTCTTTCTAGTTTTCTAGTCTTTCCAAAATACCTAAAATAATTTCTGCATCAACTACTAATGATTTCCTCACATTTATCTCATCCTAAACATCTCTTAACAGTGTTTGTATCATCTAGGCAGTAGCTATATTTTCATTTCATAAAAGCATTAGAGAGTTGCATAATTTACTCGTTTTCGCTACTAGCTTACCCTAGGATGTTAAAAATAATTTTTGCAACAAGTAACAACATTTTCTACCAATTAAAACACCTCCAAACAGAATCATACAGAATTTATGAGTTAGAAACAGTGATCGAAAATTTAGTTCCAAAATCATTCAAAAATTATACTTTTGATAAATTCTAGCTACTAGTTTTCCTCTTTGCTTTGTTGGAGTCATAGGAAATGCCTAAAAAATATTTTTATCTCTTGAATACTCACATAAATTTGCTAAAACAGAAACTAAACATCTCAAATCACATTAATAGCTCCCTTGTTCATAAAACACCATTCTTGCTACACTTGAGTCCCAAAACTTGCGAAAAAAAAAACTTTAAAACACAACTTGTATAATTTTCAATAACTATCTCAACTTAAAATTAAGTAAACCCATTTAAGGATCCCTCATAGTGTCATAGCCGTATGTATATATATATACACAAATGTGTGGCCATGTTCAAATTTACATTTAAGATCCAAGGACAAGTTTTGAGCTTTAGTGTCTTAGGTGATGACTTGAAAATAAATATGCTATGCAAGTCCACTTTTATCTTTAGGAGTTAGAATGATAGCTTGAAAAATAAATATGCTATGCAAACCCATTATTATCTTCAAGGTTTATGGTGATGGCTCAAAATAAACATGCCATGCAAGGTTTTCATTATTATCTCTTAAGATTAAAGTGGTAACTTGAAAGTAAACATGTATGCAAATCCATTTTTACATCTTAATCATTAAAGCTCAAAACTTTTCAAGATTAGATTCTTGTCCTCAACCAATCTTAAACATGGTGAGCTTTAGAGTCCTATTGTTCATAGTTCCAAGAACCTCATTTCTTTGGACTCACCATCAAGCTCAAGTAAAATCATAAAGAGACCGAAAAAGCATACTAAATACACTAATATGTTATCTTGGAGTCAAAACCGAAACTCAAGCTCTAGAGGTTCAAAATATAGTAGTTTTCACAACTACCATCAAGAACCATCATCATTGAACTTTGGTTGTGAACAACCAAGAATAGATAACCAAAACTAAACCATCAAAACATTTTATTTCTCATGGCCTTTGTAAAACCGAAAAATACTAAACCTTGAGCTCTAGAGGTTAAATACTTGATGGTGTCAAAACCATCATCAAAACCCTCATCATCAAGCCACAGTTTCAACTTCCCATTGACATCCAAAAATCGAAAATGAAGGGAACTCATATGAAGGTTCCAAAACCGAAAATAGATGAAGATGAGAGGAGTAAAAATTTATTCATTCAACCAACCATAAATCCAAAAATGAACCAAGAAAAGAAATGAAACATCAAAACAAAATCCCTACCACGGTTGTTTCTTGTTTGCAAGAGTGAAAGCTTGATCTTGTATGAAACAAAGAGAAGAAAATTCTTCTCTTGATGGGCAAGATGATTTCGGCCAAGAGGAGTTAAGTTAGTAGGAGGATTTTTCTTGTGTTCTTGTGTTTGGAGATGGAAAGATTAAGTGTTTAGGAGTTGATCCATGGTGGAGATATGTTGATTAGAGGTGGAGAGCTTGGATGGAGGTTGAAGATGGTGGCTCTTGGAGGTGGAGGAGAGGAAGAAGATGAAGTGTTTAGGTTAGAGAGAATATGACTACTTTTTTTGGACAATTAGGTTTACCAAAAAAGTAGATAGTAAGAATGAGTGTTTTGTGTATGTATTGGTGTATTAAATTTGAAAATAATGGGGACAATGACCATGAGGCAACCGTAGCCTCCTTGAGCAATGGGGAGGAAAATTTTATTTTATTTTGAGTGGAAGAATTAGAATTTTAGTTAGCATAAATTAGGGAATTAATTTAGGAAAAGAATTCTTTTTGTTGGAAGTTGTTTGTAGTGGTTTAGGCACTCAAGACAACTTTTTTGGAGTGGTCATACAACTTTGTTTGACAAAAGTCCCATTTGAAAAACAAGCACTAACATAGTTCCCTAAATTAAGGAAGTAGAGAAAATCCACTAACTCTTAGTTTATTAGGTTTTTTGTAATCTAGTGAATCATAAAATTTGAAATAGAAATTTAATTTCAAAATAAATTTCAGACCTTAAATAATTTAAAATAAATAATCTGACCCACAATAAGTAAATAAAATTTAATTATATTTAATTAAAGCCTAATAGTGCCCATGTATCCTTATTTACCCAATTACGCTTAAGTAGCACCAACTAGGGGTAAAATGGTAATTTCACATAAAATTTACCTGAGACTACCCGAACCTTTTCCGAATATCAAACATCCATCAATATTAACATTTCTAACTTTTGGGTAATGGCTGGGTTCAATCGGCACTAAATTCCGTGCCAAATTGCCGCAGGAGCATTTTGGTCATTTGGCGCACGAAAGTTCAGAAATTGAAATTTTTACCTCTATCATAATTCACAACACATTTTATCCCCTTCAATCATCAAACTAACCCCATTGGGATGGCCGAGAATGACCGTCTTCGATTTCAGTGTGAAAATGACCTCAGGGGCATTTTGGTCATTTGTACACGGAAAAATCGGGGATTCGCGGTTCTTGCTCAAACCGCTCATCAAACCTCATATAATCATGATCTTGTCATTAAAACATAATGTCAAGGATGGCCCGGGCTATCCGGCCTTAAATTCTTATCCAAAATGACCTAGGGATATTTTGGTCATTTGGCGCAGTAGAGAAAAATCGGGGCGTTACAACATTAACTGAACATAGATATATATATATATATATATACTGTGCCTACCCAAAGGGCAGGACTATTCAACACATCGGGAAGCAGAATACAACTGAAATGCAATACAAGGAAATCATAAAAAGCAAATACAAGAGAAACAACACCCATACCCATGTGCACCTAGAGTAGACAACCTCATATACAAAAGAAGGTTTGTCCTCAACTATGTGGCGTGTGTGCACTAACTGTTACCCCTCTATGTCTACTCCTGCTGGTCTGAGTACTGTGGGGTCGAGTCGATCCACTGACGAATCTTGGCGGGAGTGGTCGAGCGCATCATCGGGGCATGTCCACCGCGGCGAGGGCGCATAGATGGCCGACGAGCCAACCTCGACTGGACCACCGTCTCCTTACTCCCAGCCCTCATCGGTGGGGGAGCGGGACTGGAGCTCCAACTGTACATGTGTGATGGCGGATCCTCGGATGGGTCCGTCTCCGAGTACTGGGTACGAGGCACATACTCTGGGTAGTCGCATACCACTGACGTCTCAGGCTCCATGCGGAGAATCTGCTCATCGCGTGGTCTAGCTCGCTCAAAAATCCCGTTATGACGGTAAGGAGTAGTCGGGGTAAAATGGTAACTCGGGACTGGGTGCGCGAAGGGTCATCCCATAAACATGAACACTCGCACTGTGCAGCGACCCTCAAAATGGTATGACCCGAGTGCCGGGTCATGGTGCAGCTCCCATACTGGGGTGTCGATGAAGAGTACGAATGTCGCCATCTGAGGATATGACGGAAGAAAAGAGAGAGGGAATGAGAATCTTTCTAAAAGAATTCTCAGTAGGGTTATCCCTACCTAGGTGACATCATCACATCCTCAGGAACCTTGGGTTTATTTCTAAAAAGGTGTGCATGCATATAAATTCCTTTTAAGTTAGTTTTCTAAACTGTTATTTATCCAAGGTCCGTCATATTTTACAACGCGTCTTATAACCAAGCATGAAATGTACTAATGGTATGAATGCATCATAAAGGTATACCAAACAATAGAATAACTAAGAAACATTATAACATTGGCATAGGTATAATATATGTGACATTGTAAACTTTAACTTTCATCTCATGGGGCCGCCCTAAAACATCTCTAGGTTATGAGCTCATACCTTAACTAGTCGTCACTAGTTCTTACTTATCCTATGATAAGCGTAACATATACATAATCCCGACTTAAAGTACGGGCTAGGGGGCAAAATAGGATCACCTCTCTTAGGGTCATTTCCTCTTTGAAACGCTCTACTAGGAACTAGTGCATCGTAGTATTGTCCGCTTTGGCAAGCTCTATGTCAATACCCTCACAGATTTGTTTTCTTGGGGGTGTCACCCAAGAAGGCGTCTCAGTGTTGTGTCACATTTAAGTTCTCATAAAGTGTTAATTCATAGATACATCATTATTCATTACATAAATATTTTTCATTGCATATACATCATCACATGAAACTTCTTTATAGTGTATACATTAAACTATTGCATATACATTATCACATAATCACACCTTAGACAATCATTCGTACAAACTCCCAAGCTTATTATGTTATAAACCTATAGTATGTTATGCTTTGGTTCTTTTGAGTCTTAAACTTGTAAACTAATGGTTCTAGTATTATTCTTAACCTCTTACACACCTATAGGTTCACAACCAATAAGTTTTACTAATTTTTATGCTCAAGGACCTATCCAAACAGCACTATGCAGTTTTTAGACATCTTTATATTTGTGTGATTACGGGGTTCTAGAAATTACGGTTTATACCCTTAAAGTCTTTAACTCACATTCTAAGTTATTGATCATCAAAACCTAGTCTCTTGGGAACCTATGAGGTTATAACTAAGTATTTCTCACCTCACACTATGGTCAAGAACATCTCCAAACCTCAAGGATGCAGAATTTGAAATCCTAACTTTACGGGTACCTAGAAGTCACAACTATGACCCTTTCTAAGTTTAGTTTGCTCCTAAGGCTTCAAGATTAAGTTCTAAACCAATTATGAGTCATTCCTACACATTTAAACTAATTTAAAACCATGATCATTAAATCTAAACCTTGCTGGACAGAATCCAGAAAATTACGTAATTAAAGGATCTAAAATTCTCAAATTAATTCTTTTCTAGTTCCTAACTTATCCTATCTTTCACATATGAGTCTTAACATTATTTTTACTCAAACATAGGCACATTATCATCATCAAAACAGCACATACAGTGGCAGCAAATGTAACGCCCCGATTTTTCTGTTAGAGTGAAAATGACCAAAATGCCCCTGAAGTCATTTTCAGCCCGGAATTCGAGGAAAGCCAAGTCTTGGCAAGACTCGAAGGGCAAACTCAATGTTGGAAGGGGATTAGAAAACTTATGTACCTTTCCCGGATCGAAAATCTCGTTTTTCGAAGTTTTAGTCAAAATGACCAATACGCCCCTGTGGTGTTTTACCCGTTTGCAAGTGCCGGATGAACCCGAAACTTCTCCAGATGGTTTTAAAAGGCGTTTTTATGTATTCTATAACCTTAGTTTTAATTTTTGAAGTCCCGGGCAAAATTAGTGCAAAATTACGGTTTTGCCCCTAGTTTTCAGATTTTTTACGCTTAATCACACGATTAAGCAAACCTAAGCAATATTAGGCTCTAATCGAAGGTTAATTAATTTCCTTAATTAATCTAGAGTCAAAATAATTTATTAAAGTTGTTTAGAACCAAAAAGTACTTAATTACAACCTAAAATCATATTTTAATTTTATGACACCTAGTCATAGAATCTTGAATAGTGTTTTCTCTTTCCAATTCCTTAAATCATGGAATTGTGTTACACATTGTTTATTCATAAATGAGTTTTAAATTCTTTAATGATGTATGAGCACTCCTAAACTTGTCATAAACTCCTAAATCACATTCTTAGTTACCTAAACTTAAGCTTAATCATTCCTAACCTTGTACCTAAGCTAATACACATCTAAACCTACCATTAACACACAATTAAATGGTCAAACTCACCTCCTCCCTTGCTGTCCCAAGCTGGCCGTGAACCTCCTTCCCCATTATGCATCACATGTTCAATTTTTCAACACTCCAAAGCCATACCTCAAGTCACATACACTATACCTTGTCATAACTTTCAATCAAGCTTGAATTTCCACATGAATAAATAATTAAAACAACCCATTTTCCCCATTTATTTGTGGCTGGAAAAGTTCCAGCCATGTTAAGGTTCTAGAAGCCTAATTTCATAAAAATGTGATAAGGAATTAACTCACATCAAGCCATACTTTGTAGCATAGCTTCCATACTTCAACCATGCTTGAATGACCTTGTGTAAGAGATATTTTTCTCTTCCTTTTCCCTCCAAACCACACGGCCAAAGCCCTCCCCATTCACTCCTCCATGGTTTTGATTTTCTATAAATAGGATGCTTGTGTTAGCCTTGTTACACTTTGAAGCATTTGCAAAGTTTAGAGTTTTAGAGTTGTCTTGCTAGTTTTTCCTTTTTCTCTCAAAGTTCCAAGAGTGTTCTTCCTTTCTTTTCATCTTTATCTTCTTCATCTCTTCATCTCATCATCACCTCTCAACCATCAAACACCACCCCAAAACCTTGAACCATCATCAAACCTCTCAAAAACCACACCTCAAACACAACTCCACTTGAAACACATTCTCTTTCTTTTTCTCTCATCAAGGCCGAATCATCATCACCATCCTAGGAGGTGTTGCTCATCTCATTTCCATCTTCAAGTTCAAGCTTTTATCTTCATCAAAAGGTAGGGATTTGTTTTCAAACTTTATTGTGCTCAAGAAAGTGTTTTTCTCTAGTTTTCTCTTGGATTCTTTTTGAACTTTCCTTTGTCTTTCCTTTCCTTTTCATTTTCGGCCATAAGGCCTTGATTTGAGCATGATAGCTTGATGATGAGAGTTTCTAGATGATGACATTGTGTTCATCTCAAAGAAACCTCTAAAGCTTGAGTTTTCCTTTTCTTACAACTTCATCTATATGTTATCTAGCTCACATGGTTTTCCAACTTAAGAAAATTAATCTAAGGATTTCTAAAAGCCCAAGCCTACCCTTGTCAACCTTAAAGTTGGCCGGCACGTTCTAGAGATTTGTCTCTAGATAGGGGTTTTGGGTACTTAATAAAGAACTTGATGTAGTTTCACTTCCTTTCTCTTTTATATGATTTTCGATTCTTGTGTTGTGATCCTTGAGATATTGTATAGGGTTATTATCTTGTTAAAGTCTTAAATGAGCTCTAGTTAAACATAAAAATGAAACTTGCATCATGTTTACTTTAAGCTATGCATATCATGTTTATTTCTTTGCTATCACTAAATCCCAAGATAATGAATGAACTTGCATTATCATGTTTATGTTTCAAGCTTTGCATTATCATATTTATATTTCAAGTCCTCACTTAAATATCAAAGATAATAATATATTGCACCACATATTTATTTTATGCTCTCACTTTACTTTCTAGCAATAACTAAAATAAGTGCATGAGCATGTTTATTTTTATGTCATCACTTTAATGATTCTAGAGCTCAAAGACTTGCCCAAGGATATCTCAAACAAAGGTCTAAAACATCTATCTCCTATGGCTCATATTTCGGCCCTATGAGGCCTTAATGTCTTCAAGTATTGAAAACTATGTTTTATAATTTTTCTAAACTTATATGAGTATAAGGAAGGTGTAGAACTAAGTATTATGAATTTAGGACCTCTTGAGATGAAAATAACATAGCCACTGCCCTATTAAGTATTTCCATGAGTTTAGATGATAAAAGTGTTCATAAAAGAGTTTTGAAGGTTTTAATAAGGTTCCAAGAGAAACTAGTATTTTATGTGCTTTAGAAACTATGATTCAATGCCTTAAAATGGAGTTGTTGTTTCGGTTCTGCCTTGCTATGTTTGGCTACTGCATGAGCTGTGATAATGATGTTAATATGCTTATGTTTGGGTAATAATTATGTTAAGACTCATATGTGAAAGATAGGATAAGTTAGGAACTAGAAAAGAATTAATTTGAGAGTTCTAGATCCCTTAAAGATTTATTTTTCTGGATTCTGTCCAGCAAGGTTTAGATTCAATAATCATGGTTTTAAATTAGTTTATATGTGTAGGAATGACTCATAATTGGTTTAGGACTTAATCTTGAAACCTTAGGAGCAAACCGAACTTAGAAAGGGTCAATATTGTGACTTCTAGGTACCCGTAAAGTTAGTATTTTGATTTCTGCACTCTTGAGGTTTAGAGATGTTCTTGACCATAGGGTAAGGTGAGAAATACTTAGTTATAACCTTATAGGTCCCCAAGAGACTAGGTGTTGATGATCAATAACTTAGAATGTGAGATAAAGATCTAAACCGTAATTTCTAGAACTCCGTAATCACATAAACATAAAGCTGTCCAAATTCTCGCTTAGTGCTATTTGGATTAGTTCTTAAGCATAAAATTTATATAACTCATTAATTGTCAAACTATGGGTGTATAAAGAAGTTAAGAATAATTAATTTGCAAGTTTAAGACTCATAATAATCGAAGTTTAAAGCACTATGAGATATAACATAACATGTTTATGAGCCTCTGGATGATTGTTAAATATGACTATGTGATGATGTTTGTGTGAAAATTTTATGTGACGAATGTTATGAGAAAGTTTCATGTGATGATATATATGTTATGAAAAAGATACATGAGAATGCATGATAAAAATGAATATGATAAATGATGAGGTAATTATGATGTAATACTTATGAAGATATAAATGTGACACAACACTGAGACGCGCTTCTCTGGGTGACACCGGTTGGCCGAGCACCCCAGGAGGAGACAAATCCGTGAGGGTATGTGTAGATGCAGCCTGCCAAAGCGGACAAATTGCGAGGCCCACGTGGCTAGCAAAGCGTTTCAAAGAGGAAATGATCCTAGAAAGGAGATCCTTAATTTGCCCCTAGCCCGTACTTTAAGTCGGGATTATGTTACGCTTATCATAGGATAAGTAAGAGCTAGTGACGACTAGTTAAGGTATGAGCTCATAACCTAGAGAAGTTTTAGGGCGGCCCCATGAGATGAAAGTTAAAGTTGACAATGTCACATAAACTTTACTTATGCCAATGTTATAATGTTTCCTAGTGATTCTATTGTTTGGTTTACCTTATGATGCATTCATATCATTAGTATATTTCTGCTTAAGTTATAAAGACGCATTATAAAATATGATGGACCTTGGATAAAATACCTCTTTGGGAAACCCACTTAAAAGGAACTTATATGCATGCACACCTTTTAGAAATAAACCCAAGGTTCCTGAGGATGTGACGATGACACCTAGGTAGGGATAACCCTACTGAGAATTCTTTTAGAAAGATTCTCATTCCCTCTCTCTTTTCTTCCGTCATATCTTCAGATGGCGACGTTCGTACTCTTCGTCGACACCCCGGTATGGGAGCTGCACCATGACCCGGCACTCGGGTCATACCATTTTGAGGGTCGCTGCACTGTCAGAGTATTCATGTTCATGGGACGACCCTTCGCGTACCCCGTCCCGAGCTACCGCTTCACCCCGACTGCACCTTACCGTCATAACGGGATTTTTGAGCGAGCGAGGCCACGCGACGAGCAGATCCTCCGCATGGAGCCCGAGACGTCGGTACGCGAGTACCCCGAGTATGTACCGCGTCCCCAGTACTCGGAGACGGACCCATCCGAGGATCCGCCATCCCACATGTACAGTTGGAGCTCCAGTCCCGCTCCTCCACCGATGAGGGCTGGGAGTGAGGAGACGGTGGTCCAGCCGAGGTTGGCTCGACGGCCATCTATGCGCCTCGCCGGTGGACATGCCCCGATGATGCGCTCGACCACTCCCGCCGAGATTCGCCAAGGATCGACTCGACCCCACAAGACTGGACCCGCAGAGTAGTCATAGGAGGGGTAGTAGTTTAGTGCACACACACGCCACATAGTAGAGGACAAACCTTCTTTTGTATATGAGGTTGTCTCCTTTAGGTGCACATGGGTATGGGGGTAGTTTCTTTTGTATTTGCTTTTTATGTTTTCCTTGTATTGCATTTCAGTTGTATTTCGCTTCATGATGTATCAAATAGTCCTGCCTCTTTGGGTAGGCACGTTATATATATATATATCTATGATTCAGTTGATGCTTCCATGACATGATGTGTTTCTTATGCTTTGCTTATATGTTTCGCTATGTTGCCCCTTAAAGTTTCGCGCGTGGCTCTCACTTTGATTTTAAAAAGAAAAATTTTACCCGTATTTCCGCTAAGTATTTTCCAAAGGATGAGACCAAGAGGTAATATTCTAAAATTAACCTAAGGACATACTAGTAGTCTTGGGTTAAGATTTAGGGTGTTACATTATGGTATCAGAGCAGTTCGATTCTCATGGAGCCTGAGGATTGGACTGACTATGCTTTGTAAGCATAATACGATAGTTATGTCATGTATAGTGCTTGATAGAGATAAGCTATAGGACTAGAAATGCATGACTTCATTGGTTGCAAGTGCCATGGTGACTAGCTCATTTTGCATGGATATTGAGCCCGATCAACTTGATGTTCATTGTTTCATGTGTATAGGGACCAATGGCACCGCTGACGACGGCCTAGGACTACACCCGATGTTGAACAAGATGATACAAGCTGCCGTCTGTCCGTCGCATGGCGCAAGCCATGGAACGGATGTTCGACCGAATGGATCAACAAGCGAATGCTGCTCCTGCTCCCTCCTCCCCTGCCGCAGATGGTGGAACAAGTCCGCTTCGGGCGAGTTCCGCAAGGCGAACCCGCCAGTGTTCCGAGGGGTAATGGACCCCGACAAGGCTGATGAGTGGATCAAAGACATGGAGAAGATCTACTGTTGTTACCTGCCGGAGGAGCGAAGGTCACATTTGTCGCTTTCATGTCAAGTCCGACGCCGAAGTTCTGGTGGAACGCACGAGGCATCTACTAGAAGCCTCTGGAACTCCCATTGGTAGGGCTGTTCAAGACTTACTTCTATGAGAAGTACTTTCCGAGTCCGTAAGGAACGCGAAGGGCGTTGAGTTCATGCAGCTTAACCCAAGGGGGTCTACTGTAGCGCAATACACTGCGAAGTTTGAGGAGCTAATCAAGTTCTCTCGGGTGTTCCAAGGGAACCCGATGAAGTTTGGAAGTGTGTGAAGTATGAGGCCGGTCAAGGCGAGAGATGAACTACGCTGTGGCCCATATGGAGATCGAGACTTCCGACCCTGGTCAACAAGTGCCGGATACTTGAAGAAGGACAGAAAAATTCAAATCACAAGGGCGGAGCGAGCTAAGGGCTCGGACCTCAAGCCCCGAAGTTCAAACCGCAGTACCCATCGAGGAATCACTACAACCCCTACCAATCCAACCAATTCCGACAACAACAACAACAACCGCCAAGAGCTCCTGCTCACCAACAAACCAAACAACACCAAAGGCCGCCATTTCAACATCAAGGCCCGAGGAATTTCAATAATCAACCCCGTGGACCGGGTGGACCGAAACCACAATGGAGGACCAAGTGGAGCCAAGAACAAGGCGCCACAAACCCCTGCACTGCGAGCAACGATCGCGGATGTTTGCCCACAATGCGGAAAGAACCACGGGAATCGCCCATGCTTAGCCGGTCAGAATGCGTGCTTCAAGTGTGGCAAGCCTGGTCACTACGCAAAGGACTGCACCGGACAAGGGACATCGAACCAAAACCCCCGACCACAATACCGAGGAAGGGTCTTTACCCTTAACGCAGAAGACGCCAAGAAGTCCAAAGATCTCATCGAAGGTATGTGCGAAGTAAACGGTAAAGCCTTAACTGTACTATATGACTCTGGTGCTACTCATTCTTTCATTTCACTTGCTAGTGTCGAGTCCTTAAATCTAAAAGTCTCCAAACTCCCCTTTGATCTCATTGTTTCTACTCCTACAAATCGCCCTGTTAATACTTGCCGTTGTTGTTTAAATTGTCACCTTGTTGTAGAAAATAGGTCTTTTATCATAGATTTAATTTGTTTACCCTTGAAAGACATAGGCATTATCTTAGGCATGAACTGGCTTCACCCCAATCGTGTGATGTTAGATTGTGGAACCCAAACCGTAGTTTTCCCTTCTCCTCCCGAAAACATCACTCAACCCATTAGGCTGTACCTAAATTCCGTAGAGGTCTTCTGTAGTGGGAAGAAAACTAAGGGATATGTTCTCCTAGCACTTTGTGATGTAGACTTGGAGCAGAACCTAGGTGAGATACCTGTGGTGAGAGACTATCCCGAGGTGTTTCCAGATGAAATACCCGAGTTCCCTCCCGAAAGAGAAGTGGAGTTCTCCATAGAGTTGGTTCCTGGGACAGGACCAATCTCTATAGCCCCGTATAGGATGTCACCCTCGGAGTTAGCGAGTTGAAAACCCAGTTAGAGGAGTTGTTAGAAAAGAGTTTTATAAGGCCGAGTGCTTCACCTTGGCGCGCACCGGTCTTATTTGTGAAGAAAAAGGACGGAAGCATGAGGATGTGTATAGACTATAGGCAGTTGAACCAAGTAACCATAAAGAATAAATACCCATTGCCTAGGATTGATGATCTCATGGACCAATTGAAAGGAGCAGTAGTGTTTTCTAAGATTGATTTAAGGTCCGGTTACCATCAGTTAGGGTGAGAGATTCGGATATTCCTAAACCGCCTTTCGAACTCGGTATGGACACTTTGAGTTCAATGTAATGTCGTTTGGTTTGACGAATGCTCCCAGTTTTTATGGATTACATGAATAGGATCTTTAGACCCTATTTAGATCAATTCGTGGTTGTGTTCATAGATGATATTCTCATCTATTCGAAAACCCACGAGGAGCATGAGCGTCATTTAAGGATGGTTTTAGAGGTATTAAAGGAGAAGAAGTTATACGCTAAGTTGTCTAAGTGTGAATTTTGGTTAGAGGAGGTAAAGTTCTTAGGACATGTTGTGTCAAAAGGTGGCATAGTTTGTCGACCCAAGTAAGATAGAGGTCAGTGATGAATTGGGATAGACCAACCTCTGTATCTGAGATTAGAAGCTTTTTGGGTTTAGCTGGATATTACCGTAGGTTCATTAAAGGATTTTCCCAGTTAGCCCTACCCTTAACCAAGCTCACTAGGAAGAATGCCCCGTTTGAGTGGAGCCCCGAGTGTGAAAAGAGTTTCCTAGAGCTTAAGGAAAAGCTCACCTCAACCCCGCTTTAGTTTTACTGACCCCAATGTACCCTTCGAGGTATATTGCGATGCTTCGCAAGGGTTTAGGTTGTGTGTTGATGCAAAATAGGCAAGTGGTAGCCTATGCGTCCAGACAACTCAAGCCTCATGAGGTAACCTACCCCACACATGACCTAGAACTAGCAGCCATCGTGTTCGCCCTAAAGATGTGGAGACACCATTTGTATGGTGTGAGGTTTGAAGTTTTCTCCGATCATAAGAGTCTCAAGCATCTCTTTGATCAAAAGGAGTTGAATATGAGGCAAAGAAGATGGATGGAGTTCCTCAAGGACTACGATTTTGGTTTAAGTTACCACCCCGGCAAGGCTAATGTAGTAGCCGACGCCTTGAGCCGAAACTTCGTTACGTCATCCCAAGTATGATGGTTAATGAAGTTGGGTAAATAGAGCAATTTAGGAATATGAATCTTGGAATGTCTATAACGGAGAATGGCATCGTGATGAGTCATCTCCACGGTGACCTGGGTTTAAGCAAAGGATTATGCTTGCCCAAAGAGAAAATGAGGACTTTATGGAGACAATCGAGGCAGTAAAGGCTGGAAGGTTGAAAGGTTTTGTACGAGGCCCCGACTGGTTATGGAGGTTCGAGGGGCGAATCTGCGTGCCACAAGATGGTGACCTCCGAGAGAAGATCTTGGAGGAAGCTCACAAGAGCCATTTTGCCATCCATCCTGGTACTACGAAGATGTATCAGGACTTGAAGAGGATGTTTTGGTGGCGGATTAAAGAAGGATGTGGTCGCCTGGGTGAGTAAGTGTTTGGTCTGCCAAAAGGTCAAGATCGAACACCAAAAACCTTCTGGCATGCTGCAACCCCTGTCGATCCCCGAGTGGAAGTGGGAAGGTATATCAATGGACTTCGTGACAGGATTGCCAAAGACCCAAGCTGGCCACGATGCCGTATGGGTAATCGTGGATCGACTGACTAAGTCGGCTCACTTTCTACCTATTCGAGTCAATGCACTGCTGGATAAGTTGGCCACTTTACATCCAAGAAATAGTAAGGTTGCATGGAGTACCATCGACGATAATCTCGGATCGAGATCCGCGGTTTACGTCACGTTTTTGGGGAGCCTTTCAAAAGGCGTTTGGTTCCAAGTTGTGCTTAAGCACTGCTTACCACCCACAAACGGATGGTCAGTCCGAGAGGACAATCCAAACCCTGGAAGATATGCTGAGAGCCTGTGTCTTAGACCAAAAAGGAAGTTGGGATAAGTACATGCCTTTGATCGAGTTTGCGTATAACAACAGTTATCACGCAAGCATCGAGATGGCACCGCACGAGGCATTATACTAAGGAAGTGCCAATCACCCTTGTGTTGGTACGAGCCCGGAGAGCAAAGTGTCTTAGGACCTGAGGTAGTGAGGGAAACGACGGAACAAATCAAGAAGATCAAGGATAGAATCTTAACCGCTCAAAGTCGACAGAAAAGCTACGCGGACTAAAGGCGCAAGCCCTTGGAGTTCCAAGAGGGAGAACATGTATTTCTAAGAATCACCCCCACTACAGAATAGGGAGAGCCATGAAAGTTAAAAAGTTGAGTCCCCGATTTCTCGGTCCTTTTGAAATTCTTCAAAGAGTCGGATCCGTAGCTTACAAAATAGCCTTACCACCCAATCATCAAACCTTCATGATGTCTTTCACGCCTCCCGATTCGTAAATATGAGTCCGACCCTAGTCATGTCCTAGAACCAGAGCATGTACAGTTAAGGGAGGACCTCACTTTCAATGTACCGCCTACGGGAATAGTGGATCACTGAGTCAAGCGATTAAGGAACAAGTCCTGTTCCTTTGGTAAAAGTGGCGTGGGGACAAGGCAAGTCGGAAGAATACACGTGGGAACTAGAGTCAGAGATGAAGTCCAAATATCCAGAGCTTTTCTAAGGTACGAATTTCGAGGGCGAAATTCTTTTTAAGGAGGGGAGTAATGTAACGCCCCGATTTTTCTGTTAGAGTGAAAATGACCAAAATGCCCCTGAGGTCATTTTCACCTGACCGAGGAAAGCCAAGGCGGCAAGTACTCGAAGGGCAAACTCAATGTTGGAAGGGGATTAGAAAACTTATGTACCTTCCCGGATCGAAAATCTCGTTTTGAAGTTTTCAGTCAAAATGACCAAAACGCCCCTGTGGTGTTTTACCCGTTTGCAAGTGCCGGATGAACCCGAAACTTCTCCAGATGGTTTTAAAAGGCGTTTTTATGTATTCTATAACCTTAGTTTTAATTTTTGAAGTCCCGGGCAAAATTAGTGCAAAATTACGGTTTTGCCCCTAGTTTCTTACTTTTACGCTTAATCACACGATTAAGCAAACCTAAGCAATATTAGGCTCTAATCGAAGGTTAATTAATTTCCTTAATTAATCTAGAGTCAAAATAATTTATTAAAGTTGTTTAGAACCAAAAAGTACTTAATTACAACCTAAAATCATATTTTAATTTTATGACACCTAGTCATAGAATCTTGAATAGTGTTTTCTCTTTCCAATTCCTTAAATCATGGAATTGTGTTACACATTGTTTATTCATAAATGAGTTTTAAATTCTTTAATGATGTATGAGCACTCCTAAACTTGTCATAAACTCCCTAAATCACATTCTTAGTTACCTAAACTTAAGCTTAATCATTCCTAACCTTGTACCTAAGCTAATACACATCTAAACCTACCATTAACACACAATTAAATGGTCAAACTCACCTCCTCCCTTGCTGTCCCAAGCTGGCCGTGAACCTCCTTCCCCCATTATGCATCACATGTTCAATTTTTCAACACTCCAAAGCCATACCTCAAGTCACATACACTATACCTTGTCATAACTTTCAATCAAGCTTGAATTTCCACATGAATAAATAATTAAAACAACCCATTTTCCCCATTTATTTGTGGCTGGAAAAGTTCCAGCCATGTTAAGGTTCTAGAAGCCTAATTTCATAAAAATGTGATAAGGAATTAACTCACATCAAGCCATACTTTGTAGCATAGCTTCCATACTTCAACCATGCTTGAATGACCTTGTGTAAGAGATATTTTTCTCTTCCTTTTCCCTCCAAACCACACGGCCAAAGCCCTCCCCATTCACTCCTCCATGGTTTTGATTTTCTATAAATAGGATGCTTGTGTTAGCCTTGTTACACTTTGAAGCATTTGCAAAGTTTAGAGTTTTAGAGTTGTCTTGCTAGTTTTTCCTTTTTCTCTCAAAGTTCCAAGAGTGTTCTTCCTTTCTTTTCATCTTTATCTTCTTCATCTCTTCATCTCATCATCACCTCTCAACCATCAAACACCACCCCAAAACCTTGAACCATCATCAAACCTCTCAAAAACCACACCTCAAACACAACTCCACTTGAAACACATTCTCTTTCTTTTTCTCTCATCAAGGCCGAATCATCATCACCATCCTAGGAGGTGTTGCTCATCTCATTTCCATCTTCAAGTTCAAGCTTTTATCTTCATCAAAAGGTAGGGATTTGTTTTCAAACTTTATTGTGCTCAAGAAAGTGTTTTTCTCTAGTTTTCTCTTGGATTCTTTTTGAACTTTCCTTTGTCTTTCCTTTCCTTTTCATTTTCGGCCATAAGGCCTTGATTTGAGCATGATAGCTTGATGATGAGAGTTTCTAGATGATGACATTGTGTTCATCTCAAAGAAACCTCTAAAGCTTGAGTTTTCCTTTTCTTACAACTTCATCTATATGTTATCTAGCTCACATGGTTTTCCAACTTAAGAAAATTAATCTAAGGATTTCTAAAAGCCCAAGCCTACCCTTGTCAACCTTAAAGTTGGCGGCACGTTCTAGAGATTTGTCTCTAGATAGGGTTTTGGGTACTTAATAAAGAACTTGATGTAGTTTCACTTCCTTTCTCTTTTATATGATTTTCGATTCTTGTGTTGTGATCCTTGAGATATTGTATAGGGTTATTATCTTGTTAAAGTCTTAAATGAGCTCTAGTTAAACATAAAAATGAAACTTGCATCATGTTTACTTTAAGCTATGCATATCATGTTTATTTCTTTGCTATCACTAAATCCCAAGATAATGAATGAACTTGCATTATCATGTTTATGTTTCAAGCTTTGCATTATCATATTTATATTTCAAGTCCTCACTTAAATATCAAAGATAATAATATATTGCACCACATATTTATTTTATGCTCTCACTTTACTTTCTAGCAATAACTAAAATAAGTGCATGAGCATGTTTATTTTTATGTCATCACTTTAATGATTCTAGAGCTCAAAGACTTGCCCAAGGATATCTCAAACAAAGGTCTAAAACATCTATCTCCTATGGCTCATATTTCGGCCCTATGAGGCCTTAATGTCTTCAAGTATTGAAAACTATGTTTTATAATTTTTCTAAACTTATATGAGTATAAGGAAGGTGTAGAACTAAGTATTATGAATTTAGGACCTCTTGAGATGAAAATAACATAGCCACTGCCCTATTAAGTATTTCCATGAGTTTAGATGATAAAAGTGTTCATAAAAGAGTTTTGAAGGTTTTAATAAGGTTCCAAGAGAAACTAGTATTTTATGTGCTTTAGAAACTATGATTCAATGCCTTAAAATGGAGTTGTTGTTTCGGTTCTGCCTTGCTATGTTTGGCTACTGCATGAGCTGTGATAATGATGTTAATATGCTTATGTTTGGGTAATAATTATGTTAAGACTCATATGTGAAAGATAGGATAAGTTAGGAACTAGAAAAGAATTAATTTGAGAGTTCTAGATCCCTTAAAGATTTATTTTTCTGGATTCTGTCCAGCAAGGTTTAGATTCAATAATCATGGTTTTAAATTAGTTTATATGTGTAGGAATGACTCATAATTGGTTTAGGACTTAATCTTGAAACCTTAGGAGCAAACCGAACTTAGAAAGGGTCAATATTGTGACTTCTAGGTACCCGTAAAGTTAGTATTTTGATTTCTGCACTCTTGAGGTTTAGAGATGTTCTTGACCATAGGGTAAGGTGAGAAATACTTAGTTATAACCTTATAGGTCCCCAAGAGACTAGGTGTTGATGATCAATAACTTAGAATGTGAGATAAAGATCTAAACCGTAATTTCTAGAACTCCGTAATCACATAAACATAAAGCTGTCCAAATTCTCGCTTAGTGCTATTTGGATTAGTTCTTAAGCATAAAATTTATATAACTCATTAATTGTCAAACTATGGGTGTATAAAGAAGTTAAGAATAATTAATTTGCAAGTTTAAGACTCATAATAATCAAGTTTAAAGCACTATGAGATATAACATAACATGTTTATGAGCCTGGATGATTGTTAAATATGACTATGTGATGATGTTTGTGTGAAAATTTTATGTGACTAATGTTATGAGAAAGTTTCATGTGATGATATATATGTTATGAAAAAGATACATGAGAATGCATGATAAAAATGAATATGATAAATGATGAGGTAATTATGATGTAATACTTATGAAGATATAAATGTGACACAACACCGAGACGCGCTTCTCCTGGGTGACACCGGTTCGGCCGAGCACCCCAGGAGGAGACAAATCCGTGAGGGTATGTGTAGATGCAGCCTGCCAAAGCGGACAAATTGCGAGGCCCACGTGGCTAGCAAAGCGTTTCAAAGAGGAAATGATCCTAGAAAGGAGATCCTTAATTTGCCCCCTAGCCCGTACTTTAAGTCGGGATTATGTTACGCTTATCATAGGATAAGTAAGAGCTAGTGACGACTAGTTAAGGTATGAGCTCATAACCTAGAGAAGTTTTAGGCGGCCCCATGAGATGAAAGTTAAAGTTGACAATGTCACATAAACTTTACTTATGCCAATGTTATAATGTTTCCTAGTGATTCTATTGTTTGGTTTACCTTATGATGCATTCATATCATTAGTATATTTCGCTTAAGTTATAAAGACGCATTATAAAATATGATGGACCTTGGATAAAATACCTCTTTGGGAAACCCACTTAAAAGGAACTTATATGCATGCACACCTTTTAGAAATAAACCCAAGGTTCCTGAGGATGTGACGATGACACCTAGGTAGGGATAACCCTCTTGAGAATTCTTTTAGAAAGATTCTCATTCCCTCTCTCTTTTCTTCCGTCATATCTTGAGATGGCGGCGTTCGTACTCTTCGTCGACACCCGGTATGGGAGCTGCACCATGACCCGGCACTCGGGTCATACCATTTTGAGGGTCGCTGCCGTCGGAGTATTCATGTTCATGGGACGACCCTTCGCGCACCCCGTCCCGAGCTACCGCTTCACCCCGACTGCTCCTTACCGTCATAACGGGATTTTTGAGCGAGCGAGGCCACGCGACGAGCAGATCCTCCGCATGGAGCCCGAGACGCCACCGCACGCGAGTACCCCGAGTATGTACCGTCCCGATTTCTGAGACGGACCCATCCGAGGATCCGCCATCCCACATGTACAGTTGGAGCTCGGTCCGCTCCTCCACCGATGAGGGCTGGGAGTGAGGAGGCGGTGGTCAGTAGAGGTTGGCTCGACGGCCATCTATGCGCCCTCGCCAAGGTGGACATGCCCAGATGATGCGCTCGACCACTCCCGCCGAGATTCGCCAAGGATCGACTCGACCCCACAATACTCGGACCAGGAGTAGTCATAGGAGGGGTAGTAGTTTAGTGCACACACACGCCACATAGTAGAGGACAAACCTTCTTTTGTATATGAGGTTGTCTCCTTTAGGTGCACATGGGTATGGGGGTAGTTTCTTTTGTATTTGCTTTTTATGTTTTCCTTGTATTGCATTTCAGTTGTATTTCGCTTCATGATGTATCAAATAGTCCTGCCTCTTTGGGTAGGCACGTTATATATATATATATCTATGATTCAGTTGATGCTTCCATGACATGATGTGTTTCTTATGCTTTGCTTATATGTTTCGCTATGTTGCCCCTTAAAGTTTCGCGCGTGGCTCTCACTTTGATTTTAAAAAGAAAAATTTTACCCGTATTTCCGCTAAGTATTTTCCAAAGGATGAGACCAAGAGGTAATATTCTAAAAATTAACCTAAGGACATACTAGTAGTCTTGGGTTAAGATTTAGGGTGTTACAGCAAAGAGCAAGGAAGAACCGAAAATATACTTCTCCATAAAAGGTATAAAACATAATTTCTAAAACACATAAAATACTAGTTTCTCTTGGAACTCTTTTTAAACTTTCAAAACTCATTTATAAACAATTTTAACATCTAAAGTCATAAGAATATTTAAGAGGGCAGTGACTACTTTATCTTTATCCCAAGAGGTCCGAAATTCATAAAACTTAGTTCTATGCATTCCTTAAACTCATGTAGGCTTGGAAAAATTATGAAACATAGTCTCAAATACTTGGAAACCTCAAGACCTTTTATGGCCGAAATGTGAACAAGGAAAAATACATATTGATAGACCTTTGTTGAGACAACAATGGGCAAGTCTTTGAGCTCTAGGTTCATTTAGGTGATGACATAAAAATAAACATGCTCATGCACTTATTTTAGGTTCCATTAGAAAGTAAAGTGATAGCACGAAGTAAATATGAATGCAACTCATTATTATCTTAGTATTAAGTGAGAACTTGAAATATAAACATGATAATGCATAGCTCAAAATATAAACATGATAATGCAAGTTAATTCATTATCTTGGTATTTAGTGGTAGCAAGGAAGTAAACATGATATGCAAAGCATAAAGTAAACATGATGCATGGTTCATTTTATGATTAACTAGAGCTCATTCAAGACTTTAACAAGATAACAACCCAATACAATATCTCAAATATCACAACACAAAAACCAAAAATCATATGAAAGAGAAAGAAAGTGAAACTACGTCAAGTTCTTTATTAAATACCCAAAACCCCTATCTAGAGAAAAATCTCTAGAACGTGCCGGCCAACTTTAAGGTTGACAAGGGTAGGCTTGGGCTTTTAGAAATCTTTAGATTAATTTTCTTAAGTTGAAAAACCGTGTGAGTTAGATATCATATAGATGGAGTTACAAGAAAAGGAAAACTCAAGCTTTAGAGGTTTGTTTGAGATGAACACAATGTCATCATCTAGAAACTCTCATCATCAAGCTATCATGCTCATAATCAAGGCCTCATGGCCGAAATGGAAAAGAAAGGAAAAACAAAGGAAAGTTCAAAAAGAATCCAAGAGGAAACTAGAGAAAAACACTTTCTTGAGCAAAACAAAGTTTGAAAACAAATCCCTACCTTGTGATGAAGGTAAAAGCTTGGACTTGAAGATGGAAATGAGATGAGCAACACCTCCTAGGATGGTGGTGATGATTCGGCCAAAGAGGAAGGAAAAGAAAGGAAATGTGTTTTGGGTGGAGTTGTGTTTGAGGTGTGGTGTTTGAGAGGTTTGATGATGGTTCAAGGCTTTGGGGTGGTGTTTGATGGTTAAGAGATGATGATGAGATGAAGAGAAGAAGAAGATAAAGATGAAAAGAAAGGAAGAACACTCTTGAAACTTTGAGAGAAAAAGAAAGAACTAGCAAAACAACTCTAAAACTCTAAACTTAGCAAATGCTTCAAGGTGCAACAAGGCTATCACAAGCATCCTATTTATAGAAAAACAAAACCATGGGCTCATCAAGGGGAGGGAGTAGCCGTGTGCTTTGGAGGGAAAAAGGGAGAGGAAAATATCTCTTACACAAGGTCATTCAAGCATGGTTGAAGTATGGAAGCTATGCTACAAAGTATGGCTTGATGTGAGTTAATTTCCTATCAAATTTTTATGAAATTAGGCTTCTAGAAACTTGACATGGCTGGAACTTTTCCATCCACAAATAAATGGGGAAAATGGGTTGTTTTAATTATTTATTCATGTGGAAATTCAAGCTTGATTGAAAGTTATGACAAGGTATAGTGTATGTGACTTGAGGTATGGCCTTGGAGTGTTGAAAAATTGAACATGTGATGCATAATGGGGGAGGAAGCTCACGGCCAGGTCTGGTACAGCAGGGAGGAGGTGAGTTTTGACCATTTAATTGTGTGTTAATTGTAGGTTTAGATGTGTATTAGCTTAGGTACAAGGTTAGGAATGATTAAGCTTAAGTTTAGGTAACTAAGAATGTAATTTAGGGAGTTTATGACAAGTTTAGGAGTGCTCATACATCATTAGAGAATTTTAAACTCATTTATGAATAAACAATGTGTAACACAATTCCATGATTTAAGGAATTGGAAAGAGAAAATACTATTCAAGATTCTATGACTAGGTGTCATGAAATTAAAATATGATTTTAGGTTGTAATTAAGTACTTTTTGGTTCTAATCAACTTTAATAAATTATTTTGACTCAAGATTAATTAAGGAAATTAATTAACCTTCGATTAGAGCCTAATATTGCTTAGGTTTGCTTAATCACGCGATTAAGCGTAAAAACACCAAACTAGGGGCAAAACTGTAATTTTGCACTAATTTTGTCCGGGACTTCAAAAATTAAAACTGAGGTCATAGAATACATAAAAACGCCATTTAAAACCATCTGGAGAAGTTTCGGGTTCATCCGGCACTTGCAAACGGGTAAAACACCGCAGGGGCGTTTTGGTCATTTTGACCCGAAAACTCGAAAAATGAGATTTTCGATTCCGGGAAGGTACACAAGTTATCTAATCCCCTTCCAACATTGAGTTTGCCCTTCGAGTACTGTCGAGCCGGCTTTCCTCGAATTTCGGGCTGAAAATGACCTCAGGGGCATTTTGGTCATTTTCACTGTAACAGAAAAATCGGAGCGTTACAGCTTCCATACTTCAAACCATGCTTGAATGACCTTGTGTAAGAGATATTTTCTCTTCCTTTCCCTCCAATACCACACGGTTACCCTCCTCCCCTTTTGAGCCTTCATTTGCTTTCATTCTCTATAAATACCTTGCCTAGAAACACATACAAACACTTTAGTTCATTTGGTAAGTTTCAAGTTTTCCTAAGCTTTCTTGAGTTCTTTCTTTTTCTCTCAAAGTTTCAAGAGAGTTCTTCCTTTCTTTTCATCTTCATCTTCTTCATCTCTTCATCTCATCATCATCTCTTAACCATCAAACACCACCCCAAGGCCTTGAATCATCTCCTAACCTCTCAAACACCTCACCTCAAACACAACCTCACTCAAACACATTTTCCTCTCCTTTGTTCCTCACAAGGCCGAAGCCATATCCACCTCAAGGAGGAGCTCATCATCTTGTTTTCCTTTTTAAAGTTCAAGCTTTGTGTCCTCACTCTAGGTAGGAGTGTTTTCTAAACTTTGTTTTCTTGAAAATGAGTTTCTTTCTAGCTTTCTCTTGGATTTTCTTTTGAAACTTTCTTTGTTTTTCCTTCCTTGTGATTTCGGCCATGAGGCCTTGAGGTGCACATGATAGCTCAATAATGAGGACTCCTAGAGGATGACTATGTGTTCATCTCAAAGGAACCTCTAGAGCTTGAGTTTTTCTTTTCCTTTAACTTCATCTATACTATACTTAGCTCACATGGTTTTTCAACTTAAGAAAACTAATCTAAGGATTTCTAAAAGCCCAAGCCTACCCTTGTCAACCTTAAAGTTGCCGGCACGTTCTAGAGATTTTTCTCTAGATAGGGGTTTTGGGTATTTAATAAAGAACTTGGCTTAGTTTCACTTTCTTGTTCTTTTGTAAGGTTTTCGGTTTTGGTATTTTGATCCTTGAGATTTTGTTTGGTTTTGTTTAGAAAGTTTGTTTTCTTTGAGCTTGATGATGATGTTCAAGAACCTCATAGTTCCTATGAGAACTTGGTTCAAGAACTCTAGAGCTCTCTTTGTAATGAGATATATGTTGGGTTGTTACTTTGTTAAAGTCTTGAATGAGCTCTAGCTAAACATAAAATGAACTTTGCATCATGTTTATTTTATGCTTTGCATATCATGTTTACTTCCTTGCTATCATTAAATACCAAGATAATGAATGAACTTGCATTATCATGTTTATATTTCAAGCTATGCATTATCATGTTTATATTTCAAGTTCTCACTAAATATCAAAGATAATAATATGTTGCACCTCATATTTATTTTATGCTATCACTTTACTTTCTAATGGAACTTAAAATAAGTGCATGAGCATGTTTACTTTATGACATCACTTAAATGAACCTAGAGCTCAAAGACTTGCCCATTGATGCCTCAAACAAAGGTTTAAAATATTTATTTCTTTTGGTTCACATTTCGGCCCTAAGGGGTTTTGGAGTTTCCAAGTGTTGAAAATTATGTTTTATAATTTTTCTAAGCTTATATGAGTACAAGGAATTTGTAGAACCAAGTTTTATGAATTTAGGGCCTCTTGAGGGATAAATGATTTAGCCACTACCCTCTTACATAATTTTATAATTTTAGATGATAAAAATATTTAGAAATGAGTTTTGAAAGTTTTAAAAGGGTTCCAAGAGAGACTAGTATTTTAAGTGCTTTAGAAATTGTGTTTGATGCCTTTAAATGGAGATGTTTGCTTCGGTTTTGCCTTGCCATGTTTAGCCACTGTATGAGCTGTGTTAATGATGATAATATGCTTATGTTTAAGTATAATTAATGTTAAGACTCATATGTGAAAGATAAGAGAAGTTAGAAACTAGAAAAGAATTAATTTGAGAGTTCTAGATCCTTTAATGTTTGAATTTTCTGGATTCTGTCCAGCAAGGTTTAGTAATGCTAATCATAGATTTAAATTAGTTTAAATGTGTAGGAATGACTCATAAATTCCGGACTTAGAAGCACTTGATCTTGATGTGTAGTAACACTTGATCTTGATGCCTTAGGAGCAAACCGGACTTAGAAAGGGTCATTGTTGTGACTCCTAGGTACCCGTAAAGTTAAGAATATGAATTCTGCACTCTTGAGGTTTATCGATGTTCTTGATCATAGTGTGAGGTGAGAAATACTTAGTTAAGACCTTATAAGTTCCTGAGAGATTAGGTTTGATGATTTATAACTTCGAATGTGAGTTAGGGACCTTAAGGGTCAATGCATAAGACACTAAAAGGTTGTTAATACTATGATGTGTTGTTTGATGCAATGATATGATAAGATGTGCTTGATGCATGAGAAAATGATTGATGAAAATGTTAAAGTTTATCATAGCACGAGCTTTCATGAGAACATGTTGTGTGAATTAGCTTGTGGCAGTTTGAAGGAAATTCGGTTTAACAGCTGCTATGCTGCCGAATTTCCGTCAAACCTTAAAGGGGTTGAAAGAAATGTTTATGAGTACCATATGAGTTGAAAACCCTAGGTGACACCGGTTCGGCCGAGCACCCCCAGGAGATTTTTATGTGACAAAGCACTGAGATGCGCTTCCCCCGAGGAGGTGCCGGTTCGACCGAGTACCCCCGGGAGGAGACAAATCCGTGAGGGTATGAGTAGATGCAGCTTACCAAAGCGGACAAATTGCGAGGCCATGCGTGGCTAGCAAAGCGTTTCAAAGAGGGTAATCCCAGAGAGAGATGATCCCTGCCCCCTAGCCCGTACTTTAAGTCGGGATTATGTTACGCTTATCATAGGATAAGTAAGAGCTAGTGACGACTAGTTAAGGTATGAGCTCATAACCTAGTTATTATTTTTTTTAGGGTGGCTTATATGCTAAAGTACCATGATTGATGTCACGAAGTTGAGGAATGATTCACTTGGAAATTATATGCCCTTATGCCACATGGATTATGTTTATGTGCTTTGAGGTGTTGTCTTATATGCTCAAGTATTGCCATGCATCCATGATATAACATGTTGCATTCATAACATCAAGATGCATGCTAAAAGGAATGGACCTTGGATAATTAGTTTTGCAGTAGCCTCTTAAAGCTATCTCACAGTGATCACTATTGGATCAAGGATAGAAAGGTTTAGTATTTGGGTTGCCACTCAAACTAACCTGCACTCAAGTTTCTTAACAATATACAATGAATAAGCCTGAGATAACTTGAATGACTTCTTTCCAATGATTCTTCCTAAGAAGAACGTATAAACAATCTAAGAACTTGAAAAGAAGATTTTTATAGACAAAGGAACTAATTATAACAAGTAATTAACTTCACATAATAGATGAGGAAAAGATTTTGTAGCGTTTTAGCCCTTGTGATCACGTAAAAACTTATGTCTTGAAAGCTCAGCATATCTATTTATAGATAGTCTCCCTTTGTGACCGTTGCCCTTGATCAGTTGTCTAAGTGACACGTGTTGATCATCTATTTGTGTCTTGGAAACGTAATCTAGAGGATTAGCTCGTCTGGTGTCAAAGCTTGTTACAGAAATCGTTGAAAGGTTGTGGTTTCTGATGTCCTTCAGAAATTACTTTTCTACTTTCTAAATATGGTTTCTATAACATCCTCCCAAGTACAACCTCAACCTTAAGTCATGACATTATACTTAGGAGTTGTTACTTATAAATTAGTGGACCTCTCTTAATTATCTATAGTAAGATCGATCGAATCGGGTAGTAACTCAATCGTGGTTCTATTAAAATATATAACAAAGCAACAAAGTATTTATTTAATACAAATATCTAATACAAAGGAAACTCTTGCAAGAGCATTACTAGACATCTGTATTCTTAAATATTACAAATATAAGCATTATTCAAACAAAATTAATAGTAGCCTTTGGCCATAAAGCTATTAAATACATAACTTCCACGAACTGTAGATTCATCGTACTCTTGAGAAATCTGGAAACAACACGGAACACACAAAATTGGGGTGAGAATTATAAAATTCTCAGTAGGGCATCTCCCCCAAATACACAATAATAAATGTCATTGTCATCATTCTAGCCACTTCGGTTTATTAAAAAAAGGACTGATTATGCATTACATAACAGTGGTTCATTTTTAAAGTTCCAATTCCTATTTTCGAAGTAGGTAGCTTTTAACAATCAATCACTTAGTTCACACATGTCATAGAGCTCATAATCATATTAAATAATATTAAACGAAAATGATTCAATAAGATATGAATATACATATGCCAAATGCAGCGAAATTATCTTAAAGGGCCCTACTTGTAACACCCTAAATTTTATTCAGAAATTAATTGAGACTTTATTAATGAGAATTTGAAAATTCTGACAGACATAGAAATGATGAGAACAACTCAACAGATCTATAAAAAAAAGTGAATACTAACCTAGTGGACCCACGGGCCCACTAGAACAGCCGAAACCCTAGATTTTGGACCCAAACATGCCCAAAATTAGGAAAACATGGGATTGAGATTAGAAATGATTAGGAATAGAGATTTTATACCTATAATTAATTTTCAAGCAATGCTTGATTACTCGGATGCATTGTTTTACCAGTTCGGTGAAATTTTGATGTGCGATTTCTATCACCGAAAACTGTTTTAATCTTTACAAACTAAAGAACCTTATCACTTTATATTAAAGGAATGGCTAAGATTCAATCTTGAATTACAAGATTAATCCTAGCCATTCAATGTTCTTTATTAGGTTAATAAATATCTAGCTTTAATATATAAAATTCATGCATTTATTACAAGATAAACTTAAAACCAAGCTTCTCCATGAAGCTAGCATTTTCGGCCATCAAAGAGAAAGGAAGGCAGTTGCATCTTGTAACATCCTAATATTTAACTCAACACGCCTAGGACGTATTACAGCTAATTATTAGTTATTACTCCTTTGTTTCATCTTTTGATCAAAATACTTAGCAGAAAATAGGGTAAATTTTTTTTTTTTGAAACTAAAAACAAAAACGTAAGCCGAGCGCGTACTAACATGAAGTGAACGTTTAAGCATAAACAACATAAACAAAACAAACGTCCCATACACATATCTAGCAGCACATCATATCATGAAACACAACTTCATTATATATCATAGTTAGAGATACAACAGGGACGAAGTCATGCCCTTATAGAATGGGTTGAGCTTTGAATACAAAGGAATAACAGAAAATACAGAAAAGCAATAAACTAGTGATAAATACAAAGAAACGGAAAGTACATGGTATGACAAAAGCAAAAGCCAGCTACACTACCCTCCCACTAGTCCTACGAGTGCTAAACTAATATACCCCTAGCAAAAGATACTACGTAAAAGGGGATCTTCAAGATTGCTCGGGCACTCAAATGGACTACTTCATCAAGATCTACTGGTGGCGCTGATCCTCAGGTGATGGGGGTGTGTACCCAATGAACTGTGCGAGCTCCTCGAGTGTGTGCAGACAGAATGGGGGACGGACATGGCCTCCACGGCGGGGACGCATCTCCGATCGCCGAGCAAGATGGGGTTGTGTCACTGTATCCTTGCTGCCTCTACCAACATTCATGGGCACTGTCAAAGCAGAACCCTCTGAGTAGATATGAGTAGGAGAGTCCTCGGACGGATCGGTCTCGAATCGCCTCGAGTGAGGAACATAATCGGGGTAGTTGTGTATGGCCGAGGCGGACATTCGAGCATGATGGGTCTGCTCAACGCGGGGGCGGGTGCACTTGAAGATCATATCATCGCCATAAGGAGAAGTAGGAGTGAATTTCTGTCTGAGCAAAAATGACAAAAATGCCCCTAAGGTCATTTTCTGCCCAGAATTCAAGGATTGCCGACCTTGTAACGCCCCGATTTTCTATCAGAGTGAAAATGACCGAAATGCCTCTGAGGTCATTCTCAGCCCGGAATTCGAGGAAAGCCGGTCCGACAGTACTTGAAGGGCAAACTCAATATTGGAAGGGGATTAGTTGGCTTGTATACCTTCTCGGGATTGAAAATCTCATTTTTCGAGTTTTCGGGTCAAAATGACCAAAATACGCCTGTGGTGTTTTACCCGTTTGCAAGTGCCGGATGAACCCGAAACTTCTCCAGATGGTTTTAAAAGGCGTTTTCATGTATTCTGTGACTTTAGTTTTGGTCCCGAAGGTCCCGGGCGAAATTAGTGCAAAATTACGATTTTGCCCCTAGCTTTGTGTTTTCAAGCTTAATCATGTGATTAAGCAAACCTAAGCAATATTAGGCTCTAATAGAATTAAGAAAACCTAAGCAATATTAGGCTCTAATAGAAGATTAATTAATTTCCATAATTAATCTTGAGTCAACATAATTTATTAAAGTTGATTAAAACCTAAGAATGCTTAATTACAACTTGAAATCTTATTTTAAATTCAAGATTCCTAGTCATGGAATCTTGAATAGTGTTTTATCTTTCCAATTCCTTAAATCATGGAAATTTGTCTACCTTGTTTACTCATAAAATGAATTTTAAACTCTCTAAATGTATATGAGCACTCCTTAACCTTGTCATTAAACTCTTAAACCCCATTCTTAGTTACCTAAACTTATGCTTAAAAACTTCTAACCTTGTACCTAAAGTAATATACACTCAAACCTATCATTAACACACAATTACATAAAGCAATTTTCCTCCCTCTCTGCTATAGCATTCTATCCAAATGCTTCCTCCCCCATTTTCCATCACATGCTCAAATTTTTGACACTCCAAAGCCATACCTCAAGTCATACTCACCATACCTTGTCATACTTTCCACCATGCTTGATTTTTCAAGTAAATAACTAAATGAATTAAGCTATTGTCCTCATTTATTTGTGGCCCAAAAACAACCAGCAATGCCTTGCTTCTAGAAGAATTATTTCATTCAAAATTGATAGGAAATTCACCCAAATCACCTTACTTGAAGCCATGCCTTGTATCATAACTTCCATACTTCAAACCATGCTTGAATGACATTGTGTAAGAGATATTTTTTCTCCCTTTTCCCTCCCATTTGCTATGGCCAAGGCTTTCCTTGGATGAGCCTTCATTGCTTCATTTTCTATAAATAGGTGCATTAGAAGAACTTGCAAACACTTTGGCTTATTTGCAAACTTTTAGTTTCCTAAGCTTTCTTGAGTTTCCTTTCTTTTTCTCTCAAGTTTCAAGAGAGTTCTTCTTCTCTCTTCATCTTCATCTTCTCCATCTCTTCATCTCATCATCATCTCATAACCTCTAAACACCACCCCACAACGTTAAACCACCATCAAACCTCTCAAACACTTGACCTCAAACACATGACCTCAAACACAACCTCACTCAAAACACATCTCCTCTCTCTTTCTCTCTAGGTGGCCGAAGCTCATCATCACTCTTGGAGGAGTTCCTCATCTTGTTTTTCATTTCAAGTTCAAGCTTTTTGTCTTCACTCTAGGTAGGAGTGGTTTTCTAAACTTGTTTTTCTTGAAAATGAGTTTTTCTCTAGCTTTCTCTTGGATTTCTTTTTGAAACTTTCTTTTGATTTTCCTTCCTCTCCATTTTGGCCATGAGGCCTTGTTTATGAGCATGATAGCTTGATGATGAGAGTTTCTAGATGATGACTTTGTGTTCATCTCAAAGAAACCTCTAAAGCTTGAGTTTTTCCTTTCCTTAAACTTTATCTATATGATATTTAACTCACTGGGTTTTTCAACTTAAGAAAATTAATCTAAGGATTTCAAAAAGCCCAAGGCTACCCTTGTCAACCTTAAAGTTGGCTGGTACATTCTAGAGTTTTTCTCTAGATAAGGGTTTTGGGTACTTAATAAAGAACTTGGCTTAGTTTCATCCTCTTTTCCTTTTTGTAGGTTTCGGTTTTGGTTCCTTTTCTTTGAGATTTTATGTTCTTTGAAAGTTTGTTTCTTATGAGCTTGATGATGATGTTCAAGAACCTCCTAATTCCTTTGAGAACTTGGTTCAAGAACTTTAAAGCTCTCTTTGTGATGAGATAAGTGTTGGGTTGTATCTCTAAAATCTTGTAAGAGCTCTAGATGAGATTAAAATGAATATTGCATTCATGTTTATGTTTATGCCTTGCATATCATATTTATTTTCCTTGCCATCACTAAATATCAAGAATAATAAATGAACTTGCATTATCATGTTTATGTTTCAAGATTTGCATTATCATGTTTATATTTCAAGTCCTCACTTAAATACCAAAGATAATAATAAGTTGCACCTCATGTTTATTTTATGCTCTCACTTTATTTTCTAATGAAAGCTAAAACAAGTGCATGAGCATGTTTATTTTATGTCATCACTTAAAAGAACCTAGAGCTCAAAGATTTGCCCATTGTTGTCTCAAGCAAAGGCTTGAAAACCATATGTTGTTTAGTTCTTTGATTTCGGCCCTAAGGAGCTATATTTGTTACAAGTATTAAAATCTATGTTTCATAATTTTTCTAAGCTTATATGAGTTCAAGTAATGTCTAAAACAAGGTTTTATGAATTTAGAACCTCTTGAGATAAATTTAATTTAGCTACTGCCCTTACAAATATTTTGAGGATTTTAGATGATAAAAATGTTTATAAATGAGTTTTGAAAGTCTTGAAAAGGTTCCAAGAGAAACTAGTATTTTATGTGCTTTAGAAACCAAGTTTTATGCCTTTGTATGGAGATGTATTTTCAGTTTTGCCTTACTGTGATTAAGTGCTGTTTATGCTATTTTGATGATGATAATATGAGTATGTTTGAGTATAATTGATGTTAAAATTCATATGTGAAAGATTAGAGAAATAAGTAACTAGAAAAGAATTAATTTGAGAGTTCTAGATCCCTTGGTAATTGATTTTTCTGGATTCTATCCAGCAAAGTTTAGAAATGGTAATCATGGATTTAAATTAGTTTAAATGTGTAGAAATGACTCATGATTGGTTTAGGAATTGATCTTGATGCCTTAGGAGCAAACCGGACTTAGAAAGGGTCATTGTTGTGACTCCTAGGTACCCGTAAAGTTAGAATTTTAGATTCTGCATTCTTGAGGTTTAGAGAAGTTTATGATCATAGTATGGAGTGAGGAATACTTAGATATGAGCCTATAGGTAGAGATTAAGTTGTGATAATTTATAACTTAGATTGTGAGTTAAAGGCCTTAAGGGTCAATGCATAAGACATTAAGAAATCGTTAATGCTATGATGTTTATACGATGCAATAACAAGTTGAGATGTTTATGATGCATGAGGAAATGATTGTTTAAGATATGAAGTTTATCATAGCATGAGGTTTAAACGAGGAATATGTTGTGTGAATAGCTTGTGGTGTAAGTTTCGATTTGAAGGAAATTCGGTTTAACAGCTGTTATGCTGCCGAATTTCCATCAAACCTAAAAGGGGTGGAGAAATGTTTTAAAGTACCACATGAGTTGAAAACCCTGGGTGACACCGGTTCGGCCTAGCACCCCTAGGAGATTTTTATGTGACAAAGCACTAAGACGCGCTTTCCTGGGTGCACCGGTTCGGACGAGTACCCCCAGGGGAGACAAATGCGTGAGGGTATGAGTAGATGCAGCCTACCAAAGCGGACAAATTGCTGTGGCTTAGTACCCGCAAAGCATTTCAAAGAGGGTATATCCTAAGAGAGGTGATCCCTAGCCCCCTACCCGTACTTGCGTAGTCGGGATTATTTTATTATGTTTTGCTTATTCAGATAATAAGCAAGAGCTAGTGACGACTAGCTGAGGTATGAGCTCATAACCTAGTTATTTTAGGGTGGCCTTATTACACTGAAGTACCATGATTAATGTCACGAAGTTGAGGAAAGATCCACTTGAAAGTTATATGCCTATTTATGCCACTTATGTGTTTCTTGAAGTTGTGATTCATTGAGTTATTTGATTGAGGCATTGCCATGCATTCATGTTTTAATATGTTGCATTCATAACATCAAGATGCATGCTAAAAGGAATGAACCTTGGATAATTAGTTTTATAAACTCTAATAATGAATCTTTTACGTATGTACACCTTCAATAATTAAACCCAAGGTTCCTGAGGATGTGAACGATATAACCCTAGGATAGGAGACTTCTACTGAGATTCTTTAGTAAGAATTCAGATAGCGATGGCGACGTTCGTGGTTTTTGCCGACACACCGACATCAGAGGTTCACTTTGATCCGGATCACGGGTCATACCATTTTGAGGGGTAGTGCACCGTACGAGTCTTCATGTTCATCGGACGCCCCTTTGCACACCCTGTACGACGCGATGGTTTTTGAGCGCTCCCGAATGCGAGTCGAGAGGATTCTACGGATGTACACTGGTGGTTCGATGCCTCAAGACTTCTAAGAGTACGTGCCTCGGTCTCCTAGTTCGGAGGACGACCCTTCCGAGGACCCACCGACGCACATGTATAGCGAGAGCTCTGCTCCTACACCTCAGTTCGTGCGAGGCAAGAGCAAGGAGACTGTTACGCAGCCGAGGCTAGCTAGGCGAGCCGAGAGGCACCCCTATCGAGGAGCTCACGCTCAGTCTTCACGTGTACCCACTCTTGCCGCCCTGCGTCCATGGATCGGTTACACTCCACCTTTCCCCGAGTTCCAGTAGCAGACGTCCTAGAGGAGGCTTAGTGCACACACCCATAAGTAGAGTGGATAAACCTTCTTTTGTTTTGAGGTTGTCCATCATAGGTGCACTCGGGTAGCTGTGGTTTATTTATGCTTTCTTGTTTCTATTGTATTTTCTTTCTTATGTATTACAAGCTTAGCCCGTTTCTATAAGGACGTGACTACTTATGTATCTCAACTATATTATTATTAATGAAATGTTCCCTTGTCGTGATGATTATTGTTTTATTGATACTTGCTTTAGTTCTTGTGTTTTCGTATGATTGATGTTTGTGTCTCTCGTTTAGACTAGAACGTGGCTCTTACTTTGATTTATATTTTCAAAAAAACAAATTTACCCGTAATTTTTGCTAAGTATTTTAATAAAATGATGAGATTAAGGAGTAATAACCTAATGATTAACCTAATTTGTTCTGGAAAGTTAGGTTAAGAATGAGGGTGTTACATTTTGGTATCAGAGTAGTTCGATTCTCACGGAGCCTGAGGATTGGACTGACCATGCTTTAGAAGCATGATGCGATAGTTATGTCATGTGTAGTGCTTAATAGAGACAAGCTATAGGACTAGAGATGCATGACTTCTGTTGCTTGCAAGTGCCATGATAACTAGCTCATTTTGCATGAATATTGAGCCTGATCAACTTGATGTTCACCGTCTCATGTGTTTAGGGACCAATGGCACCACGATGATAGCCTAAGACTATGCCTGAAGCTGACCAAGACAATGTGACTGCTGCTGTTGTCCGTCAAATGCCGTAAGCCAGGGAGCAAATGTTTGACCACATGAATCAACGAGAGAACGTTGCCCCTGCTCCCCTTGCTGCTGAGGTGGTTGAGCAAGCCCACTTCGGCAAGTTCCGCAAGGCGAACCCGCCCATGTTCCGAGGGGTAATGGACCCCGACAAAGTTGATGAGTGGATCAAAGATATGGAGAAGATCTACTCTGTGGTTGCCTACTCTGAGGAGCAGAAGGTTACGTTTGCCGCTTTTATGATGAAGTCCAACGCCGAGTTCTGGTGGAATAGAACGAAGCGATTGCTGGAAGCTTCTGGAAATCCCATCGATTGGGAGCTGTTCAAAACCTACTTCTATGAGAAGTACTTCCCCGAGTCCGTGAGGAATGCTAAGGACATAGAGTTCATGCAGTTGACCTAGGGAGGGTCTACTGTGGCTCAGTACACTGCCAAGTTCAAGGAACTAATCAAGTTCTCTCGGGTGTTCCAAGGGTACCCCAATGAGGTATGGAAATGCGTGAAATATGAGGCCGGTCTGAAGGTAGAGATGAACTACGCCGTGGCCCATATGGAGATCAAAGACTTCCCGACTCTGGTCAACAAATGCCGAATTCTTGAAGAAGGACAACGAAAGACATAAGCCACGAGAGCGGAACGAGCTAAGGGGCTCGGACCTCAAGCCTCGAGGTTCAAACCGCAATACCCATCGAGGAACCACTGCCATCCCTACCAGACTAACCAGTTCCGACCACAACAACAGCAACAACCTAGAGCACTCGCATACCAACAATCCAAACAACACCAATGGCCACCGTTTCAACATCAAGGCCCGAGGAACTTCAACAACAACCAACCCCGTGGACCGGGTGGACCCCGGAACCACAATGGAGGATCTAGTGGGGCCAAGAACAAGGCACCACAAGAGTCCCTACTGCTTACCCCGAAGCAGCCTCTGCCGATGTCTATCCTAGTGCGGGAAGAATCATGGGAACCGCCCTGCCTCATAGAGCAAAGAGTCTGCTTCAAGTGTGGCAAGCCTGGCCACTATGCCAACAACTGCACGAGGGGAGGACCATCAAACCAAAACCCCCGACCTCAACACCAAGGACGGGTCTTCACCCTCAACGCGAAAGACGCACGAACATCCAACGATCTCATTCAAGGTAAGTGCGAGCTTAACGATAGAACCTTAACTGTACCTTTTTGATTCTGGCGCTACCCATTCTTTTATCTCATATGCTAGTGTCGAGTCATTAAATTTGCGAGTCTCTAAGATCCCTTTGATCTTATTGTTTCTACTCCCACAAATCGTCCTGTGAATACTTGCAAATGTTGTTTGAACTGTCATCTTGTTGTAGAAAATAGATCTTTTATCATAGATTTGATTTGCTTGCCCTTTAAAGACGTAGGTATCATTCTAGGCATGGATTGGCTTCACGCTAACCGTGTATTATTAGACTGTGGAACCCAAACTGTTATTTTTCCTTCTCCTCCCAAACCCATTAGTCAACCCCTAAGATTATACCTAAACTCCGTAGAGGTTTTCTGTAGTGGAGAAAAAGCTAAGGGATATGTTCTCCTAGCCGCCTGCGATGTAGACTTTGAGCAAAACCTAGGTGATATACCTATGGTGAGAGACTATCCTGAGGTGTTTCCGGATGAAATACCCGAGTTCCCTCCCGAAAGAGAAGTAGAGTTTTCCATAGAGCTAGTTCCTGGAATGGGACCTATCTCTATAGCCCCTTATGGGATGTCACCCTTGCAGTTAGCGGAGTTAAAAACCCAGTTAGAAGAGTTGTTGGAGAAGAGTTTTATAAGGTCGAGTGCTTCACCTTGGGGCGCTCCGGTCTTATTTTTGAAGAAGAAGGATGGAAGTATGAGAATGTGTATAGATTATAGGCAGCTAAACTGAGTGACCGTGGAAACAAGTACCCATTGCCTAGGATTGATGATCTCATGGACCAGTTGAAAGGAGTTGTAGTGTTTTCTAAGATTGATTTGAGATCTGGTTACCATCAGATTAGGGTTAGAGATCAGGACATTCCTAAGACCGCCTTTCGAACTCGGTATGGACACTTTGAGTTCAATGTGATGTCGTTTGGTTTGATGAATGCTCCTGTAGTTTTTATGGATTACATGAATAGGATCTTTAGACCCTATTTAGATCAGTTCGTGGTTATGTTCGTAGATGATATTCTCATCTATTCGAAACCCATGAGGAGCATGAGCATCATTTAAGGCTAGTTTTAGAGGTGTTAAAAGAGAAGAAGTTATACGCTAAGTTATCTTAGTGTGAATTCTGGCTGGATGAGGTGAAATTCTTAGGACATGTTGTGTTAAAGGGTGGCATAGCTGTCGACCCTAGTAAGATTGAAGCTGTGATGAATTGGGATAGACCAACCTCAGTAACCGAGATTAGAAGCTTTTTGGGTTTAGCTAGTTATTACCGTAGGTTCATTAAAGGATTTTCCTAGTTAGCCCTACCCCTAACCAAGCTCACTAGGAAGAATGCCCCTTTTGAGTAGAGCCCCGAGTGCGAGAATAGTTTCCTAAAGCTTAAGGAAAAGCTCACCTTGACCCCCGTTTTGGTTTTGCCTGACCCCAATGTACCCTTCGAGGTAAATTGTGACGCTTCAAGAAAAGGTCTAGGTTGTGTGTTGATGCAAAATAGGCAAGTGGTAGCCTATGCACAAAAACGAGGTAACCTCCTGACAACTCAAGCCTCACAAGGTAACCTACCCCACCCATGACCTAGAGTTAGCAGCCATCGTGTTTGCCCTTAAGATGTGGAGACACCATTTATATGGTGTAAGGTTCGAGGTTTTCTCCGATCATAAGAGTCTCAAGCATCTTTTTGATCAAAAGGAGTTGAATATGAGGCAGAGGAGATGGATGGAATTCCTCAAAGATTATGATTTCGGCTTAAGTTACCACCTCGGCAAGGCTAATGTAGTTGTCGATGCCTTGAGTCGAAAGTCATTACGTTTGTCCTGTATGATGGTCAATGAAGTTGGGTTAATAGAGAAGTTTAGAGATATGAATTTGGGGATGTCTGCAACCGATAGTAGCATAGTGATGTGTCATCTCACGGTGACCAGTGGGTTTAAGCAAAGGATTATGCCTGCACAAAGAGAAAATGAGGACTTTATGGAGACAATAAAGGCAGTTAAGGCCGATAAGTTGAAGGGTTTTGAGCGAGGCCCTGATTGGTTGTAGAGGTTTGAGGGGCGAATCTGTGTGCCACAAAATGGCGACCTCCGAGAGAAGATCTTGGAGGAGGCCCACAAGAGCCACTTCGCTATTCATCCTGGTACTACCAAGATGTACCAAGATTTGAAGAAGATGTTTTGGTGGCCCGGATTGAAGAATGATGTGGTCGCCTGGGTGAGTAAGTGTTTGGTCTGCCAGAAGGTTAAGATTGAACGCCAAAAACCTTAGGGCATGTTGCAACCCCTGTCGATCCTCTAGTGGAAGTGGGAGAGTATATCAATGGATTTCGTGACAGGATTGCCAAGGACCCAAGCTGGCCATGATGCCGTATGGGTAATCGTGGATCGATTGACAAAGTTGGCTCACTTTCTGCCTATTCGAGTCATGTACTCGTTGGACAAATTGGCTCAGCTGTACATCCAAGAGATTGTAAGGTTGCATGGAGTGCCGTCGACGATAATCTTGGATCGAGATCCGCGGTTTACGTCACGTTTTTGGGGAGCCTTTCAAAAGGCGTTTGGTTCCAAGTTGTGCTTAAGCACTGCTTACCACCCACAAACAAATGGCCAATCTGAGAGAACAATCCAAACCCTAGAATATATGTTAAGAGCCTGTGTCTTGTATCAAAAAGGAAGTTAGGATAAGTACATGCCTTTAATTGAGTTTGCGTATAACAACAGTTATCATGCGAGCATTGGTATGGCACCGTACGAAACGCTGTATGGAAGGAAGTGCCAATCACCCTTGTGTTGGTATGAGCCCAGAGAGCAAAGTGTTTTAGGACCCGATGTACTGAAGGGAACGACGGAGCAAATCAAGAAGATTAAGGATAGAATCTTAACCGCTCAAAGTCGGCAGAAAAGCTACGCGGACAAAAGGCGTAAGCCCTTGGAATTCCAAGAAGGCAAACAAGTATTTCTAAGAATCACCCCCACTACAGGAGTAGGTAGAGCCATGAAAGTCAAAAAGTTGAGTCCCCGATTTCTCAGTCCTTTTGAAATTCTTCACAGAATCGGATCTGTAGCTTACAAAGTAGCCCTGCCACCCAATCTATCAAATCTTCATAATGTCTTTCACGTCTCTCAATTGAGAAAGTATGAGTCTGACCCTAGTTATGTTTTAGAGCCAGAACACGTACAGTTAAGGGATGACCTGACGTTCAATTTACCGCCTATGAGAATCGTGGACTAAGGCGTCAAGCAGTTGAGGAACAAGTCTGTTCCTTTGGTGAAGGTCACGTGGTGACGAGGCAATACCGAGGAGTTCACGTGGGAACTTGAGTCCGACATGAGGTCGAAGTACCTCGAGTTGTTCTAAGGTACGAATTTCGAGGGCGAGATTCTTTTTAAGGAGGGGAGTAATGTAACGCCCCGATTTTCTGTCAAAGTGAAAATGACCGAAATGCCCCTGAGGTCATTCTCAGCCCGGAATTCGAGGAAAGCCGGTCCGACAGTACTCAAAGGGCAAACTCAATGTTGGAAGGGGATTAGTTGGCTTGTATACCTTCCCGGGATTGAAAATCTCGTTTTTCGAGTTTTCAAGTCAAAATGACCAAAATACCCCTATGGTGTTTTACCCGTTTGCAAGTGTCGGATGAACTCAAAACTTCTCAAGATGGTTTTAAAAGGCGTTTTTATGTATTCTGTGACTTTAGTTTTGGTCTCGGAGGTCCCAGACGAAATTAGTGCAAAATTATGATTTTGCCCTTAGCTTTGTGTTTTCAAGCTTAATCGTGTGATTAAGCAAACCTAAGCAATATTAGACTCTAATCGAAGATTAATTACTTTCCATAATTAATTTGAGTCAACATAATTTATTAAAGTTGATTAGAACCTAAGAATGCTTAATTACAACTTGAAATCTTATTTTAAATTCAAGATTCCTAGTCATGGAATCTTGAATAGTGTTTTCTCTTTCCAATTCCTTAAATCATGGAAATTTGTCTACCTTGTTTACTCATAAAATGAATTTTAAACTCTCTAAATGTGTATGAGCACTCCTTAACCCTGTCATAAAACTCTTAAACCCATTCTTAGTTACCTAAACTTATGCTTAATAACTCCTAACTTTGTACCTAAACTAATACACACTCAAACCTATCATTAACACACAATTACATAAAGCAATTTTCCTCCCTCTCTGCTGTAGCATTCTAGCTGAATGCTTCCTCCCCCATTTTCCATCACATGCTCAAATTTTGACACTCCAAAGCCATACCTCAAGTCATACTCACCATACCTTATCATACTTTCCACCATACTTGATTTTTCAAGTAAATAACTAAATGAATTAAGCTATTTTCCTCATTTATTTGTGGCCCAAAAACAGCCAGCAATGCCTTGCTTCTAGAAGAATTATTTCATTCAAAATTGATAGGAAATTCACCCAAATCACCTTACTTGAAGCCATGCCTTGTATCATAACTTCCATACTTCAAACCATGCTTGAATGACATTGTGTAAGAGATATTTTCTCTCCCTTTTCCCTCCCATTTGCTATGGCCAAGGCTCTCCTTGGATGAGCCTTCATTGCTTCATTCTCTATAAATAGGTGCATTAGAAGAACTTGCAAACACTTTAGCTCATTTGCAAACTTTTAGTTTTCTAAGCTTTCTTGAGTTTCCTTTCTTTTTCTCTCAAGTTTCAAGAGAGTTCTTCTTCTCTCTTCATCTTCATCTTCTACATCTTTTCATCTCATCATCATCTCATAACCTCTAAACACCACCCCACAATCTTGAACCACCATCAAACCTCTCAAACACAACCTCACTCAAAACACATCTCCTCTCTCTTTCTCTCTTGGTGGCTGAAGCTCTCTTTGTGACGAGATAAGTGTTGGGTTGTATCTCTAAAATCTTGTAAGAGCTCTAGATGAGATTAAAATGAATATTTCATTCATGTTTATGTTTATGCCTTGCATATCATATGTGAAAGATTAGAGAAGTAAGTAACTAGAAAAGAATTAATTTGAGAGTTCTAGATCCCTTGGTAATTGATTTTTCTGGATTCTGTCCAGAAAGGTTTAGAAATGGTAATCATTGATTTAAATTAGTTTAAATGTGTAGGAATGACTCATGATTGGTTTAGGACTTGATCTTGATGCCTTAGGAGCAAACCGGACTTAGAAAGGGTCATTGTTGTGACTCCTAGGTACCTATAAAGTTAGAATTTTAGATTCTGCATTCTTGAGGTTTAGAGAAGTTTATGATCATAGTATAGAGTGAGGAATACTTAGATATGAGCCTATAGGTACCCGAGAGATTAATTTGTGATGATTTATAACTTAGATTGTGAGTTAAAGACCTTAAGGGTCAATGCATAAGACATTAAGAAATCGTTAATGCTATGATGTTTATACGATGCAATAACAAGTTGAGATGTTTATGATGCATGAGGAAATGATTGTTTAAGATATGAAGTTTATTATAGCATGAGGTTTAAATGAGGAATATGTTGTGTGAATAGCTTGTGCCATAAGTTTCGGTTTGAAGGAAATTCAGTTTAACAGCTGTTATGCTGCCGAATTTCTATCAAACCTAAAAGTGTTGGAGAAATGTTTGAAGTACCACATGAGTTGAAAACCCTGGGTGACACCGGTTCGGCCGAGCACCCCCAGGAGATTTTTATGCGACAAAGCACTGAGACGCGATTTCCTGGGTGACACCAGTTCGGCCGAGCACCCCCAGGGGAGACAAATCCGTGAGAGTATAAGTAGATGCAGCCTGCCAAAGCGGACAAATTGTTGTGGCTTAATTCCCGCAAAGCATTTCAAATAGGGTATATCCTAAGAGAGGTGATCCCTAGCCCCCTACCCGTACTTGCGTAGTCGGGATTATTTTATTATATTTCGCTTATTCAGATAATAAGCAAGAGCTAGTAACGACTAGCTGAGGTATGAGCTCATAACCTAGTTATTTAAGGGTGGCCTTATTATGCTGAAGTACCATGATTAATGTCATGAAGTTGAGGAAAGATCCACTTGAAAGTTATATGCCTATTTATGCCACTTGTGTGTTTCTTGAAGTTGTGATTCATTCAGTTATTTGATTGAGGCATTGCCATGCATTCATGTTTTAATATGTTGCATTCATAACATCAAGATGCATGCTAAAAGGAATGAACCTTGGATAATTGCTTTTATAAACTCTAATAATGAATCTTTTATGTATGTACACCTTTTATAATTAAACCTAAGGTTGTTGAGGATGTGAACGATGTAAACCTAGGATAGGAGACTCCTACTGAGATTCTTTAGTAAGAATTCTCACTCATTTCTCTTCCTTCTTTTTCTTCCGTCACATCTTCAGAGAGCGATGGCGACGTTCATGGTTTTTGTCAACACACCGACTTGGGAGGTTCACTTTGATCCGGATCACGGATCATACCATTTTGAGGGGCAGTGCACCATACGAGTCTTCATGTTCATCGGACGCCACTTTGCACACCTTATATAGAGCTACCGTTTCTCCCCGATGTCACCCTACGACGATGCGATGGTTTTTGAGCGGGCCCGAACGCGAGACGAGAGGATTCTGCGGACGTACACTGGTGGTTTGATGCCTCGAGACTTCCAAGACTACGTGCCTCGATCTCCTAGTTCAGAGGATGACCCTTCCGAGGACCCGCCGACGCATATGTATAGCGAGAGCTCTGCTCCTACACCTCAGTTCGTGCGAGGCGAGAGCAAGGATACTATTATGCAGCCGAGGCTGGCTAGGCGAGCCGAGAGGTGCCCCTATCGAGGAGCTTGCGCTCAGTCTTCACGTGTACCCACTCCTGCCGCCTTGCATCCATGGATCAGTTACACTCCACCTTTCCCTAGGTTTTAGTAGCAGACGTCCTAGAGGAGGCTTAGTGCACACACCCACAAGTAGAGTGGATAAACCTTCTTTTGTTTTGAGGTTGTCCATCATAGATGCACTCGGGTAGTTGTGGTTTATTTATGCTTTCTTGTTTCTGTTGTATTTTCTTTCTTATGTATTACAAGCTCAGCCCGTTTCTATAAGGGTGTGACTACTTACGTATCTCAACTATATTATTATTAATGAAATATTCCCTTGTCGTAATGATTATTGTTCTATTGATACTTGCTTTAGTTCTTGTGTTTCTGTATGATTGATGTTTGTGTCTCTCGTTTAGACTAGAACGTGGCTCTCACTTTCATTTATATTTTCAAAAAAAAAATTTATCCATAATTTCCACTAAGTATTTTAATAAAATGATGAGACTAAGGAACAATAACCTAATGATTAATCTAATGTGTTCTGGAAAGTTGGGTTAAGGATTAGGGTGTTACAGACCTGGCAGTCCTTGAAGGGCCAACTCAATGTTTGAAGGGGATTAGATGACTTTTGAATGGTTTCGGGAACGAAAATCTCGTTTTTTGAGGTTTCGGGTCAAAAGAACCAAAATACGCCTATAGTGTTTTGTCGCGGGTACAAGTGCGGTATGAGCCCGAAACTTCTCCAGATGGTTTTAAATGATATTTTTATGTGTTTTGTAACATCTGTTTAAGTCCCGGTGGTCCCGAGCAGTTTTTGTGTAAAATTACGATTTTGCCCCTAGCATGGTATTTTTGAGCTTAATGATATAATTAAGCAAACCTAAGCAATATTAGGCTCTAATCGAAGATTAATTAATTTCCATAATTAATCTAAAGTCAAAATAATTTATTAAAGTTAATTAAAACCTAAAATTGCTTAGATTAAACCTAAACCTCTTTTTAAATTCACGATTCCTAGTCATGGAATCTTGAATAGTATTTTCTCTCTCCAATTCCTTAATTTAATAAGGAATTGTGTCTACAATTGTTTATATATTAAAATGAGTTTAAATCCCTGTAATAATGCATGAGCACTCCCTAATCATGTCTTGAAATCCTTAATCACTTTCTTAGTTACCTAAACACTTGCTTAGCAATTCCTAATCTTAAGCTTAATCTAAGATATACCTAAACACATCATTAGAACACAATTAAATGAAAGAAACCTCCCCCCCCCCCCATGGCCTAATGAAACCGGCGCCACTTCTCCCCCTCATTTCCCACATGTTGAATTTCTTTCACACTCCATAGCCATGCTTACTGTAACACCCTCCTAATTACCATGTTTTTACTCGAGTATTAGCACAATAATTAGAAAAGTATTAGTCACTCGCATAAACAATACTAGTCGGAAATAACTGAAATAAAATACTATGGATGTATAAGTTATCAACTAATATGTACACACACACACACACACACACACACACACACACATATATATATATATATATATACATTGTTGTTAAGTTTGCGTTAGGTACATCATACAGAGAAAGAAAAAAAAACAAACTAGTTATCTCCTAACTAGTCAGGAACTTAGTGTACAAAAGAACACCTCTACTATGTAGTCTGACCTACTCAAGGTTGAGATCCATCAAAATTTTATACATACAGATAGAAAATGAATCTCATCAGCATCTAATATGGTCAAATCGTAGTCTGGAGGGTCCTACTACTAGTCTTCTACTATACATACATCAAGAGTCCCTGACCTACCCCATACTTATCTAAAGAAAACCATTTGCCATTGGTGCAATGACGTTGCCCCCAGCAAGAGCATCAGGGTCAGAAGGTGGATCAGAGTCTGAGGAAGAGGACGAAGGATCACCTCCAGGAGGGGACACAGGTGGTACAGGCGGCGCCACAAATTCGTCAGGGTGTACCATTTCAAGAGGCACATCAGCATATGGAAAACCTGGGCCGAATTCAGCAGAGAAAATGGAAGCACTAAACGAACTGCTAAAGAACATATATACTCTAATCCGGGAGTATGCTACAACATACAGGGAATCTAAAACTGGGTTATAGTGCCACTGCCACAGTGGCGAATCAAGGAAGATGATCACCGACGGCATCCTTGGAATCTGAATACAAAAGAAAATACATGCAGCATAGGGATGAGAATATTATAAAATTCTCAGCAAAGTACTCCCTCAAGTGTAAACAGGTATAATTAACAGTTTCCTATAATTACAATCATGCAAGATCACATCCAAGAATAATTATAGATTCAATAATGAAAATCAGGCATTTATCATCAAAGTAATAAATTCAATTAAGTGTCACATTCTCTTATTAATCAACGTAGGGAAGGCTTAATTCCATATCAAGTAGTATCTGTAGTGGATCACTCCACAAAGGACTTTAGACTGCTAGGACATGAGCTCATTCCTATTCGTGATCATCGGACTTCATTTTTTTCCATTTCCAAATCACACACAGTTCTATTCCTAGCCAATACATCTACCGACTCATAAAATTTCCTGGGAAGTCCTTCTTTTTGCCTCCCCGATATAATCCACATAAGCCTTGTCTCTATTTTCCCCATATGTTGGAATTTGTACAACTAAAAGTCACATTTTCTCTTTCATCATCGTAATATTCATATGATATAATTATCTTTTCAAAGGCCCACTTATATCACATATAGGCATATACTTATATCAGAGTCTCATCCATATCTCCTCAACATTCCTTTAGAGCAATTAGCATGCATTCATATGATATATGATTTAATTCAATGCTATTCTACTACTAGTTTAAGATATCTTTATCATTTCCAGCAACCAGGCAGATTTGTTGCTCTAGAATTCATAATTAATTTCTACATCAAATGATCAATTCAAGAGCCACAAAAATTCCCTGTGATACCTTCATATGTCTAAAATACCCTGTAAAATTTCATAACAATCGGAATTCTATAATCATGTTACTAAATTTTACAAGTTTGGTGGTTAGATAACACTTTTTCACAGCCTAGGACAAAGTTCTCACAATTGTTAAATTTAGCAAATGATGGAATTGACCCAAAATAAAATTTACAGTTATAGTTCAAGATGTCATTAACTCCCTGTAAAAATTTGAAAGGGAAATTCGATCACCAACTATGATAATAAAATCATAAAATTTTACTGCTTTAGTTTCAGAAATCTAGGCAGCATGAACATCATTTCGGTCTCTGATTTTTTTGAGGCCATATATCTCAATTCTAGTACTCAGGAATTTTCGTGTATGTAGCTCAAGATGTTAGGTACAACATATAATTTTTGCAGAGCATGATCATGACCACAAATATGTCTAAAAATTCATGAGATTCTACTGTCTTTAGCAAAACCGAAAATCCAGAACACTAACTAAAACTTCATTTAATAAAATGATTACTCTAACCTCACCCAAACCCCCCACCAAAATTTATACATCAACAACCATATATCATTAACCAAAATAATAAAAAATTTCGAGCAGCACAAGCTAGAAATGAGACATATTAATTTGGAAAGAAAAGACTCAATTAAGCCATACTCTTGGAAGCTAAAGGTGCCTTGGTCTCTAGGATGCTCCCAAGTGATGTTCTTCACTCCACAACTCTCAAGAGGCACCCAATGTAACATCCTAATTTTTAACCCAATATTTCTAGAACATATTTACGTTAATCACTAGGTTATTACTTCTTAGTCTCATTCTTTGCAAAATCTTTTAAAATACTTAGTGGAAACTATGGGTAAATTTTTTTTTTTTGAAACATAAAGCAAAGTGAGAGCCGCGTTCATCGCAAGACAGAAATATAAATCACAGATTAATAGAGTATGAAAGGACATGAAACAATCAATAACTCATCAAGAAACATCCCATTCATATCATATTATGCCCACCCAAAGGTGGGGCTTAGTTTAGTACATGATAATACGAATACAAACGAAAGGAAAATACATCAAAAACTGAAATGCATAAAAGCATAACTAAACACACCTCTACGCTAGTGCACCTAAGGTGGATAACCTCATAACAAAAGAAGGAATATCCTAATCATGATAATATGTGTGCACTGGCTCTCCCCAAAGGATCCTACTGACGACGGCGAATCCTCGGATAGACGCGTACGGCACAGCGTCCCTCAAAATGGTATGATCCGTGCTCCGAATCATAGTGCGCCTCCTACGTCGGGGTGTCGATAAAAGCCACGAATGTCGCCATCGAGCTCTGAATATGTGACGGGAAAGAAAGGAAAGAAAGAGAGTGAGAATCTTACTAAAGAAACTCAGTAAGGACCTCCTATCTAAGGTTACATCTGTAACGCCCCGATTTTCAGTAAACTTTGAAATGACCAAAATGCCCCTGAGGTCATTTTTGCCAAAAATACGAGGATGGCCGACCTCGGCCATCCCCATAAGGTCCATATGATATATGAAGGGGATTGTATGTGCTTGAGTGTTCAATAAAGCAGAGGAATCCTATTTTTAGGGTCTCCGCGTATAAATGACCAAAATACCCCTACAGCAATTTAAGGCAGTTTTAAGTTTTTTTTTTACCCGAACCTTGTTCGGAGGTCCAAAACAATGATTTTAAGGCATGGACTATGTTTGTTTTAGTCCCGGAGGTTCCGGGTAACTTTTGGTAAAAATTGCGATTTTGCCCCTACTTAGTGCATTTTGGGCTTAAGGACGTTTTTAGCAAAACCTAAGCAATATTAGGCTCTAATTAAAGATTAATTAATTTCCATAATTAATCTAGAGCTAAAATAATTATTTAAGGTTAATTAGAACCAAAAATTGCTTAAGGAAAATTTAAAAACCTAATTCTAGTTCTTTTCTTTAAAGAAAGCATATATGAATAGTGTTTTCACTATTCACGCTCCCATTTCCAAGGGAGGTTGTCATACTCACATCACTAGTCATAGAAGTCTTGACTCCATTAAATCTCACAAGACCACTCCTAATCTAAGGTGTTACAACCCTAATCACCTAATTAGTTTACCCAAAACCTTTACTTAGCAACCCTTAATCCTAAGCTAAATCAATCCTACACCTAAGCACCCTTTTAAACCATGATTTAGAGGAGATATTTTCTCTCCCATGGTTGCCCAAAAGTGGTGCCACTCCTCCCCCAAAAATCCAAAAAGAATTCAAAATTTATATTAGTTTATATTGTCAATCAAGCTTACTTACACAAGCTACTTTTAGCCATGCTTTAGGACATGCCTAGTTAGACTTGTCATCATGCCTTGAAGGAGATATTTCTTCTCTCCTTGTGGCTGTAAAGGCCGAAGCCTTTACCCCCCCCCCCCAAAACACCTTCATTTCATTCTTCTATAAATAGATAGCTTGGAGAACTTGAAGCACCTTTTGTTCATTCACCAAGTTTAGAGTTTTAGAGCACTTTGAAACTTTCTTTTCCTCTCAAGTTCAAGAGTTCATCTCCTTCAACTTCTTCATCTCCTCTCAACCTTAACCACTAGGTAGGGAGCTTCTCAAAAAGAAATGCTTTCTTCATATTGATGCTTTGATCTTGCTTGAAAATATGTTGTGAATGTGTTTTCATGGAGCTTTCATTTTCAGTTTTCATCTCCCTTTTTCTTTTTCTTTCATTTCGGCCTCAAGGCCATGGTGAGGAGGGCTTGATGATGAGTGCTCTCTAAGATGCAACCATGAGTTCATCTTAACATGAGGCCTCTAAAGCTTGAACCTTTCTTAAAGAAAAGTTTCATTCTTTTTCCTTCTCTTTTGTTTTATTTTCAGCCTCAAGGCCAAAATGATGAGGGCTTGATGATGAGTGCTCTCTTGGGATGACCATGTGTTCATCCTAGCATGAGACCTCTAAAGCTTAAAATTTCTTTTGGAGAAAAGTTTCATCTTGTTCAAGTTTTGGTCAAAAATGGGTTATGTTTCTTATGAAACTCTTTGAAACTTTTGTTTTTCCTTGAATGTTTCGGCCATGCAGGCCTATGGTACTTGGAAAAATAAAGGCTTGATGATGAGGGTTCCATGTTGGTGTATGACCTAGGGACAACCTCTAAAGCTTGGATCTTTTTCAAAGAAAAGTTTATCATTTTCAAGTTTTATTCAAGAAAGAGTTATGTTTCTCTTGAACCTTTGAAACCCCATTCTTTTTCTTTAAGGTTTCGGTCATGAAGCCCTTTGGGACTTGGAAAAATGAAAGCTTGATGATGAGGGTTTCATGTTGAGGTTAGTCACATGAATAAACTCTAAAGCTTGGACTTGGTTTCTAGACCAAGTGAGATTTCAGTTTCTTCCTTTATGTTTGACATAAGTTTGGTTTTGATGGAAGTTTAAGGTCTAGTGAAATACTCAATGATGAGGGCTTAGGATGTTGATGTTTGGATTATCAAGATCTTGGCCCCTAGAGTTCAAAAATGGGTTGTTTCTTCATGATGAGGATTCGGCCACCTCATGGTATTTGAGCATAAAAGGTCTCTTTTTACAAAACCTAGTGCTACTAGTGTTTCTTTTCTTATGAGGATGAGTTTGGATTGGAACCTTGGTTCTCTTTAAAATCTTGTAAGAGCTCTAGTCAAGATGTAAAAAAGGATTTGCATACATGTTTATTTATGATGCTATCACTAAATCTAAAGATAAAGATTGGACTTGCATTGCATGTTTATTTTTCAAGTCCTCACCTAAACTCCAAGATTAAAATGAATGTGCATTCCATATTTACCTTGAGTCATCACTTTACTTTTTAAAGAAACATAAAAATGGAATGCATAGCACGTTTACTTTATGTTATCACCCTAAACTCCTAGAGCTCAAAGATTTGCCCATTTCATCTTGAGAAAAGATTAATCAAGGAGGGATCTCCTTGAACGTGCATTCGGCCAAGTGATGAAAATGGCTCAAAGATGAGTTCATTTAGTTACTAAGGCCTATAACCTATGTCTTAAGGTTTTTCTAAGTCTATGTGGACTTAGTAAATGTTTTAAATATGTTTTCCAAGATTTATTCTTGTACAAAAAGTATTACATAGCTACTGCCCTATGTATTTTGTGATGATCTTTGATGGAATAAAATGATTTCCTAAAAGAGTTTAGAAGTTCCAATGGTGTTCCAAGAGAAACTAGCAAACCATGTGCATTAAAGTGAAGTTTTTTTCCATGTTTTAAGGACACATGTCTTCGGTTCTCCCTTGATAGTTTACAGCACCTTAAATTCTGTTTTGGGTGGTCTAAATATGCTTAAATACCTTGCCAATCATGTGATAATTGACTAGACATCTTTAAAGTACATCTAGTAACTTTATTTGCTTGATATGTGAATTCTAGGACTACATAGGAACAGAAAATTATAGATTCTGTCCAGCCTTGTTACAATAGTTAGATTCACATTATATGATGCCTAGATGAGTGAGAGAGACTCATAATTGGTTTAGGTATTAAATATCATATCATAGAAAAAGTCAGAAGTGAGAAAGGGCCTAAAATGCACATTCTAGAACACAGTAATTCATCTAAATTAGCACACTGCCTAAACTGTCCAGCCATAATTAATTAGGTTCGAGGACTTAATAAATTATGGAAAAGAGGTTAATCAACCCCTTAAACTCATGAGAACATAATATACTAGTTTGAGGTTACCCGATTTAGGGATTTTACCTTAAGGGAGTGATTTATGAGCCCTTGTATTAAGGATGAATTATTGTGATATCTTAAGACTAGCATGATGCTATGTGAATCATTATTTTCTAAATGCTAGTTTTACTATTGCATGTGTTGTTCTTTAAAGAACCTAGAAATGCCTATGTTGTACCATGAGATATGCGACATGTATTATTTGAGTGGCATTTCATTAAACATGCTAAGATTTAAGGTGACTTAAACTATGAGAAAATGATCCTGTTGAACCACCAAATTAAGGGTGGGGATGAGGTGATTCTATGCCCCCTAGACTCGTACTTTAAGTCGGAACCCTTAACTTATCCGAAAGGATAAGTCCAGATGCTAGTGACGACTAGTTTGGTATGAGCTCATAACCTAGTTACATCTCCCAAGGGAGACCAGTTAGGGTGGCCCCAGGAAGAAAATGATAACGCTTTAATGTCACCTAAGTAATCCAGTTAAGTTATCATGCACCATGTACCATGTTTCATGATCTATGATTTTATGTACTATGATTTATGAGTTTATGTGTTATGATCCATGTTAATAGTACCTATGAATTATGATTTCCAGTTTCATGAATTATAGATTATGTAACCAAGAGGTTTTAGAATTAAAAAGAATGGGCCTTGGAAGTTAACGATTTCGAACTTCATAATTGAACCATTACATGACCATGATTTTTGATAAGAAACCAAGGTCCCTGAGGACGTAGAATATGACACCTAGGTAGAAGGAAAAACCCTACTGAGTTTCTTTAGTAAGAAATCTCATTTCCTCTATCTCTTTCTTTCCTTTACATTTTCAGATTGGGATGGCGACGTTCGTCCTCTACATTGACATGCCCATCTAGGAGATCCACCATGACCCCGAGCTTGGGTCATTCCATTTTGAGGGCTTCTGCACTATACGTGTGTTCATGTTTCTTGGGCTGCCCTTTGCTCATCCTGTAGATAGTTACCTGTTCACCCCGACGTCTCCTTATGACGATGCTACTATTTTTGAGCGCGCCCGTACGCTTGAGGAGAGGATCTTATGGACACACTCTACCAGTTCGGGAGCGGTACCAGAGTATGTACCATGCACTCAGCACTCGGAGGAGGATCCCTCGGAGGACACCCCTACCCACCTGTATGGAGAGGATTTTGCCCCCACTCCCCCTCATATGCCCAGGGGTAGCGAGGAAACGATGACTCAGCCTCGGAGAGCCCCAGTGCCCGGTCCACGTCCTAGACATAGAGGACAGGGCCAGTTTTGAGGCATGCCTGCCCCAGCCGAGCTTCGTCCATGGATTGGTTATCTTCCACCTTACCCGTGGCGTTAGATGTAGGATTGAGGGTAGTCCTTAGTGCACGCACGTCACGTAGATTGGATAAACCTTCTTTTGTATCAAGGTTATCCACCTTAGATGCACTTGGGAGTGGGTGTTCCTTTTATGTTTTCATGTTATGTGATTCCCATTTCTATGTATTTCCATGTTTCAGTTGTATTCGCATTACCTTATGTACTTGAAAAGTCCTGCCCTTAGGGTAGGCGTAGTATATGCATGAAGTATTTCAGATGTGATGATGTCATGTTGAATTGGAGCCACTTCTATGTTTATGTTTCTGCATTTATTTATACCGTTTATATGTGTTACGCGCGGCTCCTATTTTAACCAGATTTTAAGAAAAAAAAATTGGCTCGTATTTTCCCTAAGTTACTTTCAAAGTAATAGAAATATGACAAGAGGTAATAACTAATATTTGGCCTAAATACGTACTAGTAGTATCGGGTCAAATATTAGGATGTTACAACATTGTTCACATCCTTAGGAACCATGGGTTTATTTATAAAAAGGTGTACATGTATATAAAGTTCATTATTTAATTTTGTAACCATAATTATCCAAGGTTCGTTCCTTTTAACATGGATCTTAATGCATGAATACAATATAGCAAGGCATGGAATGCATGAATATACCTTATGAAATCAAGCAAAGCAACATATCATCAAAAAAAACATAATCAGTGGCATAGTGTGGCATATGAACATTGCAATAAACTTTTCTCTTATTCTCAACTTGTGACTTAAGAACTCATGCTTGAGCATTATGGGCCACCCTAATACATCTAGGTTATGAGCTCATACCTCAGCTAGTTGTCACTAGCTCTTGCTTATTATCTGAATAAGCGAATCATAAAATAACATAATCCCGACTACTTAAGAGTACGGGCTAGGGGGCTAGGGATCACCTCTCTTAGGATATACCCTCTTTGAAATGTTTTGCGGGCATCTAGCCACAGCAATTTGTCCGCTTTGGTAGGCTGCATCTACTCATACCCTCACGGATTTGTCTTTCCTGGGGGTGCTCGGCCAAACCGGTGTCACCCAGGAAAGCGCGTCTCAGTGCTTTGTCACATAAAAATCTCCTGGGAGTGCTCGGCCGAACCGGTGTCACCCAGGGTTTTCTTTTCTCATATGATTCTCAAAAACATTCTCAAGTTCCTTGGATTTGATGGAAAGTCGGCAGCATAATGGCTGTATACCAAATTTCCTTCAATCCTACTTTATGCCACGATATTCATATCACATGTACTTTAACTTCTCAATCATAATGCCACATTAAGACATTCATCAAACACATATGAATCAATACTTCATACTTGCATTGTCAAACTCAAAGCATCAAAGTTTCTTAATATCTTATGCTTTGACCCTTAGGGTCCTTTAACATGAAATCTAAGTTGTCCATCATCACGACTTAAGCTCTCGGGTACCTATAGGCTCATACCTAAGTATTCCTCACTCAATTCTATGATTATCATTAATTCTAAACATCAAGAGTGCAGAATCCATAATTTACACTTTACGGGTACCTAGGAGTCACAACTTTGACCCTTTCTAAGTTCGGTTCGCGCCTAAGGCATCAAGATCAATTCCTAGACCAATTATGAGTAGTTCCTACACATTTAAACTAATTACAAACCATCATTACTAATATTTACCCTTGCTGGACAGAATCCAGAAAATTGCATTTCTAAGGGATCTAAAAGTCTCACTTTAATTCTTTTCTAATTACTAACTTGTCTTAACTTTCTCAAATTAATTCTAACATCAAAAGAACATGAATATACTCATTTTATCACCATCAAAACAGCATCATACAGAGAGAAAAATACTCAAACAGAACCGAATTCATTATCATCATATAATGCACATAGTTTCATTTCTAACACACATAAATCGCTAGTTTCTCTTGGAAAGTTTTCAAGGTTTTAAAAACTCATTAGAGCACATTTTATTTCATTAAAATCATCCTAAATAGCATGAAGGCAGTGGCCAATTAAAAAATTTTTCAAAGGGGTTTTAAAACATAAAACTTTGCTCAAAACATTTCTTGAGATCATCTAAACTTAGAAAGATCATAAAACATAAACTTTAGCTCTTGTAACTAGTTGAATCCCATTCTAGGACCCAATGTAACATCCTAATTTTTAACCCAATACTCTAGAACACATCAGGCTAATCATTAGGTTATTACTTCTTAGTCTCATTCTTTTATGAAAATACTTAGCGGAAATACTGGTAATTTTTTTTTTGAAAATATAAATCAAAGTGAGAACCGCGTATGACGTAACAAAGACTATCATATAGAAAAGAGATCTCATATCATTCATGGTCACAAAACACAAAGGTTGTTCATTACATCACAACAAGATCATATTATCATAGGTACATAATTTACAACTGTAACACCCTAATTTTTAACCCAACTTTCTAGAACACATTAGGTTAAACATTAGGCTATTAATTCATAGTCTCATTCTTTCATTAAAATACTTAGCGGAAATTACGGGAAAATTTTTCTTTTTGAAAACATAAAACAAAGTGAGAGCCGCGAGCTTAACTAATCGAATGACAAAAACGTAAAGCACGCGTAACGATCATAAACAACCTTGCAAAATAAATCATACATAAGAAGAACATAGATCATGAAGATGACAGAAACATTTCATTAATGATAAAGTAGCTAAAGTACATAACTATTCATACCCTTATAGAAACGGGCAGAGCTTGGAATATAACGGAAAAAGGAAATACAACAGATAGCAAAGTACATGGTACAACGTAAGGATAAAAACCCAAAATATTATCCTCCTACTATGCTACGAGCACTGAACTACATCCCCTCCCAAAAGGTACGGCCGAAGGAAAGATCCCTGCGAAGCTCGTGTACTCAAAAGCTCTCCAATGGAGTCTAGTGGCGACGGGAATCCACGGGTGATGGAGGCAGGTAGCCGGCGAAACGCTCTAACTCCTCCTGAGTGGGCCAATGCAACGTGAAAGACACACGAGGTGGCTGAACGTGGGCTCCTTGCTGCGGACGCATCTTGGCTCTCCTTGCCAGGCGCGGCCGCACCACAGTCTCCTCACTCCCCATACATCGGGATCGGGGAAAAGGGGCTGAACCCTCCGAAGGAACATGCGTCGGCCAATCCTCGGATGGGTCAGTCTCGGATCTCCTCGAACGAGGTACGTACTCTGGGAAATCTCGGATGGCCGAGGCAGAGGTACGGCCACGTCGCAACTGCTCCTCACGCGGGCGGGTGCGCTCGAAGATCATGTCGTCACTACCAAAAGGCGCAGTTGGAGTGAACTGGTAGCTCGAAACTGGATAAGCGAAAGGTCGTCCATGTACACAAAAACACGAATGGCACATCGACCCTCAAAGTGATATGAACGGTGGTCCGATTCGAAGTGTATCTCCCATACTGGCGTGTCAATGAAAAGCACGAACGTCGCCATCGCTCTTTGAAGATGTGACGGAAGGAAAGAAAGAGAGGAGTGAGAAATCTTGCTAAAGAAATCTCAGTAGGAGTCTCCTATCCTAGGGTTACATCGTACACATCCTCAGGAACCTTGGGCTTATTTATAAAATAATGATCATGCATATAAGGTTTAATTAAGGTTTTCCAAAACTAATTATCCAAGGTCCATTCCTTTTAGCATGCATCTTGATGTTATAAATGCAACATGTTATATCATGGATGCATGGCAATACTTGAGCATATAAGACAACATCAAAGCACATAAACATAAATCATGTGGCATGAGGGCATATAACTTTGAAGTGAATCATTCCTCAACTTCGTGACATCAATCATGGTACTTTAGCATATAGGCCACCCTAAAAATAATAACTAGGTTATGAGCTCATACCTTAACTAGTCGTCACTAGCTCTTGCTTATTATCTTGAATAAGTGAAACATAAATAATAATCCCGACTCGCAAGTACGGGTAGGGGGCAGGGATCATCTCTCTCTGGGATTACCCTCTTTGAAACGCTTTGCTAGCCACGCATGGCCTCGCAATTTGTCCGCTTTGGTAGGCTGCATATACTCATACCCTCACGGATTTGTCTCCTCCCGGGGGTACTCGGCCGAACCGGCACCTCCTCGAGGGAAGCGCGTCTCAGTGCTTTGTCATATAAAAATCTCCTGGGGGTGCTCGGCCGAACCGGTGTCACCCAGGGTTTTCAACTCATATGATACTCATAAATCATTTCTTTCAACCCTTTAAGGTTTGACGGAAATTCGGCAGCATAACAGCTATTAAACCGAATTTCCTTCAAACTGCCACAAGCTAATCCACACATTATGTTCTCATGAAATCTCATGCTATGATAAACTTTAACATTTCATCAATCATTTTCTCATGCATCAAGCACATCTCATCATATCATTGCATCAAACAACACATCATAGCATTAACAACTTTTTAGTGTCTTATGCATTGACCCTTAAGGTCCCTAACTCACATTCTAAGTTATAAATCATCAAACCTAATCTCTCGGGAACTTATAAGGTCTTAACTAAGTATTTCTCACCTCACACTATGATCAAGAACATCTCTAAACCTCAAAAGTGCAGAATTCATATTCCTAACTTTATGGGTACCTAGGAGTCACAACAATGACCCTTTCTAAATCCGGTTTGCTCCTAAGGCATCAAAATCAAGTCTTAAACCATTTATGAGTCATTCCTACACATTTAAACTAATTTAAATCCATGATTAGCATTACTAAACCTTGCTGGACAGAATCCAGAAAATTCAAACATTAAAGGATCTAGAACTCTCAAATTAATTCTTTTCTAGTTTCTAACTTCTCTTATCTTTCACATATGAGTCTTAACATTAATTATACTTAAACATAAGCATATTATCATCATTAACACAGCTCATACAGTGGCTAAACATGACAAGGCAGAACCGAAACAAACATCTCCATTTAAAGGCATCAAACACATTTTCTAAAGCACATAAAATACTAGTTTCTCTTGGAACCTTTTTAAAACTTTCAAAACTCATTTATAAATATTTTTAACATCTAAAATCATCAAAATATTTATGAGGGCAGTAGCTAGATCAAACTTGTCTCAAGAGGTCCTAAATTCATAAAACTTAGTTCTATGCATTCCTTAAACTCATAAAAGCTTGGAAAAATTATAAAACATAGTTTTCAATACTTAGAAACAGCAAGACCCCTTAGGGCCGAAATATGAACCAAAGGAAATAAATATTTTTAGACCTTTGTTTGAGACAACAATGGGCAAGTCTTTGAGCTCTAGGTTCATTTAGGTGATGACATAAAAATAAACATGCTCATGCACTTATTTTAGGTTCCATTAGAAAGTAAAGTGATAACACAAAGTAAATATTAATGCAACTCATTATTATCTTGGTATTAAGTGAGAACTTGAAATATAAACATGATAATGCATAGCTTGAAATATAAACATGATAATGCAAGGTTCACTTATTATCTTGATATTTAGTGATAGCAAGGAAGTAAACATGATATGCAAAGCATAAAGTAAACATGATGCAAGGTTCATTTTATGGTTGACTAGAGCTCATTCAAGACTTTAACAAGATAACAACCCAATACAATATCTCAAAGATCAAAATACCAAAACCGAAAGTCTTACAAAAGAAAAAAAAAGTGAAACTAAGTCAAGTTCTTTATTAAATACCCAAAACCCCTATCTAGAGAAAAATCTCTAGAACGTGCCGGCCAACTTTAAGGTTGACAAGGGTAGGCTTGGGCTTTTAGAAATCCTTAGATTAATTTTCTTAAGTTGAAAAACCATGTGAGCTAGATATCATATAGATAAAGTTATAAGAAAAGGAAAACTCAAGCTTTAGAGGTTTTTTTGAGATGAACACAAGGTCATCATCTAGAAACTGTCATCATCAAGCTATCATGCTCATAATCAAGGCCTCATGGCCGAAATGAAAGGAAAACAAAGAACCAAGGAAAAGTTTCAAAAGAAATCCAAGAGAAAGCTAGAGAAACTCATTTTTCAAGAAACAAAGTTTAGAAAAACACTCCTACCTATAGTGAAGACACAAAGCTTGAACTTTTGAAAAGAAAAACAAGATGAAAAACAAGATGATGAGCTCCTCCTTGATGCTTGATGGTTTCGGCCAAGAGGAAGCAAGAAGGTTGGAGTTGTGTTTCAAGTGAGGTTGTGCTTAAGGTGTGATGTTTGAGAGCTTAGAGGATGATCTAAGGTTATGAGGTGGTGGAGTGAGATTATGAGGTGATTATGTGAGGGAAGAATGAAGAAGATGAAGATGAAGAGGAAGAGCTCTTGGAATGCTTGAGAGAAAAAGGAAGAACTTAGAGAAAGGCTAGAAAACTAAACTTAGCAAATGAATAAAAGTGTAGCAAAGTTCATCTAGACATGGTATTTATAGAGAAGAATAAGGGTGAGTGTGTGGAGGAGAATGAATCCTCATGGAACATGAGGTGAGAGAATTGCATTTTGATGACATGGTGAAGTATGGTGGTGAGTATGGCTTCAAGCATAGTCTTTGGAGTGTGGAATAAAATTAAATTGTGATAAAATGAAGTGTGAATTTCAGCCAGGTCTGATGTAGCAAGGGAGGAGGGATTTTTGGTCATGTAATTGTGTGTTAGTGATGTGTTTAGGGGTGTATTAGCTTAGGTGTAAGGTTAGGAGTCATTAAGCATAAGTTTAGGTGACTAAGAATGTGATTAGGGACCTTTATGACATGATTAAGGAGTACTCATACATCATTAAAGAATTTTAAACTCATTTATGAATAAACAATGTGTAACACAATTCCATGATTTAAGGAATTGGAAAGAGAAAACACTATTCAAGATTCCATGACTAGAAGTCTTGAAATTAAAATATGATTTTAAGTTGTAATTAAGCACTTTTAGGTTCTAATCAACTTTAATAAATTATTTTGACTCAAGATTAATTATGGAAATTAATTAACTTTCGATTAGAGCCTAATATTGCTTAGGTTTTCTTAATCACGCGATTAAGCGTAAAAACACGAAACTAGGGGCAAAACCGTAATTTTGCACTAATTTCGCCCGGGACCTCCGGGATCAAAACTAAAGTCACAGTCTACATAAAAACGCCTTTTAAAATCATCTAGAGAAGTTTCGGGTTCATCCGGCACTTGCAAATGGGTAAAACACTGCAGGGGCGTTTTGGTCATTTTGACCCAAAAACTCGAAAAATGAGATTTTCGATCCCGGGAAGGTATACAAGCCATCTAATCCCCTTCCAACATTGATTTTGCCCTTCAAGTACTGCCGGATCGGCTTTCCTCGAATTCCGGGCTGAAAATGACCTCAGGGGCATTTTGGTCATTTTCACTCTAGCAGAAAAATTGGGGCGTTACAACGACTATCATAGTCCTATTATCGCTTCAACAGAAATACACTTCTATAATTTATAAAACTAAAGCGGCGTCTGCGCGTGTCCGTTGCATCCCACCAACCCGACTCATAGTGTATGCTTCATGCCCATGGTTTAGTAGAAATCACGAACCGCGTCACGAGATGCACCATCATCTTCATCTGGAGACGACACGGAAGAAAAGAAAGAGAGGGATGAGAAACTTATTCAAGATTCTCAGTAGGGAATTCCGACTCCAACACACGTGTCATCGTCGTCGTCCCCAGCCACTTCGATTTTAATTATGAAAGAGGTGTTCATGTGTAAGGTTTGGTTTTAAACTTTCCAAAGCTATTTATCCGAAGTGGGTGTCTTTTAGTATGGGTCTCAATGATATGAATTCTGCAGATATTGGATGAATGCATGGCAATACATTATGCGAGCAATTCAATAAATCATAACATCAAGTAACAGATAAGTGGCATAAAAAGTACAGAACTTTCCTCTTTTCTTTTCTCATACTTGAACTTTTAAGTTCTTCTCCTCAAGAATCACCTTCTTTTCTCATCACCGAATCCAGCCATAAACACCAGTGCCCGGCGATATTTATACGCATTACCAAAACCAACCAAATACACCCTATCGCCTAGGATTGAGTTCAACCAATGAGCTCAAACCTAACTAGTCATCACTAGATTTCTAAGAGGGCAAAGAAGGGGTAACTTAGGATCAGTTCTTTCTTTTCTCATGACTATGTGACTTGAAAAGAGACATCGCATATCTTTTCTCACGTCCGAACTCTTGAGTTCTTTCTCTCAAAGACCACCTTCTTTTCTCATCACCAAATCCAACCATAACACCAATGCCCGGCGATATTCATACTCATCACCAAATCCAACCAAACACACCCTATTGCCTAGGAATGAGCTCAACTATGTTTATACTCATCACCAAATTATTCTCATTATCAAGTCCAACCAAATACACCCAAATCCAACCGTAAACACCCATATTGTCTCAATGAGCTCAAACCTAACTAGTTTTCACTAGATTTTTAAGAGGGCAAAAGAAGGGGTACATACTCTCTCTCATTCAATTCTCACAAACATGGTAGACATAACATCTCAACAATTCATAATTAATTTCTACATCATCATAGCATCATCATAAAAGATCACATCATCATAACTCATATAAATAATGCTCATGTATCACACATCACACCTCATATATCATCACATCGTGCATATCAACATATCATACTTGCATTACCAAGCTAAAAGCGAGAAAATCTCTTAATGTCTTATGCATTGACCCTTAAGGTCCTTCACTCACAATCTAAGTTATAAATCATCATATCCTAAACTCTCGGGTACCTATAAGCTCATATCTAAGTATTCCTCACTAAATACTATGATAATAAATATCTCTAAACCTCAAGAATGCAAGATCTAAAATTCTAACTTTACGAGTACGTAGGAGTCACAACAATGACCCTTTCTAAGTTCGGTTTACTCCTAAGGCATCAAGATTAAGTCTAAACCAATTATGAGTCATTCCTACACATTTAAACTAATTTAAATCCATGATTACCATTTCTAAACCTTGCTGGACAGAATCTAGAAAAATCAATTACTAAGGGATCTAGAACTCTCAAATTAATTATTTTCTAGTTGCTAACTTCTCTTATCTTTCATATATGAGTTTTAACATTAATTATACTCTAACATAAGCATATTATCATCATTAACACAGCTCATATAGTGGCTAAACATAGCAAGGCAGAACCAAAACAACACCTCCATTTAAAGGCATCAAACACAATTTCTAAGGCACATAAAATACTAGTTTCTCTTGGAACCTTTCTCAAACTTTCAAAACTCATTTATAAACATTTTTATCATCTAAAATCATAAAAATATTTAAGAGGGCAGTGACTAAATCAACTTCATCTCAAGAGGTCCTAAATTCATAAAACTTAGTTCTATGCATTCCTTAAACTCATAAAAGCTTAGAAAAATTATAAAACATCGTTTTCAATACTTGTAACCCAACAGACCCTTAGAGGCCGAATGCTCAAGCCAAGGAAATAAATATTTTCAAGCCTTTGTTTGAGACAACAATGGGCAAGTCTTTGAGCTCTAGGTTCCTTTAGGTGATGACATAAAAATAAACATGCTCATGCACTCATTTTAGGTTCCATTAGAAAGTAAAGTGATAGCATAAAATAAACATGAGATGTAACTCATTATTATCTTGATATTAAGTGAAAACTTGAAATATAAACATGATAATGCATAGCTTGAAATATAAATATGATAATGCAAGTCCATCCATTATCTTGATACTTAGTGATAGCAAGGAAAGTAAATATGATGTGCCAAGTATAAAAGTAAACATGGATGCAATATTTATTTTAGTCTCATCTAGAGCTCTTACAAGACTTTAGAAATATAACCCAACACTTATCTCATCACAAAGAGAGCTTTAGAGTTCTCGAACCAAGTTCTCAAAGGAACTACATGGTTCTTGAATATCATCATCAAGCTCAAAAAGAAGTAAACTTTAGAAGAAAACAAAACTTTAAAGAAGTAAGAACCAAAGCACATTTTTTTTAGAGATGAAATAAATATAAGAACACTTTAAAATTTTTAACAAAACCTAAAGGAAAGCACATGGAGACCGAATCATATAGGAAGGAAAAAAGGGAAGAAAAACCAAAACCTTGCTAGATCAAGAAACAAAACTCAAGCTTTAGAGGTTTCTTTGAGATGAATACAAGGTCATCTTATAGAAACTCTCATCATCAAGCTATCATGTTTAAGAAGAAAAGGCCAAGAGGCCGAAATGGAAAAAGAAAAGGAATGTAAAAGAAAGCTAAAAAAGAAACCAAGAAAAAACTAGAGAAAACACATTTTTTTGAGTAAAACAAAGTTTGAAAAGAAACTCCCTACCAAGTGTGAAGACAAGGCTTGATCTTTGAGGTGATAATGAAAAGGAAAGCTCCTCCTAAAGTGATGATAGTGCTTCGGCCTTGTGGAGAGAAGAGGAAAGGAAATGTGTTCTTGGTGAGCTTGTGTTTGAGAATGGAAGTTTAGATGTTTGTATGATGATCTAAGGTGGTGGGGTGGTGTTTCAAGGTTGTGAGATGATGATTCAAAAGGAAAAAGAAGAAGATGAAGAAGAAGAATGCTCTTCAAACTTGAGAGAAAATGAGAGAACTAACAAAAATGCTTAGAAATCAAAACTTAGCAAATGAACAAAAGTGTAGCAAAGTTCATCTAGGCATGGTATTTATAGAGAAGAATAAGGGTGAGTGTGTGGAGGAGAATGAATCCTCATGGAACATGAGGTGAGAGAATTGCATTTTGATGGCATGGTAAAGTATGGTGGTGAGTATGGCTTCAAGCATAGTCTTTGGAGTGCGAAATAAAATTAAATTGTGATAAAATGAAGTGTGAATTTCGGCCAGGTCTGATGCAGCAAGGGAGGAGGGAGTTTTGGTCATGTAATTGTGTGTTAGTGATGTGTTTAGGGGTGTATTAGCTTAGGTGCAAGGTTAGGAGTCATTAAGTATAAGTTTAGGTGACTAAGAATGTGATTAGGAACCTTTATGACATAATTAAAGAGTACTCATACATATTTAGGAGATTTTAAATTCATTTTATGAATAAAACAATGTAGACAAAATTCCATGATTTAAGGAATTGGAGAGAGAAAACACTATTCAAGATTCCATGACTAGGAGTCTTGAATTTAAAATAAGATTTTAAGTTGTAATTAAGCACTTTTAGGCTCTAATCAACTTTAATAAATTATTTTAACTCAAGATTAATTATGGAAATTAATTAATCTTCGATTAGAGCCTAATATTGCTTAGGTTTGCTTAATCACGCGATTAAGCATAAAAACACGAAACTAGGGGCAAAATCGTAATTTTGCACTAATTTCGCCCGGGACCTCCGGGACCAATACTAAAGTCATAGACTACATAAAAACGCCTTTTAAAACCATCTGGAGAAGTTTTGGGTTCATCTGGCACTTGCAAACGGGTAAAACACCACAGGGGCGTTTTGGTCATTTTGACCCGAAAACTCGAAAAACTAGATTTTCAATCTCGGGAACGTACACAAGTCATCCAATCCCCTTCCAACGTTGAGTTTGCCCTTTGAGTACTGTCAGACCAGCTTTCCTCCAATTCTGGGCCAAAAATGACCTCAGGGGCATTTTGGTCATTTTCTCTCTAACAGAAAATCGGGGCGTTACACCCAACATCATCACTAGGCCGAAAACAAGGAGGTAAATAATATATATTATAAAACTTTGTTTGAGATAACAATGGGTAAGTCCATGAGCTCTAAATCTCTTTAGTTATGACATAAACATAAATATGTAATGCACTTTGTTTTACTCTTTATTAAGAGGTGAGAGCATAAAATAAATATGCTATGCAAATCCATTATTATCTTAGAGATTTAGTGAGAGCATAAACATAAATATGGATATGCAAGTTTATTCTTTAATCTTGAGCATTTAGTGATGACATAAAAACAAATATGGATGCAAGTCTTTTTATCTTACTTAGAGCTCATATGAGACTTTTATAGAGAATAAAAAATCTCAACCCAACACTTATCTCACAAACAAAGTGAGCTCTAGAGTTCTTGAACCAAGTTCTCAAAGGAAGTACATGGTTCTTGAACATCATCATCAAGCTCAAAAGGAAGTAAACTTAGAGGAAAACAAAATCTCAAGGAAGCAAAAACCAAAGCAACATTCTTTCTTGATAATAAATAAATATAGAGATACTTTTAAAAATTTTAACAAAATCTTTGAAGGAAACCTAGAGGAGCCGAAATCATGTAGGAAAGAAAAAGGAAAGAAAGACCAAAACTTTGCTAGATCAAGAAACAAAACTCAAGCTTTAGAGGTCTCTTTGAGATGAAAACAAGGTCATCTTCTTGAAACACTCATCATCAAGCTATCATGGGGATGAAATAAGGCCATTGAGGCCGAAAATGGAAAAGAAAAAAAAGAAAAGGAAAACCGAAACACTAGGAAAGAAAAGGAAAGGAAAAACTAAAATGCTTCAAGATCAAAAGAAAGTTTCAAGCTTTAGAGGTCTCTCAAATGAGAATCATAAAACCATTATTTTGAAACCTCATCATCAAGCTCAAGGTTTTCCTTTCAAAAACCAAGTCTCATGACTAAAAACAAAAAGAGAGAAAAAGAGTTGAACCAAGAGAAAGCTAGCATTTTTATGTCATAAACAACATCACAAGAAAAGCATTTTGAAAACAAAACCCCTACCTAGTGGAAATTTCTTTGGAAGGAAAAGAGCTTGGTTCTTGGAACAAAAATGAGGAGACAAAAACCTCCTCTTTGTGGCTTGATGATTTCGGCCAAGGGGTGAGGACAAGTAAAGGAGGAGTTTTTCTTGAGAGTTTAAGTTGAAGGTGGAAAGGTTGAGTGCTAGGGAGGTGGCTTAAGGTGGTGGTGTTGTATTTCAAGGTAGTTTATGGTGGTTTGTGGTGGTGGAAAGGGTTTCTAGGTGGTGGAGAGGAATTTGAGGTTGAGAGAAAGTAAGAGAGATTTTTTGTCATAAGCTCATAAAAAAAGCAAATGGAAAAAGTGTGAAATTTCTCTACACTTTGCTATATATATCATGGTTTAAATTTTGAAATGTGGAGGTGGATTTTGGGGCTAAAAATGGAGCCATTTTTTTTTATCCTTGGGGGAGGGAAAATATCTTCTCAAATGTGTCCTCCAAGGCATGTGCAAAGCATTGGTAAGCGCGAACACTATTCCTAGATTCCTTTCTCAAAGAATTAAGACTAGAAAAGGATTTTGAGTTCCCTTAAGCAATTTTAAGTTCTAATTAACTTTAATAAATTATTTTGGCTCAAGATTAATTATGAAAATTAATTAATCTCCGATTAGAGCCTAATATTGCTTAGGTTTGCTTAATCACGCGATTAAGCTTAAAAACACAAAACTAGGGGCAAAATCGTAATTTTGTACTAATTTTGCCCGGGACCTCCGGGACCAAAACTAAAGTTACAGAATACATAAAAACGCCTTTTAAAACCATTTGGAGAAGTTTTGGGTTCATCCGCCACTTGCAAATGGGTAAAACACCACAAGGGTATTTTGGTCATTTTGACCCGAAAACTCGAAAAACGAGATTTTCGATCCCAGAAAGGTACACAAGTCAACTAAGCCCCTTTCAACATTGAGTTTGCCCTTCAAGTACTGTCGGACCGGCTTTCCTCGAATTCTGGGCCGAAAATGACCTTAAAGGCATTTTGGTCATTTTCACTCTAATAGAAAATCGGGACGTTACACCCAAACCCTCCTCTAATCAGTGATGAGTGGGGTAAATAAGATGAGGTTTGGGAATTTTAATCGGTTAGAATTGTAGAGGTTGATGTATAGAACAATTTTAGTGAAGGAAGTTTTTGGTTTTGGTGGCTCTAGCTAGTATATAGGTAATTTGAACACAAAATGGAGCTCTTGGTTATGGAGGAATGGAAGCTGTCTCCTTTTCCATTGATGACCGTGAATGATGCTTCATGAAGAAGCTTAGTATTTAAGCTTATCTTGTAATTAAATGATTTGAATATTATATATTAAAGTAGATATTTTTCAACCTAATAAAGAAAAATGGATGGCTATGATCAATCTTGTAATTCAAGATTGAATCTTAGCCATTCCTTTGATATAAAGAGATAAGGCTCATCATTTTGTAAAGATTAAAATAACTGTCAGTGTTAGAAATCGCACACCGAAATATCACCGAACTGGTGAAACACCATAACCGGGTAATCAAATATTGTTCAAAAATTAATTCTAAGTGTAAAACCTTTACTCATAACCATTTCTAATCTCAATCCCATGTTTTCCTAATTTCGAGCACCTCCGGGTCTGGAATCTAGGGTTTCGGTTATCTCGGTGGGCCTGCGGGGTCCACAAGTTACTATTCATATATATATTTTAGAGATCCGTTGTGTTGTTCTCATCATTTCTGTGTAAAGTCTCCATTAATTTCTGAATAAAATTTAGGGTGTTACACTTACACCATACCTACACCTTACTTTGAGCCATGCTTGAACCTATACTCACCATACTTCCAACCATGCCTTGAATGACCGCAACAAAGAGATATTTTCTCTCCCCATGGCCATGAAAGGCTACGGCCAGCCCTCCCCCTCCATCATCCTCCATTGTTTTGTTTTTCTATAAATACACATGCAAAGGAACTTGGAAGAACATTTAGATCATTTGCCAAGTTTAAGCATTCTTGAAAGTTCTCTCATTTTCTCTCTAAGTTTCAAGAGTTCTCTTCTTCTTCATCTTTCACTTTGAGCCACCACATCACAACCTCAAAACCACCACATAACCACCATAAACCGCCACTCAAACACCAAAGCATCTTTCCTTTCCTTTTCCCTCACCTTGGCCGAAACCTTCTCCCATCTTGGAGGAAGTTTTTCTTCTTATTCCCACCTCAAGACCAAGCTTTTCATCTTCAATACTTGGTAGGGAGTTGTTCTAAAATCATTCTTTTGCTTGAATATGCTTTGTTCTTGAAAGAAAATGCTGATTTCATGAGTTTTCATTGTTTTTCTTTTTCGGTTTCCTCTTGGTTCTTTCCTTTTGATTTCGGCCTTCAAGGACTAGTTTGCTCCACATGATAGCTTGATGATGAGTATCTCTAGATAATGACTTTGTGTTCATCTCAATGAGATATCTAAAGCTTGATTTTTTCTTTCTTCAAGTTTTATTAAAAATGTTACTTAGTCATGATATTTGGTTTTGTTTTGAAAGAAAAATCTTGAGCTTGATGATGAGGTTTCAAGATAATGATCTTGAGATTTACTTTTGAGACACCTCTAAAGCTTGAAACTTGTTCTTGATCTTGAGACATTTTGGTTTTTCTTTTCTTTTTCCTTGCTTTAATTGTTTCAGTTTCCTTTACTCCTTCTCAAAAAGTTTGTTAAAAATATAAAGAAGTTCTCTTTATTTGGTTTCAAGAAATGTTGTTATTTATTTTACTTTTTTTGTTCATTTTCTTTGAGCTTGAAGATGATGTTCAAACCATAAGGTTTCTTTAAAACCTTGGTACAAAGAACTCTAAAGCTTACTTCATCTTGTTAAGCTATGTGTTGGGTTAAGGTTTATGTGTAACACCTTAATTTTTAACCCAATATTCTAGAACATATTAGGCTAATCATTAGGTTATTACTTCTTAGTCTCAACTTTTTAATAAAATACTTAACGGGAATTACAGGTAAATTTTTCTTTTTGAAAACATAAACAAAGTGAGAGCCGCAAACTTAATTAGTCGAACGACAGAAACATAAAGCACGCGTAACAATTATCAGAGATCACATAGTAAAACATATAACCAAGGATGCATTCCATTAATAACATAATTTAAGTACATAAGTAGTCATACCCTCATGGGGATGGGCAGAGCTTGTAATACAATGGGAAAGAAAATACAATAGAAAATGTAAAGTACATGGTGCAACATAAAGATGGAAAACCCAAAATGCTACCCTCCTACTAGACTACGAGTACAAACAACAACCCCTCCCAAAAGGTACTACCGAAGGGAAGATCTCCATAAAAGCTCAGGTACTTGCAAAGCTCTCCATCGGGAACTAGTGACGTCGGGGATCCTCGGGCGATAGAGGCAGGTAACCGGGGAAACGCTCTATCTCCTCCTATGTGGGCCAATGGAGCGTGAAGGGAACTCGCGGCAGCTGAACATGAGCTCCTCGATGCGGACGCATCTCAGCTCTCCTCGCCAAGCGTGGCTGCCTCACGTCTCCTCACTCCCCTCGCGCCGGAACTGGGGAAAGGGAGCGGAGCCCTCCAAAGGGATATGCATCGGCGAATCCTCGGATGGATCGGTCTCGGACCTCCTCGAGCAAGGCACGTACTCCGGGTAGTCGCGGACAGCCGAGGCAGAGGTACGGGCTCGGCGTAGCTACTCATCACGCAGGCGAGTGCACTCGAAGATCATGTCATCACCACCAAAAGGTGCAGTAGGAGTGAACTGGTAGCTCGAAACCAGGTAAGTGAAAGGTCGACCCATGTATACAAAAACACGGACGGCACAACGACCCTCGAAATGATACGAACGGTGGTCCGGGTCGTAGTGCACCTCCCAAACAGGCGTGTCAATAAAGAGCACGAACGTCGCCATCGGTCTCTGAAGATGTGACGGAAGAAAAGAAGAGAGAGGAGTGAGAATTCTTGCTAAAGAATCTCAGTAGGAGTCTCCTATCCTATGGTTACATCGTACACATCCTCAGGAACCTTGGGTTTAATTATAAAATAGTGATCATGCAAATAAGGTTCAACTTAGGGTTTTCCAAACTAATTATCCAACGTCCATTCCTTTTAGCATGCATCTTGATGTTATGAATGCAACACGTTACATCATAGATGCATGTCAATACTTGAGCACATAAATCAACACATTAAAGCACATAAACATAAATCATGTGGCATAAGGGCATATAACTCTCAAATGAGATCATTCCTCAACCTCGTGACATCAATCATGGTACTTTAGCATATAAGCCACCCTAAAAATAACTACGTTATGAGCTCATACCTCAGCTAGTCGTCACTAGCTCTTGCTTATTATCTGAATAAGCGAAACATAAATAATAATCCCGACTCACAAGTACGGGTAGGGGGCAGGGATCATCTCTCTCTGGGATTACCCTCTTTGCAACGCTTTGCGGGCACTAGGCCACAGCAATTTGTCCGCTTTGGTAGGCTGCATCTACTCATACCCTCATGGATTTTTCTCTCCTCGGGGTGCTCGGTCGAACCGGTGTCACCCAAAGCAGCTGCCTCGTTGCTTTGTCACATAAAAATCTCCTGGGGGTACTCGGCTGAATCGGTGTCACCCAGGGTTTTCAACTCATATGGTACTCATAAAACATTTATTTCACCCCTTTAAGGTTTGACGGAAATTCAGCAGCATAACAGTTGTTAAACCGAATTTCTTTCAAACTGCCACAGGCTAATCCACACATCATGTTCTCATGAAATCTCATGCTATGATAAACTTTAACATTTTATCAACCATTTTCTCATGCATCAAGCACGTCTCATCACATCATTGCATCATACAACACATCATAGCATTTACAACTTTTTAGTGTCTTATGCATTGACCCTTAAGGTCCTCAACTCACAATCTAAGTTATAAATCATCAAACCTAAGCTCTCGGGAACTTACAAGGTCTTAACTAAGTATTTCTCACCTCACACTATGGTCAAGAACATCTCTAAACCTCAAGAATGCAGAATTCATATTCCTAACTTTACGGGTACCTAGGAGTCACAACAATGACCCTTTCTAAGTCCGGTTTGCTCCTAAGGCATCAAGATCAAGTCCTAAACCATTTATGAGGCATTCCTACACATTTAAACTAATTTAAATCCATGATTAGCATTACTAAACCTTGCTGGACAGAATCCAGAAAATTCAAACATTAAAGGATCTAGAACTCTCAAATTAATTTTTTTCTAGTTTCTAATTTCTCTTATCTTTCACATATGAGCTTTACCATTAATTATACTCAAACTCAAGCATATTATCATCATTAACACAGCTCATACAGTGGCAAAATAATGGCAAGGCAGAACCAAAACAAAAATTCTCCATAAAGGCATAAAACACAATTTCTAAAGCACATAAAATACTAGTTTCTCTTGGAACCTTTTTAAAACTTTCAAAACTCATTCATAAATGTTTTTACCATCTAAAATCATAAAAAAAATATTTAAGAGGGCAGTGACTAAATCAACTTTGTCTCAAGAGGCCCTAAATTCATCAAACTTAGTTCTACATATTCATTGTACTCATAAAGCTTAGAAAAAATATGAAACATAGTTTTCAATACTTAGAAACATCAAAACCCCTTAGGGCCGAAATATAAACCAAAGGAAATAAATATTTTTAAACCTTTGTTGAGACAACCATGGGCAAGTCTTTGAGCTCTGGGTTCATTTAAGTGATGACATAAAAGTAAACATACTCATGCACTCATTTTAGGTTCCATTAGAAAGTAAAGTGATAGCATAAAATAAATATGAGGTGCAACATATTATTATCTTTGATATTTAGTGAGAACTTGAAATATAAACATGATAATGCATAGCTTGAAATATAAACATGATAATGCAAGTTCATTCATTATCTTGGTATTTAGTGAATGCAAGGAAGTAAACATGATATGCAAAGCATAAAATAAACATGATGCAAGGTTCATTTTATGGTTAGCTAGAGCTCATTCAAGACTTTAACAAAGTAACAACCCAACATATATCTCATTACAAAGAGAGCTCTAGAGTTCTTGAACCAAGTTCTCAAAGGAACCATGAGGTTCTTGAACACCATCATCAAGCTCAAGATAAACAAACTTCCAAAACAAAACAAAACAAAGTCTCAAGGATCAAAGTACCAAAATCGAAAACCTTACAAAAGGAAGAGAAAATGAAACTAAGTCAAGTTCTTTATTAAATACCCAAAACCCCTATCTAGAGAAAGATCTCTAGAATGTGCCGGCCAACTTTAAGGTTGACAAGGGTAGGCTTGGGCTTTTAGAAATCCTTAGATTAGTTTTCTTAAGTTGAAAAACCATGTGAGCTAAGTATAGTATAGATGAAGTCAAAGGAAAAGAAAAACTCAAGCTCTAGAGGTTCCTTTGAGATGAACACATAGTCATCCTCTAGGAGTCCTCATCATTGAGCTATCATGTGCTCCTCAAGGCCTCATGGCCGAAATCACAAGGAAGGAAAAACAAAGAAAGTTTCAAAAGAAAATCCAAGAGAAAGCTAGAAAGAAACTCATTTTCAAGAAGACAAAGTTTAGAAAACACTCCTACCTAGAGTGAGGACACAAAGCTTGAACTTTAAAAAGGAAAACAAGATGATGAGCTCCTCCTTGAGGTGGATATAGCTTCGGCCTTGTGAGGAACAATGGAGAGGAAAATGTGTTTGAGTGAGGTTGTGTTTGAGGTGAGGTGTTTGAGAGGTTAGAAGATGATTCAAGGCCTTGGGGTGGTGTTTGATGGTTAAGAGATGATGATGAGATGAAGAGATGAAGAAGATGAAGATGAAAAGAAAGGAAGAACTCTCTTGAAACTTTGAGAGAAAAAGAAAGAACTCAGGAAAGCTTAAGAAAACTTGAAACTTACCAAATGAACTAAAGTGTTTGTATGTGTTTCTAGGCAAGGTATTTATAGAGAATGAAAACAAATGAAGGCTCAAAGGGAGGAGGGCTAGCCGTGTGGTTTTAGGAGGGAAAGGAAGAGAAAATATCTCTTACACAAGGTCATTCAATCATGGTTTGAAGTATGGAAACTATGCTACAAAGTATGGCTTGATGTGAGTTAATTTCCTATCAATTTTGAATGAAATTAGGCTTCTAGAAACTTGACATGGCTGGAAATTTTTCAGCCACAAATAAATGGGAAAAATGGGTAGTTTTAATTATTTATTCATTTGGAAAATCAAGCTTGATTGAAAGTTATGACAAGGTATAATGTATGTGACTTGAGGTATGGCCTTGGAGTGTTGAAAAATTGAACATGTGATGCATATGAGAGGAGGAAGTGCATGGCCAGGTCTGGTACAACAAGGGGGAGGTGAGGTTTGATCATCTAATTGGGTGTTAATGGTAGGTTTAAATGTGTATTAGCTTAGGTACAAGGTTAGGAACAATTAAGCTTAAGTTTAGGTAACTAAGTATGAGTATTAGGAATTTTATGACAAGGTTAGGAGTACTCATACATCATTAGAGAATTAAAAACTCATTTGTGAATAAACAATGTGTAACACAATTCCATGATTTAAGGAATTGGAAAGAGAAAACACTATTCAAGATTCCATGACTAGGAGTCTTGAAATTAAAATATGATTTTAAGTTGTAATTAAGCACTTTTAGGTTCTAATCAACTTTAATAAATTATTTTGACTCAAGATTAATTATGGAAATTAATTAACCTTCGATTAGAGCCTAATATTGCTTAGGTTTGCTTAATCATGCGATTAAGCGTAAAAACACGAAACTAGAGGCAAAACCGTAATTTCGCACTAATTTCGCCCGGGACCTCTGGGACCAAAACTAAAGTCATAGTCCACATAAAAATGCCTTTTAAAACCATCTGGGGAAGTTTCGGGTTCATCCGCCACTTGTAAATGGGTAAAACACCACAGGGGCGTTTTGGTCATTTTGACCCGAAAACTCGAAAAACGAGATTTTCGATCCTGGGAAGATACACAAGTCATCTAATCCCCTTCCAACATTAAGTTTGCCCTTCGAGTACTGCCGGACCGGCTTTCCTCGAATTTCGGGCCAAAAATGACCTGAGGGGCATTTTGGTTATTTTCACTCTAATAGAAAATCGGGGCGTTACATTATGCTCCTTTAAAGACTTGTATGAGCTCTAGTAAGGAATAAAATGAACTTGCATCCATGTTTAAGTTTATACTTTGCATATCATGTTTACTTTCCTTGTCATCACTAAGTACTAAGAATAAAGAAATGAACTTACATTATCATGTTTATATTTCAAGCTTTGTATCTCATATTTATATTCCAAGTCATCACCAAAACTTTAAAGATAATAACAAGTTGCATTTTATATTTATTTTATGCTCTCTCTTTACTTTATAATGAAGAATAAAACAAGTGCATTGCATGTTTAAATTTATGTCCTCACCTAAAGATCCTAGAGATAACTACTGCCCTTAGTTATTTTATGATGATTTTAATGAAATAAATTGATTTTCAAGGAGTTTTAGAAGTTCTAAAAAGGTTCCAAGAGAAACTAGCAAAATGAAACTCTATGTATGATATGATGATGATGCTTTCGGTTCTGCCTTGTTTATTTTGCTCACTATATAATGATGATGGTTTTATTATGTTAGAATGAGTGAATTCATGTATAATTGATACTAGAATTAATTTGAGAAAGCTAAGCTAAGTTAGTAACTAGAAAAGATTTAAAATGAGAATTCTAGAACCCTTAGAAATAAGAATTTTAGATTCTATTTTAACATGGTTAATATTAGTAATAATAGTTTATAATTAGTGTATATGTGTAGGAATCCCTTATAATTGGTTTAGGAATTGATCTTAGTACTTTAGGAGAAGACAGAACTTAGAAAGGGCCAAGTTGTTACTCCTAGGTATCCATAATTTGTAAAACATAGATTCTGCACTAATGATGTTTAGGATAGGTTATGATCATGATCATTAGTGAGAATAATTAGTTGTGAACCTATAGATGGATAAGAGATTAAGATCGGATGCTAGAGAACTTAGATTTTAAGTTTAAGACCCTAAGGGTCAAAGCATAAGACACCATCAATTCTTGATGCCATGAATTGATTGATTTAAGTATGATGTGATGATGCATGTGCTATGATGAGTATTTTTATGTGATTTTAAGTTTATCACGATTATAGAAGTTGAATAAGAAATGTACATGCATTATGAGTTATTGTGGCATAAAGCAAATTTGAAAGAAATTCGGTTTACAGCAGTTATACTGCTAAATTTCCATCAAATTGAGAGCTTAAGACTGTTTTTGAAAACCATATGAGATAAGTCTTGGGTGACACCAGTTCGGCTGAGCACCCCCAGGAAATGAGTTTTGAAATGTGACATAGCACTAAGACACATTTCTCCTACTCCGATGGGGAGGAGGCAAATCCGTGAGGGTATGGTAGATGCAACGTGCCAAAGCGGACAATTCGCTGTGCACTAGATGCTAGTAGAGTGTTTCAAAGAAGGAAATATTCCTATGGACTCCCCGAATTAAAGGTTATGATAGGTGATCTTTAAGCCCCCTAGCCCATACTCTAGAAGTCGGGATTATTATGTTTATGCTTATCATAGGTATGAGCTCATAGTCTAGATGATATTTTAGGGTGGCCGATGCTAGAGTATAATGTTCTAAAGTCACAAAGTTGAGAAAAGAGAAAAGTTTCACTTGAAAGATTATATGCCACTTATATGTTTCTTGATGTTATGTTTGATTAACTTCTTGCATAAAGTATTATCATGCATTCATGCTTTGCTATGTTGCATTCATAACATTAAGATTCATTCTAAAAGGAACGAATCTTGGATAATTATGTTTATAAACCTAATAATGAACTTTATGCATGTTCACCTTTTTACAATAAACCCAAGGTTCCTGAGGATGTGACAATGTCACCTAGATAGGAGATACCCTAGTGAGATTCTTTAGTAAGATTCTCACTCACTTTCTTTCTCTCTTTCCTTACAGTCACGTCTTCATGTAACGCCCCGATTTTTCGCTAGACGTGCAAATGACCGAAATGCCCCTTAGATCGTTTTTACCTGGAACACAAGGATGGCCAACCTCGGCTATCCTCATAAGAGATTTGTTAATGTATGAAGGGGATTCTATGTATTTGAATGTTTAATAGAGCAGAAGAATCTCATTTCTGAGGTTTCTGCATACAAATGACCAAAATACCCTTACAGTAATTTAAGGCAGTTTTGAGTTCTGTTTTGACCCGAACTTGCTCTAGAAGTCTAAAACAATGTTTTTAAGGCATGATTTATGTTTGCTTAGGTCTCGATGGTCCCGGGCAGTTTTTACAAAAAATTACGATTTTGCCCCTACTTAAGTGCATTAAGGCTTAACGACGTTTTTAAAATAAAACCTAAGCAATATTATGCTCTAATTAAAGGTTAATTAATTTCCATAATTAATCTAGAGCTAAAATAATTATTTGAGGTTGATTAGGACTTAAAATTGCTTTAGGAAACTTAATACCTAATTCTAGTCTCATTTTCTCAAGAAAGCATCTAAGAATAGTGTTTTCACTATTCAATCTACCTAAATCAAGGAAGTGTGACTGCTCCTTAATTTTTAGTCAATAGAATTTGACTCCATTAATTCAACAAGATTGCTCCTAATTTAAGTTGTTCATGACCCTAATTACCTCATTAGTTCACCTAAACACTTGATCATAAAACCTAGATTAGTGGCCTAACCTTGCTTACTCCTAAACACCTCACTAATACATGATACATGGAATGAAAACTCTCTCCCCTTGGCTTCTAAATGACCGTCGGCCACTCCCCCATTCTAGAAGAAATATTTCATTAAAAAAGAATTGATTTATGTCATTCAAGCTTTCATTCAAGTCTTACATGAGCCATGCCTCCCATACTTCAAACCTTAACATTGAATGACAACACAACGAGATATTTTCTCTTCTCCTTGGCCAAGGAACCCATTCAGCCTTCCCCCACTCTTCTAGAAACTTTATTTCATCTCTAATCAACGAGAAATCACCTCGCTTTGAAACATGTCTTAGCCCATACCTATCTTACCATCAACCATGCCTTGAATGACATCTTGTAAGAGATTTTTTTTCTCTTCCCCAAGCCATGAAGGCCACACGGTTTCCCCTCCACCATTCACTCCTCATTGCTTTAATTTTCTATAAATACCTTGCCATGGTGAGCTTTGCTTCACTTTGAGTCATTTGCTAAGTTTGAGGTTTTGAGAAAGTATGAGTTCTCTCAAAGTTTTCTTCCTCCTCCTTGTTTCCAAGAGAAATCGCCACCTCCTCCACCTTCAACCTTCATCTACTCCTGATCCAAACACTCAACCAAGCTCAAACACAAGTCAACAACATCTCCTTCCTTCATGCCTCTTCAAGGCCGAAGCTACCCATCAAGTTACAAGGAGATTTCTTCATGTTTTCTCTCCAAGATCAAACCTTTCTTCATTTTCAAGAACACACACTTGGTAGGGAGTTGTTTTAAAGTTTTTGCTTTACTCTAAAGTGCCTTGTTTTTAGAAGGAAATGATGTTTCTCTGGGTTTCTTTTTCGGTTTCTTCCTCCTCCTTTCTTTTTATTTTCGGCCTCAAGGCCTTAAATATGATGGCTTGATGATGAGCGTTCTCTTGAGGTGACTATGTGTTCATCTCTCATGAAACCTCTAAAGCTTGATGCTTTTCTTTCTTTAAAGTTCTAGCTATCCATAAGCCCAAGGTCTATCCTTATCAATCTTAAAGTTGGCCAGCACATTCTAAAGCTTTACTCTAGATAGGGGTCTTAGGTTCATAATAAAGAACACGGTGTATTTCCTTCTCTTTATGGATTCAGTTTTCTTGCTCTTTTTCCTCTTTGAAGTTTGTTTCTTGAGTTATTTCTTTAAAGCTTGATGATGATGTTCAAAGAACCATAAGATTTCTTTGTAACCTTGGTTCTTAGAACTCTAGAGCTTGCTTTATGATGATGAGATTGGGATTGAGATTATGATATTGATCTTTTAAAGTCTTGTATGAGCTCTATGACACATAATAATGGACTAGCATTCATGTTTAAATTTATGCCTTGCATAGCATATTTATTTTATATTATCACTAACTCTCAAGAATAAATAAATGAACTTGCATTATCATGTTTAAATTCAAGCTTTGCATTTCATGTTTACTTTTCAAGTCCTCACCTAAACTTAAGATAAAAATGAGTTGCATCTCATATTTATTTTGAGCCTTCACTTTACTTTCTAAGAAAGATAAAATGAAGTGCATAGCATGTTTATATTCTTGTTCTCACTTAAAATGCTAGAGCTCAAAGACTTGTCCCTTGGTATCTTAAGTAAAGCTAGGAAATAAATATGTTTTACTCTTTTGATTTCGGCCATGTGAGGGTGATGAAATTGGTGTGAGTTTCATCTAGTCACAAGTGCCAAGACCTATGTTTTGTAATTTTCTAAAGTTTAGTTGATCTTAAGAAATGTTTCAAGTATATTCTTATGACTTAAATCCCTTTCAAACTTGTTTTGAATTAGCTATTGCCTTCAAATATTTTGTGAGGATTTCCAATGAAATAAATTGTTTTCAAGTGAGTTTTAGAAGCTCAAAAAGAGGTTCCAAGAGAAACTAGTAATTTATGTGTTCTAGAAATAAAGTTCTATGCATTATATGATGATTATGATTTCGGTTCTGCCTTATATATTCTAGCACCTTAAATTCTGTTTTGGGTGGTCTATATGTGTTTAAATACCTTACCAATTTCATGAGAATGGTTCTAGGCATCTTAGGCATGCTTAGTAGCTCTAATAGTTTGAAAATGTGATTTCTAGAACTCCTTAGGAACTGAAATTGTATATTCTGTTCCAGCCTTGATAGAGTTTGTAGAATCATAGATGGGTGAGAATGACTCATAATTGGTTTAGGTATTAATTATTGCATCATAGGAAAAGTCGATAATGAGAAAGGACATAAAACGTAACTTCTAGAACACCGTAATTCATCAAAATATGCTTTGTAACGCCCCGATTTTCTGTTAGAGTGAAAATGACCAAAATACCCCTAAGGTCATTCTCAGCCCGGAATTCGAGGAAAGCCGGTCCGGCAATACTCGAAGGGCAAACTCAATGTTGGAAGGGGATTAGTTGGCTTGTATACCTTCCTGGGATCGAAAATCTCGTTTTTCAAGTTTTCGGGTCAAAATGACCAAAATACCCCTGTGGCGTTTTACCCGTTTGCAAGTGCCGGATGAACCTGAAACTTCTCCAGATGGTTTTAAAAGGCATTTTTATGTATTATGTGACTTTAGTTTTAGTCCCGGAGGTCCCGGGGCGAAATTAGTGCAAAATTATGATTTTGCCCCTAGCTTTGTGTTTTTGAGCTTAATCACGTGATTAAGCAAACCTAAGTAATATTAGGCTTTAATCAAAGATTAATTAATTTCCATAATTAATCTTGAGTCAAAATAATTAATTAAAGTTGATTAGAACCTAAGAATGCTTGATTACAACTTGAAATCTTATTTTAAATTCAAGATTCCTAGTCATGGAATCTTAAATAGTATTTTCTCTTTCCAATTCCTTAAATCATGGAAATTTGTCTACCTTGTTTACTCATAAAATGAATTTTAAACTCTCTAAATGTGTATGAGCACTCCTTAACCTTGTCATAAAACTCTTAAACCCCATTCTTAGTTACCTAAACTTATGCTTAATAACTCCTAACCTTGTACCTAAACTAATACACACTCAAACCTATCATTAACACACAATTACATGAAGCAATTTTCCTCCCTCTCTGCTATAGCATTCTGGCCGAATGCTTCCTCCCCTATTTTCCATCACATGCTCAAATTTTTGACACTCCAAAGCCATACCTCAAGTCATACTCACCATACCTTGTCATACTTTCCACCATGCTTGATTTTTCAAGTAAATAACTAAATGAATTAAGCTATTTTCCTCATTTATTTGTGGCCCAAAAACAGCCAGCCATGCCTTGCTTCTAGAAGAATTATTTCATTCAAAATTGATAGGAAATTACTCAAATCACCTTACTTGAAGCCATGCCTTGTATCATAACTTCCATACTTCAAAACCATGCTTGAATGACATTGTGTAAGAGATATTTTCTCTCCCTTTTTCCTCCCATTTGCTACGGCCAAGGCTCTCCTTGGATGAGCCTTCATTGCTTCATTTTCTATAAATAGGTGCATTAGAAGAACTTGCAAACACTTTAACTCATTTGCAAACTTTTAGTTTTCTAAGCTTTCTTGAGTTTCCTTTCTTTTTCTCTCAAGTTTTAAGAGAGTTCTTCTTCTCTCTTTATCTTCATCTTCTTCATCTCTTCATCTCATCATCATCTCATAACCTCTAAATACCACCCCACAACCTTGAACCACCATCAAACCTCTCAAACACTTGACCTCAAACACAACGTCACTCAAAACACATCTCCTCTCTCTTTCTCTCTTGGTGGCCGAAGCTCATCATCACTCTTGGAGGAGTTCCTCATCTTGTTTTTCATTTCAAGTTCAAGCTTTTTATCTTCACTCTAGGTATGAGTGTTTTTCTAAACTTGTTTTTCTTGAAAATGAGTTTTTCTCTAGCTTTCTCTTGGATTTCTTTTTGAAACTTTCTTTTGATTTTCCTTCCTCTCCATCTCGGCCATGAGGCCTTGTTTATGAGCATGATAGCTTGATGATAAGAGTTTCTAGATGATGACCTTGTGTTCATCTCAAAGAAACCTCTAAAGCTTGAGTTTTTCCTTTCCTTAAGCTCACATGGTTTTTCAACTTAAGAAAATTAATCCAAGGATTTCAAAAAGCCCAAGCCTACCCTTGTCAACCTTAAAGTTGACCGGCATGTTCTTGAGATTTTCTCTAGATAGGGTTTTTGGGTACTTAATAAAGAACTTGACTTAGTTACATCCTCCTTTCCTTTTTGTAGGTTTCGGTTTTGGTTTCCTTTTTTTTGAGATTTTATGTTCTTTGAAAGTTTGTTTCTTATGATCTTGATGATGATGTTCAAGAAGCTCCTAGTTCCTTTGAGAACTTGGTTCAAGAACTCTAAAGCTCTCTTTATGATGAGATAAGTGCTAGGTTGTATCTCTAAAATCTTGTAAGAGCTCTAGATGAGATTGAAATGAATATTGCATTCATGTTTATGTTTATGCCTTGCATATCATATTTATTTTCCTTGCCATCACTAAATATCAAGAATAATAAATGAACTTGCATTATCATGTTTATGTTTCAAGCTTTGCATTATCATGTTTATATTTCAAGTCCTCACTTAAGTACCAAAGATAATAATAAGTTGCATCTCATGTTTATTTTATGCTCTCACTTTATTTTCTAATGAAAGCTAAAACAAGTGCATGAGCATGTTTATTTTATGTCATCACTTAAGAGAACCTAGAGCTCAAAGATTTGCCCATTGTTGTCTCAAGCAAAGTCTTGAAAACCATATGTTGTTTAGTTCTTTGATTTCGGCCCTAAGGAGCTATATTTGTTACAAGTATTAAAATCTATGTTTCATAATTTTTCTAAGCTTATATGAGTTCAACTAATGTCTAAAACAAGGTTTTATGAATTTAGAACCTCTTGAGATAAATTTAATTTAGCTACTGCCTTTACAAATATTTTGAGAATTTTAGATGATAAAAATGTTTATAAATGAGTTTTGAAAGTCATGAAAAGGTTCTAATAGAAATTAGTATTTTATGTGCTTTAGAAACCAAGTTTTATGCCTTTGTATGGAGATGTATTTTCGGTTCTGCCTTGCTGTGATTAAGTGCTGTTTATGTTGTTTTGATGATGATAATATGAGTACGTTTGAGTATAATTGATGTTAAAATTCATATGTGAAAGATTAGAGAAGTAAGTAACTAGAAAAGAATCAATTTGAGAGTTCTAGATCCCTTGGTAATTGATTTTTCTGGATTCTGTCTAGCAAGGTTTAGAAATGGTAATTATGGATTTAAATTAGTTTAAATGTATAGGAATGACTCATAATTGGTTTAAGACCTGATCTTGATGCCTTAGGAACAAACCGGACTTAGAAAGGGTCATTGTTGTGACTCCTAGGTACCCATAAAGTTAGAATTTTAGATTCTGCATTCTTGAGGTTTAGAGAAGTTTATGATCATAGTATGGAGTGAGGAATACTTAGATATGAGCCTACAGGTACCCGAGAGATTAAGTTGTGATGATTTATAACTTAGATTGTGAGTTAAAGACCTTAAGGGTCAATGCATAAGACATTAAGAAATCGTTAATGCTATGATGTTTATACGATGCAATAACAAGTTGAGATGTTTATGATGCATGAGGAAATGATTGTTTAAGATATGAAGCTTATCGTAGCATGAGGTTTAAATGAGGAATATGTTGTGTGAATAGCTTGTGGCATAAGTTTTGGTTTGAAGGAAATTTGGTTTAACAGTTGTTATACTGCCGAATTTCCATCAAACCTAAAAGGGGTGGAGAAATGTTTTAAAGTACCACATGAGTTGAAAACCCTGGGTGACACCAGTTCGGCCGAGCACCCCAAGAGATTTTTATGTGACAAAGCATTGAGACGTGCTTTCCTGGGTGACACCGGTTCGGCCGAGCACCCCTAAGGGAGACAAATCCGTGATGGTATGAGTAGATGCAGCCTACCAAAGCAGACAAATTGCTGTGGCTTAATGCCCACAAAGCATTTCAAAGAGGGTATATCCTAAGAGAGGTGATCCCTAGCCCCTACCCGTACTTGCGTAGTTGGGATTATTTTATTATGTTTCGCTTATTCAAATAATAAGCAAGAGCTAGTGACGACTAGCTGAGGTATGAGCTCATAACCTAGTTATTTTAGGGTGGCCTTATTATGCTGAAGTACCATGAATAATGTCACGAAGTTGAGGAAAGATCCACTTGAAAGTTATATGCCCATTTATGCCACTTGTGTGTTTGTTGAAGTTGTGATTCATTGAGTTATTTGATTGAGGTATTGCCATGCATTCATGTTTTAATATGTTGCATTCATAATATCAAGATGCATGCTAAAAGGAATGAACCTTGGATAACTGGTTTTATAAACTCTAATAATGAATCTTTTATGTATGTACACTTTTTATAATTAAACCCAAGGATCCTGAGGATGTGAACGATGTAACCCTAGGATAGGAGATTCCTACTGAGATTCTTTAATAAGAATTCTCACTCCTTTCTCTTTAGAGATGGCGACGTTCGTGGTCTTCATTGATACGCCTGTCTGGGAGGTGCACTACGACCCGGAGCCTTGCTCCTACCACTTTGAGGGTCATTGTGCCGTTCGTGTTTTTGTGTACATGGGTCGACCTTTTGCTTATCCAGTGTCCAGCTACCAGTTCACTCCTACCCCTCCTTTTGGTGGCGACGACTTGATCTTCGAGCGCACCTGCCCTCGTGATGAGCAGTCAGCCGTTCGTGACTACCCGGAGTATGTACCTCGCTCGAGGAGGTCGCAAACCGATCCATCTGAGGACTCGCCGATGCACGTCTATTCCGAGAGTTTTGCTCCCTTTCCCCCATTTAGGCGGGAGGGCAGTGAGGATACCGTGATGCAACCACGCCTGGCGCGGAGAGCCGAGATGTGCCCTCGCCGAGGAGCTTATGTACAGCCGACTCGCGTTCGTGTTCCACTTCATTGGCCGACCTGTAACGCCCCGATTTTCTGTTAGAGTGAAAATGACCAAAATGCCCCTGAGGTCATTTTCGACCCGGAATTCGAGGAAAGCGGACCCGATAGTACTCGAAGGGCAAACTCAATGTTGGAAGGGGATTAGATGACTTATATACCTTTTCGGGATCGAAAATCTCGTTTTTCGAGTTTTCGGGTCAAAATGACCAAAACGCCCTTGTGATGTTTTCCCCGTTTGCAAGTGACGGATGAACCCGAAACCTCTCCAGATGGTTTTAAAAGGCGTTTTTATGTATTATGTGACTTTAGTTCTGGTCCCGGAGGTCCCGGGCGAAATTAGTGCAAAATTACGATTTTGCCCTTAGTTTCGTGTTTTTACGCTTAATCGCGTGATTAAGCAAACCTAAGCAATATTAGGCTCTAATCGAAGGTTAATTAATTTCCATAATTAATCTTGAGTCAAAATAATTTATTAAAGTTGATTAGAACCTAAAAGTGCTTAATTACAACTTAAAATCTTATTTTAAATTCAAGATTCGTAGTCATGGAATCTTGAATAGTGTTTTCTCTCTCCAATTCCTTAAATTATGGAATTGTGTTTCACATTGTTTATTCCTAAATGAGTTTTAAACTCTCTAATGATGTATGAGCACTCCTAATCTTGTCATAAAATCCCTAAACCTCATTCTTAGTCACCTAAACTTAAGCTTAATTATTCCTAACCTTGTACCTAAGCTAATACACATCTAAACCTATCATTAACACCCAATTACATGAAAGATTTCCTTCCCTCTCTACTGCCCCTGGTCTAGCCGAGCCTCCATGCCCTCCATATGCATCACATGTTCAAATTTTCAACACTCCAAAGCCATATCTCAAGTCATACTCACCATAGCTTGTCATATTTTCAATCAAGCTTGATTTTCCAAATGAATAACTAAATGAAATAAACCATTTTTCCTCATTTATTTGTGGCTGAAAAACAACCAGCCATGCATTGTTTCTAGAAGGTTTATTTCATTCAAAATTGATAGGAAATTCACTCAAATCACCTTGCTTGAAGCCATACTTTGTATCATACACTTCATACCTCAAACCATGCTTGTATGACACCTTGAAAGAGATGTTTTTCTTCCTTTCCCTCCCTTTTTGCTACGGCTTCTCCTCCCCCTCAATGAGCCTTCATTTGTTTTCATTTTCTATAAATACCTTGCCTAGAAACACATGCAAACACTTTAGCTCATTTGCAAACTTTTAGATTTTCTAAGCTTTCCTTGAGTCCTTCCTTTTCTCTCTAAGTTTTCAAGAGAGTTTCCTCTTGTTCTTCATCTCTTCATCTCATCATCATCATAACCTTCAAACACCACCCCAAAGCCTTGAATCACCTCCTAACCTCTCAAACACCTCACCTCAAACACAACCTCACTTGAAACACAACTCCAACCTTCTTATCCTCCCTTGGCCGAAGCCATCTTGCCCCTTGGAGGAGTTCATCATCTTGTTTTCCTTTTCAAAAAGTTCAAGTTTTCATCTTCACTCTAGGTAGGAGTGTTTTCTAAACTTTGCTTTTCATGAAAATGAGTTTTATTTAGCTTTCTCTTGGATTTTCTTTTTGGAACTTTCTTTGTTTTTCCTTCCTTGATGTTTCAGCCTCTTGGCCTTGATGAGTATAGGATAGCTCAATGATGAGAGCTCCCAGATGATGACTATGTGTTCATCTCAAAGGAACCTCTAGAGCTTGAGTTTTTATTTTCTCTAAGTTTCATCTTGATTTACTAACTCAAAATGATTTCTAGATCAAGAACACCTTTACTTTTCTTTTTTTTCATTTCGGTTTCCTTGCTTTCTTTCCTCTAAATATTTTGGTTTTGGTTTCCTTTCTTTTAAGGTTTTGTGTTCTTTGAAAGTTTATTTATTTTGAGCTTGATGATGATGTTCAAGAACCTCATAGTTCCTTTGAGAACTTGGTTCAAGAACTCTAAAGCTCTCCTTGTGATGAGATGGGTGTTGGGTTATTATTTTCTAAAGTCTTGTAAGAGCTCTAGATAACCTTGAAATGAACCTTGCATTCATGTTTACTTTTATGCTTTGCACATCATATTTATTTTCCTTGTCATCACTAAGTACCAAGATAACAAAGGAACTTGCATAATCATGTTTATATTTCAAGCAATGCATTATCATGTTTATATTCCAAGTCCTCACTTAAATACCAAAGATAATAATAAGTTACATTCATGTTTATTTTATGCTATCACTTTACTTTCTAAAGGAACCTAAAATAAGTGCATGAGCATGTTTATTTTATGTCATCACTTAAGTAAACCTAGAGCTCAAAGACTTGCCCATTGTTGTCTCAAACAAAGGCTTGAAAAGCTATGTTATTTGTCTCCTTGTTTTTGGCCTCTAAGGGTTTTAGTGGTTACAAGTGTTGAAAACTATGTTTCATAATTTTCTAAGCTTTTATGAGTTCAAGGAATACATAGAACTAAGTTTTATGAATTTGGACCTCTTGAGACAAAATTTATTTAGCTACTGCCCTCTTAAGTATTTTGATGATTTTAGATGTTAAAAATGCTTATAAATGAGTTTTGAAAGTTTGAGAAAGGTTCCAAGAGAAACTAGTATTTTATGTGCTTTAGAAATTGTGTTTGATGCCTTTTATGGAGATGTATGTTTCGGTTCTGCCTTGCTATTTTATGGACAATGTATGTGCTGTTTGATGATGATAATATGATTAAGTTTGAGTATAATTAATGTTAAAACTCATGTGAAAGATAAGAGAAGTTACTAACTAGAAAAGAATTAATTTGAGAGTGTTAGATCCCTTAATGTTTGAATTTTCTGGATTCTGTCCAGCAAGGTTTAGTAATGATAATTATGGTTTTAAATTAGTTTAAATGTGTATGAATGACTCATAATTGGTTTAGGACTTGATCTTGATGCCTTAGGAGCAAACCGGACTTAGAAAAGGTCATTGTTGTGACTCCTAGGTACACGTAAAGTTAGGATTTTAGATTCTGCATCCTTGAGGTTTAGAGATGTTCTTGATCATAGTATGGAGTGAGGAATACTTAGATATGAGCCTATAGGTACCCGAGAGTTTAAGTTCTGATGATTTATAACTTAGACTGTGAGTTAAGGACCTTAAGGGTCAATGCATAAGACATCAAGAAATTGTTAATGCTATGATGTACATATGATGCAATAATATGTTGAGATGTTTATGATGCATGAGGAAACAATTATTTAAGATATGAGGTTTATCATGGCAAGAGGTTTTATTGAGGAATATGTTGCGTGAATTAGCTTGTGGCATAAGTTACGGTTTGAAAGAAATTCGGTTTATCACCTGTTATGCTGCCGAATTTCCGTCAAACCTTAAAGGGTTAAAGAAATGTTTAAGAGTACCATATGAGTTGAAAACCCTGGGTGACACCGGTTCAGCCGAGCATCCCCAGGAGATTTTTATGTGACAAAGCACTGAGACGCGCTTTCCTGGATGACATCGGTTCGGCCGAGCACCCGCAGGGCAGACAAATCTGTGAGGGTATCAGTAGATGCAACCTACCAAAGCGAACAAATTGTTGTGGCTTAATGCCGCAAAGCATTTCAAAGAGGGTATATCCTAAGAGAGGTGATCCCTGCCCCCTACCCGTACTTGCATAGTCGGGATTATTTATTATGTTTCGCTTATTCAGATAATAAGCAAGAGCTAGTGACGACTAGCTGAGGTATGAGCTCATAACCTAGTGATTTTAGGGTGGCCTTATTATTCTGAAGTACCACGATTGATGTCACAAAGTTGAGGAAAGATCCTCTTGATAGTTACATGCCCTTTATGCCACTTGTATGCCTCTTGATGTTGTGATTCATTGATTTATTTGATTAAAGCATTGCCATGCATTCATGTTTTAATATGTTGCATTCATAATATCAAGATGCTTGCTAAAAGGAATGGACCTTGGATAATTAGTTTTATAAACCCTAAATTGAATCTTATATGCATGCACACTCTTTCATAAATAAACCCAAGGTTCCTGAGGATGTGAACGATGTAACCCTAGGGTAGGAGACTCCTACTGAGATTCTTTAGTAAGAATTCTCACTCCTCTCACTCCTCTCTCTCCTTTATCTTTCTTCCGTCACATCTTCAGAGAGCGATGGCGACGTTCGTGATCTTCGTTGATACACCCACTTGGGAGGTTCACTATGACCCGGACCACGGGTCATATCATTTTGAGGGGCAGTGCACCGTGCGAGTCTTCATGTTCATCAGACGCCCCTTTGCACACCTTGTACAGAGCTACCGTTTCTCCCCGATGTCACTCTACAACGATACGATGGTTTTCGAGTGCACCCGGACACGACACGAGAGGATTCTGTGGACGTATACTGGTGGTTCAATGCCTTGAGATTTCCAGGACTATGTGCCTCGATCCCCGTGTTCGGAGGATGACCCATCCGAGGACCCGCCGACGCACATGTATAGCGAGAGTTCTGCTCCTACACCTCAGTTCATGTGAGGTGTGAACGAAGAGACTGTTACACAGCCGAGGCTGGCTAGGCGAGCCGAGAGGCGCCCCTATCGAGGAGCTCACGCTCAATCTTCACGTGTTCCCACTCCCGCTGCCCTGCGTCCATGGATCGGTTACACTCCACCGTTTCCCGGGTTCCAATAGTTGATGTTGTAGGGGAGGTTTAGTGCACACACCCACATGTAGAGTGGATAAACCTTCTATTGTTTTTGAGGTTATTCACTGTAGGTGTACTCGGGTAGTTATGATTTATTTATGCTTTCTTGTTTCCTATTGTATTTCATTTCCACTGTATTACAAGCTCTGCCCGTCCCTATGAGGATATGACTACTTATGTACTCTAATTATGTTATTAATGAAATGTTGTCTCTGTTATTATGACTGATGTTCTTTGGTTATATGCTTTACTTTATGATTTCTAATGATTGTTACGCGTGCTTTATATTTCCGTCATTCGATTAGTTTAGTTCGCGGCTCTCACTTTGTTTTATATTTTCAAAAAAATATTTACCCGTAATTTCCACTAAGTATTTTAATAAAGTGATGAGACTAAGGAGTAATAGCCTAATGTTTAACCTAATGTATTCTAGAGAGTTGGGTTAAAGATTAGGGTGTTGCACTACCCAGGAGGAGATTGAGCAATTCCCCAGTTACTTACCTCCGTCACCCGAGGACCCCCATGATCACTAGACCTCATTGGAGAGCTAGTCGAGTGCCTGAGCAGTCACGAGGATCTCCCTTTCGACGGTATCTTTTGGGAAGGGTTTTTAGCTTAGTGCACATTGTAACACCCCGATTTTCTGCTAGAGTGAAAATGACCGAAATGCCCCTGAGGTCATTTTCGGCCCAGAATTCGAGGAAAGCCGATCTGGCAGTACTCGAAGGGCAAACTCAATGTTGGAAGGGGATTAGATGACCTGTGTACCTTTCTGGAATCGAAAATCTCGTTTTGAAGTTTTCGTCAAAATGACCAAAACGCCCTGCGGTGTTTTACCTATTTGCAAGTGCCGGATGAACCCGAAACTTCTCTAGATGGTTTTAAAAGGCATTTTTATGTATTCTACGACCTCAGTTTTAATTATGGAGGTCCCGGGCAAAATTAGTGCAAAATTACGATTTTACCCCTAGTTTCGTGTTTTTACGCTTAATCGCGTGATTAAGCAAACCTAAGCAATATTAGGCTCTAATCGAAGATTAATTAATTTCCATAATTAATCTTGAGTCAAAATAATTTATTAAAGTTGATTAGAACCTAAAAGTGCTTAATTACAACTTAAAATCTTATTTTAAATTCAAGATTTCTAGTCATGGAATCTTGAATGGTGTTTTCTCTCTCCAATTCCTTAAATTATGGAATTTTGTCTACATTGTTTTATTCATAAAATGAATTTAAAATCTCCTAAATATGTATGAGTACTCCTTAATCATGTCATAAAGGTTCCTAATCACATTCTTAGTCACCTAAACTTATGCTTAATGACTCCTAACCTTACACCTAAGCTAATACACCCTAAACACATCACTAACACACTATTACATGACCAAAACTCCCTCCTCCCTTGCTGCATCAGACCTGCACGAAATTCATCATCCATTTTATCACAATTTAATTTTATTTCACACTCCAAAGACTATGGTTGAAGCCATGTCATCAAAGTGCAATTCTCTCACCTCATGTTCCATGAGGATTCATTCTCCTCCACACATGCCTCACCTCATGTTCCATGAGGATTCATTCTCCTCCACTCATTCACTCTTATTCTTCTCTATAAATACCATGCCTAGATGAACCTTTGCTACACTTTGTTCATTTGCTAAGTTTAGTTTTTTAGTTTTTCTCTAAGTTCCTCCTTTTTCTCTCAAATCTCAAGAGCATTCTTCTTCTTCATCTTCTTCTTTTTCCTTTTGAAACATCATCACACAACCTTGAAACACCACCCCACCACCTTGGATCATCATACAAACACCTAAACTTCCATTCTCAAACACAAGCTCACCAAGAACACATTTCCTTCCTTTTTCTTTCATCAAGGCCGAATCATCATCACCATCCTAGGAGGTGTTGCTCGTATCATTTTCATCTTCACGTCCAAGCTTTTTGTCTTCACTCTAGGTAGGAGTGTTTTCTAAACTTTGTCTTCTTGAAAATGAGTTCTTTCTAGCTTTCTCTTGGGTTTTCTTTTTGAAACTTTCTTTGGTTTCCCTTTCTTGTATTTTCGGCCTCTTGGCCTTGATGAGTACATGATAGCTCAATGATGAGGACTCCTAGATAATGACTATGTGTTCATCTCAATGATGAGGACTCCTAGTACATGATAGTTCCAACTTTATTTTCTAACTCAAAAATGATTTTTACTCAAGAATACCTTTACTTTTCTTGCTATTATGATTTTGGTTTCTTTGTTCCTTTCTTTAACATTTCAGTTACCATTTTCCTTTTTGATCTTTGAAGTTTTATTTGTTCAAAAAGTTTTGCTTTCTTTGAGCTTGATGATGATGTTCAAGAACCTCATAATTCCTTTGAGAACTTGGTTCAAGAACTCTAAAGCTCTCTTTGTAATGAGATATGTGTTGGGTTATTATGTTGTTAAAGTCTTGGATGAGCTTTAGATCACCTTAAAATGAACCTTGCATCATGTTTATTTTATGCTTTGCACATCATGTTTACTTTCTTTGCTATCACTAAGTACCAAGGTAATAAAGGAACTTGCATTATCATGTTTATATTTCAAGTTCTCACCTAAATATCAAAGATAATAATATAATGCATACCATATTTATTTTATGCTTTGCACATCATGTTTACTTTCTTTGTTATCACTAAGTACCAAGGTAATAAAGGAGCTTGCATTATCATGTTTATATTTCAAGCTATGCATTATCATGTTTATGTTTCAAGTTCTCACCTAAATATCAAAGATAATAATATAATGCATCACATATTTATTTTATGCTCTCACTTTACTTTCTAGCAAAAACTAAAACAAGTGCATGAGCATGTTTATTTTTATGTCATCACTTTAATGAACCTAGAGCTCAAAGACTTGCCCATTGTTGTCTCAACAAAGGTCTAAAAATATTTATTGCTTTTGGTCCCTATTTCGCCCTAAGAGGCTTTGGTGTTTCCAAGTATTGAAAACTATGTTTTATAATTTTTCTAAGCTTATGTAAGTATAAGAAATATGTAGAACTAAGTTTTATGAATTTAGGACCTCTTGAGATAAAAATGATTTAGCTATTACCCTCTTAAGTATTTTTATGATTTTAGGTGATAAAAGTGTCCATAAATGAGTTTTGAAAGTTGAAAAAGGTTCCAAGAGAAACTAGTATTGTATGTGCTTTAGAAATTGTGTTTCATGTCTTTTATGGAGATGTTTGTTTCGGTTCTGCCTTGCTATGTTTGGCCACTGTATGAGCTGTGTTAATAATGATAAGATGCTTATGTTTGAGTAAAAATAATGTTAAGGCTCATATGTGAAAGATAGGATAAGTTAGGAACTAGAAAAGAATTAATTTGAGAGTTTTAGATCCCTTAATGATGGAATTTTCTGGATTCTGTCCAGCAAGGTTTAGAAATGATAATCATGGTTCTAAATTAGTTTAAATGTGTAGGAATGACTCATAATTGGTTTAGGGCTTAATCTTGATGCTTTAGGAACAAAGCTGGACTTAGAAAGAGTCATTGTTGTGACTCCTAGGTACCCGTAAAGTTGGGATTTTAAATTCTGCATCCTTGAGGTCTAGAGATGTTCTTGACCATAGTGTGAGGTGAGAAATACTTAGTTATAACCTCATAGGTTCCCAAGAGACTAGGTTTTGATGATTTATAACTTAGATTGTGAGTTAAGGACCTTAAGGGTCAATGCATAAGACATTAAGAAGTCTTGAGTTTTTATGATGCTTAATTTTATGCAAGTATGATATATGATACATGAGCTTTATCTATGTGAGTATGATGTGTTTAAAATATATACTATGATGAGTTTGGAATACATGCTATAATCTATGAAAGAATGATGAGTTTGAAATATATGCTATGATGTTTATCTATGTGAGAATGATGTATTAGAAGAATATGCTTGATGATGCATGAACCCTAAAATGTTTTATTGATGATACGTGAGGAAATGATTATTGAGATGTTAAGTTGTGTGATTAGCTTGTGGCATGAGTTTTGGTTTGAAGGAAATTCGGTTTAACAGCCGTTATGCTGCCGAATTTCTATCAAACCTAAAAGGGTTGAAAAATGTTTTAAAGTACCATATGAGTTGAAAACCCTGGGTGACACTTTGGTTCGGCCGAGCACCCCAGGATATTTTTATGTGACAAGCATTGAGACGCATTTCTCTGCTACGGTGAGGAGGAGGCAAATCCATGAGGGTATGTGCAGATGCAGCCTTACCAAAGCGGACAATTATTTGTGCACTCGAGGCCGATGAGAACGTTTCAAAGAATGAAATATGTTTATGTTACCCCCTCATTTTACCCCATATTAAATCTAGTGACGACTAGTTAGGATTGAGCTCATTCCTAGGCGATTAGGTGAGACGAAGATAGGAGGTTATGATAAAAATCGCTGGGGCGGTGTATCGGTTGGAAATAGGTGGATATGTTTTAAGAGGGTGGTTTTTGAGAAAAAGAACAAAAGAGATATGATGCTTTTAAGTCACATAAGTATGAGAAAAGTAAGAGTTGTAATATGCCCTTATGCCACTTGCATGAATCTAGATTGTTGTGATTTGTTGATTTATGTGCTCAAGTATTGCCATACATTCATGCTTAAACATGTTGCATTCATGACATCAAGATGCATACTAAAAGAAATGGACCTTGGATAAATAGTTTCATAAACCCTAATAATGAATCTCATATGCATGAACACCTTTTATAAATAAACCCAAGGTTCCTGAGGATGTGAACGATGTAACCCTAGAATAAGAGATTCCTACTGAGATTCTTTAGTAAGATTCTCACTCTTTTCTCTTCTTTTTCTCGCTTCTGTCACATCTTCAGAGACTGATGGCGACATTCGTGGTCTTCATTGACACATCCGTCCGAGAGGCGCCCCTAACGAGGAGCTCACGCTCAGTCTACACGTATGCCCACTCCTGTCCCCTTGCGTTCTTGGATCGATTACACTCCATTTCCCGGGTTCTAGTAGCGAGATGTTTTAGGGAGGCTTAGTGCACACACTCACATGTAGACCTGGATAAACCTGCTTTTGTTTTGAGGTTATTCACTATAGGTGCACTCGGGTAGTGATGGTTTACTTTATGTTACTTTACGTTTCTCTGTTTCTATTGTACTTCCTTTCTGCTGTATTACAAGCTCTGCCCGTCCCAATGAGGGTATGACTACTTATGTATTCTAAGTTATGTTATTAATGAAACGTTTCTCTTGTTGTGATGATTTATGCTCAGCTATTATATGTTTCCATTTCTGTGTTTCTCTATGAGTGTTAAGCGTGCTTTATATTCCTATTATTCGATTAGACTAAGAACGTGGCTCTCACTTTGTTGTGTGTTTTAAAAAAAAAAAAAAAAAATTTACTCGTAATTTTCCTTTAGTATTTTAAGAAAAGGATGAGACTATGAAGTAATAGCCTAATGTTTAACCTAATGTGTTCTAGAAAGTTGGATTAAAAATTAGGGTGTTACACACATAGCTTGGTAGGAGGGTAGTGTAGTTGGTTTTTATTTTGCCGTTGCACCATGTACTTTGCTGCTTGCTTGTTTCTGTTGTATTTCCTTTCTTATGTATTGCAAGCTCAGCCCGTTTCTATAAGGGCGTGACTACTTATGTATCTCAACTATATTATTATTAATGAAATGTTTCCTTGTCGTGATGATTATTGTTCTATTGAAACTTGCTTTAGTTCTTGTGTCTCCATATGATTGATGTTTATGTCACTCATTTAGACTAGAACGTGGCTCTCACTTTGATTTATAGTTTCAAAAAAAGAAATTTACCCGTAATTTCCGCTAAGTATTTTAATAAAATGATGAGACTGAGAAGTAATAACCTAATAATTAACCTAATGTGTTCTAGAAAGTTGGGTTAAGAATTAGGGTGTTACATGCTTACTGCCTATGCTGTCTAGCCATAATTAATTAGCTTCTAGGACTTAATAAATTGTGGTATTGAGGTTAATCAATCCCTTAGAGGTATAAGAAAATAATATGGAAGTTTGAGGTTACCCGATTTAGGGGTTGTTACTTTTAAGGGGATAATTTATGTGTTCTCTATGAATGATGAATTAATGTGTTGTCTCATAACTTATGTGATGCTATATGATGATATAATTATCAATTGCATGTTATTGTTCTCTTAGAACCTTAAAGATGCCTATGTTAGAAATATATGAGATATGTGACATGTTGAAATATGTAGCATCTGGTTATAACATGCTAAGACTTAAGGTGACATAAGCTATGAGAAAATGATCCTACGGAACCATCAAACTATAGATGGGGAGGAGGTGATTCTTGTAACATCCTAATATTCAACCCAATACTCCTAGAACGTACTGAGGCTAAATATTAGTCATTACCTCTTGTTTCAGTTCATTTATCATTGAAAATACTTACTGAAAATACGAGCCAAATTTTTTCTTTTTTAAAACCTCGATAAAGTAAGAGCCGCGTGTAGCATATATATCATCGATATAAAATAATGCGGAAATTTAGACATCAAGAAGGCTCCATAATGAACATAACACATCATATATATTAAACTACCCACCTAGAGGTGAGTTAAGTTGGAATACATAAGAACGAAATACAAATACATAAAAGAGAAATACATGGGAAACGAAATGCGTAGAACACGAACCTACATGGTGCACCTAAGGTAGACAACCTTAACAAAAGAAGGACATCATAGCTAGTGAGGTGTGTGTGCACTAAAGCTCCAAAAGTGGTCTACGGGAACGTATCCAATCCATGGTCATAGCTCGACGAGGATAGGTACACCAGATGGTCACACATGACCTCCACGTCTAGGGCGCATGGCTGGCCTCCTCAAAATGATATGATCCACACTCCGGATCGTAGTGGAGCTCCCATGGGGCGTGTCAACAAGCAAGACAAAGGTCGCCATCGGAATCTGAAGACATGATGGAAAGAAAAGGTAGGGGGAGTGAGAATCTTTACTAAAGAAACTCAGTAGGGTTTTCCTCTTATCTAGGTGTCATCATCTACGACTCTAGGAACCTCGGGTTACTTATGATAAGTGGGCATATAATAGTTCAATTGTGAAGTTCTAAAACGTTAATTACCGAGGCCTGTTCTTTTTAACATACACTCTTGTACTTACATGGATGCATCACAATTCATTATGATATGCAGAAATAACTAACTTATAGAGCATAAAGCATAAAACATAAAACATAGAGCATATAACATAGATCATAGAGCATAAACATAGAACATGGAATCATAATCATAGAACTTGGTACATGGTACATAGTGCATATAGCATAGAACATGGAATCATAATCATAGAACTTGGTACATGGTACATAGTGCATATAGCATAGAACATAAGACATAGAACATGGTACATGGTGCATAGAGCATAGAACATAAGGCATGGAACTTAAAGACACAAATGTCTAGTTATATCTGGACGTTACGTATCACCGTCCCCAGTATAACAATAAATCTCATAGTGTCTTGTCTTGGTTACTTAGGTGACATTAGGACATTTACTTTGAACATGGGGCCACCCTAATTGTTCTCCCTTTTGAGAAACCTCTAGGTTATGAGCTCATACCTCACTAGTCGTCACTAGCATAAAGACTTATCCCTTTTGATAAGCTAAGGTCCCGACATAAAGTATGGGCTAGGGGGGCTAGAATTACCTCATCCTCCATCCCTTTTGATGGTTTCAAAGAATCATATTCTCATAGAATCACCTCGTCCCCGCCTATAGTCTGATGATTCCCGAGGATCATTTTCACATAGTTTTTATGTCACCTTAAGTCTTAGTGTAACATCCCCTGCTGCTTTATGGATTGACGACTGTCCCCACAAACCAACACGGGTCTTTTCAGCATGCTTTGTCCTCACTCACACGCTTCCTGGGAAAACTTCCCAGGAGGTCACCCATCCCAAAATTACCCCAGGTCAAGCACGCTTAATTATGGAGTTCTTTCAGTTTGGGCTACCGAAAAGAAGATGCATCTTGTTGGTATAGGTAGTACAAATCAATTCATATAAGCCCTCCTCAATTGTATAGTCCCATACCTATACAGTTTTAGGATCCCTCTCATTCGGGTGTGTAAACGGTTCATTCATGTACCCCTCCGCTTAGAGGACCTTGCGAGGAGCCGCTCCTTGTCCGTGCCCTCTTTGTACCGGCGATCACTCCTCGTCCTCGTCACCAGGCATTACATGCCCACCAGCTTTCGCTTGGTTCGTCCCCGAACCACACCGTACTGGGAGAGGTGCAAGCTCTGATACCATTTGTAATATCCCTACATGAATGAACTGTTTACACACCCGAATGAGAGGGATCCTAAAACTGTATAGGTATGGGACTATACAATTGAGGAGGGCTTATATGAATTGATTTGTACTACCTATACCAACAAGATGCATCTTCTTTTCGGTAGCCCAAACTGAAAGAACTCCATAGTTAAGCGTGCTTGACCTGGGGTAATTTTGGGATGGGTGACCTCCTGGGAAGTTTTCCTAGGAAGCTTGTGAGTGAGGACAAAGCATGCTGAAAAGACCCGTGTTGGTTTGTGGGGACAGTCGTCAATCCATAAAGCAGCAGGGGATGTTACACTTAGCATGTTATAACAAGATGCCACATAATTCATGCACATCACATGTTTCATATAATCATAACACAGGCATCTCTGAAGTTCTTAAGAGAACAATTACATGCAATTCCATCATCACATAGCATCATATAAGTCATGAGATAACACATAAATTCATCAATCATAGAGGGTACACAAACTATTCCCTTAAAAGCAAAAACCCCTAATCGGGTAACCTCAAACTTCCAAATTATTTTCTTGTACCTCTAAGGGATTGATTAACCTCATTACCAAATTTATTAAGTCCTAGAACCTAATTAATGATGGCTGGACAGCATAGGCAGTAAACATATTTTGATGAATTACGGTGTTCTAGAAGTTGCATTTTAGGTTCTTTCTCATTACTGACTTTTTCTATGATGCAATAATTAATACCTAAACCAATTATGAGTCACTCTCACTCATCTAAACATGTTATAATGTGATTTTACAAAGTCAAACAAGGCTGGAACAGAATGCATATTTTCAGCTCCTAAGGAGTTCTAGAAATTACATTTTCAAACATATAAAGTTACTAAGCATACCTAAGATGCCTAGAACAATTATCATACAATTGGTAAGGTATTTCAACACATATGGACCACCCAAAACAGAATTTAAGGTGCTGGAAAATAACAAGGCAGAACCGAAAATAATGACATCATAAGATACATAAAACTTTATTTCTAAAACTCATAAATTGCTAATTTCTCTTGGAACCTTTTTAGGGCTTTTAAACTCACTTGCAAATAATTTATTTCTTTAAAATCTCCATAAAATACATGAGGGCAGTGACCATATTAAATAAATCTCAAAGGGAAATTAAATCATGAAATCATACTTAAAATATTTGTCATTGTCACCTATGCTTAAGAAAAATCCTAAGACATAGATTATAGGTCCTTGTGACTAAATGAAACTCATTCTAGCTTCATTATCATCACATGGCCAAAATGTACATTCCAAGGAATGTCTACATATTTAACTTTTTCTTAGGATGAAGAGGGCAAATCTTTGAGCTCTAGGAGTTTTAGGTGATAACATAAACATAAACGTGATATGCACTCCATTTTAGATTTGCTTAGAAAGTTCATTTCTTTATCTTTGAGCTAAGTGATAACTTGAAATAAGACATGAAATGCAAGTTCATTTCTTTATCTTGGGGGTTTAGTGATAGCATAAAATAAATATGGATGCAAGTTCACTTCTTTATCTTATCTAGAGCTCCCCCAAGACTTTTAAAAGAACAAAGCTTAAACCCAATACTCATCCAACATGAAAAAGTAAGCTTTTCTAAGCTTTAAACATAAAAGAGCTTTATAACATAAGCAAGACTTAAAGAAAAACTCAAGCTCTAGAGGTTTCATGAGAGATGAACACATAATCATCTCTAGAGAACACTCATCATCAAGCCATCATGCTCAAGACCTTGAGGCCGAAATAAAAAGGAAATATGGAAGCAAAAACGAAACTTGAAGAAAAAGGAAAACTAAAATACTTCAAGATCAAAAGCAAGTTTCAAGCTTTAGGGGTTATTCAAGTGTTAAACACCATTATGACACCATCAACATCAAGTTCTCATTTTTCCAAGTTTTCAAGGGCTCTATGGCCAAAATCTCAAAGGAAAAAAAAGGTTCCAAAAAGGTCAAGAGAAACATAAAGCTTGTCATTAACTTAACTTACAAAAGACAAAACTTTTCTTTGAAAAGATTCAAGCTTTAGAGGTTTTCTTGGGAGATGAACACAAGGTCACCTCTAGAAAACACCCATCATCAAGCTATCATATTCAAGGCCTTGAGGCCGAAAACAAAAGGAAAGGAAAAGGAAGAAATCGAAAAGAAAAACTCAAACAAGGTTCATCCAATCATCATTTTCCAACAAGATTCAAACATAAAGAACAAGAAAACATTTTTAGAAAAGCTCCCTACCAAGTGTTGGTGTTCTTTGAAGTGAAGAAAGGTTTGATCTTGAAAGGAAAACAAGAAGAAATCTCCTTGTATCTTGGGGTATGGCTTCGGCCTTGAAGAGAAAAGGAGGGAGAAGATGTGTAGGCTTGTGTATGGGCTTAGACAAGTGTTTGGAAGAGAACAAGATGAAGGTTGGAGGTGGAGAGGATGGCGGTTTCTCCTTAGAGAAAATAGAAAGAAAGGAAAACTTAGAGAACTTGAAGAGAACTCTCACTTTTTCAAAAACTCAAACTTGGCAAATGGTGTAAAGTGAAGCAAAGCTCACCAAGGCAATGTATTTATAGAGTTGAATCATGAAGAGGAGAGTGGGGGGAAGAAGCTGCCCAAAAATGTTCTTGGGCAAGAAGAAAAGAAAAATATCTTCTTGTGTTGTCATTTCATGGTAAGTGTTGGAGCATGGGAGGCATAGTTGATGTGAATCTTTGAATGACATAAAGTAAGCTTTTTGAATGAAGTATTTCTTCTAGAATTTGGGGGAAAAGTGGCGGTCATGAAGGAGCCATGAGGGGAGAATTTTCATTTCAAATAATCATGTATTAGTGGAATATTAAGGAGTAAGCAAGGTTAGGTCACTAATTAAGGTTTTATGATTAAGTATCTACGTAAACAAATTAGGTAATTAGGGCCATGATTTACTTAGATTCAAGAGAAATCCTGTAACACCCTAATTCTTAACCCAACTTTCCAGAACACATTAGGTTAATCATTAGGTTATTACTCCTTAGTCTCATCATTTTATTAAAATACTTACCAAAAATTACGGGTAAATTTTTTTTTGAAAATATAAATCAAAGTGAGAGCCACGTTCTAGTCTAAATGAGAGACACAAACATCAATCATACGAAAACACAAGAACTAAAGCAAGTATAAATAGAACAATAATCATCACGACAAGGAAACATTTCATTAATAATAATATAGTTGAGATACATAAGTAGTCACACCCTTATAGAAACGGGTTGAGCTTGTAATACATAAGAAGGGAAATACAACAGAAACAAGAAAGCAGTAAAGTACATGGTGCAACGGCAAAATAAAAACTAACTACACTATCCTCCTACCAAGCTATGTGCACTAAGCTAAAGCCCCTTCCCAAAAGATACAGCCGAAGGGGAGATCCTTGCGACTGGTCGGGCACTCGACTAGCTCTCCAATGAGGTCTAGTGATGACGGGGGTCCTCGGGTGACGGAGGTAAGTAACCAGGGAAACGCTCAATCTCCTCCTGGGTAGGCCAATGAAGTGGAACACGAATGCGAGTCGGCTGTACATGAGCTTCTCGGCGAGGGCGCATCTCGGCTCTCCACGCCAGGTGCGGCTGCATCATGGTATCCTCACTGCCCTCCCGCCTAAATGGGGGAAAGGGAGCAGAACTCTCCGAATAGATGTGCATCGGCGAGTCCTCGGACGGATCGGTCTCCGACCTCCTTGAGCGAGGCACATACTCCGGGTAGTCATGAACAGCTGAGGCGGACAAGCGGGCACGACGCAACTGCTCGTCACGAAGGCGGGTGCGCTCGAAGATCAAGTCGTCGCCACCAAAAGGAGCGGTAGGAGTGAACTGGTAGCTGGACACTGGATAAGCAAAAGGTTGACCCATGTATACAAAAACACGAACGGCACAGGGACCCTCAAAGTGGTAGGAGCGATGCTCCGGGTCGTAGTGCACCTCCTAGACAGGTGTATCAATGAAAACCACGAACGTCGCCATCGCTCTCTAAAGTTGTGACGGAAGAAAGAGAAAGAAGAGAAAGGAGTGAGAATTCTTACTAAAGAATCTCAGCAGGAGTCTCCTATCCTAGGGTTACATCGTTCACATCCTTAGGAACCTTGGGTTTAATTATAAAAGGTGTACATACATAAAAGATTCATTATTAGAGTTTATAAAACCAATTATCCAAGGTTCATTCCTTTTAGCATGCATCTTGATGTTATGAATGTAACATATTAAAACATGAATGCATGGCAATGCCTCAATCAAATAACTCAATGAATCACAACTTCAAGAAACACACAAGTGGCATAAATGGGCATATAATTTTCAAGTGGATCTTTCCTCAGTTTCGTGACATTAATCATGGTACTTCAGCATAATAAGGCCACCCTAAAATAACTAGGTTATGAGCTCATACCTCAGCTAGTCATCACTAGCTCTTGCTTATTATCTGAATAAGCGAAACATAATAAAATAATCCCGACTATGCAAGTATGGGTAGGGGGCTAGGGATCACCTCTCTTAGGATATACCCTCTTTGAAATGCTTTGCGGGTATTAAGCCACAACAATTTGTCCGCTTTGGTAGGCTGCATCTACTCATACCCTCATGGATTTGTCTCCCCTAGGGGTGCTCGGCCGAACCGGTGTCACCCAGGAAAGCGCGTCTCAGTGCTTTATCACATAAAAATCTCTTGGGGGTGCTCGGCCGAACCGGTGTCACCCAGGGTTTTCAACTCATATGGTACTTTAAAACATTTCTCCAATCCTTTTAGGTTTGACAAAAATTCGGCAGCATAACAGCTGTTAAACCGAATTTCCTTTAAACCGAAACTTATGCCACAAGCTATTCACACAAGATATTCCTCATTTAAACCTCATGCTATGATAAACTTCATATCTTAAACAATCATTTCCTCATGCTTCATAAACATCTCAACTTGTTATTGCATCATATAAACATCATAGCATTAACGATTTTTTAATGTCTTATGCATTGACCCTTAAGGTCTTTAACTCACAATCTAAGTTATAAATCATCACAACTTAATCTCTCGGGTACCTATAGGCTCATATCTAAGTATTCCTCACTCCATACTATGATCATAAACTTCTCTAAACCTCAAGAATGCAGAATCTAAAATTCTAACTTTACGGGTACCTAGGAGTCACAACAATGACCCTTTCTAAGTCCGGTTTGCTCCTAAGGCATCAAGATCAAGTCCTAAACCAATTATGAGTCATTCCTACACATTTAAACTAATTTAAATCCATGATTACCATTTATAAACCTTGCTGGACAGAATCCAGAAAAATCAATTAGCAAGGGATCTAGAACTGTCAAATTAATTCTTTTCTAGTTACTTACTTCTCTAATCTTTCACATGAATTTTAACATCAATTATACTCAAACATACTCATATTATCATCATCAAAATAGCATAGACAGCACTTAATCACAGCAAGGCAGGACCGAAAATACATCTCCATACAAAGGCAAAAAAACTTGGTTTCTAAAGCACATAAAATACTAGTTTCTCTTGGAACCTTTTCAAGACTTTCAAAACTCATTTATAAACATTTTTATCATCTAAAATTCTCAAAATATTTGTAAGGACAGTAGCTAAATTAAATTTATCTCAAGAGGTCCTAAATTCATAAAACCTTGTTTTAGACATTACTTGAACTCATATAAGCTTAGAAAAATTATGGAACATAGATTTTAATACTTGTAACAAATATAGCTCCTTAGGGCCGAAATCAAAGAACTAAACAACATATGGTTTTCAAGCCTTTGCTTGAGACAACAATGGGCAAATCTTTGAGCTCTAGGTTCTCTTAAGTGATGACATAAAATAAACATGCTCATGCACTTGTTTTAGCTTTCATTAGAAAATAAAGTGAGAGCATAAAATAAACATGAGATGCAGCTTATTAATATCTTTGGTATTTAAGTGAGGACTTGAAATATAAACATGATAATGCAAAGCTTGAAACATAAACATGATAATGCAAGTTCATTTATTATTCTTGATATTTAGTGATGGCAAGGAAAATAAATATGATATGCAAGGCATAAACATAAACATGAATGCAATATTCATTTTAATCTCATCTAGAGCTCTTACAAGATTTTAGAGATACAACCCAACACTTATCTCATCACAAAGAGAGCTTTAGAGTTCTTGAACCAAGTTCTCAAAGGAACTAGGAGGTTCTTGAACATCATCACCAAGCTCATAAGAAACAAACTTTCAAAGAACATAAAATCTCAAAGAAAAGGAAACCAAAACCGAAACCTACAAAAAGGAAAGGAGGATGAAACTAAGCCAAGTTCTTTATAAAGTACCCAAAACCCCTATCTAGAGAAAAATCTCTAGAACATGCTGGCCAACTTTAAGATTGACAAGGGTAGGCTTGGGCTTTTTGAAATCCTTAGGTTAATTTTCTTAAGTTGAAAAACCATGTGAGCTAAATATCATATAGATAAAGTTTAAGGAAAGGAAAAACTCAAGCTTTAGAGGTTTCTTTGAGATGAACACAAGGTCATCATCTAGAAACTCTCATCATCAAGCTATCATGCTCCTAAACAAGGCCTCATGGCCGAAATGGAGAGGAAGGAAAATCAAAAGAAAGTTTCAAAAAGAAATCCAAGAGAAAGCTAGAGAAAAACTCATTTTCAAGAAAAACAAGTTTAGAAAAACACTCCTACCTAGAGTGAAGATAAAAAGCTTGAACTTGAAATGAAAAACAAGATGAGGACCTCCTCCAAGAATGATGATGAGCTTTGGCCACCAAGAGAGAAAGAGAGAGGAGATGTGTTTTGAGTGAGGTTGTGTTTGAGAGGTTTGATGGTGGTTCAAGGTTGTGGGGTGGTATTTAGAGGTTATGAGATGATGATGAGATGAAGAGAAAAAGAAGATGAAGATGAAGAGAGAAGAAGAACTCTCTTGAAACTTGAGAGAAAAAGAAAGGAAACTCAAGAAAGCTTAGAAAACTAAAAGTTTGCAAATGAGCTAAAGTGTTTGCAAGTTCTTCTAATGCACCTATTTATAGAAAATGAAGCAATGAAGGCTCATCCAAGGAGAGCCTTGGCCATAGCAAATGGGAGGGAAAAGGGAGAGAAAATATCTCTTACACAATGTCATTCAAGCATGGTTTGAAGTATGGAAGTTATGATACAAGGCATGGCTTCAAGTAAGGTGATTTGAGTGAATTTCCTATCAATTTTGAATAAAATAATTCTTCTAGAAGCAAGGCATGGCTAGCTGTTTTTGGGCCACAAATAAATGAGGAAAATAGCTTAATTCATTTAGTTATTTACTTGAAAAATCAAGCATGGTTGAAAGTATGACAAAGTATGGTGAGTATGACTTGAGGTATGGCTTTGGAGTGTCAAAAATTTAAGCATGTGATGGAAAATGGGGGGAGGAAGCTTCGGCCAGAATGCTACAATAGAGAGGGAGGAAAATTGCTTCAGTAATTGTGTGTTAATGATAGGTTTGAGTGTGTATTAGTTTAGGTACAAGGTTAGGAGTTATTAAGCATAAGTTTAGGTAACTAAGAATGAGGTTTAAGAGTTTTATGACAAGGTTAAGGAGTGCTCATACACATTTACAGAGTTTAAAATTCATTTTATTAGTAAACAAGGTAGACAAATTTCCATGATTTAAGGAATTGGAAAAGAAAACATTATTCAAGATTCCATGACTAGAAATCTTGAATTTAAAATAAGATTTCAAGTTGTAATTAAGCATTCTTAGGTTCTAATCAACATTAATAAATTATTTTGACTCAAGAATAATTATGGAAATTAATTAATCTTTGATTAGAGCCTAATATTGCTTAAGTTTGCTTAATCACACGATTAAGCTTAAAAACACAAAGTTAGGGGCAAAATTGTAATTTTGAACTAATTTCACCCGGGACCTCCGGGACTAAAACTGAAGTAACAGAATACATAAAAATGCCTTTTAAAACCATCTGGAGAAGTTTCGGGTTCATCCGGCACTTGCAAACGGGTAAAACATCACAGGGGTATTTTGGTCATTTTGACCCGAAAACTCGAAAAATGAGATTTTCGATCCCGGGAAGGTATACAAGCCAACTAATCCCCTTCCAACATTGGGTTTGCCCTTCGAGTACTGCCGGACCGGCTTTCCTCAAATTCCGGGCTGAGAATGACCTCAGGGGCATTTTGGTCATTTTCACTGTGACAGAAAATCGGGGCGTTACAAATCATTGTTGGATTGATGGAGTCAAATTCCAATGACTAAAAGCCTAGAGAATGACATATTTTCTTGAATTGGGGGAAAGTTAAGTATGATGTGGTGTGACTTGAGGTATGACTTGAAATGATCTTTGATTGAGTAGAAAATAAATCAATTCTTTAAATTTTCAAACATGTGGAGAATGTGGAGTCAAACTCTATTGACTAGAAATTAGGGAGCAACCATCTTTTCTTGGAAATAGGGAATATGAATAGTAAAAATACTATTCCTAGATGCTTTCTTGAAGAAATATGACTAAAAATGGGTTTTAAGTTTCCTTAAGCAATTTTAGGTTCTAATCCACCTCAAATAATTATTTTAGCTCTAGATTAATTATGGAAATTAATTAACCTTTAATTAGAGCCTAATATTGCTTAGGTTTTGTTTCAAAAACGTCATTAAGCCTAAATGCACTTAAGAAGGGGTAAAATCGTAATTTTTCTCAAAAACTGCCCGGGACCACCAAGACTTAAGCAAACATAAGTCATGCCTTAAAAACATTGTGTTAAACCTCCGGGACAAGTCTGGGTCAAAACAAAACTCAAAACTGCCTTAAATTACTGTAAGGGTATTTTGGTCATTTACACGTAGAAACCTCAGAAATGAGATTCTTCTGCTCTATTAAACATTCTAATACATAGAATCCCCTTCATACATTGAGTTAGCCCCTCGAGGACTACCGAATTGGCTATCCTCAAGTTCCGGGCAGAAAATGACCTCAGGCGCATTTTGGTCATTTTCACTCTAACAGAAAATCGGGGTGTTACAATTCTAGCCCCCTAGCCTGTACTTTAAGTCGGGACCTTAAACTTATCAAAAGGGATAAGACCATGTGCTAGTAACGACTAGTGAGCTATGAGCTCATAACCTAGAGGTCTCTCAAAAGGGAGAACAATTAGGGTGGCCCCATGTGCTAAGTAAATGTCTTAATGTCACCTAAGTAACCAAGATAAGATACCATGTACCATGTACCAAGTTATATGTTTTATGATCTATGATCTATGTACCATGTACCAAGTTCTATGTTTTATGCTTTATGCTTTATGATCTATGTGCTATGTACCATGTCTATATTTACCATGTTTACTAATAAGTTAGTAAGATCTTGCATAGCATAATGAAGTATGATGCATCCATGTAAATACAAGCTATGTGTTAAAAAGAATGGGCCTCGATAACCAATGTTTTAGAAATTCATAAATGAACTATTACATGCCCACTATTTTATAAGAACCCGAGGTTCCTGGAGACGTAGATGATGTCACCGATATAGGAGGAAAACCCTACTGAGTTTCTTTAGTAAAGATTCTCACTCCCCCTACCTTTTCTTTCCATCACATCTTCAGATTTTGATGGCAACCTTCGTCCTGTTCATTGACACGCCCACATGGGAGTTTCACTATGATCTGGAGCACAGATTGTATCATTTTGAGGGACGTTGCATGGTATGAGTTTTTGTTTTTGTTGGACACCCCTTCAGCCATCTAGTACCGAGCTATCGTTTCACCCCTACTTCCCCCTACGGAGAAGAGATGATTTTTGAGAGAGCTCACCCGTCTTTCGAGCGGAGGCTTCGTACGCCTGCTTCCTAATCGGCCGATCAAGATTTCCCCAACTACATTCCACGTTCGAGGTTTTCCAAGACAGACCCCTCTGACGACGAGCCTACACATGTGTATTCCGAGAGTTCAGCCCCCACTCCTGTTCCTATGAGAAAAGGGAGTGAGGAGACAGTCACGCAGCCATGGTTGGAATGGATGTAACGCCCTGATTTTCTGTTAGAGTGAAAATGACCAAAATGCCCCTAAGGTCATTTTCGGCCCGAAACTCGAGGATAGCCGATCCGGCAGTCCTCGAGGGGCAAACTCAATGTTGGAAGGGGATTAGTTGGTTTGCGAACCTTTCCGATCAATGAGGATAGCCTTGATCGAAAATATCGTTTTTCAAGTTTTCGGGTCAAAATGACCAAAATACCCCTGTGGTGTTTTACCCGTTTGCAAGTGCCGAATGAACCCGAAACTTCTCCAAATGGTTTTAAAAGATGTTTTTATGTGTTATGTGACTTCGGTTTTAGTCCCGGAGGTCCCGGGAAAAATTAGGACAAAATTATGATTTTGCCCCTAGCTTTGTGTTTTTGAGCTTAATCGTGTAATTAAGTAAACCTAAGCAATATTAGGCTCTAATCGAAGATTAATTAATTTTCATAGTTATTCTTGAGTCAAAATAATTATTAAAGTTAATTAGAACCTAAAATTGCTCAAGGAAACTCAAATTCCTTTTCTAGTTTTAATTCTTTGATAAAGGAATTTAGAAATAGTGTTTTCTCTTACCTATTTCCCTAAATCAAGGAAGTATGTTGGCATTAGATTCCAAGTTAAAGAGGTTTGACTTCATTAATCTATCATGACCACCTCCTAATCTAGTCTCAAATGGCCCTAATTACCTTCTTAGTCACCTAAACACTTGCTTAGCAATTCCTAATCTTAAGCTTAACCTAAGCTACACCTAAACCCACCCCTAAACCATAATTAGATGAGACAAATCTCTCTCCCATGACATGATAAACAACCAGCCACCACTCCCCCATATTCTTCACATGTTGAAATTCCAACACTCCAATGCCATGTTTTAGGCCATGCCTAAACCCATACTTTTGACCATGCTTACCATGCTTTCCTCCATGCCTTGAATGACCACCCAAAAGAAGATATTTTCCTCCCCCAAAGGCTCCAAAATTTCGTGCACTTTCCCCCCCATGTTTCACCTCCACATTTCAAAATTTAACCCATAATATATATAGCAAAGTGTAAAGAAATCTCACACTTTTACCATTTGCTTTTTTGTTTGAGTTTGTGACCAAAATAGCTTTCTTACTTTCTCTCAACCTCAAGTTCTTCTCCACTACTTAGAAACTCTTTCCTCCACCACAAACCACCTCAAACCACCACACCACCACCATAGATCATCATCTAAACACCCAAGTTTTCTTTCTCAAACACAAAGCTCACATAAAACACTTTTCTTTCCTTCTCCACCCTCCTTGGCCAAATCTTGTTCTCCACTTTGGAAGGAGATTTTCTTTTCATCCTCACCTCAAAGATCAAGCCTTTGCCTCCACACTTGGTAGGGGTTTTGCTTTCAAAGTGCTTTTTCTTTGTGATGTTGTTTTTGACATAAAAATGCTAGCTTTCTCTTAGTTTAACTCTTTTTCTTCCTTTTTGTTGTTAGTCATGAGACTTGGTTTTTGAAAAGAAAATCTTGATCTTGATGATTAGGTTTCAAGATAATGGTCTTGTGAATCTCATTTGAGAAACCTCTAAAGCTTGAAACTTGTTTTTGATCCTTGAAACATTTTAGTTCTCCTTTGTTTTTCCTTGCTCAAGTTTTCAGATTTTCTTTCCTTTTTCCCTTTTATTTTCGGTTCTTTTCTTCCTTTTCCTTATCTTGACTTTGGTTTAAAAATAGTAGGAGTTATTTTCTAAACTTTGTTTTGCTTGAAAATGTGTTTTTCTCTAGTTTTCTCTTGGTTTCTTTTCGAAACTTTTCTTTGTTTTCTCTCCTCTCTATTTCAGCCATGAGGCCTTGTTTATGACCATGATAGCTTGATGATGAGTGTTCATGGATGATGACCTTGTGTTCACCTCAAAGGAACCTCTAAAGCTTGAGTCTTGTTCTTAATCTAGTAAAGTCTTGGTTTTTCTTTTCCTTCCTTTTCTTGAATGATTTCGACCTCAAGGAGCTTTCCTTTAAAAGTTTTGTTAAATTTTAAAAGTGTTCTTATAATTATTTCATCTCTAGGAATAATGTGACTTTGGTTCTTACTTCCTTAAAGATTTGTTTTCTTTTAAAAGTTTGCTTCTTTTGAGCTTGATGATGATGTTCAAGAACCATGTAGTTCCTTTGAGAACTTGGTTCAAGAACTCTAAAGCTCTCTTTGTGATGAGATAAGTGTTGGGTTATGTTGGATGTTAAAGTCTTGTAAGAGCTCTAGCTAAGATTAAAATGAACTTTGCATTCATGTTTATGTTTATGCCTTGCACATCATGTTTATTTTCCTTGCTATCACTAAATATCAAGAATAATAAATGAACTTGCATTATCATATTTATATTTCAAGCTTTGCATCATCATGTTTATATTTTCAAGTTCTCACCTAAATATCAAGGATAATAATAAGTTGCATCTCAAGTTTATTTTATGCTCTCACTTTATTTTCTAAGGAAGATAAAATATGTGCATGAGCATGTTTAAGTTTATGTTATCACCTAAGAGAATCTAGAGCTCAAAGACTTGCCCATTATTATCTCAACAAAGGCTTGCAAAATATATGTTCTTTAGCTTCTTGATTTCAACCTTAAGAAGTTTTATTTGTTACAGGTATTAAAATCTATATTTCATAATTTTTCTAAGCTTATATGAGTGCAAGAGATGTTTAGAACAAAGTTTTGTGAATTTAAAACCTCTTGAGACTAATTCAAATAAGTCATTGTCTTCAAAAGTATTTTGATGATTTTAGTTGATAAAAATGTTATTAATGAGTTTTGAAAGTTTTAGAAAGGTTCCAAGAGAAACTATTATTTTATGTGTTCTAGAAATCAAGTTTATGCCTTGTTTGTTTGGAGATGAATTCGGTTTTGCCTTGCTATGAATGATCACTGTTATATGCTGTTTTGATGATGATAATATGAGTATATTCATGTATGTTTAATGCTAAAACTCATATGTGAAAGATAAGAGAAGTTAGTAACTAGAAAAGAATTAATTTGAGAGTTTTAGATCACTTAGTAATTGATTTTTCTAGATTCCGTCTAGCATGGTTTAGAATTGATAATCATGATTTATAATTAGTCTAAATGTGTAGGAATGACTCATAATTGGTTTAGGACTTGATCTTGATGCCTTAGGAGCAAACCGAACTTAGAAAGAGTCATTGTTGTGACTCCTAAATACCCATAAAGTTAGAATTTTAGATTCTGCACTCTTGAGGTTTAGAATTTTTTATGATCATAGAATTGAGTGAGGAATACTTAGATATGAGCCTATAGGTACCCGAGAGCTTAGGTTGTGATGATAGACAACTTCAATTTCAAGATAAAGGACCTTAAAGGTCAAAGCATAAGACATTAAGAGATCTTTTATTGCTTTGTGTTTGATAATGCAAGTATGATATGCTGATATGCATGATGTGATGATATATGAGTTATGATGATGTGATCTTTTTATGTTGATGCTATGATGATGTGTGAATGCATGTGCTAGGATGAAACCGTTTATATGACTTTAGAAATTAATTATGAAATGTGAAATTGAATGTGTAAGTACATGCATTATGAGTTGATGTGGCATACTATGATGAAGTGCATAAATTTATGAGCATGATATACATCTTGCATGAGGTTCCATGATGATAGTTGAGGGCATGTGTTTATGATGCATTCTTGCATAACACACCGAGACATATTTCTCCTACCTCGGTAAGGAGATAACAAAACCGTGAGGGTATGGTAGATGCAGCCTATCAGAGCGGACAAATTTACTATGCACTAGATGCCATAGATGCATTTCGAAGAAGGAAATAACCTTAACCAGCACTCTCGGAGTTAGTGTATTAGGTGATCCTTAAGTCCCTAACCCGCACTCAAGGAGTCGGTGTATTAGGTGACCCTTACGCCCCTAACCCGTACTCTAGTAGTTGGGATTCTATCTCATGGTTCATTTATTCAGATAATGAGTTGGAAACTAGTGATGTGTTACCTCCTCTATTATTCCCCATGTTAAATATATTGACGACTAGTTAGGATTGAGCACATTCCTAGGCGATTAGGTGAGACGGAGTTTGGGGACCATTATAAAAATCCCCGGGACGGCAGGTCGGTTGGATTTAGGCAAACATTTTTAAGAAGGGTGGTCTTTGAGAAAAACAACTTAAGAGTTCAAGCATAAGAAAGAGTTTTAAAGTCACACAGTTATGAGAAAAAGAAAGAGTTTTATATGAGAAGTTATACGCCACTTATATATTTACCTGATGTTATGTTTCATTGAATTGCTTGCATAATGTATTGTCATGCATTCATCCAATATCTGTTGCATTCATGTCATTAAGACCCATACTAAAAGACACCCACTTTGGATAAATAGATTTGAGAAGTTAAAAACTAAACCTTATGCATGACCACCTTTTTATAATTAAAACCGAAGTGGCTGGGGATGATGACAATGACACGTGTGTTAGAGTCGGAAATCCCTACTGAGAATCTTGAATGAGTTTCTCATCCCTCTCTCTCTTTTCTTCCGTGTCGTCTCCAGACTCATGACCTCTACTAAGGCGTGGGCGTAGGGCATGCGCTACGAGTTGGATCAGTGGGATGGAACGGAAGCGCGGAGATGCCGCTTTAGATTTATATACCTATAGATGTGTATTTCTTTGATGTGATAATAGGACTATGATAGTCGTAAATTATGTATCTATGATAATATGTTTATGTTGTGATGTAATGAACAATGTTTGTGTTTTGTGACCATGAATGATATGATATCTCTTTTCTGTATGTTAGTATTCGTTACGTCATACGCGGCTCTCACTTTGATTTTATGTTTCAAAAAAAAAAAAATTTACCCATATTTCCGCTAAGTATTTTCATAAAAGATTGAGACTAAGAAGTAATAACCTAATGATTAACCTAATGTGTTCTAGAGTATTGGGTTAAAAATTAAGATGTTGCAATGGAGACAGGCCATGTGCCCTAGACGTGGAGGTCATGTACGACCATCTGGTGTACCTGTCCCCGAGGAGCTATGACCATGGATTGGATACGTTCCCCCATTCCCGGGCCATTAGCCAAAGACTACGCTTGGAGATTTAGTGCACATACGCCTTACTAGTTATGATGACCTTCTTTTGTTGTAAAGGTTGTCTACCTTAGGTGCACCATGTAGGTTTGTGTTCCATGCATTTGGTTTCCGATGTATTTCATTTCCTATGTATTTCTCTTTTATGTATTTGTATTTAGTTCTTATGTATTCCAACTTAACTCACCTCTAGGTGGGTAGTCTAAATATATGATATGATGTGCTATGTTCATTCTAGAGCCTTCTTGATGTTTAAATTTCCATATTTGTTTATATCGCTTATATATATGCTACACGCGGCTCTTACTTTATCGAGGTTTTAAAAAGAAAAATTTGGCTCGTATTTTTAGTAAGTATTTTCAAACGATAAAATGAACTGAAACAAGTAGTAATGACTAATATTTAACATCGGTACATTCTAGGAGTATTGGGATGAATATTAGAGTGTTACACTTTATATCACGATGGCGACATACATCCTATTCATTGACATCTCCACTTGGGAGGCCCACTATGACCTGGAGTACTAGTCATATCATTTTGAGGGGTGTTGCACTGTCCGTGTCTTCATGTTTATGGGACGCCCCTTGTAACACCCTCCCAAGTACAACATTATCCTTAAGTCATGACATCGTACTCGAGAGTTATTACTTTTTAATTAGCGGACCTTTCTTAAATAACTATAGCAAATTCGATGGGTTCGTGTACTAACTAGCGTAATTTGATCAACATATATAGCAAGATACAAAACATTTATTTAATATAAAGTCGATTACATAGGGAAGCTCTTCTATGAGCTCCAATACACATATGTTCTCTGTTAAGTTTACACATCTATACATACATCTAAGTACATCTGATACAAGTTCAAACACCCGACTACTGCCAATCTGACCTCTTTTGGTGTAGCATCCCATAGTTCTCTGGTTCAACCTGGAGATGACACGGGAACACAAAAAACACATAGGGGTGAGAATTACACAATTCTCAGTAGGGCATTCCCCAAAACATGCACTGACAATTAATGTCATTGTCATTGTCCCAGCCACTTCGGTTTATTAAGAAACTGTGAGCATACAACCTAAATCAATGGTTTAGTTTTAAAGTTCTAAATCATACTTCCGCAGTGGGTCACTTTTATTATTCAATCACTTGATATACACATAGCATACTACTTAACATTATAGTGCTTTATTTACAACTTTACGTACTCTCGGTACATCAAAAAGAATCTTAGAGATATTATCCCTGTCTTTCCGTGCCCTTGACCTAATCAAGGGGACTTTTCCGTGCCCTTTACCCACTAAAGGGGACTTGCTCGTGCCCTTTACACTCTAAAGGGGACTTTTCCGTGCCCTTTACACTCTAAAGGGGACTTTCTCATGCCCTTTACACATTAAAGGGGACTTTTCCGTGCCCTTTACACTCTAAATGTAACGCCCCGATTTTCTGTTAGAGTGAAAATGACCAAAATGCCCCTGAGGTCATTTTCACTGGAGTCGAGGAAAGCCAGTCTTGGCAGTACTCGAAGGGCAAACTCAATGTTGGAAGGGGATTAGAAAACTTATGTACCTTCCCGGGATCGAAAATCTCGTTTTTCGAGTTTTCGGGTCAAAATGACCAACACGCCCCTGTGGTGTTTTACCCGTTTGCAAGTACCAGATGAACCCGAAACTTCTCCAGATGGTTTTAAAAGGCGTTTTTATGTATTCTATGACCTCAGTTTTAATTTTTGAAGTCCCGGGCAAAATTAGTGCAAAATTACGGTTTTGCCCCTAGTTTCGTACTTTTACGCTTAATCGCATGATTAAGCAAACCTAAGCAATATTAGGCTCTAATCGAAGGTTAATTAATTTCCTTAATTAATCTAGAGTCAAAATAATTTATTAAAGTTGATTAGAACCAAAAAGTACTTAATTACAACCTAAAATCATATTTTAATTTTATGACACCTAGTCATAGAATCTTGAATAGTGTTTTCTCTTTCCAATTCCTTAAATCATGGAATTGTGTTACACATTGTTTATTCATAAATGAGTTTTAAATTCTTTAATGATGTATGAGCACTCCTAAACTTGTCATAAACTCCTAAATCACATTCTTAGTTACCTAAACTTAAGCTTAATCATTCCTAACCTTGTACCTAAGCTAATACACATCTAAACCTACCATTAACACACAATTAAATGGTCAAACTCACCTCCTCCCTTGCTGAACCAGACCAGGCCGTGAACCTTCTCCCCCATTATGCATCACATGTTCAATTTTTCAACACTCCAAGGCCATACCTCAAGTCACATACACTATACCTTGTCATAACTTTCAATCAAGCTTGAATTTCCACATGAATAAATAATTAAAACAACCCATTTTCCCCATTTATTTGTGGCTGGAAAAGTTCCAGCCATGTTAAGGTTCTAGAAGCCTAATTTCATAAAAATGTGATAGGAAATTAACTCACATCAAGCCATGCTTTGTAGCATAGCTTCCATACTTCAAACCATGCTTGAATGACCTTGTGTAAGAGATATTTTCTCTTCCTTCCTCCCTCAAAGGCTATGGCCAAGCCCTCCCCATTCACTCCTCCATGGTTTTGTTTTTCTATAAATAGGATGCTTGTGTTAGCCTTGTTACACTTTGAAGCATTTGCAAAGTTTAGAGTTTTAGAGTTGTCTTGCTAGTCTTTCCTTTTTCTCTCAAAGTTCCAAGAGTGTTCTTCCTTTCTTTTCATCTTTATCTTCTTCATCTCTTCATCTCATCATCACCTCTCAACCATCAAACACCACCCCAAAACCTTGAACCATCATCAAACCTCTCAAACACCACACCTCAAACACAACTCCACTTGAAACACATTTTCTTTCTTTTTCTCTCATCAAGGCCGAATCATCATCACCATCCTAGGAGGTGTTGCTCATCTCATTTCCATCTTCAAGATCAAGCTTTTATCTTCATCACTAGGTAGGGATTTGTTTTCAAACTTTATTTTGCTCAAGAAAGTGTTTTTCTCTAGTTTTCTCTTGGATTCTTTTTGAACTTTCCTTTGTCTTTCCTTTCCTTTCATTTTCGGCCATGAGGCCTTGATTTGAGCATGATAGCTTGATGATGAGAGTTTCTAGATGATGACATTGTGTTCATCTCAAAGAAACCTCTAAAGCTTGAGTTTTCCTTTTCTTACAACTTCATCTATATGTTATCTAGCTCACATGGTTTTCCAACTTAAGAAAAAATTAATCTAAGGATTTCTAAAAGCCCAAGCCTACCCTTGTCAACCTTAAAGTTGGTGGCACGTTCTAGAGATTTGTCTCTAGATAGGGGTTTGGGTACTTAATAAAGAACTTGATGTAGCTTCACTTTCTTTCTCTTTTATATATGATTTTCGATTCTTGTGTTGTGATCTTTGAGATATTGTATGGGGTTATTATCTTGTTAAAGTCCTTAATGAGCTCTAGTTAAACATAAAAATGAAACTTGCATCATGTTTACTTTAAGCTTTGCATATCATGTTTATTTCCTTGCTATCACTAAATCCCAAGATAATGAATGAACTTGCATTATCATGTTTATGTTTCAAGCTTTGCATTATCATATTTATATTTCAAGTCCTCACCTAAATATCAAAGATAATAATGTATTGCACCACATATTTATTTTATGCTCTCACTTTACTTTCTAGCAATAACTAAAATAAGTGCATGAGCATGTTTATTTTTATGTCATCACTTTAATGATTCTAGAGCTCAAAGACTTGCCCATTGATATCTCAAACAAAGGTCTAAAACATTTATTTCCTTTGGTTCACATTTACCCTATGAGGCCTTAGTGTTTTCAAATATTGAAAACTATGTTTTATAATTTTTCTAAACTTATATGAGTATAAGGAATATGTAGAACTAAGTATTATGAAATTAGGACCTCTTAAGATGAAAATAATGTAGCTACTGCCCTATTAAGTATTTTCATGAGTTTAGATGATAAAAGTGTTCATAAAAGAGTTTTGAAAGTTTTAACAAGGTTCCAAGAGAAACTAGTATTTTATGTGCTTTAGAAACTATGATCAATGCCTTTAAATGGAATTTCTGTTTTGGTTCTGCCTTGCTATGTTTGGCCACTGCATGAGCTGTGTTAATGATGTTAATATGCTTATGTTTGGGTAATAATTATGTTAAGACTCATATGTGAAAGATAGGATAAGTTAGGAACTAGAAAAGAATTAATTTGAGAGTTCTAGATCCCTTAAAGATTTATTTTTTCTGGATTCTGTCCAGCAAGGTTTAGATTCAATAACCATGGTTTTAAATTAGTTTATATGTGTAGGAATGACTCATAATTGGTTTAGGACTTAATCTTGAAACCTTAGGAGCAAACCGAACTTAGAAAGGGTCATTATTGTGACTTCTAGGTACCCGTAAAGTTAGTATTTTGATTTCTGCACTCTTGAGGTTTAGAGATGTTCTTGACCATAGGGTGAGGTGAGAAATACTTAGTTATAACCTTATAGGTTCCCAAGAGACTAGGTGTTGATGATCAATAACTTAGAATGTGAGATAAAGATCTAAACCGTAATTTCTAGAACTCCGTAATCACATAAACATAAAGCTGTCCAAATTCTGCTTAGTGCTATTTGGATTAGTTCTTGAGCATAAAATTTGTATAACTCATTAATTGTCAAACTATAGGTGTATAAAGAAGTTAAGGATAACTAATTTGCAAGTTTAAGACCCATAAGAATCGAAGTTTAAAACACTATGAGTTATAACATAACATGTCTATGAGCTTATGGGGATGATTGTTAGATATGACTATGTGATGATGTTTGTGCGAAAGTTTTATGTGACGAATGTTATGAGAAAGTTTCATGTGATGATATATATATGTTATGAAAAAGCTATATGAGAATGCATGACAAAAATGAATATGATAAATGATGAGGTAATTGTGATTTAATGCTTATGAGAATATAAATGTGACACAACACTGAGACGCTTCTCTGGGTGACACCGGTTCGCGAGTACCCGCAGGAGGAGACAAATCCGTGAGGGTATGTGTAGATGCAGCCTGCCAAAGCGGACAAATTGCGAGGCCCACGTGGCTAGCAAAGCGTTTCAAAGAGGAAATGATCCTAGAAAGGAGATCCTTAATTTGCCCCCTAGCCCGTACTTTAAGTCGGGATTATGTTACGCTTATCATAGGATAAGTAAGAGCTAGTGACGACTAGTTAAGGTATGAGCTCATAACCTAGAGAAGTTTTAGGCGGCCCCATGAGATGAAAGTTAAAGTTAACAATGTCACATAAACTATACTTATGCCAATGTTATAATGTTTCCTAGTTATTCTATTGTTTGGTTTACCTTATGATGCATTCATATCATTAGTATATTTCTGCTTAAGTTATAAAGACGCATTATAAAAATATGATGGACCTTGGATAAAATACCTCTTTGGAAAACCAACTTAAAAGGAATTTATATGCATGCACACCTCTTAGAAATAAACCCAAGGTTCCTGAGGATGTGACGATGACACCTAGGTAGGGATAACCCTCGAGAATTCTTTTAGAAAGATTCTCATTCCCTCTCTCTTTTCTTTCGTCATATCTTCAGATGGCGACGTTTGTACTCTTCATCGACACCCCGGTATGGGAGCTGCACCATGACCCGGCACTCGGGTCATACCATTTTGAGGGTCGCTGCACTGTCAGAGTATTCATGTTCATGGGACGACCCTTCGCTGCATTCTCGTCCCGAGCTACCGCTACACCCCGACCGCTCCTTACCGTCATAACGGGATTTTTGAGCGAGCGAGACCACGCGATGAGCAGATCCTCCGCATGGAGCCCGAGACATCAGCAGTACGCGAGTACCCCGAGTATGTGCCGCGTCCCAAGATTGCTGGAGACGGACCCATCCGAGGACCCGCCATCCCACATGTACGGTTGGAGCTCGGTCCGTTCCTCCACCGATGAGGGTGGGAGTGAGGAGGCAGTGGTCGGCCGAGGTTGGCTCGACGGCCATCTATGCGCCCTCGCCGCGGTGGACATGCCCGATGATGCGCTCGACCACTCCCGCCGAGATTCGCGGTGGATCGACTCGACCCCACGATGCTCGGACCCGAGGAGTAGTCATAGGAGGGCGTAGCTAGTGCACACACACGCCACATAGCAGAGGTCAAACCTTCTTTTGTATATGAGGTTGTCTCCTTTAGGTGCACATGGGTATGGGGGTAGTTTCTTTTGTATTTGCTTTTTATGATTTCCTTGTATTGCTTTTCAGTTGTATTTTGCTTCATGATGTATCAAATAGTCCTACCTCTTTGGGTAGGCACGTTATATATATATATATATCTATGATTCAGTTGATGTTCCCATGACATGATGTGTTTCTTATGCTTTGCTTATATGTTTCGCTATGATTCTCCTTAAAGTTTCGTGCGTGGCTCTCACTTTGATTTTAAATTCCAAAAAGAAAAATTTTACCCATATTTCCGCTAAGTATTTTCTAAAAGATGAGACCAAGAGGTAATATTCTAAAGATTAACCTAAGGACATACTAGTAGTCTTGGGTTAAGATTTAGGGTGTTACACTAAAGGGGACTTTCTCTTACCTTTTACACGCGAAAGGGAATTTTTTTTCTTTACATAGCATATATATCATCCTCAAGCTCACATATACAGGCATGCATCAGCATAAATTTTTGAATTTCATAATGCTTCAAACATATATATAGCATTCATTTATCACCTTTCTCTTTACCAATGCATGCATTTATAATCATATAAACAATCAATCACATGTGATTCTCATTCATTTCTCATAAATCAAACCTTAAAGTACATAGCATGCATCTAAATTCATCATAGTGTCATCAAATGACATTTTACTTCCAAATCAAGAATTTAGCTCATTTTCAGCATATTGATAGATTTCTCATTCCATTAACAACAATTAATTTCTCAATCAAACAGCCAATGTGTCTAAGAGACTCTATAAAATTTTTATAGCAATCGGAGTTATGCTAAATAAATTATACAAATTTAGTGGTCAGAGGCCACTTTTTCACAGCTCAAAATAGGGTTCTCACAATTTTTAAATTTAGCAAATGGTGGAATAAACTCAAAATAAAAATCACAGTTACACTTTGAGATGTTATTAAATCCCTGTAAAAATTTCAAATGATAATTCAATTATTTGCTATGGTAACAAAATTATACAAAATCAGAGCTTCAGTTCCCACAATCCAGACAACATAGTTACATTCTTAGTTCTTCATTTTTTTAAAGCAATATAAGTAAAAATCAAAACACAAGAAAATTCATGGGACTAATTCCACATGCTACCTTCAAATATATTTTTTATAGCTAAAAACATGCACAAAAAACTCAGAAAATTCGTGACCATCTGCTGTCTAGGACAAAATCGAATTTCCAGCAAACTAGTCAAAACTTCTTTTGACAAAAATGATTTTCTAACCTCATCCAAACACTCCACCAAAATTAATACATCAATATCCATGCATAATCATCCAATAAAACTCAAAATTTCAGAATTATTCAATCATAATATTCCAGAGCAAAATCAGAAAGAAAATAGGATGAAATAAACCCTACTTGGTGGCTTTAGTGATCTTGGCTCCAAGGATGATTCCTTCCTTGTACAGCTGATAATGAGCTCTCAAAGTAGGAAAAGTTTATGGATTCAAATTCTAATCGGTTAGATTGGAAGATCTTGATGAGTGGAATAAGTTTAGTGAAGAGAGTTTGGTGTTTTATCAAGTGTAGGCTAGGAAAATGGAGGTTTGAAATCAAGTTTTCATGGTTTCTTGTGAAGAACAATGGAGTTTTCTGCCTTATCAATGCTGGCTGAGAAAGATGATGAAAAAATTATGAGTTTTTGATTATTTTTTCTTATTTGTAGATAATGTACACAATTCATTAATTATGAAAATGTTTTCTTTGAAGATATTGTCATGAAATTTTGTAACATTTTCATTGGCTATTGAAAAATGAAAGGATATCTATTGTTCTAGACCATACACTTGTCATATTAGATGGCAAGCTTGCACTGATAGCTTTATACAGTGTAAAAACTGTAACACCCGAATAGAACCCCACTATGCTTAAGTTCACATTTGGATTCTATTAGTTGTCACTTATGCCTTGCATTTATTTTCTTTTGAAATTAACTTAGAAAAATAATGGAATTTTTTTTTCTTTAAATAAATTAATTTTTTTGAAAACTTAAGCCTGTAACGAGAAGTGAAATACATAGCACTTTTATAGATAATAATCAAGTTACATTGTGTACTTAATTAAATAAGCTGAATAAGAGACTAAGTGTAGAACTATTATCACATAAACTGGAATATAATCACTTAATACATAAGTCACAACAGGGCATATATCATACTAATAAGTTATTACAAATAACAATATAAATTCTACTATTACTAATTGTTTCTCACAAACTATAATGTAACTAAAGCTCGGAATGCTCCTACTTGAAAGGTTTGAAATCTTCACGCACTACCTCCTTCCTTAGCTACAGCTTCGTTGCTTTAGGTGGACACGTCTGTCTCTGGTAACGATAACGAAAAATAAACATAGGAGTGAGAAATACATGATTTCTCAGTAAGAGTTCCTACTTGTACTAAAAGTGCCATCGTTGTCGTCCCAGTCACTTCGGTTTATTATAAAAAGGTGAACAGGTAAGGATTCAATTCTCAAACTTTCACAAACGTGATTAGCCGAAGTGCAATTACTTTTAAACTAATCTTGAACATTAGCAGAAATATCCATTCAGTATTTCATCAAGCATACATATAAGCATATCATGTAAAACCACTAATAAGCAATAATCATTTAGGAGCTGCATGCATTTCATGATTACTCATCCTCAATATTCACTTGTTTAATGATCATCATCTTTCATTTATTTCATCAACATATTTCTTAATTACTCACGGGATGAATACATCAATGCCTTAGACCACCCTAAAGGGTAATGAGCTCATACCGTGGCCGTCGCCACAACCTTTTGGTTTTCTTTCCGTTGCCATGATCTCAACGGTTTAGGGGGTTAAGCCGTGAGTTTAGCTCAAGTCCACTTTTCCAGACTATCATTGATACTTTTTTCAGGTTTTACTTTTATTCTCACTGAGTGAAATCATCAATACCTTAATCCTCAAAGAGGATTAAGCTATGAGTTGGTCTATTTATTATTTCATTTGAAACATGAATGTATGCACATTAATAAATCATGGCACAGTCAATTATTTTATCATTATCATTTCATATCTCATCAATACATTCACATTTCTGTATATCACTTCATGTAACATAGAAAATATCATGTAAATCTCATAGTAAACATTCTCATAGATAATTCATATTAAGCAACCTAAGTTATCAAGTTAGGTCTCTAGTGTTCCTAATAGGTTATGGATATCTTGGTATTATCTTTTTCTCTTAGTCTTCTTTGTACTCTTAGTATTTCCATTAATACATTAATACCCTTTAAGATATTTTTAGAGGTTCTTTATATATTTTTATTATGACTTTTATATATATCTCCTAAAGATTATTATTCTACTTAAATCCTTAAAATTATCTCTTTACAAGACTTGAATCTTTTATTTAGAGTTCTGACATCTTTTAGAATAAAATTTGTAGCACTAACATCTTAGATTAGTGTAAATCAACTGTAAATTGTGCATAGTAGGATTCCCAAGAAAGAGAGGTGGGTCACAATGGACACGCTTAAATACCAAGTCTTTCCTTAGCCAGAACCTTTCCAAATTGCACTCTCACAATATTACGCTACCTTCAAGACTTTCTCAGCACACTTTCCCGAAAATATATCTCTCATTATGTATTTTCGTGGTGTAAAACTTTATGCATAGCATACATAAGGGTGTTTGTAGATGTGTTAGCTTTTCCACAAAGTTGAAATCAGTCCATTTGGGTTTTTCTAGAGTGAGTTACACCTATTTTACTACTACAAGGTCAGATTAAGAGTTTCAGTCTTAGGCTCTACTTTAAAAAATTTATATCTTGGGCTAGGAAACTCCATTTTAGGTGATTCTTTTTGGAGAGTGTTCTAAAATGAGTCTAGTTTATAATAAAAATATTTTCATTTTGAGATCCTTCATATTTTATGAACACTAATTTTCGTAGTAACTACTGCCAGAAATAACTTAGAAATTCCAGCCTGCCATGTTCACGTCTTAAGTTATCTTTATTAACTCAAGTTTCACATACAATCTTTTAAGTTATATTTGAGTTTGATAACATCATAAAAGTACTCATAGCATAATAGAACATGTTGTGTTTTCTAAAAATATAATTATTCAAAACTTTTGACAATAACTCAAGTTTGAGGCATTCTATCCATGAGCAAAGTTAGAAGCCAACAATACTTGAACAAATAAAGAAGAAACTCCTACCTCTTGTGTAGGGTCTAAAAAGGGTCCTTCTCTTTTTTTTTTTAAGCTTTGAACAAGAGTCTTTGGAGTGGATGACCCTCCTTGAATCTTGGCTCTAGAACTTGAGTGCTTAAGAAAATATTTCTCACTAGAGTTAAAGATTGTAACTCTTGTGAGGGCTAGTGAAAGTTTGGACTTAGGATTTAAGTGTTTGGATGAAGTTTATAGGATCAAGAGAAGTCTTTGAAGAACATAAGAAGAATGATAGAATAAGAAAGAAATAACTCTTAGGGAGTTTCTGAATTGAAGAGAGTTTGAGGAGTATTTATAGTGGAAAGATTAGAGAAAAAACAGAAGAAGGAAAGCACTTGAAGCATGATTTATGGAAACATGTTGGCTGAATTTTGGGATGAAAATGCTCCTTATTTTGTGCAAATATGTTTCCATGTTTTATGCAAACATGTTGGATGAAAATGCTCCATGTTTTGTGCAAAGATGTTAGTGGAGATTTTCTAACCTATAGTGCATGTATGTGATTCAGAAATGTGTATGATGTATGTTGTTAAATTATTGTGTTATCATCTTAATCCAATGGCTTAAATTCATTCTTGTCTAAAGACAAGTCTAGGGATTTGTGCAAATGACATTGTAGTAATTTCTTTAACTAAGGCAAGGATATTTTTGTAATTAGACAATGATAGTGGTATTCTTGTAAGTCCATTCATAGAGTAAGGGTATTTTCGTCATTTAATAAGGCAAGGGTAGTTTGGTAATTTCCTTTACATAGCAAGGGTATTTTCGTACTTTCTACTAAGTGATGGCATTTTCGTAATTCTTTGCATTTTTCTCTAGATATACTTAAGTAGTCTATTTGTTGTATTTCATAACATTTGTCTAGATTCTCTTGGTTTTCCTATTGCTAATTAAGATTAATATTTATCTTAGTTATAAATTTGGGGATGTTACAAAAACTACACACCGTAATTTAACCGAACGAGTAAAACAGTGTACTTGGATAATCAAATATTGCCCGAAAAATAATTCTAAGTATAAAATATTTATTCCTACCTATTTCTAACCTTCATCCTATAATTTCTCACTTTCGGGCATCTCCGGACCCTAATTTTAGGGTTTCAGCTGTCCCGGCGGGCCTGCGAGACTCGCAAGTTACTATTCATGTTTTTTTTTTTCACAGATTCGTTGGATTGTCCTGATCATTTCTATATTCATCGGATTTTTGAAATTATGGCCAGAAAAACTCAAATTAATTTTTGCATAATTTTTAAGGTGTTACACCCGTTCACGCACCCTGTACATAGCTATTGCTTCTTCCCGATGTCTCCCTAGGGTGACGACATGGTTTTCGAGTGCGCCCGCATGCGCAATGAGAGGATTCTCCGGACGCACATGACTGCATCGGCTGTTCACGACTTTCCGGACTACGTGCCCCGGTCCTAGCATTCAGAGGACAACCCCTCGGAAGATCCACTGACACACATGTATAGCGAGAGCTCTGCGCCCACTCCCCGGTTCGAGAGAAGGAAGCGAGGAGACTGTGACATAGCCGAGGCTGGCTAGGAGAGCCGAGATGTACCCCCATCGTGGAGCACACGTCCAACCAAAGCGAGTGCCCACTCTGGCCGAGCTTCATCAATGGATTGGTTTCATCCCTCCCTATCTCGAGTCGCAGCAGTAGAGGTCCTTGGGAAGAGTTAGTGCACACACACCACATATAGTTTTAGATAAACCTTCTTTTGTTATGAGGTTATCTACTTTAGGTGCACTAGGGTAGAGGTGTTGTTTCGTATGCTTTCCTTGTATTTCTTATTTCAATTGTATTCATGTTTTGTTGTACTAAACTAAGTCCTGCATTTAGGTGGGCGTATTATGGTATTAATGCAATGTTTCCTTTGATGTGCATATAATTGACTACTATTATTAAGTTACTTGATGTTCATGTATTGCGTTTTCTTTTATATGTGAGTTATGCTTTGTAATTTATGCTCGTTTATGTTATATGCTGCTCTCACTTTGCTTTTATGTTTCAAAAAAAAATTTTACCCGTATTTTCCGCTAAGTATTTTAAAAGAAAGATTTCTAAAAAATGAAACTAAAAAGTAATAAACTAATAGTTAACCTGAATATGTTCTAGGAGTATTGGGTTAAAAATTAGGATGTTACAGTAGGGGAATCTTTAGTTTCCTTGAATAGGGAACTAGTCTTCTTTATTGTTCTGAAGGAGTTAATAGTGAAGTCTATACTAGTAGGATATTCAAATACCTCTTCAGCAAGATGATATTTGACATGTTGAAAGATCCTGGTTAACAACATCCCATAGGACACTCCTATAGTTTTTCTTTTATCTTTTGAAATGGCACTAAGCATGTAGTCCATTACTAATCTAGGCAAGTTTACTTTCCTTTTGGTCAAAAGATAGAAAAGTATTATACTATCCATTCCTAAGAGAACATCAGTACTTCCTCGTCTAGGAAGAATAGTAAATTGTACAACAGTAAAAACTTTTCTTGCCTGTGATTTAAGTATGGAAGTTGTAATGTCTCTCAGCTGATACTTTGTTGAGTCAGTGAAGCATTTTGAAACATCCTCTTCACTTACTTCGAGTGATTTGTACCATCCATCATGAGCCACATAATTTACACCAGCGGATGGTGCCCTAACTATTATAGATAGCTCAGATAGCTCGATTTCCATGTAAGTGTCTCTGATAGTGGTTTTGATGGTATTATGATTTCTACCCAAAAGGCATAAAAGGCGGTTACCATTCTAGGAAAAACCCTATTAGAGATATCTAGAAAGTATTCCCACCACTGGAAGACAAAGACTTCACTAAGAATTTGCACTTGAGTAAACAAGGAGTTATTGAGCCTTGTTCCAAAAGCTGTCATTCTTTGACAAAAGTTTTCTTCATAGATCTCTTGTATGTGTTCTTCATTAAACATGGTGAAAGGTCCCATTTTTGTATATGGATCAATTTCTTTTCCTTTTCCAATTTTCTTGATATCAGTATGATGGTTACAACTAGAAAAGAAAGATTTGAATTTGAGAAGGATTATAAAGGGGACAGATGAGGGTTTTGAAGTGGAGTAGTTTGAGAGTTTTGTGAAGGGATGAGCTAATTCAAAAAGGGTTTGAGAGAGAGAGGATATGAAACGACTTTTAAGATGTATGAGTGAAGTTAATCACTTAGTTAGAGAGATTGAAGAAATATATATATATATATACATATATATATGAGTGATGGAACGTGAGTAGTTGATAAATTGGTGTCGTGGTGAGGAGAAAAAAAGGAAGTTTTCCTGCTCTTTCATCTTTGATTTTTGGTAAGAGATTTTGGCTCCTTCAGTTACTGTCTGAAGGCTTTCTTTCTGAAACCAGCCTTTCACATTTTAACCCTGTGAAGCGTTGTTCTGTCTTTGGCAACTTTGAGGGAAAATGATGATTTTCATGCTGATGTCCTTTTGTGATTTCCAGGTCAGAGGTGTGATAAGGAGAGCACCAAAAGAATGTATATATATATTACTAAAAAAAAAATTAAATCTGACATATTTTAATAAGAGAAAATAACATATTACATGGTTATCCAATGAGGAGAAATGGATCTATAATGCTAAATATGATTCTTCTAAACAAGATTAATATCATTAATATTATAGAGATCTTATGACTACCTTAATGTCATATCTTTTGGATGATTCCTTATTTGCAACATTTGGGTATGATAGATTGCTTCAATTCTCCATTTTCTTCTTGGTTGTCAGAGGTAAATTTTTTCTTTTAATTGCTCAAGGCTTCTTCCCATGTTTAGTCTCTGAAGTATCTGATTTCTGAAGTTTACTTTCTGAAAATGTGGATTCCATCCCTTTTGCTAATTCAGGAGTTTTCTTGAGATTCTTTTTCAATCCTTAATGACAATTAGTGTAACGCCCCAATTTTCTCTGCTTAGCAAAAATGATCAAAATACTCCTAGGTCATTTTTGTGTGAAAATCAAGGCCGGCCAACCCCGGCCACCCTCAAAGGTTTATTTCTATAATAGGAATAAATTACATGAGGATTACATAGGAATCCGTGCAAAAATCGCGATTTTCCCGTGTAAAAATGACCAAAATGCCCCTGAGGTCATTTTTGCCTGAAATTTGAGAGCGGCCAACCCAAGCCATCCTCAAGGGGTTGGTTTGATGTTTGAAGAGGATTAGATGCCTTAGAAATAATAACAAAGGTGAAAATCTCACTTTCTGGACTTTTGGCACAAAATGACAAAAATACCCATGCGGCGTTTTTACACAAGATTTAGTGCTGACTAAACTGGAAAGATTTCCCGGGAGTTTGAAATGTTGTTTTTACGTAATTCTTGATGATTGGATGAGTCCGGGTGGTCTCGGAGAGTTTTGATGTGAAATGACCTTTTTACCCCTATATTAGTGCATAATGAGCTTAATTAAATTATTAAGAAAACCTAAGCAATATTAGGCTCTAATTAAAGGTAATTTAATTTTAATTATTAATCTTGATTCAAAATAATTAATTAAGATTGTTTAGGGCCAAAAAGTACTTAAGGAATTTCAAATTTCATTCTTAGTCATAAAGCATCCAATACATCATGTCATGTCATGCTCAAATAATGTTTTCTCTCTCCACTTCCTTAATTTTAGGAGATGTGTTCCCATTTGAAATTGAAATTAATCTAGTTTAATTCAAACTAAACAAAGTTAATTCAAACTGAGTGTGTATGAAAACTCCTAATCATGTTTTGAAAGCCTCAAACACATGCTTACAACTCCAAACACGTAATTACCAACCCTTATCCCTCTTGCCTAATTAAACTCACCTCTAATACACATCCTAACCTACATGAAAGTGAAATTTTTTTCCCTCCCAAACAGCTAAGGCAGCAGCTGCCTCCCCCCAAAACACCCTCATATTTATTCATTTTACAACCCAAAAATCTCATTTCTCACCATTTACTTTTTTAGCAAACTTTTGTGTCAAAAAAGTTATCTTAGAATCCTTTCAACTCCAAGCTTTCTTTCTACACTTCCAACTTCAACAAACTCCTTCCACCACCACCTCAAGCCACCTCCTAAACACACAACCTTTCCACCCCCAAGAGGAGACTTTTGTCTTCTCATTTTAACCCACAAGAACCAAGCTTTCTTCCTTCCATCAAAGACAACAACCTTGGTAGGGTTTTGTTTTGAGTTCCTTTGCTTTTCTTTTGCTTTATTTTCATATTCATGGTTGGTTAGTTGAACAAGTTCTTTTGGTTTTCCATTCTTTATGTTTCAGTTTGGATCTCCTCCTCTTGATGTATATTTTCGGTTTTTGGTCCTCTTTCCTCTATGTTTTTGGTTCTTGGTTGTAAATAAAGTATTGGAACCATGGCTTGATGATGAGAGCTCTTGGTGGTGGTCTTGACATCACCATGTTTGAGGCCTCTAAAGCCAAAGGCTTGGTTCCTTAGTTTCATTTCATTTTCGATTTTATCTCCTTTTTTCCTCTTAGATTTTGGTTTTATTGTTCGTATGAGTTTAAAAATCATAGCTTGATGATGAGTATCTTTGATGGTGGCCTGCTATAGCCAAGAAAAGTTGATGGATAAGTCACCCCTACTGCCACTCTACAGAACCGTACATGATATTTTCACATCCCTTAAGATCTCTAAAGCCTAAAGTTTTGATTTCCTTGGTCCATAGTCTTTTTCGGTTTTCATCCTTTATTTTCGTTTATTTTCGGCTTTAAAGAGGAACATAGAAATGAAATGTTGTTAGTTATTTTTCTTCTCTTTTTATTTTATTTTCAGCTTGATGGTGAGTCCAAGAGATAAAGTTCTTGGAACCATGGTGTGGATGGACTCTAAAGCTCACTCATGTTTAAGATCTACTAGGAGCAAGAAACTAATCTTGTAAGGTTTTTGAGCTTTAAGTGAACAAGATGTAAAATGAGCTTGCATTCATGTTTACTTTTATGCTATCACCTAAATCTTAAAGATAAGAATGGGTTTGCAAAGCATGTTTATATTTTGAGCTATCACCCTAAAGCTTGAAGATAAAAATGAAATGCATAGCATATTTACTTTTGATGTCATCACCTTAACCTTGAAGATAAAAATAAGTTGCATTGCATGTTTACTTTTGTGCTATCACCTTAATCTTGAAGATAAAAATGAATTTGCATAGCGTATTTACTTTTGAGCTATCACCTTTAAATCTTGAAGATAAAAATAAGATGCATAGCATGTTTAAATTCCAAGTTATCACCTAAGACCTTAAAGCTCAAAAACTTGTCCTTGGATCTACAATAAAATTTTAAATCATGGCTACACTCAATGCATATGCATTTCAGCCATGACAAAATGTTGGGGTTGAGATGAGTTTTATGTGATTTTATGGTTCAAATCTTGTATCTTAGAACCTTTGCAATTATGCCTTAAAAGTTTTGCTAGTTTTGGAAACTCAAAGATTAGCAAAAGAGTTTTTTTTATGAGAAAAGGATTTATTATTGAAACTTGGGTTTTTGCTCCCTGTTTAGTGTTAATATTTGAGTATTCAAAGAGGTAAAAATAGTTTCAAGTGTCTCCTATGTCCTGAATTAAGTAATAAGGAAAACTAGTATCTTGAAAGTAACACAAAATATGATTTTCAAATGCTTTTTGGAACCAAGTTTTCGGCCACTGTTTTGGTCTTCTCATTTCTATAAAATTTTGTTTGGAGGGGATTTAATATGTAAAAATTGTCATTACTTGTTACAAAAATTGTTTTTGGTGTTCTAGGAAAAGCTAGTAACTAGAAATGATCAAAGGTGCAATTTTCGAAGGTTCTAGGAAATGAAAATTTTGCTAATGCCTTGATATTTCAAATTCCATAAAATGATGTTTGGAATGAGTTAAATGTGTACAAATTACTAGTATTTTATGTAAAAACCATTTTTAGTATTTTTGAGAAAGACTAAAAACTAGAAAGAACCGAAAACACGATTTTTTTTAGACCTCTAGAAATTGAAATTTATAGCTACTGTTTTAATGACAAATATTCTGTTTGAAAATGTTAAAGAGGTTAAAATTTAGTGGTAAATGTTGTAACAAATAAAACCTCTTAGGGCCAAACTTAAGAAGCTAAGGAATAAATATTTTTGAAGCCTTTGTTTGAGATAATAATGGGCAAGTCTTTGAGCTCTAGGTTCTCTTAGGTGATGACATAATCTTAAACATGCTCATGCACATATTTTATGTTTCCTTAGGAAATAAAGTGAGAGCATAAAATAAATATGAGCTGCAACATATTATTATCTTTGATATTTCAGTGAGGACTTGAAAATATAAACATGATAATGCAAAGCTTGAAACATAGATATGATAATGCAAGTTCACTTTTTATTCTTGATATTTAGTGAGAGCAAGGAAAATAAATATGATGTGCAAGGCATAAATATAAACATGAATGCAAGGTTCATTTTAATCTTAGATAGAGCTCTTACAAGACTTTAGAGATACAACCCAACATTTTTCTCATCACAAGGAGAGCTTTAGAGTCCTTGAACCAAGTTCTCAAAGGAACTACAAGGTTCTTGGACATCATCATCAAGCTCAAAAGGAACAAACTTCTCAAAGAAAACAAAACCTCAAGGAAAAGAGTACCAAGGCCGAAAATACTAAGGAAAGGAAACAAAGAAACCGAAACCAAAATGAGCAAAGGAAGTGAAGGAGTTTCTTGAGCTAAAATCATCTAAGTTAGAAAATGAAGATAAAGCTTAAAGAAAGGAAAAACTCAAGCTCTAGAAGTTCCTTTGAGATGAACACATGGTCATCATCTAGGAGCTCTCATCATAGAGCTATCATGAACAAAACAAGGCCTCATGGTCGAAACAAAGAAAAATAAAAACAAAGGAAAGTTCAAAAAGGTACCAATAGAAAACTAGAGAAAAACACATTTTCAAACAAAACAAATTTTAGAAAACCACTCCTACCTAGAGTGAAGATGAAAACTTGAAATTTTGAAAGGAAATGAGATGAGCAACTCCTCCTTAAGGGGTGATGATGATTCGGCCAAAGAGAAGAGAAAGGGAAGGAGGTGTGTTTTGAGTGAGGTTGTGTTTGAGGTTGAGTGTTTGAGAGGTTTGATGATGATTCAAGGTTGTGAGGTGGTGTTTAGAGATTATGAGATGATTATGTGAGGAATAAGTGAAGAAGATGAAGATGAAGAGGAAAGGAAATTCTCTTGAAGCTTGAGAGAAAAAGAAAGAACTCAAAAAAAGGCTAGAAAATTAAGCTTAGCAAATGATCCAAAGGTTCACACAAGTTCTTAAGCTCATGTATGTATAGAAAACAAAAGCAATGGAGATGTGATTTGGAGGGAAGCTAGCCATGTACTTTGAGGCATGGAGGAGAGAAGAATATCTCTTTCATTCAACCATGGTTTGAAGTATGAAAGACATGGTGCAAGGTATGGCTCAAAGTATGGTAAATTCTCTTTGTTTGAAATTGAAATAAATCATCTAGAAGGGCATGGAGGGCTGGTGGTTTTTGAGCCACAAAAATGAGAGAAAAAGTCTTCTAGAAGTTGTCCTATGAAGTATGGATGAAAGCATGGTGTTAGTATGACAAAGTATGGTTTATGGTGAGGTGGAAGCATGGTTCTTTGAGTGTAAAAATTCACACATGTTGTAACACCCTAATTTTGAACCCAACTTTCTAGAACACACTAGGGTAATCATTAGGTTATTACTCTTAGTCTCATTATTTTATTAAAATACTTAGCGAAAATTATGGGTAAATTTTTTTTTGAAAACATAAACCAAAGTTAGAGCCGCACTCTTATCTAAACGAGAGACATAAATATCAATCATAAGGAACACAAAAGCTAAAGCAAGTAACAATAGAACAATGGTCATCACAACAAAGGAAACATCTCATTATTAACATAATTAAGATACATAGTAGTCATGCCCTTATAAGAATGGCTTAAGCTTGCAATAGATAAGGAAAATGGAAATACAACAGAAATACATAAAACAAAGAAAGCATAGATAAATCACAACTACCCGAGTGCACCTAAAGTGGATAACCTCAAGACAAAAGAAAGTTTATCCCATCTATGTGAGAGTGTATGCACTAACCTACCCTATGACGTCGGCTACTAGAACCCGGGGTATAGCAGAACATAACCAATCCACGGACGCAGTGCGGCAGGAGTAGGCACACGTGAAGACTAAGCGTGAGCTCCTCGATAAGGGCGCCTCTCTGCTCGCCTAGCCAGCCTCTCGGCTCGCCTAGCCAGCCTCGGCTGCATGACTGTCTCCTCGCTCTCGCCTCGCATGAATTGAGGTGTAGGAGCAGAGCTCTCACTATACATATGCGTCGGCGGGTCCTCGGAAGGGTCGTCCTCTGAACTAGAAGACCGAGGCACGTAGTCCTGGAAGTCTCGAGGCATCGAACCACTAGTGTACGTCCGCAGAATCCTCTCATCTCGCGTTCGGGCACACTAAAAAACCATCGCATCATCGTAGGGCTACATCAAGGAGAAACGGTAGCTCTGTATAGGGTGTACAAAGGGGTGGAAGTATTTTGATGACTTTTGTATGATAAAATTGTTTACTAATGAGCTATCAAAGTTTTAGAAAGGCTCCAAGAGAAAATAGCATTTCATGCGTTTTATAAATCAGGTTTTATGCCTTGTTTGATTGTGTAACGCCTCGATTTTCTGTAGAATGAAAATGACCAAAATGCCCCTAAGGTCATTTTTAGTCCGGAATTTGAGGAAAGCCGATCTGGTAATCCTTGAAGGGCAAACTCAATGTTGGAAGGGGATTAATTGACTTGTGTACCTTTCCAGGATCGAAAATCTCGTTTTTTGAGTTTTCGGGTCAAAATGACCAAAATACCCCTATGGTGTTTTACCCGTTCACAAGTGCCGGATGAACCCGAAACTTCTCCAGATAGTTTTAAAAGGCGTTTTCATGTTTTCTGTGACTTCAGTTTTAGTCCCGGTGGTCCCGGGCAAAATTAGTGCAAAATTACGATTTTGCCCCTAGCTTTGCGTTTTCAAGCTTAATCATGTGATTAAGCAAACCTAAGCAATATTAGGCTCTAATTGAAGATTAATTAATTTCCATAATTAATCTACAGTCAAAATAATTTATTAAAGTTGATTGGAACCTAAGAATGCTTAATTACAACTTGAAATCTTATTTTAAATTCAAGATTTCTAGTCATGGAATCTTGAATAGTGTTTCTCTCTCCAATTCCTTAAATCATGGAATTGTGTTTTCAATTGTTTATTCACAAATGAATTTTAAATTCTCTAATGATATATGAGCACTCCTAATCTTGTCATAAAATTTCCTAAACCTCATTCTTAGTTACCTAAACTTGTGCTTAATGATTCCTAACCTTGTACCTAAACTAATACACATCTAAACCTATCATTAGCACCCAAATACATGAACAATTTTCCTCCTCCCTTGGTTGTCCCCAATCTGGCCAAAACCATACCTCCCATTATCCATCACATGTACAAATTGTTGACACTCCAAAGACCATGCTTCCACCTCACAAAGAACCATGCTTTGAGTCATAACCTCCATGCTTTCATCCATGCTTCATAGGACATCTTCTAAAAGACTTTTTCTCTCATTTTTGTGGCTCAAAAACAGCCAACCCTCCTTGCTTTCTAGATGATTTATTTCAATTTCAAACAAAGAAATTACCATACTTTGAGCCATACCTTGCACCATGACTTCCATACTTCAAACCATACTTGAATGACATTGTGTAAGAGATATTTTTCTCTCCCCTTGCCTCCCAAAACCTCACAGCCATGACCTCCTTTGAGTGAGCCTTCATTGTTTCATTTTCTATAAATAGATGCCTAGGAAGAACTTGTGATACTTTTGTTTCATTTGGTAAGTTTGAGTGTTCTTAGCTTTTGTGAGTTTCCTTTCTTTTTCTCTCAAAGTCTCAAGAGAGTTTCCTTTCCTCTTCATCCTCTCATCACATCATCATCTCATAACCTCTAAACACCATCTCATAACCTTGAATCATCATCAAATCTCTCAAACATTTGACCTCAAACACAACCTCATCCAAAACACATCTCCTTTCCTTTCTCTTCACTTTGGCCGAAGTCATCTTGCCATCTAAGGAGGGATTGCTCATCTCATTTCCTTTCAAAAGTTCAAGTTTTCATCTTCACTCTAGGTACGAGTGTTTTTCTAAACTTTGTGTTGCTTGAAAATATGATTTTCTTCTAGTTTTCTCTTGGTTTCTTTTTGAACTTCTCTTTGCTTTTCTTTTTCTATGTTTCGGCCATGAGGCCTTGTTTGGATAATGATAGCTCAATGATGAAAGCTCCTAGATGATGACCATGTGTTCATCTCAAGGAAACTTTAGAGCTTGAGTTTTCATTTTCTTTAAGTTTCATCTTCATTTTCTCACTTAAATAATTTTAGCTCAAAGAACATCTTCACTTTTTCTTGTTAATGGATTTGGTTTTCCTTGTTCCCTTTCCCTTGAGATTTCGATTTTGGTGTCCTTTTTCCTTGAGGTTTTGATCTCTTTTAAAAGTTTGTATTTTTTTTTTTGAGCTTGATGATTATGTTCAAGAACCACCTAGTTCCTTTGAGAACTTGGTTCAAGAACTCTAAAGCTCTCTTTGTGATGAGATAAGTGTTGGGTTGTGTTGATCTCTAAAGTCTTGTAAGAGCTCTAGATAAGTCTAAAATGAATATTGCATTCGTATTTAAGTTTATGCCTTGTACATCATATTTATTTTCCTTGCCATCACTAAGTATCAAGATAATGAGTGAACTTGCATTATCATATTTATATTTCAAGCCTTGCACTATCATGTTTATATTTCAAGTCCTCACTTAAATATCAAAGATAATAATAAGTTGCATCTCATGTTTATTTTATGCTCTCACTTTATTTTCTAATGAAAGCTAAAACAAGTGCATGAGCATGTTTATTTTTATGTTATCACTTAAGAGAACCTAGAGCTCAAAGACTTGCCCATTATTGTCTCAAACAAAGGCTTGAAAAATATGTGTCCTTTAGCCTTGACTTCAGCCTTGAGAAGCTTTGTTGTTACAAGCATCAAAATCTATGTTCCTTAATTTTTGTCTAGGCTTGTATAAGTTCAAGAAATGTCTAAAACAAAGTTTTATGATTTTAAAACCTCTTGAAATCAATTTGGATTAGCTACTGCCCTTGAGAATATTTTGATGACTTTAGATGATAAAAATGTTTACAAATGAGTTTTGAAAGTTTTAAAAAGGTTCCAAGAGAAACTAGTATTTATGTGCTTTAGAAATCAAGTTTTATGCCTTCTTATGGAGATGGATTTTTGGTTCTACCTTGCTATGATTGATCACTGTTTATGCTGTTTTGATGATGATAATATGAGTATGTTTGAGCAATAATAATGTTAAAATTCATATGTGAAAGATTAGAGAAGTTAGTAGCTAGAAAATAATTAATTTGAGAGTTTTAGATCCCTTAGTAAATGATTTTTTTGGATTCTGTCCAGCATGGTTTAGAAATGATAATCATGGTTTTAAATTAGTTTAAATGTGTATGAATGACTCATGATTGGTTTAGGACTTGATCTTGATGCCTTAGGAGCAAACTGAACTTAGAAAGGGTTATTGTTGTGACTCCTAGGTACCCGTAAAGTTAGAATTTTAGATTCTGCATTCTTGAGGTTTAGAGATGTTTGTGATCATAGCATTGAGTGAGAAAAACTTAGATATGAGCTTATAGGTACCCGAGAGTTTAGGATATGATGATTTATAACTTAGATTGTGAGTTAAGGACTTTAAGGGTCAATGCATAAGACATTAAGAGATTTTATCGCTTTTAGTTTGGTAATGCAAGTATGATAAGTTGATATGCATGATGTGATGATATATGAGGTGTGATGTGTGATACAAGAGCATTATCTATATGAGTTATGATTATGTTATCTTTTATGATGATGCTATGATGATGTAGAAATTGATTATGAAATTGTGGAATTGAATGTGTAAGTACATACATTGTGAGTTGGTGTGGCATGTTATGATGAATTGTATGACTTGTTGAGATGTTATGTCTATCATGTTTATGAGAATTGAATGAGAGAGAGTATGTACCCCTTCTTTTGCCTTCTTAAAAATCTAGTGAAAACTAGTTAGGTTTGAGCTCATTAGGCAATATGGGTGTTTATGGTTGGATGTTGGTGTATTTGGTTGGACTTGATAACAAGAATAATTTGGTGATGAGTATAAATATAGTTGAGCTCATTCCTAGGCGATAGGGTGTGTTTGGTTGGATTTGGTGATGCGTATAAATATCGTCGGGCACTGGTGTTTATGGTTGGATTTGGTGATGAGAAAAGAAGGTTATTGAGAGAAAAAACTTAAAGAGTTTGGATGTGAGAAAGAAGATGCGATGTCTTTTTTCAAGTCACATAGTCATGAGTAAAGAAATAATTATTCCTAAGATACCCCTTCTTGCCCTTTTAGAAATCTAGTGATAACTAGTTAGGTTTGAGCTCATTTGCTGGAGCTCATTCCTAGGCGATAGGGTGAGTTTGGTTGGATTTGATGATGCGTTTAATATCGCTGGGCACTAGTGTTACGGTTGGTTTTGGTGAACAAGTTAATAAGTTGGTTCTTGAGGAAAAGAACTTAAGAGTTCAAGTATGAGAAAAGTTCTGTACTTCTTATGCCACTTATTTGTTACTTGATGTCATGATTTTATTAAATTTCTTGCATGATGTATTGCCACGCATTCATGCTTTATTATGTTGCATTCATGACATTCAGATGCATACTAAAAGGAAATAAACCTTGGTTAATTAGTTTTTATAAACCCTAAATAATGAACCTTATATGCATGCACATCTTTTACAAATAAACCCAAGGTTTTTGAGGATGTGAAGGATGTAACCCTAGGATAGGAGACTCCTACTAAGATTCTTTAGCAAGATTCTCACTCCTTTTCTCTTCTTCCTTCTTCTTCCATCACATCTTCAGAGTTAGATGGTGACGTTCGTAGTCTTCATTGACGTGCCCGTCTAGGAAGTGCATTATGACCCGGACCACCGTTCCTATCACTTCGAGGGTCATTGTACTGTTCATGTTTTTTGTGCACATGGGACGACCTTTTGCTTATCCAATGTCCGGCTACCAGTTCACTCCTACTGCTCCTTTTCGTGGTGATGATTTGATCTTTGAGCGCACCTGCCCCCGCGACGAGCAGATGCTCGAGCTCGTTTGTCTGCTTCAGCTATCCACGACTATCCAGAGTACGTGCCCTGTTCGAGGAGGTCGGAGGCTGATCCGCCCAACGATTCACTAACACATGCCTATTCAGAGAGTTCTGCTCCTTTTTCCCCATTTAGGCGAGAGGGGAGCGAGGATACCGTGATACAGCAATGCTTGGCAAGGAGAGCCGAGATGCTTCCGCGCTGAGGAGCTCACGTCCAGCCGACACGCATTCCTTTCCCACTTCACTGGCCCACTCAAGAGGAGATCGAGCGGTTCCCCGAATTTCGACCTCCATCACCTGAGGATCCCCACCATCACTAGACCTCACCGGAGAGCTTCTCGAGTACACGAGCCATTACAAGGATCTTCCCTTCGGTAATATCTTTTGGAAGGGGTTGTAGTTTAGTACTCATAGCTTGGTAGGAGGGTAGCATTGCGGTTTTATTTTCCATTGTACCATGTACTTTATTGCTTTCCTGCTTTCTTGATGTATTACAAGCTCAGCTCGATCCTACAAGGGCGTGAGTAAGTATGTACCTTAACTATGTATCTAATGCAATGTTCCCTTGTTGTGTTAATGATATATGCCTACTTGCTGTATTCTTGATGTTTTGTTACTGGTATTTTATATTTTTGTCTCACGGATAGCTAAGAACGCAACTCTCACTTTGATTTATGTTTTCAAAAAAAAAATTACCCGTAATTTCCGCTAAGTATTTTAATAAAATGATGAGACTAAGAGGTAATAACCTAATGATTAACCTAATGTGTTCTAGAAAGTTGGGTTAAGAATTAGGGTGTTACATGTTGGAGATGATTTTCGGTTCTACCTTGCTATGAATGCTCACTGTTTGTGCTGTTTTGATGATGATAATATGATTATGTTCATGTATTATTGATGCTAAAATTCATATATAAAAGTTAAGAAAAGTTTGTAACTAGAAAAGAATTAATTAAGGTTCGCACAAGTTCTTCAACACATGTGTTTATAGAAAACAAAAACAATGGAGACTCATTGAGGGGGGAAAGGTGCACGAGATTTTGGGACTTTGAGAGAGGAAAAATATCTCTTACAACTTGTCATTCAAGCATGGTTTGAGGTATGGAAGTTATGATGCAAAGCATGGCTTCAAGTATGGTAATTTCCCTTTGTTTGGAATTAAAATAATCCTTCTAGAAGGCAAAGAGGGCTGGCTGAATTTGAGCCACAAAAATGAGAGAAAAAGTCTTCTAGAAGTGGTCATATGAAGCATGGATGAAAGCATGGTGTTTGTATGACAAAGTATGGTTTATGGTGAGGTGGAAGCATGGTTCTTTGAGTGTAAAAATTCACACATGTGATGTGAGGGGGTATGGGTTCGGCCAGGTTTGGATAGCCAAGGGGGAGAGAGATTTGTCCATCTAATTGTGTGTTAAAGATAGGTTTAGATGTGTATTAGTTTAGGTACAAGGTTAGGAATCATTAAGCATAAGTTTAGGTAACTAAGAATGGGGTTTAAGAGTTTTATGACAAGGTTTAGGAGTGCTCATACATCATTAGAGAATTTAAAACTCATTTATGAATAAACAATTGAAAACACAATTCCATGATTTAAGGAATTAGAAAGAGAAAACACTATTCAAGATTCCATGACTAGGAATCTTGAATTTAAAATAGGATTTCAAGTTGTAATTAAGCATTCTTAGGTTCTAATCAACTTTAATAAATTATTTTGACTCAAGATTAATTATGGAAATTAATTAATCTTCGATTAGAGCCTAATATTGCTTAAGTTTGCTTAATCACACGATTAAGCTTGAAAACACAAAGCTAGGGGCAAAATTGTAATTTTGCACTAATTTTGCCCGGGACCTCCGGGACTAAAACTGAAATCATAGAATACATAAAAATGCCTTTTAAAACCATCTAGAGAAGTTTTGGGTTCATCTGACACTTGCAAAGGGGTAAAATACCACAGGAGTATTTTGGTCATTTTGACCCGAAAACTCGAAAAATGAGATTTTCGATCCCGGAAAGGTACACAAGCCAACTAATCCGCTTCCAACATTGAGTTTTCCCTTCGAGTACTGCCGGATTGGCTTTCCTTGAATTCCGGGCTGAAAATGACCTCAAGGGCATTTTGGTCATTTTCACTCTAACAGAAAATCGGGGCGTTACATGCATCCAGTCTTGCTTTATTTCTAATAACTCTGCCTTCTTCATCCAATTTATTTCTAAAAATCCATTTTTTTCCAATGATGGTTTTTCCATTTTGGCTTTTCCACAAGAGTCCAGACTTTGTTTTTTTCAAATTGATCCAGCTCTTCTTGCATGGCCTCTACCTATCCTTTGTCACTTAAAGCTTCTTCAATGCATGTAGGTTCAACGGTGGAGATTAGAGCATAATTTGAAGTATTTATTAAAGACGATTGAGTCTATACTTCTTTGGAGATGTCTCATATAACATAATCTGAGAGACAGTTTTAAGGTCAGAGACTTCTTTGTAGATTCTGTGCTTATGATTTCCTTCAGTTTCTTTTTCATCCTCGGCTTGCTCTTTCTCTTGCTCAGAATTGTTGCTTTGTAACGGCTTTGGTGTCTTGAGCATACTTTCTAAAGGATTTGAATATTGGAGTCTACTTTCTAATGTGTTTATCTACTTGAATTCTGAGTCCTTTCCAAGATTCAATCTTTCAAGAGCTTCCTATAGATCCTCTGGTTCATCTATAAAATCTTTCCTGAGCTCCTTGAACCTGATATGAATCGTTTCTTCTACACATAGCATTATTTTATTATATACCTTGTAAGCTTTAGAAATAAATGAATATCCTAGAAAGATACCATCATCAGATTTTGGATCAAACTTGGCAAGTTTGTCCCCATTATTAAGTATAAAGCATGATGAACCAAATCTATGAAAATATGAAATGTTGGGTTTTCTACCCTTCCATAGCTCATAGGGGGTCTTTCTGTTGGGGAGTTCTGGGTGCAGAGAACTCATGAAGGATGCTATGTTTTTCACAAAAATCATTAAATATATGATTTTCAAATTCCTCTCTGTGATCAGATCTAATAGAAATGATTTGTGAATTCTTTTCAGTACAGACATATTTTGTAAAAACTTTGAACTTTCAAACACCTCATCCTTAGAAGCTAGGAAGAACACCTAGGTAAATTTTGAGAAGTCATCTACAATGACTAGACAATATCTTTTACCGACAGGACTAGCCATTTGAGTTGGACTGAAAAGATCCATGTGAAGTAGTTCAAGTGGTTTAGTGGTAGATACCACATGTTTATTTTGGAAAGAAGCTTTAGTTTGCTTGCCTTTTTCACATAAATCACAAGTTGAATCCTTGCTAAACCTTATCTTTGGCAATCCTTTAACAAGCTCTTTCTGAGATAGCTCAAAGATAAACTTCATGTGAGCATGCCCAAGCTTCTTATGCCATAACCACTTTTCATCCATGAAAGATGCCAGACATTTCACGTTTTGATCTTGAAGATCATCTAAGAGTAGAGATAGGACTAACTATTTTGCAATTATAAGCATTAAAAATAATGTTAAATCCTTGATCACAAAATTGGCTTATGCTGAGTAAGTTGTGAGCCAGACCATTAATAAGTAATACATCAAAAATTTGGTGAGAATCATCCTTACCAATGTTTCCAATACCAGTGACTTTCACTTTACCTCCATCAGCGAATTTTACTGTTCCATGGTTTTTTTAGCTTGAGATTTTTGAACCACTTTTTGGATCAAGACATGTTTCTGGAATAGCCACTGTCTATCTACCATTTGTTGTCAGATTCTATGTGTGTTCTTAGGCACACCTGCAATAAACACATTTTTCAATTTAGGTACCTAGATTTTCTTGGGTCCTTCTGAGTTAGTATTGTAAAGGTAGGGTTTTCCAATACTTCTAACACACTTCCTTCTCATGAAGCTTCTGTTAGGAGGATGTCCCTTTTTATAACAAACAATCTAGGAGACTTTGTTTCTAGTTTTATTTAGTTGAAATACATGTCCTTTTCCTTTTTCAACTTCTTTATACCTAACCCAGTTTTTTGAAAGTATGGCCTTTGTCCTCCAAGCATTAGTTCAAGATTTTTTGAGCTATTTACCAATTTTTCTAGATTAGACTTCAAAAGAATGATTGCTTTCTCCAGTTTAGACATTGTTTTCTTTATTTTCCTCACAATCTTTTGTTAATTTGATTTTAGAGGTGTTGAGTTCATTGTTTTCCTTTTGTAATTTCTTCTTTTCATATTTCAGATTTTCAGCTTTTGTTTTGATCATTTGAAGTTGTAAAACAACTTTTTGATGTTTTTCCTTTATATTTAGATAATAAGAGGAAATGGTTTGACTGTTCTCAAGAAATTCTTCATATAAAGTTACTAACTCATCATAGGATAGATTTTGCTTGGAAATATTTACCTCAGATTCATTCTCCGAGTTATACCTTGCCATGAAGCATAGATTGGCTATATCTTCTTGTCCTTCTAGATTTTTGCTCCCTCATTTTCTTCATTAGAGTCACTCCATGTTGCCAACATTCCCTTTGTCTTGTTCACGAGCTTCTTTTATGAACCTTTCAATTTTTGACATTTAGGTCTGAAGTGACCCTTTTATCCATAGTTAAAGCAAATAATGATGTCTGGCTTTATTTTGCCTTTCCTATCTCTTTTTATGTCTTTTCTTCTTTTCAACTTGCCTTTCCAAGCTCTTGACAGCCTTCTTACTAACATGGAAATCTCATCTCCTTCATCATCTTTGGTGTCATCATTAGATTCGTCCTCTTCATTAGAGGTGTCAGTGATTTTCACTGCCTTTCCTTTGCTTGACTTATAATGGGAAGATTTTAAGGCAATGGACTTGTTTTTCTTCATAGACGCACCATGCATTTCTACTAGAACTACCTCATGAGTTTTGAAAGATCCAATAAGTGTATCCAGACTCAAAGTTTGAAGATCTTTGGCTTCAGTAATGTCTGTTATTTTAGGCAGTCATTTTGTAGGAAGGCTTCTTAAGATTTTTCTAACTAGCTCATAGTTAAAATATCTTTTGCCAAGATCTTTCAATTGATTTATGATATGCATAAATCTTGTAGTCATATCATCAATACATTCCTGATTAGTCATTTTAAGTATTTCATACTGGTGGACTAGCATGCTAATCTTTGTCTCCTTGACTTGATCAGTTCCTTTGTGCCACATGAGTAGTTTGTCCCATATTTCTTTTGCTATGTCATAGGCAATAATTTTAGCATATTCCGCTTTACTTAGTGCACAGGTGAACAGATACTTCATTTTGGAATTAAGTTGAATCTTGGCTTTATGTTGCTCAGTCCATCTGCTTTTGGGAACTTCTCTTAATGTGGGGAGTGCTCCATCCGTTGCAGGGACTTCTTCAACTGGAATGTAGTCGCCTTCATGAATATCCCACAAGTCAACTTGTATATTTTATGAACAACACCATTCAGTCTCTCCAATAAGCATAGTCTCCGCCATTAAAGAATGGTGATCTGTTCATCGAATGACCTTCTGCTATATGAATACTTTGTGCCATTTATCTTTCGATTTTTTTCCTCTGCAGTCCTTAGAATGCTCATCCCCTTAGAGGCCAAGCTCTTATGCCAATTATTGGTGAGAAAATGCATGAAAAGGGGGGATTGAATCGTCCTTTCTTTTTCAAATCTTCAAACTGAAAACTTTTATAATAAAACTCTATCAAGCTTAGAGCTTGAAGTGCAGTGGAAGATAGGTTAGTGTATTCAGAAAGTAACTTTCTGAATTAAACAGTTTAGTAAACAGATTAAAAGTAACAGATAATGATGAAGGTATTTATGTAGAATCAAGGGCTGTAAAATAGAAGGTTAAGGATGAGAATATACTGAATTGAGAGTTTTATACTACCTCGACCAACACTTGCCTATATCCAGTTCTCAGTAACCACTGAGTTTCACTAAACTTCCTTAACCCAAGGAGATAACAATACAGGATAGTCTTTACTATAGTCTTCCCAAGATCTTACTAGTGTTAGTAAACCATACTTATTAACACAACAACAAGTAGTTTTGCAGTAGCCTCTTCAAGCTTTCAACTTCCGATCACTACTAGATCGATGATACAATAGATTCAAGATTGATGTTTAGTTTTTAACAATATTGCACTTAAGAATGAATGTGAGATGATGAATCTAAAATAGCTTAAGTGACTTCTTTCAACTGATTCTTCCTCAGAAGAACGTATGAACATTCTGGTATGAAGAAAGAAGATTTTAGTATACAAAGAATCTAGCAGATGATTTTTACAGAGATATTTGGAAAGATTTTCATAGCATTTTTGCTCTATGTCTCATCTCTATCCTTTTTAAGCTCAGTCATCTCTATTTATAGATGATTTTCCTTTATTACTGTTACCTTTGATCTTTTATCCAACCAACACGTGTCGAGCATTGAATTGAGTGTTAGAAACATAAACTAGAGCAGTAGCTTATCTGGTGTCAGAGTTTTATTTTAGAAGCCATTGATGGGTTGAGGTTTCTAAAGTCTATTAGAAACTACTTTTCTATTTACTAAATGTGGTTTCTGAACTGCTTAATAAATCTTTCTTTTTTTATCGAGGGTGCTGTAAAGATGATATTTCGGGTAAAAGACACTAATTTGACTTTTGATTTTGAATTTTGATTTTGAATTTCAAATCTGATTGCTTTCCCTTTCTTTTTGTGATGCGAACATTCTAAAGAGGACTGCTAGTTCCTTGTTAATTTATTTGTCTTCTGTTCTTTAATCTTGACTTTTTTATAATGAATACTCCACAATTATGATGATTGAAGATTGAGTAACATATTACTTCCAACTTTTGTATATTATCATCATTGTATCCCTTTTTTCTAAAGTTCAGTGTTACTTTCTAACGGCCATATCCTTGGTCCCTTGATTTTTTTTCAATGAACTTGCTTCTTTGATGCGCACGATCACATTTTGCTTTATAAAATATACTTCATCTGAGTCTTTCCTTTTCTCATGAGAAAAATATGTTTGCACATGTATAGAGAAATTATTTCCACTTAATTCCGATAGTGCATCTCATAGTCATCTGTTAAGCTTTGTCAAGAGACTCAAGGTAGCTATTACTCATTCTTCAAAGTATTTTCTTTAAATTGGCTTTGTTGTCAGTCAAAACAGTGAAAGCTCTTACTTTCTGAAGGGTTCTGTAGATTACAGTTGATAGAACTTTATTTACTCTTAAGTCTAAGAATCACTTTCAAATAGTACAAATATATGTTGATGGCATTATATTTGGTGCCTCTAATCATTCTCACTGTGAAAATTTTTCAAAACTAATGCAAAGTGAATTTCAAATGAGTATGATGGGTGAACTAAAATTGTTCCTGGGTTTGAAAATAAAGCAACAAAATGATGGAATTCTGATCCATCAAGAAAAATATATAAAAGAGCTTTTGAAAAGGTTTCACATAGATCAAGCAAAGCCAATGAGTACTCCCATGCATCCATCACAAATCATTGATGTTGATCAGAGTGTCGAAAAAGTTTCAGAAAGTAGCTATGGAGGAATGATCAGGTCACTGTTGTACCTTATAGTCAGCAGACCAGACATTCAATTAAGTGAGGGGATATGTGCTAGATTTCAATCAAATCCAAAACAATCACACTTAAATGCTGTTAAAATAATCTCCATATATTTATCAGGCATAATTAATTTGCGAAATTGCAAGTTATTATGAGATTGCAGGTTATTGCGATGCTAACTTTGCAAAAGACAGAGTAGAAAGAAAAAGCACCAGCGGTTGTTATTATTTCTTTGGAAATAGCCTGATCACATGGTCATGTAAAAAGCAAATCATTGCTCTCTCTACTACAGAAGTAGAATTTATACCAATTGAAAATTATTGTACTCAAATGCTATGGGTCAGAAATCAACTAGAAGACTATCACTTAAGGTATTCCAAAATCCCAATCTTCTATGACAATACTAGTGCTATAAATCTAGCTAAAAACTACATTCAGCACTCTAGATCAAAACATATTGGTATGAAGTATCATTTCATTAGAGATCATGTTAAAAAACGAGATGTTGAATTATTGTTTATTAATACTGAAGACCAAGTATCCAACATATTCACTAAACCTTTAGCCGAAGAATGTTTCTGGACTTTAAAAAGTTTGTTAAACTTAAAACCTTTTTAAATCTCATAAGACATTCAACTACTCAAATGCTTTGGGTATCAATGGTGCTAGTAACATTGCTCTTGTTTTCTAGCATACCTCCTCTTTGCTGATGACAAAAGGGGGAGAAGAGAAATGAAAATCTTATGGTGAAAACGATAGGTGGAGTAAAACTGAGGAGGAGATACTCGAAGAAAAGTTAAGGCATTTGTCACAAAGTATCTACATGCAATGTATATCATATAATCTAATGGAAAGTGCTGAATAAGGAATGCATTTATTAATTATTCTAGCACATTTAAATATCAGAAAGCCATTTTATGACTGAAATCAAGCCGATTGACAAAATTGAACTAAAATGATGATATTTGCTTTAGTATCTTTTTTATACAAATTAAAAGAAGCTTTCTAATCTAAATTAAAAAAATCATCATAAACCAAACAGTGTTGCTTTGAGTCAACTTAAGGCTTCAAAATTTTCTTGAATATATCTAATCATGCCTTAAGAAAAGGACTTACTAAGATTTAAGAAACATGATGTGTTGAAAGAAAATATAATTCATCTTATTATATTTTGTATTATTTCTTTCAACCTCTCCTCAAAAGATTTTCTTCAAATTGGTTTGTCATTATCAAAAAGAGGGAGATTGTAAACTCCAAAGCCTTTCAGAAAGTATGAGCTTTATTGTTTTGAATGACAACAAGGCCAATTTAAAGAAAATACTTTGAAAAATGACTAACGACCACCTTGAGTTTGTTTGACTAAGCTTAACTGTTGTTTTTGAGATGCATTATTGGAATTAAGTAGAAATAATTCACTTTGCATGTGCAAACATGTTTTTCTCTAGTGGGAAGAGGATAGACTTAGATGAAGTGAAAATTGTATCAAGCAAAACATGATCTTGTGCATCAAGGAAGCAAGCTCATCGAAACAAAATCAAGAAACCAAGGATATAGTCGTCAGAAAGTAACACTGAACTTCAGAAAGAATGGCTACAATGAAGATAACATACAAAAGCTGGAAGCAATGTGTTACTCAATCTTCAATCATCATAATTGTCGATTATTCATTATCAAAAGCCAAGATTGAAGATCAAAAGACAAATGAATCAACAAGAAACTAGCAGCGCTCTTCAGAAACTTTACTTCATAAAAAGGGAGGGAAAACAGTTAATTTTAAAATTCAATATCAAAATTAAAAACAGTCTCTTTTAACCAGGATATCATCTCTTCAACACCGTCAATTAACCAATAAATGTTTATTAAGGAGTTCAGAAACCATGATCAGAAAATAGAAAATCAGTTTTTGAAAGACTTCAGAAACCTCTACTCATCAATAGTTTTTGAAAAGGAACTTTGACACTAGACAAGGTACTCCTCTAGATTATGTTTCCAATACTCAATTTGATGCTCAACACGTGTTAGTTGGATAGAATATTACGGCAATGGTAACAAAGGGAAATCATCTATAAATAGAGATGACTGAGCTTCCAAAGAGACAGAGACAAAGTGAGTAAAAATGCTGAAAAAGTCTTTCCAAATCTCTCTGTGAGAAAACATCTGCAAAATTCCTTTGTACATTAAAAATCTTCTTTCTAAATTTTAGAATAGTTCACATATTGTTCTGAGGAAGAATTAGTAGAAAGAGTCACTCAAGTCGTTTTAGATTCATCATTCCATATTCATTAGAAAAGAAGCTTGAGTGCAAGATGGTTCAAACTAAACATCAATGTTGAATTGGTTATATCATTGATCCAGTAGTGATAAGAAGTTGAATAGCTTGAAGAGGCTATTGCAAAACTACTTGTTGTTGTTATGTTAGTAAATGTTGTCTATTGACACTGGTAAGAGCTTAGGAAGGCTATGTTCAAGACCATCCTATATTTTTATCTCCTTGGATTGAGAAAAATTAGTGAAACTCAGTGGTCCCTGAGAACTGGATATAGGCAGGTGTTGACCGAAGCAATATAAAACTCTTGATTCAATATTCTCTCATCTTTCACTTTTTTATTTTCAGCATTTAAATCTACATAAATATTTTGATCCTTATCTTTTATTATCAAAAAATTACTTTTTGAATAATCTAACCTATCTTCTACCACACTTCAAGCTCAACGCTTGATACATTTTTGCTATAAAGTTTCAGTTTGAAAGTTTGAAAAAGGAAGCACGATTCAACCCCATCTTCTTATGCATTTTCTCACGAATAGGTAGGCTGGCCGAACCAGTATAAAAATATCCATGTAGCATCCTTTTTTTTTCCTTATCCTTTTACTTTTGCAATTCATGTTCAATAACTTAATATCTATTTAAAGTTTATTTTTCAGCTTATTTGTTACTAATGCTCTATTTCAAAAAGTTACTTTTTGAAACATCTAACAATGTTTCCATTGCACTTCAAGCTCAATGCTTGATAGTATTTTGCTCAAAGTTTTAGTTGCTAAATGTAACACCCTCAAAAAATTGTTTAAAAATAAATTTGAGATTTATTAGTCATAATTTAAAAAATTAGACAAACATAGCAATGATGGACAATCCAACAAATCTATAAAAAAATAAATAAATTAATAGTAACCGATGGGCCCTGTAACACCCTAACTTTTAACTTAATATGCTCGAGTTGCATTTCGAATTAATTATTAGTTGTTATGCCTTTATTTCAGAAATTAACTTATTCTTTTTTAAAATGTGAGTAATAAAGATACGACTAATCATTTTTTTGAACTTTAAAATGAAAATGCGAGCCATGTGTATATGTAGATATCGGTTAATACACGCATAATAGTAGCAAATCACATAAACCTCATTATAATATATATAAAAGCCATAACATAACATGACACATACCAAATTAAATCATATCCATAACATAGTCATGATGCATAAATGGCATTCAAAGATAATAGTTCCACCAATAGGGGTTCATGTACAGTAGATCAAAAGCTAAGCATGATTACAACAAAACTAAACTATTTCCCGATGCATAACCATCAAAGGACTAGGCTAAGCACGGATGTATGGGATGTGATAACCCTAAAGCTAATGCCCAAAAGAAAGCTATCTCCATGCTCCCATTGCAACCTTTTGATCTGGTTCATAGCATAGTTCCTATGCCCGTATCTTAGGGAAAACCACGAACAATGCCATCATCCTCATTTGGAGACGACACGGAAAAAAAAAGAAAGGGATGAGAAACTTATTCAAGATTCTTAGTAGGGCTTCCCGACTCTAACACAAGTGTCATCGTCATCATCCCCAACCACTTTGGTTTTCATTATGAAAGAGGTGTACATGGATAAAGTTCAGTTTTAAACTTCTCAAATCTATTTATCCGAAGTGGGTGTCTTTTAGCATGGGTCTTAATGTCATGAGTGCAATGGATATCTAATGTATGCATGACAATACCACAATAACATAAGTAACATATAAGTCTAAAACACAACATAATGCTAGACATATAAGCAGGAGGAAAAGCTAGAGGACTAAAGTCACTTAGCACATATCACATGATTAGATGCATCAATGGGAGAATGATATAATATATGTATATGCACCTTTGCTTTACTTTATGATAACTGAACTCTTAAGTTCTTTTCATAATGTCCACCCTCTGTCATGAGCACCATAATCCAACCATCTCACCTTCCCCCGCGATTTTAACATAACCACCAAAACTCCACCTCACTGATCGCCTAGGATGAGCTCAACCTAACTAGCCGTTGCTAGATTTAATACGGGGTAATAGAGGGGGAAACACATCACGTCCTTTCTTTAACTTAACTTTCTTATCATGGGTATGCAACCTCTTTGGATCACCCCTCACAACCATTAATTCCTGGAGTCTAGAGGATCGTTTGTTTCATTTCGCATTTAATCTTAGCATATAAGTTAGAGATGTACATGAGCATACAACTAGGTGCATTGGCATGACTTAATATTTCAGGCTCACGATTTCACAATTTTTCTAAGTTCACAAATTTGGCGAAAATCCGGCAGCATAACGGCTGAAAACAAAATTTCCCAATTTTGCTACATGCTATAAAATTCATCAATATGCATCTCAAATATCTCAATCATAATTGCAATTCATCATACAATGATTCACATAAGCATTGTCATCATTAACATTTCATTGAAAAGCAAACATGCTCTTGCCCAATATGCTGGAATCAAGGACCAGACTCAGCTAATGCATATTCTATGTTCATCAATATATATATAAAAACATAGACAATGTATTAAAGATCATCATAAGACACTCATCATGCAATTATTCCTAAGTTGTCAGAAATTGCGCTATAGTCCCTTACCAGTTAAACTACAACTCGGCTTAACCTAATTTCCGTAATTGCTCTTTTAGGCATCTAAGGGACCCACCACAATGATTTCCACTAACTTTTGACCCCATAAATATTTTCAAACAATGCTGGACAGTTTGGACAGTATTTTAAAATAAATAGTTTCGGGGCTGTATAAGTTATTTTTTCACCATTTTTAGTTACTGCCTTTTCCTAAGATACTAAAATTAATTCTTACACTTAATTTCAGTTCCAAATAGAATATTTACCAAAATAATGTTTCCAAAATTGTATTCATAAAATCTCAATTTCTAGAAGTCTCAAAAACCACATTTTCGGTTCTTTCTAGTTTCTAGTCTTGCTCAAAGTACTTTAAATAATTTTTACATCATCCATTAGTAATTTATACACATTTAGCTCATTCCAAACATCTCTTAACATAATTTAAAATGTCAAGGCAGTAGCAAAATTGTATCTTTGATCCTGAAAGCATTAGAAAATTGTATCTTTGATCCATTCTAGTTACTAGTTTTCCTTAGAATGCCAAAAATAATTTTTGCAACTAATAATAACAATTTTTACCCATAGAAACTCCTCCAAACAGAACTTCACATAAATGAGGGGATCAAAACAGTGGCTGAAAACTTGGTTCCAAAGTCATTTGAAAATCACATTTTTTGATACTTTCTAGGTACTAGTTTTCTTTCTTACTTGATTCAAGGCATAGGAAACACTTAAAACTATTTTTAGCTCTTTGGATGCTAAGAAATCAACACCAAACAAAGGGCAAAAATCAAGTTTCAATTATAAATCTCTTTTCTCATAAAAATACTCTTTTACAACTCTTTGAGTTTTCAAGACTTACAAAACTTCCAAGGCATAGCTTACAAAAGTTCTAAAACACAATATTTGAGTCATAAAATCAAATAAAACTCATCTCAACCCCATTTTTCATGTCATGGCCGAATGCATATATATAGGTGTAGCCATGATTTAAAATTTTTATTTAAGATCCAAGGGCAAGTTTTGAGCTTTAAGGTCCTAGGTGATGACTTGAAAGTAGAAATGCTATGCACCTCATTTTATCTTCAAGATTTAAGGTGATGACTTAAAAATAAATATGCGATGCAAATCCGTTTTTATCTTCAAGATTAAGGTGATAGCATAAAAGTAAAACATGCTATGCAAATCTATTTTTATCTTTAAGGTTAAGGTGATGACATTGAAAGTAAATACGCTATGCACTTCATTTTTATCTTCAAACTTTAAGGTGATGGCTCAAAATATAAACATGCTATGCATAATCCATTCTTATCTTTGAGATTTAGGTGATACTATAAAAGTAAACATGAATGCAAGTCCATTTTAGATCTTGTTCACTTTAAGCTCAAAACTTTACAAGATTAGGTTCTTGTCCCTAATAGATCTTAAACATAGTGAGCTTTAGAGTCCATTAACACCATGGTTCCAAGAACCTCATTTCTTGGACTCACCATCAAGCTCAAGGAAAAATAAAGAAACCAACCAACAACATCTCATTTTCTTTATGCTCCATAAAATAGAAAAGGAAGGAAGGAAAAAGAACCAAGCTTTAGGCTTTAGAGGTCATAACATAGTGATATCAAAACCACTATCAAGAGCCCTCATCATCAAGCCATATTTTCCTACCATTCTTTTACAACCAAAACCAAACATGAGAGAAACAAAGAGATCAAAACCGAAAACATCTTTCAAGGTGAACATAAAAACCAAGAAAAACCAAAGGATCAACTTAAGCTCTAGAGTCCAACAAATGGTGGTTTTCACAACCATCACAAGCATTCATCATCATCAAGCCTTGATCTCAAACTTCCATTAACAACAAAACTCAAGAACATTCAAACTGAAATGAAAAAGAAAATGACCAAGAGGTCTAAACAGAAAATGGGAGGAAGAACACAATACAAAGAAACATGATATCAACCATTTTTTTCATCATCAAAATCGAAAGTAAACAAGAAAAAGAACAAAAACTCAAACCAAAGTTATCTTCTTGAAGGAAAAGAGAAAGCTTGGTCCCTTGTAAAGGAAATGAGAAGAAAAAATCTTCTCTTAATGCTATATGGTGTTTCAGCCAAGAGGAAAAGAATGAGAGAAAAGGATTTTTCTTGTGTTGTTTAGCTTAGGAATGGAAGGGTTATGTGTCTAGGAGGTGGTTTTTGGTGGTGGTGTGGTGGTTTGAGGTGGAGGAAGAAGTTTCTTGGAGGTGAAATAGAAGAAGAAAACTTGAGTTTGAGAGAAAGTTAAGAACACTTTTTTGTCACAAAAGTTTTGCCAAAAAGTAAATGGTGAGAAATGAGATTTTGGGTTGTAAAATGAACAAAATATGAGGGTTTTTAGGGGAAGGCAGCTGCTGCCTTGGCTGTTTGGGAGGGAAAATTTTCACTTTCATGTAGGTCAGGATGTATATTAGAGGTGAGTTTAATTAGGCAAAAGGGTTAGGGGTTAGTAATTAAGTGTTTGGAGTTGTAAGCATGTGTTTAAGGCTTTCAAGACATGACTAGGAGTTGTCATACATACTTAGTTTGAATTAAACTAGTTTAGTTTGAAATTCAAACTCCAACATGTTTCTTAAATTTAAGGAACATGTGAGAGAAAACAATATTTGGGCATGACATGACATAATGTCTTAGGTGCTTTTTAACTAAGAATGGAATTTGAAATTCCTTAAGTACTTTTAAGCTCTAGTTAACCTCAATTAATTATTTTGACTCAAGATTAATAATTAAAATTAAATTATCTTTAACTAGAGCTTAATATTGTTTAGGTTTCCTTAATGGTTTAATTAAGCTCATTATGCACTAATCTAGGGGTAGAATGGTCATTTTACATCAAAACTCTGCGGGATCACTGTAACACCCTAAATCTTAACCCAAGACTACTAGTATATACTTAGGTTAATCTTTAGAATATTACCTCTTGGTCTCATCTTTTACTTAGAAAATACTTAGTGGAATATGGGTAAAATTTTTCTTTTTGGAATTTAAAATCAAAGTGAGAGCCACGCACGAATTTTTAAGAGGAAGCATAGCGAAACATATAAGCAAAGCATAAGAAACACATCATGTCATGGGAACATCAACTGAATCATAGATATATATATATATATAACGTGCCTACCCAAAGAGGCAGGACTATTTGATACATCATGAAACAAAATACAACTGAAATGCAATACAAGAAAATCATAAAAAAGCAAATACAAGAGAAACTACACCCATACCCATGTGCACCTAAAGTAGACAACCTCATATACAAAAGAAGGTTTGTCCTCTACTATGTGGCGTGTGTGTGCACTAACTACTACCCCTCCTATGACTACTCCTGCTGGTCCGAGTACTGTGGGGTCGAGTCGATCCATTGGCGAATCTCGGCGGGAGTGGTCGAGCGCATCATCGGGGCATGTCCACCGCGGTGAGGACGCATAGATGGCCGACGAGCCAACCTCGGCCGACTACCGTCTCCTCACTCCCAGCCCTCATCGGTGGGGGAGCGGGACTAGAGCTCCAACTGTACATGTGGGATGGCGGGTCCTCGGATGGGTCCGTCTCCGAGTACTGGGGACGCGGCACATACTCGGGGTACTCGCGTACTGCTGAGGTCTCGGGCTCCATGCGGAGGATCTGCTCATCGCGTGGTCGTGTTCGCTCAAAAATCCCGTTATGATGGTAAGGAGTAGTCGGGGTGAAGCGGTAGCTCGGGACGGGGTGCGCGAAGGGTTGTCCCATGAACATGAATACTCTGACAGTGCAGCGACCCTCAAAATGGTATGACCCGAGTGCCGGGTCATGGTGCAGCTCCCATACCGGGGTATCGATGAAGAGTACGAATCTCGCCATCTGAAGATATGACGGAAGAAAAGAGAGAGGGAATGAGAATCTTTCTAAAAGAATTCTCAGTAGGGTTATCCCTACCTAGGTGACATCGTCACATCCTCAGGAACCTTGGGTTTATTTCTAAAAGGTGTGCGTGCATATAAATTCCTTTTAAGTTAGTTTTCTAAAGAGATATTTTATCCAAGGTCCGTCATATTTTATAATGCGTCTTATAACTTAAGCAGAAATATACTAATGATATGAGTACATCATAAAGGTAAAGAATAACTAAGAAACATTATAGCATTGGCATAAGTATAGTATATGTGACATTGTTAACTTTAACTTTCATCTCATGGGGCCACCCTAAAACTTCTCTAGGTTATGAGCTCATACCTTAACTAGTCGTCACTAGTTCTTACTTATCCTATGATAAGCGTAACATAATCCCGACTTAAAGTACGGGCTAGGGGGCAAATTAAGGATCTCCTTTCTAGGATCATTTCCTCTTTGAAACGCTTTGCTAGCCACGCGGGCCTCGCAATTTGTCCGCTTTGGCAGGCTGCATCTACACATACCCTCACGGATTTGTCTCCTCCTGGGGGTGCCTGGCCGAACCGGTGTCACCCAGGAAAAGCGCGTCTCAGTGTTGTGTCACATTTAAGTTCTCATAAGTATTAAATCATAAATACCTCATCGTTTATAATATTTATTTTTATCATGCATCCTCATATAGCTTTTCCATAACATATATATCATCACATGAAACTTTCTCATAACATATGCATCGTCACATAAAACTTCCACATAACATAAACATCATCACATAGTCATATCTAACAATTATCCCTATAAGCTCATAGGCTTGATATGTTATAACCCATAGTGTTTTTAAACTTCGATTCTTATGAGTCTTAAACTTGCAAATTAATTGTTCTAACATTGTCCTTAACTTCTTATACACCTATAGTTTCACAACTAATGAGTTATACAAATTTTTATGCTCAAGAACTAATCCAAACAGTACTAAGCAGAATTTGGACAGCTTTATGTTATGTGATTACGGAGTTCTAGAATTTACGGTTTAGATCTTTATCTCACATTCTAAGTTATTGATCATCAACACCTGGTCTCTTGGGAACCTATAAGGTTATAACTAAGTATTTCTCACCTCACACTATGGTCAAGAACATCTCTAAACCTCAAGAGTGCAGAAATCAAAATCCTAACTTTACGGGTACCTAGAAGTCACAATAATGACCCTTTCTAAGTTCGGTTTGCTCCTAAGGTTTCAAGATTAAGTCCTAAACCAATTATGAGTCATTTCTACACATATAAACTAATTTAAAACCATGATTATTGAATCTAAACCTTGCTGGACAGAATCCAGAAAAATAAATCTTTAAGGGATCTAGAACTCTCAAATTAATTCTTTTCTAATTCCTAACTTATCCTATCTTTCACATATGAGTCTTAACATAATTATTACTCAAACATAAGCATATTTACATCATTAACACAGCTCATATAGTGGCCAAACATAGCAAGGCAGAACCGAAACAGAAACTCCATTTAAAGGCATTGAACATAGTTTCTAAAGCACATAAAATACTAGTTTCTCTTGGGACCTTGTTAAAGCTTTCAAAACTCTTTTATGAACACTTTTATCATCTAAACTTATGATAATACTTAAGAGGGCAGTGGCTATAGTATTTTCATCTCAAGTGGTCCTAAATTCATAAAACTTAGTTCTACATATTCCTTATACTCATATAAGTTTAGAAAAATTATAAAACATAGTTTTCAATACTTGGGAACACTAAGGCCTCATAGGGCCGAAATATGAACCAAAGAAAATAAATGTTTTAGACCTTTGTTTGAGATATCAATGGGCAAGTCTTTGAGCTCTAGATTCATTTAGGTGATGACATAAAAATAAACATGCTCATGCACTTATTTTAGATTCCATTAGAAAATAAAGTGATAGCTCAAAGTAAATATGAATGCAACTCATTATTATCTTGGTATTAAGTGAGGACTTGAAATATTAACATGATAATGCATAGCTTGAAATATAAACATGATAATGCAAGGTTCACTCATTATCTTGATATTTAGTGATAGCAAGGAAGTAAACATGATATGCATAGCATAAAATAAACATGATGCAAGCTTCATTTTATGGTTAACTAGAGCTCATTCAAGACTTTAACAAGATAGCAACCCGACACAATGTCTCAAAGATCTCAATACACAAACCGAAAGTCATATAAAAGAGAAAAAAAGTGAAACTACATCAAGTTCTTTATTAAATACCCAAAACCCCTATCTAGAGAAAAATCTCTAGAACGTGCCGGCCAACTTTAAGGTTGACAAGGGTAGGCTTGGGCTTTTAGAAATCCTTAGATTAATTTTCTTAAGTTGAAAAACCATGTGAGTTAGATATCATATAGATGAAGTCATAAGAAAAGGAAAACTCAAGCTTTACAGGTTTCTTTGAGATGAACACAATGTCATCCTCTAGAAACTCTCATCATCAAGCTATCATGCTCAAAATCAAGGCCTCATGGCCGAAAATGAAAAGAAAGGAAAAACAAAGGAAAGTTCAAAAAGATTCCAAGAGGAAACTAGAGAAAAACACTTTCTTGAACAAAACAAAGTTTGAAACCAAATCCCTACCTATTGATGAAGATAAAAGCTTGATCTTGAAGATGGAAATGAGATGAGCAACACCTCCTACGATGGTGATGATGATTCGGCCTTGATGAGAGAAAAAGAAAGAAAATGTGTTTCAAGTGGAGTTGTGTTTGAGGTGTGGTGTTTGAGAGGTTTGATGATGGTTCAAGGTTTTGGGGTGGTGTTTGATGGTTGAGAGGTGATGATGAGATGAAGAGATGAAGAAGATAAAGATGAAAAGAAAGGAAGAACACTCTTGGAACTTTGAGAGAAAAAGGAAAGACTAGCAAGACAACTCTAAAACTCTAAACTTTGCAAATGCTTCAAAGTGCAACAAGGCTAACACAAGCATCCTATTTATAGAAAAACAAAACCATGGAGCTTGCAAATGGAGGGAGGGCGTGTGGTTTGGAGGGAAAAGGAAGAGAAAATATCTCTTACACAAGGTCATTCAAGCATGGTTTGAAGTATGGAAGCTATGCTACAAAGCATGGTTTGATGTGAGTTAATTTCCTCTCACATTTTTATGAAATTAGTCTTCTAGAAACAATGCATGGCTGGAACTTTTCCAGCCACAATTAAATGGGAAAAATGGGTTGTTTTAATTATTTATTCATGTGGAAATTCAAGCTTGATTGAAAGTTATGACAAGGTATAGTGTATGTGACTTGAGGTATGGCCTTGGAGTGTTGAAACATTGAACATGTGATGCACAATGGGGGAGGACAGCTTGACCAAGGCTGGACAGCAGAGTGGGGGTGAGTTTTGACCATTTAATTGTGTGTTAATGGTAGGTTTAGATGTGTATTAGCTTAGGTACAAGCTTAGGAATGATTAAGCTTAAGTTTAGGTAACTAAGAATGTGATTTAGGGAGTTTATGACAAGTTTAGGAGTGCTCATACATCATTAGAGAATTTTAAACTCATTTATGAATAAGCAATGTGTAACACAATTCCATGATTTAAGGAATTGGAAAGAGAAAACACTATTCAAGATTCTATGACTAGGTGTCTTAAAATTAAAATATGATTTTAGGTTGTAATTAAGTACTTTTTGGTTCTAATCAACTTTAATAAATTATTTTGACTCAAGATTAATTAAGGAAATTAATTAACCTTCGATTAGAGCCTAATATTGCTTAGGTTTGCTTAATCGCGTGATTAAGCGTAAAAATACGAAACTAGGGGCAAAACCGTAATTTTGCATTAATTTTGCCTGGGACTTCAAAAATTAAAACTGAGGTCATAGAATACATAAAACCGCCTTTTAAAACCATCTGGAGAAGTTTCGGGTTCATCCGGCACTTGCAAACGGGTAAAACACCGCAGGGGCGTTTTGGTCATTTTGACCCGAAACTCGAAAAACAAGATTTTCGATCCCGGGAAGGTACATAAGTTTTCTAATCCCCTTCCAACATTGAGTTTGCCCTTCGAGTACTGCCACCGCTTTCCTCGACTCAATAAATGACCTCAGGGGCATTTTGGTCATTTTTACTCTAACAAAAAAATCGGGGCGTTACATAGCACAAAAGTAAACTTGCTATGCAAACCCATTTTTTTATCTTTAAGATTAAGGTGATGACTTGAAAGTAAACATGCTATGAAAATCCATTTTTATCTTTAATGTTTAAGGTGATAACTTGAAAGTAAACATGAATGCAAGTCCATTTTACATCTTATTCACTTAAAGCTCAAAACTTTACAAGATTAGATTCTTTGTCCCCAATAAATCTTAAACATAATGAGCTTTAGAGTCCATTAACATCATGGTTCCTAAAGCCTTATTTCTTGGACTCAACATCAAGCTCAAGGAAATGAACAAAGAGAAGGAAACCAACCAACAACATCCCATTTCTCATGCTCTTTGAAAACTGAAATTGAAACTAGATTTTGTGCTTTAGAGATCAAGCTCATTGTGATATCAAAACCTCAATCAAGATCCTCATCATCAAGCCATATTTTCAACCATTCATTATCAACCAAAATCAAACATGAGATGAACAAAGGGATCCAAAATTGAAAAAAAGGAGCAAAAAGAGGAAATGAAAACCGAAATGAACAAAAAACCAAGAAATAAAAAATTAGGCCTAGAGCTCATAAACATGGTGTGTTAAAAGCACCATCAAGAAACACTCATCATTAAGCCATGCTTCCAACCATTCATTCACAACTAAAACCAAAATAAGAGGAAAAAAAAAGGAAAGATCAAAACTGAAAACAATAAAGGAGATAGCATCTAAACCGAAATGAAAGAAAAGAAAAACAAAAGGGAACTTGTCTATTCATTTAAAACCATTCGAAAATAAAACAAAGAAAAGATAAAGAACTCAAAACAAAACCCTACCAAAGTTATCTTCTTGTTGGAAAGGAGGAAGCTTGGTCTCTTGTAAAGGAAATAGGAAGGAAAATCTTCTCTTGAAGGTAGATATAGGTTTGACCAAGTGGAAGAAACTAAAAAAAAGGATTTTTCTTATGTTGTTGAGCTTAGGAATGGAAAGGTTTTGTGTTTAGGAGTTAGTTTTGTGGTGGTGGTGTGGTGGTTTGAGGTGGAGAGGAGGTGTGTAACGCCCTGATTTTTCTGCCAGAGTGAAAATAACCAAAATGCCCCTAAGGTCATTTTCATCCCGGAATTTGAGGAAAGCCGATCCGGCAGTGCTCGAAGGGCAAACTCAATGTTGAAAGGGGATTAGATGACCTGTGTATCTTTCCGGGATCGAAAATCTCGTTTTTCGAGTTTTCGGGTCAAAATGACCAAAACGCCCCTGCGATGTTTTACCCGTTTGCAAGCGTCGGATAAACCCGAAACTTCTCCAGATGATTTTAAAAGGCGTCTTAATGTAGACTTTGACTTTAGTTTTGGTCCCGGAGGTCCCGAGCGAAATTAGTGCAAAATTACGGTTTTGCCCCTAGTTTCGTGTTTTTACGCTTAATCGCGTGATTGAGCAAACCTAAACAATATCAGGCTCTAATCGAAGGTTAATTAGTTTCCTTAATTAATCTTGAGTCAAAGTAATTTATTAAAGTTGATTAGAACCTAAAAGTGCTTAATTACAACTTAAAATCATATTTTAATTTCAAGACTCCTAGTCATGGAATCTTGAATAGTGTTTTCTCTTTCCAATTCCTTAAATCATGGAATTGTGTTACACATTGTTTATTCATAAATGAGTTTTTAATTCTCTAATGATGTATGAGCACTCCTAATCTTGTCATAAAATCCTTAAAACACATTCTTAGTTACCTAAACTTAAGCTTAATTATTCCTAACCTTGTACCTAAGCTAATACACATTTAAACCTACCATTAACACCCAATTAGATGATCAAAACTCACCTCCCCCATGCTGTCCCTGGTCTGGCCGAAACCTCAAGCCTCCATATGCATCACATGTTCAATTTTCTAACACTCCAAAGCCATACCTCAAGTCACATACACCATACCTTGTCATATTTTCCATCACACTTGATTTTCCAAGTAAATAACCAATTGAAATAAATCATTTCGCACATTTATTTGTGGCTGAAAATGTTCCAGCCATGTTAAGTTTCTAGAAGACTAATTTCTTGCAAAATTAAAATAAAAGCTCACTCAAAAACCCATGCTTCAAGCCTTACTTTGTGTCATGAACTCCATACTTCAACCATGCTTCTATGACACAATTAAAGAGATATTTTTCTCTCCCTTTTTCCCTCCAATGCTACGGCCACTCCCTCCCCCCTTGGTGAGCCCATGGTTTTATTTTTCTATAAATAGGATGCTTGTGATAGCTTAGTTGCACCTTGAAGCATTTGCTAAGTTTAGAATTCTAGAGTTATCTTGCTAGTTCTTTTCTTTTCTCTCAAAGTTCCAAGAGTTCTTTCTCTTCATCTTCATCCTCTCTTCACATTATCATCTCAATCCACCATACCATAACCTTAGATCATCATCAAATCTCTTATACACTAAACCTCAAACACAAGCTTCCTCAAAACACATCTCCTTTCCTTTTCTTTCTCTTTGGCCGAAGCCATCACACCACCTTAGGAGGAGTTGTTCTTCTCATTTTCCTTTTCAAGTTCAAGCTTTCATCTTCATCACTTGGTAGGGATTTGCTTTTCAAACTTGTTTTGCTCAAGAATGTGTTTTTCTTTAGTTTCCTCTTGGATTCCTTTTGAACTCTCCTTTGTTTTCCTTTTCCTTTTCATTTCGGCCTATTGGCCATGTTTATGAGCATGATAGCTTGATGATGAGAGTTTCTAGATGATGACCTTGTGTTCATCTCCAAGAAATCTCTAAAGCTTGAGTTTTTCTTTTCCTTCAACTTTATCTATATGATACTTAGCTCACATGGTTTTTCAACTTAAGAAAATTTATCTAAGGATTTCTAAAAGCCCAAGCCTACCCTTGTCAACCTTAAAGTTGGTTGGCACGTTCTAGAGATTTTTCTGTAGATAGGGGTTTTGGGTACTTAATAAAGAACTTGACTTAGTTTCAATCTCTTTTCCTTTTTGTAAGGTTTTCGGTTTTGTTCCTTGATCTTTGAGATTTTGTTTTGTTTGGAAAGTTGATTTACTTGAGCTTGATAATGAAGTTCAAGAACCTCATAGTTCCTTTGAGAAATTGGTTCGAGAACTCTAAAGCTTTCTTTGTGATGAGATGAGTGTTGGGTTGTCATATGTTAAGAGCTCTAGATAACCTTAAAATGAATCTTGCATCCACGTTTACTTCTATGCTTTGCATAACATGTTTACTTTCCTTGCTATCACTAAGTACCAAGATAATAAGTAAACCTTGCATTATCATGTTTATATTTCAAGCTATGCATTAACATGTTTATATTTCAAGTTCTCAGTTAATATCAAGATAATAATGAGTTGCATCTCATGTTTATTTTATGCTCTCACTTTACTTTCTAATAAAAGCTAAAACAAGTGCATGAGCATGTTTATCTTTATGTCATCACTTAAATAAAACTAGAGCTCAAGGACTTGCCCATTGTTGTCTTAAGCAAAGGTCTAAAATATTTATTTTCCATAGTTGAGATTTCGGCCCTAAGAGGTTTTAAGGTTGCCAAGTATCGAAAACTATGTTTTATAATTTTCTTAAGCTTATATGAGTATAAGAAATATGTAGAACTAAGTTTTATGAATTTAGGACCTCTTGAGATGAAAATGATTTAGCCACTGCCCTCTTAAGATTTTTTATGATTTTAAAGGATAAAAGTGTTTATAAATGAGTTTTGAAAGTTTTAAAAAGGTTTCAAGAGAAACTAGTATTCTATGTGCTTAAAAAATTGTGTTATATGCCTTTTATGGAGATGCACATTTCGGTTCTGCCTTGCTATTTATTGCCACTGTATGTGCTGTTTTAATGATGATAATATGCTTATGTTTGAGTAAAAATAATGTTAAGACTCTTATGTGGAAGATAAGATAAGTTAGAGACTAGAAAAGAATTAATTTGAGAGTTTTAGATCTCTTAATTATTGAATTTTCTGGATTCTGTCCAGCAAGGTTTAGATTTGATAATCATAGTTTTAAATTAGTTTAAATGTGTAGGAATGACTCATAATTGGTTTAGGACTTGATCTTGATGCCTTAGGAGCAAACTAAACTTAGAAAGGGTCATTGTTATGACTCCTAGGTACCCGTAAAGTTAGGATTATAAATTCTGCATCCTTGAGGTTTAGAGATGTTCTTGATCATAGTGTGAGATGAGAAATACTTAGTTATAACCTCATAGGTACCCAAGAGATTAGGTTTGATGATTAATAACTTAGAACGTGAGTTAAGGACCTTAAGGGTCAATGCATAAGACATTAAAAAGTCTTGAGTTTTATGATGCTTAATTTATGTATATATGATATATGATACATGAGCTTTATCTATGATAAGTTTGATATGTGCTATGAAGAAGTTTTATATGACGATATGCTATACCTCATAAGATATGTTTGTATGACCTATATGTTTTCATGGCATAAGCAAATTTGAGGAAATTCGGTCTCTGGCCGTCATCTTTGCCGAATTTCCATCAAATTTGAGGAACTTAGAAAAAGATCTTTTTGAAAATCATGAGAACTTAAATGTGACACAACACTGAGACACCTTCTTGGGTGACACCAGTTTAGCCGAGCACCCCCAAGAAAACAAATCCGTGAGGGTATTGACACAGAGCTTGCCAAAGCGGACAATACTACTATGCACTAGTTGCTAGTAGAGCGTTTCAAAGAGGAAATGACCCTAAGAGGTGATCTTTAATTTTCCCCCTAGCCCATACTTTACGTCGGGATTATGTATGTTATGCTTATCATAGGATAAGTAAGAGCTAGTGACGACTAGTTAAGGTATGAGCTCATAACCTAAAGATGTTTTAGGGTGGCCCCATGAGATAAAAGTTAAAGTTTAAAATGTCACATATGCTATGAAAAACCAAGAAAAGTTATTATGAGATTTACACCTGTCACCTTATGCCATTGTTATAATGTTCCTTAGTTATTCTATTGATTGGTTTACCTTTATGATGCATTCATGTCATTAGTGTATTCCATGCTTAGTCATAAGACGCATTGTAAAATATGACGGACCTTGGATAATTAATACTTTAGAAAACTAACTTAAAAGGAGTTTATATGCATACACACCTTTTTAGAAATAAAACCCAAGGTTCCTGAGGATGTGATGACGTCACTTAGTTAGGGATTGCCCTACTGAGAATTCTTTTAAAAGATTCTCATTCCCTCTCTCTTTTCTTCCGTCACATCTTTAGATGGTGACTTTCATACTCTTCATCGACACCCCGACATGGTAGCTGCACCATGACCCAGCACTCGAGTCATACCATTTTGAGGGTCGCTGCACAGTCAGAGTGTTCATGTTTATGGGATGACCCTTCGCACACCCAGTACGGAGCTACCGTTTCACCCCAACTACTCCCTATCATCAAAACATGATTTTTGATCGAGCCAGACCACACGACGAGCAGATCCTCCGCATGCAGCCCGAGCCGTCAGCCGTACGTGACTACTCGGAGTACATGCCCCGGACTTAGTATTCAGAGACGAATTCATCAGAGGGCCCGCCCTCGCACATGTACAGTTGGAGCTCCAGCCCCACTCCCCCACCGATGAGAGCTGGGAGTGAGGAGTCGGTGGTTCAGCCGAGGTTAGCTCGTAGGCCATCCATGCGCCCTCACCGCGGTAGACATGCTCCGATTATCCGCACGACCACTCCCGCCGAGATCCGCCAGTGGATCGATTCCACCCCTCAGTACTCGGACCAGCAGGAGTAAGTGCATAGGATGGGTAGTAGCTAGTGCACACACGTCACATAGTTTAAGGACAAACCTTCTTTTGTATATGAGGTTGTCTACTCCAGGTGCATGTAACACCCTAAATCTTAACCTAAGACTACTAGTATGTACTTAGGTTAATCTTTAGAATATTACCTCTTGGTCTCATCTTTTACTTAGAAAATACTTAGCGGAAATATGGGTAAAATTTTTCTTTTTAAAATCAAGGTGAGAGCCATGCATGAATCTTTAAAAGGAAGCATAACGAAACATATAAGCAAAGCGTAAAGGAACACATCATATCATGGAAACATCAATAGAAACATATATATATATATATAATGTGCCCACCCAAAGGGCAGGAATATTCGATACATCGGGAAACAGAATACAACTGAAGGACAAATACAAGGAAAACAAATACAGGGAAATCATAAAACAATACCCATACCCGAGTACACCTAGAGTAGACAACCTTATACACAAAAGAAGGTTTGCCCTCAACTATGTGGCGTGTGTGCACTAACTGCTACCCATCCAATGCTTCTACTTCTGCTGGTCCGAGTATTGAGGGGTGGAATCGATCCACTGGCGGATCTCGGCGGGAGTGGTCGTGCGTATCATCAGAGCGTGTCCACCGCGGCGAGGGCGCATGGATGGCCTACGAGCCAACCTCGGCTGAACCACCGTTGCCTCGTTCCCAGCTCTCATCGGTGGGGGAGCAGGGCTGGAGCTCCAACTGTACATATGTGAGGGCGGGTCCTCTAATGGATCCTTCTCCGAATACTGGGTCCGGGGCACGTACTCTGGGTAGTCGCGTACAGCTGATGTCTCAGGCTGCATGCGGAGAATCTGCTCGTCGCGTGGTCTAGCTCGCTCAAAAATCCCGTTATGGCGGTAAGGAGCAGTCGGGGTGAAACGGTAGCTCGGGACGGGGTGCGCGAAAGGTCGTCCCAAGAATATGAATACTCTGACAATGCAGCGACCCTCAAAATGGTATGACCCAAGTGCTGGGTCATGGTGCAGCTCCCATGTCGGGGTGTTGATGAAGAGTACGAAAGTCGCCATCTGAAGATGTGACGGAAGAAAAGAGAGAGGGAATAAGAATCTTCTAAAAGAATTCTCAGTAGGGTAATCCCTACCTAGGTGACATCATCACATCCTCAGGAACCTTGGGTTTTATTTCTAAAAAGGTGTGCATGCATATAAACTCCTTTTAAATTAGTTTTCTAAAGTATTATTTATCCAAGGCCCGTCATATTTTATAATGCGTCTTATGACTAAGCATGGAATCTACTAATGACATGAATGCATCATAAAGGTAAGCCAATCAATAGAATAACTAAGAAACATTATAACATTGGCATAAGGGGATATGTATAGCACATGTGACATTTTAAACTTTAACTTTTCATCTCATGGGGCCACCCTAAAACATCTCTAGGTTATGAGCTCATACCTTAACTAGTCATCACTAGCTCTTACTTATCCTATGATAAGCGTAACATAATCCCGACTTAAAGTACGGGCTAGGGGGCAAATTAAGGATCACCTCTTAGGGTCATTTCCTCTTTGAAACTCTCTACTAGCAACTAGTGCATCGTAGTATTGTCCGCTTTGGCAAGCTCTATGTCAATACCCTCACGGATTTGTTTTCTTGGGGGTGCTCGGCTAAACCAGTGTCATCCAAGAAGGCGTCTCAGTGTTGTGTCACATTTAAGTTCTCATGATTTTCAAAAAGACCATTTTCTAAGTTCCTCAAATTTGATGGAAATTCAGCAGCGCGACGGCTGTAGACCGAATTTCCTCAAATTTGCTTATGCCATGAAAACATATAGGACATACAAACATTTCTTTATGGGGTATAGCATGTCATCATACAAAAGCACATATCAAACTTATCATAGATAAAGCTCATGTATCATATATCACGTTTACATAAATTAAGCATCATAAATGTAACAACCTTAAATCTTAACCCAAGACTACTAGTATGTACTTAGGTTAATCTTTAGAATATTACCTCTTGGTCTCATCTTTTACTTAGAAAATACTTAGCAGAAATATGGGTTAAATTTTTCTTTTTGGAATTAAAATCAAAGTGAGAGCCACGCACGAATCTTTAGAAGGAAGCATAACGAAACATATAAGCAAGCATAAAGAAACACATCATATCATGGGAACATCAACTGAACATAGATATATATATATAATGTGCCTACCCAAAGGGCAGGACTATTTTGATACATCAGGGAACAGAATACAACTGAAGAACAAATACACGGCAATCATAAAAAGCAAATACAAGAGAAACAACCCCCATACCCATGTGCACCTAGAGTAGACAACCTCATATACAAAAGAAGGTTTGTCCTCAACTATGTGGCATGTGTGCACTAACTGCTACCCCTCCTATGCCTACTCCTGCTGGTCCGAGTACTGTGGGGTCGAGTCGATCCACTGACGAATCTCGGCGGGAGTAGTCGAGCGCATCATCGGGGCGTGTCCACCGCGGTAGGGATAACCCTACTGATAATTCTTTTAGAAAGATTCTCATTCCCTCTCTCTTTTCTTCTGTCATATCTTCAGATGGCGACATTCGTACTCTTCATCAATACCCCGGTATGGGAGTTGCACCATGACCCGGCACTCGGGTCATACCATTTTGAGGGTCATTGCTATCGCCGAGTATTCATGTTCATGGGACGACCCTTCGCGTACCCCGTCCCGAGCTACCGCTTCACCCCGACTGCTCCTTACCGTCATAATGGGATTTTTGAGCGAGCACGACCACGCGATGAGCAGATCCTCCGCATGGAGCCCGAGACCTCAGCAGTACGCGAGTACCCCGAGTATATGCCGCGTCCCCAGTACTCGGAGACGGACCCATCCGAGGACCCGCCATCCCACATGTACAGTTGGAGCTCTAGTCCCGCTCCCCCACCGATGAGGGCTGGGAGTAAGGAGACGGTAGTCCAGCCGATGTTGGCTCGTCGGCCATCTATGCGTCCTCGCCGCGGTGGACATGCCCCGATGATGCGCTCGACCACTCCCGCCGAGATTCGCCAGTGGATCGACTCGATCCCACAGTACTCGGACCAGCAGGAGTAGTCATAGGAGGGGTAGTAGTTAGTGCACACACACGCCACATAGTAGAGGACAAACCTTCTTTTGTATATGAGGTTGTCTACTTTAGGTGAACATGGGTATGGGTGTAGTTTCTCTTGTATTTGCTTTTTATGATTTTCCTTGTATTGCATTTTAGTTGTATTTTGTTTCATGATGTATCAAATAGTCCTGCCTCTTTGGGTAGGCATGTTATATATATATATATCTATGATTCAGTTGTTGTTCCCATGACATGATGTGTTTCTTATGCTTTGCTTATATGTTTCGCTATGCTTCCTCTTAAAGATTTGTGCGTGGCTCTCACTTTGATTTTAAATTCCAAAAAGAAAAATTTTACCCATATTTCCGCTAAGTATTTTCTAAGTAAAAGATGAGACCAAGAGGTAATATTCTAAAGATTAACCTAAGTATATACTAGTAGTCTTGGGTTAAGATTTAGGGTGTTACAAAAATCTCTAAAACGTGCCGGCCAACTTTAAGGTTGACAAGGGTAGGCTTGGGCTTTTAGAAATCCTTAGATTAATTTTCTTAAGTTGAAAAACCATGTGAGCTAGATATCATATAGATGAAGTCATAAGGAAAGGAAAACTCAAGCTTTAGAGGTTTCTTTGAGATGAACACAAGGTCATCATCTAGAAACTCTCATCATCAAGCTATCACGTTTGAGAAGAAAAGGCCAAGAGGCCGAAATGGAAAGAAAAAAAGGAATATAAAGGAAAGCACAAAAAGAAACCAAGAGAAAACTAGAGGAAACACATCTTTTGAGTAAAACAAAGTTTGAAAAGAAACTCCCTACCTAGTGATGAAGGTAAAACCTTGGACTTGAAGATGGAGATGAGATGAGCAACACCTCCTAGGATGGTGGTGATGATTCGACCAAAGAGGAAGGAAAAGAAAGGAAATGTGTTTTGGGTGAAGTTGTGTTTGAGGTTGAGTATTTGAGAGCTTAGAGAATGATTTAAGGTTATGAGGTGGTAGATTGAGACTATGAGGTGATTATGTGAGGGAAGGATGAGAAAGATGAAGATGAAGAGAAAGAACTCTTGGAACTTTGAGAGAAAAGAAAAACTTAGCAAGACAACTCTAAAACTCTAAACTTAGCAAATGCTTCAAGGTGCAACAAGGCTATCACAAGCATCCTATTTATAGAAAAACAAAACCATGGAGCTCACCAAGGGGAGGAGTGGCCATGTGGTATTGGAGGGAAAAGGGAGAGGAAAATATCTCTTTCATTGTGTCATAGAAGCATGGTTTGAAGTATGGAAGCTATGCTACAAACTATGGCTTGATGTGAGTTAATTTCCTATCAATTTTTGATGAAATTAGGCTTCTAGAAACTTGACATGGCTGGAACTTTTGCAGCCACAAATAAATGGGAAAAATGGGTTGTTTTAATTATTTATTCATGTGGAAATTCAAGCTTGATTGAAAGTTATGACAAGGTATAGTGTATGTGACTTGAGGTATGGCCTTGGAGTGTTGGAAAATTGAACATGTGATGCATATGGAGGGGGTGAGGCTTCGGCCAGACCTGGCAGCAGAGTGGGGAGGATGATTTGATCATGTAATTGGGTGTTAATGGTAGGTTTAAATGTGTATTAGCTTAGGTACAAGGTTAGGAGTAATTTAGCTTAAGTTTAGGTAACTAAGAATGAGTAATTAGGATTTTATGACAAGGTTAGGAGTGCTCATACATCATTAGAGAATTTAAACTCATTTATGAATAAACAATGTGTAACACAATTCAATGATTTAAGGAATTGGAGAGAGGAAACACTATTCAAGATTCCATGACTAGGAGTCTTGAAATTAAAATATGATTTTAAGTTGTAATTAAGCACTTTTAGGTTCTAATCAACTTTAATAAATTATTTTGACTCAAGATTAATTAAGGAAATTAATTAACCTTCGATTAGAGCCTAATATTGCTTAGGTTGGCTTAATCACGCGATTAAGCGTAAAAACACGAAACTAGGGGCAAAACCGTAATTTTGCACTAATTTCGCCCGGGACCTCCGGGACCAAAACTAAAGTCATAGACTACATAAAAACACCTTTTAAAATCATCTGGAGAAGTTTCGGGTTCATCCGGCACTTGCAAACGGGTAAAACACCGCAGGGGCGTTTTGGTCATTTTGACCCGAAAACTCGAAAAACGAGATTTTCGATCCCGGGAAGGTACACAAGTTATCTAATCCCCTTCCAACATTGAGTTTGCCGTTCGAGTACTGCCGAACCGGCTTTCCTCGAATTCCGGGCTGAAAATGACCTTAGGGGCATTTTGGTCATTTTCACTCTAACAGAAAAATCGGGGCGTTATTGTAACACCCTAAATCTTAACCCAAGACTACTAGTATATACTTAGGTTAATCTTTAGAATATTACCTCTTGGTCTCATCTTTTACTTAGAAAAATACTTAGCGGAAATATGGGTAAAATTTTTCTTTTTGGAATTTAAAATCAAAGCGAGAGCCACGCACGAATCTTTAAGAGGAAGCATAGCGAAACATATAAGCAAAGCATAAGAAACACATCATGTCATAGGAACATCAACTGAATCATAGATATATATATATAACGTGCCTACCCAAAGAGGCAGGACTATTTGATACATCATGAAACAAAATACAACTGAAATGCAATACAAGAAAATCATAAAAAAGCAAATACAAGAGAAACTACACCCATACCCATGTGCACCTAAAGTAGACAACCTCATATACAAAAGAAGGTTTGTCCTCTACTATGTGGCGTGTGTGTGCACTAACTACTACCCCTCCTATGACTACTCCTGCTGGTCCGAGTACTGTGGGGTCGAGTCGATCCACTGGCGAATCTCGGCGGGAGTGGTCGAGCGCATCATCGGGGCATGTCCACCGCGGCGAGGACGCATAGATGGCCGACGAGCCAACCTCGGCTGGAGTACCGTCTCCTCACTCCCAGCCCTATCGGTGGGGGAGCGGGACTAGAGCTCCAACTGTACATGTGGGATGGCGGGTCCTCGGATGGGTCCGTCTCCGAGTACTGGGGACGCGGCACATACTCGGGGTACTCGCGTACTGCTAAGGTCTCGGGCTCCATGCGGAGGATCTGCTCATCGCGTGGTCGTGCTCGCTCAAAAATCCCGTTATGTCGGTAAGGAGGAGCACGGTGAAGCGGTAGCTCGGGACGGGGTGCGCGAAGGGTCGTCCCATGAACATGAATACTCTGACAGTGCAGCGACCCTCAAAATGGTATGACCCGAGTGCCGGGTCATGGTGCAGCTCCCATACCGAGGTATCGATGAAGAGTACGAATGTCGCCATCTGAAGATATGATGGAAGAAAAGAGAGAGGGAATGAGAATCTTTCTAAAAGAATTCTCAGTAGGGTTATCCCTACCTAGGTGACATCATCACATCCTCAGGAACCTTGGATTTATTTCTAAAAGGTGTGCATGCATATAAATTCCTTTTAAGTTAGTTTTCTAAAGAGATATTTTATCCAAGGTCTGTCATATTTTATAATGCGTCTTATAACTTAAGCAGAAATATTCTAATGATATGAGTACATCATAAAGGTAAACCAATCAATAGAATAACTAAGAAACATTATAGCATTGGCATAAGTATAGTATATGTGACATTGTTAACTTTAACTTTCATCTCATGGGGCCGCCCTAAAACTTCTCTAGGTTATGAGCTCATACCTTAACTAGTCGTCACTAGTTTTTACTTATCCTATGATAAGCGTAACATAATCCCGACTTAAAGTACGGGCTAGGGGGCAAATTAAGGATCTCCTTTCTAGATCATTTCCTCTTTGAAACGCTTTGCTAGCCACGCGGGCCTCGCAATTTGTCCGCTTTGGCAGGCTGCATCTACACATACCCTCACGGATTTGTCTCCTCCTGGGGGTGCCCGGCCGAACCGGTGTCACCCAGGAGAAGCGCGTCTAAGTGTTTTGTGACATTTAAGTTCTCATAAGCATTAAATCATAAGTACCTCATCATTTATCATATTCATTTTTATCATGCATCCTCATATAGCTTTTTCATAACATATATATCATCACATGAAACTTTCTCATAACATATGCATCGACACATAACACTTCCACATAACATAAACATCATCACATAGTCATATCTAACAATTATCCCCATAAGCTCATAGACTTGATATGTTATAACCCATAGTGTTTTAAACTTCGATTCTTATGAGTCTTAAACTTGCAAATTAATTGTTCTAACATTATCCTTAGCTTCTTATACACCTATAGTTTCACAACTAATGAGTTATACAAATTTTTATGCTCAAGAACTAATCCAAACAGCACTAAGCGGAATTTGGACAGCTTTATGTTTATGTGATTACGGGGTTCTAAAAATTACGGTTTAGATCTTTATCTCGCATTCTAAGTTATTGATCATCAACGCCTAGTTTCTTGGGAACCTATAAGGTTATAACTAAGTATTTCTCACCTCACACTATGGTCAAGAACACCTCTAAACCTCAAGAGTGCAGAAATCAAAATCCTAACTTTACGGGTACCTAGAAGTCACAATAATGACCCTTTCTAAGTTCGGTTTGCTCCTAAGGTTTCAAGATTAAGTCCTAAACCAATTATGAGTCATTTCTACACATATAAACTAATTTAAAACCATGATTATTGAATCTAATCCTTGCTGGACAGAATCCAGAAAAATAAATCTTTAAGGGATCTAGAACTCTCAAATTAATTCTTTTCTAGTTCCTAACTTATCCTATCTTTCACATATGAGTCTTAACATAATTATTACTCAAACATAAGCATATTAACATCATTAACACAGCTCATACAGTGGCCAAACATAGCAAGGCAGAACCGAAACAGAAACTCCATTTAAAGGCATTGAACATAGTTTCTAAAGCACATAAAATACTAGTTTCTCTTGGGACCTTGTTAAAACTTTCAAAACTCTTTTATGAACACTTTTATCATCTAAACTTATGATAATACTTAAGAGGGCAGTGGCTATAGTATTTTCATTTCAAGTGGTCCTAAATTCATAAAACTTAGTTCTACATATTCCTTATACTCATATAAGTTTAGAAAAATTATAAAACATAGTTTTCAATACTTGGGAACACTAAGGCCTCATAGGGCCGAAATATGAACCAAAGAAAATAAATGTTTTAGACCTTTGTTTGAGATATCAATGGGCAAGTCTTTGAGCTCTAGATTCATTTAGGTGATGACATAAAAATAAACATGCTCATGCACTTATTTTAGATTCCATTAGAAAGTAAAGTGATAGCTCAAAGTAAATATGAATGCAACTCATTATTATCTTGGTATTAAGTGAGGACTTGAAATATAAACATGATAATGCATAGCTTGAAATATAAACATGATAATGCAAGGTTCACTCATTATCTTGATATTTAGTGATAGCAAGGAAATAAACATGATATGCATAGCATAAAATAAACATGATGCAAGGTTTATTTTATGGTTAGCTAGAGCTCATTCAAGACTTTAACAAGATAACAACCCAATACAATATCTCAAAGATTACAACCCAAAAATCGAAAATCATATAAAAGAGAAAGAAAGTGAAACTACATCAAGTTCTTTATTAAATACCCAAAACCCCTATCTAGAGAAAAATCTCTAGAACGTGCCGGCCAACTTTAAGGTTGACAAGGGTAGGCTTGGGCTTTTAGAAATCCTTAGATTAATTTTCTTAAGTTAAAAAAACCATGTGAGTTAGATATCATATAGATGAAGTCATAAGAAAAGGAAAACTCAAGCTTTAGAGGTTTCTTTGAGATGAACACAATGTCATCATCTAGAAACTCTCATCATCAAGCTATCATGTTCAAAATCAAGGCCTCATGGCCGAAAATGAAAAGAAAGGAAAAACAAAGGAAAGTTCAAAAAGATTCCAAGAGGAAACTAGAGAAAAACACTTTCTTGAACAAAACAAAGTTTGAAACCAAATCCCTACCTATTGGTGAAGATAAAAGCTTGATCTTGAAGATGGAAATGAGATGAGCAACACCTCCTAGGATGGTGATGATGATTCGGCCTTGATGAGAGAAAAAGAAAGAAAATGTGTTTCAAGTGGAGTTGTGTTTGAGGTGTGGTGTTTGAGAGGTTTGATGATGGTTCAAGGTTTTGGGGTGGTGTTTGATGGTTGAGAGGTGATGATGAGATGAAGAGATGAAGAAGATAAAGATGAAAAGAAAGGAAGAACACTCTTGGAACTTTGAGAGAAAAAGGAAAGACTAGCAAGACAACTCTAAAACTCTAAACTTTGCAAATGCTTCAAAGTGCAACAAGGCTAACACAAGCATTCTATTTATAGAAAAACAAAACCATGGAGGAGTGAATGGGGAGGGCTTGGCCGTAGCTTTTGAGGGAGGAAGGAAGAGAAAATATCTCTTACACAAGGTCATTCAAGCATGGTTTGAAGTATGGAAGCTATGCTACAAAGCATGGTTTGATGTGAGTTAATTTCCTATCACATTTTTATGAAATTAGTCTTCTAGAAACAATGCATGGCTGGAACTTTTCCAGCCACAATTAAATGGGAAAAATGGGTTGTTTTAATTATTTATTCATGTGGAAATTCAAGCTTGATTGAAAGTTATGACAAGGTATAGTGTATGTGACTTGAGGTATGGCCTTGGAGTGTTGAAAAATTGAACATGTGATGCACAATGGGGGAGGACAGCTTCGGCCAAGGCTGGACAGCAGAGTGGGGGTGAGTTTTGACCATTTAATTGTGTGTTAATGGTAGGTTTAGATGTGTATTAGCTTAGGCACAAGCTTAGGAATGATTAAGCTTAAGTTTAGGTAACTAAGAATGTGATTTAGGGAGTTTATGACAAGTTTAGGAGTGCTCATACATCATTAGAGAATTTTAAACTCATTTATGAATAAGCAATGTGTAACACAATTCCATGATTTAAGGAATTGGAAAGAGAAAACACTATTCAAGATTCTATGACTAGGTGTCTTAAAATTAAAATATGATTTTAAGTTGTAATTAAGTACTTTTTGGTTCTAATCAACTTTAATAAATTATTTTGACTGAATATTAATTAAGGAAATTAATTAACCTTCGCTTAGAGCCTAATATTGCTTAGGTTTGCTTAATCGCGTGATTAAGCGTAAAAATACGAAACTAGGGGCAAAACCGTAATTTTGCACTAATTTTGCCCGGGACTTCAAAAATTAAAACTGAGGTCATAGAATACATAAAAACGCCTTTTAAAACCATCTGGAGAAGTTTCGGGTTCATCCGACACTTGCAAACGGGTAAAACACCGCAGGGGCGTTTTGGTAATTTTGACCCGAAACTCGAAAAATAAGATTTTCGATCCCGGGAAGGTATATAAGTTTTCTAATCCCCTTCCAACATTGAGTTTGCCCTTCGAGTACTGCCAGACCGCTTTCCTCGACTCCGGAAAATGACCTCAGGGGCATTTTGGTCATTTTTACTTTAACAGAAAAATCGGGGCGTTACAGTTATAGTGCACATGGGTATGGGTGTTGCTTTTATGATTTTCTTGTATTTGCTTTTCAGTTGTATTTCGTTCTTCCATGTACTGAATAGTCCTGCCTTTTTGGTAGGCACATTATCTATATATATATTCAGTTGACGTATCCATGTTATTCATGTGTTTTATTATGGTTTGCTCATATGACTTGTATGAATTTCCTGTTCCAAGAATCGTGTGTGGCTCTCACTTTGGTTTTAATTCCAAAAAGAAAAATTTTACCCATATTTCCTCTAAATATTTTCAAGTAAAGAATGAGACCAAGAGGTAATATTCTAAGGATTAACCTAAATACATACTAGTAGTATTAGGTTAAGATTTAGGGTGTTACAAGGTGGAGGAAGAAGGTTTCTTGAAGGTAGAGAAGAAAGAAAAATTGAGGTAACTAAGAATGTGATTTAGGGAGTTTATGACAAGTTTAGGAGTGCTCATACATCATTAGAGAAATTTAAACTCATTTATGAATAAACAATGTGTAACACAATTCCATGATTTAAGGAATTGGAAAGAGAAAACACTATTCAAGATTCTATGACTAGGTGTCTTAAAATTAAAATATGATTTTAGGTTGTAATTAAGTACTTTTTGGTTCTAATCAACTTTAATAAATTATTTTGACTCAAGATTAATTAAGGAAATTAATTAACCTTCGATTAGAGCCTAATATTGCTTAGGTTTGCTTAATCGCGTGATTAAGCGTAAAAATACGAAACTAGGGGCAAAACCGTAATTTTGCACTAATTTTGCCCGGGACTTCAAAAATTAAAACTGAGGTCATAGAATACATAAAAACGCCTTTTAAAACCATCTGGAGAAGTTTCGGGTTCACCCGGCACTTGCAAACGGGTAAAACACCGCAGGGGCGTTTTGGTCATTTTGACCCGAAACTCGAAAAACAAGATTTTCGATCCCGGGAAGGTATATAAGTTTTCTAATCCCCTTCCAACATTGAGTTTGCCCTTCGAGTACTGCCAAGACCGCTTTCCTCGAATTCCGGGCTGAAAATGACCTCAGGGGCATTTTGGTCATTTTTACTCCAACAGAAAAATCGGGGCGTTACAGTTATAGTGCACATGGGTATGGGTGTTGCTTTTATGATTTTCTTGTATTTGCTTTTCAGTTGTATTTCGTTCTTCCATGTACTGAATAGTCCTGCCTTTTTGGTAGGCACATTATCTATATATATATTCAGTTGACGTATCCATGTTATTCATGTGTTTTATTATGGTTTGCTCATATGACTTGTATGAATTTCCTGTTCCAAGAATCGTGTGTGGCTCTCACTTTGGTTTTAATTCCAAAATGAAAAATTTTACCCATATTTCCTCTAAATATTTTCAAGTAAAGAATGAGACCAAGAGGTAATATTCTAAGGATTAACCTAAATACATACTAGTAGTATTAGGTTAAGATTTAGGGTGTTACAAGGTGGAGGAAGAAGGTTTCTTGAAGGTAGAGAAGAAAGAAAAATTGAGGTAACTAAGAATGTGATTTAGGGAGTTTATGACAAGTTTAGGAGTGCTCATACATCATTAGAGAAATTTAAACTCATTTATGAATAAACAATGTGTAACACAATTCCATGATTTAAGGAATTGGAAAGAGAAAACACTATTCAAGATTCTATGACTAGGTGTCTTAAAATTAAAATATGATTTTAGGTTGTAATTAAGTACTTTTTGGTTCTAATCAACTTTAATAAATTATTTTGACTCAAGATTAATTAAGGAAATTAATTAACCTTCGATTAGAGCCTAATATTGCTTAGGTTTGCTTAATCGTGATTAAGCGTAAAAATATGAAACTAGGGGCAAAACCGTAATTTTGCACTAATTTTGCCCGGGACTTCAAAAATTAAAACTGAGGTCATAGAATACATAAAAACGCCTTTTAAAACCATCTGGAGAAGTTTCGGGTTCATCCAGTACTTGCAAACGGGTAAAACACCGCAGAGGCGTTTTGGTCATTTTCACCCGGAAACTCGAAAAATGAGATTTTCGATCCCGGGAAGGTATATAAGTTTTCTAATCCCCTTGCAACATTGAGTTTGCCCTTCGAGTACTGCCAGCCGGCTTTCCTCGACTCCAGTGAAAATGACCTCAGGGGCATTTTGGTCATTTTTACTCCAACAGAAAAATCGGGGTGTTACAGTTATAGTGCACATGGGTATGGGTGTTGCTTTTATGATTTTCTTGTATTTGCTTTTCAGTTGTATTTCGTTCTTCCATGTACTGAATAGTCCTGCTTTTTGGTAGGCACATTATCTATATATATATTAGGTTGACGTATCCATGTTATTCATGTGTTTTATTATGGTTTGCTCATATGACTTGTATGAATTTCCTGTTCCAAGAATCGTGTGTGGCTCTCACTTTGGTTTTAATTCCAAAAAGAAAAATTTTACCCATATTTCCTCTAAATATTTTCAAGTAAAGAATGAGACCAAGAGGTAATATTCTAAGGATTAACCTAAATACATACTAGTAGTATTAGGATAAGATTTAGGGTGTTACGAGGTGGAGGAAGAAGGTTTCTTGAAGGTAGAGAAGAAAGAAAAATTGAGGTAACTAAGAATATGATTTAGGGAGTTTATGACAAGTTTAGGAGTGCTCATACATCATTAGAGAAATTTAAACTCATTTATGAATAAACAATGTGTAACACAATTCCATGATTTAAGGAATTGGAAAGAGAAAACACTATTCAAGATTCTATGACTAGGTGTCTTAAAATTAAAATATGATTTTAGGTTGTAATTAAGTACTTTTTGGTTCTAATCAACTTTAATAAATTATTTTGACTCAGGATTAATTAAGGAAATTAATTAACCTTCGATTAGAGCCTAATATTGCTTAGGTTTGCTTAATCGCGTGATTAAGCGTAAAAATACGAAACTAGGGGCAAAACCGTAATTTTGCACTAATTTTGCCCGGGACTTCAAAAATTAAAACTGAGGTCATAGAATACATAAAAACGCCTTTTAAAACCATCTGGAGAAGTTTCGGGTTCATCCCAAGACTTGCAAACGGGTAAAACACCGCAGGGGCGTTTTGGTCATTTTGACCCGAAACTCGAAAAACAAGATTTTCGATCCCGGGAAGGTATATAAGTTTTCTAATCCCCTTCCAACATTGAGTTTGCCCTTCGAGTACTGCCGCACTGGCTTTCCTCGAATTCCGGGCTGAAAATGACCTCAGGGGCATTTTGGTCATTTTTACTCCAACAGAAAAATCGGGGCGTTACAGTTATAGTGCACATGGGTATGGGTGTTGCTTTTATGATTTTCTTGTATTTGCTTTTCAGTTGTATTTCGTTCTTCCATGTACTGAATAGTCCTGCCTGTTTGGTAGGCACATTATCTATATATATATTCAGTTGACGTATCCATGTTATTCATGTGTTTTATTATGGTTTGCTCATATGACTTGTATGAATTTCCTGTTCCAAGAATCGTGTGTGGCTCTCACTTTGGTTTTAATTCCAAAAAGAAAAATTTTACCCATATTTCCTCTAAATATTTTCAAGTAAAGAATGAGACCAAGAGGTAATATTCTAAGGATTAACCTAAATACATACTAGTAGTATTAGGTTAAGATTTAGGGTGTTACAAGGTGGAGGAAGAAGGTTTCTTGAAGGTAGAGAAGAAAGAAAAATTGAGGTAACTAAGAATGTGATTTAGGGAGTTTATGACAAGTTTAGGAGTGCTCATACATCATTAGAGAAATTTAAACTCATTTATGAATAAACAATGTGTAACACAATTCCATGATTTAAGGAATTGGAAAGAGAAAACACTATTCAAGATTCTATTACTAGGTGTCTTAAAATTAAAATATGATTTTAGGTTGTAATTAAGTACTTTTTGGTTCTAATCAACTTTAATAAATTATTTTGACTCAGGATTAGTTAAGGAAATTAATTAACCTTCGATTAGAGCCTAATATTGCTTAGGTTTGCTTAATCGCGTGATTAAGCGTAAAAATACGAAACTAGGGGCAAAACCGTAATTTTGCACTAATTTTGCCCGGGACTTCAAAAATTAAAACTGAGGTCATAGAATACATAAAAACGCCTTTTAAAACCATCTGGAGAAGTTTCGGGTTCATCCAAGACTTGCAAGCGGGTAAAACACCTTGAGGCGTTTTGGTCATTTTGACCCGAAACTCGAAAAACAAGATTTTCGATCCCGGGAAGGTATATAAGTTTTCTAATCCCCTTCCAACATTGAGTTTGCCCTTCGAGTACTGCCGCACTGGCTTTCCTCGACTCAGAATTTGAAAAATGACCTCAGGGGCATTTTGGTCATTTTTACTCCAACAGAAAAATCGGGGCGTTACAGTTATAGTGCACATGGGTATGGGTGTTGCTTTTATGATTTTCTTGTATTTGCTTTTCAGTTGTATTTCGTTCTTCCATGTACTGAATAGTCACACTTTGTTTGGTAGGCACATTATCTATATATATATTCAGGTTAGCGTATCCATGTTATTCATGTGTTTTATTATGGTTTGCTCATATGACTTGTATGAATTTCCTGTTCCAAGAATCGTGTGTGGCTCTCACTTTGGTTTTAATTCCAAAAAGAAAAATTTTACCCATATTTCCTCTAAATATTTTCAAGTAAAGAATGAGACCAAGAGGTAATATTCTAAGGATTAACCTAAATACATACTAGTAGTATTAGGTTAAGATTTAGGGTGTTACAAGGTGGAAGAAGAAGGTTTCTTGAAGGTAGAGAAGAAAGAAAAATTGAGGTAACTAAGAATGTGATTTAGGGAGTTTATGACAAGTTTAGGAGTGCTCATACATCATTAGAGAAATTTAAACTCATTTATGAATAAACAATGTGTAACACAATTCCATGATTTAAGGAATTGGAAAGAGAAAACACTATTCAAGATTCTATGACTAGGTGTCTTAAAATTAAAATATGATTTTAGGTTATAATTAAGTACTTTTTAGTTCTAATCAACTTTAATAAATTATTTTGACTCAAGATTAATTAAGGAAATTAATTAACCTTCGATTAGAGCCTAATATTGCTTAGGTTTGCTTAATCGCGTGATTAAGCGTAAAAATACGAAACTAGGGGCAAAACCGTAATTTTGCACTAATTTTGCCCGGGACTTCAAAAATTAAAACTGAGGTCATAGAATACATAAAAACGCCTTTTAAAACCATCTGGAGAAGTTTCGGGTTCATCCGGCACTTGCAAACGGGTAAAACACCGCAGGGGCGTTTTGGTCATTTTGACCCGAAACTCGAAAAACAAGATTTTCGATCCCGGGAAAGTATATAAGTTTTCGAATCCCCTTCCAACATTGAGTTTGCCCTTCGAGTTACGCCTTTGGCTTTCCTCGACTCAGTGAAAATGACCTCAGGAGCATTTTGGTCATTTTTACTCTAACAGAAAAATCGGGGCGTTACAGTTATAGTGCACATGGGTATGGGTGTTGCTTTTATGATTTTCTTGTATTTGCTTTTCAGTTGTATTTCGTTCTTCCATGTACTGAATAGTCCTGCCTTTTTGGTAGGCACATTATCTATATATATATTAGGTTAGCGTATCCATGTTATTCATGTGTTTTATTATGGTTTGCTCATATGACTTGTATGAATTTCCTGTTCCAAGAATCGTGTGTGGCTCTCACTTTGGTTTTAATTCCAAAAAGAAAAATTTTACCCATATTTCCTCTAAATATTTTCAAGTAAAGAATGAGACCAAGAGGTAATATTCTAAGGATTAACCTAAATACATACTAGTAGTATTAGGTTAAGATTTAGGGTGTTACAAGGTGGAGGAAGAAGGTTTCTTGAAGGTAGAGAAGAAAGAAAAATTGAGGTAACTAAGAATGTGATTTAGGGAGTTTATGACAAGTTTAGGAGTGCTCATACATCATTAGAGAAATTTAAACTCATTTATGAATAAACAATGTGTAACACAATTCCATGATTTAAGGAATTGGAAAGAGAAAACACTGTTCAAGATTCTATTACTAGGTGTCTTAAAATTAAAATATGATTTTAGGTTGTAATTAAGTACTTTTTGGTTCTAATCAACTTTAATAAATTATTTTGACTCAGGATTAATTAAGGAAATTAATTAACCTTCGATTAGAGCCTAATATTGCTTAGGTTTGCTTAATCGCGTGATTAAGCGTAAAAATACGAAACTAGGGGCAAAACCGTAATTTTGCACTAATTTTGCCCGGGACTTCAAAAATTAAAACTGAGATCATAGAATACATAAAAACGCCTTTTAAAACCATCCGAGAAGTTTCGGGTTCATCCGGCACTTGCAAACGGGTAAAACACCGCAGGGGCGTTTTGGTCATTTTGACCCGAAACTCGAAAAACAAGATTTTCGATCCCGGGAAGGTATATAAGTTTTCGAATCCCCTTCCAACATTGAGTTTGCCCTTCGAGTACCGCCGCACTGGCTTTCCTCGAATTCCGGGCTGAAAATGACCTCAGGAGCATTTTGGTCATTTTTACTCTAACAGAAAAATCGAGCGTTCTGATTATAGTGCACATGGGTATGGGTGTTGCTTTTATGATTTTCTTGTATTTGCTTTTCAGTTGTATTTCGTTCTTCCATGTACTGAATAGTCCTGCCTTTTTGGTAGGCACATTATCTATATATATATTAGGTTGGACGTATCCATGTTATTCATGTGTTTTATTATGGTTTGCTCATATGACTTGTATGAATTTCTGTTCCAAGAATCGTGTGTGGCTCTCACTTTGCTTTTAATTCCAAAAAGAAAAATTTTACCCATATTTCCTCTAAATATTTTCAAGTAAAGAATGAGACCAAGAGGTAATATTCTAAGGATTAACCTAAATACATACTAGTAGTATTAGGTTAAGATTTAGGGTGTTACAAGGTGGAGGAAGAAGGTTTCTTGAAGGTAGAGAAGAAAGAAAAATTGAGGTAACTAAGAATGTGATTTAGGGAGTTTATGACAAGTTTAGGAGTGCTCATACATCATTAGAGAAATTTAAACTCATTTATGAATAAACAATGTGTAACACAATTCCATGATTTAAGGAATTGGAAAGAGAAAACACTGTTCAAGATTCTATGACTAGGTGTCTTAAAATTAAAATATGATTTTAGGTTGTAATTAAGTACTTTTTGGTTCTAATCAACTTTAATAAATTATTTTGACTCAAGATTAATTAAGGAAATTAATTAACCTTCGATTAGAGCCTAATATTGCTTAGGTTTGCTTAATCGCGTGATTAAGCGTAAAAATACGAAACTAGGGGCAAAACCGTAATTTTGCACTAATTTTGCCCGGGACTTCAAAAATTAAAACTGAGGTCATAGAATACATAAAAACGCCTTTTAAAACTATCTGGAGAAGTTTCGGGTTCATCCGGCACTTGCAAACGGGTAAAACACCGAGGCGTTTTGGTCATTTTGACCCGAAACTCGAAAAACAAGATTTTCGATCCCGGGAAGGTATATAAGTTTTCGAATCCCCTTCCAACATTGAGTTTGCCCTTCGAGTACCGCCGCACTGGCTTTCCTCGAATTCCGGGCTGAAAATGACCTCAGGAGCATTTTGGTCATTTTTACTCTAATGTAAAAATCGAGCGTTCTGATTATAGTGCACATGGGTATGGGTGTTGCTTTTATGATTTTCTTGTATTTGCTTTTCAATTGTATTTCGTTCTTCCATGTACTGAATAGTCCTGCCTTTTTGGTAGGCACATTATCTATATATATATTCAGTTGACGTATCCATGTTATTCATGTGTTTTATTATGGTTTGCTCATATGACTTGTATGAATTTCCTGTTCCAAGAATCGTGTGTGGCTCTCACTTTGGTTTTAATTCCAAAAAGAAAAATTTTACCCATATTTCCTCTAAATATTTTCAAGTAAAGAATGAGACCAAGAGGTAATATTCTAAGGATTAACCTAAACACATACTAGTAGTATTAGGTTAAGATTTAGGGTGTTACAAGGTGGAGGAAGAAGGTTTCTTGAAGGTAGAGAAGAAAGAAAAATTGAGGTAACTAAGAATGTGATTTAGGGAGTTTATGACAAGTTTAGGAGTGCTCATACATCATTAGAGAATTTTAAACTCATTTATGAATAAACAATGTGCAACACAATTCCATGATTTAAGGAATTGGAAAGAGAAAACACTGTTCAAGATTCTATGACTAGGTGTCTTAAAATTAAAATATGATTTTAGGTTGTAATTAAATACTTTTTGGTTCTAATCAACTTTAATAAATTATTTTGACTCAAGATTAATTAAGGAAATTAATTAACCTTCGATTAGAGCCTAATATTGCTTAGGTTTGCTTAATCGCGTGATTAAGCGTAAAAATACGAAACTAGGGGCAAAACCGTAATTTTGCACTAATTTTGCCCGGGACTTCAAAAATTAAAACTGAGGTCATAGAATACATAAAAACGCCTTTTAAAACCATCTGGAGAAGTTTCGGGTTCATCCGGCACTTGCAAACGGGTAAAACACCGCAGCGGCGTTTTGGTCATTTTGACCCGAAACTCAAAAAACAAGATTTTCGATCCCGGGAAGGTATATAAGTTTTCTAATCCCCTTCCAACATTGAGTTTGCCCTTCGAGTACCGCCGCACTGGCTTTCCTCGAATTAGATGAAAATGACCTCAGGAGCATTTTGGTCATTTTTACTCTAACAGAAAAATCGGGGCGTTACAGTTATAGTGCACATGGGTATGGGTGTTGCTTTTATGATTTTCTTGTATTTGCTTTTCAGTTGTATTTCGTTCTTCCATGTACTGAATAGTCCTGCCTTTTTGGTAGGCACATTATCTATATATATATTCAGTTGACGTATCCATGTTATTCATGTGTTTTATTATGGTTTGCTCATATGACTTGTATGAATTTCCTGTTCCAAGAATCGTGTGTGGCTCTCACTTTGGTTTTAATTCCAAAAAGAAAAATTTTACCCATATTTCCTCTAAATATTTTCAAGTAAAGAATGAGACCAAGAGGTAATATTCTAAGGATTAACCTAAACACATACTAGTAGTATTAGGTTAAGATTTAGGGTGTTACTGTAACATCCTATTTTTTTTTTCAGAAAATAATTGAGGCTTTAGTAGTAAGAATATCAAAATTTTGGTGTACACAAAAATGATGAGAACAATGTAACGAACGTTAAAAAAAAAAAAAAAAAAAAAAAAAACGAAAATAGTGTTTTGCAGGCCCCGTAGACCCATCGGAACAACTGAAACCTTAGATTCAAGACCTGGAGGTGCCCAAAATTTGGAAATTATAGGATTAAGGTTAGAAATAGGTAGGAATAAATATTTTATACCTAGAATTAATTTTCAGGCAATAGTTGATTACCCGGGTACACTATTTTACCCATTCGGTTAAGTTACGGTGTGTAGTTTTTACACAGTATAAAGCTACCAGTGCAAGCATGCCACCTAGGGTGACAAGTGTGCGGCTTGAGATATGCCACACCATTGCACCTTTATGGCTAACCAATAGAAATTGTACAAAATTACCATATTTAACTTTAAGAAAAACCATTTTGTACTTGAAATCATTATCCATTTTGCCCTAAACTCACAAGATCAATATCTTATCACCACCACTCCATCATTTTCGTGTAACACTCCAAAAATACAGCCTCCATGTTTGTTTCCTCTCAAACCTCCATTAACAAGCTTCAAGCTCCAAAAACCCTAGCCTAAAGTCACTAAAACACAAAGTTTCCTTCACAAAACTTGTTCTAGACATCAACACCTACAAATATAACCGATTAGATTCTCCAAAAACCTCACCTTATCACATCACTCATCTCTGGTTAGAGGAGTATTTTACTGTATTTTAAGAGCTTTGGGGTAGAGTATATCTATCTTGGAGTATACAAGAGACAAAGAGGCATTAGCTTCCAAGGGTAGGGTTTTCTTTGGCCTTTTTCTTTCCAAATTATTCTGTAAATTTTTTGGGTTTTATTTCAGAAATTTATGGTTATATTTGATGATAATATGTTGATATTGATGTGTTAATTTTGGTGGAGTGTTTGGATGAGGTTAAATAATGATGTTTGTCAAAATAAGTTTTGGCTAGGCTGCTGAATTTTCAGTTTCAGCAGGACAGGATTTGTTCATGAATTTTCTAGTTCAATTATATTCATTTTTATGAGCTAAAAATTATATGTTGAAGACAACATCATAAGGAAACTCTTATAATTTTCGTGGTGCATAATAAAGAGTTTTACTGCCTGAGAAAAATCAAGAACCAAGAGTATATCTATGCTGGCTGAAATCTTGGTACTGGAGCTGTGAATTTGTATAAATTTTTATTCATAGCAAATGATGGAGTTATCCTTTGAAATTTTTACAGAGTTTTTAGACATCTTTAAGTATAACTGTGATTTTTATTTTGAGTTGTTTCTATCATTTGCTAAAGTTAAAAATTGTGTGAATCCTATTCTGAGCTGTGAAAAAGTGACCTCTGACCACTAAAATTGTAGAATTTATTTGACATGGTTCTAGTATTCTGTTTGCTATGAACTTTTTACAGGGACTTTTAGACACATTGAGGTGTCATAGAGAATTTTTATGGCCAGTGAATTGCCCATTGGATATGTGAATTAAATGTTGTCCCCATAATGATAAATCTGTCAAGAAGCTGGAATGGTGAAGATGTATTAAGTTAATGATAGAAATCTATTTAATCCAAGTATATATCATATGAATGTATGTTAATTGTTTGAAAGGCTTGTTTATAAAGTATGAATGAGACTCCAATGATACTGAATGCCTATATCTGGGATACAAACCTGACTTTGAAATAGAAAGGTCCATGACATGGTTGTATGACAAAAGAGAATATGTGAAATTTAATGGTGCATGTTTTAACATACGGCGAAAATAGAAACAAGGCTTATGTGTGATAGAGAGGGAAGGCAAAAATAAGAACTTCCCAAGAAATTTTATGAGTCGGTAGACTTATCGACTAGGAAATAGAACTGTGTGATTGAAATGGAAAAAATGAAGTCTCGATGATCACAAATAGGAATGAGCTCATGTCCTAGCAGTCTATGGTCCTCTCGAGGAGTTATCCACTACATATGTTACTTGATGTGAATCTAAGCCTTCCCTATGTTAATAAAAGAACTACTACACTAAGTTGAATTCTATGTGATATAAAAGAAACACTTATGATTAATACCATTTTGCATATAATTTTCTTTGACTCATGTATGCTAATATTGATATATGTGATCTAACATGATGTTTTTCTTTATTATTATAAATGCATTTACTGTTTATATTCATGCGTATGTAAGGGGTTACCCTACTGAGAATTTTATAATATTCTCACCCCTATTTGTGTATATGCTGTATTGTGCTCGGACTCTGCAGATGCCTCTGGTGAGGAGAGGCCATCATACCGATGGCCAATGGTTTCAATGAGGAGGACATGAGACTTACGTGGGCTTTTGACTTGTATATAGTGTAGAATAGTGCCAGGAACTTACCAGCTTGTAGACTAATTGGTGTTAGATGTCTTAGTTCCATTTCTGTGTGTTTAGTATTTTGTTGGACCTTGATATTTGAGCAAGCTTGGTAGATCTTTTGATAGTAGTTACTGTGTTGTATTATAAGCGAAGTGACTTAACTTCAAGTATGGTATGTATTAAAGAAAGCGGTATGTAAAGTAATAATATATGTACATTTTATAGTAGTTTTCTTTATAACTCTAGAGTTTGGTTTATCTTATTTCATTTCATTTGACTAGTGGATATTATAGAAAGGAAGTGATACTCTTCTAATTACAATGTTAATGCTCGAGTAATACATGGTAGTTAGGAGGGTGTTACATTATGGTATCAGAGCCGAACTATCCTATAAGCCTGAGGATTGGACCGGCTATGCTTTCTTAGAAATTGTCATGCATTATGACTTTATATATATGTGTATGACTGCTGATTGGAAATGTTGTGGGTTCTTTGTACACTTTGCTTGGTATTGAGACTGATCAACTCAATATTTTCGTTTGGTGTGATAGGAACCAATGACTTCGAATCGGCGAACTAGGAGTGGAGCTGGAAACGATGCCGACATGATGAATACTTTTCGTGAAATGGCGGCTGCCATGAGGGAACAAGCTACAGCTAATACCCGAATGATGGAGCAACTGAACCGCAATGAAAGGCAAAACCCAGCTGATAATCCTGTAGTGACCGAAGTCAATGTAGAATATCATAAATTGGCCGAGTTCAGTAAGGCAAATCCCCCTCCATTTTGTGGAGCTTTTAATCCTGTAGCGTAAGAATGGATAAAGGCTATGGAAAAGATTTTCTCCGTTCTTCCTTGCACAGAGATCCAGAAGGTGGCCTTTGCCACCTATATGCTAGAAGCAGATGCAGATTTTTGGTGGGTTGGCACCAGGGGATTATTTGAAGCTTCCCATCGTAGTTACCTGGACTATTTTTAAGGAAGCTTTTTACCATAAGTACTTCCCTATTTACGTGAGAAATGCGAAGGAATTGGAGTTCATGGCTCTCAAACAAGGACCTATGAGTGTAGCAGAGTATACTGCCAAATTTGAAGAGCTCTGCAAGTTTTCTACAATTTATCAACGTGACCGGGATGAAGTTTGGAAATGCATGAAATATGAAGGAGGTCTACGAGAAGATATAGAGGCAGCTGTAAGTCTCTTGGAGATTAGGGACTATCCTACCTTGGTAAATAAATGTCGACGTGCAGAGGAGTCCAACAGAAAGCTGACAAATTTCAAGTATGCCCAAAACAATGCTAGAAGGGGATTAGCACCTCAAGGTCCCCGATTCAAGCACATTAACCAACCTCGGAGAAGGTTTCCACCCAACAATAACAACAACAACAACAAAGGAAAACAACTTCAACCTCTACGACTGAGACAGGAGAGATTGCCCCAAGTGTGGGAAAAATCATGGGAATCGACCTTTGCTGGACAACGCAAATCATTTGCTTTGGCTGTGGGAAACCAGGACATAAGATATTTGAGTGCCCTAACAAGAAAGGTCATCAGCCCGCCTCCAGGCCACAACAACATGGGCGCATTTTTACTATAAGTGCCAAGGAAGCTTCTCAATCTGCCCGATCGATCCGAGGTAAATGTGAAATAAATGGTAATGTCCTAGATATCTTTGTATGATCTGGGTGCCACTCATTCTTTCATATCCCATGACTGTGTCTGAAGTTGCAATTATCTGTATGCGAACTACCTTATGATCTTCTTGTATCCACCCCTCATCACTTGGTCCTATTAGGACTTGTTATACACTGTGTAAATATTCCTCTTCAAATAGGTGCTAGAGACTTTACTGCCAATTTAGTTTGTCTTCCTTTATCTGGTCTAGATGTAATTTTAGGTATGGATTGGTTAGTACCCAATTATGTCCTTTTACACTGTCCAAATCGAGCTGCCATATTTCTTTCCACTTTACCCTCCATTCCTGTGGTTCCTTTTTCTTTTTATTTGAACCTTGTAACATCCAACCCTGGTAAGACAGATCGTCAGGAATATGTTCTCCTTTCTACTAGTGAAACTGAATGTGACTACGAGTTGAGCAAGATTCCATGGTGAGAGAATATCCGGATGTTTTTCCAGAGGATATTCCATAATTTCCTCCTGAAAGAGAGATTGAATTTTCCATCGAGTTGGTTCCAGGAACGGGTCCTATTTCAATTGCTCCTTATAGGATGTCCCCTTTGGAGTTGAAAGAATTAAAGTCCCAAATTGAAGAACTGTTAGGGAAGCATTTTATTAGACCAAGTGCCTCTCCATGGGGAGCCCCCGTTCTTCCGTGAAGAAAAAGGATGGGGGTATGAGGCTTTGTGTAGACTATAGGCAATTGAACAAAGTGACAATAAAAAAATAAGTACCCCTTGCCAAGAATTGACGATCTCATGGATCAATTACGAGGTGCAACCGTATTCTCAAAGATTGATCTTAGATCAGTACCATCAGATTCGGGTTCGGAATGAGGATATACCTAAAACTGCTTTTAGAACTCGATATGGCCATTACGAGTATAGGGTGATGTCTTTTGGATTGACTAATGCTCCGGCTGTATTCATGGATTATATGAATCGAATCTTCCACCCTTACTTGGATAAATTTGTAGTTGTCTTCATAGATGACATACTTATATATTCAAGGACTGAGGAAGAACATATGGAGCACCTTGGGGTTGTGTTACAAATCCTAAGAGAGAGAAAGTTGTATGCTAAGTTGTCGAAATGTGAATTACGGATGGGAGAGGTTAGATTCCTAGGTCATGTAGTATCACAAGGAGGAATCTCTGTAGATCCTAGTAAGGTAGAATCAGTACTCCATTGGGAACGACCAACAACGGTGACGGAGATTCGGAGTTTCCTAGGGTTAGCTGGATATTATAGGCGTTTTATCATGAGTTTTTCTCAGATAGCATTACCTTTGACTAAATTAACCCGAAAGAATGCTCCATTCAATTGGACACGAGTGTGAAAATAGTTTCCAGGAGTTGAAACAAAAGTTAACCACGGCTCAGATCCTAGTATTACACGATCCTTATAGACCCTATGAGGTTTATTGTGATGCTTCTAGTAAGGGTTTAGGATGTGTGTTGATGCAAAATCATAACGTGGTTGCCTATGCTTCTCGACAGTTGAAACCTCATGAAGTAAACTATCCAACCCATGACCTTGAACTTGCAGCTGTGGTTTTTGCCCTAAAGATCTGGCGACATCATTTGTATGGTGTGCAGTTTAATGTTTTCTCTGATCATAAAAGTTTAAAGTATCTTTTTGATCAAAAAGAGTTGAATATGCGGCAAAGAAGGTGGATGGAATTCCTCAAGGACTATGAGTTTAGTCTGAATTACCATCCAGGCAAGGCAAATGTTGTTGCCGATGCTCTAAGTAGAAAATCCCTAAGTGTAGCATGCTTGATGATTAAAGAGACGGAGCTAGTTGAAAGTTTCAAGGAACTTAGTTTAGACATGTCTGTGAACCCTCAGGGTGTGGTGCTAGGGCAAATAAAGGTAACAAGTGCGTTCAAAGGACAAATTTTAGCTGCACAACGTGAAAACCCAGAATTTCAGGAGATATTAAGATCAATTCATGCAAAGAAGTTGCCAGGATTCACTCAAGACCAACAAGGTATATGGAGATACAAGGATAGGGTATGTGTACCCACAAGTGGCGATCTTAGAAAGAAGATCTTAGAGGAAGCTCATAGGGGCGAACTTACTATACATCCAGGCATTAGTAAAATGTATGCGGATCTTAAGAAAATGTTCTGGTGGTCAGGAATGAAAAAAGATATAGAAGAGTGTGTCGTGAAGTGTTTAACTTGTCAAAAAGTTAAAATAGAACATCAAAAACCAGCTGGGACCCTGCAACCCTTAGAAATCCCGGAATGGAAGTGGGAATGTATTTCTATGGACTTTGTAATGGGTTTGCCAAGGACATCATCAGGTCATGATGCTATATGGGTTATAGTAGATAGATTGACCAAGTCTGCTCATTTCTTACCCATTAAGGCTAATTTTCCTTTAGATAAGTTAGCTTCCTTGTACATCCAAGAAATAGTAAGACTACGGTGTTCCTTCCTCCATAGTTTCGACAGAGATCCAAGGTTTACTTGAGATTTTGGGGAGCGTTCCAAAAAGCCTTTGGTACCAAACTTTGTTTGAGCAACGCCTATCATCCCCAAACCGACGGGCAAGCAGGCGAACCATACAAACCCTGGAAGATATGCTAAGGGCATGCGTGATTGAGCGAAGGGAAGTTGGGACAAGTTACTCCCATTGGTTGAGTTTGCTTATAATAACGACCATCATGCTAGTATTGGCATGGCCCCGTATGAAGCTCTATATGGAAGAAAATGTCAATCCCCATTGTGTTGGTATGATTCGGGAGAAGCGAGACTATTGGGACCCGATCTTGTTAATCAAACAACGGAACAAATCCAGAAGATCAGGAGCAAGATTCTCACCGCACGTAGTCGTCAAAAGAGCTATCTTGATACTCGAAGGAAACCTTTAGAATTTCAAGAGGGAGAACATGTATTCTGAAGGTCACGCCCACTACTGGAGTAGGTAGAGCCCTTAGAGTTAAAAAGTTGTCACCTAGGTTTATAGGTCCTTTTCAAATTCTTCAACGAATTGGGTCAGCTGCTTACCAGATAGCCTTACCCCCACATTTATCCAACCTTCATAATGTCTTCCATGTATCTCAACTTCGAATGTACCACCCAGATCAAAACCATATCATTGAGCCCGAGTCTATACAGTTAAGGGATGACTTGACGTTTCAAGCCCCTCCTATTCAGATTGTTGATAGAGAAGTCAGGCAACTTAGAAATAAATCTGTGCAACTTGTAAAAGTGGCTTGGGGTGGACCTGGAAATGAAGAGTATACATGGGAACTAGAATCAAGTATGAAGACAGATCATCCTAATTATTTCCAGCTATGAAATTTTGAGGGCAAAATTTTTTTTAAGGTGGGGAGTAATGTAACATCCTAATTTTTTTTCAGAAAATAATTGAGGCTTTAGTAGTAAGAATATCAAAATTTTGGTGTACACAAAAATGATGAGAACAATGTAACGAACGTTAAAAAAAAAAAAAAAAAAAAAAAAACGAAAATAGTGTTTTGCGTGCCCCAGTAGACCCATCGGAACAACTGAAACCTTAGATTCAAGACCTGGAGGTGCCCAAAATTTGGAAATTATAGGATTAAGGTTAGAAATAGGTAGGAATAAATATTTTATACCTAGAATTAATTTTCAGGCAATAGTTGATTACCCTGCACACTATTTTACCCATTCGGTTAAGTTACGGTGTGTAGTTTTTACACAAGATAAAGCTACCAGTGCAAGCATGCCACCTAGGGTGACAAGTGTGCGGCTTGAGATATGCCACACCATTGCACCTTTATGGCTAACCAATAGAAATTGTACAAAATTACCATATTTAACTTTAAGAAAAACCATTTTGTACTTGAAATCATTATCCATTTTGCCCTAAACTCACAAGATCAATATCTTATCACCACCACTCCATCATTTTCGTGTAACACTCCAAAAATACAGCCTCCATGTTTGTTTCCTCTCAAACCTCCATTAACAAGCTTCAAGCTCCAAAACCCTAGCCTAAAGTCACTAAAACACAAAGTTTCCTTCACAAAACTTGTTCTAGACATCAACACCTACAAATATAACCGATTAGATTCTCCAAAAACCTCACCTTATCACATCACTCATCTCTGGTTAGAGGAGTATTTTACTGTATTTTAAGAGCTTTGGGGTAGAGTATATCTATCTTGGAGTATACAAGAGACAAAGAGGCATTAGCTTCCAAGGGTAGGGTTTTCTTTGGCCTTTTTCTTTCCAAATTATTCTGTAAATTTTTTTGGGTTTTATTTCGAAATTTATGGTTATATTTGATGATAATATGTTGATATTGATGTGTTAATTTTGGTGGAGTGTTTGGATGAGGTTAAATAATGATGTTTGTCAAAATAAGTTTTGGCTAGGCTGCTGAATTTTCGGATTTCAGCAGGACAGGATTTGTTCATGAATTTTCTAGTTCAATTATATTCATTTTTATGAGCTAAAAAAATTATATGTTGAAGACAACATCATAAGAAAACTCTTATAATTTTCGTGGTGCATAATAAAGAGTTTTACTGCCTGAGAAAAATCAAGAACCAAGAGTATATCTATGCTGGCTGAAATCTTGGTACTGGAGCTGTGAATTTGTATAAATTTTTATTCATAGCAAATGATGGAGTTATCCTTTGAAATTTTTACAGAGTTTTTTAGACATCTTTAAGTATAACTGTGATTTTTATTTTGAGTTGTTTCTATCATTTGCTAAAGTTAAAAATTGTGTGAATCCTATTCTGAGCTGTGAAAAAGTGACCTCTGACCACTAAAATTGTAGAATTTATTTGACATGGTTCTAGTATTCTGTTTGCTATGAACTTTTTACAGGGACTTTTAGACACATTGAGGTGTCATAGAGAATTTTTATGGCCAGTGAATTGCCCATTGGATATGTGAATTAAATGTTGTCCCCATAATGATAAATCTGTCAAGAAGCTGGAATGGTGAAGATGTATTAAGTTAATGATAGAAATCTATTTAATCCAAGTATATATCATATGAATGTATGTTAATTGTTTGAAAGGCTTGTTTATAAAGTATGAATGAGACTCCAATGATACTGAATGCCTATATCTGGGATACAAACCTGACTTTGAAATAGAAAGGTCCATGACATGGTTGTATGACAAAAGAGAATATGTGAAATTTAATGGTGCATGTTTTAACATACGGGGAAAATAGAAACAAGGCTTATGTGTGATAGAGAGGGAAGGCAAAAATAAGAACTTCCCAAGAAATTTTATGAGTCGGTAGACTTATCGACTAGGAAATAGAACTGTGTGTGATTGAAATGGAAAAAAATGAAGTCTGATGATCACAAATAGGAATGAGCTCATGTCCTAGCAGTCTATGGTCCTCTGAGGAGTTATCCACTACATATGTTACTTGATGTGAATCTAAGCCTTCCCTATGTTAATAAAAGAACTACTACACTAAGTTGAATTCTATGTGATATAAAAGAAACACTTATGATTAATACCATTTTGCATATAATTTTCTTTGACTCATGTATGCTAATATTGATATATGTGATCTAACATGATGTTTTTCTTTATTATTATAAATGCATTTACTGTTTATATTCTGTCTGTATGTAAGGGGTTACCCTACTGAGAATTTTATAATATTCTCACCCCTATTTGTGTATATCTTTGTATTGTGCTCGGACTCTGCAGATGCCTCTGGCTGAGGAGAGGCCATCATCCCGATGGCCAATGGTTTCACGTAGGAGGACATGAGACTTACGTGGGCTTTTGACTTGTATATAGTGTAGAATAGTGCCAGGAACTTACCAGCTTGTAGACTAATTGGTGTTAGATGTCTTAGTTCCATTTACGTGTTTAGTATTTTGTTGGACCTTGATATTTGAGCAAGCTTGGTAGATCTTTTGATAGTAGTTACTGTGTTGTATTATAAGCGAAGTGACTTAACTTCAAGTATGGTATGTATTAAAGAAAGCGGTATGTAAAGTAATAATATATGTACATTTTATAGTAGTTTTCTTTATAACTCTAGAGTTTGGTTTATCTTATTTCATTTCATTTGACTAGTGGATATTATAGAAAGGAAGTGATACTCTTCTAATTACAATGTTAATGCTCGAGTAATACATGGTAGTTAGGAGGGTGTTACATTATGGTATCAGAGCCGAACTATCCTATAAGCCTGAGGATTGGACCGGCTATGCTTTCTTAGAAATTGTCATGCATTATGACTTTATATATATGTGTATGATCTTTGATTGGAAATGTTGTGGGTTGCTGTACACTTTGCTTGGTATTGAGACTGATCAACTCAATATTTTCGTTTGGTGTGATAGGAACCAATGACTTCGAATCGGCGAACTAGGAGTGGAGCCGAAGCGATGCCGACATGATGAATACTTTTCGTGAAATGGCGGCTGCCATGAGGAACAAGCTACAGCTAATACCCGAATGATGGAGCAAGCTGAACCGCAATGAAAGGCAAAACCCGGTGATAATCACAGAGTGAGCGAAGTCGATGTAGAATATCGAAATTTGCCGAGTTCGTAAAGGCAAATCCCCTCCATTTCGAGGAGCTTTTAATCCTGTAAGCGTAAGAATGGATAAAGGCTATGGAAAAGATTTTCTCCGTTCTTCCTTGCACAGAGATCCGAAGGTGGCCTTTGCCACCTATATGCTAAGCAGATGCAGATTTTTGGTGGGTTGGCACCAGGGGATTATTTGAAGCTTCCCATCTTTGTAGTTACCTGGACTATTTTTAAGGAAGCTTTTTACCATAAGTACTTCCCTATTTCGTGAGAAATGCGAAGGAATTGGAGTTCATGGCTGTCAAACAAGGACCTATGAGTGTAGCTGAGAGTACTGCCAAATATGAAGAGCTCTGCAAGATTTCTACAATTTATCAACGTGACCTGGATGAAGTTTGGAAATGCATGAAATATGAAGGAGGTCTACGAGAAGATATAGAAGCAAATGTAAGTCTCTTGGAGATTAGGGACTATCCTACCTTGGTAAATAAATGTCGACGTGCAGAGGAGTCCAACAGAAAGCTGACAAATTTCAAGTATGCCCAAAACAATGCTAGAAGGGGATTAGCACCTCAAGGTCCCCGATTCAAGCCTGTTAACCAACCTCGGAGAAGGTTTCCACCCAACAATAACAACAACAACAACAAAGGAAAACAACTTCAACCTCTACGACTGAGACAGGAGAGATTGCCCCAAGTGTGGAAAAATCATGGGAATCGACCTTCTTTGGACAACGCAAATCATTTGCTTTGGTGTGGGAAACCAGGACATAAGATATTTGAGTGCCCTAACAAGAAAGGTCATCAACCCGCCTCCAGGCCACAACAACATGGGCGCGTTTTTACTATAAGTGCCAAGGAAGCTTCTCAATCTGCCGATCTGATCCGAGGTAAATGTGAAATAAATGGTAATGTCCTAGATATACTGTATGATACCGGTGCCACTCATTCTTTCATATCCCATGACTGTGTACAGAAGTTGCAATTATCTGTGTCTGAACTACCTTATGATCTTCTTGTATCCACCCCTCTTCTTTGGTCCTATTAGGACTTGTTATACTGTGTAAATATTCCTCTTCAAATAGGTGCTAGAGACTTTCTTGCCAATTTAGTTTGTCTTCCTTTATCTGGTCTAGATGTAATTTTAGGTATGGATTGGTTAGTACCCAATTATGTCCTTTTACACTGTCCAAATCGAGCTGCCATATTTCTTTCCACTTTACCCTCCATTCCTGTGGTTCCTTTTTCTTTTTATTTGAACCTTGTAACATCCAACCCTGGTAAGACAGATCGTCAGGAATATGTTCTCCTTTCTACTAGTGAAACTGAATGTGACTACGAGTTGAGCAAGATTCCAGTGGTGAGAGAATATCCAGATGTTTTTCCAGAGGATATTCCAGAATTTCCTCCTGAAAGAGAGATTGAATTTTCCATCGAGTTGGTTCCAGGAACGGGTCCTATTTCAATTGCTCCTTATAGGATGTCCCCTTTGGAGTTGAAAGAATTAAAGTCCCAAATTGAAGAACTGTTAGGGAAGCATTTTATTAGACCAAGTGCCTCTCCATGGGGAGCCCCTGTTCTTCTGGTGAAGAAAAAGGATGGGGGTATGAGGCTTTGTGTAGACTATAGGCAATTGAACAAAGTGACAATAAAAAATAAGTACCCCTTGCCAAGAATTGACGATCTCATGGATCAATTACGAGGTGCAACCGTATTCTCAAAGATTGATCTTAGATCAGGGTACCATCAGATTCGGGTTCGGAATGAGGATATACCTAAAACTGCGCTCAGAACTCGATATGGCCATTACGAGTATAGGGTGATGTCTTTTGGATTGACTAATGCTCCGGCTGTATTCATGGATTATATGAATCGAATCTTCCACCCTTACTTGGATAAATTTGTAGTTGTCTTCATAGATGACATACTTATATATTCAAGGATTGAGGAAGAACATATGGAGCACCTTGGGGTTGTGTTACAAATCCTAAGAGAGAGAAAGTTGTATGCTAAGTTGTCGAAATGTGAATTCTGGATGGGAGAGGTTAGATTCCTAGGTCATGTAGTATCACAAGGAGGAATCTCTCAGAGATCCTAGTAAGGTAGAATCAAGACTCCATTGGGAGCGACCAACAACGGTGACGGAGATTCGGAGTTTCCTAGGGTTAGCTGGATATTATAGGCGTTTTATCATGAGTTTTTCTCGAGATAGCATTACCTTTGACTAAATTAACCCGAAAGAATGCTCCATTCAATTGGACACCAGTGTGAAAATAGTTTCCAGGAGTTGAAACAAAAGTTAACCACGGCTCAGGTCCTAGTATTACACGATCCTTATAGACCCTATGAGGTTTATTGTGATGCTTCTAGTAAGGGTTTAGGATGTGTGTTGATGCAAAATCATAACGTGGTTGCGTATGCTTCTCGGCAGTTGAAACCTCATGAAGTAAACTATCCAACCCATGTCCTTGCACTTGCAAATGTGGTTTTTGCCCTAAAGATCCGCGACATCATTTGTATGGTGTGCAGTTTAATGTTTTCTCTGATCATAAAAGTTTAAAGTATCTTTTTGATCAAAAAGAGTTGAATATGCGGCAAAGAAGGTGGATGGAATTCCTCAAGGACTATGAGTTTAGTCTGAATTACCATCCAGGCAAGGCAAATGTTGTTGCCGATGCTCTAAGTAGAAAATCCCTAAGTGTAGCATGCTTGATGATTAAAGAGACGGAGCTAGTTGAAAGTTTCAAGGAACTTAGTTTAGACATGTCTGTGAACCCTCGTGGTGTGGTGCTAGGGCAAATAAAGGTAACAAGTGCGTTCAAAGGACAAATTTTAGCTGCACAACGTGAAAACCTGCACTTCGGAGATATTAAGATCAATTCATGCAAAGAAGTTGCCAGGATTCACTCAAGACCAACAAGGTATATGGAGATACAAGGATAGGGTATGTGTACCCACAAGTGGCGATCTTAGAAAGAAGATCTTAGAGGAAGCTCATAGGGGCGAACTTACTATACATCCAGGCATTAGTAAAATGTATGCGGATCTTAAGAAAATGTTCTGGTGGTCAGGAATGAAAAAAGATATAGAAGAGTGTGTCAGGAAGTGTTTAACTTGTCAAAAAGTTAAAATAGAACATCAAAAACCAGCTGGGACCCTGCAACCCTTAGAAATCCCGGAATGGAAGTGGGAATGTATTTCTATGGACTTTGTAATGGGTTTGCCAAGGACATCATCAGGTCATGATGCTATATGGGTTATAGTAGATAGATTGACCAAGTCTGCTCATTTCTTACCCATTAAGGCTAATTTTCCTTTAGATAAGTTAGCTTCCTTGTACATCCAAGAAATAGTAAGACTACACGGTGTTCCTTCCTCCATAGTTTCTGATAGAGATCCAAGGTTTACTTCGAGATTTTGGGGAACGTTCCAAAAAGCCTTTGGTACCAAACTTTGTTTGAGCACTGCCTATCATCCCCAAACTGACGGGCAAACAGAACGAACCATACAAACCCTGGAAGATATGCTAAGGGCATGCGTGATTGAGCAGAAGGGAAGTTGGGACAAGTTACTCCCATTGGTTGAGTTTGCTTATAATAACTTGACCATCATGCTAGTATTGGCATGGCCCCGTATGAAGCTCTATATGGAAGAAAATGTCAATCCCCATTGTGTTGGTATGATTCGGGAGAAGCGAGACTATTGGGACCCGATCTTGTTAATCAAACAACGGAACAAATCCAGAAGATCAGGAGCAAGATTCTCACCGCATAGAGTCGTCAAAAGAGCTATGCTGATACTCGAAGGAAACCTTTAGAATTTCAAGAGGGAGAACATGTATTCCTGAAGGTCACGCCCACTACTGGAGTAGGTAGAGCCCTTAGAGTTAAAAAGTTGTCACCTAGGTTTATAGGTCCTTTTCAAATTCTTCAACGAATTGGGTCACCGCTTACGGATAGCCTTACCCCCACATTTATCCAACCTTCATAATGTCTTCCATGTATCTCAACTTCGAATGTACCACCCAGATCAAAACCATATCATTGAGCCCGAGTCTATACAGTTAAGGGATGACTTGACGTTTCAAGCCCCTCCTATTCAGATTGTTGATAGAGAAGTCAGGCAACTTAGAAATAAATCTGTGCAACTTGTAAAAGTGGCTTGGGGTGGACCTGGAAATGAAGAGTATACATGGGAACTAGAATCAAGTATGAAGACAGATCATCCGGAATTATTTCCAGGTATGAAATTTTGAGGGCAAAATTTTTTTTAAGGTGGGGAGTAATGTAACATCCTATTTTTTTTTTCAGAAAATAATTGAGGCTTTAGTAGTAAGAATATCAAAATTTTGGTGTACACAAAAATGATGAGAACAATGTAACGAACGTTAAAAAAAAAAAAAAAAAAAAAAAAAAAACGAAAATAGTGTTTTGCAGGCCCCGTAGACCCATCGGAACAACTGAAACCTTAGATTCAAGACCTGGAGGTGCCCAAAATTTGGAAATTATAGGATTAAGGTTAGAAATAGGTAGGAATAAATATTTTATACCTAGAATTAATTTTCAGGCAATAGTTGATTACCCGGGTACACTATTTTACCCATTCGGTTAAGTTACGGTGTGTAGTTTTTACACAGTATAAAGCTACCAGTGCAAGCATGCCACCTAGGGTGACAAGTGTGCGGCTTGAGATATGCCACACCATTGCACCTTTATGGCTAACCAATAGAAATTGTACAAAATTACCATATTTAACTTTAAGAAAAACCATTTTGTACTTGAAATCATTATCCATTTTGCCCTAAACTCACAAGATCAATATCTTATCACCACCACTCCATCATTTTCGTGTAACACTCCAAAAATACAGCCTCCATGTTTGTTTCCTCTCAAACCTCCATTAACAAGCTTCAAGCTCCAAAACCCTAGCCTAAAGTCACTAAAACACAAAGTTTCCTTCACAAAACTTGTTCTAGACATCAACACCTACAAATATAACCGATTAGATTCTCCAAAAACCTCACCTTATCACATCACTCATCTCTGGTTAGAGGAGTATTTTACTGTATTTTAAGAGCTTTGGGGGTAGAGTATATCTATCTTGGAGTATACAAGAGACAAAGAGGCATTAGCTTCCAAGGGTAGGGTTTTCTTTGGCCTTTTTCTTTCCAAATTATTCTGTAAATTTTTTGGGTTTTATTTCAGAAATTTATGGTTATATTTGATGATAATATGTTGATATTGATGTGTTAATTTTGGTGGAGTGTTTGGATGAGGTTAAATAATGATGTTTGTCAAAATAAGTTTTGGCTAGGCTGCTGAATTTTCGGATTTCAGCAGGACAGGATTTGTTCATGAATTTTCTAGTTCAATTATATTCATTTTTATGAGCTAAAAAAATTATATGTTGAAGACAACATCATAAGAAAACTCTTATAATTTTCGTGGTGCATAATAAAGAGTTTTACTGCCTGAGAAAAATCAAGAACCAAGAGTATATCTATGCTGGCTGAAATCTTGGTACTGGAGCTGTGAATTTGTATAAATTTTTATTCATAGCAAATGATGGAGTTATCCTTTGAAATTTTTACAGAGTTTTTAGACATCTTTAAGTATAACTGTGATTTTTATTTTGAGTTGTTTCTATCATTTGCTAAAGTTAAAAATTGTGTGAATCCTATTCTGAGCTGTGAAAAAGTGACCTCTGACCACTAAAATTGTAGAATTTATTTGACATGGTTCTAGTATTCTGTTTGCTATGAACTTTTTACAGGGACTTTTAGACACATTGAGGTGTCATAGAGAATTTTATGGCCAGTGAATTGCCCATTGGATATGTGAATTAAATGTTGTCCCCATAATGATAAATCTGTCAAGAAGCTGGAATGGTGAAGATGTATTAAGTTAATGATAGAAATCTATTTAATCCAAGTATATATCATATGAATGTATGTTAATTGTTTGAAAGGCTTGTTTATAAAGTATGAATGAGACTCCAATGATACTGAATGCCTATATCTGGGATACAAACCTGACTTTGAAATAGAAAGGTCCATGACATGGTTGTATGACAAAAGAGAATATGTGAAATTTAATGGTGCATGTTTTAACATACGGGGAAAATAGAAACAAGGCTTATGTGTGATAGAGAGGGAAGGCAAAAATAAGAACTTCCCAAGAAATTTTATGAGTCAGTAGACTTATCGACTAGGAAATAGAACTGTGTGTGATTGAAATGGAAAAAAATGAAGTCTGATGATCACGAATAGGAATGAGCTCATGTCCTAGCAGTCTATGGTCCTCTGAGGAGTTATCCACTACATATGTTACTTGATGTGAATCTAAGCCTTCCCTATGTTAATAAAAGAACTACTACACTAAGTTGAATTCTATGTGATATAAAAGAAACACTTATGATTAATACCATTTTGCATATAATTTTCTTTGACTCATGTATGCTAATATTGATATATGTGATCTAACATGATGTTTTTCTTTATTATTATAAATGCATTTATCTGTTTATATTCATGCAGTATGTAAGGGGTTACCCTACTGAGAATTTTATAATATTCTCACCCCTATTTGTGTATATGCTGTATTGTGCTCAGACTCTGCAGATGCCTCTGGCTGAGGAGAGGCCATCATACCGATGGCCAATGGTTTCACGGAGGAGGACATGAGACTTACGTGGGCTTTTGACTTGTATATAGTGTAGAATAGTGCCAGGAACTTACCAGCTTGTAGACTAATTGGTGTTAGATGTCTTAGTTCCATTTCTGTGTGTTTAGTATTTTGTTGGACCTTGATATTTGAGCAAGCTTGGTAGATCTTTTGATAGTAGTTACTGTGTTGTATTATAAGCGAAGTGACTTAACTTCAAGTATGGTATGTATTAAAGAAAGCGGTATGTAAAGTAATAATATATGTACATTTTATAGTAGTTTTCTTTATAACTCTAGAGTTTGGTTTATCTTATTTCATTTCATTTGACTAGTGGATATTATAGAAAGGAAGTGATACTCTTCTAATTACAATGTTAATGCTCGAGTAATACATGGTAGTTAGGAGGGTGTTACAGTTACAAGGTGGAGGAAGAAGGTTTCTTGAAGGTAGAGAAGAAAGAAAAATTGAGGTAACTAAGAATGTGATTTAGGGAGTTTATGATAAGTTTAGGAGTGCTCATACATCATTAGAGAAATTTAAACTCATTTATGAATAAACAATGTGCAACACAATTCCATGATTTAAGGAATTGGAAAGAGAAAACACTGTTCAAGATTCTATGACTAGGTGTCTTAAAATTAAAATATGATTTTAGGTTGTAATTAAGTACTTTTTGGTTCTAATCAACTTTAATAAATTATTTTGACTCAAGATTAATTAAGGAAATTAATTAACCTTCGATTAGAGCCTAATATTGCTTAGGTTTGCTTAATCGCGTGATTAAGCGTAAAAATACGAAACTAGGGGCAAAACCGTAATTTTGCACTAATTTTGCCCGGGACTTCAAAAATTAAAACTGAGGTCATAGAATACATAAAAACGCCTTTTAAAACCATCTGGAGAAGTTTCGGGTTCATCCGGCACTTGCAAGCAGGGTAAAACACCCTTGAGGCGTTTTGGTCATTTTGACCCGAAACTCGAAAAACAAGATTTTCGATCCCGGGAAGGTATATAAGTTTTCTAATCCCCTTCCAACATTGAGTTTGCCCTTCGAGTACTGCCGCACTGGCTTTCCTCGAATTCCGGGCTGAAAATGACCTCAGGAGCATTTTGGTCATTTTTACTCTAACAGAAAAATCGGGGCGTTACAGTTATAGTGCACATGGGTATGGGTGTTGCTTTTATGATTTTCTTGTATTTGCTTTTCAGTTGTATTTCGTTCTTCCATGTACTGAATAGTCCTGCCTTTTTGGTAGGCACATTATCTATATATATATTCAGTTGACGTATCCATGTTATTCATGTGTTTTATTATGGTTTGCTCATATGACTTGTATGAATTTCCTGTTCCAAGAATCGTGTGTGGCTCTCACTTTGGTTTTAATTCCAAAAAGAAAAATTTTACCCATATTTCCTCTAAATATTTTCAAGTAAAGAATGAGACCAAGAGGTAATATTCTAAGGATTAACCTAAATACATACTAGTAGTATTAGGTTAAGATTTAGGGTGTTACAAGGTGGAGGAAGAAGGTTTCTTGAAGGTAGAGAAGAAAGAAAAATTGAGGTAACTAAGAATGTGATTTAGGGAGTTTATGACAAGTTTAGGAGTGCTCATACATCATTAGAGAAATTTAAACTCATTTATGAATAAACAATGTGTAACACAATTCCATGATTTAAGGAATTGGAAAGAGAAAACACTATTCAAGATTCTATGACTAGGTGTCTTAAAATTAAAATATGATTTTAGGTTGTAATTAAGTACTTTTTGGTTCTAATCAACTTTAATAAATTATTTTGACTCAAGATTAATTAAGGAAATTAATTAACCTTCGATTAGAGCCTAATATTGCTTAGGTTTGCTTAATCGCGTGATTAAGCGTAAAAACACGAAACTAGGGGCAAAACCGTAATTTTGCACTAATTTTGCCCGGGACTTCAAAAATTAAAACTGAGGTCATAGAATACATAAAAACGCCTTTTAAAACCATCCTGGAGAAGTTTGGGTTCATCCTAAGACTTGCAAGCGGGTAAAACACCGCAGGCGTTTGGTCATTTTGACCGAAACTCGAAAAACAAGATTTTCGATCCCGGGAAGGTATATAAGTTTTCTAATCCTTCCAACATTGAGTTTGCCCTTCGAGTCTTGCCTGGCTTTCCTCGAATTCAGTGAAAATGACCTCAGGAGCATTTTGGTCATTTTACTCTATGAGAAAAATCGAGCGTTCTGATTATAGTGCACATGGGTATGGGTGTTGCTTTTATGATTTTCTTGTATTTGCTTTTCAGTTGTATTTCGTTCTTCCATGTACTGAATAGTCCTGCCTTTTTGGTAGGCACATTATCTATATATATATTCAGTTGACGTATCCATGTTATTCATGTGTTTTATTATGGTTTGCTCGTATGACTTGTATGAGTTTCCTGTTCCAAGAATCGTGTGTGGCTCTCACTTTGGTTTTAATTCCAAAAAGAAATTTTACCCATATTTCCTCTAAATATTTTCAAGTAAAGAATGAGACCAAGAGGTAATATTCTAAGGATTAACCTAAATACATACTAGTAGTATTAGGTTAAGATTTAGGGTGTTACAAGGTGGAGGAAGAAGGTTTCTTGAAGGTAGAGAAGAAAGAAAAATTGAGTTTGAGAGGAAGTTAAGAACATTTTTTTGTCACAAAAGTTTTGCCAAAAAAGTAAGTGGTGAGAAATGAGATGTTTGTGTTGTAAAAAGAATAAATATGAGGGTGTTGAAGGCCACAGCCTCTTGCCTATTTTCGAGGGAGAAATATTTCATGTATTAGAGGTAAGTTTGATTAGGCAAAGATTTAGAAATTGGTAATTAAGTGTTTGGGTTAGTAATCATGTGTTTAGGAATTCAAGACATGATTAGAGAGTTGTCTTGCTCATTTAGTTTGAATTAAGTATGATTAATTTGAAATTCAAATGGGAACGCAACTAATTTTAAGGAAATAGAGAGAGAAAATACTATTCACTTTTTGACTTTTTTATGTCTTAAGAGTTCTTTAATTAAGAATGAGATTTTGACTTTCCCTAAGCATTCTTAGGCCCTAATTAACCTCAATTAATTATTTTTATTCAAAATTAATAATTAGAATTAAATTATCTCTAATTAGAGTCTAATATTGTATTTATTTCCTTAATTACTTAATTAAGCTCATTTTGCACTAACTAGGGGCAAAATAATAATTTTATACAAAAACTCCTTGGAACCACTGGGACCTTTCCAGATATTGTTCACCCCTTATAATTGACATTTCTAACATTCGAGAAAAGACTAGGTCCAGTCGGCACTTAATCTCATGTTAAATCACTACAAGGGTATTTTGATCATTTTTCTAACACATTCAATCCCCTTCAAACATTAAACTTACCCATTGAAGATGGCCTGGGTCGGCCGTCCTCGATTTCTGGGCCAAAAATAATCTTGGGGGCATTTTGGTCATTTTTACATGGGGAAAATCATGGATCGCGATTTTAGCATAGATTGTTGTCTAATTGTTACATGATGTATTCCTAATATTAGAATATCCTTTTGGGGGTGGCCAAGGTTGGTCGGCCTTGATTTTCACACAAAAATGACATAGAGGTATTTTGGTCATTTTTTCTAAGTAGGAAAAATTAGGGCATTACACATGGTGGGCATAGAGTTCACCTTGACTTCCTTCAAAACCAACAAGAAAACAAAAACTATAGTAGTAAAGACCAGTGTCAAGAGCTAAAACTTAGGTATCAAGGATGAGAAAGAAAAGAAAGCTGTTGAAAAAGTAGAAAAAGAAAAAGAAAAGGAGAAGCAAAATGGGAAGAGAAAGATCATCCTAATGGAAAGCACCTTTGAAGAAACAAAGGACACTGAAGAATTTTAGAGGATAGAACCTGTTGAAGTGCCTATCAAAATTGAAAGAAAAAGTAAGTAGAAATTGGATAAGAAGCAAAAGCTAAAGTCCTCTAAGCCTTCAAAAATTCAAGAAGAGTCTTTAAAAGTGAATAGTCAAAGGGAAGACTAGACAAATTGTCCATTAGAAGGCAAGGCATGGCATACAAGTTTAGAAGTATACCAAAAGGTGTGTCTAGGGTTGCTCTAATCTTGAAAAAGATAGCTGAAGCTCCTAGCTTGGCTGTGGAAAACAAGGAATATTCTAAGGAAAAAGAGGATGAAGAGAAAGCAAAGACAATCCTCAAAGAGAGTAAGATTCTCCAAGAATAGAGGAAGTTGAAGGGGGCTCAGAAAGCTGAAAGGGCTAAAGGGATCCAGAGCTCATCTAGGAGAAGCACAAGGGCTCAAGTCTTTGATACCCTATGCAATTATGTTTAGAAAGTAATAATGACTGTCTTTCAAGCAGTTCTTTTGTCAAAAAAATTAAAATCACTTTGATATAGCTTATAAATTTTTTTAAAAAAATAGCTTTGACTCTAGTTACTTAAATTTGTTCTATATCTTGACAAAATAAACAAGACACCTTAAGTCAGCTACTTTATGAAAGATTATGCTTTTACATGTTTCTTGAAAGAACTCTTAACCTCTGATACAAGGTTCTTTTAAGCTTTGATACAAGGTTCCAACCTCGGAAAGTCTTTTAAAGTGTTCCCAAAACGATTTTCTCAAAATTTTATTTGTCATCAACAAAAAGGGGGAGATTGTTTGTAACGCCCCGATTTTTCCTGTATTGAGCGTAAATGACCGAAATGCCCTTGAGGTCATTTTTACCTAGAACCTCAAGGATGGCCGATCCGGCAGTCCTCGAAAGGTCAACTCAATGTTCTAAGGGGATTATATATGCGGTGATTAACTGTAGAGGTGAAAATCTCATTTTCCGAACTTTCGGCTCAAAATGACCAACATACCCCTATAGCGTTTTACGCGGGTATTAGTGCTGTTGAGCCCGGAACCTCTCTCGAGAGTTCGGAATGTTAATTATATGTGCTTGATTATACTTGTTTTGATCTGAGTGGTCCCCGGCAGTGTTTGTACGAAATTGTCGTTTTGCCCCTGAAATAGTGAATTTCAGGCCTAACGACGTAATTAAGGAAACCTAAGCAATATTAGTCTCTAATTGAAGATTAATTAATTTTGATAATTATTCTAGAGTCAAAATAATTTATTAAAGTTAATTAGAACCTAAGATTGCTTAGTTACACCTTAATCTTTTCTAAAAATCAAGATTCTTTGTCATGGAATCTTGAATAGTATTTTCTCTCTCCAATTCCTTAAATTAAGGAATTGTGTTTCTGCATAATCATATCATATAATGAGTTTATATTTTACTAATGAAGCAAGACCACTCCTAATCATGTCTCAACATTCCTAATTACATAATTACCTCACCTAAATACTTTCTTACAAATTCCTAATCAAAAGCTTAATCAAAGAAACACCTAAACACATCATTAAAACACCATTAGATGAACAAACCTCCTCCCCCATGGCCTAATAGTGACCGGCCACTCCTCCTCCATATTTTCCACATGTTAATTTTTCTTCACACTCAAAGGCCATGCTTGCACCATACTTAGACCATACCTTGAACCATACTTTGAGCCATACCTCACTATGCTTACAACCATGCTTTGAATGACCACATCAAAGAGATATTTTCTCTCCCCATGGACCATGAAATGCATGGATAGCCCTTCCCTTCATTCACTCCTTCATGTTTCAAAATTCTATAAATACTTGTCTTATGAGCACTTGGTTCCATTTTACACACTTGATAGTTTTATCTTGAAAGCTTAAGCTTGTTTTCTTCCTTTTTCTCTTAAAGAAAGTCTTGAGCTCTTTCCTCTCATCTTCTTCATCCTCCTCCTAGAGCCACCATATTGCAACCTCAAACCACCACACAACCACCATAAACCATCATCCAAACACCAAAGCATCCACTCTCAAACACAAGTTCACACAAAACACATTTCCTTTCCTTTTCCTTCCATTCGGTCGAATCATCATCATCTCTTAGAGAAGAGTTTTTCTTCTCATTCTTGCTAGATCAAGCTCTCTTGTCCCTCCAAAGAGGATACCACTTGGTAGGGGTTTTGTTTTCAAAAGCTTTTCTTTTATAATGATGTTTTGATATGAAAAATTGCTAGTTTTTCTTGGTTCAAAACTCTTTTTCTTTCTTCTTATTTTTGGTTATGAGACTTGATTTTTGAAAGGAAAAATCTTGAGCTTGATGATGAGGTTCCAAGATAATGGTCTTGAGATTTTCATTTGGGAAACCTCCAAAGCTTGAAACTTGTTTTTGATCTTGAAGCATTTTGGTTTTCCTTTCTTTTTCTTTCCTTATGGTTTCGGTTTTTCCTTTTCTTTTCGTTTTGGTTTCGATTCTCATTTCCTTTTTTTTTATAAAGTTGATGAAAATGCTAGGTAGCTCACATAAAGTTTTACTTAAGAAAACACATCATTTGATTTTCAAAAAGCCCAAAGCTTACCCTTGTCAACCTTAAAGTTGGCCGGCACATTCTAGAGTTTACTCTAGATAGGAGCTCTTGGGCACAAAATAAAGAATATGGTGTAGTTTACTCTAGATATACCTTGTTTCAAGAAGAGTAGTTATTTATTTTGATCTCTTAAGTTCATTTTCCTTGAGCTTGAAGATGATGTTCAAACCATGAGGTTTCTTTGAAATCTTGGTACAAAGAACTCTAGAGCTCACTTTGTCTTGCTAGATAAGTGTTGGGTTGAGATTATTATTGTTCCTCTAAAGTCTTGTATGAGCTCTAGTTAAGTTAAAATGAACTTGCACTCATATTTATTTTCATGTCAATACTAAACTTCCAAGAATAAAGAATAAACTTGCATTCTCATGTTTATGTTTCAAGTCATCACTAAAATAAGATAATAATAAGTTGCATCTCATATTTATTTTTATGCCCACACTTTATAATGAAGAATAAACCAAGTGCATAGCATGTTTAAGTTTATGTCATCACCTAAAGAACCTAGAGCTCAAAGACTTGCCCATTTTACCTCAAGAGAAGTTTGGAAAAATGAAAGTGTTTTTATGAATGTGATTTCGGCCATGTGATGGAGATGGACTTAGCATAAGTCTCATCTAGTCACAAGGGCCAACAAAAGTCATAAGGGCCAACAAATTATGTTTTAAGGATTTTCTTAAGCATAGGTGAACTTAAAGAATGATATAAACATGTCTTTATGTTTTAAATCTCAACTATGAGCAAATTAAAATAGCTACTGCCCTTAATCATATTTTTATGATTTTAATGAAATAAAATAGTTTCTAAAAGAGTTTTGAGGTTCTAAAATGATTCCAAGAGAAAACTAGTAACTTATATGCACTTGAAATGTGATTTTATGAAGCATATGTTTTGGCCACTGCCCTGGAATTATGGCCACTGCATGATGCTGTTTTAATAAGTTAGAATGAGTAAAAATCATGTCTAGGTGAAGGAAAAAGTATTTTCTGAGTGTTAGGAACAACAAGTAACTAGAAAGGATTAGAAATGAGATTTTTAGGGCACGTAGAAAACTAAGAATTTGAGATTCTATTCCAGCATGTTTAAATATAGTAAAAGTGGTTTATAATTAGTATATATGTGTAGAAATGCCTTATAATTGGTTATAGTACCTTAGGTGAAGATGGAACTTAGAAAGGATCAAAGTTATGACTCCTAGATACTCATAATTGAGAAAAATAGATTCTGCCCATTTTGCACTATGCTGTTTGGAGTTGATCATAATCAAAATGATTAGTAAGAATTATTGGTAATGATTCCCTAGGTGCATAAAAGGTTAGGAACAGATATTAGATTAATCAGATTTTTAAGCTTGAGACCCGAAAAGGTTTAAAGGTATAAGGCGCTATAGATTAATGACATTGAAATCTTATTGTTTTAAGTTATAATGTGATTCATGCATGTGCTATGATGAATCTATGTTTATATGACTTTAGTGATTTACTTGGTTATATGAAATTGAATGTGAAAGTACATGCATTATGAGTTCTTGTGGCATAAAGCAACTTTGAGGAAATTCAGTATACAACCATTATGTTGCCGAATTTTCATCAAATTTGAAGACTTAAGAAAGTTTTTGAAAACTTCATGAGATTTTAAATGTGACATAGCACTGAGATGCATTTCTCCTGCTCCGATGGAGAGGAGGCAAATCCGTGAGGGTATTGACATTGAGCTTGCCAAAGCGGACAATTCGGTGTGCACTAGATGCTAGTAGAGCATTTTAAAGAAGGAAATAATCCTATGGACTCCCCAAATTAAAGGTTATGATAGGTGATTCTTATACCCCCTAGCCCATAGTCTAGAAGTCGGGATTTATTATGTTTACACTTACCATGGGATAAGTAAGAACTAGTGACGACTAGTTAAGATATGAGCTCATAACCTAGAGATGTTTTAGGGTGGCCCCATGATGCAAAGTATGATGTTTTAATGTCACATAGTTGAGAAAAGAAAAAAGTTCACATGAGATGTTATATGCCACTTATATGTAGATGTTTCTTGATGTTGTGTTCTACTGATTTCTTACATAATGTATTATCATGCATTCATGCTTTGCTATGTTGCATACATGACATTAAGTGTAACGCCCCGATTTTTCTGTTAGAGTGAGAATGACCAAAATGCCCCTGAGGTCATTTTCAGCCCGGAATTCGAGGAAAGCCGGTTCGGCAGTACTCGAAGGGCAAACTCAATGTTGGAAGGGGATTAGATAACTTGTGTACCTTCCCGAGATCGAAAATCTCGTTTTTCGAGTTTTCGGGTCAAAATGACCAAAACACCCCTGCGGTGTTTTATCCGTTTGCCAGTGCCGAATGAACCCGAAACTTCTCTAGATGATTTTAAAAGGCATTTTTATGTAGATTGTGACTTTAGTTTTGGTCCCGGAGGTCCCGGGCGAAATTAGTGCAAAATTACGGTTTTGCCCCTAGTTTCGTGTTTTTACGCTTAATCACGTGATTAAGCAAACTTAAGCAATATTAGGCTCTAATCGAAGGTTAATTAATTTCCTTAATTAATCTAAGGTCAAAATAATTTATTAAAGTTGATTAGAACCTAAAAGTGCTTAATTACAACTTAAAATCATATTTTAATTTCAAGACTCCTAGTCATGGAATTTTGAATAGTATTTCCTCTCTCCAATTCCTTAAATCATGGAATTGTGTTACACATTGTTTATTCATAAATGAGTTTAAAATTCTCTAATGATGTATGAGCACTCCTAACCTTGTCATAAAATCCTAATTACTCATTCTTAGTTACCTAAACTTAAGCTTAATTACTCCTAACCTTGTACCTAAGCTAATACACATTTAAACCTACCATTAACACCCAATTACATGATCAAATCATCCTCCCCACTCTGCTGCCAGGTCTGGCCGAAGCCTCACCCCCTCCATATGCATCACATGTTCAATTTTCTAACACTCCAAAGCCATACCTCAAGTCACATACACTATACCTTGTCATAACTTTCAATCAAGCTTGATTTTCCAAGTAAATAACTAATTATAATAGCTCATTTCCTCCATTTATTTGTGGCTGGAAAAGTTCCAGCCATGCATTGTTTCTAGAAGCCTAATTTCATAAAAATTGATAGGAAATTAACTCACATCAAGCCATACTTTCTAGCATAGCTTCCATACTTCAAACCATGCTTCTATGACATAATCAAAGAGATATTTTCCTCTCCCTTTGTCCTCCAATGCTACGGCCAGCACCCCTCCCTTGATGAGCCCATGGTTTTGTTTTTCTATAAATAGGATGCTTGTGATAGCTTAGTTGCACCTTGAAGCATTTGCTAAGTTTAGAGTTTTAGAGTTGTCTTGCTAAGTTTTTCGTTTCTCTCAAAGCTCCAAGAGTTCTTTCTCTTCATCTTCATCTTCCTCATCCTTGCCTCACATAATCACCTCATAGTCTAAATCTACCACCTCATAACCTTAAATCATTCTCTAAGCTCTCAAATACTCAACCTCAAACACAACTTCACCCAAAACACATTTCCTTTCTTTTCCTTCCTCTTTGGCCGAATCATCACCACCATCCTAGGAGGAGTTGCTCATCTCATTTCCATCTTCAAGTCCAAGCTTTTACCTTCATCACTAGGTAGGGATTTGTTTTCAAACTTTGTTTTGCTCAAGAAAGTGTTTCTCTCTAGTTTCCTCTTGGATTCTTTTTGAACTTTCCTTTGTTTTTCCTTTTCTTTTCATTTCGGCCTCTAGGCCTTGTTATGAGCATGATAGCTTGATGATGAGAGTTTCTAGATGATGACATTGTGTTCATCTCAAAGAAACCTCTAAAGCTTGAGTTTTCCTTTTCTTATGACTTCATCTATATGATATCTAGCTCACATGGTTTTTCAACTTAAGAAAATTAATCTAAGGATTTCTAAAAGCCCAAGCCTACCCTTGTCAACCTTAAAGTTGGCCAGCACGTTCTAGAGATTTTCTCTAGATAGGGGTTTTGGGTATTTAGTAAAGAACTTGACTTAGTTTCACTTTCTTTTTCTTTTGTAAGACTTTCGGTTTTGATGTTTTGATCTTTGAGATATTGTATTGGGTTGTTATCTTATTAAAGTCTTGAATGAGCTCTAATCAACCATAAAATGAACCTTGCATCATGTTTACTTTATGCTTTGCATATCATGTTTACTTCCTTGCTATCACTAAATACCAAGATAATAAGTGAACCTTGCATTATCATGTTTATATTTCAAGTTCTCACTTAATACCAAGATAATAATGAGTTGCATTCATATTTACTTTGTGCCATCACTTTACTTTCTAATGGAACCTAAAATAGTGCATGAGCATGTTTATTTTTATGTCATCACTTTAATGAACTTAGAGCTCAAAGAGTTGCCCATTGTTGTCTCTACAAAGGTCTAAAAATATTTATTTCTTGAGGTTCCCATTTCGGCCCTAAGGGGCTTTGGTGTTTCCAAGTGTTGAAAACTATGTTTTATAATTTTTCTATGCTTATGTGAGTATAAGGAATATGTAGAAATAAGTTTTACGAATTTAGGACCTCTTGAGATAAAAATAATTTAGCCACTGCCCTCTTAAGTATTCTTATGATTTTAAAGGATGAAGGTGTTTATAAACAAGTTTTGGAAGTTCTAAAATAGTTCCAAGAGAAACTAGAAGCTTATGTGCCTTAGAAATTGTGTTCTATGCCTTTTTGGAGAAGTATATTTTCGGTTCTTCCTTGATCTTTACTGCCACTGTATATGCTATTTTAATGATGATAATGTACCTATGTTTGAGTAAAATTAATGTTAAGACTCATATGTGAAAGATAGGATAAGTTAGGAACTAGAAAAGAATTAATTTGAGAGTTCTAGATCCTTTAATTATGTAATTTTCTGGATTCTGTCCAGCAAGGTTTAGATTTAATAATCATGGTTTTTAATTAGTTTGAATGTGTAGGAATGACTCATAATTGGTTTAGGACTTAATCTTGAAGCCTTAGGAGCAAACCGAACTTAGAAAGGGTCATTGTTGTGACTTCTAGGTACCTGTAAAGTTAGGATTATAAATTATGCATCCTTGAGGTTTAGAGATGTTCTTGGTCATAGTGTGAGGTGAGAAATACTTAGTTATAACCTCATAGGTTCCCAAGAGACTAGGTTTTAATGATCGATAACTTAGAATGTGAGTTAAGGACTTTAAGGGTCTAAACCGTAATTTCTAGAACCCCGTAATCACACAAATATAAAGCTGTCCAAATCTGCATAGTGCTGTTTGGATAGGTCCTTGAGCATAAAAATTAGTAAAACTTATTAGTTGTGAACCTATAGGTGTGTAAGAGGTTAAGGCTAATACTAGAACAATTAGTTTACAAGTTTAAGACTCAAAAGAACCAAAGTATAAAACACTATGTGTAACACCCTAACTTTTAACCCAATACTCTAGAACATATTAGGCTAATCATTAGGTTCTTACTTCTTAGTCTCATCTTTTAATAAAATACTTAGCGGAAATTACAGGTAAATTTTTATTTTTGAAAACATAAACAAAGTGAGAGCCACGAACTTAACTAGTCGAACGATAGAAACATAAAGCACGCATGACAATCATAATCAACCATGTAAAATAAAACATAAATCAGAAGAACATAGATCATGAAGACAACAGAAACATTTCATTAATAATGAAGTAGTTAAAATACAAAACTAGTCATGCCCTTATAGAAACGGGCAGAGCTTGAAATACAACGGAAAAGGAAATACAACAGATAACAAAGTACATGGTTCAACATGAAGATAGAAAACCCAAAACGCTACCCTCCTACTAGGCTATGAGTACGAACTACACACCCCTCCCAAAAGGTACGACCGAAGGGGAAGATCCTCATAAAAGCTCGAGTACTCGCAAGGCTCTCCATCGGGAACTAGTGACGTCGGGGGTCCTCGGGTGATGGAGGCAGGTAACCGGGGAAACGCTCTATCTCCTCCTGTGTGGGCCAATGCAACGTGAAAGGCACACGAGGTGGCTGAACGTGACCTCCTTGATGCGGACGCATCTCGGCTCTCCTCGCCAGGCGCGGCTGCACCACAGTCTCCTTACTCCCCATACGTCGGGATCGGGGAAAATGGGCTGAACCCTCCGAAGGAACATGCGTCGGCCAATCCTCGGATGGGTCAGTCTCGGATCTCCTCGAATGAGGTACGTACTCCGGGAAATCTCGGACGGCGGAGGCAGAGGTACGGGCACATCGCAACTGCTCCTCACGAGGGCGGGTGCGCTCGAAAATCATGTCGTCACTACCGAAGGGCGCAGTAGGAGTGAACTGGTAGCTCAAGACTGGATAAGCGAAAGGTCGTCCAATGTACACAAAAACACGAACGGCACATCGAGCCTCAAAGTGATATGAATGGTGGTCCGGGTCGAAGTGTATCTCCCATACTGGCGTATCAACGAAGACCACGAATGTCGCCATCGCTCTCTGAAGATGTGACGGAAGAAAGAAGAGAGAGGAGTGAGCAATCTTGCTAAAGAAATCTCAGTAGGAGTCTCCTAACCTAGGGTTACATCGTACATATCCTCAGGAACCTTGGGTTTAATTATAAAATAGTGATAATGCATATAAGGTTCAATTTAGGGTTTCTCAAACTAATTATCCAAGGTCCATTCCTTTTAGCATGCATCTTGATGTTATGAATGCAACATGTTATATCATGGATGCATGGCAATACTTGAGCATATAAAACAACACATCAAAGCACATAAACATAATCCATGTGACATAAGGGCATATAACTTCCAAGTGAATCATTCCTCAACTTCGTGACATCAATCATGGTACTTTAGCATATAGGCCACCCTAAAAATAATAACTAGGTTATGAGCTCATACCTCAGCTAGTCGTCACTAGCTCTTGCTTATTATCTTGAATAAGCGAAACATAAATCATAATCCCGACTCGCAAGTATAGGTAGGGGGTAGGGATCACCTCTCTTTAGGATATACCCTCTTTGAAACGCTTTGCTAGCCATGCATGGCCTCGTAATTTGTCCGCTTTGGTAGGCTGCATCTACTCATACCCTCACGGATTTGTCTCCTCCCGGGGGTACTCGGCCGAACCATCACCTCCTCGGGGGAAGCACGTTTCAGTGCTTTGTCACATAAAAATCTCCTGGGGGTGCTTGGCCGAACCGGTGTCACCCAGGGTTTTCAACTCATATGGTACTCATAAATCATTTCTTTCAACCCTTTAAGGTTTGACGGAAATTCGGCAACATAACAACTGTTAAACCGAATTTCCTTCAAACTGCCACAAGCTAATCCACACATCATGTTCTCATGAAATCTCATGATATGATAAACTTTAACATTTCATCAATCATTTTCTCATGCATCAAGCACATCTCATCATATCATTGCATCAAACAACACATCATAGCATTAACAATTTTTTTTTGTGTCTTATGCATTGACCCTTAAGGTCCCTAACTCACGTTCTAAGTTATAAATCATCAAACCTAATCTCTCAGGAACTTATAAGGTCTTAAGTAAGTATTTCTCACCTCACACTATGATCAAGAACATCTCTAAACCTCAAGAGTGCAGAATTCATATTCCTAACTTTACGGGTACCTAGGAGTCACAACAATGACCCTTTCTAAGTCCAGTTTGCTCCTAAGGCATCAAGATCAAGTCCTAAACCATTTATGAGTCATTCCTACACATTTAAACTAATTTAAATCCATGATTAGCATTACTAAACCTTGCTGGACAGAATCCACAAAATTCAAACATTAAAGGATCTAGAACTCTCAAATTAATTCTTTTCTAGTTTCTAACTTCTCTTATCTTTCACATATGAGTCTTAACATTAATTATACTTAAACATAAGCATATTATCATCATTAACACAGCTCATACAGTGGTTAAACATGGCAAGGCAGAACCGAAACAAACAACTCCATTTAAAGGCATCAAACACATTTTCTAAAGCACATAAGATACTAGTTTCTCTTGGAACCTTTTTAAAACTTTCAAAACTTATTTATAAATATTTTTAACATCTAAAATCATCAAAATATTTATGAGGGCAGTAGCTAGATCAAACTTGTCTCAAGAGGTCCTAAATTCATAAAACTTAGTTCTATGCATTCTTTAAACTCATAAAAGCTTGGAAAAATTATAAAACATAGTTTTCAATACTTAAAAACACCAAGACCCCTTAGGGCCGAAATATAAATCAAAGGAAATAAATATTTTTAGACCTTTGTTTGAGACAATGGGCAAGTCTTTGAGCTCTAGGTTCATTTAGGTGATGACATAAAAATAAACATGCTCATGTACTTATTTTAGGTTCCATTAGAAAGTAAAGTGATGGCACAAAATAAATATGAATGCAACTCATTATTATCTTGGTATTAAGTGAGAACTTGAAATATAAACATGATAATGCATAGCCTGAAATATAAACATGATAATGCAAGGTTCACTTATTATCTTGATATTTAGTGATAGCAAGGAAGTAAACATGATATGCAAAGCATAAAGTAAACATGATGCAAAGTTCTCATTCAAGACTTTAACAAGATAACAACCCAATACAATATCTCAAAGATCAAAATACCAAAACCGAAAGTCTTACAAAAGAAAAAGAAAGTGAAACTAAGTCAAGTTCTTTACTAAATACCCAAAACCCCTATCTAGAGAAAATCTCTAAAACGTGCTGGCCAACTTTAAGGTTGACAAGGGTAGGCTTGGGCTTTTAGAAATCCTTAGATTAATTTTCTTAAGTTGAAAAACCATGTGAGCTAGATATCATATAGATAAAGTTATAAGAAAAGGAAAACTCAAGCTTTAGAGGTTTCTTTGAGATGAACACAAGGTCATCATCTAGAAACTCTCATCATCAAGCTATCATGCTCATAATCAAGGCCTCATGGCTGAAATGAAAGGAAAACAAAGAACCAAGGAAAAGTTTCAAAAGAAATCCAAGAGAAAGCTAGAGAAACTCATTTTTCAAGAAACAGAGTTTAGAAAAATACTCCTACCTAGAGTGAAGATGAAATCTTTGAACTTTTGAAAAGGAAAACAAGATGATGAGCTCCTCCAAGAGGCAAGATAGCTTCGGCCAAGGGAGGATGAGAAGGTTGGAGTTGTTTTTCAAGTGAGGTTGTGTTTGAGGTGTGATGTTTGAGAGCTTAGAGGATGATCTAAGGTTATGAGGTGGTGGAGTGAGATTATGAGGTGATTATGTGAGGGAAGAATGAAGAAGATGAAGATGAAGAGGAAGAGCTCTTGGAATGCTTGAGAGAAAAAGGAAGAACTTAGAGAAAGGCTAGAAAACTAAACTTAGCAAATGAATAAAAGTGTAGCAAAGTTCATCTAGACATGGTATTTATAGAGAAGAATAAGGGGTGAGCGTGTGGAGGAGAATGAATCCTCATGGAACATGAGGTAATGCATGTGTGGAGGAGAATGAATCCTCATGGAACATGAGGTGAGAGAATTGCATTTTGATGACATGGTGAAGTATGGTGGTGAGTATGGCTTCAAGCATAGTCTTTGGAGTGTGGAATAAAATTAAATTGTGATAAAATGAAGTGTGAATTTTGGCTAGGTCTGATGCAGCAAGGGAGGAGGGAGTTTTGGTCATATAATTGTGTGTCAGTGATGTGTTTAGGGGTGTATTAGCTTAGGTGCAAGGTTAGGAGTCATTAAGCATAAGTTTAGGTGACTAAGAATGTGATTAGGGACCTTTATGACATGATTAAGGAGTACTCATACATCATTAAAGAATTTTAAACTCATTTATGAATAAACAATGTGTAACACAATTCCATAATTTAAGGAATTGGAAAGAGAAAATACTATTCAAGATTCCATGACTAGGAGTCTTGAAATTAAAATATGATTTTAAGTTGTAATTAAGCACTTTTAGGTTCTAATCAACTTTAATAAATTATTTTGACTCACGATTAATTATGAAAATTAATTAACCTTCGATTAGAGCCTAATATTGCTTAGGTTTGCTTAATCACGCGATTAAGCGTAAAAACACGAAACTAGGGGCAAAACCGTAATTTCGCACTAATTTCACCCGGGACCTCCGAGACCAAACCTAAAGTTACAGTCTACATAAAAACGAATTTTAAAATCATCTGGAGAAGTTTTGGGTTTATCCGGCACTTGCAAACGGGTAAAACACCGCAGGGGCGTTTTGGTCATTTTGACCTGAAAACTCGAAAAATGAGATTTTCGATCCCGGGAAGATACACAAGTCATCTAATCCCCTTCCAACATTGAGTTTGCCTTTCGAGTACTGCCGGATCGGCTTTCCTCGAGTTTCGGGCTGAAAATGACCTCAGGGGCATTTTGGTCATTTTCACTCTAACAGAAAAATCGGGGCGTTACACTATGGGTTTATAACATAATAAGCTTGTGAGTTTGTATGAATAATTGTCTAAGGTATAATTATGTGATAATGTATATGCTATGAAGAAGTTTTATGTATACACTATGAAGAAGTTTCATGTGATGATATATATGCTATGAAAAAGTCTTATGTGAAAATAGGTTATAGTTTTATATATGATTATATGATGAGATGCATACTACAAGAAAGATTTATATGATGAATAATGATGTATCTATGAATTAACACTTTATGAGAACTTAAATGTGACACAACACTGAGACGCCTTCTTGGGTGACACCGGTTTAGCCGAGCACCCCCAAGAAAACAAATCCGTGAGGGTATTGACATAGAGCTTGCCAAAGCGGACAATACTATGATGCACTAGTTGCTAGTAGAGCGTTTCAAAGAGGAAATGACCCTAAGAGGTGATCCTTAAATTGCCCCCTAGCCCGTACTTTAAGTCGGGATTATGTTACGCTTATCATAGGATAAGTAAGAGCTAGTGACAACTAGTTAAGGTATGAGCTCATAACCTAGAGATGTTTTAGGGTGGCCCCATGAGATGAAAGTTAAAGTTTAAAATGTCACATGTGCTATACCTATCACCTTATGCCAATGTTATAATGTTTCCTAGTTATTCTATTGATTGGCTTACCTTTATGATGCATCCATGTTATTAGTATATTCTATGCTTAGTCATAAAACGCATTATAAAATATGACGGGCCTTGGATAAATAATACTTTAGAAAACTAACTTAAAAGGAGTTTATATGCATGCACAGCTTTTTAGAAATAAAATCCAAGGTTCCTGAGGATGTGATGATGTCACCTAGGTAGGGATGACCCTACTGAGAATTCTTTTAGAAAGATTCTCATTCCCTCTCTCTTTTCTTCCGTCATATCTTCAGATAGCGACATTCGTACTCTTCATCGACACCCTGGTATGGGAGCTGCACCATGACCCGGCACTCGGGTCATACCATTTTGAGGGTCACTGCACTGTTAGAGTCATAGTGTGAGGTGAGAAATACTTAGTTATAACCTCATAGGTTCCCAAGAGACTAGGTTTTAATGATCGATAACTTAGAATGTGAGTTAAGGACTTTAAGGGTCTAAACCGTAATTTCTAGAACCCCGTAATCACACAAATATAAAGCTGTCCAAACTCTGCATAGTGCTGTTTGGATAGGTCCTTGAGCATAAAAAATTAGTAAAACTTATTAGTTGTGAACCTATAGGTGTGTGAGAAGTTAAGGATAATACTCGAACAATTAGTTTACAAGTTTAAGACTCAAAAGAACCAAAGCATAAAACACTACGGGTTTATAACATAATAAGCTTGTGAATTTGTATGAATAATTGTCTAAGGTATAATTATGTGATAATGTATATGCTATGAAGAAGTTTTATGTATACACTATGAAGAAGTTTCATGTGATGATGCATATGCTATGAAAAAGTCTTATGTGAAAAAAGGTTATAGTTTTATATATGATTATATGATGAGATGCATACTATGAGAAAGATTTATATGATGAATAATGATGTATCTATGAATTAACACTTTATGAGAACTTAAATGTCACACAACACTGAGACGCCTTCTTGGGTGACACCGGTTTAGCCGAGCACCCCCAAGAAAACAAATCCGTGAGGGTATTGACATAGAGCTTGCCAAAGCGGACAATGCTACTGTGCACTAGTTGCCAGTAGAGCGTTTCAAAGAGGAAATGACCCTAAGAGAGGTGATCCTTAATTGCCCCCTAGCCCGCACTATTAAGTCGGGATTATGTATATGTTACGCTTATCATAGGATAAGTAAGAACTAGTGACGACTAGTTAAGGTATGAGCTCATAACCTAGAGATGTTTTAGGGTGGTCCCATGAGATGAAAGTTAAAGTTTAAAATGTCACATGTGCTATACCTATCACCTTATGCCAATGTTATAATGTTTTCAAGTTATTCTATTGATTGGCTTACCTTTATGATGCATCCATGTCATTAGTATATTCCATGCTTAGTCATAAGATGCATTATAAAATATGACGGGCCCTGGATAAATAATACTTTAGAAAACTAACTTAAAAGGAGCTTATATGCATGCACACCTTTTTAGAAATAAAACCCAAGGTTCCTGAGGATGTGATGATGTCACCTAGGTAGGGATGACCCTACTGAGAATTCTTTTAGAAAGATTCTCATTCCCTCTCTCTTTTCTTCCGTCATATCTTCAGATGGCGACATTCGTACTCTTCATCGACACCCCGGTATGGGAGCTGCACCATGACCCGGCACTCGGGTCATACAATTTTAGGGTCGCTGCACTGTTGGAGTCTTCATGTTCATGGGACGACCCTTCGAACACCCAGTCCCAAGTTACCGTTTCACCCCGACTGCTCCTTACCGTCATAACGGGATTTTTGAGCGAGCTAGACCACGCGATGAGCAGATTCTCCGCATGCAACCCGAGACATCAGCCGTACGCGACTACCCGGAGTACGTGCCCCGGAATTAGTATTCGGAGACGGATCCATTAGAGGACCCGCCCTCGCACATGTACAGTTGGAGCTCCAGCCCCGCTCCCCCACAGACAAGAGCCGGGAGTGAGGAGACGGTGGTTCAGCTGGGGTTGGCTCGTCGGCCATCTATGCGCCCTCGCCGCGGTGGACACGCTCCGATGATCCGCACGACCACTCCCGCCGAGATCCGCCAGTGGATTGATTCCACCCCTCAGTACTCGGACCAGCAGGAGTAGGCGCATGGGACGGGTAGTAGCTAGTGCACACAGGCCACATAGTTGAGGACAAACCTTCTTTTGTATATGAGGTTGTCTACTCTAGGTGCACATGGGTATGGGTGTTGCTTTTATGATTTTCCTGTATTTGTTCTTCAGTTGTATTCCGTTTCCCGATGTATCGAATAGTCCTGCCCTTTGGGTAGGCACATTATATATATATCTATGTTTCAGTTGATGTTTCCATGATATGATGTGTTTCTTTACGCTTTGCTTATATGTTTCGTTATTCTTTCTTTTAAAGATTCGTGCGTGGCTCTCACTTTGATTTTAATTCTAAAAAGAAAAATTTTACCCATATTTTCGCTAAGTATTTTCTAAGTAAAAGATGAGACCAAGAGGTAATATTCTAAAGATTAACCTAAGTACATACTAGTAGTCTTAGGTTAAGATTTAGGGTGTTACAGGGGCCACCCTAATTGGTCTCCCTTGGGAGATGTAAGTAGGTTATGAGCACATACCAATACCTAGCTATCAGTTCTCCCTGACTTCCGCCTATGGCAACGATATGGTTTTTGAGCATGCTCGGACACGCAATGAGAGGATCCTCCGTACGCATGCTATTGCATCAGTCGTACGTGACTTCCCTGACTACGTGCCTATTCACAGCTTTTGGAGATCGATCCCTCGGAGGATCTATCTACCCATTTGTATAGTGAGAGCTTAGCCCCCACTCCCTCGTTCATGAGAGAAAGTAACGAGGAGACCGTGACTTAGCCGAGGTTGGCCTCATGCGCCCCCGTTGTGGAGCTCACGTCCAGCCACATCCCACGGCCACTCTTGCCGAGTTACGCCAGTGGATTGGTTACGTCCCACCCTTTCCGGGACCGCAGCAGTAGAGGCTCTTGGGGAGTGTTAGTGCACACACCATACATAGATTAGGGTAGCCTTCTTTTGTTCTTGAGGTTATCCTTTTAGGTGCACTAGGGTAGGAGTGTTTTCCTTTATGCTTTCCTTTGTATTTTCCTTTCAGTTATATTTGCACTTATGTTGTATCAAACTCATCCCGCCTTTCATAGGTGAGTAGTTTATTATATTAATATAATATTATCATTGGTGTACACATGATTGTCTAATGTTATGAAGTTATTTGATGTTCTTATCTTGCACTTTCCTTTGTATGTGTTATGCTTTATGATAACGCTCGTTTAAGATATGCGCACCTCTTACTTTACCCTTATGTTTCAAAAAACCTTTTACACATATTTTTCGCTAAGTATTTTAAAGAAAGAATGAAACTAAAGAGTAACAAACTAATGGTTAACCTAAATACGTTCTAGGAGTATTGGATTGAAAATTAGGATGTTACATTGTTAGCTCTAAAACCCTTCAGAAAGCTCTAAATATTAAGTTTTGAGTGACAACAAAACAAACTTTGTTAAAATATGTTGAAGAATGGACTAACAGTTTACTTAGGTTTCTCTAGTATTTAACAAGAACATTCTTGTAAATGTACTAGTTCAAATAATGAGTTATTTTTTACAATGTCATGTTTTAACATGATTATAATCTTATTCAAAGAGATTCAAAACCTTAATGATGTGAAAAATAGTTTTAAAAATAAACTTATGTATGTTGGATACATGAGAAAAGAATTTTGAATCACAAACTAAATCCATATCTTCAGAAAATGAAGTCATGCATTTACAAAGCATTGCTCAATGAAGAAATCTACCTTTGCCTGATGCCAGTCATGATTATTGTCTTCAATCTTGATGAGAAGATTCTGATCAAGCTCAGATTGAAGAAATGAAGATCAACGAGAAGATCAAAAACTGAAAAAAGCTTATAAAAAAGCATGAGTATTAAGAAATTGTGCACCTTTGCAGAAAATGAGGAAAATTTTAAATTTCAAATTTGAGTAAACTCTAATGTTCTATTTTTAGAAGAAAATGTTCAAAAACCACAACTAGAAAGTAAAAAGTAGTTTTTGAAGTGTTACTCAGAAATCAATATTTGACATCAATTTCTATGCCTACAAAAGTAGCTCTAACATAGTCGAGCTAGTATTCTAGATGGCAATCCCTAGGATACAAAACAAAGATTAACACGTGTCAAGTGGAAGCAAAATCAAAGGGCAACGGTCTGATTTGCAGATCAAGTATAAAAGGATGTCATATGCATATAGATGAAAGATTTTTGAAAATGACTTCCAAAAGACTTTTTGATAGATTGCAAAGAATGCTAAAATGTGAATCATTTCCCCTTCTTCTCTAAATTGTATTACATCTTGTAATCAATTTCTACTTCTATACAAAAATCTTCTTTGCAAGTTCTTATTAGATAACATCTTCTTCTTAGAAAGAATTGTTAGAAAGAAGTCATTTAAGTTTTCAGGTCACACACTGGTTCATTGTACCTTGATCCATTAGTGATCATTGTGAGGTTAGCTTGGAGAAGCTGGTCAAAGACTACTTGAAAAGTGATAGTAAATTGGAAATACTAGTCACATGAATAGTTTGTGAAGGCTATACAAAGACTATCGTTCTTTTCTGGGTTGAGAAAATGGATTTAGTGAAACTCAACAGATTGTTGAGAATTGGATGTAGGCAGGGTTGGCCTAACCAGTATAAAAATCATTGTATAGTATCTTTCTATATTTTCTTATCTCTTTTATATTTTGCTTTCGAGATTTACTATTATATATATTTATGAAAAACACTTTAAAATAGTTTGAGTTTTCACTTAGTTCAGAGAATAGAATTTTGAACCTTACTAACAATGTTTTCCACTGCCTTTAAGTGTAAACTTGATAAACTTTGTTTAAAGTTTTTCAGAACTAGAAAAGAAATTAATAGCATGATTTAACCCTCCCTTCTCATGCTATTTTCAATCTACAATATCATCTTTATACTTGAAGAATCACTATCCCTAATAAAGCCTTCACAAGAAGAGAAGCTTATATACCATACTATGTTTTAGGAAGTAGTTTTTGATGTCTCTTCAGTAACAAAGGACAATGATTTTCTGCACTAAAATAGCTATCTCTGACATAGCTTGGCACATGTTTCTAGAAAGCCAATCTTAGGATAGACAAGGCTTGATCAATTCATGTCAAGAGGAGAAAAGATCAAGGGGACAATGGTCCAATTCAAAATCGAGTATAAATGGAGAAAGCATTCAAACCTAGAAGAACTTTTGCAAACTCAACTTTCAAGCAACATGTAACACCCTCTCAAGTATAACATTATCCTTAAGCCATGACATTAGACTCAGGAGTTATTACTTATAAATTAGCAGACCCTTTTTATTTCTTCTATTAGCTTTAATACACACATGTTCTCTATTATATTTGCATACACATACATGAAACTAATTACAATTGATACAAGCCTTAGCCTCTGAGCTACTGTAAATCTGATTTCTATCATGTAGCAGCCTCATTGTTCTATGGATTAACTTAAAGACAACACAAAAACACATACAAAGGGGTGAGAATTCTAAAATTCTCAGCAAGGTATCCCTAAAATGTATAGTAAAATAAATATATGTCATAGTCATCATCCTAGTCACTTCAGTTTATTAAGAAAATATGATCATGCATTTCATAATATTGGTTTATTTTAAAGTTTAAAATCATCATTATTTTAAGCATTCAATCACTTACTATTCATATGTCATAATATTCAACATCATAGAAATTCATTCTAGATAAATAATTTAATAAGATATGTAGATGCATATGATAATTGCAGTGATCTTTCCTCTACTTTGGTATCTTTCTTATATTCATCTGCCCTTGATAGGTCGAAAGGGATCTGAATCTATCTTTACTTGCCCTTGAGAAAGTCGAAGGGGATCTCATCTTTCTTTATGTGCTATTGACAAGTTGAAAGGGATCTCATCTTTATTTACTTGCCCTTGACAAGTCGAAGAGGATCTCTTCTATATTTTTCTCATCATTACATTCCTTTGGTACCTAGAAGGGGGTCTGTAACATCCCAATATTTAACTCAATATGCCTAGGATGTATTACAGTTAATTATTAGTTATTACTCTTTTGTTTCATCTTTTAGTTAAAATACTTAGCGGAAAATAGGGTAAATTTTTTTTTGAAACATAAAACAATTCGTGAGCCGCGCACACTATCATAAACCAAGTAATTAAACACAAATAGCGTAAATAGAATAAGCAAGTCATAAACATATCTAGCAACAAACCATTCTTTGAACATGAAACACAACTTCATTAAATAACATGGTTAAGATACAACAAGAACAAAGTCACACCCTTATATAATGGGCTGAGCTTTCAATACATAGAAATACAAGAAAGCAATAAAATACATGGAAAGCAGGAAAGTACAGGAAACGTCGAAATCTAAGCCAGCTATATCTCCCTCACACTAACCCTACGAGTTCTAAACCAAAGATACCCTAGCAAAAGATACTACATGAAAAGGGATCCTCATGACAGCTCGGGCACTCGAACGGGCTACTCCGTCAAGATCTACTGGCGGCGCTGGTCCTCTAGCGATGGGGGTATGTACCCAATGAACTGCGCGAGCTCCTCGGGCGTATGCCGATGGAACGGGGGACAGACATGACCTCCATGGCATGGGCGCATCTCCGAATGCCGAGCTAGGCAGGGCTGGGTCACTGTGTCTTCACTGCCTCTACCAACAACCATAGGCACAGTTGGGGCAGAACCCTCTGAGTAGATATGAGTAGGGGAGTCCTCGGATGGATTGGTCTCCCATCGCCTCGAGCGGGGAACATAATCGGGGTAGTCGCATACGACCGAGGCAGACGGCGAGCACGATGAGTCTGCTCATCGCGAGGGCTGGTGCGCTCGAAGATCAGATCATCACCATAGGGAGAAGTGGGAGTAAATCTGAAGTTGGACACTAGGTATGCAAAAGGACATCCCATGTATGCAAAAATATGCACAACGCATTGACCCTTTAAGTGGTAGGAATGGTGGTCTGGGTCGTAATACACCTCCTAGACTAGCGTGTCAACAAAAATCACCAACGACGCCATCGGCCTCTGAAGACGTAACAAAAAGAAAGAGAGGGAGGGAGTGAGAATCTTACTAAAGAATCTTAGTAGAGCAACCTCCTATCTAAGTGGCATTGTCAACGTCCTCAGAAACCTTGGGTTTATTTTGAAAAGGTGAACATGCATAGAGTTCATTATTTGGTTTTAAACATCATTATCCAAGGTTCGTTCATTTTAGAATGAATCTTAATGTCATGTACGCAACATAGTAAAGCATGAATGCATGGTAATTCAATATGCAAGTAATCAATAGAACATGATGTAACACCCTAATTCTTAACCTAACTTTCTAGAACACATTAGGTTAATCATTAGGTTATTACCTCTTAGTCTCATCATTTTATAAAATACTTAGCGGAAATTATGGGTAAATTTTTTTTTTTTGAAAACATAAAGCAAAGTGAGAGCCGCGAACTTAACTAGTCGAACGATAGAAATATAAAGCACGCGTAACTATCATTGGAATTCATGAAGTAAAGCATATAACCAAAGAATAAAAATCATGATAACAAAGGAAACATTTCATTAGTAACATAATTAGAGTACATAAGTAGTCATACCCTCATAGGGATGGGCAGAGCTTGTAATACAGCGGAAATAAAATACAACATAAAACAAGAAAGCAAGAATAAATCAAAACTACCCGAGTCCACCTATGGTGAATAACCTCAAGAACAAAAGAAAGTTTATCCACTCTACATGTGGTGTGTGCACTAAGCCTCCCCTACGATGTCAACTACTAGAATCCGGGAAACGGTGGAGTGTAACCGATCCATGGATGCAAGGCAGCAGGAGTGGGAACGCGTGAAGACTGAGCATGAGTTCCTCGATAGGGGCGCCTCTCGGCTCGCTTAGCCAGCCTCGGCTGTGTAACAGTCTCCTCGCTCACGCCTCGCATGAACTGAGGTGTAGGAGCATAACTCTCACTATACATGCGCGTCGGCGGGTCCTCGAATGGGTCGTCCTCCGAACTCAGGGACCGAGGCACGTAGTCCTGGAAGTCTCGAGGCATCGAACCACCAGTATACATCCATAGAATCCTCTCGTCTCGTGTCTAGGCGCACTTAAAAACCATCGCATCGTCGTAGGGTGACATTGGGGAGAAACGGTAGCTCTGTACAGGGTGTGCAAAGGGGCGTCCGATGAACATGAAGACTGCCACGTTGCCCTCAAAATGATATGACCCGTGGTCCGGGTCATAGTGAACCTCCCAAGTGGGTGTATCAACGAAGACCACGAACGTCACCATCGCTCTCTGAAGATGTGACGGAAGAAAGAAGAGAGAGGAGTGAGAATTCTTACTAAAGAAATCTCAGTAGGAGTCTCCTATCCTAGGGTTACATCTTTCACATCCTCAGGAACCTTCGGTTTAATTATAAAACAGTGATCATGCATATGAGATTCAATTTAGGGTTTCCAAAACTAATTATCCAAGGTCCATTCCTTTTAGCATGCATCTTGATGTTATGAATGCAACATGTTAAAGCATGGATGCATGGTCATACTTGGACATATAAATCAGCACATCAATCATATAAACATAAACCATGTGGCAGAAGGGCATATAACTTTTAAGTGGATCATTCCTCAACTTCGTGACATCAATCATGATACTTTAGCATAATAAGGCCACCCTAAAATAACTAGGTTATGAGCTCATACCTCAGCTAGTCGTCACTAGCTCTTGCTTATTATCTGAATAAGCGAAACATAATAAAATAATCCCGACTCGCAAGTACGGGTAGGGGGCAGGGATCACCTCTCTTAGGATATACCCTCTTTGAAATGATTTGCGAGCATTAAGCCACAGCAATTTGTCCGCTTTGGTAGGCTGCATCTACTCATACCCTCACGGATTTGTCTCCCTTGGGGGTGCTCGGCCGAACCGGTGTTACCCAGGAAAGTGCGTCTCTGTGCTTTGTCACATAAAAATCTCCTAGGGGTGCTCGGCCGAATCAGTGTCACCCAGGGTTTTCAACTCATATGGTACTCTTAAACATTTCTTTTAACCCTTTAAGGTTTGATGGAATTTCGGCAGCATAACAGCTATTAAACCGAATTTCCTTCAAACTTATGCCACAAGTTAATCACACAACATATTCTCATGAAATCTCATGCTATGATAAACTCATATCCAAGCTCATCCATTCCTCATGCATCATAAACATCTCAACATATCATTGCATAGATTAAGCATCATAGCATTAACACATTTCTTACTGTCTTATGCATTGACCGTTAAGGCCCTTAACTCACATTCTAAGTTATGAATCATCAAAGCCTAGTCTCTCGGGTACCTATAAGGTTAAAACTAAGTATTTCTCACCTCACACTAAGGTCAAGAACATCTCTAAACCTCAAGGATGCATAATTCATAATCCTAACTTTACGGGTACCTAGGAGTCACAACAATGACCCTTTCTAAGTCCGGTTTGCTCCTAAGGCATCAAACACAATTTGTAAAGCACCTAAAATACTAGTCTCTCTTGGAACCTTTTTAAAACTTTCAAAACTCATTTATAAGCATTTTTGACATCTAAAATCATCCAAATACTTGAGAGGGCAGTAGCTAAATAAATTTTGTCTCAAGAGTTCCTAAATTCATAAAACTTGGTTCTATATATTCCTTTAACTCATATAAGCTTAGAAAAATTATGAAACATAGTTTTCAATACTTGGAAACAATTAAACTCTTAGGAGCCGAAAACAAGGAGACAAATAACATAGGTTTTCAAGCCTTTGTTTGAGACAACAATGGGCAAGTCCTTGAGCTCTAGGTTCATTTAAGTGATGACATAAAATAAACATGCTCATGCACTTATTTTAGGTTCCATTAGAAAGTGACATGATAGCATAAAATAAACATGAGATGCAACTCATCATTATCTTGATATTAAGTGAGAACTTGAAACATAAACATGATAATGCATAGCTTGAAATATAAATATGATAATGCAAGTTCATTCATTATCTTGATACTTAGTGATAGCAAGGAAAGTAAATATAATGTGCAAAGCATAAAAGTAAACATGGATGCAAGGTTTGTTTTATGATAGTCTAGAGCTCTTACAAGACTTTAACAAATAGCAACCCAACACTCATCTCATCACAAAGAGAGCTTTAGAGTTCTTGAACCAAGTTCTCAAAGGAACTATGAGGTTCTTGAACATCATCATCAAGCTCAAAATAAATAAACTTTCAAAACAAAACAAGACCTCAAAGATCAAGGAATCAAAACTGAAATATTTAAAGGAAAAGGAACAAGAAAATCGAAATCAAAATAGCAAGAAAAGTAAAGGTGTTCTTGAACAAAAATCCTTTTAAGCTAGATAATAAAGATGAAACTTAGAGAAAACAAAAACTCAAGCTCTAGAGGTTCCTTTGAAATGAACACATAGTCATCATCTAGGAGCTCTCATCATTGAGCTATCATGTGCTCCTCAAGGCCAAGAGGCTGAAACATCAAGGAAAAGAAACAAAGAAAGTTTCAAAAAGAAAATCCAAGAGAAAGCTAGAAAAACTCATTTTTCAAGAAACAAGGTTTAGAAAAACACTCTTACCTAGAGTGAAGATGAAAACTTGAACTTTCTGAAAAGGAAAACAAGATGATGAACTCCTCCAAGGGGCAAGATGGCTTCGGCCACGGGAGGACAAGAAGGTTGGAGTTGTGTTTCAAGTGAGGTTGTGTTTGAGGTGAGGTGTTTGAGAGGTTAGGAGGTGATTCAAGACTTTGGGGTGGTGTTTGAAGGTTATGAGATGATGATAAGATGAAGAGAGGATGAAGATGAAGATGAAGAACAAGAGGAAACTCTCTTAAAACTTAGAGAGAAAAAGAGAGAATACAAAGAAAGCTTAGAAAACTAAAAGTGTGCAAATGAGCTAAAGTGTTTGCATGTGTTTCTAGGTAAGGTATTTTATAGAAAATGAAAACAAATGAAGGCTCATTGAGGGGGAGGAGTAACCGTAGCCATGAGGGAGGGAAAGGAAGAGAAAATATCTTTTACACAAGGTCATTCAAGCATGGTTTGAAGTATGGAAGTTATGATACAAGGCATGGCTTGATTTGAGTGAATTTCCTATCAATTTTGAATGAAATAATCCTTCTAGAAGCAATGCATGGCTGGAAGTTTTTCAGCCATAAATAAATGAGGAAAATGGGTTATTTCAATTAGTTATTTATTTAGAAAATCAAGCTTGATTGAAAATATGACAAGGTATGGTGTATATGACTTGAGGTATGGTCTTGGAGTGTTGAAAATTTGAACATGTGATGCATATGGAGGGGGAGGAGTACACTGCCAGTCCTAGACAGCATGGGGGAGGAGGAATTGTTTCATGTAATTGTGTGTTATGGTAGGTTTAAGTGTGTATTAGTTTAGGTACAAGGTTAGGAATAATTAAGCTTAAGTTTAGGTGACTAAGAATGAGGTTTAGGGATTTTATGACAAGATTAGGAGTGCTCATACATCATCAGGAGATTTAAATTCATTTTTATGAGTAAACAATTGGAAACACAATTCCATGATTTAAGGAATTGGAGAGAAAAAACACTATTCAAGATTCCATGACTAGGAGTCTTGAATTTAAAATAGGATTTCAAGTTGTAATTAAGCACTTTTAGGTTCTAATCAACTTTAATAAATTATTTTGACTCAAGATTAATTATGAAAGTTAATTAACCTTCGATTAGAACCTAATATTGCTTAGGTTTGTTTAATCACGCGATTAAGCGTAAAATCACGAAACTAGGGGCAAAATCATAATTTTCCACTAATTTCGCCCGGGACCTCCGGAACCAAAACTAAAGTTATAGAATATATAAAAATGCCTTTTAAAACCATCTGGAGAAGTTTCGGGTTCATCCGGCACTTGCAAACGGGTAAAACACCACAGGGGTGTTTTGGTCATTTTGACCCGAACACTCGAAAAATGAGATTTTCGATCCCAGAAAGGTATACAAGCCAACTAATCCCCTTCCAACACTAAGTTTGCCCTTCGAGTATTGTCGGGTCGGCTTTCCTCGAATTCTGGGCTGAAAATGACCTCAGGGGCATTTTGGTCATTTTCACTCTAGTAGAAAATCGAGGCGTTACACATGACATCAAGAAACATCAACATATAAGTGGCATATAACTTCTCATGCAAAACTTTTTCTCTTTTCTTAACTGTGTGGCATCAAAACATCATACTTTACATCATGGGGCCACCCTAAAACATCTCTAGGTTATACCTTAACTAGTCGTCACTACTTCTTACTTATCCTATGATAAGCGTAAACATAATAAATCCCGACTTCTCGAGTACAGGCTAGGGGGCATAAGGATCACCTATCATAACCTTTAATTTGGGGAGTCCATAGGATTATTTCCTTCTTTGAAACGCTCTACTGGTATCTAGAGCATAGCTGTGAACACCACATTTTGTCCGAACATCTTATTCTTATTTCATTATTTCTTCCATTTTTGGTGTGAGCCCAATCCTTTTCTTCATCTTAGGTCCCTAGCCCATTTGTTGTTTTTGGCCTATTTGTATAAAATAAATAATAACCCAGCCCAGTCTAGTTTCTAGCTCATGTTAGTATTAACCCATTCTAAACCCACATTTTTGTTAGTTCAAAACAAAATAAAATAAAATAAAGGATTTCTTAATCTCTCTCTGCATCTGATTAATCCAAAGAAAAGCAAAATAAGCAAGAAAAAAATAAGAGTGCACGGGTCCATGTATTGCAATGCATTTAATGATCAATTGACAATTACATCCGAAAGAAATTGCAATTCAATGTTCTAACAATAACAGGGACCAGCGCATTTAATTTTCTAGCTATCCGTGTTAGTGCATTTAATGCTTCAATTACAATTAAGTTGATAAATATATCTCAGAGAATCCATCAAGGATCCACAAGCGTCTTTGCATTTAATGCCTCTAGTAGTTAAGGCATTCAATTCTCTACGGTATAAACAGGGAGAGCAAAGTTTTAGCAAGCAGAGAGAGAACTGAGACAGGGGGCCAATTTTAGTAAGAGTCACACAAAAGAGATAATTTTTTCCAGAGACAGAGAGAACGGGAGGAATTAAGAAGAAGACACACAGATACAGAGCTAATTTTTAAGAGGTTCAGAAAGAAGAACACAGAGACTGGATTGACCACCCTTTTCTTTCTCCTCTATTGTTGCCGTTGATAGCCTCCCACCTGAGAAACCAAAATTACCACATTTCATTCAATAATATCATCATCTTCTTCAAATAATCACCCTCATCATCTCAACTTCCACTCCACCTTCCCATACAGCTAAGCCTCCATTTAACCATCCATCACACCATCATTCTAACTCAATAAAAGCCATAACCCATAAAAAAAAATCAATCAGAACCATGTGTCATTATCATCATCAAAATAATAAAAGAAAACAAAAGAGAAAAGAATAATAACAACAATCCCAGCTGCACCACATCTCCTCCTTTCACCATCGTGCTTAGCCACAGGCACAGCCCAGACCGTACCGTTCCCCTATGCCCAGTACACCACTGCACTAGATCCCCCTGCCAGACTAGATCACGAGTTCACCACCAAGCACCCGCGCAAAGCCCAGCCGCCATCCACCCCGTCACAGCTCCCTCACCGCCTTTCACTGTGAAGACCGCAGCGCGTAGCCAGCCTCCGTTCCGCCCAGTCACGCGCCACCTCGCGAAGCCAGCGTCCCTCAAAGCTTGCTGGAAGTCCCCTCTATCTTGACACTTCCAGCCTTTGCCTCCATAACAGAGATTGCCCTGAGCTCCTTTTGCGCACTCACTGCCCTTTCATAATTCCATTTCTTCCTTAGCCTTACATTATTGTAAGTGAGTAAGGTAGATTTGGTTCCTTCTTCTTTTATTGTTGATATAATTTTATTTGCTTTATTTCCTTTTTTGGTCAAAGTCCTTTTTATTGGCCTTTAGGAATTAGGTCGATTTAGGCTAATTATACTATTTTAGTTTGGGTCAATTTTAAAAGTCTTGGGTATAGTTTCGAGTTGGCCATTTTGTTTTGGTTCCTTGTTGTGGCAACAGGTTATATTTTTTGGGGCTAGCATTTAGGACTTTAATTTGGGTTTAAAATGATAAGAAATGTTCAATTCTTTTAGTGAGTGTTAGGTTTCTTTTTTTATTTTATCACATTTGAATTTATTCAGTTTGCGTAGGGCTGGGACATTTTTTTTAAACTAATTCGAGCTAGTGTTCATTTAAAAAATGACAAGTTGGTGTCCTCTTTGTGTTTTGGGCTGAAATGGTTTTTTCCAGCTAGGGGGTGGTTAGCTCAATAACATGGGACTAATTATTTCTCTATATCATTATATTTTCCAATTTGGTCTTGATGGCATGATGTTAATCTTTATCTAAAAATAAAAATATAAAATATCTTTATTCTAAATCTTTAAAAATAAAAATAATAGAAATACAAAAATATTTTAGTCTAAGCAACAATCAATGATTGTGATTGAGGAGTCAGTGATCCCTTCACAGCTTTGAATTGTAAAGGATTTACTTAGTAGTCTACTGTTGCCTTGAATCTTGTGAGTCACCGGATGTTTCTTGTTTCAAATCCCTTCAATTAAGAATCTCTCATAAATAAAATCCATCAACACACTTTATTTTTCTTTTCATTAAAAACCATCAACACACAAGCATTTTCTACAAAACAACGTGGCTTTGAGTTCCTCATTGTACTAAAGGATACGTTGGCGTAGCCAACAACTATCAAGCCAAAATTAATTTTCATTGAATTACGTTCTCTTTTAATTTAATTTTCCTTTAACTTATCTTATTTTACTTCATTTTTTCCATAGTTGTGTTTTAGCTTTATTCTTGTAAATATATAATTACTAGTTTAACTTTATTTTTGCAAATATATAGTTACTAATTTTAGTTTTATTTTTGTTAATATAATTACATTCTTAGGGAAATATAAATATTTTGAAGTTAAAAATAAATTCACATAACTAGCTCTAGGGTAGCTGAATTTAAACGAACGCATTTAGGGTGCAGTGGGATTAAGTTTCCACCCTTCCTTAATCGTAATCAGACTCCTGAACATCAAAACTCTTAAAGACCAATTTAACAAATTAAAAGGTTTTCCAATTTTTATTAAAAACAAAATTGGTGGCGACTCCCGTTATTTTAAACTGTTTGTCATTCTCGTCGCGGCGTCCTTCGAGTACATTGTGACTGTAACACCCTAAATCATAACCTAATACTACTAGTATGTATTTAGGTTAATCCTTAGAATATTACCTCTTGGTTTCATCTTTTACTCTGAAAATACTTAGCGGAAATATGGGTAAAATTTATTTTTTTTGAATTAAACCAAAGTGAGAGCCACATATGATTCTTTGAATGGGAATTCATACAAGTCATAAGAGTAAAGCACGACAAAGCACATTAATAACCTGGATACATCAACTGAATATATATATATATATATATATATATATATAGATAATGTGCCTATGAAAAAGGCAGGACTATTCGATACATAGAAGAACGAAATACAACTGAAAAGCAAATACAAGGAAATAATAAAAGCAAGTACAAGGAAACCATGAAAGCAACACCCATACCCGTGTGCACCTAGAGTAGACAACCTCATATACAAAATAAGGTTTGTCCTCAACTATGTGGCGTGTGTGCAATAGCTACTACCCATCCTATGCACCTACTCCTGCTGGTCCGAGTACTAAGGGGTAGAATCGATCCACTGGCGGATCTCGGCAGGAGTGGTCATGCGGATCATCGGAGTGTGTCCACCGTGGCGAGGGCGCATGAATGGCCTACGAGCCAACCTCGGCTGAACCACCGTCTCTTCACTCCCGGCTCTTATCGCTGGAGGAGTAGGGCTGGAGCTCCAACTGTACATGTGCGAGGGCGGGTCCTCTGATGGATCCGTCTCCGAATACTGAGTCCGGGGCACGTACTTCGAGTAGTCACGTACGGCTGACTCCTCGAGCTGCATGCGGAGGAACTGCTCGTCGCGTGGTCTAGCTCGCTCGAAAATCGTGTTATGATGGTAGGGGGCAGTCGGAGTGAAGCGGTAGCTCTGTACTGGGTGTGCCAAGGGTCATCCCATAAACATGAATACTCTGACTGTGCAGCGACCCTCAAAATGGTATGACCCGAGTGCTGGGTCATGGTGCAGCTCCCACGTCGGGGTGTCGATGAAGAGTACGAAAGTCGCCATTTGAAGATATGATGGAAGAAAAGAAAGAGGGAATGAGAATCTTCTAAAAGAATTCTCAGTAGGGTAATCCCTAACTAAGTGACATCATCACATCCTCAGGAACCTTGGGTTTTATTTCTAAAAAGGTGTGCATGCATGTAAACTTCTTTTAAGTTAGTTTTCTAAAGTATTAATTATCCAAGGTCCGTCATATTTTACAATGCGTCTTATGACTAAGCATGGAATACACTAATGACATGAATGCATCATAAAGGTAAACCAATCAATAGAATAACTAAGAAATATTATAACAGTGGCATAAGGTGACAGGTATAAATCTCATAATAACTTTCGTGGTTTTTCATAGCATATATGACATTTCAACTTTAACTTTATCTCATGGGGCCACCCTAAAACATCTCTAGGTTATGAGCTCCTACCTTAACTAGTCATCACTAGCTCTTACTTATCCTATGATAAGCGTAACATACATAATCCCGACTTAAAGTACGGGCTAGGGGGCAAATTAAGGATCACCTCTTAGGGTCATTTCCTCTTTGAAACGCTCTACTAGCAACTAGTGCATAGAAGTATTGTCCGCTTTGGCAAGCTCAGTGTCAATACCCTCACGGATTTGTTTTCTTGGGGGTGCTCGGCTAAACCAATGTCACCCAAGAAGGCGTCTCAGTGTTGTGTCACATTTAAGTTCTCATGATTTTCAAAAAGACCTTTTCCTAAGTTCCTCAAATTTGATGGAAATTAGTGACATAATGACTATAGACCGAATTTCCTCAAATTTGCTTATGCCATGAAAACATATAGGACATACACAAGCATTCTTCATAAAGTGTTGAAATAATATAAAACTTCTTAATCACATATACATCATCACATAATCATTCATCATATAAAACTTCTTCATAGCATATCATCACATAATCATATTTAAACAAAACATTCACACAACTCATAAAGCGATGGCATAAAAATAAACATGCTTATGCACATGTTTTAGCTTTTATTAGAAAGTAAAGTGAGAGCATAAAATAAATATGATATGCATCATATTATTATCTTTGATATTTAGGTGAGAACTTGAAATGTAAACATGATAATGCATAGCTTGAAATATAAACATGATAATGCAAGTTCCTTTATTATCTTGGTACTTAGTGATAGCAAGGAAAATAAACATGATGTGCAAGGCATAAAAGTAAACATGATGCAAGGTTCATTTTATGGTTAGCTAGAACTCATTCAAGACTTTAACAAGATAACAACTCAACACATATCTCATTACGAAGAGAGCTTTAGAGTTCTTGAACCAAGTTCTCAAAGGAACTATGAGGTTCTTGAACATCATCATCAAGCTCAAACAAAACTTTTTTAAACAAATGAAACCATAAAGATCAAAAGGAAATAGAGATCGAAATATTAAAGAAAGGAAACAAGGAAACCGAAATCAAAATGTGCAAGGAAAATAAAAAGGTTTCTTGAGTTGAAATCACATAAGTTAGATAATGAAGCTTAAAGAAAGGAAAAACTCAAGCTTTAGAGGTTTCTCTGAGATGAACACAAGGTCATCATCTAGAAACTCTCATCATCAAGCTATCATGCCCATAAACAAGGCCAAGAGGCCGAAATGAAAAAGAAAAGGAAAACAAAGGAAAGTTCAAAAAGAATCCAAGAGGAAACTAGAGAAAAACACATTCTTGAGCAAAACAAGTTTGAAAAGCAAATCCTTACCAAGTGATGAAGATGAAAGCTTGAACTTGAAAAGGAAAATGAGAAGAGCAACTCTTCCTAAGGTGGTGTGATGGCTTCGGCCAAAGAGAAAGAAAAGGAAAGGAGATGTGTTTTGAGGAAGCTTGTGTTTGAGGTTTAGTGTATAAGAGATTTGATGATGATCTAAGGTTATGATATGGTGGATTGAAGTGGTAAGGTGATAATGTGAAGAGAGGATGAAGATGAAGAGAAAGAACTCTTGGAACTTTGAGAGAAAAGAAAAGAACTAGAAAGATAACTCTAGAATTTTAAACTTAGCAAATGCTTCAAGGTGCAACTAAGCTATCACAAGCATCCTATTTATAGGAAAACAAAACCATGGGCTCACCAAGGGGGGGGAGTGGCCGTAGCATTGGAGGAAAAAGGGAGAGAAAAATATCTCTTTGATTGTGTCATAGAAGCATGGTTTGAAGTATGGAGTTCATAACACAAAGTAAGGCTTTAAGCATGGGTTTTTGAGTGAGCTTTCATTTTAATTTTGCAAGAAATTGTTCTTCTAGAAACTCAACATGGCTGGAACATTTTCAGCTACAAATAAATATGGGAAATGATTTATTTCAATTGGTTATTTACTTGGAAAATCAAGTGTGATGGAAAATATGACAAGGTATGGTGTATGTGACTTGAGGTATGGCTTTGGAGTGTTAGAAAATTGAACATGTGATGCATATGGAGGGGGGGAAACTTCGGCCAGACCAGGGCAGCAGAGATGGGGAAAGATTTGATCATCTAATTGGGTGCTAATGGTGGGTTTAAGTGTAGGTTAGCTTAGGTACAAGGTTAGGAGTAATTAAGCTTAAGTTTAGGTAACGAAGAATGAGGTTTAGGGGTTTTATGACAAGATTAGGAGTGCTCATACATCATTAAAGAATTTTAAACTCATTTATGAATAAACAATGTGTAACACAATTCCATGATTTAAGGAATTGGAGAGGGGAAATACTATTCAAGATTCCATGACTAGAAGTCTTGAAATTAAAATAAGATTTCAAGGTGTAATCAAGCATTATTAGGTTCTAATCAACTTTAATAAATTATTTTGACCCTAGATTAATTGTGGAAATTAATTAATCTTCGATTAGAGGTTAATATTGCTTAGGTTTGCTTAATCACGCGATTAAGCATAAAAACACAAATCTAGGGGCAAAATCGTAATTTTGCACTAATTTTGCCAGAGACCTCTATAATTAAAACTGAGGTCATAGAATACATAAAAATGCCTTTTAAAACCATCTGGAGAAGTTTCGGATTCATCCGGCACTTGCAAACAGGTAAAACACAACAGGGGCATTTTGGTCATTTTGACCCAAAAACTCGAAAAACGAGATTTTCGATCCCGGAAAGGTACACAGGTCATCTAATCCCCTTTCAACATTGAGTTTGCCCGTCAAGTACTGTCGGATCGGCTTTCCTCGAATTCCGGGCCGAAAATGACCTCAGGGGCATTTTGGTCATTTTCACCCTTAACAGAAAAATCGGGGTGTTACAGTGACAGTTTGGCGACTCCACTGGGGAATTCTTCAAAGAGTCAAGCTTATTAGAGTTTATTATGCAAAATAATTATAATTTTAATATATTTATTTTTCCCCTCATACCATATTTGTTTTAATTTTATAAATAATTATTTTTATAAGTAATTATTTATTTGTTTGTAAATATTTTTTGGTTCAAATCTTGGACTAAATATTTGTTTTAATTTTGTAAATAATTTTTTATTTTATTTGAAAATATTTCTTATTCAAACCTTAGGATAGAAGATTTTTATTTTTGTATATATTTGGAACCTTAGGATAGAAGACTTTGTTTTAATTTTCTGTGAACCTTAGGATAGTCGATTGTGTTTTTTTGAATGTATATTGTCTTGATATTTTCTTTTTCAGAAAAGGGTAGTTTAAGATTGCAAGGTTTGTATGCTCCCTGCACACACTTTCACTACACTATCCTCACACACTATTTAGGCTCTATACCCGAGCCTTGGAAAACCATAGGACAAGAAGGGGTTTTGACGTTGTTATTGTAAGGCTTATGTTTCCCTGACAGTCATTGACTCACCCGCTCAAGTTGTTACTAAGGCTATGAGTTGCCATATTATGACTTTCACGTCCCTATGGTTTAACTTATAGAACTAGGTCTTTATCTTGTTGATGAAGGCAACCTGGGGACCATAACCTTTGAGAATCTAGATCCACCCAGAAACCTGGCACTACTAGAAGGACTTTAGAATAAACAAATATCTTCTTCTTGTACATAATTCTTTATTTTACCTGTAAATATTTGTGACTCGAACCTTAAGGTAGATGACTTTTGTACATATATTATTCATGCTTTTGTCCTACAGGAATGTGTATGCTCCTCACACACTATGCACAATCACTATCTCATGGCATTCTTTGGCTCTATACTCAAGCTTGAATAAACCTAGGATTAGGAGGAGTCCTAACATTATCACTCAGGGGCTTCTTGCTCACTTGATATTTGGTGGGACACCACCCAGATTGTTACTGGTATCACGGATCGGTCATATTGAGAGGGTTCATCCCTACTTGTGATCTTTTCATGAACCAGGCCTCTATCTCATGGTAGAGGCAATCTGGGTATCATGACCTTTAGAAGTCTAGACCTGTCCAAAAGAACTAATAGAATGAACTTAGAAGCTGAACGTCTATCCCCTTAAGACTAACCCTTTTAAGACACAGGAGCATCCATCTACATTTTTCTCTCATATGGCTTGCATACAAAATCCTCTTGCATGTCTCATTCACTGCACAAAAAATAGCTTGCATAACTCATTCATTGCATTAAAAAAAAAAAACTATCTTGCATGGACTTCATAGGATCATTCATTGCATAAAAAACTCATTCATTACATAAAAAATCATCTTGCATGGCTTGCATACAAAAATCATAACTCATTCATTGCATATATAAATGAAAAATCATCCTACATGAATCTTCATTGCATAAAAAAATCTTGCATGGCTCATTCATTGCGTAAAAAATCCCTTCATGGTCTATTCATTACGTGCAATGTAACGCCCCGATTTTCACTAAACTTTTAAATGACCAAAATGCCCCTGAGGTCATTTTTGCCGAAATACAAGGACGGTCAACCTCGGCCATCCCCATAAGGTTCATATGATATATGAAGGGGATTGTATGTGCATGAGTGTTTAATAAAGCATAGGAATCCTATTTTTAGGGTCTCCGCATATAAATGACCAAAATACCCCTCTGACAATTTAAAGCGAGTTTAAGTTACATGTTTGACCCGAACCTTGTTCGGAGGTCCAAAACAATGATTTTAAGGCATGGACTATGTTTGTTTTAGTCCCGGAGATTCCAGGCAACTTTTGGTAAAAATTACGATTTTGCCCCTGCTTAGTGCATTTTGGGCTTAAGGATGTTTTTAGCAAAACCTAAGCAATATTAGACTCTAATTAAAGATTAATTAATTTCCATGATTAAACTAGAGTTAAATTAATTATTTGAGGTTAATTAGAACCAAAAATTGCTTAAGGAAAATTTAAAAACCTAATTCTAGTTCTTTTTCTTTAAAGAAAGCATATATGAATAGTATTTTCACTATTCATGCTCCCATTTCCAAGGAAGGTTGTCATACTCACATCACTAGTCATAGAAGTCTTGACTCCACTAAATCTCACAAGACCACTCCTAATCTAAGGTGTTACAACCCTAATCACCTAATTAGTTTACCTAAAACCTTTACTTAGCAACCTCTAATCCTAAGCTAAATCAATCCTACATCTAAGCACCCTTTTAAACCATGATTTAGAGGAGATATTTTCTCTCCCATGGCTGCCCAAAAGTGGCGCCACTCCTCCCCCAAAAAATTAAAAAAGAATTCAAAATTTATATTAGTTTATATTGTCAATCAAGCTTACTTACACAAGCTACTTTTAGCCATACTTTAGGACATGCCTAGTTAGACTTGTCATCATGCTTTGAAGGAGATATTTCTTCTCTCCTTGTGGTTGTAAAGGCCGAAGCCTTTTCCCCCCCAAAAACACCTTCATTTCATTCTTCTATAAATAGATAGCTTGGAGAACTTGAAGCACCTTTTGTTCATTCACTAAGTTTAGAGTTTTAGAGCACTTTGAAACTTTCTTTTCCTCTCAAGTTCAAGAGTTCATCTCCTTCAACTTCTTCACTTCCTCTCAACCTCAACCACTAGGTAGGGAACTTGTTTAAAAATGCTTTCTTTACTCTATATGTCTTGATCTTGTTGGAAAAGCTTGGTTGGCATAAGTTCCTTGATGATGGGTTGGTGTTTTCTTCTCTTGTTTTCTTTTCTTTTGGTTTCGGCCTCAAGGCCAACAAAATGATGGCTTGATGATGAGAGATTCATGTTGGCATTTGTCACATGAACAAACTCTAGAGCTTGAGTTCTTAAAGAAAGATTTCATCTTCTCAAGTTTTGACCAAGTAAGAGTATATTTCTTTTGAATCTCTTGGAACTTCATCTCTTTTTCTTGTGTATTTCGGCCATGAGTGGCTAGGATATTTGGAAAAATGATAGCTTGATGATGAGAGATTCATGTTGGCATTGTCACATGAACAAACTCTAGAGCTTGAGTTCTTAAAGAAAGGTTTCATCTTTTCAAGTTTTAGTCAAGAATGAGTTAGGTTTCTCTTGAAACTATTTGAAAACTTCCTTTTTCTTCCTCTCAAGTTCGGCCATGAGTGCCTTGATGAGTAGAAAAATGAGAGCTTGATGATGAGGGTTTCATGTTGATGTTGGTCACATGGATAAACTCTAAAGCTTGAGTTTTTGAAAGAAAAGCTTGACCTTTTTAAACATTAGTTAAGAATGAGCTTATGATTGTAACATCCTAATTTTTTTTTCAGAAAATAATTGAGGCTTTAGTAGTAAGAATATCAAAATTTTGGTGTACACAAAAATGATGAGAACAATGTAACGAACATTTAAAAAAAAAAAAAATGTGAATAGTGTTTGCGGGCCCCGTAGACCCACCGGAACAGCTGAAACTTTGGATTCAAGACCTGAAGGTGCCCGAAATTTGGAAATTATAGGATTAAGGTTAGAAATAGGTAGGAATAAATATTTTATACCTAGAATTAATTTTCAGGCAATAGTTGATTACCCGGGTACACTATTTTACCCATTCGGTTAAATTACGGTGTGTAGTTTTTACACAGTATAAAGCTACCAGTGCAAGCATGCCACCTAGGGTGACAAGTGTGTGGCTTGAGATATGCCACACCATTGCACCTTTATGGCTAACCAATAGGAATTGTACAAAATTACCATATTTAACTTTAAGAAAAACCATTTTGTACTTGAAATCATTATCCATTTTGCCCTAAACTCACAAGATCAATATCTTATCACCACAACTCCATCATTTTCGTCCAACACTCCAAAAATACAGCCTCCATGTTTGTTTCCTCTCAAACCTCCATTAACAAGCTTCAAGCTCCAAAAACCCTAGCCCAAAGTCACTAAAACACAAAGTTTCCTTCACAAAACTTGTTCTAGACATCAACACCTACAAATCTAACCGATTAGAATTTTAATCAATCACTATTTTTGCACCTTGAGCCATTATACATCACTGTTTAAGGGAAGATTTAGGGGCTGTTTGGAAGGTTGAAGTGAGGAAAAACTATTCTTGGAAGTACTTTTGGAGTTAGAAGTCTCAAGCATCACAAGTAGGGCTTATTTCATCCTATTTTCTTTCTGATTTTGCTCTGGAATATTATGATTGAATAATTCCGAAATTCTGAGTTTTATTGGTTGATATTATGTTGATATTGATGTATTAATTTTGGTGGAGTATTTGGATGTTGTGAAAAATGATTTTTGTCAAAAGAGAATTTGACACATGCTGCTGGATTTTCGGATTTCAACAGAACATAATTTGTTCACGAATTTTTTGGCTCATTAATAGTCATTTTTATTAGCTATAAAAAATTATATGTTGAAGCTAACATCATAAGGAAACTCTGATAATTTTCGTGGTGCATAATAAAGAGTTTTACTGCCTGAGAAAAATCAAGAACCAAGAGTATATCTATGCTGGCTGAAATCTTGGTGCTGAAGCTGTGAATTTGTATAAATTTTTATTCATAGTAAATGATGTATTTATCCTTTGAAATTTTTATAGAGTTTTGTAGACATCTTTAAGTATAACTGTGATTTTTATTTTGAGTTGTTTCTATCATTTGCTAAAGTTAAAAATTGTGTGAATCCTATTCTGAGCTGTGAAAACGTGGCCTCTGACCACTAAAATTGTAGAATTTATTTGACATGGTTCTAGTATTTTGTTTGCTATGAAATTTTTACAGGGACTTTTAGACACATTGAGGTGTCATAGAGAATTTTTATGGCCAGTGAATTGCCCATTGGAGATGTGAATTAAATGTTGTCACCATAATGGTAAATCTGTCAAGAAGCTGGAATGGTGAAGATGTATTAAGTTAATGATAGAAATCTATTTAATCCAAGTATATATCATATGAATGTATGTTAATTGTTTGAAAGGCTTGTTTATAAAGTATGAATGAGACTCCAATGATACTGAATGCCTATATCTGGGATATAAACCTGACTTTGAAATAGAAAGGTCCATGACATGGTTGTATGACAAAAGAGAATATGTGAAATTTAATGGTGCATGTTTTAACATACAGGAAAATAGAAACAAGGCTTATGTGTGATAGAGAGGGAAGGCAAAAATAAGAACTTCCCAAGAAATTTTATGAGTCGGTAGACTTATCGACTAGGAAATAGAACTGTGTGTGATTGAAATGGAAAAAAAAATGAAGTCGATGATCACGAATAGGAATGAGCTCATGTCCTAGCAGTCTATGGTCCTCTGAGGAGTTATCCACTACATATGTTACGATGTGAATCTAAGCCTTCCCTATGTTAATAAAAAGAACTACTACACTAAGTTGAATTCCATGTGATATAAGAGAAACACTTATGATTACTACCATTTTGCATATAATTTTCTTTGTCTCATGTATGCTAATATTGATATATGTGATCTAACATGATGTTTTTCTTTATTATTATAAATTCATTTTCTGTTTATATTACATCTGTATGTAAGGGTTACCCTCTTTGAGAATTTTATAATATTCTCACCCCTATTTGTGTATATGCTGTATTGTGCTCAGACTCTGCAGATGCCTCTGGCTGAGGAGAGGCCATCATACTGATGGCCAATGGTTTCGCGTAGGAGGACATGAGACTTACGTGGGCTTTTGACTTGTATGTAGTGTAGTATAGTGCCAGGAACTTACCAGCTTGTAGACTAATTGGTGTTAGATGTCTTAGGTCCATTTCTGTGTGTTTAGTATTTTGTTGGACCTTGATATTTGAGCAAGCTTGGTAGATCTTTTGATAGTAGTTCCTGTGTTGTATTATAAGCGAAGTGACTTAACTTCAAGTATGGTATGTATTAAAGAAAGCGGTATGTAAAGTAATAATATATGTACATTTTATAGTAGTTTTCTTTATAACTCTAGAGTTTGATTTATCTTATTTCATTTCATTTGACTAGTGGATATTATAGAAAGGAAGTGATACTCTTCTAATTACAATGTTAATGCTCGAGTAATACATGGTAGTTAGGAGGGTGTTACAATGATTCTCTTGAACATTTGTTTAGCTTTTCTTTTCCTTTCAAATATTTTCGGCCATCCCCATGGTTCCTTGAGGATCATGATTTCTTTTTGGTACTTTAGCACTAATAGCTTTCTTTTCTTGTGAGGGTGAGTTTTGGGTTGGAACTTTGGTTCTTTCTAAAGTCTTTCATGAGCTCTAGATAAGATGTAAAAGGAATTGCATCCATGTTTACTTTATGCTACCACTAAATCCCCAAGATAAAGAAATGAACTTGCGCTTCATGTTGTAATTTCAAGTTATCACTAAACTCAAAGATTAAAAAGAATGTGCATTTCATATTTACTTTGAGCTATCACTTTACCTTCTAATGAACTATAAAAATGGAATGCATAGCATGTTTACTTTATGTCATCACCCTAAACTACTAGAGCTCAAAAGACTTGCCCATTTCATTTTGAGAAAAGATTTACCAAAGGGGTGTCCCCTTGAATATGTATTCGGCCAAGTGATGAAAATGGCTCCCTAAGGAGTTCATTTAGTTACTAAGGCCTACAACCTATGTCTCAAGGGTTTTCCTAGCTTATGTGGACTTAGTCCATGTTCTAGACACATTTTCAAGGTTTAATCTTGTTCCAAAGAACCTTTTATGGCTGCTGCCCTATGTGTTTTGTGATGGTCTTTAATAAAATAAAACGATTTCCAAAGAGTTTTAGAAGCTCCAAAGGTGTTCCAAGAGAAACTAGCAACCCATATGCATTAAAGTGAAGTTTTTCCTATGATTTAATGACACATGTTTTCGGTTCTGCCTTGATAGTTTACAGCACCTTAAATTCTGTTTTGGGTGGTCTAAATATGCTTAAATACCTTGCCAAGTATGTGATAATTATTCTAGACATTTTAAAGTACACTTGGTAACTTTATTTGCTTGATATGTGAATTCTAGAACTACATAGAAACAGAAAATTTTAGATTCTGTCCAGCCTTGTTAAAGTAGTTAGATTCACATTATATGATGTCTAGATGAGTGGGAGTGACTCATAATTGGTTTGGGAATTAATTATTACATCATAGAAAAAGTCGGAAGTGAGAAAGGACCTAAAACGCACATTCTAGAATACCGTAATTCATCTAAATTAGCACACTACCTAAACTGTCCAGCCATAATTAATTAGGTTTTAGGACTTAATAAATTATGGAGGAGAGGTTAATCAATCCCTTAAACCCATGAGAACATAATATGTTAGTTTGAGGTTACCCGATTTAGGGATTTTTCTTTAAGGGAGTGATTTGTAAGCTCTTGGCTAAGGATAGATTATTGTGTTATCCCATGACTAGTATAACGCTATGTGAACTATCATTTCTAAATGCTAGTTTTATTATTGCATGTGGTTGTTCTTTAAGAACTTAGAAATGCCTATGTTGTAACATGAGATATGTGACATGTATGTTTTGAGTGGCATTTCATTAAACATGCTAAGACTTAAGGTGACTTAAACTACCAAATTAAGGGTGGGGATGAGGTGATTCTATGCCCCCTAGACCCGTACTTTAAGTCAGGACCTTTAACTTATCCGAAAAGACAAGTCTAGATGCTAGTGACGACTAGCTTGGTATGAGCTCATAACCTAGTTACATCTCCCAAGGGAGACCAGTTAGGGTGGCCCCAGGAAGAAAATGATAATGCTTTAATGTCACCTAAGTAACCAAGTTAAGTTACCATGCACCATGTACCATGTTCCATGATCTATGATTTTATGTTCCATGATCTATGATTTCATGTACCACGATCTATGAATTTATGTGTCATGATCCATGTCAATAGTACCTATGAATTGTGACTCCAGTTTCATGAATTATAGATTATGTAACCAAGAGGTTTTAGAATTAAAAAGAATGGGCCTTGGAAGTTAACGTTTTCGAACTTCATAATTGAACCATTGCATGACCATGACTTTTAATAAGAAACCAAGGTCCCTGAGGACGTAGAAGATGACACCTAGGTAGAAGGAAAAACCCTACTGAGTTTCTTTAGCAAGAAATCTCATTCCCTCTATCTCTTTTTTTCCTTTACATCTTCAGATCGGGATGGCGATGTTCGTCCTCTACATTGACACGCCCATCTGGGAGATCCACCATGACCCCGAGCTTGGGTCATACCATTTTGAGGGCTTCTGCACTGTACATGTGTTCATGTTTCTTGGGCGGCCCTTTGTTCATCCTGTAGATAGTTATCTGTTCACCCTGACGTCTCCTTATGATGACGCTACTATTTTTTAGCGCGCCTGTACGCTTGAGGAGAGGATCTTATGGACACACTCTGCCAGTTTGGGAGCGGTACCAGAGTACGTACCATGCACTCAGCACTCAGAGGAGGATCCCTCAGAGGACACCCCTACCCACCTGTATGGAGAGGATTCTGCCCCTATTCCCCCGCGTATGCCCATTGGTAGTGAGGAGATGGTGACTCAGCCTCGGAGAGCCCCGGTGCCCGGTCCACGTCCTAGACATAGAAGACAGGGCTAGTTTTCAGGTATGCCTGCCCTAGCCGAGCTTCGTCCATGGATTGGTTATCTTCCACCTTACCCATGGCGTTAGATGTAGGATTGTGGGTAGTCCTTAGTGCACACATGACACGTAGTTAGGATAACCTTCTTTTGTGTTGAGGTTATCCACCTTAGGTTGCACTTGGGTAGAGGTATTTCTTTCATGTCTTTTCCATGTACTTTATGTTTCCGTTGTATTCGCATCTCCCATGTACTTGAAGAGTCTCGCCCCTTAGGGTGGGCATATTATATGCATGAGCTATTTCAGATATGATGATGTCGTGATTATTTTGGAGTCACTTCTATGTTTATATTTCCGCACTTTATTATATCGTTTATACGCATTCTACGTGCGGCTCATATTTTAAGGAGTTTTCAACAACAACAAAAATTTGGCTCGTATTTTCCTTAATTTAATTTCAAAGTAATAGAATTATGACAAGAGGTAACGACTAATATTTGGCCTAAATACATACTAGTAGTGTTGGGTCAAATACTAGGGTGTTACATGCAAAACAAAAAATTAATTTCATTGTATGTATTCAAGAAATGCATGACTCATTCATTGTATATATCTCCAACATACATGCATACATTTTCCCATAAAAAAAATTTCTTATAAACACATACATTATCCATCCATTGCAAAAAAAAAAAAAACTCATTTCACATAACATATAACTCATGCATAACCCACCATTACCACTCATCCATGATACATTGTCATCACATCAACATCATCCAAAAGAAAACAAACAAATCATTCGACCTTCATTTTCATGCATAGTATGCATTCATACATCATTGTTCATGCATAGTCCATATGAAAACTGTAGCACCCTAAATCTTAACCTAATACTACTAGTATGTATTTAGGTTAATCCTTAGAATATTACCTCTTGGTTTCATCTTTTACTTTGAAAATACTTAGCGAAAATATGGGTAAAATTTTTCTTTTTTGAATTAAACCAAAGTGAGAGCCACACATGATTCTTTGAACGGGAATTCATATAAGTTATATGAGCAAATCATAATAAAACACATAAATAACATGGATACATCAACTAATCATATATATATAGATAATGTGCCTACCAAAAGGCAGGACTATTCGATACATAGAAGAATGAAATACAACTGAAAAGCAAATACAAGGAAATCATAAAAGCAAGTACAAGGAAACCATGAAAGCAACACCCATACCCGTGTGCACCTAGAGTAGACAACCTCATATACAAAAGAAGGTTTGTCCTCAACTATATGGCGTGTGTGCACTAGCTACTACCCATCCTATGCACCTACTCCTGCTGGTCCGAGTACTGAGGGGTGGAATCGATCCACTGGCGGATCTCGGCGGGAGTGGTCATGCGAATCATCGGAGCGTGTCCACCGCAGCAAGGGCGCACGGATGGCGTACGAGCCAACCTCGGCTGAACCACCGACTCCTCACTCCCAGCTCTCATCGGTGGGGGGGTGGGGCTGGAGCTCCAACTGTACATGTGTGAGGGCGGGTCCTCTGATGGATCCGTCTCCGAATACTGAGTTCGGGGCACGTACTCCGAGTAGTCACGTACGGCTGACGCCTTGGGCTGCATGTGGAGGATCTACTCGTCGTGTGGTCTAGCTCGCTCGAAAATCGTGTTATGATGGTAGGGGACTGTCGGGGTGAAGCGGTAGCTCCGTCTTGGAGTCTTGTGAAGGGTCGTCCATAAACATAAATATTACGGCAGTCTGGCGACCCTCAAAATGGTATGACCCGAGTGCTGGGTCATGGTGCATCTCCCATGTCGGGGTGTTGATGAAGAGTACGAAAGTCGCCATATGAAGATGTGACGGAAGAAAAGAGAGAGGGAATGAGAATCTTCTAATAGAATTCTCAGTAGGGTAATCCCTAACTAAGTGACATCATCACATCCTCAGGAACCTTGGGTTTTGTTTCTAAAAAGGTGCGCATGCAGGTAAACTTCTTTTAAGTTAGTTTTCTAAAGTATTAATTATCCAAGGTCAGTCATATTTTACAATGCGTCTTATGACTAAGCAGGGAAAACACTAATGTCATGAATGCATCATAAAGGTAAGCCAATCAATGGAATAACTAAGAAACATTTATAACATTGGCATAAGGTGACAGGTATAACTTTTCTTGGTTTTTCATAGCACATGTGACATTTTAAACTTTAACTTTTATCTCATGGGGCCACCCTAAAACATCTCTAGGTTATGAGCTCATACCTTAACTAGTCGTCACTAGTTCTTACTTATCCTATGATAAGCGTAACATTCATAATCCCGACTTAAAGTACGGGCTAGGGAGCAAATTAAGGATCACCTCTTAGGGTCATTTCCTCTTTGAAACGCTCTACTAGCAACTAGTGCATAGTAACATTTTCCGCTTTGGCAAGTTTTATGTCAATACCCTCACGGATTTGTTTTCTTGGGGGTGCTCGGCTAAACCGATGTCACCCAAGAAGGCGTCTCAGTGTTGTGTCACATTTAAGTTCTCATGATTTTCAAAAAGATCTTTTTCTAGGTTCCTCAAATTTGATGCAAATTCGGCAGCATGACGGCTGTAGATCGAATTTCCTCAAATTTGCTTATGCCATGAAAACATATAGGTCATCCAAACGTATCTTATGAGGTATAGCATATCATCATATAAAACTTCTTCATAGCATATATCAAACTTATCATAGATTAAGCTCATGCATCATATATCATATTTACATAAATTAAGCATCATAATACTCAAGACTTTTTAACGTCTTATGCATTGACCCTTAAGGTCCTTAACTCACGTTCTAAGTTATTAATCATCAAACCTAATCTCTTGGGTACCTATAAGGTTATAACTAAGTATTTCTCACCTCACACTATGATAAAAAACATCTCTAAACCTCAAGGATGCAGAATTTATAATCCTAACTTTACGGGTACCTAGGAGTCACAACAATGACCCTTTCTAAGTCCGGTTTGTTCCTAAGGCTTCAAGATCAAGTCCTAAACCATTTATGAGTCATTCCTACACATTTAAACTAATTTAAATCCATGATTGGCATTACTAAACCTTGCTGGACAGAATCCAGAAAATTCAAACATTAAAGGATCTAGAACTCTCAAATTAATTCTTTTCTAATTTCTAACTTCTCTTATCTTTCACATATGAGTTTTACCATTAATTATACTCAAACTCAAGCATATTATCATCATTAACACAGCTCATACAGTGGCAAAATAATGGCAAGGCAGAACCGAAACAAACATTCTCCATAAAGGCATAAAATACAATTTCTAAAGCACATAAAATACTAGTTTCTCTTGGAACCTTTTTAAAACTTTCAAAACTCATTTATAAACATTTTTAACATCTAAAATCATAAGAATATTTAAAAGGGCAGTGACCAATTCAACTTTGTCTCAAGAGGTCCTAAATTCATAAAACTTAGTTCTACCTATTCCTTGTACTCATAAAAGCTTAAAAAAATTATGAAGCATAGTTTTCAATATTTAGAAACATCAAAACCTCTTAGGACCGAAATATGAACCAAAGGAAATAAATATATTTTTAAACCTTTGTTTGAGACATCCATGGGCAAGTCTTTGAGCTCTAGGTCACTAAAGTGATGGCATAAAGATAAACATGCTTATGCACTTGTTTTAGCTTTTATTAGAAAGTAAAGTGAGAACATAAAATAAATATGAGATGCATCATATTATTATCTTTGATATTTAGGTGAGAGCTTGAAATGTAAACATGATAATGCATAGCTTGAAATATAAACATGATAATGCAAGTTCCTTTATTATCTTGGTACTTAGTGATAGCAAGGAAAATAAACATGATGTGCAAGGCATAAAAGTAAACATTATGCAAGGTTCATTTTGTGGTTAGCTAGAGCTCATTCAAGACTTTAACAAGATAACAACCTAACACATATCTCATTACAAAGAGAGCTTTAGAGTTCTTGAACCAAGTTCTCAAAGGAACTATGAGGTTCTTGAACAACATCATCAAGCTCAAGTAAACAACTTCCAAAACAAAACCAAACAAAATCTCAAGGATCAAAATACCAAAACCGAAAACCTTACAAAAGAAAAAGAAAGTGAAACTAAGTCAAGTTCTTTATTAAATACCCAAAACCCCTATCTAGAGAAAGATCTCTAGAATGTGCCGGACAACTTTAAGGTTGACAAGGGTAGGCTTGGGCTTTTAGAAATCCTTAGATTAATTTTCTGAAGTTGAAAAACCATGTGAGCTAGATATCATATAGATGAAGTTATAAGAAAAGGAAAGCTCAAGCTTTAGAGGTTTTTTTGAGATGAACACAAGGTCATCATCTAAAAACTCTCATCATCAAGCTATCATACTCATAATCAAGGCCAAGAGGCCGAAAGGAAAAAGAAAAGGAAAACAAAAGAAAGTTCAAAAAGAATCCAAGAGGAAACTAGAGAAAAACACATTCTTGAAGCAAAACAAGTTTGAAAAGCAAATCCCTACCTAAAGTGAAGACACAAAGCTTGAACTTTTGAAGAGAAAAACAAGATGATGAGCTCCTCCTTGGGGCTTGATGGTTTCAGCCAAGAGGAAACAAGAAGGTTGGAGTTGTGTTTCAAGTGAGGTTGTGTTTGAGGTGTGATGTTTGAGAGGTTTGATGATGGTTCAAGGCTATGGGGTGGTGTTTCAAGGTTGAGAGATGATGAAGAGATGAAGAAGATGAAGATGGACAGAAAGGAAGAACTTTCTTGAAACTTGAGAGAAAAGAAAGAACTAGCAAGACAACTCTAGAATTCTAAATTTAGCAAATGCATCAAGGTGCAACTAAGCTATCACAAGCATCCTATTTATAGAAAAACAAAACCATGGGGCTCACCAAGGGGAGAAGTGGCCGTGGCTTTTGAGGGGGAAAAGGGAGAGCAAAATGTCTCTTACACAAGGTCATTCAAGCATGGTTTGAAGTATGGAAGCTATGCTACAAAGTATGGCTTGATGTGAGTTAATTTCCTATCAATTTTTGATGAAATTAGGCTTCTAGAAACTTGACATGGCTGGAACTTTTCCAGCCACAAATAAATGGGAAAAATGGGTTGTTTTAATTATTTATTCATGTGGAAATGCAAGCTTGATTGAAAGTTATGACAAGGTATAGTGTATGTGACTTGAGGTATGGCCTTGGAGTGTTAGAAAATTGAACATGTGATGCATATGGGAGGAGGACAGCTTCGGCCAGGCCTTAGGCAGCAGAGAGGAGGTGAGTTTTGATCATTTAATTGGGTGTTAATGGTAGGTTTAAATGTGTATTAGCTTAGGTACAAGGTTAGGAATAATTAAGCTTAAGTTTAGGTAACTAAGAAGGTGTTTTAAGGATTTTATGACAAGATTAAGAGTGCTCATACATCATTAGAGAATTAAAAACTCATTTATGAATAAACAATGTGTAACACAATTCCATGATTTAAGGAATTGGAAAGAGATAACACTATTCAAGATTCCATGACTTGGAGTCTTGAAATTAAAATATGATTTTAAGTTGTAATTAAGCACTTTTAGGTTCTAATCAACTTTAATAAATTATTTTGACTCAAGATTAATTAAGGAAATTAATTAACCTTCGATTAGAGCCTAATATTGCTTAGGTTTGCTAAATCACGCGATTAAGCGTAAAAACACGAAACTAGGGGCAAAACCGTAATTTTGCACTAATTTCGCCCGGGACCTCCGGGACCAAAACTAAAGTCATAGTCTACATAAAAAAGCCTTTTAAAATCATCTGGAGAAGTTTCGGGTTTATCCGGCACTTGCAAACGGGTAAAACACCGCAGGGGCGTTTTGGTCATTTTGACCTGAAAACTCGAAAAATGAGATTTTCGACCCGGGAAGGTACACAAGTCATCTAAATCCCCTTCCAACATTGAGTTTGCCCTTCGAGTACTGCCGAATCGGCTTTCCTCGAATTTCGGGCTGAAAATGACCTCAGGGGCATTTTGGTCATTTTTACTCTAACAGAAAAAATCGGGGCGTTACAAAAAATTTTGGCATCCACTCATGCATACATTTTTCTTTCATGCATATCCAGTTCCATAGAATAAAATTTTGGTATGCATTTGTTCATACATCTTCTTTCTCATTCATAGTTCATGTCAGTAAGAAAAAGAAAAAATCATTTGACATGCATTCATGCTTTCTTTTCACTTATCATAACTACATCCATACAAAAAAAAAAAAAAAAAAATCAAACATGTATTCTCCTATCTTATCTATCCATTCCCTAGTTTGCATCATGCATTTTTTCTACACATGATAGCATGCATCAATAAGCTAAAAAAAACAAAAAATAAGTCTCTTTTTCCCAAATCATTTAATGGCATAGCATACATAAAAAAAAAAAATCATCCAATATACATCAGTCATGCATCATATAGATAGCATTTCATTTTGTAAAAAAAAAAATGCATCATTTTGCCTCTAGACATTGCTCATCCGAGAGAAATTTTGTTTGATCCAAGAGGTTGTGTTTGAGAGTAATGAGCAAATCAAAGAGAAGAAAAAAGAAAAGGAAAAAGAGAGAAAGAGAAATAGGGACAACAAATAATAAATAAATAAAAGAGGAAAGCCATGCCTAAAGAGAGTGAAAAGGGAAGGAGATGATATAAGGAATCCCTAAAGAGCATATTTCAAGAAATCATTCATGACCTTTAAATGAGCCATGCATATGAAGTGGATAAATTCATCAAAGCTTTGGAAGATGTGAAGCAGTTTTCCTTTTAATGGATAGGCATTAGGGATAAGGATCATGACTTAACTTGAGCTTGAACAATGAATTGCTCACTTTCATGACCTCAAATAGAATCTAGGATTTTGAAATGAAAAAATGATTGTGTATGTTTCTTCCAATACACTATCTTTTATCTTTTACCCAAACATTCTTACTTTCTTTGCCACTTTTTCAAAGTCTTTTTCCTTCTGAATATCTTCAACCCATGCAGATAATTTTGAGGACTCATTAATTGATTCTCATGTTATGATGAATATAAGAAATCATATCTTGATTAAGGTTCAAAGCTGTGCAAACAATCTTCTCAGGTGCTAGACTTAGTGGAAAATGGTCAAGCAGCTAATAATCAAAGAATAAAATGTTGCCCTAAACAATTTAACTCAATCATCAACTGGAAATTTTTTTTTTATTGATAAGAAAGTTGCAATATGCAAAGCGTAAAATATGATCAGCACCAATCCACCAAGGACAAGCATGACAAAAGAGGAGGAAACATTTGATCTTAAACGCCTTAACATCAATTACAAGCTCCAAATTAAGAATAGTCACACATGGGGAAGATCTATCTCGAGCGAAAAACTAGCAAAGCTGGTTAAAAAAAAAAAAGGTGTTCAAAGCAAAAAGTGACTCAAAAACATAAAAAAAAATCCAAAAAAAAAAAGGATTAGGAAAAAGAAAAAAGAAAAAGTTCGCTAGATTGAAAAGCTCTAATGATAGGTAGAGCAGAGTGCAAACTAGATTGAAAACTTGAAAGGACAATCTAGGAAAAGATGTGTCACTTGAGAATTATGAAAAAAAGGAGCTTATGTACAATGTCAATCTGAGACAATTAAATGATTGTTGATCAAACAAGAGTCATCCTCACAGAATGAAGAGTTAACGGTCCAAGGCATATTTGTAGCATAGAAATGGATTCTAATCTTAATCATGAAGTCTAACTCAGAGTAGCCAAGCAACCGATGAAATGGGTAATCAAATGAAATCTGCATTGCACATCCCTCCCATCTCATTCTTACCCTCTTTGCACTATATAAATATCTTAAACTTTCAAATTCAATCCGTCTATTTCAACCTATATCTTATCTCTATCCTCTCATTTTCCCCTTCATCATGCATAATTATGACATTAGACAACAAGTCAAGTTAAGCCAAGTCAAGGTTCAATTCAGAAAAAAGATCGCTAGATTCAAAACCTAAAAAGGCAATCTAGGCAGAATTAGAGCAAACACAAAACAAATGAAAAGAAAATGAAAGAAAAATCCAAAGGAAAAAAAAGAAAATGAACAGCTCGCTTGATTGAAAACCTGAAAGGGCAATCTTGGCAAAAAAAAAGCAAGGAAAAATGTGTGTGAGAGAAAGGTTTGCTCAATTGGGAATCAAAGATATTGGTCAGTATAAAACATGGCAAAATCGAAAAAAGAAGCAAAAATCCTATTTACAGAAAAACAAAACCATGGGGCTCACCAATGGGAGAAGTGGCTGTGGCTTTTGAGGGGGAAAAGGGAGAGAAAAATATCTCTTACACAAGGTCATTCAAGCATGGTTTGAAGTATGGAAGCTATGCTACAAAGAATGGCTTGATGTGAGTTAATTTCCTATCAATTTTTGATGAAATTAGGCTTCTAGAACCTTGACATGGCTGGAACTTTTCCAGCAACAAATAAATGGGAAAAATGGGTTGTTTTAATTTTTTATTCATGTGGAAATTCAAGCTTGATTGAAAGTTATGACAAGGTATAGTGTATGTGACTTGAGGTATGACCTTGGAGTGTTAGAAAATTGAACATGTGATGCATATGGGAGGAGGACAGCTTCGGCCAGGCCTTAGGCAGTAGAGAGGAGGTGAGTTTTGATAATTTAATTGGGTGTTAATGGTAGGTTTAAATGTGTATTAGCTTAGGTACAAGGTTAGGAATAATTAAGCTTAAGTTTAGGTAACTAAGAATGTGTTTTAAGGATTTTATGACAAGATTAGGAGTGCTTATACATCATTAAATAATTTTAAACTCATTTATGAATAAACAATGTGTAATACAATTCCATGATTTAAGGAATTGGAAAGAGAAAACACTATTCAAGATTCCATGACTAGGAGTCTTGTAATTAAAATATGATTTTAAGTTGTAATTAAGTACTTTTAGGTTCTAATCAACTTTAATAAATTATTTTGACTCAAGATTAATTAAGGAAATTAATTAACCTTCGATTAGAGCCTAATATTGCTTAGGTTTGCTAAATCATGCGATTAAGCGTAAAAACACGAAAGTAGGGGCAAAATCGTAATTTTGCACTAATTTCGCCCGGGACCTCCGGGACCAAAACGAAAGTCATAGTCTACATAAAAATGCCTTTTAAAATCATTTGGAGAAGTTTCGGGTTCATCCGGCACTTGCAAACGGGTAAAACACCGCAGGGGCGTTTTGGTCATTTTGACCCGAAAACTCGAAAAACGAGATTTTCGATCCCGGGAAGGTACACAAGTCATCTAATCCCCTTCCAACATTGAGTTTGCCCTTCGAGTACTGCCGAACCGGCTTTCCTCGAGTTCTGGGCCGAAAATGACCTCAGGGGCATTTTGGTTATTTTCACTCTAACAGAAAATCGGGGCGTTACAATCATCACGGCATCTACTTCTGTAATCATTACATCATTTATTTTCCAGCTGTAACACCCTAATTTTTAAGCCAACTTTCTAGAACACATTAGGTTAAACATTAGGCTATTACTTTATAGTCTCATTCTTTCATTGAAATACTTAGCGGAAATTACGGGTAAATTTTTCTTTTTTGAAAACATAAAACAAAGTGAGAGCCGCGAGCTTAACTAATCGAATGACATAAACGTAAAGCGCGCGTAACGATCATGTAAAATAAATCATACATCAGAAGAACATAGATCATGAAGATGACAGAAACATTTCATTAATAATAAAGTAGCTAAAGTACATAACTAGTCATACCCTTATAGAAACGGGCAGAGCTTGAAATACAATGGAAAGGAAATACAACAGATAGCAAGGTACATGGTTCAACCTGAACATAGAAAAACCCAAAACGCTACCCTCCTACTCGGCTATGAGTACAAACTACACACCCCTCCCAAAAGGTACGACCGAAGGGGAAGATCCTCATAAAATCTTGAGTACACACAAGGCTCTCCATCAGGAACTAGTGACGTCGGGGGTCCTCGGGTGATGGAGGCAGGTAACCGGGGAAACGCTCTATCTCCTCCTGTGTAGGCCAATGCAACGTGAAAGGCACACGAGGTGGCTGAACGTGGGTTCCTTGATGCGGACGCATCTCGGCTCTCCTCGCCAGGCGCGGCTGCACCATAGTCTCCTCACTCCCCATACGTCGGGATCGGGGAAAAGGGGCTGAACCCTCCGAAGGAACATGCGTCGGCCAATCCTCGGATGGGTCGGTCTCGGATCTCCTCGAATGAGGTACGTACTCCAGGAAATCTCGGACGGCGGAGGCAGAGGTACGGGCACGTCGTAATTGCTCCTTACGTGGGCGGGTGCGCTCGAAGATCATGTCATCACTACCGAAAGGCGCAATAGGAGTAAACTGGTAGCTCGAAACTGGATAAGCGAAAGGTCATCCCATGTACACAAAAACACGAATGGCACATCGACCCTCAAAGTGATATGAACGGTGGTCCGGGTCGAAGTGTATCTCCTGTAACACCCTAAATCTTAACCCAAGACTACTAGTATATACTTAGGTTAATCTTTAGAATATTACCTCTTGGTCTCATCTTTTACTTAGAAAATACTTAGCGGAAATATGGGTAAAATTTTTCTTTTTGGAATTTAAAATCAAAGTGAGAGCCACGCACGAATCTTTAAGAGAAAGCATAACGAAACATATAAGCAAAGCATAAGAAACACATCATGTCGTGGGAACATCAACTGAATCATAGATATATATATATAACATGCCTACCCAAAGAGGCAGGACTATTTGATACATCATGAAACAAAGTACAACTGAAATGCAATACAAGGAAATCATAAAAAGCAAATACAAGAGAAACTACACCCATACCCATGTGCACCTAAAGTAGACAACCTCATATACAAAAGAAGGTTTGTCCTCTACTATGTGGCGTGTGTGTGCACTAACTACTACCCCTCCTATGACTACTCCTGCTGGTCCGAGTACTGTGGGGTCGAGTCGATCCACTGGCGAATCTCGGCGGGAGTGGTCGAGCGCATCATCGGGGCATGTCCACCGCGGCGAGGACGCATAGATGGCCGACGAGCCAACCTCGACTGGACTACCGTCTCCTCACTCCCAGCCCTCATCGGTGGGGGAGCGGGACTAGAGCTCCAACTGTACATGTGGGATGGCGGGTCCTCGGATGGGTCCGTCTCCGAGTACTGGGGACGCGGCACATACTGGTACTCAGCGTCTTCCGAGGTCTCAGGCTCCATGCGGAGGATTTGCTCATCGCGTGGTCGTGCTCGCTCAAAAATCCCGTTATGACGGTAAGGAGCAGTCGGGGTGAAGCGGTAGCTCGGGACAAGGTGCGCGAAGGGTCGTCCCATGAACATGAATACTCTGACAGTGCAGCGACCCTCAAAATGGTATGACCCGAGTGCCGGGTTATGGTGCAGCTCCCATACTGGGGTGTCGATGAAGAGTACAAATGTCGCCATCTGAAGATATGACGGAAGAAAAGAGAGAGGGAATGAGAATCTTTCTAAAAGAATTCTCAGTAGGGTTATCCCTACCTAGGTGATATCGTCACATCCTCAGGAACCTTGGGTTTATTTCTAAAAAGGTGTGCATGTATATAAATTCCTTTTAAGTTATCTTTCCAAGTGTTTATTTATCCAAGGCCCATCATATTTTACAATGCGTCTTATAGCTAAGCCTAAAATAACCTAATGATATGAGTGCATCATAAAGGTAAACCAAACAATAGAATAACTAGGAAACATTACAACATTGGCATAAGTATAGTATATGTGACATTGTTAACTTTAGCTTTCATCTCGTGGGGCCGCCCTAAAACTTCTCTAGGTTATGAGCTCATACCTTAACTAGTCGTCACTAGTTCTTACTTATCCTATGATAAGCGTAACATAATCCCGACTTAAAGTACGGGCTAGGGGGCAAATTAAGGATCTCCTTTCTAGGATCATTTCCTCTTTGAAACGCTTTGCTAGCCACGTGGGCCTCACAATTTGTCCGCTTTGGCAGGCTGCATCTACACATACCCTCACGGATTTGTCTCCTCCTGGGGGTGCCCGGCCGAACCGGTGTCACCTAGGAGAAGCGCGTCTCAGTGTTGTGTCACATTTAAGTTCTCATAAGCATTAAATCATAAGTACCTCATCATTTATCATATTCATTTTTATCATGCATCCTCATATAGCTTTTTCATAACATATATATCATCACATGAAACTTTCTCATAACATATGTATCGACACATAACACTTCCACATAACATAAACATCATCACATAGTCATATCTAACAATTATCCCCATAAGCTCATAGACTTGATATGTTATAACCCATAGTGTTTTAAACTTCGATTCTTATGAGTCTTAAACTTGCAAATTAATTGTTCTAACATTATCCTTAGCTTCTTATACACCTATAGTTTCACAACTAATGAGTTATACAAATTTTTATGCTCAAGAACTAATCCAAACAGCACTAAGCGGAATTTGGACAGCTTTATGTTTATGTGATTACGGTTCTAAAATTACGGTTTAGATCTTTATCTCACGTTCTAAGTTATTGATCATCAACGCCTAGTTTCTTGGGAACCTATAAGGTTATAACTAAGTATTTCTCACCTCACACTATGGTCAAGAACATCTCTAAACCTCAAGAGTGCAGAAATCAAAATCCTAACTTTACGGGTACCTAGAAGTCACAATAATGACCCTTTCTAAGTTCGGTTTGCTCCTAAGGTTTCAAGATTAAGTCCTAAACCAATTATGAGTCATTTCTACACATATAAACTAATTTAAAACCATGATTATTGAATCTAATCCTTGCTGGACAGAATCCAGAAAATAAATCTTTAAGGGATCTAGAACTCTCAAATTAATTCTTTTCTAGTTCCTAACTTATCCTATCTTTCACATATGAGTCTGAACATAATTATTACTCAAACATAAGCATATTAACATCATTAACACAGCTCATACAGTGGCCAAACATAGCAAGGCAGAACCGAAATAGAAACTCCATTTAAAGGCATTGAACATAGTTTCTAAAGCACATAAAATACTAGTTTCTCTTGGGACCTTGTTAAAGCTTTCAAAACTCTTTTATGAACACTTTTATCATCTAAACTTATGAAAATACTTAAGAGGGCAGTGGCTATAGTATTTTCATCTCAAGTGGTCCTAAATTCATAAAATTTAGTTCTACATATTCCTTATACTCATATAAGTTTAGAAAAATTATAAAACATAGTTTTCAATACTTGGAAACACTAAGGCCTTATAGGGCCGAAATATGAACCAAAGAAAATAAATGTTTTAGACCTTTGTTTGAGATATCAATGGGTAAGTCTTTGAGCTCTAGATTCATTTAGGTGATGACATAAAAATAAACATGCTCATGCACTTATTTTAGATTCCATTAGAAAGTAAAGTGATAGCTCAAAGTAAATATGAATGCAACTCATTATTATCTTGGTATTAAGTGAGTACTTGAAATATAAACATGATAATGCATAGCTTGAAATATAAACATGATAATGCAAGGTTCACTCATTATCTTGATATTTAGTGATAGCAAGGAAGTAAACATGATATGCATAGCATAAATAAACATGATGCAAGGTTTATTTTATGGTTAGCTAGAGCTCATTCAAGACTTTAACAAGATAACAACCCAATACAATATCTCAAAGATTACAACCCAAAAATCGAAAATCATATAAAAGAGAAAGAAAGTGAAACTATATCAAGTTCTTTATTAAATACCCAAAACCCCTATCTAGAGAAAAATCTCTAGAACGTGCCGGCCAACTTTAAGGTTGACAAGGGTAGGCTTGGGCTTTTAGAAATCCTTAGATTAATTTTCTTAAATTGAAAAACCATGTGAGTTAGATATCATATAGATGAAGTCATAAGAAAAGGAAAACTCAAGCTTTAGAGGTTTCTTTGAGATGAACACAATGTCATCATCTAGAAACTCTCATCATCAAGCTATCATGCTCAAAATCAAGGCCTCATGGCCGAAAAATGAAAGAAAGGAAAAACAAAGGAAAGTTCAAAAAGATTCCAAGAGGAAACTAGGGAAAAACACTTTCTTGAACAAAACAAAGTTTGAAACCAAATCCCTACCTATTGATGAAGATAAAAGCTTGATCTTGAAGATGGAAATGAGATGAGCAACACCTCCTACGATGGTGATGATGATTCGGCCTTGATGAGAGAAAAAGAAAGAAAATGTGTTTCAAGTGGAGTTGTGTTTGAGGTGTGGTGTTTGAGAGGTTTGATGATGGTTCAAGGTTTTGGGGTGGTGTTTGATGGTTGAGAGGTGATGATGAGATGAAGAGATGAAGAAGATAAAGATGAAAAGAAAGGAAGAACACTCTTGGAACTTTGAGAGAAAAAGGAAAGACTAGCAAGACAATTCTAAAACTCTAAACTTTGCAAATGCTTCAAAGTGCAACAAGGCTAACACAAGCATCCTATTTATAGAAAAACAAAACCATGGAGGAGTGAATGGGGAGGGCTTGGCCGTAGCTTTTGAGGGAGAAAAGAAGAGAAAATATCTCTTACACAAGGTCATTCAAGCATGGTTTGAAGTATGGAAGCTATGCTACAAAGCATGGCTTGATGTGAGTTAATTTCCTATCACATTTTTATGAAATTAGTCTTCTAGAAACAATGCATGGCTGGAACTTTTCCAGCCACAATTAAATGGGAAAAATGGGTTGTTTTAATTACTTATTCAGGTGGAAATTCAAGCTGGATTGAAAGTTATGACAAGGTATAGTGTATGTGACTTGAGGTATGGTCTTGGAGTGTTGAAAAATTGAACATGTGATGCATAATGGGGGAGAAGGTTCACGGCCTGGTCTGGTTCAGCAAGGGAGGAGGTGAGTTTGACCATTTAATTGTGTGTTAATGGTAGGTTTAGATGTGTATTAGCTTAGGTACAAGGTTAGGAATAATTAAGCTTAAGTTTAGGTAACTAAGAATGTGATTTAGGGAGTTTATGACAAGTTTAGGAGTGCTCATACATCATTAAAGAATTTAAAACTCATTTATGAATAAACAATGTGTAACACAATTCCATGATTTAAGGAATTGGAAAGAGAAAACACTATTCAAGATTCTATGACTAGGTGTCTTAAAATTAAAATATGATTTTAGGTTGTAATTAAGTACCTTTTAGTTCTAATCAACTTTAATAAATTATTTTGACTCAAGATTAATTAAGGAAATTAATTAACCTTCGATTAGAGCCTAATATTGCTTAGGTTTGCTTAATTGCGTGATTAAGCGTAAAAATACGAAACTAGGGGCAAAACCGTAATTTTGCACTAATTTTGCCCGGGACTTCAAAAATTAAAACTGAGGTCATAGAATACATAAAAACACCTTTTAAAACCATCTGGAGAAGTTTCGGGTTCATCCGGCACTTGTAAACGGGTAAAATACCGCAGGGGTGTTTTGGTCATTTTGACCCGAAAACTCGAAAAACAAGATTTTCGATCCCGGGAAGGTACATAAGTTTTCTAATCCCCTTCCAACATTGAGTTTGCCCTTGAGTCTTTGTCGCCGCTTTCCTCGAATTCCGGGCTGAAAATGACCTCAGGGGCATTTTGGTCATTTTTACTCTAACAGAAAAATCGGGGCATTACATCTCCCATACTGGCGTATCAACGAAGACCACGAACGTCGCCATCGCTCTCTGAAGATGTGAAGGAAGAAAGAAGAGAGAGGAGTGAGAAATCTTGCTAAAGAAATCTCAGTAGGAATCTCCTACCCTAGGTTTACATCGTACACATCCTCAGGAACCTTGGGTTTAATTATAAAATAGTGATCATGCATATAAGGTTCAATTTAGGGTTTCTCAAACTAATTATCCAAGGCCCATTCCTTTTAGCATGCGTCTTGATATTATAAATGCAACAGGTTATATCATGGATGCATGTCAATACTCGAACATACAAGACAACACATCAAAGCACATAAACATAAATCATGTGGCATGAGGGCATATAACTTTCAAGTGATTCGTTCCTCAACTTTGTGACATCAATCATGGTACTTCAGCAAATAAACCACCCTAAAAATAATAACTAGGTTATGAGCTCATACCTTAACTAGTCGTTGTAACACCCTCCTACCTACCATGTATTACTCGAGCATTAACATTGTAATTAGAAGAGTATCACTTCCTTTCTATAATATCCACTAGTCAAATGAAATGAGATAAGATAAATCAAACTCTAGAGTTATAAAGAAAACTACTATAAAATGTACATATATTATTACTTTACATACCGCTTTCTATAATACATACCATATTTGAAGTTAAGTCACTTCACTTATAATACAACACAGGAACTACTATCAAAAGATCTACCAAGCTTGCTCAAATATCAAGGTCCAACAAAATACTAAACACACAGAAATGGACCTAAGATATCTAACACCAATTAGTCTACAAGCTGGTAAGTTCCTGGCACTATACTACACTACATACACGTCAAAAGCCCACGTAAGTCTCATGTCCTCCTACGCGAAACCATTGGCCATCGGTATGATGGCCTCTCCTCAGCCAGAGGCATCTGCAGAGTCTGAGCACAATACAGCATATACACAAATAGGGGTGAGAATATTATAAAATTCTCAGTAGGGTAACCCCTTACATACAGAATGAGAATATAAACAAGTAAATGCATTTATAATAATAAAGAAAAACATCATGTTAGATCACATATATCAATATTAGCATACATGAGTCAAAGAAAATTATATGCAAAATGGTATTAATCATAAGTGTTTCTCTTATATCACATGGAATTCAACTTAGTGTAGTAGTTCTTTTTATTAACATAGGGAAGGCTTAGATTCACATCAGGTAACATATGTAGTGGATAACTCCTCAGAGGACCATAGACTGCTAGGACATGAGCTCATTCCTATTCGTGATCATCAGACTTCATTTTTTCCATTTCTGATCACACACAGTTCTATTTCCTAGTCGATAAGTCTACCGACTCATAAAATTTCTTGGGAAGTTCTTATTTTTGCCTTCCCTCTCTATCACACATAAGCCTTGTTTCTATTTTCCCCGTATGTTAAAACATGCACCATTAAATTTCACATATTCTCTTTTGTCATACAACCATGTCATGGACCTTTCTATTTCAAAGTCAGGTTTATATCCCAGATATAGGCATTCAGTATCATTGGAGTCTCATTCATACTTTATAAACAAGCCTTTCAAACAATTAACATACATTCATATGATATAAACTTGGATTAAATAGATTTCTATCATTAACTTAATACATCTTCACCATTCCAGCTTCTTGACAGATTTACCATTATGGTGACAACATTTAATTCACATATCCAATGGGCAATTCACTGGCCATAAAAATTCTCTATGACACCTCAATGTGTCTAAAATTCCCTGTAAAAATTTCATAGCAAACAGAATACTAAAACCATGTCAAATAAATTCTACAATTTTAGTGGTCAGAGGCCACTTTTCACAGCTCAGAATAGGATTCACACAATTTTTAACTTTAGCAAATGATAGAAACAACTTAAAATAAAAATCACAGTTATACTTAAAGATGTCTAAAAAACTCTGTAAAAAGTTCAAAGGATAACTCCATCATTTGCTATGAATAAAAATTTATACAAATTCACAGCTCCAGTACCAAGATTTCAGCCAGCATAGATATACTCTTGGTTCTTGATTTTTCTCAGGCAGTAAAACTCTTTATTATGCACCACGAAAATTATCAGAGTTTCCTTACGATGTTAGCTTCAACATATAATTTTTATAGCTCATAAAAATGACTAGAATTGAACCAGAAAATTCATGAACAAATCCTGTCCTGCTGAAATCCGAAAATTCAGCAGCCTAGCCAAAACTTATTTTGACAAAAATCATTATTTAACCTCATCCAAACACTCCACCAAAATTAACTCATCAATATCAACATATTGTCATCAAATATAACCATAAATTTCGGAATAAACCCCAAAAAAAATTTTACAGAATAATTTGGAAAGTAAAAGGCCAAAGAAAACCCTACACTTTGAAGCTTTCAAGATCTTGGCTCCAAGATTGATTCCCTTCACTTCCAAGCCTTCAAACCCACACCAAACCCTTCCTTGAACAGCTGATAATGGGCTCTTAAGGTATCAAAAGTTGATGGATTCAAATTCTAATCGGTTAGTTTGGTAGATATTGAGGAGTGGAACAAGTTTTGTGAAGGAAGATTTTGGTTTTGACAAGTTTAGGCTTATGATTTTGAGGTTGGAAATCAAGTTCTCAAGGTTTTTGTGGAGACAACAATGGAGTTTCTGCACTTATGATTGCTGGCCGAGAATGAAGATGATAATTATGAGGATTTTGATTTTATTTATATTAAGATAATGTATATAATTTAGCAATTATGAAATTATCTTCTTTGAAATTTTGTAGCATTCTCATTGGCTCTTGAAAAAGGAAAGGATATGTATTGCTCTAGACCATACACTTGTCACCCTAGGTGGCAAGCTTGCACTGGTAGCTTCATCCAGTATAAAAACTACACACCGTAATTTTACTAAACGGGTAAAACAGTGTACCCGGGTAATCCACTATTGCTTGAAAATTAATTCTAAGTATACAATATTTATTCCTACCTATTTCTAACCTTAATCCTATAATTTCCAAATTTCGGGCACCTTCAGGTCTTGAATATAAGGTTTCAGCTGTTCCGGTGGGTCTACGGGGCCTGCAAAATACTATTCACATTTTTTTTTTTTTTTACGTTCGTTACATTGTTCTCATCATTTTTGTGTACACCAAAATTTGATATTCTTACTACTAAAGCCTCAGTTATTTTCTGAAAAAAAAAATAGGATGTTACATTACTCCTAACCTTAAAAAAAATTTTGCCCTCAAAATTTCATACCTGGAAATAATTCCGGATGATCTGTCTTCATACTTGATTCTAGTTCCCATGTATACTCTTCATTTCCAGGTCCACCCCAAGCCACTTTTACAAGTTGCACAGATTTATTTCTAAGTTGCCTGACTTCTCTATCAACGATCTGAATAGGAGAGGCTTGAAACGTCAAGTCATCCCTTAACTGTATAGACTCGAGCTCAATGATATGGTTTTGATCTGGGTGGTACATTCGAAGTTGAGATACATGGAAGACATTATGAAGGTTGGATAAATGTGGGGGTAAGGCTATCTCGTAAGCAGCTGACCCAATTCGTTGAAGAATTTGAAAAGGACCTATAAACCTAGGTGACAACTTTTTAACTCTAAGGGCCCTACCTACTCCAGTAGTGGGCGTGACCTTCAGGAATATATGTTCTCCCTCTTGAAATTCTAAAGGTTTCCTTCGAGTATCAGCATAGCTCTTTTGACGACTCTGTGCGGTGAGAATCTTGCTCCTGATCTTCTGGATTTGCTCAGTTGTTTGATTAACAAGATCGGGTCCCAGTAGTCTCACTTCTCCCGAATCATACCAACACAATGGGGATTGACATTTTCTTCCATATAGAGCTTCATACGGGGCCATGCCAATACTAGCGTGATGGCTATTATTATAAGCAAACTCAACCAATGGGAGTAACTTGTCCCAACTTCCCTTCTGCTCAATCACGCATGCCCTTAGCATATCTTCCAGGGTTTGTATGGTTCGTTCTGTTTGCCCGTCAGTTTGGGGGTGATAGGCAGTGCTCAAACAAAGTTTGGTACCAAAGGCTTTTTGGAACGTTCCCCAAAATCTCGAAGTAAACCTTGGATCTCTGTCAGAAACTATCGAGGAAGGAACACCGTGTAGTCTTACTATTTCTTGGATGTACAAGGAAGCTAACTTATCTAAAGGAAAATTAGCCTTAATGGGTAAGAAATGAGCAGACTTGGTCAATCTATCTACTATAACCCATATAGCATCATGACCTGATGATGTCCTTGGCAAACCCATTACAAAGTCCATAGAAATACTTTCCCACTTCCATTCCGGGATTTCTAAGGGTTGCAGGGTCCCAAATTGGTTTTTGATGTTCTATTTTAACTTTTTGGCAAGTTAAACACTTCCTGACACACTCTTCTATATCTTTTTTCATTCCTCACCACCAGAACATTTTCTTGAGATCCGCATACATTTTACTAATGCCTGGATGTATAGTAAGTTCGCCCCTATGAGCTTCCTCTAAGATCTTCTTTCTAAGATTGCCACTTGTGGGTACACATACCCTATCCTTGTATCTCCATATACCTTGTTGGTCTTGAGTGAATCCTGGCAACTTCTTTGCATGAATTGATCTTAATATCTCCCTAATTCAGGTTTTCACGTTGTGCAGCTAAAATTTGTCCTTTGAACTCACTTGTTACTTTTATTTGCCCTAGCACCACACCTGAGGGTTCACGGACATGTCTAAACTAAGTTCCTTGAAACTTTCAACTAGCTCCGCCTCTTTAATCATCAAGCATGCTACACTTAGGGATTTTCTACTCGAGCATCGGCAACAACATTTGCCTTGCCTGGATGGTAATTCGAGACTAAACTCATAGTCCTTGAGGAATTCCATCCACCTTCTTTGCCGCATATTCAACTCTTTTTGATCAAAAAGATACTTTAAACTTTTATGATCAGAGAAAACATTAAACTGCACACCATACAAATGATGTCGCCAGATCTTTAGGGCAAAACCACAATTTGCAAGTTCAAGGTCATGGGTTGGATAGTTTACTTCATGAGGTTTCAATTGTCGAGAAGCATAGGCAACCACGTTATGATTTTGCATCAACACACATCCTAAACCCTTACTAGAAGCATCACAATAAACCTCATAGGGTATATAAGGATCAGGTAATACTAGAACTGGAGCCGTGGTTAACTTTTGTTTCAACTCCTGGAAACTATTTTCACACTGGTGTCCAATTGAATGGAGCATTCTTTCGGGTTAATTTAGTCAAAGGTAATGCTATCTGAGAAAAACTCATGATAAAACGCCTATAATATCCAGTTAACCCTAGGAAACTCCGAATCTCGATCCACCGTTGTTGGTCGCTCCCAATGGAGTATCGATTCTACCTTACTGGGATCTACAGAGATTCCTCTTCGTGATACTACATGACCTAGGAATCTAACCTCTCCCATCCAGAATTCACATTTCGACAACTTAGCATACAACTTTCTCTCTCTTAGGATTTGTAACACAACCCCAAGGTGCTCCATATGTTCTTCCTCAGTTCTTGAATATATAAGTATGTCATCTATGAAGACAACTACAAATTTATCCAAGTAAGGGCGGAAGATTCGATTCATATAATCCATGAATACAGCCGGAGCATTAGTCAATCCAAAAGACATCACCCTATACTCGTAATGCCCGTATCGAGTTCTAAAAGCAGTTTTAGGTATATCCTCATTCCGAACCCGAATCTGATGGTACCCTGATCTAAGATCAATCTTTGAGAATACAGTTGCACCTCATAATTGATCCATGAGATCGTCAATTCTTGGCAAGGGGTACTTATTTTTTATTGTCACTTTGTTCAATTGCCTATAGTCTACACAAAGCCTCATACCCCCATCCTTTTTCTTCACCAGAAGAACAGGGGCTCCCCATGGAGAGGCACTTGGTCTAATAAAATGCTTCCCTAATAGTTCTTCAATTTGGGACTTTAATTCTTTCAACTCCAAAGGGGACATCCTATAAGGAGCAATTGAAATAGGACCCATTCCTGGAACCAACTCGATGGAAAATTCAATCTCTCTTCAGAGGAAATTGGAATATCCTCTGGAAAAACATCTGGATATTCTCTCACCACTGGAATCTTGCTCAACTCGTAGTCACATTCAGTTTCACTAGTAGAAAGGAGAACATATTCCTGACGATCTGTCTTACCAGGGTTGGATGTTACAAGGTTCAAATAAAAAGAAAAAGGAACCACAGGAATGGAGGGTAGAGTGGAAAGAAATATGGCAGCTCGATTTGGACAGTGTAAAAGGACATAATTGGGTACTAGCCAATCCATACCTAAAATTACATCTAGACCAGATAAAGGAAGACAAACTAAATTGGCAAGAAAGTCTCTAGCACCTATTTGAAGAGGAATATTTACAGGTATAACAAGTCCTAATAGGACCGGCGGTAGGAGTGGATACAAGAAGATCATAAGGTAGTTCAGACACGATAATTGCAACTTCAGACACAGTCATGGGATATGAAAGAATGAGTGGCACCCAGTATCATACACAAGATATCTAGAACATTACCATTTATTTCACACTTACCTCGGATCGGATCGGCAGATTGAGAAGCTTCCTTGGCACTTATAGTAAAAACGCAGCCCATGTTGTTGTGGCCTGGAGGCGGGCTGATGACCTTTCTTGTTAGGGCACTCAAATATCTTATGTCCTGGTTTCCCACAGCCAAAGCAAATGATTTGCGTTGTCCAAAGAAGGTCGATTCCCATGATTTTTCCCACACTTAGGGCAATCTCTCCTGTCTCGGGTCTTAGAGGTTGAAGTTGTTTTCCTTTGTTGTTGTTGTTGTTATTGTTGGGTGGAAACCTTCTCCGAGGTTGGTTAATGTGCTTGAATCGGGGACCTTGAGGTGCTAATCCCCTTCTAGCATTGTTTTGGGCATACTTGAAATTTGTTAGCTTCTGTTGGACTCCTCTGCACGTCGACATTTATTTACCAAGGTAGGATAGTCCCTAATCTCCAAGAGACTTACAATTTGCTTCTATATCTTCTCGTAGACCTCCTTCATATTTCATGCATTTCCAAACTTCATCCGGTTCACGTTGATAAATTGTAGAAAACTTGCAGAGCTCTTCAAATTTGGCAGTATACTCTGCTACACTCATAGGTCCTTGTTTGAGAGCCATGAACTCCAATTCCTTCGCATTTCTCACGTAAATAGGGAAGTACTTATGGTAAAAAGCTTCCTTAAAAATAGTCCAGGTAACTACAGTATGGGAAGCTTCAAATAATCCCTTGGTGCCAACCCACCAAAAATCTGCATCTGCTTCTAGCATATAGGTGGCAAAGGCCACCTTCTGGATCTCTGTGCAAGGAAGAACGGAGAAAATCTTTTCCATAGCCTTTATCCATTCTTACGCTACAGGGATTAAAAGCTCCTCGAAATGGAGGGGGATTTTCCTTTCTGAACTCGGCAAATTTCTGATATTCTACATCGACTTCGTTCACTACAGGATTATCAGCTGGGTTTTGCCTTTCATTGCGATTCAGTTGCTCCATCATTCGGGTAGTAGCTGTAGCTTGTTCCCTCATGGCAGCCGCCATCTCACGAAAAGTATTCATCATGTCGGCATCGTTTCCAGCTCCACTCCTAGTTCGCCGATTCGAAGTCATTGGTTCCTATCACACCAAATGAAAATATTGAGTTGATCAGTCTCAATACCAAGCAAAGTGTACAGCAACCCACAACATTTCCAATCAGCAGTCATACACATATATATAAAGTCATAATGCATGACAATTTCTAAGAAAGCATAGCCGGTCCAATCCTCAGGCTTATAGGATAGTCCGGCTCTGATACCATAATGTAACACCCTCCTAACTACCATGTATTACTCGAGCATTAACATTGTAATTAGAAGAGTATCACTTCCTTTCTATAATATCCACTAGTCAAATGAAATGAAATAAGACAAATCAAACTCTAGAGTTATAAAGAAAACTACTATAAAATGTGCATATATTATTACTTTACACACCGCTTTCTATAATACATACCATATTTGAAGTTAAGTCACTTCACTTATAATACAACACAGGAACTACTATCAAAAGATCTACCAAGCTTGCTCAAATATCAAGGTCCAACAAAATACTAAACACACAGAAATGGACCTAAGACATCTAACACCAATTAGTCTACAAGCTGGTAAGTTCCTAGCACTATACTACACTACATACACGTCAAAAGCCCACGTAAGTCTCATGTCCTCCTACGCGAAACCATTGGCCATCGGTATGCTGGCCTCTCCTAAGCCAGAGGCATCTGCAGAGTCTGAGCACAATACAGCATATACACAAATAGGGGTGAGAATATTATAAAATTCTCAGTAGGGTAACCCCTTACATACAGGTGTAATATAAACAGTAAATGCATTTATAATAATAAAGAAAAACATCATGTTAGATCACATATATCAATATTAGCATACATGAGTCAAAGAAAATTATATGCAAAATGGTATTAATCATAAGTGTTTCTCTTATATCACATGGAATTCAACTTAGTGTAGTAGTTCTTTTTATTAACATAGGGAAGGCTTAGATTCACATCAGGTAACATATGTAGTGGATAACTCCTCAGAGGACCATAGACTGCTAGGACATGAGCTCATTCCTATTCGTGATCATCAGACTTCTTTTTTTTCCATTTCTGAATCACACACAGTTCTATTTCCTAGTCGATAAGTCTACCGACTCATAAAATTTCTTGGGAAGTTCTTATTTTTGCCTTCCCTCTCTATCACACATAAGCCTTGTTTCTATTTTCCCCGTATGTTAAAACATGCACCATTAAATTTCACATATTCTCTTTTGTCATACAACCATGTCATGGACCTTTCTATTTCAAAGTCAGGTTTATATCCCAGATATAGGCATTCAGTATCATTGGAATCTCATTCATACTTTATAAACAAGCCTTTCAAACAATTAACATACATTCATATGATATAAACTTGGATTAAATAGATTTCTATCATTAACTTAATACATCTTCACCATTCCAGCTTCTTGACAGATTTACCATTATGGTGACAACATTTAATTCACATATCCAATGGGCAATTCACTGGCCATAAAAATTCTCTATGACACCTCAATGTGTCTAAAATTCCCTGTAAAATTTCATAGCAAACAGAATACTAGAACCATGTCAAATAAATTCTACAATTTTAGTGGTCAGAGGCCACTTTTCACAGCTCAGAATAGGATTCACACAATTTTTAACTTTAGCAAATGATAGAAACAACTTAAAATAAAAATCACAGTTATACTTAAAGATGTATAAAAAACTCTGTAAAAAGTTCAAAGGATAACTCCATCATTTGCTATGAATAAAAATTTATACAAATTCACAGCTCCAGTACCAAGATTTCAGCCAGCATAGATATACTCTTGGTTCTTGATTTTTCTCAGGCAGTAAAACTCTTTATTATGCACCACGAAAATTATCAGAGTTTCCTTACAATGTTAGCTTCAACATATAATTTTTATAGCTCATAAAAACGACTAGAATTGAACCAGAAAATTCATGAACAAATCCTGTCCTGCTGAAATCCAAAAATTCAGCAGCCTAGCCAAAACTTATTTTGACAAAAATCATTATTTAACCTCATCCAAACACTCCACCAAAATTAACACATCAATATCAACATATTGTCATCAAATATAACCATAAATTTCGGAATAAACCCCAAAAAAAATTTTACAAAATAATTTGGAAAGTAAAAGGCCAAAGAAAACCCTACACTTTGAAGCTTTCAAGATCTTGGCTCCAAGATTGATTCCCTTCACTTCCAAGCCTTCAAACCCACACCAAACCCTTCCTTGAACAGCTGATAATGGGCTCTTAAGGTATCAAAAGTTGATGGATTCAAATTCTAATCGGTTAGTTTGGTAGATATTGAGGAGTGGAACAAGTTTTGTGAAGGAAGATTTTGGTTTTGACAAGTTTAGGCTTATGATTTTGAGGTTGGAAATCAAGTTCTCAAGGTTTTTGTGGAGACAACAATGGAGTTTATGCACTTATGATTGCTGGCCGAGAATGAAGATGATAATTATGAGGATTTTGATTTTATTTATATTAAGATAATGTATATAATTTAGCAATTATGAAATTATCTTCTTTGAAATTTTGTAGCATTCTCATTGGCTCTTGAAAAAGGAAAGGATATGTATTGCTCTAGACCATACACTTGTCACCCTAGGTGGCAAGCTTGCACTGGTAGCTTCATCCGGTATAAAAACTACACACCGTAATTTTACTAAACGGGTAAAACAATGTACCCGGGTAATCCACTATTGCTTGAAAATTAATTCTAAGTATAAAATATTTATTCCTACCTATTTCTAACCTTAATCCTATAATTTCCAAATTTCGGGCACCTTCAGGTCTTGAATATAAGGTTTCAGCTGTTCCGGTGGGTCTACGGGGCCTGCAAAATACTATTCACTTTTTTTTTTTTTTTTTTTTACATTCGTTACATTGTTCTCATCATTTTTGTGTACGCCAAAATTTGATATTCTTACTACTAAAGCCTCAGTTATTTTCTGAAAAAAAAATAGGATGTTACAGTCGTCACTAGCTCTTGCTTATTATCTTGAATAAGCGAAACATAAATAATAATCCTGACTCGCAAGTACGGGTAGGGGGCAGGGATCACCTCTCTTTAGGATATACCCTCTTTGAAACGCTTTGCTAGCCACGCATGGCTTCGCAATTTGTCCGCTTTGGTAGGCTGCATCTACTCATACCCTCACGAATTTGTCTCCTCCTGGGGGTACTCGGCCGAACCGGCACCTCCTCGGGGGAAGCGTGTCTCAGTACTTTGTCACATAAAAATCTCCTGGGGGTGCTCAGCCGAACCGGTGTCACCCAGGGTTTTCAACTCATATGGTACTCATAAATCATTTCTTTCAACCCTTTAAGGTTTGACGGAAATTCGGCAGCATAACAGCTGTTAAACCGAATTTCCTTCAAACTGTCACAAGCTAATCCACACATCATGTTCTCATGAAATCTCATGCTATGATAAACTTTAACATTTCATCAATCATTTTCTCATGCATCAAGCACATCTCATTATATCATTGCATCAAACAACACATCATAGCATTAACAACTTTTTAGTGTCTTATGCATTGACCCTTAAGGTCCTCAACTCACAATCTAAGTTATAAATCATCAAACCTAATCTCTCGGGAACTTATAAGGTCTTAACTAAGTATTTCTCACCTCGCACTATGATCATGAACATCTCTAAACCTCAAGAGTGCAGAACTCATATTCCTAACTTTACGGGTACCTAGGAGTCACAACAATGACCCTTTCTAAGTCCGGTTTGCTCCTAAGGCATCAAGATCAAGTCCTAAACCATTTATGAGTCATTCCTACACATTTAAACTGATTTAAATCCATGATTAGCATTATTAAACCTTGCTGGGCAGAATCCAAAAAATTCAAACATTAAAGGATCTAGAACTCTCAAATTAATTCTTTTCTAGTTTCTAACTTCTCTTATCTTTCACATATGAGTCTTAACATTAATTATACTTAAACATAAGCATATTATCATCATTAAAACAACTGATACAGTGGCTAAACATGGCAAGGCAGAACCGAAACAAACATCTCCATTTAAAGGCATCAAACACATTTTCTAAAGCACATAAAATACTAGTTTCTCTTGGAACCTTTTTAAAACTTTCAAAACTCATTTATAAATATTTTTAACATCTAAAATCATCAAAATATTTATGAGGGCAGTAGCTAAATCAAACTTGTCTCAAGAGGTTCTAAATTCATAAAACTTAGTTCTATGCATTCCTTAAACTCATAAAAGTTTGGAAAAATTATAAAACATAGTTTTCAATATTTAGAAACACCAAGACCCCTTAGGGCCGAAATATGAACCAAAGGAAATAAATATTTTTAGACCTTTGTTTGAGACAACAATGGGCAAGTCTTTGAGCTCTAGGTTCATTTAGGTGATGACATAAAAATAAACATGTTTATGCACTTATTTTAGGTTCCATTAGAAAGTAAAGTGATAGCACAAAGTAAATATGAATGCAACTCATTATTATCTTGGTATTAAGTGAGAACTTGAAATATAAACATGATAATGCATGTTCATTCATTATCTTGGTATTTAGTGATAACAAGGAAGTAAACATGATATGCAAAGCATAAAGTAAACATGATGCAAGGTTCATTTTATGGTTAACTACAGCTCATTCAAGACTTTAACAAGATAACAACCCAATACAATATCTCAAAGATCAAGATACCAAAACCCGAAAGTCTTACAAAAGAAAAAGAAAGTGAAACTAAGTCAAGTTCTTTATTAAATACCCAAAACCCCTATCTAGAGAAAAATCTCTAGAACGTGCCGGCCAACTTTAAGGTTGACAAGGGTAGGCTTGGGCCTTTAGAAATCCTTAGATTAATTTTCTTGAGTTGAAAAACCATGTGAGCTAGATATCATATAGATAAAGTTATAAGAAAAGGAAAACTCGAGCTTTAGAGGTTTCTTTGAGATGAACACAAGGTCATCATCTAGAAACTCTCATCATCAAGCTATCATGCTCATAATCAAGGCCTCATGGCCGAAATGAAAGGAAAACAAAGAACCAAGGAAAAGTTTCAAAGGAAATCCAAGAGAAAGCTAGAGAAACTCATATTTCAAGAAACAAAGTTTAGAAAAACACTCCTACCTAGAGTGAAGATGAAATCTTTGAACTTTTGAAAAGGAAAACAAGAGGATGAGCTCCTCCAAGAGGCAAGATAGCTTCGGCCAAGGGAGGGTGAGAAGGTTGGAGTTGTTTTTCGAGTGAGGTTGTGTTTGAGGTGTGGTGTTTGAGAGGTTTGATGATGGTTCAAGGCTATGGGGTGGTATTTCAAGGTTAAGAGATGATGATGAGATGAAGAGAGGATGAAGATGAAGATGAAAAAAAAGGAAGAACTCTCTTGGAACTTTGAGAGAAAAGAAAAGAACTAGCAAGACAACTCTAGAATTCTAAACTTAGCAAATGCTTCAAGGTGCAACTAAGCTATCACAAGCATCCTATTTATAGAAAAATAAAACCATGGGGCTTACCAAAGGAAGCCTTGGCCGTGACTTTGAGAGGGAAAAAGGGAGAGAAAAATATCTCTTACACAAGGTCATTCAAACATGGTTTGAAGTATGGAAGCTATGCTACAAAGTATGGCTTGATGTGAGTTAATTTCCTATCAATTTTTATGAAATTAGGCTTCTAGAAACAATGCATGGCTGGAAATTTTCCAGCCACAAATAAATGGAGAAAATGGGCCATTTTAATTAGTTATTTACTTGGAAAATCAAGCTTGATTGAAAGTTATGACAAGGTATAGTGTATGTGGCTTGAGGTATGGCCTTGGAGTGTTGAAAAATTGAACATGTGATGCATATGGGGAGGGAAGGCTCATGGCCAGGTCTGGTACAGCAAGGAGGAGGTGAGGTTTGATCCTTTAATTGGGTGTTAATGGTAGGTTTAGATGTGTATTAACTTAGGTACAAGGTTAGGAATGATTAAGCTTAAGTTTAGGTAACTAAGAATGTGTTTTAAGGATTTTATGACAAGATTAGGAGTGCTCATACATCATTAAAGAATTTTAAACTCATTTATGAATAAACAATTTGTAACACAATTCCATGATTTAAGGAATTGGAAAGAGAAAACACTATTCAAGATTCCATGACTAGGAGTCTTGAAATTAAAATATGATTTTAAGTTGTAATTAAGCACTTTTAGGTTCTAATCAACTTTAATAAATTATTTTGACTCAAGATTAATTATGGAAATTAATTAACCTTCGATTAGAACCTAATATTGCTTAGGTTTGCTTAATCACGCGATTAAGCGTAAAAACACGAAACTAGGGGCAAAACCGTAATTTTGCACTAATTTTGCCCGGGACCTGCGGGACCAAAACTAAAGTCACAGTCTACATAAAAATGCCTTTTAAAACCATCTGGAAAAGTTTTGGGTTCATCCGGCACTTGCAAACGGGTAAAACACCGCAGGGGCATTTTGGTCAATTTGACCCGAAAACTCAAAAAATGTGATTTTCGATCCCGGGAAGGTATACAAGCCATCTAATCCCCTTCCAACATTGAGTTTGCCCTTCGAGTACTACCGGATCGGCTTTCCTCGAATTCCAGGCTGAAAATGACTTCAGGAGCATTTTGGTCATTTTCACTCTAATAGAAAAATCGAGGCGTTACATTACTCCCCTCCTTAAAAAGAATTTCGCCCTCGAAATTCGTACCTTAGAACAACTCGGGGTACTTCGATCTCATCTCGGACTCAAGCTCCCATGTGAACTCCTCGGTGTTGCCACGTCCCCACGCGACCTTCACCAAAGGCACAGACTTGTTCCTCAATTTCTTGACGCCTTGGTCCATGATTCTCGTTGGCAGTGGATTGAACGTCAGGTCCTCCCTTAACTGTACGTGTTCTGGCTCTAAGACATGGCTAGGGTCAGACTCGTATTTACGTAACTGAGAGATGTGAAAGACGTCATGAAGGTTTAACAGGTTGGGTGGTAGGGCTATTTTATAAGCTACAGATCCGATCCTCTGAAGAATTTCAAAAGGACCGAGAAATCGGGGACTCAACTTTTTAACTTTCATGGCTCTTCCTATTCCTGTAGTGGGAGTAATTCTTAGAAATACATGCTCGCCTTCTTGGAATTCCAAGGGCTTGCGCCTTTTGTCCGCATAGCTTTTCCGCCGACTTTGAGCGGTTAAGATTCTATCCTTGATTTTCTTGATCTGCTCCGTCGTTTCCCTCACTACGTCAGGTCCTAAGACACTTTGTTCTCCTGGCTCGTACCAACACAAAGGTGATTGGCATTTCCTTCCATATAACGCCTCATACGGTGCCATACCGATGCTCGCATGATAACTGTTGTTATACGCAAACTCGATCAAGGGCATGTACTTATCCTAACTTCCTTTCTAGTCCAAGACGCAGGCTCTTAACATATCCTCCAGGGTTTGGATCGTCCTCTCAGATTGACCATCCATGTGTGGGTGGTAAGCAGTGCTCAAGCACAACTTTGAACCAAACGCCTTTTGAAAGGCTCCCCAAAAACTTGACGTAAACCGCGGATCTCGATCCGAGATTATCATCGATGGTACTCCATGCAACCTTACTATTTCTTGAATGTAAAGCTGAGCCAACTTATCCAACGAGTACGTGACTCGAATAGGTAAAAAGTGAGCCGACTTTGTTAGTCGATACACGATTACCCATACAGCATCATGGCCAGCTTGGGTCCTTGGCAATCCTGTCACGAAATCCATTGATATACTCTCCCACTTCCACTCCGGGATTGTCAGGGGTTGCAACATGCCAGAAGGTTTTTGGTGTTCGATCTTGACCTTTTGGCAGACCAAACACTTACTTACCTAGGCGACCACATCCTTCTTTAATCCGGGCCACCAAAACATCCTTTTCAAGTCCTGATACATCTTGGTAGTACCAGGATGAATGGCAAGGTGACTCTTATGAGCCTCCTCCAAGATCTTCTCTCGGAGGTCGCCATCTTTTGGCACACAGATTCACCCCTCATACCTCCATAACCAGTCGGGGCCTTGCTCAAAACCCTTCAACTTACCAGCCTTAATTGCCTCTACTGTTTCCATAAAGTCCTCATTTTCTCTTTGGGCAAGCATAATCCTTTGCTTAAACCCACTGGTCACCGTGAGATGACACATCACGATACCTTTTTTCGTCATAGACATCCCAAGATTCATATCCCTAAACTACTCTATTAACCCAACTTCGTTAACCATCATACAAGATAAACGTAACGGCTTTCGACTCAAGGCATCGGCGACTACATTAGCCTTGCCGGGGTGGTAACTTAAGCCAAAATCGTAGTCCTTGAGGAATTCCATCCACCTCCTTTGCCTCATATTCAACTCCTTTTGATCAAAGAGATGCTTGAGACTCTTATGATAGGAGAAAACTTCAAACCTTACACCATACAAATGGTGCCTCCATATCTTTAGAGCGAACACGATGGCTGCTAGTTCTAGGTCATGGGTAGGGTAGGTTACCTCATGAGGCTTGAGTTGTCGGGACGTATAGGCTACCACTTGCCTATTTTGCATCAACACACAACCTAAACCCTTGCCAGAAGCATCGCAATATACCTCGAAGGGTACATTGGGGTCAGGTAAAGTCAAAACCGGGGTTGAGGTGAGCTTTTCCTTAAGCTCTAGGAAACTTTTTTCACATTTGGGGCTCCACTCAAACGGGGCATTCTTCCTAGTGAGCTTGGTTAAGGGTACGGCTAACTAGGAAAATCCTTTAATAAACCTACGGTAATAACCAGCTAAACCCAAAAAGCTTCTAATCTCGGTAACAGAGGTTGGTCTATCCCAATTCATTACGGCTTCTATCTTACTTGGGTCGACAGCTATGCCACCTTTTGACATAACATGCCCTAAGAATTTCACCTCATCCAACCAAAATTCACACTTAGACAACTTAGTGTACAACTTCTTCTCCTTTAATACCTCTAAAACCAGCCTCAAATGACTTTCATGTTCCTCGTGGGTTTTCGAATAGATGAGAATATCATCTATGAACACAACCACGAACCGATCTAAATAGGGTCTAAAGATCCTATTCATGTAATCCATAAAAACTGCTGGAGTATTCGTCAAACCAAACGACATCACGTTGAACTCAAAGTGTCCGTACCAAGTTCGAAAGGCGGTTTTAGGAATGTCCGAATCTCTAACCCTAATCTGATGGTAGCCGAACCTCAAATCAATCTTAGAAAACACTACTGCTCCTTTCAACTGGTCCATAAGATCATCAATCCTAGGCAACGGGTACTTATTCTTTATGGTCACTTGGTTCAACTGCCTATAGTCTATACACATCCTCATACTTCCATCTTTCTTCTTCACAAATAAGACCGGAGCACCCCAAGGTGAAGCACTCGGTCTTATAAAACTTTTCCCCAACAACTCCTCTAGCTGGGTTTTCAATTCCACTAACTCCAAGGGTGACATCCTATACGGGGCTATGGAGATCGGTCCCATTCCAGGAACCAACTCTATGGAAAAATCAACTTCTCTTTCGGGAGGGAACTCGGGTATTTCATCCGGAAACACCTCGGGATAGTCTCTCACCACAGGTATCTCACCTAGGTTTTGCTCAAAGTCTACATCGCAGGCGGCTAGGAGAACGTATCCCTTAGCTTTCTCCCCACTACAGAAAACTTCTATGGAGTTTAGGTATAACCTCATGGGTTGACTAATGGGTTCGGGAGGAGAAGGAAAAACAACAGTTTGGGTCCCACAGTCTAACAACACACGGTTGGCGTGAAGCCAATCCATGCCTAGAATGATACCTATGTCTTTAAGGGGTAAGCAAATTAAATCTATGATAAACGACCTATTCTCTACAACAAGATGACAGTTTAAGCAACATTTGCAGGTATTAATAGGGCAATTTGTAGGAGTAGAAACAATAAGATCAAAGGGAAGTTTAGAGACTTGCAAATTTAAAGACTCGACACTAGCAAGCGATATGAAAAAATGAGTAGCGCCAGAATCGAAGAGTACAGTTAAGGTTCTACCGTTAAGTTCGCACTTACCTTGAATGAGATCGTTGGACGTTCGCACACCTTCCGTGTTGAGGGTGAAGACCCGTCCTTGGTGTTGAGGTCGGGGGTTTTGGTTTGATGATCCTCCGTTGGTGCAGTTGTTGGCATAATGGCTGGGCTTGCCACACTTGAAACAGACTCCTTGCCCCATAAAGCAAGGGCGATTCCCATGATTCTTCCCGCGCCGAAGCGGACATCGGCGAGATCTTTGCTCACGGGAGTAGCGGCGAGGGTTTGTGGTGCCTTATTCTTTGCCCCACTTGGTCCTCCATTGTGGTTCCGGGGTCCACCTAGTCCACGGGGTTGATTGTTGTTGTAGTTCCTCGGGCCTTGATGTTGAAACGGCGGCCTTTGGTATGGCTTGGACTGTTGGTATGCAGGAGCTCCCGATTGTTGTCATTGCGGTGGTCGGAATTGGTTGGTTTGGTAGGGATGGTAGTGGTCCCTTGATGGGTATTGCGGCTTGAACCTTGGGGCTTGAGGTCTGAGCCCCTTAGCTCATTCTACCCTCGTGGCTTGCATCTTTCTCTGTCCTTCTTCAAGAATTCAGTACTTGTTGACCAGAGTCGGGAAGTCTCTGATCTCCATGTGGGCCACGGCGTAGTTCATCTCTGCCTTCAGACCGGCCTCATACTTGACGCATTTCCAAACCTCATCGGGGTTCCCTTGAAACACCCGAGAAAACTTGATCAGCTCCTCGAACTTAGTAGTGTACTGGGCAACAGTAGACCCTCCCTGGGTCAACTGCATGAACTCTATGTCCTTAGCATTCCTTACGGACTCAGGGAAATACTTCTCATAGAAGTAAGTCTTGAATAGCTCCCAATCAATGGGAGTTTCAGAAGCTTCTAGCAGACGCTTCGTGCCGTTCCACCAAAATTCAGCGTCGGACTTCAGCATGAAAGTAGCAAATGTGACCTTCTGCTCCTCTGAGCAGGTAACAACAGAGTAGATCTTCTCCATGTCTTTGATCCACTCATCAGCTTTGTCGGGGTCCATTACCCCTCGGAACACTGGCGGGTTCGCCTTGCGGAACTCGCCGAAGCGGGCTTGCTCAACCACCTCAGCAGCAGGGGGAGCAGGTGCAGCAGTCTCGCGTTGATCCATGCTGTCAAACATCTGCTCCATGGCTTGTGCCATTCTACGAACAGCAGCAGCAGTCACATTGTCTTGGTCAGCCTCGGGCGTAGTCCTAGGCTGTCATTGTGGTGCCATTGGTGCCTAAACACATGAAACAATGAACATCAAGTTGATCAGGCTCAATATTCATGCAAGATGGGCTAGTTACCATGGCACTTGCAAGCAACAGAGGTCATGCATCTCTAATCCTATAGCTTGTCTCTATCAAGCACTACACATGACATAACTATGGCATCATGCTTATAAAGCATGGTCAGTCCAATTCTCAGGCTCCGTGAGAATCGAACTGCTCTGATACCATAATGTAACACCCTAATTTTTAACCCAACTTTCTAGAACACATTAGGTTAAACATTAGGCTATTACTTCATAGTCTCATTCTTTCATTGAAATACTTCGCGGAAATTACAGGTAAATTTTTCTTTTTTTAAAACATAAAACAAAGTGAGAGCCGCGAGCTTAACTAATCGAATGACAGAAACGTAAAGCATGCGTAACGATCATGTAAAATAAATCATACATCAGAAGAACATAGATCATGAAGATGACAGAAACATTTTATTAATAATAAAGTAGCTAAAGTACATAACTAGTCATACCCTTATAGAAACGGGCAGAGCTTGAAATACAACGGAAAAGGAAATACAACAGAAAAACAAGAAAGCAGAAATAAACCATAACTACCCGAGTGCACCTATGGTGAATAACCTAAAAAAAAAAAGGAGGTTTATCCACTCTACATGTGGTGTGTGCACTAAGCCTCCCCTACGACGTCAACTACTGGAATCCGGGAAACGGTGGAGTGTACCCGATCCATGGACGCAGAACAGCAGGAGTGGGAACACGTGAAGACTGAGCGTGGGCTCCTTGGTGGGGGCGCCTCTCGGCTCGCCTTGCTAGCCTCGGCTGCGTAACGGTCTCCTCGCTCATGTCTCGCACGAACTGAGGTGTAGGAGTGGAACTCTCACTATACATGTACGTCGGCGGGTCCTCCGAACTCGGGGATCGAGGCACGTAGTCCTGGAAGTCTCGAGGCATCGAACCACCAGTATACGTCTGTAGAATCCTCTCGTCTCGCGTCCGGGCGCGCTCAAAAACCATCTCATCGTCGTAAGGTGACATCGGGGAGAAACGGTATCTCTGTACAGGGTGTGCAAAGGGGCGTCCAATGAACATGAAGACTCGCACGGTACACTGTCCCTCAAAATGATATGACCCGTGGTCCGGGTCATAGTGGACCTCCCAAGTAGGCGTGTCAATGAAAAGCACGAACGTCGCCATCAGTCTCTGAAGATGTGATGAAAGAAAGAGAAGAGAGAGGAGTGAGAATTCTTGCTAAAGAATCTCAATAGGAGTCTCCTATCCTAGGGTTACATCGTACACATCCTCAGGAACCTTGGGTTTAATTATACAACAGTGATCATGCATATAAGGTTCAATTTAGGGTTTTCTAAACTAATTATCCAAGGTCCATTCCTTTTAGCATGCATCTTGATGTTATGAATGCAACATGTTATATCATGGATGCATGTTAATACTTGAGCATATAAGACAACACAGCAAGGCACATAAACATAAATCATGTGGCATGAGGGCATATATCTTTCAAGTGATTCATTCCTCAACTTCGTGACATCAATCATGGTACTTTAGCATATAAGCCACCCTAAAAATAATAACTAGGTTATGAGCTCATACCTCAGCTAGTCGTCACTAGCTCTTGCTTATTATCTTGAATAAGCGAAACATAAATAACAATCTCGACTTGCAAGTACGGGTAGGGGGCAGGGATCACCTCTCTTTAGGATATACCCTCTTTGAAACGCTTTGCTAGCCACGCATGGCTTCGCAATTTGTCCGCTTTGGTAGGCTTCATCTACTCATACCCTCACGGATTTGTCTCCTCCCGGGGGTACTCGGCCGAACCGGCACCTCCTAGGGGGAAGCGCGTCTCAGTGCTTTGTCACATAAAAATCTCCTGGGGGTGCTCGGCCAAACCGGTGTCACCCAGGGTTTTCAACTCATATGGTATTCATAAATCATTTATTTCAACCCTTTAAGGTTTGACGGAAATTCGACAGCATAACAGCTGTTAAACCGAATTTCCTTCAAACTGCCACAAGCTAATCCACACATCATGTTCTCATGAAATCTCATGCTATGATAAACTTTAACATTTCATCAATCATTTTCTCATGCATCAAGCACATCTCATCATATCATTGCATCAAACAACACATCATAGCATTAACAACTTGTTAGTGTCTTTATGCATTGACCCTTAAGGTCCCTAACTCACATTCTAAGTTATAAATCATCAAACCTAATCTCTCGGGAACTTATAAGGTCTTAACTAAGTATTTCTCACCTCACACTATGATCAAGAACATCTCTAAACCTCAAGAGTACAGAATTCATATTCCTAACTTTACGGGTACCTAGGAGTCACAACAATGACCCTTTCTATGTCCGGTTTGCTCCTAAGGCATCAAGATCAAGTCCTAAACCATTTAGGAGTCATTCCTACACATTTAAACTAATTTAAATCTATGATTAGCATTACTAAACCTTGCTGGACAGAATCCAGAAAATTCAAACATTAAAGGATCTAGAACTCTCAAATTAATTCTTTTCTAGTTTCTAACTTCTCTTATCTTTAACATATGAGTCTTAACATTAATTATACTTAAACATAAGCATATTATCATCATTAACACAGCTCATACAGTGGTTAAACATGACAAGGTAGAACCGAAACAAACATCTCCATTTAAAGGCATCAAACACATTTTCTAAAGCACATAAAATACTAGTTTCTCTTGGAACCTTTTTAAAACTTTCAAAACTCATTTATAAATATTTTTAACATCTAAAATCATCAAAATATTTATGAGGGCAGTAGCTAGATCAAACTTGTCTCAAGAGGTCCTAAATTCATAAAACTTAGTTTCCAATACTTAGAAACACCAAGACCCCTTAGGGCCGAAATATGAACCAAAGGAAATAGATATTTTTAGACCTTTGTTTGAGACAACAATGGGCAAGTCTTTGAGCTCTAGGTTTATTTAGGAGATGACATAAAAATAAATATGCTCATGCACTTATTTTAGGTTCCATTAGAAAGTAAAGTGATGGCACAAAATAAATATGAATGCAACTCATTATTATCTTGGTATTAAGTGAGAACTTGAAATATAAACATGATAATGCATAGCTTGAAATATAAACATGATAATGCAAGGTGCACTTATTATCTTGATATTTAGTGATAGCAAGGAAGTAAACATGATATGCAAAGCATAAGGTAAACATGATGCAAGGTTCATTTTATGGTTGACTAGAGCTCATTCAAGATTTTAACAAGATACAACCCAATACAATATCTCCAAGATCAAAATACCAAAACCGAAAGTCTTACAAAAGAAAAAGAAAGTGAAACTAAGTCAAGTTCTTTATTAAATACCCAAAACCCCTATCTAGAGAAAAATCTCTAGAACGTGCCGGCTAACTTTAAGGTTGACAAGGGTAGGCTTGGGCTTTTAGAAATCCTTAGATTAATTTTCTTAAGTTGAAAAACCATGTGAGCTAGATATCATATAGATAAAGTTATAAGAAAAGGAAAACTCAAGCTTTAGAGGTTTCTTTGAGATGAACACAAGGTCATCATCTAGAAACTCTCATCATCAAGCTATCATGCTCATAATCAAGGCCTCATGGCCGAAATGAAAGGAAAACAAAGAACCAAGGAAAAGTTTCAAAATAAATCCAAGAGAAAGCTAGAGAAACTCATTTTTCAAGAAACAAAGTTTAGAAAAACACTCCTACCTAGAGTGAAGACACAAAGCTTGAACTTTTGAAAAGAAAAACAAGATGATGAGCTCCTCCTTGGGACTTGATGGTTTCGGCCAAGAGGAAACAAGAAGGTTGGAGTTGTGTTTTAAGTGAGGTTGTGTTTGAGGTGTGAGGTTTGAGAGATTTGATGATGGTTCAAGGCTATGGGGTGGTGTTTCAAGGTTGAGAGATGATGATGAGAGGAAGAGAGGATGAAGATGAAGATGAAAAGAAAGAAAGAACTCTCTTGAAACTTGAGAGAAAAAGAAAAGAACTACCAAGACAACTCTAGAATTCTAAACTTAGCAAATGCTTCAAGGTGCAACTAAGCTATCACAAGCACCATGGGGCTTACCAAAGGAAGCCTTGGCCGTGACTTTGAGAGGGAAAAAAGGAGAGAAAAATATCTCTTACACAACGTCATTCAAGCATGGTTTGAAGTATGGAAGCTATGCTACAAAGTATGGCTTGATGTGAGTTAATTTCCTATCAATTTTTGATGAAATTAAGCTTCTAGAAACAATGCATGGCTGGAACTTTTCCAGCCACAAATAAATGGAGAAAATGAGCTATTTTAATTAGTTATTTACTTGGAAAATCAAGCTTGATTGAAAGTTATGACAAGGTATAGTGTATGTGACTTGAGGTATGGCCTTGGTGTAACACCCTAAATCTTAACCCAAGACTACTAGTATGTACTTAGGTTAATCTTTGGAATATTACCTCTTGGTCTCATCTTTTGCTTAGAAAATACTTAGCGGAAATATGGGTAAAATTTTCTTTTTGGAATTAAAATCAAAGTGAGAACCACGCACGAATCTTTAAAAGGAAGCATAACGAAACATATAAGCAAAGCATAAAGAAACACGTCATATCATGGGAACATCAACTGAATCATAGATATATATATATATATATATATATATATATATACTGTGCCTACCCTTTGGGCAGGACTATTCAATACATCGGGAAGCGGAATACAACTGAAATGCAATACAAGGAAATCATAAAAAGCAAATACAAGAGAAACAACACCCATACCCATGTGCACCTAGAGTAGACAACCTCATATACAAAAGAAGGTTTGTCCTCAACTATGTGGTGTGTGTGCACTAACTGCTATCCCTCCTTTGTCTACTCCTACTGGTCCGAGTACTGTGGGGTCGAGTCGATCCACTGACGAATCTCGGCGGGAGTGGTCGAGCGCATCATCGGGGCATGTCCACCACGGCGAGGGTGCATAGATGGCCTACATGCTAACCTTGGCTGGACCACCGTCTCCTCACTCCCTGCTCTCATCGGTGGGGGAGCGGGACTGGAGCTCCAACTGTACATGTGTGATGGCGGGTCCTCGGATGGGTCTGTCTCCAAGTACTGGGTGTGAGGCACGTACTCCGGGTAGTCGCGTACGGCTGACGTCTCGGGCTCCATGCGGAGAATCTGCTCATCACGTGGTGTAGCTCACTCAAAAATCCCGTTATGACGGTAAGGAGCAGTAGGGGTGAAGCGGTAGCTCGGGACGGGGTGCGCGAAGGGTCGTCCCATAAACATGAATACTCTAACCGTGCAGTGACCCTCAAAATGGTATGACCCGAGTGCCGGGTCATGGTGCAGCTCCCATACCGGGGTGTCGATGAAGAGTACGAATGTCGCCATCTGAAGATATGACAGAAGAAAAGAGAGAGGGAATGAGAATCTTTCTAAAAGAATTCTCAGTAGGGTTATCCCTACCTAGGTGACATCGTCACATCCTCAGGAACCTTGGGTTTATTTCTAAAAGGGTTTGCATGCATATAAATTCCTTTTTAAGTTATTTTTCCAAAGTGTTATTTATCCAAGGTCCATCATATTTTACAATGCGTCTTATAGCTAAGCATAAATTATACTAATGATATGAATGCATAATAAAGGTAAACCAAACAATAGAACAACTAAGAAACATTATGACATTGGCATAAGTATAGTATATGTGACATTGTTAACTTTAACTTTCATCTCATGGGGCAGCCCTAAAACATCTCTAGCTTATGAGCTCATACCTTAACTAGTCGTCACTAGTTCTTACTTATCCTATGATAAGCGTAACATATACATAATCCCGACTTAATAGTGCGGGCTAGGGGGCAATTAAGGATCACCTCTCTTAGGGTCATTTCCTCTTTGAAATGCTCTACTAGCAACTAGTGCATCGTAGTTTTGTCCGCTTTGGCAAGCTCTATGTCAATACCCTCACAGATTTTTTTTCTTGGGGGTGCTCGGCTAAACCGGTGTCACCCAAGAAGGCGTCTTAGTGTTGTGTCACATTTAAGTTCTCATAAAGTGTTAATTCATAGATACATCATTATTCATTACATAAATCTTTTTCATAGCATACACATCATCACATGAAACTTCTTCATAGTGTATACATAAAACTATAGCATATACATTATCACATAATCACACCTTAGACAATCATACATACAAACTCCCAAGCTTATTATGTTATAAACCTATAGTATGTTATGCTTTGGTTCTTTTGAGTCTTAAACTTGTAAACTAATTGTTATAGTATTATTCTTAACCTCTCACACACCTATAGGTTCACAACTAATAAGTTTTACTAATTTTTTTATGCTTGAGGACCTATCCAAACAGCACTATGCAGATTTGGACAGCTTTATATTTGTGTGATTACGGGGTTCTAGAAATTACGGTTTAGACCCTTAAAGTCTTTAACTCACATTCTAAGTTATTGATCATCAAAACCTAGTCTCTTGGGAACCTATGAGGTTATAACTAAGTATTTCTCACCTCGTACTATGGTCAAGAACATCTCTAAACCTCAAGGATGCAGAATTTGAAATTCTAACTTTACGGGTACCTAGAAGTCACAACAATGACCCTTTCTAAGCTTAGTTTGCTCCTAAGGCTTTAAGATTAAGTCCTAAACCAATTATGAGTCATTCCTACACATTTAAACTAATTTAAAATCATGATTATTAAATCTAAACCTAGCTGGACAGAATCCAGAAAATTACATAATTAAAGGATCTAGAACTCTCAAATTAATTCTTTTCTAGTTCCTAACTTATCCTATCTTTCACATATGAGTCTTAACATTATTTTTACTCAAACATAGGCACATTATCATCATTAAAACCGCACATACAGTGGTAGTAAAAAGCAAGGAAGAACCGAAAATATACTTCTCCATAAAAGGCATAAAACATAATTTCTAAAGCACATAAAATACTAGTTTCTCTTGGAACCTTTTTAAAACTTTCAAGACTCGTTTATAAAAATTTTTAACATCTAAAATCATAAAAATGTTTAAGAGGGCAATGACCAATTTACCTTTGTCTCAAGAGGTCCTAAATTCATAAAACTTAGTTCTTATGCATTCCTTAAACTCATGTAAGCTTGAAAAAATTATAAAACATAGTCTCAAATACTTAGAAACTTCAAGACCTCCTGGAGCCGAAATATGAACCAAGGAAAATACATATTGTTAGACTTTTGTTGAGACAACAATGGGCAAGTCTTTGAGCTCTAGGTTCATTTAGGTGATGACATAAAAATAAACATGCTTATGCACTTATTTTAGGTTCCATTAGAAAGTAAAGTGATAGCACAAAATAAATATGAATGCAACTCATTATTATCTTGGTATTAAGTGAGAACTTGAAATATAAACATGATAATGCATAGCTTGAAATATAAACATGATAATGCAAGATTCAATTATTATCTTGAAACTTAGTGATAGCAAGGAAGTAAACATGATATGCAAAGCATAAAGTAAACATGATGCAAGGTGTTGGCATAGTGGCCGGGCTTGCCACACTTGAAGCAGACTCTTTGCCCTATGAGGTAGGGGCGGTTCCCATGATTCTTCCCCCACTAAGGGCAGACGTCAACAGGTGTTGCTCCGGGGTGAGCAGTAGGGGTTCCTTGTGGTGCCTTGTTCTTGGCCCCATTGGACCCTCCATTGTGGTTCCAAGGTCCGCCCAGTCCACGGGGTTGGTTGTTGAAGTTCCTCGGGCCTTGATGTTGGAACGGTGGCCGTTGGTGTTGCTTGGATTGTTGGTATACAGGAGCTCTCGGCTGTTGTTATTGCGGTGGTTGGAACTAGTTAGTCTGGTACGGTTGGTAGAGATTCCTTGATGGGTACGGTGGTTTGAACCTCGGGGCTTGAGGTCCGAGCCCCTTAGCTCGTTCCGCTCTCGTGGCTTGCATCTTCCGTTGTCTTTCTTCTAGGATCCAACATTTGTTCACCAGAGTCAGGAAGTCTCTAATCTCCACATGGGCCACGACGTAGTTCATCTCCGCCTTCAGACCGACCTCATATTTCACACATTTCCATACCTCGTTGGGGTTCCCTTGGAACACCCGAGAGAACTTGATCAGCTCCTCGAACTTAGTGGTGTATTGGTCAACAGTAGACCTTCCCTAGGTCAACTGCATAAAATCGATGTCCTTGGCGTTCCTCATGGACTCCGGGAAATACTTCTTGTAGAAGTGAGTCTTAAACAGCTCCCAATCGATGGGAGTCCCAGAAGCTTCCAGTAGTTGCTTCGTCTCATTCCACCATAATTCGGCGTCAGAATTGATCATGAAGGCAGCAAATGTAACCTCTTCTCCTCAGAGCAGGTAACCACAGAGTAGATCTTCTCCATATCCTTGATCCACTCATCAGCCTTGTCGGGGTCCATTACCGCTCGAAACACGGGCAGGTTCGCCTTGCGGAACTCGCCGAAGCGGGCTTGCTCAACCACCTCAGCAGCAGGGGGAGTAGGGGCAACGTTCTCTTGTTGATTCATGCGGTCGAACATCTGCTCCATGGCTTGCGCCATTCTACGAACAGCAGCAGTAATCGTATTGTCTTGGTCAGCTTCTGGCGTAGTCCTAGGCTGTCGTCGCGGTGCCATTGGTTCCTAAACACATAAGACAGTGAACATCAAGTTGATCAGGCTCAATATTCATGCAAAATGAGCTAGTTACCATGGCATTTGCAAGAAACATAAGTCATGCATCTCTAGTCTTATAGCTTGTCTCTATCAAGCACTACACATGACATAATTATCGCATCACGCTTCTAAAGCATGGTCAGTCCAATCCTCAGGCTCTGTGAGAATCGAACTGCTTTGATACCAAAATGTAACACCCTAATTCTTAACCTAACTTTCTAGAACACATTAGGTTAATCATTAGGTTATTACCTCTTAGTCTCATCATTTTATTAAAATACTTAGTGGAAATTATGGATAAATTTTTTTTAAAAAAATATAAATCAAAGTGAGAGCCGCGTTATTAGTCTAATCGTAAGACAGAAATATAAAACATGATTAGCAAGCAGAGAGTAACACGGAAATGAAGAACACGTAACAATAGAGCAATAACCACCATAATAACATAAACATTTCATTAATAACATCATTAGAAATACATATGTAGTCATACCCTCATAGGGACGGGCAGAGCTTGTAATACAGCGGAAAAGGAAATACAATGGAAACAGGGAAGCATAAAGTAACATAAAGTAAACCATCACTACCCAAGTGCACCTATAATGAATAACCTCAAAACAAAAGCAGGTTTATCCAGTCTATGTGTGAGTGTGTGCACTAATCCTCCCCTAAGACGTTTGCTACTGGAACCTAGGGAAAGGTGGAGTGTAACCGATCCATGGACGCAGGGTAGCAGGAGTGGGTACACGTGAAGACTAAGCGTGAGCTCCTTGATAGGGGCGCCTCTCGGCTCGCCTAGCCAGCCTCGACTGTGTAACAGTCTCCTCGCTCACGCCTCGCATGTGCTGAGGTGTAGGAGCAGCACTCTCGCTATACATGTGCATCGGTGGGTCCTCGGATGGGTCGTCCTCCAAACTCGGGGACCGAGGTACGTAGTCCTGGAAGTCTCGAGGCATCGAACCACCAGTATACGTCCGCAGAATCCTCTCGTCTCACGTCCGGGCGCGCTCAAAAACCATCGCATCATCGTAGGGTAACATCGGGGAGAAACGGTAGCTCTGTACAGGGTATGCAAAGGGGCATCCAATGAACATAAAGACTCACACGGTACAGTGCCCCACAAAATGATATGACCCGTGGTCTGGGTCATAGTGAACCTCCCAGGTCGGCGTGTCGACAAAAACTACGAACGTCACCATCAATCTCTGAAGATGTGACGGAAGAAAGAGAAAGGAGAGAGAGGAGTGAGAATTCTTACTAAAGAATCTCAGTAGGAGTCTCCTATCCGAGAGTTACATCGTTCACATCCTCAGGAACCTTGGCTTTAATTATAAAAGATGTTTATACATAAAAGATTCATTATTAAAGTTTATAAAACCAATTATCCAAGGTTCATTCCTTTTAGCATTTATCTTGATGTTATGAATGCAACATATTAAAACATGAATGCATGGCAATGCCTCAGTCAAATATCTCAATGAATCACAACTTCAAATAAGCACACAAGTGGCATAAAGAGCATATAACTTTCAAGTGGATCATTCCTCAACTTCGTGACATCAATCATGGTACTTTAGCATAATAAGGCCACCCAAAAAGAACTAGGTTATGAGCTCATACCTCAGCTAGTCGTCACTAGCTCTTGCTTATTATCTGAATAAGCGAAACATAATAAAATAATCCCAACTACACAAGTACGGGTAGGGGGCAGGGATCACCTCTCTTAGGATATACCCTCTTTGAAACGCTTTGCGGGAATTAAGCCACAAGAATTTGTCCGCTTTGGTAGGCTGCATCTACTCATACCCTCACGGATTTGTCTCCCCTGGGGGTGCTCAGCCGAACTGGTGTCACCCAGGGTTTTCAACTTATGTGGTACTTTAAAACATTTCTTCAACCCTTTAAGGTTTGACAGAAATTCGGTAGCATAACAGCTGTTAAACCGAATTTCCTTCAAACCGAAACTTATGCCACAAGCTAATCACACAACATGTTCCTAATTTAAATCTCATGCTATGATAAACTTCATACCTCACACAATCATTTCCTCATGCATTATAAACATCTCAACATAGCATTGCATCATATACACATCATAGCATTAATAATTTCTTAATGTCTTATGTATTGACCCTTACGGTCTTTAACTCACAATCTAAGTTATAAATCATCACATATTAATCTCTCGGGTACCTATAGGCTCATATCTAAGTATTCCTCACTCCATACTATGATCAAGAACATCTCTAAACCTCAAGGATGCAGAATCTAAAATCCTAACTTTACGGGTACCTAGGAGTCACAACAATGACCCTTTCTAAGTCCGGTTTGCTCCTAAAGCACCAAGATCAAGTCCTAAACCAATTATGAGTCATTCCTACACATTTAAACTAATTTAAAACCATAATTATCAATTCTAAACCTTGCTGGACAGAATCCAGAAAATTCATATATTAAGGGAATCTAGAACTCTCAAATTAATTCTTTCCTAGTTACTAACTTTTCTTATCTTTCATATATGAGTTCTAACATTAATTATACTCAAACATAATCATATTATCATCATCAACACAGCATATACAGTGACCAAACATAGCAAGGCAGAACCGAAACATACATCTCCATAAAAAAACATAGAACTTGGTTTTTAAAGCACATCACACCCTAGTTTCTCTTGGAACCTTTTCAAGACTTTCAAATCTCATTTATAAACATTTTTATCATCTAAAATCATCAAAATATTTTTAAAGGCAGTAGCTAAATCAATTTCATCTCAAGAGGTCCTAAATTCATAAAACTTGGTTCTATACAGTCCTTGAACTCACATAAGCTTAGAAAAATTATAAAACATAGTTTTCTACACTTGTAACCAACAAAACCTTTAGGGGCCGAAATCTCAAGCTAAAGAAATAAATATTTTCAAACCTTTGTTTGAGACAACAATGGACAAGTCTTTGAGCTATATGTTCTCTTAAGTGATGACATAAAAATAAACATGCTCATGCACTAGTTTTAGTTTTTCATTAGAAAGTAAAGTGAGAGCATAAAATAAACATGAGATGCAACTTATTATTATCTTGGGTATGTTAAGTGAGGATTTGAAATATAAACATGATAATGCAAAGCTTGAAACATAAACATAATAATGCATGTTCATTTATTATCTTGATACTTAGCGATAGCAAGGAAAGTAGATATGATGTACAAGGCATAAACATAAATATGGATGCAATATTCATTTTAATCTCATCTAGAGCTCTTACAAGACTTTAGAGATACAACCCATCCTCACAAAGAGAGCTTTAGAGTTCTTGAACCAAGTTCTCAAAGGAACTATGAGGTTATTGAACATCATCATCAAACTCAAAAGAAACAAACTTTCAAAGAAACACAAGACTACAAAGAAAAGGAAACCAAAACCGAAATGAAAAACAAGAAAAAGCAAAGATGTTCTTGAGCTAAAATCATTTTGAGTTAGTAAACAAAAGTGAGACTTAAAGGAAGTAAAAGCTCAAGCTCTAGAGGTTCCTTTGAGATGAACATATAGTTATCATCTAGGAGCTCTCATCATTGAGCCATCATGTACTCATCAAGGCCAAGAGGCTGAAACTCAAAGGAAGAGAAAACAAGAAAGTTTCAAAAAGAAAATCCAAGAGAAAGCTAGGAAAACTCATTTTCAAGATAAACAAATTTAGAAAAACACTCCTACCTAGAGTGAAGATGAAAAGCTTGAACTTTAAAAAGGAAAACAAGATGAAGAACTCCTCCTTGAGGGCAAGATGGCTTCGACCAAAGGGGGATAAAAAGGTTGGAGATGTGTTTCAAGTGAGGTTGTGTTTGTGGTGAGGTGTTTGAGAGGTTTGATGATGGTTCAAGGCTATGGGGTGGTGTTTGAAGGTTATGAGATGATGATGAAGATGAAGATGAAGAACAAGAGAGAATTCTCTTGGAACTTAGAGAGCAAAAAAGAGAACAAAAAGAAAGCTTAGAAAACTAAAAGTGTGCAAATGAGCTAAAGTGTTTGCATGTGTTTCTAAGCCAGGTATTTATAGAAAATGAAAACAAATGAGAGCTCATGGAGGGGGAAGACTGGCAGTAGCTTTTGGGAGGGAAAGAAGAGAAAAATATCTGTTACACAAGGTCATTCAAGCATGGTTTGAAGTATGGAAGTTATGATACAAGGCATGGCTTCAAGTAAGGTGATTTGAGTGAGCTTTTCTTTTAATTTTGAATGAAAATAGTCTTCTAGAAGCTAGACATGGCTGGAAGTTTTTTAGCCACAAATAAATGAGGAAAAATAGTTTATTTCATTTAGTTATTCATTTGGAAAATCAAGCTTGATTGAAAATATGACTAGGTATGGTGTATATGAGTTGGAAGCATGGTCTTGGTGTGTCAAAATTTTGCATATGTGATGGAAATGGGGAGGAGGAAGCTTCGGCCAGATTGGCAGCAAGAAAGAGGAAGAAAAATCTCTCATGTAATTGGGTGTTAATGATAGGTTTAAGTGTAGGTTAGCTTAGGTACAAGGTTAGGAATAATTAAGCTTAAGTTTAGGTAACTAAGAATGAGGTTTAAGAGTTTTATGACAAGATTAGGAGTGCTCATACATCATTAGAGAGTTTAAAACTCATTTAGGAATAAACAATTGGAAACACAATTCCATGATTTAAGGAATTGGAGAGAGAAAACATTATTCAAGATTCCATGACTAGGAATCTTGAATTTAAAATAGGATTTCAAGTTGTAATTAAGCACTTTTAGGTTCTAATCAACTTTAATAAATTATTTTGACACAAGATTAATTATGGAAATTAATTAATCTTCGGTTTGAGCCTAATATCGCTTAGGTTTGCTTAATTATACGGTTAAGCTTAAAAACACAAAACTAGGGACAAAAGCATAATTTTGCACTAATTTTTCCTAGGACCTCCGGGACCAAAACTAAAGTCACAGAATGCATAAAAACGCCTTTTAAAACCATCTGGAGAAGTTTCGGGTCCATCTGGCACTTGCAAACGGGTAAAACATCGCAGGGGTGTTTTGGTCATTTTGACCCGAAAACTCGAAAAATGAGATTTTCGATCGTGGAAAGGTACACAAGTCATCTAATCCCCTTCCAACATTGAGTTTGCCCTTCGAGTACTGGCGGATCGGCTTTCCTCAAATTCCGAGCTGAAAATGACCTTAGGGGCATTTTGGTCATTTTCACTCTAGCAGAAAATCGGGGTGTTACACGAAAAATGAGATTTTCGATTCCGGGAAGGTACACAAGCTAACTAATCCCCTTCCAACATTGGGTTTGCCCTTGGAGGATTACCGGATCGGCCTTCCTCGAATTTCGAGCCGAAAATGACCTCAGGGGCATTTTGGTCATTTTTACTCTAGCAGAAAATCGGGGCGTTACACATCCCCAGGAACTGAGTCCTAATGTGACGTAGCACTGAGATGCACTTCTCCTGCTCCAGTGGGGATGAGGAAAATCCATGAAGGTATGAGTGGATGCAACCTACTAAAGCGAACAATTCGCTGTGCACTAGATGTTAGTAGAGCGTTTCAAAGAAGGAAATATTCCTATGAGAGGTGATGATCCTTAAGCCCCCTAGCCCATACTCTAGTAGTTGGGATTATTTTTATGATTTTGCTTATCAGAGGATAAGTAAGAACTAGTGACGACTAGTTAAGGTATGAGCTCATAACCTAGATAATGTTTTAGGGTGGCCCATGATGCTTAAGTATGAAGTTCTTAAGTCACTAGTTGAGAAAAGAGAAAAGTTTCACTTGAAAGTTTATATTGCCACTTTATGCCACTTATATGTTCCTTGATGTTATATTGATTGCTGTGTTGCATAATGTAGACCTATGCATTCATGGTTTGCTATGTTGCATTCATGCATTAAGATTCATTCTAAAAGGAATGAACCTTGGATAATGACGTTTATAAACCTAATAATGAATGTAATATGCATGATCGCCTTTTCATAATAAACCCAAGGTTCCTGAGTATGTTGATGATGTAACCCTAGATAAGAGATACCCTACTGAGATTATTTAGCAAAATTCTTACTCCTTTTCTTTCTCTTTTCCTTTCCCGTCACATCTTCAGATCATGGCGATGTTCGTGGTGTTCATTGACACTCCTATATAGGAGGTGCATTTTAATCCCGAGTGTAACATCCTAATTTTTTTTTAGAAAATAACTGAGGCTTTAGTAGTAAGAATATCAAATTTTGGTGTACATAAAAAATGATGAGAACAATGTAACGAACGTAAAAAAAAAAAAAAAAAAAAAAAAAAAAAAAAAAACAAAACGTGAATAGTATTTTACAGGCCCCGTAGACCCATCGGAACAGCTGAAACCTTATATTCAAGACCTGAAGGTGCCCGAAATTTGGAAATTATAGGATTAAGGTTAGAAATAGGTAGGAATAAATATTTTATACTTAGAATTAATTTTCAAGCAATAGTGGATTACCCGGGTACACTGTTTTACCCGTTTAGTAAAATTACGGTGTGTAGTTTTTATACCGGATGAAGCTACCAGTTCAAGCTTGCCACCTAGGGTGACAAGTGTACGGTCTAGAGCAATACATATCCTTTCCTTTTTCAAGAGCCAATGAGAATGCTACAAAATTTCAAAGAAGATAATTCATAATTGCTAAATTATATACATTATCTTAATATAAATAAAATCAAAATCCTCATAATTATCATCTTCATTCTCGGCCAACAATCATAAGTGCAGAAACTCCATTGTTGCCTCCACAAAAACCTTGAGAACTTGATTTCCAACCTCAAAATCATAAGCCTAAACTTGTCAAAACCAAAATCTTCCTTCACAAAACTTGTTCCACTCCTCAATATCTACCAAACTAACCGATTAGAATTTGAATCCATCAACTTTTGATACCTTAAGAGCCCATTATCAGCTGTTCAAGGAAGGGTTTGGTGTGGGTTTGAAGGCTTGGAAGTGAAGGGAATCAATCTTGGAGCCAAGATCTTGAAAGCTTCAAAGTGTAGGGTTTTCTTTGGCCTTTTACTTTCCAAATTATTCTGTAAAATTTTTTGGGTTTTATTCCGAAATTTATAGTTATATTTGATGATAATATATTGATATTGATGTGTTAATTTTGGTGGAGTGTTTGGATGAGGTTAAATAATGATTTTTGTCAAAATAAGTTTTGGTTAGGCTGCTGAATTTTCGGATTTCAGCAGGACAGGATTTGTTCATGAATTTTCTGGTTCAATTCTAGTCATTTTTATGAGCTATAAAAATTATATGTTGAAGCTAACATCATAAGGAAACTCTGATAATTTTCGTGGTGCATGATAAAGAGTTTTACTGCCTGAGAAAAATCAAGAACCAAGAGTATATCTATGCTGGCTGAAATCTTGGTACTGGAGCTGTGACTTTGTATAAATTTTTATCCATAGCAAATGGTGGATTTATCCTTTGAAATTTTTACAGAGTTTTTTAGACATCTTTAAGTATAACTGTGATTTTTATTTTGAGTTGTTTCTATCATTTACTAAAGTTAAAAATTGTGTGAATCCTATTTTGAGCTGTGAAAAAGTGGCCTCTGACCACTAAAATTGTAGAATTTATTTGACATGGTTCTAGTATTCTGTTTGCTATGAAATTTTTACAGGGACTTTTAGACACATTGAGGTGTCATAGAAAATTTTTATGGCCAGTGAATTGCCCATTGGATATGTGAATTAAATGTTGTCACCATAATGGTAAATCTGTCAAGAAGCTGGAATGGTGAAGATGTATTAAGTTAATGATAGAAATCTATTTAATCCAAGTTTATATCATATGAATGTATGTTAATTGTTTGAAAGGCTTGTTTATAAAGTATGAATGAGACTCCAATGATACTGAATGCCTATATCTGGGATATAAACCTGACTTTGAAGTAGAAAGGTCCATGACATGGTTGTATGACAAAAGAGAATATGTGAAATTTAATGGTGCATGTTTTAACATACGGGCAAATAGAAACAAGGCTTATGTGTGATAGAGAGGGAAGGCAAAAATAAGAACTTCCCAAGAAATTTTATGAGTCAGTAGACTTATCGACTAGGAAATAGAACTGTGTGTGATTGTAAATGGAATAAAATGAAGTCTGATGATCACGAATAGGAATGAGCTCATGTCCTAGCAGTCTATGGTCCTCGGAGGAGTTATCCACTACATATGTTACCTGATGTGAATCTAAGCCTTCCCTATGTTAATAAAAAGAACTACTACACTAAGTTGAATTCCATGTGATATAAGAGAAACACTTATGATTAATACCATTTTGCATATAATTTTCTTTGACTCATGTATGCTAATATTGGTATATGTGATCTAACATGATGTTTTTCTTTATTATTATAAATGCATTTACTGTTTATATTAAATACGTATGTAAAGGGTTACCCTACTAAGAATTTTATAATATTCTCACCCCTATTTGTGTATATACTGTATTGTGCTCAGACTCTGCAGATGCCTCTGGCTGAGGAGAGGCCATCATACCGATGGCCAATGGTTTCGCGTAGGAGGACATGAGACTTACGTGGGCTTTTGACTTGTATGTAGTGTAGTATAGTGCCAGGAACTTACCAGCTTGTAAACTAATTGGTGTTAGATGTCTTAGGTCCACTTCTGTGTGTTTAGTATTTTGTTGGACCTTGATATTTGAGCAAGCTTGGTAGATCTTTTGATAGTAGTTCCTGTGTTGTATTATAAGCGAAGTGACTTAACTTCAAGTATGGTATGTATTAAAGAAAGCGGTATGTAAAGTAATAATATATGTACATTTTATAGTAGTTTTCTTTATAATTCTAGAGTTTGATTTATCTTATTTCATTTCATTTGAATAGTGGATATTATAGAAAAGAAGTGATACTCTTCTAATTACAATGTTAATGCTCGAGTAATACATGGTAGTTAGGAGGGTGTTACATTATGGTATCAGAGCCGGACTATCCTATAAGCCTGAGGATTGGACCGGCTATGCTTTCTTAGAAATTGTCATGCATTATGACTTTATATATATGTGTATGACTGCTGATTGGAAATGTTGTGGGTTGCTGTACACTTTGCTTGGTATTGAGACTGATCAACTCAATATTTTCGTTTGGTGTGATAGGAACCAATGACTTCGAATCGGCGAACTAGGAGTGGAGCTGGAAACGATGCCGACATGATGAATACTTTTCGTGAGATGGCGGCTGCCATGAGGGAACAAGCTACAGCTAATACCCGAATGATGGAGCAACTGAACCGCAATGAAAGGCAAAACCCGGTGATAATCCTGTAGTGAGCGAAGTCGATGTAGAATATCGAATTTGCCGAGTTCAAAGGCAAATCCCCTCCATTTCGAGGAGCTTTTAATCCTGTAAGCAGAAGAATGGATAAAGGCTATGGAAAAGATTTTCTCCGTTCTTCCTTGCACAGAGATCCAGAAGGTGGCCTTTGCCACCTATATGCTAAAAGCAGATGCAGATTTTTGGTGGGTTGGCACTAAGGGATTATTTGAAGCTTCCCATACTGTAGTTACCTGGACTATTTTTAAGGAAGCTTTTTACCATAAGTACTTCCCTATTTCTGTGAGAAATGCGAAGGAATTGGAGTTCATGGCTCTCAAACAAGGACCTATGAGTGTAGCGAGTATCTTTGCCAAATTTGAAGAGCTCTGCAAGTTTTCTACAATTTATCAACGTGACCCGGATGAAGTTTGGAAATGCATGAAATATGAAGGAGGTCTACGAGAAGATATAGAAGCAGCTGTAAGTCTCTTGGAGATTAGGGACTATCCTACCTTGGTAAATAAATGTCGACGTGCAGAGGAGTCCAACAGGAAGCTAACAAATTTCAAGTATGCCCAAAACAATGCTAGAAGGGGATTAGCACCTCAAGGTCCACGATTCAAGCCTGTTAACCAACCTCGGAGAAGGTTTCCACCCAACAATAACAACAACAACAACAAAGGAAAACAACTTCAACCTCTAAGACCCGAGACAGGGAGAGATTGCCCTAAGTGTGGGAAAAATCATGGGAATCGACCTTGCTGGACAACGCAAATCATTTGCTTTGGCTGTGGGAAACCAGGACATAAGATATTTGAGTGCCCTAACAAGAAAGGTCATCAGCCCGCCTCCAGGCCACAACAACATGGGCGTGTTTTTACTATAAGTGCCAAGGAAGCTTCTCAATCTGCCGATCTGATCTGAGGTAAGTGTGAAATAAATGGTAATGTCCTAGATATCTTTGTATGATACTGGTGCCACTCATTCTTTCATATCCCATGACTGTGTCTGAAGTTGCAATTATCCTGTGTCTGAACTACCTTATGATCTTCTTGTATCCACTCCTACCGCTGGTCCTATTAGGACTTGTTATACTGTGTAAATATTCCTCTTCAAATAGGTGCTAGAGACTTTACTGCCAATTTAGTTTGTCTTCCTTTATCTGGTCTAGATGTAATTTTAGGTATGGATTGGCTAGTACCCAATTATGTCCTTTTACCTTTGTCCAAATCGAGCTGCCATATTTCTTTCCACTCTACCCTCCATTCCTGTGGTTCCTTTTTCTTTTTATTTGAACCTTGTAACATCCAACCCTGGTAAGACAGATCGTCAGGAATATGTTCTCCTTTCTACTAGTGAAACTGAATGTGACTACGAGTTGAGCAAGATTCCAGTGGTGAGAGAATATCCAGATGTTTTTCCAGAGGATATTCCAGAATTTCCTCCTGAAAGAGAGATTGAATTTTCCATTGAGTTGGTTCCAGGAACGGGTCCTATTTCAATTGCTCCTTATAGGATGTCCCCTTTGGAGTTGAAAGAATTAAAGTCCCAAATTGAAGAACTGTTAGGGAAGCATTTTATTAGACCAAGTGCCTCTCCATGGGGAGCCCCTGTTCTTCTGGTAAAGAAAAAGGATGGGGGTATGAGGCTTTGTGTAGATTATAGGCAATTGAACAAAGTGACAATAAAAAATAAGTATCCCTTTCCAAGAATTGACGATCTCATGGATCAATTACGAGGTGCAACTGTATTCTCAAAGATTGATCTTAGATCAGGGTACCATCAGATTCGGGTTCGGAATGAGGATATACCTAAAACTGCTTTTAGAACTCGATATGGGCATTACGAGTATAGGGTGATGTCCTTTGGATTGACTAATGCTCCCGCTGTATTCATGGATTATATGAATCGAATCTTCCGCCCTTACTTGGATAAATTTGTAGTTGTCTTCATAGATGACATACTTATATATTCAAGGACTGAGGAAGAACATATGGAGCACCTTGGGGTTGTGTTACAAATCCTAAGAGAGAGAAAGTTGTATGCTAAGTTGTCAAAATGTAAATTTTGGATGGGAGAGGTTAGATTCCTAGGTCATGTAGTATCACGAGGAGGAATCTCTGTAGATCCCAAGATGGGTAGAATCGATACTCCATTGGGAGCGACCAACAACGGTGGTGAGATTCGGAGTTTCCTAGGGTTAGCTGGATATTATAGGCGTTTTATCATGAGTTTTTCTCAGATAGCATTACCTTTGACTAAATTAACCCGAAAGAATGCTCCATTCAATTGGACACCAGAGTGTGAAAATAGTTTCCAGGAGTTGAAACAAAAGTTAACCACGGCTCCACCCTAGTATTACCTGATCCTTATATACCCTATGAGGTTTATTGTGATGCTTCTAGTAAGGGTTTAGGATGTGTGTTGATGCAAAATCATAATGTGGTTGCCTATGCTTCTCGACAGTTGAAACCTCATGAAGTAAACTATCCAACCCATGACCTTGAACTTGCAAATGTGGTTTTGCCCTAAAGATCTGGCGACATCATTTGTATGGTGTGCAGTTTAATGTTTTCTCTGATCATAAAAGTTTAAAGTATCTTTTTGATCAAAAAGAGTTGAATATGCGGCAAAGAAGGTGGATGGAATTCCTCAAGGACTATGAGTTTAGTCTGAATTACCATCCAGGCAAGGCAAATGTTGTTGCCGATGCTCTGAGTAGAAAATGCCTAAGTGAAGCATGCTTGATGATTAAAGAGGCGGAGCTAGTTGAAAGTTTCAAGGAACTTAGTTTAGACATGTCTGTGAACCCTCAGGGTGTGGTGCTAGGGCAAATAAAAGTAACAAGTGAGTTCAAAGGACAAATTTTAGCTGCACAACGTGAAAACCCAGAATTTCAAGAGATATTAAGATCAATTCATGCAAAGAAGTTGCCAGGATTCACTCAAGACCAACAAGGTATATGGAGATACAAGGATAGGGTATGTGTACCCACAAGTGGCAATCTTAGAAAGAAGATCTTAGAGGAAGCTCATAGGGGCGAACTTACTATACATCCAGGCATTAGTAAAATGTATGCGGATCTCAAGAAAATGTTCTGGTGGTCAGGAATGAAAAAGATATAGAAGAGTGTGTCTGAAGTGTTTAACTTGCCAAAAAGTTAAAATAGAACATCAAAAACCAGCTGGGACCACCGCAACCCTTAGAAATCCCGGAATGGAAGTGGGAAAGTATTTCTATGGACTTTGTAATGGGTTTGCCAAGGACATCGTCAGGTCATGATGCTATATGGGTTATAGTAGATAGATTGACCAAGTCTGCTCATTTCTTACCCATTAAGGCTAATTTTCCTTTAGATAAGTTAGCTTCCTTGTACATCCAAGAAATAGTAAGACTACACGGTGTTCCTTCCTCGATAGTTTCGAGAGATCCAAGGTTTACTTGAGATTTTGGGGAACGTTCTAAAAGCCTTTGGTACCAAACTTTGTTTGAGCACGCCTATCACCCCCAAAGCGACGGGCAAAGCAGAGCGAACCATACAAACCCTAGAAGATATGCTAAGGGCATGCGTGATTGAGCAGAAGGGAAGTTGGGACAAGGTACTCCCATTGGTTGAGTTTGCTTATAATAACAGCCATCACGCTAGTATTGGCATGGCCCGTATGAAGCTCTATATGGAAGAAAATGTCAATCCCCATTGTGTTGGTATGATTCGGGAGAAGCGAGACTATTGGGACCCGATCTTGTTAATCAAACAACGGAACAAATCCAGGAAGATCGAGCAAGATTCTCACCGCACAAAGTCATCAAAAGAGCTATCTTTGATACTCGAAGGAAACCTTTAGAATTTCAAGAGGGAGAACATGTATTCTGAAGGTCACGCCCACTCTTTGGAGTAGGTAGGGCCCTTAGAGTTAAAAAGTTGTCACCTAGGTTTATAGGTCCTTTTCAAATTCTTCAACGAATTGGGTCATTTGCTTACGGATAGCCTTACCCCCACATTTATCCAACCTTCATAATGTCTTCCATGTATCTCAACTTCGAATGTACCACCCAGATCAAAACCATATCATTGAGCCCGAGTCTATACAGTTAAGGGATGACTTGACATTTCAAGCCCCTCCTATTCAGATCGTTGATAGAGAAGTCAGGCAACTTAGAAATAAATCTGTGCAACTTGTAAAAGTGGCTTGGGGTGGACCTGGAAATGAAGAGTATACATGGGAACTAGAATCAAATATGAAGACAGATCATCCGGAATTATTTCCAGGTATGAAATTTTGAGGGCAAAATTTTTTTTTAAGGTGGGGAGTAATGTAACATCCTAATTTTTTTTCAGAAAATAACTGAGGCTTTAGTAGTAAGAATATCAAATTTTGGTGCACATAAAAAATGATGAGAACAATGTAACGAACGTAAAAAAAAAAAAAAAAAAAAAAAAAAAAAAAAAAAAAAAACGTGAATAGTATTTTCTGCACTCAGTAGACCCACCAGACAATTTGAAACCTTATATTCAAGACCTGAAGGTGCCCGAAATTTGGAAATTATAGGATTAAGGTTAGAAATAGGTAGGAATAAATATTTTATACTTAGAATTAATTTTCAAGCAATAGTGGATTACCAGGTACCTTTGTTTTACCCGTTTAGTAAAATTACGGTGTGTAGTTTTTATCTGGGATGAAGCTACCAGTGCAAGCTTGCCACCTAGGGTGACAAGTGTATGGTCTAGAGCAATACATATCCTTTCCTTTTTCAAGAGCCAATGAGAATGCTACAAAATTTCAAAGAAGATAATTCATAATTGCTAAATTATATACATTATCTTAATATAAATAAAATCAAAATCCTCATAATTATCATCTTCATTCTCGGCCAACAATCATAAGTGCAGAAACTCCATTGTTGCCTCCACAAAAACCTTGAGAACTTGATTTCCAACCTCAAAATCATAAGCCTAAACTTGTCAAAACCAAAATCTTCCTTCACAAAACTTGTTCCACTCCTCAATATCTACCAAACTAACCGATTAGAATTTGAATCCATCAACTTTTGATACCTTAAGAGCCCATTATCAGCTGTTCAAGGAAGGGTTTGGTGTGGGTTTGAAGGCTTGGAAGTGAAGGGAATCAATCTTGGAGCCAAGATCTTGAAAGCTTCAAAGTGTAGGGTTTTCTTTGGCCTTTTTCTTTCCAAATTATTCTGTAAAATTTTTTGGGTTTTATTCCGAAATTTATAGTTATATTTGATGATAATATATTGATATTGATGTGTTAATTTTGGTGGAGTGTTTGGATGAGGTTAAATAATGATTTTTGTCAAAATAAGTTTTGGTTAGGCTGCTGAATTTTCGGATTTCAGCAGGACAGGATTTGTTCATGAATTTTCTGGTTCAATTCTAGTCATTTTTATGAGCTATAAAAATTATATGTTGAAGCTAACATCATAAGGAAACTCTGATAATTTTCGTGGTGCATGATAAAGAGTTTTACTGCCTGAGAAAAATCAAGAACCAAGAGTATATCTATGCTGGCTGAAATCTTGGTACTGGAGCTGTGACTTTGTATAAATTTTTATCCATAGCAAATGGTGGATTTATCCTTTGAAATTTTTACAGAGTTTTTTAGACATCGTTAAGTATAACTGTGATTTTTATTTTGAGTTGTTTCTATCATTTACTAAAGTTAAAAATTGTGTGAATCCTATTTTGAGCTGTGAAAAAGTGGCCTCTGACCACTAAAATTGTAGAATTTATTTGACATGGTTCTAGTATTCTGTTTGCTATGAAATTTTTACAGGGACTTTTAGACACATTGAAGTGTCATAGAAAATTTTTATGGCCAGTGAATTGCCCATTGGATATGTGAATTAAATGTTGTCACCATAATGGTAAATCTGTCAAGAAGCTGGAATGGTGAAGATGTATTAAGTTAATGATAGAAATCTATTTAATCCAAGTTTATATCATATGAATGTATGTTAATTGTTTGAAAGGCTTGTTTATAAAGTATGAATGAGACTCCAATGATCTTGAATGCCTATATCTGGGATATAAACCTGACTTTGAAGTAGAAAGGTCCATGACATGGTTGTATGACAAAAGAGAATATGTGAAATTTAATGGTGCATGTTTTAACATACGGGGAAAATAGAAACAAGGCTTATGTGTGATAGAGAGGGAAGGCAAAAATAAGAACTTCCCAAGAAATTTTATGAGTCGGTAGACTTATCGACTAGGAAATAGAAGCGTGTGTGATTGAAATGGAAAAAAATGAAGTCTGATGATCACGAATAGGAATGAGCTCATGTCCTAGCAGTCTATGGTCCTCGGAGGAGTTATCCACTACATATGTTACCTGATGTGAATCTAAGCCTTCCCTATGTTAATAAAAAGAACTACTACACTAAGTTGAATTCCATGTGATATAAGAGAAACACTTATGATTAATACCATTTTGCATATAATTTTCTTTGACTCATGTATGCTAATATTGGTATATGTGATCTAACATGATGTTTTTCTTTATTATTATAAATGCATTTCTTGTTTATATTCATGTCTGTATGTAAGGGGTTACCCTACTGAGAATTTTATAATATTCTCACCCCTATTTGTGTATATACTGTATTGTGCTCAGACTCTGCAGATGCCTCTGGCTGAAGAGAGGCCATCATACCGATGGCCAATGGTTTCACGTAGGAGGACATGAGACTTACGTGGGCTTTTGACTTGTATGTAGTGTAGTATAGTGCCAGGAACTTACCAGCTTGTAGACTAATTGGTGTTAGATGTCTTAGGTCCACTTCTGTGTGTTTAGTATTTTGTTGGACCTTGATATTTGAGCAAGCTTGGTAGATCTTTTGATAGTAGTTCCTGTGTTGTATTATAAGCGAAGTGACTTAACTTCAAGTATGGTATGTATTAAAGAAAGCGGTATGTAAAGTAATAATATATATACATTTTATAGTAGTTTTCTTTATAATTCTAGAGTTTGATTTATCTTATTTCATTTCATTTGAATAGTGGATATTATAGAAAAGAAGTGATACTCTTCTAATTACAATGTTAATGCTCGAGTAATACATGGTAGTTAGGAGGGTGTTACACCGAGCATGGATCATACCATTTTGAGGGACGATGCGTGGTACGTGTCTTCATGTATGTAGGATGTCTCTTCACGCACCCTGTACATAGCTACTGCTTCTCCCTGACATCTCCTTATGGCGACAATATGGTCTTTGAGTGTGCATGGACACACAACGAGCGGGTTATGCGTACCTACATTGCTGGATCTACCATCCACGACCACCCAGATTACGTGCCTCGCTCTCAACATTTGGAAGATGACCCCTCGGAGGATCTGCCGATCCATATGTATAGTGTAACACCCTAATATTCAACCCAATACTCCTAGAACGTATTAAGGCTAAATATTAGTCATTACTTCTTGTTACAGTTCATTTACCATTAACAAAATACTTACTAAAAATACGAGCCAAATTTTTCTTTTTAAAACCTTTATAAAGTAAGAGCCGCGTATAGCATACACAAGTGATATAAAAGAATGCAAATCTAAACGTCAAGAAGGCTCCACATCATAACATGGTGCACCTAAGGTAGATGACCTCTACAACAAAAGAAAGTCATCATGACTAGTGAGACGTGTGTGCACTAATACTCCAAGAGTCATCTACGGCTGATAACTCGGGAATGGGGGAACGTATCCAATCCATGGTCATAGCTCGTCGGGGACAGGTACGCCAGATGGTTGCACATGACCTCCACGTCTAGGGCGCATGGCTGGCCTCCGTACCAACCGTGGCTGCGTGACTGTCTCCTCACTCCCCTCTCTCATAGGAACAGGGGTGGGGGCTGAACTCTCAGAATACACATGTGTAGGCTCGTCCTCAGAGGGGTCCGTCTCAGAAAACCTTGAACGGGGTATGTAATCGGGGAAGTCTCGAACGACCAATCCGGAAGGGTGCGTGTGAAGCCTCCACTCGAAAGATGGGCGTGCTTGCTCAAAAATCATCTCGTCTCCATATGGGGAAGTAGGGGTGAAATGGTAGCTCGGTACTGGATGGTTGAAGAGGCGTCCAACAAACACAAAAACTCAGGCCACACGACGTTCCTCAAAATGATATGATATCTAGGTGACATCATCTACGTCTCCAGGAGCCTCAAGTTCTTATAAAAACAGTGGGCATGTAATAGTTCAATTATGAAGTTCAAAAACACGATTACTGAGGCCCATTCCTTTTAACACATAGCTTGTATTTAAATGGATGCATTATACTTCATTATGATATACGAGATCTAACTAACTTATTAGCATACATGGTAAGTATAGACATGGTACATAGTACATAGATCATAGAACATAGAGCATAAAACATAAAACTTGGTACATGGTACATGGTATCTCATCTTGGTTACTTAGGTGACGTTAAGACATTTACTTTGAACATGGGGCCACCCTAATTGTTCTCCCTTTTGAGAAACCTCTAGGTTATGAGCTCATACCTCACTAGTCTTCAGTAGCACATGGTTCTTATCCCTTTTGATAAGTTAAGGTCCCGACTTAAAGTATGGGCTAGGGGGCTAGAATCACCTCATCTCCATCTATAGTTTGATGGTTCCAAAGGATCATTTTCTCATAGTTTGTGTCACCTTAAGTCTTAGCATGTTATAACAAGATGCCACATAATTAATACATATCACATATCTCATATAATTCTAACATAGGTATCTCTAAGGTTCTAAGAGAACAATAACATGCAATTGATAATTCTATCATCATATAGCATCACATAAGTCATGAGACAACACATTAATTCATCATTCATAGAGGGCACACAAACCATTCCCTTGAAAGTGAAAACTCCTAAATCGGGTAAACTAAAACTTCTAAATTATTTTTTTATACCTCTAAGGGATTGATTAACCTCATTACCACAGTTTATTAAGTCCTAGAACCTAATTAATTATGGCTAGGTAGCATAGGCAGTAAGCATAATTTGATGAATTACGGTGTTCTAGAAGTTATGTTTTAGGTCCTTTCTTATTACTGACTTTTTCTATGATGCAATAATTAATACCCAAACCAATTATGAGTCATTCTCACCCATCTAAACATGTTATAATATGATTCTACAAACTCTATCAAGGCTGGAACAGAATATACAATTTCGTTTCCTAAGGAGTTCTAGAAATCACATTTTCAAACTATCATAGTTACTAAGCATGCCTAAGATGCCTAGAACAATTATAATGCAATTTGGTGAGGTATTTAAACACATATAGACCACCCAAAACAGAATTTAAGGTGCTGGAATAAATAAGGCAGAATCAAAAACAAAGTCATCATATAATGCATAGAACTTTATTTCTAAAACACATACATTGCTAGTTTTTCTTGGAACCTTTTCAAAGCTTCTAAAACCCATTGAAAACTATTTATTTCCTTAGAAATCCTTATAAAACATATAAGGGCAGTAGCTATTTCAAGACAAGCTTGAGAGGGATTTAAATCATAAAATCATACTTGAAACATTTCTTGAGATCATCTAAACTTAGGAAAATTGTAAAACATAGGTTTTGGCACTTGTAACTAGATGAAACTCACACCAAGTTCATCATCATCACATGCCCAAAAATAAAAAGAGTAAAACACATTTATTTCCAAACTTTACTTGAGATACCAAGGGACAAGTCTTTGAGCTCTAATATTTTAAGTGATAACAAGAACATAAACATGTTATGCACTTCATTTTATCTTTCTTAGAAAGTAAAGTGAGGGCTCAAAATAAATATGAGATGCACTCATTTTTATCTTAAGTTTAGGTGAGGACTTGAAAAGTAAACATGAAATATAAAGCTTGAATTTAAACATGACAATGCAAGTTCATTTATTTATTCTTGGAAGTTTAGTGATAGCATAAGATAAATATGCTATGCAAGGCATAAATTTAAACATGAATGTTAGTCCATTATTATGTGTCATTAGAGCTCATACAAGACTTTAAAGGATCAATATCATAATCTCAATCCCAATCTCATTATCATAAAGCAAGCGCTAGAGTTCTAAGAACTAAGGTTATAAAGAAATCTCATGGTTCTTTGAACATCATCATCAAGCTTTAAAGAAATAAACTCAAGAAAACAAAACTTCAAAAGGACAAAGAGCAAGAAACCGAATCCCTAAAGAGCAGAAAAATACACCATGTTCTTTATTATGTACCCAAGACCCCTATCTAGAGCAAAACTCTAGAACGTGCTGGCCAACTTTAAGGTTGACAAGGGTAGGCCTTGAGCTGATTGAAATCCTTAAAGTTATTTTCTTAAGTTGAAAACTTTAGTGAGCTAAGTAACATAGATAGAACTTTAAAGAAAGAAAAGCATCAAGCTTTAGAGGTTTTATGAGAGATGAACACACAGTCACCTCTATAGAACACTCATCATCAAGCCATCATGTTCAAGGCCTTGAGGCCGAAATCAAAAGGAGAAAGGAATGAAGAAATCGAAAATAAAACAACATGAAAGGTTCATCCATTCATCATACTTCAACAATATCAAAGCATAAGAATCAAAGAAACATTTTTAGAAAAGCTCCCTACCTAGCATGTGTGTTCTTGAAGACAAGAAAAGGTTTGATCTTGAGAAAACAAGAAGAAATCTTCTTGAAACTTGGAGTGTGGCTTCGGCCTTGAAGAGAAATGGAGGAAGAAGAGGTGTTGGCTTGTGTTTGAGCTTGGTAATGTGTTTAGATGAGAACTAGATGAAGATTGAGAGGTGGAGGGGTGGCAGTTTCCTCTTGGAACAAGGAGGATAAATGAAAACTTTGAGAGAACTAACACTTTCTTAAAACTTCAATCTCAGCAAATGACTCAAAGTGACGCAAAGCTCACCAAGGCAAGGTATTTATAGAATTTTGAATCATGAGGGAGTGAATGGGGAGGGGTAACCGTGTGGCCTTCATGGCTTAGGGAAGAGAAAATATCTCTTACAAGTTGTTGTTCAAGGCATGGTTGAAGGTAAGATAGATATGGGCTTAAGCATGGCTCAAAGTAAGGTGTTTTCTTTTTGAAACAAATCATCTAGAAGGGAGAGGGAGGGTTGATGGTTTTAGACAGCAAGGGGAGGGAAAAATATTTCATTTATTTAGTCATTCAATTAGTCATTCAAAGCATGGCTTGGAGTGTGATCAAGTATGGTGCAAAGTGAGGTGCAAGCATAGTGTAAGGCATGGTTCTTTGAGTGTTTGAATTTCAAACATGTAGAGAATGTGGGGGAGGGGTTTTGGCCAGCTATGACAGCCCATGGGGAGAGAATTTTGTCTCATCTAAATGTGTGTTAATGATGTGTTTAGGAGCAAACAAGATTAGGCCACTAATTAAGGTTTTATAACCAAGTGTTTAGGTGAACTAATTGGGTAATTAGGGCCATGGGAAACCTAGTTTGGAAGTGATCTTGTCAAATTAGTGGAGTCAAACTCCATTGACTAGAGTTTAGAGAACAACACATTTCCTTGAATTGGGGAGATTGAATAGTAAAAACACTATTCTTAAAAAAATAAGACTAGAATTGGATTTTAAGTTTCCTTAAGAAATTTTAGGTCCTAATCAACCTCAAATAATTATTTTAGCTCTAGATTAATTATGAAAATTAATTAAATCTTTAATTAGAGCCTAATATTGCTTATGTTTTGTTTTAAAATCGTCATTGAGCCCAATGCACTTAAGTAAGGGCAAAATCGTAATTTTTCACAAAAACTGCCCGGGACCACCGGGACTTAAGCAAACGTAAATTATGCCTTAAAAACATTATTTTAGACCTCTGGGACAAGTCCGGGTCAAAACAGAACTCAAAACTGCCTTAACTTACTGTAAGGGTATTTCGGTCATTTGTGCGCAGAAACCTCAGAAATGAGATTCTTCTGCTCTGTTAAACATTCAAATACATAGAATCCTGTTCTTACATAATCAAAGCTCTTATGAGGATGGCCGAGGTGACCATCCTCGTGTTCCAGGTAAAAATGATCTCAGGGGCATTTCGGTCATTTATATGTTTAGAAAAAATCGGGGCATTACATATAGCAAGAGTTCTGCCCCCATTCCTCGGTTCGTGCGAGAGGGGAGTGAGGAGACAGTGATGCAACTGAGATTGGCGAGGAGCGCCGAGATGCGCCCCCATCGTGGAGTGCACGTACAACCATCATGCATCCGATCCTACTCTACTGGCCTACGCCCGAGGAGCTTGAGCAGTTCCCTAGTTACATACCCCTGTCCCTCGAGGATCGCCACTATTAGCAATAAAGCGTCTTGAGGAAAGCTAGTGCACACACACCACACGTAGTAGGGATAAACCTTATTTTGTTATGAGGTTATCCACTTTAGGTGCACTAGGGTAGAAGTGTTTTTATTTACAGTTTCCTTGTATTTACGTTTCTGTTGTATTTCCTTTTCTTTTGTATTTGCATTACCTTGTATCAAACTAAGTCCCACCTTTAGGAGGGCATATTATGAACATTAATGAAGTATTTCTTTTGATGTGTTATTGATTGTTCCATGTTCTATTATGCCTTGTTATCTTGTGATTTATTTTCCTGTCTTACGATGTGCGTGGCTCTCACTTTGCTTTTATATTTCAAAAAAAAAATTACCCTATTTCCGCTAAGTAATTTAAAGAAAGATTTTAAAAGAGTGAAACTAAGAGGTAATAACCTAATGATTAACCTAAATATGTTCTAGGAATATTGGGTTAAAATTAGGATGTTACAATCATCCTCATCATTGCTACGTCTGTTAGAATTTTTAAATTCTTATTACTAAGGCTTCAGTTATATTTGAATAACATTAAGGTGTTACATTACATAACATTCATACTTTTTGATGTTCTTTCGTATCTTGAATTCAATTTTTGAAAATGAAAAATCTTCTTTCCTAAATTTTGTAGCAAACATTCTTCATTAGAAGATTAGAAAGAAGTCTCTTAAGTAGCCTCCTTATATATTTCATTATCTTAGCAAACTTGTGTTTTTTCTTGGAGTATTAAACACCAAAACCTTCATCTCTTGTACCCTGATCTATTAATGAGGGTTAACTTTACAAGATGCTCATTGGAAATAGCTTGAGAAGCTAGTAAAAAGAATATTTGTCTTTCTCCTGTTGAGAAAGAGGTTATTAGTGGAACTCAATAGTTTGAGAAAGAGCTTATTAGTGGAAGTCAACAGTTTTGTTGAGAACTGGATGTAGGCAGAGTTGGTTGAACTAGTTTAAAATCGTTTGTATGATATTCTCTTCTTTCTATCTCTTTAATTGCCATGTGTTATTCTTTCCTATTGAGTGAACCTTTATATTTGTTGAAACATCTTTTTGAAGTTTTCCTTAGTTTCTAAATAGTTTAGAAAGTAACTTTCTGAAGCATATTAACTTGTGTTTCCCACTGCTTTTAACTTTAAACACTTGATAGACCTTGTGTAACGCCCCGATTTTTCTGCTAGGGTGAAAATGACCAAAATGCCTCTGAGGTCATTTTCAGCCCGGAATTCGAGGAACGCCGATCCGGCAGTACTCGAAGGGCAAACTCAATGTTGGAAGGGGATTAGATGACTTGTGTATCTTTCCGGGATCAAAAATCTCGTTTTTCGAGTTTTCGGGTGAAAATGACCAAAACGCCCCTGTGGTGTTTTACCCATTTGTAAGTGCCGGATGAACCCGAAACTTCCCCAGATGGTTTTAAAAGGCATTTTTATGTAGACTATGACCTTAGTTTTGATCCCGGAGGTCCCGGGCAAAATTAGTGTAAAATTACGGTTTTGCCCTTAGTTTCGTGTTTTTATACTTAATCGCGTGATTAAGCAAACCTAAGCAATATTAGGCCCTAATCGAAGGTTAATTAATTTCCTTAATTAATCTTTAGTCAAAATAATTTATTAAAGTTGATTTGAACCTAAAAGTGCTTAATTACAACTTAAAATCATATTTTAATTTCAAGACTCCTAGTCATGGAATATTGAATAGTGTTTTCTCTTTCCAATTCCTTAAATCATGGAATTGTGTTACACATTGTTTATTCATAAATGAGTTTAAAATTATTTAATGATGTATGAGCACTCATAATCTTGTCATAAAATCCTTAAAACACATTCTTAGTCACCTAAACTTATGCTTAATGACTCCTAACCTTGTACCTAAGCTAATACACCCCTAAACACATCACTAACACACAATTACATGACCAAAACTCCCTCCTCCCTTGCTGCATCATACCTGGCCGAAATTCATACCCCATTTTATCAAAATTTAATTTTATTTCACACTCCAAAGACCATGCTTGAAGCCACACTCACCACCATACTTCACCATGCCATCAAAATGCAATTCTCTCACCTCATGTTCCATGAGGATTCATTCTCCTCCATACACTCAACCTTACCCTTCTCTATAAATACCATGCCAAGATGAACTTTGCTACACTTTTGTTCATTTGCTAAGTTTTGATTTCTAAGCATTCTTGTTAGTTCTCTCATTTTCTCTCAAGTTTCAAGAGCATTATTCTTCTTCATCTTCTTCTTTTTCCTTTTGAATCATCATCTCTCAACCTTCAAACACCACCCCAAAGCCTTGAACCATCATCAAACCTCTCAAACACCACACCTCAAACACAACCTCACTTGAAACACAACTCCAATCTTCTTGTTTCCTCTTGGCCGAAACCTTCAAGCCCCAAGGAGGAGCTCATCATCTTGTTTTTCTTTTCAAAAGTTCAAGCTTTGTGTCTTCACTCTAGGTAGGAGTGTTTTCTAAACTTTGTTTTCTTGAAAATGAGTTTCTTTCTAGCCTTCTCTTGGATTTTCTTTTGAAACTTTCTTTGTTTTTCCTTCCTTGTGATTTTGGCCATGAGGCTTTGAGGAGCACATGATAGCTCAATGATGAGGACTCCTAAAGGAACCTCTAGAGCTTGAGTTTTTCTTTTCCTTTAACTTCATCTATACTATACTTAGCTCACATGGTTTTTTTCAACTTAAGAAAATTAATCTAAGGATTTCTAAAAGCCCAAGCCTACCCTTGTCAACCTTAAAGTTGGCCGGCACGTTCTAGAGATTTTTCTCTAGATAGGGGTTTTGGGTATCTAATAAAGAACTTGGCTTAGTTTCACTTTCTTGTTCTTTTGTAAGGTTTTCGGTTTTGGTATTTTGATCCTTGAGATTTTGTTTAGTTTTGTTTGGAAAGTTTGTTTTCTTTGAGCTTGATGATGATGTTCAAGAACCTCATAGTTCCTATGAGAACTTGGTTCAAGAACTCTAGAGCTCTCTTTGTAATGAGATATATGTTAGGTTGTTACCTTGTTAAAGTCTTGAATGAGCTCTAGCTAAACATAAAATGAACTTTGCATCATGTTTATTTTATGCTTTGCATATCATGTTTACTTCCTTGCTATCATTAAATACCAAGATAATGAATGAACTTGCATTATCATGTTTATATTTCAGGCTATGCATTATCATGTTTATATTTCAAGTTCTCACTAAATATCAAAGATAATAATATGTTGCACCTCATATTTATTTTATGCTACACTTTACTTTCTAATGGAACCTAAAATAAGTGCATGAGCATGTTTACTTTTATGTCATCACTTAAATGAACCTAGAGCTCAAAGACTTGCCCATTGATGTCTCAAACAAAGGTTTAAAATATTTATTTCTTTTGGTTCACATTTCGGCCCTAAGGGGTTTTGGAGTTTCCAAGTGTTGAAAATTATGTTTTATAATTCTCCTAAGCTTATATGAGTACAAGGAATTTGTAGAACCAAGTTTTATGAATTTAGGGCCTCTTCAGGTATAAATGATTTAGCTACTGCCCTCTTACATAATTTTATGATTTTAGATGATAAAAATATTTAGAAATGAGTTTTGAAAGTTTTAAAAGGGTTCCAAGAGAGACTAGTATTTTATGTGCTTTAGAAATTGTGTTTGATGCCTTTAAATGGAGATGTTTGCTTCGGTTATGCCTTGCCATGTTTAGCCACTATATGAGCTGTGTTAATGATGATAATATGCTTATGTTTAAGTATAATTAATATTAAGACTCATATGTGAAAGATAAGAGAAGTTAGAAACTAGAAAAAAATTAATTTGAGAGTTCTAGATCCTTTAATGTTTGAATTTTCTGGATTATATCCAGAAAGGTTTAGTAATGCTAATCATGGATTTAAATTAGTTTAAATGTGTAGGAATGACTCATAAATGGTGTAGGACTTGATCTTGATGCCTTAGGAGCAAACCGGACTTAGAAAGGGTCATTGTTGTGACTCCTAGGTACCCGTAAAGTTAGGAATATGAATTCTGCACTCTTGAGGTTTAGATATGTTCTTGATCATAGTGTGAGGTGAGAAATACTTAGTTAAGACCTTATAAGTTCCCGAGAGATTAGGTTTGATGATTTATAACTTAGAATGTGAGTTATGGACCTTAAGGGTCAATGCATAAGACACTAAAAGGTTGTTAATGCTATGATGTGTTGTTTGATGCAATGATATGATGAGATGTGCTTGATGCATGAGAAAATGATTGATGAAAATGTTAAAGTTTATCATAGCATGAGTTTTCATGAGAACATGTTGTGTGAATTAGCTTGTGGCAGTTTAAAGGAAATTCGATTTAATAGCTGCTATGCTGTCGAATTTTCGTCAAACCTTAAAGGCTTGAAAGAAATGTTTATGAGTACCATATGAGTTGAAAACCCTAGGTGACACCGGTTCGGCCGAGCACCCCCAGGAGATTTTTATGTGACAAAGCACTGAGACGCGCTTCCCCCGAGGAGGTGCCGGTTCGGCCGAGTACCCCCGGGAGGAGACAAATCCGTGAGGGTATGAGTAGATGCAGCCTACCAAAGCGGACAAATTGCGAGGCCATGCATGGCTAGCAAAGCGTTTCAAAGAGGGTAATCCCAGAGAGAGATGATCCCTGCCCCCTACCCGTACTTGCGAGTCGGGATTATTATTTATGTTTCGCTTATTCAAGATAATAAGCAAGAGCTAGTGACGACTAGCTAAGGTATGAGCTCATAACCTAGTTATTATTTTTAGGGTGGCTTATATGCTAAAGTACCATGATTGATGTCACGAAGTTGAGGAATGATTCACTTGGAAATTATATGCCCTTATGCCACATGGATTATGTTTATGTGCTTTGAGGTGTTGTCTTATATGCTCAAGTATTGACATGCATCCATGATATAACATGTTACATTCATAACATCAAGATGCATGCTAAAAGGAATGGACCTTGGATAATTAGTTTTGGAAAACCTTAATTAAACCTTATATGCATGATCATTATTTTATAAATAAGCCCAAGGTTCCTGAGGATGTGTACGATGTAACCCTAGGATAGGAAACTCCTACTGAGATTTCTTTAGCAAGATTTCTCACTCCTCTCTCTCTTTCCTTCCGTCACATCTTCAGAGAGCGATGGCGATGTTCGTGCTTTTCATTGACATGCCAGTATGGGAGATACACTTCGACCCGGACCACCGTTCATATCACTTTGAAGGTCGATGTGCCGTTCGTGTTTTTGTGTACTTGGGACGACCTTTCGCCTATCCAGTTTCGAGCTACCAGTTCACTCCTACTACGCCTTTTGGTAGTGACGACATGATCTTCGAGCGCACCCGCCCGTGTGAGGAGCAGTTGCGATGTGCCAGTACCTCTGCCTCCGCCGTTCGAGATTTCCCGGAGTACGTACCTCGTTCGAGGAGATCCGAGACTGACCCATCCTAGGATTGGCCGACACATGTTCCTTCGGAGGGTTCAGTCCCTTTTCCCCGATCCCGACGTATGGGGAGTGAGGAGACTGTGGTGCAGCCGCGCCTGGCACGGAGAGTCGAGATGCGTCCGCATCAAGGAGCCCACGTTCAGCCACCTCGTGTGCCTTTTACGTTGCATTGGGCCACTCAGGAGGAGTTAGAGCGTTTCCCCGGCTACTTGCCTCCATCACCCGTGGATTCTCGTCGCCACTAGACTCCATTGGAGAGCTTTCAAGTACCCGAGCTTCGTGGGGATCTTCCCTTCGGCCGTACCTTTTGGGAGGGGATGTAGATTAGTGCTCGTAGCATAGTAGGAGGGTAGTATTTTGGGTTTTTATCCTTACGTTGTACCATGTACTTTGATATCTATTGTATTTCCTTTTTCCGTTGTATTCCAAGCTCTGCCCGTTTCTATAAGGGTATGACTAGTTATGTACTTTAGCTACTTTATTATTAATATAATGTTTTTATCATCTTCATGATCTATGTTCTTCTGATGTATGATTTATTTTACATGGTTGTTTATGATTGTTACGCGTGCTTTATGTTTCTGTCATTCGATTAGTTAAGCTCGCGGCTCTCACTTTGTTTTATGTTTTCAAAAAAAAAATTTACCCGTAATTTCCGCTAAGTATTTTAATGAAAGAATGAGACTATGAAGTAATAGCCTAATGTTTAACCTAATGTGTTCCAGAAAGTTAGGTTAAAAATTAGGGTGTTACACCTTGTATTAGTTTTCAGGAAGAAAAAGGATTTGAAATCACGATTAAACTCCCATTCTCATGGTATACTTTCACTTGTAACCACATCTTCAACATCATAGCCCTTCCATCAATAGCATCAGATCACCCTTAAACTAAACAACCACTACTTCATTCATCACCATCCTATCTTCACTAAAACAAACCATCAACCTATGTTCATACCCAAAAATCCACAACACATTAGCATAACCATCCCCACCTTAACAAAAAAAAATATAGAACAACCCAATACCTTCACAACCATAATCATCCTTAGCCAATATCAACATAACGTTTCACCTTCCAAATAGCCACCCTTTAACATCTTTCATCTTTAACCTTGCACATAACTAGGCTTTCATCCACCAATACTATGATACGATGCACATAATTTGGCTTTTCATCCACCCATGCTAAGGCACATACAACCTATTACCATCCTAAATAAAAAGAGTCACCATGCTTTCCCTAGGATCATCTTAGCAACTAGGTGTACATATGGTGGGCCACTATGCTTGCCTTAAGATCATTCATTTTTTAATTATTAGTTATCATTCTCTTATTATTCACATCCACACATAATAACAAGCAATTATGAGGAATAGATTAAAACTTTCAATTTGGTCTTTATTTCTAAAAACATATTTTATTAACCTTCTGCTTGTAATTGTTCAATGAAAAAATATGCCATTTCTTTTATACATCGGGTAAGTTTGTAGGAGAAAGCAGTGCATCACTTGGACCTGCTTAAGAACCTTTTCTTTCCTTAGCCAAAATGTCCCCCAAATACATTTCCGTAACAGCATATAATTTCCATCACACTTTTACAAAAAAAAATTTAATTATAAAAGAATAATTTTCATATTTAAATGAAAAAAAAATTGAATTATTAAAAGAGTTATATTTTTTAGAGTAATTGAAAGGTCAAATTCAAATTATGCATATACATATTTTCAATAATTACATTTTTTCCAAAAAAAATGTTTTAGTCATTTGTGGTACATAAAAGTGGATTCAAACAATCCTTGGAACATTAGAACTAAAACAATATTCATATAAACATTCAACGAATCCTTAGAACATTAGAACTAAAACACTACAAGCATATGAATATGATAAAAATATGGATAAAAAATGATGAACTATTTAATCTTTCATCTTTCTTTCCAATTTTAGCTTAAGAGCACATAACTCAAAAGGTCTATCGATTGGAATGAAGAACTACTTATAACTTTGCACTAATTCTACTCCTAATCCTACTCCTATTCACCTCAAATGACGAACAAAACTTTGAATTATGAGAATGCCTAGCTCTGCCTTTCATGGCCCAAGCTTAGAAGGTTTAGAAAAGATAACTCAAATGAGTTAGTGAAAGGAAAAATGAGAAATGAGCATGGTATTTATAGGCATAAGGGGGTGGTGAATATGGCTTGTGATTAGATTGCAATGGTGTGAAAATTGATGGCTAATGATGAAAATATACATAAATTACAACTTTTGGATTTTTCTTTGGTTTTCTCTATATTACTCCATGACTTTTGAGCAGAAACTATGTTAAAAGAGAGAGTGAATGTCACGATAGGATAAGAGCACATGTTTATGGCGCATTTAGGTTATGTAATGCGAGTTACAAAAGCATAAACCTTACATATGCCCATAAAGTCATGCATTATCTCTAAAACCTATTTTACACATATGAAAACACACTAATAAGGAATCCTAAGCTAGATTCAAATTGTACTGTAGGCTTGGGTAGTGTCATTTTTGGTTTTCAAACTGGAAGAATATTAGGCAGAATAAGTGCAAAAATGGGCTTTTTACAGCTTTTGGATGAAAATCAATTTTTGGCCATTTTTGGTTTTCGACATAGCTCAACAAGAAAAACGCATTATTAGCATCTTATCCCATGGACTAGGCACCTTTAAGCTAGCTTTAGGCTTAATTCATTAGTCTCAAAAGTTTTGTGGGCCAAAACCTAATAGATCATCCATAATTGAGCTTTTTAGAGTTCTTAGGCCCAACAACTTTGGGTTTTGTATTAAGGAACATTCACTTTAATTGTAAAGGTCATTTCTTAACCACAGGTTGTAACATCTTCCCAAGTACAATGTTATTCTTAAGCCATGATATTGGACTCAGGAGTTGTTACTTATAAATTGCGGACCTTTCTTAAATATCTATAGAAAAATTGGTTGAATCGTATAGTAACTAATTCGTTGTTCTATCAAAGCATATAGGGAAAAAAAGTACAAAGTATTTATTTAATTCAAGGTCAAATACTAAAGGAGGCTCTTCTAAGATCTTTAAATATATATATATATATATATAAAACTAAGTACAAAAGGTACAATACTCTATTACTAAAGTACCGCAAAATTTGATTCCTTTCATACAGCAGCCTTCTTATTTTCTAGGTTAACCTAGAGATGATACAAAAACACAAACACATAGGGGTGAGAATTATACAAATTCTCAGTAGGACATTTCCCCAAATACATGATCATAATGTCATTGTCATCGTCCTAGCCACTTCGATTTATTAAGAAAAAGGTGACAATGTATTAAATAATAGCGGCTCATTTTTAAAGTTACAAATCATACTTTCGAAGTGGGTTGCTTTTAATAGTCAATCACTTAGTTAACATTTATTATGTGCTCATAATCATAGTAAATAATGTTAAACAAAATGATTTGATATGTTATAAATATATATATGCCCAATATAGTGAAATTATCTTTAGTTGCCTTGATAAATCGATGAGGATCCCGTCTCTCTTTATTTTCCCTTGACAAGTCAAAAAAGATCTTATCCCTCTTTATATGCCCTTGACAAGTAGAAAAGTGTAACGACCCAATTTTCTGTTAGAGTGAAAATGACCAAAATGCCCCTCAGGTCATTTTCGGCCCGGAATTCGAGGAAGGCCAATCCGGCAGTACTCAAAGGGCAAACTCAATGTTGGAAGGGGATTAGTTGGCTTGTGTAACTTCCCAGGATCGAAAATCTCGTTTTTCGAGTTTTCGAGTCAAAATGACCAAAATACCCCTGTGGTGTTTTACCCGTTTGCAAGTGCCAGATGAACTTGAAACTTTTCTAAATGGTTTTAAAAGGCATTTTTATGTATTCTGTGACTTCAGTTTTAGTCCCGGGTAAAATTAGTGCAAAATTACGATTTTACCCCTAGTTTGGTGTTCCCAAGCTTAATCGTGCGATTAAGCAAACCTAAGCAATATTAGGCTCTAATAGAAGATTAATTAATTTCTATAATTAATCTTGAGTCAAAATAATTTATTAAATTTGATTAATGTAACGCCCCGATTTTTCTGCTAGAGTGAAAATAACCAAAATGCCCCTGAGGTCATTTTCGGCCCGGAATTCGAGGAAAGCCGGTCCGGCAGTACTTGAAGGGCAAAATCAATGTTGGAAGGGGATTAGATGACTTGTGTACCTTTCCGGGATCGAAAATCTCGTTTTTCGAGTTTTCGGGTCAAAATAACTAAAACGCCCCTGCAGTGTTTTACCCGTTTGCAAGTGCCGGATGAACTTGAAACTTCTCCAGATAGTTTTAAAAGGCATTCTTATGTAGTCTATGACTTTAGTTTTGGTCCCAGAGGTCCCGGGTGAAATTAGTACAAAATTACGATTTTACCCCTAGTTTCGTGTTTTTACGCTTAATCGCGTGATTAAGCAAACCTAAGCATTATTAGGCTCTAATCGAAGGTTAATTAATTTCTTTAATTAATCTTGAGTCAAAATAATTTATTAAAGTTGATTAGAACCTAAAAGTGCTTAATTACAACTTGAAATCCTATTTTAAATTCAAGACAGGCATGGAATCTTGAATAGTATTTTCTCTCTCCAATTCCTTAAATCATGGAATTGTGTTTTCAATTGTTTACTCATAAAAATGAATTTAAATCTCCTAATGATGTATGAGCACTCCTAATCTTGTCATAAAATCCTTAAACCTCATTCTTAGTCACCTAAACTTAAGCTTAATTATTCCTAACCTTGTACCTAAACTAATACACACTTAAACATACCATTAACACCCAGGAGATTTTTATGTGACAAAGCACTGAGACGTGCTTTCCTGGGTGACACCGATTCGGCCGAGCACCCCCAGGGGAGACAAATATGTGAGGGTATGAGTAGATGCAGCCTACCAAAGTGGACAAATTGCTGTGGCTTAGTGCTTGCAAGGCGTTTCAAAGAGGGTATATCCTAAGAGAGGTGATCCCTGCCCCCTACCCGTACTTGCAAGTCGGGATTATTTTATTATGTTTCGCTTATTCAGATAATAAGCAAGAGCTAGTGACAACTAGCTGAGGTATCAGCTCATAACCTAGTTATTTTAGGGTGGCCTTATTATGCTAAAGTACCATGATTGATGTCACGAAGTTGAGGAATGATTCACTTGAAAGTTATATGCCCTTATGCCACATGGTTTATGTTTATGTGCTTTGATGTTTTGTTTTATATGCTCAATATTGACATGCATCCATGATATAATATGTTGCATTCATAATGTCAAGATGCATGCTAAAAGGAATGGACCTTGGATAATTAGTTTTGGAAAACCCTAAATTGAATCTTATATGCATGATCACTGTTTTAGAATTAAACCCAAGGTTCCTGAGGATGTGAACGATGTAACCCTAGGATAGGAGACTCCTACTGAGATTCTTTAGCAAGAATTCTCACTCCTTTCTCTTTCTTCTTCCATCACATCTTCAGAGATCGATGGCGACATTTGTAGTCTTCATTGACTTGCCCGTGTGAGAGGTTCACTACGACCCGGATCACTGCTCGTATCACTTTGAGGGTCGTTGTGTGGTTCGCGTTTTTGTGTACATGGGACGACCTTTCACCTATCCGGTATCGAGCTACCAGTTCACTCCTACTGCACCTCTTGGTGGTGACGACATGATCTTCGAGCATACTCACCCCGCGCGATGAGCAGAGACGTCGTGCTCGTCCATCTACTTCTGCCGTCCGTGACTTTCCAGAGTATGTGCCACATTTGAGGAGGTCCGAGACGGACCCGTCTGAGGATTCATCCACGCATGTCCCTTCGGAGGGTTCTGTACCTTTTCCCCAGTACCGACATGCGGGGAGTGAGGAGACCGTGTTGCAGCCACATTTAGTGAGAAGGGTCGAGATGCGTCCGCGCCGAGGAGCTCATGCCCAGCCGACACGTGTTCCCTTCCCACTCCACTGGCCGACTCAGGAGGAGATCGAGCAGTTTGTGGGCTACATACCCCCGTCGCCCAAGCGTCCCTGTTGTCACTAGATTCTGATAGAGAGCCTTACGAGTACGCTAGCCTTCGTGGAGATCTTCCCTTCGGCAGTACCCTTTTTGGGAGAGCTTGTAGATTAGTACTCGTAGTTTAGTAGGAGGGTAGCATTTTTTATTTCATTTCTTGTTGTGCCATGTACTTTACGCTTTCTGTTGTATTTCATTTCCGCTGTATTACAAGCTCTACCCGTTCTTAGAGTATGACTAGCTATGTACTTCAACTATATTATTATTAATGAATGTTTCCTTTGTTATCCTGATTGTTGTTCTTCGGTTACGTGCTTTACCTTATGCTTTATAATGGTTGTTATGCGTGCCTTATATTTATGTTATTCGACTAGTTAGGTTCGCGGCTCTCACTTTGCTTTATGTTTTCAAAAAAAAAAAAATTACCTGTAAATTCCGCTAAGTATTTTATAAAATGATGAGACTAAGAGGTAATGACCTAATGATTAACCTAATGTGTTCTAGAAAATTGGGTTAAGAATTAGGGTGTTACAATTAGAACCTAAGAATGCTTAATTACAACTTGAAATCTTATTTTAAATTCAAGATTTCTAGTCATGGAATTTTGAATAGTAAATTCTCTCTCCAATTCCTTAAATCATGGAATTGTGTTTTCAATTGTTTATTCACAAATGAGTTTTAAATTCTCTAATGATGTATGAGTACTCCTAATCTTGTCATAAAATCCTTAAACCTTATTCTTAGTTACCTAAACTTATGCTTAATGATTCTTAACCTTGTACCTAAACTAATCTACACTTAAACCTATCATTAGCACCCAACAACATGATCAACACTTCCTCCCTCCTTGCTGTCCAGGTCTGGCCGAAGCATCCTCCCCCATTTTCCATCACATGCTCAAATTTTTGATGCTCCAAGGCCATGCTTCCACCTCACCATAAACCATACTTTGTCATACAAACACCATGCTTTCATCCATGCTTCATATGACCACTTCTAGAAGACTTTTTCTCTCATTTTTGTGGCTCAAAATCTGCCATCCCTCTTTGCCTTCTAGAAGGATTATTTTAATTTCAAACAAAGGGAAATTACCATACTTAAAGCCATGCTTTGCACCATAACTTCCATGTAACGCCCCGATTTTTCTGTTAGAGTGAAAATGACCAAAATGCCCCTAAGGTCATTTTCAGCCCAGAATTCGAGGAAAGCCAGTTCAGCAGTACTCGAAGGGCAAACTCAATGTTGGAAGGGGATTAGATAACTTGTGTACCTTCCCGGGATCGAAAATCTCGTTTTTCGAGTTTTCGGGTCAAAATGACCAAAACGCCCCTGCGGTGTTTTATCCTTTTGCAAGTGCCGGATGAACCCGAAACTTCTCCAGATGATTTTAAAAGGCGTTTTTATGTAGACTGTGACTTTAGTTTTGGTCCTGGAGGTCCCGGGCGAAATTGGTGCAAAATTACGGTTTTGCCCCTAGTTTCATGTTTTTACGCTTAATCGCGTGATTAAGCAAACCTAACCAATATTAGGCTCTAATCGAAGGTTAATTAATTTCCTTAATTAATCTTGAGTCAAAATAATTTATTAAAGTTGATTAGAACCTAAAAGTGCTTAATTACAACTCAAAATCATATTTTAATTTCAAGACTCCTAGTCATGGAATCTTGAATAGTGTTTTTTCTTTCCAATTCCTTAAATCATGGAATTGTGTTACACATCGTTTATTCATAAATGAGTTTAAAATTCTCTAATGATGTATGAGCACTCCTAACCTTGTCATAAAATCCTAATTACTCATTCTTAGTTACCTAAACTTAAGCTTAATTATTCCTAACCTTGTACCTAAGCTAATACACATCTAAACCTACCATTAACACCCAATTAGATGATCAAAACCTCACTCCCCATATGCTGCCAGGTCTGGCCGTGAGCCTCACCCCCTCCATATGCATCACATGTTCAATTTTCTAACACTCCAAAGCCATACCTCAAGTCACATACACCATGCCTTGTCATATTTTCCATCACACTTGATTTTCCAATGAAATAACCAAGCAAAATAAATTATTTCCTCCATTTATTTGTGGCTGAAAATGTTCCAGCCATGTTGAGTTTCTAGAAGGGTGATTTATTGCAAAATTAGAATAAAAGCTCACTCAAAAACCCATGCTTTGTATCATAAACTCCATACCTCAAACCATGCTTGAATGACATCATGTAAGAGATATTTTCCTCTCCCTTTTCCCTCCATTTGCTACGGCCACTCCCTCCCCTTGGTGAGCTCCATGGTTTTGTTTTTCTATAAATAGGATGCTTGTGATAGCCTTGTTTCACCTTGAAGCATTTGCTAAGTTTAGAGTTTTAGAGTCGTCTTGCTAGTTCTTTTCTTTTCTCTCAAAATTCCAAGAGAGTTCTTCCTTTCTTTTCATCTTCATCTTCATCCTCTCTTCATCTTATCATCATCTCTCAACCTTGAAACACCACCCCTTAGCCTTGAAACATCATCAAACCTCTCAAACACCACACCTCAAACACAACCTCACTTGAAACACAACTCCAACCTTCTCATCCTCCCTTGGCCGAAGCTATCTTGCCTCTTGGAGGAGCTCATCATCTTGTCTTCATTTTCAAAAGTTCAAAGATTTCATCTTCACACTAGGTAGGGATTTGTTTTCAAACTTTGTTTTGCTCAAGAAAGTGTTTCTCTCTAGTTTCCTCTTGGATTCTTTTTGAACTTTCCTTTGTTTTTCCTTTTCTTTTCATTTCGGCCTCTAGGCCTTGTTATGAGCATGATAGCTTGATGATGAGAGTTTCTAGATGATGACATTGTGTTCATCTCAAAGAAACCTCTAAAGCTTGAGTTTTCCTTTCCTTATGTCTTCATCTATATGATATCTAGCTCACATGGTTTTTCAACTTAAGAAAATTAATCTAAGGATTTCTAAAAGCCCAAGCCTACCCTTGTCAACCTTAAAGTTGGCCGGCACATTCTAGAGATTTTCTCTAGATAGGGGTTTTGGGTATTTAATAAAGAACTTGACTTAGTTTCACTTTCTTTTTCCTTTGTAAGACTTTCAGTTTTGATGTTTTGATCTTGGACATATTGTATTGGGTTGTTATCTTATTAAAATCTTGAATGAGCTCTAGTCAACCATAAAATGAACCTTGCATCATGTTTACTTTATGCTTTGCATATCATGTTTACTTCCTTGCTATCACTAAATACCAAGATAATAAGTGAACCTTGCATTATCATGTTTATATTTCAAGCTATGCATTATCATGTTTATATTTCAAGTTCTCACTTAATACCAAGATAATAATGAGTTGCATTCATATTTACTTTGTGCCATCACTTTACTTTCTAATGGAACCTAAAATAGTGCATGAGCATGTTTATTTTTATGTCATCACTTTAATGAACCTAGAGCTCAAAGACTTGCCCATTGTTGTCTCTACAAAGGTCTAAAAATACTTATTTCTTGTGGTTCCCATTTCGGCCCTAAGGGGCTTTTGTGTTTCCAAGTGTTAAAAACTATGTTTTATAATTTATATAAGCTTATGTGAGTATAAGGAATATGTAGAACTAAGTTTTATGAATTTAGGACCTCTTAAGATAAAAATAATTTAGCCACCGCCCTCTTAAGTATTCCTATGATTTTAAAGGATGAAGGTGTTTATAAACAAGTTTTGAAAGTTCTAAAATAGTTCCAAGAGAAACTAGTAATGATGTGCTTTAGAAATTGTGTTCTATGCCTTTTATGGAGAAGTATATTTTCGGTTCTTCCTTGCTCTTTACTGCCACTGTATGTGCTGTTTTAATGATGATAATGTACCTATGTTTGAGCAAAAATAATGTTAAGACTCATATGTGAAAGATAGGATAAGTTTGGAACTAGAAAAGAATTAAATTGAGAGTTCTAGATCCTTTAATTATGTAATTTTCTGGATTCTATCCAGCAAGGTTTAGATTTAATAATCATGGTTTTTAATTACTTTGAATGTGTAAGAATGACCCATAATTGGTTTAGGACTTAATCTTGAAGCCTTAGGAGCAAACTGAACTTAGAAAGGGTCATTGTTGTGACTTCTAGGTACCCGTAAAGTTAGGATTATAAATTCTGCATCCTTGAGGTTTAGAGATGTTCTTGACCATAGTGTGAGGTGAGAAATACTTAGTTATAATCTCATAGCTTCCCAAGAGACTAGGTTTTGATGATCGATAACTTAGAATGTGAGTTAAGGACTTTAAGGGTCTAAACCGTAATTTCTAGAACCCCGTAATCACACAAATATAAAGCTGTCCAAATCTGCATAGTGCTGTTTGGATAGGTCCTTGAGCATAAAAATTAGTAAAACTTATTAGTTGTGAACCTATAGGTGTGTGAAAGGTTAACGAGAATACTAGGACAATTAGTTTACAAGTTAAGACTTAAAAGAACCAAAGCATAAAACACTATGGGTTTATAACATAATAAGCTTGTAAGTTTATGAGAATAATTGTCTAAAGATATGTCTATGTGGTGATGTATATGCTATGAAAAAGTTTTATGTGAAAATAGGTTATAGTTTTATATATGATTATATGATGAGATGCACACTATGAGAAAGATTTATATGATGTATAATGATGTATCTATGAATTAACACTTTATGAGAACTCAAATGTGACACAACATTGAGGCGCCTTCTTGGGTGACACCGGTTTAGCCAAGCACCCCTAAGAAAACAAATCCGTGAGGGTATTAACATAGAGCTTGCCAAAGCAGACAATGCTACTGTGCACTAGTTGCCAGTAGAGCGTTTCAAAGAGGAAATGACCCTAAGAGAGGTGATCCTTAATTGCCCCCTAGCCCGCACTATTAAGTCGAGATTATGTATATGTTACGCTTATTAGAGGATAAGTAAGAACTAGTGACGACTAGTTAAGGTATGAGCTCATAACCTAGAAATGTTTTAGGGTGGCCCCATGAGATGAAAGTTAAAGTTTAAAATGTCACATGTGCTATACCTATCCCCTTATGCCAATGTTATAATGTTTCTTAGTTATTCTATTGATTGGCTTACCTTTATGATGCATTCATATCATTAGTATATTCCATGCTTAGTCATAAGACGCATTATAAAATATGACGGGCCTTGGATAAATAATACTTTAGTAAACTAACTTAAAAGGAGTTTATATGCATGCACACCTTTTTAGAAATAAAACCCAAGGTTCCTGAGGATGTGACGATGTCACCTAGGTAGGGATAACCCTACTGAGAATTCTTTTAGAAAGATTCTTATTCCCTCTCTCTTTTCTTCCGTCATATCTTCAGATGGCGACATTCGTACTCTTCATCGACACCCCGGTATGGGAGCTGCACCATGACCCGGCACTCGGGTCATACCATTTTGAGGGTCGCTGCACTGTTAGAGTCTTCATGTTCATGGGACGACCCTTCGCACACCCAGTACGGAGTTACCGATTCACCCCGACTGCCCCCTACCATCACAATAGTATTTTTGAGCGAGCTAGATCACGGGACGAGCAGATCCTCCGTATGTAGCCTGAGGCATCAGCGGTACGCGACTACCCGGAGTACGTGCCTCGCACCCAGTACTAGGAGATGGACCCATCTGAGGACCCGCCATCACACATGTACAGTTGGAGCTCTAGTCCCGCTCCCCCACCGATGAGAGCCGGGAGTGAGGAGACGGTGGTCCAACCGAGGTTGGCACGTAGGCCATCCATGCGCCCTCACCGCGGTGGACATGCCTCGATGATGTGCTCGACCACTCCCGCCGTGATTGGTCAGTGGATCGACTCGACCCCACATTACTCGGACTAGCAGGAGTAGACATAGGAGGGGTAGTAGCTAGTGCACACACGCCACATAGTTGAGGACAAACCTTCTTTTGTATATGAGGTTGTCTACTCTAGATGCACATGGGTATGGGTGTTGCTTTCATGATTTTCTTGTACTTGTTTTATGATTTCCCTGTATTTGTTCTTCAGTTGTATTCCGTTTCCCGATGTATCGAATAGTCCTGCCCTTTTGGGTAAGCACATTATATATATATATCTATGTTTCAGTTGATGTTTCCATGATATGATGTGTTTCTTTACGCTTTGCTTATAAGTTTCGTTATGCTTTCTTTTAAAGATTCGTGCGTGGCTCTCACTTTGATTTTAATTCTAAAAAGAAAAATTTTACCCATATTTCCGCTAAGTATTTTCTAAGTAAAAGATGAGACCAAGAGGTAATATTCTAAAGATTAACCTAAGTACATACTAGTAGTCTTAGGTTAAGATTTAGGGTGTTACATTCCATACTTCAAACCATGCTTGAATGACAACTTGTAAGAGATATTTTTCTCTTCCATCTTACCTCATTGCTACAGCCAGCCCCTCCTCCCCTTGAGCTCTCATTTGTTTTCATTTTCTATAAATACCTTGCTTACTTGAGCTTGCAAACACTTTAGATCATTTGCAAAGTTTCAAGTTTCCTAGCTTTCTTTGAGTTCTTTGTTTTCTCTCAAGTTTCAAGAGAGTTTTCCTTTTCTTTTCATCTTCATCCTCTTCATCCTCTCATCACATCATCAGCCCATAACCTCTAAACACCACCTCATAACCTTGAATCATCATCAAACCTCTTAAACACTTGACCTCAAACATAACCTCACTCAAAACACATCTCTTTTCCTTTCTCTTTACTTTGGCCGAAGCTCATCATCATCCTTGGAGGAGTTTTCCTTCTTGTTTTCCTTTTCAAGCTCAAGTTTTCATCTTCACTCTAGGTAGAAGTGGTTTTCTAAACTTTATTTTGTTTGAAAACATGATTTTCCTCTAGTTTTCTCTTGGTTTTTTTTTTAACTTTCCTTTGGTTTTTGTAACACCCTAATTTTTAACCTAATACTCTTGAACATTGTAACACCCTAAATCTTAACCTAAGACTACTAGTATGTACTTAGGTTAATCTTTAGAATATTACCTCTTGGTCTCATCTTTTACTTAGAAAATACTTAGCGGAAATATGGGTAAAATTTTTCTTTTTAGAATTAAAATCAAAGTGAGAGCCACGCACGAATCTTTAAAAGAAAGCATAACGAAACATATAAGCAAAGCGTAAAGAAACACATCATATCATGGAAACATAAACTGAAACATAGATATATATATATATATTATGTGCCTACCTAAAAGGGCAGGACTATTCGATACATCGGGAAACGGAATACAACTGAAGAACAAATACAAGGAAAACAAATACAGGGAAATCATAAAAGCAACACCCATACCCATGTGCACCTAGAGTAGACAACCTCATATACAAAAGAAGGTTTGTCCTCAACTATGTGACGTGTGTGCACTAGCTACTACCCCTCCTATGTCTACTCCTACCGGTCCGAGTATTGTGGGGTCGAGTCGATCCACTGACGAATCTCAGCGGGAGTGGTCGAGCGCATCATCAGGGCATGTCCACCGCGGTGAGGGTGCATGGATGGCCTACGTGCCAACCTCGACTGGACCACCGTCTCCTCACTCCCGGCTCTCATCGGTGGGGGAGCGGGACTGGAGCTCCAACTGTACATGTGTGATGGCGGGTCCTCGGATGGATCCGTCTCCAAGTACTGGGTGCGAGGCACGTACTTCGGGTAGTCGCGTACCGCTGATCCCTTAGGCTGCATGTGGAGGATCTGCTCGTCCCGTGATCTAGCTCGCTCAAAAATACTGTTGTTATGGTAGGGGGCAGTCGGGGTGAATCGGTAACTCCGTACTGGGTGCGCGAAGGGTCATCCCATAAACATAAATACTCTGACAGTACAGCGACCCTAAAAATGATATGACCCGAGTGCTGGGTCATGGTGCAGCTCCCATGTCGGGGTGTTGATGAAGAGTACGAATGTCGCCATCTGAAGATATGACGAAAGAAAAGAGGGAGGGAATGAGAATCTTTCTAAAAGAATTCTCAGTAGGGTTATCCCTACCTAGGTGACATCGTCACATCCTCAGGAACCTTGGGTCTTATTTCTAAAAAGGTGTGCATGCATATAAACTCCTTTTAAGTTAGTTTTCTAAAGTATTATTTATCCAAGGCCCGTCATATTTTATAATGCGTCTTATGACTAAGCATGGAATATACTAATGATATGAATGCATCATAAAGGTAAGCCAATCAATAGAATAACTAAGAAACATTATATCATTGGCATAAGGGGATAGGTATAGCACATGTGACATTTTAAACTTTAACTTTCATCTCATGGGGCCACCCTAAAACATCTCTAGGTTATGAGCTCATACCTTAACTAGTCGTCACTAGTTCTTACTTATCCTATGATAAGCGTAACATATACATAATCCCGACTTAATAGTGCGGGCTAGGGGGCAATTAAGGATCACCTCTCTTAGGGTCATTTCCTCTTTGAAACGCTCTACTGCCAACTAGTGCACAGTAGCATTGTCCGCTTTGGCAAGCTATATGTCAATACCCTCGCGGATTTGTTTTCTTGGGGGTGCTCGGCTAAACCGATGTCACCCAAGAAGGCGTCTCAGTGTTGTGTCACATTTGAGTTCTCATAAAGTGTTAATTCATAGATACATCATTATACATCATATAAATATTTCTCATAGTGTGCATCTCATCATATAATCATATATAAAACTATAACCTATTTTCACATAAAACTTTTTCATAGCATATACATCACCACATAAACATATCTTTAGACAATTATTCTCACAAACTTACAAGCTTATTATGTTATAAACCCATAGTGTTTTATGCTTTGGTTCTTTTGAGTCTTAACTTGTAAACTAATTGTCCTAGTATTCTCCTTAACCTTTCACACACCTATAGGTTTACAACTAATAAGTTTTACTAATTTTTATGCTCAAGGACCTATCCAAACAGCACTATGCAGATTTGGACAGCTTTATATTTGTGTAATTATGGGGTTCTAGAAATTACGGTTTAGACCCTTAAAGTCCTTAACTCACATTCTAAGTTATCGATCATCAAAACCTAGTCTCTTGGGAACCTATGAGGTTATAACTAAGTATTTCTCACCTCACACTATGGTCAAGAACAGAGGGCAGTGGCTAAATTATTTTTATCTCAAGAGGTCCTAAATTCATAAAACTTAGTTCTACATATTCCTTATACTCACATAAGCTTAGATAAATTATAAAACATAGTTTTTAACACTTAGAAACACCAAAGCCCCTTAGGGCCGAAATGGGAACCACAAGAAATAAATATGTTCAGACCTTTGTTGAGACAACAATGGGCAAGTCTTTGAGCTCTAGGTTCATTAAAGTGATGACATAAAAATAAACATGCTTATGCACTTATTTTAGGTTCCATTAGAAAGTAAAGTGATAGCACAAAGTAAATATGAATGCAACTCATTTATTATCTTGGTATTAAGTGAGAACTTGAAATATAAACATGATAATGCATAGCTTGAAATATAAACATGATAATGCAAGGTTCACTTATTATCTTGAAACTTAGTGATAGCAAGGAAGTAAACTTGATATGCAAAGCATAAAGTAAACATGATACAAGGTTCATTTTATGGTTAACTAGAGCTCATTCAAGACTTTAACAAGATAACAACCCAATACAATATCTCAAAGATCACAACCCAAAAACCGAAAGTCATACAAAAGAGAAAGAAAGTGAAACTACGTCAAGTTCTTTATTAAATACCCAAAACCCCTATCTAGAGAAAAATCTCTAGAACGTGCCGGTCAACTTTAAGGTTGACAAGGGTAGGCTTGGGCTTTTAGAAATCCTTAGATTAACTTTCTTAAGTTGGAAAACCATGTGAGCTAGATAACATATAAACGAAATTATAAGAAAAGGAAAACTCAAGCTTTAGAGGTTTCTTTGAGATGAACACAATGTCATCATCTAGAAACTCTCATCATCAAGCTATCATGCTCATAACAAGGCCTAGAGGCCAAAATGAAAAGAAAAGGAAAAACAAAGGAAAGTTCAAAAAGAATCCAAGAGGAAACTAGAGAAAAACACTTTCTTGAGCAAAACAAAGTTTGAAAACAAGTCCCTACCTAGTGATGAAGGTAAAAGCTTGGACTTGAAAATGGAAATGAGATGAGCAACACCTCCTAGGATGGTGATGATGATTCGGCCTTGATGAAAGAAAAAGGAAGGAAATGTGTTCTTGGTGAGCTTGTGTTTGAGAATGGAAGTTTAGATGTTTGTATGATGATCCAAGGTGGTGGGGTGGTGTTTCAAGGTTAAGAGATGAGATGAAGAGATGAAGAGGATGAAGGTTAAAGGAAGAACACTCTTGAAATTTTGAGAGAAAAGAAAAACTTAGCAAGACAACTCTAAAACTCTAAACTTAGCAAATGCTTCAAGGTGCAACTAAGCTATCACAAGCATCCTATTTATAGAAAAACAAAACCATGGGCTCATCAAGGGAGGGGTGCAGGCCGTAGCATTGGAGGACAAACGGAGAGGAAAATATCTCCTTGATTGTGTCATAGAAACATGGTTTGAAGTATGGAAGCTATGCTACAAAGTATGGCTTGATGTGAGTTAATTTCCTATCAAATTTTTATGAAATTAGGCTTCTAGAAATAATGCATGGCTGGAACTTTTCCAGCCACAAATAAATGGAGGAAATGAGCTATTTTAATTAGTTATTTACTTGGAAAATCAAGCTTGATTGAAAGGTATGACAAGGTATAGTGTATGTGACTTGAGGTATGGCCTTGGAGTGTTGAAAAATTGAACATGTGATGCATAATGGGGAGGGGCAGCTTCGGCCAGACCTGGCAGCTGAGTGGGGAGGATGATTTGATCATGTAATTGGGTGTTAATGGTGGGTTTAAGTGTAGGTTAGCTTAGGTACAAGGTTAGGAATGATTTAAGCTTAAGTTTAGGTAACTAAGAATGTGTTTTAAGGATTTTATGACAGGATTAGGAGTGCTCATACATCATTAAAGAATTTTAAACTCATTTATGAATAAACAATGTGTAACACAATTCCATGATTTAAGGAATTGGAAAGAGAAAACACTATTCAAGATTCCATGACTAAGAGTCTTGAAATTAAAATATGATTTTGAGCTGTAATTAAGCACTTTTAGGTTCTAATCAACTTTAATAAATTATTTTGACTCAAGATTAATTAAGGAAATTAATTAACCTTCGATTAGAGCCTAATATTGCTTAGGTTTGCTTAATCACGCGATTAAGCGTAAAAACACAAAACTAGGGGCAAAACCATAATTTTGCACTAATTTCGCCCGGGACCTCCGGGACCAAAACTAAAGTCACAGTCTACATAAAAACACCTTTTAAAATCATCTGGAGAAGTTTCGGGTTCATCCGGCATTTACAAACGGGTAAAACACCGCAGGGGCATTTTGGTTATTTTGACCCGAAAACTCGAAAAACGAGATTTTCGATCCGGGGAAGGTGCACAAGTTATCTAATCCCCTTTCAACATTGAGTTTGCCCTTCGAGTACTGCCGAACCGGCTTTCCTCGAATTCCGGGCTGAAAATGACCTCAGGGGCATTTTGGTCATTTTCACTCTAACAGAAAAATCGGGGCGTTACAAACATATTAGGCTAATCATTAGGTTATTACTTCTTAGTCTCATCTTTTTATTAAAATACTTAGCGAAAATTATGGGTAAATTTTTCTTTTTGAAAACATAAAACAAAGTGAGAGCTGTGAACTTAACTAGTCGAACGACAGAAACATAAAGCACGCGTAACAATTATCAGAAATCATAGAGTAAAGCTTGGGTACTCGCAAAAGCTCTCTATCGACGGGGATCCTCGGGTGATGGAGGCAGGTAACCGGGGAAACGCTCTATCTCCTCCTATGTGGGCCAATGGAGTGTGAAGGGAACTTGCGACGGCTGAACGTGAGCTTCTCGACGCGGACGCATCTCGGCTATCCTCGCCAAGCGTGGCTGCCTCACAGTCTCCTCACTCCCCTCGCGTCGAAACTGGGGAAACGGAGCGGAGCCCTCCGAAGGGACATGCGCCGGTGAATCCTCGGATGGATCAGTCTCGGACCTCGTCGAGCGAGGCACGTACTCCGAGTAATCGCGGACAGTCGAGGCAGAGGTACGGGCACGGCGTAGCTGCTCGTCACGCGGGCGAGTACACTTGAAGATCATGTCATCACCACCAAAAGGTGCAGTAGGAGTGAACTGGTAGCTCGAAACCGAGTAAACGAAAGGTCGTCCCATGTACACAAAAATGCGGACGGCACAACAACCCTCCAAATGATACGAACGGTGATCCGGGTCGTAGTATACCTCCTAAGCAGGCGTGTCAATGAAGACCACGAACGTCGCCATCGGTCTCTAAAGATGTGACGGAAAAAAGAAGAGAGAGTAGTGAGAATTCTTGCTAAAGAATCTCAGTAGGGGTCTCCTATCCTAGGGTTATGTAACGCCCCGATTTTTCTGTTAGAGTGAAAATGACCAAAATGCCCCTAAGGTCATTTTCAGCCTGGAATTCGAGGAAAGCCGGTTCGACAGTACTCAAAGGGTAAAATCAATGTTGGAAGGGGATTAGATAACTTGTGTACCTTCCCGGGATCGAAAATCTCATTTTTCGAGTTTTCGGGTCAAAATGACCAAAACGCCCCTGTGGTGTTTTACCCGTTTGCAAGTGTCGGATGAACCCGAAACATCTCCAGATGATTTTAAAAGGCGTTTTTATGTATTCTATGACCTCAGTTTTAATTTTAGAAGTCCCGGGCAAAATTAGTGCAAAATTACGATTTTGCCCCCCTAGTTTCGTGTTTTTACGCTTAATCGCGTGATTAAGCAAACCTAAGCAATATTAGGCTCTAATAAAAGCTTAATTAATTTCATTAATTAATCTTGAGTCAAAATAATTTAGTAAAATTGATTAGAACCTAAAAGTGCTTAATTACAACCTAAAATCATATTTTAATTTCAAGACACCTAGTCATAGAATCTTGAATAGTATTTTCTCTTTCCAATTCCTTAAATCATGGAATTGTGTTACACATTGTTTATTCACAAATGAGTTTTAAATACTTTAATGATGTATGAGCACTCCTAAACTTGTCATAAACTCCCTAAATCACATTCTTAGTTACCTAAACTTAAGCTTAATCATTCCTAACCTTGTACCTAAGCTAATACACATCTAAACCTACCATTAACACCTAATTAAATGGTCAAAACTCACCCCCACTCTGCTGCCCAGAACTGGCCGTGAGCTTCCCTCCCCATTATGCATCACATGTTCAATTTTTCAACACTCCAAGGCCATACCTCAAGTCACATACACTATACCTTGTCATAACTTTCAATCAAGCTTGATTTTCCAATTAAATAACTAATTAAAATAGCTCATTTTCTGCATTTATTTGTGGCTGGAAAAGTTTCAGCCATGCATTGTTTCTAGAAGCCTAATTTCATAAAAATTTGATAGGAAATTAACTCACATCAAGCCATACTTTGTAGCATAGCTTCCATACTTCAAACTTTGCTTCTATGATACAATCAAGGAGATATTTTCCTCTCCCTTTTCCCTCCATTTGCTATGCCATTCCCTCCCCTTGGTGAGCTCCATGGCTTTGTTTTTCTATAAATAGGATGCTTGTGATAGCCTTGTTGCACCTTGAAGCATTTGCTAAGTTTAGAGTTTTAGAGTTGTCTTGCTAGTTCTTTCTTTTTCTCTCAAAGTTTCAAGAGAGTTCTTCATTTCTTTTCATCTTCATCTTCTTCATCTCTTCATCTCATCATCATCTCTTAACCATCAAACACCACCCCAAAGCCTTGAACCATCATCAAACCTCTCAAACACCACACCTCAAACACAACTTCACCCAAAACACATTTCCTTTCTTTTCCTTCCTCTTTGGCCGAATCATCACCACCATCCTAGGAGGTGTTGCTCATCTCATTTCCATCTTCAAGTCCAAGCTTTTACCTTCATCACAAGGTAGGGATTTGTTTTCAAACTTTGTTTTGCTCAAGAAAGTGTTTTTCTCTAGTTTCCTCTTGGATTCTTTTTGAACTTTCCTTTGTTTTTCCTTTTCTTTTCATTTCGACCTCTAGGCCCTATTATGAGCATGATAGCTTGATGATGAGAGTTTCTAGATGATGACATTGTGTTCATCTCAAAGAAACCTCTAAAGATTGAGTTTTCCTTTCCTTATGACTTCATCTATATGATATCTAACTCACATGGTTTTTCAACTTAAGAAAATTAATCTAAGGATTTCTAAAAGCCCAAGCCTACCCTTGTCAACCTTAAAGTTGGCCGGCACGTTCTAGAGATTTTTCTCTAGATAGGGGTTTTGGGTATTTAATAAAGAACTTGACGTAGTTTCACTTTCTTTCTCTTTTGTATGACTTTCAGTTTTTGTGTGGTGATCTTTGAGATATTGTGTTGGGTTGTTATCTTGTTAAAGTCTTGAATGAGCTCTAGTTAATCATTAAATGAACCTTGCATCATGTTTACTTTATGCTTTGCATATCATGTTTACTTCCTTGCTATCACTAAATACCAAGATAATTAATGAACTTGCATTATCATGTTTATATTTCAAGCTATGCATTATCATGTTTATATTTCAAGTTCTCACTTAATACCAAGATAATAATTAGTTGCATTCATATTTACTTTGTGCTATCACTTTACTTTCTAATGGAACCTAAAATAAGTGCATAAGCATGTTTATTTTTATGTCATCACCTAAATGAACCTAGAGCTCAAAGACTTGCCCATTGTTGTCTCAACAAAGGTCTAACAATATGTATTTTCCTTGGTTCATATTTATTTAAGAGGTCTTGAAGTTTCTAAGTATTTGAGACTATGTTTTATAATTTTTCCAAGCTTACATGAGTTTAAGGAATGCATAGAACTAAGTTTTATGAATTTAGGACCTCTTGAGATAAAGATAAATTGGTCACTGCCCTCTTAAATACTCTTATGATTTTAGATGTTAAAATTGTTTATAAATGAGTTTCGAAAGTTTAACAAGAGTTCCAAGAGAAACTAGTATTTTATGAGCTTTAGAAATTATGTTTTATGCCTTTTATGGAGAAGTTTATTTTCGGTTCTTTCTTGCTCTTTACTGCCACTATATGTGCTGTTTTAATGAAGATAATGTGCCTATGTTTGAGTAAAAATAATATTAAGACTCATATGTGAAAGATAGGATAAGTTAGGAACTAGAAAAGAATTAATTTGAGAGTTCTAGATCCTTTAATTATGTGATTTTTTGGATTCTGTCCAGCAAGGTTTGGATTTAATAATCATGGTTTTAAATTAGTTTAAATGTGTAGGAATGACTCATAATTGGTTTAGGACTTAATCTTGAAGCCTTAGGAGTAAACTAAACTTAGAAAGAGTCATTGTTGTGACTTCTAGGTACCCGTAAAGTTAGGATTTTAAATTCTGCATCCTTGAGGTTTGGAGATGTTCTTGACCATAGTGTGAGGTGAGAAATACTTAGTTATAACCTCATAGGTTCCCAAGAGACTAGGTTTTGATGATCCATAACTTAGAATGTGAGTTAAAGACTTTAAGGGTCTAAACCATAATTTCTAGAACCCCGTAATCACACAAATAAAAAGCTGTCTAAATCTGCATAGTGCTGTTTGGATAGGTCCTTGAGCATAAAAATTAGCAAAACTTATTTGTTGTGAACCTATAGGTGTGTGAGAGGTTAAGAATAATACTAGAACATTTAGTTTACAAGTTTAAGACTCAAAAGAACAAAAGCATAACATACTATGGGTTTATAACATAATAAGCTTGGGAGTTTGTATGAATGATTTTCTAAGGAGTGATTATGTGATAATGTATATGCTATAGTTCTATGCATACACTATGAAGAAGTTTCATGTGATGATGTATATGCTATGAAAAAGATTTATGTGATGAATAATGATGTATCTATGAATTAACACTTTATGAGAACTTAAATGTGACACAACACTGAGACGCCTTCTTGGGTGACACCGGTTTAGCCGAGCACCCCCAAGAAAACAAATTCGTGAGGGTATTGACATAGAGCTTGCCAAAGCGGACAATACTACGATGCACTAGTTGCTAGTAGAGCGTTTCAAAGAGGAAATGACCCTAAGAGAGGTGATCCTTAATTGCCCCCTGGCCCGCACTATTAAGTCGGGATTATGTATATGTTACGCTTATCATAGGATAAGTAAGAACTAGTGACGACTAGTTAAGGTATCAGCTCATAACCTAGAGATGTTTTAGGGCAGCCCCATGAGATGAAAGTTAAAGTTTACAATGTCACATATATTATACCTATGCCAATGTTATAATGTTTCTTAGTTATTCTATTGTTTGGTTTACCTTTATGATGCATTCATATCATTAGTATATTTCATGCTTAGTTATAAGACGCAGTGTAAAATATGATGGACCTTGGATAAATAATATTTTGGAAAACTAACTTAAAAGAAGTTTATATGCATGCACGCCTTTTTTTAGAAATAAAACCCAAGGTTCCTTAGGATGTGACGATGTCACCTAGGTAGGGATAACCCTATTGAGAATTCTTTTAGAAAGATTCTCATTCCCTCTCTCTTTTCTTCCGTCATATCTTCAGATGGCGACATTCGTACTCTTCATCGACACCCCGGTATGGGAGCTGCACCATGACCAGGCACTCGGGTCATACCATTTTGAGGGTCGCTGCACAGTTAGAGTGTTCATGTTTATGGGACGACCCTTCGTGCATCCGATCCCGAAGTTCTGATTTTACCCCGACTGCTCCTTACCATCATAACGGGATTTTTGAGCGAGCTAGACCACGCGATGAGCATATTCTCCACATGGAGCCCGAGACGTCAGCCGTACGCGACTACCCGGAGTACGTGCCTCACACCCAGTACTCGGAGACGGACCTTTCCGAGGACCCGCCATCACACATGTATAGTTGGAGTTCCAGTCCCGCTCCCCCACCGATGAGAGCCGGGAGTGAGGAGACAGTAGTTCAGCCGAGGTTGGCTCGTCGGCCATCTATGCGCCCTCTCCGCGGTGGTCACGCCCCGATGATGCGCTCGACCACTCCCGCTGAGATTCGTCAGTGGATCAACTCGACCCTACAGTACTCGGACCAGCAGGAGTAGGCATAGGAAGGGTAGCAGTTAGTGCACACACGCCACATAGTTGAGGAAAAAACCTTCTTTTGTATATGAGGTTGTCTACTCTAGGTGCACATGGGTATGGGGGTTGTTTCTCTTGTATTTGCTTTTTATGATTTCCGTGTATTTTTTCTTCAGTTGTATTCTATTCCCTGATGTATCAAATAGTCCTGCCCTTTGGGTAGGCACATTATATATAAATATCTATGTTCAGTTGATATTCCCATGATATGATGTGTTTCTTTATGCTTGCTTATATGTTTCATTATGCTTCCTTTTAAAGATTCGTACGTGGCTCTCACTTTGATTTTAATCCCAAAAAGAAAAATTTTACCCATATTTCCACTAAGTATTTTCTAAGTAAAAGATGAGACCAAGAGGTAATATTCTAAAGATTAACCTAAGTACATACTAGTAGTCTTGGGTTAAGATTTAAGGTGTTACATTATGGTATCAGAGCAGTTCCATTCTCATGGAGCCTGAGGATTGGACTGACTATGCTTTATAAGGATGATGCGATAGTTATGTCATGTGTAGTGCTTGATAGAGATAAGCTGTAGGACTAGAGATGCATGACTTCTGTTGCTTGCAAGTGCCATGGTAACTAGCTCATTTTGCATGGATATTGAGCCTGATCAACTTGATGTTCATTGTTTCATGTGTTTAGGGACCAATGGCACCGCAACGACAGCCTAGGACTACGTCCGATGCTGATCAAGACAATGCGACTGCTGCTGCTGTCCGTCGCATGGCGCAAGCCATGGAACAGATGTTCGACCGAATGGACCAACAAGCGAATGTCGCTCCTATCCCCCCTCCTCCCCCTGCTGCTGAGACGGTGGAACAAGCCCACTTTGGCGAGTTCCGCAAGGCGAACCCGCCGGTGTTCCGAGGGGTAATGGACCCCGACAAGGCTGATGAGTGGATCAAAGACATGGAGAAGATCTACTCTATCGTTATCTGCTCAGAGGAGCAGAAGGTCACATTTGCTGCTTTCATGCTGAAGTCGGACGCTGAGTTTTGATGGAACGGCACGAAGCGTCTACTAGAGGCTTCTGGAACTCCCATTGACTGGGAACTGTTCAAGACTTATTCTACGAGAAGTATTTCCCGGAGTCCGTGAGGAATGCAAAAGACATTGAGTTCATGCAGTTGACCTAGGGAGGGTCTACTGTTGCCCAGTACACCACAAAGTTCGAGGAGCTGATCAAGTTCTCTCGGGTGTTTCAAGGGAACCCCGATCAGGTTTTGAAATGCGTTAAGTATGAGGTCAGTCTGAAGGCAGAGATGAACTACACCGTGGCCCACATGGAGATCAGAGACTTCCCAACTCTGGTCAACAAGTGCCGAATTCTCGAAGAAGGGCAACGGAAGATGCAAGCCACAAGGGCGGAACGAGCTAAGGGACTTGGACCTCAAGCCCTGAAGTTCAAACCGCAGTACCCTTCAAGAAATCATTACAACCCCTACCAGACCAACCAGTTCCGACCACAACAACAACAACCACCAAGAGCTCCTGCACACCAACAATCCAAGCAACACCAAAGGCCACCATTTCAACATCAAGGCCCGAGGAACTTCAACAACAGTCAACCCCGTGGACCGGGTGGACCCCGGAACCACAATGGAGGACCAAGTGGGGCCAAGAACAAGGTACCACAAACCCCTGCTACTTACCCTGGAGCAACGTCTGCTGATGTTTGTCCCCAATGCGGGAAAAACCACGGGAATAGCCCATGCTTAGCCGATCAGAACGTGTGCTTCAAGTGTGGCAAGCCTGGCCACTATGCAAAGGACTGCGCCGGACAAGGGACATCGAACTAGAACCCCTGACCACAATACCGAGAAAGAGTCTTTACCCTTAATGCGGAAGACGCCAAGAAGTCCAATGATCTCATTGAAGGTATGTACAAAGTAAACGGTAAACCCTTAACTGTACTATATGACTCTGGTGCTACTCATTCTTTTATTTCACTTGCTAGTGTCGAATCCTTAAATCTAAGAGTCTCTAAACTCCCCTTTGATCTTATTGTTTCTACTCCTACAAATCGCCCTGTTAATACCTGCCGTTGTTGTTTAAATTGTCATCTTGTTGTAGAAAATAGGTCTTTTATCATAGATTTAATTTGTTTACCCTTGAAAGACATAGGCATTATCGTAGGCATGAATTGGCTTCATGCCAACCGTGTGATGTTAGATTGTGGAACCCAAACCGTAGTTTTCCCCTCTCTTCCCAAAAACATCACTCAACCCATTAGGCTGTACCTAAATTCAGTAGAGGTCTTCTGTAGTAGGGAGAAAGCTAAGGGATATGTTCTCCTAGCCACCTGCGATGTAGTTTGAGCAGAACCTAGGTGAGATACCTGTGGTGAGAGACTATCCCGAGGTATTTCCGGATGAAATACCCGAGTTCCCTCCCGAGAGAGAAGTTGAATTTTCCATAGAGTTAGTTCCTGGAACAGGACCAATCTCTATAGCCCCGTATAGGATGTCACCTTTGGAGCTAGCAGAGCTAAAAACCCAGTTAGGGGAGCTGTTAGAAAAAAGTTTTATAAGGCCGAGTGCTTCACCTTGGGGCACTCCGGTCTTATGAGGATGTGTATAGACTATAGGCAGTTGAACCAAGTGACCATAAAGAACAAGTACCCATTGCCTAGGATTGACGATCTTATGGACCAGTTAAAAGGAGCAGTAGTGTTTTCTAAGATTGATTTGAGGTCCGGTTACCATCAGATTAGGGTTAGAGATTCGGATATTCCTAAAATCGCCTTTCGAACTCGGTATGGACACTTTGAGTTCAATGTGATGTCGTTTGGTTTGACGAATGCTCCCGCAGTTTTTATGGATTACATGAATAGGACTTTAGACACTATTTAGATCAATTTGTGGTTGTGTTCATAGATGATATTCTCATCTATTCAAAGACCCACGAGGAGCATGAGCGTCATTTGAGGTTGGTTTTAGAGGTGCTAAAGGAGAATAAGTTGTATGCGAAGCTTTCTAAGTGTGAATTTTGGTTAGAGGAGGTAAAGTTTTTAGGGCATTTTGTGTCAAAGGGTTGCATAGCGGTCGACCCGAGTAAGATAGAAGCCGTAATGAATTGGGATAGACCAACCTCTGTAACTGAGATTTGAAGCTTTTTGGGCTTAGCTGGATATTACCATAGGTTTATCAAAGGATTTTCCCAGTTAGCCCTACCTTTAACCAAGCTCACTAGGAAGAATGCCCCGTTTGAGTGGAGCTCCGAATGTGAAAAGAGTTTCCTAGAGCTTAAGGAAAAGCTCACCTCAACCCCAGTTTTAGTTTTACCTGACCCCAATGTACCCTTCGAGGTATATTGCGATGCTTCTGGCAAGGGTTTAGGTTGTGTGTTGATGCAAAATAGGCAAGTGGTAGCCTATGCATCCAGACAACTCAAGCCTCACGAGGTAACCTACCCCACCCATGACCTAGAACTAGCAGCCATCATGTTCGCTCTAAAGATGTGGAGACACCATTTGTAGGGTGTAAGGTTTGAAGTTTTCTCCGATCATAAGAGTCTCAAGCATCTCTTTGATCAAAAGGAGTTGAATATGAGGCAAAGAAGATGGATGGAATTCCTCAAGGACTAGGATTTTGGCTTAAGTTACCACCCCGACAAGGCTAATGTAGTAGCCGACGCCTTGAGCTGAAACTCGTTACGTCTGTCAAGTATGATGGTTAATGAAGTTGGGTTAATAGAGTAGTGTAGGGATATGAATCTTGGAATGTCTATAACGGAGAATGGCATCGTGATGAGTCATCTCACGGTGACCAGTGGGTTTAAGCAAAGGATTATGCTTGCCCAAAGAGAAAATGAGGACTTTATGGAGACAATCGAGGCAGTTAAGGCCGGAAAGTTGAAAGGTTTTGTACGAGGCCCCGACTGGTTGTGGAGGTTCGAGGGGCGAATCTGTGTGCCACAAGATGGCGACCTCCGAGAGAAGATTTTGGAGGAGGCTCACAAGAGCCATTTTGCCATCCATCCTAGTACTACCAAGATGTATCAGGACTTGAAGAGGATGTTTTGGTGGCCCGGATTAAAGAAGGATGTGGTCGCCTGGGTGAGTAAGTGTTTGATCTGTCAAAAGGTTAAGATCGAACACCAAAAACCCTCTGGCATGTTGCAACCCCTGTCAATCCCCAAGTGGAAGTGGGAGAGTATATCAATGGATTTCATGACAGGATTGCCAAGGACCCAAGCTGGTCACGATGCCGTATGGGTAATCGTGGATCGACTGACTAAGTCGGCTCACTTTCTACCTATTCGAGTCATATACTCGTTGGATAAGTTGGCCCAGCTTTACATCCAAGAAATAGTAAGGTTGCATGGAGTACCATCAACGATAATCTCGGATCGAGATCCGCGGTTTACGTCACGTTTTTGGGGAGCCTTTCAAAAGGCGTGTGGTTCCAAGTTGTGCTTGAGCACTGCTTACCACCCACAAACGGATGGTCAGTCCGAGAGGAGAATCCAAACCCTGGAAGATATGCTGAGAGCCTGTGTCTTAGACTAGAAAGGAAGTTGGGATAAGTACATGCCTTTAATCGAGTTCGCGTATAACAACAGTTATCACGCGAGTATCGGTATGGCACCGTACGAGGCGTTATACGGAAGGAAGTGCCAATCACCCTTGTGTTGGTACGAGCCCGGAGAACAAAGTGTCTTAGGACCTGATGTAGTGAGGGAAACGATGGAGCAAATCAAGAAAATCAAGGATAGAATCTTAACCGCTCAAAGTAGGCAGAAAAGCTACGCGGACAAAAGGCGCAAGCCCTTGGAGTTCCAAGAAGGAGAACATGTATTTCAAAGAATCACCCCCACTATTGGAATAGGAAGAGCCATGAAAGTTAAAAAGTTGAGTCCCCGATTTCTCGGTCCTTTTGAAATCCTTCAGAGAATCGGATCTGTAGCATACAAAATAGCCTTACCACCCAATTTGTCAAACCTTCATGATGTCTTTCACGTCTCCCAGTTACGTAAATATGAGTCCGACCCTAGCCATGTCCTAGAACCAGAGCATGTACAGTTGAGGGAGGACCTTACTTTCAATGTACCGCCTACGAGAATAGTGGATCACGGAGTCAAGCAGTTAAGGAACAAGTCTGTTCCTTTGGTGAAAGTGGCGTGGGGACGAGACAAGTCGGAAGAATACACGTGGGAACTACAATCAGAGATGAAGTCCAAATATCTAGAGCTTTTCTAAGGTATGAATTTCGAGGGCGAAATTCTTTTTAAGGAGGGGAGTAATGTAACGCTTGATTTCTGTTAGAGTGAAAATGACCAAAATGCCCCTGAGGTCATTTTCAGCCCGAAATTCGAGGAAAGCCGGTTCAGCAGTACTCGAAGGGCAAACTCAATGTTGGAAGGGGATTAGATAACTTGTGTACCTTCCCGGGATCGAAAATCTCGTTTTTCGAGTTTTCGGGTCAAAATGACCAAAACGCCCCTGCGGTGTTTTACCCGTTTACAAGTGTCGGATGAATCCAAAACTTCTCCAGATGATTTTAAAAGGCGTTTTTATGTATTCTATGACTTCAGTTTTAATTTTAGAAGTCCCGGGCAAAATTAGTGTAAAATTACGATTTTGCCCCTAGTTTCGTGTTTTTACGCTTAATCGCGTGATTAAGCAAACCTAAGCAATATTAGGCTCTAATCAAAGGTTAATTAATTTCATTAATTAATCTTGAGTCAAAATAATTTAGTAAAATTGATTAGAACCTAAAAGTGCTTAATTACAACCTAAAATCATATTTTAATTTCAAGACACCTAGTCATAGAATCTTGAATAGTATTTTCTCTTTCCAATTCCTTAAATCATGGAATTGTGTTACATATTGTTTATTCACAAATGAGTTTTAAATACTTTAATGATGTATGAGCACTCCTAAACTTGTCATAAACTCCCTAAATCACATTCTTAGTTACCTAAACTTAAGCTTAATCATTCCTAACCTTGTACCTAAGCTAATACACATCTAAACCTACCATTAACACCCAATTAAATGGTCAAAACTCACCCCCACTCTGCTGCCCAGAACTGGCCGTGAGCTTCCCTCCCCATTATGCATCACATGTTCAATTTTTCAACACTCCAAGGCCATACCTCAAGTCACATACACTATACCTTGTCATAACTTTCAATCAAGCTTGATTTTCCAAGTAAATAACTAATTAAAATAGCTCATTTTCTGCATTTATTTGTGGCTGGAAAAGTTTCAGCCATGCATTGTTTCTAGAAGCCTAATTTCATAAAAATTTGATAGGAAATTAACTCACATCAAGCCATACTTTGTAGCATAGCTTCCATACTTCAAACTTTGCTTCTATGATACAATCAAGGAGATATTTTCCTCTCCCTTTTCCCTCCATTTGCTATGCCATTCCCTCCCCTTGGTGAGCTCCATGGCTTTGTTTTTCTATAAATAGGATGCTTGTGATAGCCTTGTTGCACCTTGAAGCATTTGCTAAGTTTAGAGTTTTAGAGTTGTCTTGCTAGTTCTTTCTTTTTCTCTCAAAGTTTCAAGAGAGTTCTTCATTTCTTTTCATCTTCATCTTCTTCATCTCTTCATCTCATCATCATCTCTTAACAATCAAACACCACCCCAAAGCCTTGAACCATCATCAAACCTCTCAAACACCACACCTCAAACACAACTTCACCCAAAACGCATTTCCTTTCTTTTCCTTCCTCTTTGGCCGAATCATCACCACCATCCTAGGAGGTGTTGCTCATCTCATTTCCATCTTCAAATCCAAGCTTTTACCTTCATCACAAGGTAGGGATTTGTTTTCAAACTTTGTTTTGCTCAAGAAAGTGTTTTTCTCTAGTTTCCTCTTGGATTCTTTTTTAACTTTCCTTTGTTTTTCCTTTTCTTTTCATTTCGGCCTCTAGGCCCTATTATGAGCATGATAGCTTGATGATGAGAGTTTCTAGATGATGACATTGTGTTCATCTCAAAGAAACCTCTAAAGATTGAGTTTTCCTTTCCTTATGACTTCATCTATATGATATCTAACTCACATGGTTTTTCAACTTAAGAAAATTAATCTAAGGATTTCTAAAAGCCCAAGCCTACCCTTGTCAACCTTACAGTTGGCCGGCACGTTCTAGAGATTTTTCTCTACATAGGGGTTTTGGGTATTTAATAAAGAACTTGACGTAGTTTCATTTTCTTTCTCTTTCGTATGACTTTTGGTTTTTGTGTGGTGATCTTTGAGATATTGTAATGGGTTGTTATCTTGTTAAAGTCTTGAATGAGCTCTAGTTAATCATAAAATGAACCTTGCATCATGTTTACTTTATGCTTTGCATATCATGTTTAATACTCTTATGATTTTAGATGTTAAAATTGTTTATAAATGAGTTTTGAAAGTTTAAAAAGAGTTCCAAGAGAAACTAGTATTTTATGAGCTTTAGAAATTATGTTTTATGCCTTTTATGGAGAAGTATATTTTTTATTCTTTCTTGCTCTTTACTGCCACTATATGTGCTGTTTTAATGAAGATAATGTGCCTTTGTTTGAGTAAAAATAATGTTAAGACTCATATGTGAAAGATAGGATAAGTTAGGAACTAGAAAAGAATTAATTTGAGAGTTCTAGATCCTTTAATTATGTAATTTTCTAGATTCTGTCCAGCAAGGTTTAGATTTAATAATCATGGTTTTAAATTAGTTTAAATGTGTAGGAATGACTCATAATTGGTTTAGGACTTAATCTTGAAGCCTTAGGAGCAAACTAAACTTAGAAAGAGTCATTGTTGTGACTTCTAGGTACCCGTAAAGTTAGAATTTCAAATTCTGCATCCTTGAGGTTTAGAGTTGTTCTTGACCATAGTGTGAGGTGAGAAATACTTAGTTATAACCTCATAGGTTCCCAAGAGACTAGGTTTTGATGATCGATAACTTAGAATGTGAGTTAAAGACTTTAAGGGTCTAAACCGTAATTTCTAGAACCCCGTAATCACACAAATATAAAGCTGTCTAAATCTGCATAGTGCTGTTTGGATAGGTCCTTGAGCATAAAAATTAGCAAAACTTATTAGTTGTGAACCTATAGGTGTGTGAGAGGTTAGGAATAATACTAGAACAATTAGTTTACAAGTTTAAGACTCAAAAGAACCAAAGCATAACATACTATGGGTTTATAACATAATAAGCTTGGGAGTTTGTATGAATGATTGTCTAAGGTGTGATTATGTGATAATGTATATGCTATAGTTCTATGTATACACTATGAAGAAGTTTCATGTGATGATGTATATGCTATGAAAAAGATTTATGTGATGAATAATGATGTATCTATGAATTAACACTTTATGAGAACTTAAATGTGACACAACACTGAGACGCCTTCTTGGGTGACACTGGTTTAGCCGAGCACCCCCAAGAAAACAAATTCGTGAGGGTATTGACATAGAGCTTGCCAAAGCGGACAATACTACGATGCACTAGTTGCTAGTAGAGCGTTTCAAAGAGGAAATGACCCTAAGAGAGGTGATCCTTAATTGCCCCCTAGCCCGCACTATTAAGTCGAGATTATGTATATGTTATGCTTGTCATAGGATAAGTAAGAACTAGTGATGACTAGTTAAGATATGAGCTCATAACCTAGAGATGTTTTAGGGCGGCCCTATGAGATGAAAGTTAAAGTTTACAATGTCACATATATTATACCTATGCCAATGTTATAATGTTTCTTAGTTATTCTATTGTTTGGTTTACCTTTATGGTGCATTCATATCATTAGTATATTTCATGCTTAGTTATAAGACGCATTGTAAAATATGACGGACCTTGGATAAATAATATTTTGGAAAACTAACTTAAAAGAAGTTTATATGCATGCACGCCTTTTTTTAGAAATAAAACCCAAGGTTCCTGAGGATGTGACGATGTCACCTAGGTGGGGATAACCCTACTGAGAATTCTTTTAGAAAGATTCTCATTCCCTCTCTCTTTTCTTCCGTCATATCTTCAGATGGCGACATTCATACTCTTCATCGACACCCCAGTATGGGAGCTGCACCATGACCCGGCACTCAGGTCATACCATTTTGAGGGTCGCTGCACAGTTAGAGTGTTCATGTTTATGGGACGACCCTTCGCGCATCTAGTCCCGAGTTACCATTTTACCCCGACTGCTCCTTACCGTCATAATGGGATTTTTGAGCGAGCTAGACCACGCGATGAGCAGATTCTCCGCATGGAGCCCGAGACGTCAGCTGTACACGACTACCCGGAGTACGTGCCTCTCACCCAGTACTCGGAGATGGACCCATCCAAGGACCCGCCATCACACATGTACAGTTGGAGTTCCAGTCCCGCTCCCCCACCGATGAGAGCTGGGAGTGAGGAGACAGTAGTTCAGCCGAGGTTGGCTCGTCGACCATCTATGCGCCCTCGCCGTGGTGGTCACACCCCGATGATAGGCTCGACCACTCCAGCCGAGATTCGTCAGTGGATCAACTCGACCCCAGAGTACTCGGACCAGCAGGAGTAGGCATAAGAGGGGTAGCAGTTAGTGCACACACGCCACATAGTTGAGGACAAACCTTCTTTTGTATATGAGGTTGTCTACTCTAGGTGCACATGGGTATGGGGGTTGTTTCTCTTGTATTTGCTTTTTATGATTTCCGTGTATTTGTTCTTCAGTTGTATTTTGTTCCCTGATGTATCAAATAGTCATGCCCTTTGGGTAGGCACATTATATATATATATATCTATGTTCAGTTGATGTTCCCATGATATGATGTGTTTCTTTATGCTTGCTTATATGTTTCGTTATGCTTCCTTTTAAAGATTCGTGTGTGGCTCTCACTTTGATTTTAATTCCAAAAAGAAAAATTTTACCCATATTTCCGCTAAGTATTTTCTAAGTAAAAGATGAGACCAAGAGGTAATATTCTAAAGATTAACCTAAGTACATACTAGTAGTCTTGGGTTAAGATTTAGGGTGTTACAGGTTACATCGTACACATCCTCAGGAACCTTGGGTTTAATTATAAAATAGTGATCATGCATATAAGGTTTGATTTAGGGTTTTCCAAACTAATTATCCAAGGTCCATTCCTTTTAGCATGCATCTTGATGTTATGAATGCAACACGTTATATCATGGATGCATGTCAATACTTGAGCACATAAAACAACACATCAAAGCACATAAACATAAATCATGTGGCATAAGGGCATATAACTTTCAAATGGGACTCATTCCTCAACCTTGTGACATCAAACATGGTACTTTAGCATATAAGCCACCCTAAAAATAACTAGGTTATGAGCTCATACCTCAGCTAGTCGTCACTAGCTCTTGCTTATTATCTGAATAAGTGAAACATAAATAATAATCCTGACTCGCAAGTACGGGTAGGGGGCAGGGATCATCTCTCTCTGGGATTACCCTCTTTGAAACGCTTTGTGGGCACTAAGCCACAGCAATTTGTCCGCTTTGGTAGGCTGCATCTACTCATACCCTCATGGATTTGTCTTCCTTGGGGGTGCTCGGCCCAACCGGTGTCACCCAGGCGAGTGCGTCTCAGTGCTTTGTTACATAAAAATCTCCTGGGGTTGCTCGGCCCAACCGGTGTCACCCAGGGTTTTCAACTCATATGGTACTCATAAACGTTTCTTTCAACCCTTTAAGGTTTGATGGAAATTCGGTAGCATAACAGCTGTTAAACCGAATTTCCTTCAAACTGGCACAAGCTAATCCATACATCATGTTCTCATGAAATCTCATGCTATGATAAACTTTAACATTTCATCAATCATTTTCTCATGCATCAAGCACATCTCATCATATCATTGCATCATACAACACATCATAGAATTAACAACTTCTTAGTGTCTTATGCATTGACCCTTAAGGTCCTCAACTCACATTCTAAGTTATAAATCATCAAACCTAATCTCTCGGGAACTTATAAGGTTATAACTAAGTATTTCTCACCTCACACTATGGTCAAGAACATCTCTAAACCTCAAGAATGCAAAATTCATAATCCTAATTTTACGGGTACCTAGGAGTCACAACAATGACCCTTGCTAAGTCTGGGTTGCTTCTAAGGCATCAAGATCAAGTCCTAAACCATTTTTGAGGCATTCCTACACATTTAAACTAATTTAAATCCATGATTAGCATTGCTAAACCTTGCTGGATAGAATCCAAAAAATTCAAACATTAAAGGACCTAGAACTCTCAAATTAATTCTTTTCTAGTTTCTAACTTCTCTTATCTTTCACATATGAGCTTTATCATTAATTATACTTAAACATAGGCATATTATCACCATTAAAACAGCTCATACAGTGGCAAATACTAGCAAGGCAGAACCCAAACAAACATCTCCATTTAAAGGCATCAAACACAATTTCTAAAGCACATAAAATACTAGTTTCTCTTGGAACCTTTTTAAAACTTTCAAAACCCATTTATAAACATTTTTAACATCTAAAATCATAAAAATATTGAAGAGGGCAGTGGCTAAATCAACTTTGTCTCAAGAGGTCCTAAATTCATAAAACTTAGTTCTACATATTCCTTGTACTCATAAAAGCTTAGAAAAAGTATGAAACATAGTTTTCAATACTTAGAAACATCAAAACCTCTTAGGGCCGAAATATGAACCAAAGGAAATAAATATTTTTAGACTTTTGTTTGAGACAACAATGGGCAAGTCTTTGAGCTCTAGGTTCATTTAAGTGATGACATAAAAATAAACATGCTCATGTACTCATTTTAGGTTCCATTCGAAAGTAAAGTGATAGCATAAAATAAATATGAGGTGCAATCTATTATTATCTTTAATATTTAGTGAGAACTTGGAATATAAACATGATACTGCATAGCTTGAAATATAAATATGATAATGCAAGTTCATTCATTATCTTGGTACTTAGTGATAGCAAGGAAGTAAACATGACGTGCAAAGCATAAAATAAACATGATGCAAGGTTCATTTTATGGTTAGCTAGAGCTCATCCAAGACTTTAACAAAATAACAACCCAACATATATCTCATTACAAAGAGAGCTCTAGAGTTCGTGAACCAAGTTCCCAAAGGAACTATGAGGTTCTTGAACATCATCATCAAGCTCAAAGAAAAAAAACTTTCTAAATAAACAAACCTCAAAGATCAAAAAGGAAATGGAAAGCTGAAATATTAAAGAAAAGGAAGCAAAGAACCGAAATCAAAATAGCAAGAAAAGAAAAGGTGTTCTTGAGTAAAAATCATGTTTGAGTTAGAAAGTGAAGTTGAAACTCAAAGAAAGTAAAACCTTAAGCTCTAGAGGTTCCTTTGAGTTGAACACATAGTCATCATCTAGGAGTCCTCATCATTGAGCTATCATGTGCTCACCAAGGCCTCATGGCCGAAATGAGAAAAAAGAAAAGAACCAAAGAAAAGTTTCAAAACAAATCCAAGAGAAAGCTAGAGAAACTCATTTTTCAAGAAATAAAGTTTAGAAAACACTCCTACCTCAAGTGAAGTTAAAAAGCTTGAGCTTTGAGAAAAGAAAACAAGATGATGAGCTCCTCCAAGGGCTTGATGGTTTCAGCCAAGGGGAGATAAGGAGGTTGGAGTTGTGTTTGAGATGAGGTTGTGTTTGAGGTGAGGTGTTTGAGAGATTTGATGGTGGTTTAAGGCTTTGGGAAAGTGTTTAAGGCTAAGAGATAATGATAAGGTGAAGAGATGAAGAGAGGATGAAGATGAAGATGAAGAACAAGAGAGAACTCTCTTGAAACTTGAGAGAAAAAGAAAGGAAACTTAAGAAAGCTTAGAAACTTGAAACTTACCAAAAGACTTAAAAGTGACACAAGTTCATCTAAGGCACCTATTTATAGAAAAGGAAGCAATGAAGGCTCATCAAAGGGGGAAGAAGCCGTAGCAATGAGGGGGAGGAAGGAAGAGAAAAATATCTCTTACATGGTGTCATTCAAGCATGGTTGAAAGCATGAGAGGTATGGCTTCAAGTATGGTGATTTGAGTGAGCTTTTCTTTTAATTTTGCAAGAAATAATCCTTCTAGAAGTAAGACATGGCTGGAAGTTTTTCAGCCACACATAATTGAGGAATAATGGTTTATTTCAATTAGTTATTCATTTGGAAAATCAAGCTTAATTGAAAATATGACAAGGCATGGTGTATGTGACTTGAGGTATGGCCTTGGAGTGTTGAAAAATTAAACATGTGATGCATATGGGAGGAGGGAGTGCACGGCCAGACCTGGTACAGCAAGGGGGAGGTGAGGTTTGATCATCTAATTGGGTGTTAATGGTAGGTTTAGATGTGTATTAGCTTAGGGACAAGGTTAGGAACAATTAAGCTTAAGTTTAGGTAGCTAAGTATGAGTATTAGGAATTTTATGACAAGGTTAGGAGTGCTCATACATCATTAGAGAATTAAAAACTCATTTGTGAATAAACAATGTGTAACACAATTCCATGATTTAAGGAATTGGAAAGAGAAAACACTATTCAAGATTCCATCACTAGGAGTCTTGAAATTAAAATATGATTTTAAGTTGTAATTAAGCACTTTTAGGTTCTAATCAACTTTAATAAATTATTTTGACTCAAGAATAATTATGGAAATTAATTAACCTTCGATTAGAGCCTAATATTGCTTAGGTTTGCTTAATCACGCGATTAAGCGTAAAAACACGAAACTAGGGGCAAAACCGTAATTTCACACTAATTTTGCCCGGGACCTCCGGGACCAAAACTGAAGTCATAGTCTACATAAAAACACCTTTTAAAACCATCTGGAGAAGTTTCGGGTTCATCCGGCACTTGCAAATGGGTAAAACACCGCAAGGGCGTTTTGGTCATTTTGACCCGAAAACTCAAAAAACGAGATTTTCGATCCCGGGAACGTACACAAGTCATCTAATCCCCTTCCAACATTGAGTTTGCCCTTTGAGTACTGTCGGACCGGCTTTCCTCGAATTTCGGGCCGAAAATGACCTCAGGGACATTTTGGTCATTTTCACTCTAACAGAAAATCGGGGCGTTACAGTTTTCTTTTTCTCTATTTTGGCCATGAGGCCTTGTTCATGGCTATGATGGCTTGATGATGAGTGTTCTTAGATGGTGACCTTGTGTTCACCTCAAAGGGACCTCTAAAGCTTGAGTCTTGTTCTTTATCTAAGTAAAGTTTTTTTTTTTCTTCCTTTTTCTTCTTCTTATACATTCGGTCTTTATAGCTCGTCCTCAAAGGTTTTTGTTAAAATTTTTAAAGTGTCTCTATTTCTATTTTATGTCATAAAAGAATGTGTTTTGGGTTCTTTTTCTTTTCTCTTAAAGTTTTGCTTTCTTTTAAAAATCTTGTTCTTTGAGCTTGATGATGATGTTCAAGAACCACCTAGTTCCTTTGAGAACCTGGTTCAAGAACTCTAAAGCTCTCTTTGTGATGAGATAAGTGTTGGGTTGAGGTTTGTAGTTCTCTTTAAAAGTCTCATGTGAGCTCTAAGTTAAGATAAAAGACTTTGCATCCATGTTTACTTTTATGTCATCACTAAATGCTCAAGATTAAAGAATGAACTTGCATCTCCACATTTATGTTTATGCTTTCACTAAATCTCTAAGATAATAATGATTTGCATAGCATATTTATTTTATGTCCTCACCTCTAAATAAAGACTAAAATAAAGTGCATTGCATATTTACTTTTGTGTTACAACTTAAGAGATTTAGAGCTCATAGACTTACCCTTTATTATCTCAAACAAAGGTTTGAAAGTTTTAGGTTTCTTAGTCTCTTGATTTTGGCCTTAGAAGGTTTGATTTGTTACAAGTACTACAATCTATGTTTCATAATTTTCCTAAGCTCATATGAGTTCAAAGAATGTTTAGAACAAAGTTTTACGAATTTAAAACCTCTTGAGTTTAGTTTAAAATAGCCACTTCCTTTACAAGTATTTTGGTGATTTTAGATGATAAAAATGTTTACTAATGAGTTTTGAGTGCCTTGTTTTTTTGAAGATGGATTCGGTTCTGCCTTGCCATGTTATGCTCACTGTTTATACTATTTTGATGATGATAACATGAGTATGTTTGAGCAACAATAATGTTAAATTCATATGAAAGATTAGAGAAGTTAGTAACTAGAAAAGAATTAATTTTGAGAGTTTTAGATCCCTTAGTATATGATTTTTCTAGATTCTGTCCAGCATGGTTTAGAAATGATAATCATGGTTTTAAATTAGTTTAAATGTGTAGGAATGACTCATAATTGGTTTAGGACTTGATCTTGATGCCTTAGGAGCAAATCGGACTTAGAAAAGGTAATTGTTGTGACTCCTACGTACCCGTAAAGTTAGAATTTTAGATTCTACATTCTTGAGGTTTAGAGATGTTTATGATCATAGTGTTGAGTGAGGAATACTTAGATATGAGCCTATAGGTACCCGAGAGATTAAGTTGTAATGATTTATAACTTATATTGTGAGTTAAGGACCTTAAGGGTCAATGCATAAGACACTAAGAAGTCTTGAATTATATGATGATGTAATGAGATGTTGAGATGTATATGATGCATGAGGGAATGATTGTTTAAGATGTTAAGTTTATTATGAACATGAGAATTACATAAGAAATATGTTGTGTGTTTAGCTTGTGGCATAAATGTCGATTTGAAGGAAATTCGGTTTAACAGCTGTTATGCTGCCGAATTTTCGTCAAACCTAAAAGGGTTGAAGAAATGTTTTAAAGTACCACATGAGTTAAAAACCCTGGGTGACACCGGTTCAGCTGAGCACCCCTAGGAGATTTTTTATGTGACAAGCACTGAGACGTACTTCTCCTGCTATGGTGAGGAGGAGGTAAATTCGTGAAGGTCTGGACATGAGCCTTTCCAAAGCGGACAATTCGCTGTGCACTCGAGGCCAGTAGAGCGTTTCAAAGAGGGTATATCCTAAGAGAGGAGTTCCCTAGCCCCCTAGCCCGTACTCTTAAGTAGTCGGGTGTATTATTTTATTATTCGCTTATTCAGATAATAAGCAAGAGCTAGTGATGACTAGCTGAGGTATGAGCTCATAGCCTAGTTTTTATTATTAGGGTGGCCTCTACATTGCTAAAGATTCCATGAATGATGTCACACATATTGATGAAAATTCCATTTGAGAAGTTATTGCCCTTATGCCACATGGATTGCTTCTATATGATTGGATTTGTCGATTTATATGCTCGAGTATTGCCATGCATTCATGTTCTAATATATTGCATTCATAACATCAAGATGCATGCTAAAAGGAATGAACCTTGGATAATTGGTTTTATGAACCCTAATAATGAACCCTTTTATGCATGCACACCCTTTTATAATTAAACCCAAGGTTCCTGAGGATGTGAACGATGTAACCCTAGGATAGGAGACTCCTACTGAGATTCTTTAGTAAGAATTCTCACTCTTTTCTCTTCCTTCTCTTTCTTCCGTCACATCTTCAGAAAACAATGGCAACATTTGTGGTCTTTGTTGACACGTCGACTTAGGAGGTTCACTTTGACCTGGACCATGGGTCATATCATTTTGAGGGGTAGTGCACAGTACGAGTCTTCATGTTCATCGGACGCCCTTTTGCACACCCTGTACAGAGCTACCGTTTCTCCCCGATGTCGCCCTATGACGACGCGATGGTTTTTGAGCCTGCCCGGATACGAGATGAGAGGATTATGCGGATGGATACTGGTGGTTCGATGCCTCGAGACTTCCAGGACTGTGTGCCTCGGTCTCCTAGTTCGGAAGACGACCTTTCCGAGGACCCGCCGACGCATATGTATAGTGAGAGCTCTGCTCCTACACCCCAGTTCATGCGAGGTGAGAGTGAGGAGATTGTCACGCAGCCGAGACTAGCTAGGCGAGTCGAGAGATGCCCTTACCGAGGAGCTCACGCTCAGTCTTCACGTATGCCTACTCCTGCCGCACTGCGTCCATGGATCGGTTATGTTCCGCTATCCCCCGGGTTCGAGTAGTAGCCGTCTTAGGGGAGGCTTAGTGCACACACTGACACTTAGATTGGATAAATCTTCTTTTGTATTGAGGTTATCTACCATAGGTGCACTCGAGTTGTTGTGGTTTATTTATGCTTTCTTGTTTCTGTTGTATTTACTTTTTTTGTATTGCAAGCTCAGCCCGTTCCTATAAGGGCGTGACTACTATATATCTTAACTATGCTATTAATGAAATGTTTCCTTTGTTGTGATGATCATTATTCTATTGTTACTTGCTTTAGCTTTTGTGTTCCTTATGATCGATATTTATGTCTCTCATTTAGATAAGAGCGCGGCTCTCACTTTGGTTTATGTTTTCAAAAAAAAAAAATTACCCATAATTTCAGCTAAGTATTTTAATAAAATAATGAAACTAAGAAGTAATAACCTAATTATTAGCCTAATATGTTCTAGAGTATTGGGTTAAAAATTAGGGTGTTACAAAAAGGATCTAATCTCTCATCATATGCCGTCAACAAGTCAAAAAGGATCTTATCTCCCTTTTATACCCTCGACAAATCAACAATGTGATTCCAATCATGCCTTATAAACCAATCTTTAGAGTCACTAGCATGCATTCATATACAGTATACTTGAATCAAATATCATTATGTCACTAATATAATGCATTAGCACAAATACAACACATTGGTAGATTTCACACTTAAATAGTAAGGTTTATTTTGATCTAGCCAAGTCAGTTGTTGGAGTGTTCAGGTCTAGCTCCTGCACTAATTCCACCTTTTTCGTACACATTCACTTGCATCATATACACAAGTGCTATCTAAACCGTGCAATAAGGTCACCCATAACACGGCTCTCCCACTTGAGTCACCTTAGCCCCCTATGACACCTCGATGTGTCCCCAAGCTCCTGTAAAAAGTTTAGGCAAAAAGAGTTCTCTAGCTATGCTAACAAAATTCTACAAATTTGGTGGTCAGAGTCCACCTAATTTTAGCTCAAAGCTAGAATTCCATAATTTTAACGCCAGCAAATGATTGAGAATTAAAATCATGGTTCAACCTTAAGATGTTTCCAACACCCCGTAAAAATTTCAAAGAAAATTATGGTAAGAAAATTAGATAATCTTAAAGCTTCAGAATTGGCTATCTAGACAACTCAACAACAGTCTCGGTTCCTGATTTTTAGAAAATAGTAAAAGTCATTTTTAAAGCCAAAGAAAAATATTGGAAATACCTCAAGATGTTAACTTTAACATATAAACTTTTCAGAGCAAAAATCCTTCTACAAACTCTTCAGAAAAATCATAAATCATAACCTATTTGGATAAAACCGGGATTCACACCAACATAAAACATATTTTGAGAAAAAGAGTTTTCTAACACTATCCAAACACTCCATCAAAATTAATGCATCAATATCCATATATTATCAACCAATACAACAAAAATATTAAATCAAATCAGTGGTTAAGATAGAAAAAATGAATTTGATGCAAAAGAGGTTCAAAAACCCTACTTGAAATGCTTGAAGACTTCTAACTCCAAAGTCCTTCCAAGAATAGCTTTTCCTCACTTTAAGCCTTCCAAACAACCCCTAACTCTTCTTTAAACACTGAAGAATGTGATATCAAAGTGAGAAATGGTGAGGGATTGAAATTCTAATTGGTTAGTTTTGTAGGTGATGATGAGTAGAACATGTTTTGTGAAGAGGTCTTGAGGTTTTATCAAGTTTTGGCTAGGGTTCAGGAAGCTTGAAGCTTGAAGCTTGTTAATGGAGGTTTGGAAAGAAAGAAATGGAGGTTGGTTCTTTGAGGAAACTTGGCTGAAATGTTTGGGTGGTGGATGATAAGGTTTGGTGACTTGTGTAACACCCTAAATCTTAACCCAAGACTACTAGTATGTACTTAGGTTAATCTTTAGAATATTACCTCTGGGTCTCATCTTTTACTTAGAAAATACTTAGCGGAAATATGGGTAAAATTTTTCTTTTTGGAATTAAAATCAAAGTAAGAGCCATGCACGAATCTTTAAGAGGAAGCATAGCGAAACACATAAGCAAAGCATAAAGAAACACATCATATCATGGAGACATCAATTGAAACATAGATATATATATATATATATATACTGTACCTACCCAAAGGGCAGGACTATTCAATACATCGGGAAGCGGAATACAACTGAAATACAATACAAGGAAATCATAAAAAGCAAATACAAGAGAAACAACACCCATACCCATGTGCACCTAGAGTAGACAACCTCATATACAAAAGAAGGTTTGTCCTCAACTATGTGGCGTGTGTGCACTAACTGCTACCCCTCCTATGTCTACTCCTGCTGGTTCGAGTACTGTGGAGTCGAGTCGATCCACTTACGAATCTCGGCGGGAGTGGTCAAGCACATCATCGGGGCATGTCCACCGCGGCGAGGGCGCATAGATGGCCTACGTGCCAACCTAGGCTGGACCACCGTCTCCTCACTCCCTGCTCTCATCGATGGGGGAGCGAGACTGGAGCTCCAACTGTACATGTGTGATGGCGGGTCCTCGGATGGGTCTGTCTCCGAGTACTGGGTGCGAGCCACGTACTCCGGGTAGTCACGTACGGCTGACGTCTCGGGCTCCATGCGAAGAATCTGCTCATCACGTGGTCTAGCTCGCTCAAAAATCCCGTTATGACGGTAAGGAGCAGTCGGGGTGAAACGGTAGCTCGGGACGGGGTGCGTGAAGGGTCGTCCTATAAACATGAATACTCTAACCATGTAGCGACCCTCAAAATGGTTTGACCCGAGTACCGGGTCATGGTGCAGCTCCCATACCGAGGTGTCGATGAAGAGTACGAATGTCGCCATCTCAAGATATGACGGAAGAAAAGAGAGAGGGAATGAGAATCTTTCTAAAAGAATTCTCAATAGGGTTATCCCTACCTAGGTGACATCGTCACATCCTTAGGAACCTTGGGTTTATTTTTAAAAAGGTGTGTATGCATATAAATTCCTTTTAAGTTAGTTTTCTAAAGTGTTATTTATCCAAGGTCCGTCATATTTTACAATGCGTCTTATAACTAAGCATAAAATATACTAATGATATGAATGCATCATAAAGGTAAACCAAACAATAGAATAACTAAGAAACATTATAACATTGGCATAGTATATGTGACATTGTTAACTTTAACTTTCATCTCATGGGGCCGCCCTAAAACATCTCTAGGTTATGAGCTCATACCTTAACTAGTCGTCACTAGTTCTTACTTATCCTATGGTAAGTGTAACATATACATAATCCCGACTTAATAGTGCGGGCTAGGGGGCAATTTAGGATCACCTCTCTTAGGGTCATTTCCTCTTTGAAACACTCTACTAGCAACTAGTGCATCGTAGCATTGTCCGCTTTGGCAAGCTCTATGTCAATACCCTCACGGATTTGTTTTCTTGGAGGTGCTCTACTAAACCGGTGTCACCCAAGAAGGCGTCTCAGTGTTGTGTCACATTTAAATTCTCATAAAGTGTTAATTCATAGATACATCATTATTCATAAATCTTTTTCATAGCATATACATCATCACATGAAACTTTCTTCATAGTGTATACATAAAGCTACAGCATATACTTTATCACATAATCATACTTTAGACAATCATTCATACAAACTCACAAGCTTATTATGTTATAAACCCATAGTATGTTATGCTTTGGTTCTTTTGAGTTTTAAACTTGTAAACTAATTGTTCTAGTATTATTCTTAACCTCTCACACACTTATAGGTTCACAACTAATAAGTTTTACTAATTTTTATGCTCAAGGACCTATCCAAACAGCATTATGCAGAGTTGGACAGCTTTATATTTGTGTGATTACGGGGTTCTAGAAATTACGGTTTAGACCCTTAAAGTCCTTAACTCGCATTCTAAGTTATTGATCATTAAAACCTAGTCTCTTGGGAACCTATGAGGTTATAACTAAGTATTTCTCACCTCACACTATGACCAAGAACATCTCTAAACCTCAAGGATGCAGAATTTGAAATCCTAACTTTACGGGTACCCAGAAGTTACAACAATGACCCTTTCTAAGTTTGGTTTGCTCCTAAGGCTTCAAGATTAAGTCCTAAACCAATTATGAGTCATTCCTACACATTTAAACTAATTTAAAACCATGATTATTAAATCTAATCCTTGCTGGACAGAATCCAGAAAATTACATAATTAAAGGATCTAGAATTCTCAAATTAATTCTTTTCTAGTTCCTAACTTATCCTATCTTTCACATGTGAGTCTTAACATTATTTTTACTCAAACATATGCACATTATCATCATTAAAACAGCACATACAGTGGCAGTAAAGAGTAAGGAAGAACCGAAAATATACTTCTCCATAAAAGGCACAAAACACAATTTCTAAAGCACATAAAATACTAGTTTCTCTTGGAACCTTTTTAAAACTTTTCAAGACTCATTTATAAACATTTTTAACATCTAAAATCATAAAAATGTTTAAGAGGGCAGTGACCAATTTATCTTTGTCTCAAGAGGTCCTAAATTCATAAAACTTAATTCTATGCATTCCTTAAACTCATATAAGCTTGGGAAAATTATAAAACATAGTTTTTAACACTTAGAAACACCAAAACCTCTTAGGGCCGAAATGGGAACCACAAGAATTAAATATTTTTAGACCTTTGTTGAGACAACAATGGGCAAGTCTTTGAGCTCTAGGTTCATTTAGGTGATGACATAAAAATAAACATGCTCATGCACTTATTTTAGGTTCCATTAGAAAGTAAAGTCATAGCACAAAATAAATATGAATGCAACTCATTATTATCTTGGTATTAAGTGAGAACTTGAAATATAAACATGATAATGCATAGCTTGAAATATAAACATGATAATGCAAGATTCACTTATTATCTTGAAACTTAGTGATAGCAAAGAAGTAAACATGATATGCAAAGCATAAAGTAAACATGATGCAAGGTTCATTTTATTGTTAACTAGAGCTCATTCAAGACTTTAACAAGATAACAACCCAATACAATATCTCAAAGATCACAACACAAAAACCGAAAGTCATATAAAAGAGAAAGAAAGTGAAACTACGTCAAGTTCTTTATTAAATACCCAAAACCCCTATCTAGAGAAAAATCTCTAGAACGTGCCAGCCAAGTTTAAGGTTGACAAGGGTAGGCTTGGGCTTTTAGAAATTCTTAGATTAATTTTCTTAAGTTGGAAAACCATGTGAGCTAGATATCATATAGATGAAGTTACAAGAAAAGGAAAACTCAAGCTTTAGAGGTTTCTTTGAGATAAACACAATGTTATCATCTAGAAACTCTCATCATCAAGCTATCATGCTCATAATAGGGCCTAGAGGCCGAAATGAAAAGGGCCTAGAGGCCGAAATGAAAAGAAAAGGAAAAACAAAGGAAAGTTCAAAAAGAATCCAAGAGGAAACTAGAGAAAAACACTTTCTTGAGCAAAACAAAGTTTGGAAACAAATCCCTACCTTGTGATGAAGGTAAAAGCTTGGACTTGAAGATGGAAATGAGATGAGCAACACCTCCTAGGATGGTGATGATGATTCCGCCTTGATGAAAGAAAAAGGAAGGAAATGTGTTTCAAGTGAAGTTGTGTTTGAGGTGTGGTGTTTGAGAGGTTTGATGATGGTTCAAGGCTTTGGGGTGGTGTTTGATGGTTAAGAGATGATGATGAGATGAAGATGAAAAGAAAGGAAGAGCTCTCTTGAAACTTGAGAGAAAAAGAAAGAACTAGCAAGACAACTCTAAAACTCTAAACTTAGCAAATGCTTCAAGGCGCAACAAGGCTATCACAAGCATCCTATTTATAGAAAAACAAAACCATGGGCTCATCAAGGGGAGGGAGTAGCCGTGTGGTATTGGAGGGAAAAGGGAGAGGAAAATATCTCTTACACAAGGTCATTCAAGTATGGTTTGAAGTATGGAAGCTATGCTACAAAGTATGGCTTGATGTGAGTTAATTTCCTATCAAATTTTATGAAATTAGGCTTCTAGAAACTTGACATGGCTGGAACTTTTCCAGCCACAAATAAATGGGAAAAATGGGTTGTTTTGATTATTTATTCATGTGGAAATTCAAGCTTGATTGAAAGTTATGACAAGGTATAGTGTATGTGACTTGAGGTATGGCCTTGGAGTGTTGAAAAATTGAACATGTGATGCATAATGGGGAAGGAAGCTCACGGCCAGGTCTGATACAGCAAGGAGGAGGTGAGTTTTGACCATTTAATTGTGTGTTAATGGTAGGTTTAGATGTGTATTAGCTTAGGTACAAAGTTAGGAATGATTTAAGCTTAAGTTTAGGTAACTAAGAATGTGATTTAGGGAGTTTATGACAAGTTTAGGATGCTCATACATCATTAAAGAATTTAAAACTCATTTGTGAATAAACTTGTGTAACACAATTCCATGATTTAAGGAATTGGAAAGAGAAAACACTATTTAAGATTCTATGACTAGGTGTCTTGAAATTAAAATATGATCTTAGGTTGTAATTAAGCACTTTTTGGTTCTAATCAACTTTAATAAATTATTTTGACTCAAGATTAATTAAGGAAGTTAATTAACCTTCGATTAGAGCCTAATATTGCTTAGGTTTGCTTAATCACGCGATTAAGCGTAAAAACACGAAACTAGGGGCAAAACCGTAATTTTGCACTAATTTTGCTCGGGACTTCAAAAATTAAAACTGAGGTCATAGAATACATAAAAACGCCTTTTAAAACCATCTGGAGAAGTTTCGGGTTAATCTGGCACTTGCAAACGGGAAAAACACCGTAGGGGCATTTTGGTCATTTTAACCCGAAAACTCGAAAAACGAGATTTTCGATCCCGGGAAGATACACAAGTCATCTAATCCCCTTCCAACATTGAGTTTGCCTTTCGAGTAATGTCGGATCGGCTTTCCTCGAATTCCGGGCTGAAAATGACCTTAGGGGCATTTTGGTTATTTTCACTCTAGCAGAAAAATCGGGGCGTTACAACTTGAATATACCCTAAGTTATATCTATTAATTATATTGTCAAAGTATGGTTATGGCTAGAATTTAATCTTGCTTTATAAGATTAAATCTTAGCCTTACACTAGGCTGTAATGGATAAACATTATCCTTTTGTAAAGAGTAAACTAGCTTTCGATGTTAGAAATCACACGCCGAAATTCTACCGAATGGGTAAAACACCATACCCAGGTAATCAAACATTGTCCAAAAATTAATTCTAGGTATAATATCTTCATTTCTTACTATTTCTAACATATTCCTATGTTTTCACATTTTCGGACATCTCTAGGTCCCAGATCTAGGGCTTTGACTGTCCTAATAGGCCCGTGCAGCCCGTAAATCACTATTCACTTTTTTCTTTACATATTCATTAGGCTGTCCTCATCATTGCTAAATCTATCGGATTTTTAAAATTCTGATTAATAAAGTTCAAATTAATTTTTAACTAATGTTTAGGGTATTACATAGGTCATATCCTAAAGTTCAGGTTATTAAGTTGTACGACATACCCTTAATTTATAGGGCACCGCCCTAAAACATAGAAATCACACAACTGAATCAGCAAAATTAGACAATCTAAACTCTAACTATATAATTTTGAAATTATAGAAAAAAGATGATGTTACAATCACCCCGATGACCACCTCTAATATGTAGCACTTTAGACTAGACCACTTATTTGGGAAATGATCAAATGCTTTGTATCAACATTTTCCTTTTATTTCCAAGAATTGCTATCAAACATGTAATGTTTGTCATCTATAAAAGCAAAGAAAGTTATCATTTCTTTTAACTTTGAGCAGGGCTCCAAAGCATTTGAGTTATTTCACCTGGACATTTGGTGCCCTTTCTCTAAAACTTCCATTCATGGTCATAAGTATTAATTGCCTATCATTGATGATTTTTGTCAATTTGCATGGATTATTTTGTTACAAACTGAGGTAGCAGTTAAATCCCATATTGAGACCTTTGTGAATATGGTTGAAACTCAATTTGATACTAAAAAAGTATAAGATCAGATAATGGACTTGAATTTCTCTTACAAAAAATTTCTCCTCCAAAGGTATTCTACATTAAACAAATTGCATTGAAATGCCTTAACAAAATGGAAGAATTGAAAGAAAGCATCAGTATGGCACGAGCCCTGATGTTTCAATCTAATTTGCCTAGCCAATTTTGGTCATATGCTATTAAACATGGTGTTTGCCTTATAAATCAGGTTCCATTCCACATCAATAAAAATAAAACTCCTTTTGAACTTTTATATAAATCTCCACCTAATTTCTCTATGCTTAAAGTTTTTGGTTGCTTATGATATGCCTTTACTCCACTTTTCATTGTCACAAGTTTGATCTACAATCCAAACATGTAGTTTTCTTGGATTTTCAAAGTGGAACTAAAGGATATGGGATTTTTGACTTGGATGAATTATTTTTTTTCTCTTCCAAACATGTTCACTTTCATGGAATGACATTCCCCTTTAAGTCCAATACTCAGCCGAATGTCATACCATTTTCTTGAGCCATTGCTCCTATTCTTAAACCTTTCTTGCATATATTATTTCCCCTTTCCTTTGGCCCAAGTTCTCACTTACCTATTACAATCCATTCAAACCCATTACCACCTTAGCCTAATTCACCATCACAGACCCCTACACCTGAAACCATAGCCAGTTTATACTCTTCTTCCCCAACTGACATGCTAACCCGTTTCTTATCCTAACAACCCTCCGTTGTGTCGAACCACTCGTATACATTAACCTATTTCCTACCTTGTTGATTACCAAGGTGATATTTGTAACACCTTGAATTTGAGTATTTTAAAAGGATTGGTAACAATGAGGATAACTCAATGGGAGAATAGGAAAAAAAATGTGAATAGTAACCTTATAGGCCCCTCAAGACAGCCAAAACCCTAGAACTGGGACCAGAAAATGGCTGGGACTGAGGAAAAATAGAGTAACAGTTAGAAGTGGAGTTCTACACCCGAATTTTACGTAGTATCTGTTTTCTCGGATACAATATTCTACCCATTTGGTGAAATATCAGTGTGCAATATTAACACGAAAAAGCAACTTCCTCACTAAATTTAAGTGAGCCAATCATGTTAAGCCAAATGGATGACATAGATTAAAACTTGTAAAGTAAATTTTAATCTTAGCCTTTCATTAATTTTAATTTCACCCAGAGGCCAATATTTATTCTATTCGATAAAATTTTGATGTATAGCTTTTTGCATTATATGAAACATGCAATGCAAATTTTCTATTACTCTTGACAAGTGTGCGGCTAGGGAATTGCCACACCATTGTCTTTGTCAAGATTTAATTATAACCACATAAAATTCTAAATTTTGTTCCAAATTAATTTTTATTTGTGGTAAAAACTTATATATATATATATATAAACAAAACAAATGACAAACTTCACTCTTCTTCTCATGAAAGACTTTTGCCGGCCATCCCTTTTTTTTAGCCTCCATGTTCTTCTTACCCTAAACCCTAAAACCTATCTTCCATGGTCTCAAAACCTAAGCTCAAGTTGACAAAATTACAAGCTTGGTTGACTAAACTTCCTTTACTCTTTGTAATCTACAAAACTAATCAATTAAAATTTTAATCCATCACTATTTTTCACTTTGAGCCATCATACATTACTGTTAAAAAGAGGATTAAGGTTGCTTGGAAGGTTTTTGAATGAATAAAAGCACTTCAGGAAGATCATTTTAGGCAAGAGGTTATGAAGATTCAAGTAGGGTGTCTTTTCAGCTTTCTTTTCTCAAACCTAGTTTTGAAAGTTTATGATATGCTTAAGCTAGAGATTTTTAGTTCTATTGAATTTTTAGACATACATGTTGATATGTTTGCATGAGTGGACTAATTTGATGTTGTTAGAAAATTCTTTCTGTCAAAAGAAGTTGTAAGTTATGTTGCTGGAAACTTGGATTAAGCAATTAGGTCAATTTCCATGATTTTTCTCACTTATTAGAAGACATGCTTTTGAGCTAGAATTTTTATATGATAAAGGTAACATATGAAGCCATATCCAATATTTTTATTGTATTCATTTGAAAAGTTTCTCTATTTATAAAAATTAAGAAACTGAGCTGGTTTGGTTTTCTACCTGAATACCAATTTTTTTTACTATATCAAATAGTCAAATTTTGACTTGAACTTTTTACAGTTATAGTGGACATTTTGAAGTCTAACTTTGAATTTTTACAAAATTTATTTATTTTATTTGATATAGTAATAAAATTGATAATTCTGACTTCTGGCTGTAATTAGGTGGTTTCTAACCTCTGAAATAGTATAATTTTGTTAATATAGTTAGAGACCTTATTGTGATCTGAAATTTTTACAGGGTTTAACAAACATATAGAATTATCTCTGAAAATTTATTTTTCTCTGTTTTCATGATATTTAGTAATTTAGTCATAATTTTCTTCAAGGATGAAATTCTTGATAGCATGCCAATTAGCTAAAATTATGATGAAATGTCCATGATTTGGTATCATTTATACTATGTGAGCTTGATGATGATATTATGTACATGTAACTATGAATAATTTTGACAATTGTCTCTTCATGAGAGAAAAAATGAGATCATACTTAGGCCGGAGAAAGTAAATCTGATAAGTTGGGGAAAATAAACCTGACTACCTTTAAATTAAGTCATGGAAAGTAGACCTAGCTAAGAATATACCTGTATGAGAGTTGAAGAAAGTAAATCCAATTATAATGTATAGCAATGATCTCAATCATGAAAAGAAATCTATTGCGCTAGAAACTGATTACAAGATGTAATGAACTTTGCAAAAGATGAGGAGAAATTTTCTAAGAGTTTCAATGCTTATGCAACTTCAAGATTGTAAGCTCCAGAACCCTTTAGAAATCATTTGAGCTATATATTTTGAATGACAACAAAACCAATTTAAAGAAAATATTTTGAAGAATGACTAATGTCTGGCTTGAGTTTCTTGTCTAAGCATAACAGGCATTTCTGAATGCATAGCATGAACTCAAGTGAGAATAATTTCACTTTACATGTGCAAACATGTTTTATCACAGGATAAGAGATTGAGCTTAATAGAAGTGAGCATTATATTATGTAAAGCACGCTTACATCATCAAGGAATTGAAGAAAATCAAATCAAGAACAAGAAATCAAGGCATGGGTCTCTAGAAAGTAGCACGGGACATTAGAAAAGTACATTAAGAATGAAGATATCATGCAAAATCTGAAACCAACGTGTTACATAGTCTCTAATCATCATGATCACAATCCATTCATCATCATAAAGATTTAATTGAAGATTAGAAGACCAAATTTGCATCAAGAAGTTGATAGCACACATTAGAAAATACACTTCACTAAAAAGAAGGGAAAATTTGAATTTTAAAATTCAAATGTAAATTCAAAACCAATTTTCAGACTGGTACATCATCTCTTCAGCCTCTTCGGTCAACTACTCTAGCTCCTAGAAGAAAGAGTTTAGAAACCATATTCAGAAAGTAGAAAAGTAGTTTCTAAAGGATATTAGAAACCTTAACCTTTCAACAGCTTCTGTAAAAAGCTCTGACACTAGACGAGCTACTATTCTATATTACGTTTCCAAGACACTAGGTAATGATCAACACATGTCTCGTGGACAACAGATCAAGGCCACGGTCACAAAGGGAGACTATCTATAAATAGAGATGCTGAGCTTTTAAGAAAGAGACTTGACAATCACTAAGAGCTAAAATGGTATAAAATCTTCCCCTCATTTATTCTATGAAGTTTATTACTTCTTGTAATCAGTTCCTTTATTCATAAAAATCTTCTTTCTAAGTTCTTAGATTGTTCATACGTTCTTCTTAGAAAGAATTATTAGAAAGAAGTCACTGAAGTTATCTCAGGATTATTTATTATATATTTGTAAAGAAACTTGAGTACAAGTTAGTTTGAGTGGCAATCCAAACACTAAACTTTCGTATCCTCGATGCAGTAGTGATTAGTGTGAAATAGCTTGAAGATGCTACTGCAAAACTACTTCCAATGTGACAATAAAGGCATTCTTGCTATTCACGGCTTAGCTTAGAGGGGTTGGTAAAGAACTACTCGGTTTAACTTGAAAAAGACTGGTAAAGAACTACTTGGTTTATGACAATAAGGGTTGTCTACTTGTCACTAGTTAGAGCTTGGGAAGGCTATTGTAAAGATTCTCCAATTTTTTTCTTTCTCAGATTGAGAAAGGTTAGTGAAACTTAGTGGTTACTGAGAACTAGATGTAAGCAGGCGTTGGCCAAACCAGTATAAAACTCTTGTGCAATATTTTCTTATCCTTTATCTTTTTACTTTCATTTTTCAACTTCACATAATATACATCTGTTAAAGTTTACCATTTCAGTATACCTAATACCAACGCTTTAATTCAGAAAGTCACTTTCTGGATATTTTAACCGTGTTTTTGCTGCAATTCAAGATTCATGCTTGATAGTTTTTATTTCAAGTTTTAGTTTCCAAAAGGTTTAGAAAGGAAAAGCATGATTTAACCCCTCTTTCTTATGCACTTTTATACTTACAAATGACATCAGAGCTTGGCCTCTAAGGGTTGGGTATTCTAACGATTGCAGAGGATAAAGATTCGAAGGACAAATGACACAAAATATTTATATTGTAGAAAGACACTCCATCAACAGACCATCTTTCTTACTAACATGAGGACTACACCTACTAGAGAGATCACATTGAGTTGTTCATAAAATACGTAAGTCTTGACTTTTGGGAAATAATCCAAGTAGATAGACAGAGTAACATAAGGCTAGAGTTCACCTAAATGCCAAAGCTAAGTATCTGCTCACATGTGCACTAAGCAAAGCTGAATATGATAAAATCATTGCTTGTAACACAACAAAGGAAATACGGGACAAACTGCTCATGTTGGATGAAGGAACTGATCAAGTTAAGGAGACAAAGATCTGTATCTTGGTCCATCAATATGAAATGTTTAAAATGATAGATCAAGAACGTATTGATGACATTGTTGGCAAAAGAGTGCATGAGAAGGGGGGTTGAACGTGCTTTGAAGTTTTCTTCAAATTTGAAACATTTAATAAAAATATTATCAAGCTTGAAGCTTGAAGTACAGCGAAAATAATGGTTAGATGTTTCAGAAAGTAGATTTCTAAAGCATAATGACAATGATGCAACTTTAATGAAACTTAAGCAATAATTAACATAAAATGCATGACATAAAGATAAGAGATTAGGGATGAGAGAAAGGACACAAGAATTTTTATATTGGATCGGCCAACTTGCCTACATCCAATACTAAACACATGTTGAGATTCCATTAACAACAACTTTCTCAGCCTGAGAAAGTAAAATGGATAGTCTTTTCATTAGCCTTCCCAAGCTCTCACAGTAAATAGTGGACAACCCTAATTGTCACAAACTGAGTAGTTCTGAACCAGCCTCTCTAAGCTGAACCATGACCTGCAGACAACATCTATTGTCACGTTTCAAGTAGTCTTGAACCAGCCTCTCCAAGTTGAACCGTGATGACCAGATACCTCTGCCATCGCATTGCAAGTAGTTTTATCTTAACCTCTCCAAGCTATGTCTCACTTTGATCACTAATGGATCAAGGTTACAAAGGTTATGTGTTTGGGTTGCCATTCAAACTAACCTATACCTATGTTTCCTTACAAATATTCAATAATACAGACATGGGAAACATGAGTGACTTTTTTCTCACATCTCTTCCTAAGAAGAGTATACGAATCATTACAAAACATGGAAAGAAGATTTTCTACACTTCAAGAAAATTGATTACATGTTATGATGAACAGCATAGAAAGTGTAGAGAGATTTTTCCAGAGTTTTCACTCTTATGTCTTCAACTCTGTCATCAACATTCAGGTGTAGCATCTCCATTTATACAGGTCCTCCTTCATGACTATTGCCTTTGATCAGATCTTCAAGTTACACATATAGATCATTAGTTGTGTCTTGGAATGTTAGTCTAGAGAGGTAAGCTGATAGACTTGTCACATCAGTTGCAAAAGTCGTTGTATTGTAGAGGTTTCTGATGCCCTCTTTACTTTAACTTTCTGATCGTGGTTTCTGAACTTCTACTTCTAGAAGCTAGGATCATGAATCAATCAGGAAGAAGAGATGACATACTATTTGTAAAAGTGGGTATGATTTGAGATTTGAATTTTGAATTTTTCCTTCCTTTCCTATAACGTTCTGTGCTCCACAGTTAAGTGAGCTTTCTGATGGCATAGTCAATCTCTTAATCGTTCTTCAATCTTCTAGTCTTCAATCATGGCTCTTTGATGTAGATTTATTTGCGATTATGATGATTGTTGACTGAGTAACACATTACTTTCAGAGTTGGCATGATTTCCTCATTCTTTAGTGTACTTTCTGAAGTCCCGCATTACTTTCTGAAGATCGTTTCCTTGGGCTTCTTATTCTTGTATTGATCTGCTTCATTCCTTAATGCATATGAACGTTCTTCACATGATATAATATTCACTTCGTTTAAGCTCATTATCTTCCCATGAGATAAAACACATTTTCAAATGGAACATGAAATTATTCTTGCTTAAGTCCATGTAATGCTCTTTGGAATTCTATCTATTAAGTTTAGTCAAGAAACTCAAGGTAGCCATTAGTCATTCTTCAAAATATTTTCTTTGAATTGGCTTTGTTGTCATTCAAAACAATAAATCTCATACTTTCTAAAGGGTTCTAGAGTTTACAATCTCCCCTTTTTTTATGATGACAAACCAATTTGAAGAAAATTTTTTGAAGAGATGTTGAACAAAATAATACAAAATATAATATGATAAGTGTATTTTCTTTCAAAACATCATGATTCTTAAATCTCAGTAAGTCCTTTTCTTAAGGCATGATTAGATATGTTCAAGAAAATTTTGAGGCCTTAAGTTGACTCAAATCAGATCACTTTGGTTTGTGATGAAATTTTAGGATTTAAATCATAATGCTTCTTTAATTTGTACTATCAAGATACTAAAGCAGATGTCATTGTTTTAGTTCAAATTTACCAATCAGCTTGATTTCAGTCATAAAACAACTTTCTACCATTTAAGTTTGCTTGAATAAATAAACAGGTAATACTTGCGATATTATTTCTTGATTGAAAATCTTATTTAGCACATTCTTTGCCTACGCTCCCTTTCAAAGAAATTGGATACTCAAAGATATATATGTATATGTATAATAGAACCTTTTGAACATGTTATTAGAAAATCTTAGGAGATACAAATAAAGTTTCTGACCCTCAAAGAAACCTTCATATAAATTATATCAGTGAACAACTTATAAGTATAAATTTTTGAACAACTTTTTTTTTCTCAAAATAGTTTTTGCTTGCTGATAGATATTGAATCAAAATATAACACATTGTTAGTCATTTAAGCTCACCATATTTGAGATGATTCTTAGATTAACTTTTTTTTTTTATCATAGATGAATTAGAAACATTTAAAAGTGATTTCTGAAAGTCCTCAAAAACTGTTTACAACTAAGTTTGATCAGATTAAAATAGAAAATATCATATATGTATAAATGATAACCTGTTTTATAACGATAAGCATATCAAGCAATCTCATGCATATCTACGCACATCAATAGAGTTCGAGTATCCAAATACTAGAAAAAAGAATTTGTGCTTCTTAAGGATACTTGCTAAAGTTAATCATGAATATAAGTGTGTGCTTATTTCTCTAGCATGTTAATGATTAATTAGTCTAGAGCAAGCACTTAGGAAATCAGAAGCATAGATAAGCAAGTCATGATCAATGATCAACTAAGCATGATGGGTTAGGCATCGATATACATTAGGGCTTAAAAATAACCATCTATGTATCAGAGCATAAAAGGACTTAAGCTAAAAACACAAACCAAGCATAATCATGATAGTCATCGCAAATTTTATAACTCAAAAGAGAAATTCAAATGAGAGATTATTAGATTGTAAAGAAAAGGTTAAAACATAAGCAAACTTTCAAAAAAGGAAGATTTTTGCTTAAGAAGAGAAGAAAAAAAAATTATGCTTAAAACCATTTATGGGCTCCTCCTCAGCATGATTTCCACTTGAGTTTCTTGGCATACTCCCTCTGATTAGCTCCTCTGGGTTCCCTTTGATTTTAGCATAGATTTTCTTCAAGTTTTCTCTTCTGCCCTTTTGGCATGATAAAAAAAATATATGTACAGGAGAGGAATTGAAGTATCATCTTTAACCTCTTTGTCTCAGCTCTTGTAAGATTTCTTGATTAGTCTGAAGAATATAAAGTTGCAATTCTTTATTCTGTCTGAGCTATGTCCCTTACTCTATGATTGTCACCTTAAGTCTATCTTGTCTAGAGGAAATATCTCTTAGATGCCTTAGGATGATTTGATTGAATTGATAGCTTGAAGAAGGCTTGTCTGAGGCTAGAGAAAGTAAGTTAATGGGTGCTGATGCCTGAGCAGCTCTTGGAGAAAGGTCAAGAATGTTAAACGGTATAATGTCCCCAATCTTAGATGATTCATTTTAAGTATTATTTTGTGCACTAGCAAGAGGTGGTGAAGATGGTAGATTAGTAGCAGGAGAAGAGGCAAACTCAGGAATAGGGGCAACAACAGTTTTAGGTTTTTGAGCCAAGATAGAAGTAGTGTCTTCATCACCCAGCTTCTAATGATTTGTCTTCTTCTTCATCTTCTTTTTCCATTTGAACAATGCGAATGGAAGGAGGAGGTAGATGCACCATAAGAATAATAGTAGTCTTATGCCTAAGGTTCTCTTCATCTAGCTCTTCAATTATTGGCTCCATGGAAGAAGTGTAACACCCTAAATCTTAACCTAAGACTACTAGTATGTACTTAGGTTAATCTTTAGAATATTACCTCTTGGTCTCATCTTTTACTTAGAAAATACTTAGCGGAAATATAGGTAAAATTTTTCTTTTTAGAATTAAAATCAAAGTGAGAGCCACGCACGAATCTTTAAAATGAAGGATAACGAAACATATAAGCAAAGCGTAAAGAAACACATCATATCATGGAAACATCAACTGAAACATAGATATATAGATATAATGTGCCTACCCAAAGGGTAGGACTATTCGATACATCGGGAAACGGAATACAATTGAAGAACAAATACAGGGAAATCATAAAACAACACCCATGCCCGAGTGCACCTAGAGTAGACAACCTCATACACAAAAGAAGGTTTGTCCTCAACTATGTGGCGTGTGTGCACTAACTGGTACCCCTCCTATGTCTACTCCTGCTAGTCCGAGTATTGTGGGGTTGAGTCGATCCACTGATGAATCTCGGCGGGAGTGGTCGAGCGCATCATCGGGGCATGTCCACCGCAGTGAGGGCGCATGGATGGCCTACGTGCCAACCTCGGCTAGACCACCGTTTCCTCACTCCTGGCTCTCATTGGTGGGGGAGCGGGATTGGAGCTCCAACTGTACATGTGTGATGGCAGGTCCTCGGATGGATCCGTCTCCGAGTACTGGGTGCGAGGCACGTACTTCGGGTAGTCGTGTACCGCTGATGCCTCAGGCTGCATGCGGAGGATCTGCTCGTCCCGTGATCTAGCTTACTCAAAAATATTGTTTGTGATGGTAGGGGGCAGTCGGGGTGAATCGGTAACTCCGTACTGGGTGTGCGAAGGGTCGTCCCATGAACATGAAGACTCTAACCATGCAGTGACCCTCAAAATAGTATGACCCGAGTGTCGGGTCATGGTGCAGCTCCCATACCGGGGTGTCGATGAAGAGTACGAATGTCGCCATCTGAAGATGTAACGGAAGAAAAGAGAGAGGGAATGAGAATCTTCTAAAAGAATTCTCAGTAGGGTAATCCCTACCTAGGTGACATCATCACATCCTCAGGAACCTTGGGTTTTATTTCTAAAAAGGTGTGCATGCATATAAACTCCTTTTAAGTTAGTTTTCTAAAGTATTATTTATCCAAGGCCCGTCATATTTTATAATGCATCTTATGACTAAGCATGGAATATACTATTGACATGAATGCATCATAAAGGTAAGCCAATCAATAGGATAACTAAGAAACATTATAACATTGGCATAAGGTGATAGGTATAGCACATATGACATTTTAAACTTTTAACTTTCATCTCATGGGGCCACCCTAAAACATCTCTAGGTTATGAGCTCATACCTTAACTAGTCGTCACTAGCTCTTACTTATCCTATGATAAGTGTAACATAATCCCGACTTAAAGTACGGGCTAGGGGGCAATTTAAGGATCACCTCTTAGGGTCATTTCCTCTTTGAAACGCTCCACTGGCAACTAGTGCACAGTAGTATTGTCCGCTTTGGCAAGCTCTATGTCAATACCCTCACGGATTTGTTTTCTTGGGGGTGCTCAGCTAAACCGGTGTCACCCAAGAATGCGTCTCAGTGTTGTGTCACATTTAAGTTCTCATGATTTTTAAAAAGACCATTTTCTAAGTTCCTCAAATTTGATGGAAATTCGGCAGCGCGACGGCTATAGACCGAATTTCCTCAAATTTGCTTATGCCATGAAAACATATAGGACATACACAAACATTTCTTTATGGGGTATAGCATGTCATCATACAAAAGCACATATCAAACTTATCATAGATAAAGCTCATGTATCATATATCATGTTTACATAAATTAAGCATTATAAAAACTCAAGACGTTTTAGTGTCTTATGCATTGACCCTTAAGGTCCTTAACTCACGTTCTAAGTTATTAATTATCAAACCTAATCTCTTGGGTATCTATGAGATTATAACTAAGTATTTCTCACCTCACACTATGACCAAGAATATCTCTAAACCTCAAGGGTGCAGAATTTGAAATCCTAACTTTACGAATACCTAGAAGTCACAACAGTGACCCTTTATAAGTTCGGTTTGCTCCTAAGGCTTAAAGATTAAGTCCTAAACCAATTATGAGTCATTCTTACACATTCAAACTAATTAAAAACCATGATTATTAAATCTAAACCTTGCTGGACAAAATCCAGAAAATTACATAATTGAAGGATCTAGAACTCTCAAATTAATTCTTTTCTAGTTCCTAACTTATCCTATCTTTCACATATGAGTCTTAACATTATTTTTACTCAAACATAGGCACATTATCATCATTAAAACAGCACATACAGTGGCAGTAAAGAGCAAGGAAGAACCGAAAATATACTTCTCCATAAAAGGCATAAACATAATTTTTAAAGCACATACAATACTAGTTTCTCTTGGAACCTTTTTAAAACTTTGAAAACTCATTTATAAACATTTTTAACATCTAAAATCATAAGAATGTTTAAGAGGGCAGTGACCAATTTATCTTTGTCTCAAGAGGTCCTAAATTCATAAAACTTAGTTCTATGCATTCCTTAAACTCATATAAGCTTGGGAAAATTATAAAACATAGTCTTAAATACTTAGAAACTTCAAGACCCCTTAGGGCCGAAATATGAACCAAAAGAAATAAATATTTTTAGACCTTTGTTTGAGACGACAATGGGCAAGTCTTTGAGCTCTAGGTTCATTTAGGTGATGACATAAAAATAAAAATGCTCATGCACTTATTTTAGGTTCCATTAGAAAGTAAAGTGATAGCACAAAGTAAATATGAATGCAACTCATTATTATCTTGGTATTAAGTGAGAACTTGAAATATAAACTTGATAATGCATAGCTTCAAATATAAACATGATAATGCAAGGTTCACTTATTATCTTGATATTTAGTGATAGCAAGGAAGTAAACATGATATGCAAAGCATAAAGTAAACATGATGCAAGGTTCACTTTATGGTTAACTAGAGCTCATTCAAGACTTTAACAAGATAACAACCCAATACAATATCTCAAAGATCAAAACACCAAAACCAAAAGTCTTACAAAAGAAAAAGAAAGTGAAACTAAGTCAAGTTCTTTATTAAATACCCAAAACCCCTATCTAGAGAAAAATCTCTAGAACGTGCTGGCCAACTTTAAGGTTGACAAGGGTAGGCTTGGGCTTTTAGAAATCCTTAGATTAATTTTCTTAAGTTGAAAAACCATGTGAGCTAGATATCATATAGATGAAGTTATAAGGAAAGGAAAACTCAAGCTTTAGAGGTTTCTTTGAGATGAACACAAGGTCATCATCTATAAACTCTCATCATCAAGCTATCATGTTTGAGAAGAAAAGGCCAAGAGGCCGAAATGGAAAAAGAAAAGGAATATAAAGGAAAGCTCAAAAAGAAACCAAGAGAAAACTAGAGGAAACACATGTTTTGAGTAAAACAAAGTTTGAAAAGAAACTCCCTACCAAGTGATGAGGATAAAAGCTTGGACTTGAAGATGGAAATGAGATGAGCAACACCTCCTAGGATGGTGGTGATGATTCGGCCAAAGAGGAAGGAAAAGAAAGGAAATGTGTTTTGGGTGAAGTTGTGTTTGAGGTTGAGTATTTGAGAGCTTAGAGAATGATTTAAGGTTATGAGGTGGTAGATTGAGACTATGAGGTGATTATGTGAGGGAAGGATGAGGAAGTTGAAGATGAAGAGAAAGAACTCTTGGAACTTTGAGAGAAAAGAAAAACTTAGCAAGACAACTCTAAAACTCTAAACTTAGCAAATGCTTCAAGGTGCAACAAGGCTATTACAAGCATCCTATTTATAGAAAAACAAAACCATGGAGGAGTGAGGGGAGGGGGCTGGCCATGTGGTTTGAGAGGGAAAGGAAGAGAAAATATATCTTTGATGGTGCCATAAAAGCATGGTTTGTAGGATGGAGTGTATGATACAAAGCATGGGTTTAGGCATGGGCTTTTTGAGTGAGTTTCTCTTTTAATTGTGAATGAATTTAGGCTTCTAGAATGAGACATGGCTGGAACATTTTCAGCCACAAATAAATGAGGGAAATAATTTATTTTGCTTGGTTATTTATTAGGAAAAGCAAGCTTGATTGAAACTATGACAAGGTATGACATGTATGGTGATTTGAGGTGATTTTCCTACAAGTTTTGAAATGAAATAAATCATGAAAATGGGGGATGAGGGTGGCGGAAATCTGACCAGAAATGGGGGGAAGAGAAGTCTTCTAGATGTTGTCCTTGGAAGCATGGATGAAAGCATGGTTTGTATGACTCAAAGTATGGTTTGTGTAAGATCAAAGCATGGCTCTTTGAGTGAGAAAAATGCACACATGAGGTGCACATGGGAGGGCATGGCTTAGGCCAAAATTCAGACAGCATGGGGGAGGATTTATCTTCCATGTAATTGGGTTCTAATGATAGGATTAAGTGTAGGTTAGCTTAGGTACAAGGTTAGGAGTAATTAAGCTTAAGTTTAGGTAACTAAGAATGAGTAATTAGGATTTTATGACAAGGCTAGGAGTGTTCATACATCATTAGAGAATTTTAAACTCATTTATGAATAAACAATGTGTAACACAATTCCATGATTTAAGGAATTGGAGAGAGGAAACTCTATTCAAGATTCCATGACTAGGAGTCTTGAAATTAAAATATGATTTTAAGTTGTAATTAAGCACTTTTAGGTTCTAATCAACTTTAATAAATTATTTTTACCTTAGATTAATTATGGAAATAAATTAATCTTCTATTAGAGCCTAATATCGCTTAGGTTTGCTTAATCACGCGATTAAGCGTAAAAACACGAAACTAGGGGCAAAACCGTAATTTTGCACTGATTTTGTCCGGGACCTCTGGGACCAAAACTAAGGTCACAGTCTACATAACAACGCCTTTTAAAATCATCTGGAGAAGTTTTGGGTTCATCCGGCACTTGCAAACGGGTAAAACACCGCAGGGGCGTTTTGGTCATTTTGATCCGAAAACTCGAAAAATGAGATTTTCGATCCCGGGAAGGTACACAAGCCATCTAATCCCCTTCCAACATTGAGTTTTCCCTTTGAGTACTGCCGAACTGGCTTTTGTAACGCCCCGATTTTTCTGTTAGAGTAAAAATGACCAAAATGCCCCTGAGGTCATTTTGACCGAGTCGAGGAAAGCCGGTGCCAAGACTCGAAGGAAAACTCAATGTTGGAAGGGGATTAGAAAACTTATGTACCTTCCCGGGATCGAAAATCATGTTTTTCGAGGTTTTAGTCAAAATGACCAAAACGCCTGCGGTGTTTTACCGCTTGCAAGTGCTTGATGAACCCAAACTTCTCCGGATGGTTTTAAAAGGCGTTTTTATGTATTCTATGACCTCAGCTTTAATTTTTGAAGTCCCAGGCAAAATTAGTGCAAAATTACGGTTTTGCCCTAGTTTCAGATTTTTACGCTTAATCACGCGATTAAGCAAACCTAAGCAATATTAGGCTCTAATCGAAGGTTAATTAATTTCCTTAATTAATCTTGAGTCAAAATAATTTATTAAAATTGATTAGAACCAAAAAGTACTTAATTACAACCTAAAATCATATTTTAATTTTAAGACACCTAGTCATAGAATCTTGAATAGTGTTTTCTCTTTCCAATTCCTTAAATCATGGAATTGTGTTACACATTGTTTATTCATAAATGAGTTTTAAATTCTTTAATGATGTATGAGCACTCCTAAACTTGTCATAAAATCCCTAAATCACATTCTTAGTTACCTAAACTTAAGCTTAATTATTCCTAACTTTGTACCTAAGCTAATACACATCTAAACCTACCATTAACACACAATTAAATGGTCAAACTCACCTCCTCCCTTGCTGAACCAGACCAGGCCGTGAACCTTCTCCCCCATTATGCATCACATGTTCAATTTTCCAACATTCCAAGACCATACCTCAAGTCACATACACTATACCTTGTCATAACTTTCAATCAAGCTTGAATTTCCACATGAATAAGTAATTAAAACAACCCATTTTTCCCATTTAATTGTGGCTGGAAAAGTTCCAGCCATGCATTGTTTCTAGAAGACTAATTTCATAAAAGTGTGATAGGAAATTAACTCACATCAAGCCATGCTTTGTAGCATAGCTTCCATACTTCAAACCATGCTTGAATGACCTTGTGTAAGAGATATTTTCTCTTCCTTCCTCCCTCAAAAGCTACGGCCAAGCCCTCCCCATTCACTCCTCCATGGTTTTGTTTTTCTATAAATAGGATGCTTGTGTTAGCCTTGTTGCACTTTGAAGCATTTGCAAAGTTTAGAGTTTTAGAGTTGTCTTGCTAGTCTTTCCTTTTTCTCTCAAAGTTCCAAGAGTGTTCTTCCTTTCTTTTCATCTTTATCTTCTTCATCTCTTCATCTCATCATCACCTCTCAACCATCAAACACCACCCCAAAACCTTGAACCATCATCAAACCTCTCAAACACCACACCTCAAACACAACTCCACTTGAAACACATTTTCTTTCTTTTTCTCTCATCAAGGCCGAATCATCATCACCATCCTAGGAGGTGTTGCTCATCTCATTTCCATCTTCAAGATCAAGCTTTTATCTTCATCAATAGGTAGGGATTTGGTTCCAAACTTTGTTTTGTTCAAGAAAGTGTTTTTCCCTAGTTTCCTCTTGGAATCTTTTTGAACTTTCCTTTGTCTTTCCTTTCTTTTCATTTTCGGCCATGAGGCCTTGATTTTGAGCATGATAGCTTGATGATGAGAGTTTCTAGATGATGACATTGTGTTCATCTCAAAGAAACCTCTAAAGCTTGAGTTTTCCTTTTCTTATGACTTCATCTATATGATATCTAACTCACATGGTTTTTCAACTTAAGAAAATTCATCTAAGGATTTCTAAAAGCCCAAGCCTACCCTTGTCAACCTTAAAGTTGGCCGGCACGTTCTAGAGATTTTTCTCTAGATAGGGGTTTTGGGTATTTAATAAAGAACTTGATGTAGTTTCACTTTCTTTCTCTTTTATATAATTTTCGATTTTTGGGTTGTAATCTTTATTGTATTGGGTTATTATCTTGTTAAAGTCTTGAATGAGCTCTAGCTAACCATAAAATAAACCTTGCATCATGTTCATTTTATGCTATGCATATCATGTTTACTTCCTTGCTATCACTAAATATCAAGATAATGAGTGAACCTTGCATTATCATGTTTATATTCCAAGCTATGCATTGTCATGTTTATATTTCAAGTCCTCACTTAATACCAAGATAATAATGAGTTGCATTCATATTTACTTTGAGCTATCACTTTACTTTCTAATGGAATCTAAAATAAGTGCATGAGCATGTTTATTTTTATGTCATCACCTAAATGAATCTAGAGCTCAAAGACTTGCCCATTGATATCTCAAACAAAGGTCTAAAACATTTATTTCCTTTGGTTCATATTTTGGCCCTATGAGGCCTTAGTGTTTCCAAGTATTGAAAACTATGTTTTAAAATTTTTCTAAACTTATATGAGTATAAGGAATATGTAGGACTAAGTTTTATGAATTTAGGACCACTTGAGATGAAAATACTATAGCCACTGCCCTCTTAAATATTTTCATAAGTTTAGATGATAAAAGTGTTCATAAAAGAGTTTTGAAAGTTTTAACAAGGTCCCAAGAGAAACTAGTATTTTATGTGCTTTAGAAACTATGTTCAATGCCTTTCAATGGAGTTTCTATTTCGGTTCTGCCTTGCTATGTTTGGCCACTGTATGAGCTGTGTTAATGATGTTAATATGCTTATGTTTGAGTAATAATTATGTTAAGACTCATATGTGAAAGATAGGATAAGTTAGGAACTAGAAAAGAATTAATTTGAGAGTTCTAGATCCCTTAAAGATTTATTTTTCTGGATTCTGTCCAGCAAGGATTAGATTCAATAATCATGGTTTTAAATTAGTTTATATGTGTAGAAATGACTCATAATTGGTTTAGGACTTAATCTTGAAACCTTAGGAGCAAACCGAACTTAGAAAGGGTCATTATTGTGACTTCTAGGTACCCATAAAGTTAGGATTTTGATTTCTGCACTCTTGAGGTTTAGAGATGTTCTTGACCATAGTGTGAGGTGAGAAATACTTAGTTATAACCTTATAGGTTCCCAAGAAACTAGGCGTTGATGATCAATAACTTAAAACGTGAGATAAAGATCTAAACCGTAATTTTTAGAACCCCGTAATCACATAAACATAAAGCTGTCCAAATTCTACTTAGTGCTATTTGGATTAGTTCTTGAGCATAAAAATTTGTATAACTCATTAGTTGTGAAGCTATAGGTGTATAAGAAGCTAAGGATAATGTTAGAACAATTAATTTGCAAGTTTAAGACTCATAAGAATCGAAGTTTAAAACACTATGGGTTATAACATATCAAGTCTATGAGCTTATGGGGATAATTGTTAGATATGACTATGCGATGATGTTTATGTTATGTGGAAGTGTTATGTGTCGATGCATATGTTATGAGAAAGTTTCATGTGATGATATATATGTTATGAAAAAGCTATATGAGGGTGCATGATAAAAATGAATATGATAAATGATGAGGTACTTATGATGTAATGCTTATGAGAACTTAAATGTGACACAACACTGAGACGCGCTTCTCCTGGGTGACACCGGTTCGGCACCCCCAGGAGGAGACAAATCCGTGAGGGTATGTGTAGATGCAGCCTGCCAAAGCGGACAAATTGCGAGGCCCGCGTGGCTAGCAAAGCGTTTCAAAGAGGAAATGATCCTAGAAAGGAGATCCTTAATTTGCCCCCTAGCCCGTACTTTAAGTCGGGATTATGTTACGCTTATCATAGGATAAGTAAGAACTAGTGACGACTAGTTAAGGTATGAGCTCATAACCTAGAGAAGTTTTTAGGGCGGCCCCATGAGATGAAAGTTAAAGTTAACAATGTCACATATACTATACTTATGCCAATGCTATAATATTTCTTAGTTATTCTATTGTTTGGTTTACCTTTATGATGTACTCATATCATTAGTATATTTCTACTTAAGTTATAAGACGCATTATAAAATATGACGGACCTTGGATAAAATACCTCTTTAGAAAACTAACTTAAAAGGAATTTATATGCATGCACACCTTTTAGAAATAAACCCAAGGTTCCTGAGGATGTGACGATGTCACCTAGGTAGGGATAACCCTACTGAGAATTCTTTTAGAAATATTCTCATTCCCTCTCTCTTTTCTTCCGTCATATCTTCAGATGGCGACATTCGTACTCTTCATCGATGCCCCGGTATGGGAGCTGCTCCATGACCCGGCACTCGGGTCATACCATTTTGAGGGTCGCTGCACTGTCAGAGTATTCATGTTCATAGGACGACCCTTCGCACACCCCGTCCCGAGCTACCGCTTCACCCCGACTGCTCCTTACCGTCATAATGGGATTTTCGAGCGAGCGAGACCACGCGATGAGTAGATCCTCCGCATGGAGCCCGAGACATCAGCGATGCGAGTACCCGAGTATGTGCGCGTCCCCAGTACTCGGAGACGGACCCATCCGAGGACCCGCCATCCCACATGTACAGTTGGAGCTCCAGTCCTGCTCCTCCACCGATGAGGGCTGGGAGTGAGGAGACGGTAGTCCAGCCGAGGTTAGCTCGTCGACCATCTATGCGTCCTCTCCGCGGTGGACATGCCTCGATGATGCGCTCGACCACTCCCGCCTAGATTCGCCAGTGGATCGACTCGACCCCACAGTACTCGGACCAGCAGGAGTAGTCATAGGAGGGGTAGTAGTTAGTGCACACACACATAGTTGAGGACAAACCTTCTTTTGTATATGAGGTTGTCTACTTTAGGTGCACATGGGTATGGGTGTAGTTTCTCTTGTATTTGCTTTTTTATGATTTTCTTGTATTGCATTTCAGTTGTATTTTGTTTCATGATGTATCAAATAGTCCTGCCTCTTTGGGTAGGCACGTTATATATATCTATATATCTATGATTCAGTTGATGTTCCCATGACATGATGTGTTTCTTATGCTTTGCTTATATGTTTCGCTATGCTTCCTCTTAAAGATTCGTGCGTGGCTCTCACTTTGATTTTAAATTCGAAAAAGAAAAATTTTACCCATATTTCCGCTAAGTATTTTCTAAGTAAAAGATGAGACCAAGAGGTAATATTCTAAAGATTAACCTAAGTATATACTAGTAGTCTTGGGTTAAGATTTAGGGTGGAACAGCTTTCCTCGAATTCCGGGCTGAAAATGACCTCAGGGGCATTTTGGTCATTCTCACTCTAACAGAAAAATCGGGGCGTTACATTACTCCCCTCCTTAAAAAGAATTTCACCCTCGAAATTCGTACCTTAGAAAAGCTCTGGATATTTGGACTTTATCTCTGATTCTAGTTCCCACGTGTATTCTTCCGACTTGTCTTGTCCCCACGCTACTTTCACCAAAGGAACAGACTTGTTCCTTAGCTGCTTGACTCTGTGATCCACTATTCTCGTAGGTGGTAGATTGAAAGTGAGGTCCTCCCTCAACTGTACATGCTCTGGTTCTAGGACATGGCTAGGGTCGGACTCATATTTACGTGTCGGACTCATATTTACGTAACTGGGAGATGTGAAAGATATCATGAAGGTTTGACAGATTGGGTGGTAAGGCTATTTTGTAAGCTACAGATCCGATTCTCTGAAGAATTTCAAAAGGACCGAGAAATCGGGGACTCAACTTTTTAACTTTCATGGCTCTTTCTATTCCTGTAGTGGGGGTGATTCTTAGAAATACATGTTCTCCTTCTTGGAACTCCAAGGGCTTGCGCCTTTTGTCCGCGTAGCTTTTCTGCCGACTTTGAGCGGTTAAGATTCTATCCTTGATTTTCTTGATCTGCTTCGTCGTTTCCCTCACTACATCAGGTCCTAAGACACTTTGTTCTCCGGGCTCGTACCAACACAAAGGTTACTGACACTTCCTTCCATATAATGCCTCGTACGGTGCCATACCGATACTCGCATGATAACTGTTGTTATACGCGAACTCGATCAAAGGCATGTACTTATCCCAACTTCCTTTCTGGTCCAAGACACAGGCTCTTAGCATATCTTCCAGGGTTTGGATTGTCCTCTCGGACTGATCATCCATTTGTGGGTGGTAAGCAGTGCTCAAGCATAACTTGGAACCAAACGCCTTTTGAAAGGCTCCTAAAAAACGTGACGTAAACCGCGGATCTCGATCCGAGATTATCGTCGATGGTACTCCATGCAACCTTACTATTTCTTGGATGTAAAACTGGGCCAACTTATCCAACGAGTATGTGACTCAAATAGGTAGAAAGTGAGCCGACTTAGTCAGTCGATCCACTATTACCCATACGGCATCGTGCCTAGCTTGGGTCCTTGGCAATCCTGTCACGAAATCCATTGATATACTCTCCCACTTCCACTTAGGGATTGACAGGGGTTGCAACATGCCAGAAGATTTTTGGTGTTCGATCTTGACCTTTTGGCAGACCAAACACTTACTCACCCAGGCGACCATATTCTTCTTTAATCCAGGCCACCAAAACATCTTCAAATCTTGGTACATCTTGGTAGTACCAGGATGTATGGTGAAGTGGCTCTTGTGGGCCTACTCCAAGATCTTCTCTCGAAGGTCGCCATCTTGTGGCACACAGATTCGTCCCTCGAACCTCCACAACCAGTCGGGGCCTCGTACAAAACCTTTCAACTTTCCGGCCTTAACTGCCTCGATTGTCTCCATAAAGTCCTCATTTTCTCTTTGGGCAAGCATAATCCTTTGCTTAAACCCACTGGTCACCGTGAGATGACTCATCACGATGCCATTCTCTGTTATGGACATCCCTAGATTCATATCCCTAAACTGCTCTATTAACCCAACTTCATTAACCATCATACTTGACAGACGTAGCGAGTTTCGGCTCAAGGCATCGGCTACTACATTAGCTTTGCCAGGGTGGTAACTTAAGCCAAAATCATAGTCCTTGAGGAATTCCATCCATCTTCTTTGCCTCATATTCAACTCCTTTTGATCAAAGAGGTGCTTGAGACTCTTATGATCAGAGAAAACTTCAAACCTTACACCATACAAATGGTGTCTCCACATCTTTAGAGCGAACACGATGGCTGCTAGTTCTAGGTCATGGGTGGGGTAGGTTACTTCGTGAGGCTTGAGTTGTCTGGACGCATAGGCTACCACTTGCCTGTTTTGCATCAACACACAACCTAAACCCTTTGTGAACACCCGATTTTATCCGACTATTTAAACAAGAAAATTCCAAAATTTGCATACTTCACAGTTTCTTTTAGAGTCTTTTCAGAAAATTAAAAATAAAAAAAAGAAAGTTATTTTGTTTCATTTCTTTTGAGAAAAATTTAAAAATGAAAAGTATCTTTTATGTTATTCAAAGTTGTCCAGATTTGGCTCTAGTATTTTGATTACTTTCATTCCATCTAAAATAAAATAAAATAAAAATTTTATAAAATTTCAAAAATAATAAAAAACAAAAATATAAAATAAAAGGAGACACTGCTATCTCCATTCCTCCACTTCCTCAATCTTCACTCCGCCAAAGCATTGAAGCAGGAATGATGGGCGCTCTGCCAAGGATGGGCAATGCACACGCATGGGGACAAGTCTGCAAGGTTCTCCTGCATTTCAAAACAACATGGAATTAAAAGTAAAATACTAAACACAAGCTCAGAATAAATAGTGGGGAGGGAGCTCACGGAACCTCTGGGAACCACCAGCATTATCAGAGAAAAACTGACTTCAATCACTACAAACAGCATCCTCCATCTAATCCTTATCATCATCATCACAGCCCCATTCACATATTATCATCAGCACAATTATCATTAGAATCCACAATCCCACGTTCAGTATGATCATCAACAACCCATAGTATCCTCAAAATCATGAACAAACACCATTTAAGCTAATAGAATATGAAAGGGGTCCGAACCAGGAACAAGAAGTGCAGCGCACCCAAGGCAGCCACATCTCCACCCTCACCAGCTGCGAATCAGAGCACGGAACAGTAGCACCACTACATAGCCTCGATCGCGCGTCCAGCAGGACGCCACCCTGCACAGCTGCGCGCCCCTCACCGTGGCCTCCTCTCCACGCGAAGCTACCATCATCGATCAATCTCCAGAGCGTGTGTTACCGCCTCTGCGCGCCCCCTTGACCAAGGCGTCGCCCTGCCACGACCACGCAGCTTGACCTCGCATTAGTTCCTGCATAGCGTGCGAAGCAGAACCAGAAAACATCGTGAAGAATATTTCAGTAGTTCAGCGCCTCCCTTCTGCGCGCACCCAGCCAGCCCTCAAGTCACTGCGAAAAGCGCAGTGCCCAGTGGTCGGAAGCTCCACACCGCCAACCAGCTCTTGCGCGCGCCTCCCCATCGTACAGCCCAGCGGCTCCCTTCGGCCACCCATCGCGAAGCCAGTCCCGCCGTCGCTTGCCTGGACATCCGCGACCCAACTCCGCTCACGCGCCGCCTTGGAGAGCCACGACCTGGTACCCATCTGGTAGCCACTGTGTATGGCCGCTGCCCTTATTCCCTCTGGTCCTTCTTTGCTTCGTTTCACTATCAGAGAAGAAATGAAATTGGTTAGTTAGGATTTAGGGTTAGTGTTTGGGCTTGGTTCGGTTATTGTCGGTTCAGCCCACGTTTTTTTTTTTAAGTTCTTTTTTGTTTTTGTAGGAATGGGCCCTTTGGAGGTCCAGAACAAAAAAAAACCAAAAAACCATTCTGAAGGGCATAGTTAAAAAATATATATATAAAAATATTATTTTATCCGTGCAATGGTCAATAACCATGACTGAGAGGTGGATTCCTCTTTCATACATTATTGAATCATAGAGATTCATTGAGCAACCTAGTGAGGCCTTGAATCTCGTGCAAAAGAGGATTCCCTTTTAAATCCTTAATCAATCCAAAAAATCATTTTCAAAATTAAAATCAATCAACACACTTTTATTTTTTAACTAAAACCCATCAACACACAAGCATTTTCTACGAGCAGCGTGGTTTTGAGTTCCTCATTGCACCAGAGGATACGTCGGCGTAGCTTACAACTATCAAACCAAAATTAATTTTTCATTAAATTGTTTTCTTTTAATTTAATTTCTTTCTATTTTATTTTACTTTATATTTTACATAACCGCTAACTTTTGGGGAAAAATAAATATTTTAAAGTCATAATTAATTTGCATAATAAGCTCTAGGGTAACCGTATTTATACGGATGTATTAGGGGTGCAGTGGGATTAAGTTTCCACCCTTCCCTAATCATAATCAGACTCCCAGACCTTAAATCTCATTTTAAAGACCAGTTTGCAAAAATCAAAGGTTTTCCAATTTTTCCAGAATTAAAATTGGTGGCGACTCCAAACATTTTTCAAAAGCCAAACGATCGCCATCCGAGTCGCGGCGCCCCCCTCCTGGTACGTTGTGACACCCTTGCCAGAAGCATCGCAATATACCTCGAAGGGTACATTGGGGTTAGGTAAAACTAAAACCGGGGTTGAGGTGAGCTTTTCCTTAAGCTCTAGGAAACTCTTTTCACATTTGGGGCTCCACTCAAACGGGGCAATCTTCCTAGTGAGCTTGGTTAAGGGTAGGGCTAACTGGGAAAATCCTTTGATAAACCTACGGTAATATCCAGCTAAACCCAAAAAGCTTCTAATCTCGATTCTGAGAGGTTGGTCTATCCCAATTCATTACGGCTTCTATCTTACTTGGGTCGACCGCTATGCCACCTTTTGACACAACATGTCCTAAGAACTTCACCTCTTCTAACCAAAATTCACACTTAGACAACTTAGCGTATAACTTCTTCTCCTTTAGTACCTCTAAAACTAGCCTTAAATGACGCTCATGCTCCTCATGGGTCTTCGAATAGATGAGAATATCATCTATGAACACAACCACGAATTGATCTAAATAGGGTCGAAAGATCCTATTCATGTAATCCATAAAAACTGCGGGAGCGTTCGTCAAACCAAACGACATCACATTGAACTCAAAGTGTCCATGCCGAGTTCGAAAGGCGGTTTTAGGAATATCTGAATCTCTAACCCTAATCTGATGGTAACCGGACCTCAAATCAATCTTAGAAAATACTACGGCTCCCTTCAACTAGTCCATAAGATCATCAATCCTAGGTAACGGGTACTTATTCTTTATGGTTACTTGGTTTAACTGCCTATAGTCTATACACATCCTCATACTCCCGTCTTTCTTTTTCACAAATAAGACCGGAGCGCCCCAAGGTGAAGCACTCGGCCTTATAAAACTCTTCTCCAATAGCTCCTCCAACTGCATTTTTAGCTCTGCTAGCTCCAAAGGTGACATCCTATATGGGGCTATAGAGATTGGTCCTGTTCCAGGAACTAACTCTATGGATAATTCAACTTCTCTCTCGGGAAGGAACTCGGGTATTTCATCCGGAAACACCTCGGGATAGTCTCTTACCACAGGTATCTCACCTAGGTTCTGCTCAAAGTCTACATTGCAGGTGGCAAGGAGAACATATCCCTTAGCTTTCTCCCCTCTACAGAAGACCTCTACGGAATTTAGGTACAGCCTAATGGGTTGAGCGATGTTTTCGGGAGGAGAAGGGAAAGCTACGGTTTGGGTTCCACAATCTAACAACACACGATTGGCGTGGAGCCAATTCATGCCTAAGATAATGCCTATATCTTTCAAGGGTAAACAAATTAAATCTATGATAAAAGGTCTATTCTCTACAACAAGATGACAGTTTAAGCAACAATGACAAGTATTAACAGGGTGATTTGTAGGAGTAGAAACAATAAGATTAAAGGGAAGTTTAGAGACTCTTAGATTTAAGGAATCGACACTAGCAAGTGAAATAAAAGAATGAGTAGCTCCAGAGTCATATAGTACAGTTAAAGGTTTACCGTTTACTTCGCACATACCTTCAATGAGATCCTTGGATTTCTTGGCATCTTCTGCATTAAGGGTAAAGACCCTTCCTCAGTGTTGTGGTCGGGGGTTCTGGTTCGGTGCCCCTTGACTGGCGCAGTCCTTTGCATAGTGGCCAGGCTTGCCACACTTGAAGCACACGTTCTGACCGGCTAAGCATGGGCGGTTCCCGTGATTCTTCCCGCATTGGGGACAGACATCGGCCAGATCTTTGCTCCGGGGTAAGCAGCAGGGGTTTGTGGTGCCTTGTTCTTGGCCCCACTTGGTCCTCCATTGTGGTTTCGGGGTCCACCCGGTCCACGGGGTTGATTGTTGTTGAAGTTCCTCGGGCCTTGATGTTGAAATGGCGGCCTTTGGTGTTGCTTGGATTGTTGGTGTGCAGGAGCTCTTGGTGGTTGTTGTTGTTGTGGTCAGAACTGGTTGGTCTGGTAGGGATTGTAGTGATTCCTTGAGGGGTACTGCGGTTTGAACCTTGGGGCTTGAGGTCCAAGTCCCTTAGCTCGTTCTGCCTTTGTGGCTTCCATCTTCCGTTGCCCTTCTTCAAGAATCCGGCACTTGTTGACCAGAGTCGGGAAGTCTCTGATCTCCATGTGGGCCACGACGTAGTTCATCTCCGCCCTCAAACCGGCCTCATACTTGACGCATTTCCAAACCTCATCGGGGTTTCCTTGAAACACCCAAGAGAACTTGATCAGCTCCTCGAACTTCGCGGTGTACTGGGCAACAGTAGACCCTCCCTGGGTCAACTGTATGAACTCAATGTCTTTTGCATTTTTCACGGATTCCGGGAAATACTTCTTGTAGAAGTAAGTCTTGAACAGCTTCTAATCAATGGGAGTTCCAGAAGCTTCTAGCGAGGCAACGCTGCGGTTCTACCGAATTCGCATCCGACTTCATCATGAAAGCGACAAAGGTGACTTTACGCTCCTCGGCGAGCAACCACAGAGTAGATCTTCTCCATGTCCTTAATCCACTCATCATCTTTGTCGGGGTCCATTACCCCTCGGAATACCGGCGGGTTCGCCTTGTGGAATTGGCCAAAGCGGTCTTGTTCCATCGTCTCAGCAGCAGGGGGAGGAGGGGGAACAGGAACAGCATTCGCTTGTTGATCCATCCGGTCGAACATTCGTTCCATGGCTTGCGCCATGCGATGGATAGCAGCAGCAGTTGCATTGTCTTGGTCAGCATCAGGCGTAGTCCTAGGTCGTCGTCGCGGTGCCATTGGTCCCTAAACACATGAAACAATGAACATCAAGTTGATCAGGCTCAATATCCATGCAAAATGAGCTAGTTACCACGGCACTTGCAAGCAACAGAAGTCATGTATTTCTAGTCCTACAGCTTATCTCTACTAAGCACTACACATGACATAACTATCGCATCATGCTTATAAAGCATAATCAGTCCAATCCTCAGGCTCCGTGAGAATCGAACTGCTCTGATACCATAATGTAACACCCTAAATCTTAACCTAAGACTACTAGTATGTACTTAGGTTAATCTTTAGAATATTACCTCTTGGTCTCATCTTTTACTTAGAAAATACTTAGCGGAAATATGGGTAAAATTTTTCTTTTTAGAATTAAAATCAAAGTGAGAGCCACGCACGAATCTTTAAAAGGAAGCATAACGAAACATATAAACAAAGCGTAAAGAAACACATCATATCATGGAAACATCAACTGAAACATAGATATATATATATATATATATAGGCAGGACTATTCGATACATCGGGAAACGGAATACAACTGAAGAACAAATACAGGGAAATTATAAAACAACACCCATGCCCGAGTGCACCTAGAGTAGACAACCTCATACACAAAAGAAGGTTTGTCCTCAACTATGTGGCATGTGTGCACTAACTGCTACCCCTCCTATGTCTACTCCTGCTGGTCCAAGTGCTGTGGGGTCGAGTCGATCCACTGACGAATCTCGGTAGGAGTGGTCGAGCGCATCATCGGGGCATGTCAACCGCGGTGAGGGCGCATGGATGGCCTACGTGCCAACCTCGGCTGGACCACCGTTTCCTCACTCCCGGCTCTCATCAGTGGGGGAGCGGGACTGGAGCTCCAACTGTACATGTGTGATGGCGGGTCCTCGGATGGATCCGTCTCCGAGTACTGGGTGCGAGTCACGTACTCCGGGTAGTCGCATACCGCTGATGCCTCAGGCTGCATGTGGAGGATCTGCTCGTCCCGCGATCTAGCTCGCTCAAAAATATTGTTTGTGATGGTAGGGGGCAGTCGGGGTGAATCGGTAACTCTGTACTGGGTGTGCGAAGGGTCGTCCCATAAACATGAAGACTCTAACTGTGCAGCGACCCTCAAAATGGTATGACCCGAGTGCCGAGTCATGGTGCAGCTCCCATACCGGGGTGTCGATGAAGAGTACGAATGTCGCCATCTGAAGATGTAACGGAAGAAAAGAGAGAGGGAATGAGAATCTTCTAAAAGAATTCTCAGTAGGGTAATCCCTACCTAGGTGACATCATCACATCCTCAGGAACCTTGGGTTTTATTTCTAAAAAGGTGTGCATGCATATAAACTCCTTTTAAGTTAGTTTTCTAAAGTATTATTTATTCAAGGCCCGTCATATTTTATAATGCGTCTTATGACTAAGCATGGAATATACTAATGACATGAATGCATCATAAAGGTAAGCCAATCAATAGAATAACTAAGAAACATTATAACATTGGCATAAGGTGATAGGTATAGCACATGTGACATTTTAAACTTTTAACTTTCATCTCATGGGGCCACCCTAAAACATCTCTAGGTTATGAGCTCATACCTTAACTAGTCGTCACTAGCTCTTACTTATCCTATGATAAGCGTAACGTAATCCTGACTTAAAGTATGGGCTAGGGGGCAATTTAAGGATCACCTCTTAGGGTCATTTCCTCTTTGAAACGCTCCACTGGTAACTAGTGCACAGTAGTATTGTCCGTTTTGGCAAGCTCTATGTCAATACCCTCACGGATTTGTTTTCTTGGGGGTGCTCAGCTAAACCGGTGTCACCTAAGAAAGTGTCTCAGTGTTGTGTCACATTTAAGTTCTCATGATTTTCAAAAAGACCATTTTCTAAGTTCCTCAAATTTGATGGAAATTCGTTGTAATTTGTAGACCGAATTACCTCAAATTTGCTTATGCCATGAAAACATATAGGACATACACAAACATTTCTTTATGGGGTATAGCATGTCATCATACAAAAGCACATATCAAACTTATCATAGATAAAGCTCATGTATCATATATCATGTTTACATAAATTAAGCATCATAAAACCTCAAGACGTTTTAGTGTCTTATGCATTGACCCTTAAGGTCCTTAACTCACGTTCTAAGTTATTAATCATCAAACCTAATCTCTTGGGTATGTATGAGGTTATAACTAAGTATTTCTCACCTCACACTATGACCAAGAACATCTCTAAACCTCAAGGGTGCAGAATTTGAAATCCTAACTTTACGGATACCTAGAAGTCACAACAGTGACCCTTTCTAAGTTCGGTTTGCTCCTAAGGCTTCAAGATTAAGTCCTAAACCAATTATGAGTCATTCCTACACATTCAAACTAACTAAAAACCATGATTATTAAATCTAAACATTGCTGGACAGAATCCAGAAAATTACATAATTGAAGGATCTAGAACCTCAAATTAATTCTTTTCTAGTTCCTAACTTATCCTATCTTTCACATATGAGTCTTAACATTATTTTTACTCAAACATAGGCACATTATCATCATTAAAACAGCACATACAGTGGCAGTAAAGAGCAAGGAAGAACCAAAAATATACTTCTCCATAAAAGGCATAAACATAATTTCTAAAGCACATACAATACTAGTTTTTTTTGGAACCTTTTTAAAACTTTCAAAACTCATTTATAAGCATTTTTAACATCTAAAATCATAAGAATGTTTAAGAGGGCAGTGACCAATTTATCTTTGTCTCAAGAGGTCCTAAATTCATAAAACTTAGTTCTATGCATTCCTTAAACTCATATAAGCTTGGGAAAATTATAAAACATAGTCTTACATACTTAGAAACTTCAAGACCCCTTCGGGCCGAAATATGAACCAAAAGAAATAAATATTTTTAGACCTTTGTTTGAGACGACAATGGGCAAGTCTTTGAGCTCTAGGTTCATTTAGGTGATGACAAAAAAATAAACATGCTCATGCACTTATTTTAGGTTCCATTGGAAAGTAAAGTGATAGCACAAAGTAAATATGAATGCAACTCATTATTATCTTGGTATTAAGTGAGAACTTGAAATATAAACATGATAATGCATAGCTTGAAATATAAACATGATAATGCAAGGTTCATTTTATGGTTAACTAGAGCTCATTCAAGACTTTAACAAGATAACAACCCAATACAATATCTCAAAGATCAAAACACCAAAACCGAAAGTCTTACAAAAGAAAAAGAAAGTGAAACTAAGTCAAGTTCTTTATTAAATACCCAAAACCCCTATCTAGAGAAAAATCTCTAGAACGTGCCGGCCAACTTTAAGGTTGACAAGGGTAGGCTTGGGCTTTTAGAAATCCTTAGATTAATTTTCTTAAGTTGAAAAACCATGTGAGCTAGATATCATATAGATGAAGTTATAAGGAAAGGAAAACTCAAGCTTTAGAGGTTTCTTTGAGATGAACACAAGGTCATCATCTAGAAACTCTCATCATCAAGCTATCATGTTTGAGAAGAAAAGGCCAAGAGGCCGAAATGGAAAAAGAAAAGGAATATAAAGGAAAGCTCAAAAAGAAACCAAGAGAAAACTAGAGGAAATACATGTTTTGAGTAAAACAAAGTTTGAAAAGAAACTCCCTACCAAGTGATGAGGATAAAAGCTTGGACTTGAAGATGGAAATGAGATGAGCAACACCTCCTAGGATGGTGGTGATGATTCGGCCAAAGAGGAAGGAAAAGAAAGGAAATGTGTTTTGGGTGAAGTTGTGTTTGAGGTTGAGTATTTGAGAGCTTAGAGAATGATTTAAGGTTATGAGGTGGTAGATTGAGACTATGAGGTGATTATGTGAGGGAAGGATGAGGAAGTTGAAGATGAAGAGAAAGAACTCTTGGAACTTTGAGAGAAAAGAAAAACTTAGCAAGACAACTCTAAAACTCTAAACTTAGCAAATGCTTCAAGGTGCAACAAGGTTATCACAAGCATCCTATTTATAGAAAAACAAAACCATGGAGGAGTGAGGGGAGGGGGCTGGCCATGTGGTTTGAGAGGGAAAGGAAGAGAAAATATATCTTTGATGGTGCCATAAAAGCATGGTTTGTAGGATGGAGTGTATGATACAAAGCATGGGTTTAGGCATGGGCTTTTTGAGTGAGTTTCTCTTTTAATTGTGAATGAATTTAGGCTTCTAGAATGAGACATGGCTGGAACATTTTCAGCCACAAATAAATGAGGGAAATAATTTATTTTGCTTGGTTATTTATTAGGAAAAGCAAGCTTGATTGAAACTATGACAAGGTATGACATGTATGGTGATTTGAGGTGATTTTCCTACAAGTTTTGAAATGAAATAAATCATGAAAATGGGGAATGAGGGTGGCGGAAATCTGACCAGAAATAGGGGGAAGAGAAGTCTTCTAGATGTTGTCCTTGGAAGCATGGATGAAAGCATGGTTTGTATGACTCAAAGTATGGTTTGTGTAAGATCAAAGCATGGCTCTTTGAGTGAGAAAAATGCACACATGAGGTGCACATGGGAGGGCATGGCTTAGGCCAAAATTCAGACAGCATGGGGGAGGATTTATCTTCCATGTAATTGGGTTCTAATGATAGGATTAAGTGTAGGTTAGCTTAGGTACAAGGTTAGGAGTAATTAAGCTTAAGTTTAGGTAACTAAGAATGAGTAATTAGGATTTTATGACAAGGTTAGGAGTGCTCATACATCATTAGAGAATTTCATACTCATTTATGAATAAACAATGTGTAACACAATTCTATGATTTAAGGAATTGGAGAAAGGAAACACTATTCAAGATTCCATGACTAGGAGTCTTGAAATTAAAATATGATTTTAAGTTGTAATTAAGCACTTTTAGGTTCTAATCAACTTTAATAAATTATTTTGACCTTAGATTAATTATGGAAATTAATTAATCTTTGATTAGAGCCTAATATCGCTTAGGTTTGCTTAATCACGCGATTAAGTGTAAAAACACGAAACTAGGGGCAAAACCGTAATTTTGCACTAATTTTGCCCGGGACCTCCGGGACCAAAACTATGGTCAGAGTCTACATAAAAACGCCTTTTAAAATCATCTGGAGAAGTTTTGGGTTCATCCGGCACTGGCAAACGGGTAAAACACCGCAGAGGTGTTTTGGTCATTTTGACCCGAAAACTCGAAAAATGAGATCTTCGATCCCGGGAAGGTACACAAGCCATCTAATCCCCTTCCAACATTGAGTTTGCCCTTCGAGTACTGCCAAACCGGCTTTCCTCGAATTCCGGGCTGAAAATGACCTCAGGGGCATTTTGGTCATTCTCACTCTAACAGAAAAATCGGGGCGTTACAAGAAGTCCTAGCTGTGAGCTCAAATTTGACCCTCTCACTTATCCTAGCCTTTTTCACTTTTCAGCAAACTTCCTTTCTCTTCTTCAGATGATGATACTCCTACTAGTTCTTCTTCTTCTACTTCATCTTCAGAGTAGTTGAGAACAACTTGATATCCTACTTTTTCATACTTCTTGACTTCCCTCTGCAGAATAGAGATTTTGTACTCATGGATGGCCATTTTCTTGCATTTGAGCTAAATGTCTTTTCTACTGATAATTTTTACTGGTTTTGCATCGTTTGTGTTTCTTGAGTTCCTAATTCTTGTTTTCTTTTTGTTCTTCTTTCATTAGTGTAGAGAATCTGACTTAGTTCCTCTTCACCTGAATTCTCAGTCTCACTTTCTAGAAGAATTATTTTGCTTTTTCCTTTAGCTTTTTCTTGCTAAGACTTAGCCTTCAGAGAGGCCTTTCTAACTTGATCTCCCCTTGTTCAAGGGCTTCACCGTGTTGGCTTAGAAGTCGGAACAGTAAGCCTTTTTCTTGAGGTTCTAAATGATGAGGGCATGAAAATAGTTCCTTCATGATACATACATACATACATACATACATAGATATATATATATTTCAGTGATAAGTGGAAGACCCATTTTCTGAAAGAGTGTTGTTAGCAGCATACCATATGGAACACTAGCCATTCTTAACTTTTCTTTTGTAATAGCACTCAGCATGTAGTCCAAGATAAGTCTTGGCAAATTTATTTTCCTTTTTGCCATGAGATAGTATAGGAGCATGCAATCCATGCCTACTAATGCATTTGTTCTTCTTATATGGGGTAAAGTAGAGAATTGCACTACTGTATATACTTTTATAGCCTTAGCACTTAGCATGGTAGTGAATATTTCATTTAGCTTGTGAAGAATTGAATTAGTTAGATACCTTGAACTGTCTTCTTCATTGATTCCCAGAAAATGAACCTAACTAGGAGTAGAACTATAGACTAGTCCATCATTTGGTGCCTTAATGACTTTGGACAGTCCGAAACGAGTGATCTTGATAGCGCAATCCCTAATTATAGGATTCAAGGATGATGTGGAGTTTGCTTCTAGCTAAGAATATAAGGTAGTAACTATCCTTAGATAGACTCGTTGATTTATCTCCAAGTATTCTTCCCATTTTTGAAGTGAGAATACTTTATTAAGAATTGATATTTCTTTAAGAAGAATTTTGCACAGGGTCTTTCCAGGAGCCAATTTTCTCAAAGCACTGTTCTTTTCATAATGATCTTGCATATGTGGATCATCATACATATGGAAACAAGTTCTTTCGTTAGTAGGAGGATCATGTTTCTTGATTTCAACCATTTTGTTTGAAGTAAGAATGATGAAAGATTGAGTCTTGGAAGGATTTTGATAGAAGAAAGATGGCAATAAGTTTAGGATGAAATGAGAAAATTTTAGCAGGTGATAAGCAGTTTTAGTGTGATTTGAAATGATAGAGAAAACGTGTAAAGGAAGATGAAAGGTAACTGATTATGCCTTATAAGGCTTAGGCGGTTATTTACGTGATGGGCTGTGATTGACTGAAGTGAACCAATCATGGTAGAGAGAGAAATATTGTGGTTCAAGAAAAATATCCCGCCCCTTTTGCCTTTATTCAGTACAAAAGATTTCTGACTATTCAGATTTACTTTCTGAAGATCTTGCTTTATGAGCTTCACTTCTTACTTTCCAATCCTTTGAAATGTTATGATATTTTCAACTCTTGTGTCATCTTTACTCTTTGACCTTCATAACACCAAATGTTCCTAGATTTTTTACTTTCTTTTCTCTTTCCTAAGTGGATGATCAATTCTTCTGACTTAAAAGGAATGAGCTAATCCTCCAAATTGATTTCTTTATGTGATCTTCATATCATAGCTGAGGAGAGTACCCAAAACTATTTATGTATGATAGCTTATGCAAATTTTGAAAATCTTTTTGAATAAAATTGACATTTTTTTAAACTAAAAGTCCTTTTTCTCTTTTAGCCTAAAACAAGATTGATCAACAAAGAGGCATGGATCCACAGTGTTGAATATGACTTCTCTAAACAAGACCAATATCACCAATATTATAGGAATCTTAGGAATACCTCGATATTTGATCTTTTGACTGGTTCCTTGTCTGCATCATTAGTATGTTCTTTGCATGGTTAGATCTCTCTGAATCTCTTAAGATAGTAGAAGCATTCTAGAATTTCTCAGTTCCATAGGACTTGTCATAATTAATAATTTCATTTTTCTTCGAGTATTCAAGTTTTACATATTTTCAGTCTAGTTCTGCTATTGCAGCAAAATATCCTCCTAACTTTGATTGCTCAAAGCTTTTTCATGTAACGCCCCAATTTTTCTGCCAGAGTGAAAATGACCAAAATGCCCCTAAGGTCATTTTCAGCTCGGAATTCGAGGAAAGCCGACCCGGTAGTGCTCAAAGGGAAAACTCAATGTTGAAGGGGGATTAGATGACCTGTGTATCTTTCCGGGATCAAAAATCTCATTTTTCGAGTTTTCAGGTCAAAATGACCAAAACACCCCTACGGTGTTTTACCCGTTTGCAAGTGCCGGATAAACCCGAAACTTCTCCAGATGATTCTAAAAGGCGTTTTTATGTAGACTATGACTTTAGTTTTGGTCCCGGAGGTCCGGGGCTAAATTAGTGCAAAATTACGATTTTGCCCCTAGTTTCGTGTTTTTACGCTTAATCGCGTGATTAAGCAAACCTAAGCAGTATTAGGCTCTAATCAAAGGTTAATTAATTTCCTTAATTAATCTTGAGTCAAAATAATTTATTAAAGTTGATTAGAACCTAAAAATGCTTAATTACAACTTAAAATCATATTTTAATTTCAAGACTCCTAGTCATAGAATCTTGAATACTGTTTTCTCTTTCCAATTCCTTAAATCATGGAATTGTGTTATACATTGTTTATTCATAAATGAGTTTTTAATTCTCTAATGATGTATGAGCACTCCTAATCTCATCATAAAATCCTTAAAACACATTCTTAGTTACCTAAACTTAAGCTTAATTATTCCTAACCTTGTACCTAAGCTAATACACATTTAAACCTACCATTAACACCCAATTAGATGATCAAAACTCACCTCCCCCATGCTGTCCTTGGTCTGGCCGAAACCTCAAGCCTCCATATGTATCACATGTTCAATTTTCTAACACTCCAAGGCCATACCTCAAGTCACATATACCATACCTTGTCATAACTTTCAATCAAGCTTGAATTTCCACATGAATAAATAATTAAAACAACCCATTTTTCCCATTTATTTGTGGCTGGAAAAGTTCCAGCCATGACAAGTTTCTAGAAGCTTAATTTCATCAAAAATTGATAGGAAATTCACTCACACAAGCCATACTTTGCATCATAGCTTCCATGCTTCAAACCATGCTTGAATGACCTTGTGTAAGAGATATTTTTCTCTCCCTTTTTCCCTCTCAATGCCACGGCCAAGGTTTCCCTTGGTGAGCCCATGGTTTTGTTTTTCTATAAATAGGATGCTTGTGATAGCTTTGTTGCACCTTGAAGCATTTGCTAAGTTTAGAATTCTAGAGTTATCTTGCTAGTTCTTTTCTTTCTCTCAAAGTTCCAAGAGTTCTTTCTCTTCATCTTCATCCTCTCTTCACATTATCACCTCACCACTTCAATCTACCATATCATAACCTTAGATCATCATCAAATCTCTTAAACACTAAACCTCAAACACAAGCTTCCTCAAAACACATCTCCTTTCCTTTTCTTTCTCTTTGGCCGAAGCCATCACACCACCTTAGGAGAAGTTGCTCTTCTCATTTTCCTTTTCAAGTTCAAGCTTTCATCTTCATCACTTGGTAGGGATTTGCTTTTCAAACTTGTTTTGCTCAAGAATGTGTTTTTCTCTAGTTTCCTCTTGGATTCTTTTTGAACTCTCCTTTGTTTTCCTTTTTCCTTTTCATTTCGGCCTCTTGGCCATGTTTATGAGCATGATAGCTTGATGATGAGAGTTTCTAGATGATGACCTTGTGTTCATCTCAAAGAAACCTCTAAAGCTTGAGTTTTCCTTTTCTTATAACTTCATCTATATGATATCTAGCTCACATGGTTTGTCAACTTAAGAAAATTAATCTAAGGATTTCTAAAAGCCCAAGCCTACCATTGTCAACCTTAAAGTTGGCCGACACGTTCTAGAGATTTTCTCTAGATAGGGGTTTTGGGTACTTAATAAAGAACTTGACTTAGTTTCAATCTCTTTTCCTTTTTGAAAGGTTTTCGGTTTTGGTTCCTTGATCCTTGAGATTTTGTTTTGTTTTGAAAGTTGATTTACTTGAGCTTGGTGATGAAGTTCAAGAACCTCATAGTTCCTTTGAGAACTTGGTTCAAGAACTCTAAAGCTCTCTTTGTAATGAGATATGTTTTGGGTTGTTATCTTGTTAAAGTCTTGAATGAGCTCTAGCTAACCATAAAATGAACCTTGCATCATGTTTACTTTTATGCCTTGCACATCATGTTTATTTTCCTTGTTATCACTAAGTACCAAGATATTAAAGGAACTTGCATTATCATGTTTATATTTCAAGCTATGCATTATCATGTTTACATTTCAAGTTCTCACCTAAATACCAAAGATAATAATATGATGCATCTCATATTTATTTTATGCTCTCACTTTACTTTCTAATAAAGGCTACAACAAGTGCATAAGCATGTTTATCTTTATGCCATCACTTTAATGAAACTAGAGCTCAAAGACTTGCCCATTGTTGTCTGAAACAAAGGTCTAAAATAATTATTTTCCATAGTTGAGATTTCGGCCCTAAGAAGTTTTAAGTTTTCCAAGTGTTGAAAATGTGTTTCATAAATTCTCTACACTTATATGAGTATAAAGGAATATGTAGAACTAGGTTTTATGAAGTTAGAACCTCTTGAGATGAAAATGAAATAAGCTACTGCCCTCTCAAGTATTTTTATGATTTTAAAGGATAAAAGTGTTTATAAATGAGTTTTGAAAGTTTTAAAAAGATTCCAGGAGAAACTAGTATTCTATGTGCTAAAAAAATTGTGTTCTATGTCTTTTATGGAGATGCACATTTCGGTTCTACCTTGCTATTTATTGCCACTGTATGTGCTGTTTTAATGATGATAATATGCTTATGTTTGAGTAAAAATAATGTTAAGACTCTTATGTGGAAGATAAGATAAGTTAAAGACTAGAAAAGAATTAATTTGAGAGTTTTAGATCCCTTAATTATTGAATTTTCTGGATTCTGTCCAGCAAGGTTTAGATTTGATAATCATGGTTTTAAATTAGTTTAAATGCGTAGGAATGACTCATAATTGGTTTAGGACTTGATCTTGATGCCTCAGGAGCAAACTAAACTTAGAAAGGGTCATTGTTGTGACTCCTAGGTACCCGTAAAGTTAGGATTATAAATTCTGCATCCTTGAGGTTTAGAGATGTTCTTGATCATAGTGTGAGGTGAGAAATACTTAGTCATAACCCCATAGGTACCCAAGAGATTAGGTTTGATGATTAATAACTTAGAACGTGAGTTAAGGACCTTAAGGGTCAATGCTTAAGACATTAAAAAGTTTTGAGTTTTATGATGCTTAATTTATGTAAATATAATATATGATGCATGAGCTTTATCTATGATAAGTTTGATATGTGCTATGAAGAAGTTTTATATGATGATATGCTATACCTCATAAGATATGTTTGTATGATCTATATGTTTTCATGGCATAAGCAAGTTTGAGGAAATTCGGTCTACAGTCGTCATGCTGCCGAATTTCCATCAAATTTGAGGAACTTAGAAAAAGATCTTTTTGAAAATCATAAGAACTTAAATGTGACACAACACTGAGACGCCTTCTTGGGTGACACTGGTTTAGCAGAGCACCTCCAAGAAAACAAATCTGTGAGGGTATTGACATAGAGCTTACCAAAGCGGACAATACTACTATGCACTAGTTGCTAGTAGAGCGTTTCAAAGAGGAAATGACCCTAAGAGGTGATCCTTAATTTGCCCCCTAGCCCGTACTTTAAGTCGGGATTATGTATGTTACGCTTATCATAGGATAAGTAAGAGCTAGTGATGACTAGTTAAGGTATGAGCTCATAACCTATAGATGTTTTAGGGTGGCCCCATGAGATAAAAGTTAAAGTTTAAAATGTCACATATGCTATGAAAAACCAAGAAAAGTTATTATGAGATTTACACCTGTCACCTTATGCCATTGTTATAATGTTCCTTAGCTATTCTGTTGATTGGTTTACCTTTATGATGCATTCATGTCATTAGTGTATCCCATGCTTAGTCATAAGACGCATTGTAAAATATGATGGACCTTGGATAATTAATACTTTAGAAAACTTACTTAAAAGGAGTTTATATGCATACACACCTCATTAGAAATAAAAACCCAAGGTTCCTGGGGATGTGATGACGTCACTTAGTTAGGGGCCCTACTGAGAATTCTTTAGAAGATTCTCATTCCCCCTCTCTTTTCTTCCGTCACATCTTCAGATGGCGACTTTCGTACTCTTCATCGACACCCCGACGTGGGAGCTACACCATGACCCAGCACTCGGGTCATACCATTTTGAGGGTTGCTGCACAGTCAGAGTGTTCATGTTTATGGGATGACCCTTCGCACACCCAGTATGGAGCTACCGCTTCACCCCGACTGCTCCCTACCATCATAACACGATTTTTGAGCGAGCCAAACCACGTGATGAGCAGATCCTCCGCATGCAGCCCGAGGCGTCAGCCGTACTTGACTACCCGGAGTACGTGCCCCGGACCTAGTATTCGGAGACGGATCCATCAGAGGACCCGCCCTCGCATATGTACAATTGGAGCTCTAGCCCCACTCCCCCACCGATGAGAGCTGGGAGTGAGGAGATGGTGGTTCAGCCGAGGTTGGCTCGTAGGCCATCCATGCGCCCTCTGTAACGCCTCGATTTTTCTGTTAGAGTGAAAATGACCAAAATGCCCCTGAGGTCATTTTCAGCCTGGAATTCGAGGAAAGCCAGTCTGGTAGTACTCGAAGGGCAAACTCGATGTTGAAAGGGGATTAGATGACCTGTGTACCTTCCCGGGAACAAAAATCTCATTTTTTGAGTTTTCGGGTCAAAATGACCAAAACGCCCCTGCGGTGTTTTACCCGTTTGCAAGTGCCGGATGAACCCGAAACTTCTCCAGATGGTTTTAAAAGGCGTTTTTATGTATTCTATGACCTCAGTTTTAATTTTAGAAGTCCCGGACAAAATTAGTGCAAAATTACGGTTTTGCCCCTAGTTTCGTGTTTTTACGCTGAATCGCGTGATTAAGCAAACTTCAGTAATATTAGGCTCTAATCGAAGGTTAATTAATTTCCTTAATTAATCTTGAGTCAAAATAATTTATTAAAGTTGAGTAGAACCAAAAAGTGCTTTATTACAACCTAAAATCATATTTTAATTTCAAGACACCTAGTCATAGAATCTTGAATAGTGTTTTCTCTTTCCAATTCCTTAAATCATGGAATTGTGTTACACATTGTTTATTCATAAATGAGTTTAAAATTCTCTAATGATGTATGAGCACTCCTAAACTTGTCATAAACTCCCTAAATCACATTCTTAGTTACCTAAACTTAAGCTTAATCATTCCTAACCTTGTACCTAAGCTAATACACATCTAAACCTACCATTAACACCCAATTAAATGGTCAAAACTCATCCCCACTCTGCTGTCCAGCCCTGGCCGAAGCCTCACCCTCCCCATATGCATCACATGTTCAATTTTTCAACACTCCAAGGTCATACCTCAAGTCACATACACTATACCTTGTCATAACTTTCAATCAAGCTTGATTTTCCAAGTAAATAACTAATTAAAATAGCTCATTTTCTCCATTTAATTGTGGCTGGAAAAGTTCCAGCCATGCATTGTTTCTAGAAGCCTAATTTCATAGAAATTTGATAGGAAATTAACTCACATCAAACCATACTTTGTAGCATAGCTTCCATACTTCAAACCATGCTTGAATGACCTTGTGTAAGAGATATTTTCCTCTCCCTTTTCCCTCCAATACCACACGGCCACTCCTCCCTTTAGTGAGCTCCATGGCTTTGTTTTTCTATAAATAGGATGCTTGTGATAGCCTTGTTACACCTTGAAGCATTTGCTAAGTTTAGAGTTTTAGAGTTGTCTTGCTAAGTTTTTCTTTTCTCTCAAAGTTTCAAAAGTGTTCTTCCTTTCTTTTCATCTTCATCTTCTTCATCTCTTCATCTCATCATCATCTCTCAACTATCAAACACCACCCCAAAGCCTTGAACCATCATCAAACCTCTCAAACACCACACCTCAAACACAACTTCACCCAAAACACATTTCCTTTCTTTTCCTTCCTCTTTGGCCGAATCATCACCACCATCCTAGGAGGGGTTGCTCATCTCATTTCATCTTCAAGTCCAAGCTTTTACCTTCATCACAAGGTAGGGATTTGTTTTCAAACTTTGTTTTGCTCAAGAAAGTGTTTTTCTCTAGTTTCCTCTTGGATTCTTTTGAACTTTCCTTTGTTTTTCCTTTTCTTTTCATTTCGGCCTCTAGGCCTTGTTATGAGCATGATAGCTTGACGATGAGAGTTTCTAGATGATGACATTGTGTTCATCTCAAAGAAACCTCTAAAGCTTGAGTTTTCCTTTTCTTATAACTTCATCTATATGTTATCTAGCTCACATGGTTTTCCAACTTAAGAAAATTAATCTAAGGATTTCTAAAAGCCCAAGCCTACCCTTGTCAACCTTAAAGTTGGCCGGCACATTCTAGAGATTGTTCTCTAGATAGGGGTTTTGGGTATTTAATAAAGAACTTGACGTAGTTTCACTTTCTTTCTCTTTTGTATAACTTTCGATTTTTGGGTTGTGATCTTTGAGATATTGTATTGGGTTGTTATCTTGTTAAAGCCTTGAATGAGCTCTAGTTAACCATAAAATGAACCTTGCATCATGTTTACTCTATGCTTTGCATATCATGTTTACTTCCTTGCTATCACTAAGTTTCAAGATAATAAGTGAACCTTGCATTATCATGTTTATATTTCAAGCTATGCATTATCATGTTTATATTTCAAGCTATGCATTATCATGTTCATATTTCAAGTTCTCACTTAATACCAAGATAATAAATGAGTTGCATTCATATTTACTTTGTGCTATCACTTTACTTTCTAATGGAACCTAAAATAAGTGCATAAGCATGTTTATTTTTATGTCATCACTTTAATGAACCTAGAGCTCAAAGACTTGCCCATTGTTGTCTCAACAAAGGTCTAAAGATATTGATTTCTTGTGGTTCCCATTTCGGCCCTAAGGGGCTTTGGTGTTTCTAAGTGTTAAAAACTATGTTTTATAATTTATCTAAGCTTATGTGTGTATATATAATATGCCTACCCAAAGGGCAGGACTATTTGATACATCGGGAAACAGAATACAACTAAAGAACAAATACACAGAAATCATAAAAGTAAATACAAGGAAAACAACACCCATACCCATGTGCACCTAGAGTAGACAACCTCATATACAAAAGAAGGTTTGTCCTCAACTATGTGGCGTGTGTGCAATAACTGCTACCCCTCCTATGCATACTCCTGCTGGTCCGAGTACTGTGGGGTCGAGTCGATCCACTGACGAATCTCGGCGGGAGTGGTCGAGCGCATCATCGGGGCGTGACCACCGCGGCGAGGGCGCATAGATGGCTGACGAGCCAACCTCAGCTGAACTACTGTCTCCTCACTCCCGACTCTTATCGGTGGGAGAGCGGGACTGGAACTCCAACTGTACATGTGTGACGGCGGGTCCTCGGATGGGTCCGTCTCCGAGTACTGGGTGCGAGGCACGTACTCTGGGTAGTCGCATATGGCTGACGTCTCGGGCTCCATGTGGAGAATCTGCTCATCGCATGGTCTAGCTCGCTAAAAAATCCCATTATGACGGTAAGGAGCAGTCTGGGTAAAACGGTAACTCGGGACTGGATGCGCGAAGGGTCGTCCCATAAACATGAACACTCTAACCATGTAGCGACCCTCAAAATGGTATGACCCGAATGCCGGGTCATGGTGCAGCTCCCATACCGGGGTGTCGATGAAGAGTACGAATGTCGCCATCTGAAGATATGACGGAAGAAAAGAGAGAGGGAATGAGAATCTTTCTAAAAGAATTCTCAGTAGGGTTATCCCTACCTAGGTGACATCGTCACATCCTCAGGAACCTTGGGTTTATTTCTAAAAAGGTGTGCATGCATATAAATTCCTTTTAAGTCAGTTTCCTAAAGTATTATTTATCCAAGGTCCGTCATATTTTACAATGCGTCTTATAACTAAGCATGAAATATACTAATGATATGAATGCATCATAAAGGTAACCCAAACAAGAGAATAACTAAGAAACATTTTAACATTGGCATAAGTATAGTATATGTGACATTGTCAACTTTAACTTTCATCTCATGGGGCCACCCTAAAACATCTCTAGGTTATGAGCTCATACCTTAACTAGTCGTCACTAGTTCTTACTTATCCTATGATAAGCGTAACATACATAATTCCCGACTTAAAGTACGGGCTAGGGGGCAAATTAAGGATCACCTCTCTTAGGGTCATTTCCTCTTTGAAATGCTCTACTAGCAACTAGTGCATCATAGTATTGTCCGCTTTGGCAAGCTCTATGTCAATACCCTCACGGATTTGTTTTCTTGGGGGTGCTCGGCTAAACCGGTGTCACCCAAGAAGGCGTCTCAGTGTTGTGTCACATTTAAGTTCTCATAAAATGTTAATTCATAGATACATCATTATTCATTACATAAATCTTTTTCATAGCATATACATCATCACATGAAACTTCTTCATAGTGTATACATAAAACTATAGCATATACATTATCACATTATCACACCTTAGACAATCATTCATACAAACTCCCAAGCTTATTATGTTATAAACCTATAGTATGTTATGCCTTGGTTCTTTTGAGTCTTAAACTTGTAAACTAATGGTTCTAGTATTATTCTTAGCCTCTCACACACCTATAGGTTCACAACTAATAAGTTTTACTAAGTTTTATGCTCAAGGACCTATCCAAACAGTATTATGCAGATTTAGACAACTTTATATTTGTGTGATTACGGGGTTCTAGAAATTACGGTTTAGACCCTTAAAGTCTTTAATTTACATTCTAAGTTATTGATCATCAAAACTAGTCTCTTGGGAACCTATGAGGTTATAACTAAGTATTTTTCACCTCACACTATGGTCAAGAACATTTCTAAACCTCAAGGATGCAGAATTTGAAATCCTAACTTTACGGGTACCTAGAAGTCACAACAATGACCCTTTCTAAGTTTAGTTTGCTCCTAAGGCTTCAAGATTAAGTCCTAAACCAATTATGAGTCATTCCTACACATTTAAACTAATTTAAAACCACGATTATTAAATCTAAACCTTGCTGGACAGAATCCAGAAAATTACATAATTAAAGGATCTAGAACTCTCAAATTAATTCTTTTCTAGCTCCTAACTTATCCTATCCTTCACATATGAGTCTTAACATTATTTTTACTCAAACATAGGCACATTATCATCATTAAAACAGCACATATAGTGGCAGTAAAGAGCAAGGAAGAATCAAAAATATACTTCTCCATAAAAGGCATAAAACATAATTTCTAAGGCTCATAAAATACTAGTTTCTCTTGGAACTCTTTTTAAACTTTCGAAACTCATTTATAAACAATTTTAACATCTAAAATCATAAGAGTATTTAAGAGGGCAGTGACCAATTTATCTTTATCTCAAGAGGTCCTAAATTCATAAAACTTAGTTCTATGCATTCCTTAAACTCATGTGAGCTTGGAAAAATTATGAAACATAGTCTTAACTACTTAGAAACTTCAAGACCTCTTGGGGCCGAAATATGAACCAAGGAAAATACATATTGTTAGACCTTTGTTGAGACAACAATGGGCAACTCTTTGAGCTCTAAGTTCATTTAGGTGATGACATAAAAATAAACATGCTTATGCACTTATTTCAGGTTCCATTAGAAAGTAAAGTGATAGCAAAAAGTAAATATGAATGCAACTCATTATTATCTTGGTATTAAGTGAGAACTTGAAATATAAACATGATAATGCAAGTTCATTCATTATCTTGGTATTTAGTGATAGCAAGGAAGTAAACATGATATGCAAAGCATAAAGTAAACATGATGCAAGGTTCATTTTATGATTAACTAGAGCTCATTCAAGACTTTAACAAGATAACAACCCAATACAACATCTCAAATATCACAACACAAAAGCCGAAAGTCATACAAAAGAGAAAGAAAGTGAAACTATGTAACACCCTAAATCTTAACCCAAGACTACTAGTATATACTTAGGTTAATCTTTAGAATATTACTTCTTGGTCTCATCTTTTACTTAGAAAATACTTAGCGGAAATATGGGTAAAATTTTTCTTTTTGGAATTTAAAATCAAAGTGAGAGCCACGCACGAATCTTTAAGAGGAAGCATAGCGAAACATATAAGCAAAGCATAAGAAACACATCATGTCATGGGAACATCAACTGAATCATAGATATATATATATAACGTGCCTACCCAAAGAGGCAAGACTATTTGATACATCATGAAACAAAATACAACTGAAATGCAATACAAGAAAATCATAAAAAAAGCAAATACAAGAGAAACTACACCCATACCCATGTGCACCTAAAGTAGACAACCTCATATACAAAAGAAGGTTTGTCCTCTACTATGTGGCGTGTGTGTGCACTAACTACTACCCCTCCTATGACTACTCCTACTGGTCTGAGTACTGTGGGGTCGAGTCGATCCACTGGCGAATCTCGGCGGGAGTGGTCAAGCGCATCATCGGGGCATGTCCACCGCGGCGAGGACGCATAGATGGCCGATGAGCTAACCTCGGCTGGACTACCGTCTCCTCACTCCCAGCCCTCATCGGTGGAGGAGCGGGACTAGAGCTCCAACTGTACATGTGGGATGGCGGGTCCTCGGATGGGTCCGTCTCCCAGTACTGGGGACGCGGCACATACTCGGGGTACTCCCGTACTGCTGAGGTCTCGGGCTCCATGCGGAGGATCTGCTCATCGCGTGGTCGTGCTCGCTCAAAAATCCCGTTATGTCGGTAAGGAGCAGTCGGGGTGAAGCGGTAGCTCGGGACGGGGTGCGCGAAGGGTCGTCCCATGAACATGAATACTCTGACAGTGCAGCGACCCTCAAAATGGTATGACCCGAGTGCCGGGTCATGGTGCAGCTTCCATACCGGGGTATCGATGAAGAGTACGAATGTCACCAACTGAAGATATGACGGAAGAAAAGAGAGAGGCAATGAGAATCTTTCTAAAAGAATTCTCAGTAGGGTTATCCCTACCTAGGTGACATCGTCACATCCTCAGGAACCTTGGGTTTATTTCTAAAAGGTGTGCATGCATATAAATTCCTTTTAAGTTAGTTTTCTAAAGAGATATTTTATCCAAGGTCCGTCATATTTTATAATGCGTCTTATAACTTAAGCAGAAATATACTAATGATATGAGTACATAATAAAGGTAAACCAATCAATAGAATAACTAAGAAACATTATAGCATTGGCATAAGTATAGTATATGTGACATTGTTAACTTTAACTTTCATCTCATGGGGCCGCCCTAAAACTTCTCTAGGTTATGAGCTCATACCTTAACTAGTCGTCACTAGTTCTTACTTATCCTATGATAAGCGTAACATAATCCCAACTTAAAGTACGGGCTAGGGGGCAAATTAAGGATCTCCTTTCTAGGATCATTTCCTCTTTGAAATGCTTTGCTAGCCACGCGGGCCTCGCAATTTGTTTGCTTTGGCAGGCTGCATCTACACATACCCTCACGGATTTGTCTCCTCCTGGGGGTGCCCGGCCGAACCGGTGTCACTCAGGAGAAGCGCATCTAAGTGTTGTGTCACATTTAAGTTCTCATAAGCATTAAATCATAAGTACCTCATCATTTATCATATTCATTTTTATCATGCATCCTCATATAGCTTTTTCATAACATATATATCATCACATGAAACTTTCTCATAACATATGCATCGACACATAACACTTCCACATAACATAAACATCATCACATAGTCATATCTAACAATTATCCCCATAAGCTCATAGACTTGATATGTTATAACCCATAGTGTTTTAAACTTCGATTCTTATGAGTCTTAAACTTGCAAATTAATTGTTCTAACATTATCCTTAGCTTCTTATACACCTATAGTTTCACAACTAATGAGTTATACAAATTTTTATGCTCAAGAACTAATCCAAACAGCACTAAGCGGAATTTGGACAGCTTTATGTTTATGTGATTACGGGGTTCTAAAAGTTACGGTTTAGATCTTTATCTCACGTTCTAAGTTATTGATCATCAACGCCTAGTTTCTTGGGAACCTATAAGGTTATAACTAAGTATTTCTCACCTCACACTATGGTCAAGAACATCTCTAAACCTCAAGAGTGCAGAAATCAAAATCCTAACTTTACGGGTACCTAGAAGTCACAATATGACCCTTGCTAAGTTCGGTTTGCTCCTAAGGTTTCAAGATTAAGTCCTAAACCAATTATGAGTCATTTCTACACATATAAACTAATTTAAAACCATGATTATTGAATCTAATCCTTGCTGGACAGAATCCAGAAAAATAAATCTTTAAGGGATCTAGAACTCTCAAATTAATTCTTTTCTAGTTTGTAACTTATCCTATCTTTCACATATGAGTCTTAACATAATTATTACTCAAACATAAGCATATTAACATCATTAACACAGCTCATACAGTAGCCAAACATAGCAAGGCAGAACCGAAACAGAAACTCCATTTAAAGGCATTGAACATAGTTTCTAAAGCACATAAAATACTAGTTTCTCTTGGGACCTTGTTAAAGCTTTCAAAACTCTTTTATGAACACTTTTATCATCTAAACTTATGAAAATACTTAAGAGGGCAGTGGCTATAGTATTTTCATCTCAAGTGGTCCTAAATTCATAAAACTTAGTTCTACATATTCCTTATACTCATATAAGTTTAGAAAAATTATAAAACATAGTTTTCAATACTTGGAAACACTAAGGCCTTATAGGGCCGAAATATGAACCAAAGAAAATAAATGTTTTAGACCTTTGTTTGAGATATCAATGGGCAAGTCTTTGAGCTCTAGATTCATTTAGGTGATGACATAAAAATAAACATGCTCATGCACTTATTTTAGATTCCATTAGAAAGTAAAGTGATAGCTCAAAGTAAATATGAATGCAACTCATTATTATCTTGGTATTAAGTGAGGACTTGAAATATAAACATGATAATGCATAGCTTGAAATATAAACATGATAATGCAAGGTTCACTCATTATCTTGATATTTAGTGATAGCAAGGAAGTAAACATGATATGCATAGCATAAAATAAACATGATGCAAGGTTTATTTTATGGTTAGCTAGAGCTCATTCAAGACTTTAACAAGATAACAACCCAATACAATATCTCAAAGATTACAACCCAAAAATCAAAAATCATATAAAAGAGAAAGAAAGTGAAACTACATCAAGTTCTTTATTAAATACCCAAAACCCCTATCTAGAGAAAAATCTCTAGAACGTGCCGGCCAACTTTAAGGTTGACAAGGGTAGGCTTGGGCTTTTAGAAATCCTTAGATTAATTTTCTTAAGTTAAAAAAACCATGTGAGTTAGATATCATATAGATGAAGTCATAAGAAAATGAAAACTCAAGCTTTAGAGGTTTCTTTGAGATGAACACAATGTCATCATCTAGAAACTCTCATCATCAAGCTATCATGCTCAAAATCAAGGCCTCATGGCCGAAAATGAAAAGAAAGGAAAGACAAAGGAAAGTTCAAAAAGATTCCAAGAAGAAACTAGGGAAAAACACTTTCTTGAACAAAACAAAGTTTGAAACCAAATCCCTACCTATTGATGAAGATAAAAGCTTGATCTTGAAGATGGAAATGAGATGAGCAACACCTCCTAGGATGGTGATGATGATTCGGCCTTGATGAGAGAAAAAGAAAGAAAATGTGTTTCAAGTGGAGTTGTGTTTGAGGTGTGGTGTTTGAGAGGTTTGATGATGGTTCAAGGTTTTGGGGTGGTGTTTGATGGTTGAGAGGTGATGATGAGATGAAGAGATGAAGAAGATAAAGATGAAAAGAAAGGAAGAACACTCTTGGAACTTTGAGAGAAAAAGGAAAGACTAGCAAGACAACTCTAAAACTCTAAACTTTGCAAATGCTTCAAAGTGCAACAAGGCTAACACAAGCATCCTATTTATAGAAAAACAAAACCATGGAGGAGTGAATGGGGAGGGCTTGGCCGTAGCTTTTGAGGGAGGAAGGAAGAGAAAATATCTCTTACACAAGGTCATTCAAGCATGGTTTGAAGTATGGAAGCTATGCTACAAAGCATGGTTTGATGTGAGTTAATTTCCTATCACATTTTTATGAAATTAGTCTTCTAGAAACAATGCATGGCTGGAACTTTTCCAGCCACAATTAAATGGGAAAAATGGGTTGTTTTAATTATTTATTCATGTGGAAATTCAAGCTTGATTGAAAGTTATGACAAGGTATAGTGTATGTGACTTGAGGTATGGCCTTGGAGTGTTGAAAAATTGAACATGTGATGCACAATGGGGAGGACAGCTTGCCAAGGCTGGACAGCAGAGTGGGGGTGAGTTTTGACCATTTAATTGTGTGTTAATGGTAGGTTTAGATGTGTATTAGCTTAGGTACAAGGTTAGGAATGATTAAGCTTAAGTTTAGGTAACTAAGAATGTGATTTAGGGAGTTTATGACAAGTTTAGGAGTGCTCATACATCATTTGAGAATTTTAAACTCATTTATGAATAAACAATGTGTAACACAATTCCATGATTTAAGGAATTGGAAAGAGAAAACACTATTCAAGATTCTATGACTAGGTGTCTTAAAATTAAAATATGATTTTAGGTTGTAATTAAGTACTTTTTAGTTTTAATCAACTTTAATAAATTATTTTGACTCAAGATTAATTAAGAAAATTAATTAACCTTCGATTAGAGCCTAATATTGCTTAGGTTTGCTTAATCGCGTGATTAAGCGTAAAAATACGAAACTAGGGGCAAAACCGTAATTTTGCACTAATTTTGCCCGGGACTTCAAAAATTAAAACTAAGGTCATAGAATACATAAAAACGCCTTTTAAAACCATCTGGAGAAGTTTCGGGTTCATCCGGCACTTGCAAACGGGTAAAACACCGCAGGGGCGTTTTGGTCATTTTGACCCGAAACTCGAAAAACAAAATTTTCGATCCCGGGAAGGTACATAAGTTTTCTAATCCCCTTCCAACATTGAGTTTGCCCTTCTAGTACTGCCGCACTGGCTTTCCTCGAATTCCGGGCTGAAAATGACCTCAGGGGCATTTTGGTCATTTTTACTCTAAGAAAAATCGGCGTTACATTACTCCCCTCCTTAAAAAGAATTTCGCCCTCGAAATTCGTACCTTAGAAAAGCTCTGGATATTTGGACTTCATCTCTGACTCTAGTTCCCATGTGTATTCTTCCGACTTGTCTCGTCCCCACGCCACCTTTACCAAAGGAACAGACTTGTTCCTTAACTGCTTGACTCCGTGATCCACTATTCTCGTAGGCAGTACATTGAAAGTGAGGTCCTCCCTCAACTGTACATGCTCTGGTTCTAGGACATGGCTAGGGTCGGACTCATATTTACGTAACTGGGAGACGTGAAAGACATCATGAAGGTTTGACAGATTGGGTGGTAAGGCTATTTTGTAAGCTACGGATCCGATTCTCTGAAGAATTTCAAAAGGACCGAGAAACTGACTCAACTTTTTAACTTTCATGGCTCTCCCTATTCCTGTAGTGGGGGTGATTCTTAGAAATACATGTTCTCCTTCTTGGAACTCCAAGGGCTTGCGCCTTTTGTCCGCGTAGCTTTTCTGCCGACTTTGAGCGGTTTAGATTCTATCCTTGATTTTCTTGATTTGTTCCGTCGTTTCCCTCACTACTTCAGGTCCTAAGACACTTTGTTCTCCGGGCTCGTACCAACACAAGGGTGATTGGCACTTCCTTCCATATAGCGCCTCGTACGGTGCCATACCGACGCTCGCGTGATAACTGTTGTTATACGCAAACTCGATCAAAGGCATGTACTTATCCCAACTTCCTTTTTGGCCTAAGACACAGGCTCTCAGCATATCTTCCAGGGTTTGGATTGTCCTCTCGGACTGACCATCCGCTTATGGTGGTAAGCAAAGGCTTAGGCACAACTTGGAACCAAACGCCTTTTGAAAGGCTCCCCAAAAACGTGACGTAAATCGCGGATCTCGATCCGAGATTATCGTCGATGGTACTCCATGCAACCTCACTATTTCTTGGATGTAAAGCTGGGCCAACTTATCCAACGAGTACGTGACTCGAATAGGTAGAAAGTGAGCCAACTTAGTCAGTCGATCCACGATTACCCATACGGCATCGTGGCCAGCTTGGGTCTTTGGCAATCCTGTCACGAAGTCCATTGATATACTCTCCCACTTCCACTCAGGGATTGACAGGTTGCAACATACCGTAAGGTTTTGGTGTTCGATCTTGACCTTTTGGCGCACCAAACACTTACTCACCCAGCGACCACATCCTTCTTTAATCCGGGCCACCAAAACATCCTCTTCAAGTCCTGATACATCTTGGTAGTACCAGGATGGATGGCAAAATGGCTCTTGTGAGCCTCCTCCAAGATCTTCTCTCGGAGGTCGCCATCTTGTGGCACACAGATTCGCCCCTCGAACCTCCACAACCAGTCGGGGCCTTGTACAAAACCTTTCAACTTTCCGGCCTTAACTGCCTCGATTGTCTCCATAAAGTCCTCATTTTCTCTTTGGGCAAGCATAATCCTTTGCTTAAACCCACTGGTCACCGTGAGATGACTCATCACGATGCCATTTTTCGTTATAGACATCCCAAGATTCATATCCCTAAACTGCTCTATTAACCCAACTTCATTAACCATCATACTTGACAGACATAACGAGTTTCGGCTCAAGGCGTCGGCTACTACATTAGCCTTGCCGGGGTGGTAACTTAAGCCAAAATCGTAGTCCTGGAGGAACTCCATCCATCTCCTCTGCCTCATATTTAACTCCTTTTGATCAAAGAGATGCTTGATGTAACACCCTAATAGAACCCCACTATGCTTAAGTTCACATTTGGATTCTATTAGTTGTCACTTATGCCTTGCATTTATTTTCTTTTGAAATTAACTTAGAAAAATAGTGGAAGTTTTTTTTTTTTAAATAAATTAATTGTTTGAAAACTTAAGCTCAGAACGAGAAGTGAAATACATAGCGCTTTTATAGATAATAATCAAGTTACATTGCGCACTTAATTAAATAAGCGGAATAAGAGACTAAGTGTAGAACTATTATCACATAAACTGGAATATAATCACTTAATACATAAGTCACAACAGGGCATATATCATACTGATAAGTTATTACAAATAACAATATAAGTTCTACTATTACTAATTGTTTCTAACAAACTATAATGTAACTAAAGCTCGGAATGCTCCTACTTGAAAGGTTTGAAATCTTCACGCGCTACCTCCTTCCTCAACTACAGCTTCGTTGCTTTAGGTGGACACGTCTGTCTCTGGTAACGACAACGGAAAATAAACATGGGTGTGAGAAATACATGATTTCTCAGTAGGAGTTCCTACTTGTACTAAAAGTGTTATCGTTGTCGTCCCAGTCACTTCGGGTTTATTATAAAAAGGTGAACAGGTAAGGATTCAATTATCAAACTTTCACAAACGTGATTAGTCAAGTGCGATTACTTTTAAACTAATCTTGAACATTAGCAGAAATATCCAATTAGTATTTCATCAAGTATACATATAAGCATATCATGTAAAACCACTAATAAGCAATAATCATTTAGGAGCTGCATGCATTTCATGATTACTCATCCTCAACATTCACTTGTTTAGTGATCATCATCTTTCATTTATTTCATCAAGATATTTCTTAATTACTCACGGGATGAATGCATCAATGCCTTAGACCACCCTAAAGGGTAATGAGCCCATACCATGGCCGTCGCCATAATCTTTTTGGTTTTCATTCCGTTGCCGTGATCTCAACGGTTTAGGGGGTTAAGCCGTGAGTTTAGCTCAAGTCCACTTTTCCAGACTTTCATTGCTACTTTTTCAAACTTTACTTTTATTATTTCTTTTGAAAATGAATGTATATTATCATGTAATCACAATAAATCCTGGGCAATCAATCATTCATCCTCATCATTTCATAATTCATCACCATACATTCACATTACTATAAATCACTTCATAAAACATGGACAATATCATGTAAATCTCATAGTAAACACTTTCATAGATGATTCATATTAACTAACCAAAGTTATCAAGTTGAGTTCCTAGTGTTCGTAAGAGGTAATGGATGTCTTAGTATTATTTTTTTCTCTTAGTGTTCTTTGTACTTTTAGCATTCCATTAATACATTAATGCACTTCAAAATATTATTATAGGTTCTTCATATATTTTTATTATGACTTTCATATAACTCTCGAAGATTATTATTCTACTTAAATTTTTAAAATTCTCTCTTTATAAGACTTGATTCTTTTATTTATAGTTTTGACATCTTTTAGAAGAAAGTTTATAATTCTCTGTATACTTGTTATCTCAGCTTAGTAAAGGTAGTTCCAAATTCCTAACTCATCAAATTTTAGCATTTACATCTTTGGAATAATGTAAATCAATTGTAAGCCATGCATAGGAGGGTTCCCAGGAAAGAGAGGTCGGTCACAAAGGACACGCTTAAATACCAAGTCTTTCCTTAGCCAGAACCTTTCCAAACTGCACTTCATAGTACACTATCCCGAAAATTTATTTCTCATTATGTATTTACGTGGTACAAAGCTTTATAAATAACATACATGGGTGTATTCCTATATGTGTTAGCTCTCCAACAAAGTTGAAATCAGTCCATTTGCATTTTTCTAGAGTGAGTTACACCTATTTTACTACTACAAGGTCAGATTTAAAGTTTCAGTTTTAGGCTCTACTTTAAAAATTTATATCTTGAGCTAGAAAACTCCGTTTTGGGTGATTCTTTTTGGAGAGTGTTTTATGATGCGTCTAGTTTATGGTAAAAATATTTTTATTTCAAGATACTTCATATTTTATGAGTATTAAATTTCGGAACACCTACTGCCAGAAACAGCCAAAAATCCAGCACTTATCATTTTCATGTTTTATGTCACTTATTTTAACACAAGGATCACACAACATATTTCAAGCATCATTTGAGCATGAAAGCAACATAATATCACTTTGGAAGCAGAATGGAACAATGGGTTTCACAAAATATTTATACAATAACCCCTTGAAACATTTTTATCAACAAACATAAGCTTGATGGCATCCTAACCATGAGCAAGGTTAGATGTCATCATGGCTTACACAACCAAAGTGAGGGCTCCTACCTCTTGTGTAGCGTCTAAAAAAGGGTCCTTCTCTTCTTCCTTAAGCTTGAACAAGAGTCCTTGGAGTGGATGACCCTCCTTGAATCTTGGCTCTAGAACTTGAGTGCTTAAGAAAATATTTCTCACTAGAGTTAAAGATTGTAACTCTTGTGAGGGCTAGTGAAAGTTTGGACTTAGGATTTAAGTGTTTGGATGAAGTTAAGAGGATCAAGAGAAGTCTTTGAAGAACATAAGAAGAATGATAGAATAAGAAAGAAAGAACACTTAGGGAGTTTCTGAATTGAAGAGAGTTTGAGGAGTATTTATAGTGGAAAGATTAGAGAAAAAATAGAAGAAGGAAAACACTTGGAGCATGATTTATGGAAACATGTTGGCTGAATTTTGGGATGAAAATGCTCCTTGTTTTGTGCAAACATGTTTCCATGTTTTATGCAAACACGTTTCCATGTTTTATGCAAACATGTTGGATGAAAATGCTCCATGTTTTATGCAAAGATGTTAGTGGAGATTTTCTAACCTTTAGTGCATGTATGTGATTTAGAAATGTGTATGATGTATGTGGTTAAATTATTGTGTTATCATCTTAATCCAATGGCTTAGATTCATTCTTGTCTAAAGACAAGTCTAGGGATTTGTGTAAATGGCGTTGTAGTAATTTCTTTAACTAAGACAAGGATATTTTTGTAATTAGACAATGATAGTGGTATTCTTGTAATTCCATTCATAGAGTAAGGGTATCTTTGTCATTTAATAAGGCAAGGGTAGTTTGGTAATTTCCTTTACATAGCAAGGGCATTTTCGTAATTTCCACTAAGTGATGGCATTTTCGTAATTCTTTGCATTTTTCTCTAGACATACTTAAGTAGTCTATTTGTTGTGTTTCATAACATTTGTCCAGATTCTCTTGGTTTTTGCTATCGCTAATTAATATTTATCTTAGTTATAAATTTGGGGATGTTACAACCTCCCCTTCTTATTAAAAATTTTGCCCTCAAAATTTGATACCTGTGAATAGGTTCGGAAATTCTTTTCGCATATCTTCCTCGAGCTCCCATGTGTGCTCTTCCATTCCATCTTGTCCCCAGGCTACTCGGACCAGAGATACAGATTTGTTTCTCAGCTGCTTGATGCCATGATCCACGATCCCCATCGGTGGTAATTCAAAAGTTAAGTCATCTTTTAATTGTATAGTTTCTGGCTCAAACACATGACTGGGGTCTGACTGATACTTTCTCAATTGGGACACATGAAAAACATTGTGTAGGTTAGAGAAATTTGGGGGTAATGCAATTTCGTAGGCAGAGGGACCTACCTTTTTGAGGATTTGGAAAGGTCCTAAGAATCTAGGGCTTAGCTTTTTTACTTTCATTGCACGACCTATACCTGTGGTAGGAGTAATTCGCAAGAATATGTGTTCTCCTTCTTGAAATTCAAGAGGTTTCCTTCTCTTGTCAGCATAGCTCTTCTGCCTACTCTGAGCAGTAAGGATTCTTTCCCTAATTCTCCTTATTTGTTTGGTTGTCTCTTCTACCAAATCAGGGCCCAAAATACTTTACTCTCCCGGGTCACACCAACAAAGTGGTGATTGACACTTTCTACCATACAAAGCCTCATAGGGTGCCATCCCAATGCTAGTGTGGTAACTATTATTATATGCAAACTCAATCAATGGAAGCTGTTTGTCCCAACTTTTTGGCTGGTGTAAGACACATGCTCTTAGCATATCCTAAAGGGTTTGAATTGTTCTTTCTTATTGTCCATCAGTTTGAGGGTGATAGGCAGTGCTTAGACACAACCTTGAACCAAACGCCTTTTGCAAAGCTCCCCAAAATCTTGAGGTGAACCTTGGATCCCTATCTGAGACAATGGTTTTGGGTACTCCATGGAGCCTTATTATCTCTTGGATGTATAGCTGAGCTAACTTTTCCAAAGGGTAATTTGCTCGAATGGGTAAAAAGTGAGCAGATTTGGTCAATCTATCCACAATTACCCATATGGAGTCATGTCCCAGGGCGTTCTTGGCAATCCCATCACGAAATCCATGGATATTCCTTCCCACTTCCATTCGGGGATTTCGAGAGGTTGCAGCATTCCAGAGGGTTTTTGATGCTCTATCTTCACTTTTTGGCATACCAAACATTTTTGCACTATATTTGCTATATCTGCTTTCATCTTTGGCCACCAGAACATCCTTTTTAGGTCATGGTACATCTTGGTTATACCGGGGTGTACACTAAATTGACTCTTGTGGGCTTCTTCCAAAATGCTAGTTCTCAATCCATCTTTTGCAGGTACACAGATTCTCCCTTGGTATCTCCACACTCCTTCCTTATCCTGGACAAACTCTTTCAACTTTCCTGCTTCGACAAGGGTTAAGGTTCTAAGGAAATCCTCATCTTCCCTTTGGGCTTGAATTATTTGATCCTTAAAGCTACTGGTTACACTTAGTTGGCTTAATCGAATTTGTTCTGAAGTCCCCCTATATCCTAAGTTGAGGTTCCTAAAATCTTCTATCAGGTCATTTTCTTTCACCATGAGCCAAGCGGCATGCAAGGACTTACGACTCAAAGCATCTGCTACCACATTTGCCTTTTCTGGGTGGTAGTTCAACCCAAAGTCATAGTCCTTGAGAAACTCCATCCAACGCCTTTGTCTCATATTGAGTTCCTTTTGGTTGAAGAGGCATTTCAGACTTTTGTGGTCAGAAAAGACTTCAAACCTTACACTATAAAGATGATGTCTCCAGATTTTTAAGGCAAAGACAATAGCCGCTAGCTCTAAGTCATGGGTTGGGTAATTAACTTCATGGGGTTTGAGCTGTCTAGAGGCATAGGCTACTACATTCCTATTTTGCATCAAAACACATCCTAGTCCTCTTCCCGAGGCATCACAATACACCTCAAATTTTTCTTTAGGGTCGTAGGATTAGGACAGGGTAGTGGTCAACTTCTTCTTTAGTTCTTGGAAACTTTCTTCACATTCTGGGCTCCATATAAAAGCTGAATTCTTCCTTGTTAGCTTGGTGAGGGTAAGGTAATTTGGGAAAAACCTCTAATGAACCTTCGGTAGTAACTGCCAGCCCTAGAAAACTCCTAATCTCCTTCCACAGTGGTAGGGGTTTCCCATTGTTGCACCGCTTCTATCTTACTTGGGTCTCTTGCTATTCCACCATGTGACACTACATGACCTAAGAACTTAACTTCCTTCATCCAAAATTCACACTTGGACAACTTTGCATAAAGTTTCTTGTTCCTCAACACCTCCAACACCACTCGTAAGTGTTCTTCGTGCTCTTCTTCGGTTCTAGAGTAAACTAGAATGTCATCGATGAACACTATTACAAACTTGTCCAAGTATGGTCTAAATATCCTATTCATGTAGTCCATAAACACTGCCGGTGCCTTGGTTAACCCAAACGACATCACATTAAACTCATAATGTCCATATCTAGTCCTAAAGGCTGTCTTTGGTATGTCCTCCTCCTTCACTCGAATCTGGTGGTATCCTGATCGCAGATCTATCTTGGAAAACACTTGGGCTCCTCTTAATTGGTCCATGAGGTCATCTATTCTAGGCAAAGGGTATTTATTCTTTATGGTCACTTGGTTTAGCTGCCTATAATCCACACATAACCGCAAGCTCCCATCCTTCTTCTTGACAAATAGCACCGAGCTCCCCATGGTGAAGCACTAGGCCTAATGAATTTCTTCTCTAGTAGCTCCTCTAATTGCTTCTTCAATTACATTAACTCGGCCAAGTGGCATCCTATAAGGAGCTATAGATATGGGTCCTGCTCGGCACCAAATCTATAGAAAACTCAATCTCCCTTTTTGGAGGAAATTCAGGTATGTCATCAGGAAAAACATCTGAGAATTCCTTTACTACAAGGATCTTTTCTAGAGCTTACTCCACTTCCCTCTCACTTGTCATCAGGAAAACATATCCTCGCTCTTCATTCCTACTATCCCCAATGATAATGGAGTTTAGGTATAGTCGTACCTTTCTATCAAGTTTAGAGGGATTGGGTAAAGATGGTTTGGGAAGAAATACTAGTGACTTATTTGCACAATGTAGTAACACATGGTTAGCCGAAAGCCAATCCATGCCCAAGATTACATCAAAACTAAACAAGGGTAGACAAACTAAATCATGATGAAAAATCCTATCAGCTACCTCAAATTCACAATTTAGGCAGGCTTGATCTGTTCTAACAGTATTTATAGTGGGTGTAGAGACAACTAAGATGATTTTTAAGTCAGATATATACAACCTCAACTTATTAGCACAATCATATGAAATGAATGAATGTGTTGCGCCAGAATCAAACAATACAATTAAGGGTTTTCCATTAATTATACACTTACCTTGAATCAGATCATCGGATTCGAGGGCATCTCAAATAGTGATAGCAAACACACGTCCCTGTGCCTTAGGCTTGGGTGTAATGGACTGATTGAACTGTGGGCACTCTCTAGAATAGTGTCCTGCCCGTCCACACCGATAACAAACATTTTTACCAAATCTGCATTCCCCTCCATGTATCTTCCCACAAGTGGCACAAGGGGGTCTAGTCATAGGTTCAGGGACAACAGCCATCCTAGGTCGATTAACAGCTTGTGTCCTAGGTTGGCTCATTGTAGGGCGTTGGGGCTGTTTCCCTTTAAATCCACCTCCTTGGTAGGGTTTCTTGTAAGGGGGTGGGAACCCTCGGTGACCTTGTTGAGCAGACCTCTTCCTATTCTCTTCAACTCGGTGGGCAACTAGCTGGTGATTGCAACTCTCAGCCACTTGGCTTTTGCTGACTAAAGATGCATAGTCAGTGACCTCCAGTGGAGCCACAGATGCCAAAATGTCTGGCCTCAAACCACTCTCATATTTCATGCATTTCCAAGCCTCGTTGGGATCCCTTTGGTAGCTAGTTGAGTGTTTGATCAGTTCTTCAAACATAGCTATGTACTCAGCCACACTTCGATTTCCCTGTGTCAGCAACAGAAATTCTACTTCCTTTGCCTTCTTAACCGGATCTGGAAAATATTTCTTATGGAACGTAGCATAGAAAACCTCCCACGTAATCAGATGTCAGCACTTTCGAGCAAACCCTTTGCACCCTTCCACCACGCGGCAGCCTCTCCTTTCAGCATATAAGTAGAGAATGCCACCTTTTGTTCATCAGAGCATTCTACCACTGAGAAAACCTTCTCCATCTCTTGAATCCATCCGTCAGCTATTTCGGGGTTAGTTGTCCCTTTGAATTCTGGAGGTCCAGCCCTCTTGAATTCTGAGAATTTTCCATGTTCTTGGTTCCCAACTGATTCCTCTGACATCCTATTCATCTGCTCCATCATCACTGTTGCTTGTGCTTGCATAGCCCTAGCCATCTCCTGGAGTGTATTTGCCAGTTCATCACGATTACCTCGTCCGCGTTCCCCATGCGTACGTCTGTTTGCTGCCATTAGTTCCTAGACACACCAAACAACAGTCATCGAGTTGATCAGGCTCAATACTATAGCTAAGCATGGTAGCATCACAAGACGATCATGCATTTCTAAATCCTATATCCCATCATACAGATAAGATTAATAGCATGATATCATAGACAGAAGCATAGTCAGTCCATTCCTCAGGCTTAAATAGGATGAACTGCTCTGATACCATAATGTAACACCCTAATAGAACCCCACTATGCTTAAGTTCACATTTGGATTCTATTAGTTGTCACTTATGCCTTGCATTTATTTTCTTTTGAAATTAACTTAGAAAAATAGTGGAAGTTTATTTTTTTAAATAAATTAATTGTTTGAAAACTTAAGCCTCAGAATTAGAAGTGAAATACATAGCGCTTTTATAGATAATAATCAAGTTACATTGCGCACTTAATTAAATAAGCGGAATAAGAGACTAAGTGTAGAACTATTATCACATAAACTGGAATATAATCACTTAATACATAAGTCACAACAGGGCATATAACATACTGATAAGTTATTACAAATAATATAAGTTCTATTATTACTAATTGTTTCTCACAAACTATAATGTAACTAAAGCTCGGAATGCTCCTACTTGAAAGGTTTGAAATCTTCACGCACGCTACCTCCTTCCTCATGACTTCGTTGCTTTAGGTGGACACGTCTGTCTCTGGTAACGACAACGGAAAATAAACATGGGAGTGAGAAATACATGATTTCTCAGTAGGAGTTCCTACTTGTACTAAAAGTGTCATCGTTGTCGTCCCTGTCACTTCGGGTTTATTATAAAAAGGTGAACAGGTAAGGATTCAATTATCAAACTTTCACAAACATGATTAGCCGAAGTGCAGTTACTTTTAAACTAATCTTGAACATTAGCAGAAATATCCAATTAGTATTTCATCAAGTATACATATAAGCATATCATGTAAAACCACTAATAAGCAATAATCATTTAGGAGCTGCATGCATTTCATGATTACTCATCCTCAACATTCACTTGTTTAGTGATCATCATCTTTCATTTATTTCATCAACATATTTCTTAATTACTCACGGGATGAATGCATCAATGCCTTAGACCACCCTAAAGGGTAATGAGCCCATACCATGGCCGTCGCCATAACCTTTTTGGTTTTCATTCCGTTGCCGTGATCTCAACGGTTTAGGGGGTTAAGCCGTGAGTTTAGCTCAAGTCTACTTTTCCAGACTTTCATTGCTACTTTTTCAAACTTTACTTTTATTATTTCTTTTGAAAATGAATGTATATTATCATGTAATCACAATAAATCCTGGGCAATCAATCATTCATCCTCATCATTTCATAATTCATCACCATACATTCACATTACTATAAATCACTTCATAAAACATGGACAATATCATGTAAATCTCATAGTAAACACTTTCATAGATGATTCATATTAACTAACCAAAGTTATCAAGTTGAGTTCCTAGTGTTCGTAAGAGGTAATAGATGTCTTAGTATTATTTTTTTCTCTTAGTGTTCTTTGTACTTTTAGCATTCCATTAATACATTAATGCACTTCAAAATATTATTATAGGTTCTTCATATATTTTTATTATGACTTTCATATAACTCTCGAAGATTATTATTCTACTTAAATTTTTAAAATTCTCTCTTTACAAGACTTGATTCTTTTATTTATAGTTTTGACATCTTTTAGAAGAAAGTTTATAATTCTCTGTATACTTGTTATCTCAGCTTAGTAAAGGTAGTTCCAAAATCCTAACTCATCAAATTTTAGCATTTACATCTTTGGAATAGTGTAAATCAATTGTAAGCCATGCATAGGAGGGTTCCCAGGAAAGAGAGGTCGGTCACAAAGGACACGCTTAAATACCAAGTCTTTCCTTAGCCAGAACCTTTCCAAACTGCACTTTCACAGTACACTATCCCGAAAATTTATTTCTCATTATGTATTTACATGGTACAAAGCTTTATACATAACATACATGGGTGTATTCCTATATGTGTTAGCTCTCCAACAAAGTTGAAATCAGTCCATTTGCATTTTTCTAGAGTGAGTTACACCTATTTTACTACTACAAGGTCAAATTTAAAGTTTCAGTCTTAGGCTCTACTTTAAAAATTTATATCTTGAGCTAGAAAACTCCGTTTTGGGTGATTTTTTTTGGAGAGTGTTTTATGATGCGTCTAGTTTATGGTAAAAATATTTTTATTTCAAGATACTTCATATTTTATGAGTATTAAATTTCGGAACACCTACTACCAGAAACAGCCAAAAATCCAGCACTTATCATTTTCATGTTTTATGTCACTTATTTTAACACAAGGATCACACAACATATTTCAAGCATCATTTGAGCATGAAAGCAACATAATATCACTTTGGAAGTAGAATGGAACAATGGGTTTCACAAAATATTTATACAATAACCCCTTGAAACATTTTTATCAACAAACATAAGCTTGATGGCATCCTAACCATGAGCAAGGTTAGATGTCATCATGGCTTACACAACCAAAGTGAGGGCTCCTACCTCTTGTGTAGCGTCTAAAAAAGGGTCATTCTCTTCTTCCTTAAGCTTGAACAAGAGTCCTTGGAGTGGATGACCCTCCTTGAATCTTGGCTCTAGAACTTGAGTGCTTAAGAAAATATTTCTCACTAGAGTTAAAGATTGTAACTCTTGTGAGGGCTAGTGAAAGTTTGGACTTAGGATTTAAGTGTTTGGATGAAGTTAAGAGGGTCAAGAGAAGTCTTTGAAGAACATAAGAAGAATGATAGAATAAGAAAGAAAGAACACTTAGGGAGTTTCTGAATTGAAGAGAGTTTGAGGAGTATTTATAGTGGAAAGATTAGAGAAAAAATAGAAGAAGGAAAACACTTGGAGCATGATTTATGGAAACATGTTGGCTGAATTTTGGGATGAAAATGCTCCTTGTTTTGTGCAAACATGTTTCCATGTTTTATGCAAACACGTTTCCATGTTTTATGCAAACATGTTGGATGAAAATGCTCCATGTTTTATGCAAAGATGTTAGTGGAGATTTTCTAACCTTTAGTGCATGTATGTGATTCAGAAATGTGTATGATGTATGTGGTTAAATTATTGTGTTATCATCTTAATCCAATGGCTTAGATTCATTCTTGTCTAAAGACAAGTCTAGGGATTTGTGTAAATGGCGTTGTAGTAATTTCTTTAACTAAGACAAGGATATTTTTGTAATTAGACAATGATAGTGGTATTCTTGTAATTCCATTCATAGAGTAAGGGTATCTTTGTCATTTAATAAGGCAAGGGTAGTTTGGTAATTTCCTTTACATAGCAAGGGCATTTTCGTAATTTCCACTAAGTGATGGCATTTTCGTAATTCTTTGCATTTTTCTCTAGACATACTTAAGTAGTCTATTTGTTGTGTTTCATAACATTTGTCCAGATTCTCTTGGTTTTTGCTATCGCTAATTAATATTTATCTTAGTTATAAATTTGGGGATGTTACAACCTCTCCTTCTTATTAAGAATTTTGCCCTCAAAATTTGATACCTGTGAATAGGTTCGGAAATTCTTTTCGCATATCTTCCTCGAGCTCCCATGTGTGCTCTTCCATTCCATCTTGTCCCCAGGCTACTCGGACCAGAGATACAGATTTGTTTCTCAGCTGCTTGATGCCATGATCCACGATCCCCATCGGTGGTAATTCAAAAGTTAAGTCATCTTTTAATTGTATAGTTTCTGGCTCAAACACATGACTGGGGTCTGACTGATACTTTCTCAATTGGGACACATGAAAAACATTGTGTAGGTTAGAGAAATTTGGGGGTAATGCAATTTCGTAGGCAGAGGGACCTACCTTTTTGAGGATTTGGAAGGGTCCTAAGAATCTAGGGCTTAGCTTTTTTACTTTTATTGCACGACCTATACCTGTGGTAGGAGTAATTCGCAAGAATATGTGTTCTCCTTCTTGAAATTCGAGAGGTTTCCTTCTCTTGTCAGCATAGCTCTTCTGCCTACTCTGAGCAGTGTGGATTCTTTCCCTAATTCTCCTTATTTGTTTGGTTGTCTCTTCTACCAAATCAGGGCCCAAAATACTTTACTCTCCCGGGTCACACCAACAAAGTGGTGATTGACACTTTCTACCATACAAAGCCTCATAGGGTGCCATCCCAATGCTAGTGTGGTAACTATTATTATATGCAAACTCAATCAATGGAAGCTGTTTGTCCCAACTTTTTGGCTGGTCTAAGACACATGCTCTTAGCATATCCTCAAGGGTTTGAATTGTTCTTTCTGATTGTCCATCAGTTTGAGGGTGATAGGCAGTGCTTAGACACAACCTTGAACCAAACGCATTTGGCAAAGCTCCCCAAAATCTTGAGGAGAACCTTGGATCCCTATCTCGAGACAATGGTTTTGGGTACTCCATGGCGCCTTATTATCTCTTGGATGTATAGCCGAGCTAACTTTTCCAAAGGGTAATTTGCTCGAATGGGTAAAAAGTGAGCAGATTTGGTCAATCTATCCACAATTACCCATATGGAGTCATGTCCGGTAGGCGTTCTTGGCAATCCCATCACGAAATCCATGGATATTCCTTCCCACTTCCATTCGGGGATTTCGAGAGGTTGCAGCATTCCGGAGGGTTTTTGATGCTCTATCTTCACTTTTTGGCATACCAAACATTTTTGCACTATATTTGCTATATCTGCTTTCATCTTTGGCCACCAGAACATCCTTTTTAGGTCATGGTACATCTTGGTTATACCGGGGTGTACACTAAATTGACTCTTGTGGGCTTCTTCCAAAATGCTAGTTCTCAATCCTTCTTTTGCAGGTACACAGATTCTCCCTTGGTATCTCCACACTCCTTCCTTATCCTGGACAAACTCTTTCAACTTTCCTGCTTCGACAAGGGTTAAGGTTCTAAGGAAATCCTCATCTTCCCTTTGGGCTTGAATTATTTGATTCTTAAAGCTACTGGTTACACTTAGTTGGCTTAATCGAATTTGTTCTGAAGTCCCCCTATATCCTAAGTTGAGGTTCCTAAAATCTTCTATCAGGTCATTTTCTTTCACCATGAGCCAAGCGGCATGCAAGGACTTACGACTCAAAGCGTCTGCTACCACATTTGCCTTTTCTGGGTGGTAGTTCAACCCAAAGTCATAGTCCTTGAGAAACTCCATCCAACGCCTTTGTCTCATATTGAGTTCCTTTTGGTTGAAGAGGCATTTCAGACTTTTGTGGTCAGAAAAGACTTCAAACCTTACACTATAAAGATGATGTCTCCAGATTTTTAAGGCAAAGACAATAGCCGCTAGCTCTAAGTCATGGGTTGGGTAATTAACTTCATGGGGTTTGAGCTGTCTAGAGGCATAGGCTACTACATTCCTATTTTGCATCAAAACACATCCTAGTCCTCTTCCCGAGGCATCACAATACACCTCAAATTTTTCTTTTGGGTCAGGTAGGATTAGGACAGGGGTAGTGGTCAACTTCTTCTTTAGTTCTTGGAAACTTTCTTCACATTCTGGGCTCCATATAAAAGCTGAATTCTTCCTTGTTAGCTTGGTGAGGGGTAAGGTAATTTGGGAAAAACCTCTAATGAACCTTCGGTAGTAACCAGCTAGCCCTAGAAAACTCCTAATCTCCTTCACAGTGGTAGGGGTTTCCCATTGTTGCACCGCTTCTATCTTACTTGGGTCTACTGCTATTCCCTCATGTGACACTACATGACCTAAGAACTTAACTTCCTTCATCCAAAATTCACACTTGGACAACTTTGCATAAAGTTTCTTGTTCCTCAACACCTCCAACACCACTCGTAAGTGTTCTTCGTGCTCTTCTTCAGTTCTAGAGTAAACTAGAATGTCATCGATGAACACTATTACAAACTTGTCCAAGTATGGTCTAAATATCCTATTCATGTAGTCCATAAACACTGCCGGTGCCTTGGTTAACCCAAACGACATCACATTAAACTCATAATGTCCATATCTAGTCCTAAAGGCTGTCTTTGGTATGTCCTCCTCCTTCACTCGAATCTGTGGTATCCTCGATCGCAGATCTATCTTGGAAAACACTTGGGCTCCTCTTAATTGGTCCATGAGGTCATCTATTCTAGGCAAAGGGTATTTATTCTTTATGGTCACTTGGTTTAGCTGCCTATAATCCACACATAACCGCATAGCTCCCATCCTTCTTCTTGACAAATAGCACCGAGCTCCCCATGGTGAAGCACTAGGCCTAATGAATTTCTTCTCTAGTAGCTCCTCTAATTGCTTCTTCAATTCTGTTAACTCGGCCAGTGGCATCCTATAAGGAGCTATAGATATGGGTCCTGCCTCCTGCACTCAAATCTATAGAAAACTCAATCTCCCTTTTTGGAGGAAATTCAGGTATGTCATCAGGAAAAACATCTGAGAATTCCTTTACTACAAGGATCTTTTCTAGAGCTTGCTCTACTTCCCTCTCACTTGTCATCAGGAAAACATATCCTCGCTCTTCATTCCTACTATCCCCAACGATAATGGAGTTTAGGTATAGTCGTACCTTTCTATCAAGTTTAGAGGGATTGGGTAAAGATGGTTTGGGAAGAAATACTAGTGACTTATTTGCACAATGTAGTAACACACGGTTAGCCGAAAGCCAATCCATGCCCAAGATTACATCAAAACTAAACAAGGGTAGACAAACTAAATCATGATGAAAAATCCTATCAGCTACCTCAAATTCACAATTTAGGCAGGCTTGATCTGTTCTAACAAAGATTTATAGTGGGTGTAGATACAACTAAGATGATTTTTAAGTCAGATATATACAACCTCAACTTATTAGCACAATCATATGAAATGAATGAATGTGTTGCGCCAGAATCAAACAATACAATTAAGGGTTTTCCATTAATTATACACTTACCTTGAATCAGATCATCGGATTACGAGGGCATCTCAAAGTGATAGCAAACACACGCCCCTGTGCCTTAGGCTTGGGTGTAAAGGGTGATTGAACTGTGGGCACTCTCTAGAATAGTGTCCTGCCTGTCCACACCGATAACAAACATTTTTACCAAATCTGCATTCCCCTCCATGTATCTTCCCACAAGTGGCACAAGGGGGTCTAGTCATAGGTTCAGGGACAGCAGCCATCCTAGGTCGATTAACAGCTTGTGTCCTAGGTTGGCTCATTGTAGGGCGTTGGGGCTGTTTCCCTTTAAATCCACCTCCTTGGTAGGGTTTCTTGTAAGGGGGTGGGAACCCTCGGTGACCTTGTTGAGCAGACCTCTTCCTATTCTCTTCAACTCGGTGGGCAACTAGCTGGTGATTGCAACTCTCAGCCACTTGGCTTTTGCTGACTAAAGATGCATAGTCAGTGACCTCGGTGGAGCCACAGATGCCAAAATGTCTGGCCTCAAACCACTCTCATATTTCATGCATTTCCAAGCCTCGTTGGGATCCCTTTGGTAGCTAGTTGAGTGTTTGATCAGTTCTTCAAACATAGCTATGTACTCAGCCACACTTCGATTTCCCTGTGTCAGCAACAGAAATTCTACTTCCTTTGCCTTCTTAACCGGATCTGGAAAATATTTCTTATGGAACGTAGCATAGAAAACCTCCCACGTAATCTGTATGTCAGCACTTTCGAGCAAGCCCTTTGCACCCTTCCACCACGCGGCCTCTCCTTTCAAAGATATAAGTAGAGAATGCCACCTTTTGTTCATCGAGCATTCTACCACCGAAAACCTTCTCCATCTCTTGAATCCATCCGTCGGCTATTTCGGTTAGTTGTCCCTTTGAATTACGGAGGTCCAAATTCTCTTGAATTCTAAGAATTTTCCATGTTCTTGGTTCCCAACTGATTCCTCTGACATCCTATTCATCTGCTCCATCATCACTGTTGCTTGTGCTTGCATAGCCCTAGCCATCTCCTGGAGTGTATTTGCCAGTTCATCACGATTACCTCCACCGCGTGCCCCATGCGTACGTCTGTTTGCTGCCATTAGTTCCTAGACACACCAAACAACAGTCATCGAGTTGATCAGGCTCAATACTATAGCTAAGCATGGTAGCAACTATGGCAGTATCACAAGACGATCATGCATTTCTAAATCCTATATCCCATCATACAGATAAGATTAATAGCATGATATCATAGACAGAAGCATAGTCAGTCCATTCCTCAGGCTTAAATAGGATGAACTGCTCTGATACCATAATGCAACACCCTAATAGAACCCCATTATGCTTAAGTTCACATTTGGATTCTATTAGTTGTCACTTATGCCTTGCAATTATTTTCTTTTGAAATTAACTTAGAAAAATAGTGGAAGTTTTTTTTTTTTTTAAATAAATTAATTGTTTGAAAACTTAAGCCTGTAACGAGAAGTGAAATACATAGCACTTTTATAGATAATAATCAAGTTACATTGCGCACTTAATTAAATAAGCGGAATAAGAGACTAAGTGTAGAACAATATAAGTTCTATTATTACTAATTGTTTCTCACAAACTATAATGTAACTAAAGCTCGGAATGCTCCTACTTGAAAGGTTTGAAATCTTCACGCGCTACCTCCTTCCTCAGCTACAGCTTCGTTGCTTTAGGTGGACACGTCTGTCTCTAGTAACGACAACGGAAAATAAACATGGGAGTGAGAAATACATGATTTCTCAGTAGGAGTTCCTACTTGTACTAAAAGTGTCATCGTTGTCGTCCCTGTCACTTCGGGTTTATTATAAAAAGGTGAACAGGTAAGGATTCAATTATCAAACTTTCACAAACATGATTAGCCGAAGTGCAGTTACTTTTAAACTAATCTTGAACATTAGCAGAAATATCCAATTAGTATTTCATCAAGTATACATATAAGCATATCATGTAAAACCACTAATAAGCAATAATCATTTAGGAGCTGCATGCATTTCATGATTACTCATCCTCAACATTCACTTGTTTAGTGATCATCATCTTTCATTTATTTCATCAACATATTTCTTAATTACTCACGGGATGAATGCATCAATGCCTTAGACCACCCTAAAGGGTAATGAGCCCATACCATGGCCGTCGCCATAAGCTTTTTGGTTTTCATTCCGTTGCCGTGATCTCAACGGTTTAGGGGGTTAAGCCGTGAGTTTAGCTCAAGTCTACTTTTCCAGACTTTCATTGCTACTTTTTCAAACTTTACTTTTATTATTTCTTTTGAAAATGAATGTATATTATCATGTAATCACAATAAATCCTGGGCAATCAATCATTCATCCTCATCATTTCATAATTCATCACCATACATTCACATTACTATAAATCACTTCATAAAACATGGACAATATCATGTAAATCTCATAGTAAACACTTTCATAGATGATTCATATTAACTAACCAAAGTTATCAAGTTGAGTTCCTAGTGTTCGTAAGAGGTAATGGATGTCTTAGTATTATCTTTTTCTCTTAGTGTTCTTTGTACTTTTAGCATTCCATTAATACATTAATGCACTTCAAAATATTATTATAGGTTCTTTATATATTTTTATTATGACTTTCATATAACTCTCGAAGATTATTATTCTACTTAAATTTTTAAAATTCTCTCTTTACAAGACTTGATTCTTTTATTTATAGTTTTGACATCTTTTAGAAGAAAGTTTATAATTCTCTGTATACTTGTTATCTCAGCTTAGTAAAGGTAGTTCCAAATTCCTAACTCATCAAATTTTAGCATTTACATCTTTGGAATAGTGTAAATCAATTGTAAGCCATGCATAGGAGGGTTCCCAGGAAAGAGAGGTCGGTCACAATGGACACGCTTAAATACCAAGTCTTTCCTTAGCCAGAACCTTTCCAAACTACACTTTCACAGTACACTATCCCGAAAATTTATTTCTCATTATGTATTTACGTGGTACAAAGCTTTATACATAACATACATGGGTGTATTCCTATATGTGTTAGATCTCCAACAAAGTTGAAATCAGTCCATTTGCATTTTTCTAGAGTGAGTTACACCTATTTTACTACTACAAGGTTAGATTTAAAGTTTCAGTCTTAGGCTCTACTTTAAAAATTTATATCTTGAGCTAGAAAACTCCGTTTTGGGTGATTCTTTTTGGAGAGTGTTTTATGATGCGTCTAGTTTATGGTAAAAATATTTTTATTTCAAGATACTTCATATTTTATGAGTATTAAATTTCGGAACACCTACTGCCAGAAACAGCCAAAAATCCAGCACTTATCATTTTCATGTTTTATGTCACTTATTTTAACACAAGGATCACACAACATATTTCAAGCATCATTTGAGCATGAAAGCAACATAATATCACTTTGGAAGCAGAATGGAACAATGGGTTTCACAAAATATTTATACAATAACCCCTTGAAACATTTTTATCAACAAACATAAGCTTGATGACATCCTAACCATGAGCAAGGTTAGATGTCATGATGGCTTACACAACCAAAGTGAGGGCTCGTACCTCTTGTGTAGCGTCTAAAAAAGGGTCCTTCTCTTCTTCCTTAAGCTTGAACAAGAGTCCTTGGAGTGGATGACCCTCCTTGAATCTTGGCTCTAGAACTTGAGTGCTTAAGAAAATATTTCTCACTAGAGTTAAAGATTGTAACTCTTGTGAGGGCTAATGAAAGTTTGGACTTAGGATTTAAGTGTTTGGATGAAGTTAAGAGGATCAAGAGAAGTCTTTGAAGAACATAAGAAGAATGATAGAATAAGAAAGAAAGAACACTTAGGGAGTTTCTGAATTGAAGAGAGTTTGAGGAGTATTTATAGTGGAAAGATTAGAGAAAAAATAGAAGAAGGAAAACACTTGGAGCATGATTTATGGAAACATGTTGGCTGAATTTTGGGATGAAAATGCTCCTTGTTTTGCGCAAACATGTTTCCATGTTTTATGCAAACACGTTTCCATGTTTTATGCAAACATGTTGGATGAAAATGCTCCATGTTTTATGCAAAGATGTTAGTGGAGATTTTCTAACCTTTAGTGCATGTATGTGATTCAGAAATGTGTATGATGTATGTGGTTAAATTATTTTGTTATCATCTTAATCCAATGGCTTAGATTCATTCTTGTCTAAAGACAAGTCTAGGGATTTGTGTAAATGGCGTTGTAGTAATTTCTTTAACTAAGACAAGGATATTTTTGTAATTAGACAATGATAGTGGTATTCTTGTAATTCCATTCATAGAGTAAGGGTATCTTTGTCATTTAATAAGGCAAGGGTAGTTTGGTAATTTCCTTTACATAGCAAGGGCATTTTCGTAATTTCCACTAAGTGATGGCATTTTCGTAATTCTTTGCATTTTTCTCTAGACATACTTAAGTAGTCTATTTGTTGTGTTTCATAACATTTGTCCAGATTCTCTTGGTTTTTGCTATCGCTAATTAATATTTATCTTAGTTATAAATTTGGGGATGTTACACTTGAGACTCTTATGATCGGAGAAAACTTCAAACCTTACACCATACAAATGGTGTCTGCACATCTTAAGGGCGAACACGATGGCCGCTAACTCTAGGTCATGGGTTGGGTAGGTTACCTCGTGAGGCTTGAGTTGTCTGGACGCATAGGCTACCACTTGCCTGTTTTGCATCAACACGCAACCTAAACCCTTGCCAGAAGCATCGCAATATACCTCGAAGGGTACATTGGGGTCAGGTAAAACTAAAACTGGGGTTGAGGTGAGCTTTTCCTTAAGCTCTAGGAAACTCTTTTCACATTCGGGGCTCCACTCAAACGGGGCATTCTTCCTAGTGAGCTTGGTTAAGGGTAGGGCTAACTGGGAAAATCCTTTGATAAACCTACGGTAATATCCAGCTAAACCCAAAAAGCTTCTAATCTCAGTCACAGAGGTTGGTCTATCCCAATTCATCACAGCTTCTATCTTACTTGGGTCGATAGCTATGCCACCTTTTGACACAACATGTCCTAAGAACTTTACCTCCTCTAACCAAAATTCACACTTAGACAACTTAGCGTATAACTTCTTCTCCTTTAATACCTCTAAAACCAGCCTTAAATGACGCTCATGCTCCTCGTGGGTCTTCGAATAGATGAGAATATCATCTATGAACACAACCACGAATTGATCTAAATAGGGTCTAAAGATCCTATTCATGTAATCCATAAAAACTGCGGGAGCATTCGTCAAACCAAACGACATTACATTGAACTCAAAGTGTCCATACCGAGTTCGAAAGGCGGTTTTAGGAATATCCGAATCTCTCACCCTAATCTGATGGTAACCGGACCTTAAATCAATCTTAGAAAACACTACTGCTCCTTTTAATTGGTCCATAAGATCGTCAATCCTAGGCAATGGGTATTTATTCTTTATGGTTACTTGGTTCAGCTGCCTATAGTCTATACACATCCTCATACTTCCGTCCTTTTTCTTCACAAATAAGACCGGAGCACCCCAAGGCGAAGTACTCGGCCTTATAAAACTCTTTTCTAACAGCTCTTCTAACTGGGTTTTCAACTCTGCCAGCTCCGAGGGTGACATCCTATACGGGGCTATAGAGATTGGTCCTGTCCCAGGAACCAACTCTATGGAGAATTCAACTTCTCTTTCGGGAGGGAACTCGGGTATTTCATCTGGAAATACTTCGGGATAGTCTCTTACCACAGGTATCTCACCTAGGTTTTGCTCAAAGTCTACATCGCAGGCGGCTAGGAGAACATATCCCTTAGCTTTCTCCCCACTACAGAAGACCTCTACGGAATTTAGGTACAGCCTAATGGGTTGAGTGATGTTTTTGGGAGGAGAAGGGAAAACTACGGTTTGGGTTCCACAATCTAACATCACACGGTTGGTGTGAAGCCAGTTCATGCCTAAGATAATGCCTATGTCTTTCAAGGGTAAACAAATTAAATCTATGATAAAAGACCTATTTTCTACAACAAGATGACAGTTTAAACAACAACGGCAAGTATTAACAGGGCGATTTGTAGGAGTAGAAACAATAAGATCGAAGGGAAGTTTAGAGACTCTTAGATTTAAGGACTCGACACTAGCAAGTGAAATGAAAGAATGAGTAGCTCCAGAGTCATATAGTACAGTTAAGGGTTTACCGTTTACTTCACACATACCTTCAATGAGATCTTTGGACTTCTTGGCATCTTCCGCATTAAGGGTAAAGACCCTTCCTCGGTATTGTGGTCGGGGGTTTTGGTTCGATGTCCCTTGTCCGGTGCAGTCCTTTGCATAGTGGCCAGGCTTGCCACACTTGAAACATACATTCTGACCGGCTAAGCATGGGCGATTCCCGTGGTTCTTCCCGCATTGTGGGCAGACGTCAACAGATGTTGCTCCGGGGTAAGCAGCAGGGGTTTGTGGTGCCTTGTTCTTGGCTCCACTTGGTCCTCCATTGTGGTTCCGGGGTCCACCCGGTCCACGGGGTTGATTATTGAATCTTTGGTGTTGAAATGGCGGCCTTTGGTGTTGCTTGGATTGTTGGTGAGCAGGAGCTCTTGGTGGTTGTTGTTGTTGTTGTCGGAACTGGTTGGCTTGGTAGGGGTTGTAGTGATTCCTTGAAGGGTACTGTGGTTTGAACTTCGGGGCTTGAGGTCCGAGCCCCTTGGCTCGCTCCGCCCTTGTGATTTGAATCTTTCTCTGTCCTTCTTCAAGTATCCGGCACTTGTTGACCAGAGTCGGGAAGTCTCTGATCTCCATATGGGCCATGGCGTAGTTCATCTCTGCCTTCAGATCGGCCTCATACTTCACACACTTCCAAACCTCATCGGGGTTCCCTTGGAACACCTGAGAGAACTTGATTAGCTCCTCAAACTTCGCGGTGTATTGGGCTCTGAGACCCTCCTTGGGTCAACTGCATGAACTCAACGTCCTTCGCGTTTCTTACGGACTCCGGAAAGTACTTCTCATAGAAGTAAGTCTTGAACAGCTCCCAGTCAATGGGAGTTCCAGAGGCTTCTAGCAGATGCCTCGTGCCGTTCCACCAGAACTCGGTGTCGGACTTCAGCATGAAAGCAGCAAATGTGACCTTCTGCTCCTCCGAGCAGGTAACGACAGAGTAGATCTTCTCCATGTCTTTGATCCACTCATCAGCCTTGTCGGGGTCCATTACCCCTCGGAACACTGGCGGGTTCGCCTTGCGGAACTCGCCAAAGCGGGCTTGTTCCACCATCTCAGCAGCAGGGGGAGGAGGGGGAACAGGAGCAGCATTCGCTTGTTGATCCATTCGGTCGAACATCCGTTCCATGGCTTGCGCCATGCGACGGACAACAGCAGCAGTGGTATTATCTTGGTCAACATCAGGCGTAGTCCTAGGCCGTCGTCGCGGTGCCATTGGTCCCTAAACACATGAAACAATGAACATCAAGTTGATCAGGCTCAATATCCATGCAAAATGAGCTAGTTACCATGGCACTTGCAAGCCACAGAAGTCATGCATGTCTAGTCCTATAGCTTATCTCTATCAAGCACTACACATGACATAACTATCGTATTATGCTTATAAAGCATAATCAGTCCAATCCTCAGGCTCCATGAAAATTGAACTGCTCTGATACCATAATGTAACACCCTAAATCTTAACCCAAGACTACTAGTATATACTTAGGTTGATCTTTAGAATATTACCTCTTGGTCTCATCTTTTACTTAGAAAATACTTAGCGAAAATATGGGTAAAATTTTTCTTTTTGGAATTTAAAATCAAAGTGAGAGCCACGCACGAATCTTTAAGAGGAAGCATAGCGAAACATATAAGCAAAGCATAAGAAACACATCATGTCATGGGAACATCAACTGAATCATAGATATATATATATAACGTGCCTACCCAAAGAGGCAGGACTATTTGATACATCATGAAACAAAATACAACTGAAATGCAATACAAGAAAATCATAAAAAAAGCAAATACAAGAGAAACTACACCCATACCCATGTGCACCTAAAGTAGACAACCTCATATACAAAAGAAGGTTTGTCCTCTACTATGTGGCGTGTGTGTGCACTAACTACTACCCTTCCTATGACTACTCCTGCTGGTCCGAGTACTGTGGGGTCGAGTCGATCCACTGGCGAATCTCGGCGGGAGTGGTCGAGCGCATCATCGGGGCATGTCCACCGCGGCGAGGACGCATAGATGGCCGACGAGCCAACCTCGGCTGGACTACCGTCTCCTCACTCCCAGCCCTCATCGGTGGGGGAGCGGGACTAGAGTTCCAACTGTACATGTGGGATGGCGGGTCCTCGGATGGGTCCGTCTCCGAGTACTGGGGACGCGGCACATACTCGGGGTACTCCCGTACTGCTGAGGTCTCGGGCTCCATGCGGAGGATCTGCTCATCGCGTGGTCGTGCTCGCTCAAAAATGCCGTTATGTCGGTAAGGAGCAGTCGGGGTGAAGCGGTAGCTCGGGGCGAAGTCTTGTGAAGGGTCGCCCCATGAACATGAATACTCCGACGGTCTGGCAGCGACCCTCAAAATGGTATGACCCGAGTGCCGGGTCATGGTGCAGCTCCCATACCGGGGTATCGATGAAGAGTACGAATGTCGCCATCTGAAGATATGACGGAAGAAAAGAGAGAGGCAATGAGAATCTTTCTAAAAGAATTCTTAGTAGGGTTATCCCTACCTAGGTGACATCGTCACATCCTCAGGAACCTTGGGTTTATTTCTAAAAGGTGTGCATGCATATAAATTCCTTTTAAGTTAGTTTTCTAAAGAGATATTTTATCCAAGGTCCGTCATATTTTATAATGCGTCTTATAACTTAAGCAGAAATATACTAATGATATGAGTACATCAGAAAGGTAAACCAATCAATAGAATAACTAAGAAACATTATAGCATTGGCATAAGTATAGTATATGTGACATTGTTAACTTTAACTTTCATCTCATGGGGCCGCCCTAAAACTTCTCTAGGTTATGAGCTCATACCTTAACTAGTCGTCACTAGTTCTTACTTATCCTATGATAAGCGTAACATAATCCCGACTTAAAGTACGGGCTAGGGGGCAAATTAAGGATCTCCTTTCTAGGATCATTTCCTCTTTGAAACGCTTTGCTAGCCATGCGAGCCTCGCAATTTGTCCGCTTTGGCAGGCTGCATCTACACATACCCTCACGGATTTGTCTCCTCCTGGGGGTGCCCGGCCGAACCGATGTCACCCAGGAGAAGCGCGTCTCAGTGTTGTGTCACATTTAAGTTCTCATAAGCATTAAATCATAAGTACCTCATCATTTATCATATTCATTTTTATCATGCATCCTCATATAGCTTTTTCATAACATATATATCATCACATGAAACTTTCTCATAACATATGCATCGACACATAACACTTCCACATAACATAAACATCATCACATAGTCATATCTAACAATTATCCCCATAAGCTCATAGACTTGATATGTTATAACCCATAGTGTTTTAAACTTCGATTCTTATGAGTCTTAAACTTGCAAATTAATTGTTCTAACATTATCCTTAGCTTCTTATACACCTATAGTTTCACAACTAATGAGTTATACAAATTTTTATGCTCAAGAACTAATCCAAACAGCACTAAGCGGAATTTGGACGCTTTATGTTTATGTGATTACGGGGTTCTAAAAATTACGGTTTAGATCTTTATCTCACGTTCTAAGTTATTGATCATCAACGCCTAGTTTCTTGGGAACCTATAAGGTTATAACTAAGTATTTCTCACCTCACACTATGGTCAAGAACATCTCTAAACCTCAAGAGTGCAGAAATCAAAATCCTAACTTTACGGGTACCTAGAAGTCACAATAATGACCCTTTCTAAGTTCGGTTTGCTCCTAAGGTTTCAAGATTAAGTCCTAAACCCATTTATGAGTCATTTCTACACATATAAACTAATTTAAAACCATGATTATTGAATCTAATCCTTGCTGGACAGAATCCAGAAAAATAAATCTTTAAGGGATCTAGAACTCTCAAATTAATTCTTTTCTAGTTCCTAACTTATCCTATCTTTCACATATGAGTCTTAACATAATTATTACTCAAACATAAGCATATTAACATCATTAACATAGCTCATACAGTGGCCAAACATAGCAAGGCAGAACCGAAACAGAAACTCCATTTAAAGGCATTGAACATAGTTTCTAAAGCACATAAAATACTAGTTTCTCTTGGGACCTTGTTAAAGCTTTCAAAACTCTTTTATGAACACTTTTATCATCTAAACTTATGAAAATACTTAAGAGGGTAGTGGCTATAGTATTTTCATCTCAAGTGGTCCTAAATTCATAAAACTTAGTTCTACATATTCCTTATACTCATATAAGTTTAGAAAAATTATAAAACATAGTTTTCAATACTTGGAAACACTAAGGCCTTATAGGGCCGAAATATGAACCAAAGAAAATAAATGTTTTAGACCTTTGTTTGAGATATCAATGGGCAAGTCTTTGAGCTCTAGATTCATTTAGGTGATGACATAAAAATAAACATGCTCATGCACTTATTTTAGATTCCATTAGAAAGTAAAGTGATAGCTCAAAGTAAATATGAATGCAACTCATTATTATCTTGGTATTAAGTGAGGACTTGAAATATAAACATGATAATGCATAGCTTGAAATATAAACATGATAATGCAAGGTTCACTCATTATCTTGATATTTAGTGATAGCAAGGAAGTAAACATGATATGCATAGCATAAAATAAACATGATGCAAGGTTTATTTTATGGTTAGCTAGAGCTCATTCAAGACTTTAACAAGATAACAACCCAATACAATATCTCAAAGATTACAACCCAAAAATCAAAAATCATATAAAAGAGAAAGAAAGTGAAACTACATCAAGTTCTTTATTAAATACCCAAAACCCCTATCTAGAGAAAAATCTCTAGAACATGCCGGCCAACTTTAAGGTTGACAAGGGTAGGCTTGGGCTTTTAGAAATCCTTAGATTAATTTTCTTAAGTTAAAAAAACCATGTGAGTTAGATATCATATAGATGAAGTCATAAGAAAACGAAAACTCAAGCTTTAGAGGTTTCTTTGAGATGAACACAATGTCATCATCTAGAAACTCTCATCATCAAGCTATCATGCTCAAAATCAAGGCCTCATGGCCGAAAATGAAAAGAAAGGAAAGACAAAGGAAAGTTCAAAAAGATTCCAAGAGGAAACTAGGGAAAAACACTTTCTTGAACAAAACAAAGTTTGAAACCAAATCCCTACCTATTGATAAAGATAAAAGCTTGATCTTGAAGATGGAAATGAGATGAGCAATACCTCCTAGGATGGTGATGATGATTCGGCCTTGATGAGAGAAAAAGAAAGAAAATGTGTTTCAAGTGGAGTTGTGTTTGAGGTGTGGTGTTTGAGAGGTTTGATGATGGTTCAAGGTTTTGGGGTGGTGTTTGATGGTTGAGAGGTGATGATGAGATGAAGAGATGAAGAAGATAAAGATGAAAAGAAAGGAAGAACACTCTTGGAACTTTGAGAGAAAAAGGAAAGACTAGCAAGACAACTATAAAACTCTAAACTTTGCAAATGCTTCAAAGTGCAACAAGGCTAACACAAGCATCCTATTTATAGAAAAACAAAACCATGGAGGAGTGAATGGGGAGGGCTTGGCCGTAGCTTTTGAGGGAAGAAGGAACAGAAAATATCTCTTACACAAGGTCATTCAAGCATGGTTTGAAGTATGGAAGCTATGCTACAAAGCATGGTTTGATATGAGTTAATTTCCTATCACATTTTTATGAAATTAGTCTTCTAGAAACAATGCATGGCTGGAACTTTTCCAGCCACAACTAAATGGGAAAAATGGGTTGTTTTAATTATTTATTCATGTGGAAATTCAAGCTTGATTGAAAGTTATGACAAGGTATAGTGTATGTGACTTGAGGTATGGCCTTGGAGTGTTGAAAAATTGAACATGTGATGCACAATGGGGGAGGACTGCTTCGGCCAAGGCTGGACAGCAGAGTGGGGGTGAGTTTTGACCATTTAATTGTGTGTTAATGGTAGGTTTAGATGTGTATTAGCTTAGGTACAAGGTTAGGTGTAACGCCCGGGGACGAGGACGAGGAGTGATCGCCGGTGCAAAAAGGGCACGGACAAGGAGCGGCTCCTCGCAAGGTCCTCTAAGCGGAGGGGTACATGAATGAACCGATTACACACCCGAATGAGAGGGATCCTAAGACTATATAGGTATGGGACTATACAGTTGAGGAGGGCTTATATGAATTGATTTGTACTACCTATATCAACAAGATGCATCTTCTTTTCGGTAGCCCAAACTGAAAGAACTCCACAGTTAAGCGTGCTTGACCTGGGGTAATTTTGGGATGGGTGACCTCCCGGGAAGTTTTCCTAGGAAGCATGTGAGTGAGGACAAAGCATGCTGAAAAGACCCGTGTTGGTTTGTGGGGACAATCGTCAATCCATAAAGCAGCAGGGGATGTTACATTAGGAATGATTAAGCTTAAGTTTAGGTAACTAAGAATGTGATTTAGGGAGTTTATGACAAGTTTAGGAGTGCTCATACATCATTAGAGAATTTAAACTCATTTATGAATAAACAATGTGTAACACAATTCCATGATTTAAGGAATTGGAAAGAGAAAACACTATTCAAGATTCTATGACTAGGTGTCTTAAAATTAAAATATGATTTTAGGTTGTAATTAAGTACTTTTTGGTTCTAATCAACTTTAATAAATTATTTTGACTCAAGATTAATTAAGGAAATTAATTAACCTTCGATTAGAGCCTAATATTGCTTAGGTTTGCTTAATCACATAATTAAGCGTAAAAATACGAAACTAGGGGCAAAACCGTAATTTTGCACTAATTTTGCCCGGGACTTCAAAAATTAAAACTGAGGTCATAGAATACATAAAAATGCCTTTTAAAACCATCTGGAGAAGTTTCGGGTTCATCCGGCACTTGCAAACGGGTAAAACAGCACAGGGGCGTTTTGGTCATTTTGACCCGAAACTCAAAAAACAAGATTTTCGATCCCGGGAAGGTACATAAGTTTTCTAATCCCCTTCCAACATTGAGTTTGCCCTTCGAGTACTGCCGCACTGGCTTTCCTCGAATTCCGGGCTGAAAATGACCTTAGGGGCATTTTGGTCATTTTTACTCTAACAGAAAAATCAGGGCGTTACAAACTACGTCAAGTTCTTTATTAAATACCCAAAACCCCTATATAGAGAAAAATCTCTAGAACGTGCCGGACAACTTTAAGGTTGACAAGGGTAGGCTTGGGCTTTTAGAAATCCTTAGATTAATTTTCTTAAGTTGAAAAACCATGTGAGCTAGATAACATATAGATGAAGTTATAAGAAAAGGAAAACTCAAGCTTTAGAGATTTCTTTGAGATGAACACAATGTCATCATCTAGAAACTCTCATCATCAAGCTATCATGCTCATAATAGGGCCTAGAGGCCGAAATGAAAAGAAAAGGAAAAACAAAGGAAAGTTCAAAAAGAATCCAAGAGGAAACTAGAGAAAAACACTTTCTTGAGCAAAACAAAGTTTGAAAACAAATCCCTACCTTGTGATGAAGGTAAAAGCTTGGACTTGAAGATGAAATGAGATGAGCAACACCTCCTAGGATGGTGATGATGATTCGGCCAAAGAGGAAGGAAAAGAAAGGAAATGTGTTTTGGGTGAAGTTGTGTTTGAGGTGTGGTGTTTGAGAGGTTTGATGATGGTTCAAGGCTTTGGGGTGGTGTTTGATGGTTAAGAGATGATGATGAGATGAAGAGATAAAGAAGATGAAGATGAAAAGAAAGGCAGAACTCTCTTGAAACTTGAGAGAAAAAGGAAGAACTAACAAGACAACTCTAAAACTCTAAACTTAGCAAATGCTTCAAGGTGCAACAAGGCTATCACAAGCATCCTATTTATAGAAAAACAAAGCCATGGACTCATCAAGGGAGGGGTGCTGGCCGTAGCATTGGAGGACAAAGGGAGAGGAAAATATCTCCTTGATTGTGTCATAGAAACATGGTTTGAAGTATGGAAGCTATGCTACAAAGTATGGCTTGATGTGAGTTAATTTCCTATCAAATTTTTATGAAATTAGGCTTCTAGAAACAATGCATGGCTGGAACTTTTCCAGCCACAAATAAATGGAGAAAATGAGCCATTTTAATTAGTTATTTACTTGGAAAATCAAGCTTGATTGAAAGTTATGACAAGGTATAGTGTATGTGACTTGAGGTATGGCCTTGGTGTAACGCCCCGATTTTCTGCTAGAGTGAAAATGACCGAAATGCCCCTGAGGTCATTTTTGGCCCAGAATTCGAGGAAAGCCAATCTGGCAGTACTCGAAGGGCAAACTCAATGTTGGAAGGGGATTAGATGACCTGTGTACCTTTCCGGAATCGAAAATCTCATTTTTCGAGTTTTCGGGTCAAAATGACCAAAACGCCCCTGCGGTGTTTTACCTATTTGCAAGTGCCGGATGAACCCGAAACTTCTCTAGATGGTTTTAAAAGGCATTTTTATGTATTCTACGACCTCAGTTTTAATTATGGAAGTCCCGGGCAAAATTAGTGCAAAATTACGATTTTACCCCTAGTTTCGTGTTTTTACGCTTAATCGCGTGATTAAGCAAACCTAAGCAATATTAGGCTCTAATCGAAGATTAATTAATTTCCATAATTAATCTTGAGTCAAAATAATTTATTAAAGTTGATTAGAACCTAAAAGTGCTTAATTACAACTTAAAATCTTATTTTAAATTCAAGATTTCTAGTCATGGAATCTTGAATAGTGTTTTCTCTCCAATTCCTTAAATTATGGAATTTTGTCTACATTGTTTTATTCATAAAATGAATTTAAAATCTCCTAAATATGTATGAGTACTCCTTAATCATGTCATAAAGGTTCCTAATCACATTCTTAGTCACCTAAACTTATGCTTAATGACTCCTAACCTTACACCTAAGCTAATACACCCCTAAACACATCACTAACACACTATTACATGACCAAAACTCCCTCCTCCCTTGCTGCATCAGACCTGCACGAAATTCATCATCCATTTTATCACAATTTAATTTTATTTCACACTCCAAAGACTATGGTTGAAGCCATGTCATCAAAGTGCAATTCTCTCACCTCATGTTCCATGAGGATTCATTCTCCTCCACTCATTCACTCTTATTCTTCTCTATAAATACCATGCCTAGATGAACCTTTGCTACACTTTGTTCATTTGCTAAGTTTAGTTTTTAGTTTTTCTCTAAGTTCTTCCTTTTTCTCTCAAATCTCAAGAGCATTCTTCTTCTTCATCTTCTTCTTTTCCTTTTGAAACATCATCACACAACCTTGAAACACCACCCCACCACCTTGGATCATCATACAAACACCTAAACTTCCATTCTCAAACACAAGCTCACCAAGAACACATTTCCTTCCTTTTTCTTTCATCAAGGCCGAATCATCATCACCATCTTAGGAGGTGTTGCTCGTATCATTTTCATCTTCAAGTCCAAGCTTTTTGTCTTCACTCTAGGTAGGAGTGTTTTCTAAACTTTGTCTTCTTGAAAATGAGTTCTTTCTAGCTTTCTCTTGGGTTTTCTTTTTGAAACTTTCTTTGGTTTCCCTTTCTTGTATTTTCGGCCTCTTGGCCTTGATGAGTACATGATAGCTCAATGATGAGGACTCCTAGATAATGACTATGTGTTCATCTCAAAGGAAACTCTAGAGCTTGAGGTTTTATTTTCTTTGAGTTCCAACTTTATTTTCTAACTCAAAAATGATTTTTTACTCAAGAATACCTTTATTTTTCTTGCTATTATGATTTCGGTTTCTTTGTTCCTTTCTTTAACATTTTGGTTACCATTTTCCTTTTTGATCTTTGAAGTTTTATTTGTTCAAAAAGTTTTGCTTTCTTTGAGCTTGATGATGATGTTCAAGAACCTCATAATTCCTTTGAGAACTTGGTTCAAGAACTCTAAAGCTCTCTTTGTAATGAGATATGTGTTGGGTTATTATGTTGTTAAAATCTTGGATGAGCTTTAGATCACCTTAAAATGAACCTTGCATCATGTTTATTTTATGCTTTGCACATCATGTTTACTTTCTTTGCTATCACTAAGTACCAAGGTAATAAAGGAACTTGCATTATCATGTTTATATTTCAAGTTCTCACCTAAATATCAAAGATAATAATATAATGCATACCATATTTATTTTATGCTTTGCACATCATGTTTACTTTCTTTGTTATCACTAAGTACCAAGGTAATAAAGGAGCTTGCATTATCATGTTTATATTTCAAGCTATGCATTATCATGTTTATGTTTCAAGTTCTCACCTAAATATCAAAGATAATAATATAATGCATCACATATTTATTTTATGCTCTCACTTTACTTTCTAGCAAAAACTAAAACAAGTGCATGAGCATGTTTATTTTTATGTCATCACTTTAATGAACCTAGAGCTCAAAGACTTGCCCATTGTTGTCTCAACAAAGGTCTAAAAATATTTATTGCTTTTGGTCCCTATTTCGGCCCTAAGAGGCTTTGGTGTTTCCAAGTATTGAAAACTATGTTTTATAATTTTTCTAAGCTTATGTAAGTATAAGAAATATGTAGAACTAAGTTTTATGAATTTAGGACCTCTTGAGATAAAAATGATTTAGCTATTACCCTCTTAAGTATTTTTATGATTTTAGGTGATAAAAGTGTCCATAAATGAGTTTTGAAAGTTGAAAAAGGTTCCAAGAGAAACTAGTATTGTATGTGCTTTAGAAATTGTGTTTCATGTCTTTTATGGAGATGTTTGTTTCGGTTCTGCCTTGCTATGTTTGGCCACTGTATGAGCTGTGTTAATAATGATAAGATGCTTATGTTTGAGTAAAAATAATGTTAAGACTCATATGTGAAAGATAGGATAAGTTACGAACTAGAAAAGAATTAATTTGAGAGTTTTAGATCCCTTAATGATGGAATTTTCTGGATTCTGTCCAGCAAGGTTTAGAAATGATAATCATGGTTCTAAATTAGTTTAAATGTGTAGGAATGACTCATAATTGGTTTAGGGCTTAATCTTGATGCTTTAGGAACAAACTGGACTTAGAAAGAGTCATTGTTGTGACTCCTAGGTACCCGTAAAGTTGGGATTTTAAATTCTGCATCCTTGAGGTCTAGAGATGTTCTTGACCATAGTGTGAGGTGAGAAATACTTAGTTATAACCTCATAGGTTCCCAAGAGACTAGGTTTTGATCATTTATAACTTAGATTGTGAGTTAAGGACCTTAAGGGTCGATGCATAAGATATTAAGAAGTCTTGAGTTTTTATGATGCTTAATTTTATGCAAGTATGATATATGATACATGAGCTTTATCTATGTGAGTATGATGTGTTTAAAATATATGCTATGATGAGTTTGGAAGATATGCTATAATCTATGTAAGAATGATGAGTTTGAAATATATGTTATGATGTTTATCTATGTGAGAATGATGTATTAGAAGAATATGCTTGATGATGCATGAACCCTAAAATGTTTTATTGATGATACGTGAGGAAATGATTATTGAGATGTTAAGTTGTGTGATTAGCTTGTGGCATGAATTTTGGTTTGAAGGAAATTCAGTTTAACAGCCGTTATCTTTGCCGAATTTCTATCAAACCTAAAAGAGTTGAAAAATGTTTTAAAGTACCATATGAGTTGAAAACCCTGGGTGACACTGGTTTGGCCGAGCACCCCCAGGATATTTTTATGTGACAAGCATTGAGACGTACTTCTCCTGCTACGGTGAGGAGGAGGCAAATCCGTGAGGGTATGTGCAGATGCAGCCTTACCAAAGCGGACAATTCATTTGTGCACTCGAGGCCAGTAGAACGTTTCAAAGAATGAAATATGTTTATGTTACCCCCTCATTTTACCCCATATTAAATCTAGTGACGACTAGTTAGGATTCAGCTCATTCCTAGGCGATTAGGTGAGACGGAGATAGGAGGTTATGATAAAAATCGCCGGGGCGGTGTATCGGTTGGAAATAGGTGGATATGTTTTAAGAGGGTGGTTTTTGAGAAAAAGAACAAAAGAGATATGATGCTTTTAAGTCACATAAGTATGAGAAAAGTAAGAGTTGTAATATGCCCTTATGCCACTTGCATGAATCTAGATTATTGTGATTTGTTGATTTATGTGCTCAAGTATTGCCATACATTCATGCTTAAACATGTTGCATTCATGACATCAAGATGCATACTAAAAGAAATGGACCTTGGATAAATAGTTTCATAAACCCTAATAATGAATCTCATATGCATGAACACCTTTTATAAATAAACCCAAGGTTCCTGAGGATGTGAACGATGTAACCCTAGAATAGGAGATTCCTACTGAGATTCTTTAGTAAGATTCTCACTCTTTTCTCTTCTTTTTCTCGCTTAGTCACATCTTCGTGAGACTGATGGCGACATTCGTGGTCTTCATTGACACATCCGTCCGAGAGGCGCCCCTAACGAGGAGCTCACGCTCAGTCTACACGTATGCCCACTCCTGCCGCCTTGCGTTCTTGGATCAGTTACACTCCATTTCCCCGGGTTCTAGTAGCAGATGTTTTAGGGGAGGCTTAGTGCACACACTCACATCTAGACTGGATAAACCTGCTTTTGTTTTGAGGTTATTCACTATAGGTGCACTCGGGTAGTGATGGTTTACTTTATGTTACTTTACGTTTCTCTGTTTCTATTGTACTTCCTTTTCTGTTTGTATTACAAGCTCTGCCCGTCCCAATGAGGGTATGACTACTTATGTATTCTAAGTTATGTTATTAATGAAACGTTTCTCTTATTGTGATGATTTATGCTCACCGTTATATGTTTCCATTTACGTGTTTCTCTATGAGTGTTAAGCGTGCTTTATATTCCTATTATTCGATTAGACTAAGAACGTGGCTCTCACTTTGTTGTGTGTTTTTAAAAAAAAAAAAAATTTACTCGTAATTTTCCTTTAGTATTTTAAGAAAAGGATGAGACTATGAAGTAATAGCCTAATGTTTAACCTAATATGTTCTAGAAAGTTGGGTTAAAAATTAGGGTGTTACATTATGGTATCAGAGCAGTTCGATTCTCATGGAGCCTGAGGATTGGACTATGCTTTATGAGCATAATACGATAGTTATGTCATGTGTTAAAGCTTGCTAGGGATAAGCTATAGGATAGGCATACATGACCGCTGTTGCTGCGTGTGCCATGGTAACTAGCTCATTTCACATGGAATGTTGGGCCTGATCAACTCAGTGTTTCTTTGTTTGATGTGTTTAGGAACCAATGCCACCGCTGACGACAAATTTAGGGCTACGGCCGGAGATAATCAAGACAATGCGATTTGCTTCTTTGTTCGTGACGTGGCTCGAGCCATGGAACTTATGTTCGAAAGGATGAATCAACACGCGCCTGCTGCTCCTGCTCCCCCTGCTGCTGAAGCAATCGAGCAAGCCCGCTTCGGTGAGTTTCGCAAGGCGAATCCACCAGTGTTCAGAGGGGCCCTGGATCCCGGCAAAGGTGACGAGTGGATCAAGGATATGGAGAAGATCTACTCCATGGTTGCTGCTCGTGAGGAACAAAAGGTTACTTTTGCTGCCTTCATGCTGAAATCGACGCCGAAGTTCGTGGACCGGCACCAAGATGCTAGAAGTCTGCTGGGAACGTCATTGATCGAATCTGTTCAAGACCTACTTCTCACGAAGTATTTTCCGAGTCCTGTGAGGAATGCAAAGGACATCGACCATGCAATCGACCCAGGTGGGTCTTCGTCGCCCGATGCGGCAAAGTTCGAGGAGCTAATCAAGTTCTCGCGAGTGTTTCAAGGGAATCCAGATGAAGTATGGAAGTGCGTCAAGTACGAGGCGGGGTTGACTACGGAGTTGAATTACGCAGTAGCACACATGGAGATTAGGGACTTTCCAACCCTAGTCAACAAGTGTCGCATCATGGAAGAAGGCAGGAAGAAGATCAATGCTTCAAGGGCAGAACGAGCCAAGGGGCTAGGACCTCAAGCCCCAAGGTTCAAGCCACGTCAGTCAAGGAGCCACTACAACCCCTACCAGAGCAACCAGTTCAGGCAACAACCAACACATCAACAACAACAACGACCACCATTCCCTCGTGAGACTAGACCTCAAGCACGACCATCTTTTCAACATAACGGTCAGAGGAACTTCAACAACAACCAACAATGAGGGCCGGGCGGTCCTCGGTTTAACCAAGGAGGGTCCAGCGGGACCAAGAACAAGGCGCCACAAGGAACCCCTGCTGCTTACCCCGGAGCCGCACCTATGGATGTCTGTCCCAAGTGCGGGAAGAATCACGGGAACCGCCCATGCCTAGCCGGTCAGAACGCGTGTTTCAAGTGTGGCAAGCCTGGCCACTATGCGAAGGACTGCACTAGCAGAGGGACACCGAACCAGAACCCCCGACCACAACACCAAGGAAGAGTCTTCACCCTCAACGCGGAAGACGCCCAGAAATCCAACGATCTCATTCAAGGTATGTGCAAAGTAAATGGTAAACCCTTAACTGTACTATATGACTCTGGTGCTACTCATTCTTTTATATTACTTGCTAGTGTCGAGTCCTTAAATCTGAGAGTCTCTAAACTTCCTTTTGATCTTATTGTTTCTACTCCTACCAATCGTCCTATTAATACTTGTCATTGTTGTTTAAACTGTCATCTTGTTGTAGAAAATAGGTCCTTTAACATAGATTTAATTTGTTTACCCTTGAAAGACATAGGAATTATCTTAGGCATGGATTGGCTTCACGCCAACAGTGTGTTACTAGACTGTGGAACCCAAACCGTAGTTTTTCCTTCTCCTCCCAAAAACATCACTCGACCCATTAGGTTGTACCTAAACTCTGTAGTGGTCTTCTCAGAGTGGGGAGAAAATGATGGGATATGTTCTCCTAGCCGCTTGCGATGTAGACTTTGAGCAAAACCTAGGTGAGATACCTGTGGTGAGAGACTATCCCGAAGTATTCCCGGATGAGATACCCGAATTCCCTCCCAAAAGAGAAGTTGAGTTCTCCATAGAATTGGTTCCTGGAACAGGACCAATCTCTATTGCCCCATATAGGATGTCACCCATGGAGCTAGCAGAACTAAAAACCCAGTTGGAGAAACTGTTGGAGAAAAGTTTTATAAGGCCGAGTGCTTCACCTTGGGGCGCTCCGGTCTTATTTGTGAAGAAGAAGGATGGAAGTATGAGGATGTGTATAGATTATAGGCAGTTGAACCAAGTGACCATAAAGAATAAGTACCCATTGCCTAGGATTGATGATCTTATGGACCAGTTGAAAGGAGCAGTAGTGTTTTCTAAGATCGATTTGAGGTCTGGTTACCATCAGATTAGGGTTAGAGATTCGGACATTCCTAAAACTGCCTTTCGAACTCGGTATGGACACTTTGAGTTCAATGTGATGTCTTTCGGTTTAACGAATGCTCCCGCAGTTTTTATGGATTACATGAATAGGATCTTTCGACCCTATTTAGATCAATTCGTGGTTGTGTTCATAGATGATATTCTCATCTATTCGAAAACCCACGAGGAGCATGAGCGTCATTTGAGGCTGGTTTTAGAGGTACTAAAAGTGAAGAAGTTGTACGCAAAGCTTTCTAAGTGTGGATTTTGGTTAGAGAAAGTAAAGTTCTTAGGACATGTTGTGTCAAAAGGTGGCATAGCTGTCGACCCAAGTAAGATAGAAGCTGTGATGAATTGGGATAGACCAACCTCTCAGAACCGAGATTAGAAGCTTTTTGGGTTTAGCTGGTTATTACCGTAGGTTTATCAAAGGATTTTCCCAGTTAGCCCTACCCTTAACCAAGCTCACTAGGAAGAATACCCGTTTGAGTGGAACACCGAATGTGAAAAGAGTTTCCTAGAGCTTAAGGAAAAGCTCACCTCAACCCCGGTTTTGGTTTTACCCGACCCCAATGTACCCTTTGAGGTATATTGTGATGCTTCTGGCAAGGGTTTAGGTTGTGTGTTGATACAGAATAGGCAAGTGGTAGCCTATGCATCCAGACAACTCAAGCCCCACGAGGTAACCTACCCCACCCATGACCTAGAGTTAGCAGCCATCGTGTTTGCCCTCAAGATGTGGAGACACCATTTGTATGGTGTAAGGTTTGAAGTGTTCTCCGATCATAAGAGTCTCAAGCATCTCTTTGATCAAAAGGAGTTAAACATGAGGCAGAGGAGATGGATGGAATTCCTCAAGGACTATGATTTCGCTTAAGTTACCACCCGGCAAGGCTAATGTAGTCGCCGACGCCTTAAGTCGAAAATCGTTATGTTTGTCAAGTATGATGGTTAATGAAGTTGGGTTAATAGAACATTTTAGGAATATGAATCTGGGGATGTATGTGACTGAGAATGGCATCGTGATGAGTCATCTCACGGTGACCAGTGGGTTTAAGCAAAGGATCATGCTTGCCCAAAGAGAAAATGAGGACTTTATGGAGACAATAGAGGCAGTTAAGGCCGGTAAATTGAAGGGTTTTGAGCAAGGCCCTGACTGGTTGTGAAGGTTTGAGGGGCGAATCTGCGTGCCCCAAGATGGTGACCTCCGAGAGAAAATCTTGGAGGAGGCTCATAAGAGTCACTTTGCCATTCATCCTGGTGCTACCAAGATGTATCAGGACTTAAAGAGGATGTTTTGGTGGCGGGACTAAAGAAGGATGTGGTCGCTGGGTAAGTAAGTGTTTGGTCTCGCCAAAGGTTAAGATCGAACACCAAAAACCTTCTGGCATGTTGCAACCCCTGTCAATCCCTGAGTGGAAGTGGGAGAGTATATCGATGGACTTCGTGACAGGATTGCCAAAGACCCAAGCTGGCCATGATGCTGTATGGGTGATAGTGGATCGACTGACCAAGTCGGCTCACTTTCTACCTATTCGAGTCACGTACTCATTGGATAAATTGGCTCAGCTTTACATCCAAGAGATAGTAAGGTTGCATGGAGTGCCGTCGACGATAATCTTGGATAGAGATCCGTGGTTTACGTCACGTTTTTGGGGAGCCTTTCAAAAGGCATTTGGTTCAAAGCTGTGCTTGAGCACTGCTTACCACCCTCAGACGGATGGCCAATCGGAAAGAACCATCCAAACCCTGGAGGATATGCTGAGAGCCTGTGTCTTAGACCAGAAAGGAAGTTGGGATAAGTACATGCCATTAATCGAATTTGCGTATAACAACAGTTATCACGCAAGTATCGGTATGGCACCGCATTTAAGCATTGTATGGAAGAAAGTGCCAATCACCCTTGTGTTGGTATGAACCCGGAGAACAAAGTGTCTTAGGACCTGATATAGTGAGGGAAACGACGGAGAAAATCAAAAGGATTAAGGATAGAATCCTAACCGCTCAAAGTCGGCAAAAGAGCTATGCGGACAAAAGGCGTAAGCCCTTGGAGTTCCAAGAAGGAGAACATGTATTTCTAAGAATCACTCCCACTACAGGAATAGGAAGAGCCATGAAAGTCAAAAAGTTGAGTCCCCGATTTCTCAGCCCTTTTGAAATTCTTCAGAGAATCGGATCTGTAGCCTACAAAATAGCCCCTGCCACCCAATCATCAAATCTTCATGATGTCTTTCACGCCTCTCGCCATGTAAATATGAGTCCGACCCTAGTCATGTCCTAGAACCAGAGCATGTACAGTTAAGAGAGGACCTCACTTTCAATGTACCTCCTACGAGGATCGTGGATCACGGGGTCAAGCAGTTAAGGAACAAGTCTGTTCCTTTGGTGAAAGTGGCGTGGGGACGAGACAAGACAGAAGAGTATACATGGGAGCTGGAGTCAGAAATGAGGACGAAGTATCCAGAGCTTTTCTAAGTTAACGAATTTTGAGGACGAAATTCTTTTTAAGGAGGGGAGTAATGTAACGCCCCGATTTTCTGCTAGAGTGAAAATGACCGAAATGCCCCTGAGGTCATTTTCGGCCCAGAATTCGAGGAAAGCCGATCTAGCAGTACTCGAAGGGCAAACTCAATGTTAGAAGGGGATTAGATGACCTGTGTACCTTTCCGGAATCGAAAATCTTATTTTTCAAGTTTTTGGGTCAAAATGACCAAAACGCCCCTGCGGTGTTTTACCTATTTGCAAGTGCCGGATGAACCCGAAACTTCTCTAGATGGTTTTAAAAGGCATTTTTATGTATTCTACGACCTCAGTTTTAATTATGGAGGTCCCGGGCAAAATTAGTGCAAAATTACGATTTTACCCCTAGTTTCGTGTTTTTACGCTTAATCGCGTGATTAAGCAAACCTAAGCAATATTAGGCTCTAATCGAAGATTAATTAATTTCCATAATTAATCTTGAGTCAAAATAATTTATTAAAGTTGATTAGAACCTAAAAGTGCTTAATTACAACTTAAAATCTTATTTTAAATTCAAGATTTCTAGTCATGGAATCTTGAATAGTGTTTTCTCTCTCCAATTCCTTAAATTATGGAATTTTGTCTACATTGTTTTATTCATAAAATGAATTTAAAATCTCCTAAATATGTATGAGTACTCCTTAATCATGTCATAAAGGTTCCTAATCACATTCTTAGTCACCAAAACTTATGCTTAATGACTCCTAACCTTACACCTAAGCTAATACACCCCTAAACACATCACTAACACACTATTACATGACCAAAACTCCCTCCTCCCTTGCTGCATCAGACCTGCACGAAATTCATCATCCATTTTATCACAATTTAATTTTATTTCACACTCCAAAGACTATGGTTGAAGCCATGTCATCAAAGTGCAATTCTCTCACCTCATGTTCCATGAGGATTCATTCTCCTCCACTCATTCACTCTTATTCTTCTCTATAAATACATGCCTAGATGAACCTTTGCTACACTTTGTTCATTTGCTAAGTTTAGTTTTTTTAGTTTTTCTCTAAGTTCTTCCTTTTTCTCTCAAATCTCAAGAGCATTCTTCTTCTTCATCTTCTTCTTTTTCCTTTTGAAACATCATCACACAACCTTGAAACACCACCCCACCACCTTGGATCATCATACAAACACCTAAACTTCCATTCTCAAACACAAGCTCACCAAGAACACATTTCCTTCCTTTTTCTTTCATCAAGGCCGAATCATCATCACCACCTAAAGTTCCATGCTCGTATCATTTTCATCTTCAAGTCCAAGCTTTTTGTCTTCACTCTAGGTAGGAGTGTTTTCTAAACTTTGTCTTCTTGAAAATGAGTTCTTTCTAGCTTTCTCTTGGGTTTTCTTTTTGAAACTTTCTTTGGTTTCCCTTTCTTGTATTTTCGGCCTCTTGGCCTTGATGAGTACATGATAGCTCAATGATGAGGACTCCTAGATAATGACTATGTGTTCATCTCAAAGGAAACTCTAGAGCTTGAGGTTTTATTTTCTTTGAGTTCCAACTTTATTTTCTAACTCAAAAATGATTTTTACTCAAGAATACCTTTACTTTTCTTGCTATTATGATTTCGGTTTCTTTGTTCCTTTCTTTAACATTTCGGTTACCATTTTCCTTTTTGATCTTTGAAGTTTTATTTGTTCAAAAAGTTTTGCTTTCTTTGAGCTTGATGATGATGTTCAAGAACCTCATAATTCCTTTGAGAACTTGGTTCAAGAACTCTAAAGCTCTCTTTGTAATGAGATATGTGTTGGGTTATTATGTTGTTAAAGTCTTGGATGAGCTTTAGATCACCTTAAAATGAACCTTGCATCATGTTTATTTTATGCTTTGCACATCATGTTTACTTTCTTTGCTATCACTAAGTACCAAGGTAATAAAGGAACTTGCATTATCATGTTTATATTTCAAGTTCTCACCTAAATATCAAAGATAATAATATAATGCATACCATGTTTATTTTATGATTTGCACATCATGTTTACTTTCTTTGTTATCACTAAGTACCAAGGTAATAAAGGAGCTTGCATTATCATGTTTATATTTCAAGCTATGCATTATCATGTTTATGTTTCAAGTTCTCACCTAAATATCAAAGATAATAATATAATGCATCACATATTTATTTTATGCTCTCACTTTACTTTCTAGCAAAAACTAAAACAAGTGCATGAGCATGTTTATTTTTATGTCATCACTTTAATGAACCTAGAGCTCAAAGACTTGCCCATTGTTGTCTCAACAAAGGTCTAAAAATATTTATTGCTTTTGGTCCCTATTTCGGCCCTAAGAGGCTTTGGTGTTTCCAAGTATTGAAAACTATGTTTTATAATTTTTCTAAGCTTATGTAAGTATAAGAAATATGTAGAACTAAGTTTTATGAATTTAGGACCTCTTGAGATAAAAATGATTTAGCTATTACCCTCTTAAGTATTTTTATGATTTTAGGTGATAAAAGTGTCCATAAATGAGTTTTGAAAGTTGAAAAAGGTTCCAAGAGAAACTAGTATTGTATGTGCTTTAGAAATTGTGTTTCATGTCTTTTATGGAGATGTTTGTTTCGGCTCTGCCTTGCTATGTTTGGCCACTGTATGATCTGTGTTAATAATGATAAGATGCTTATGTTTGAGTAAAAATAATGTTAAGACTCATATGTGAAAGATAGGATAAGTTAGGAACTAGAAAAGAATTAATTTGAGAGTTTTGGATCCCTTAATGATGGAATTTTCTGGATTCTGTCCAGCAAGGTTTAGAAATGACAATCATGGTTCTAAATTAGTTTAAATGTGTAGGAATGACTCATAATTGGTTTAGGGCTTAATCTTGATGCTTTAGGAACAAACTGGACTTAGAAAGAGTCATTGTTGTGACTCCTAGGTACCCGTAAAGTTGGGATTTTAAATTCTGCATCCTTGAGGTCTAGAGATGTTCTTGACCATAGTGTGAGGTGAGAAATACTTAGTTATAACCTCATAGGTTCCCAAGAGACTAGGTTTTGATCATTTATAACTTAGATTGTGAGTTAAGGACCTTAAGGGTCGATGCATAAGATATTAAGAAGTCTTGAGTTTTTATGATGCTTAATTTTATGCAAGTATGATATATGATACATGAGCTTTATCTATGTAAGTATGATTTGTTTAAAATATATGCTATGATGAGTTTGGAATATATGCTATAATCTATGTAAGAATGATGAGTTTGAAATATATGTTATGATGTTTATCTATGTGAGAATGATGTATTAGAAGAATATGCTTGATGATGCATGAACCCTAAAATGTTTTATTGATGATACGTGAGGAAATGATTATTGAGATGTTAAGTTGTGTGATTAGCTTGTGGCATGAATTTTGGTTTGAAGGAAATTCAGTTTAACAGTCGTTATGCTGCCAATTTCTATCAAACCTAAAAGAGTTGAAAAATGTTTTAAAGTACCATATGAGTTGAAAACCTGGGTGACACTTGGTTTGGCCGAGCACCCAGGATATTTTTATGTGACAAGCATTGAGACGCATTTCTCTGCTACGGTGAGGTGGAGGCAAATCCGTGTGGGTATGTGCAGTTGCAGCCTTACCAAAGCGGACAATTCGCTGTGCACTCGAGGCCAGTAGAACGTTTCAAAGAATGAAATATGTTTATGTTACCCCCTCATTTTACCCCATATTAAATCTAGTGACGACTAGTTAGGATTGAGCTCATTCCTAGGCGATTAGGTGAGACGGAGATAGGAGGTTATGATAAAAATCGCCAAGTGTGTATCGGTTGGAAATAGGTGGATATGTTTTAAGAGGGTGGTTTTTGAGAAAAAGAACAAAAGAGATATGATGCTTTTAAGTCACATAAGTATGAGAAAAGTAAGAGTTGTAATATGCCCTTATGCCACTTGCATGAATCTATATTGTTGTGATTTTGTTGATTTATGTGCTCAAGTATTGCCATACATTCATGCTTAAACATGTTGCATTCATGACATTAAGATGCATACTAAAAGAAATGGACCTTGGATAAATAGTTTCATAAACCCTAATAATGAATCTCATATGCATGAACACCTTTTATAAATAAACCCAAGGTTCCTGAGGATGTGAACGATGTAACCCTAGAATAGGAGATTCCTACTGAGATTCTTTAGTAAGATTCTCACTCTTTTCTCTTCTTTTTCTCGCTTCCGTCACATCTTCAGAGATTGATGGCGACATTCATGGTCTTCATTGACACATCCGTCCGAGAGGCGCCCCTAATGAGGAGCTCACGCTCAGTCTACACGTATGCCCACTCCTGCCGCCTTGCGTTCTTGGATCAGTTACACTCCATTTCCCCGGGTTCTAGTAGCAGATGTTTTAGGGGAGGATTAGTGCACACACTCACATGTAGACTGGATAAACCTGCTTTTGTTTTGAGGTTATTCACTATAGGTGCACTCGGGTAGTGATGGTTTACTTTATGTTACTTTACGTTTCTCTGTTTCTATTGTACTTCCTTTCTGCTATATTACAAGCTCTGCCCGTCCCAATGAGGGTATGACTACTTATGTATTCTAAGTTATGTTATTAATGAAACGTTTCTCTTGTTGTGATGATTTATGCTCAGCTGTTATATGTTTCCATTTCTGTGTTTCTCTATGAGTGTTAAGCGTGCTTTATATTCCTATTATTCGATTAGACTAAGAACGTGGCTCTCACTTTGTTGTGTGTTTTAAAAAATAAAAAATAAAAAAATTTACTCGTAATTTTCCTTTAGTATTTTAAGAAAAGGATGAGACTATGAAGTAATAGCCTAATGTTTAACCTAATGTGTTCTAGAAAGTTGGGTTAAAAATTAGGGTGTTACACTTGGAGTATTGAAAAATTGAACATGTGATGCATAATGGGGAGGGAAGCTCACGGCCAGGTCTGGGCAGCAAAGTGGGGGGTGAGTTTTGACCATTTAATTGGGTGTTAATGGTAGGTTTAGATGTGTATTAGCTTAGGTACAAGGTTAGGAATGATTAAGCTTAAGTTTAGGTAACTAAGAATGTGATTTAGGGAGTTTATGACAAGTTTAGGAGTGCTCATACATCATTAAAGAATTTAAAACTCATTTGTGAATAAACAATGTGTAACACAATTCCATGATTTAAGGAATTGGAAAGAGAAAACACTATTCAAGATTCTATGACTAGGTGTCTTGAAATTAAAATATGATTTTAGGTTGTAATTAAGCACTTTTTGGTTCTAATCAACTTTAATAAATTATTTTGACTCAAGATTAATTAAGGAAATTAATTAACCTTCGATTAGAGCCTAATATTGCTTAGGTTTGCTTAATCACGCGATTAAGCGTAAAAACACGAAACTATGGGCAAAACCGTAATTTTGCACTAATTTTGCTCGGGACTTCTAAAATTAAAACACCTTTTAAAATCATCTGGAGAAGTTTCGGGTTCATCCAGCACTTGCAAACGGGTAAAACATCGCAGGGGCGTTTTGGTCATTTTGACCCGAAAACTTGAAAAACGAGATTTTCGATCCCAGGAAGGTACACAAGTTATCTAATCCCCTTCCAACATTGAGTTTGCCCTTCGAGTACTGCCGAACCGGCTTTCCTCGAATTCCGCGCTGAAAATGACCTCAGGGGCATTTTGGTCATTTTCACTCTAACAGAAAAATCGAGACGTTACACATAGTGCTGTTTGGATAGGTCCTTGAGCATAAAAATTAGTAAAACTTAGTAGTTGTGAACCTATAGGTGTGTGAGAGGTTAAGAATAATACTAGAACGATTAGTTTACAAGTTTAAGACTCAAAAGAACCAAAGCATAACATACTATGGGTTTATAACATAATAGGCTTGTGAGTTTGTATGAATGACTGTCTAAGGTGTGATTATGTGATAATGTATATGCTATAGTTTTATGTATACACTATGAAGAAGTTTCATGTGATGATGTATATGCTATGAAAAAGATTTATGTGATGAATAATGATGTATCTATGAATTAACACTTTATGAGAACTTAAATGTGACACAACACTGAGACGCCTTCTTGGGTGACACCGGTTTAGCCGAGCACCCCCAAGAAAACAAATCCGTGAGGGTATTGACATAGAGCTTGCCAAAGCGGACAATACTACAATGCACTAGTTACTAGTAGAGCGTTTCAAAGAGGAAATGACCCTAAGAGAGGTGATCCTTAATTGCCCCCTAGCCCGCACTATTAAGTCGGGATTATGTATATGTTACGTTTATCATAGGATAAGTAAGAACTAGTGACGACTAGTTAAGGTATGAGCTCATAACCTAGAGATGTTTTAGGGTGGCCCCATGAGATGAAAGTTAAAGTTTACAATGTCACATATACTATACCTATGCTAATGTTATAATGTTTCTTAGTTATTCTATTGATTGGTTTTCCTTTATGACGCATTCATGTCATTAGTATATCCCATGCTTAGTCATAAGACGTATTATAAAATATGACGGACCTTGGATAAATAATACTTTAGAAAACTAACTTAAAAGGAGTTTTATGCATGCACACCTTTTAGAAATAAAACCCAAGGTTCCTGAGGATGTGACGATGTCACCTAGGTAGGGATAACCCTACTGAGAATTCTTTTAGAAGATTCTCATTCCCTCTCTCTTTTCTTCCGTCATATCTTCAGATGGCGACATTCGTACTCTTCTTCGACACCTCGGTATGGGAGCTGCACCATGACCCAACACTTAGGTCATACCATTTTGAGGGTCGCTGCACTGTCAGAGTATTCATGTTCATGGGACGACCCTTCACGCACCTCGTCCCGAGCTACCGCTTCACCCTGACTGCTCCTTATCGCCATAATGGGATTTTTGAGCTAGCTAGACCACATGATGAGCAGATTCTGTGCATGCAGCCTGAGACATCAGGAGTACGCAACTACCCGGAATACGTACCTCGCACCCAGTACTCGGAGACGGACCCATCCGAGGACCCGCCATCACATATGTACAGTTGGAGCTCTAGTCCCGCTCCCCCACCGATGAGAGCTGGGAGTGAGGAGACAGTGGTTCAGCCGAGGTTGGCTCGTCGGCCATCCATGCGCCCTCGCCGTGGTGAACACGCTCCGATGATCCGCACGACCACTCCCTCCGAGATCCGCCAGTGGATTGATTCCACCCCTCAGTACTTGGACCAACAGGAGTAGGCGCATGGGACGGGTAGTAGCTACTGCATGCGGAAGCCTAATTTCAGCCTAATTTCATAGAAATTTGATAGGAAATTAACTCACATCAAACCATACTTTGTAGCATAGCTTCCATACTTCAAACCATGCTTGAATGACCTTGTGTAAGAGATATTTTCCTTTCCCTTTTCCCTCCAATACCACACGGCCACTCCTCCCTTTGGTGAGCTCCATGGGTTTGTTTTTCTATAAATAGGATGCTTGTGATAGCCTTGTTGCACCTTGAAGCATTTGCTAAGTTTAGAGTTTTAGAGTTGTCTTCTAAGTTTTTCTTTTCTCTCAAAGTTTCAAAAGTGTTCTTCCTTTGTTTTCATCTTCATCTTCTTCATCTCTTCATCTCATCATCATCTCTCAACCATCAAACACCACCCCAAGGCCTTGAACCATCATCAAACCTCTCAAACACCACACCTCAAACACAACTTCACCCAAAACACATTTCCTTTCTTTTCCTTCCTCTTTGGCCAAATCATCACCACCATCCTAGGAGGGGTTGCTCATCTCATTTCATCTTCAAGTCCAAGCTTTTACCTTCATCACAAGGTAGGGATTTGTTTTCAAACTTTGTTTTGCTCAAGAAAGTGTTTTTCTCTAGTTTCCTCTTGGATTCTTTTGAACTTTCCTTTATTTTTCCTTTTTTTTTCATTTCGGCCTCTAGGCCTTGTTATGAGCATGATAGCTTGATGATGAGAGTTTCTAGATGATGACATTGTGTTCATCTCAAAGAAACCTCTAAAGCTTGAGTTTTCCTTTTCTTATAACTTCATCTATATGTTATTTAGCTCACATGGTTTTCCAACTTAAGAAAATTAATCTAAGGATTTCTAAAAGCCCAAGCCTACCCTTGTCAACCTTAAAGTTGGCCGGCACGTTCTAGAGATTGTTCTCTAGATAGGGGTTTTGGGTATTTAATAAAGAACTTGACGTAGTTTCACTTTCTTTCTCTTTTGTATAACTTTCGGTTTTTGGGTTGTGATCTTTGAGATATTGTATTGGGTTGTTATCTTGTTAAAGTCTTGAATGAGCTCTAGTTAACCATAAAATGAACCTTGCATCATGTTTACTTTATGCTTTGCATATCATGTTTACTTCCTTGCTATCACTAAGTTTCAAGATAATAAGTGAACCTTGCATTGTCATGTTTATATTTCAATCTATGCATTATCATGTTTATATTTCAAGTTCTCACTTAATACCAAGATAATAAATGAGTTGCATTTGTAACATCCCCAAATTTATAACTAAGATAAATATTAATCTTAATTAGCGATAGCAAAACCAAGAGAATCTGGACAAATGTTATGAAACACAACAAATAGACTACTTAAGTATGTCTAGAGAAAAATACAAAGAATTACGAAAATGCCATCACTTAGTGGAAATTACGAAAATGCCCTTGCTATGTAAAGGAAATTACCAAACTACCCTTGCCTTATTAAATGACGAAGATACCCTTACTCTATGAATGGAATTACAAGAATACCACTATCATTGTCTAATTACAAAAATATCCTTGTCTTTAGTTAAAGAAATTACTACAATGCCATTTGCACAAATCCCTAGACTTGTCTTTAGACAAGAATGAATCTAAGCCATTGGATTAAGATGATAACACAATAATTTAACCACATACATCATACACATTTCTGAATCACATATATGCACTAAAGGTTAGAAAATCTCCACTAACATCTTTGCACAAAACATGGAGCATTTTCATCCAACATGTTTGCATAAAACATGGAAACATGTTTGCACAAAACAAGGAGCATTTTCATCCCAAAATTTAGCCAACATGTTTCCATAAATCATGCTCCAAGTGCTTTCCTTCTTCTATTTTTTCTCTAATCTTTCCACTATAAATACTCCTCAAACTCTCTTCAATTCAGAAACTTCCTAAGTGTTCTTTCTTTCTTATTCTATCATTCTTCTTATGTTCTTCAAAGACTTCTCTTGATCCTCTAAACTTCATCCAAACACTTAAATCCTAAGTCCAAACTTTCACTAGCCCTCACAAGAGTTACAATCTTTAACTCTTGTGAGAAATATTTTCTTAAGCACTCAAGTTCTAGAGCCAAGATTCAAGGAGGGTCATCCACTCCAAAGACTCTTGTTCAAAGCTTAAGGAAGAAGAGAAGGACCCTTTTTAGACCCTACACAAGAGGTAGGAGTTTCTTCTTTATTTGTTCAAGTATTGTTGGCTTCTAACTTTGCTCATGGATAGAATGCCTCAAACTTGAGTTATTGTCAAAAGTTTTGAATAATTATATTTTTAGAAAACACAACATGTTCTATTCTGCTATGAGTAGTTTTATGATGTTATCAAACTCAAATATAACTTAAAAGATTGTATGTGAAACTTGAGTTAATAAAGATAACTTAAGACATGAACATGGCAGGTGCTGGAATTTCTAGTTATTTCTGGCAGTAGTTACTTCGAAAATTAGTGTTCATAAAATATGAAGGATCTCGAAATAAAAATATTTTTATTATGAACTAGACTCATTGTAGAACACTCTCCAAAAAGAATCACCTAAAACGGAGTTTCCTAGCCAAAGATATAAATTTTTAAAGTAGAGCCTAAGACTGAAACTCTTAATTTGACCTTGTAGTAGTAAAATAAGTGTAACTCACTCTAGAAAAATGAAAATGGACTGATTTCAACTTTGTGGAAAAGCTAACACATCTACAAACACACTTATGTATGCTATGCATAAAGTTTTAACCACGAAAATACAGAATGAGAGATATATTTTCGGGACAGTGTGCTGACAAAGTCTTGAAGGTAGCGTGATACTGTGAGAGTGCAATTTGGAAAGGTTCTGGCTAAGGAAAGACTTGGTATTTAAGCGTGTCCATTGTGACCCACCTCTCTTTCCTGGGAATCCTACTATGCACAATTTACAGTTGATTTACACTAATCTAAGATGTTAGTGCTACAAATTTTATCCTAAAAGATGTCAGAACTCTAAATAAAAGATTCAAGTATTGTAAAGAGATAATTTTAAGGATTTAAGTAGAATAATAATCTTCAGGAGATATATATAAAAGTTATAGTAAAAATATATAAAGAACCTCTAAAAATATCTTAAAGGGTATTAATGTATTAATGGAAATACTAAGAGTACAAAGAAGACTAAGAGAAAAAGATAATACCAAGATATCCATAACCTATTAGGAACACTAGAGACCTAACTTGATAACTTAGGTTGCTTAATATGAATTATCTATGAGAATGTTTACTATGAGATTTACATGATATTGTCTATGATACATGAAATGATATACAGAAATGTGAATGTATTGATGAGATATGAAATGATAATGATAAAATGATTGACTGTGCCATGATTTATTAATGTGCATACATTCATGTTTCAAATGAAATAATAAATAGTCCAACTCACTGCTTAATCCTCTTTGAGGATTAAGGTATTGATGATTTCACTCAGTGAGAATAAAAGTAAAACCTGAAAAAGTAGCAATGATAGTCTGGAAAAGTGGACTTGAGCTAAACTCACGGCTTAACCCCCTAAACCGTTGAGATCATGGCAACGGAAAGAAAACCAAAAGGTTGTGGTGATGGCCACGGTATGAGCTCATTACCCTTTAGGGTGGTCTAAGGCATTGATGCATTCATCCCGTGAGTAATTAAGAAATATGTTGATGAAATAAATGAAAGATGATGATCACTAAACAAGTGAATGTTGAGGATGAGTAATCATGAAATGCATGCAGCTCCTAAATGATTATTGCTTATTAGTGGTTTTACATGATATGCTTATATGTATGCTTGTTGAAATACTGAATGGATATTTCTGCTAATGTTCAAGATTAGTTTAAAAGTAACTGCACTTCGGCTAATCACGTTTGTGAAAGTTTGATAATTGAATCCTTACCTGTTTACCTTTTTATAATAAACCCGAAGTGACTGGGACGACAACGATGACACTTTTAGTACAAGTAGGAACTCCTCGAGAAATCATGTATTTCTCACTCCTATGTTTATTTTCCGTTGTCGCTACTGCAGAGACAGACGTGTCCACCTAAAGCAACGAAGTCAGAGCTGAGGAAGGAGGTAGCGCGTGAAGATTTCAAACCTTTTAAGTAGGAGCATTCCGAGCTTTAGTTACATTATAGTTTGTGAGAAACAATTAGTAATAGTAGAACTTATATTGTTATTTGTAATAACTTATCAGTATGATATATGCCCTGTTATGACTTATGTATTAAGTGATTATATTCCAGTTTATGTAATAATAGTTCTACACTTAGTCTCTTATTCCGCTTATTTAATTAAGTGCGCAATGTAACTTGATTATTATCTATAAAAGCGCTATGTATTTCACTTTTCGTTACAGGCTTAAGTTTTCAAAAAATTAATTTATTTTAAAAAAAAATTCCACTATTTTTCTAAGTTAATTTCAAAAGAAAATAAATGCAAGGCATAAGTGATAACTAATAGAATCCAAATGTCAACTTAAGCATAGTGGGGTTCTATTAGGGTGTTACAGCATTCATATTTACTTTGTGCTATCACTTTACTTTCTAATGGAACCTAAAATAAGTGCATAAGCATGTTTATTTTTATGTCATCACTTTAATGAACCTAGAGCTCAAAGACTTGCCCATTGTTGTCTCAACAAAGGTCTAAAGATATTGATTTCTTGTGGTTCCCATTTCAGCCCTAAGGGGCTTTGGTGTTTCTAAGTGTTAAAAACTATGTTTTATAATTTATCTAAGCTTATGTGAGTATAAGGAATATGTAGAACTAAGTTTTATGAATTGAGGATCTCTTGAGATAAAAATAATTTAGCCACTGCCCTCTTAAGTATTCTTATGATTTTAAAAGGATAAAAGTGTTTATAAACAAGTTTTGAAAGTTCTAAAATGGTTCCAAGAGAAACTAGTATTTTATGTGCCTTAGAAATTGTGTTCTATGCATTTTATGGAGAAGTATGTTTTCGGTTCTTCCTTGCTCTTTACTGCCACTGTATGTGCTGTTTTAATGATGATAATGTGCCTATGTTTGAGTAAAAATAATGTTAAGACTCATATGTGAAAGATAGGATAAGTTAGGAACTAGAAAAGAATTAATTTGAGAGTTCTAGATCCTTTAATTATGTAATTTTCTGGATTCTGTCCAGCAAGGTTTAGATTTAATAATCATGGATTTAAATTAGTTTAAATGTGTAGGAATGACTCATAATTGGTTTAGGACTTAATCTTGAAGCCTTAGGAGCAAACTAAACTTAGAAAGGGTCATTGTTGTAACTTCTAGGTACCCATAAAGTTAGGATTTCAAATTCTGCATCCTTGAGGTTTAGAGATGTTCTTGACTATAGTGTGAGGTGAGAAATACTTAGTTATAACCTCATAGGTTTCCAAGAGACTAGGTTTTGATGATCGATAACTTAGAATGTGAGTTAAGGACTTTAAGGGTCTAAACCGTAATTTCTAGAACCCCGTAATCACACAAATATAAAGCTGTCCAAATCTGCATAGTGCTGTTTGGATAGGTCCTTGAGCATAAAAATTAGTAAAACTTAGTAGTTGTGAACCTATAGGTGTGTGAGAGGTTAAGAATAATACTAGAACGATTAGTTTACAAGTTTAAGACTCAAAAGAACCAAAGCATAACATACTATGGGTTTATAACATAATAGGCTTGTGAGTTTGTATGAATGACCGTCTAAGGTGTGATTATGTGATAATGTATATGCTATAGTTTTATGTATACACTATGAAGAAGTTTCATGTGAGGATGTATATGCTATGAAAAAGATTTATGTGATGAATAATGATGTATCTATGAATTAACACTTTATGAGAATTAAATGTGACACAACACTAAGACGCCTTCTTGGGTGACGCCGGTTTAGCTGAGCACTGTAACATCCTAATAGAACCCCACTATGCTTAAGTTCACATTTGGATTCTATTAGTTGTCACTTATGCCTTGCATTTATTTTCTTTTGAAATTAACTTAGAAAAATAGTGGAAGTTTTTTTTTCTTTAAATAAATTAATTTTTTGAAAACTTAAGCCTGTTACGGGAAGTGAAATACATAGCGCTTTTATAGATAATAATCAATGTTACATTGCGCACTTAATTAAATAAGCGGAATAAGAGACTAAGTGTAGAACTATTATCACATAAACTGGAATATAATCACTTAATACATAAGTCACAATAGGGTATATATCATACTGATAAGTTATTACAAATAACAATATAAGTTCTACTATTACTAATTGTTTCTCACAAACTATAATGTAACTAAAGCTCGGAATGCTCCTACTTAAAAGGTTTGAAATCTTCACGCGCTTCCTCCTTCCTCAGCTACAGCTTCCTTGCTTTAGGTGGACACGTCTGTCTCTGGTAACGACAACGGAAAATAAACATAGAAGTGAGAAATACATGATTTCTCAGTAGGAGTTTCTACTTGTACTAAAAGTGTCATCGTTGTCGTCCCAGTCACTTCGGGTTTATTATAAAAAGGTGAACAGGTAAGGATTCAATTATCAAACTTTCACAAACGTGATTAGCCGAAGTGCAGTTACTTTTAACTAATCTTGAATATTAGCAGAAATATCCATTCAGTATTTCATCAAGCATACATATAAGCATATCATGTAAAACCACTAATAAGCAATAATCATTTAGGAGCTGCATGCATTTCATGATTACTCATCCTTAACATTCACTTGTTTAGTGATCATCATCTTTCATTTATTTCATCAACGTATTTCTTAATTACTCACGAGATGAATGCATCAATGCCTTAGACCACCCTAAAGGGTAATGAGCTCATACCATGGCCGTCGCCATAACCTTTTTGGTTTTCATTCTGTTGCCGTGATCTCAACGGTTTAGGGGATTAAACCGTGAGTTTAGCTCAAGTCCACTTTTCCATACTTTCATTGCTACTTTTTCAAACTTTACTTTTATTATTTCTTTTGAAAATGAATGTATGCATATTATCATGTAATCACAATAAATCCTGGGCAATCAATCATTCATCCTCATCATTTCATAATTCATCACCATACATTCACATTACTATAAATCACTTCATAAAACATGGACAATATCATGTAAATCTCATAGTAAACACTTTCATAGATGATTCATATTAACCAACCAAAGTTATCAAGTTAAGTTCCTAGTGTTCGTAAGAGGTAATGGATGTCTTAGTATTATCTTTTTCTCTTAGTGTTCTTTGTACTCTTAGCATTTCATTAATACATTAATGCACTTCAAAATATTATTATAGGTTCTTTATATATTTTTATTATGACTTTCATATAACTCTTGAAGATTATTATTCTACTTAAATTCTTAAAATTCTCTCTTTACAAGACTTGATTCTTTTATTTATAGTTTTGACATCTTTTAGAAGAAAGTTTATAATTCTCTGTATACTTGTTATCTCAGCTTAGTAAAGGTAGTTCCAAATTCCTAACTCATCAAATTTTAGCATTTATATCTTTGGAATAGTGTAAATCAACTGTAAACCATGCATAGGAGGGTTCCCAGGAAAGAGAGGTCGGTCACAATGGACACGCTTAAATACCAAGTCTTTCCTTAGCCAGAACCTTTCCAAACTGCACTTTCACAGTACACTATTCCGAAATTTATTTCTCATTCTGTAATTACATGGTACAAAGCTTTATACATAACATACATGGGTGTACTCCTATATGTGTTAGCTCTCCAACAAACTTGAAATCAGTCCATTTACATTTTTCTAGAGTGAGTTACACCTATTTTACTACTACAAGGTCAGATTTAAAGTTTCAGTCTTAGGCTCTACTTTAAAAAATTATATCTTGAGCTAGAAAACTCCGTTTTAGGTGATTCTTTTTGGAGAGTGTTCTATAATGAGTCTAGTTTATAGTAAAATTATTTTAATTTCGAGATGCTTAATATTTTATGAACAGTAACTTTCGAAGTACTTGCTGCCAGAAACAACTAGAAATTCCAGCACCTATCATTTTCATGTCTTAAGTTACCTTTATTAAATCAGGTTTCACATACAATCTTGTCAAGTTATATTTGAGTTTGATAATATCATAAGAGTACTCATAACATAATAGAACATGTCATATTTCTAAAAATATATTTTTCAAATAATCATTCAAAACTTTTGACAATAACTCAAACTTGAGGCATTCTATCAAGGTTAGAAGCCAACAATGCTTGAACAATTAAAGATGAAGCTCCTACCTCTTGTGTAGGGTCTAAAAAGGGTCCTTCTCTTCTTCCTTAAGCTTTGAATAAGAGTCTTTGGAGTGGATGACCCTCCTTGAATCTTGGCTCTAGAACTTGAGTGCTTAAGAAAATATTTCTCACTAGAGTTAAAGATTGTAACTCTTGTGAGGGCTAGTGAAAGTTTGGACTTAGGATTTAAGTGTTTGGATGAAGTTTAGAGGATCAAGAGAAGTCTTTGAAGAACATAAGAAGAATGATAGAATAAGAAAGAAAGAACACTTAGGGAGTTTTTGAATTGAAGAGAGTTTGAGGAGTATTTATAGTGGAAAGATTAGAGAAAAAACAAAAGAAAGAAAGCACTTGGAGCATGATTTATGGAAACATGTTGGCTGAATTTTGGGATGAAAATGCTCCTTGTTTTGTGCAAACATGTTTCCATGTTTTGTGCAAACACGTTTCCATGTTTTATGCAAACACGTTTCCATGTTTTATGCAAACATGTTGGATGAAAAAATGCTCCATGTTTTATGCAAACATGTTTCCATGTTTTATGCAAACATGTTTCCATGTTTTGTGCAAAGATGTTAGTGGAGATTTTCTAACCTTTAGTGCATGTATGTGATTTAGAAATGTGTATGATGTATGTGGTTAAATTATTGTGTTATCATCTTAATCCAATGGCTTAGATTCATTCTTGTCTAAAGACAAGTCTAGGGATTTGTGTAAATGGCGTTGTAGTAATTTCTTTAACTAAGACAAGGATATTTTTGTAATTAGACAATGATAGTGGTATTCTTGTAATTCCATTCATAGAGTAAGGGTATCTTTGTCATTTGATAAGGCAAGGGTAGTTTGGTAATTTCCTTTACATAGCAAGGGCATTTTCATAATTTCCACTAAGTGATGACATTTTCGTAATTCTTTGCATTTTTCTCTAGACATACTTAAGTAGTCTATTTGTTGTGTTTCATAACATTTGTCCAGATTCTCTTGGTTTTGCTATCGCTAATTAATATTTATCTTAGTTATAAATTTGGGGATGTTACAAGCACCCCCAAGAAAATAAATCTGTGAGGGTATTGACATAGAGCTTGCCAAAGCGGACAATACTACGATGCACTAGTTGCTAGTAAAGCGTTTCAAAGAGGAAATGACCCTAAGAGAGGTGATCCTTAATTGCCCCCTAGCCCGCACTATTAAGTCGGGATTATGTATATGTTACGCTTATCATAGGATAAGTAAGAACTAGTGACGACTAGTTAAGGTATGAGCTCATAACCTAGAGATGTTTTAGGGTGGCCCCATGAGATGAAAGTTAAAGTTTACAATGTCACATATACTATACCTATGCTAATGTTATAATGTTTCTTAGTTATTCTATTGATTGGTTTTCCTTTATGACGCATTCATGTCATTAGTATATCCCATGCTTAGTCATAAGATGCATTATAAAATATGATGGACCTTGGATAAATAATACTTTAGAAAACTAACTTAAAAGGCGTTTTATGTAACGCCCCGATTTTCTGCTAGAGTGAAAATGACCGAAATGCCCCTGAGGTCATTTTCGGCCCAGAATTCGGGGAAAGCCGATCTGGCAGTACTCGAAGGGCAAACTCAATGTTGGAAGGGGATTAGATGACCTGTGTACCTTTCCGGAATCGAAAATCTCGTTTTGAAGTTTTAGGTCAAAATGACCAAAACGCCTCAAGGTGTTTTACCTATTTGCAAGTGCCGGATGAACCCGAAACTTCTCTAGATGGTTTTAAAAGGCATTTTTATGTATTCTACGACCTCATTTTTAATTATGGAGGTCCCGGGCAAAATTAGTGCAAAATTACGATTTTACCCCTAGTTTCGTGTTTTTACGCTTAATCGCGTGATTAAGCAAACCTAAGCAATATTAGGCTCTAATCGAAGATTAATTAATTTCCATAATTAATCTTGAGTCAAAATAATTTATTAAAGTTGATTAGAACCTAAAAGTGCTTAATTACAACTTAAAATCTTATTTTAAATTCAAGATTTCTAGTCATGGAATCTTGAATAGTGTTTTCTCTCTCAATTCCTTAAATTATGGAATTTTGTCTACATTGTTTTATTCATAAAATGAATTTAAAATCTCCTAAATATGTATGAGTACTCCTTAATCATGTCATAAAGGTTCCTAATCACATTCTTAGTCACCTAAACTTATGCTTAATGACTCCTAACCTTACACCTAAGCTAATACACCCCTAAACACATCACTAACACACTATTACATGACCAAAACTCCCTCCTCCCTTGCTGCATCAGACCTGCACGAAATTCATCATCCATTTTATCACAATTTAATTTTATTTCACACTCCAAAGACTATGGTTGAAGCCATGTCATCAAAGTGCAATTCTCTCACCTCATGTTCCATGAGGATTCATTCTCCTCCACACATGCCTCACCTCATGTTCCATGAGGATTCATTCACCTCATGTTCCATGAGGATTCATTCTCCTCCACACATGCCTCACCTCATGTTCCATGAGGATTCATTCTCCTCTACTCATTCACTCTTATTCTTCTCTATAAATACCATGCCTAGATGAACCTTTGCTACACTTTGTTCATTTGCTAAGTTTAGTTTTTTTAGTTTTTCTCTAAGTTCTTCCTTTTTCTCTCAAATCTCAAGAGCATTCTTCTTCTTCATCTTCTTCTTTTTCCTTTTGAAACATCATCACACAACCTTGAAACACCACCCCACCACCTTGGATCATCATACAAACACCTAAACTTCCATTCTCAAACACAAGCTCACCAAGAACACATTTCCTTCCTTTTTCTTTCATCAAGGCCGAATCATCATCACCATCCTAGGAGGTGTTGCGTGTATCATTTTCATCTTCAAGTCCAAGCTTTTTGTCTTCACTCTAGGTAGGAGTGTTTTCTAAACTTTGTCTTCTTGAAAATGAGTTCTTTCTAGCTTTCTCTTGGGTTTTCTTTTTGAAACTTTCTTTGGTTTCCCTTTCTTGTATTTAAGGCCTCTTGGCCTTGATGAGTACATGATAGCTCAATGATGAGGACTCCTAGATAATGACTATGTGTTCATCTCAAAGGAAACTCTAGAGCTTGAGGTTTTATTTTCTTTGAGTTCCAACTTTATTTTCTAACTCAAAAATGATTTTTACTCAAGAATACCATTACTTTTCTTGCTATTATGATTTCGGTTTCTTTGTTCCTTTCTTTAACATTTCGGTTACCATTTTCCTTTTTGATCTTTGAAGTTTTATTTGTTCAAAAAGTTTTGCTTTCTTTGAGATTGATGATGATGTTCAAGAACCTCATAATTCCTTTGAGAACTTGGTTCAAGAACTCTAAAGCTCTCTTTGTAATGAGATATGTGTTGGGTTATTATGTTGTTAAAGTCTTGGATGAGCTTTAGATCACCTTAAAATGAACCTTGCATCATGTTTATTTTATGCTTTGCACATCATGTTTACTTTCTTTGCTATCACTAAGTACCAAGGTAATAAAGGAACTTGCATTATCATGTTTATATTTCAAGTTCTCACCTAAATATCAAAGATAATAATATAATGCATACCATATTTATTTTATGCTTTGTACATCATGCTTACTTTCTTTGTTATCACTAAGTACCAAGGTAATAAAGGAGCTTGCATTATCATGTTTATATTTCAAGCTATGCATTATCATGTTTATGTTTCAAGTTCTCACCTAAATATCAAAGATAATAATATAATGCATCACATATTTATTTTATGCTCTCACTTTACTTTCTAGCAAAAACTAAAACAAGTGCATGAGCATGTTTATTTTTATGTCATCACTTTAATGAACCTAGAGCTCAAAGACTTGCCCATTGTTGTCTCAACAAAGGTCTAAAAATATTTATTGCTTTTGGTCCCTATTTCGGCCCTAAGAGGCTTTGGTGTTTCCAAGTATTGAAAACTATGTTTTATAATTTTTCTAAGCTTATGTAAGTATAAGAAATATGTAGAACTAAGTTTTATGAATTTAGGACCTCTTGAGATAAAAATGATTTAGCTATTACCCTCTTAAGTATTTTTATGATTTTAGGTGATAAAAGTGTCCATAAATGAGTTTTGAAAGTTGAAAAAGGTTCCAAGAGAAACTAGTATTGTATGTGCTTTAGAAATTGTGTTTCATGTCTTTTATGGAGATGTTTGTTTCGGTTCTGCCTTGCTATGTTTCGCCACTGTATGAGCTGTGTTAATAATGATAAGATGCTTATGTTTGAGTAAAAATAATGTTAAGACTCATATGTGAAAGATAGGGTAAGTTAGGAACTAGAAAAGAATTAATTTGAGAGTTTTAGATCCCTTAATGATGGAATTTTCTGGATTCTGTCCAGCAAGGTTTAGAAATGATAATCATGGTTCTAAATTAGTTTAAATGTGTAGGAATGACTCATAATTGGTTTAGGGCTTAATCTTGATGCTTTAGGAACAAACTGGACTTAGAAAGAGTCATTGTTGTGACTCCTAGGTACCCGTAAAGTTGGGATTGTAAATTCTGCATCCTTGAGGTCTAGAGATGTTCTTGACCATAGTGTGAGGTGAGAAATACTTAGTTATAACCTCATAGGTTCCCAAGAGACTAGGTTTTGATGATTTATAACTTAGATTGTGAGTTAAGGACCTTAAGGGTCGATGCATAAGATATTAAGAAGTCTTGAGTTTTTATGATGCTTAATTTTATGCAAGTATGATATATGATACATGAGCTTTATCTATGTGAGTATGATGTGTTTAAAATATATGCTATGATGAGTTTGGAATATATGCTATAATCTATGTAAGAATGATGAGTTTGAAATATATGTTATGATGTTTATCTATGTGAGAATGATGTATTAGAAGAATATGCTTGATGATGCATGAACCCTAAAATGTTTTATTGATGATACGTGAGGAAATGATTATCGAGATGTTAAGTTGTGTGATTAGCTTGTGGCATAAATTTTGGTTTGAAGGAAATTCAGTTTAACAGCCGTTATGCTGCCGAATTTCTATCAAACCTAAAAGAGTTGAAAAATGTTTTAAAGTACCATATGAGTTGAAAAACCTGGGTGACACTGGTTCGGCCGAGCACCCTGTGATATTTTTATGTGACAAGCATTGAGACGCATTTCTCCTGCTACGGTGAGGAGGAGGCAAATCCGTGAGGGTATGTGCAGATGCAGCCTTACCAAAGCGAGACAATTCTGTGCACTCGAGGCCGAGAGAACGTTTCAAAGAATGAAATATGTTTATGTTACCCCCTCATTTTACCCCATATTAAATCTAGTGACGACTAGTTAGGATTGAGCTCATTCCTAGGCGATTAGGTGAGACGGAGATAGGAGGCTATGATAAAAATCGCCAAGTGTGTATCGGTTGGAAATAGGTGGATATGTTTTAAGAGGGTGGTTTTTGAGAAAAAGAACAAAAGAGATATGATGCTTTTAAGTCACATAAGTATGAGAAAAGTAAGAGTTGTAATATGCCCTTATGCCACTTGCATGAATCTAGATTGTTGTGATTTGTTGATTTATGTGCTCAAGTATTGCCATACATTCATGCTTAAACATGTTGCATTCATGACATCAAGATGCATACTAAAAGAAATGGACCTTGGATAAATAGTTTCATAAACCCTAATAATGAATCTCATATGCATGAACACCTTTATAAATAAACCCAAGGTTGCTGAGGAAGTGAACGATGTAACCCTAGAATAGGAGATTCCTACCGAGATTCTTTAGTAAGATTCTCACTCTTTTCTCTTCTTTTTCTCGCTCACATCTTCGTAGACTGATGGCGACATACATGGTCTTCATTGACACATACGTCCGAGAGGCGCCTCTAACGAGGAGCTCACGCTCAGTTTACACGTATGCCCACTCCTGCCGCCTTGCGTTCTTGGATCAGTTACACTCCATTTCCCCGGGTTCTAGTAGCGTATGTTTTAGGCGAGGCTTAGTGCACACACTCACATGTAGACTGGATAAACCTGCTTTTGTTTTGAGGTTATTCACTATAGGGGCACTCGGGTAGTGATGGTTTACTTTATGTTACTTTACGTTTCTCTGTTTCTATTGTACTTCCTTTCTGCTGTATTACAAGCTCTGCCCGTCCCAATGAGGGTATGACTACTTATGTATTCTAAGTTATGTTATTAATGAAACGTTTCTCTTGTTGTGATGATTTATGCTCAGCTGTTATATGTTTCCATTTATGTGTTTCTCTATGAGTGTTAAGCGTGCTTTATATTCCTATTATTCGATTAGACTAAGAACGTGGCTCTCACTTTATTGTGTGTTTTAAAAAAAAAAAAAAAAATTTACTCATAATTTTCCTTTAGTATTTTAAGAAAAGGATGAGACTATGAAGTAATAGCCTAATGTTTAACCTAATGTGTTCTAGAAAGTTGGGTTAAAAATTAGGGTGTTACATTTTATGCATGCACACCTTTTAGAAATAAAACCCAAGGTTCCTGAGGATGTGACGATGTCATCTAGGTAGGGATAACCTTACTGAGAATTCTTTTAGAAGATTCTCATTCCCTCTCTCTTTTCTTCCGTCATATCTTCAGATGGCGACATTCGTACTCTTCATCGACACCCCGGTATGGGAGCTGCACCATGACCTAGCACTTGGGTCATACCATTTTGAGGGTCGCTGCACTGTCAGAGTATTCATGTTCATGGGACGACCCTTCGCGCACCTCATCCCGAGCTACCGCTTCACCCCGACTGCTCCTTACCGCCATAACGGGATTTTTGAGCGAGCTAGACCACGTGATGAGCAGATTCTCCGCATGCAGCCTGAGACGTCAGCAGTGCACGACTACCCGGAGTACGTGCCTCGCACCCAGTACTCGGAGATAGACCCATCCGAGGACCCACCATCACATATGTACAGTTGGAGCTCCAGTCCCACTCCCCTACCGATCAGAGCTGGGAGTAAGGAGACAGTGGTTCAGCCAAGGTTGGCTTGTCGGCCATCCATGCGCCCTCGCCGTGGTGGACACGCTCCGATGATCCGCACGACCACTCCCGCCGAGATCCGCCATTGGATTGATTCCACCTCTCAGTACTCGGACCAGCAGGAGTAGGCGCATGGGACGGGTAGTAGCTAGTGCACACACGCCACATAGTTGAGGACAAACCTTCTTTTGTATATGAGGTTGTCTACTCTAGGTGCACATGGGTATGGTTATTGTTTTTATGATTTCCCTTTATTTGTTTTCCTTGTATTTGTTCTTCAATTGTATTCCGTTTCCCGATGTATCGAATAGTCCTGCCCTTTTGGGTAGGCACATTATATATATATATATATATATATATATATATATATATATATATATATATATATATATATATATATATATATATCTATGTTTCAGATGATATTTCCATGATATAATGTGTTTCTTTACGCTTTGCTTATGTGTTTCGTTATGCTTTCTTTTAAAAGATTCGTGCGTGGCTCTCACTTTGATTTTAATTCTAAAAAGAAAAATTTTACCCATATTTCTGCTAAGTATTTTCTAAGTAAAAGATGAGACCAATATGTAATATTCTAAAGATTAACCTAAGTACCTACTAGTAGTCTTAGGTTAAGATTTAGGGTGTTACACCCTCGCCGCGGTGGACACGCTTCGATGATCCCCACGACCACTCTCGCCGAGATCCGCCAGTGGATCGATTCCACCCCTCAGTACTCGGACCAGCACTAGTAGGTGCATAGGATGGGTAGTAGCTAGTGCACACACGCCACATAGTTGAGGACAAACCTTCTTTTGTATATGAGGTTGTCTACTCTAGGTGCACATGGGTATAGGTGGTGCTTTCATGGTTTTCCTTGTACTTGCTTTTATGATTTCCTTGTATTTGCTTTTCAGTTGTATTTCATCCTTCTATGTACCGAATAGTCCTGCCTTTTGGTAGGCACATTATCTATATACAATCAGTTGATGTATCCATGTTATTTATGTGTTTTATTATGATTTGCTCATATGACTTGTATGAATTCCCATTCAAAGAATCATGCGTGGCTCTCACTTTGGTTTAATTCAAAAAAGAAAAAATTTTACCCATATTTCCGCTAAGTATTTTCAAAGTAAAAGATGAAACCAAGAGGTAATATTCTAAGCATTAACCTAAATACATACTAGTAGTATTAGGTTAAGGTTTAGGGTGTTACATTTCACATATTTAGGCATAGCGGTGGAGATAGAAGAACATTTTTATGTTTCATTAGGAATGACATGTTTTCCATAACTTTTAGATAGATTTTCTTTTTACTCAGAAATGTTTCCTGATTTTCTTTAGAGCACTAAGCATGTAACACCCTAATTTTTAACCCAACTCTCTAGAATACATTAGGTTAAAAATTAGGCTATTACTTCTTAGTCTCATCATTTTAATAAAATACTTAGCGAAAATTACGGGTAATTTTTTTTTTTGAAAACATAAAGCAAAGTGAGAGCCACGAACTTAACTAATCGAACGACAGAAACATAAAGCACGCGTAACAATCATTAGAAATCATAAGGTAAAGCATATAACCAAAGAACAACAAAGGAAACATTTCATTAATGACTTAGTTAGAGTACATAAGTAGTCATACCCTCATGGGGATGGGCAGAGCTTGTAATACAGTGGAAAATAAAATACAAGATAAAACAAGAAAGCAGAGATATGAGAGTTTCTAGATGATGACATTGTGTTCATCTCAAAGAAACCTCTAAAGCTTGAGTTTTCCTTTCCTTATGTCTTCATCTATATGATATCTAGCTCACATGGTTTTTCAACTTAAGAAAATTAATCTAAGGATTTCTAAAAGCCCAAGCCTACTCTTGTCAACCTTAAAGTTGGCCGGCACATTCTAGAGATTTTCTCTAGATAGGGGTTTTGGGTATTTAATAAAGAACTTGACTTAGTTTCACTTTCTTTTTCCTTTGTAAGACTTTCAGTTTTGATGTTTTGATCTTGGACATATTGTATTGGGTTGTTATCTTATTAAAATCTTGAATGAGCTCTAGTCAACCATAAAATGAACCTTGCATCATGTTTACTTTATGCTTTGCATATCATGTTTATTTCCTTGCTATCACTAAATACCAAGATAATAAGTGAACCTTGCATTATCATGTTCATATTTCAAGCTATGCATTATCATGTTTATATTTCAAGTTCTCACTTAATACCAAGATAATAATGAGTTGCATTCATATTTACTTTGTTCCATCACTTTACTTTCTAATGGAACCTAAAATAGTGCATGAGCATGTTTATTTTTATGTCATCACTTTAATGAACCTAGAGCTCAAAGACTTGCCCATTGTTGTCTCTACAAAGGTCTAAAAATACTTATTTCTTGTGGTTCCCATTTCGGCCCTAATGAGCTTTTGTGTTTCCAAGTGTTAAAAACTATGTTTTATAATTTATATAAGCTTATGTGAGTATAAGTAATATGTAGAACTAAGTTTTACGAATTTAGGACCTCTTGAGATAAAAAAAATTTAGTCACTGCCCTCTTAAGTATTCCTATGATTTTAAAGGATGAAGGTGTTTATAAACAAGTTTTGAAAGTTCTAAAATAGTTCCAAGAGAAACTAGTAGTGATGTGCTTTAGAAATTGTGTTCTATGCCTTTTATGGAGAAGTATATTTTCGGTTCTTCCTTGCTCTTTACTGCCATTGTATGTGCTGTTTTAATGATGATAATGTACCTATGTTTGAGTAAAAATAATGTTAAGACTCATATGTGAAAGATAGGATAAGTTAGGAACTAGAAAAGAATTAAATTGAGAGTTCTAGATCCTTTAATTATGTAATTTTCTGGATTCTGTCCAGCAAGGTTTAGATTTAATAATCATGGTTTTTAATTAGTTTGAATGTGTAGGAATGACTCATAATTGGTTTAGGACTTAATCTTGAAGCCTTAGGAGCAAACCGAACTTAGAAAGGGTCATTGTTGTGACTTCTAGGTACCCGTAAAGTTAGGATTATAAATTATGCATCCTTGAGGTTTAGAGATGTTCTTGACCATAGTGTGAGGTGAGAAATACTTAGTTATAACCTCATAGGTTCCCAAGAGACTAGGTTTTGATGATCGATAACTTAGAATGTGAGTTAAGGACTTTAAGGGTCTAAACCGTAATTTCTAGAACCCTGTAATCACACAAATATAAAGCTGTCCAAATCTGCATAGTGCTGTTTGGATAGGTCCTTGAGTATAAAAATTAGGAAAACTTATTAGTTGTGAACCTATAGGTGTGTGAAAGGTTAAGGAGAATACTAGGACAATTAGTTTACAAGTTAAGACTCAAAAGAACCAAAGCATAAAACACTATGGGTTTATAACATAATAAGCTTGTAAGTTTATGAGAATAATTGTCTGAAGATATGTCTATGTGGTGATGTATATGCTATGAAAAAGTTTTATGTGAAAATAGGTTATAGTTTTATATATGATTATATGATGAGATGCACACTATGAGAAAGATTTATATGATGTATAATGATGTATCTATGAATTAACACTTTATGAGAACTTAAATGTGACACAACACTGAGACGCCTTCTTGGGTGACACTGGTTTAGCCGAGCACCCCCAAGAAAACAAATCCTTGAGGGTATTGACATAGAGCTTGCCAAAGCGGACAATGCTACTGTGCACTAGTTGCCAGTAGAGCGTTTCAAAGAGGAAATGACCCTAAGAGAGGTGATCCTTAATTGCCCCCTAGCCCGCACTATTAAGTCGGGATTATGTATATGTTACGCTTATCATAGGATAAGTAAGAACTAGTGACGACTAGTTAAGGTATGAGCTCATAACCTAGAGATGTTTTAGGGTGGCCCCATGAGATGAAAGTTAAAGTTTAAAATGTCACATGTGCTATACCTATCCCTTTATGCCAATGTTATAATGTTTCTTAGTTCTTCTATTGATTGGCTTACCTTTATGATGCATTCATATCATTAGTATATTCCATGCTTAGTCATAAGACGCATTATAAAATATGACCGGCCTTGGATAAATAATACTTTAGAAAACTAACTTAAAAGGAGTTTATATGCATGCACACCTTTTTAGAAATAAAACCCAAGGTTCCTAAGGATGTGACGATGTCACCTAGGTAGGGATAACCCTACTGAGAATTCTTTTAGAAAGATTCTCATTCCCTCTCTCTTTTCTTCCGTCATATCTTCAAATGGCGACATTCGTACTCTTCATCGACACCCCGGTATGGGAGCTGCACCTTGACCCGGCACTCGGGTCATACCATTTTGAGGGTCGCTGCATTGTTAGAGTCTTCATGTTCATGGGACGACCCTTCGCACACCCAGTACGGAGTTACCGATTCACCCCGACTGCCCCCCACCATCACAATAGTATTTTTGAGCGAGCTAGATCACGGGACAAGCAGATCCTCCGCATGCAGCCTGAGGCATCAGCGGTACGCGACTACCCGGGTACGTGCCTCACACCCAGTACTCGGAGACGGACCCATCCGAGGACCCGCCATCACACATGTACAGTTGGAGCTCTAGTCCCGCTCCCCCACCGATGAGAGCCGGGAGTGAGGAGACGGTGGTCCAGCCGAGGTTGGCACGTAGGCCATCCATGCGCCCTCACCACTCCCGCCGAGATTCGTCAGTGGATCGACTCGACCCCACAGTACTCGGACCAGCAGGAGTAGACACAGGAGGGGTAGTAGCTAGTGCACACACGCCACATAGTTGAGGACAAACCTTCTTTTGTATATGAGGTTGTCTACTCTAGGTGCACATGGGTATGGGTGTTGCTTTCATGATTTTCTTGTACTTGTTTTATGATTTCCTTATATTTGTTCTTCAGTTGTATTCCATTTCCCGATGTATCGAATAGTCCTGCCCTTTTGGGTAGGCACATTATATATATATATATATATATATATCTATGTTTCAGTTGATGTTTCCATGATATGATGTGTTTCTTTACGCTTTGCTTGTAAGTTTCGTTATGCTTTCTTTTAAAGATTCGTGCGTGGCTCTCACTTTAATTTTAATTCTAAAAAGAAAAATTTTACCCATATTTCCGCTAAGTATTTTCTAAGTAAAAGATGAGACCAAGAGGTAATATTCTAAAGATTAACCTAAGTACATAATAGTAGTCTTAGGTTAAGATTTAGGGTGTTACATAGCGTAATTCTAATCAAATATATATAACAAAGATACAAAAGCATTTATTTACTACAAAGTCAAGTACAAAAGGAAGCTCTCCTATGAGCCTTAGTACATATCTATTCTTTATTATTTTTATAGACATATGTATATATAAGTCTCCACAACCAAACTACAAAAATTCCAACTCATTCTTTCTTGTAGGGACTTCACTGTTCTCTAGAATCAACATGGAGACGACACAGAAATAAACAAATAGAGGTGAGAATTCTAAAATTCTTAGTAGGGCATCCCCAAAACATATAATGAGACTTATGTCATCGTTATCGTCTTAGCCACTTCGGTTTATTAGTAAACTTGTGAGCATGCTACATATATCAAGGTTTATTTTAAAGTTCAAAAATCATTCCTCTAAAATGGGTTTCTTTTAATTTCTCAGTCACTCATTATATATATGTCATACTACACAACATTTTCAATAACTTAACATACACCTATCATCCTACTTAATATCAGAGAAGCTCATTACAACTTTACGTGCCCTCAGTACATCACAGGGGACCTTTTCGTGGCCTTTACCCACTAAAGGGGACTTCTTTGTGCCCTTTACTCACTAAATAGGACTTCTCGATGCCCTTTACCCACTAAAAGGAACTTGCCCGTGCTTTCTACACATTAAAGGGGAATTTTTTGTGCCCTTTTCCATATTAAAGGGGACTTCCCATGCCTTTTACACATTAGAACGGACCTCCCCGTGCACTTTACACACTAAAAGGGGCATTTTTGTGCCCTTTTGCACTTTAAATTGGACTTTCCCGTGCCTTTTACACATTAAAGGGGACTTCTCTGTGCCCTTTACACACTAAAGGGGACTTTTCCATGCCCTTTATATTAAAGGGGACTTTTAATTCTTTACTTAGCACATACATCACCCTCAAGCTCACATATATAGGCATCAGATAACTATATGCATTAGCATAAATTGTTGAGTTTCATAATGCTTCAAACATATATATATCATTCATTTTTCATAAACCAAACTTTAAATTACATACCATGCATTCATATTCACCATAGTTGCATTAAAGGACATTTCACTCCTAAATCAAGAATTTAGCTCATTTCCAGCACCTTGGTAGATTTTTAACTCAAGTAACAAAAATTATTTCTCATGTCAAATAAATGTCCTATAAAATTTTCAGAGCAAAACAATTTCTCCAACTATGTCAACAAAATTCTACAAATTTATTGGTTAGAGACCACTTAACCTCAGCTCAGAATTGGAATCTCATAATTGCAAACCTAGCAAATGATTTACAAAATTCAGAACAAAGATTGTGATTACACTTCAAGATGTTGTCAACACCCTGTAAAAATTTCAAAGGAAAAATAAAACATTTGCTATAGTAAAAAATTAGATAAAATTAGAGCTTAAGTTCCCATAATCCAGGCAGCATAGTTACAATCTCGGTTCTTGATTTTTTTTTCAGGCAGTAAGATCTTTATCATGCAACACAAAAATTCTGAGAGTTGCCTTATGATGTTAGTTTCAATGTAACACCCTAAAAAATTTATATAAAAATTTCTTTGAGCTTTTCTAGTCATAATTTCAAAAATCTGACAGACATAGAAATGATAGGAACGATCCAACGATTCTGTAAAAAAAAAAATGTGAACAGTAACTTGTGGGTCCAGCAGGCCCAGCGGGACTGCCGAAACCTTAGAATTAAGGCCCGAATATGCCCAAAATTGAGAACTTATAGGATTAAGATTAGAAATGGGTAGGAATAATTATTTTATACCTAGAATTAATTTTTGAGCAATATTTTATTTTCTGGGTACACTGTTTTACCCGTTCGATAGAATTTCGGTGTGTGATTTTTTACACAGAAAGAAAGCTTACTCTTTAAGTTTGGATAATATCTATCCATCTAAGCCAAGTGGATGGTTAACATCTAATCTTGACTAACAAGATTCAATCCTAACCATCCATCTCTTTATTCCTTTGACTATATAATTAATGTATCTAACTTTTTATATATTAAAGAAATACCAAACCTTATGATTTTGGAATGCAATTCTCGACCATAAACAAAAACCAAACAGCAGCCACCATTTTTGTTTCTTCAAGAGCTTCATCTTGCTTTCTAACCCCAAAAACCTTAGCCTAGAGTTATTGAAACTTCAAAGTTCCTTCATAAAACTTGTTCTATGTAACGCCCCGATTTTTCTGTTAAGAGTGGAAATGACCAAAATACCCCTAAGGTCATTTTCAATTTGACAAGGAAAGCCGTGCCTAAAGACTCGAAGGGCAAACTCAATGTTAGAAAGAGATTAGATGACTTGTGTACCTTCCCGGGATCGAAAATCTCGTTTTTCGAGTTTTCGGGTCAAAATGACCAAAATGTGTAACGCCCCGATTTTCTGTTAGAGTGAAAATGACCAAAATGCCCCTGAGGTCATTTTCACTGACCGAGGAAAGCCAGTCTTGGCAGTACTCGAAGGGCAAACTCAATGTTGGAAGGATTAGAAAACTTATGTACCTTCCCGGGATCGAAAATCTCGTTTTGAAGTTTTCAGGTCAAAATGACCAAAACGCCTCGTGGTGTTTTACCCGTTTGCAAGTGCCGGATGAACCCGAAACTTCTCCAGATGGTTTTAAAAGGCGTTTTTATGTATTCTATGACCTCAGTTTTAATTTTTGAAGTCCCGGGCAAAATTAGTGCAAAATTACGGTTTTGCCCCTAGTTTCGTACTTTTACGCTTAATCACACGATTAAGCAAACCTAAGCAATATTAGGCTCTAATCGAAGGTTAATTAATTTCTTTAATTAATCTAGAGTCAAAATAATTTATTAAAGTTGTTTAGAACCAAACAGTACTTAATTACAACCTAAAATCATATTTTAATTTTATGACACCAAGTCATGGAATCTTGAATAGTGTTTTCTCTTTCCAATTCCTTAAATCATGGAATTGTGTTACACATTGTTTATTCATAAATGAGTTTAAAATTCTTTAATGATGTATGAGCACTCCTAAACTTGTCATAAACTCCTAAATCACATTCTTAGTTACCTAAACTTAAGCTTAATTATTCCTAACCTTGTACCTAAGCTAATACACATCTAAACCTACCATTAACACACAATTAAATGGTCAAACTCACCTCCTCCCTTGCTGTCCCAAGCTGGCCGTGAACCCTCTCCCCATTATGCATCACATGTTCAATTTTTCAACACTCCAAGGCCATACCTCAAGTCACATACACTATACCTTGTCATAACTTTCAATCAAGCTTGAATTTCCACATGAATAAATAATTAAAACAACCCATTTTCCCCATTTATTTGTGGCTGGAAAAGTTCCAGCCATGTTAAGGTTCTAGAAGCCTAATTTCATAAAAATGTGATAAGGAATTAACTCACATCAAGCCATACTTTGTAGCATAGCTTCCATACTTCAACCATGCTTGAATGACCTTGTGTAAGAGATATTTTTCTCTTCCTTTTCCCTCCAAACCACACGGCCAAAGCCCTCCCCATTCACTCCTCCATGGTTTTGATTTTCTATAAATAGGATGCTTGTGTTAGCCTTGTTACACTTTGAAGCATTTGCAAAGTTTAGAGTTTTAGAGTTGTCTTGCTAGTTTTTCCTTTTTCTCTCAAAGTTCCAAGAGTGTTCTTCCTTTCTTTTCATCTTTATCTTCTTCATCTCTTCATCTCATCATCACCTCTCAACCATCAAACACCACCCCAAAACCTTGAACCATCATCAAACCTCTCAAACACCACACCTCAAACACAACTCCACTTGAAACACATTCTCTTTCTTTTTCTCTCATCAAGGCCGAATCATCATCACCATCCTAGGAGGTGTTGCTCATCTCATTTCCATCTTCAAGTTCAAGCTTTTATCTTCATCAAAAGGTAGGGATTTGTTTTCAAACTTTATTTTGCTCAAGAAAGTGTTTTTCTCTAGTTTTCTCTTGGATTCTTTTTGAGCTTTCCTTTGTCTTTCCTTTCCTTTTCATTTTCGGCCATGAGGCCTTGATTTGAGCATGATAGCTTGATGATGAGAGTTTCTAGATGATGACATTGTGTTCATCTCAAAGAAACCTCTAAAGCTTGAGTTTTCCTTTTCTTACAACTTCATCTATATGTTATCTAGCTCACATGGTTTTCCAACTTAAGAAAATTAATCTAAGGATTTCTAAAAGCCCAAGCCTACCCTTGTCAACCTTAAAGTTGGTTTGGCACGCTCTAGAGACTTGTCTCTAGATAGGGGTTTTGGGTACTTAATAAAGAACTTGATGTAGTTTCACCTTATTTCTCTTTTATATGATTTTCGATTCTTGTGTTGTGATCTTTGAGATATGGTATAGGGTTATTATCTTGTTAAAGTCTTATATGAGCTCTAGTTAACTATAAAATGAATCTTGCATCATGTTTATTTTATGCTATGCATATCATGTTTACTTCCTTGCTATCACTAAATCCCAAGATAATGAATGAACTTGCATTATCATGTTTATGTTTCAAGCTTTGCATCATCATATTTATATTTCAAGTCCTCACCTAAATATCTAAGATAATAATATGTTGCACCACATATTTATTTTATGCTCTCACTTTATTTTCTAGCAATAACTAAAATAAGTGCATGAGCATGTTTATTTTTATGTCATCACTTTAATGATTCTAGAGCTCAAAGACTTGCCCAAGGATATCTCAAACAAAGGTCTAAAACATTTATCTTCTATGGATCATATTTCGGCCCTATGAGGCCTTAATGTTTTCAAGTATTGAAAACTATGTTTTATAATTTTTCTAAACTTATATGAGTATAAGGAATGTGTAAAACTAAGTATTATGGATTTAGGACCTCTTGAGATGAAAATAACATAGCTACTGCCCTATTAAGTATTTTCATGAGTTTAGATGATAAAAGTGTTCATAAAAGAGTTTTGAAGGTTTTAACAAGGTTCCAAGAGAAACTAGTATTTGATGTGCTTTAGAAACTATGATTCAATGCTTTTAAATGGAGTTGTTGTTTCGGTTCTGCCTTGCTATGTTTGGCTACTGCATGAGCTGTGTTAATGATGTTAATATGCTTATGTTTGGGTAATATTTATGTTAAGACTCATATGTGAAAGATAGGATAAGTTAGGAACTAGAAAAGAATTAATTTGAGAGTTCTAGATCCCTTAAAGATTTATTTTTCTGGATTCTGTCCAGCAAGGTTTAGATTCAAAAATCATGGTTTTAAATTAGTTTATATGTGTAGGAATGACTCATAATTGGTTTAGGACTTAATCTTGAAACCTTAGGAGCAAACCGAACTTAGAAAGGGTCATTATTGTGACTTCTAGGTACCCGTAAAGTTAGTATTTTGATTTCTGCACTCTTGAGGTTTAGAGATGTTCTTGACCATAGGGTGAGGTGAGAAATACTTAGTTATAACCTTATAGGTTCCCAAGAGACTAGGTGTTGATGATCAATAACTTAGAAAGTGAGATAAAGATCTAAACCGTAATTTCTAGAACTCCGTAATCACTTAAACATAAAGTTGTCCAAATTCCGCTTAGTGCTATTTGGATTAGTTCTTGAGCATAAAATTTATATAACTCATTAATTGTCAAACTATAGGCGTATAAAGAAGCTAAGAATAATTTGCAAGTTTAAGACTCATAGTAATCAAGTTTAAAGCACTATGAGATATAACATAACATGCCTATGAGCCTCTGGATGATTGTTAAATATGACTATGTGATGATGTTTGTGTGAAAGTTTTATGTGACGAATGTTATGAGAAAGTTCCATGTGATGATATATATGTTATGAAAAAGCTACATGAGAATGCATGATAAAAATGAATATGATAAATGATGAGGTAATTGTGATGTAATACTTATGAAGATATAAATGTGACACAACACTGAGACGCGCTTCTCCTGGGTGACACCGGTTCTGCCGAGCACCCCCAGGAGGAGACAAATCCGTGAGGGTATGTGTAGATGCAGCCTGCCAAAGCGGACAAATTGCGAGGCCCACGTGGCTAGCAAAGCGTTTCAAAGAGGAAATGACCCTAGAAAGGAGATCCTTAATTTGCCCCCTAGCCCGTACTTTAAGTCGGGATTATGTTACGCTTATCATAGGATAAGTAAGAGCTAGTGACGACTAGTTAAGGTATGAGCTCATAACCTAGAGAAGTTTTAGGCGGCCCCATGAGATGAAAGTTAAAGTTGACAATGTCACATAAACTTTACTTATGTCAATGTTATAATGTTTCCTAGTTATTCTATTGTTTGGTTTACCTTATGATGCATTCATATCATTAGTATATTTCTGCTTAAGTTATAAAGACGCATTATAAAATGTGATGGACCTTGGATAAAATACCTCTTTGGGAAACCCACTTAAAAGGAACTTATATGCATGCACACCTTTTAGAAATAAACCCAAGGTTCCTGAGGATGTGACGATGACACCTAGGTAGGGATAACCCTACTGAGAATTCTTTTAGAAAGATTCTCATTCCCTCTCTCTTTTCTTCCGTCATATCTTCAGATGGCGACGTTTGTACTCTTCGTCGACACCCTGGTATGGGAGCTGCACCATGACCCGGCACTCGGGTCATACCATTTTGAGGGTCGCTGCACTGTCAGAGTATACATGTTCATGGGACGACCCTTCGCATACCCCGTCCCCAGCTACCGCTTCACCCCGACTGCTCCTCACCGTCATAACGGGATTTTTGAGCGAGCGAGACCACGCGATGAGCAGATCCTCCGCATGGAGCCCGAGACATCAGTAGACGCGAGTACCAGTATGTACTGTCCCGATTTCCTGAGACGGACCCATCCGAGGACCCGCCATCCCACATGTACAGTTGGAGCTCCAGTCCCACTCCTCCACCGATGAGGGCTGGGAGTGAGGAGACGGTGGTCCAGCCGAGGTTGGCTCGACGGCCATCTATGCGCCCTCGCCACGGTGGACATGCCCCGATGATGCACTCGACCACTCCCGCCGAGATTCGCCAAGGATCGACTCGACCCGCAGCATGCTCGGACCGCAGAGTAGTCATAGGAGGGGTAGTAGTTAGTGCACACACACGCCACATAGTAGAGGACAAACCTTCTTTTGTATATGAGGTTGTCTCCTTTAGGTGCACATGGGTATGGGGGTAGTTTCTCTTGTATTCGCTTTTTATGATTTCCTTGTATTGCATTTCAGTTGTATTTTTCTTCATGATGTATCAAATAGTCCTGCCTCTTTGGGTAGGCACGTTATATATATATATCTATGTTTCAGTTGATGTTTCCATGACATGATGTGTTTCTTATGCTTTGCTTATATGTTTCGCTATGTTGCCCCTTAAAGTTTCGCGCGTGGCTCTCACTTTGATTTTAAAAAGAAAAATTTTACCCGTATTTCCGCTAAGTATTTTCCAAAGGATGAGACCAAGAGGTAATATTCTAAAAATTAACCTAAGGACATACTAGTAGTCTTGGGTTAAGATTTAGGGTGTTACATTATGGTATCAGAGCAGTTCGATTCTCATGGAGCCTGAGGATTGGACTGACTATGCTTTGTAAGCATAATACGATAGTTATGTCATGTATAGTGCTTGATAGAGATAAGCTATAGGACTAGAAATGCATGACTTCTGTTGGTTGCAAGTGCCATGGTGACTAGCTCATTTTGCATGGATATTGAGCCTGATCAACTTGATGTTCATTGTTTCATGTGTATAGGGACCAATGGCACCGCGACGACGGCCTAGGACTACACCCGATGTTGAACAAGATGATACAACTGCTGCTGCTGTCCGTCGCATGGCGCAAGCCATGGAACGGATGTTCGACCGAATGGATCAACAAGCGAATCGCTGCTCCTGCTCCCCTCCTCCCTCTGCTGCAGAGATGGTGGAACAAGTCCGCTTCGGCGAGTTCCGCAAGGCGAACCCGCCAGTGTTCCGAGGGGTAATGGACCCCGACAAGGCTGATGAGTGGATCAAAGACATGGAGAAGATCTACTGTTGTTACCCGCCGAGGAGCGTAAGGTCACATTCTTTGCTTTCATCTTTGAAGTCAAGTCCGAAGTTACGGTGGAACGGCACGAGGCATCTGCTAGAAGCCTCTGGAACTCCCATTGACTGGGAGCTGTTCAAGACTTACTTCTATGAGAAGTACTTTCCGGAGTCCGTAAGGAACGCGAAGGACGTTGAGTTCATGCAGTTAACCCAAGGAGGGTCTCATCGTAGCTCAATACAACTGCGAAGTTTGAGGAGCTAATCGTTCTCTCGGGTGTTCCAAGGGAACCCCGATGAAGTTTGGAAGTGTGTGAAGTATGAGGCCGGTCTGAAGGCAGAGATGAACTACGCTGTGGCCCATATGGAGATCAGAGACTTCCCGACCCTGGTCAACAAGTGCCGGATACTTGAAGAAGGACAGAGAAAGATTCAAATCACAAGGGCGGAGCGAGCTAAGGGGCTCGGACCTCAAGCCCCGAAGTTCAAACCGCAGTACCCATCGAGGAATCACTACAACCCCTACCAATCCAACCAATTCCGACAACAACAACAACAACCGCCAAGAGCTCCTGCTCACCAACAATCCAAACAACACCAAAGGCCGCCATTTCAACATCAAGGCCCGAGGAATTTCAATAATCAACCCGTGGACCGGGTGGACCCCGAAACCACAATGGAGGACCAAGTGGAGCTAAGAACAAGGCACCACAAACCCCTGCTGCTTACCCCGGAGCAACGACTGCGGATGTTTGTCCACAATGCGGAAAGAACCACTGAATCGCCCATGCTTAGCCGGTCAGAATGCGTGCTTCAAGTGTGGCAAGCCTGGTCACTATGCAAAGGACTGCACCGGACAAGGGACATCGAACCAAAACCCCCGACCACAATACCGAGGAAGGGTCTTTACCCTTAACGCAGAAGACGCCAAGAAATCCAAAGATCTCATCGAAGGTATGTGCGAAGTAAATGGTAAAGCCTTAACTGTACTATATGACTCTGGTGCTACCCATTCTTTCATTTCACTTGCTAGTGTCGAGTCCTTAAATCTAAAAGTCTCTAAACTTCCCTTCGATCTTATTGTTTCTACTCCTACAAATCGCCCTGTTAATACTTGCCGTTGTTGTTTAAACTGTCATCTTGTTGTAGAAAATAGGTCTTTTATCATAGATTTAATTTGTTTACCCTTGAAAGACATAGGCATTATCTTAGGCATGAACTGGCTTCACCCCAATCGTGTGATGTTAGATTGTGGAACCCAAACCGTAGTTTTCCCTTCTCCTCCCGAAAACATCACTCAACCCATTAGGTCAGTACCTAAATTCCGTGAGAGGTCTTACGTAGTGGGAAAAAAACTAAGGGATATGTCCTCCTAGCAGGCTGTGATGTAGACTTGGAGCAAAACCTAGGTGAGATACCTGTGGTGAGAGACTATCCCGAGGTGTTTCCAGAAGAAATACCCGAGTTCCCTCCCGAAAGAGAAGTGGAGTTCTCCATAGAGTTGGTTCTGGGACAGACCAATCTCTATAGCCCCGTATAGGATGTCACCCTCGGAGTTAGCAGAGTTGAAAACCCGCTAGAGGAGTTGTTAGAAAAGAGTTTTATAAGGCCGAGTGCTTCACCTTGGGGCGCTCAGGTCTTATTTGTGAAGAAAAAGGACGGAAGCATGAGGATGTGTATAGACTATAGGCAGTTGAACCAAGTAACCATAAAGAATAAATACCCATTGCCTAGGATTGATGATCTTATGGTCCAATTGAAAGGAGCAGGAGTGATTTCTAAGATTGATTTAAGGTCCGGTTACCATCGATTAGGGTGAGAGATTCGGATATTCCTAAACCGCCTTCGAACTCGGTATGGACACTTTGAGTTCAATGTAATGTCGTTTGGTTTGACGAATGCCAGTTTTTATGGATTACATGAATAGGATCTTTAGACCCTATTTAGATCAATTCGTGGTTGTGTTCATAGATGATATTCTCATCTATTCGAAAACCCACGAGGAGCATGAGCGTCATTTAAGGATGGTTTTAGAGGTATTAAAGGAGAAGAAGTTATACGCTAAGTTGTCTAAGTGTGAATTTTGGTTAGAGGAGGTAAAGTTCTTAGGACATGTTGTGTCAAAAGGTGGCATAGCTGTCGACCCAAGTAAGATAGAGGCTGTGATGAATTGGGATAGACCAACCTCTATAACTGAGATTAGAAGCTTTTTGGGTTTAGCTGGATATTACCGTAGGTTCATTAAAGGATTTTCCCAGTTAGCCCTACCCTTAACCAAGCTCACTAGGAAGAATGCCCCGATTGAGTGGAGCCCCGAGTGTGAAAAGAGTTTCCTAGAGCTTAAGAAAAAGCTCACCTCAACCCCGGTTTTAGTTTTACTCGACCCCAATGTACCCTTCGAGGTATATTGCGATGCTTCAGCAAGGGTTTAGGTTGTGTGTTGATGCAAAATAGGCAAGTGGTAGCCTATGCGTCGGACAACTCAAGCCTCATGAGGTAACCTACCCCACACATGACCTAGAACTAGCAGCCATCGTGTTCGCTCTAAAGATGTGGAGACACCATTTGTATGGTGTGAGGTTTGAAGTTTTCTCCGATCATAAGAGTCTCAAGCATCTCTTTGATCAAAAGGAGTTGAATATGAGGCAAAGAAGATGGATGGAGTTCCTCAAGGACTACGATTTTGGTTTAAGTTACCACCCAAGCAAGGCTAATGTAGTAGCCGACGCCTTGAGCCGAAACTCGTTCACGTCTGTCAAGTATGATGGTTAATGAAGTTGGGTTAATAGAGCAATTTAGGAATATGAATCTTGGAATGTCTATAACGGAGAATGGCATCGTGATGAGTCATCTCACGGTGACCCGGTGGGTTTAAGCAAAGGATTATGCTTGCCCAAAGAGAAAATGAGGACTTTATGGAGACAATCGAGGCAGTAAAGGCTGGAAAGTTGAAAGGTTTTGTACGAGGCCCCGACTGGTTATGGAGGTTCGAGGCGAATCTGTGTGCCACAAGATGGTGACCTCCGAGAGAAGATCTTGGAGGAGGCTCACAAGAGCCATTTTGCCATCCATCCTGGTACTACGAAGATGTATTAGGACTTCAAAAGGATGTTTTGGTGGCCGGATTAAAGAAGGATGTGGTCGCTGGGTGAGTAAGTGTTTGGTCCGCCAAAGGTCAAGATCGAACACCAAAACCTTCTGGCATGCTGCAACCCCTGTCGATCCCCGAGTGGAAGTGGGAAGGTATATCAATGGACTTCGTGTCAGGTTTGCCAAAGCCCCAAGCTGGCCACGATGCCGTATGGGTAATCGTGGATCGACCGACTAAGTCGGCTCACTTTCTACCTATTGAGTCACGTGCTCGTTGGATAAGTTGGCCCACTTTACATCCAAGAAATAGTAAGGTTGCATGGAGTACCATCGACGATAATCTCGGATCGAGATCCGCGGTTTACGCCACGCTTTTGGGGAGCCTTTCAAAGGCGTTTGGTTCCAAGTTGTGCTTAAGCACCGCTTACCACCCACAAGCGGATGGTCGATCCGAGAGGACAATCCAAACCCTGGAAGATATCTTTGAGAGCCTGTGTCTTAGACCAAAAAGGAAGTTGGGATAAGTACATGCCTTTGATCGAGTTTGCGTATAACAACAGTTATCACGCAAGCATCGGTATGGCACCGTACGAGGCATTATACGGAAGGAAGTGCCAATCACCCTTGTGTTGGTACGAGCCCAGAGAGCAAAGTGTCTTAGGACCTGAGGTAGTGAGGGAAACGACGGAACAAATCAAGAAGATCAAGGATAGAATCTTAACCGCTCAAAGTCGATGAAAAGCTACGCGGACATAAGGCGCAAGCCCTTGGAGTTCCAAGAGGGAGAACATGTATTTCTAAGAATCACCCCCACTACAGGAATAGGGAGAGCCATGAAAGTTAAAAAGTTGAGTCCCCGATTTCTCGGTCCTTTTGAAATTCTTCAAAGAGTCGGATCCGTAGCTTACAAAATAGCCTTACCACCCAATCTGTCAAACCTTCATGATGTCTTTCACGCCTCCCGCCACGTAAATATGAGTCCGACCCTAGTCATGTCCTAGAACCAGAGCATGTACAGTTAAGGGAGGACCTCACTTTCAATGTACCGCCTACGGGAATAGTGGATCACGGAGTCAAGCAGTTAAGGAACAAGTCCTGTTCCTTTGGTAAAAGTGGCGTGGGGACAAGGCAAATCGGAAGAATACACGTGGGAACTAGAGTCGAGATGAAGTCCAAATATCCAGAGCTTTTTCTAAGGTACGAATTTGAGGGCGAAATTCTTTTAAGGAGGGAGTAATGTAACGCCCGATTTTCTCGTTAGAGTGAAAATGACCAAAATGCCCTGAGGTCATTTTCAAATTGGACCGAGGAAAGCCAGTCTTGGCAGTACTCGAAGGGCAAACTCAATGTTGGAAGGGGATTAGAAAACTTATGTACCTTCCCGGATCGAAAATCTCGTTTTTGAAGTTTTCAGTCAAAATGACCAAAACGCCCCTGTGGTGTTTTACCCGCTTGCAAGTGCTTGGATGAACCCAAACTTCTCCGGATGGTTTTAAAAGGCGTTTTTATGTATTCTATGACCTCAGTTTTAATTTTTGAAGTCCGGGCAAAATTAGTGCAAAATTACGGTTTGCCCCTAGTTTCAGATTTTTACGCTTTAATCACACGATTAAGCAAACCTAAGCAATATTAGGCTCTAATCGAAGGTTAATTAATTTCTTTAATTAATCTAGAGTCAAAATAATTTATTAAAGTTGTTTAGAACCAAAAAGTACTTAATTACAACCTAAAATCATATTTTAATTTTATGACACCAAGTCATGGAATCTTGAATAGTGTTTTCTCTTTCCAATTCCTTAAATCATGGAATTGTGTTACACATTGTTTATTCATAAATGAGTTTAAAATTCTTTAATGATGTATGAGCACTCCTAAACTTGTCATAAACTCCCTAAATCACATTCTTAGTTACCTAAACTTAAGCTTAATTATTCCTAACCTTGTACCTAAGCTAATACACATCTAAACCTACCATTAACACACAATTAAATGGTCAAACTCACCTCCTCCCTTGCTGTCCCAAGCTGGCCGTGAACCCTCTCCCCATTATGCATCACATGTTCAATTTTTCAACACTCCAAGGCCATACCTCAAGTCACATACACTATACCTTGTCATAACTTTCAATCAAGCTTGAATTTCCACATGAATAAATAATTAAAACAACCCATTTTCCCCATTTATTTGTGGCTGGAAAAGTTCCAGCCATGTTAAGGTTCTAGAAGCCTAATTTCATAAAAATGTGATAAGGAATTAACTCACATCAAGCCATACTTTGTAGCATAGCTTCCATACTTCAACCATGCTTGAATGACCTTGTGTAAGAGATATTTTTCTCTTCCTTTTCCCTCCAAACCACACGGCCAAAGCCCTCCCCATTCACTCCTCCATGGTTTTGATTTTCTATAAATAGGATGCTTGTGTTAGCCTTGTTACACTTTGAAGCATTTGCAAAGTTTAGAGTTTTAGAGTTGTCTTGCTAGTTTTTCCTTTTTCTCTCAAAGTTCCAAGAGTGTTCTTCCTTTCTTTTCATCTTTATCTTCTTCATCTCTTCATCTCATCATCACCTCTCAACCATCAAACACCACCCCAAAACCTTGAACCATCATCAAACCTCTCAAACACCACACCTCAAACACAACTCCACTTGAAACACATTCTCTTTCTTTTTCTCTCATCAAGGCCGAATCATCATCACCATCCTAGGAGGTGTTGCTCATCTCATTTCCATCTTCAAGTTCAAGCTTTTATCTTCATCAAAAGGTAGGGATTTGTTTTCAAACTTTATTTTGCTCAAGAAAGTGTTTTTCTCTAGTTTTCTCTTGGATTCTTTTGAGCTTTCCTTTGTCTTTCCTTTCCTTTTCATTTTCGGCCATGAGGCCTTGATTTGAGCATGATAGCTTGATGATGAGAGTTTCTAGATGATGACATTGTGTTCATCTCAAAGAAACCTCTAAAGCTTGAGTTTTCCTTTTCTTACAACTTCATCTATATGTTATCTAGCTCACATGGTTTTCCAACTTAAGAAAATTAATCTAAGGATTTCTAAAAGCCCAAGCCTACCCTTGTCAACCTTAAAGTTGGCCGGCACGTTCTAGAGACTTGTCTCTAGATAGGGTTTTGGGTACTTAATAAAGAACTTGATGTAGTTTCACCTTATTTCTCTTTTATATGATTTTCGATTCTTGTGTTGTGATCTTTGAGATATGGTATAGGGTTATTATCTTGTTAAAGTCTTATATGAGCTCTAGTTAACTATAAAATGAATCTTGCATCATGTTTATTTTATGCTATGCATATCATGTTTACTTCCTTGCTATCACTAAATCCCAAGATAATGAATGAACTTGCATTATCATGTTTATGTTTCAAGCTTTGCATCATCATATTTATATTTCAAGTCCTCACCTAAATATCTAAGATAATAATATGTTGCACCACATATTTATTTTATGCTCTCACTTTATTTTCTAGCAATAACTAAAATAAGTGCATGAGCATGTTTATTTTTATGTCATCACTTTAATGATTCTAGAGCTCAAAGACTTGCCCAAGGATATCTCAAACAAAGGTCTAAAACATTTATCTTCTATGGATCATATTTCGGCCCTATGAGGCCTTAATGTTTTCAAGTATTGAAAACTATGTTTTATAATTTTCTAAACTTATATGAGTATAAGGAATGTGTAAAACTAAGTATTATGGATTTAGGACCTCTTGAGATGAAAATAACATAGCTACTGCCCTATTAAGTATTTTCATGAGTTTAGATGATAAAAGTGTTCATAAAAGAGTTTTGAAGGTTTTAACAAGGTTCCAAGAGAAACTAGTATTTGATGTGCTTTAGAAACTATGATTCAATGCTTTTAAATGGAGTTGTTGTTTCGGTTCTGCCTTGCTATGTTTGGCTACTGCATGAGCTGTGTTAATGATGTTAATATGCTTATGTTTGGGTAATATTTATGTTAAGACTCATATGTGAAAGATAGGATAAGTTAGGAACTAGAAAAGAATTAATTTGAGAGTTCTAGATCCCTTAAAGATTTATTTTTCTGGATTCTGTCCAGCAAGGTTTAGATTCAAAAATCATGGTTTTAAATTAGTTTATATGTGTAGGAATGACTCATAATTGGTTTAGGACTTAATCTTGAAACCTTAGGAGCAAACCGAACTTAGAAAGGGTCATTATTGTGACTTCTAGGTACCCGTAAAGTTAGTATTTTGATTTCTGCACTCTTGAGGTTTAGAGATGTTCTTGACCATAGGGTGAGGTGAGAAATACTTAGTTATAACCTTATAGGTTCCCAAGAGACTAGGTGTTGATGATCAATAACTTAGAAAGTGAGATAAAGATCTAAACCGTAATTTCTAGAACTCCGTAATCACTTAAACATAAAGTTGTCCAAATTCCGCTTAGTGCTATTTGGATTAGTTCTTGAGCATAAAATTTATATAACTCATTAATTGTCAAACTATAGGCGTATAAAGAAGCTAAGAATAATTTGCAAGTTTAAGACTCATAGTAATCGAAGTTTAAAGCACTATGAGATATAACATAACATGCCTATGAGCCTCTGGATGATTGTTAAATATGACTATGTGATGATGTTTGTGTGAAAGTTTTATGTGACGAATGTTATGAGAAAGTTCCATGTGATGATATATATGTTATGAAAAAGCTACATGAGAATGCATGATAAAAATGAATATGATAAATGATGAGGTAATTGTGATGTAATACTTATGAAGATATAAATGTGACACAACACTGAGACGCCCTTCTCCTGGGTGACACCGGTTCGGCCGAGCACCCCCAGGAGGAGACAAATCCGTGAGGGTATGTGTAGATGCAGCCTGCCAAAGCGGACAAATTGCGAGGCCCACGTGGCTAGCAAAGCGTTTCAAAGAGGAAATGACCCTAGAAAGGAGATCCTTAATTTGCCCCCTAGCCCGTACTTTAAGTCGGGATTATGTTACGCTTATCATAGGATAAGTAAGAGCTAGTGACGACTAGTTAAGGTATGAGCTCATAACCTAGAGAAGTTTTAGGGCGGCCCCATGAGATGAAAGTTAAAGTTGACAATGTCACATAAACTTTACTTATGTCAATGTTATAATGTTTCCTAGTTATTCTATTGTTTGGTTTACCTTATGATGCATTCATATCATTAGTATATTTCGCTTAAGTTATAAAGACGCATTATAAAATGTGATGGACCTTGGATAAAATACCTCTTTGGGAAACCCACTTAAAAGGAACTTATATGCATGCACACCTTTTAGAAATAAACCCAAGGTTCCTGAGGATGTGACGATGACACCTAGGTAGGGATAACCCTACTGAGAATTCTTTTAGAAAGATTCTCATTCCCTCTCTCTTTTCTTGCGTCATATCTTCAGAGGGCGACGTTTGTACTCTTCGTCGACACCCGGTATGGGAGCTGCACCATGACCCCAAGACTCGGGTCATACCATTTTGAGGGTCGCCTGCACCGCCGGAGTATACATGTTCATGGGGACGACCCTTCGCGTACCGTCGAGCTACCGCTTCACCCCGATCGCTCCTTACCGTCATAACGGGATTTTTGAGCGGCGAGACCACGCGATGAGCAGATCCTCCGCATGGAGCCCGAGACATCACCGTATCGCGAGTACCCAGTATGTACCGCGTCCCGGTACTGGAGACGGACCCATCCGAGGACCCGCCATCCCACATGTACAGTTGGAGCTCGGTCCCACTCCTCCACCGATGAGGGCTGGGAGTGAGGAGGCGGTGGTCCAGTGAGGTTGGCTCGACGGCCATCTATGCGCCGCCGCGGTGGACATGCCCGATGATGCACTCGACCACTCCCGCCGAGATTCGCCAAGGATCGACTCGACCCGCATGCTCGGACCGGGAGTAGTCATAGGAGGGGTAGTAGTTAGTGCACACACACGCCACATAGTAGAGGACAAACCTTCTTTTGTATATGAGGTTGTCTCCTTTAGGTGCACATGGGTATGGGGGTAGTTTCTCTTGTATTCGCTTTTTATGATTTCCTTGTATTGCATTTCAGTTGTATTTTTCTTCATGATGTATCAAATAGTCCTGCCTCTTTGGGTAGGCACGTTATATATATATATCTATGTTTCAGTTGATGTTTCCATGACATGATGTGTTTCTTATGCTTTGCTTATATGTTTCGCTATGTTGCCCCTTAAAGTTTCGCGCGTGGCTCTCACTTTGATTTTAAAAAGAAAAATTTTACCCGTATTTCCGCTAAGTATTTTCCAAAGGATGAGACCAAGAGGTAATATTCTAAAAATTAACCTAAGGACATACTAGTAGTCTTGGGTTAAGATTTAGGGTGTTACAAAATGCCCCTGCAGTGTTTTACCCATTTGCAAGTGCCAGATGAACCCGAAAATTCTCCAGATGATTTTAAAAGGTGTTTTTATGTAGACTGTGACTTTAGTTTTGGTCCCGGAGGTCCTGGGCAAAATTAGTGCAAAATTACGGTGTTGCCCCTAGTTTCGTGTTTTTACGCTTAATCGCGTGATTAAGGAAACCTAAGCAATATTAGGCTCTAATCGAAGGTTAATTAATTTCGTTAATTAATCTTGAGTCAAAATAATTTATTAAAGTTGATTAGAACCTAAAAGTGCTTAATTACAACTTAAAATCATATTTTAATTTCAAGACTCCTAGTCATGGAATCTTGAATAGTGTTTCCTCTCTCTAATTCCTTAAATCATGGAATTGTGTCACACATTGTTTATTCATAAATGAGTTTAAAATTCTTTAATGATGTATGAGCACTCCTAACCTTGTCATAAAATTCCTAATACACATGCTTAGTTACCTAAACTTAAGCTTAATTACTCCTAACCTTGTACCTAAACTAACCTACACTTCATCCTATCATTAGCACCCAATTACATGGAAGAAAAATCCTCCCCCATGCTGTTTGAATTCTGGCTGAAGCTCCTCCCTCCCCATATGCATCACATGCTCAATTTTTCAACACTCCAAGGCCATACCTCAAGTCACATACACTATACCTTGTCATAACTTCCAATCAAGCTTGATTTTCCAAGTAAATAACTAATAAAAATAGCCCATTTTCTCGATTTATTTGTGGCTGGAAAAGTTCCAGCCATGCATTGTTTCTAGAAGCCTAATTTCATCAAAAATTGATAGGAAATTAACTCACATCAAGCCATACTTTGTAGCATAGCTTCATACTTCAAACCATGCTTCTATGACACAATCAAAGAGATATTTTCCTCTCCCTTTGTCCTCCAATGCTACGGCCACTCCTCCCCCTTGGTGAACCTCATTGTTTTGTTTTTCTATAAATAGGATGCTTGTGATAGCTTAGTTGCACTTTGAAGCATTTGCTAAGTTTAGAATTCTAGAGTTGTCTTGCTAGTTCTTTCTTTTTCTCTCAAGTTTCAAGAGAGTTCTTCCTTTCTTTTCATCTTCATCTTCATCCTCTCTTCACCTCATCATCATCTCTCAACCTTGAAACACCACCCCATAGCCTTGAACCATCGTCAAACCTCTCAAACATCACACCTCAAACACAACCTCACTTGAAACACAACTCCAACCTTCTTGCTTCCTCTTGGCCGAAACCATCAAGCACAAAGGAGGAGCTCATCATCTTGTTTTTCTTTTCAAAAGTTCAAGCTTTGTGTCTTCACTCTAGGTAGGGGTGTTTGCTAAACTTGGTTTTCTTGAAAATGAGTTCTTTCTAGCTTTCTCTTGGATTCTCTTTTGAAACTTTCTTGTTTTTCCTTCCTTGTGATTTCGGCCATGAGGCCTTGAGGAGCACATGATAGCTCAATGATGAGGACTCCTAGAGAATGACTATGTGTTCATCTCAAAGGAACCTCTAGAGCTTGAGTTTTTCTTTTCTTTTAACTTCATCTGTACTATACTTAGCTCACACGGTTTTTCAACTTAAGAAAATTAATCTAAGGATTTCTAAAAGCCCAAGCCTACCCTTGTCAACCTTAAAGTTGGCCGGCACGCGCTAGAGATTTTCTCTAGATAGGGGTTTTGGGTATTTAATAAAGAACTTGGCTTAGTTTCGCTTTCTTGTTCTTTTGTAAGGTTTTCGGTTTTGGTATTTTTGGATCCTTGAGATTTTGTTTGGTTTTGTTTAGAAAGTTTGTTTTCTTTGAGCTTGATGATGATGTTCAAGAACCTCATAGTTCCTATGAGAACTTGGTTCAAGAACTCTAGAGCTCTCTTTGTAATGAGATATATGTTGGGTTGTTACTTTGTTAAAGTCTTGAATGAGCTCTAGCTAACCATAAAATGAACCTTGCATCATGTTTACTTTTATGCTATGCACATCATGTCTACTTTCCTTGCTATCACTAAGTATCAAGATAATAAGTGAACCTTGCATTATCATGTTTATATTTCAAGCTATGGATTATCATGTTTATATTTCAAGTTCTCACTTAATACCAAGATAATAATGAGTTGCATTCATATTTACTTTGTGCTATCACTTTACTTTATAATGGAACCTAAAATAAGTGCATGAGCATGTTTATTTTTATGTCATCACCTAAATGAACCTAGAGCTCAAAGACTTGCCCATTGTTGTCTCAAACAAAGGTCTAAAAATATTTAATTCCTTTGGTTCATATTTCGGCCCTAAGGGGTCTTGATGTTTCTAAGTATTGAAGACTATGTTTTATAATTTTTCCAAGCTTTTATGAGTTTAAGGAATGCATAGAACTAAGTTTTAAGAATTTATGACCTCTTGAGACAAAGATGAATTGGTCAATGCCCTCTTAAATATTCTTATGATTTTAGATGTTAAAATTGTTTATAAATGAGTTTTGAAAGTTTTAAAAAGGGTCCAAGAGAAACTAGTATTTTATGTGCTTTAGAAATTGTGTTTTATGCCTTTATGGAGAGTGTTTGTTTCGGTTCTGCCTTGCTACTTGTTTGCCACTGTATATGCTATTTTAATGATGATAATATGCTTATAATTGAGTAAAAATAATGTCAAGACTCATATGTGGAAGATAAGATAAGTTAGAGACTGGAAAAGAATTAATTTGAGAGTTCTAGATCCTTTAATGTTTGAAATTTCTGGATTCTGTCCAGCAAGGTTTAGTAATGCTAATTATGGATTTAAATTAGTTTAAATGTGTAGGAATACCTCATAAATGGTTTAGGACTTGATCTTGAAGCCTTAGGAACAAACCGGACTTAAAAAGGGTCACTGTTGTGACCCCTAGGTACCCGTAAAGTTAGGATTATAAACTCTGCATCCTTGAGGTTTAGAGATGTTCTTGGTCATAGTGTGAGGTGAGAAATACTTAGTTATAACCTCATAGGTACCCAAGAGATTAGGTTTGATGATTAATAACTTAGAACATGAGTTAAGGACCTTAAAGGTCAATACATAAGACATTAAAACGTCTTGAGTTTTTATGATGCTTAATTTATGACATATGATACATGAGTTTTGTCTATGATAAGTTGATATGTGCTATAAAGAAGTTTTACATGATGATAAGCTTGTGTATGTCCTATATGTTTTCATGGCATAAGCAAATTTGAGGAAATTCGGTCTATAGCCCTCATGCTGCCGAATTTCCATCAAATTTGAGGAACTTAGAAAAAGGTCTTTTTGAAAATCATGAGAACTTAAATGTGACACAACACTGAGACACCTTCTTGGGTGACACCGGTTTAGCCGAACACCCCCAAGAAAACAAATCCGTGAGGGTATTGACATAGAGCTTGCCAAAGCGGACAACACTACTATGCACTAGTTGCTAGTAGAGCGTTTCAAAGAGGAAATGACCCTAAGAGGTGATCCTTTATTTGCCCCATAGCCCGTACTTTAAGTCGGGATTATATATGTTACGCTTATCATAGGATAAGTAAGAACTAGTGACGACTAGTTAAGGTATGAGCTCATAACCTAGAGATGTTTTAGGGTGGCCCCATGAGATAAAAGTTAAAGTTTAAAATGTCACATGTGCTATGAAAAACCAAGAAAAGTTATACCTGTCTCCTTATGCCAATGTGATAATGTTTCTTAGTTATTTCATTGATTGGTTTACTTTCATGATGCATTCATGTCATTAGTGCATTGCCTGCTTAGTCGTAAAGACTCATTGTAAAATATGACGGACCTTGGATAATTAATACTTTAGAAAACTAACTCAAACAAAGTTTAAATGCTTGCACACCTTTTTAGAAATAAAACTCAAGGTTCCTGAGGATGTGATGATGTCACTTAGGTAGGGATTACCATACTAAGAATTCTTTTAGAAGATTCTCATTCCCTCTCTCTTTTCTTCCGTCACATTTTCAGATGGCGACCTTCGTACTCTTCATCGACACCCCGACATAGGAGCTGCACCATGACCCAGCACTCGGGTCATACCATTTTGAGGGTCGCTGCACTGTCAGAGTATTTATGTTTATGGGACGACCCTTCGCGCACCCAGTACGGAGCTACCGCTTCACCCCAACTCCTCCCTACCATCATAACACGATTTTTGAGCGAGCCAGACCACGTGACGTGTAACATCCCCAAATTTATAACTAAGATAAATATTAATTCGCGATAGCAAAATCAAGAGAATCTGGACAAATGTTATGAAACATAACAAATAGTCTACTTAAGTATGTCTAGAGAAAAATGCAAAGAATTACGAAAATGCCATCACTCAGTGAAAATTATGAAAATGCCCTTGCTATGTAAAGGAAATTACCAAACTACCCTTGCCTTATTAAATGACAAAGATACCCTTACTCTATGAATGGAATTACAAGAATACCACATCATTGTCTAATTACAAAAATATCCTTGTCTTAGTTAAAGAAATTACTACAACGCCATTTACACAAATCCCTGGACTTGTCTTTAGACAAGAATGAATCTAAGCCATTGGATTAAGATGATAACACAATAATTTAACCAGATACATCATACACATTTCTGAATCACATACATGCACTAAAGGTTCGAAAATCTCCACTAACATGTTTGCACAAAACATGGAAACATGTTTGCACAAAACATGGAAACATGTTTGCATAAAACATGGAGCATTTTCATCCAACGTGTTTGCATAAAACATGGAAACGTGTTTGCACAAAACATGGAAACATGTTTACATAAAACATGGAGCATTTTCATCCCAAAATTCAGCCAACATGTTTCCATAAATCATGCTCCAAGTGCTTTCCTTCTTCTGTTTTTTCTCTAATCTTTCCACTATAAATACTCCTCAAACTCTCTTCAATTCAAAAACTCCCTAAGTGTTCTTTCTTTCTTATTCTATCATTCTTCTTATGTTCTTCAAAGACTTCTCTTGATCCTCTAAACTTCATCCAAACACTTAAATCCTAAGTCCAAACTTTCACTAGCCCTCACAAGAGTTACAATCTTTAACTCTAGTGAGAAATATTTTCTTAAGCACTCAAGTTCTAGAGCCAAGATTTAAGGAGGGTCATCCACTCCAAAGACTCTTGTTCAAAGCTTAAGGAAGAAGAGAATGACCCTTTTTAGACCCTACACAAGAGGTAGGAGCTTCATCTTTATTTGTTCAGGCATTGTTGGCTTTTAACCTTGATAGAATGCCTCAAGTTTGAGTTATTGTCAAAAGTTTTGAATGATTATTTGAAAAATATATTTTTAGAAATATGACATGTTCTATTATGTTATGAGTACTCTTATGATATTATCAAACTCAAATATAACTTGACAAGATTGTATGTGAAACCTGATTTAATAAAGGTAACTTAAGACATGAAAATGATAGGTGCTGGAATTTCTAGTTGTTTCTGGCAGCAGGTACTTCAAAAGTTACTGTTCATAAAATATTAAGCATCTCGAAATTAAAATAATTTTACTATAAACTAGACTCATTATAGAACACTCTCCAAAAAGAATCACCCAAAACGGAGTTTTCTAGCTCAAGATATAATTTTTTAAAGTAGAGCCTAAGACTGAAACTTTAAATCTGACCTTGTAGTAGTAAAATAGGAGTAACTCACTCTAGAAAAATGCAAATGGACTGATTGCAACTTTGTTAGAGAGCTAACACATATAGGAATACACCCATGTATGTTATGTATAAAGCTTTGTACCATGTAATTACAGAATGAGAAATAAATTTCGTAATAGTGTACTGTGAAAGTGCAGTTTGGAAAGGCTCTGGCTAAGGAAAGACTTGGTATTTAAGCGTGTCCATTATGACCGACCTCTCTTTCCTGGGAACCCTCCTATGCATGGTTTACAGTTGATTTACACTATTCCAAAGATGTAAATGCTAAAATTTGATGAGTTAGGAATTTGGAACTACCTTTACTAAGCTGAGATAACAAGTATACAGAGAATTATAAACTTTCTTCTAAAAGATGTCAAAACTATAAATAAAAGAATCAAGTCTTGTAAAGAGAGAATTTTAAGAATTTAAGTAGAATAATAATCTTCAAGAGTTATATGAAAGTCATAATAAAAATATATAAAGAACCTATAATAATATTTTGAAGTGCATTAATGTATTAATGGAATGCTAAGAGTATAAAGAACACTAAGAGAAAAAGATAATACTAAGACATCCATTACCTCTTACGAACACTAGGAACTCAACTTGATAACTTTGGTTGGTTAATATGAATCATCTATGAAAGTGTTTACTATGAGATTTACATGATATTGTCCATGTTTTATGATGTGATTTATAGTAATGTGAATGTATTATGATGAATTACGAAATGATGAGGATGAATGATTGATTGCCCAGGATTTATTGTGATTACATGATAATATGCATACATTCATTTTCAAAAGAAATAATAAAAGTAAAGTTTGAAAAAGTAGCAATGAAAGTCTGAAAAAGTGGACTTGAGCTAAACTCACGGCTTAACCCCCTAAACCGTTGAGATCACGGCAATGGAATGAAAACCAAAAAGGTTATGGCGATGGCCATGGTATGAGCTCGTTACCCTTTAGGGTGGTCTAAGGCATTGATGCATTCATCCCGTGAGTAATTAAGAAATATGTTGATGAAATAAATGAAAGATGATGATCACTAAACAAGTGAATGTTGAGGATGAGTAATCATGAAATGCATGCAGCTCCTAAATGATTATTGCTTATTAGTGGTTTTACATGATATGCTTATATGTATGCTTGATGAAATACTGAATGGATATTTCTGATAATGTTCAAGATTAGTTTAAAAGTAACTGCACTTCGGCTAATCACATTTGTGAAAGTTTGATAATTGAATCCTTACCTATTCACCTTTTTATAATAAACCCGAAGTGACTGGGACGACAACGATGACACTTTTAGTACAAGTAGGAACTCCTACTGAGAAATCATGTATTTCTCACTCCCATGTTTATTTTCCGTTGTCGTTACCAGAGACAGACGTATCCACCTAAAGCAACGAAGTTGTAGCTGAGGAAGGAGGTAGCGCGTGAAGATTTCAAACCTTTCAAGTAGGAGCATTCCGAGCTTTAGTTACATTATAGTTTGTGAGAAACAATTAGTAATAGTAGAACTTATATTGTTATTTGTAATAACTTATCAGTATGATATCTGCCCTGTTGTGACTTATGTATTAAGTGATTATATTCCAGTTTATGTGATAATAGTTCTACACTTAGTCTCTTATTCCGCTTATTTAATTAAGTGCGCAATGTAACTTGATTATTATCTATAAAAGCGCTATGTATTTCACTTCTCGCTTAAGTTTTCAAACAATTAATTTATTTAAAGAAAAAAAAAACTTCCACTATTTTTCTAAGTTAATTTCAAAAGAAAATAAATGCAAGGCATAAGTGACAACTAATAGAATCCAAATGTGAACTTAAGCATAGTGGGGTTCTATTAGGGTGTTACATGACAAGCAGATCCTCCGCATGCAGCCCGAGGCGTCAGCCGTATGCGACTACCCGGAGTACGTGCCCCGGACTCAGTATTCGGAGACGGATCCATCAGAGGACCCACCCTCACACATGTACAGTTGGAGCTCCAGCCCCACTCCTCCACCGATGAGAGCCGGGAGTGAGGAGACAGTGGTTCAGCAGAGGTTGGCTCGTAGGCCATCCATGCGCCCTCGCCGCGGTGGACATGCTCCGATGATCCGCACGACCACTCCGGCCGAGATCCGCCAGTGGATCGATTCCACCCCTCAATACTCGAACCAGCAGGAGTAGGTGCATAGGATGGGTAGTAGCTAGTGCACACACGCCACATAGTTGAGGACAAACCTTCTTTTGTATATGAGGTTGTCTACTCTAGGTGCACACAGGTATGGGTGTTGCTTTCATGGTTTCCTTGTACTTGCTTTCATGATTTCCTTGTATTTGCATTTCAGTTGTATTTCATTTTCCTTTGTACCGAATAGTCCTGCCTTTTGGTAGGCACACTATCTATATATAATCAGTTGATGTGTCCATGTTATTTACGTGTTTTATTATGGTTTGTTATTTATGCGTTTTATTATGATTTGCTCATATGACTTGTATGAATTCTTGTTCAAAAATCATGCGTGGCTCTCACTTTGGTTTTAATTCCAAAAAGAAAAATTTTACCCATATTTCCGCTAAGTATTTTCAAGTAAAGAATGAGACCAAGAGGTAATATTCTAAAGATTAACCTAATTACATACTAGTAGTATTAGGTTAAGACTTAGGGTGTTACATTCTACATCTCAAACCCTACAAATCTAACCAATTAAAATCTCAAATCCTCACCTTGATACCTCATTTCCTCACTGCCTAAGGAGGGTTTGGGGCTGGAATTGGTGCCTTGAAGTGAAGACAGATCACCTAGAACATCCTTTGGAGTATAAAGCTCAAAAGCTTTCAAAGTAGGGTTTTCTTTGACATTTTTCTTTCAAAAATATTCTTAGAAATTTTTATGTGTTTTATTCTAAAATTCCTGATTATATTTGATGATAATATGTTGATATTGATGTGTTAATTTTGGTGGGGTGTTTGGATGATGTTAAATAATGATTTTTTTCAAAAGAAGTTTTGGCTAGGCTGCTGGATTTTCGGATTTCAACAGGACAGGATTTGTTCATGAATTTTCTGATCCAATTCTACTCATTTTTATGAGCTATAGAAATTCTATGTTCAAGCTAATATCCTAAGGAAACTCTGAGAATTTTTGTGGTGCATAATAAAGACTTTTACTGCCTGACAAAAATCAAGGACTAAAGTTATAACTATGCTACCTGAAATGTTGAATCTGAAGCTGTGAATTTCTATAATTCTGTTATCATAGAAAATGATGGATTTTTCCTTTGAAATTTTAGAGGGAGTTGATAACATCTTGAAATGTGACCATGATTTTTATTATGAACTGATTCCATCATTTGCTAGGGTTAAAAATTATGAGACTCCAGTTCTAAGCTGTGAAAAAGTGGTCTCTAACCACCAAAATTGTAAAATTTATTTAACATGGTTAGAGAACTCTTTTTGCTCTGAAATTTTTACAAGAGATTGGGGACACATTGAGGTATCATAGAGAATTTTTATAGCCCTAGAATAGTTTGTTTGATGTTCAAATTAATTTATGCTACCAAGTTATGAAATCTGCCTATGAGTTGTTTTGGTGCTGATGCAAGATATAGGTGACATAATGACATTTTGTTCAAATCTATTGCATATGAAAGCATGCTAGTGACTTTTAAGGATTGGTTTGAGGCATAATTGAATTCATATTGTGAACAAATGCCTATATATGTTTTATGCATGCAATTTGAAAAAAAGGAGTAAATGATACATTGACCTAAGTTCAATAGCAATAAGTAGAAATAGATGAGATCCTTTTGACTAATCGAGGGCAAATAAGATGATGAATGATCCTTTCGACTTGTCGAGGGCAAATTAAATGATCCTTTCAACTTGTCGAGGGTAAATTAAATGATCCTTTTGACTTTGTCAAGGGCAAATAGAGTGATATATGATCCTTTCCACTTTGTCGAAGGCAAATAGAGTGAGATGTGATCTTTTTTACTGTGTCAAGGGAAAATAAAGTGAGATATGATCCTTTTAACTTGTCAAGGTCAAATAAAGAGATATGGAGTTCTCTTCAATTTATTAAGGGCAATTACAACTAAGTTCACTACATTTAGCATATGCTTGATCATGTTATATTTAAAAGTTTGACTATAATGATTTACTATGTGTGCGAGCTTTATTATATATATGCATTAAGTGATTGATCATTAAAAGCTACCCACTTCGAAAGTATGATTTGGAGCTCTAAAATTGAACCATTATTATGAAATGCATGATCACTCTTTCTTAATAAACCGAAGTGGCTGGGATGATGACGAGGACATTGTGATTTTGTAATTGGGGAGTTGCCTTACTAAGAATTTTATAATTTTCACCCCTATGTTTGTGTGTTCCCGTGTCATCTCGAGATTGATCCGGAGGACAAAGAGGCTGTTGCACAAAAGAAATCTACGCTGCAGTAGTTTAGTATGGAAGACTTGTACTTGTTATAGTTAGTTTTAGGTAAATACATGTGCCTGTACCTTTAAGAGACAACAGATGTACTGTGAAGGTCTTAGAAGAGCTTCCTTTTATATTTGACTTTGTATTTCACTAACTACTTTTTTTATTATATATATATTTGATAGAACCATGAAAAAGTTACTACACGATTCAACTGATATTTGCTATAGTTATTCAAGAAAGGTCTGCTAATTAATAAGTAACAACTCTCGAGTATGATTTCCTGACTTAAGGATGGTGTTGCACTTGGGAGGATGTTACATTCAACATATAATTTTTATAACTCATAAAACTATCCACAACAGCCTTAGAAAATTCGTGATCAGTGGTTGCCTATACAAAATCCGAAAATCCAGCAGCATGGTTTAAAATCTCCTTTCACCAAAATGATTTTTCATAACATCAAACCACTCCACCAAAATTAGCACATCAAATATCAGTATATTATCAACCAATTTAAGCAAAAATATTCAACCAAAATAGTAAGAAAATCATACAAAAACATATTTGAAATAAAAGAGGTTTAAAATCCCTACTTTGAAAGCTTTAGAGCTCTATACTCCAAAGGATGCTCAAATCAATTTCTCTTCACTTCAAGGACTCCCAATCAAGCCTCAAACCTTCAGTAGGTGCTGAGGAAGTGATATATCAAAGTGAGGATTGGTGGAGAATTGAAATTTGAATCAGTTAGAATTATAGGTGTTGATGTGTAGAACAAGTTTAGTGAAAGAAGTTGGTAGTTTTAACAACTCTAGGCTAGTGTTTTTGGGATTGGAAATCAAGCTTGAACTCTGTTTCAATGGCCAAAGGTTAGCTTCTTGAAGAAGCTTTGAGTTGGTATTAATCTTATACTCAAATGAATGAATATTATATTATATAATTAAGTAGTCTTTAATCTAAGAAAATAAATGTATGGCTCGAACTAAATATTGTAATTCAAGATTAAATCTTAGCCATTCATTTGATATAAGCAGATAATCTCTTTCATTTTGTATAAATTAAATTAGTTTTCAATGTTGAAAATGGCACATTGAAAGTTTACTAAACGGGTAACACAGTATACCCAGGTAATCAAACATTACTCGAAAATTAATTCTAGGTATAAAATCTTTATTCTTACCCATTTCTAATCTTAATCCTATAATTTCCCAGTTTTAGGCATCTTTGGGCCCCAATTCTAGGGCTTCAGTTATCTCGCATGGGCCCGTAGGACCCTTTTTTTTTTTTTATAGATTTGTTGGATTGTCCTCATTATTGCAATGTCAGGTAGATTTTTTAAATTATGACGTGTAAAACACAAATTAATTTTGTAAATAATTTTTTAGGGTGTTACATTACTACCCACGTTAGAAAGAGTTTGGCCCTCAAAATTCATTTGAAAACAAATTCAAAAGACAAATTCATGAATCAAACAAGGAATTCACATAGTTCAAACAATTCAATCAAATCCTAAACATCCCCTACCTTAGATCGGATTTTTGGGTGGTGACGTCCCTTCAGCACTTATGGTGAAGACCCTAATCTTATTTTGTGGCTTTGTAGTTGGTTTTGAATTTCTATTTGGACGTTCCCTCATCATATGTCCTAACTTCCCACAACAATTGTAACATCCCCCTCAGTTTTAGTGTTCCTATCTAGACTGGTACACTGTAATTAAGGGTGTACTACTGTGTATGCCGTATCCGTATAGTGTATAATAAAATTTATACTTATTCAATTATAAGATTGTATTTAATTCAAATATTCATTATTTACTTCTTAATATTGTGAAGCATTAGTACGTTATGATATGTAGTATATCGGTAATAAGTTATATAAAACAGAGCATTATATGAGTTTATGTAAATAAAGAAAAAAACATCGTAGTACTTTTGTGTATGAACACTAGGGCACACAGGCCATTTCAGTACATATTCATAAGATATAGTACATCAGAGTCTAAAGTCCATGTAGGGACTTCCAAAGTACATCAAAACATGAAAATATCCTACTGCCTTGTAGAAAACACATCAAAAAGACAATATACAACAAGTATTCCTATCAATCAATCTCAACTATTAGCAGGCATGTGTCACACTACTACATCATAATATAAGCATCGGCGCAGAAATCCGTTCGCCATCGAGATGATGGTGTCACCTCCTAGAGAGGAGTCAGGGTCAAACGTGAAACTATCACTAGGGGTAGAAGGTAGTGCAAACATAGAAGCACGGTCAAGAGAAGGAGAAGGCGTAGCTTCATCAGGTACCGATGGAGTGGGCGGTGGATGGAAAATCACCGGATGTGCCATGTGAAAAGGGACTCCATCAAATGGAAATTTGTGGTAAAATAGTGGGCTGAATACCGAATGAGTGAACGAATGATGGAAAAAGATATACACACATAGTTGGGCATACACAACGGCGAACAAGGAGTCTAGCGTAGGGTCATAATGCCACTGATGTGTGGCAACTCAAGAAAGAAGATCATCAATGCCATTGCCCAGATCTGTGGTAGACATAGAATGCAAACAGGGATGAGAATTCTAAAAAGTCAGTAGGGTATTCCTATACAAACATAACTGTCATCATTATCTACCTAGCTGCTTCGATTTAATTATGAACAATTGAGTAAGAATTAGATAACTAAATAACCATCTAAGTTAGGAAAAATCTTTATCCGAAGCAGGTTCATTTTATCCAATCATCAACTTAAAATTTAAAAATGGAGGCTTAGCATACAAACAACTTGGTTTCAATTGAAATATCAAGCATGAGTCACATGGTGCACAACATAACAATAACTTAAGACAATTTGCCTCTTTAGCTGTCTTGACCCTTGGTCATTGTGGCTTTGACCACTCTATATCATAGACTCTATTATAGGACTGAGCTAATTGTAACACCCTCCTAACTACCATGTATTTCTCGAGCATTAATATTGTAATTAGAAAATTATCACTTTTTTTCTATAATATCCACTAGTCGAATGAAATGAAAATAAGGTAAATCAAACTCTTGAGTTGTAAAGAAAACTACTACAAAATATACATATGTTTATACTTCACATACAACTTTCCTTAATACATACCTAACAAAAGACCTACCAAGCCTGCTCAAATTTCAAGGTCCAACACAAATCATATATATACATAGAAATGGACCTAAGACATCTAACAACAATCAGTCTGCAAGCAGGTAAGTTCCTGGCACTATACTACACTATATACAAGTTAAAAGCCCTTGTAGGTCTCATGTCCTCCTAGGTGAAACCGTTGGCCATCGGTATGATGGCCTCTCCTCTGCCAAGGGCATCAGGACCTTTTGGTGGGTCCGAATTGGAGGACGAGGATGAGGAGGGAGCATTCGCTGGGGGAAGGTACTGGTGGTGCTACAGAATATCAAATATAACTAGGTACGCCATATGGAGAGGCACACCGTCGTAGGGAAAAGTTAGATCAAAATCAGCGTGAAAACAGATGCACTAAAGGAACGGCCAAAGAACACATATGCACAGATCTGGGAATAAGCTACTACATAAAGAGAGTCGAGTACCGGATCGTAATGCCACACCCACTGTGGCGAATCAAGGAAGAATACTAGTGACGGCATCTGTAGAGTCTAAGTACAATACAACATATACACAAATAAGGGTGAGAATATTATAGAATTCTCAGTAAGATAATCCCTTCCATGTGGACAAAATATAATCAGTAAATGCATTCATATAATAAAAAAATATCATGCTAGATCACATATATCAATATTAGTGTACATGAGTCAGGGAAAATTAAATGCAAACTGGTAGTAATCGTATGTGTTTCTCTTATATCACATGGAATTCAACTTAGTGCAGTTGTTCTTTTTATTAACATAGGCAAGGCTTAGATTCATATCAAGCAATATCTGTAGTGGATAACTCCATATAGGACAACAGACTGCTAGGACATGAGCTCATTCCTATCGTGATCATCGGACTTCATTTTTTTTCACTTGTGAATCACACACAGTTCTATTCCTAGCCGATACGTCTACCGACTCATACAATTTCCTAGGAAGCTCTTATTTTTGCCATCCCTTTTCACTCCACATAAGCCTTGTTTATGTTTTTCCCGTATGTTAAATCATGCATCATTAAACCTCATATATTCTCCTTTGTCATATAAATGCATCATATACTTTTATTTTTCAAAGGCATGCTCGCATCACACATAGGCATTCACTCACAAGAAATTCTTATTTATGCCTCATAAATCAATCTTTAAATTGTCTAGCATGTATATATACTCATCATACTTAAATCAAGAATCATTATATCTCCAAATCAATACTTGAGTTCATTCAGCACAATTACAGCATGTTGGCAGAATTCATGCTTAAAGAGTAAAATTTATTATACATCTCAAACATCCATTTCCAGGGCTATAAAAATTTTCCAAGACACCTCAATGTGTACATAATTCCTTGTAAAAATTTCATACCAAGAAGAGTTCTCTAACTCTATCAACAAATTCTAAAAATTTGGTGGTCATAGACCACTTAATGTCAACTCAATACCAAAATTCACTAATTTTTAACCTTATCAAATGAACTCATAAATTCATATACAAATTTAGGGTTAAGCCTCAAGATGTTCTCAACATCCTGCAAAACTTTCAGCTCAAAATTATATCATTTACTAGGGTCACAAAATTAGACAATTTTCCAGCTTCAAATTCAACATTTCAAGCAGCATAGTTACAACTTCGGTTCTTGAATTTTTTTAAATCATTAGTTCAGACACAGTTAATTGTAATTTTTGTACAGAGTCATGGGATATGAAAGAATGAGTGGCACATGTATCATATAGTATATCTAGGACATTACCATTTATCTCACACTTACCTCGGATTAGATCAGCAGATTAAGAATTCATGTCTACAAAAATTCCCTGTAACACCTAAATGTGTACTCAATGTTCTATAAAAATTTCATAGGAAAAAAATTTCTCTAACTATGTCAATAAAATTCTACAAGTTTGGTGGTCATAAACCACTTAACCTCAGCTCAGAATCAAAATCTCATAATTTTTAACTCTAACAAATGATTTAAGAAATTCAGAATAAAAATTTGGATTACACTTCAAGATATTGTCAACACCCTGTAAAAATGTCAAAGGAAAAATAAATCATCTTCTATAGTAATAAAATTAGACAAAATTGGAGCTCAAGTTCCCATAATCCAAGCAACATAGTTAAAATCTTGATTCTTGATTATTTTTTTTTAGGAGTAAGAGTCTTTATCATGCAACACAAAACTTTTGAGAGTTGCCTTAGGATGTTAGCTTCAATGTATAATTTTAATCTCATAAAAGTACCCATAACAACCTCAGAAAATTCATGATCAGTGGCTATTTATTCAAAATCCAAAAATCCAGTAGCATGGTTCAAAATCTCTTTTTCACAAAAATGATTTTTCACAACATCAAACCTCTCCACCAAAATTAACACATCAATATCAATATTTCATCAACCAATTCAAGTAAAAACATTCAACCAAAATAGTAAGAAAATCATAAAAACATATTTGAAATAAAAGAGGTTTTAAATCCCTACTTTCAAAGCTTTAGCGCTCTATACTCCAAAGGATGCTCAAATCAATTTCTCTTCACTTCAAGGACTTCCAATCAAGCCTCAAACCTTCCCTAGGCAGTAAGAAAGTGATATATCAAAGTGACGATTGGTGGAGAATTTAAATTTTAATCTGTTAGAATCATAGATATTGATGTGTAGAACAACTTTAGTGAAGAAAGTTGACAGTTAGTGTTTTCGAGATTGGAAATCAAACTTGAAATCTTGAGCATAGAGATGAAGGTTAGCTTTTTGAAGAAGCTTTGAGTTGGTGTTAATATTATATTATATAATTGAATAGTCTTTAATCTAAGAAAATAAATGGATGACTAGGATTAAATCCTCTAATTCAAGATTGAATCTTAGCAATTCATTTTATATAAGTGGATAATCTCTTTCATTTTGTAAAAATTAAATTAGTTTTTGCTGTTAAAATTTCTCACCAAAATTTCACTAAACGAGTAACACAGTGTACAAGGGTAATTGTCCAAAAATTAATTCTAACTATAAAATCTTTATTCCTACCCATTTCTAATCTTAACCCTATAATTTCCTAGTTTCGGGCATCTCTGGGCCCCAACTCTAGGGTTTCGACTATCTCAACGAGCCCATGAGGTCCACTAGTTTACTATTTACTTTTTTTTTATAGATCGATTAGATTGTTCTTATCATTACTATGTCTATCGAATTTTTGAAATTATAACTAGTAAAGCTCAAATTAATTTTTTAAATAATTTTTTACAATGTTACAGCTATTATCTCAGTGCATGGCCGAGAATGTGCTTGGCTTCTTGGAGAAGATTGACTTTGTGTTGATCTTAAAATAAAGGTTTGAGAATTTTATAAGATAAAGGAATAATTCATGGAGAAAGAAAGTAAAATAGATGGCTAGGATTTGATCTTGTAAATCAAGATTAAATCTTAGCCTTTCACAAAACCAAAAGGGATATACATTATCCATTTATAAAGATTAAACCATCTTTCAATGTTACAAATCGCGTATCAAAATTTTACAGAACGGGTAAAACAGTATACCCAGACAATCAAACATCGCCCAAAAATTAATTCTAGGTATAAAATCTTTATTACTACCCATTTCTAATCTTAAACCTATAGTTTTTCAATTTCAGGAATCTCCGGGCCCTAATTTTAGGGTCTCGGCTGTCTTGATGGGCCCGTGGGGCTCACTAGGTTATTATTCACATTGTTTTTTCTATAGATCTGTTGGATTATCCTCATCATTGCTATGTATGTTGTATTTTTGAAATTATAATTAGTAAAGCTCAAATTAATTTTTAAATAATTTTTTAGGGTGTTACACTGACCGATTTATCTATCGCTAATAGCACACCAAACCACCAATCAAAATTGGTCGTATGGATAGGAAAATCGATCACTAAATCGATCACAAGACTTATCGATCACTAATATTTTAGCCACCATGGTTTTAGCAACTTCTGTTTATGGTTGCTAAATCGGTCATTACCAGGTTTAGCGATCATTTCATGAAACTAATCACTATTTTTTGTAGTGAATATTATATAGATTATTAATTATCACTTATAATAACAATATTATTAATAAAATTAATTATTATTCGATATCTATAACATATATAAATAGATAATAAATAACATGAATAACATATATAACAAATAATATATATAAAGAGAATAGATAAATAATCTATACATTATATAAAGCCGATTGCCTCCTTTTGGTGTCCAATTCCTTTTTTCATTTTTTTCCTTATAAATTATTTCTTTAACTACATTTTATGGGGTTAAACATGTAAATTACGGTACCACTTCCTCACCCATGATTATTATGGTTTTCATTTTCTTTTTGTTATGACAAGGTGGTTATTGCAGCTTTTAATTAATAGTTCATTATCCATGTTTCTCATATTGACAGCCTTCTTCTCAATTTTACAAAGCGATTTACGAATATATACATTGCATCCGTAATTTGGACTTTAAAACAAAGGCAAATGCTTATTATTTTCCAATTGAGATTTTCCTATCTCATCTAAATGGTGATGAAGAACCCATCACCAAATAATCCATAAAGAGTTCATTTGCACAATGAGTCTCCAATAATCAGCCATATCATTGTCTTAATGTACCAAAAAGATGGAGGGCTAATAAATGGGATTAGGATCGAGTATGTTTGCCTCGGTGAATTCCAATAACATTTGCTAAGGTGCAGCTTTTCACATCCAATCCTTTGCAATATTAACACTTGGCTTAGATTGCATAGAAATAGTCACATATGCCACAATGCACATGCGATTCATGATGCTGATACCTATGGATGTATTGACATTACTTTAGCCTTCTTGTAACAATGATTAAACACACTCTCCTCTTCTTCTATCTCTCACTTTTCCTTTATGATGAGTTTTGTCTTTTTCATTTCCTTTTGCTTAAAATCAATGCTAATACTGCAGGAGTTGGTGATTGAAGCAGTTCAATTAGTTGATTTTTAATAATAGTATGCAAACCAATATCCACGAATTGTAAGAATACGTTGATTACACCTATATATCCGCCAATTCATGACGGAGTTTTTAACACCCTAAATCTTAACCCAAGACTACTAGTATGTACTTAGGTTAATCTTTAGAATATTACCTCTTGGTCTCATCTTTTAACTTAGAAAATACTTAGCGGAAATATGGGTAAAATTTTTCTTTTTGGAATTAAAATCAAAGTGAGAGCCACACACGAATCTTTAAAAGGAAGCATAACGAAACATATAAGCAAGCATAAAGAAACACATCATATCATGGGAATATCAACTGAACATATATATATATATATATATATATATATAACGTGCCTACCCAAAGGGCAGGACTATTTGATACATCAGGGAACAGAATACAACTAAAGAATGAATACACGGAAATCATAAAAAGCAAATACAAGAGAAACAACACCCATATCCATGTGCACCTAGAGTAGACAACCTCATATACAAAAGAAGGTTTGTCCTCAACTATGTGGCATGTGTGCACTAACTGCTACCCCTCCTATGTCTACTCCTCGGTCCGAAATCGTGGGGTCAAGTCGATCCACTGACGAATCTCGGCGGGAGTGGTCGAGCGCATCATCGGGGCATGTCCACCGCGGTGAGGGCGCATAGATGGCCGACGAGCCAACCTCGGCTGGACCACCGTCTCCTCACTCCCAGCCCTCATCGGTGGGGGAGCGGGACTGGAGCTCCAACTGTACATGTGTGATGGCGGGTCCTCGGATGGGCCCGTCTCTGAGTATTGGGTATGAGGCACATACTCTGGGTAGTCGCATACCGCTGATGTCTCGGGCTCCATGCGGAGAATCTGCTCATCGCGTGGTCTAGCTCGCTCAAAAATCTCGTTATGACGATAAGGAGTAGTCGGGGTAAAACGGTAACTCGGGACTGGATGCGCGAAGGGTCGTCCCATAAACATGAACACTCTAACCGTGTAGCGACCCTCAAAATGGTATGACCAGAGTGCCGGGTCATGGTGCAGCTCCCATACCGGGGTGTCGATGAAGAGTACGAATGTCGTCATCTGAAGATATGATGGAAGAAAAGAGAGAGGGAATGAGAATCTTTCTAAAAGAATTCTCAGTAGGGTTATCCCTACCTAGGTGACATCGTCACATCCTCAGGAACCTTGGGTTTTATTTCTAAAAAGGTGTGCATGCATATAAACTTCTTTTAAGTTAATTTTCTAAAGTATTTATTTATCCAAGGTCCGTCATATTTTACAATGCGTCTTATAACTAAGCATGAAATATACTAATGATATGAATGCATCATAAAGGTATACCAAACAATAGAATAACTAAGAAACATTATAACATTGGCATAGGTATAATATATGTGACATTGTAAACTTTAACTTTCATCTCATGGGGCTGCCCTAAAACATCTCTAGGTTATGAGCTCATACCTTAACTAGTCGTCACTAGTTCTTACTTATCCTATGCTAAGCGTAACATACATAATTCCTGACTTAAAGTACGGGCTAGGGGGAAAATTAAGGATCACCTCTCTTAGGGTCATTTCCTCTTTGAAACGCTCTACTAGCAACTAGTGCATCGTAGTATTGTCCGCTTTAGCAAGCTCTATGTCAATACCCTCACGGATTTTTTTTCTTGGGGGTGCTCGGCTAAACCGGTGTCACCTAAGAAGGCGTCTCAGTGTTGTGTCACATTTAAGTTCTCATAAAGTGTTAATTCATAGATACATCATTATTCATTACATAAATCTTTTTCATAGCATATACATCATCACATGAAACTTCTTCATAGTGCATACATAAAACTATAGCATATACATTATCACATAATCACACCTTAGACAATCATTCATACAAACTCCCAAGCTTATTATGTTATAAACCTATAGTATGTTATGCTTTGGTTCTTTTGAGTCTTAAACTTGTAAACTAATGGTTCTAGTATTATTCTTAACCTCTCCCACACCTATAGGTTCACAACTAATAAGTTTTACTAATTTTTATGCTCAAGGACTTATCCAAACAGCACTATGCAGATTTGGACAGCTTTATGTTTGTGTGATTTCGAGGTTCTAGAAATTACGGTTTAGACCCTTAAAGTCTTTAACTCACATTATAAGTTATTGATCATCAAAACCTAGTCTCTTGGGAACCTATGAGGTTATAACTAAGTATTTCTCACCTCACACTATGGTCAAGAACATCTCTAAACCTCAAGGATGCAGAATTTGAAATCCTAACTTTACGGGCACCTAGAAGTCACAACAATGACCCTTTCTAAGTTCGGTCTGCTCCTAATTCTTCAAGATTAAGTCCTAAACCAATTATGAGTCATTAAACTAATTTAAAACCATGATTATTAAATCTAAACCTTGCTGGATAGAATCCAGAAAATTACATAATTAAGGGATCTAGAACTCTCAAATTAATTCTTTTCTAGTTCCTAACTTATCCTATCTTTCACATGTGAGTCTTAACATTATTTTTGCTCAAACATAGGCACATTATCATCATTAAATAGCACATATAGTGGCAGTAAAGAGCAAGGAAGAACCGAAAATATACTTCTCCATAAAAGGCATAAAACATAATTTCTAAAGCCCATAAAATACTAGTTTCTCTTGGAACTCTTTTTAAACTTTCAAAACTCATTTATAAACAATTTTAACATCTAAAGTCATAAGAATATTTAAGAGGCCAGTGACCAATTTATCTTTATCTCAAGAGGTCCTAAATTCATAAAACTTAGTTCTATGCATTCCTTAAACTCATGTAAGCTTGGAAAAATTATGAAACATAGTCTCAAATACTTAGAAACTTCAAGACCTCTTGGGTCCGAAATATGAACCAAGGAAAATACATATTGTTAGACCTTTGTTGAGACAACAATGGGCAAGTCTTTGAGCTCTAGGTTCATTTAGGTGATGACATAAAAATAAACATGCTTATGCACTTATTTTAGGTTCCATTAGAAAGTAAAGTGATAGCACAAAGTAAATATGAATGCAACTCATTATTATCATGGTATTAAATGAGAACTTGAAATATAAACATGATAATGCATAGCTTGAAATATAAACATGATAATGCAAGTTCATTCATTATCTTGGTATTTAGTGATAGCAAGGAAGTAAACATGATATGCAAAGTATAAAGTAAACATGATGCAAGGTTCATTTTATGATTAACTAGAGTTCATTCAAGACTTTAACAAGATAACAACCCAATACAATATCTCAAAGATCACAACACAAAAACCGAAAGTCATATAAAAGAGAAAGAAAGTGAAACTACGTCAAGTTCTTTATTAAATAACCAAAACCCCTATCTAGAGAAAAATCTCTAGAACGTGCCAACTTTAAGGTTGACAAGGGTAGGCTTGGGCTTTTAGAAATCCTTAGATTAATTTTCTTAAGTTGAAAAACCATGTGAGTTAGATATCATATAGATGAAGTCATAAGGAAAGGAAAACTCAAGCTTTAGAGGTTTCTTTGAGATGAACACAATGTCATCATCTAGAAACTCTCATCATCAAGCTATCATGCTCATAATAGGGCCTAGAGGCCGAAATGAAAAGAAAAGGAGAAACAAAGGGAAGTTAAAAAAGAATCCAAGAGGAAACTAGAGAAAAACACTTTCTTGAGCAAAACAAAGTTTGAAAACAAATCCCTCCCTTGTGATGAAGGTAAAAGCTTGGACTTGAAGATGGAAATGAGATGAGTAACACCTCCTAGGATGGTGGTGATGATTCGGCCAAAGAGGAAGGAAAAGAAAGGAAATGTGTTTTGGGTGGAGTTGTATTTGAGGTGTGGTGTTTGAGAGGTTTGATGATGGTTCAAGGCCTTGGGGGGGGTGTTTGATGGTTAAGAGATGATGATGAGATGAAGAGATGAAGAAGATGAAGATGAAAAGAAAGGAAGAACTCTCTTGAAACTTGAGAGAAAAAGGAAGAACTAGCAAGACAACTCTAAAACTCTAAACTTAGCAAATGCTTCAAGGTGCAACAAGGCTATCACAAGCATCCTATTTATAGAAAAACAAAGCCATGGAGCTCACCAAGGGGAGGGAATGGCAGTAGCAAATGGAGGGAAAAGGGAGAGGAAAATATCTCCTTGATTGTGTCATAGAATGGTTTGAAGTATGGAAGCTATGCTACAAAGTATGGCTTGATGTGAGTTAATTTCCTATCAAATTTTTATGAAATTAGGCTTCTAGAAACAATGCATGGCTGGAACTTTTCCAGCCACAAATAAATGGAGAAAATGAGCTATTTTAATTAGTTATTTACTTGGAAAATCAAGCTTGATTGAAAGTTATGACAAGGTATAGTGTATGTGACTTGAGGTATGGCCTTGGAGTGTTGAAAAATTGAACATGTGATGCATAATGGGGAGGGAAGCTCATGGCCAGGTCTGGGCAGCAGAGTAGGGGTGAGTTTTGACCATTTAATTGGGTGTTAATGGTAGGTTTAGATGTGTATTAGCTTAGGTACAAGGTTAGGAATGATTAAGCTTAAGTTTAGGCAACTAAGAATGTGATTTAGGGAGTTTATGACAAGTTTAGGAGTGCTCATACATCATTAAAGAATTTAAAACTCATTTGTGAATAAACAATGTGTAACACAATTCCATGATTTAAGGAATTGGAAAGAGAAAACACTATTCAAGATTCTATGACTAGGTGTCTTGAAATTAAAATATGATTTTAGGTTGTAATTAAGCACTTTTTGGTTCTAATCAACTTTAATAAATTATTTTGACTCAAGATTAATTAAGGAAATTAATTAACCTTCGATTAGAGCCTAATATTGCTTAGGTTTGCTTAATCACGCGATTAAGCGTAAAAACACGAAATTAGGGGCAAAACCGTAATTTCGCACTAATTTTGCCCTGGACTTCTAAAATTAAAACTGAGGTCATAGAATACATAAAAACGCCTTTTAAAACTATCTGGAGAAGTTTCGGGTTCATCCGGCACTTGCAAACGGGTAAAACACCGCAGGGGCGTTTTGGTCATTTTGACCTGAAAACTCGAAAAACGAGATTTTCGATCCCGGGAAGGTACACAAGTTATCTAATCCCCTTCCAACATTGAGTTTGCCCTTCGAGTACTGCCGAACCGGCTTTCCTAGAATTCCGGGCTGAAAATGACCTCAGGGGCATTTTGGTCATTTTCACTCTAACAGAAAAATCGGGGCGTTACAGAGTTGCCTTAGGATGTTAGCTTCACCAGACAAAATTTTTAGCTCATAAAAATAGCTACAAATATATGAGAAAATTTATGACTAATTCTTACTAGGGACAAAACCAAAAATCTAGCAACCTAGTTCAAAACTCCTTTTGACAAAAATGAATTTCTAACAATACCAAACTATTCCACCAAGGTAAATACATGTATATCTATGTGTAATTATACATTAGAACCAGAAAAAATCAAATACCAAAAAGTAAACTTTGAACAAAAAAGTATAATTGAACCAAAAGGCATAAAGAACCCTACTTTTGGAGCTTTAGGGATCTTGGCTCTAAAGGATATTCCAAGAAAGATTTCTCTCTCTTCAAGGCCTCCAAACCAACACCAAACCCTTCCATAGGCAATAGGGTATGAGGTATCAAAGTAAGAAATAATGAGGAATTGAAATTTCAATAAATTAGTTTAGTAAAGGAAGTTTGTGATTTTAGTAACTTTAGACAAGGGTTTTGATGGTTTTAATCCAAGATTAGAGCTCTTGAGAAGACAACAATTGAGACTGGTGTTTTCTCCTTGCTGGCTGAGAATGTTAGGTTTAGTAATGAGGTTTGGTAGCTTAAATATATCTTATATTAGGGTGTAAGCATTAATCAATTATAAAGGCTAAATCTTTCTAGAAAGAAAATAAGATGTATGGCTAAGATTTGATCTTGTAAATCAAGATTAAATCTTACCCTTACACTTGGCCCTAAAGGATAGCCATTATCCTTTTGTAAGGATTAAACTATCTTTCGATGTTAGAAATTCCACACCGAAATTTTACTAAATGGGTGAAACACCGTACCTGGTAATCAGATATTGCCCAAAATTAAATTCCAAGTATAAAATCTTCATTTCTAACTATTTCTAACCTTAACCTTATCTTTTCTTAGTCCCAAGCCTCTCCTAGTCCCAAATCTAGGAATTCAGCTATCCCGACAAGCCCATAAGGTAACTATTTACCTTTGTTTTCTCTCATCTATTGGGTTGTCCTCATCATCACTATGTCTATTAGAAAATTGAAACTCTTATTAATAAAGCTTCAATTAATTTTTGAATAACTTCAAGGTGTTACAAATTGAATGCACTTTCAATGAGGATAGAGATTCATTTGATGAGCATGTAATTTTATTGAGTAACTAGTATATAATCCCATGAACAACACAAGAACAAAGCAATTAAATTTTTGTATTTATATATTAAATCAATTTAAATATTACAATTAATATAAATATTTTGTTAAAAACGCAAAATATTATCTCTATGAAAGATAAAATAATATTAAAGTAACATATACTTTATCTTTTGTTTGAGTTTTATAGATATAAATCTATTAACATAAGAATAATCAATCAACAGTTCAATTTATAGTAGTTGATAAGGTAATATTTAGCTAGTTACAAAAGGAAAGGTAATATTTATTCTAGCCCAAGAAGTGCTGCATTTTATGAAGAAGACAAAATCTAAACATGACACGCTTGCTTTTAAAGTTGACCTAGAGAAAGCATATGATCGTGTTGATTGGGGCTTCTTGGAATAAACCTTGTCTGACTTTGGTTTTCTTACTACCACCATTGCTTTTATCATGAGGTGTGTTACTTCCTCCTCTCTTTTTGTTCTTTGGAATTGTGTGAAGCTCGACTCCTTTTACTCCCTCTTGTGGCTTAAGACAAGGTAATCCTATGCCACCCAATCCTTTTTTCCTATACATGGACAAGCTAGCAATTTTTATTAACTAGAAGGTCGAGAATGGTGAGTGGGAATCTGTGGCAATTTCTAAAGGGGGACCATGGATTTCACATCTTATGTTCACTGACAACGTCTTGCTTTTTAGCAAAGCTAAGAGAACTCAAGTTCAATTGGTTTTATCTATACTCGATGTATTCTGTTAGGCATCAGGGATGGAAATTAACTTTGACAAATCTCTTGCCTTGTGTTCAAAGAATGTTTCGAGGCAGCATTAAGAGAATTTCTGTAACACCCTAAAAATTATATATAAAAATTAATTTGAGCTTTTCTAGTCATAATTTCAAAAATCCAACAGACATAGAAATGATGATGATGATCCAATGAATCTGTAAAAAAAAAAAAATATGAATAGTAACTTGCAGGCCCTGCAGGTCTGTCGGGATAGCCGAAACCCTAGAATTAGGGCCCGGAGATGCTCGAAAGTGAGAAATTATAGGATCAAGGTTAGAAATGGGTAGAAAAAATATTTTATATCTAGAATTAATTTTCGGGCAATAGTTGATTACTCAGGTTCACTATTTTACCCGTTCGGTAAAATTTTGATGTGCGATTTTTAACACCGTAAAACCTACTTGGTGGCCAAGTAAAGGTGAGCCAATTATCTTGAGCCAATTGGATGGCCAAGATTCATTCTTTGACTTTTAAAACAAATCCTAGCCATTGATTTCTTTTATTATTACAAAGAATTATACTTTGACTACATTATTAGTATATTCAACTTATAATACATTAAAGGCCACAAAACTTGTTCTTCAAGATTGCATTCTCGGTCATGAAGAAAACACTGCAGAAACCACCATTTTCATTTCTTCAAGAGCTTCATCTTTCTTTCTAACCCCAAAAACCTTAGTCTAGAGTTATTGAAATTTCAAAGTTCCTTCACAAAACTTGTTCTACACCTCAAACTCTACAAATCTAACCGATTGAAATTTCAATTCCTCGCCTTGATACCTCATAACTCACTGATTAGGGAAGGTTTTAGAGCTGTTTTGGTGGCCTCAAAGTGAGCAAGATCACTCTTGAAACATCCTTGAAACCAAGACCCTTAAAGCCACTCAAGTAGGGTTTTCTTTGGCCTTTTCCTTTCAAAATTATTCTGAGAATTTTTTATGTGTTTTAATCCAAACTTTCTGGTTATATTTGATGATAATATGTTGATATTGATGTGTTAATTTTGGTGGGGTGTTTGGATGAGGTTAAATAATGATTTTTGTCAAAAGAAGTTTTGGCTATGGTGCTGGATTTTCGGATTTCAACAGGACAGAATTTGTTCAAGAATTTTATGGCTCATTTCAGCTCATTTTTATGAGCTATAAAAATTATATGTTGAAGCTAACATCATAAGGAAACTCTGATAATTTTTGTGGTTCATTATAAGGAATTTTACTGGCTGAGAAAAATCATAAACAGAGAGTCTAACTATGCTGCCTGGATTGTGGGAACCAAACCTCTAATTTTGTATAATTTTGTTACCATAGCAACTGATTGAATTATCACTTAAAAATTTTACAGGGAGTTTATAACATATTGACGTATAACTTTGATTTTTATTTTGTAGTATTTCAATCATTTGCTAGGCCTAAAAATTATGAGAATCCTATTATGAGCTGTGAAAAAGTGGCCTCTGACCACTAAACTTGTATAATTTAGTTAGCATGGTTAGAGAACTCCAATTGCTATGAAAATTTAACAGGGTCTCTTAGACCTATTGAGATGTCATGAGCAATTTTTGTGATCCTTGAATTGGCTGTTTGATTGAGAAATTAATTGTTGTTATTGGAATGAGAAATCTGTCAAAATGCTGGAAATGAGCTAAATTGTTGATTTGGAAGTAAAATGTCCTTTGATGCCACTATGATGAATTTAGATGCATGCTATGTACTTTAAAGTTTGGTTTATGAAAAATGAATGAGAATCACATGTGATTGATTGTTTATATGATTATAAATACATGCATTGGTAAAGAGAAAGGTGATAAATGAATGCTATATATATATGTTTGAAGTATTATGAAATTCAAAAATTTATGCTAATGCATGCCTGTATATGTGAGCTTGAGGATGATATATATGCTATGTAAAGAAGAAAAAGTTCCCTTTAGCGTGTAAAGGGCACAAGAAAGTCCCCTTTAGAGTGTAAAGGGCATAGAAAAGTCCCCTTTAATGTGTAAAGGGCACTAGCAAGTCCCCTTTAGTGGGTAAAGGGCATGGAAAAGTCCTCTTGATTAGGTCAAGGGCATGGAAAGACAGGGATAATATTTCTAAGATTCTTTTTGATGTACCGAGAGTACGTAAAGTTGTAAATAAAGCATTATAATGTTAAGTAGTATGCTATGTGTATATCAAGTGATTGAATAATAAAAGCGACCCACTTTGGAAGTATGATTTAGAACTTTAAAAACAAACCATTGATCTAGGTTGTATACTCACAGTTTCTTAATAAACCGAAGTGGCTGGGACGATGACGATGACATTAATTTCAGTGCATGTTTTGGGGAATGCCCTTCTGAGAATTGTATAATTCTCACCCCTATGTGTTTTTGTGTTCCTGTGTCGTCTCCAGGTTGAACCAGAGAACTATGGGATGATACACCAAAAGAGGTCGAATGGGCAGTAGTTGGGTATTTGATATAACACCCTTCCAAGTACAACATTATCCTTAAGTCATGACATCGTACTCGAGAGTTGTTACTTTTTAATTAGCGGACCTTTCTTAAATAACTATAGCGAATTCGATGGGTTCCTGTACTAACTAGCGTAATTCGCTCAACATATATAGCAAGATACAAAACATTTATTTAATATAAAGTCGATTACATAGAGAAGCTCTTCTATGAGCTCTAATACACATATGTTCTCTGTTAAGTTTACACATCTATACATACATCTAAGTACATTTGATACAATCTCAAAAAGCCGACTACTACCCATCCAACCTCTTTTGGTGTAGCATCCCATAGTTCTCTGGTTCAACCTGGAGACGACATGGGAACATAAAAACACATAGGGGTAAGAATTATGCAATTCTTAGTAGGGCATTCCCCAAAACATGCACTGAAATTAATGTCATCGTCATCGTCCCAGCCACTTCGGTTTATTAAGAAACTGTGAGCATACAACCTAGATCAATGGTTTGTGTTTAAAGTTCTAAATCATACTTCCGAAGTGGGTCGCTTTTATTATTCAATCACTTGATATACACATAGCATACTGCTTAACATTATAGTGCTTTATTTACAATTTTACGTACTCTCGGTACATCAAAAAGAATCTTAGAAATATTATCCTTGTCTTTCCGTGCCCTTTGCCCATTAAAGGGAATTTGCTCGTGCCCTTTACACATTAAAGGGGACTTTTTCGTGCCCTTTACATGCTAAAGGGGACTTTCCCGTGCCCTTTACACATTAAAGGGGACTTTTCCTTCTTTACATAGCATATATCATCCTCAAGCTCACATATACAGGCATACATTAGCATAAATTTTTGAGTTTTATAATGCTTCAAACATATATATATATATATATATATATAGCATTCATTCATCACATTTCTCTTTACCAACACATGCATTTATAATCATATAAATAATCAATCACATGTGATTCTCATTCATTTCTCATAAACCAAGCTTAGTGGTCAGAGGCCACTTTTTCACAGCTCATAATAGGATTCTCATAATTTTTTGGCCTAGCAAATGATTGAACTACTACAAAATAAAAATCACAGTTATACTTCAAGTTCCCACAATCAAGGCAGCATAGTTAGACTCTCTGTTTATGATTTTTCTCAGCCAGTAAAGTTTCTTATAATGAACCACAAAAATTACCAGAGTCTCCTTATGATGTTAGCTTCAACATATAATTTTTATAGCTCATAAAAATGACCAGAAATGAGTCAGAAAATTCTTGAACAAATTCTATCCTGTTGAAATCCGAAAATCGAGCAGCCTAGCCAAAATTTCTTTTGACAAAAATCATTATTTAACCTCATCCAAACACCCCACCAAACTTAACACATCAATATCAACATATTATCATCAAATATAACCAGAAATTTCGGATTAAAACACATAAAAAATTCTCAGAATAATTTTGAAAGGAAAAGGCCAAAGAAAACCCTACTTGAGTGGCTTTAAGGGTCTTGGCTTCAAGGATGTTTCAAGAGTGATCTTGCTCACTTTGAGGCCACCAAAATAGCTCTAAAACCTTCCCTAATCAGTGAGCTATGAGGTATCAAGGTGAGGAATTGAAATTTCAATCGGTTAGACTTGTAGAGTTTGAGGTGTAGAACAAGTTTTGTGAAGGAACTTTGAAGTTTCAATAACTCTAGGCTAAGGGTTTTGGAGTTAGAAAGCAAGATGAAGCTCTTGAAGAAATGAAAATGGTGGTTTCTGTAGTGTTTTCTTCATGACCGAGAATGCAATCTTGAAGAACACGTTTTGTGGCCTTTTATGTATTATAAGTTGAATATACTAATAATGTAGTCAAAGTATAATTCTTTGTAATAATAAAAGAAATCAATGGCTAGGATTTGTTTTAAAAGTCAAAGAATGAATCTTGGCCATCCAATTGGCTCAAGATAATTGGCTCACCTTTACTTGGCCACAAAGTAGGTTTTACGGTGTTAAAAACCACACACCAAAATTTTACCGAACGGGAAAAACAGTATACCCGAGTAATCAACTATTGCCCGAAAATTAATTCTAGATATAAAATATTTATTCCTACCCATTCCTAACCTCAATCCTAAAATTTCTCACTTTCGGGCATCTCCAGGCCTTAATTCTAGGGTTTGGACTGTCCCGGTGGACCTGCGGGGCCCACAAGTTACTATTCACATTTTTTTTTTCACTTAAATGTTGGATTGTCCTCATCATTTTTATGTCTATCGGATTTTTGAAATTATGACTAGAAAAACTTAAATTAATTTTTATATAATTTTTAGGGTGTTACATTACCACCCACCTTAGAAAAAATTTTGCTCTCAAAATTCATTTGGAAACAACCTCAAAAGAAAACTTTCATATATCAAACAAATAATTAACACACAATTCAAGTCAAATCCTAAACGTTCCTACCTTAAATTGACTTCTTGGATGGTGACGTCCTTTTAGCATTTATGGTGAAGACCCTACTCTATGGTTGGGGCTTTATAACTAGCTTTGGATTCCTATTTGGACACTCTTTCATTATATGTCCTAGCTTTCCACAGCGATAACATAATTCTGTCCAGTCAAGCAAGATCTACCCCAATGGTTCTTCCCACATTTTGGACAATCTTGGCTCATGGTTGACCATTGTTGTTGTTTATCCCTATGCAGATTGGGCTGGAATGGCTTCCGTTGGGGCGGGGCCTCCTCATAATCTTAGTCTTCAGGTGCCAACCTCTTATTAGAAGTTTCTTTTGCAGATTGAGCGATTGCTAACTTCTTATTGGAGTCCTCTGCATGACGGCACTTGTTTACTAGGGTTGCATAATCTCGGATCTCTAAGAGTCCCACAGCAGCTTCAATGTCCTCAGGTAACCCTTCTTCATACTTCATGCACTTCCAAACTTCATCAGGATTACGTTGATAGATGGTTGAAAACTTGTAGAGCTCCTAAAACTTGGCTGTGTACTCTACTACACTCATAGACCCTTGCTTGAGTGCCATGAACTCCAACTCCTTTGCATTTCTAACCGAAGCAGGGAAGTACTTGTGGTAGAAAGCTTCCTTGAAGATCTCCTAGGTGATGTTAGTATGAGAGGCTTCAAACAATCTTTTAGTGTCAACCCACCAAAAGTCTGCATTCGTTTCCAGCATGTATGTCGCAAAAGCCACCTTCTAGATCTCAGTGCAAGGAAGAACTGAAAAATTCTTCTCCATAGCTTTAATCCATTCTTCTGCTTTATTTGGATTTGAAGGCTCCTTGAAATAGGGGGGGATTTGACTTCCTAAACTTGGCAAATTTCTAATACTCCATATCCACTTCATTTCCTCCAGGGTTCCTAACTGGATTGCCTTCGGCATATCAGTCCAACCTTTCCATCTCCTATTGGCTGCTGCAACTTGTTCTCTCATGGCAGCCGCCATTTCACAAAAAGTATCCATCATACCTGCTTCATCTCCGGGACCGTTCCTAGTACACCGATTGGAAGTCATCGATTCCTATCACACCAAACAAGAAATATTGAGTTGATCACGCTCAATACCAAGCTAAGTGTGGTAACAACCCACAACATTCACAATCAGCAGTCATACACATATATAGAATTAAAATGCATGACATTTACTAAGGAAGCATAGCTAGTCCATTCCTCAAGGTCCTAATAGGATGAACTGCTCTGATACCATAATGTAACACCCTCCCAAGTACAACATTATCCTTAAGTCATGACATCATACTCGAGAGTTGTTACTTTTTAATTAGCAACCTTTCTTAAATAACTATAGCAAATTCAACAGGTTCATGTACTATCTAGCGTAATTCGATCAACATATATAGCAAGATACAAAACATTTATTTAATATAAAGTCGATTACATAGAGAAGCTCTTCTATGAGCTCTAATACACATATGTTCTCTGTTAAGTTTACACATCTATACATACATCTAAGTACATTTGATACAATCTCAAACAGCCGACTACTACCCATCCAACCTCTTTTGGTGTAGCATCCCATAGTTCTCTGGTTCAACTTGGAGACGACACGGGAACATAAAAACACATAGGAGTGAGAATTATACAATTCTTAGTAGGGCATTCCCCAAAACATGCATTGAAATTAATGTCATCGTCATCGTCCCAACCACTTTGGTTTATTAAAAAACTGTGAGCATACAACCTAGATCAATGGTTTGTGTTTAAAGTTCTAAATCATACTTACGAAGTGGGTCGCTTTTATTATTCAATCACTTGATGTACACATAGCATACTACTTAACATTATAGTGCTTTATTTACAATTTTACGTACTCTCGATACATCAAAAAGAATCTTAGAAATATTATCCCTGTCTTTCCATGCCCTTTACCTAATCAAGGGGACTTTTCCGTGCCCTTTGCCCACTAAAGGGGACTTGCTCGTGCCCTTTACACATTAAAGGGGACTTTTCCATGCCCTTTACACTCTAAAGGGGACTTTCTCGTGCCCTTTACACGCTAAATGGGACTTTCCCGTGCCTTTTACATATTAAAGGCGACTTTTCCTTCTTTACATAGCATATATATCATCCTCAAGCTCACATATACATGCATACATTAGCATAAATTTTTGAGTTTCATAATGCTTCAAACATATATATATATATATATATATCATTCATTTATCACATTTATCTTTACCAACATATGCATTTATAATCATATAAATAATCAATCACATGTGATTCTCATTCATTTCTCATAAACCAAGCTTAATGGTCAGAGGCCACTTTTTCACAGCTCATAATAGGATTCTCATAATTTTTTGGCCTAGCAAATGATTGAACTACTACAAAATAAAAATCAAAGTTATACTTCAATATGTTATAAACTCCCTGTAAAATTTTCAAGTGATAATTCAATCATTTTCTATAGTAAACAAATTATACAAAATTACAGCTTCAGTTCCCACAATCCAGGCAGCATGGTTAGACTCTCTGTTTATGATTTTTCTCAGCTAGTAAAGTTCCTTATAATGAACCACGAAAATTATCAGAGTTTCCTTATGATGTTAGCTTCAACATATAATTTTTATAGCTCATAAAAATGACCAGAAATGAGTCAGAAAATTCTTGGACAAATTCTATCCTGTTGAAATCCGAAAATCCAGCAGCCTAGCCAAAACTTCTTTTGACAAAAATCATTATTTAACTTCATCCAAACACCCCACCAAAATTAACACATCAATATCAACATATTATCATCAAATATAACCAGAAATTTTGGATTAAAACACATAAAAAATTCTTAGAATAATTTTGAAAGGAAAAGGCCAAAGAAAACCCTACTTGAGTGGCTTTAAGGGTCTTGGCTTCAAGGATGTTTCAAGAGTGATCTTGCTCACTTTGAGGCCACCAAAATAGCTCTACAACCTTCCCTAATCAGTGAGCTATGAGGTATCAAGGAGAGGAATTGAAATTTCAATAGGTTAGATTTGTAGAGTTTGAGGTGTAGAACAAGGTTTGTGAAGGAACTTTGAAGTTTCAATAACTCTAGGCTAAGGTTTTTGGGGTTAGAAAGCAAGATGAAGCTCTTGAGGAAATGAAAATGGTGGTTTCTGTAGTGTTTTCTTCATGACAGAGAATGCAATCTTGAAGAACAAGTTTTGTGGCCTTTTATGTATTATAAGTTGAATATACTTATAATGTAGTCAAAGTATAATTCTTTGTAATAATAAAATAAATCAATGGCTAGGATTTGTTTTAAAATTCAAAGAATGAATCTTGGCCATCCAATTGGCTCAAGATAATTGGCTCAGCTTTACTTGGCTACCAAGTAGGTTTTACGGTGTTAAAAACCGCACACCGAAATTTTACCGAACGGGTAAAACAGTGTACCCGAGTAATCAACTATTGCCCGAAAATTAATTCTAGATATAAAATATTTATTCATACCCATGCCTAACCTTAATCCTAAAATTTCTCACTTTTGGGCATCTCCAGGCCTTAATTCTAGGGTTTCGGCTGTCCCGGTGGACCTGCGGGGCCCACAAGTTACAATTCAAATTTTTTTTTTCACAGAAATGTTGGATTGTCCTCATCATTTTTATGTCTATCGAATTTTTGAAATTATGACTAGAAAAGCTCAAATTAATTTTTATATAATTTTTAGGGTGTTACATTTGAGATTATATCAAATGTACTTAGATGTATGTATAGATGTGTAAACTTAACAGAGAACCTATGTGTATTAGAGCTCATAAAAGAGCTTATCTATGTAATTGACTTTATATTAAATAAATTTTTTGTATCTTGTTATATATGTTGATCGAATTACGCTAGTTAGTACACGAATCCATCGAATTTGCTATCGTTATTTAAGAAAGGTTCGCTAATTGAAAAGTAACAACTCTCGAGTACGATGTCATGACTTAAGGATAATGTTATACTTGGGACGGTGTTACAATTTCACCAGTATATTTGCCATACACTTTATGCGTGACAATGGGAAATATTTGAGTTTTCCCCTAATCCAGGATAGCGTGTGGCAGTCTACCTTTGATGACATTATTTCTAGAATTCAAGGTCGTTTACCCATATAGAAAGGGAAACTACTTAACAAAGTTGACAGATATGTCTAGTGAAATATGTTCTCTCATCTATTTTGGTCTATTAGATGTAAGTTCTTTAATTTCCTTGGTGCATCTACCAGACAATAAATCATATGACCATGCACTTTATTTGGAATGGCCGAGAGGGGTTTAGAAGCCCTAGTTTGGTTAATTGGAAAACGATTATCACTCATAAGCATTTTGGGGGCCTGAGCATTCATGAAGCACACCATAGTAATCTGGCTTTGCTAGGTAAACTTGTTTGGACACTACTCCATGATGATATAGATGATTAAGAGCCGGTATTTTCCTAACTCCTTTGCAGTGCATTATGCTCTTTGTGTTGCTTCTTCTTGCGTGGTTAATGGTATTATGAAGGCAGTGGATTCCCTTAGAAATGGTTTTGATTCGAATCCTGGCTTGGCCCCTGCTTTCTTTTGGTATGACTTGAGGTTTCATTTAGGACCTTTGTGAACTATTATGCCCTTTGTTCATATTTCTAACACCTCTCTTTTTATTCACGATGTTTAGAATAATGGCATTTGGCTCTAGCATACATTGTGTACTGTTCTTTTAGAAGAATTATAGAATGCCATCTCAACTTTGCAGTACAGGGAAATGGCGCAGATAGGCCGGGTTGGTTTTGGATAGCCTCATATTCTTTTACTTATTCAACAGCGTCTGGCTATGCTTGGCTTCTTGAGCAATTTTGTGACTAGGACACCGCTCAGAATTGGTCCTGACTATGGCATTTTGGTTTGCCTGAAAAAAGTCCAAGTGATGCATGGTTGTTTTTTTATGATGCCCTCCCCACTAATCTCTTTCATTTCTCCAAAGGCCTTGATGTCTCCCCCCTCTTACCCTCTACTACTATTGTGGAAGGGCACCGAAAACCTATATATGTAACACCCTAGGGGAACCCAACTACGCTTAAGTTTGCATTTAGATACTATTAGTTTTCATTTATGCCTTGCATTTATTATCTTTTGAAATTAACTTAGAAAAATTGTGGTTAACCTTTTTTTTATAAATAACTTTTCAAAGCTTAAGCCTGCAGTGAGAATTGAAATACAAATTGATTATGTAGATGACAATCAAAATTACTTTATGAACATAATTTAATAAAGTGGAATAAGGAACTAAATGTAAAATTACTATCGCATAAACTGAAATATAACTACTTAATACATGAGTCATACTAGGACATATATCATAGTGATAAGTTCTTATAAATAAAAATGAGTTCTACTACTACTGGTCTATTCTTTTCAACTATAACATAACTACAATCAGAGTGCTACCTCTTGGAAGTTTTGAAATGTTCACGTGTTGCCTCGTTCCTTAACTATAGCTTTGTTGCTTCAAGTGGACTCATCTGTCTCTAGTAACAACAATGGAAAAAAGAAATGTAGGAGTGAGAATTTCTGAATAGGAGTTCCTACTTGCACTAAACATGTCATCATTGTCGTCCCAGTCACTTCAGGTTCACTATAAAAAGGTAGACATACAAATGGTTCAATTACTAGATTTTTCACAAACATAATTAGCCAAAGTGTAATTGCTTTAAAAATATTCGTATAATATTAACAAGAATATCTATTCAGTCATTCATCAATTATCTATCCAAGCATATCATATATAATCAGTAATGGACAATAATAATTTAGGAGATGCATGCATTTCATTACTCATCTTCAACATTTACTTGTTTCATGATCACCATTTTTCTTTCATTCCATTCTCATTTCCTTACATTAACATATTTACCAATTACTCACGGGATGAAGGCATCAATACCTTAGACCACTGTAGAAGGTAACAAGCTCATACCATAGCCATTGCCATAAGCTTTTGGTTTTCTTTCCATTGCTGTAATCTTAACAATTTAAAAGGTTAAGCCATAAGCTTAAGTCCACTTTTCCAGGCTTTTATGGTTTGGCTCAAGTCCATTTTTCCAAACTTTCATTGCTTAATTTCATCAGTGTCATATATCATGTTTCATAAAGTCTCATATTTACATAGTAAACATATCATACTAATCTCATAACCATCAATAGATAATCTCATGAAAAATATCATAGTTATATAGTGGGCATGTCAAACAAATCTCATGTAAAATCTCATATAGATTCTCATAGACAATCTCATTAAGTATCTAAAGTCATTAAGTCAAGCCCCTAGTGCTTCTAAAGGGTCATGAAGGTCTTTGTATTTATACATTATGAATGCCTTTCTCATTATTTTTAAAAATTTCTTTTCTTTTAAGTCTCTTTGAACCTTAAACATTTTTTAAATACCTTTGATTCATTTAAATATTATTCTTGGGTATTTTGAGCTTACTTAAGTGTTTTGAAGTTCCTGTAATCTCTGTAAATATGTTCTTTTCATCTTGAGGATTATGACAAATTAAAATCTCTTAATGTTTCACTATATTTCAAGTGTCTCAAAGTCACTAAGTCTTGTTTAATAGAAGCATAAGCTTATAGGTCAAGAACTAAGTTCTCATAGTCATTTATGAGTGAAAATCCTTAATTAGGTGTAATCATGGATTATATATAATTATTATTATTATATTAATCTAGTAAGTGTTAGTAAATAACTTTTAGCCCTCATGAAAATGATAAATTACATATTTGCCCTCAACAAGTGCGAGTTTTGCTTATTAGAATTTTACAACTTAGTTCCAATTTTGGCATGTCTGCATGAAAAATTTAATTTCTCTCATTATACTTATTCTTTCTAGAAAATAAAGGTATGCTCAGAATCCTAACACTTTACTCTTTCTTTTAACGAGACTTTTGTAAAAACATAATAAGTAACACTTTACTCTTTCTTTTAACGAGACTTTTGTAAAAACATAATAAGTGAAATTACTTTCATATCCTTTCAAAGTTGCTCTATTCTAGCAGTGTCTAGAAAATCAACTCATTGCTTATTCTATAGTTCTGGAATCATGTGCACATTTTTAGCAAGTATATTTTATATCTGTGTGTTCCTTGAGATCTTCGCTCTCCAGCAAAACCCAACACATTTTTCATATTTTTAGAAAAAGTTAAGCTCAGTTTAGTGTTCAGGGGTCAAACAACATTTCCAATAAAAAGGTTTAACTTTGAAAAATTATATCTTGACTTAAAAACTTATTTTTGAGTTATTCTTTTTGGGTAGTGTTCTCTAGTAAGTCTAGTTTGTAGTAAAAATACTTTTATTCCTAAAAACTACATATCATTTTCATGTTTTATGTCACTTCTTTCAACACAAGTATTACACAACATATTTTAAGCAACATTTGAGCATAAAACACCATAAAATCATAATGTAAGTGCATAAGGGGATATATGCTTAAAAGAACATAAGCATACATAAGCAGGTTATGATATATAATTAGCTAAGCATGATGGATTAGGCATTGATATGTATCAGAACTTAAGATAACCATCTATGTAGTAGAGCATAAGGGGACTTAAAGGAACTATGTATTTATTAGAGCAAACTGACACTTATGATGAAAAAATAAATATGAACCAAGCATAATCATGGACTTTTGTCAAATAATAATATTCACAATATTATAACCAAGTTCCAAAAAAAAAAAAGCAATATATGCAGCATGCAAAATAACACATTATGGGCTCCCCCTTAGCATGGTTTCCCCCTGAATTTTCCAACATCCTCCCCCTAAGTTTCTTAGCACAGCTCCCCCTAAATTTAGCTAGATTTTCTTCAACTTTTCTTTTCTCCCTTTTTAGTAATCATCAAAAGGAGGTGTGCCAAGAGTTATGTATCACTTTATTAGGCTCGACGTTTTACTTCTTGGAGTCTCCATCAGAAGTGCTTTATGTCTTTTTTATTGAGCCTCCAATTGATCCAGTCGTTCAAGGATGTACCTTTGCTATGCTACTGACTAGTGTTGATTCTGTGCAGAATCAACATCTGGAGTGATGGCATGATTAGAGCTAGCTGTGATTGGAGTTAAAGAGTTTTGGTTGCTATGAACTTGATCTAGGTTTGTCACTTATTGGTTTATTTCTTAGAGATGTCTTAGGTGCAGATTGAAAGGTGAAGGAATCTGAGCTTTTTTCTTTTTCAGAGTCAGAATTCATGCTTGTTTTATAGGGCCATCCCCCATCTCTGATAATGAACTCATGAATTTTACTCTTATCAGAGCTATCTTCAAGCACGATGATTCTTTTTTTTCTTTCTCTTCCTTCGTCTAACTCATCTGTGTAACGCCCCGATTTTCTGTTAGAGTGAAAATGACCAAAATGCCCCTGAGGTCATTTTCAGCCCGGAATTCGAGGAAAGCCAGTGCGGCAGTACTCGAAGGGCAAACTCAATGTTGGAAGGGGATTAGAAAACTTATGTACCTTCCCGGGATCGAAAATCTCGTTTTTCGAGTTTTTGGGTCAAAATGACCAAAACGCCCCTGTGGTGTTTTACCCATTTGCAAGTGCCAGATGAACCCGAAACTTCTCCAGATGGTTTTAAAAGGCGTTTTTATGTATTCTATGACCTCAATTTTAATTTTTGAAGTCCCGGGCAAAATTAGTGCAAAATTACGGTTTTGCCCCTAGTTTCGTATTTTTACGCTTAATCGCGTGATTAAGCAAACCTAAGCAATATTAGGCTCTAATTGAAGGTTAATTAATTTCCTTAATTAATCTTGAGTCAAAATAATTTATTAAAGTTGATTAAAACCAAAAAGTACTTAATTACAACCTAAAATCATATTTTAGTTTTATGACACCTAGTCATAGAATCTTGAATAGTATTTTCTCTTTCCAATTCCTTAAATCATGGAATTGTGTTACACATTGTTTATTCATAAATGAGTTTTAAATTCTTTAATGATGTATGAGCACTCCTAAACTTGTCATAAACTCTCTAAATCACATTCTTAGTTACCTAAACTTAAGCTTAATCATTCCTAACCTTGTACCTAAGCTAATACACATCTAAACCTACCATTAACACACAATTAAATGGTCAAATCATCCTCCCATTCTACTGTCCCAAGCTGGCCGTGAACCTTCTCCCCCATTATGCATCACATGTTCAATTTTTCAACACTCCAAGGCCATACCTCAAGTCACATACACTATATCTTGTCATAACTTTCAATCAAGCTTGAATTTCCACATGAATAAATAATTAAAACAACCCATTTTTCCCATTTAATTGTGGCTGGAAAAGTTCCAGCCATGCATTGTTTCTAGAAGACTAAATTCATAAAAATGTGATAGGAAATTAACTCACATCAAGCCATGCTTTGTAGCATAGCTTCCATACTTCAAACCATGCTTGAATGACCTTGTGTAAGAGATATTTTCTCTTCCTTCCTCCCTCAAAGGCTACGGCCAAAGCCCTCCCCATTCACTCCTCCATGGTTTTGTTTTTCTATAAATAGGATGCTTGTGTTAGCCTTGTTGCACTTTGAAGCATTTGCAAAGTTTAGAGTTTTAGAGTTGTCTTGCTAGTCTTTCCTTTTTCTCTCAAAGTTCCAAGAGTGTTCTTCCTTTCTTTTCATCTTTATCTTCTTCATCTCTTCATCTCATCATCACCTCTCAACCGTCAAACACCACCCCAAAACCTTGAACCATCATCAAACCTCTCAAACACCACACCTCAAACACAACTCCACTTGAAACACATTTTCTTTCTTTTTCTCTCATCAAGGCCGAATCATCATCACCATCCTAGGAGGTGTTGCTCATCTCATTTCCATCTTCAAGATCAAGCTTTTATCTTCATCACTAGGTAGGGATTTGTTTTCAAACTCTATTTTGCTCAAGAAAGTGTTTTTCTCTAGTTTTCTCTTGGATTCTTTTTGAACTTTCCTTTGTCTTTCCTTTCCTTTCATCTTCGGCCATGAGGCCTTGATTTGAGCATGATAGCTTGATGATGAGAGTTTCTAGATGATGACATTGTGTTCATCTCAAAGAAACCTCTAAAGCTTGAGTTTTCCTTTTCTTACAACTTCATCTATATGTTATCTAGCTCACATGGTTTTCCAACTTAAGAAAAATTAATCTAAGGATTTCTAAAAGCCCAAGCCTACCCTTGTCAACCTTAAAGTTGGCCGGCACGTTCTAGAGATTTGTCTCTAGATAGGGGTTTGGGTACTTAATAAAGAACTTGATGTAGCTTCACTTTCTTTCTCTTTTATATGATTTTCGATTCTTGTGTTGTGATCTTTGAGATATTGTATAGGGTTATTATCTTGTTAAAGTCTTAAATGAGCTCTAGTTAAACATAAAAATGAAACTTGCATCATGTTTACTTTAAGCTTTGCATATCATGTTTATTTCCTTGATATCACTAAATCCCAAGATAATGAATGAACTTGCATTATCATGTTTATGTTTCAAGCTTTGCATTATCATATTTATATTTCAAGTCCTCACCTAAATATCAAAGATAATAATATATTGCACCACATATTTATTTTATGCTCTCACTTTACTTTCTAGCAATAACTAAAATAAGTGCATGAGCATGTTTATTTTTATGTCATCACTTTAATGATTCTAGAGCTCAAAGACTTGCCCAATGATATCTCAAACAAAGGTCTAAAACATTTATTTCCTATGGTTCATATTTCGACCCTATGAGGCCTTAATGTTTTCAAGTATTGAAAACTATGTTTTATAATTTTTCTAAACTTATATGAGTATAAGGAATATGTAGAACTAAGTGATATGAATTTAGGACCTCTTGAGATGAAAATAATATAGCCACTGCCCTATTAAGTATTTTCATGAGTTTAGATGATAAAAGTGTTCATAAAAGAGTTTTGAAGGTTTTAATAAGGTTCCAAGAGAAACTAGTATTTTATGTGCTTTAGAAACTATGATTCAATGCCTTTAAATGGAGTTTCTGTTTCGGTTCTGCCTTGCTATATTTGGCCACTGTATGAGCTGTGTTAATGATGTTAATATGTTTATGTTTGGGTAATAATTATGTTAAGACTCATATGTGAAAGATAGGATAAGTTAGGAACTAGAAAAGAATTAATTTGAGAGTTCTAGATCCCTTAAAGATTCATTTTTCTGGATTCTGTCCAGCAAGGTTTAGATTCAATAATCATGGTTTTAAATTAGTTTATATGTGTAGGAATGACTCATAATTGGTTTAGGACTTAATCTTGAAACCTTAGGAGCAAACCGAACTTAGAAAGGGTCATTATTGTGACTTCTAGGTACCCGTAAAGTTAGTATTTTGATTTCTGCACTCTTGAGGTTTAGAGATGTTCTTGACCATAGGGTGAGGTGAGAAATACTTAGTTATAACCTTATAGGTTCCCAAGAGACTAGGTGTTGATGATCAATAACTTAGAATGTGAGATAAAGATCTAAACCGTAATTTCTAGAACTCCGTAATCACATAAACATAAAGCTGTCCAAATTCTCGCTTAGTGCTATTTGGATTAGTTCTTGAGCATAAAATTTGTATAACTCATTAATTGTCAAACTATAGGTGTATAAAGAAGTTAAGGATAATTAATTTGCAAGTTTAAGACTCATAAGAATCAAGTTTAAAACACTATGAGTTATAACATAACATGTCTATGAGCTTATGGGGATGATTGTTAGATATGACTATGTGATGATGTTTGTGCGAAAGTTTTATGTGACGAATGTTATGAGAAAGTTTCATGTGATGATATATATGTTATGAAAAAGCTATATGAGAATGCATGATAAAAATGAATATGATAAATGATGAGGTAATTGTGATTTAATACTTATGAGGATATAAATGTGACACAACACTGAGACGCTTCTCTGGGTGACACCGGTTGGCCGAGCACCCCAGGAGGAGACAAATCCGTGAGGGTATGTGTAGATGCAGCCTGCCAAAGCGGACAAATTGCGAGGCCCACGTGGCTAGCAAAGCGTATCAAAGAGGAAATGATCCTAGAAAGGAGATCCTTAATTTGCCCCCTAGCCCGTACTTTAAGTCGGGATTATGTTACGCTTATCATAGGATAAGTAAGAACTAGTGACGACTAGTTAAGGTATGAGCTCATAACCTAGAGAAGTTTTAGGGCGGCCCCATGAGATGAAAGTTAAAGTTAACAATGTCACATAAACTATACTTATGCCAATGTTATAATGTTTCCTAGTTATTCTATTGTTTGGTTTACCTTATGATGCATTCATATCATTAGTATATTTACGCTTAAGTTATAAAGACGCATTATAAAATATGACGGACCTTGGATAAAATACCTCTTTGGAAAACCAACTTAAAAGGAATTTATATGCATGCACACCTTTTAGAAATAAACCCAAGGTTCCTGAGGATGTGACGACGTCACCTAGGTAGGGATAACCCTCGAGAATTCTTTTAGAAAGATTCTCATTCCCTCTCTCTTTTCTTCCGTCATATCTTCAGATGGCGACGTTTGTACTCTTCATCGACACCCCGGTATGGGAGTTGCACCATGACCCGGCACTCGGGTCATACCATTTTGAGGGTCGCTGCACGGTTAGAGTATTCATGTTCATGGGACGACCCTTCGCGCACCCCGTCCCGAGCTACCGCTTCACCTCGATCAAGCTCCCTCGCCATAACGGGATTTTTGAGCGAGCGAGACCACGCGATGAGCAGATCCTCCGCATGGAGCCCGAGACATCAGCAGTACGCGAGTACCCCGAGTATGTGCCGCGTCCCCAGTACTCGGAGACGGACCCATCCGAGGACCCGCCATCCCACATGTACAGTTGGAGCTCCAGTCCCGCTCCTCCACCGATGAGGGCTGGGAGTGAAGAGACGGTGGTCCAGCCGAGGTTGGCTCGACGGCCATCTATGCGCCCTCGCCGCGGTGGACATGCCCCGATGATGCGCTCGACCACTCCCGCCGAGATTCGTCAGTGGATCGACCCGACCCCACAGTATTCGGACCAGCAGGAGTAGTCATAGGAGGGTTAGTAGTTAGTGCACACGCACGGCACATAGTAGAGGACAAACCTTCTTTTGTATATGAGGTTGTCTCCTTTAGGTGCACATGGGTATGGGGGTAGTTCCTCTTGTATTTGCTTTTTATGATTTCCTTGTATTGCATTTCAGTTGTATTTTGCTTCATGATGTATCAAATAGTCCTGCCTCTTTGGGTAGGCACGTTATATCTATATATATATCTATGATTCAGTTGATGTTCCCATGACATGATGTGTTTCTTATGCTTTGCTTATATGTTTCGCTATGATTCCCCTTAAAGTTTCGTGCGTGGCTCTCGCTTTGATTTTAAATTCCAAAAAGAAAAATTTTACCCATATTTCCGCTAAGTATTTTCTAAGTAAAAGATGAGACCAAGAGGTAATATTCTAAAGATTAACCTAAGTACATACTAGTAGTCTTGGGTTAAGATTTAGGGTGTTACATTATGGTATCAGAGCAGTTCGATTCTCATGGAGCCTGAGGATTGGACTGACTATGCTTTATAAGCATAAATACGATAGTTATGTCATGTATAGTGCTTGATAGAGATAAGCAGAGGACTAGAGATGCATGACTTCTGTTGGTTGCAAGTGCCATGGTAACTAGCTCATTTTGCATGGATATTGAGCCTGATCAACTTGATGTTCATTGTTTCATGTGTATAGGGACCAATGGCACCGCTGACGGCCTAGGACTACACCCGATGTTGAACAAGATGATACAACTGCTGCTGCTATCCATCGCATGGCGCAAGCCATGGAACGGATGTTCGACCGAATGGATCAACAAGCGAACGCTGCTCCTGTTCCCCCTCCTCCCCCTGCTGCGGAGATGGTGGAACAAGCCCGCTTCGGCGAGTTCCGCAAGGCGAACCCGCCAGTGTTCCGAGGGGTAATGGACCCCGACAAGGCTGATGAGTGGATCAAAGACATGGAGAAGATCTACTGCTGTAGTTACACCTTTCGGAAGGAGCGAAGGTCACATTCTTTGCTTTCATCTTTGAAGTCCGACGCCTTGAGTTACGGTGGAACGGCACGAGGCATCTGCTAGAAGCCTCTGGAACTCCCATTGACTGGGAGCTGTTCAAGACTTACTTCTATGAGAAGTACTTTCCGGAGTCCGTAAGGAACGCGAAGGACGTTGAGTTCATGCAGTTGACCCAAGGAGGGCTCATCAGAGCCCAATACACTGCAAAGTTTGAGGAGCTAATCAAGTTCTCTCGAGTGTTCCAAGGGAACCCCGATGAAGTTTGGAAGTGTGTGAAGTATGAGGCCGGTCCAAGGCGTAGATGAACTACGCCAGGCCCATATGGAGATCGAGACTTCCAGACTCTGGTCAACAAGTGCCGGATACTTGAAGAAGGACAGAGAAAGATTCAAATCACAAGGGCGGAGCGAGCTAAGGGGCTCGGACCTCAAGCCCCGAAGTTCAAACCGCAGTACCCGTCAAGGAATCACTACAACCCCTACCAGACAAACCAGTTCCGACAACAACAACAACAACCGCCAAGAGCTCCTGCTCACCAACAATCCAAACAACACCAAAGGCCGCCATTTCAACATCAAGGCCCGAGGAATTTCAATAATCAACCCCGTGGACCGGGTGGACCCCGAAACCACAATGGAGGACCAAGTGGAGCCAAGAACAAGGCACCACAAACCCCTGCTGCTTACCCCGAAGCAACATCTGCTGACATCTGCCCACAATGCGGGAAGAGCCACGGGAATCGCCCATGCTTAGCCGGTCAGAATGTATGTTTCAAGTGTGGCAAGCCTGGCCACTATGCAAAGGACTGCACCGGACAAGGGACATCGAACCAAAACCCCCGACCACAATACCGAGGAAGGGTCTTTACCCTTAATACGGAAGATGCCAAGAAGTCCAAAGATCTCATTGAAGGTATGTGCAAAGTAAACGGTAAACCCTTAACTGTACTATATGACTCTGGTGCTACTCATTCTTTCATTTCACTTGCTAGTGTCGAGTCCTTAAATCTAAAAGTCTCTAAACTTCCCTTCGATCTTATTGTTTCTACTCCTACAAATCGCCCTATAAATACTTGCCGTTGTTGTTTAAACTGTCATCTTGTTGTAGAAAATAGGTCTTTTATCATAGATTTAATTTGTTTACCCTTGAAAGACATAGGCATTATCTTAGGCATGAACTGGCTTCACCCCAATCGTGTGATGTTAGATTGTGGAACCCAAACCGTAGTTTTCCCTTCTCCTCCCGAAAACATCACTCAACCCATTAGGCTGTACCTAAATTCCGTAGAGGTCTTCTGTAGTGGGGAGAAAGCTAAGGGATATGTTCTCCTAGCCGCCTGTGATGTAGACTTGGAGCAGAACGTAGGTGAGATACTTGTGGTGAGAGACTATCCCGAGGTGTTTCCAGATGAAATACCCGAGTTCCCTCCCGAAAGAGAAGTGGAGTTCTCCATAGAGTTAGTTCCTGGGACAGGACCAATCTCTATAGCCCCGTATAGGATGTCACCCTCGGAGTTAGCAGAGTTGAAAACCCAGTTAGAGGAGCTGTTAGAAAAGAGTTTTATAAGGCCGAGTGCTTCACCTTGGGGCGCTCCGATCTTATTTGTGAAGAAAAAGTACTGAAGCATGAGGATGTGTATAGACTATAGGCAGTTGAACCAAGTAACCATAAAGAATAAATACCCATTGCCTAGGATTGACGATCTTTTGGACCAATTGAAAGGAGCAGTAGTGTTTTCTAAGATTGATTTAAGGTCCGGTTACCATCAGATTAGGGTAAGAGATTCGGATATTCCTAAAACCGCCTTTCTAACTCGGTATGGACACTTTGAGTTCAATCTAATGTCGTTTGGTTTGACGAATGCTCCCGCAGTTTTTATGGATTACATGAATAGGATCTTTAGACCCTATTTAGATCAATTCGTGGTTGTGTTCATAGATGATATTCTCATCTATTCGAAAACCCATGAGGAGCATGAGCGTCATTTAAGGTTGGTTTTAGAGGTATTAAAGGAGAAGAAGTTATACGCTAAGTTGTCTAAGTGTGAATTTTGGTTAGAGGAGGTAAAGTTCTTAGGACATGTTGTGTCAAAAGGTGGCATAGCTGTCGACCCAAGTAAGATAGAGGCTGTGATGAATTAGGATAGACCAACCTCTGTAACTGAGATTAGAAGCTTTTTGGGTTTAGCTGGATATTACCGTAGGTTCATTAAAGGATTTTCCCAGTTAGCCCTACCCTTAACCAAGCTCACTAGGAAGAATGCCCCGTTTGAGTGGAGCCCCGAGTGTGAAAAGAGTTTCCTAGAGCTTAAGGAAAAGCTCACCTCAACCCCAGTTTTAGTTTTACCTGACCCCAATGTACCCTTCGAGGTATATTGCGATGCTTTTGGCAAGGGTTTAGGTTGTGTGTTGATGCAAAACAGGCAAGTGGTAGCCTATGCGTCCAGGCAACTCAAGCCTCATGAGGTAACCTACCCCACCCATGACCTAGAACTAGCAGCCATCGTGTTCGCTCTAAAGATGTGGAGACACCATTTGTATGGTGTGAGGTTTGAAGTTTTCTCCGATCATAAGAGTTTCAAGCATCTCTTTGATCAAAAGGAGTTGAATATGAGGCAAAGGAGATGGATGGAATTCCTCAAGGACTACGATTTTGGTTTAAGTTACCACCCCGGCAAGGCTAATGTAGTAGCTGACGCCTTGAGCCGAAACTCGTTACGTCTGTCAAGTATGATGGTTAATGAAGTTGGGTTAATAGAGCAATTTAGGGACATGAATCTTGGAATGTCTATAACGGAGAATGGCATCGTGATGAGTCATCTCACGGTGACCTGTGGGTTTAAGCAAAGGATTATGCTTGCCCAAAGAGAAAATGAGGACTTTATGGAGACAATCGAGGCAGTTAAGGCAGGAAAGTTGAAAGGTTTTGTACGAGGCCCCGACTGGTTATGGAGGTTCGAGGGGCGAATCTGTGTGCCACAAGATGGTGACCTCCGAGAGAAGATCTTGGAGGAGGCTCACAAGAGCCATTTTGCCATCCATCCTGGTACTACGAAGATGTATCAGGACTTGAAGAGGATGTTTTGGTGGCTCGGATTAAAGAAGGATGTGGTCGCCTGGGTGAGTAAGTGTTTGGTCTGCCAAAAGGTCAAGATCGAACACCAAAATCCTTCTGGCATGTTGCAACCCCTGTCAATCCCCGAGTGGAAGTGGGAGAGTATATCAATGGACTTCGTGACAGGATTGCCAAAGACCCAAGCCGCCACGATGCCGTATGGGTAATCGTGGATCGACCGACTAAGTCGGCTCACTTTCTACCTATTCGAGTCACGTACTCGTTGGATAAGTTGGCCCACTTTACATCCAAGAAATAGTAAGGTTGCATGGAGTACCATCGACGATAATCTCGGATCGAGATCCGCGGTTTACGTCACGTTTTTAGGGAGCCTTTCAAAAGGCGTGTGGTTCCAAGTTGTGCCTAAGCACTGCTTACCACCCACAAACGGATGGTCGGTCAGAGGACAATCCAAACCCTGGAAGATATCTTTGAGAGCCTGTGTCTTAGACCAAAAGGAAGTTGGGATAAGTACATGCCTTTGATCGAAGTTTGCGTATAACAACGTTATCACGCAAGCATCGATATATGGCACCGCATCTGAGGCTTTATACGGAAGGAAGTGCCAATCACCCTTGTGTTGGTACGAGCCCGGAGAGCAAAGTGTCTTAGGACCTGAGGTAGTGAGGGAAACGACGGAACAAATCAAGAAGATCAAGGATAGAATCTTAACAGCTCAAAGTCTACAGAAAAGCTACGCGGACAAAAGGCGCAAGCCCTTGGAGTTCCAAGAGGGAGAACATGTATTTCTAAGAATCACCCCCACTACAGGAATAGGGAGAGCCATGAAAGTTAAAAAGTTGAGTCCCCGATTTCTGGTCCTTTTGAAATTCTTCAAAGAGTCGGATCCGTAGCTTACAAAATAGCCTTACCACCCAATCATCAAACCTTCATGACGTCTTTCACGTCTCCCGATTCGTAAATATGAGTCCGACCCTAGTCATGTCCTAGAACCAGAGCATGTACAGTTAAGGGAGGACCTCACTTTCAATGTACCGCCTACGGGAATAGTGGATCACGGAGTCAAGCAATTAAGGAACAAGTCTGTTCCTTTGGTAAAAGTGGCGTGGGGACAAGGCAAGTCGGAAGAATACACGTGGGAACTAGAGTCAGAGATGAAGTCCAAATATCCAGAGCTTTTCTAAGGTACGAATTTCGAGGGCGAAATTCTTTTTAAGGAGGGGAGTAATGTAACGCCCGATTTTACATTAGAGTGAAAATGACCAAAATGCCCCTGAGGTCATTTTCACCGGACCGAGGAAAGCCAGTCTTGGCAAGTACTCGAAGGGCAAACTCAATGTTGGAAGGGGATTAGAAAACTTATGTACCTTCCCGGATCGAAAATCTCGTTTTGAAGTTTTAGTCAAAATGACCAAAACGCCCTGTGGTGTTTTATCCGCTTGCAAGTGCTTAGGATGAACCCGAAACTTCTCCAGATGGTTTTAAAAGGCGTTTTTATGTATTCTATGACCTCAGTTTTAATTTTTGAAGTCCCGGGCAAAATTAGTGCAAAATTACGGTTTTGCCCCTAGTTTCGTATTTTTACACTTAATCGCGTGATTAAGCAAACCTAAGCAATATTAGGCTCTAATCGAAGGTTAATTAATTTCCTTAATTAATCTTGAGTCAAAATAATTTATTAAAGTTGATTAAAACCAAAAAGTACTTAATTACAACCTAAAATCATATTTTAGTTTTATGACACCTAGTCATAGAATCTTGAATAGTGTTTTCTCTTTCCAATTCCTTAAATCATGAAATTGTGTTACACATTGTTTATTCATAAATGAGTTTTAAACTCTTTAATGATGTATGAGCACTCCTAAACTTGTCATAAACTCTCTAAATCACATTCTTAGTTACCTAAACTTAAGCTTAATCATTCCTAACTTTGTACCTAAGCTAATACACATCTAAACCTACCATTAACACACAATTAAATGGTCAAATCATCCTCCCATTCTGCTATCCCAAGCTGGCCGTGAACCTTCTCCCCCATTATGCATCACATGTTCAATTTTTCAACACTCCAAGGCCATACCTCAAGTCACATACACTATACCTTGTCATAACTTTCAATCAAGCTTGAATTTCCACATGAATAAATAATTAAAACAACCCATTTTTCCCATTTAATTGTGGCTGGAAAAGTTCCAGCCATGCATTGTTTCTAGAAGACTAAATTCATAAAAATGTGATAGGAAATTAACTCACATCAAGCCATGCTTTGTAGCATAGCTTCCATACTTCAAACCATGCTTGAATGACCTTGTGTAAGAGATATTTTCTCTTCCTTCCTCCCTCAAAGGCTACGGCCAAAGCCCTCCCCATTCACTCCTCCATGGTTTTGTTTTTCTATAACTAGGATGCTTGTGTTAGCCTTGTTGCACTTTGAAGCATTTGCAAAGTTTAGAGTTTTAGAGTTGTCTTGCTAGTCTTTCCTTTTTCTCTCAAAGTTCCAAGAGTGTTCTTCCTTTCTTTTCATCTTTATCTTCTTCATCTCTTCATCTCATCATCACCTCTCAACCATCAAACACCACCCCAAAACCTTGAACCATCATCAAACCTCTCAAACACAACTCCACTTGAAACACATTTTCTTTCTTTTTCTCTCATCAAGGCCGAATCATCATCACCATCCTAGGAGGTGTTGCTCATCTCATTTCCATCTTCAAGATCAAGCTTTTATCTTCATCACTAGGTAGGGATTTGTTTTCAAACTCTATTTTGCTCAAGAAAGTGTTTTTCTCTAGTTTTCTCTTGGATTCTTTTTGAACTTTCCTTTGTCTTTCCTTTCCATTCATCTTCGGCCATGAGGCCTTGATTTGAGCATGATAGCTTGATGATGAGAGTTTCTAGATGATGACATTGTGTTCATCTCAAAGAAACCTCTAAAGCTTGAGTTTTCCTTTTCTTACAACTTCATCTATATGTTATCTAGCTCACATGGTTTTCCAACTTAAGAAAAATTAATCTAAGGATTTCTAAAAGCCCAAGCCTACCCTTGTCAACCTTAAAATTGGCCGGCACGTTCTAGAGATTTGTCTCTAGATAGGGGTTTTGGGTACTTAATAAAGAACTTGATGTAGCTTCACTTTCTTTCTCTTTTATATGATTTTCGATTCTTGTGTTGTGATCTTTGAGATATTGTATGGGGTTATTATCTTGTTAAAGTCTTAAATGAGCTCTAGTTAAACATAAAAATGAAACTTGCATCATGTTTACTTTAAGCTTTGCATATCATGTTTATTTCCTTGCTATCACTAAATCCCAAGATAATGAATGAACTTGCATTATCATGTTTATGTTTCAAGCTTTGCATTATCATATTTATATTTCAAGTCCTCACCTAAATATCAAAGATAATAATATATTGCACCACATATTTATTTTATGCTCTCACCAAGAGAAACTAGTATTTTATGTGCTTTAGAAACTATGATTCAATGCCTTTAAATGGAGTTTCTGTTTCGGTTCTGCCTTGCTATGTTTGGCCACTGTATGAGCTGTGTTAATGATGTTAATATGCTTATGTTTGGGTAATAATTATGTTAAGACTCATATGTGAAAGATAGGATAAGTTAGGAACTAGAAAAGAATTAATTTGAGAGTTCTAGATCCCTTAAAGATTCATTTTTCTGGATTCTGTCCAGCAAGGTTTAGATTCAATAATCATGGTTTTAAATTAGTTTATATGTGTAGGAATGACTCATAATTGGTTTAGGACTTAATCTTGAAACCTTAGGAGCAAACCGAACTTAGAAAGGGTCATTATTGTGACTTCTAGGTACCCGTAAAGTTAGTATTTTGATTTCTGCACTCTTGAGGTTTAGAGATGTTCTTGACCATAGGGTGAGGTGAGAAATACTTAGTTATAACCTTATAGGTTCCCAAGAGACTAGGTGTTGATGATCAATAACTTAGAATGTGAGATAAAGATCTAAACCGTAATTTCTAGAACTCCGTAATCACATAAACATAAAGCTGTCCAAATTCTCGCTTAGTGCTATTTGGATTAGTTCTTGAGCATAAAATTTGTATAACTCATTAATTGTCAAACTATAGGTGTATAAAGAAGTTAAGGATAATTAATTTGCAAGTTTAAGACTCATAAGAATCAAGTTTAAAACACTATGAGTTATAACATAACATGTCTATGAGCTTATGGGGATGATTGTTAGATATGACTATGTGATGATGTTTGTGCGAAAGTTTTATGTGACGAATGTTATGAGAAAGTTTCATGTGATGATATATATGTTATGAAAAAGCTATATGAGAATGCATGATAAAAATGAATATGATAAATGATGAGGTAATTGTGATTTAATACTTATGAGGATATAAATGTGACACAACACTGAGACGCGCTTCTCCTGGGTGACACCGGTTCGGCCGAGCACCCCCAGGAGGAGACAAATCCGTGAGGGTATGTGTAGATGCAGCCTGCCAAAGCGGACAAATTGCGAGGCCCACGTGGCTAGCAAAGCGTTTCAAAGAGGAAATGATCCTAGAAAGGAGATCCTTAATTTGCCCCCTAGCCCGTACTTTAAGTCGGGATTATGTTACGCTTATCATAGGATAAGTAAGAACTAGTGACGACTAGTTAAGGTATGAGCTCATAACCTAGAGAAGTTTTAGGGCGGCCCCATGAGATGAAAGTTAAAGTTAACAATGTCACATAAACTATACTTATGCCAATGTTATAATGTTTCCTAGTTATTCTATTGTTTGGTTTACCTTATGATGCATTCATATCATGAGTATATTTCTGCTTAAGTTATAAAGACGCATTATAAAATATGACGGACCTTGGATAAAATACCTCTTTGGAAAACCAACTTAAAAGGAATTTATATGCATGCACACCTTTTAGAAATAAACCCAAGGTTCCTGAGGATGTGACGACGTCACCTAGGTAGGGATAACCCTACTGAGAATTCTTTTAGAAAGATTCTCATTCCCTCTCTCTTTTCTTCCGTCATATCTTCAGATGGCGACGTTTGTACTCTTCATCGACACCCCGGTATGGGAGTTGCACCATGACCCGGCACTCGGGTCATACCATTTTGAGGGTCGCTGCACGGTCAGAGTATTCATGTTCATGGGACGACCCTTCGCGCACCCCGTCCCGAGCTACCGCTTCACCCCGACTGCTCCCTACCGTCATAACGGGATTTTTGAGTGAGCGAGACCACGCGATGAGCAGATCCTCCGCATGGAGCCCGAGACATCAGCGGTACGCGAGTACCCCGAGTATGTGCCGCGTCCCGATGCTCAAGACGGACCCATCCGAGGACCCGCCATCCCACATGTATGCGGTTGGAGCTCGGTCCGCTCCTCCACCGATGAGGGCTGGGAGTGAGGAGACGGTGGTCCAGCCGAGGTTGGCTCGACGGCCATCTATGCGCCCTCGCCGCGGTGGACATGCCCCGATGATGCGCTCGACCACTCCCGCCGAGATTCGTCAGTGGATCGACCCGACCCCACAGTATTCGGACCAGCAGGAGTAGTCATAGGAGGGTTAGTAGTTAGTGCACACGCACGGCACATAGTAGAGGACAAACCTTCTTTTGTATATGAGGTTGTCTCCTTTAGGTGCACATGGGTATGGGGGTAGTTCCTCTTGTATTTGCTTTTTATGATTTCCTTGTATTGCATTTCAGTTGTATTTTGCTTCATGATGTATCAAATAGTCCTGCCTCTTTGGGTAGGCACGTTATATCTATATATATATCTATGATTCAGTTGATGTTCCCATGACATGATGTGTTTCTTATGCTTTGCTTATATGTTTCGCTATGATTCCCCTTAAAGTTTCGTGCGTGGCTCTCGCTTTGATTTTAAATTCCAAAAAGAAAAATTTTACCCATATTTCCGCTAAGTATTTTCTAAGTAAAAGATGAGACCAAGAGGTAATATTCTAAAGATTAACCTAAGTACATACTAGTAGTCTTGGGTTAAGATTTAGGGTGTTACAATCTGCCTTTTTCATTGCAGTTTCTCTTACACTTAGGTTTCTGCTTGTAGCTCCTGTTATAGCAGCAGCAGTTGGTCTTTTTACTATTCGAAATGAGTTGAGGGTATACAAGGTGCCTTCTATGTATTCATACCACTCATTTGCTAGAAGGTATTTTAGATATTGAAAGATTTTTGTAAGAACAATGCCATAGGGAACAGAGGTGTTTTTTCCTACTTCAAGAGAGATGTAATAAAAAATTAGTCTGGGTAGACTTCCTTTTCTTTTTGCTAGCAAATAGTATAGGAGCATGCAATCTATCCTTATTAGCTGGTGAGTGTTATCAAGTCTGTGCAGAAGAGTAGACTAGATAAGTGTGAGGATTTGACGAGCCTTTGAGTTTAGCATTATAGTTGTTATTTCGTTAGGATGGTATTTGGGAGAATTCGTGAGACATCTTGACACATCTTCTGCAAGGACCCCAAGAGTCACAAACTAGTTCTTCTTAGATAAGCATCTGAGTCCCTCATCGAGGGCTAGTGCAACATTTGAGAGGTCTGCTAAATAGATTTCTATAATATCCCCAAATTTTGTCTAGGCTAATTGACTCGATGAACCCGAGCAATTAATCTATCGACTAGACAGTTGATCTTGGCCTTATAGCGGGAAAGGCCAACAATGATGATTTATTATTGATTTTTGTCATGGTTAGAAGACACAAAATAATGATCAATAATAAGTAATATTAATACAAAAACTCTAAATTAAACATATTAGACGAGGACAATTTAATTGTGAGATTAAATTTCATAATCAATATTTTAAATACTAAATTACGTTAATCAAGGAGATAGTATACAATTTATAATAAATAAAAAGTCAAATAAATAGTAAGGAGTTAATTAGAAAGATTACTTAATCCTAATTAATGATTAGGATGAAAAAAGAATAGAACCAATAGAAATTGGACAATTGTCATGAAATATAACAAGTAATATTAGAATAATCAAGTGTGTCTAGAAAAAGATGCAAAGAATTGCAAAATTGCCATTACTTAGTGGAAATTACGAAAATACCCTTACTATGTAAAAGAAATTACAAGTATACCCCTGACTTATAGTAAATGACAAAGATACCCTTACCTTTATACCTTATAAATAGAATTACAAGAATGCCACTAACCTTGTCTAATTACTAAAATACCCTTGTCTTGGATTAGGAAATTACCACATGCCACTACTTTAATAATTACAACAATGCCATTGCACAAATCCCTACACTTGTCTTTAAGCAAGAATGAATATAAGGCATTGGATTAATACTAAGAATGGTTAAAAGCTAAACTAACCTAAAATAGCAAATCTCTAGCATAGATTATTAATTTATCAGTATAAGTTTCTACAGACAACTTATATAATAGTATGAGTGAGATACTGATAAAGTAAATGATTTAAATGCTATATCAAGACAAGAAAATACATCACACAAATCCCTAGAGATATCTTTTAGCAAGAATGAATATAAGTCATTGGATTAATACTAAGAATGGTTAAAAGCTAAACTAACCTAAAATAGCAAATCTCTAGCATAGAATATTAATTTATTAGCATAATTTTCTACAAACAACTTATTTAACAGTATGAATAAGGTACTGACAAAGTAAATGATTTAGTATTTTAATCATGCTAATGGGTGATTAGACAAAGGTAATCAACATAGGATTCCAATTAGTTAAATAAAATATAATAGATAGAGATTAAACTTCCTATGGTTAATATTCCAAAAAGTATTTTTAATCGAAAATAGAAATGTGACACCATTTCTTAATTAAATTTTAATATAATGACAAGACAAAAATTAAATCTCATGCAAATTTTTCAGCCACATACATGCACATAGACAATCATATTCTAAAAATTAAATTCACCCATTAAAGCATAAGGTTACATGATCACTACAAGAAATTCGGTCTGAGGCAATGCTTTAAGCGTGCCAAAACATACAAAAAGTGTTGCCTTTGATCAAATGCAATGTTTTCCACTCTAAGGCAACACTTTTCTAGGCGTTGGCTATACCAACGTTGCCTTTTCTCTAAGCCAACGCTTTTTGGACAAAAGGCAACAGTTGATTGAAAAAGCGTTGCCTATATAGGTACAAAAGGCAATGCTTTTACTGATGGTCAAAGGCAACACTTTTAGCAAACTTTCACGTGTTGCCATTTCTTCCATTAAAGGCAACACTTTTCAAGCATTGCGTTTTATATTTCTAAAGGCCACCTTTCCTAAGCGTTACCTTTTTTGTAGCTAACTGTAACATTCTTGGGTATTTTTACTGATTAAAAGCAACACTTTTAAAGCATTGCCTTTAATACTTTGATTAACGACACCATTTTTTTACCATAAAAGCATTGCCTTTTTCGCAAATTCAACTCTATTTATTTCTAAGAAAGTGACTGTTTTTATTTTTTTGATTCTAAATTTGATGGTTCCTAAAGCTATTACCTTTTTTTTAAAACTATAAACGACATTATTATTTCAAACAAAAAATTCACATTTATTGCAACATTAGTTTTTCGATTTCAAATTTGTAACTATTCAACTAAATTCATAAATAAAATAAACCACCACTAATCAATTATGCAAAAGATGTCATTAATATACACATATAGTTCATAATATTGGCTAATACATAGTTCTAAATGGAAGCAAGTCATCCATTCAAATTAAAATGTAGACAACTAAATATATATAGTTTGCAAAAGCATTAGTCATAAGAACTAAATACAAAATAAATTTCCATACATATAGTCCTACATAAATTACATCCATTGCAAGTTCTTTGTTTTTTTGTATCAACTCTTTGTTGTTTGCTTGAGTTGCACATGTATTAAGCTCGATCCGCAGCATAAACCCACCAATTAAAAATCAAAATATAAGCTTAATTTAATTAATACCTATATTTACAAAACACAAGAAAGAAAGCAAAAGAAGCTATCAAACACAATTGGTGCTACCACTAGTTATATTTAGTTTATATCCACTATAAGAAAACTAAAGTGACCAAATAAAATATAGTCAAAAGATTGCAATATAATAAAGTAGAATAGTTTCCAAGACACCGACACCTACACCCTTTCATTGTAAACTAAAACCATTTTATTAAGAAAAATTAGAAGTTGTTACTATACTATTCAGTATTCAAGATCATTACATCGTAAGTCATTCTTGTCTTTTTATTTAGCTTTTATTTAATAGAAGAATAGCTCAAACTCTAGTATCACACAATAGGAGCCAAAAGTCAAACAAAGCAACAGCTAAAAAACTACAAGACAAATACAAAAAAATAGACAACAAAATAACACCACATCTCCAATAGACATTTATGCTTCAGAACTCTACACCTTTGTTTGATAAGGGCTGCTACTACCCATGACAAGAATCTAATGGTATGAACTGATTTTTATGATCAAAATAAAGCAGGCTAGATAAAAAATAAGACCACCACAACAGCAAAACATTAATACAGACCAAAACCATATACAGAAGGAAACTTATTTGCATAATGATAGAAATCCAGTAGTAAAACACAGTAGTAGACAAATATATGCAGCAGAAATCCTATCCTATAACCTTTTGGATCCAACTCTTTGCCTCATAAGAACAATCTAGACTATATGTTGAATACAATAACTGGTTTACTAAGCACTAAATGATAAACAACCTTTCTTCTTCCCCTTATTTCTTGAGCTCTAAATAATTCTCTCATCACATGCACAATATTGTAATCCTCCTTATATGTCCACCAATCACCCTACAGTTATATATCAAATATTCAGAACCAAATTTAAATAGAATTGCTTAATCAAGTTCATTGTTCAAGACATAAACTGTTATCCCTCAAAAAACAAAAAGGTTCCAATCAAAATCTAGAACTAATTAAAAAATCCAGTAAATTGCACCTTGGAGACATCTCTCCTAAGCTTCCTCACAATGTTGAAGAGCAAAGCATTCTCTTTCACTAAGGACTCCTATAATACAATCATAGAAAAGTTAAAGAACAAGAAAATAATATAAAATAAAAAGTCAAAACTTTCATCGAGGGACTCTACCATTGAGGGACACTAAAATCCTCGATCCATCTCAGAGTCACCAAAAAAGCATGACATGTGAGATCCTTTAATTGAGGGAGTCTATCATTGAGGGATGCTTCTCTATATTTTTAAATTGAGAGACCAAAAAAGCATGACATATGAGATCCTTTGAAAAAGAATAAGTTTCAATTCACATAGCAAATGGTCTAGCACATAACCATGCCTCTGTTCTAGAATAGTGGATTAAGATAAATTATTCCATTTCACATTAACAAACTTTGGTAGTTTCAATGAGGCAAATACATAGACGGATCCAAAAATGTACAAAGAGACACACTAAAAAGGAAAGTAGAGGTAAAGAAATCAATGCTAGTACAGACTATTCAAAATATTAAGTATTTTATAGCTTATTGAAAGACTTAGTACTTTGGTAGTAATAAAGTAGTTACTAGCAAGGAAGATATAGTTGACCCATAATATAATTCTTGTGGCATATACACTATACTTTAAAAATCAATAATAAGATTAGAAAAGGAAAATGCTAGAAGTTTATCGAAGTTTGCATATAATATTTTAATTCAAACGAGAGATATTAGAAATCCAATCAGATTAGGTAGGCAATAAGTAATCAAATTCTTTCAAATAACTCATATAACTAGCTAAAATTGGGAAAAACCCACCAAAACTTGAAGAAAAAGGAAACAATCACATATTGCAAATTGATGGGCCTTGTTGAGGATAACTCCTTCATACTTAACTTGGAACTACCTCATTGTGGACTTGGCTCTTCTTTGGTGACCCTATGTTGAATCCCAACACCAGACTTGCATCTTTGGCGCTTACCAACATTGTATCCAATGTCCTCCAAAACAACATAGAAATCCATAAAATAGATTCCAGTTGAAAGATCATACTTAGAAACAACCTTAAGCCCAAGAATCAGACAAAAACTAACACATACCTCTGTGAGACATGTAAGAATATGTCACACAAGCACAAAAGTAAAATCACCCATGTTTAATTAAATCCAATAAAACCAACATCAAATTACCTAAACCTCAACATTACTGACTACTTTTTTCGTTGAGCAACATTATGGATTTAGAATTACAAAACATTCATATTCATAATCATCCATGTCTGTAAAACATTGAAAGAATTTGTGAGGTTCCTCCCTAATCAAATAGTCCTAATTACCATATAACATGCTCTGATATAAATTAATATTAAAGAGTACAGTTTAAGGCTAATAAGAGAGATACTTGATTCCCATATCAATGTGCTCCTAAATATCAACATTGAAACAACCAGTGTCACTGAAGTTCCTACTGTGGAGTTCATACTCCTTGACCTTCAACCCACTCTCTAGGAGCTACATAACCTTGTCCCCTCCTCATGGTGACATAGCAAGCAATCTTTTCATTACATGTGATTCAGAATGAATGCACAATGAATCTAGTTGTTCAAACTAAAGCAAATCACAAGTCAATTAATTAACAAGGAAATGAAAGCCCAAAAAAAAGGGGGTTTAATGTGGAGTTTAGGGCTATACGCATAATAGAGTAGGAAGATTACCCTTTTGGCTGTCAGAGAAGGTGATAAGAACGGTGAAGACCAAGAAAAAGTAGAGGTAGGGCCGTATGCTGTGGCCAAAACCATGACTACTTTCATCTTCATCGTCATTGTGCCCATTGTCGATGCTAGAATCCTGGTGGTGGAGCTTCTTCCAAGGGGCAGAGAAGTGAGAACTGGAAGACTCACAGAAGCTGGAATCACAAAGAAGGGGGTACACAGCGGAGCTTCCAAAGGGGGCACGCGGCAGGGCTGGAACCGCGAAGAAGGGTGGCATGCAGTGAAGCTTCCAAGCGGCACACGCGAAGGATCTTCCAAAGGAGGCACACGTCGTGGCTAGAACTGCGAAGAAAAGGGCATGGAGCGGAGCTTCCAAAGGGGAACGTTGCACGGGGCTGGAACTGCAAAGAAGGGTGGCACGTGACGGAGCTTCCAACAGGGCACACAATGTGGGCCTTGGGCTGCGAAGAAGGGTGGCACGTGGCGGGGATAAAGAGTTTCTGAATGTTTGATTTGGGATTTTTGTTCTTGTGCTAGTTAGGGATTGTGTTTCACTGTTTTGGTTAATAATATGGAAGCAGTGGGTTATGTTTGGCTCTGGGTATGTGTTTCTTGCTAGGTGTATGTGTGTGGTTCAGATTGTTTTTAATAAGTTTATGATTTTTTTTCATGAGTTTATGAGTAAAAAGAAAATTTTTAGTGGGAAAAATTTTAGCTTGGTGCTAAAAGTTTAGGTAACGTTTTAAAGCACTACTAATTGTATTTTAATAGGCAACACTTTAAAAGTGAAGTGGATGCACAAATAAGCGTTGCCTATTATTACATTCTATCACAATGCTTTTAAAGCGATTTCTTTTTAGGTTAAGGCAATGCTTTGTAAGTGTTGCTTTAAATTCTATTGCCTTAGCTTGATACAAACGCAACCCCTGTAAAAGCGTTGCCTTAAAATACAATTAGTAGTGCTTTAAAACGCTTTTATAGGGGTTGCGTTTGTATCAAGCAACAAACACTAGTTTTGGGTCTTGTAAAATACTAGCACAAACACTAGTTTTCAAGCAAAGATTAAAGAAGGGTCACCCTACATCAAGCTCTTTGTTCGAGTTCTAGGAGTAAAGGGAAGGAGTCATTTAAGCCTCTATACCAAGAGGTAGGAGCCTTTTCTTTGGTTGTGTAAGCCTTAATGGCATCTAACCTTGCTCATGGTTAGGATGTTATCAAGCTTATGTTTGTTGATAAAAATGTTTCAAGGGGATATTGTATAAACATTTTGTGAGACCCCATATTCCTTTCTGTTTCCTAAGTGATTTTATGGTGTATTCATGCTCAAATGTTGCTTAAAATATGCTCTGTAATCCTTGTGTTGAAAGAAGTGACATAAAACATGAAAATGATAGGTGCTAGATTTTTTGCTATTTCTAGCAGTAGGTGGTCCCAAAGTTTGTAACATCCTAATTTGTTTAACCCAGTACTCTGGAACATATTTAGGTTAATCATTAGGTTATTACTTCTTAGTCTTATTCCTTGTTAAAATACTTAGCAGAAAATATGGGTAAAATTTTTTTTTTGAAATATAAAAACAAAGTGAGAGAATCAATGTAAACTAAACATACATTGCAAATCATAAAGAATAAACACAAGGTAAAAGAACATATAACAAATAAGAGAATCAATGACACACTAAGGAAATACTTTCATTAATATCATAATCTTCCCACCCGAAGGCGGGACTTAGTTTAGTACAAGGTAATACGAATACAACCAAAAGGAAATACAACATGATCAGAAATACATGAAAGGTGTAAATAAAAACTCCTACCTCTAGTACACCTAAGGTGGATAACCTCATGGAAAAAGAAGGTTTATCCTATCTACGAGTGAGTGTGTGCACTAGATTTCCCCTAAGATAGCTACTACTGGAACCCGGGGTATGGCGGGATGAAACCGATCCATGGACATAGTGCGGTAGGAGTAGGCACGCGTAGTGGCTGATCATGTGCTCCTCGGCGGGGGCACATCTCAACTCACCTAACTAACCTCGGCTGCGTAATTGTCTCCTCACTCTCGCCTCTTATGAACTAAGGAATGGGGGTGAAGCTCTTGCTATACATGTGAGTCGGCGGATCCTCCAAGGGATCGTCTTTCGAACCAGGAGATCGAGGCACGTAGTCCTGGAAGTCGTGGGTAGCCGACCCTCCGGAGCACGTCCGGAGGATCCTCTCGTCACCCGTCCGGGCACGCTAAAAAACCATAGCATCGTCATAGGGAGACATAGGGGAAAAGCAATAGCTATGTACAGGGTGTAAGAAGGGACGTCCCACAAACATGAAGATGCGAACAGCATAACGTCCCTCAAAATGATACAACCCGTGTTCCGGATCAAAGTGCACTTCCTAAGTCGGAGTGTCGGTAAAAACCATGAACGTCGCCATCGGGCTCTGAAGATGTGATGGGAAGGAAGAGAGAAAGAAAAGAGAGTGAGAATCTTACTAAAGAAACTCAGTAGGGACCTCCTATCTTGGGTTACATCGTTCACATCCTCAAGAACCGTGGGTTTATTATTAAAAGGTGAGCATGCATATAAATTCATTCTTTAGGTTTATAAAACTAGATTATCTGAGGTTCGTTCCTTTTAGAATGCATCCTAATGTCATGAATGCAATATATCGAGTATGAATGCATGGTAATACCTTAAATAAACAACTCAACCAATCATAATGTAACGCCCCGATTTTCTGTTAGAGTGAAAATTACCAAAATGCCCCTGAGGTCATTTTCGGCCCGGAACTCGAGGATGGCCGACCCGACAGTCCTCGAGGGGCAAACTCAATGTTGGAAGGAGATTAGTTGGTTTGTGAACCTTTCCGGGATCGAAAATCTCGTTTTTCGAGTTTTCGGGACAAAATGACCAAAATGCCCCTGTGGTGTTTTGTAACACCCTCCCAAGAACAACCTCATCCTTAAGTCATAATATCATACTTGGGAGTTGTTACTTACTAATTAGCGGACCTTTCTTAATTATCTATAGCAAGCTCGAGGGGTTCGTGTAATAACTAGCGTAATTTAATTAAAATATATAGTAAAATTACAAACCATTCATTTAATATAACGTCAAGTACAAAACGAAGCTCGGATACGAGCTTACATACATATACAATCTTTGTTATGTTTACATATATATGATTACAACTACATACAAGGAGTTAAAATATCCACTACTACATTACTACAAAGTTGATTCCTTTCATACAGTAGCCTCCTTGTCCTCTGGATCACCCTGGAGACAACACGGGAACACAAAAAAAAACACATAGGGGTGAGAATTACACAATTCTCAGTAGGGCATTCCCCAAACACATGCACTGAAATTAATGTCATCGTCATCGTCCCAGCCACTTCGCTTTATTAAGAAACTGTGAGCACACAACCTAGATCAATGGTTTGTTTTTAAAGTTCTAAATCATACTTCCGAAGTGGGTCTCTTTTAACCAATCACTTGATATACACATAGCAAACTACTTAACATTATAATGCTTTATTTATACTTTACGTACTCTCGGTACATCAAAAAGAATCTTAGAAATATTATCCCTGTCTTTTTGTGCCCTTGACCTAATCAAGGGGATTTTTCCGTGCCCTTTACCCACTAAAGGAGGCTTGCTCGTGCCCTTTACACATTAAAGGGGACTTTTCCGTGCCCTTTACACTCTAAAGGGGACTTTCTTGTGCCCTTTACACGTTAAAGGGGACTTTCCCGTGCCCTGTACACATTAAAGGGGACTTTTCCTTCTTTACATTGCATATATATCATCGTCAAGCTCACATATACAGGCATACATTAGCATAAATTTTTGAGTTTCATAATGTTTCAAACATATATATATATATATATATATATATATATAGCATTCATTTATCATATTTCTCTTTACCAATGCATGCATTTATAATCATATAAACATTCAATCACATGTGATTCTCATTCATTCCTCATAAACCAAGCTTTGAAGTACATAGCATGCATCTAAGTTTATCATAGTGGCATCAAAGGACTTTTTACTTTCAAATCAAGAATTTAGCTCATTTCCAGCATATTGACAGATTTCTCATCCCAATAACAACAATTAATTTCTCAATCAAACGGCCAATTCAAGGATCACAAACATTCCTCATGACATCTCAATATGTCTAAGAGACCTTGTAAAATGTTCATAGTAATCGGAGTTTTCTAACCATGCTAAATAAATTGTACAATTTTAGTGGTCAGAGGCCACTTTTTCACAGTTCAAAATAGGGTTCTCATAGTTTTTAGACCAAGCAAATGATTGAACTACTTCAAAATAAAAGTTGTATTTTAATATGTTGTTAACTCCCTGTAAAAATGTCAAAGGATAATTCCATCATTTGCTATGGTCACAAAATTATACACATTTACAGCTTTAGTACCAAGATTTCAGGCAGCATAGTTAGACTCTCAGTTCATGATTTTTCTCAGGTAGTAAAGTTCCTTATCATGAACCACGAAAATTATCAGAGTTTCCTTATGATGTTAGCTTCAACATATAATTTTTATACCTAATAAAAATGACTATAAATGAGACAGAAAATTTGTGAACAAATTCTGTTCTGTTGAAATCCAAAAATCCAGCAGCATGTGTCAAATTCTCTTTTGACAAAAATCATTTTTCACAACATCCAAACACTCTACAAAAATTAATACATCAATATCAACATAATATCAACCAATAAAACTCAGAATTTCGGAATTATTCAATCATAATATTCCAGAGCAAAATCAGAAAGAAAATAGGATGAAACAAGCCCTATTTGGTGGCTTTAGTGATCTTAGCTCCAAAGATTGATTCCCTTTACTTCCAAGCCTTCAAACCCTCACCAAACCCTTCCTCAAACAGCTGATAATGAGCTATCAAGGTATGAAAAGTTGATAGATTCAAATTCTAATCGGTTAGGATTGTAGGTGTTGAGGTGTAGATTAAGTTTAGTGAAGGAGGATAGAAGTTTTAATGACTTTAGACTAGTGTTTTGGGCTTTGAATGAAAGCTTAGAGCTCTTGAAAATGGAGTTTTCTGCATTTTCCTTCTTATGGCCGAGAAAGCATTTTTTGGCTTCTTGAAGAAGCCTATGTTTGCATTTATCTTGTAACATTAGTGCATGATTGTTATATATTATCTTAAATGATCTTTAATGTAGTAAAGTAAATTGGATGGCTAGGATCAATCTTGTAATTCAAGATTGAATCTTAACCATTCATTTAAGATAAAGGGATAAGGTCCATTAATTTTTAAAGATTAAATAGCTTTCGATGTTAGAAATCGTACACCGAAATTCTATCGAACGGGTAAAACAGTATACCCAGGTAATCAACTATTGCCTGAAAATTAATTCTAGATATAAAATATTTATTCCTATCTATTCTTAATCTCAATCCTATAATTTCTTAGTTTCGGGCATCTTTGGGCCCTAATTCTAGGGTTTCGGCTGTCCCAGCAGGCTTGTGAGGCACGTAAGTTACTATTCACTTTTTCTTTTTCTTTACAAATTCGTTGGATTGTCCTGATCATTTCTATATTCATCGGATTTTTGAAATTATGGCTAGAAAAGCTCAAATTAATTTTTGAATAATTTTTAGGGTATTACATGTTTTACCTGTTTGCAAGTGGCGGATGAACTCGAAACTTCTCCAGATGGTTTTAAAAGACGTTTTTATGTATTCTGTGACTTCAATTTTAGTCCCGGAGGTCCCGAACAAAATTAGTGCAAAATTACAATTTTGCCCCTAGCTTGTGTTTTCAAGCTTAATCGTATGATTAAGCAAACCTAAGCAATATTAGGCTCTAATCGAAGATTAATTAATTTCCATAATTAATCTAGAGTCAAAATAATTTATTAAAGTTGATTAGAACCTAATAATGCTTAATTTCAACTTAAATCTTATTTTAAATTCAAGATTCCTAGTCATGGAATCTTGAATAGTAAATTCTCTCTCCAATTCCTTAAATCATGGAATTGTGTTTTCAATTATTTATTCACAAATGAATTTTAAATTCTCTAATGTTGTATGAGCACTCCTAATCTTGTCATAAAATTCCTAAACCTCATTCTTAGTTACCTAAACTTATGCTTAATGACTCCTAACCTTGTACCTAAACTAATCTACACTTAAACCTATCATTAACACCCAATTACATGAACAAAATCTCTCCCCCCTTGGCTGTACAAATCTGACCGAAACCCATACCCGTCATTTCCATCACATGTGTGAATTTTTGCACTCAAAGAACCATGCTTCCACCTCACCTCAAACCATACTTTGAGTCATAACCTCCATGCTTTCATCCATGCTTCCTAGGACAACTTCTAGAAGACTTTTTCTCTCATTTTTGTGGCTCAAAAATAGCTAGCCCTCCTTGCCTCCTAGATGATTCATTTCAATTTCAAACAAAGAGAAATCACCATGCTTTGAGCCATACCTTGCACGATGTCTTCCATACCTTAAACCATGCTTGAATGACAAGTTGTAAAAGATATTTTTCTCTCCTCCATGCCTCAAAGTTCACGGCCAGCTTCCTTCCAAATCACATCTCCATTGCTTTTGTTTTCTATAAATACATGAGCTCAAGGACTTGTGTGAACCTTTGGATCATTTGCTAAGTTTAGTTTTCTAGCTTTTCTCTAAGTTCTTTCTTTTTCTCTCAAGCATTCCAAGAGTTCTTCCTCTTCATCTTCTTCATCTTCTCTTTACATCACCACCTTACAACCTCAAATCACCTCCTAAACACTCAAACACTTAACCTCAAACACTAAACCACCAAGTACACATCTCCTTTCCTTTCTCTCCCTCAAGGTCGAAGCTACGTCACCATCCTTGGATGAGTTGCTCATCTCATTCCTTTCAAAAGTTCAAGTTTTCATCTTCACTCTAGGTAGGGAGTTGTTTTCTAAAAACTTTGTTTGTTTGAAAATGAGTTTCTCCAGTTTTCTCTTGGTTACTTTTTGAAACTTTCTTTTGTTTCCTTCCTTTTTCATTTCGGCCATGAGGCCTTGTTTATGACTATGATGGCTTGATGATGAGTGTTCATAGATGATGACCTTGTGTTCATCTCAAAGGAACCTCTAAAGCTTGAGTCTTGTTCTTCATCTAGTGAAGTTTTGGTTTTTCTTTCCTTTTTCCTTTTCCTATACATTTCAGCCTCGATAGTTTTTCTTCAAAGGTTTTGTTAAAAATTTTTAAGTATCTCTATTTTTATTTCATGTCAAGAAAGAATGTTGTTTTGGTTTTTCTTTTCCTTTCTTTTCTTAAAGGATTTCGGTGCCAAAGAGCCTTCCTTTAAAAGTTTTGTTAAAAATTTTCAAAGTGTTCTTATATTTATTTCATCTCTAGAAATGTTTTTGTTTTGGTTCTTACTTCCTTGAGAGTTTGTTTTCTCTTAAAAGTTTGCTTCTTTTTTAGCTTGATGATGATGTTCAAGAACCATGTAGTTCTTTTGAAAACTTGGTTCAAGAACTCTAAAGCTCTCTTTGTGATGAGATAAGTGTTGGGTTGAGGTTTATAGTTCTCTTAAAAGTCTCATGTGAGCTCTAAGTTAAGATAAAAGACTTTGCATCCCTGTTTACTTTTATGTCATCACTAAATGCTCAAGATTAAAGAATGAACTTGCATCTCCATATTTATGTTTATGCTTTCACTAAATCTCTAAGATAATAATGAGTTGCATAGCATATTTATTTTATGTCCTCACCTCTAAATAATGACTAAAATAAAGTGCATTGCATATTTACTTTTATGTTACAACTTAAGATATTTAGAGCTCATAGACTTACCCTTTATTATCTCAAACAAAGGTTTGAAAGTTTTATGTTTCTTAGTTCCTTGATTTCGGCCTTAGAAGGTTTGATTTGTTACAAGTACTACAATCTATGTTTCATAATTTTCCTAAGCTCATATGAGTTCAAAAGATGTTAAGAACAAAGTTTTTTGAGTTTTAAACCTCTTGAGTTTAGTTTAAAATAGCTACTGCCTTTACAAGTATTTTGATGATTTTAGATGATAAAAATGTTTACTAATGATTTTTGAAAGTTTTAGTAAGGTTCCAAGAGAAAACTAGCATTTTATGTGCTTTAGAAATCAAGTTCTATGTCTTTTGATGGAGTTGAATTTCGGTTATGCCTTGCCATGATATGCTCACTATTAGTAACTAGAAAAGAATTAATTTGAGAGTTTTAGATCCCTTAGTAATTGATTTTTCTGGATTTTGTCCAGAAAGTTTTAGAATTGATAATCATGGTTTATAATTAGTCTAAATGAGTAGGAATGACTCATAATTGGTTTAAGACTTGATCTTGATGCCTTAGGAGCAAACCAAACTTAGAAAGGGTCAATGTTGTGACTCCTAGGTACCCATAAAGTTAGAATTCTAGATTATGCACTCTTGAGGTTTAGATATGTTTATGATCATAGAATTGAGTGAGGAATACTTAGATATGAGCCTATAGGTAACCGAGAGCTTAAGTTATGATGAATTACAACTTAGATTGTGAGTTAAGGACCTTAAGGGTCAAAGCATAAGACATTAAGAAATCTTTAATGCTATGATGTTATCTATGCAAGTATGATGTTGAGATGTATATGTTTTGATGATGCATGAGGAAATGATTCATTGAGATGTAAGTTTATTATAAGCAAGTGAATTGAATGAGAAATATGTTTGTGTTGTGAGCTTGTGGCATAAATGTCTGGTTAAAGGAAATTCGGTTTAACAGCTGTTATCTGCCGAATTTCTGTCAAACCTAAAGGGTTTGAGAAAGTGTTTTAAAGTACCATATGAGATTGAAAACCCTGGGTGGCACGGTTCAGTCGGGCACCCCTAGGTGATTTTTATGTGACAAGCATTGAGATGTACTTCTCCTGCTACGGTGAGGAGGAGACAAATCCGTGAGGGTATTGACATGAGCCTTACCAAAACAAACAATTCGTTGTGCACTAGATGCCAGTAGAGCGTTTCAGAGAATGAAATATTTATATGTTACCCCATCAATTCCCTATGATAAATCTAGTGACGACTAGTTAGGATTGAGCTCATTCCTAGGCGATTAGGTGAGACGGAGTTAGGAGGCCATAATAAAAATCACTGGGGCGGTATGTCGGTTGGAATTAGGTGGATATGTTTAAGAGGGTGGTCTTTGAGAAAAAGAACTTAAGAGTTCAAGCATGAGAAAGAGATATGATGTTTTTAAAGTCACACTGTTATAAGAAAAGAAAGAGTTTTATATGCCACTTATATGTTAATATTTTTCCTTGATGCTATGTTCTATTGACTGTTTGCATAATGTATTGTCATGCATGCATCCAATATCTGTTGCATTCATATCATTAAGACTCATACTAAAAGACACCCACTTCAGATAAATAGATTTGAGAAGTTTAAAAGTTAAACCTTATGTATGACCACCTTTTTATAATTAAAACCGAAGTGGCTGGGGACGACGATGACGACACGTGTGTTAGAGTCAGAAATCCCTACTGAGAATCTTGAATGAGTTTCTCATCCCTCTTTCTCTTTTTCTTCCGTGTCGTCTCTAGATGAAGATGCTGGTGTATCTCATGACGCGGTTCGTGATTTCTACTAAAGCATGGGCATGAGGCATGCACCATGAGCTGGACTGGTGGGACATAACGGACACGCGTAGATGCCGCTTTAGTTTTATAATTATAGAAGTGTATTTCTTTTGATGTGATAATACGACTATGATAGCTGTAGATTATGTATCTATGATAATATGATTATGTTGTGATGTAATGAACAATGTTTGTGTTTTGTGACCATGAATGATATGATATCTCTTTTCTGTATGTTAGTCTTCGTTACGCCATACGTAGTTCTCACTTTAGTTTTAGCTTTCAAAAAAAAAATTTACCCACTAAGTATTTTAATAAAATGATGAGACTAAGAAGTAATAACCTAAGGTGTAACCTAATGTGTTCAGACTTGGGTTAAAAATTAGGGTGTTACACATAACATCAAGAAACATGCAAGTGGCATAAAGTGGCATATAACTTTCAAGTGGAGCTTTCCTTAACATTGTGACTTGGAACATCATGCCTTAGCACTAAAGGGCCACCCTAAACATTATCTAGGTTATGAGCTCATACCTTAACTAGTCGTCACTAGTTCTTACTTATCATCTGGATAAGCGAAAAATAAATATAATCCCGACTACTAGAGTACGGGCTAGGGGGCTTAAGGATCACCTCTCTTAGGATTATTTCCTTCTTTGAAACACTCTATTGGCATCTAGTGCACAACGAATTGTCTGCTTTGGTAGGCTACATCCACTCATACCCTCACGAATTTGCCTCCCCTCCACCGAAGCGGGAGAAGTACGTCTCAGTGCTACATCACATAAAAATCTCCTAGGGGTGCTCGGCCAAACCGGTGTCACCTAGGGTTTTAGTCTCATTTGTTTCTTCAAAAACATTCTCAACTTCTTTTAGTTTTGACGGAAATTCGGCAACATAATAGTTGTTCACCGAATTCCTTCAAACTAACTTTATGCCACAAATCTCATAACACATATGCATTTCTCATTTGACTTTCATGAACATGATAGGCATAACTTCTCAATGAAACACTCATCATATCATATATCATCACATCACACTTGCATAAACAAACTCCTTTTATTTAGGAACCTAAGGTGTCTTATGCTTGACCCTTAAGGTCTTAAACTTGAAACTTAAATTATCTAATAATCCGATCTTAATATCTTATGCACCTATAGGCTCAAAACTAATTATTCTTGCTAATTATTATGATCATAGCTTATTCTAAAGTCCATTAGTGCAGAATCCATAATTTATACTTTATGGGTGCCTAGGAGTCACAACTTTGACCCTTTCTAAGTTTAGTTTGTTCCTAAAGTACCAAGATTAATTCCTAAACCAATTATGAGTAGTTCCTACACATTTGAACTAATTATAAACCATCATTTATTAATTTTACCCTTGCTGGATAGAATCCAAAAAATTCATTTTCTAAGGGATCTAAAAGTCTCATTTTAATTCCTTTCTAGTTATTAACTTGTCTTAACTTTCTCAAATTAATTCTAACATCAAATATACATAAACATACTCATTTTATCATCATAGAAACAGCATCATACAGGAGCAACCAAGCATGGCAGAACCAAAAACATCTCCATCAAATAATGCATAGAACTTCATTTCTAAAACACATAAATTGCTAGTTTCTCTTGGAACCTTTTTAAAACTTATAAAACTCCTTAAGAAACATTTTATTTCATTAAAACCATCACAAAACACCTAAGGGCAGTAGCTATATCAAATTAATCTCAAGAGAAATTTAAATCATAAAACTTTGCTCAAAACATTTCTTGAGATCATCTAAACTTAGTAAAAATCATGTAGCATAGGTTTTTGCACTTGTGACTAGATGAACCTTACTCTAAGATCATCATCATCACATGGCCGAATCCATGTGAGTAAAACACACATTTCCAAACTTTGTTTAAGATAACAATGGGCAAGTCCATGAGCTCTAAATCTCTTAGGTGATTAACATAAACATAAATATGCAATGCACAATGTTTTAGTCTTTATTAGGAGGTGAAAGCATAAAATAAATATGCTATGCAAGTCCTTTATTATCTTAGAAATTTAGTGAGAACATAAACATAAATATGAAGATGCAAATTTAGTGAGAGTTTAGTGATGACATAAAGATAAATATGGATGCAAGTTCTTTTTATCTTAACTTAGAGCTCATGCAAGACTTTTAGAGGAATATAAACTCAACCCAACATTTATCTCAACCAAACAAAGTAAGCTTTAGAGTTCTTGAACCAAGTTTTCAAGAAAACTATATGGTTCTTGAACAACATCATCAAGCTTCAAGGAAATGAACTTAAAAGACATTAAAACCATAAGGAAAAAGGAACCAAAAAAAAAAAAATGAAATCATAAAGGAAAAAAAAGCAAGGAACCGAAATCACAAGAGAAGGAAATATGCACCAAGTTCTTTATTATGTACTCAAGACCCCTATCTAGAGCATAACTCTAGAACGTGCCGGACAACTTTAAGGTTGACAAAGGTAGGCCTTGAGTTTATTGAAATCCTTATGATTAATTTTTCTTGAGTTAAAAACCATGTGAGCTAAGTAACACAGATAAAGTTCAAGGAAAAGGAAAACTCAAGCTCTAGAGGTCTCTTGGAGATGAACACAAGGTCATTCTCTAGAGGCACTCATCATCAAGCTATCATGCTCATATCAAGGCCTTGAGGCCAAAAAAGAAAGAAAAGGAGAAACAAGGAAGAACTTAAAAGGAATCCAAGAGAAACTTCAAGAAAACAACATTTTTGAGCAAAAAAAAAACTAGAGAGCAACTCCCTACCAAGTTTGAAGATGAAAGCTTGGTCTTGAGGATGAAAATGAGAAGATAAACTCCTCCTAGAGTGGTGATGTGGCTTCGGCCTTGAAGGAAAGAAAGGAAAGGAAATGTGTTCTTGGAGAGCTTGTGTTTGAGGTTGAGAGTTTGGGTGTTTAGAGGATGATTCAAGGTGGTGACATGGTGTTTTGTAGTGGTGCTATGGTGGCTCAAGTTGAAGGAAGAGTAAGATGAAAAAGAAGAAGAAGAAGAGAACTCCTTGAAACTTGAGAGAAAAAGAAAGAACTCACAAAATGCTAAAATGCTCAAACTTGCCAAATGAACCAAAATGACACAAGTTCATCCAAGGAACCTATTTATAGGAAACAAAACAATGAAGGGTGAAGTGAAGGAGGGCTGACAGTAGCTTTTGGGGGCATGGGGGAAGAGAAAATATCTCTTACAACTTGTCATTCAAAGCATGGTTGAAGGTATGACAAGCATGGTGCAAAGCATGGTCTAAGCATGGCTTGGTGTGGACTTGAAAATGCATTTGAATTTCAAATACTTGAGGCATGGAGGGGTAGTGTGGCCGTGGGCTTCTAGAAGAGAGGGGAGGGGTTTCTTTTAAAACATAAAAACACCTTTTAAAACCATCTGGAGAAGTTTCGAGCCCATCCGGCACTCGTACCCATGTCAAACACAACAGGGGTATTTTGGTCATTTTGACCTGAAATCTCAAAAAATGAGCTTTTCGCTCCCGGAAAGATTCACAAGTTAACTAATCCCCTACAAACATTAAGTTAGCCCCTTGAGGACTGCTGGGTCGGCTATCCTTGAGTTCCAGGCCGAAAATGACCTCAAGGGCATTTCGGTCATTTTTACTCTAACAGAGAAATCGGGGCGTTACAAAGTTAATGCTCATAAAATATGAAGTATTTTAAAATAAAACTATTTTTCCCATGAAGTATACACATCATAAAACACTCACCAAAAAGAATCACTCAAAAATGGGTTTTCTAGCTCAAGATATAAATTTTTAAAGTTCAGCTTTTTTACTGGATATTCTGTCTGACCCCTGAACACTAAATTAATCTTTTCTCTTTCTAAAAAAAAAGAAATACGTGTGACATTGGTCTTGTTGGAAAGCTAAGATCTTAAGGAACACAGAGATATAAAATACAAAAGGTGCACGTGATTCCAGAACTACGAAATGAGCCATGAGTTGAGTTTCTGGACACTATTGGAATAGAGTAACTTTGTAGGGGTATAAAAATAATTTCACTTGGTATATTTTTTGTAAAAAGCACATTCAAAGAAAGAGGATTTAGTAAGGATTTTGAACATATCTTTATTTTCTTTAAAGAGTAAGCATAGTTGTAACATCCTAAGTTTTAACCCAATACTCCTAGAACATATTCAGGTTAATCATTAGTTTGTTACTTCTTAGTCTCATTCTTTAAAAAATCTTTCTTTAAAATACTTAGCAAAAAATACAGGTAAAGTGTTTTTGAAACACAAGAGCAAAGTGAGAGCTGCGTGTGACTTAAACAAGCGTTAACGTACATTGCAACTTGTAAAGAATGAAGCATAAATTGGAAAAGCATATAATCAAATTTAACAATCAATAAAACACTAAATGAAACATCACATTGATATTATAATAATGCCCACCTAAAGGCGGGACTTAGTTGAACTTAGTTGATACAACAGAACAACTATATCATGAAAATGAATACAACTGAAAATAGGAAAATACAAAGAAAGCATAAGAAATGATGCCCATACCCTAGTGTACCTAAGATGGATAACCTCATAACAAAAGAAGGTTTATCCTAAACTATATGTTGTAACACCCTAATTCTTAACCTAACTTTTTCTAGAACACATTAGGTTAATCATTAGGTTATTACTTCTTAGTCTCAGCATTTCATTAAAATACTTAGCGGAAATTACAGGTAAATTTTTTTTTTGAAAACATAAACCAAAGTGAGAGTCGCGCTCTTATCTAAACGAGATACATAAACATCAATCATAAAGGACACGAAGGTTAAAGCAAGGAACAATAGAACAATGATCATCTCAACAAAGAAACATTGCATTGATAATATAGTTATGATACATAGTAGTCACAGCTTTATAGAAATGGACGGAGCTTGTAATACATAAGAAAGGAAATACAATAGAAGCAAGAAAGTAATAAAGTACATGGTGCGACGGCAAAATAAAAACCAACTACACTACCCTCCTACCAAGCCACGTGCACTAAGCTAAAACCCCTTCCCAAAAGATACCGCCGAAGGGGAGATCCTCGTGACTGCTTGGGCACTCGACTAGCTCTCCTATGAGGTCTAGTGGTGATGGGGGTCCTCGGGTGACGGAGGTAAGTAACCGAGGAAACGCTCAATCTCCTCTTGGGTAGGCCAATGAAGTGGAACATGAACGCGAGTCGGCTGTACATGAGCTCCTCGGTAAGGGCAAATCTCGGTTCTTCGCGCCAAAGCGGTCAGATCACGGTATCCTCACCGCCTCCAAATTTAAATGGGGGAAAGGGAGCAGAACTCTCCGAATAGACGTGCACCGGCGAGTCCTTGGACGGATCGGTCTCCGACCTCCTCGAGCGAGGCACATACTCCGGGTAGTCATGAACAGCTGAGGTGGATGAGCGGGCACGATACAACTGCTCATCGCGAGGATGGGTGTGCTCGAAGATCAAGTCGTTGCCACCAAAAGGAGCGGTAGAAGTGAACTGGTAGCTGGACATTGGATAAACAAAAGGTCGACCCATGTACACAAAAACACGAACGGCACAGCGACCCTCAAAGTGGTAGGAACGATGCTCTGAGTCGTAGTGCACCTCCCAGACGGGCGTGTCAATGAAGACCATGAACGTTGCCATCGCTCTCTAAAGATGTGACGGAAGAAAGAGAAGGAAGAGAAAGGAGTGAGAATTCTTACTAAAGAATCTCAGTAAGAGTCTCTTATCCTAGGGTTACATCGTTCACATCCTCAGGAACCTTGGGTTTAATTATAAAAGGTGTGCATACATAATAGGTTCATTATTAGGGTTTATAAAACCAATTATCCAAGGTTCATTCCTTTTAGTATGCATCTTGATGTTATGAATGCAACATATTAAAACATGAATGCATGGCAATGCCTCAATCAAATAACTCAATGAATCACAACTTCAAGAAACATACAAGTGGCATAAAAGGGCATATAACTTTCGAGTGGATCTTTCCTCAACTTCGTGACATTAATCATGGTACTTCAGCATAATAAGGCCACCCTAAAATAACTAGGTTATGAGCTCATACCTCAGCTAATCATCACTAGCTCTTGCTTATTATCTAAATAAGCAAAACATAATAAAATAATCCCGACTATGCAAGTATGGGTAGGGGGCTAGGGATCACCTCTCTTAGGATATACCCTTTTTGAAACGCTTTGCGGGCATCAAGCCACAGCAATTTGTCCACTTTGATAGGCTGCATCTACTCATACCCTCACGGATTTGTCTCCCCTGGGGGTGCTTGGCCGAATTGGTGTCACCCAGGGTTTTCAACTCATGTGGTACTTTAAAACATTTCTTCAACCCTTTTAGGTTTGATGGAAATTCGGCAGCATAACGGCTGTTTAATCGAATTTCCTTCAAACCGAAGCTTATGCCACAAGCTATTCACACAACATATTCCTCATTTAAATCTCATGCTATGATAAACTTCATATCTTAAACAATCATTTCCTCGTGCATCATAAACATCTCAACATGTTATTGCACCATATAAACATCATAGCATTAGCAATTTCTTAATGTCTTATGCATTGACCGTTAAGGTCCTTACTTACAATCTAAGTTATAAATTATCACAACTTAATCTCTCAGGTACCTATAGGCTCATATCTAAGTATTCCTCACTCAACACTATGATCACAAACATCTCTAAACCTCAAGAATATAAAATCTAAAATTCTAACTTTACGGGTACCTAGGAGTCACAACAATGACCCTTTCTAAGTCCGGTTTGCTCCTAAGGCATCAAGATCAAGTCCTAAACCAATTATGAGTCATTCCTACATATTTAAACTAATTTAAATCCATGATTACCATTTCTAAACCTTGCTGGACAGAATCCAGAAAAATCAATTACTAAGGGATTTAGAACTCTCAAATTAATTCTTTTCTAGTTACTAACTTCTCTAATTTTTTACATATGAATTTTTAACGTCAATTATACTCAAACATACTCATGTTACCATCATCAAACAGCACATACAGTGGTCATAAAAAGGCAAGGCAGAACTGAAAATACATCTCCATACAAAGATATAAAACTTGGTTTCTAAAGCACATAAAATACTAGTTTCTCTTGGAACCTTTTCAAGACTTTCAAAACTCATTTATAAACATTTTTATCATCTAAAATCATCAAATATTTGTAAGGGTTGTAGCTAAATTAAATTTACCTCAAGAGGTCCTAAATTAATAAAACATTGTTCTAGACTTTTCTTGTACTCATATAAGCTTAGAAAAATTATGAAACATAGATTTTGATACTTGTAACAAACCAAACCTCTTAAGGCCGAAAATCAAAGACTAAAGAACACATATTTTCAAGTCTTTGTTTGAGACATATGGGTAAGTCTTTGAGCTCTAGGTTCTCTTAAGTGATGACATAAAAATAAACATGCTCATGCACTTGTTTTAGCTTTCATTAGAAAATAAAGTGAGAGCATAAAATAAACATGAGATGCAACTTATTATTATCTTTGATATATTAAGTGAGGACTTGAAATATAAACATGATAATGCAAAGCTTGAAACATAAATATGATAATGCAAGTTCATTCATTATCTTGATACTTAGTGATAGTAAGGAAAGTAAATATGATGTGCAAGGCATAAACATAAATATGAATGCAAGGTTCATTTTTAATGTTATCTAGAGCTCTTTTAAGACTTTAGAGATCAAACAACCTAACACTCATCTCATCACAAAGAGAGCTTTAGAGTTCTTGAACCAAGTTCTCAAAGGAACTATGAGGTTCTTGAACATCATCATCAAGTTCAAAAGAAACAAACTTTCAAAAGAACATATAAACTCAAAGAAAAGGAAACCCAAAACCGAAACCATTAGCAAGAAAAAGTAAAGGTGTTCTTGGGCTAAAATTACTTTGAGTTAGAAAGTAAAGATGAAACTTAAAGAAAATAAAAACTCAAGCTCTAGAGGTTCCTTTGAGATGAACACTTAGTCATCATCTAGGAGCTCTCATCATTGAGCTATCATGTACCAAACAAGGCCTCTTGGCAGAAACTAAGAGGAAGAAAGAAACAAAGCAAAGTTTCAAAAAGAAATCCAAGAGAAAGCTAGAGAAAAACTCATTTTCAAGAAAACAAAGTTTAGAAAACACTCCTACGTAGAGTGGAGATAAAAAGCTTGAACTTGAAAAGGAAAACAAGAAGAAGAACTCCTCCAAGAGTGATGATGAGCTTCGGCCACCAAGAGAGAAAGAGAAAGGAGATGTGTTTTGAGTGAGGTTGTGTTTGAGGTTGAGAGTTTGAGAGGTTTAGTGGTGGTTCAAGGTTGTGAGGTGGTGTTTAGAGGTTATGAGAAGATTATGTGATGAGAGGATGAAGAGGATGAAGATGAAGAGAAAAGAAGAACTCTCTTGAAACTTGAGAGAAAAAGAAAGGAAACTCAAGAAAGCTTAGAAAACTTGAAACTTAGCAAATGATCTAAAGTGTTTGCAAGCTCAAGTAAGCAAGGTATTTATAGAAAATGAAAACAAATGAGGTCTCATGGAGAGGAGGGGCTGGCCATGTGCTTTGGGAGGGAAAGGAAGAGAAAATATTTCTTACACAATGTCATTCAAGTATGGTTTGAAGTATGGAAGTTATGATACAAGGCATGGCTTCAAGTAAGGTGATTTGAGTGAATTTCCTATCAAGTTTGAATGAAATAATTCTTCTAGAAGCAAGGCATGGCTGGCTATTTTTGGGCCACAAATAAATGAGGAAAATAGCTTAATTCATTTAGTTGTTCACTTGAAAAATCAAGCATGGTGGAAAGTATGACAAAGTATGGTGAGTATGACTTGAGGTATGGCTTTGGAGTGTCAAAAATTTGAGCATGTGATGAATATGGAGGGAGGAAGCATTCGGCCATAATGCTACAGCAGAGAGGGAGGAAAATTACTTCATGTAATTGTGTGTTAATGATAGGTTTGAGTGTGTATTAGTTTAGGTACAAGGTTAGGAGTTATTAAGCATAAGTTTAGGTAACTAAGAATGGGGTTTAAGAGTTTTATGACAAGGTTAAGGAGTGCTCATACACATTTAGAGAGTTTAAAATTCATTTTATGAGTAAACAAGGTAGACAAATTTCCATGATTTAAGGAATTGGAAAGAGAAAACACTATTCAAGATTCCATGACTAGGAATCTTGAATTTAAAATAGGATTTCAAGTTGTAATTAAGCATTCTTAGGTTCTAATCAACTTTAATAAATCATTTTGACTCAAGACTAATTATGGAAATTAATTAATCTTCAATTAGAACCTAATATTGCTTAGGTTTGCTTAATCATGCGATTAAGCTTAAAAACACAAAACTAGGGGCAAAATCATAATTTTGCACTAATTTCGCCCTGGGACTTTCGGAACCAAAAACAAAGTCATAGAATACATAAAAATGCCTTTTAAAACCATCTGGAGAAGTTTTGGGTTCATCCGGCACTTGCAAACGGGTAAAACACCACAGGGGCGTTTTGGTCATTTTGGCCCAAAAACTCGAAAAACGAGATTTTCGATCCCAGGAAGGTATACAAGCCAACTAATCCCCTTCCAACATTGAGTTTGCCCTTCGAGTACTGCCAGATCGGCTTTCCTCGAATTCTGGGCTGAAAATGACCTCAGGGGCATTTTGGTCATTTTCACTCTGACAGAAAATCGGGGCGTTACATATGTGCTGTGTGTGCACTAGTCCTCTCCCAAAGACCTCTATTGTTGCGACCCAGGATAAGGAGGGATGAATTTGATCCACTCATGAAGCACGGGGGGAGTGGGCACGCACTGTGGCTGAACATGTGCTCCGGGATGGGGGCGCATCTAGGTTCTCCTCACTAACCTCAGCTGCGTAACCGTCTCCTCACTCCCCTCTCTCACAAATCGAGGGTTGGGGACAGAGCTCTCGCTATACATGTAAGTCAGCAGATCTTCCGAGGGGTCGTCCTCCAAATGCTGAGAGCGGGGCACGTAGTCCGGGTGGTCAAGGACGGCCGATCCAGCAGTGTAAGTCTAAAGAATCCTCTCATTGCGCATTCAGGTGCACTCGAAAACCATGTCATCATCGTAGGGAGATGTCGGGGAGAAGCGGTAGCTATGTACATGGTGCGTGAAGGGACAACCTACATACATAAAGGCTCGAACGGCGCATCGTCCCTCAAAATGATACAATCCATGCTCCGGATCAAAATGCACCTCCCACGTGGGAGTGTTGATGAATACCACAAACATCGCCATGATCTGAAGATATGATGGGAGAGAAAGAGAAAAAGAAAAGGGAATGAGAATCTTGTTAAAGAATCTCAGTAGGGAACCTCCTATTTAGGGTTACATCGTCAACATCCTCAGGAACCTTGGGTTTATTATAAAAAGGTGAGCATGCATGTAAAGTTCATTATTTAGGTTTATAAACATAGTTATCCAAGGTTTGTTCCTTTTAGAATGAATCTTAATGTTATGAATGCAACATATCAAGGCATGAATGCATGACAATACATTATGCAAGCAATTCAATAAAACCTAACATCAAGAAACATATAAGTGGCATAAAGTGGCATATAAACTTTTCAAGTAGAACTATTCTCTTTTATCAACTTTGTGACTTAAGAATTTCATATTCTAACATCATGGGGCCACCCTAAAACATCATTTGGGTTATGAGCTCATACCTTAACTAGTCCTCACTAGTTCTTACTTATCTTATGATAAGCGTAAACATAAAATTCCTTACTTCGAGCGTATGGGTTAGGGGGCTTAAGGATCACGTATCATAACCTTTAATTCGGGGAGTCCATAGGAATATTTCCTTCTTTTAAATGCTCTACTAGCATCTAGTGCACAGCGAATTGTCCAGTTTGGTAGGTTGCATCCACTCATACCCTCATGGATTTGCCTCCTCTCTGCCGAAGCTGAAGAAGTACGTCTTAGTGCTATGTCACATTAAAACTCATCTCCTGGGGGTGCTCAGCCGAACTAGTGTCACCCAGGGTTTTATCTCATATGGTGTTCAAAAACATTCTCAAGTCCTTAATTTGATGAAAATTCGACAGTATAACAGCTGTATACCGAATTTCTTTCAAATTTTCTTTATGCCTCAAAACTTATGATGCATACACTTTCATATTCAATTTCTCTTAATCATGGTAAACTTAAATTCACATAATCATACTCAACATAGCACATGCATCATCACAACATACTTGAATTAATCAAATCATTGCATCAAAGAGCCTATGGTGTCTTATGTTTTGACCCTTAAGGTCTTAAACTTGTAATTCTAAGTTCTCTAGTCATCCGATCTTAATTTCTTATGCAACTATGGGTTATAACTAATTGTTCTCACTAATCTTCATGATCATAACCTACTCTAAACCTCATTAATGCAGAATCTATATTTTTACAAATTACGGGTACCTAGGAGTCATAACTTTGACCCTTTCTAAATTCGGTTTTCTCCTAAGGTACCAAGATCAATTCCTAAACCAATTATAAGTGATTCCTACACCTTTACACTAATTATAAACCAACATTACTAATATTAAACCATGCTGAAACAGAATCCATAAAATCTCATTTCTAAGGGTTCTAGAAGCTTATTTAAATTCTTTTCTAGTTACTAACTTATTTTAGCTTTCTCAAATTAGTTCTAATATCAATTATACATGAATATACTGATTCCCACATAATAAAATCATCATCATACAGTGAGCACATAAACATGGCAGAACTAAAAACTCAATCATCATATCATGCATAGAATTTCATTTCCAATACACATAAATTGCTAGTTTCTGTTGGAACCTTCTTGGGGGACTTCTAAAACTCATTAGAAAATATTTTATTTCATTAAAATCATCATAAAACCAATGAGGGCAGTGGCTATTTCAAAACAATCTCAAGAGAGATTTAAATCATAAAATCAAACTTAAAGTATTCTTTAAGATCATCTATGCTTAGGAAAACCATAAAACATAGGTTTTAGCACTTGTGACTAGATGAAACTTATACCAACCTCATCATCATCACGTGGCTGAATTTAGGCTCATCAAAACTCCTCCATTTCCAATCTTTACTTGAGATAGCAAGGGACAAGTCTTTGAACTCTAATACTTTTTAGTGATAACAAGAATATAAACATGCTATGCACTTAATTTTATCTTCATTAGAAAAGTAATGTGAAGACTTAAAAATAATATGAGATGCACTCATTTTTATCGTCAAAGATTAGGTGATAACTTGAAAAGTAAACATGGAATGCAAAGCTTGAATTTAAACATGATAATGCAAGTTCATTTCTTTATTCTTGAGAGTTTAGTGATGACATAGGAAAATAAATATGCCATGCAAGGCATAAATTTAAACATGAATGCTAGTCCATTTATATATATCATTAGAGCTCATACAAGACTTTCAAGAATCAATATCATAATCCCAATCATAATCTCATCAACATATAGAAAGCTCTAGAGTTCTAAGTACCAAGGTTTCAAAGAAACCTCATGGTTATTTGAACGTCATCATCAAGCTCAAGGAAATAGATTCAAAACAAAATTTCAAAGGAAAAAGAAATGAAGAAATCGAAACTACAAAGAGAAGGAAAATACAACATATTCTTTATTATGTACCCCAAAACCTTTATCTAGAATAAACTCTAGAACATGCCGGCCAACTTTAAGGTTGACAAGGGTAGGCCTTGGGCTTTTTGAAATCCTTATAATTATTTTCTTAAGATAAAATCATTAGTGAGCTGCATCCCTCTAATATCATCATAGAAACATAAATTACTACTATCATAGTTCCATCGTCACATCAAAAAGAAATACACATCTATAAATATATAACATGGCATCTACGTGCTTCCACTGCATCCCTCTAATTCGACTCATAGCGTGTGCCTCATGCACGTGCCTTAGTAGAAATCATGAAACACATCATTATTTTCATCCGGAGACGACACGAAAGAAAAGAGAGGGATGAGAAACTCATTCAAGGTTCTCAATAGGGATTTCTGACTTCAACATACGTGTCATCATCATCGTCTCCAGCCACTTCGGTTTTAATTATGAAAGAGGTATTCATGCATAAGGTTTATTTTTAAACTTCTCAAATCTATTTATCCGAAGTAGGTGTCTTTTAGTATAAGTCTTATTGACATGAATGCAGCAGATATTGGATACATGCATTACAATACCATGTCGGGGTGCAACTCCCATGTCGGGGTGTCGATGAACAGTACGAAAGTCGCCATCTGAAGATGTGATGGAAGAAAAGAGAGAGGAAATGAGAATCTTCTAAAAGAATTCTCAGTAGGGCAATCCCTAACTAAGTGACATTATCACATCCTCAGGAACCTTGGGTTTTATTTCTAAAAAGTGTGCATGCATGTAAGCTTCTTTTAATTTTCTAAAGTATTAATTATCCAAGGTCCGTTATATTTTACAATGCGTCTTATAACTAAGCATGGAGCATACTAATGACATGAATGCATCATAAAGGTAAGCCAATCAATAGAATAACTAAGAAACATTATAACATTGGCATAAGGTGATAGGTATAGCACATGTGACATTTTAAACTTTAACTTTCATCTCATGGGGCCACCCTAAAACATCTCTAGGTTATGAGCTCATACCTTAACTAGTCGTCACTAGCTCTTACTTATCCTATGATAAGCGTAACATAATCCCGACTTAAAGTATGGGCTAGGGGGCGATTTAAGGATCACCTCTTAGGGTCATTTCCTCTTTGAAACGCTCTACTAGCAATGAGGGCATCGTAGTATTGTCCGCTTTGGCAAGCTCTATGTCAATACCCTCACGGATTTATTTTCTTGGGGGTGCTCTGCTAAACCGGTGTCACCCAAGAAGGCGTCTCAGTGTTGTGTCACATTTAAGTTCTCATGATTTTCAAAAAGACCTTTTTTCTAAGTTCCTCAAATTTGATGGAAATTCGGCAGCATGATGACTGTAGATCGAATTTCCTCAAATTTCCTTATGCCATGAAAACATATAGGACATACACAAACATTTCTTATGGGGTATAGCATATCATCATGTAAAACTTCGTTATAGCACATATCAACTTATCATAGACAAAACTCATGCATCATATATCATAAATTAAGCATCATAAAAGCTCAAGATGTTTTAATGTCTTATGCATTGACCCTTAAGGTCCTTAGCTCACGTTCTAAGTTATTAATCATCAAACCTAATCTCTTGGGCACCTATGAGGTTATAACTAAGTATTTCTCACTTCACACTATGATCAAGAACATCTCTAAACCTCAAGGATGCAGAATTTATAATCCTAACTTTACGGGTCCATAGGAGTCACAACAGTGACCTTTTCTAAGTCCGGTTTGTTCCTAAGGCTTCAAGATCAAGTCCTAAACCATTTATGAGTCATTCCTACACATTTAAACTAATTTAAATCCATGATTAGCATTACTAAACCTTGCTAGATAGAATCCAGAAAATTCAAATATTAAAGGATCTAGAACTCTCAAATTAATTCTTTTCTAGTCCCTAACTTATCTTATCTTCCACATAAGAGTTTTAACATTATTTTTACTCAAACATAAGCATATTATCATCATTAAAACAGCACATACAGTGGCAAATAAGTAGCAAGGCAGAACCGAAACATACACTCTCCATAAAGGCATAAAACACAATTTCTAGAGCACATAAAATACTAGTGTCTCTTGGAACCTTTTTAAACTTTCAAAACTCATTTATAAACAATTTTAACATCTAAAATCATAAGAATATTTAAGAGAGCAGTGACCAATTCATCTTTGTCTCAAGAGGTCCTAAATTCTTAAAACTTAGTTCTATGCATTTCTTGAACTCATAAAAGCTTGGAAAAATTATAAAACATGGTCTTCAATACTTAGAAACATCAAGACCCCTTAGGGCCGAAATATGGACCAAAAGAAATAAATATTTTTAGACCTTTTTTTGAGATGACAATGGGCAAGTCTTTGAGCTCTAGGTTCATTTAGGTGATGACATAAAAATAAACTTGCTCATGCACTTATTTTAGATTCAATTAGGAAGTAAAGTGATAGCACAAAGTAAATATGAATGCAACTCATTATTATCTTGGTATTAAGTGAGAACTTGAAATATAAACATGATAATGCATAGCTTGAAATATAAACATGATAATGCAAGGTTCACTTATTATCTTGATACTTAGTGAGAGTAAGGAAAGTAAACATGATGTGCATAGCATAAAAGTAAACATGATGCAAGGTTTCATTTTATGGTTAGCTAGAGCTCATTCAAGACTTTAACAAAATAACAACCTAACATACATCTCATTACAAGGAGAGCTCTAGAGTTCTTGAACCAAGTTCTCATAGGAACTATGAGGTTCTTGAACATCATCATCAAGCTCAAAGAAAACAAACTTTCTAAACAAAACCAAACAAAATCTCAAGGATCAAAATACCAAAACCAAAAACCTTACAAAAGAAAGTGAAACTAAGTCAAGTTCTTTATTAAATACCCAAAACCCCTATCTAGAGAAAAATCTCTAGAACGTGCCGGCCAACTTTAAGGTTGACAAGGGTAGGCTTGGGCTTTTAGAAATCCTTAGATTAATTTTCTTAAGTTGAAAAATCAAGTGAGCTAGATATCATATAGATGAAGTCATAAGGAAAGGAAAACTCAAGCTTTGGAGGTTTCTTTGAGATGAACACAAGGTCATCATCTAGAAACTCTCATCATCAAGCTATCATGTTTGAGAAGAAAAGGCCAAGAGGCCGAAATGGAAAAAGAAAAGGAATATAAAGGAAGGTTCAAAAAGAAACCAAGAGAAAACTAGAGGAAACACATCTTTTGAGTAAAACAAAGTTTGAAAAGAAACTCCCTACCTAGAGTGAAGACACAAAGCTTGAACTTTTGAAAAGAAAAATAAGATGATGAGCTCCTCCTTAGTGCTTGATGGTTTCGGCCAAGAGGAAGCAAGAAGGTTAGAGTTGTGTTTCAAGTGAGGTTGTGTTTGAGGTGTGATGTTTGAGAGGTTTGATGATGGTTCAAGGCTATGGGGTGGTGTTTCAAGGTTGAGAGATGATGATGAGAGGAAGAGAGGATGAAGATGAAGATGAAAAGAAAGGAAGAACTCTCTTGAAACTTGAGAGAAAAAGAAAAGAACTAGCAAGACAATTCTAGAATTCTAAACTTAGCAAATGCTTCAAAGTGCAACTACGCTATCACAAGCATCCTATTTATAGAAAAACAAAACCATGGGCTCATCAAGGGAGAGAGTGGCCGTGTGGTCTTGGAGGGAAAAAGGAAAGGAAAATATCTCTTTGATTGTGTCATAGAAGCATGGTTTGAAGTATGGAAGCTATGCTACAAAGTATGGCTTGATGTGAGTTAATTTCCTATCAATTTTTGATGAAATTAGGCTTCTAGAAACAATGCATGGCTGGAACTTTTCTAGCCACAAATAAATGGAGAAAATGAGCCATTTTAATTAGTTATTTACTTGGAAAATCAAGCTTGATTGAAAGTTATGACAAGGTATAGTGTATGTGACTTGAGGTATGGCCTTGGAGTGTTGAAAAATTGAACATGTGATGCATATGGGAGGAGGACAGCTTCGGCCAGGCTTGGGCAGCAGAGAGGAGGTGAGTTTTGATCATTTAATTGGGTGTTAATTGTAACGCCCCGATTTTCTGCTAGAGTGAAAATGACCGAAATGCCCCTGAGGTCATTTTCGGCCCAGAATTCGAGGAAAGCCGATCTGGCAGTATTCGAAGGGCAAACTCAATGTTGGAAGGGGATTAGATGACCTGTGTACCTTTCCGGAATCGAAAATCTCGTTTTTCGAGTTTTCGGGTCAAAATGACCAAAACACCCCTGCGGTGTTTTACCTATTTGCAAGTGCCGGATGAACCCGAAACTTCTCCAGATGGTTTTAAAAGGCATTTTTATGTATTCTATGACCTCAGTTTTAATTATGGAGGTCCCGGGCAAAATTAGTGCAAAATTATGATTTTACCCCTAGTTTCGTGTTTTTACGCTTAATCGCGTGATTAAGCAAACCTAAGCAATATTAGGCTCTAATCGAAGATTAATTAATTTCCATAATTAATCTTGAGTCAAAATAATTTATTAAAGTTGATTAGAACCTAAAAGTGCTTAATTACAACTTAAAATCTTATTTTAAATTCAAGATTTCTAGTCATGGAATCTTGAATAGTGTTTTCTCTCTCCAATTCCTTAAATTATGGAATTTTGTCTACATTGTTTTATTCATAAAATGAATTTAAAATCTCCTAAATATGTATGAGTACTCCTTAATCATGTCATAAAGGTTCCTAATCACATTCTTAGTCACCTAAACTTATGCTTAATGACTCCTAACCTTACACCTAAGCTAATACACCCCTAAACACATCACTAACACACTATTACATGACCAAAACTCCCTCCTCCCTTGCTGCATCAGACCTGCACGAAATTCATCATCCATTTTATCACAATTTAATTTTATTTCACACTCCAAAGACTATGGTTGAAGCCATGTCATCAAAGTGCAATTCTCTCACCTCATGTTCCATGAGGATTCATTCTCCTCCACTCATTCACTCTTATTCTTCTCTATAAATACCATGCCTAGATGAACCTTTGCTACACTTTGTTCATTTGCTAAGTTTAGTTTTTTAGTTTTTCTCTAAGTACTTCCTTTTTCTCTCAAATCTCAAGAGCATTCTTCTTCTTCATCTTCTTCTTTTTCCTTTTGAAACATCATCACACAACCTTGAAACACCACCCCACCACCTTGGATCATCATACAAACACCTAAACTTCCATTCTCAAACACAAGCTCACCAAGAACACATTTCCTTCCTTTTTCTTTCATCAAGGCCGAATCATCATCACCATCCTAGGAGGTGTTGCTCGTATCATTTTCATCTTCAAGTCCAAGCTTTTTGTCTTCACTCTAGGTAGGAGTGTTTTCTAAACTTTGTCTTCTTGAAAATGAGTTCTTTCTAGCTTTCTCTTGGGTTTTCTTTTTGAAACTTTCTTTGGTTTCCCTTTCTTGTATTTTCGGCCTCTTGGCCTTGATGAGTACATGATAGCTCAATGATGAGGACTCCTAGATAATGACTATGTGTTCATCTCAAAGGAAACTCTAGAGCTTGAGGTTTTATTTTCTTTGAGTTCCAACTTTATTTTCTAACTCAAAAATGATTTTTACTCAAGAATACCTTTACTTTTCTTGCTATTATGATTTTGGTTTCTTTGTTCCTTTCTTTAACATTTCGGTTACCATTTTCCTTTTTGATCTTTGAAGTTTTATTTGTTCAAAAAGTTTTGCTTTCTTTGAGCTTGATGATGATGTTCAAGAACCTCATAATTCCTTTGAGAACTTGGTTCAAGAACTCTAAAGCTCTCTTTGTAATGAGATATGTGTTGGGTTATTATGTTGTTAAAGTCTTGGATGAGCTTTAGATCACCTTAAAATGAACCTTGCATCATGTTTATTTTATGCTTTGCACATCATGTTTACTTTCTTTGCTATCACTAAGTACCAAGGTAATAAAGGAACTTGCATTATCATGTTTATATTTCAAGTTCTCACCTAAATATCAAAGATAATAATATAATGCATACCATATTTATTTTATGCTTTGCACATCATGTTTACTTTCTTTGTTATCACTAAGTACCAAGGTAATAAAGGAGCTTGCATTATCATGTTTATATTTCAAGCTATGCATTATCATGTTTATGTTTCAAGTTCTCACCTAAATATCAAAGATAATAATATAATGCATCACATATTTATTTTATGCTCTCACTTTACTTTCTAGCAAAAACTAAAACAAGTGCATGAGCATGTTTATTTTTATGTCATCACTTTAATGAACCTAGAGCTCAAAGACTTGCCCATTGTTGTCTCAACAAAGGTCTAAAAATGTTTATTGCTTTTGGTCCCTATTTCGGCCCTAAGAGGCTTTGGTGTTTCCAAGTATTGAAAACTATGTTTTATAATTTTTCTAAGCTTATGTAAGTATAAGAAATATGTAGAACTAAGTTTTATGAATTTAGGACCTCTTGAGATAAAAATGATTTAGCTATTACCCTCTTAAGTATTTTTATGATTTTAGGTGATAAAAGTGTCCATAAATGAGTTTTGAAAGTTGAAAAAGGTTCCAAGAGAAACTAGTATTGTATGTGCTTTAGAAATTGTGTTTCATGTCTTTTATGGAGATGTTTGTTTTGGTTCTGCCTTGCTATGTTTGGCCACTGTATGAGCTGTGTTAATAATGATAAGATGCTTATGTTTGAGTAAAAATAATGTTAAGACTCATATGTGAAAGATAGGATAAGTTAGGAACTAGAAAAGAATTAATTTGAGAGTTTTAGATCCCTTAATGATGGAATTTTCTGGATTCTGTCCAGCAAGGTTTAGAAATGATAATCATGGTTCTAAATTAGTTTAAATGTGTAGGAATGACTCATAATTGGTTTAGGGCTTAATCTTGATGCTTTAGGAACAAACTGGACTTAGAAAGAGTCATTGTTGTGACTCCTAGGTACCCGTAAAGTTAGGATTTTAAATTATGCATCCTTGAGATCTAGAGATGTTCTTGACCATAGTGTGAGGTGAGAAATACTTAGTTATAACCTCATAGGTTCCCAAGAGACTAGGTTTTGATGATTTATAACTTAGATTGTGAGTTAAGGACCTTAAGGGTCGATGCATAAGATATTAAGAAGTCTTGAGTTTTTATGATGCTTAATTTTATGCAAGTATGATATATGATACATGAGCTTTATCTATGTGAGTATGATGTGTTTAAAATATATGCTATGATGAGTTTGGAATATATGCTATAATCTATGTAAGAATGATGAGTTTGAAATATATGTTATGATGTTTATCTATGTGAGAATGATGTATTAGAAGAATATGCTTGATGATGCATGAACCCTAAAATGTTTTATTGATGATACGTGAGGAAATGATTATTGAGATGTTAAGTTGTGTGATTAGCTTGTGGCATGAATTTTGGTTTGAAGGAAATTCAGTTTAACATTGTTATCTTTGTCAATTTCTATCAAACCTAAAAGAGTTGAAAAATGTTTTAAAGTACCATATGAGTTGAAAACCCTGGGTGACACTGGTTGGCCGAGCACCCCAGGATATTTTTATGTGACAAGCATTGAGACGCATTTCTCCTCGCTACGGTGAGGAGGAGGCAAATCCGTGAGGGTATGTGCAGATGCAGCCTTACCAAAGCGGACAATTATTTGTGCACTCGAGGCCAGTGAGAACGTTTCAAAGAATGAAATATGTTTATGTTACCCCCTCATTTTACCCCATATTAAATCTAGTGACGACTAGTTAGGATTGAGCTCATTCCTAGGCGATTAGGTGAGACGGAGATAGGAGGTTATGATAAAAATCGCCGGGCGGTGTATCGGTTGGAAATAGGTGGATATGTTTTAAGAGGGTGGTTTTTGAGAAAAAGAACAAAAGAGATATGATGCTTTTAAGTCACATAAGTATGAGAAAAGTAAGAGTTGTAATATGCCCTTATGCCACTTGCATGAATCTAGATTGTTGTGATTTGTTGATTTATGTGCTCAAGTATTGCCATACATTCATGCTTAAACATGTTGCATTCATGACATCAAGATGCATACTAAAAGAAATGGACCTTGGATAAATAGTTTCATAAACCCTAATAATGAATCTCATATGCATGAACACCTTTTATAAATAAACCCAAGGTTTCTGAGGATGTGAACGATGTAACCCTAGAATAGGAGATTCCTACTGAGATTCTTTAGTAAGATTCTCACTCTTTTCTCTTCTTTTTCTCGCTTCCGTCACATCTTCAGAGACTGATGGCGACATTCGTGGTCTTCATTGACACATCCGTCCGAGAGGCGCCCCTAACGAGGAGCTCACGCTCAGTCTACACGTATGCCCACTCCTGCCGCCTTGTGTTCTTGGATCAGTTACACTCCATTTCCCCGGGTTCTAGTAGCAGATGTTTTAGGGGAGGCTTAGTACACACACTCACATGTAGACTGGATAAACCTGCTTTTGTTTTGAGGTTATTCACTATAGGTGCACTCGGGTAGTGATGGTTTACTTTATGTTACTTTACGTTTCTCTGTTTCTATTGTACTTCCTTTCTACTATATTACAAGCTCTGCCCGTCCCAATGAGGGTATGACTACTTATATATTCTAAGTTATGTTATTAATGAAACGTTTCTCTTGTTGTGATGATTTATGCTCAGCTGTTATATGTTTCCATTTCTGTGTTTCTCTATGAGTGTTAAGCGTGCTTTATATTCCTATTATTCGATTAGACTAAGAACGTGGCTCTCACTTTGTTGTGTGTTTTAAAAAAAAAAAAAAAAAAATTTACTCGTAATTTTCCTTTAGTATTTTAAGAAAAGGATGAGACTATGAAGTAATAGCCTAATGTTTAACCTAATGTGTTCTAGAAAGTTGGGTTAAAAATTAGGGTGTTACATTATGGTATCGTGAGCGATTCGATTCTCATGGAGCCCGAGGATTGGGTGACTATGCTTTATGAGCATAATACGATAGTTATGTCATGTGTTAAAGCTTGCTAGGGATAAGCTATAGGATAGGCATACATGACCGCTGTTGCTGCGTGTGCCATGGTAACTAGCTCATTTCACATGGAATGTTGGGCCTGATCAACTCAGTGTTTCTTTGTTTGATGTGTTTAGGAACCAATGCCACCGCGACGACAAATTTAGGGCTACGGCCGGAGATAATCAAGACAATGCGACTGCTGCTGCTGTTCGTGACATGGCCCGAGCCATGGAACGTATGTTCGAAAGGATGAATCAACAAGCGCTGTTGCTCCGCTTCCCCCTGCTGAAGCAATCGAGCAAGCCCGCCGTGAGTTCCGCAAGGCGAATCCACCGGTGTTCGGAGGCCCTGGATCCCGACAAGGCTGACGAGTGGATCAAGGATATGGAGAAGATCTACTCCGTGGTTGCCTGCTCAGAGGAACAAAAGGTTACTTTTGCTGCCTTCATGCTGAAATCGCCCGAAGTTCGGTGGACCGGCACCCGAAGACTGCTAGAAGCTGCTGGGAACGCCATTGATCGAATCGTTTCAAGACCTACTTCTCTACGAAGTATTTTCCTGAGTCCTGTGAGGAATGCAAAGGACATCGATTCATGCAACCGACCCAGGTGGGTCTTCGTCGCCCGACACGGCAAAGTTCGAGGAGCTAATCAAGTTCTCGCGAGTGTTTCAAGGGAATCCAGATGAAGTATGGAAGTGCGTCAAGTAGGCGGGGTTGATCATGCGAGTTGAATTACGCAGAGCACACATGGAGATTAGGGACTTTCCAACCCTAGTCAACAAGTGTCGCATCATGGAAGAAGGCCTAAGAAGATCAATGCTTCAAGGGCGAGAACGAGCCAAGGGCTAGGACCTCAAGCCCCAAGGTTCAAGCCACGTCGATCAAGGAACCACTACAACCCCTACCGAGCAACCGATTCAGGCAACAACCAACACATCAACAACAACAACGACCACCATTCCCTCAACAGACTAGACCTCAAGCACGACCATCTTTTCAACATAACGGTCAGAGGAACTTCAACAACAACCAACAACGAGGGCCGGGCGGTCCTCGGTTTAACCAAGGAGGGTCCAGCGGGGCCAAGAACAAGGCACCACAAGGAACCCCTACTGCTTACCCCGGAGCCGCACCTATGGATGTCTGTCCCAAGTACGGGAAGAATCACGGGAACTGCCCATGCCTAGCCGGTCAGAACGCGTGTTTCAAGTGTGGCAAGCCTGGCCACTATGCGAAGGACTGCACTAGCAGAGGGACACCGATCCAGAACCCGCGTCCACAACACCAAGGAAGAGTCTTCACCCTCAACGCGAAGACGCCCGTAAATCCAACGATCTCATTCAAGGTATGTGCAAAGTAAATGGTAAACCCTTAACTGTACTATATGACTCTGGTGCTACTCATTCTTTTATATCACTTGCTAGTGTCGAGTCCTTAAATCTGAGAGTATCTAAACTTCCTTTTGATCTTATTGTTTCTACTCCTACCAATCGTCCTATTAATACTTGTCATTGTTGTTTAAACTGTCATCTTGTTGTAGAAAATAGGTCCTTTAACATAGATTTAATTTGTTTACCCTTGAAAGACATAGGAATTATCTTAGGCATGGATTGGCTTCACGCCAACAAGGTGTTACTAGATCAGAACCCAAACCGTAGTTTTTCCTTCTCCTCCCGAAAACATCACTCGACCCATTAGGTTGTACCTAAACTCTGTAGTGGTCTTCTGTAGTGGGGAGAAAACGATGGGATATGTTCTCCTAGCTGCTTGCGATGTAGACTTTGAGCAAAACCTAGGTGAGATACCTGTGGTGAGAGACTATCCCGAAGTATACCCGGTTGCGATACCCGAATTCCCAGAAAGAGAAGTTGAGTTCTCCATAGAATTGGTTCCTGGAACAGGACCAATCTCTATTGCCCCATATAGGATGTCACCCATGGAGTTAGCAGAACTAAAAACCCAGTTGGAGGAACTGTTGGAGAAAAGTTTTATAAGGCCGAGTGCTTCACCTTGGGGCACTCCAGTCTTATTTGTGAAGAAGAAGGATGGAAGTATGAGGATGTGTATAGATTATAGGCAGTTGAACCAAGTGACCATAAAGAATAAGTACCCATTGCCTAGGATTGATGATCTTATGGACCGATTGAAAGGAGCAAAGAGTGTTTTCTAAGATCGATTTGAGGTCTGGTTACCATCAGATTAGGGTTAGAGATTCGGACATTCCTAAAACCGCCTTTCGAACTTGGTATGGACACTTTGAGTTCAATGTGATGTCTTTCGGTTTGACGAATGCTCCCGCAGTTTTTATGGATTACATGAATAGGATCTTTCGACCCTATTTAGATCAATTCATGGTTGTGTTCATAGATGATATTCTCATCTATTCGAAAACCCACGAGGAGCATGAGCGTCATTTGAGGCTGGTTTTAGAGGTACTAAAAGTGAAGAAGTTGTACGCAAAGCTTTCGAAGTGTGGATTTTGGTTAGAGGAAGTAAAGTTCTTAGGACATGTTGTGTCAAAAGGTGGCATAGTCGACTCCAAGTAAGATAGAAGTTGTGATGAATTGGGATAGACTAACCTCTCAGAACCGAGATTAGAAGCTTTTTGGGTTTAGCTGGTTATTACCGTAGGTTTATCAAAGGATTTTCCCAGTTAGCCCTACCCTTAACCAAGCTCACTAGGAATAATACCCCGTTTGAGTGGAACACCGAATGTGAAAAGAGTTTCCTAGAGCTTAAGGAAAAGCTCACCTCAACCCCGGTTTTGGTTTTACCCGACCCCAATGTACCCTTTGAGGTATATTGTGATGCTTCTGGCAAGGGTTTAGGTTGTGTGTTGATGCAGAATAGGCAAGTGGTAGCCTATGCATCCAGACAACTCAAGCCCCACGAGGTAACCTACCCCACCCATGACCTAGAGTTAGCAGCCATCGTGTTTTCCCTCAAGATGTGGAGACACCATTTGTATGGTGTAAGGTTTGAAGTGTTCTCCGATCATAAAAGTCTCAAGCATCTCTTTGATCAAAAGGAGTTAAACATGAGGCAGAGGAGATGGATGGAATTCCTCAAGGACTACGATTTCGACTTAAGTTACCACCCCGGCAAGGCTAATGTAGTCGCCGATGCCTTAAGTCGAAAATCGTTATGTTTGTCAAGTATGATGGTTAATGAAGTTGGGTTAATAGAACAATTTAGGAATATGAATCTGGGGATGTATGTGACTGAGAATGGCATCGTGATGAGTCATCTCACGGTGACCAGTGGGTTTAAGCAAAGGATCATGCTTGCCCAAAGAGAAAATGAGGACTTTATGGAGACAATAGAGGCAGTTAAGGCCGGTAAATTGAAGGGTTTTGAGCAAGGCCCTGACTGGTTGTGGAGGTTTGAGGGGCGAATCTGCGTGCCCCAAGATGGCGACCTCCGAGAGAAAATCTTGGAGGAGGCTCATAAGAGTCACTTTGCCATTCATCCTGGTGCTACCAAGATGTATCAGGACTTAAAGAGGATGTTTTGGTGGCCCAGACTACAGAAGGATGTGGTCGCCTGGGTAAGTAAGTGTTTGGTCTGCCAAAAGGTTAAGATCGAACACCAAAAACCTTCTGGCATGTTGCAACCCCTGTCAATCCCTGAGTGGAAGTGGGAGAGTATATCGATGGACTTCGTGACAGGATTGCCAAAGACCCAAGCTGGCCATGATGCTGTATGGGTGATAGTGGATCGACTGACCAAGTCGGCTCACTTTCTACCTATTCGAGTCACGTACTCATTGGATAAATTGGCTCAGCTTTACATCCAAGAGATAGTAAGGTTGCATGGAGTGCCGTTGACGATAATCTCGGATAGAGATCCGCGGTTTACGTCACGTTTTTGGGGAGCCTTTCAAAAGGCATTTGGTTCAAAGCTGTGCTTGAGCACTGCTTACCACCCTCAGACGGATGGCCAATCGGAAAGAACTATCCAAACCTTGGAGGATATGCTGAGAGCCTGTGTCTTAGACCAGAAAGGAAGTTGGGATAAGTACTTGCCATGAATCGAATTTGCGTATAACAACAGTTCGGTATGGCACCGTACGAAGCATTGTATGGAAGAAAGTGCCAATCACCCTTGTGTTGGTATGAACCCGGAGAACAAAGTGTCTTAGGACCTGATATAGTGAGGGAAACGACGGAGCAAATCAAAAGGATTAAGGATAGAATCCTAACCGCTCAAAGTCGACAAAAGAGCTATGCGGACAAAAGGCGTAAGCCCTTGGAGTTCCAAGAAGGAGAACATATATTTCTAAGAATCACTCCCACTACAGGAATAGGAAGAGCCATGAAAGTCAAAAAGTTGAGTCCCCGATTTCTCGGTCCTTTTGAAATTCTTCAGAGAATCGGATCTGTAGCCTACAAAATAGCCCTGCCACCCAATCTGTCAAATCTTCATGATGTCTTTCACGTCTCTCGCCATTGCGTAAATATGAGTCCGACCCTAGTCATGTCCTAGAACCAGAGCATGTACAGTTAAGAGAGGACCTCACTTTCAATGTACCTCCTACGAGGATCGTGGATCACGGAGTCAAGCTAAGGAACAAGTCCTGTTCCTTTGGTGAAAGTGGCGTGGGGACGAGACAAGACGTAAGAGTATACATGGGAGCTGGAGTCGAAATGAGGACGAAGTATCCAGTAGCTTTTCTAAGGTAACGAATTTCGAGGACTAAATTCTTTTTAAGGAGGGAGTAATGTAACGCCCGATTTTTACGCTAGAGTGAAAATGACCAAAATGCCCCTGAGGTCATTTTTCGCCCGAGTCGAGGAAAGCCGATCCGCAAGACTCGAAGGGCAAACTCAATGTTGGAAGGGGATTAGATGACCTGTGTACCTTTCCGAATCGAAAATCTCATTTTTCGAAGTTTTAGTCAAAATGACCAAAACACCCCTGCGGTGTTTTACCTATTTGCAAGTGCCTTAGGATGAACCCAAACTTCTCCAGATGGTTTTAAAAGGCATTTTTATGTATTCTACGACCTCAGTTTTAATTATGGAGGTCCTGGAAAAATTAGTGCAAAATTACGATTTTACCCTAGTTTACGTGTTTTTACGCTTAATCGTGATTAAGCAAACCTAAGCAATATTAGGCTCTAATCGAAGATTAATTAATTTCCATAATTAATCTTGAGTCAAAATAATTTATTAAAGTTGATTAGAACCTAAAAGTGCTTAATTACAACTTAAAATCTTATTTTAAATTCAAGATTTCTAGTCATGGAATCTTGAATAGTGTTTCTCTCTCCAATTCCTTAAATTATGGAATTTTGTCTACATTGTTTTATTCATAAAATGAATTTAAAATCTCCTAAATATGTATGAGTACTCCTTAATCATGTCATAAAGGTTCCTAATCACATTCTTAGTCACCTAAACTTATGCTTAATGACTCCTAACCTTACACCTAAGCTAATACACCCCTAAACACATCACTAACACACTATTACATGACCAAAACTCCCTCCTCCCTTGCTGCATCAGACCTGCACGAAATTCATCATCCATTTTATCACAATTTAATTTTATTTCACACTCCAAAGACTATGGTTGAAGCCATGTCATCAAAGTGCAATTCTCTCACCTCATGTTCCATGAGGATTCATTCTCCTCCACTCATTCACTCTTATTCTTCTCTATAAATACCATGCCTAGATGAACCTTTGCTACACTTTGTTCATTTGCTAAGTTTAGTTTTCTAGTTTTTCTCTAAGTACTTCCTTTTTCTCTCAAATCTCAAGAGCATTCTTCTTCTTCATCTTCTTCTTTTTCCTTTTGAAACATCATCACACAACCTTGAAACACCACCCCACCACCTTGGATCATCATACAAACACCTAAACTTCCATTCTCAAACACAAGCTCACCAAGAACACATTTCCTTCCTTTTTCTTTCATCAAGGCCGAATCATCATCACCATCCTAGGAGGTGTTGCTCGTATCATTTTCATCTTCAAGTCCAAGCTTTTTGTCTTCACTCTAGGTAGGAGTGTTTTCTAAACTTTGTCTTCTTGAAAATGAGTTCTTTCTAGCTTTCTCTTGGGTTTTCTTTTGAAACTTTCTTTGGTTTCCCTTTCTTGTATTTTCGGCCTCTTGGCCTTGATGAGTACATGATAGCTCAATGATGAGGACTCCTAGATAATGACTATGTGTTCATCTCAAAGGAAACTCTAGAGCTTGAGGTTTTATTTTCTTTGAGTTCCAACTTTATTTTCTAACTCAAAAATGATTTTTACTCAAGAATACCTTTACTTTTCTTGCTATTATGATTTTGGTTTCTTTGTTCCTTTCTTTAACATTTCGGTTACCATTTTCCTTTTTGATCTTTGAAGTTTTATTTGTTCATAAGTTTTGCTTTCTTTGAGCTTGATGATGATGTTCAAGAACCTCATAATTCCTTTGAGAACTTGGTTCAAGAACTCTAAAGCTCTCTTTGTAATGAGATATATGTTGGGTTATTATGTTGTTAAAGTCTTGGATGAGCTTTAGATCACCTTAAAATGAACCTTGCATCATGTTTATTTTATGCTTTGCACATCATGTTTACTTTCTTTGCTATCACTAAGTACCAAGGTAATAAAGGAACTTGCATTATCATGTTTATATTTCAAGTTCTCACCTAAATATCAAAGATAATAATATAATGCATACCATATTTATTTTATGCTTTGCACATCATGTTTACTTTCTTTGTTATCACTAAGTACCAAGGTAATAAAGGAGCTTGCATTATCATGTTTATATTTCAAGCTATGCATTATCATGTTTATGTTTCAAGTTCTCACCTAAATATCAAAGATAATAATATAATGCATCACATATTTATTTTATACTCTCACTTTACTTTCTAGCAAAAACTAAAACAAGCGCATGAGCATGTTTATTTTTATGTCATCACTTTAATGAACCTAGAGCTCAAAGACTTGCCCATTGTTGTCTCAACAAAGGTCTAAAAATATTTATTGCTTTTGGTCCCTATTTCGGCCCTAAGAGGCTTTGGTGTTTCCAAGTATTGAAAACTATGTTTTATAATTTTTCTAAGCTTATGTAAGTATAAGTGTGAACACTCAATTGTGGAGCCCCTCTCCATTTGCTTTATCCCATTCCCTGCCAAATGGGTTCACGTGCTCACAAGTAAAATGCAAACAAAACAATAAAAAAGAAATGGGGAACACCCCATCAGGTGAGCCAATGATATCCCAAACCCGTGATCCAATGAGACAAAAGAAAAAATGATGAGATATGATGATCCCTCACAGCCTGTAAGTCACTCACTCTCAAGCCTATAATGGAGTTCATAGCCATAAGAGAGGGGCGGAAAAAAAAAAAAAAAAAAAAGACAGAGAGAACAAAAAAGGAACTAAGCTCATTTCTCTGTAATCATCATCAACCAAGGGGGCCTGAAAAAAAATCATCATCACAACCTCATGACCCCAGCTTCATTCTACCACCCAACTCATCTCAGAAAATCTCCAGAACTCCCTTTATCATCATATTCCATCATCATCACAAGGGACCGCGAAGCCCACTTCCTCCCTGCATGAATCGCACTAGTCGCGTCTCATCCCAACTCTCTTCTGCGCGTATTCAGCTACCCATCCTCGCGGGTAAACCACCACGGCCAGCACCCTCCAGAGTTCACCTGGACCTTGCCTGCCCTCGCGAAACCGAGCCACTCACGGTGGCCAGCCCCCAACTCGCACCGTCAGAGACACTCGCGTCGACACCAGCCATAGCCCCTGCTTTCAACGCCCTTCCTCCTGTCAACGCGCACAGCCGCGGCATCATCATCCCGATCGCGAAGTCGCTGCCACGACCTCAGCATCCGCCATCGACGCACCGCAACGCCTCCGCGAAGCCAGCGCCGCGCCGTCCCTGTTCGTGGCATTTTCCTTTGCGAACCTCCCAGCTCGGTTGCGAAGGTGCCTCCGCTGCTCTCTCTCTCCTCCTTTCCTTTGATCTCAGCTGCAGCACCTCTCTCGATCCCTCTATCTCTGTCCCTATCTCGTGCTCTTCTCCTTCTCTCTCTCGAACTCTCTCATCCTCTCTGTCTCTCTCTCTCTCTTCTTTCCTTGTGTTGTCGCCCACTTTTTCTTTCTCCCTCTCTCTCAGCATCAGTGTGTGTGTGTGTTTGTGTGTGTGTGTTTGCAAGTGAAACAAAAAAAAGAAACCAAACTCCCAATTCCAGACTTTCTCCCGTATTAGTTTATTGTTTTTATATTCTTTTATTTTATTGTTAATTTTGTTCTCAGATAAATGTAGATGGGTGGGTTTATTGGTTTTAAAGTTTTGGGCTGTTAGTATTGGGTCAAGTGATGTTGGGTTTTTGATTTTTTTTTTTTTGCACTATTATTTGGATTTCAGAATTAGGAAATAGAGGAGTTTTTGTTCATTTATTGCATTTTACTTCAAGTTAAGGTTATTTCATTTTTTAGATCAGATTATGGTTAATGTAATATATGTGTAATGTGTGTGTACATGTTAGTATTAGTGTGCATATCCTAACAAGGAATTAGATTAGGAATAGAATTAGGATAATAAAAATAAAATTTGTAAAATTATTATAAGGAAATTAGAGCAAAGAGATCGGGAGTTGTAACTTTATTTGGTTTATTTTCTATTTTAAAATAATTGGATTTTGGGTTCTTTTGCTTGAATTGGAGTTTATTTGTTGGATTAATGTTTGCTTCGTTTGTTTTGGGTTTAAAATCAATAGTTAGGCATTTAATTATTATTATTATTATTTTTTTTTATCAATGAATTATATTCTCAAAAATTAAGATTAATTTAGCCGTGACGGCTTGTTAATTTTATGTTCTGGAATATTTTAGCTGCGACAGCTTGATATTCTAAAATTCTTTACACTTAGTCTAAATTTAAAATGATCTAAAAATATTATTTAATTTGGGTTTAAAATAAATTTTATTACTTGAAAATGAGATTAATTGAGCCGTGACGGCTTATTAATTTTATATTCTAGATTATTTTAGCTGCGACATCTTGATATTCTAAAATTTTTAAATAAAATTGATCAATTCATAATTATTTTTAAAGAACTACGTGACTTTGAATTCCTCATCGCACCAGGGGATACGTAGGAGCAGGTGATTCCTGTCAAGTCAAAATTAGATTTTATTAGGCTATTTTATGTTATTTCATTTTATATTTGTAAGTATTTATTATTATTTTTGTTTATTTATAAATATTTATTGTCTTTTCTTGTTATGTATTATTTTTAATTTCAGCTAATAATCAAATTGTTTTAAATGTGGATGTTAATTTAGCCGTGACGGCTTATTAACTCAGTTAAACATCTGAGCTGTGACAGTTTGATGTTTTAAATTTTCAAATAAAAATTAGATTTTTATAATTCGTATTACTTGTAAATATTTTCTTTAATATCTTTTTATTCTTTAAATTTTAAATTAACCAATTATTTGTTACATATATTTTATTTCAAATAAAGAAGTTAATTTAGCCGAGACGGCTTATTAACTTAGTGTTTTGGACATCTAAGTTGTGACAGCTTAATGTTTCAAATTTTCAAGATTTATGATATTATCTTATTCTGTTTTGTATGTAAATATTTTTGTTCATTATTGTTATTATTATTGTAAATATTTATTTTTTATTATTATTATCCTCCTCTTTCTTTATTATCTTAATTTAAGTTAATCATTGAAATGTATATATTTTATTTCAAATAAAGATGTTAATTTAGCCGTGACGGCTTGTTAACTCAATATTACGGATACCTGAGCTGTGACAATTTGGTATCCCGGAATTTTCTTATTCTAAAAGATTTTCTTTTATAATTTTCTTGAAATAAAAACATAAATAAATATTTTGAAAAAAAAAATGTTATTAATAATTTGCACAATTAATTAAGGTACCATCTAAAGGACGGGTGTGTTAGGGGTGCTGTAGGATTAAGTTCCTATCCTTCCCTAAGCATAACCGACTCCCGAGCTCAAATCTGGTTTCAAAGATCATTTTCTTTTAAATTAAATGGTTTTTTTCCATAATTTTTCCCAATTAAATAAAAATTTGGTGGCGACTCCATTTTAAACAAAATCTTTCATTTTTCGCCGTCCCGTCGCGATCCCGGTTGCGACAGATGGCGACTCCACTGGGGACGTGAGAGTCAGGCCTATAATAATTGATTGCGCTTATTATTATAACCTCATTTTTTTTTCTTTTTGTCTTTTCATTTTATTTTATTTTATTGTTAGTTTTCTATTATCCTCTTTCTTTTAGAATTTGTTACCATCGTATTTATATATATTTTCGTATTTAATTCTTTACGGCCACCCTAGGATAGAAGATTTTGCTCTGTTTGTATATACTTATTTATGTTTAATTCTTTATAACCACCCTAGGATAGAAGACTTTGCTCTGTCTATATTTATTTTGGTTTCTTTGCATTCTAGGATAGAAGACTTTGTTCTGTGTGTATATATTTATTTTGGTTTCTTTGCACTCTAGGATAGAAGACTTTTGTTCTATATTGTCTATTTTGCAGGTGTTGTCGTGGGTAGTTTTAGGATTCCAGGTTTGTATGCTCTCTTCACACACAACACTTACACATTAATCACACACGAGTGGGGCCCTATACCCGGGTCTGAGTGCAACTTGAGATAGGTAAGAGATTGTGTAGTGGTAGCCATTTTGGATGTTCATCCTGTTTGGTTATCACGAAAATCTCGTCTAGAGTGTGATTCTTTTGTGAATATTCCACACCTAGCGGTTTACCTGCTGTTGTGGATAGTATTCAAACGAGTTTTAACTCTAGAGGCCGTAGAATCTCGAGAATATAGACCCACCTGTTGCAAGTGTTCACAAAGTAGAATAACCATAGAACTATAGATTGACCTCCAGATCTCACCTCAAATAGGACACAAAGAGAGCATACTCTTTCTTTAATTCATTTCCTTGTACATAAATTCTTTAACATGTTCAAAGTATTTATTATTTTCTTTTACATTTAAATGAAAATCATCACATTTTTTTGCTTTCCAGGTTTGTTAGAGAATCATATCAGAGTCTTGTTGTGAGTATCTTTGGAAAATGGAAATAAACATGAAATCAAACAATCATGAAGGGGAAAAGTTAAAGAAGACTTTACATCTTAAAGCTAAGAAGCCTGACACAGAAAGTCTGAGATCCTTAAGTCAGCTGTTGAGTATGCCACATCGCCTTTCTCTTGCAAAGAAGTATGGAAAAGTTTTGAATCATAGAGGTGGAAGAACAGGTAGAGGCAATCACAGCGTTGGCACAGTACTATGATCCTCCTCTCCGATGCTTTACCTTTCAAGACTTTCAGTTGGCACCGACTCTTGAAGAATTTGAGCGAATCCTAGGGTTACCACTCGAAGAAGGAAAACCTTATCAATACCAAGGTCATTATCCTTCCTTACATACCATAGCAACTGTTTTAAAGATCAATGTAAGGGATTTGCATGAAGCACAGAAGTGTAGAAATGGAACCAATGGATTCCCAAGGGATTATTTGGAGAAGCATATGCATGGCTTAGCTGGAGCTAAAGATTGGGACACTTTCTTGGATGTATTAGCTCTCACTATTTATGGCATTGTTCTGTTTCCAAATATTGAAGGCTTGGTGGACTTCGTGGCTATTGATGTATTCCTCGCTCGCAAATTTCATGGTCACAATCCTGTTCCAGCCATCTTGGCAGATGTTTATTGTACCCTAAATTTTTGCTATGAAAAGAATGGCAAAAGAATTCTATCTTTGTCTCTGGATGCTTTACGTGTGGGTTACTGCACACGTATTCCAAAGGAACTACAAAGCACCATGCCCGATTGAAGACCTAAAAATGCATCACATCAAGAAGAAGAATGGACAAGAATGGGCCCAAGACCTAGCCAAATTGAATGAAAAGATGATCCGATGGTACCCTTGGTGGGAAGACGGGCAGACTTTGATCTATCAGTGTGGAAACTTCCCAAATGTTCCCCTCATGGGTACCCAAGGATGCATAAATTACAATCCAGCATTGGTACTGCGTCAACTTGGTTACCCCATGATGACACCACCTCCCGAAGCTGCAATCACTCCATTTGTCTTGTATTACCAGAACTTTGAGAATCTTGGCATGCTACAGAAAGTCCGATTTGCTTGGAACAAGGTTGTCAGGAAAGGAAAAGAACTGGGAGTTAGAAGCTGTGCAGTGAAAGAAAGCTACCGTCAATGGGTGAAGAATAGGGCTCAAGAGATTAAACTGCCATTCAGAACCTGGACAACAACTCCACATAACAAGGCATCATCCTCACATTTTGACGATGATGAGGGGATCAAAGAAATAAAAGAGAAGTTAGACAGAGTTAAGCAAGAAAAGATGCAAGTTGAGGCTGCATTGGAAAGTGCTCACCATAATTATGCAGATTTGAAGCGAGAAAGCACTGAGAGAAACCAACTTCTAGAGGGCACCACTAAGAAGTTGAAAATGGGGTATGACCACATGATGAAGACCAAGGAATGCCTCCAAGCTGCTAATAAAGAACTCGGGCTTCGAAGACAAGAGCGTGACCGAGCAGTAGCCGAAAATCAACAGTTAAGGAATCAACTTCAAGATGCCAAAATTGCTGAGGAAGCCGCAATAACAGGAGAGGAACAAATGAAGCAAGAAATGAGAGAGATAAGCAAGGTATACCAGAGGAAGATTGGGGAACTAAAACAACACATGAAAGATGAGACCATGAAGTTGCAAGCTGCCTTAGAAGAAGAAAAGAAAAGAGTCACAGATTTGGAGTTTAAGGTGCAACACCAAAGTCATATCATTCATGAGTTGAAGACTCATTTTTCAAATCTGGCAGGGCTAGCTAATACAGCAATAGAAGACGTTCCCAGATACCTGGAAATAGCTGAGCAAGAAATCATCCCTTTTAAGACCCCAACTGGACTTCGCAACTTTGTCAACTATTGCAAAGATTTGGTTGGAAGGATGAAACAAATAATTGCCGAAAGAAGTTGAAGAGGCATTACCCTTTTGGTGATGATGTTTTTAGGGATCGATATCTAGCTCTATGATGTACTTTTTGTCATTTCTGGGAATGGATGTAAAAAAAAAAAAATAATGATGATTGTAATCTACTCCTCTGATGAATGAATGGTTGTTTCATTATTTTGGTCTTATGACAATATCCATTAAAGATAACTTATTACCTTTGAACGAGACGTTCTGGGGAAAAGTTGTGACCGAAGATACTCACATCAAGACTCAGCACGATTGACAATCTCTAACAAATTGCAATATTTTTATCTTTTTAATTAAACTTATTTTCTTTAATAATAGGTGAAACATCGCAACCATTGGGCGCCCAAGGAAAGAAGATACCGATCTAACTCGTGTTCATAACACTAGAGCTCGAACCAAGATGGCCGGCGGAAACACTGAACCAGGAAGGACTACCCTGTCTGCAATTGCTTCTGAATCGGGAAGAGCTATTCCAACTGTAACCACCTCGGCAATAATTACTTCTGAACCCGGAAGAAATTTGGGCCTAGAAGTTGATGCAGTGAGGGGAAAACTGAATGAAATGTCAATTAACCAATTAAAATTGGAAGAGATGATAAGAGCCATGAAGGAGTCAATTGACTTATTGGGAGCTAATCAAAACTGAGACATGGTGAATGCGTCAGTCGATGTACAACCAGATGCTGCAATAATAACTGTACCAGGAGCATCAAATGCGGCTATAAATGTCACTCAAGGGATGAATGACGAGGATGTGATTCCAAATAACTCTCATGGGCAACCACCACCTACAATGCCATTAGTAATCCCTATTGGAGAAGGTTATCGTCCCTTAGAGAATGTTCATACTGATGGGCACGGTCATGCTACCCCTATTTGGGAGCCACCTCATGTTGTCATCCAAAAGCAACCATTTTCCTCGGAAAATAGTCGTGCAGAGGCAGAAAAGGACAAGTTCAAAGAAGAATGGATGAAGAAGATTCAGGATCAAATTAAAGCTATCCAAGGGCCTAGCACTTATGGCTATATGGAAATTGAGCAACTTTGCCCTCCCATCGATGCGGTGGTTCCGAAGGACTTCAAGATTCCTGACTTCTCGAAGTATGATGGAACGAGTAATCCTCTGTTCCATTTGAAGAGTTATTGCACCAAGATGTCAATCTGGTCTAAAGATGAAAAGTTTCTCGTTAGCTTTTTCCATAAAAGTTTAACCGGACCTGCTCTAGAATGGTATATTCAATTAGACCATTCAAAGATTTCTAGCTGGAGAGAACTGGTCGACCAATTCATGAATCAATACAAGTTTAACATGGAAATAGCACCAACTAGAGAACAGTTGAGCACGATGCAGAAAAAGAAGGATGAATCTTTTAAGCAATATGCTCAAAGATGGAGAGCTCTGGCTGCTCAAGTGCAACCGCCACTTATCCTATCCGAAATGTGCTCGTACTTTTAGGAACCTTGGGATCTCCTTATATCGGAGCCATGGTAGGAGCAGCATACAAAGATTTCTCTGAGTTGATCACTGCTGGAGAAAGAATTGAGAATCTTGCCAAAACAGGTAAACTTCCCATGAGCAATGAAGACACAAGAAAAAGTTTCCCACCCAGGAAGAAGGAGACTGATGTAAACTATGTGCAGAGTTAGCAACCCTTTAACCCAAGACACGCACCAATGCACCCAAGACCCCAAACACCACCATACCAAGCCTCAACCACTCCTTACCCATTTTACCAAACCACACAAACCACAAATACCATCCCATATTCCCCACCACAAGTCAATAACATTCACATACGACCATACCAACCAGCTCGACCAACATATGCCTATAACTCAACCGTGCATCCTCAGAACTTCTCAAACACCACACTACCACGACCAAATGCTCAAAATCAAAGCCGTTCCCGATTCCAGAATTTGCCACCTTTCCCTAAACTATCCATTTCAAACGCTGATCTCTTTCAATGATTAGTTGATGCCCACTTGATCTCGGCTTATCCTGTTCGCCCATTAGAACCACCATATCCAGCTTGGTACAACCCGAACCTTACTTGCAAATACCATATGGACATAACAGGGCATTCAATTGAAGATTGCGAAGGCTTCAAGACGGCAGTAAAAAGATTGATTGCTTGTGGTAGACTAGACTTTCAAGAGGAGTCAAAACCATATATTGTCCATAATCCAATGCCAAATCATGAAAGAGGAGGCCGGGTAAATGCTGTAGAGAAAGAAGAACTCCTGATAAAGAAGGTTTTGAATCTCAGAACATCCATGGAGAGAATTTTTGTTGGCCTGAATGAGTCTGGTTACAACATCACGGCATCTGCTCCGACAATAAAGGAGAATGAGAAAGATAACATGAATTCAAGCTGCCTGTATCACAGTTTGGACATGACATCGAAAATTGCTGGGATTTCAAAGCTCGGGTACAGGGATTACTCAACTTAGGAGTAATACAAGCAAAGAAGGGGCTAAATATACCTGATGAGGTGAATGTAATTGAACCTTTTGTTGTTCGAGTGCCACCACTTAATGTAGCTCCCAAGCCAGAAAAAGTGGTCATTACTGTCAAGAAACCTACACCATTTGAGTACAAGAGTACACATGCTGTGCCTTGGAATTATGAGACTCAGGTCAAGACGAGTGGAGACATAGGGGAAACCTCGAAGGCCCGAGAAAATGAAGAAGTGACCGGTGTCATGGAGGTGAAAGGAATAACAAGAAGTGGAAGAGTTTATGGACCCGGAGAGCTGGAAAAAGGGAAGTTTGTAAATGAAGGGTATGCTGGAAAGAGTTCAGATTCAGAAAGAAAGGAAAAAGAAGATGAGGAAGAAGAGTTCTTAAAGATAATGAAGCAAAGCGAGTATGATATTCTTGAGCAATTAAAGAAAACCCCAGCTAGAATATCTCTTTTATCATTAATCATGTCGTCCGAGCCTCATCGAAAGGCAGTATTGAAAGTCTTGAAGGAAGCTTATGTTAAGCCTGATGTCTCATCAGAAAATGTGGTGAATATGGTGGATCCAGTGAAACGTGTTAACATGATCACATTTTCAAATGAAGAAGTTGTTCCACAGGTCAATCCACGAGCACTATACATAACCCTCAAATGTAAAGGATACATAGTACCCAGAGTTCTCATTGATGGAGGGTCGAGATTGAATGTCTTACCTGTGTCAACTTTAAGCTATTTGTCGATGAGTAAGGAAGATATACTACCACAAATGATGGTAGTGAAAGCTTTTGATGGAGCAAAGAAAAGCATCCTAGGGGAGATGGTGTTGTTACTCGAGATAGGACCGAGCAAATTTGAAGTGTTATTCCAGGTAATGGAAATTGAATCTGACTATAATATGCTGCTAGGAAGACCATGGATTAACAATGTCGGGGTTGTCCCTTCAACCTTGCATCAGAAGGTCAAATACATTGAAAATGGTTCAGTCATCACAATCCACGGAGAAAAGGAGATACTGGTATCCAAACCAGTGACATTGCTATATGTTGAAAATGTGGAGCTAGTGGAGAGCAGTTCATGGCATAACCTGGAGGCAGTAGGGCTGAGACAAGAGCAAGATAAAGCCTTAATGCAAAATCAGATAGTAGCTCATATCATGGCCAAGAGTGGATATCTAGAAGGAAAAGGACTAGGATCACAGCTGCAAGGCACCCAAACTCTCGTATCGATGCCAGAGAAGTTTAACCGATTTGGTCTAGGATATGAGACCTCTCTGGATGACAAGATGAGTGCCTTGGCTCTGGAACAGAATAAACAAAAAGGGAAAATGAAGTTGATTCCTCACTTGAAAGAGACATTCCCTGGTCCAAATTGAAGTGATTATGGTGGTGAAGTTCGCTCCTCATTATTTCCCCACCATCAACACTTTGGATGCTTTGAAACAATCAAGAAAATAACAAAGTCCATGTTGCTAGCAATGATGAGACGCTGATGAACTGGACAAATTGAACCAATGCTTGATGTTATTGCTGAAAAGTAATTTGTTGGGTTGTATTATTCAAGAATTATTTATGCTTTTGTTTATGCTACTCAGTGACATCATTTGAATGAATTTGCATGATTTTCAATAATCTTTCTATATGTTTTCCATTTGCCTCGTTTTTGTTTCTATTCCTTTTGCTTTCTCCTTTTCTGTTATGTTTTTCCCTTACCACTCTCAGCTTGTTAATTTGCATTTTCCATGCTGTTTTATAATCCACCATTTGGTTTAGCATTCCAATCCACCACAATTACTTTCCAGGAACTTGAATGTCATAGAAATTTTGCCACATGAAAAGGAATTTGGGAACTTATCAATTGATTCTCTTGCTGCACTTGACTGCGATAACCATGAGTTCGAGGATGATGAAGAAGTTATTGAACAGTTTTCAAACCTCCTAGATTATTCAGAAAAAGGGTTTGACTTAGACAATGAGGTGGTCGAGGTGATTAACATGGGCACCGAAGAAGACAAAAAGGAGCTGAAAATAGTGGAAAATCCTGAACGCTCAGAAATGATTACATTGTTTAAAGAATTCCTGGATGTGTTTGCATGGTCCTATCATGATATGCCAGGGTTAGACCCAGAGATTGCTTCACACAAGATCCCTTTGTATCCCGAAGCTGAGCCGAAGAAGCAAAAATTGAGAAGAATGCGACCGGACATGTCATTAAAGATTAAAGAGGAAGTGACTAAACAGCTGGAGGCTGGATTTTTGGAGGTATCAAGACACACTGATTGGGTGGCCAACATTGTACCCGTGCCTAAAAAGGATGGGAAGGTCAGGATGTGTGTAGATTATCGGGATTTGAATAAGGCTAGCCCGAAAGATGATTTTCCTCTACCCCATATTGATGTTCTTGTTGATAATCTTTTGAAATCACCGATTTTCCTTTATGGACGGATATTCGGTATAACCAAATTCCCATGGATATTCATGACAAACGAAATACTACTTTCATAACTCCGTGGGGAACATTTTGCTATACAGTCATGCCGTTTGGATTGAAGAATGCCGGTGCCACCTACCAACGTGCCATGGTTGCATTATTCCATGACATGATGCATAAAGAGATTGAGGTGTATGTAGATGATATGGTCGCCAAATCTAAAGAGAGAGAAAGTCATGTGACAGTTCTGCGAAAGCTGTTTGAAAGGCTCAGAAAATACAAGTTGCGGTTGAATCCGAATAAATGCATTTTTGGAGCTTCTACAGGGAAGTTACTCGGGTTCATTGTCAATAGAGATGGGATAAAAGTGGATCCTGACAAGGTGAAGGCGATACAAGAAATGTCTGCTCCCCGAACTGAACGAGAAGTAAGAAGTTTTCTTGGAAGGCTCAACTACATTGCTAGATTTATTGCTAATTTGACTAGCACTTGTGAGCCTATATTCAAGATGCTACGGAAACATCAACCTGGGGAGTGGAATGAAGAATGCCAAGAAGCTTTTGATAAAATAAAAGCTTATTTGATGAAGCCTCCGATTCTAGCCCCACCTGTACCAGATCGTCCTTTAATATTATATCTCACAGTGTTGCCCATGTCACTTGGGGCAATGTTGGGTCAATATGATGAGTCTGGTAAGAAAGAACGGGCAATTTATTATCTGAGCAAGAAGTTTAATGACTGTGAATCTCGTTATCTGGCAATTGAAAAGACTTGTTGTGCGTTAGTGTGGGCTTCCAAGAGGTTGAGGCAGTACATGCTATACTACACTACCTGGTTAATCTCTCGAATGGATCCATTGAAATACATATTTGATAGTCCTCATGTTTCATTGAGAATGTCAAAATGGCAAGTGATGCTTTGTCAATTTGATATCAAATATGTGACTCAAGTCCATCAAGGGAAGTGCAATTGCTGATCATCTAGCTGAAAATCCTCTTGAGGATATACAGCCTATCATGCCTGAATTCCCCGATGGTGAGGTGTTAATAGTGGAAAAAGATGAGAAAGAAGAGGAGAATGTATGGAAAATGTACTTTGATGGGGCCGCCAATATGAATGGGTGTGGAATAGGAGCTGTAGTAGTGTCACCGGTGGAAAACAAGACCAGTTTCCATCAAGTTAGATTTTGAATGCACCAACAACATCGCAGAATATGAAGCCTGTGCGAATGGTTTGCAAGCTGCAATTAACCTAGGGATCAAAGAATTAAAGGTGTTTGGAGATTCTGTGCTCATAATCTATCAAGTTAATGGAGAATGGCGTACGAAGGATCCGAAATTGGTGCCTTATCAGAAATACTTGTCTCGATTAATTGAAGAATTTGATGATGTGTCATTCTCTCACTTAACTCGAGACCATAACCAATTAGCGGATGCATTGGCAGCCCTGGCTGCAATGACAAAATTGGAAGTCCATACCAATGTCCAACCCATCCACGTAGAGGTGCAAAGTGAACCAATATACTGTGACAATGTGGAGGTAGAGCCAGATGGCCAACCATGGTATTATGACATCAAGCAGTACATTCAAAAAGGAGAATATCCGACTGGAGCGAATAAAGTGCAAAGAAAAACAATTCGACGATTGGCCATGGCCTTTTTCCTAAATGGTGAAGTCCTTTACAAACGGAGTCATGACACTACTCTCCTCAGATGTGTAGATGCTCATGAAGCTCGAATGATTATGACTGAAATCCACGAAGGAATCTGTGGAACCCACGCTAATGGGCATATGATGGCACGCAAGATCCTAAGAAGTGGACATTATTGGTCTACCATGGAGAATGACTGCATCAGTTATGTTCGAAAGTGTCATAAATGTCAAATATATGCAGACCGAGTCAATGCTCCTCCATTTCCATTACACAACATGGTATCTCCTTGGCCTTTCTCAATGTGGGGCATGGATGTCATCGGCCCAATCAATCCCAAAGCCTCAAATGGTCATCGTTTCATCTTGGTGGCGATAGACTATTTCACAAAGTGGGTGGAAGCTACTTCATATGCTAACATCACACAGAAAGTGTTTCTCAGATTCATCAAAAGAGATATCATCTGCAGATATAGGATTCCAGAAAGAATTATCACAGATAATGCTCCTAACCTCAATGGTGCCGAAGTTCAAAAGTTCTTTGAGACTTTCAAGATCAAGCATCACAACTCAGCTCCTTATAGACCTCAAATGAATGGTGCGGTTGAAGCTGCAAATAAGAATATCAAGAAAATCATCGCCAAGATGGTGGTGAATTACAAAGACTGGCATGAAATGTTGCCTTATGCTTTGCACGCATATCGTACCAACATACGATCAAGTACAGGGACAACTCCCTTCTCATTGGTGTATGGAATGGAGGCTGTATCTCCTATTGAAGTGGAAATCCCGTCATTAAGGGTTCTGATGGAGGCCGAGTTGGGAGATTCTGAATGGGTGAAGGCTCGATATGAACAGCTGAACATGATAGAAGAGAAAAGGTTGGCAGCTATTTGTCATGGTCAGTTGTACCAAGGTAGAATGGCTAAGGCTTTTAACAAGAAAGTCCGTCCTAGGGATTTTTATCCAGGAGATTTGGTTCTGAAGAAAATTCTCCCTAATCAAGAAGATGCACGAGGAAAATGGGCCCCAAGCTATGAAGGTCCTTACATTGTCAAGCAAGCATTCTCAAGTGGGGCATTGATTTTGCAAAACATGGATGGACAGGAATTGACCAAACCAATTAACACTGATGCAGTCAAAAGGTTTTATGCTTGAAAAGATGTTGAAAAAGCCCGTTAGGTTGAAAACTCGAAAGAGCGACCTAAGCAAACGTTAGGGTAATATGAAAAGAAAAAGAAAAAAGAAAAAAAAAAAGAAGAGCTCGTTAGGTTGAAAACTCGAAAGAGCAACCTAGGCAAAAATTAGAGCAAAAAGATAAGCATCATCTCAAGCAACCTATACTGGGGCAATTTTTGAGTGTTGAATTTGTCCAGTGAATCAAGCTGACCAAGATTGAAACTGGGGCAATTTTTGGAAAGAAAAGGTTTGAAGACATCATTAAGGATCATGGCTATGGTGTTCAACTTGCTGCGAGAAATCGATTGATTAAGTCACAAAGAACTTAAACTGGGGCAAAATTCCATGTCTTTCACAAGCTTGTCTTTCAGTTTTGTGTTGTAACCTCTTTTTCAAACATCTTGTCATCCAATATACCAAGCAATGAAGATGCCTATTCAGCCAATCTTTTGTTTCCTCTTTAAATGCATATTTATTTATGATGTCTCGAGTAAGCATAAATTTAAGTTTAAAGTTATACAACCTAATGATTCTTACAGCAATACATCCATGACTAGCATCACACTAAGAGAATTCTGAAGTTTCAATCAAACTCGGCAGAAAAGCAAGCATCATCCTAAAAAAGGGGAAAAAGGAAAATGGGAAATGAGTGAGCAAAGGTCCAGAAGTAAAGAAAGTTTATGTCAGAAAGTCCAGCGCATGAATTACGAGTTGGATCGGTTATAGTCTTCCTTAAGGCGTGCTTGATTTGGTTACGTTTAGTTTTTCTGAAATAAATTGAAAATTGATAACTTGTGTATATAACCAAAAAAAAAAAAAAAAAAAGAGAAAAGATATTGTGAAAATCTTTGTTTTCCATTATTGCCAATTTACATTTCAGTCGGCCTCAGATTGCCAATTTACATTTCAGTCGGCCTCAGATTGCCAATTTACTTTCCAGTCGGCCTCAGATTGCCAATTCACTTTCATGTCGGCCTCAGATTGCCAATTCGCTTTGTTGTCGGCCTCAGATTGCCAATTTACTTTTTAGTCGGCCTCAGATTGCCAATTTACTTTCCAGTCGGCCTCAGATTGCCAATTCACTTTCATGTCAGCCTCAGATTGCCAATTTACTTTCTTGTCGGCCTCAGATTGCCAATTTACTTTTTAGTCGGCCTCAGATTGCCAATTTACTTTCCTGTCGTCGTCAGATTGCCAATTTACATTTCCTGTCTACCTCAGATTGCCAATTTACTTTCCTGTCGGCCTCAGATTGCCAATTTACATTTCATGTCGGCCTCAGATTGCCAATTTACATTTCATGTCGGCCTCAGATTACCAATTTACTTTCCAGTCGGCCTCATATTGCCAATTCACTTTCATGTCGGCCTCAGATTGCCAATTCACTTTCTTGTCGGCCTCAGATTGCCAATTTACTTTTTAGTCGGCCTCAGATTGCCAATTTACTTTCCTGTCGGCCTCAGATTGCCAATTTACATTTCCTGTCGGCCTCAGATTGCCAATTTACTTTCCTGTCGGCGTCGGCCTCAGATTGCCAATTTATTTTCCTGTCGGCCTCAGATTGCCAATTTACTTTCTTGTCGGCCTCAGATTGCCAATTTACTTTTTAGTCGGCCTCAGATTGCCAATTTACTTTCCTGTCGGCCTCAGATTGCCAATTTACATTTCCTGTCGGCCTCAGATTGCCAATTTACTTTCCTGTCGGCCTCAGATTGCCAATTTACATTTCATGTCGGCCTCAGATTACCCATGTACTTTCCAGTCGGCCTCAGATTGCCAATTTACATTTCATGTCGGCCTCAGATTGCCAATTTACTTTCCAGTCGGCCTCAGATTGCCAATTTACATTTCATGTCGGCCTCAGATTGCCAATTTACTTTCCTGTCAGCTTCAGATTGCCAATTTACAATTTCATGTGGGCCTCAGATTGCCAATTTACATTTTATGTCGGCCTCAGTTTGCCAATTTACTTTCCTGTCGGCCTCAGATTGCCAATTTACTTTCCAGTCGGCCTCAGATTGCCAATTTACATTTCATGTCGGCCTCAGATTGCCAATTTACTTTCCTGTCGGCCTCATATTGCCAATTTACTTTCCAGTCGGCCTCAGATTGCCAATTTACTTTCTTGTCGGCCTCAGATTGCCAATTTACTTTCCTGTCGGCCTCAGATTGCCAATTTACTTTCCTGTCGGCCTCAGATTGCCAATTTACTTTTCAGTCGGCCTCAGATTGCCATTTTCTTTCATGTCACTCTCAGATTGCCACTTTACTTTTCTTGTCGGCCTCACATTGCTATTTTACAATTCCTATCGACCTCAGATTGTCATTGCTTTTTAGTTTCCTATCACTTGTTAACCTGTATCCAGTTGGTCACAAAACTTTTAAATTCCTGTCAGCCCTGTTGGCTTTTAATTTGTTATCAATTCCCATCAACATTTACTCTTTTTCCTTGTATAGATGAATTTGAAATTTCTTACCACTTATACATCTTGGTTTTTGATTTGCATCATTGTATTATATATGCCACTCATGAGCATTTAGTTTCTTTCACCATTTGACTTCAGTTTCTCTTGTTTGCACTTCATGTATTGTCGACCACAATCGATGTTCATGTCTTTACTCATCCCTTATAAAGACAATACTTAAAACTTATGTTTTTCATATTCTTCTTATAAGGAATGAGTAAAGAGGGGCAACTGTGAACACTCAATTGTGGAGCCCCTCTCCATTTGCTTTATCCCATTCCCTGCCAAATGGGTTCACGTGCTCACAAGTAAAATGCAAACAAAACAATAAAAAAGAAATGGGGAACACCCCATCAGGTGAGCCAATGATATCCCAAACCCGTGATGCAATGAAACAAAAGAAAAAATGATGAGATATGATGATCCCTCACAGCCTGTAAGTCACTCACTCTCAAGCCTATAATGGAGTTCATAGCCATAAGAGAGGGGTGGAAAAAAAAAAAAAAAGACAGAGAGAACAAAAAGGAACTAAGCTCATTTCTCTGTAATCATCATCAACCAAGGGGGCCTGAAAAAAAATCATCATCACAACCTCATGACCCCAGCTTCATTCTACCACCCAACTCATCTCAGAAAATCTCCAGAACTCCCTTTATCATCATATTCCATCATCATCACAAGGGACCGCGAAGCCCACTTCCTCCCTGCATGAATCGCACTAGTCGCGTCTCATCCCAACTCTCTTCTGCGCGCATTCAGCTACCCATCCTCGCGGGTAAACCACCACGGCCAGCACCCTCCAGAGTTCACCTGGACCTTGCCTGCCCTCGCGAAACCGAGCCACTCACGGTGCCCAGCCCCCAACTCGCACCGTCAGAGACACTCGCGTCGACACCAGCCATAGCCCCTGCTTTCAACACCCTTCTTCCTGTCAACGCGCACAGCCGCGGCATCATCATCCCGATCGCGAAGTCGCTGCCGCGACCTCAGCATCCGCCATCGACGCACCGCAACGCCTCCGCGAAGCCAGCGCCGCGCCGTCCCTGTTCGTGGCATTTTCCTTTGCGAACCTCCCAGCTCGGTTGCGAAGGTGCCTCCGCTGCTCTCTCTCTCCTCCTTTCCTTTGATCTCAGCTGCAGCACCTCTCTCGATCCCTCTGTCTCTGTCCCTATCTCGTGCTCTTCTCCTTCTCTCTCTCGAACTCTCTCATCCTCTCCGTCTCTCTCTCTCTCTCTTCTTTCCTTGTGCTGTCGCCCACTTTTTCTTTCTCCCTCTCTCTCAGCATCAGTGTGTGTGTGTGTTTGCAAGTGAAACAAAAAAAAGAAACCAAACTCCCAATTCCAGACTTTCTCCCGTATTAGTTTATTGTTTTTATATTCTTTTATTTTATTGTTAATTTTGTTCTCAGATAAATGTAGATGGGTGGGTTTATTGGTTTTAAAGTTTTGGGCTGTTAGTATTGGGTCAAGTGATGTTGGGTTTTTGATTTTTTTTTTTTTGCACTATTATTTGGATTTCAGAATTAGGAAATAGAGGAGTTTTTGTTCATTTATTGCATTTTACTTCAAGTTAAGGTTATTTCATTTTTTAGATCAGATTATGGTTAATGTAATATATGTGTAATGTGTGTGTACATGTTAGTATTAGTGTGCATATCCTAGCAAGGAATTAGATTAGGAATAGAATTAGGATAATAAAAATAAAATTTGTAAAATTATTATAAGGAAATTAGAGCAAAGAGATCGGGAGTTGTAACTTTATTTGGTTTATTTTCTATTTTAAAATAATTGGATTTTGGGTTCTTTTGCTTGAATTGGAGTTTATTTGTTGGATTAATGTTTGCTTCGTCTGTTTTGGGTTTAAAATCAATACTTAGGCATTTAATTATTATTATTATTATTATTATTATTATTATTATTATTATTTTATCAATGAATTATATTCTCAAAAATTAAGATTAATTTAGCCGTGACGGCTTGTTAATTTTATGTTCTGGAATATTTTAGCTGCGACAGCTTGATATTCTAAAATTCTTTACACTTAGTCTAAATTTAAAATGATCTAAAAATATTATTTAATTTGGGTTTAAAATAAATTTTATTACTTGAAAATGAGATTAATTGAGCCGTGACGGCTTATTAATTTTATATTCTAGATTATTTTAGCTGCGACATCTTGATATTCTAAAATTTTTAAATAAAATTGATCAATTCATAATTATTTTTAAAGAACTACGTGACTTTGAATTCCTCATCGCACCAGGGGATACGTAGGAGCAGGTGATTCCTGTCAAGTCAAAATTAGATTTTATTAGGCTATTTTATGTTATTTCATTTTATATTTGTAAGTATTTATTATTATTTTTGTTTATTTATAAATATTTATTGTCTTTTCTTGTTATGTATTATTTTTAATTTTAGCTAATAATCAAATTGTTTTAAATGTGGATGTTAATTTAGCCGTGACGGCTTATTAACTCAGTTAAACATCTGAGCTATGACAGTTTGATGTTTTAAATTTTCAAATAAAAATTAGATTTTTATAATTCGTATTACTTGTAAATATTTTCTTTAATATCTTTTTATTCTTTAAATTTTAAATTAACCAATTATTTGTTACATATATTTTATTTCAAATAAAGAAGTTAATTTAGCCGAGACGGCTTATTAACTTAGTGTTTTGGACATCTAAGTTGTGACAGCTTGATGTTTCAAATTTTCAAGATTTATGATATTATCTTATTCTGTTTTGTATGTAAATATTTTTGTTCATTATTGTTATTATTATTGTAAATATTTATTTTTTATTATTATTATCCTCCTCTTTCTTTATTATCTTAATTTAAGTTAATCATTGAAATGTATATATTTTATTTCAAATAAAGATGTTAATTTAGTCGTGACGGCTTGTTAACTCAATATTACGGATACCTGAGCTGTGACAATTTGGTATCCCAGAATTTTTTTATTCTAAAAGATTTTCTTTTATAATTTTCTTGAAATAAAAACATAAATAAATATTTTGAAAAAAAAAAGGTTATTAATAATTTGCACAATTAATTAAGGTACCGTCTAAAGGACGGGTGTGTTAGGGGTGCTGTAGGATTAAGTTCCTATCCTTCCCTAAGCATAACCGACTCCCGAGCTCAAATCTGGTTTCAAAGATCATTTTCTTTTAAATTAAATGGTTTTTTTCCATAATTTTTCCCAATTAAATAAAAATTTGGTGGCGACTCCATTTTAAACAAAATCTTTCATTTTTCGCCGTCCCATCGCGATCTCGGTTGCGACAATAAGAAATATGTAGAACTAAGTTTTATGAATTTAGGACCTCTTGAGATAAAAATGATTTAGCTATTACCCTCTTAAGTATTTTTATGATTTTAGGTGATAAAAGTGTCCATAAATGAGTTTTGAAAGTTGAAAAAGGTTCCAAGAGAAACTAGTATTGTATGTGCTTTAGAAATTGTGTTTCATGTCTTTTATGGAGATGTTTGTTTCGGTTCTGCCTTGCTATGTTTGGCCACTGTATGAGCTGTGTTAATAATGATAAGATGCTTATGTTTGAGTAAAAATAATGTTAAGACTCATATGTGAAAGATAGGATAAGTTAGGAACTAGAAAAGAATTAATTTGAGAGTTTTAGATCCCTTAATGATGGAATTTTCTGGATTCTGTCCAGCAAGGTTTAGAAATGATAATCATGGTTCTAAATTAGTTTAAATGTGTAGGAATGACTCATAATTGGTTTAGGGCTTAATCTTGATGCTTTAGGAACAAACTGGACTTAGAAAGAGTCATTGTTGTGACTCCTAGGTACCCGTAAAGTTGGGATTTTAAATTCTGCATCCTTGAGGTCTAGAGATGTTCTTGACCATAGTGTGAGGTGAGAAATACTTAGTTATAACCTCATAGGTTCCCAAGAGACTAGGTTTTGATGATTTATAACTTAGATTGTGAGTTAAGGACCTTAAGGGTCGATGCATAAGATATTAAGAAGTCTTGAGTTTTTATGATGTTTAATTTTATGCAAGTATGATATATGATACATGAGCTTTATCTATGTGAGTATGATGTGTTTAAAATATATGCTATGATGAGTTTGGAATATATGCTATAATCTATGTAAGAATGATGAGTTTGAAATATATGTTATGATGTTTATCTATGTGAGAATGATGTATTAGAAGAATATGCTTGATGATGCATGAACCCTAAAATGTTTTATTGATGATACGTGAGGAAATGATTATTGAGATGTTAAGTTGTGTGATTAGCTTGTGGCATGAATTTTGGTTTGAAGGAAATTCAGTTTAACAGCCGTTATCTTTGTCAATTTCTATCAAACCTAAAAGAGTTGAAAATGTTTTAAAGTACCATATGAGTTGAAAACCCCTGGGTGACACTGGTTCGGCCGAGCACCCCAGGATATTTTTATGTGACAAGCATTGAGACGTACTTCTCTGCTCTACGGTGAGGAGGAGGCAAATCCATGAGGGTATGTGCAGATGCAGCCTTACCAAAGCGGACAATTCATGTGCACTCGAGGCCAGTAGAACGCGTTTCAAAGAATGAAATATGTTTATGTTACCCCCTCATTTTACCCCATATTAAATCTAGTGACGACTAGTTAGGATTGAGCTCATTCCTAGGCGATTAGGTGAGACGGAGATAGGAGGTTATGATAAAAATCGCCAAGTGTGTATCGGTTGGAAATAGGTGGATATGTTTTAAGAGGGTGGTTTTTGAGAAAAAGAACAAAAGAGATATGATGCTTTTAAGTCACATAAGTATGAGAAAAGTAAGAGTTGTAATATGCCCTTATGCCACTTGCATGAATCTAGATTGTTGTGATTTGTTGATTTATGTGCTCAAGTATTGCCATACATTCATGCTTAAACATGTTGCATTCATGACATCAAGATGCATACTAAAAGAAATGGACCTTGGATAAATAGTTTCATAAACCCTAATAATGAATCTCATATGCATGAACACCTTTTATAAATAAACCCAAGGTTCCTGAGGATGTGAACTATGTAACCCTAGAATAGGAGATTCCTACTGAGATTCTTTAGTAAGATTCTCACTCTTTTCTCTTCTTTTTCTCGCTTCCGTCACATCTTCAGAGACTGATGGCGACATTCGTGGTCTTCATTGACACATCCGTCCGAGAGGCGCCCCTAACGAGGAGCTCACGCTCAGTCTACACGTATGCCCACTCCTGCCGCCTTGCGTTCTTGGATCAGTTACACTCCATTTCCCCGGGTTCTAGTAGCAGGTGTTTTAGGGGAGGCTTAGTGCACACACTCACATGTAGACTGGATAAACCTGCTTTTGTTTTGAGGTTATTCACTATAGGTGCACTCGGGTAGTGATGGTTTACTTTATGTTACTTTACGTTTCTCTGTTTCTATTGTACTTCCTTTCTACTGTATTACAAGCTCTGCATGTCCCAATGAGGGTATGACTACTTATGTATTCTAAGTTATGTTATTAATGAAACGTTTCTCTTGTTGTGATGATTTATGCTCAGCTGTTATATGTTTCCATTTATGTGTTTCTCTATGAGTGTTAAGCGTGCTTTATATTCCTATTATTCGATTAGACTAAGAACGTGGCTCTCACTTTGTTGTGTGTTTTAAAAAAAAAAAAAAAAATTTACTCGTAATTTCCTTTAGTATTTTAAGAAAAGGATGAGACTATGAAGTAATAGCCTAATGTTTAACCTAATGTGTTCTAGAAAGTTGGGTTAAAAATTAGGGTGTTACATTAATGGTAGGTTTAAATGTGTATTAGCTTAGGTACAAGGTTAGGAATAATTAAGCTTAAGTTTAGGTGACTAAGAATGTGATTTAAAGATTTTATGACAAGATTGGGAGTGCTCATACATCATTAAATAATTTTAAACTCATTTATAAATAAACAATGTGTAACACAATTCCATGATTTAAGGAATTGGAAAGAGAAAACACTATTCAAGATTCCATGACTAGGAGTCTTGAAATTAAAATATGATTTTAGGTTGTAATTAAGCACTTTTAGGTTCTAATCAACTTTAATAAATTATTTTGACTCAAGATTAATTAAGAAAATTAATTAACCTTCGATTAGAGCCTAATATTGCTTAGGTTTGCTTAATCACGCGATTAAGCGTAAAAACACGAAACTAGGGGCAAAACCGTAATTTTGCACTAATTTCGTCCGGGACCTCCGGGATCAAAACTAAAGTTACAGTCTTCATAAAAACGCCTTTTAAAATCATCTGGAGAAGTTTCGGGTTCATCCGGCACTTGCAAACGGGTAAAACACCGCAGGGGCATTTTGGTCATTTTGACCCGAAAACTCGAAAAACGAGATTTTCGATCCCGGGAAGGTACACAAGCCATCCAATCCCCTTCCAACATTGAGTTTGCCCTTCGAGTACTGCCGAACCGGCTTTCCTCGAATTCCGGGCTGAAAATGATCTCAAGGGCATTTTGGTCATTTCCACTCTTAACAGAAAATCGGGGCGTTACATTATGCCACAAGAATTCATAATGCATGTACTTCCACATTCAATTTCCATAATCATGAAAACTTCAAATCATATAAACATACCCATCATAGCACATGCATCATCACATCATACTTGGATTAACAAACTCATTGCATCAAATAACCTATGGTGTCTTATGCTTTGACCCTTAGGGTCTTAAACTTGAAACTTATGGTCTTCATTATCCGATTTTAACCTCTTGTGCACCTATAGGTTCACAACTAATTATTCTCACTTATTACCATGATCATAACCAATTCTAAACATCATTAGTGTAGAATCTATGTTTTGCAATTATGGGTACCTAGGAGTCACAACTTTGCCTCTTTCTAAGTTCCGTCTTCTCCTAGGGTACTAAGATCAATTCCTAAACCAATTATGAGGGATTCCTACACATATACACTAATTATAACCCTTTATTACTAATATTAATCATGCTGAAACAGAATCCATAATTCTTGTTTCTAAGGGTTCTAGAATTCTCATTTTTAATCTTTTCTAGTTACTAGCTTATCTTAGCTTTCTCAAATTAATTCTAACATCAATTATACATGAATACACTCATTCTAACATAACAAAATCATCATCATATAGTGAGCAAAACATCAAGGCAGAACCATGAACATCATCATCATATCATGCATAGAATTTCATGGAGCCTTTTTAGAACTTCTAAAACTCATTAAAAATCAATTTATTTTATTAAAATCCTCATAAAATAACTAAGGGTAGTAGCTATTTTAATTTCTTTAACGTTAGCATTTAAAACATAAAATCATGCTTGAAATATTCTCTAAGTTCATCTAAGCTCAAGAAAATCCTAAGACATAAATTATTGGCACCTGTAACTAGATGAAACTTACACCAAGCTCATCATCATTACATGGCCGAAATCATTATCCATGAAACACTTCCATTTTCCAAACTTTACTTGAGATAATAGTAGGCAAGTCTTTGAGCTCTAGGTTTCTTTAAGTGATGACATAAACTTAAACATGCTATGCATTTTGTTTTATTCTTCATTATAAAGTGTAAGCATAAAAATAAATATGAGATGCAACTTATTATTATCTTTAAAGTTTAAGTGATGACTTGAAATATAAATATGAGAATGCAAGCTTATTCTTTATTCTTGGAAGTTTTAGTGTTGACATAAAAGTAAATATGAATGCAAATTCATTTTAATCTAACTAGAGCTCATACAAGACTTTTAGAAGAACAAAATAATCTCAACCCAACACTTATCTAGCAAGACAGTGAGCTTTAGAGTTCTTTTTACCAAGGTTTCAAAGAAACTTCATGGTTTGAACATCATCATCAAGCTCAAGAAACATAGACAAAGAGATCAAAATAAATAACTACATTTCTTGAAATAAACATATAAAGAAAGTACACCATATTCTTTATTTTATGCCCATGAGCTCCTATCTAGAGTAAACTCTAGAACATGCCGGCCAACTTTAAGGTTGACAAGGGTAAGCTTAAGGCTTTTTGAAATCAAGTGTCACATTTTCTTATGTAAACATTATGCAAGCTACCTAGCATTTCATCAACTTGTAAATAGAAAGGAAATGAAAACTGAAGATACATAAAGAAAGGAAAGAAGAAACTGAATGCATAAAGGAAATAAAAGAAAGGAAAAACCAAAAATGATTTAGATACCAAAACCAAGTTTCAAGCTTTAGAGGTTTCTCAAATGAAAATCACAAAATCATTATGTTTAAACCTCATCATCAAGCTCAAGATTTTCCTTTCAAAAATCAAGTCTCATGACCAAAGATAAAAAAAGAGAAAAGAGTTTGATCCAAGAGGAAACTAGCACTTTCATATAAAAAATAACATCATAAAAGAAGAAGCTTTTGAAAACAAAACCCCTACCATGTGGTATTTTTTTCTTAGGAAGGAAAAAGGAGCTTGATCTTGTAAAGGAATGAGAAGAGAAACTCCTCTCCAAGTGATGGTGATGATTTCAACCAAGCACAAAGGAAAAGGGAGTTGTGCTTTATGTGAGCTTTTTGCTTGAGAAAGGAAGCTTTAGTGTTTGGATGGTAGTTTGTGGTGGTTGTGTGGTGGTTTGAGGATCTAAAGAGTGGTTATTTGTTGAAGATGAAGAAGATGAAGAAGAAGAGAAGATGATAAAACTTTTGAACTCTTGGAAGAAAAGAAAGAAAACTCAAGACAACTCTTGAAGTTAGTTTGTAAGAATGAACAAAATGGACAAGGAATGATTGGAGGAGGAAAGGCCATGGTTTTGAGGGCTTTAGGGGAGAGAAAAATATCTCTCAAATGGTCATTCAAAGGCATGGTATGGTATGGTCATAGGTATGGTGAGATATGGTTGAAAGCATGGCTTCAAGCATGGCCAAGTATGGCTCCAAGCATGCCCATGTGAGATTAGATTAGGAGGTGGTCTTTCTAGATTAATGAAGTCAAACCTCATTAACTTGGAATCCAAAGCCAACATATTTCCTTGATTTAGGGGAATAGGTAAGAGAAAACACTATTCCTAGATGTTTTTCTTAAAGAAATAAGACTAGAAAAGGGTTTTGAGTTTCCTTAAGCAATTTTAGGTTCTAATTAACCTTAATAAATTATTTTGACTCTAGATTAAATATCAAAATTAATTAGTCTTCGATTAGAGCCTAATATTGCTTAGGTTTGCTTAATTACAACATTAAGCTCAAAAACACTATTCTAGGGGCAAAATCATAATTTTGCACAAAAATTGCCCGGGACCACTAGGACTTAAACAAATGTCCCCAAATGCATAAAAACATTATTAAACACATATGATTAACATTTTGAACTATTGGCAGAGATTCCGAGCTTAGACGACACTAATATCCGCGTTAAAATGCTACAGGGGTATTTTGGTCATTTTGACTCGAAATCTCAGAAAATGAGATTTTCTACTCTAATAACATTCATTCACATATGATCCCCTTCTAATGTTGAGTTGAACCTTCAAGGACTACCGGGTCGGCTATCCTCGAGTTTCGGGTGAAAAATGACCTTAGGGGCATTTTGGTCATTTTCGCTCGATACGGGAAAAAACGGGGCGTTACATAAACTCTATGTTGTTCGCATTCCCCACGGACTCAGGAAAATACTTCTCGTAGATGTAAGTCTTGAACAGCTCCTAGTCGATGGGGGTACCGGTAGCCTCTAGCAGTCGTTGGGTGCCGGTCCACCAGAAATCAACGTTAGACTCCATCATGTATGCAGCAAAGGTGACCTTCTGTTCTTCAGAACAAGCGACCACTGAATAGATCTTCTCCAAGTTCTTGATCCATTTGTCAGCTTTGTCCGGGTTCATGGCTCCTCTAAAGGTCAGGGGATTCGCCTTGCAAAACTCACTGAATCGGGCTTGTTCCAACACTTCGGCAGTAGGGGGACCATGTGCAGCATTTCCTTGTTGATTCATGCAGTCGAACATTCGTTCCATGGCTCTTGCCATTTCCCAAACAACCGTCATGGTCTCGTTGTCTTGATTCCCAACGTTGGTAGCCCTATTCTATCGTCTGGGTGCCATTGGTTCCTAAACACACAAGTCAATAAACACTGAGGTGATCAAGCTCAATATTTCATGCTAGATGAGCTAGTTACCATGGCACACGCAAACAGACATGGGCCATGCATATCTATCATATAGCTTATCTCTATTAGCTAAGCACTACACATGACAAACTATCGCATCATGCTTATAGAGCATGGTCAGTCTAATCCTCAGGCTCCGTGAGAATCAAACTGCCCTGATACTAGAATGTAACACCCTAATATTTAACTCAACATGCCTAGGATGTATTACAGTTAATTATTAGTTATTACTCTTTTGCTTCATCTTTTAATCAAAATACTTAGCGGAAAATAGGGTAAATTTTTTTTTTTTTGAAACTTAAAATAAAAAGTGAGCAGAGCGCATGTTTAGTAAAAACTGAACATGAAATACAAACAGAATAGACAGGCCAAGCACACACACACACACACACACACACACACATATATATATATATATATATATAAGTACATCACTCGTTAAACATGAAACACAGATTCATTAATAACATAGTTAAAGATACAATAGGAACAAAGTCACGCCCTTATATAATGGGCTGAGCTTGCAATACATGGAAATAAAAGAAAGAAAGTATAGGAAAGCAGTAAAATACATGGAAAGCAGGAAAGTACATGAAACATAAAAAACTAGCCAACTACAACTCCCTCTCATTAAACCTATGAATGTTAAAATAAAACACCCCTAGCAAAAGATACTACAAGAAAGGGGATCCTCATGACAGCTCCGGTACTCGAACTGTAACACCCTAAATCTTAACCCAAGACTACTAGTATATACTTAGGTTAATCTTTAGAATATTACCTCTTGGTCTCATCTTTTACTTAGAAAATACTTAGCGGAAATATGGGTAAAATTTTTCTTTTTGGAATTTAAAATCAAAGTGAGAGCCACGCACGAATCTTTAAGAGGAAGCATAGCAAAACATATAAGCAAAGCATAAGAAACACATCATGTCATGGGAACATCAACTGAATCATAGATATATATATATATAACGTGCCTACCCAAAGAGGCACGACTATTTGATACATCATGAAACAAAATACAACTGAAATGCAATACAAGGAAATCATAAAAAGCAAATACAAGAGAAACTACACCCATACCCACGTGCACCTAAAGTAGACAACCTCATATACAAAAGAAGGTTTGTCCTCTACTATGTGGCGTGTGTGTGCACTAACTACTACCCCTCCTATGACTACTCCTGCTGGTCCGAGTACTGTGGGGTCGAGTCGATCCACTGGTGAATCTCGGCGGGAGTGGTCGAGCGCATCATCGGGGCATGTCCACCGTGGCGAGGACGCATAGATGGCCGACGAGCCAACCTCGACTGGACTACCGTCTCCTCACTCCCAGCCCTCATTGGTGGGGGAGCGGGACTAGAGCTCCAACTGTATATGTGGGATGGCGGGTCCTCGGATGGGTCCGTCTCCGAGTACTGGGGACGCGACACATACTCGGGGTACTCGCGTACTGCTGAGGTCTCGGGCTCCATGCGGAGGATCTGCTCATCGCGTGGTCGTGCTCGCTCAAAAATCCCATTATGACGGTAAGGAGCAGTCGGGGTGAAGTGGTAGCTCGGGACGGGGTGAGCGAAGGGTCGTCCCATAAACATGAATACTCTGACAGTGCAGCGACCCTCAAAATGGTATGACTCGAGTGCCGGGTTATGGTGCAGCTCCCATACTGGGGTGTCGATGAAGAGTACAAATGTCGCCATCTGAAGATATGACGGAAGAAAAGAGAGAGGGAATAAGAATCTTTCTAAAAGAATTCTCAGTAGTGTTATCCCTACCTAGGTGACATCGTCACATCCTCAGGAACCTTGGGTTTATTTCTAAAAAGGTGTGCATGTATATAAATTCCTTTTAAGTATCTTTCCAAGTGTTTATTTATCCAAGGCCCATCATATTTTACAATGCGTCTTATAGCTAAGCCTAAAATAACCTAATGATATGAGTGCATCATAAAGGTAAACCAAACAATAGAATAACTAGGAAACATTATAACATTGGCATAAGTATAGTATATGTGACATTGTTAACTTTAACTTTCATCTCATGGGGCCGCCCTAAAACTTCTCTAGGTTATGAGCTCATACCTTAACTAGTCGTCACTAGTTCTTACTTATCCTATGATAAGCGTAACATAATCCCGACTTAAAGTACGGGCTAGGGGGCAAATTAAGGATCTCCTTTCTAGGATCATTTCCTCTTTGAAACGCTTTGCTAGCCACGCGGGCCTCGCAATTTGTCCGCTTTGGCAGGCTGTATCTACACATACCCTCACGGATTTGTCTCCTCCTGGCGGTGCCCGGCCGAACCGGTGTCACCCAGGAGAAGCGTCTCGATGTTGTGTCACATTTAAGTTCTCATAAGCATTAAATCATAAGTACCTCATCATTTATCATATTCATTTTTATCATGCATCCTCATATAGCTTTTTCATAACATATATATCATCACATGAAACTTTCTCATAACATATGCATCGACACATAACACTTCCACATAACATAAACATCATCACATAGTCATATCTAACAATTATCCCCATAAGCTCATAGACTTGATATGTTATAACCCATAGTGTTTTAAACTTCGATTCTTATGAGTCTTAAACTTGCAAATTAATTGTTCTAACATTATCCTTAGCTTCTTATACACCTATAGTTTCAAAACTAATGAGTTATACAAATTTTTATGCTCAAGAACTAATTCAAACAGCACTAAGCGGAATTTGGACAGCTTTATGTTTATGTGATTACGGGGTTCTAAAAATTACGGTTTAGATCTTTATCTCACGTTCTAATTTATTGATCATCAACGTCTAGTTTCTTGGGAACCTATAAGGTTATAACTAAGTATTTCTCACCTCACACTATGGTCAAGAACATCTCTAAACCTCAAGAGTGCAGAAATCAAAATCCTAACTTTACGGGTACCTAGAAGTCACAATAATGACCCTTTCTAAGTTCGGTTTGCTCCTAAGGTTTCAAGATTAAGTCCTAAACCAATTATGAGTCATTTCTACACATATAAACTAATTTAAAACCATGATTATTGAATCTAATCCTTGCTGGACAGAATCCAGAAAAATAAATCTTTAAGGGATCTAGAACTCTCAAATTAATTCTTTTCTAGTTCCTAACTTATCCTATCTTTCACATATGAGTCTTAACATAATTATTACTCAAACATAAGCATATTAACATCATTAACACAGCTCATACAGTGGCCAAACATAGCAAGGCAGAACCGAAACAGAAACTCCATTTAAAGGCATTGAACATAGTTTCTAAAGCACATAAAATACTAGTTTCTCTTGGGACCTTGTTAAAACTTTCAAAACTCGTTTATGAACACTTTTATCATCTAAACTTATGAAAATACTGAAGAGGGCAGTGGCTACATTATTTTCATCTCAAGAGGTCCTAAATTCATAAAACTTAGTTCTACATATTTTTTATACTCATATAAGTTTAGAAAAATTATAAATCATAGTTTTCAACACTTGGAAACACTAAGTCCTCATAGAGCCAAAATATGAACCAAAGGAAATAAATGTTTTAGACCTTTGTTTGAGACATCAATGGGCAAGTCTTTGAGCTCTAGATTCATTTAGGTGATGACATAAAAATAAACATGCTCATGCACTTATTTTAGATTCCATTAGAAAGTAAAGTGATAGCTCAAAGTAAATATGAATGCAACTCATTATTATCTTGGTATTAAGTGAGGACTTGAAATATAAACATGATAATGCAAGGTTCACTCATTATCTTGATATTTAGTGATAGCAAGGAAGTAAACATGATATGCATAGCATAAAATAAACATGATGCAAGGTTTATTTTATGGTTAGCTAGAGCTCATTCAAGACTTTAACAAGATAACAACCCAATACAATATCTCAAAGATTACAACCCAAAAATCGAAAATCATATAAAAGAGAAAGAAAGTGAAACTACATCAAGTTCTTTATTAAATACCCAAAACCCCTATCTAGAGAAAAATCCCTAGAACGTGCCGGCCAACTTTAAGGTTGACAAGGGTAGGCTTGGGCTTTTAGAAATCCTTAGATTAGTTTTCTTAAGTTGAAAAACCATGTGAGTTAGATATCATATAGATGAAGTCATAAGAAAAGGAAAACTCAAGCTTTAGAGGTTTCTTTGAGATGAACACAATGTCATCATCTAGAAACTCTCATCATCAAGCTATCATGCTCAAAATCAAGGCCTCATGGCCGAAAATGAAAGAAAGGAAAAACAAAGGAAAGTTCAAAAAGATTCCAAGAGGAAACTAGGAAAAACACTTTCTTGAACAAAACAAAGTTTGAAACCAAATCCCTACCTATTGATGAAGATAAAAGCTTGATCTTGAAGATGGAAATGAGATGAGCAACACCTCCTAGGATGGTGATGATGATTCGGCCTTGATGAGAGAAAAAGAAAGAAAATGTGTTTCAAGTGGAGTTGTGTTTGAGGTGTGGTGTTTGAGAGGTTTGATGATGGTTCAAGGTTTTGGGGTGGTGTTTGATGGTTGAGAGGTGATGATGAGATGAAGAGATGAAGAAGATAAAGATGAAAAGAAAGGAAGAACACTCTTGGAACTTTGAGAGAAAAAGGAAAGACTAGCAAGACAACTCTAAAACTCTAAACTTTGCAAATGCTTCAAAGTGCAACAAGGCTAACACAAGCATCCTATTTATAGAAAAACAAAACCATGGAGGAGTGAATGGGGAGGGCTTGGCGTAGCTTTTGAGGGAGGAAGGAAGAGAAAATATCTCTTACACAAGGTCATTCAAGCATGGTTTGAAGTATGGAAGCTATGCTACAAAGCATGGCTTGATGTGAGTTAATTTCCTATCACATTTTTATGAAATTAGTCTTCTAGAAACAATGCATGGCTAGAACTTTTCCAGCCACAATTAAATGGGAAAAATGGGTTGTTTTAATTACTTATTCATGTGGAAATTCAAGCTTGATTGAAAGTTATGACAAGGTATAGTGTATGTGACTTGAGGTATGGTCTTGGAGTGTTGAAAAATTGAACATGTGATGCATAATGGGGGAGAAGGTTCACGGCCTGGTCTGGTTCAGCAAGGGAGGAGGTGAGTTTGACCATTTAATTGTGTGTTAATGGTAGGTTTAGATGTGTATTAGCTTAGGTACAAGGTTAGGAATAATTAAGCTTAAGTTTAGGTAACTAAGAATGTGATTTAGGGAGTTTATGACAAGTTTAGGAGTGCTCATACATCATTAAAGAATTTAAAACTCATTTATGAATAAACAATGTGTAACACAATTCCATGATTTAAGGAATTGGAAAGAGAAAACACTATTCAAGATTCTATGACTAGGTGTCTTAAAATTAAAATATGATTTTAGGTTGTAATTAAGTACTTTTTGGTTCTAATCAACTTTAATAAATTATTTTGACTCAAGATTAATTAAGGAAATTAATTAACCTTCGATTAGAGCCTAATATTGCTTAGGTTTGCTTAATCGCGTGATTAAGCGTAAAAATACGAAACTAGGGGCAAAACCGTAATTTTGCACTAATTTTGCCCGGGACTGCAAAAATTAAAAATGAGGTCATAGAATACATAAAAACGCCTTTTAAATCCATCTGGAGAAGTTTCGGGTTCATCCGGCACTTGCAAACGGGTAAAACACTGCAGGGGTGTTTTGGTCATTTTGACCCGAAAACTCGAAAAACAAGATTTTCGATCCCGGGAAGGTACATAAGTTTTCTAATCCCCTTCCAACATTGAGTTTGCCCTTCGAGTACTGCCGCACTGGCTTTCCTCGAATTCCGGGCTGAAAATGACCTCAGGGGCATTTTGGTTATTTTTACTCTAACAGAAAAATCGGGGCGTTACACGAACGGGCTACTCCATCAAGATCTACTGGCGGCACTGATCCTCAAGTGATAGGGGTATATGCCCAATGAACTGTGTGAGCTCCTCGGGTGTGTGCAAGCGGAATGGGGGACAGACATCTCTAGTCGCTGGGCAAGACGGGGCTGGGTCACCATATCCTCGCTGCCTTTGCCCACATCCATGGGCACCGTCAGGGCAGAACCCTCTAAGTAGATATGTGTAGCAGAGTCCTCAAATGGATCGATCTCAGATCGCCTTAAGCGAGGAACATAATCAGGGTAGTCACGTATGGCAGAGGCGAACGGGCGAGCACGACGAGTCTGCTCATCACGGGGGCAGGTGCGCTTGAAGATTAGATCATCACCATAAGGAGAAGTGGGAGTGAATCTGAAGCTGGACACCGGGTATGTAAAAGGACGTCCCATGTATGCAAAAATATGCACGGCGTATCGACCCTCGAGGTGGTAGGAACAGTGGGCCGGGTCGTAATGCACCTCCTAGACTGGTGTATCAACAAAAATCATGAATGATGTCATCGGTCTCTAAAGACGTAATGGAAAGAAAGAGAGAGAGTAAGTGAGAATCTTACTAAAGAATCTCAATAGGGTAACCTTCTATCTAAGCGACATCGTCGACGTCCTCAGGAACCTTGGGTTTATTTTGAAAAGGTGAACATGCATAAAGTTCATTATTAGGTTTTAAACATAATTATCTAAGGTTCATTCATTTTAGAATGAATCTTAATGTCATGTATGCAACATAGTAAAGCATGAGTGCATGGTAATACATTATGCAAGTAATCAATTGAACACAACATCAAGAAACATCAAGAAACATCAACATATAAGTGGCATATAACTTCTCATGTGAAACTCTTTTTCTTTTCTTAACTGTGTGACATTAAAACATCATACTTTGCATCATGGGGCCACCCTAAAACATCTCTAGGTTATGAGCTCATACCTTAACTAGTCGTCACTAGTTCTTACTTATCCTATGATATGTGTAAACATAATAAATCCCGACTTCTCGAGTACGGGCTAGGGGACATAAGGATCACCTATCATAACCTTTAATTCGAGGAGTCCATAGGATTGTTTCCTTCTTTGAAACGCTCTACTGGTATCTAGTACATAACAAATTGTCTGCTTTGGCAAGCTCAATGTCAATACCCTCACGGATTTGCCTTCTCCCCCATCGGAGCTGGAGAAATGCGTTTCAGTACTATGTCACATTCAAATCTCATGAAGTTTTCAAAAACTTGCTTAAGTCTTCAAATTTGATAGAAATTCGACAGCATAATGGCTATACACCGAATTTCCTCAAATTTGCTTTATGCCACATAAACTTATAGAACACGTACTTTCTCATTTAATTTCATAATCAGAATAAATCACTAAAGTAAAACATATCCATCATAGCACATGTATCAACGCACCATAACCTAAATTAGTAAAATCCCTACGTCATTATTCTAAGGCATCTTACACCTTTAAACCTTACGGGTTTTAAGCTTAAAATCTAATTAATCTAATATCTGTTTTTAACCTGTTATGCACCTAGGGGATCATTACCAATAATTCTTATGATAATGATCAACACCAAACAGCATAGTGCAGAATGGGTAGAATCTATATTTCACAATTATGAGTGTCTAGGAGTCACAACTTTGACCCTTTCTATGTTCCATCTTCGCCTAAGGTGCTATAATCAATTCCTAAACCAATTATGAGGGATTCCTACACATATATACTAACTATAAACCATTTTTACTATGTTTAATCATGTTGGAACAGAATCTAAAATTTTTGTTTCTAAGTGCTCTAAAAATCTCATTTCTAATCCTTTCTAAGTACTTGTTTTTCCTAGCATTCACAAATTAATTCTAACACCAATTAATCATGATTTCACACATTTTTACATGTTAAAACATCATCAAACAGCAGCCAAATCACCAAGGCAGAATCAAAATTATACATTGTAATATAATCCATAAAATCACATTTTTATTACACATAAGTTACTAGTTTCACTTGGAATCATTTTAGGACTTCTAAAACTCTTTAGAAACCAATTTATTTTTTTAAAATCATCAAAATATAAGTAAGGGCAGTAGCTATTTTAATTCATCCTTGGAAGGATTATAAACCATAAAAATCACACTCAAAGAATCCTTTGAGCTTTTCTATTCTTAAGAAAAATCTCAAACATAGTTTTATAGGTCCTTATGATTAGATGAAACTTATGCTAAGCTCATCCTCATCATATGACCAAAAATAACATTCATAAAATACTTCCATTTTCCAAACCTCACTTGATATAAAAAGGGCAAGTCTTTGAGCTCTAGGTTCTTTAGGTGATGACATAAACTCAGACATGCTATGCACTTTATTTTACTCTTCATTATAAGAGTTAAGTGAGAGCATGAAAATAAATATGAAATGCAAGCTCATTATTATCTTTAGAATTTAAGTGATGACTTGAAACATAAACATGAGAATGCAAGTTCATTTCTTTATTCTTGAGATTTTAGTGATAACAAGGAAAAGTAAACATGATATGAAAGTTCATTTTTCTAGAGCTCATACAAGACTTTAAAGGAACAATAATAACCTCAACCCAACACTTATCCAGTAAGACAAAGTGAGCTTTAGAGTTCTCTGTACCAAGGTTTCAAAGAAAACTCATGGTTTGAACATCATCATCAAGCTCAAGGAAATGGACTACGAGATCAAAATAGATAACAACATTTCCTTGGAACAAAGTATAAAGATAACTACACCATATTCTTTATTTTATGCCTAAGAGCTCCTATCTAGAGTAAACTTTAGAACGTGCTGGCCAACTTTAAGGTTGACAAAGGTAAGCTTTGAGCTTTTTGAAAAACAAGTGATATATGTTCTTAAGTAAGACTTTTAGTGAGCTACCTCATATTTTATCAAACTTGTAACAAGAAAAGGAAAGGAAGCGAAAACCATGAAGTAAAGAAAAGGAAAGGAAAACCAAAATGCTTCAAGATCAAGAACAAGTTTCAAGCTTTAGAGGTTTCTCAAATGTTAACAACAAGACCATTATCTTGAAACCTTATCATCAAGCTAAAGATTTTCCTTTCAAACCAAGTTCTGTAACCAAAAATCAAAATGAGAGGAAAAAGTTTGAACCAAGAGAAACTAGCACTTTTCATATCAAAACATCAATATAAAGGAAATGAGCTTTTGAAAACAAAACCCCTACCAAGTGGAAATTTCTTTGGAAGGAAAAGAGAGATTGTTCTTGTGACGAGATGAGAAGAAAAAATCTTCTCCAAAATGATGATGATGATTCGGCCAAGCTATGGAAAAAGGAAAGAAATGTGTTTTGTGTGAGCTTTGTGTTTGAGCAAGGAAGCTTTGGTGTTTGGGTGATGGTTTATAGTGGTGGTTTGAGGTTGCAAGAGGATGGATCTATGAAGAGGATGAAGAACATGAAGATGAAGAGAACTCTTTGAATTTGAGAGGAAAATGAGAGAATTGCAAGAATGCAGTTGGAAACTTACACTTAGCAAATGATCTAAAGTGTAACCAAGTTCATCCAAGTAAGGTATTTATAGGAAAACAAAACAAATGGTGGATGAATGGAGGGGGTTTGTCTTGGCCTTCCTCATGTTCCATGAGGTGAGAGATTGTTTCATGAAGGCATGGTGAGGCATGGTGGTGAGTATAGACAAGCATGGTGAAGTATGGTCCAAGGCATGGCTCAAAACATGGTCTTTGTGTGCAACAATTTCAACATGTGAAGAATATGGGGAAGGAGAGTGGCCAGTTCTATTAAGCCATGGGGAAGGAGATTTGTTTCATCTAATTGTGGTTTAGTGATGTGTTTAGGTGTTTCTTTGATTAAGCTTTTGATTAAGAGTTTGTAAGTAAGTATTTAGGTAAAGTAATGGGTAGTTAAGAATATTGAGACATGATTAGGAGTGGTCTTGGTTCATTAGCAAAATCAAAACTCATTTTATGATGTAAATAATTGTAGACACAATTCCTTAATTTAAGAAATTGGAAAGAGAAAACACTATTTAAGATTCCATGACATAGAATATTGATTTTAAAAAGAGATTTCAGTTTAATATAAGTAATTTTAGGTTCTAATTAACCTTAATAAATTATTTTGACTCTAGATTAATTATTGAAATTAATTAATCTTTGATTAGACCCTAATATTGCTTAGGTTTGCTTAATCACGTCATTAGGCTCGTAAAACACTATTCCAGGTGCAAAATTGTAATTTTGTACAAACACTGCCCGGGACCACCTAGACTAAAAAAAATCTCATCAAACACATATAATTAACATTTCGAACCCTCGAGAGGAATTCCAGGCTCAAACGGCACTGATACCCGCGTAGGACGTTATAGTGGTATTTTGGTCATTTTAAGCCGAAAGTTCGGAAATCGAGATTTTCATCTCTACTATCAATCACAACTTATGCAATCCCCCTCAAACATTGAGTTGACCCTCCAAGAACTGCCGGATCGGCCATCCTCGAATTTCTGGGTAAAAATGACCTCAGGGGCATTTTGGTCATTTATGCTCAAATAGAAAAACTGGGCGTTACACATGTTGTTTGGAGATTTAGAATATCTTGCTTTTGATTTCCTTTTCTTGAGCCATGGAAGATGTCTGAATTAGTACCTGAAAATAAAATGATTCTGGTACTCAAATTTCTTAAGTCCATCTTGGTTAGTTGTTTTAAGGAGGAGATTTCCCATGCTTTCTCAATAGATTTCTTTTTTAAGAGTCATTTTTTAATTAGGGATCCCTTCTTGTGAATGATAGCAAAAATAACTAAGATAATGATTTTTGATGAGGCTATATTTCTTTTTACTTCTGTTTCTTTTTCATTTGTCAAATATATTTTCTGAACCAGTGGCCAATGATCATTAAGCACAAGTTTGAAGTTTTAGATCCCACACTTTTACCATTTGCTTTTTTATTTGAGTTTGGGACCAAAAAAGCTTTCTTACTTTCTCTCAACCGCAAGTTGTCCTCCGCCACTTAGAAACTCCTTTCACCACTACAAACCACCTTAAAACACCACATCACCACCTCAAGCCACCTCCTTAACACAACCTTTCCACCTCTAAGCTCAAACTCTCAAGAAAAATTCCTCCTTTGCTTTTCCTATCTCTTGACCGAAATCACCAAGGCACAAAGAGGAGGCTTTTGTCTTCTCATTCCAACCAAGAACTAAGCTTTCATCTTCACTCTTGGTAGGGGTTCTTTCTTTCAAAAGCTTTTGTTTTGTTTTGATGTTTAAAATGAAAAAGTGTTAGTTTTCTCTTGGTTTTCCTTTTCGGTTTTGCTTTATTATTTCCTTCTCATTTTCAGCCTTCAAGGCCTTGTTAATCCTCACGATAGCTTGATGATGAGTGTCTCTAGATGATGACTTTGTGTTCATCTCAATGAGACCTCTAAAGCTTGAGTTTTCTTTCTTTAAGTTTTATGAAAAATGTTACTTAGTCATGAGATTTGGTTGTTTAAAAAGGAAAAACTTGAGCTTGATGATGAGGTTTCAAGATAATGGTCTTGAGAGTTCTCATTTGAGAAACTTCTAAAGCTTGAAACTTGTTCTTGATCTTGAGATATTTTGGTTTTCTTTTCTTTTCTTTTCCTTGATGGTTTCGGTTTCCTTTTCTTTCTTTTCAAAAAGTATGTTAAAAATATAAAGTAGTTGTTCTTACATTGTTTCAAGAAGTGTTGTGATTTATTTTGAGTTCTTTGTTCATTTTCTTTGAGCTTGATGATGATGTTCAAACCATGAGGTTCTTTTCTAACCTTGGTACAAGAACTCTAAAGCTCACTTTGCTTGCTAGATAAAGTATAGGTTTAGGATAATATTGATCCTTGTAAAAGTCTTGTATGAGCTCTAGTAAAGTTAAAATAAGCTTGCATCCATATTTATTTTCATATCAATACTAACTCTCAAGAGTAAATAATGAACTTGCATTCTCATGTTTATATTTCAAGTCATTGCTAAACTCAAAGATAATAATGAGTTGCATCTCATGTTTACTTTATGCTCTCACTTTATTCATGATGAAGAATAAAACAAAGTGCATTTCATGTTTAAGTTTATGTTATCACCTAAGGAACCTAGAGCTGAAAGGCTTGCCTTTTCTTTATCTCAAGTAAAGTTTTGAAAATGGAAGTATTTTATAGATATATTTTCGGCCATGTGATAAGGATGGACTTAATATGAGATTCATTTGGTCACAAGGACCAACAAAACATGTTTTAAGGATTTTCTTAAGCTTAGATGAACTTAGCATATGATATAAATGTGTTTTTGTGTTTCAAATCTCATCTATGAGAAAAATAAAATAGCCACTATCCTTGGTTGTATTTTTATGATTTATATGAAATAAAATTGTTTCTACAAGAGTTTTGAGGTTTTAAAAAGGTTCCAAGAGAAACTAACAATTTATGTGTGTTAAAAATGAAATTTTATGCACTATATGATAATGATGTCCATGGTTTTGTTTGAGTGTTTTGCTCTCTGTATGATGCTGTTTGGATGATGATAAAATGAGTATGTTCATGTATATTTGATGTTGGAATTAATTTGAGAAAGTTAAGACAAGTTAGTAACTAGAAAGGAATTAAAATGAGACTTTTAGAACCCTTAAAGATGAAATTTTCTGGATTTTGCCCAGCAAGGATAAAAATTAGAATTAATGATTTATAATTAGTTTAAATGTGTAGGAACTACTCATGATTGGTTTAGGAATTGATCTTGGTACTAAAGGAGAAAACCAAACTTAGAAAGGGTCAAAGTTATGACTCCTAGGTACCCGTAATTAGTGAAATATGGATTATGCACTCTTGAGGTTTTAAAATTGTTTATGATCATAGATTAGAGTGAGGGCTACTTAGATACGAACCCATAGGTACCCGAGAGGTTAAGTTGTGATAGTAGACAACTTAGATTTCAAGTTAAAGGACTCTAAGGGTCAAAGCATAAGACATTAAGACAATTTTAATGCTTGAGTTGGATGATGCTAGTATGATATGATAATGCATGTGCTACGATGAGTATGATTATGTGATTTTAAGTTCATCATGATTATAGAAGTGAATGAGAATGTTTTTGAAAACAATATAAGATAAGTCATGGGTGACACCGATTCGGCCGAGTACCCCCACGAAATGATGTATGTTAGTACACTTTCTTAAATTACTTAGCGGAAAATACTGGTAAATTTTTTTTTTTAACATAAAAGCAAAGTGAGAGCCCCCTATAACTTAAACATGAACTAACATACATCATAACTCATAAGGAACAAATCACAAGATAGAAAAGCATATCATGGCATTGAACAATCAGTAACACACCAAAGGTAATATTTCATTAATAACATAATATGTCCATCTAAAGGCAGGACTAGTTCGATACAACCGAAATAAAGATACAACTGAAATAGAAAAGTACAAGGAAAGCATAAGAAATAGCACCCTTACCCTAGTGCACCTAAAGTGGATAACCCCATGACAAAAGAAGGTTTTCATAAACTATATGTGGTGTGTGTGCACTACTCTCCCCAAAGACCTCTACTACTGCGACCCGGGATAAGGTGGGATGAAACCAACCTATAACGTAACTCGGTGGGAATGGGCACGCGCAGTGGCTAAACGTGTGCTCTGCGACGGGGGCGCATCTCAAGTCTCCTAGCCAGCCTCGGCTGAGTCGCAATCTCCTTGCTCCCCTCTCTCATGAACAGGGGAGTAGAGGCAGAGCTCTCATTATACATGTGGGTCGGTGGGTCCTCTGAGGGGTTTCCCTCTGAAGACTGAGAGCGGGGCACGTAGTCCGGGAAGTCACGTATGGCCAATGCAGTTGTGTACGGACAGAGAATCCTCTCATTGCGCGTCCGGGCATGCTCAAAAACCATGTCGTCATCATAGAGAGACATCAGGGAGAATCGGTAGCTATGTACAGGGTGTGTAAGCGGGTGTCCCATAAACATAAAGTCTTTAACAGTACAGCACCCCTCAAAATGATATGACCAATGCTCCGAGTCATAGTGGACCTCCCATGTAGGGGTGTCGATGAACAGAACAAATGTCACCATCGTAATTTGAAGATGTGACGAGAAAGAAAGAGAGAAAAGAGAGGGAGTGAGAATCTTACTAAAGAATCTCAGTAGGGAACCTCCTATCTACGTGACATCGTCAACATCCCCAGGAACCTTGGGTTTGTTATAAAAAGGGTGAGCATGCATAAAGTTCATTATTAGGCTTATAAACATAATTATCCAAGGTTCGTTCCTTTAAGAATGAATCTTAATGTTATGAATGCAACATAACAAAGCATGAATGCATGATAATACATTATGCAAGTAATTCAATAAAACATAACATCAAGAAGCATATATGTGGCATAAAGTGGCATATAATCTTTCAAGTGAAACTTTTCTCTTTTCTCAACTTTGTGACTTTAGAACATACCTTATGAGCTCATACCTAAACTAGTCATCACTAGCTTTTACTTATCCTATGATAAGCGCAAACATAATAATCCCAAATTCTAGAGTACAGGCTAGGGGGCATAAGGATCACCTATCATAACCTTTAATTCGGGGAGTCCATAGGAATATTTCCTTCTTTGAAATGCTCTACTGGCATCTAGTGCACAGCGAATTGTTCGCTTTGGCAGGCTGCATCTACCATACCCTCACGAATTTGCCTTATCCCCACCAGAGCGGGAGAAATACATCTCAGTGCTATGTCACTTTTAAAATCTCATTTTCCTAGGGGTGCTTGACCGAGCAGCTGTCACCCAGGACTCATCTCATGTGGTTTTTCAAAAACATTCTCAAGTCCTTAAATTTGATGGAAATTTGATAGCATAACTGTTGTATACCAAATTTCTTTCAAATTTGCTTTATGCCACAAGAATTCATAATGCGTGTACTTTCTCATTCAATTTCCATAGTCATGATAAACTTAAAATCATATAGACATACCCATCATAGCACATGTATCATCACATCATACTTGAATTAATAAATTCATTGCATCAAATAACCTATGGTGTCTTATGCTTTGACCCTTAAGGTCTTAAACTTGAAATCGAAGTTCCTAACATCCGATCTTAACCTCTAATGCACCTATAGGTTAACAACTAATTATTCTCACTCATTACTATGATCATAACCAATTCTAAACATCATTAGTGCAGAATCTATGTTTTGCAATTACGGGTACCTAGAAGTCACAACTTTGACCTTTTCTAAGTTCCGTCTTCTCATAGGGTACTAAGGTCAATTCCTAAACCAATTATGAGGAATTCCTACACATATACACTACTTATAAACCATTATTACTAATATTAATCATGCTAAAACAGAATCCATAATTCTTGTTTCTAAGGGTTCTAGAATTCTCATTTTAAATCTTTTCTAGTTACTAGCTTATCTTAGCTTTCACAAATTAATTCTAACCTCAATTATACATGAATACAATCATTCTAACATAATAAAATCATCATCATACAGTGAGCAAAACATCAAGGCAGAACCGTGAACATCATCATCATATTATGCATAGAATTTCATTTCTAATACACATAGATTGCTAGTTTCTCTTGGAACCTTTATACAACTTCTAAAACTCATTAGAAATCAATTTATTTTATTAAAATCATCATAAAATAAATAAGGGCAGTACCCATTTTAATTTCTTCAAGGTTGACATTTAAAACATAAAATCATGCTTGAAATAACCTTTAAGTTCATCTAAGCTTAAGAAAGTCCTTAGACATAGATTATTGGCACTTGTGACTAGATGAAACTTACACCAAACTCATCATCATAACATGGCTGAAATCACTATCCATGAATCATTTCCATTTTCCAAACTTTACTTGAGATAATGGTGGGTAAGTCTTTGAGCTCTAGGTTTCTTAAGTGATGACATAAACTTAAACATCCAATGCTCTTTGTTATATTCTTTATTATAAAGTGTAAGCATAAAATAAATATGTGATGCAACTTATTATTATGTTAAAAATTTAGGTGATGACTTGAAATATAAATATGAAGATGCAAGCTTATTATTTATTCTTGGCAGCTTAGTGTTGACATAAAATAAATATGAATGCTAGTTTATTTTACTAAACTAGAGCTCATACAAGACTTTTAGGAGAACAAAATAATCTCAACCCAATACATATCTAGCAAGACAAAGTGAGCTTTAGAGTTCTTAGAACCAAGGTTTCAAAGAAACCTCATGGTTGGAACATCATCATCAAGCTCCAAGAAATGGATTTAAAAGAAAACAAAACTTTAAAGGAAAAAGGAAAAGAAAGGAACTGAAACTAGCTTAAAAAAAGAAAAGGAAATACACTATATTCTTTATTATGTAACCAAAAGCTCCTATCTAAAGAAAACTCTAGAATGTGCCGACCAACTTTAAGGTTGACAAGGGTAAGCTATGGTCTTTTTGAAATAATTGTAATTGTAACGCCCCGATTTTTTTGTTAGAGTGAAAATGACCAAAATGCCCCTGAGGTCATTTTCAGCCCGGAATTCGAGGAAAGCCAGTTCGACAGTACTCGAAGGGCAAACTGAATGTTGGAAGGGGATTAGATAACTTGTGTACCTTCCCGGGATCGAAAATCTCATTTTTCAAGTTTTCGGGTCAAAATGACCAAAACGCCCCTGCGGTGTTTTACCCGTTTGCAAGTGCCGGATGAACGCGAAACTTCTCCAAATGATTTTAAAAGGCATTTTTATGTAGACTGTGACTTTAGTTTTGGTCCCGGAGGTCCCGGGCGAAATTAGTGCAAAATTACGGTTTTGCCCCTAGTTTCGTGTTTTTACGCTTAATCGCGTGGTTAAGCCAACCTAAGCAATATTAGGCTCTAATCAAAGGTTAATTAATTTCCTTAATTAATCTTGAGTCAAAATAATTTATTAAAGTTGATTAGAACCTAAAAGTGCTTAATTACAACTTAAAATCATATTTTAATTTCAAGACTCCTAGTCATGGAATCTTGAATAATGTTTCCTCTCTCCAATTCCTTAAATCATGGAATTGTGTTACACATTGTTTATTCATAAATGAGTTTAAAATTCTCTAATGATGTATGAGCACTCCTAACCTTGTCATAAAATCCTAATTACTCATTCTTAGTTACCTAAACTTAAGCTAAATTACTCCTAACCTTGTACCTAAGCTAATACACATTTAAACCTACCATTAACACCCAATTACATGATCAAATCATCCTTCCCACTCTGCTGCCAGGTCTGGCCGAAGCCTCACCCCCTCCATATGCATCACATGTTCAATTTTTCAACACTCCAAGGCCATACCTCAAGTCACATACACTATACCTTATCATAACTTTCAATCAAGCTTAAATTTCCACATGACTAAATAATTAAAACAACCCATTTTTCCCATTTATTTGTGGCTGGAAAAGTTCCAGCCATGTCAAGTTTCTAGAAGCCTAATTTCATCAAAAATTGATAGGAAATTAACTCACATCAAGCCATACTTTGTAGCATAGCTTCCATACTTCAAACCATGCTTCGATGACACAATCAAAGAGATATTTTCCTCTCCCTTTTCCCTCCAATACCACACGGCCACTCCTCCCCTTGGTGAGCTCCATGGTTTTGTTTTTCTATAAATAGGATGCTTGTGATAGCCTTGTTGCACCTTGAAGCATTTGCTAAGTTTAGAGTTTTAGAGTTGTCTTGCTAAGTTTTTCTTTTCTCTCAAAGTTCCAAGAGTTCTTTCTCTTCATCTTCATCTTTCTCATCCTTCCCTCACATAATCACCTCATAGTCTCAATCTACCACCTCATAACCTTAAATCATTCTCTAAGCTCTCAAATACTCAACCTCAAACACAACTTCACCCAAAACACATTTCCTTTCTTTTCCTTCCTCTTTGGCCCAATCATCACCACCATCCTAGGAGGTGTTGCTCATCTCATCTCCATCTTCAAGTCCAAGCTTTTACCTTCATCACTAGGTAGGGAGTTTCTTTTCAAACTTTGTTTTACTCCAAAGATGTGTTTCCTCTAGTTTTCTCTTGGTTTCTTTTTGAGCTTTCCTTTATATTCCTTTTTTTCTTTCCATTTCGGCCTCTTGGCCTTTTCTTCTCAAACGTGATAGCTTGATGATGAGAGTTTCTAGATGATGACCTTGTGTTCATCTCAAAGAAACCTCTAAAGCTTGAGTTTTCCTTTCCTTATGACTTCATCTATATGATATCTAGCTCACATGGTTTTTCAACTTAAGAAAATTAATCTATGGATTTCTAAAAGCCCAAGCCTACCCTTGTCAACCTTAAAGTTGGCCGGCACGTTCTAGAGATTTTTTTCTAGATAGGGGTTTTCGGTATTTAATAAAGAACTTGACTTAGTTTCACTTTCTTTTTCTTTTTGTAAGACTTTCGATTTTGGTATTTTGATCTTTGAGATATTGTATTGGGTTGTTATCTTGTTAAAGTCTTGAATGAGCTCTAGCTAACCATAAAATGAACCTTGCATCATGTTTACCTTTATGCTATGCACATCATGTCTACTTTCCTGGCTATCACTAAGTATCAAGATAATAAGTGAACCTTGCATTATCATGTTTATATTTCAAGTTCTCACTTAATACCAAGATAATAATGAGTTGCATTCATATTTACTTTGTGCTATCACTTTACTTTCTAATGGAACCTAAAACAAGTGCATGAGCATGTTTATTTTTATGTCATCACTTTAATGAACCTAGAGCTCAAAGACTTGCCCATTGTTGTCTCAACAAAGGTCTAAAAATATTTAATTCTTGTGGTTCCCATTTCGGCCCTAAGGGGCTTTGGTGTTTCTAAGTGTTAAAAACTATGTTTTATAATTTATCTAAGCTTATGTGAGTATAAGGAATATGTAGAACTAAGTTTTACGAATTTAGGACCTCTTGAGATAAAAATAATTTAGCCACTGCCCTCTTAAGTATTCTTATGATTTTAATGGATGAAGGTGTTTATAAACAAGTTTTGAAAGTTCTAAAATGGTTCCAAGAGAAACTAGTATTTTATGTGCTTTAGAAATTGTGTTTTATGCCTTTATGGAGAGTGTTTGTTTCGGTTCTGCCATGCTACTTGTTTGCCACTGTATGTGCTGTTTTAATGATGATAATATGCTTATGTTTGAGTAAAAATAATGTTAAGACTCATATGTGAAAGATAAGATAAGTTAGAAACTAGAAAAGAATTAATTTGAGAGTTCTAGATCCTTTAATGTTTGAATTTTCTGGATTCTGTCCAGCAAGGTTTAGTAATGCTAGCCATGGATTTAAATTAGTTTAAATGTGTAGAAATGACTCATAAATGGTTTAGTACTTGATCTTGATGCCTTAGGAGCAAACCGGACTTAGAAAGGGTCATTGTTATGACTCCTAGATACTCGTAAAGTTAGGATTATAAATTCTGTATCTTTGAGGTTTAGAGATGTTCTTGGTCATAGTGTGAGGTGAGAAATACTTAGTTATAACCTCATAGGTACCCAAGAGATTAGGTTTGATGATTAAATAACTTAGAACGTGAGTTAAGGACCTTAAGGCTCAATGCATAAGATATTAAAACGTCTTGAGTTTTTATGATGCTTAATTTATGTAAACGTGATATATGATACATGAGCTTTATCTATGATAAGTTTGATATGTGCTTTTGTATGATGACATGCTATACCCCATAAAGAAATGTTTGTATGTCCTATATGTTTTCATGGCATAAGCAAATTTGAGGAAATTCAGTCTACAGCCGTCGCGCTGCCGAATTTCCATCAAATTTGAGGAACTTAGAAAATGGTCTTTTTGAAAATCATGAGAACTTAAACGTGACACAACACTGAGACGCCTTCTTGGGTGACATCGGTTTAGCCGAGCACTCCCAAGAAAACAAATCTGTGAGGGTATTGACATAGAGCTTGCCAAAGCTGACAATACTATGATGCACTAGTTGCTAGTAGAGCGTTTCAAAGAGGAAATGACCATAAGAGGTGATCCTTAATTTGCCCCCTAGCCCGTACTTTAAGTCGGGATTATGTTACGCTTATCATAGGATAAGTAAGAGCTAGTGACGACTAGTTAAGGTATGAGCTCATAACCTAGAGATGTTTTAGGGTGGCCCCATGAGATGAAAAGTTAAAGTTTAAAATGTCACATGTGCTATACTTATCCCCTTATGCCAATGTTATAATGTTTCTTAGTTATTCTATTGATTGGCTTACCTTTATGATGCATTCATGTCATTAGTATATTCCATACTTAGTCAAAAGACGCACTATAAAATATGACAGGCCTTGGATAAATAATACTTTAGAAAACTAACTTAAAAGGAGTTTATATGCATGCACACCTTTTTAGAAATAAAACCCAAGGTTCCTGAGGATGTGATGATGTAACCTAGGTAGGGATTACCCTACTGAGAATTCTTTTAGAAGATTCTCATTCCCTCTCTCTTTTCTTCCGTCACATCTTCAAATGGCGACTTTCATACTCTTCATCGACACCCCGACATGGGAGCTGCACCATGACCCAGCACTTGGGTCATACCATTTTGAGGGTCGTTGCACTGTCAGAGTATTTATGTTCTTGGGAAGACCCTTCACGCACCCCGTCCCGAGCTACCGCTTCACCCCGACTGCTCCTTACTGCCATAATGGGATTTTTGAGCAAGCTAGACCACGCGACGAGCAGATTCTCCGCATGCAGCTCGAGACGTCAACTGTACGCGACTACACGGAGTACATGCCCCAGACCCAGTATTCAGAGACAGATCTATAAGAGGACCTGCCCTCGCATATGTACAGTTAGAGCTCCAGCCCTGCTCCCTCACTGATGAGAGCTGGGAGCAAGGAGACGGTGGTTCAGCCGAGGTTGGCTCGTAGGCCATCCATGCGCCCTCGCCGCGGTGGACACGCTCCGATGATCAGCACGACCACTCCCGCCGAGATCCGCCAGTGGATCGATTCCACCTCTTAGTACACGGACCAGCAGGAGTAGGAGCATTGGATGGGTAGCAGTTAGTGCACACACGCCACATAGTTGAGGGCAAACCTTCTTTTGTGTATGAGGTTGCCTACTCTAGGTGCACTCGGGTATGGGTGTTGTTTTATGATTTCCCTGTATTTGTCCTTCAGTTGTATTCTATTTCCCGATGTATCGAATAGTCCTACCTTTTGGGTGGGCACATTATATATATATATATATGTTTCAGTTGATGTTTCCATGATATGATGTGTTCCTTTATGCTTTGCTTATATGTTTCGTTATACTTCCTTTTAAAGATTCGTACGTGGCTCTCACCTTGATTTTAAAAAGAAAATTTTTACCCATATTGCCGCTAAGTATTTTCTAAGTAAAAGATGAGACCAAGAGGTAATATTCTAAAGATTAACCCAAGTACATACTAGTAGTCTTAGGTTAAGATTTAGGGTGTTACAGTAATTATGTTCTTAAGGTAAAATCATTAGTGAGCAAAGTAACATAAATAAAACTTGAAGAAAGAAAAACTCAAGTTTTAGAGGCCTCATTGAGATGAACACAAGGTCATCATCTAGAGACACTCATCATCAAGCTATCATGAGGAGCAAACTAGGCCTTGAAGCCCGAAAATAAAAAGAAAGAATAAAGGAAAACCACAAAGGAAAAACCAAGAAAGCTCATAAAATCAACATTTTGCTTCAACAACAAAGCACATTTGAGTAAAAGAATGACATTAAAACAACTCCCTACCAAGTGTTGAAGATGAAAAGCTTGGTCTTGAGATGAGGATGAAAGGAAAATCTTCTCCCAAAGCTAGGAGGAGGTTTCAGCCAAGGAGGCGGGAAAAAAGAAAAGATGGGTTTTTGTGTGAGCTTGTATTTGAGGGTGAAAGCTTTGGTGTTTAGATGATGATCCAAGGTGGTGGTGTGGTGATTTGAGGTTGCGATATGGTGGCTCAAAAAGAAGAATAAAGAAGAAGAAAACTATTGAAACTTTGAGAGAAAATGAGAGAACTTGCAAGAATGCTTTAAGCTTAAACTTGGCAAATGATCTAAAGGTTCTTTCAAGTTCCTTTGCATATGTATTTATAGGAAAACAAAACAATGGAGGTGCATTTGAGGGGGGCTTGGCCGTGTGGTTCCTCATGGAACATGAGGAGAGAGGTTTTGATTTTTGAGGCATGATAAGGCATGGTTGGAGATAAGGTGGGTATGGTGCAAAGCATGGCTTCAAGCATGGCCAAGTATGGCCTTGAAAGTTCATTTGAAATTTAAATATTGGGAATGGAGGGGGAGGCTGGCCATGTGATTTATGGAGGGAGAGAGGAGAGATTTCTTTCATTTAATTGTGGTTTAGTGATGTATTTAGGTGTGTCTTGGATTAAGCTTAAGATTAGGAATTGCTAAGTAAATGTTTATGTAACTAAGCAAGTAATTAAGGACATCAAGACATGATTAGGGAGTGTTCTTGCATCATTAGAGGGATTTAAACTCATTTTAAGATATAAATAAATGTGGACACAATTCCTTAATTTAAGGAATTGGAGAGAGAAAATACTATTTAAGATTCCATGACTAGAAATCTTTAATTTAAAAAGAGGTTTAGGTTTATTCTAAGCAATTTTAGGTTCTAATTAACTTTAATATATTATTTTGACTCTAGATTAATTATGGAAATTAATTACTCTTCGATTAGAGCTTAATATTGCTTAGGTTTGCTTAATTACATCATTAAGCTCAAAAACACTATGCTAGGGGCAAAATCATAATTTTGTACAAAAACTGCCCGGCACTATTGGGACTTAAACAGATGTTACGAAACACATATAAACATCATTTAAAACCTTCTGGAGAAGTTTCGGGCTCAAATGGCATTTATACCCGCATTAAAACGCTATAGGGGTATTTTGGTCATTTTGACCCGAAACCTCAGAAAACGAGATTTTCGTTCCGGAAGCCATTCAAAAGGGTAACGCCCCGATTTTCTGTTAAAGTGAAAATGACCAAAATACCCCTGAGGTCATTTTCGGCCTGGAATTCGAGGAAAGCCGGTCCGGCAGTACTCGAAGGGTAAACACAATGTTGGAAGGGGATTAGATGACTTGTGTACCTTCCCGGGATCGAAAATCTCGTTTTTCAAGTTTTCAGGTCAAAATGACCAAAACGCCCCTGCGGTGTTTTACCCATTTGCAAGTGCCGGATGAACCCGAAACTTCTCCAGATGGTTTTAAAAGGCATTTTTATGTAAACTATGACTTTAGTTTTGATCCTGGAGGTCCCAGGCGAAATTAGTGTGAAATTACGGTTTTGCCCCTAGTTTCGTGTTTTTACGCTTAATCGCATGATTAAGCAAACCTAAGCAATATTAGGCTCTAATCGAAGGTTAATTAATTTTCATAATTAATCTTGAGTCAAAATAATTAATTAAAGTTGATTAGAACCTAAAAGTGCTTAATTACAACTTAAAATCATATTTTAATTTCAAGACTCCTAGTCATGGAATCTTGAATAGTGTTTTTTCTTTCCAATTCCTTAAATCATGGAATTGTGTTACACATTGTTTATTCACAAATGAGTTTTTAACTCTCTAATGATGTATGAGTACTCCTAACCTTATCATAAAATTCCTAATACTCATACTTAGTTACCTAAACTTAAGCTTAATTGTTTCTAACCTTGTACCTAAGCTAATACACATTTAAACCTACCATTAACACCCAATTAGATGATCAAACCTCACCTCCCCCTTGTTGTACCAGACCTGGCCGTGCACTTCCTCCTCCCATATGCATCACATGTTCAATTTTTCAACACTCCAAGGTCATACCTCAAGTCACATATGCTATACCTTGTCATAACTTTCAATTAAGCTTGATTTTCCAAATGAATAAATAATTAAAACAACCCATTTTTCCCATTTATTTGTGGCTGAAAAAGTTCCAGCCATGTCAAGTTTCTAGAAGCCTAATTTCATTCAAAATTGATAGGAAATTAACTCACATCAAGCCATACTTTGTAGCTTAGCTTCCATACTTCAAACCATGTCTGAATGACCTTGTGTAAGAGATATTTTCTCTTCCTTTCCCTCCTAAAACCACACAGCCAGCCCTCCTTCCTTTGAGCCTTGATTTGTTTTCATTCTCTATAAATACCTTGCCTAGAAACACATACAAACACTTTAGTTCATTTGGTAAGTTTCAAGTTTTCCTAAGCTTTCTTGAGTTCTTTCTTTTTCTCTCAAGTTTCAAGAGAGTTCTTCCTTTCTTTTCATCTTCATCTTCTTCATCTCTTCATCTCATCATCATCTCTTAACCATCAAACACCACCCCAAGGCCTTGAATCATCTTCTAACCTCTCAAACACCTCACCTCAAACACAACCTCACTCAAACACATTTTCCTCTCCGTAGTTCCTCACAAGGCCGAAGCCATATCCACCTCAAGGAGGAGCTCATCATCTTATTTTCCTTTTTAAAGTTCAAGCTTTGTGTCTTCACCCTAGGTAGGAGTGTTTTCTAAACTTTGTTTTCTTGAAAATGAGTTTCTTTCTAGCTTTCTCTTGGATTTTCTTTTGAAACTTTCTTTGTTTTTCCTTCCTTGTGATTTCGGCCATGAGGCCTTGAGGAGCACATGATAGCTCAATGATGAGGACTCCTAGAGCATGACTATGTGTTCATCTCAAAGGAACCTCTAGAGCTTGAGTTTTTCTTTTCCTTTAACTTCATCTATACTATACTTAGCTCACATGGTTTTTCAACTTAAGAAAACTAATCTAAGCATTTCTAAAAGCCCAAGCCTACCCTTGTCAACCTTAAAGTTGGCCGGCATGTTCTAGAGATCTTTCTCTAGATAGGGGTTTTGGGTATTTAATAAAGAACTTGACTTAGTTTCATTTTCTCTTCCTTTTGTAAGGTTTTTGGTTTTGGTACTTTGATCCTTGAGACTTTGTTTTGTTTTGTTTTGGAAGTTTGTTTATCTTGAGGTTGATGATGGTGTTCAAGAACCTCATGGTTCCTTTGAGAACTTGGTTCAAGAACTCTAGAGCTCTCTTTATAATGAGATATATGTTGGGTTGTTACTTTGTTAAAGTCTTGAATGAGCTCTAGCTAACCATAAAATGAACCTTGCATCATGTTTATTTTATGCTTTACATATCATGTTTACTTCCTTGCTATCACTAAATACCAAGATAATGAATGAACTTGTATTATCATGTTTATATTTTAAGTTATGCATTATCATGTTTATATTTCAAGTTCTCACTAAATATCAAAGATAATAATATGTTGCACCTCATATTTATTTTATGCTATCACTTTACTTTCTAATGGAACCTAAAATGAGTGCATGAGCATGTTTACTTTTATGTCATCACTTAAATGAACCTAGAGCTCAAAGACGTGCCCATGGTTGTCTCAACAAAGGTTTAAAAATATTTATTTCCTTTGGTTCATATTTCAGCCCTAAGGGATTTTGATGTTTCTAAGTATTGAAAACTATGTTTCATATTTTTTTTTCTAAGCTTTTATGAGTACAAGGAATATGTAGAACTAAGTTTTATGAAGTTAGGGCCTCTTGAGACAAAGTTGATTTAGTCACTACCCTCTTAAATATTTTTTTGATGATTTTAGATGGTAAAAACATTTATGAATGAGTTTTGAAAGTTTTAAAAAGGTTCCAAGAGAAACTAGTATTTTATGTGCTTTAGAAATTGTGTTTTATGCCTTTATGCAGAATGTTTGTTTCGGTTCTGCCTTGCCATTATTTTGCCACTGTATGAGCTGTGTTAATGATGATAATATGCTTGAGTTTGGATATAATTAATGATAAAGCTCATATGTTTGAATTTTCTGGATTCTTTCCAGCAAGGTTTAGTAATGCTAATCATGGATTTAAATTAGTTTAAATGTGTAGGAATGCCTCATAAATGGTTTAGGACTTGATCTTGATGCCTTAGGAGCAAACCGGACTTAGAAAGGGTCATTGTTGTGACTCCTAGGTACCCGTAAAGTTAGGAATATGAATTCTGCATTCTTGAGGTTTACAGATATTCTTGACCATAGTGTAAGGTGAGAAATACTTAGTTAAGACCTTATAAGTTCCCGAGAGCTTAGGTTTGATGATTTATAACTTAGAATGTGAGTTGAGGACCTTAAGGGTCAATGCATAAGACACTAAAAAGTTGTAAATGCTATGATGTGTTGTATGATGCAATGATGTGTGTAACACCCTAATTTTTAACCCAACTTTCTAGAACACATTAGGTTAAATATTAGGCTATTACTTCATAGTCTCATTCTTTCATTGAAATACTTAGCAGAAATTACGGGTGAATTTTTCTTTTTTGAAAACATAAAACAAAGTGAGAGCCGCTAGTTTAACTAATCGAATGACAGAAACGTAAAGCGCGCGTAACGATCATGTAAAATAAATCATACATCAGAAGAACATAGATCATGAAGATGACAGAAACATTTCATTAATAATAAAGTAGCTAAAGTACATAACTAGTCATACCCTTATAGAAACGGACAGAGCTTGAAATACAACGGAAAAGGAAATACAACAGAAAAACAAGAAAGCAGAAATAAACCATAACTACCCGAGTGCACCTATGGTGAATAACCTCAAAAACAAAAGGAGGTTTATCCACTCTACATGTGGTGTGTGCACTAAGCCTCCCCTACGACGTCAACTACTAGAATTTGGGAAACGGTGGAGTGTAACCGATCCATGGACGCAGAACAGCAGGAGTAGGAACACGTGAAGACTGAGCATGGGCTCCTTGGTGGGGGCGCCTCTCGGCTCGCCTTGCTAGCCTCGGCTGCGTAACGGTCTCCTCGCTCATGTCTTGCACGAACTGAGGTGTAGGAGCGGAACTCTCACTATACATGTGCGTCGGCGGGTTCTCGGATGGGTCGTCCTCCGAACTCAGGGATCAAGGCACGTAGTCCTGGAAGTCTCGAGGCATCAAACCACCAGTATACGTCCGTAGAATCCTCTCGTCTCACGTCCGGGCGCACTCAAAAACCTCGCTCATGTTAATACTTGAGCATATAAGACAACACAGCAAGGCACATAAACATAAATCATGTGGCATGAGGGTATATAACTTTCAAGTGATTCATTCCTCAACTTCGTGACATCAATCATGGTACTTTAGCATATAAGCCACCCTAAAAATAATAACTAGGTTATGAGCTCATACCTCAGCTAGTCGTCACTAGCTCTTGCTTATTATCTTGAATAAGCGAAACATAAATAACAATCTAGACTCGCAAGTACGGGTAGGGGGCAGGGATCACCTCTCTTTAGGATATACCCTCTTTGAAACGCTTTGCTAGCCACGCATGGCCTCGCAATTTGTCCGCTTTGGTAGGCTGCATCTACTCATACCCTCACGAATTTGTCTCCTGCCGGGGGTACTCGGCCGAACCGGCACCTCCTCGAGGGAAGCGCGTTTCAATGCTTTGTCACATAAAAATCTCCTGGGGATGCTCGGCCGAACCGGTGTCACCCAGGGTTTTCAACTCATATGGTACTCATAAATCATTTCTTTCAACCCTTTAAGGTTTGATGGAAATTCGGCAGCATAACAGCTGTTAAACCGAATTTCCTTCAAACTGCCACAAGCTAATCCACACATCATGTTCTCATGAAATCTCATGCTATGATAAACTTTAACATTTCATCAATCATTTTCTCATGCATCAAGCACATCTCATCATATCATTGCATCAAACAACACATCATAGCATTAACAACTTTTTAGTGTCTTATGCATTGACCCTTAAGGTCCCTAACTCACATTCTAAGTTATAAATCATCAAACCTAATCTCTCAGGAACTTATAAGGTCTTAACTAAGTATCTCTCACCTCACACTATGATCAAGAACATCTCTAAACCTCAAGAGTGCAGAATTCATATTCCTAACTTTACGGGTACCTAGGAGTCACAACAATGACCCTTTCTAAGTCTGGTTTGCTCCTAAGGCATCAAGATCAAGTCCTAAACCATTTATGAGTCATTCCTACACATTTAAACTAATTTAAATCCATGATTAGCATTACTAAACCTTGCTGGACAGAATCCAGAAAATTCAAACATTAAAGGATCTAGAACTCTCAAATTAATTCTTTTCTAGTTTCTAACTTCTCTTATCTTTCACATATGAGTCTTAACATTAATTATACTTAAACATAAGCATATTATCATCATTAACACAGCTCATACAGTGGCTAAACATGACAAGGCAGAACCGAAACAAACATCTCCATTTAAAGGCATCAAACACATTTTCTAAAATATTTTTATCTTGGTATTAAGTGAGAACTTGAAATATAAACATGATAATGCATAGCTTGAAATATAAACATGATAATGCAAGGTTCACTTATTATCTTGATATTTAGTGATAGCAAGGAAGTAAACATGATATGCAAAGCATAAGGTAAACATGATGCAAGGTTCATTTTATGGTTGACTAGAGCTCATTCAAGATTTTAACAAGATACAACCCAATACAATATCTCCAAGATCAAAATACCAAAACCGAAAGTCTTACAAAAGAAAAAGAAAGTGAAACTAAGTCAAGTTCTTTATTAAATACCTAAAACCCCTATCTAGAGAAAATCTCTAGAACGTGCCGGCCAACTTTAAGGTTGACAAGGGTAGGCTTGGGCTTTTAGAAATCCTTAGATTAATTTTCTTAAGTTGAAAAACCATGTGAGCTAGATATCATATAGATAAAGTTATAAGAAAAGGAAAACTCAAGCTTTAGAGGTTTCTTTGAGATGAACACAAGGTCATCATCTAGAAACTCTCATCATCAAGCTATCATGCTCATAATCAAGGCCTCATGGCCGAAATGAAAGGAAAACAAAGAACCAAGTAAAAGTTTCAAAAGAAATCCAAGAGAAAGCTAGAGAAACTCATTTTTCAAGAAACAAAGTTTAGAAAAACACTCCTACCTAGAGTGAAGACACAAAGCTTGAACTTTTGAAAAGAAAAACAAGATGATGAGCTCCTCCTTGGGGCTTGATGGTTTCGGCCAAGAGGAAACAAGAAGGTTGGAGTTGTGTTTCAAGTGAGGTTGTGTTTGAGGTGTGAGGTTTGAGAGGTTTGATGATGGTTCAAGGCTATGGGGTGGTGTTTCAAGGTTGAGAGATGATGATGAGAGGAAGAGAGGATGAAGATGAAGATGAAAAGAAAGGAAGAACTCTCTTGAAACTTGAGAGAAAAAGAAAAGAACTAGCAAGACAACTCTAGAATTCTAAACTTAGCAAATGCTTCAAGGTGCAACTAAGCTATCACAAGCATCCTATTTATAGAAAAACAAAACCATGGGGCTTACCAAAGGAAGCCTTGGCCGTTACTTTGAGAGGGAAAAAGGGAGAGAAAAATATCTCTTACACAAGGTCATTCAAGCATGGTTTGAAGTATGGAAGCTATGCTACAAAGTATGGCTTGATGTGAGTTAATTTCCTATCAATTTTTGATGAAATTAAGCTTCTAGAAACAATGCATGGCTGGAACTTTTCCAGCCACAAATAAATGGAGAAAATGAGCTATTTTAATTAGTTATTTACTTAGAAAATCAAGCTTGATTGAAAGTTATGACAAGGTATAGTGTATGTGACTTGAGGTATGGCCTTGGAGTGTTGAAAAATTGAACATGTGATGCATAATGGGGAGGGAAGCTCACGGCCAGGTCTGGGCAGCAGAGTGGGGGTGAGTTTTGACCATTTAATTGTGTGTTAATGGTAGGTTTAGATGTGTATTAGCTTAGGTACAAGGTTAGGAATGATTAAGCTTAAGTTTAGGTAACTAAGAATGTGTTTTAAGGATTTTATGACAAGATTAGGAGTGCTCATACATCATTAAAGAATTTTAAACTCATTTATGAATAAACAATGTGTAACACAATTCCATGATTTAAGGAATTGGAAAGAGAAAACACTATTCAAGATTCCATGACTAGGAGTCTTGAAATTAAAATATGATTTTAAGTTGTAATTAAGCACTTTTAGGTTCTAATCAACTTTAATAAATTATTTTGACTCAAGATTAATTATGGAAATTAATTAACCTTCGATTAGAGCCTAATATTGCTTAGGTTTGCTTAATCACGCAATTAAGCGTAAAAACACGAAACTAAGGGCAAAACCGTAATTTTGCACTAATTTCGCCCGGGACCTCCGGGACCAAAACTAAAGTCACAGTCTACATAAAAACACCTTTTAAAACCATCTGGAGAAGTTTCGGGTTCATCTGGCACTTGCAAACGGGTAAAACACCGCAGGGGTATTTTGCTCATTTTGACCCGAAAACTCGAAAAATGAGATTTTCGATCCCGGGAAGGTATACAAGCCATCTAATCCCCTTCCAACATTGAGTTTGCCCTTTGAGTACTGCCGGATCAGCTTTCCTCGAATTCCGGGCTGAAAATGACCTTAGGGGCATTTTGGTCATTTTCACTCTAACAGAAAAATTGGGGCATTACAATGTGATGAGATGTGCTTGATGCATGAGAAAATGATTGATAAAATGTTAAAGTTTATCATAGCATGAGAATTCATGAGAACATTATGTGCGGATTAGCTTGTGGCAGTTTGAAGGAAATTCGGTTTAACAGCTGTTATGCTGCCGAATTTCCGTCAAACCTTAAAAGGGTGAAAGAAATGTTTTATGAGTACCATATGAGTTGAAAACCCTGGGTGACACCGGTTCGGCTGAGCACCCCAAGAGATTTTTATGTGACAAAGCACTGAGACGCGTTCGCCTGGGTGACACCGGTTCGGCCGAGCACCCCCAGGAGAGACAAATCCGTGAGGGTATGAGTAGATGCAGCCTACCAAAGCTGACAAATTGCTGTGGCCTAGTGCCTGCAAAGCGTTTCAAAGAGGGTAATCCCAGAGAGAGATGATCCTTGCCCCCTACCCGTACTTGCGAGTTGGGATTATTATTTATGTTTCGGTTTTTCAAATAATAAGCAAGAGCTAGTGACGACTAGCTGAGGTATGAGCTAATAACCTAGTTATTTTTAGGGTGGCTTATATGCTAAAGTACCATGATTGATGTCACGAGGTTGAGGAATAATCTCATTTGAGAGTTATATGCCCTTATGCCACATGATTTATGTTTATGTGCTTTGATGTGTTGTTTTATGTGCTCAAGTATTGACATGCATCCATCATATAACCTGTTGCATTTATAACATCAAGACGCATGATAAAAGGAATGGACCTTGGATAATTAGTTTGAGAAACCCTAAATTGAACCTTATATGCATGATCACTATTTTATAATTAAACCCAAGGTTCCTGAGGATGTGTACGATGTAACCCTAGGATAGGAGACTCCTACTGAGATTCTTTAGCAGGAATTCTCACTCCTCTCTCTTCGCTCTTCCGTCACATCTTTAGAGACCGATGGCGACGTTCATGCTTTTCATTAACACGCCTACTTGGGAGGTCCACTATGACTCGGACCACGGGTCATATCATTTTGAGGGGCAGTGTACCATGCGAGTCTTCATGTTCATTGGACGCCCCTTTGCACATCCTATACAGAGCTATCGTTTCTCTCCGACGTCACCTTACGACGACGCGATGGTTTTTGAGCACGCCCGGACACGAGACGAGAGGATTCTACTGACGTATACTGGTGGTTCGATGCCTCGAAACTTCCAAGACTACGTGCCTCGATCCCCGAGATCAGAGGACGACCCATCTGAGGACCCGCCGACGCACATGTATAGTGAGGGTTCTACTCCTACGCCTCAGTTCATGAGCGATGAGAGCGAGGAGACCATTACGCAGCCGAGGCTAGCGAGGCGAGCTGAGAGGCGCCCCTACCGAGGAGCCCACGCTCAGTCCTCATGTGTTCCCACTCCTGTTGCTCTGCATCCGTGGATCGGTTACACTCCACCATTTCCCAGATTCCAGTAGCTGACGTCGTAGGGGAGGCTTAGTGCATACACCACATGTAGAGTGGATAAACCTTCTTTTGTTTTTGAGGTTATTCACCATAGGTGCACTCAGGTAGTTACGGTTTACTTCTGCTTTCTTGTTTTATGTTGTATTTTATTTCCACTGTATTACAAGCTCTGCCCATTCTTAGGGTATGACTAGCTATGTACCTCAACTATGCTATTATTAATGAAATGCCTCTTTGTTTACCTTGACCCTTATTTCTTGACTATATGCTTTACTTTATGATTTTTGATAATTGTTACGCGTGCTTTATGTTTCTATCATTCGACTAGTTAAGCTTGTGGCTCTCACTTTGTTTATGTTTTCAAAATGAAAAATTTACTCGTAAATTCCGCTAAGTATTTTATTAAAAATTTGAGACTAAGAAGTAATAACCTAATGATTAGCCTAATATGTTATAGAGTATTGGGTTAAAAGTTAGGGTGTTACAAAAAGCATCTAATCCCCTTCAACCATTGAGTTGGCCCTTCAAGGACTATCGGGTCGGCTATCCTCGAATTCCGGGTGGAAAATGAACTCAAGGCCATTTTGGTCATTTTCACTCAGACAGAAAAATCGGGGTGTTACATTATAAGTCCTCTTTGAATAAGAAAGATGATTAAACTTTCCCTAAGCAATCTTGGACCCTAATTAACCTCAAATAATTATTTTGATTCAAAATTTATAGAAATAATTTATCTTTAATTAGAGCCTACTATTGCCTATATTTCCTTAATTACTTTAATTAAGCTTAATTAGCACTAACTATGGACAAAATGGTAATTTTACACAAAAGCTCACTGGGACTTCCAGGGACCATCCATATATCATATATCCCTCTAAATATCTTGTAACACCCTCCTAACTACCATGTATTACTCGAGCATTAACATTGTAATTAGAAGAGTATCACTTCCTTTCTATAATATCCACTAGTCAAATGAAATGAAATAAGATAAATCAAACTCTAGAGTTATAAAGAAAACTACTATAAAATGTACATATATTATTACTTTACATACCGCTTTCTTTAATACATACCATACTTGAAGTTAAGTCACTTCGCTTATAATACAACACAGGAACTACTATCAAAAGATCTACCAAGCTTGCTCAAATATCAAGGTCCAACAAAATACTAAACACAGAAATGGACCTAAGACATCTAACACCAATTAGTCTACAAGCTGGTAAGTTCCTGGCACTATACTACACTACATACAAGTCAAAAGCCCACGTAAGTCTCATGTCCTCCTACGTGAAACCATTGGCCATCGGTATGATGGCCTCTCCTCAGCCAGAGGCATCTGCAGAGTCTAAGCACAATACAACATATACACAAATAGGGGTGAGAATATTATAAAATTCTCAGTAGGGTAACCCCTTACATACAGACAGAATATAAACAGTAAATGCATTTATAATAATAAAGAAAAACATCATATTAGATCACATATATCAATATTAGCATACATGAGTCAAAGAAAATTATATGCAAAATGGTAGTAATCATAAGTGTTTCTCTTATATCACATGGAATTCAACTTAGTGTAGTAGTTCTTTTTATTAACATAGGGAAGGCTTAGATTCACATCAAGTAACATATGTAGTGGATAACTCCTCAGAGGACCATAGACTGCTAGGACATGAGCTCACTCCTATTCGTGATCATCAGACTTCATTTTTTCCATTTCAATCACACACAGTTCTATTTCCTAGTCGATAAGTCTACCGACTCATAAAATTTCTTGGGAAGTTCTTATTTTTGCCTTCCCTCTCTATCACACATAAGCCTTGTTTCTATTTTCCCCGTATGTTAAAACATGCACCATTAAATTTCACATATTCTCTTTTGTCATACAACCATGTCATGGACCTTTCTATTTCAAAGTCAGGTTTATATCCCAGATATAGGCATTCAGTATCATTGGAGTCTCATTCATACTTTATAAACAAGCCTTTCAAACAATTGACATACATTCATATGATATATACTTGGATTAAATAGATTTCTATCATTAACTTAATACATCTTCACCATTCCAGCTTCTTGACAGATTTACCATTATGGTGACAACATTTAATTCACATCCCCAATGGGCAATTCACTGGCCATAAAAATTCTCTATGACACCTCAATGTGTCTAAAAGTCCCTGTAAAAATTTCAAAGGATAAATACATCATTTGCTATGAATAAAAATTTATACAAATTCACAGCTTCAGTACCAAGATTTCAGCCAGCATAGATATACTCTTGGTTCTTGATTTTTCTCAGGCAGTAAAACTCTTTATTATGCACCACGAAAATTATCAGAGTTTCCTTATGATGTTAGCTTCAACATATAATTTTTTATAGCTAATAAAAATGACTAGTAATGAGCCAAAAAATTCGTGAACAAATTATGTTCTGTTGAAATTCGAAAATCCAGCAGCATGTGTCAAATTCTCTTTTGACAAAAATCATTTTTCACAACATCCAAATACTCCACCAAAATTAATACATCAATATCAACATAATATCAACCAATAAAACTCATAATTTCGGAATTATTCAATCATAATATTCCAGAGCAAAATCAGAAAGAAAATAGGATGAAATAAGCCCTACTTGTGATGCTTGAGACTTCTAACTCCAAAAGTACTTCCAAGAATAGTTTTTCCTCACTTCAACCTTCCAAACAGCCCCTAAATCTTCCCTTAAACAGTGATGTATAATGGCTCAAGGTGCAAAAATAGTGATTGATTAAAATTCTAATCGGTTAGATTTGTAGGTGTTGATGTCTAGAACAAGTTTTGTGAAGGAAACTTTGTGTTTTAGTGACTTTGGGCTAGGGTTTTTGGAGCTTGAAGCTTGTTAATGGAGGTTTGAGAGGAAACAAACATGGAGGCTGTATTTTTGGAGTGTTGGACGAAAATGATGGAGTGGTGGTGATAAGATATTGATCTTGTGAGTTTAGGGCAAAATGGATAATGATTTCAAGTACAAAATGGTTTTTCTTAAAGTTAAATATGGTAATTTTGTACAATTCCTATTGGTTAGCCATAAAGGTGCAATGGTGTGGCATATCTCAAGCCACACACTTGTCACCCTAGGTGGCATGCTTGCACTGGTAGCTTTATACTGTGTAAAAACTACACACCATAATTTAACCGAATGGGTAAAATAGTGTACCCGGGTAATCAACTATTGCCTGAAAATTAATTCTAGGTATAAAATATTTATTCCTACCTATTTCTAACCTTAATCCTATAATTTCCAAATTTCGGGCACCTTCAGGTCTTGAATCTAAGGTTTCAGCTGTTCCGGTGGGTATACGGGACCTGCAAAACACTATTCACATTTTTTTTTTTTTAACGTTCGTTACATTGTTCTCATCATTTTTGTGTACACCAAAATTTTGATATTCTTACTACTAAAGCCTCAATTATTTTCTGAAAAAAAAATTAGGATGTTACATATCTTACCCAACTTCTAGGTGATGACTGAGTCCGATCATTACTTAATCTCGCGTTAAATTACCTCAGAGGAATTTTGGTAATATTGTGCATGAGAAAAATTAGGAATTGAGATTTCACATCTCTTTTCATCCAAAACACATATAGTCCCCTTCAAACATCAAACTAACCCCTTGAGGATAGCCTGGACCAGCCTTCCTTAACTTTCGAACAAAAATGACCTCAGGGGCATTTTGGTCATTTGCACATGGTAAAAATCGAGGATTGTGATTTTTACACAGATTACTATCTAAACCTAATATAATCGCATCCTGTAACATCCTGCTAACTACCATACATTACTCGAGTGTTTATACAGTAATTAGAATAGTGTTACTCTTATTTTATACTTTATATTAGTCAGGAGAAATGAAAAGATAATAATAAAATGAGCTCATAGATTGCAACAACTTATAGATTTATACATATATACATCATAAGCGAGTCAGCACTACGTACAGTACATTAGAACATAAATTGTCAACCACTGAACTATTCAGGAACTCAGTACAAAAGAAGACATCTTCTATGTCTAGTCTAACCTGCTCAAGTATCAGGGCCCAACAAAATCTCATTTTCACAGAAATGGACCCCAAAAAATATCTAACAAAGTCAATCTGTAGGCAGGTTGTAACATCCCCAAATTTATAACTAAGATAAATATTAATTGCAAAACCAAGAGAATCTGGACAAATGTTATGAAACACAACAAATAGTCTACTTAAGTATGTCTAGAGAAAAATGCAAAGAATTACGAAAATGCCATCACTTAGTGAAAATTACGAAAATGCCCTTGCTATGTAAAGGAAATTACCAAACTACCCTTGCCTTATTAAATGACAAAGATACCCTTACTCTATGAATGGAATTACAAGAATACCACTATCATTGTCTAATTACAAAACTATCCTTGTCTTAGTTAAAGAAATTACTACAACGCCATTTACACAAATCCCTAGACTTGTCTTTAGACAATAATGAATCTAAGCCATTGGATTAAGATGATAACACAATAATTTAACCACATACATCATACACATTTCTGAATCACATACATGCACTAAAGGTTAGAAAATCTCCACCAACATCTTTGCACAAAACATGGAGCATTTTCATCCAACATGTTTGCATAAAACATGGAAACATGTTTGCACAAAATAAGGAGCATTTTCATCCCAAAATTCAGCCAACATGTTTCCATAAATCATGCTCCAAGTGCTTTCCTTCTTCTGTATTTTCTCTAATCTTTCCACTATAAATACTCCTCAAACTCTCTTCAATTCAAAAACTCCCTAAGTGTTCTTTCTTTCTTATTCTATCATTCTTCTTATGTTCTTCAAAGACTTCTCTTGATCCTCTAAACTTCATCCAAACACTTAAATCCTAAGTCCAAACTTTCACTAGCCCTCACAAGAGTTACAATCTTTAACTCTAGTGAGAAATATTTTCTTAAGCACTCAAGTTCTAGAGCCAAGATTCAAGGAGGGTCATCCACTCCAAAGACTCTTGTTCAAAGCTTAAGGAAGAAGAGAAGGACCCTTTTTAGACCCTACACAAGAGGTAGGAGCTTCATCTTTAATTGTTCAAGCATTGTTGGCTTCTAACCTTGATAGAATGCCTCAAGTTTGAGTTATTGTCAAAAGTTTTGAATGATTATTTGAAAAATATATTTTTAGAAATATGACATGTTCTATTATGTTATGAGTACTCTTATGATGTTATCAAACTCAAGTATAACTTGACAAGATTGTATGTGAAACCTGATTTAATAAAGGTAACTTAAGACACGAAAATGATAGGTGCTGGAATTTCTAGTTATTTCTGGCAGCAGGTACTTCGAAAGTTAATGTTCATAAAATATTAATCATCTCGAAATTAAAATAATTTTACTATAAACTAGACTCATTATAGAACACTCTCCAAAAAGAATCACCCAAAACGGAGTTTCCTAGCTCAAGATATAATTTTTTTAAAGTAGAGCCTAAGACTGAAACTTTAAATCTGACCTTGTAGTAGTAAAATAGGTGTAACTCATTGTAGAAAAATGTAAATGGACTGATTTCAACTTTGTTGGAGAGCTAACACATATAGGAATACACCCATGTATGTTATGTATAAATCTTTGTACCATGTAATTACAGAATGAGAAATAAATTTCGGAATAGTGTACTGTAAAAGTGCAGTTTGGAAAGGTTCTGGCTAAGGAAAGACTTGGTATTTAAGCGTGTCCATTGTGACCGACCTCTCTTTCCTGGGAACCCTCCTATGCATGGTTTACAGTTGATTTACACTATTCCAAAGATGTAAATGCTAAAATTTGATGAGTTAGGAATTTCGAACTACCTTTACTAAGCTGAGATAACAAGTATACAGAGAATTATAAACTTTCTTTTAAAAGATGTCAAAACTATAAATAAAAGAATCAAGTCTTGTAAAGAGAGAATTTTAAGAATTTAAGTAGAATAATAATCTTCAAGAGTTATATGAAAGTCATAATAAAAATATATAAAGAACCTATAATAATATTTTGAAGTGCATTAATGTATTAATGGAATGCTAAGAGTACAAAGAACACTAAGCGAAAAAGATAATACTAAGACATCCATTACCTCTTACGAACACTAGGAACTCAACTTGATAACTTTGGTTGGTTAATATGAATCATCTATGAAAGTGTTTACTATGAGATTTACATGATATTGTCCATGTTTTATGAAGTGATTTATAGTAACGTGAATGTATGGTGATGAATTATGAAATGATGAGGATGAATGATTGATTGCCCAGGATTTATTATGATTACATGATAATATGCATACATTCATTTTCAAAAGAAATAATAAAAGTAAAGTTTGAAAAAGTAGCAATGAAAGTCTGGAAAAGTGGACTTGAGCTAAACTCACGGCTTAACCCCCTAAACCGTTGAGATCACGGCAACGGAATGAAAACCAAAAAGGTTGTGGCGACGGCCATGGTATGAGCTCATTACCCTTTAGGGTGGTCTAAGGCATTGATGCATTCATCCTGTGAGTAATTAAGAAATATGTTGATGAAATAAATGAAAGATGATGATCACTAAACAAGTGAATGTTGAGGATGAGTAATCATGAAATGCATGCAGCTCCTAAATGATTATTGCTTATTAGTGGTTTTACATGATATGCTTATATGTATGCTTGATGAAATACTGAATGGATATTTCTGCTAATGTTCAAGATTAGTTAAAAGTAACTGCACTTCGGCTAATCACGTTTGTGAAAGTTTGATAATTGAATCCTTACCTGTTCACCTTTTTATAATAAACCCGAAGTGACTGGGACGACAACGATGACATTTTTAGTACAAGTAGGAACTCCTACTGAGAAATCATGTATTTCTCACTCCCATGTTTATTTTCCGTTGTCGTTACTAGAGATAGACGTGTCCACCTAAAGCAACGGTCAGAAATGAGGAAGGAGGTAGCGCGTGAAGATTTCAAACCTTTCAAGTAGGAGCATTCTGAGCTTTAGTTACATTATAGTTTGTGAGAAACAATTAGTAATAGTAGAACTTATACTGTTATTTGTAATAACTTATCAGTATGATATATGGCCTGTTGTGACTTATGTATTAAGTGATTATATTCCAGTTTATGTGATAATAGTTCTACACTTAGTCTCTTATTCTGCTTATTTAATTAAGTGCGCAATGTAACTTGATTATTATCTATAAAAGCGCTATGTATTTCACTTCTCGTTACAGGCTTAAGTTTTCAAACAATTAATTTATTTAAAGAAAAAAAAAACTTCCACTATTTTTCTAAGTTAATTTCAAAAGAAAATAAATGCAAGGCATAAGTGACAACTAATAGAATCCAAATGTGAACTTAAGCATAGTGGGGTTCTATTAGGGTGTTACATTATGGTATCAGAGAAGTTCATCCTATTTAAGCCTGAGGAATGGACTGACTATGCTTTTGTCTATGATATCATGCTATTAATCTTATCTGTATGATAGGATTTAGAAATGCATGATCATCTTGTGATACTGCCATAGTTGCTACCATGCTTAGCTATAGTATTGAGCCTGATCAACTCGATGACTGTTGTTTGGTGTGTCTAGGAACTAATGGCAGCAAACAGTCGTACGCATGGGGCACGCGGTGGAGGTAATCGTGATGAATTGGCAAATGCACTCCAGTAGATGGCTAGGGCTATGCAAGCACAAGCAACAGTGATGATGGAGCAGATGAATAGGAGGTCAGAAGAATCAGCTGGGAACCAAGAACATGGAAAATTCTCAGAATTTAAGAGGGCTGGACCTCCAGAATTCAAAGGGACAACTAACCTCGAAATAGCTGACGGATGGATTCAAGAGATGGAGAAGGTTTTCTTAGTGGTAGAATGCTCTAATGAACAAAAGGTGGCATTCTCTACTTATATGCTGAAAGGAGAGGCTGTCGCATGGTGGAAGGGTGCAAAGGGCTTGCTCGAAAGTGCTGACATACAGATTACGTGGGAGGTTTTCTATGCTACGTTCCATAAGAAATATTTTCCAGATCCGGTTAAGAAGGCAAAGGAAGTAGAATTTCTGTTGCTGACACAGGGAAATCGAAGTGTGGCTGAGTACACAGCTAAGTTTGAAGAACTGATCAAACACTCAACTAGCTACCAAAGGGATCCCAACGAGGCTTGGAAATGCATGAAATATGAGAGTGGTTTGAGGCCAGACATTTTGGCATCTGTGGCTCCACTGGAGGTCACTGACTATGCATCTTTAGTCAGCAAAAGCCAAGTGACTGAGAGTTACAATCGCCAGCTAGTTGCCCACCGAGTTGAAGAGAATAGGAAGAGGTCTGCTCAACAAGATCACCGAGGGTTCCCACCCCCTCACAAGAAACCCTACCAATGAGGTGGATTTAAAGGGAAACAACCCCAACACCCTATGATGAATCAACCTAGGACACAAGCTGTTAATCGACCTAGGATGGCTGCTGTCCCTGAACCTATGACTAGACCCCCTTGTGCCACTTGTGGAAAGATACATGGAGGGGAATGCAGATTTGGTAAGAATGTTTGTTATCGGTGTGGACAGGCAGGACACTATTCTAGAGAGTGCCTAAAGTTCAATCAGTCCTCTACACTTAAGCCTAAGGCACAGGGACGCGTGTTTGCTATCATCTTTGAGATGCCCTCGTAATCCAATGATCTGATTCAAGGTAAGTGTATAATTAATGGAAAACCCTTAATTGTATTGTTTGATTCTGGCGCAACACATTCATTCATTTCATATGATTGTGCTAATAAGTTGAGGTTGTATATATCTGACTTAAAAATCATCTTAGTTGTCTCTACACCCACTATAAATATTGTTAGAACTTATCAAGCCTGCCTAAATTGTGAATTTGAGATAGCTGATAGGATTTTTCATCATGATTTAGTTTGTCTACCCTTGTCTGGTTTTGATGTAATCTTGGGCATGGATTGAACCGTGTGTTACTACATTGTGCAAATAAGTCACTAGTATTTCTTCCCAAACCATCTTTACCTAATCCCTCTAAACTTGATAGAAAGGTACGACTATACCTAAACTCCATTATCATGGGGGATAGTAGGAATGAAAAGCAAGGATATGTCTTCCTAATGACAAGTGAGAAAGAAGTGGAGCAAGCTCTAGAAAAGATCCTTGTAGTAAAGGAATTCTCAGATGTTTTTCCTGATGACATACCTGAATTTCCTCCAAAAAGGGAGATTGAGTTTTCTATAGATTTGGTACCAGGAACAGGACCCATATCTATAGCTCCTTATAGGATGCCATTAGTCGAGTTAACAGAGTTGAAGAAGCAATTAAAGGAACTACTACAGAAGAAATTCATTAGGCCCAGTGCTTCACCATGGGGAGCCCCAGTGCTGTTTGTCAAGAAGAAGGATGGGAGTATGCGATTATGTGTGGATTATAGGCAGCTAAACAAAGTGACTATAAAAAATAAATACCCTTTGCCTAGAATAGATGACCTCATGGACCAATTAAGAGGAGCCCAAGTGTTTTCCAAGATAGATCTGCGATCAGGATACCACCAGATTCGAGTGAAGCAAGAGGACATACCAAAGATAGCCTTTAGGACTAGATATGGACATTATGAATTTAATGTGATGTCGTTTGGGTTAACCAATGCACTGGCAGTGTTTATGGACTACATGAATAGGATATTTAGACCATACTTGGACAAGTTTGTAATAGTGTTCATCGACGACATTCTAGTTTACTCTAGAACTGAAGAAGATCACAAAGAACACTTACGAGTGGTGTTGGAGGTGTTGAGGAACAAGAGACTTTATGCAAAGTTGTCCAAGTGTGAATTTTGGATGAAGGAAGTTAAGTTCTTAGGTCATGTAGTGTCACATGGGGGAATAGTAGTAGACCCAAGTAAGATAGAAGCGGTGCAACAATGGGAAACCCCTACCACTGTGAAGGAGATTAGGAGTTTTCTAGGGCTAGCCGGTTACTACCGAAGGTTCATTAGAGGTTTTTCCCAAATTACCTTACCCCTCACTAAGCTAACAAGGAAGAATTCAGCTTTTATATGGAGCCCAGAATGTGAAGAGAGTTTCCAAGAACTAAAGAAGAAGGTGACCACTACCCCTGTCCTAATCCTACCTGACCCAAAAGAAAAATTTGAGGTTTATTGTGATGCCTCGGGAAGAGGACTAGGATGTGTTTTGATGCAAAATAGGAATGTAGTAGCCTATGCCTCTAGACAGCTCAAACCCCATGAAGTAAATTACCCAACCCATAACTTAGAGCTAGCGGCTATTGTCTTTGCCTTAAAAATCTGGAGACATCATCTTTATGGTGTATTGAAGTCTTTTCTGACCACAAAAGTCTGAAATACCTCTTCAACCAAAAGGAACTCAATATGAGACAAAGGCATCGGATGGAGTTTCTCAAGGACTATGACTTTGGGTTGAACTACCACCCAGGAAAGGCAAATGTGGTAGCAGACGCTTTGAGTCGTAAGTCCTTACATGCCGCTTGGCTCATGGTGAAAGAAAATGAGCTGATAGAAGATTTTAGGAACCTCAACTTAGGATATAGGGGGACTTCAGAACAAATTTGGTTAAGCCAACTAAGTGTAACCAGTAGCTTTAAGGATCAAATAATTCAAGCCCAAAGGGAAGATGAGGATTTCCTTAGAACCTTAACCCTTGTCGAAGCAGGAAAGTTGAAAGAGTTTGTCCAGGATAAGGAAGGAGTGTGGAGATACCAAGGGAGAATCTGTGTACCTGCAAAAGAAGGATTGAGAGCTAGCATTTTGGAAGAAGTCCACAAGAGTCAATTTAGTGTACACCTCGGTATAACCAAGATGTACCATGACCTAAAAACGATGTTCTGGTGGCCAAAGATGAAAGCAGATATAGCAAATATAGTGCAAAAATGTTTGGTATGCCAAAAAGTGAAGATAGAGCATCAAAAACCCTCCAGAGTGCTGCAACCTCTCGAAATCCCTGAATGGAAGTGGGAAGGAATATCCAAGGATTTCGTGATGGGATTGCCAAGAACGCCTACGGGACATGACTCCATATGGGTAATTGTGGATAGATTGACCAAATTTGCTCACTTTTTACCCATTCGAGCAAATTACCCTTTGGAAAAGTTAGCTAAGCTATACATCCAAGAGATAATAAGGCTCCATGGAGTGCCCAAAACCATTGTCTCAGATAGGGATCCAAGGTTCACCTTAAGATTTTGGGGAGCTTTGCAAAAAGCGTTTGGTTAAAGGTTGTGTCTAAGCACTGCCTATCACCCTCAGACTGATGGACAATCAGAAAGAACAATTCAAACCCTTGAGGATATGCTAAGAGCATGTGTCTTAGACCAGCCAAAAAGTTGGGACTAACAGCTTCCATTGATTGATTTTGCATATAATAATAGTTACCACACTAGCATTGGGATGGCACCCTATGAGGCTTTGTATGGTAGAAAGTGTCAATCACCACTTTATTGGTGTGACCCGGGAGAGCAAAGTATTTTGGGCCCTGATTTGGTAGAAGAGACAACCAAACAAATAAGGAGAATTAGGGAAAGAATCCTCACTGCTCAGAGTAGGCAGAAGAGCTATGCTGACAAGAGATGGAACCTCTCGAATTTCAAGAAGGAGAACACATATTCTTGCGAATTACTCCTACCACAGGTATAGGTCGTGCAATGAAAGTCAAAAAGCTAAGCCCTAGATTCTTAGGACCCTTCCAAATGCTCAAAAAGGTAGGTCCCTCCGCCTACCAAATTGCATTACCTCCAAATTTGTCTAACCTACACAATGTTTTTCATGTGTCCCAATTGATAAAGTATCAGTCAGACCCCAGTCATGTGTTTGAGCCAAAAACTATACAATTAAAAGATAACTTAACTTTTGAATTACCACCGATGAGGATCGTGGATCATGGCATCAAGCAGCTGAGAAACAAATCTGTATCTCTGGTCCGAGTAGCCTGGGGACAAGATGGAATGGAAAAGCACACATGGGAGCTCGAGGAAGATATGCGAAAAGAATTTTCGAACCTATTCACAGGTATCAAATTTTGAGGGCAAAATTTTTAATAAGAAGGGGAGAAATGTAACATCCCCAAATTTATAACTAAGATAAATATTAATTAGCGATAGCAAAACCAAGAGAATCTGGACAAATGTTATGAAACACAACAAATAGTCTACTTAAGTATGTCTAGAGAAAAATGCAAAGAATTACGAAAATGCCATCACTTAGTGGAAATTACGAAAATGCCCTTGCTATGTAAAGGAAATTACCAAACTACCCTTGCCTTATTAAATGACAAAGATACCCTTACTCTATGAATGGAATTACAAGAATACCACTATCATTGTCTAATTACAAAAATATCCTTGTCTTAGTTAAAGAAATTACTACAACGCCATTTACACAAATCCCTAGACTTGTCTTTAGACAAGAATGAATCTAAGCCATTGGATTAAGATGATAACACAATAATTTAACCACATACATCATACACATTTTTGAATCACATACATGCACTAAAGGTTAGAAAATCTCCACTAACATCTTTGCACAAAACATGGAAACATGTTTGCATAAAACATGGAGCATTTTCATCCAACATGTTTGCATAAAACATGGAAACGTGTTTGCATAAAACATGGAAACGTGTTTGCATAAAACATGGAAACATGTTTTCATCCCAAAATTCAGCCAACATGTTTCCATAAATCATGCTCCAAGTGCTTTCCTTCTTTTGTTTTTTCTCTAATCTTTCCACTATAAATACTACTCAAACTCTCTTCAATTCAAAAACTCCCTAAGTGTTCTTTCTTTCTTATTCTATCATTCTTCTTATGTTCTTCAAAGACTTCTCTTGATTCTCTAAACTTCATCCAAACACTTAAATCCTAAGTCCAAACTTTCACTAGCCCTCACAAGAGTTACAATCTTTAACTCTAGTGAGAAATATTTTCTTAAGCACTCAAGTTCTAGAGCCAAGATTCAAGGAGGGTCATCCACTCCAAAGACTCTTGTTCAAAGCTTAAGGAAGAAGAGAAGGACCCTTTTTAGACCCTACACAAGAGGTAGGAGCTTCATCTTTAATTGTTCAAGCATTGTTGGCTTCTAACCTTGATAGAATGCCTCAAGTTTGAGTTATTGTCAAAAGTTTTGAATGATTATTTCAAAAATATATTTTTAGAAATATGACATGTTCTATTATGTTATGAGTACTCTTATGATGCTATCAAACTCAAATATAACTTGACAAGATTGTATGTGAAACCTGATTTAATAAAGGTAACTTAAGACACGAAAATGATAGGTGCTGGAATTTCTAGTTATTTCTGGCAGCAGGTACTTCGAAAGTTACTGTTCATAAAAAATTAATCATCTCGAAATTAAAATAATTTTACTATAAACTAGACTCATTATAGAACACTCTCCAAAAAAGAATCACCCAAAACGGAGTTTTCTAGCTTAAGATATAATGTCTTTAAAGTAGAGCCTAAGACTGAAACTTTAAATCTGACCTTGTAGTAGTAAAATAAGTGTAACTCACTCTAGAAAAATGTAAATGGACTGATTTCAACTTTGTTGGAGAGCTAACACATATAGGAATACACCCATGTATGTTATGTATAAATCTTTGTACCATGTAATTACAGAATGAGAAATAAATTTCGGAATAGTGTACTGTAAAAGTGCAGTTTGGAAAGGTTCTGGCTAAGGAAAGACTTGGTATTTAAGCGTGTCCATTGTGACCGACCTCTCTTTCCTGGGAACCCTCCTATGCATGGTTTACAGTTGATTTACACTATTCCAAAGATGTAAATGCTAAAATTTGATGAGTTAGGAATTTCGAACTACCTTTACTAAGCTGAGATAACAAGTATACAGAGAATTATAAACTTTCTTCTAAAAGATGTCAAAACTATAAAAAAAAAGAATCAAGTCTTGTAAAGAGAGAATTTTAAGAATTTAAGTAGAATAATAATCTTCAAGAGTTATATGAAAGTCATAATAAAAATATATAAAGAACCTATAATAATATTTTGAAGTGCATTAATGTATTAATGGAATGCTAAGAGTACAAAGAACACTAAGAGAAAAAGATAATACTAAGACATCCATTACCTCTTACGAACACTAGGAACTCAACTTGATAACTTTGGTTGGTTAATATGAATCATCTATGAAAGTGTTTACTATGAGATTTACATGATATTGTCCATGTTTTATGAAGTAATTTATAGTAACGTGAATGTATGGTGATGAATTATGAAATGATGAGGATGAATGATTGATTGCCCAGGATTTATTGTGATTACATGATAATATGCATACATTCATTTTCAAAAGAAATAATAAAAGTAAAGTTTGAAAAAGTAGCAATGAAAGTCTGGAAAAGTGGACTTGAGAAAACTCACGGCTTAACCCCCTAAACCGGTGAGATCACGGCAACGGAATGAAAACCAAAAAGGTTATGGCGACGGCCATGGTATGAGCTCATTACCCTTTAGGGTGGTCTAAGGCATTGATGCATTCATCCCGTGAGTAATAAAGAAATATGTTGATGAAATAAATGAAAGATGATGATCACTAAACAAGTGAATGTTGAGGATGAGTAAGCATGAAATGCATGCAGCTCCTAAATGATTATTGCTTATTAGTGGTTTTACATGATATGCTTATATGTATGCTTGATGAAATGCTGAATGGATATTTCTGCTAATGTTCACGATTAGTTTAAAAGTAGCTGCACTTCGGCTAATCACGTTTGTGAAAGTTTGATAATTGAATCCTTACCTGTTCACCTTTTTATAATAAACCCGAAGTGACTGGGACGACAACGATGACACTTTTAGTACAAGTAGGAACTCCTACTGAGAAATCATGTATTTCTCACTCCCATGTTTATTTTTCCATTGTCGGTGCGAGAGACAGACGTGTCCACCTAAAGCAATGAAGTCAGAGCTGAGGAAGGAGGTAGCGCGTGAAGATTTCAAACCTTTCAAGTAGGAGCATTCCGAGCTTTAGTTACATTATAGTTTGTGAGAAACAATTAGTAATAGTAGAACTTATATTGTTATTTGTAATAACTTATCAGTATGATATATGCCCTGTTGTGACTTATGTATTAAGTGATTATATTCCAGTTTATGTGATAATAGTTCTACACTTAGTCTCTTATTCCGCTTATTTAATTAAGTGCGCAATGTAACTTGATTATTATCTATAAAAGCACTATGTATTTCACTTCTCGTTATAGGCTTAAGTTTTCAAACAATTAATTTATTTAAAGAGAAAAAAAAAACTTCCACTATTTTTCTAAGTTAATTTCAAAAGAAAATAAATGCAAGGCATAAGTGACAACTAATAGAATCCAAATGTGAACTTAAGCATAGTGGGGTTCTATTAGGGTGTTACATTATGGTATCAGAGAAGTTCATCTTATTTAAGGCTGAGGAATCGACTGACTATGCTTCTGTCTATGATATCATGCTATTAATCTTATCTGTATGATAGGATTTAGAAATGCATGGTCGTCTTGTGATACTACCATAGTTGCTACCATGCTTAGCTATATTATTGAGCCTGATCAACTCAGACTGTTGTTTGGTGTGTCTAGGAACTAATGGCAGCAAACAGACGTTCGCATGGGGCACGCGGTGGAGGTAATCGTGATGAACTGGCAAATGCACTCCTGGAGATGGCTAGGGCTATGCAAGCACAAGCAACAGTGATGATGGAGCAGATGAATAGGAGGTCAGAAGAATCAGCTGGGAACCAAGAACATGGAAAATTCTCAGAATTTAAGAGGGCTGGACCTCCAAAATTCAAAGGGACAACTAACCTCGAAATAGCTGACGGATGGATTCAAGAGATGGAGAAGGTTTTCTTAGCGGTAGAATGCTCTGATGAACAAAAGGTGGCATTATCTACTTATATGCTGAAAGGAGAGGCTGCCACGTGGTGGAAGGGTGCAAAGGGCTTGCTCGAAAGTGCTGACATACAGATTACGTGGGAGGTTTTCTATGCTACGTTCCATAAGAAATATTTTCCAGATCCGGTTTAGAAGGCAAAGGAAGTAGAATTTCTGTTGCTGACACAGGGAAATCGAAGTGTAGCTGAGTACACAGCTAAGTTTGAAGAACTGATCAAACACTCAACTAGCTACCAAAGGAATCCCAACGAGGCTTGGAAATGCATGAAATATGAGAGTGGTTTGAGGCCAGACATTTTGGCATCTGTGGCTCCACTGGAGGTCACTAACTATGTATCTTTAGTCAGCAAAAGCCAAGTGGCTGAGAGTTGCAATCGCCAGCTAGTTGCCCACCGAGTTGAAGAGAATAGGAAGAGGTATGCTCAACAAGGTCACCGAGGGTTCCCACCCCCTCACAAGAAACCCTACCAAGGAGGTGGATTTAAAGGGAAACAACCCCAACACCCTATGATGAATCAACCTAGGACACAAGCTGTTAATCGACCTAGGATGGCTGCTGTCCCTGAACCTATGACTAGACCCCCTTGTGCCACTTGTGGAAAGATACATGGAGGGGAATGCAGATTTGGTAAGAATGTTTGTTATCGGTGTGGACAGGCAGGACACTATTCTAGAGAGTGCCTAAAGTTCAATCAGTCCTCTACACTTAAGCCTAAGGCACAGGGACGCGTGTTTGCTATCACTGCTGAGATGCCCTCAGAATCCAATGATCTGATTCAAGGTAAGTGTATAATTAATGGAAAACCCTTAATTGTATTGTTTGATTCTGGCGCAACACATTCTTTCATTTCATATGATTGTGCTAATAAGTTGAGGTTGTATATATCTGACTTAAAAATCATCTTAGTTGTCTCTACACCCACTATAAATACTGTTAGAACTTATCAAGCCTGCCTAAATTGTGAATTTGAGGTAGCTGATAGGATTTTTCATCATGATTTAGTTTGCCTACCCTTGTCTGGTTTTGATGTAATCTTGGGCATGGATTGAACCGTGTGTTACTACATTGTGCAAATAAGTCACTAGTATTTCTTCCCAAACCATCTTTACTCAATCCCTCTAAACTTGATAGAAAGGTACGACTATACCTAAACTCCATTATCATGGGGGATAGTAGGAATGAAAAGCGAGGATATGTCTTCCTAATGACAAGTGAGAAAGAAGTGGAGCAAGCTCTAGAAAAGATCCTTGTAGTAAAGGAATTCTCAGATGTTTTTCCTGATGACATACCTGAATTTCCTCCAAAAAGGGAGATTGAGTTTTCTATAGATTTGGTACCAAGAACAGGACCCATATCTATAGCTCCTTATAGGATGCCATTAGCCGAGTTAACAGAGTTGAAGAAGCAATTAGAGGAACTACTACAGAAGAAATTCATTAGGCCCAGTGCTTCACCATGGGGAGCCCCAGTGCTGTTTGTCAAGAAGAAGGATGGGAGTATGCAATTATGTGTGGATTATAGGCAGCTAAACAAAGTGACTATAAAAAATAAATACCCTTTGCCTAGAATAGATGACCTCATAGACCAATTAAGAGGAGCCCAAGTGTTTTCCAAGATAGATCTGCGATCAGGATACCACCAGATTCGAGTGAAGGAAGAGGACATACCAAAGACAGCCTTTAGGACTAGATATGGACATTATGAATTTAATGTGATGTCGTTTGGGTTAACCAATGCACCGGCAGTGTTTATGGACTACATGAATAGGATATTTAGACCAAACTTGGACAAGTTTGTAATAGTGTTCATTGATGACATTCTAGTTTACTCTAAAACTGAAGAAGAGCACAAAGAACACTTACGAGTGGTGTTGGAGGTGTTGAGGAACAAGAGACTTTATGCAAAGTTGTCCTAGTGTGAATTTTGGATGAAGGAAGTTAAGTGCTTAGGTCATGTAGTGTCACATGGGGGAATAGCAGTAGACCCAAGTAAGATAGAAGCGGTGCAACAATGGGAAACCCCTACCACTGTGAAGGAGATTAGGAGTTTTCTAGGGCTAGCCAGTTACTACCGAAGGTTCATTAGAGGTTTTTCCCAAATTACCTTACCCCTCACTAAGCTAACAAGGAAGAATTCAGCTTTTATATGGAGCCTAGAATGTGAAGAGAGTTTCCAAGAACTAAAGAAGAAGTTGACCACTACCCCTGTCCTAATCCTACCTGACCCAAAAGAAAATTTTGAGGTTTATTGTGATGCCTCGGGAAGAGGACTAGGATGTGTTTTGATGCAAAATAGGAATGTAGTAGCCTACGCCTCTAGACAGCTCAAACCCCATGAAGTAAATTACCCAACCCATGACTTAGAGCTAGCGGCTATTGTCTTTGCCTTAAAAATCTGGAGACATCATCTTTATGGTCTAAGGTTTGAAGTCTTTTCTGACCACAAAAGTCTGAAATACCTTTTCAACCAAAAGGAACTCAATATGAGACAAAGGCGTTGGATGGAGTTTCTCAAGGACTATGACTTTGGGTTGAACTACCACCCAGGAAAGGCAAATGTGGTAGCAGACGCTTTGAGTCGTAAGTCCTTGCATGCCGCTTGGCTCATGGTGAAAGAAAATGAGCTGATAGAAGATTTTAGGAACCGCAACTTAGGATATAGGGGGACTTCAGAACAAATTCGGTTAAGCTAACTAAGTGTAACCAGTAGCTTTAAGGATCAAATAATTCAAGCCCAAAGGGAAGATGAGGATTTCCTTAGAACCTTAACCCTTGTCGAAGTAGGAAAGTTGAAAGAGTTTGTCCAGGATAAGGAAGGAGTGTGGAGATACCAAGGGAGAATCTGTGTACCTGCAAAAGAAGGATTGAGAGCTAGCATTTTGGAAGAAGCCCACAAGAGTCAATTTAGTGTACACCCCGGTATAACCAAGATGTACCATGACCTAAAAACGATGTTCTAGTGGCCAAAGATGAAAGCAGATATAGCAAATATAGTGCAAAAATGTTTGGTATGCCAAAAAGAAAAGATAGAGCATCAAAAACCCTCCGGAGTGCTGCAACCTCTCGAAATCCCTGAATGGAAGTGGGAAGGAATATCCATGGATTTCGTGATGGGATTGCCAAGAACGCCTACGGGACATGACTCCATATAGGTAATCATGGATAGATTGACCAAATCTGCTCACTTTTTACCCATTCGAGCAAATTACCCTTTGGAAAAGTTAGCTAAGCTATACATCCAAGAGATAATAAGGCTCCATGGAGTGCCCAAAACCATTGTCTCAGATAGGGATCCAAGGTTCACCTCAAGATTTTGGGGAGCTTTGCAAAAATCGTTTGGTTCAAGGTTGTGTCTAAGCACTGCCTATCACCCTCAGACTGATGGACAATCAGAAAGAACAATTCAAACCCTTGAGGATATGCTAAGAGCATGTGTCTTAGACCAGCCAAAAAGTTGGGACAAACAACTTCCATTGATTGAGTTTGCATATAATAATAGTTACCACACTAGCATTGGGATGGCACCCTATGAGGCTTTGTATGGTAGAAAGTGTCAATCACCACTTTGTTGGTGTGACCCAGGAGAGCAAAGTATTTTGGGCCCTGATTTGGTAGAAGAGACAACCAAACAAATAAGGAGAATTAGGGAAAGAATCCTCACTGCTCAGAGTAGGTAGAAGAGCTATGCTGACAAGAGAAGGAAACCTCTCGAATTTCAAGAAGGAGAACACATATTCTTGTGAATTACTATTACTCCTACCACAGGTATAGGTCGTGCAATGAAAGTCAAAAAGCTAAGCCCTAGATTCTTAGGACCCTTCCAAATGCTCAAAAAGGTAGGTCCCTCCGCCTACCAAATTGCATTACCTCCAAATTTGTCTAACCTACACAATGTTTTTCATGTGTCCCAATTGAGAAAGTATCAGTCAGATCCCAGTCATGTGTTTGAACCAAAAACTATACAATTAAAAGATGACTTAACTTTTGAATTACCACCGATGAGGATCGTGGATCATGGCATCAAGCAGCTGAGAAACAAATATGTATCTCTGGTCCGAGTAGCCTGAGGACAAGATGGAATGGAAGAGCACACATGGGAGCTCGAGGAAGATATGCGAAAAGAATTTTCGAACCTATTCACAGGTATCAAATTTTGAGGGCAAAATTTTTAATAAGAAGGGGAGAAATGTAACATCCCCAAATTTATAACTAAGATAAATATTAATTAGCGATAGCAAAACCAAGAGAATCTGGACAAATGTTATGAAACACAACAAATAGTCTACTTAAGTATGTCTAGAGAAAAATGCAAAGAATTACGAAAATGCCATCACTTAGTGGAAATTACGAAAATGCCCTTGCTATGTAAAGGAAATTACCAAACTACCCTTGCCTTATTAAATGACAAAGATACCCTTACTCTATGAATGGAATTACAAGAATACCACTATCATTGTCTAATTACAAAAATATCCTTGTCTTAGTTAAAGAAATTACTACAACGCCATTTACACAAATCCCTAGACTTGTCTTTAGACAAGAATGAATCTAAGCCATTGGATTAAGATGATAACACAATAATTTAACCACATACATCATACACATTTTTGAATCACATACATGCACTAAAGGTTAGAAAATCTCCACTAACATCTTTGCACAAAACGTGGAAACATGTTTGCATAAAACATGGAGCATTTTCATCCAACATGTTTGCATAAAACATGGAAACGTGTTTGCATAAAACATGGAAACATGTTTTCATCCCAAAATTCAGCCAAGATGTTTCCATAAATCATGCTCCAAGTGCTTTCCTTCTTCTATTTTTTCTCTAATCTTTCCACTATAAATACTCCTCAAACTCTCTTCAATTCAAAAACTCCCTAAGTGTTCTTTCTTTCTTATTCTATCATTCTTCTTATGTTCTTCAAAGACTTCTCTTGATCCTCTAAACTTCATCCAAACACTTAAATCCTAAGTCCAAACTTTCACTAGCCCTCACAAGAGTTACAATCTTTAACTCTAGTGAGAAATATTTTCTTAAGCACTCAAGTTCTAGAGCCAAGATTCAAGGAGGGTCATCCACTCCAAAGACTCTTGTTCAAAGCTTAAGGAAGAAGAGAAGGACCCTTTTTAGACCCTACACAAGAGGTAGGAGCTTCATCTTTAATTGTTCAAGCATTGTTGGCTTCTAACCTTGATAGAATGCCTCAAGTTTGAGTTATTGTCAAAAGTTTTGAATGATTATTTGAAAAATATATTTTTAGAAATATGACATGTTCTATTATGTTATGAGTACTCTTATGATGCTATCAAACTCAAATATAACTTGACAAGATTGTATGTGAAACCTGATTTAATAAAGGTAACTTAAGACACGAAAATGATAGGTGCTGGAATTTCTAGTTATTTCTGGCAGCAGGTACTTCGAAAGTTACTGTTCACAAAATATTAATCATTTCGAAATTAAAATAATTTTACTATAAACTAGACTCATTATAGAACACTCTCCAAAAAGAATCACCTAAAACGGAGTTTTCTAGCTCAAGATATAATTTTTTTAAAGTAGAGCCTAAGACTGAAACTTTAAATCTGACCTTGTAGTAGTAAAATAGGTGTAACTTACTCTAGCAAAATGTAAATGGACTGATTTCAACTTTGTTGGAGAGCTAACACATATAGGAATACACCCATGTATGTTATGTATAAATCTATGTACCATGTAATTACAGAATGAGAAATAAATTTCGGAATAGTGTACTGTAAAAGTGCAGTTTGGAAAGGTTCTGGCTAAGGAAAGACTTGGTATTTAAGCGTGTCCATTGTGACCGACCTTTCTTTCCTGGGAACCCTCCTATGCATGGTTTACAGTTGATTTACACTATTCCAAAGATGTAAATGCTAAAATTTGATGAGTTAGGAATTTCGAACTACCTTTACTAAGCTGAGATAACAAGTATACAGAGAATTATAAACTTTCTTCTAAAAGATGTCAAAACTATAAAAAAAAAGAATCAAGTCTTGTAAAGAGGGAATTTTAAGAATTTAAGTAGAATAATAATCTTCAAGAGTTATATGAAAGTCATAATAAAAATATATAAAGAACCTATAATAATATTTTGAAGTGCATTAATGTATTAATGGAATGCTAAGAGTACAAAGAACACTAAGAGAAAAAGATAATACTAAGACATCCATTACCTCTTACGAACACTAGGAACTCAACTTGATAACTTTGGTTGGTTAATATGAATCATCTATGAAAGTGTTTACTATGAGATTTACATGATATTGTCCATGTTTTATGAAGTAATTTATAGTAACGTGAATGTATGGTGATGAATTATGAAATGATGAGGATGAATGATTGATTGCCCAGGATTTATTGTGATTACATGATAATATGCATACATTCATTTTCAAAAGAAATAATAAAAGTAAAGTTTGAAAAAGTAGCAATGAAAGTCTGGAAAAGTGGACTTGAGCTAAACTCACGGCTTAACCCCCTAAACCGTTGAGATCACGGCAACGGAATGAAAACCAAAAAGGTTATGGCGACGGCCATGGTATGAGCTCATTACCCTTTAGGGTGGTCTAAGGCATTGATGCATTCATCCCGTGAGTAATTAAGAAATATGTTGATGAAATAAATGAAAGATGATGATCACTAAACAAGTGAATGTTGAGGATGAGTAATCATGAAATGCATGCAGCTCCTAAATGATTATTGCTTATTAGTGGTTTTACATGATATGCTTATATGTATGCTTGATGAAATCTTGAATGGATATTTACGCTAATGTTCAAGATCGCTTTAAAAGTAACCGCACTTCGGCTAATCACATTTGTGAAAGTTTGATAATTGAATCCTTACCTGTTCACCTTTTTATAATAAACCCGAAGTGACTGGGACGACAACGATGACACTTTTAGTACAAGTAGGAACTCCTACTGAGAAATCATGTATTTCTCACTCCCATGTTTATTTTCCGTTGTCGTTACTGAGACAGGCGTGTCCACCTAAAGCAACGAAGCTGTAGCTGAGGAAGGAGGTAGCGCGTGAAGATTTCAAACCTTTCAAGTAGGAGCATTCCGAGCTTTAGTTACATTATAGTTTGTGAGAAACAATTAGTAATAGTAGAACTTATATTGTTATTTGTAATAACTTATCAGTATGATATATGCCCTGTTGTGACTTATGTATTAAGTGATTATATTCCAGTTTATGTGATAATAGTTCTACACTTAGTCTCTTATTCCGCTTATTTAATTAAGTGCGCAATGTAACTTGATTATTATCTATAAAAGCGCTATGTATTTCACTTCTCGTTACAGGCTTAAGTTTTCAAACAATTAATTTATTTAAAGAAAAAAAAAACTTCCACTATTTTTCTAAGTTAATTTCAAAAGAAAATAAATGCAAGGCATAAGTGACAACTAATAGAATCCAAATGTGAACTTAAGCATAGTGGGGTTCTATTAGGGTGTTACACAGGTGGATATCTAATACTAAACTACAACTATATACACATTAAGAGTCTTTGAAGGTCCCATGTCCTACTAAATGAAACTATTGGCCATTAGGATGATGGCCTCACCTCCGCGAGGGGCATCAAGACCCTCAGGTGGGTCTGAGTCTGAAGATAAGGATGAAGCGAGAACATCTGCTGGAGGGGGTGCTGGTGGTGCGTGCGAAATATCAAATATCACTGGGTGTGCCATGTGGAGAGGTACATCATCACACGGAAAAGCAGGATCAAAGTCAGTGGTAAATACAAAAGTACTAAAGGAACGAGTGAAAAACACATAAACACGAACTTTTGAGCAACCAACAGCATAAAGAGAGTCTAAGGCAGGATCATAGTGCCACACCCAGTGTGGCGAGTCAAGGTAAAACACTAGTGACAACATCTGTTGGATCTGAATAACACAAAATAAATATAGCTGTAGGGTGAGAATATTATAAAATCCTCAGTAGGGTATTCCCTCAAATGTGAACAGAATATAACAAGTAATTCATTCATATAGTAAGCATCAAGCTAAGTCATATGTATAAATATTAATGTACATAATTCAAGTAAATATAAAGACAAAATGGTAGTAATCATCTACTTTCCTCTTATAATCCCTGGGATTCAATTCAGTACAGTTGTTTCTTTTCATTAACATAGGGAAGGCTTAGTTTCACATCAGGTAACATCTGTAGTGGATAACTCCACAGAGGACCATAGACTGCTAGGACATGAACTCATTCCTATTCGTGATCATCAGACTTCATTTTTTTCCATTTTCGAATCACGCACAGTTCTATCTCCTAGTTTCACATCAGGTAACATCTGTAGTGGATAACTCCACAGAGGACCATAGACTGCTAGGACATGAACTCATTCCTATTCGTGATCATCAGACTTCATTTTTTTCCATTTTCGAATCACGCACAGTTCTATCTCCTAGTCGATACATCTACTGACTCATAAAATTTCTTGGGAAGTTCTTATTGTCACCTTTCCTCTTTATCCCATATAAGCCTTGTTTCTATTTTTCCCATATGTTAAAATATGCACCATCACATTTCACATATTCTCTTTTGTCATATAATAGCCGCATGTACTTTTCTTTTTCAAAATCATGCTTACATTACATGTAGGCAATTCAGTTACATCTAGAGTCTCATTTATGCTTTAAAAGAAACTCTTTAAAACCATTAGCATGCATTCATATATCATATATGTGGACTAAATGCCATTCCCACCATTTCAGTAACTTGGCAGATTTACCACTCTAGTAGCAACATTTACTTTCCATATCAAATGGCTAATTTAACAAAAATTCCCTATGACACTTCAATGTGTCTAATAGTCCCTTGAAAAATTTCAGGGGAAAAAGAATTCTCTAACCTTGTTAAATAAATTATACTAATTCAGTGGTCAGAGACCACTTATTCACAGCTCAGACCAGAATTCTCATAATTTTTAACCCAAGCAAATGATCAAATCAACTCAAAATAAAAATCACAGTTACACTTCAAGAAGTTATCAACACCCTATAAAAGTTTCAAAGGAAAAATAGATCATTTGATATAGTAATAAAATCATACAAAATTGGAGCTTCAGTTCCCACAATCCAGACAGCAAGGTTACCATTTTGGTCTCTGATTTTTTTAAGGCATTAAAACTTAAAACTAGTGCTAAAAAATTTTTGTGTATGTAATTCAAGATGTTAGCTCCGACATATATTTTTCTCAGCTCTTAAAAGTGATCACAATTATGTTTAAAAATTCATGATATTTCACTGTCTGCAGCCAAACTAAAATTCCAGCAGCACAACCCTAAATCTCTTTTGACAGAAAGGATTTTTATCATCATCCAAACACATCATAAAAATTTAAACATCAATAATCATGTATCATCAACCAAATCAAAGAAAACTTTCAGACAAAACCCATAAGAAGTACTCATCATAAATTTTGAAAGAATAGGCCTAAGAAAACCCTACTCTTGGAGGCTAATGGTGTCCTTGTCTCTAGGATGCTTCAAAGTTATGCTCTTCACTCCAAAGCTCTCAAGACACACCCAAAACCCTCTCAAAATAGTAAGGTATAAAGTGTCAAGGTTGGTATTTGGTGATGGATTGAGATTCTAATCAGTTATATTTGTAAGTATTAAGGTGTAGAACAATTTTAGTGAAGGGAAAATTTGGTTTCAGTAACTCTAGGCTATTGTATATGGAATTTCAAAGCAAGATGAAGCTCTTGGCTATGGAGGAAGTGCAGCTGCCCTTTCTTCTCTTTGCTGGTCAAAATTGTGGCTTCCTAAAGAAGCTTGGTTTGTATTTGTCTCATATATATAAAGAATGAATATAATATGATGAAATTTAATGATCTTTGACTTTAAAAGAAAAATGGATGGCTAAGATTAATCTTGTAATTCAAGATTGAATCTTAGCCATTCTTTTAATCTAAAGTGATAAGGTTCTTTAGTTTGTAAAGATTAAAATAGCTTTCGGTGTTAGAAATCGCACATCAAAATTTCACTGAATGGGTAAAACAGTGTACCCGGGTAATCAAGCATTACTCGAAAATTAATTCTAAGTATAAAACCTTTATTCCTAACCATTTATAATCTCAATCCCATGTTTTCCTAAGTTTGGGCACCTCCAGGTCCTGAATCTAGGGTTTCGACTGTCCTGGCAGGCTTGCAGGACCCGAAAGTTACTATTAACATTTTTTTTTAAAAGATCCATTGTGTTGTTCTCATCATTTCTATGTACATCAGAATTTTGAGATTACCATTAATAAAGTCTCCATTAATTTTTGAATAAAATTTAGGGTGTTACATATCCTAATGTTAAAATACCTTATTAAAGATGGCTTAGACTGGCCATCCTCGATTCTCGTGCAAAAATGACCTAGGGGCATTTTGGTCATTTTACAGAGCAGCAAAAATGAGGTCGTTACATTTCTCCCCTCCTTAAAAAAAATTTCGTCTTCAAAATTCATTACATGTTAATAGCTCAGGGTACTGTGTCTTCATCTTCGATTCCAACTCCTATGTAAATTTCTTTGCAATCTTTTTCCTCAATTTCTTGACTCCTTTGTCCACTGTCCTCGTGGGCAATAGGTTGAAGGTCAGGTACTCCCTTAATTGTACCTGTTCTGGCTTTAACACATGACTAGGGTTGTATTGGTATTTTCTTAAGTGAGAGACATGGAAGACATCATGAAGGTTAGATAGATTAGGCTGTAAGGCTATTCTATAAGCCACTGACCTGACTCTATCAAGAATTTCAAAAGAACCAAGGAATCCAGGGCTTAACTTTGTGACTCCCACAGCTCATCCTATGCCTGTCGTGGGGCTGATCCTAAGGAATATATGCTCTCCTTCATGGAATTCAAACGACGAACTTTTTTGTTGACTTTGAGTAGTAAGGATCCTATCTCTAATCCTCCTTATTTGTTATGTCGTTTCCTTTACAACTTCGAATCCTAACATACTTTGCTCACCAGGCTCATACTAATACAAAGGGGATTGGCACTTTTTACCATACAGGGCCTCATATGATGCCATACCGATGCTCACATGATAACTATATTTATACACGAATTCAATTAATAGCAAGTATTTGTCCTAACTTCCCCTTTGGTCCAACACACATGCCCTCAACATATCTTCTAAGGTTTATATGGCTCTCTCCGATTGATCATCAGTTTGTGGGTGGTAAGCTGTGCTCAAGTACAACTTCAAACTGAACGTATTCTGAAAGGCTCCTGAAAAACGTGATGTAAAACGTGAATCACGATTGAAGATTATCATCGACAACACTCCATGCAACTTTACGATCTCTTGGATGTACAATTGAGCCAACTTATCCAAGGAATAAGTCACCTTAATGGGTAAAATGTGAGCCGACTTCGTTAGTCGATCCACAATCACCCATATGGCGTTATGGCCATCTTGGGTCTTGGGTAGACCCTTCACAAAATCCATTGAGATATTATCCTACTTCCATTTGAGAATTTACAAGGGTTGTAACATTCCACAAGGTTTTTGGCACTCAATCTTCACCTTTTGATAGACTAGCACTTACTCCCCCAGGTGACCATGTTTCTCTTTAAATCGGGCCACCAAAACATCTTCAAATCCTTATACATATTTGTGGTACTGGGACACATGGTGAACTAGCTCTTGTGAGCCTCCTCCAAAATCTCCTTTCAGAGGTCAACACTTGTCGGCACACAGACTTTGCCTTCAAACCTCCATAAGTTATTAGTTCCCAGGGTGAATCCCTTCAACCTTCCCACTTCTATTGCCTCTCAAATTTCCTTAAACTCCTCATCCTCTTGTTGAGCTCGAGTGATTCTCTCTTTGAATTCAATCGTCACATTGAGATGACACATTCTCATGCCCTCGGTGGTCAACATCATCCCAAAGTTTAGGTCTCTGAACTTCTCAATCAATCCCACCTCTTTAACCATAATTTGAGACAAGTATAATGACTTTAGACTCAAGGCGTCAGCCACCACATTAGCCTTGGTAGGACAATAGTTCAACTCAAAATCATAGTTCTTCAATAATTCCATTCTCCTTTAGTGATTGGAAGCTCTTCGTACATTCCAGAGTCTAAGAAAAAAGGGCATGTAAGCTTGGTCAAGGGTAAGGAAATATGAGAAAATTCCTTAATACACCTATGGTAATAGCCAGCTAATCCTAAAAAGCTTCATATTTCTATCAGCGTGGTAGGCCTCTCCCATTTCATCATAGCCTCTATCTTACTAGGATCTAATATGATACCTCCTTTTGACACTACATGTGTAACACCCTAATAGAACCCCACTGTGCTTAAGTTCACATTTGGATTCTATTAGTTGTCACTTATACCTTGCATTTATTTTCTTTTGAAATTAACTTAGAAAAATAGTGGAAGTTTTTTTTTCTTTAAATAAATAAATTTTTTGAAAACTTAAGCCTGTAACGAGAAGTGAAATACATAGCGCTTTTATAGATAATAATCAAGTTACATTGCGCACTTAATTAAATAAGCGGAATAAGAGACTAATTGTAGAACTATTATCACATAAACTGGAATATAATCACTTAATACATAAGTCACAATAGGGCATATATCATACTGATAAGTTATTACAAATAACAATATAAGTTCTACTATTACTAATTGTTTCTCTCAAACTATAATGTAACTAAAGCTCGGAATGCTCCTACTTGAAAGGTTTGAAATCTTCACGCGTTACCTCCTTCCTCAGCTACAGCTTCGTTGCTTTAGGTGGACACGTCTGTCTCTGGTAACTACAACGGAAAATAAACATAGGAGTGAGAAATACATGATTTCTCAGTAGGAGTTCCTACTTGTACTAAAAGTGTCATCATTGTCGTCCCAGTCACTTCGGGTTTATTATAAAAGGTGAGCAGTAAGGATTCAATTATCAAACTTTCACAAAGCGTGATTAGCCGAAGTGCAGTTCCTTTTAAACTAATCTTGAACATTAGCAGAAATATCCATTCAGTATTTCATCAAGCATACATATAAGCATATCATGTAAAACCACTAATAAGCAATAATCATTTAGGAGCTGCATGCATTTCATGATTACTCATCCTCAACATTCACTTGTTTAGTGATCATCATCTTTCATTTATTTCATCAACATATTTCTTAATTACTCACGGGATGAATGTATCAATGCCTTAGACCACCCTAAAGGGTAATGAGCTCATACCGTGGCCGTCGCCACAACCTTTTGGTTTTCTTTCCGTTGCCATGATCTCAACGGTTTAGGGGGTTAAGCCGTGAGTTTAGTTCAAGTCCACTTTTCCAGACTATCATTGCTACTTTTTCAGGTTTTACTTTTATTCTCACTGAGTGAAATCATCAATACTTTAATCCTCAAAGAGGATTAAGCAGTAAGTTGGTCTATTTATTATTTCATTTGAAACATGAATGTATGCACATTAATAAATCATGGCACAGTCAGTCGTTTTATCATTATCATTTCATATCTCATCAATACATTCACATTTCTATATATCACTTCATGTAACATAGACAATATCATGTAAATCTCATAGTAAACATTCTGATAGATAATTCATATTAAGCAACCTAAGTTATCAAGTTAGGTCTCTAGTGTTTCTAATAGGTTATGGATATCTTGGTATTATCTTTTTCTCTTAGTCTTCTTTGTACTCTTAGTATTACCATTAATACATTAATACCCTTTAAGATATTTTTAGAGGTTCTTGATATATTTTTATTATGACTTTTATATATATCTCCTGAAGATTATTATTCTACTTAAATCCTTAAAATTATCTCTTTACAAGACTTGAATCTTTTATTTAGAGTTCTGACATCTTTTAGAATAAAATTTGTAGCACTAACATCTTAGATTAGTGTAAATCAACTGTAAATTGTGCATATTAGGATTCCCAGGAAAGAGAGGTGGGTCACAATGGACACGCTTAAATACCAAGTCTTTCCTTAGCCAGAACCTTTCCAAATTGCACTCTCACAGTATCACGTACCTTCAAGACTTTCTCAGCACACTGTCCCGAAAATATATCTCTCATTCTGTATTTTCCTGGTGTAAACCTTTATGCATAGCATACATAAGTGTGTTTGTAGATGTGTTAGCTTTTCCACAAAGTTGAAATAAGTCCATTTGCATTTTTCTAGAGTGAGTTACACCTATTTTACTACTACAAGGTCAGATTAAGAGTTTCAGTCTTAGGCTCTACTTTAAAAATTTATATCTTGGGCTAGGAAACTCCATTTTAGGTGATTCTTTTTGGAGAGTGTTCTACAATAAGTCTAGTTTATAATAAAAATATTTTCATTTCGAGATCCTTCATATTTTATGAACACTAATTTTCGAAGTAACTACTGCCAGAAATAACTAGAAATTCCAGCACCTGCCATGTTCATGTCTTAAGTTATCTTTATTAGCTCAAGTTTCACATACAATCTTTTAAGTTATATTTGAGTTTGATAACATCATAAAAGTACTCATAGCAGAATAGAATAGGTTGTATTTTCTAAAAATATAATTATTCAAAACTTTTGACAATAACTCAAGTTTGAGGCATTCTATCCATGAGCAAAGTTAGAAGCCAACAATACTTGAACAAATAAAGAAGAAACTCCTACCTCTTGTGTAGGGTCTAAAAAGGATCCTTCTCTTCTTCCTTAAGCTTTGAACAAGAGTCTTTGGAGTGGATGACCCTCCTTGAATCTTGGCTCTAGAACTTGAGTGCTTAAGAAAATATTTCTCACTAGAGTTAAAGATTGTAACTCTTGTGAGGGCTAGTGAAAGTTTGGACTTAGGATTTAAGTGTTTGGATGAAGTTTAGATGATCAAGAGAAGTCTTTGAAGAACATAAGAAGAATGATAGAATAAGAAAGAAAGAACACTTAGGGAGTTTCTGAATTGAAGAGAGTTTGAGGAGTATTTATAGTGGAAAGATTAAAGAAAAAAACAGAAGAAGGAAAGCACTTGGAGCATAATTTATGGAAACATGTTGGCTGAATTTTGGGATGAAAATGCTCCTTGTTTTGTGTAAACATGTTTCCATGTTTTATGCAAACATGTTTCCATGTTTTATGCAAACATGTTTCCATGTTTTATGCAAACATGTTGGATGAAAATGCTCCATGTTTTGTGCAAACATGTTTCCATGTTTTATGCAAACATGTTGGATGAAAATGCTCCATGTTTTGTGCAAAGATGTTAGTGGAGATTTTCTAACCTTTAGTGCATGTATGTGATTCAGAAATGTGTATAATGTATGTGGTTAAATTATTGTGTTATCATCTTAATCCAATGGCTTAGATTCATTCTTGTCTAAAGACAAGTCTAGGGATTTGTGCAAATGGCATTGTAGTAATTTCTTTAACTAAGACAAGGATATTTTTGTAATTAGACAATGATAGTGGTATTCTTGTAATTCCATTCATAGAGTAAGGGTATCTTTGTCATTTAATAAGGCAAGGGTAGTTTGGTAATTTCCTTTACATAGCAAGGGCATTTTCGTAATTTCTACTAAGTGATGGCATTTTCGTAATTCTTTGCATTTTTCTCTCGACATACTTAAGTAGTCTATTTTTTGTGTTTTATAACATTTGTCCAGATTCTCTTGGTTTTTGCTATCGCTTATTAATATTTATCTTAGTTATAAATTTGGGGATGTTACAACATGTCCTAAGAATTTCACTTCCTCCAGCCAAAATCCATACTTAGACAGCTTCATATGCAACTTCTTCTTTTTCAGAATCTCTAAAACTATCCTTAAATGACGCTTATGCTCCTCACGAATCTTCGAATATATGAGTACATCATCTATGAAAATAACCACGAACTGATCTAAATAAGGTCTAAAGATCCTATTCATGTAGTCCATGAACATAGCAGAAGTGTTGGTACCAAATGACATAACTATGAACTCAAAGTGGCTACATCGGGTCGTAGAGGTAGTCTTAGGTATGTCCTCATCCCTTACTCTAATTTGATGATATCTCGACCTTAAATCAATCTTTGAGAACATTATTGCTCCTTTCAATTGATCCATCAAATCATCAATCCTAGGCATAAGGTACTTGTTCTTCACTGTCACTCGGTTCATTTGCCTATTGTCAATGCAAAGCCTCATACTTCCACCTTTGTTTTTGACAAACAAAACAGGGGTTCGTCATGGTGATGCACTAGGTCTCACAAACTTCTTCTCTAAAAGCTCCTCTAATTGAGTTAAAAACTCAGTTAACTCTAAGGGTGACATCCTATAGGGTGCTGTGGAGATAGGCTCTGTCCCTAGGACCAACTCTATAAAGAACTTTATTTCTCTCACTGGAGGGAACCCGGGTATATCATTCGGAAACACGTCAAGATAGTTTCTCATTATAGGCACATCATTAATGTTCTAATCAAGGTCCATATCGCAAACGGCTAGGAGAACATATCCCTTATTCTCTTCCCTATAACAGTTGACCTTTACAGCATTTAAGTCAAGACTTAAAGGTTTACTAGGCACACTAAGGGTGGGGAAAAGATGATAAACTTTATGTAACAGTTCAACAATACACGATTAGCATGAAGCTAATCTATGCCGAGAATCATGTCTAGATCATGCATGGGTAAACAAATCAGATCTAGGATAAATGGTCTACCTTCAACAATGAAATGATAGTTTAAGCAACATCGACGTGTCCTAACAGGTTTACCAGTACGGGTAGAAATAGTAAGATCAAAAGGAAGTTCTAACATTGTCATCTGATAAGAATTAGTGAGTTGTGCCACAATCATATAGTACAACTAAGGTCCTACCGTTCGTTTCATACTTACATTTTATGTGGTCATTGGACTTTGCCAAGTCTTCCGTATTGAGGGTAAAGACCCTTCTTTGACGTTGTGACCTAGTGGCAGGGATCGTTGGGTTCCTTTCAGAGCACTCTCTAGCATAGTGACCCAGAATCCCGCACTTGAAACAAACTCCTTGGCCTATTAAGCAAGGTTGATCTCCATGTGACTTCCCACATTTAGGACATGTTGCACTTGGTGCAAGCCTAGAAGGTGCAATCAAGGCTCTATGGGGTGCCTTGTCCTTGAGACTACTAGATCTTCCATGATGAAAAGTCTTCCTGGGACCTTGCAGATTGAATTGTAGCTTGAATTAGCTCCTCAAACTTTGCAGTGTATTGTGCGATGCTCATCCCTCCTTGGGTCAGCTACATGAACTCCACGTCCTTAGCATTCTTCATTGATGCCGGAAAGTACTTATCATATAAACAAGTCTTGAACATCTCCCAGTTAATCATGGTGCCAGCTGCTTCTAACAACCTCGAGTGTAACATCCTAATTTTAACCCAATACTCCTAGAACATATTAAGGTTAATCATTAGGTTATTACTTCTTGGTCTCATTCTTTAAAATCTTTCTTTAAAATACTTAGCAAAAAAAACAGGTAAATTTTTTTTTTTGGAAATATGAAAGCAAAGCGAGAGCCGCGTGAAACTTGAACAAGCGTCAATGATAAAGCATAACTCAAATATAAAAGAAAGTGCAAACATGAACATCAAACAACTTCATAATAGTATACCATAGCACATCAAAGATAATACTTCATTAATCTCAGAATATGCCTACCTAGGGGTGGGACTTAGTTTGATACAACAGAACAGAAATACAACTGGAAGCAAATACAAGGGAAATAGAAAAGTACAAGGAAAGCGCAAGTAAAAACACCCCTACCCTAGTGTACCTAAGGTGGATAACCTCATAACAAAAGAAGGTTTATCCTAAACTATGTGATGTGTGTACACTAGCTCTCCCCAAGAAACCCTACTACTGGTGGCGCCAATCCTCGGGTGACAAGGATATATACCTAGGGAACTACTCGAGCTCTGCAGACGTAAACAAGCGAAATAGGGAATTGACATGCGGTGGCTACACATGTGCTCCACGATGGGGGTGCATCTCGGCTCTCCTCGCCAACCTCGGCTATGTCACCATCTCTTTGCCTCCCCCTCGCATGAACCGGGGAGTAGGGGCTGAGCTCTCGCTATACATATGAGTCGGTGGATCCTTCGAGGGGTCATCCTCCAAATGCTGCGAGCAAGGTACGTAATCCGGGAAGTCACGAACCGCTGATGCAGACATGTAGGTATGCATAACCCGCTCATTGTGCATCCGGGCGCGCTCAAAGACCATGTCATCGCCGTAGGGAGACATTAGGGAGAAATGGTAGCTATGTATAGGGTGCATGAAGGGATGTCCTACATACATGAAGACTTAAACGGCGCATCGTCCTTCAAAGTGATACGATCTGTGCTCCGGATCAAAGGGTAGCTCTCGTATGGGAGTGTCGATGAACACCACGAATGCCACCATGATCTGAAGATGTGACGGGAGAGAGTGAGAGAGAAAGAAAAAGAGTGAGAATCTTGCTAAAGAATCTCAGTAGGGTGCCTCCTATTTAGGTTACATCGTCAACATCCTCAGGAACCTTGGGTTCATTATAAAATGTGAGCATGCATATAAAATTCGTTATTAGTTTTATAAACATAATTATCCAAGGTTCGTTTCTTTTAGAATGCATTTTAATGTTATGAATGTAACATAGTAAAAGAATGGATGCATGTCAATACTTTATACAAGAAATTCAATAAAACATAACATCAAGAAAACACATAAGTGGCATATAAACTTTCAAGTGAATCTTTTCTCTTTTCTCAACCTTGTGACTTAGGAACTTCATATTCTAGCATCATGGGGCCACCCTAAAATATCATCTAGGTTATGAGCTCATACCTTAACTAGTCATCGCTAGTTCTTACTTATCTTATGATAAGCGTAAACATGAAATTCCCGACTTCTAGAGTACGGGTTAGAGGGCTTAAGGATCACCTATCATAACCTTTAATTCGGGGAGTCCATTGGAATATTTCCTTCTTTTAAATGCTCTACTGGCATCTAGTGCACAGCGAATTATCCGCTTTGGTAGGCTGCATCTACTCATACCCTCACGAATTTGCCTCCTCTCCACTGGAGCAGGAGAAGTATGTCTCAGTGCTTTGTCATATAAAAACTTATCTCATGGGGGTGCTTGGCTAAATCGGTGTCACCCACAGTTTTATCTCATGATTTTCAAAAACATTCTCAAGTCCTTAATTTGATGGAAATTCGGCAACATAACAGTTGTATACCGAATTTCTTTCAAATTTCCTTTGTGCCACAAAACTTATGATGCATATACTTTCACATTCAATTTCTATGGACATGATAAACTCCTAATCACATAAACACACTGATCATAGCACATGCATCATCTCAACATACTTGAATCAATAACTCATTGCATCAAAGAATCTATAGTATCTTATGCTTTGACCCTTAGGGTTTTAAACTTGAAATCTACGTTCTCTAATCATCCGATCTTAATCTCTTATGCACCTCAAGGTTCAAAACTAATTATTCTCACTAATTATCATGATTATAACTTATTCTAAACCTCATTAGTGCAGAATCTATGTTTTTGTAATTACGGGTACCTAGGAGTCATAACTTTGACCCTTTTTAATTTCAGTTTTTCTCCTAAAGTACTAAGATCAATTCCTAAACCAATTATGAGTAGTTCCTACACATTTACACTAATTATAAACCATTATTACTAATATTATGCTTGCTGGAACAGAATCCAGAATTTCCATTTCTAAGGGTTCTAGAAATCTCTTTTTAATTCTTTCTTGGTTACTAACTTGTCTTAGTTTTCTCAAATTAATTCTAACATCAAATATACATGAATAAACACATTCTAACATAGCATAATCATCATCATATAGTGAGCAAATAATCATGGCAGAACCGAAAACATAATCATCATACTAAGCATAGAATTTCATTTCTAACACTCATATATTGCTAGTTTCTCTTGGAACCTTTTTAAAGCTTCTAAAACTCATAAGAAAACATTTTATTTCATTAAAATCATCATAAAACCATTTAGGGCAGTAGCTATTTCAAAATAATCTCAAGGGGGATTTAAATAATAAAATCATGCTTAAAATATTCCTTGAGATCATCTAAGCTTAAGAAAATTTTAAAACATAGGTCTTGGCATTTCTGACTAGATGAAACTTACATCAAGCTCATCATCATCACATGGCCAAAATGCATTTCTAAAAACATCTTCCATTTCCAATCTTTACTTGAGATATCAAGGGACAAGTCTTTGAGCTCTAATATTTTAAGTGATAACGAGAATATAAACATGTTATGCACTTCATTTTATCTTTATTAGAAAGTAAAGTGAGGGCTCAAAATAAATATGAGATGCAACTCATTCTTATCTTAAGATTAGGTGATGACTTGAAAAGTAAACATGAAATGCAAAGCTTAAATTTAAATATGATAATGCAAGCTCATTTATTTATTCTTGAGGGTTTAGTGATGACATAAGAAATAAATATGCTATGCAAGGCATAAATTTAAATATGAATGCTAGTCCATTATTATATGTCATTAGAGCTCATACAAGACTTTAAAGAATCAATATCACAATCCCAATCATAATCTCATCATCATAAAGCAAGCTCTAGAGTTCTAAGTACCAAGGTTACAAAGAAACATCATGATTCTTTGAACATCATCATCAAGCTTAAGGAAATAGATGCAAAAACAAAACTTCAAAGGAAAGGAAAGAAAAGAAACCGAAGCTACAAGAAAAGGGAAAATATACCATATTCATTATTATATACCCAAAACCCCTATCTAGAGTAAAACTCTAGAATATGCCGGCCACCTTTAAAGTTGAAAAGGGTAGCCTTGGGCTTATTGAAATCCTTCTAATTATTTTCTTAAGTTGAAATCATTAGTGAGCTAAGTAACATAAGTAAGACTTAAAGAAAGAAAGAAAGAAAAACTCAAGCTTTAGAGGCCTCATTGAGATGAAGACAAAGTCATCATCTAGAGACACTCATCATCAAGCTATCATGAGAAGTAAATAAGCCTTGAAAGCTGAAATCAATAGAAGGAAATAAGAAGGAACCAAAAAGGAAAACCAAGAGAAGCTCATAGAAACATTATTTTCTCTCAAGAACAAAACGTATTTTGAGTAAAAGAAATATTTAGAACAACTCCCTACCAAGTACAAAGATGAAAAAGCTTGGTCTTTGCTTGCAAATGAGAAGACAAAAATCTTCTCCAGGAGATGATGACGATTCGACCTTGGAAGGAAGAAAAGGAAATGATGAGTTTTTGTGTGAGCTTGTGTTTGAGGGTGATGGCTTAGGTGTTTAGATGATGATTCAAGGTGGTGGGGTGGTGTTTTGAGGTGGTGATATGGTGGCTCAAGGTGGAGAATGAAGAACATGAAGAAGAAGAAGAAAGCTCTTTGAAACTTAGAGAGAAAAGGAAAGAACTCAAGTTGCTCTTAAAAATTCAAAGCTTTGCAAATGATCCAAAGTGATTCAAGTGCATCCAAGCAAGCTATTTATAGAAAATCAAAACAATGAGGAGTGAATGGAAGAGGAGTGGCCGACGGTTCTTCAAGGCCTTGGGAGGGAAAATATCTTCTAAATGTTGTCATACAAAGCATGGTTGAAAGCATGGATGGGTATGGTTTAAGGCATGGCTCTAAGCATGGTCTTTGAGTGTATATTTTAATTTGAAATAAAACAATTCTTGTTGAATGGAGGGGGGAGGGTAACAAAAAAATATCTCTTTGTTATGGTCATTCAAAAGCATGGTGTGAAGTATGGTGAGTATGGGCTTAAGCATAGCTCAAAGTAAGGTGTAAGCATGGTGCAAGCATGGCCATGGAGTGGAAAATAAATTCAACATGTGGGTAATGGGGGAGGAGTGGCCGTGTGGTTCTCCTAATTGTGTGCTAATGATGTGTTTAGGTGTGTATTAGATTAGGTTTATGATTAAGAATTTCTAAGTGTTTAGGTAACTAAACAAGTAATTAGGAATTTCAAGACATGATTAGGGAGTGCTCATACATTATTAGAGGGGTTTAAACTCATTTTATGCATAAACAATTGTAGAGACAATTCCTTAATTTAAGGAATTGGAGAGAGAAAATACTATTCAAGATTCCATGACTAGGAATCTTGAATTTAAAAAGAGATTTAGGTTTAATCTAAGCAATTTTAGGTTCTAATTAACTTTAATAAATTATTTTGACTCTAGATTAATTATGAAAATTAATTAATCTTCGATTAGAGCCTAATATTGCTTAGGTTTTTTTAATCATACGATTAAGCTTAAAAACATTATGCTTAGGGCAAAATCGTAATTTTGCACAAAAACTGCCCGGGACCACCGGGACTTAAGCAGATGTCATGAAATACATAAAAACATAATTTAAAACCATCTGGAGAAGTTTCGGGCTCATTTGGCACTTTTACCCATGTAAAAACGCTACAGGGATATTTCAGTCATTTTGACTTAGAACCTCAAAAAACTAGGTTTTCATTCCCGAAACCATTCAAAAGCTATCTAGTCCCCTTCAAACATTGAGTTGGCCCTTTGAGGACTGCCGAATCGGCTCTCCTCAAATTCTGGGCAGAAAATGACCTTAGGGGCATTTTGGTTATTTTCACTCAGACAGAAAATCGAGCCGTCACATCGGGTGTCAACCTACCAGAACTCGGCATCTACCTCTAGTATAAAAGCAGCAAAAGTTACCTTTTATTCCTCGGTGTAGGTGATCACTGAGAAGATTTTCTCCATGCTTTTGATCCACTCGTTAGCTTGGTTATGATTGATAGCTCTTCTAAAAGATGCCAGCTCATCTTACGAAACTCTCCAAATTGGCCTTACTCTTGGCTATTAGTAGTGTTGGGGCCACGACCAGTATCGCCTTGGCAGTCCATCCATTCAAACATCATTTGCATAGCTCTTGTCATCTCCCTGATAGCTTCTACAATATCATTACTTCGATCGCTTGGATTTTATCCTGTCATGGTCGTGCCGATCCCTAAGCACACAGAACAACAAACACTGAGTGATCAGGCTTAATATTTCAGGCAAAGTGTGCTAGTTACGATGGCACACATGAACATACAAGGGTCATACATCTCTATCCTACATCTTATCTTATCAATAAAGCATTACACATGACATAAATATGGCATCATGCTTAAGAATTATAGTCAATCCAATTCTTAGGCTCCATGAGAACCGAACTACTCTGGTACTAAAATGTAACACCCTGATATTTAACCCAACACTCCTAGGATATATTTATGTTAATTATTAGTTATTACTCTTTTGTTTTAGTTCTTAACTTTAAATTATGAAAAATACTTAGTGAAAATACGGGCAAATTTTTTTTTTCAACTTAAAAACAAAACATGAGCCGCGCGTACTAAATAAAACACATTATTTGTCTTGCATGTAAAAAGAAGAAATAGGGACATGTCACGGCATACACAGAACACAAACATCACAATATCATGAACATAATCATATCATCATCATCATCATCATCATATATATATGTATGGCACAAGTATTAATCGTTCCTCATCACACCCCAAAATAAACATATCTAGTAGTATCATGCCTACAAACAAAGGTTGGGCTAAGTACAATCATCTAGAATAAACATAGATAGTATGTACAAAGAAACTAAATAAAACCTAGTAAGGACCTCTCCTCCTACTACTTCTACAAGGATGCACCTAGAGTAGATAACCTCTAACAAAAATAACAAAGGAAGACTCTCCACAAAATATGAAAAGGCACTCCAAGGGTTCCATTATCGACTCCTACAAATATCGCTCCCAAGAAGGAGGAAGGTAACCAATCACACAAGTAAGGTCATTAGGCGTGGCAAAACGGCAAGCAGGTCGGACATGGGCACCTCGGCAACGACGGGTAGCTTCTCTACAAGGGTACTCAACTCCTCTTAGTGGCTGCATGGCAGTAGCTTCTCCATCGCCACCACCTTCTACATCCATGGGGACCACAGGGGCAAATATGTAGATAGGGAAGTCTTGAATGGTTGATGTGGCACAGTGGGCACGAGGGAACTACTCGGTACACGAACATGTGTAACACCCTAATTTTTAACCCAATACTCTAGAACACATTAGGTTAATCATTAGGTTATTACCTCTTAGTCTCATCCTTTTAATAAAATACTTAGCGGAAATTATGAATAAATTTTTTTTTTTGGAATATATAAAACCAAAGTGAGAGCCGCGTTCATCATAAGGCAGGAATGTAAAGCACAATAACAAGTTAAGTAAAGCACAGACCACAAGTGATGAAGAACACAGTAAATGAGCACATAGCAATGGAACAGTGAATAACACAACATAGGAAAAGACTTCATTAATAACATAACTAGGTGTACATATAGTCACGCCCTTATAGAATCGGGCTGAGCTTGAAATACAAGGAAAGGAAATACAACCGAAATATAAATTCAAGGAAAACATAAATAAACCACAACTACCCGAGTGCACCTAAAGTGGATAACCTCAAGACAAAAGAAAGTTTATCCTAACTCTGAGTGAGTGTGTGCACTAGACCTCCCCTATGACATCAGCTACTGTAACCCAGGATAAGGCGAGGTATAACTGATCCACTGACACAATGCGACAGGAGTAGGCACGCGCGGTGGCTATACATGAGCTCCTCAGCTGGGGTGCATCTCGACTCGCCTAGCTAACCTTGGCTACGTAACGGTTTCCTCGCTCCCTCATCTCACAAACTCTGGAGTAGGAGCGGAGCTCTCGCTGTACATGTGCGTCGGTGGGTCCTCAGAAGGATCATCCTTCGAACTGGGAGACCGGGGCACGAAGTCTTGGAAGTCATGAGGCATCGATCCTCTAGTATACGTCCGAAGAAGCCTCTCATCGCGCGTCCAGGCATGCTCAAAAACCATAGCATCATCATAAGGAGACATTGAGGAGAAGCGGTAACTCTGTACAGGGTGAGCGAAGAGACGTCTGATGAACATGAAAACTCATACTGTGCACTGTCCCTCAAAATGATAAGATCAGTGGTCCGGATCAAAGTGCACTTCCCATGTCGGAGTGTCGATAAAGACCACGAACGTCGCCATCAAGCTCTGAAGATGTGACGAGAGAAAGAGAAAGAAGAGAAAGGAGTGAGAATCTTACTAAAAAATCTCAGTAAGGACCTCCTATCTAGGGTTACATCATTCACATCCTCAGGAACCTTGGGTTTAGTTATGAAAGGTGTACATGCATATAAGATTCATTATTAGGTTTTATAAAACTAATTATCCAAGGTTCATTCCTTTTAGCATGCATCTTAATGTCATGAATGCAATATATCAAAGTGTAACACCCTAAAATTTTATTTTCAGAAAATAATTGAGGCTTTATTAATCAGAATCTCAAAATTCTGATATACACAGAAATGATTAGAACAACTCAACGGATCTCTAAAGAAAAAAAATGTGAATAGTAACTTGTGGGCCCCACAGGTCCGCCGGGACAGCCGAAACCCTAGATTTGGGACCCGAAGGTGCCCGAAATTTGGAAATTATAGGATTAAGGTTAGAAATGGGTGGGAATAAAAAATTTTATACTTAGAATTAATTTTCGAGCAATGATTGATTTCCCGGGTACACTGTTTTACCCGTTCGATGAAATTTCGATGTGCGATTTTTAACACCGAAAGCTAATTAATATCTACGAATAATGAAGTTTATCCATTTGAATACCAATGAATGGCTAGGATTCTATCTTGGAATGAAAGATCAAATCCTAGCCATTGATATAAAATTCCTTTAATGAAAAATTTTAAGCTTTATTTCCAACCAATGAAATCACACTTTATATGATAAATATGACACACCTAACCTCATAAGTTTCATCTCCATTCTCGGTAGCAGCAAGGAGGAACCAGAAAACTCCATTTCCTTTCTCACAAACCCTTGATTTCAACCTCAAAAATCCTAGCCCAAACCTTGTTAAAATCAAAAACCTCCTTAAGCAAATTTATTCTACACTTCAACCTCTACAAATATAACCGATTAGATCCTCCAAAAACCTCACCTTATTACATCACTTATCTCTGATTAGAGGAAGATTTGAGTGTGTTTCAAGAGCCTTGGGGTGGAGAATATCTATCTTGAAGTGTACAAGAGACAAAGGGACATTAGCTTTCAAGAGTAGGGTTTTATTGAGTCTTTCCTTGCCAAATTTCTATTTCTCATTTCTGACCTGTTATGCTCGAAATTTTTAGTTGTTTTGGTTAATGATATATGGTTGTTGATGTATAAATTTTGGTGGAGGTTTTGGATGAGGTTAGAGTAATCATTTTATCAAATGAAAGTTTAGTTAGATTGCTGGATTTTCGGTTTTGCTTAAGACAGTAATATCTCATGAATATTTAGACATATTTGTGTTTATGATCATGGTCTGGAAAAATTATATGTTGGACATAAATCTTGGACTACTTACACAAAAATTATTTAGCACTAACTTTAAGTTTTACTGCCTCAAAAAAATCAGAAACCGAAAAGGTAACCTTGCTGTCTGGATTATGGGAACTGAAGCTGTAAATTTGTATAATTTTGTGACCATATCAAATGATGGAATTATCCTTTGAAATGTTTACAGAATGTTTTACACATCTTGAAATTCAACCTTGATTTTTATTTTGAGTTTATTCCATTGTTTACTAAATTTAAAAATTAAGAGAACTCTGGTCTGAGCTGTGAAAAAGTGGTCTCTGACCACTAAACTTGTAAAATTTATTTAACATTGTTAGAGGGCTTTGTTTGCTATGAAATTTTTACAGGGACTACTAGACATATTGAGATGTCATGGAGAATTTTTGTGGCTGTTTAATTGGCCATTTGGTATGGAAGGTAAATATTGTTACTAGAGTGGCAAATCTGCCAGTATGCTAGAAATGAGAGGATGTCTTAAATTGTCATCAACATGGCATTTAGTCCACATATATAGTATATGAATGCATGCTAATGGTTTTTAAAGAGATACTTATAAAACATAAATGAGACTCCAGTGTACCTAAATGCCTATGTGTGATGTGAGCAAGCCTTTGAAAAATAAAAGTATATGATGCATTTATATGACAAAAGAGGATATGTGAAATTTAATGACACGTGTTTTAACATATGGGGAAAATAGAAACAAGGCTTATGTGAGATAAGTGGGAAGGCAAAAATAAGAACTTCCCAGGAGATTTTATGAGTTGGTAGATGTATCGACTAGGAGATAGAACTGTGCGTGATTCGGAAATAGAAGAAAATGAAGTCCGATGATCGCAAATAGGAATGAGCTCATGTCCTAGCAGTCTATGGTCCTCTGTGGAGTTATTCAGTACAGATGTTATCTTATGTGAAATTAAGCCTTCCCTATGTTAATAAAAAGAAACAACTGCACTGAGTTGAATTCCATAAGACATAAGAGCAACACATATGATTACCACTATTTTGCATTTAATTCTCTTTGACTCATGTATATAAATATTGATAGATGTGATCTAGCATGACAATTTGTATATAGATGAATTTACTAATTTTATTCTATTCACATGTGAGAGAGTACCCTACTGAGAATTTTATAATGTTCTCATCCCTATGTCTGTATGTATTGTATATTGTATTCAGATCCAGCAGATGCCATCAATAGTGTTCTTCCTTGATTCGCCACAATGGGTGTGGCATTACGACCCGATGCTTGACTCTCTTTATGCAGCAGCTTACTCTCAAATCCGTGCATACGTGTTCTTTGACCGTTCTTTCAGTGCATCTATCTTCACCGCTGATTTTGATCCAGCTTTTCCCTACGATGGTGTGCCTCTCCACATGGCGCACCCAGTTGTATTTGATATCCCAGTAGCACCACTAGCACCCCCTCTAGCAGATGCTCCATCCTCATCCTCATCCTCTGACTCAGACCCACCAGAGGGTCCTGACGCCCCTGGCGGAGGAGAGGCCATCGTACCGATGGCCAACGGGTTCCTTTAGGCAGACCCGAGATCTATAGGGACTCATGACTTGTATATAGGGTAGCATAGTGCTAGGACCTTACCAGCCTGCCGACTGATTACTGTTAGATGTTTTAAGTCCATTTATGTGCATATATGATTTTGTTGGGCTTTGAGATTTGAGCAGGTTAGAATAGACACTTAAGATGTTGTTTTTGTACTGAGTCCCTACATAGTTCAGTAGACGACCAGTTTATGGTCTAGGGTGCTGTGTATGATGCTAACCTGTTTATGATGTATATATATATATACATATATATAAATCTATAAGTTGGTGCGATCCATGAGCTCATTTTATTATTATCTTTTCATTTCTCTCGACTAATATAAAGTATAGAACACGAGTAACACTATTCTAATCACTGTATAGACACTCGAGTAATATATGGTAGTTAGGAGGGTGTTACACAAAGCATGAATGCATGGCAATACTTTAAGCAAATAACTTAGCAAATCATAACATCAAGAAGCATACATGTGGCATAAAGGGCATATAACTTTGTTGTGGAACTTTCCTCAATCTTTGTGACATCAATCGTGGTACTTTAGCATTGTAAGGCCACCCTAAAACATCTAGGCTTAAGCACAACTTTAAACCAAACGCCTTTTGAAAGGCTCCTAAAAAACGTGACGTAAACCGTGGATCTCGATCTGAGATTATCATCGACAGCACTCCATGCAACCTTACTATCTCTTGGATGTAAAGCTGGGCCAATCTATCCAATGAGTACATGACTCGAATAGGCAGAAAGTGGGCCGACTTGGTCAATCGATTCACGATTACCCATACGGCATCATGGCCAGCTTGGGTCCTCAGCAATCTTGTCACAAAGTCCATCAATATGCTCTCCCACTTCCACTCGGGGATTGACAGGGGCTGCAACATGCCCAAAGGATTGACTAGGCACTTACTTACCCAGGCGACCATATCCTTCTTTAATTCGAGCCACCAAAACATCTTCTTTAGATCTTGGTGCATCTTAGTTGTACCAAGATGAATGGCGAAGTGGCTCTTGTGAGCCTCCTCCAAGATCTTCTCTCGGAGATCACCATCTCGTGGCACACAAATTCACCCCTCGAACCTCCACAACCAATCGGGGCCTTGCTCAAAGCCCTTCAACTTCCCAGCCTTAACTGCCTCTATGGTCTCCATAAACTCCTCGTTTTCCCTTTTGGCTAGCATAATGCTTTACTTAAGCCCACTGGTCACCGTAAGGTGACACATCACTATGCCACTATTGGTTGCTGACATCCCCAGATTCATATTTCTAAACTTCTTTATTAACCCAACTTCATTAACCATCATATAAGACAAATGCAATGACTTTTGACTCAAGGCATCAGCGACCACATTAGCCTTGCCGGGGTGGTAACTTAAGCCGAAATCATAATCTTTTAAGAACTCCATCCATCTTCTTTGCCTCATATTTCACTCGTTTTGATCAAAGAGATGCTTGAGACTCTTGTGATCAGAGAAAACTTCAAACTTAACACCATATAAATGGTGTCTCCACATCTTTAGGGCAAACACGATGGCTGCTAACTCTAGGTCATGGGTAGGGTAGGTTACCTATGCATAGGCTACCACTTGCCTATTTTGCATCAACACACAACCTAAACCTTTGCCCGAAGCATCACAATATACCTCGAAGGGTACATTGGGGTCAGGTAAAACCAAAACTAGGGTTGGGGTGAGCTTCTCCTTAAGCTCTAGGAAACTTTTCTTACACTCATGATTCCATACAAACGGGGCATTCTTCTTAGTGAGCTTTGTTAAAGGTAGGGCGATCTGGGAAAATCCTTTAATGAACCTACGGTAATAACCGACTAAACCTAAAAAGCTTCTTATTTCAATCACAGAGGTTGGTCTCTCCCAATTCATCATAGCCTTAATCTTACTAGGATTGATAGCTATGCCACCTTTTAACACAACATGTCCTAAGAATTTCACCTCATCTAACCAAAATTCACACTTAGAAAGCTTAGCGTACAACTTCTTCTCCTTCAAAATCTCTAAAACTAACCTTAAATGACGTTCATTCTCCTCGTGGGTTTTTGAATAGATAAGAATATCATCTATGAACACAACCACAAACTAATCTAAATAGGGTTTAAAGATCGTATTCATATAATCCATAAAAACTACGGGAGCATTCGTCAAACCAAACGACATCACATTGAACTCAAAGTGTCCATACCCAGTTCTAAAGGCGGTTTTAGGAATGTCTTGATCTCTAACCCTAATCTGATGGTATCCTGACCTCAAATCAATCTTAGAAAACACTACAGCTCCTTTTAACTGGTCCATAAGATCATCAATCATAGGCAACGGGTATTTATTTTTCACGGTTACACAATTCAACTGCCTATAGTCTATACACAATCTCATACTTCCATCCTTCTTCTTCATAAATAAGACCGGAGCACCCCAAGACGAAGCACTCGACCTTATAAAACTTTTCTCCAAAAACTCCTCTAACTGGGTTTTCAACTCAGCTAGCTCCAAGGGTGACATCCGACATGGCGCTATAAAGATAGGTCCGTCCCAGGAACCAACTCTATGGAAAACTCTACTTCTCTTTCGGGAGGGAACTCGGGTATTTCATTCGGAAACACCTCGGGATAGTCTCTCACCACTGGTATATCACCTAGGTTTTGCTCAAAATCAACCTCACAAGTGGCTAGGAGAACATATCCCTTAGTTTTCTCCCCACTACAGAAGACCTCTACGGAGTTCAGATACAGTCTCAAGGGTTGACTAATGTTATTGGGAGGAGAAGGAAAAACAACTATTTGGGTTCCACAATCTAATAATACATGGTTGGCGTAAAGCCAATGCATGCCTAGAATGATATCTATGTCCTTAAGGGGTAAGCAAATTAAATCTATGATAAAAGATCTACTTTCTACAATAAGATGACAGTTCAAACAACATTTGCAAGTATTAACAGGGTGATTTGTGGGAGTAGAAACAATAAGATCAAAAGGAAGCTTAGAAACTTGCAAATTCAAAGACTCGACACTAGCATATGAGACAAAAGAATGGGTAGCGCCAGAATCAAAAAGTACAGTTAAGGTTCTACCATTAAGTTCGCACTTACCTTGAATAAGATCGTTGGACTTTCGTGTGTCCTCCACATTAAGGGTAAAGACCCGTCCTTGGTGTTGGGGCTTAGGGTTCTGGTTCGTCGGCTCTCTGTTGGTGCAAGTGTTGGCATAGTGGCCGGGCTTGCCACACTCGAAGCAGACTCTTTGCCCTATAAGGCAGGGACAGTTCCCATGATTCTTCCCATACCGGGTGTAACACCCTAAATCTTAACCCAAGACTACTAGTATATACTTAGGTTAATCTTTAGAATATTACCTCTTGGTCTCATCTTTTACTTAGAAAATACTTAGCGGAAATATGGGTAAAATTTTTCTTTTTGGAATTTAAAATCAAAGTGAGAGCCACGCACGAATCTTTAAGAGGAAGCATAGCGAAACATATAAGCAAAGCATAAGAAACACATCATGTCATGGGAACATCAACTGAATCATAGATATATATATATAACGTGCCTACCCAAAGAGGCAGGACTATTTGATACATCATGAAACAAAATACAACTGAAATGCAATACAAGAAAATCATAAAAAAGCAAATACAAGAGAAACTACACCCATACCCATGTGCACCTAAAGTAGACAACCTCATATACAAAAGAAGGTTTGTCCTCTACTATGTGGCGTGTGTGTGCACTAACTACTATCCCTCCTATGACTACTCTTGCTGGTCCGAGTACTGTGGGGTCGAGTCGATCCACTGGCGAATCTCGGCGGGAGTGGTCGAGCGCATCATCGGGGCATGTCCACCGCGGCGAGGACGCATAGATGGCCAACGAGCCAACCTCGGCTGGACTACCGTCTCCTCACTCCCAGCCCTCATCGGTGGGGGAGCGGGACTAGAGCTCCAACTGTACATGTGGGATGGCGGGTCCTCGGATAGGTCCGTCTCAGAAATCTTGGGGGCCGGCACATACTCGGGGTACTCGCGTACTGCTGAGGTCTCGGGCTCCATGCGGAGGATCTACTCATCGCGTGGTTGTGCTCGCTCAAAAATCCCGTTATGTCGGTAAGGAGCAGTCGGGGTGAAGCGGTAGCTCGGGACGGGGAGTCTTGTGAAGGGTCGCCCCATGAACATGAATACTCACGGCAGTCAGCGACCCTCAAAATGGTATGACCCGAGTGCCGGGTCATGGTGCAGCTCCCATACCGGGGTATCAATGAAGAGTACGAATGTCGCCATCTGAAGATATGACGGAAGAAAAGAGAGAGGGAATGAGAATCTTTCTAAAAGAATTCTCAGTAGGGTTATCCCTACCTAGGTGACATCGTCACATCCTCAGGAACCTTGGGTTTATTTCTAAAAGGTGTGCATGCATATAAATTCCTTTTAAGTTAGTTTTCTAAAGAGATATTTTATCCAAGGTCCGTCATATTTTATAATGCGTCTTATAACTTAAGCAGAAATATACTAATGATATGAGTACATCATAAAGGTAAACCAATCAATAGAATAACTAAGAAACATTATAGCATTGGCATAAGTATAGTATATGTGACATTGTTAACTTTAACTTTCATCTCATGGGGCCGCCCTAAAACTTCTCTAGGTTATGAGCTCATACCTTAACTAGTCGTCACTAGTTCTTATCCTATGATAAGCGTAACATAATCCCGACTTAAAGTACGGGCTAGGGGGCAAATTAAGGATCTCCTTTCTAGGATCATTTCCTCTTTGAAACGCTTTGCTAGCCACGCGGGCCTCGCAATTTGTCCGCTTTGGCAGGCTGCATCTACACATACCCTCACGAATTTGTCTCCTCCTGGGGGTGCCCGGCCGAACCGGTGTCACCCAGGAGAAGCGCGTCTCAGTGTTGTGTCACATTTAAGTTCTCATAAGCATTAAATCATAAGTACCTCATCATTTATCATATTCACTTTTATCATGCATCCTCATATAGCTTTTTCATAACATATATATCATCACATGAAACTTTCTCATAACATATGCATCGACACATAACACTTCCACATAACATAAACATCATCACATAGTCATATCTAACAATTATCCCCATAAGCTCATAGACTTGATATGTTATAACCCATAGTGTTTTAAACTTCGATTCTTATGAGTCTTAAACTTGCAAATTAATTGTTCTAACATTATCCTTAGCTTCTTATACACCTATAGTTTCACAACTAATGAGTTATACAAAGTTTTATGCTCAAGAACTAATCCAAACAGCACTAAGCGGAATTTGGACAGCTTTATGTTTATGTGATTACGGGGTTCTAAAAATTACGGTTAAGATCTTTATCTCACGTTCTAAGTTATTGATCATCAACGCCTAGTTTCTTGGGAACCTATAAGGTTATAACTAAGTATTTCTCACCTCACACTATGGTCAAGAACATCTCTAAACCTCAAGAGTGCAGAAATCAAAATCCTAACTTTACGGGTACCTAGAAGTCACAATAATGACCCTTGCTAAGTTCGGTTTGCTCCTAAGGTTTCAAGATTAAGTCCTAAACCAATTATGAGTCATTTCTACACATATAAACTAATTTAAAACCATGATTATTGAATCTAATCCTTGCTGGACAGAATCCAGAAAAATAAATCTTTAAGGGATCTAGAACTCTCAAATTAATTCTTTTCTAGTTCCTAACTTATCCTATCTTTCACATATGAGTCTTAACATAATTATTACTCAAACATAAGCATATTAACATCATTAACACAGCTCATACAGTGGCCAAACATAGCAAGGCAGAACCTAAAGCAAACTCCATTTAAAGGCATTGAACATAGTTTCTAAAGCACATAAAATACTAGTTTCTCTTGGGACCTTGTTAAAGCTTTCAAAACTCTTTTATGAACACTTTTATCATCTAAACTTATGAAAATACTTAAGAGGGCAGTGGCTATAGTATTTTCATCTCAAGTGGTCCTAAATTCATAAAACTTAGTTCTACATATTCCTTATACTCATATAAGTTTAGAAAAATTATAAAACATAGTTTTCAATACTTGGAAACACTAAGGCCTTATAGGGCCGAAATATGAACCAAAGAAAATAAATGTTTTAGACCTTTGTTTGAGATATCAATGGGCAAGTCTTTGAGCTCTAGATTCATTTAGGTGATGACATAAAAATAAACATGCTCATGCACTTATTTTAGATTCCATTAGAAAGTAAAGTGATAGCTCAAAGTAAATATGAATGCAACTCATTATTATCTTGGTATTAAGTGAGGACTTGAAATATAGACATGATAATGCATAGCTTGAAATATAAACATGATAATGCAAGGTTCACTCATTATCTTGATATTTAGTGATAGCAAGGAAGTAAACATGATATGCATAGCATAAAATAAACATGATGCAAGGTTTATTTTATGGTTAGCTAGAGCTCATTCAAGACTTTAACAAGATAACAACCCAATACAATATCTCAAAGATTACAACCCAAAAATCGAAAATCATATAAAAGAGAAAGAAAGTGAAACTACATCAAGTTCTTTATTAAATACCCAAAACCCCTATCTAGAGAAAAATCTCTAGAACGTGCCGGCCAACTTTAAGGTTGACAAGGGTAGGCTTGGGCTTTTAGAAATCCTTAGATTAATTTTCTTAAGTTGAAAAACCATGTGAGTTAGATATCATATAGATGAAGTCATAAGAAAAGGAAAACTCAAGCTTTAGAGGTTTCTTTGAGATGAACACAATGTCATCATCTAGAAACTCTCATCATCAAGCTATCATGCTCAAAATCAAGGCCTCATGGCCGAAAATGAAAAGACAGGAAAGACAAAGGAAAGTTCAAAAAGATTCCAAGAGGAAACTAGGGAAAAACACTATTCAAGATTCTATGACTAGGTGTCTTAAAATTAAAATATGATTTTAGGTTGTAATTAAGTACTTTTTGGTTCTAATCAACTATAATAAATTATTTTGACTCAAGATTAATTAAGGAAATTAATTAACCTTCGATTAGAGCCTAATATTGCTTAGGTTTGCTTAATCGCGTGATTAAGCGTAAAAATACGAAACTAGGGGCAAAACCGTAATTTTGCACTAATTTTGCCCGGGACTTCAAAAATTAAAACTGAGGTCATAGAATACATAAAAACGCCTTTTAAAACCATCTGGAGAAGTTTCGGGTTCATCCGGCACTTGAAAACGGGTAAAACACCGCAGGGGCGTTTTGGTCATTTTGACCCGAAAACTCGAAAAACAAGATTTTCGATCCCGGGATGGTACATAAGTTTTCTAATCCCCTTCCAACATTGAGTTTGCCCTTCGAGTACTGCCGCACTGGCTTTCCTCGAATTTCGGGCTGAAAATGACCTCAGGGGCATTTTGGTCATTTTTACTCTAACAGAAAAATCGGGGCGTTACACATGTAACGCCCGGGGACGAGGACGAGGAGTGATCGCCGGTGCAAAGAGGGCACGGACAAGGAGCGGCTCCTCGCAAGGTCCTCTAAGCGGAGGGGTACATGAATGAACCGATTACATACCTAAATGAGAGGGATCCTAAGACTGTATAGGTATGGGACTATACAGTTGAGGAGGGCTTATATGAATTGATTCGTACTACCTATATCAACAAGATGCATCTTCTTTTCGGTAGCCTAAACTGAAAGAACTCCACAGTTAAGCGTGCTTGACCTGGGGTAATTTTGGGATGGGTGACCTCCTGGGAAGTTTTCCTAGGAAGCGTGCGAGTGAGGACAAAGCATGCTGAAAAGACCCATGTTGGTTTGTGGGGACAGTCATCAATCCATAAAGCAGTAGGGGATGTTACACCGGGGATAGACATCAGTAGATACAGCTCCAGGGTAAGCAGCAGGGGCTCCTTGTGCTGCCTTGATCTTGGCCCCATCGGATCCACCTTGGTGGTTCCGAGGTCCACCCGGTCCTCGTTGTTGGTTGATGTTGAAGTTTCTCGGGCCATTGTGTTGAAACGGTGGCCTTTGGTGTTGTTTGGATTGCTGGTACGCAGGAGCTCTAGGTTGTTATTGTTGTTGTTGTTGTGGTTGGAACTGGTTGGCGTGGTATGGGTTGTAGTGATTCCTCGATGGGTATTGTGGTTTAAACTTCGGGGCTTGAGGTCCCAACCCCTTAGCTCGCTCCGCCCTCGTGGCATACAACTTCCGTTGCCCCTCTTCCAGGATTTGGTATTTGTTGACCAGAGTCGAGAAGTCTCTAATCTCCATATGGGCCACAACGTAGTTCAACTTTGCCTTCAGACCGGCCTCATATTTCACGCACCTCCTCGAACTTGGCAATGTATTAAGCCATAGTAAACCCTCCCTGGGTCAACTACATGAACTCGATGTCTTTGGTGTTCCTCACAGACTCGGGGAAGTACTTCTCATAGAAGTAGGTCTTGAACAGCTCCCAGTCAATGGGAGTCCCAGAAGCTTCCAGCAATCGCTTCGTGTCATTCCACTAGAACTCGGCATTAGACTTCATCATGAAAGCAACAAATGTAACCTTCTGCTCCTCCGAGCAGGTAACAACAGAGTAGATCTTCTCCATGTCTTTGATCCACTCGTCAGCCTTATCGGGGTCCATTACCCCTCGAAACACGGGCGGGTTTGCCTTGCGAAACTCGCCAAAGCAGGCTTGCTCAACCACCTCCACGGCAGGGGGAGCAGGGGCAGCATTTTCTTTTTGATTCATCTGTTCGAACATACGCTCCATGGCTCGGGCCATGTCACGAACAACAGCAGCAGTCGCATTGTCTTGATTCTCATCGGTCGAATTCCTAGGCTGTCGTCGCGGTGCCATTGGTCCCTAAACACACGAGACAATGAACATCAAGTTGATCAGGCTCAATATTCTATGCGAAATGAGCTAGTTACCATGGCATTTGCAACCAACAGAAGTCATGCATCTCTAGTCCTATAGCTTATCTCTATCCAGCACTACACAGGACATAACTATCGCATCATGCTTCTAAAGCATGGTCAGTCCAATCCTCAGGCTCCGTGAGAATCGAACTGCTCTAACACCAAAATGTAACACCCTAATTTTTTACCTAATACTTTAGAACACATTAGGTTAATCATTAGATTATTACCTCTTAGTTTCATTATAACGCCCCGATTTTTCTGCCAAAGTGAAAATGACCAAAATGCCCTTAAGGTCATTTTCAGCCCTGAATTTGAGGAAAGCCGATCCGGCAGTGCTCGAAGGGCAAACTCAATGTTGAAAGGGGATTAGATGACCTGTGTATCTTTTCGGGATCGAAAATCTCGTTTTTCGAGTTTTCGGGTCAAAATGACCAAAACGCCCCTGCGATATTTTACCCGTTTGCAAGCGCTGGATAAACCCGAAACTTCTCCAGATGATTTTAAAAGGCGTTTTTATGTAGACTATGACTTTAGTTTTGGTCCCAGAGGTCCCGAGCGAAATTAGTGCAAAATTACAGTTTTGCCCCTAGTTTCGTGTTTTTACACTTAATCGCGTGATTAAGCAAACTTAAGCAATATTAGGCTCTAATCAAAGGTTAATTAATTTCCTTAATTAATCTTGAGTCAAAATAATTTATTAAAGTTGATTAGAACCTAAAAGTGCTTAATTACAACTTAAAATCATATTTTAATTTCAATACTCCTAGTCATGGAATCTTGAATAGTGTTTTTCTTTCCAATTCCTTAAATCATGGAATTGTGTTACACATTGTTTATTCATAAATGAGTTTTTAATTCTCTAATGATGTATAAGCACTCCTAATCTTGTCATAAAATCCTTAAAACACATTCTTAGTTACCTAAACTTAAGCTTAATTATTCCTAACCTTGTACCTAAGCTAATACACATTTAAACCTACCATTAACACCCAATTAGATGATCAAAACTCACCTCCCCTATGTTGTCCCTGGTCTGGCCAAAACCTCAAGCCTCCATATGCATCACATGTTCAATTTTCTAACATTCCAAAGCCATACCTCAAGTCACATACACCATACCTTGTCATATTTTCCATCACACTTGATTTTCCAAGTAAATAACCAATTGAAATAAATCATTTCCCACATTTATTTGTGGTTGAAAATGTTCCAGCCATGTTGAGTTTCTAGAAGACTAATTTCTTGCAAAATTAAAATAAAAGCTCACTCAAAAACCCATGCTTCAAGCCTTACTTTGTGTCATGAACTCTGTCACAACGTACCCGGAGGGGGGCGCCGCGACTCGGATGGCGATCGTTTGGCTTTTGAAAAATGTTTGGAGTCGCCACCAATTTTAATTCTGTAAAAATTGGAAAACCTTTGATTTTTGCAAACTGGTCTTTAAAATGAGATTTAAGGTCCGGGAGTCTGATTATGATTAGGGAAGGGTGGAAACTTAATTCCACTGCACCCCTAATACATTCGTATAAATACGGTTACCCTAGAGCTTATTATGCAAATTAATTATGACTTTAAAATATTTATTTTTTCCCAAAAGTTAGCGATTATGTAAAATATAAAGTAAAATAAAATAGAAAGAAATTAAAAGAAAACAATTTAATGAAAAATTAATTTTGGTTTGATAGTTGTAAGCTACGCCGACGTACCCTCTGGTGCAATGAGGAACTCAAAACCACGTCGTTCTGTAGAAAATGCTTGTGTGTTGATGGGTTTTAGTTAAAAAATAAAAGTGTGTTGATTGATTTTAATTTTGAAAATGATTTTTTGGATTGATTAAGGATTTAAAAGGGAATTCGCTTTTGCACGAGATTCAAGGCCTCACTAGGTTGCTCAGTGAATCTCTATGATTCAATAATGTATGAAGAAGGAATCCATCTCTCAGTCATGGTTATTGACCATTGCACGGATAAGATAATATTTTTATATATTTTTTTTAACTATGCTCTTCTGAATGGTTTTTTGTTTTTTTTTTTTTTGTTCTGGACCTCCAAAGAGCCCATTCCTACAAAAACAAAAAAGAACTTAAAAAAAAAAAATGTGGGCTGAACCCACAATAACCGAACCAAGCCCAAACACTAACCCTAAATCCTAACTAACCAATTTCATTTCTTCTCTGATAGTGAAACGAAGCAAAGAAGGACCAGAGGGAATAAGGGCGGCGGCCATACACAGTGGCTACCAGATGGGTACCAGGTCGTGGCTCTCCAAGGCGGCGCGCGAGCGGAGTTGGGTAGCGGATGTCCAGGCAAGCGACGGCGGGACTGGCTTCGCGATGGGTGGCCGAAGGGAGCCGCTGGGCGGTACGATGAGGAGGCGCGGTCAAGAGCTAGCTGGCGGTGTGGAGCTTCCGACCACTGGGCACTGCGCTTTTCGCAGTGACTTGAGGGCTGGCTGGGTGCGCGCAGAAGGGAGGCGCTGAACTGCTGAAATATTCTTCACGGTGTTTTCTGGTTCTGCTCCACGCCGTGCGTGAACCGAGCGCGCAGGTCGTTTTCGTGGTCGTGGCCGGCGACGTCTTGGCTGGGGCAGCGCGCAGAGGCAATAACACACGCTCTGGAGACTGATCGATGATGGTAGCTTCCCGTGGAGAGGAGGCCACGGTGAGGGGCGCGCAGCTGTGCAGGGTGGCGCACTGCTGGACGCGCGATCGAGGCTATGTAGTGGTGCTACTGTTCCGTGCTCTGATTCGCAGCTGGTGAGGATGGAGATGTGGCTGCCTTGGGTGCGCTGCACTTCTTGCTCCAGGTTCGGACCCCTTTCATATTCTATTGGCTTAAATGGTGTTTGTTCATGATTTTGAGGATACTATGGGTTGTTGATGATCATACTGAACGTGGGATTGTGGATTGTAATGATAATTGTGCTGATGATAATATGTGAATGGGGCTGTGATGATGATGATAAGGGTTAGACTGTTTGTAGTGATTGAAGTCAGTTTTTTTTTTTCCTCCCGCTGGTGGTCCCCCCCCCTTTTATGCCGAGCTTGGTCTTATCAGTTCCTTAATCCCATCTTGTCTCTCAGATGCAGGAGGAGCCCAATGCTGAACTGCCTCCCACGCTTCTGCCTTGCTTCTGGCATGCCCATCACTTTGCAGAATGTCCATCACTCCTGCAGGCTGCTTGTTGTTTGCGCAGCGTGTTGGACCAAAAGAAGTGGAGCTGCTGCAGGGGCAGAGAAGAGGACCCATGATGTGGTGTCCTGACACATTTATTTTCATTCCATTTTTGTAACTGAAAGAAAAAGCCGGATTGGGTTGGAAAGAAATGGGTTAACAATTTTGTTGTTTTTTTTGGACCGAAAACAAAAGGGACCAACTAGTGGCCTGAAATGTACTGGACTGTGAACAAACGTGAATAAGTTACAAAAAAGCTTGAAACAGAATTAGACCAACTTATAAACAACATTTTTTTTTAGTTTTCAATTGAAACAAAAGACGCACATTTTTCAAAAGAAGTAAACCAAGGGACTACAAAACAACTCTATTTTTTATTTTTTATTTTGAAAAGACTTTAAGAGAGAAAGTAAAATATGCGAGTTTTGAAATTTTCTTCAGAAGGCCGGACAAAATCGGGTGTTCACAAACTCCATACTTCAAACCATGCTTCTATGACACAATCAAAGAGATATTTTTCTCTCCCTTTTTCCTTCCAATGCTACGGCCACTCCCCCCCCCCTTGGTGTGCCCATGGTTTTGTTTTTCTATAAATAGGATGCTTGTGATAGCTTAGTTGCACCTTGAAGCATTTGCTAAGTTTAGAATTCTAGAGTTATCTTGCTAGTCCTTTTCTTTTCTCTCAAAGTTCCAAGAGTTCTTTCTCTTCATCTTCATCCTCTCTTCACATTATCACCTCAATCCACCATATCATAACCTTAGATCATCATCAAATCTCTTATACACTAAACCTCAAACACAAGCTTCCTCAAAACACATCTCCTTTCCTTTTCTTTCTCTTTGGCCGAAGCCATCACACCACCTTAGGAGGAGTTGCTCTTCTCATTTTCCTTTTCAAGTTCAAGCTTTCATCTTCATCACTTGGTAGGGATTTGCTTTTCAAACTTGTTTTGCTCAAGAATGTGTTTTTCTCTAGTTTCCTCTTGGATTCTTTTTGAACTCTCCTTTGTTTTCCGTTTCCTTTTCATTTCGGCCTATTGGCCATGTTTATGAGCATGATAGCTTGATGATGAGAGTTTCTAGATGATGACCTTGTGTTCATCTCAAAAAACCTCTAAAGCTTGAGTTTTTCTTTTCCTTCAACTTTATCTATATGATACTTAGCTCACATGGTTTTTCAACTTAAGAAAATTTATCTAAGGATTTCTAAAAGCCCAAGCCTACCCTTGTCAACCTTAAAGTTCGCCGGCACATTCTAGAGACTTTTCTCTAGATAGGGGTTTTGGGTACTTAATAAAGAACTTGACTTATTTTCAATCTCTTTTCCTTTTTGTAAGGTTTTCGGTTTGGTTCCTTGATCTTTGAGATTTTGTTTTGTTTGGAAAGTTGATTTACTTGAGCTTGATGATGAAGTTCAAGAACCTCATAGTTCCTTTGAGAAATTGGTTCAAGAACTCTAAAGCTCTCTTTGTGATGAGATGAGTGTTGGGTTGTCATATGTTAAAGTCTTGTATGAGCTCTAGATAACCTTAAAATGAATCTTGCATCCATGTTTACTTTTATGCTTTGCATAACAAGTTTACTTTCCTTGCTATCACTAAGTACCAAGATAATAAGTAAACCTTGCATTATCATGTTTATATTTCAAGCTATGCATTAACATGTTTATATTTCAAGTTCTCACTTAATATCAAGATAATAATGAGTTGCATCTCATGTTTATTTTATGCTCTCACTTTACTTTCTAATAAAAGCTAAAACAAGTGCATGAGCATGTTTATCTTTATGTCATCACTTAAATAAAACTAGAGCTCAAGGACTTGCCCATTGTTGTATCAAGCAAAGGTCTAAAATATTTATTTTCCATAGTTGAGATTTCGGTCCTAAGAGGTTTGAAGGTTGCCAAATATTGAAAACTATGTTTTATAATTTTCTTAAGCTTATATGAGTATAAGAAATATGTAAAACTAAGTTTTATGAATTTAGGACCTCTTGAGATGAAAATGATTTAGCCACTGCCCTCTTAAGTATTTTTATGATTTTAAAAGATAAAAGTGTTTATAAATGAGTTTTGAAAGTTTTAAGAAGGTTCCAAGAGAAACTAGTATTCTATGTGCTTAAAAAATTGTGTTCTATGCCTTTTATGGAGATGCACATTTCGGTTCTGCCTTGCTATTTATTGCCACTGTATGTGCTGTTTTAATGATGTAATATGCTTATGTTTGAGTAAAAATAATGTTAAGACTCTTATGTGGAAGATAAGATAAGTTAGAGACTAGAAAAGAATTAATTTGAGAGTTTTAGATCCCTTAATTATTGAATTTTTTGGATTCTGTCCAGCAAGGTTTAGATTTGATAATCATGGTTTTAAATTAGTTTAAATGTGTAGGAATGACTCATAATTGGTTTAGGACTTGATCTTGATGCCTTAGGAGCAAACTAAACTTAGAAAGGGTCATTGTTGTGACTCCTAGGTACCCGTAAAGTTAGGATTATAAATTCTGCATCCTTGAGGTTTAGAGATGTTCTTGATCATACTGTGAGGTGAGAAATACTTAGTTATAACCTCATAGGTACCCAAAAGATTAGGTTTGATGATTAATAACTTAGAACGTGAGTTAAGGACCTTAAGGGTCAATGCATAAGACATTAAAAAGTCTTGGGTTTTATGATGCTTAATTTATGTAAATATGATATATGATACATGAGCTTTATCTATGATAAGTTTGATATGTGCTATGAAGAAGTTTTATATGATGATATGCTATACCTCATAAGATATGTTTGTATGACCTATATGTTTTCATGGCATAAGCAAATTTGAGGAAATTTGGTCTACAGCCGTCATCTTTGCCAATTCCCATCAAATTTGAGGAACTTAGAAAAAGATCTTTTTGAAAATCATGAGAACTTAAATGTGACACAACACTGAGACGCCTTCTTGGGTGACACCGGTTTAGCCGAGCACCCCCAAGAAAACAAATCCGTGAGGGTATTGACACAGAGCTTGCCAAAGCGGACAATACTACTATGCACTAGTTGCTAGTAGAGCGTTTCAAAGAGGAAATGACCCTAAGAGGTGATCCTTAATTTGCCCCCTAGCCCGTACTTTAAGTCGGGATTATGTATGTTACGCTTATCATAGGATAAGTAAGAGCTAGTGACGACTAGTTAAGGTATGAGCTCATAACCTAGAGATGTTTTAGGGTGGCCCCATGAGATAAAAGTTAAAGTTTAAAATGTCACATATGCTATGAAAAACCAAGAAAAGTTATTATGAGATTTACACCTGCCACCTTATGCCATTGTTATAATGTTCCTTAGTTATTCTATTGATTGGTTTACCTTTATGATGCATTCATGTCATTTCATTAGTGTATTCCATGCTTAGTCATAAGACGCATTGTAAAATATGACAGACCTTGGATAATTAATACTTTAGAAAACTAACTTAAAAGGAGTTTATATGCATACACACCTTTTTAGAAATAAAACCCAAGGTTCCTGAGGATGTGATGACGTCACTTATTTAGGGATTGCCCTACTGAGAATTCTTTTAGAAGATTCTCATTCCCTCTCTCTTTTCTTCCGTCACATCTTCAGATGACGACTTTCGTACTCTTCATCGACACCCCGACGTGGGAGCTGCACCATGACCCAGCACTCGGGTCATACCATTTTGAGGGTCGCTGCACAGTCAGAGTGTTCATGTTTATAGGACGACCCTTCGCACACTCAGTACGGAGCTACCGCTTCACCCCAACTGCTCCCTACCATCATAACACGATTTTTGAGCGAGCCAGACCAAGCGACGAGCAGATCCTCCGCATGCAGCCCGAGGAGTCAGCCATACGTGACTACCCTGAGTACATGCTTTGAAATCAGTATTCGGAGACGAATCCATCAGAGGACCCGCCCTCGCACATGTACAGTTGGAGCTCCAGCCCCACTCCCCCACCGATGAGAGCTGGGAGTGAGGAGACAGTGGTTCAACCAAGGTTGGCTCGTAGGCCGTCCATGCGCCCTCGCCGTTGTGGACATGCTCCGATGATCTGCACGACTACTCCCGCCGAGATCAGCCAGTGGATCAATTCCACCCCTCAGTACTCGGACCAACAGGAGTAGGTGCATAGGATGGGTAGTAGCTAGTGCACACACGTCACATAGTTTAAGGACAAACCTTCTTTTGTATATGAGGTCGTCTACTCTAGGTGCACATGGGTATGGGTGTTGCTTTTATGATTTTCTTGTATTTGCTTTTCAGTTGTATTTTGTTCTTCCATGTACCGAATAGTCCTGCTTTTTTGGTAGGCACATTATCTATATATATGTTCAGTTGACGTATCCATGTTATTCATGTGTTTTATTATGGTTTGCTCATATGACTTGTATGAATTTCCTGTTCCAAGAATCATGCGTGGCTCTCACTTTGGTTTTAATTCCAAAAAGAAAAATTTTACCTATATTTTCGCTAAGTATTTTCAAGTAAAGAATGAGACCAAGAGGTAATATTCTAAGGATTAACCTAAATACATACTAGTAGTATCAGGTTAAGATTTAGGGTGTTACACTCATCCTTTTAATAAAATACTTAGCGGAAATTACAGATAAATTTTTTTTTTGAAATATATAAAACCAAAGTAAGAGTTGCGTTTGTCGTAAGACAGGAATGTAAAGCACAATAACAAGTCAAGTAAGGCATAGACCACAAGTGACGAAGAACACAGTAAATGAGCATGTAGCAATGGAATAGTGAACAACACAACATAGGAAAAGTAGGTTTACATACAGTCATGCCCTTGTAGAATCGGGTTGAGCTTGAAATACAAGGAAAGGAAATACAATCGAAATATAAATGCAAGGAAAACATAAATAAACCACAACTACCCGAGTGCACCTAAAGTGGATAACCTCAAGACAAAAGAAGATTTATCCTAACTCTGAGTGAGTGTGTGCACTAGACCTCCCCTAAGACATCAGCTACTGGAACCTGGGATAGGGCAGCATATAACCGATCCACTGACGCAGTGTGGCAGGAGTAGGCACGTGTGGTGGCTGTACATGAGCTCCTCGGCTAGGACGCATCTCGGCTCGCCTAGCTAACCTCAGCTACATAACAGTCTCCTCGCTCCCTCCTCTCATAAACTGGGGAGTGGGAGCGGAGCTCTCGCTGTACATGTGCGTCAGTGGGTCCTCAAAAGGATTGTCTTCCAAACCGAAAGACTAGGGCACGTAGTCTTGGAAGTCATGCGGCATCGATCCTCCGGTATACGTCTGAAAAAGCCTCTCATCGTGCATCTGGGCACGTTCAAAAACCATAGCATCGTCATAGAAAGACATCAGGGAGAAGCGGTAACTCTGTACAGGGTGAGCAAAGGGAAGTCTGATGAACATGAAAACTCGTACTGTGCACTATCCCTCAAAATGATAAGATCCGTGGTCCGGATCAAAGTGCACTTCCCATGTCAGAGTGTCGATAAAGACCACGAACGTCGCCATCGAGCTCTGAAGATGAAACGAGAGAAAGAGAAAGAAGAGAAAAAAGTGAAAATCTTACTAAAGAATCTCAATAAGGACCTCCTATCTAGGGTTACATCGTTCACATCCTTAGGAACCTTGGGTTAAGTTATGAAAGGCGTACATGTGTATAAGATTCATTATTAGGTTTTATAAAACTAATTATCCAAGGTTCATTCCTTTTAGCATGCATCTTAATGTCATGAATGCAATATATCAAAGCATGAATGCATGGCAATACTTTAAGCAAATAACTTAGCAAATCATAACATGAAGAAGCATACAAATGGCATAAAGGGCATATAACTTTCTAGTGGAACTTTCCTCAATCTTTGTGACATCAATCATGGTACTTTAGCATTATAAGACCACCCTAAAACATCTAGGCTATGAGCTCATACCTCAGCTAGTTCTCACTAGCTCTTGCTTATTATCTGAATAAATGAAACATAATAAAAATAATCCTGACTCCTCGAGTACGGGTTAGGGGGCTAAGGATTACCTCTCTTAGGATATACCCTCTTTGAAATGCTTTGCGGGCATCTAGCCATAGCAATTTGTCCGCTTTGGTAGGCTGCATCTACTCATACCCTCACGGATTTTTCTCCCCTAGGGGTGCTTGGCCGAACCGGTGTCACCCAGGGTTTTAAATCTCATATTATACTTCAAAAACATTCTCAAATCCTTTAGGTTTGATGGAAATTCGACAACATAACTGCTGTAAACCGAATTTCCTTCAAACCGACTTTATGCCACAAGCTTATAACATATACACATCTCTCATTCAACTTTCATGCTCATGATAAACTTAACATCTCAATAATTCCTTTCATCATAGCTCATTTATCATCAGAACATGTGCATTAAACAATCATACGTGCATTATTGAACTCATAGCATAAAAGATCTCTTAATGTCTTATGCATTGACCCTTAAGGCCTTTAACTTGAAATCTAAGTTGTAAATCATCATAACTTAAGCTCTCGGGTACCTATAGGCTCATATCTAAGTATTCCTCAATCAATACTATGATCATAACTGTTTCTAAACCTCAAGAGTGCAGAATCTATAATTCATACTTTACGGGTACTTAGGAGTCACAACATTGACCCTTTCTAAGTTCGATTTGCTCCTAAGGCATCAAGATCCAGTCCTAAACCATTATGAGTAATTCCTACACATTTAAACTAATTATAAACCATGATTTCTAATTTTAAACTTTTATGGAAAGAATCCAGAAAAATCCATTGCTAAGGGATCTAAAAGTCTCAAATTAATTCTTTTCTAGTTACTAACTTGTCTTAACTTTCACATATTAATTATAATATCAATTATGCATGAACATACTCATATTATCATCATCAAAACAGCATAAAACAGTGAGCATAGCAAGCAACACAGAACCGAAATTGTCTCCATCATAAAATGCATAAAACTTCATTTTTAAAACACATAAGTTGCTAGTTTCAATTGGGACCCTTTTAAAACTTTTAAAACTCATTAGTAAACATTTTTATCTTACTAAAATAATCAAAATACTTTCAAGGGAGTAGCTATTTCGAATGAGACTTAAAAAGATTTAAAATTATAAAACTTTGTTCAAAACATTTCTTAGGCTTATCTAAACTTAGAAAAATTATGAAACACAAGTTTTAGTATTTGTAACTACTCGAACCTCCTAAGGCCAAAAATTAATAAGCTAAGAAACATATATTTTCAAGTCTTTGTTTGAGATAATAATGGGTAAGTCTATGAGCTTTAAATCTCTTAAGTTATGACATAAAAATAAATATACAATACACTTTATTTTAGTCTTTGTTTAGAGGTGAGAACATAAAATAAATATGCTATGCAAACTCATTATTATCTTAGAGATTTAGTGAGAGCATAAACATAAATATGGAGATGCAAGTTCATTCTTTAATCTTGAGCATTTAGTGATGACATAAAAGTAAATATGGATGCAAGTCTTTTATCTTAAACTTAGAACTCATATGAGACTTTTAAAGAGAACCAAAAATCTCAACCTAACATTTATCTCATCAACAAAGTGAGCTTTAGAGTTCTTGAACCAAGTTCTCAAAGGAACCACATGGTTCTTGAACATCATCATCAAGCTCAAAAAGAAGCAAACTTTAAAAGAAAACAAAACTTTAAGGACATAGAAACCAAGCAACATTATTTTCTTGATACAAAGTAAATATAGAGACACTTTAAAAATTTTAACAAAAACCTTGAGGTGAAAACTATGGGGTCCGAAACTATGTAGGAAAAGAAAAGGAAAGAAAAACCAAAACTTTGTTAGATCAAAAACAAAACCCAAGCTTTAGAGGTTTCTTTGAGATGAACACAAGGTCATTATCTAGAAACACTCAGCATCAAGCCATCATGCTCACAAAGAGACCAATGGGCCGAAATGAAAAGAAAAGAGAAACAAGGGAAAGCTTTAAAAGAAACCAAGAGAAACTTCGAGTAAAACACATTTTTGAATAAATCAAAGTTTGAAAACAACTCCCTACCAAGTGATGAAGAGGAAATCTTGATCTTTGAAAGGAAATGAAAAGAGCAACTCCTCCTTGGAAGCTGAGGTAGCTTTGGCCAAAGAGAAGAGAAAGGAAAGGAGATGTGTTTTGAGGAGGCTTGTGTTTGAGGTTGAGTGTTTAGGTGCTTAGGAGATGATTCAAGGTTGCAAGGTGGTGGGTTGAGGTAGTGAGGTGATGATGTAAAGAGAGGATGAAGAAGATGAAGAAGATGAAGAAGAAAAAGGAAAGCTCTTAGAATGCTTGAGAGAAAAAGAACTCAAAGAAAAGCTTGAAAGCTAAACTTAGCAAATGATCTAAAGGTTCACATAAGTTCTTAAGCTCATGTATTTATAGACAATAAAAACAATGGAGGAGTGAAGTGATGGAGGGCTGGCCGTAGGCTTTGGGCAAAGAGGAAGAGAAAAATATCTCTTACAACTTGTCTTTCAAGCATGGTTGGAGGTATGGGAAGCATAGGCTAAGACATGGTTCAAAGCATGGTGTTTTGAGGTGATTTTCTTTTAAATTTGAAATGAAATAATTCTTTTAGAAGGCAAAGAGGGCTGGCAGCTTTTGAGCTACAAAAATGAGAGAAAAAGTCTTCTAGAAGTTGTCATATGAAGCATGGATGAAAGCATGGTGTTTATGACTCAAAGCATGGTTCATAGTGAGGTGGAAGCATGATTATTTGAGTGTAAAAATTTACACATGTGATGGAAACAAGGGGTATAGGTTTCGGCCAGATTGGGGATAGCCAAGCGGGAGAAAAATTGTTCATCTAATTGTGTGTTAATGATAGGTTTAGATTTGTATTAGTGTAGGTACAAGATTAGGAATCATTAAGCACAAGTTTAGGTAACTAAGAATGTAATTAGAGATTCTATGACATGATTAAGGAGTGCTCATACACATTTAGAGAGTTTAAAATTCATTTTATGAGTAAACTATGTAGACAAATTTCCATGATTTGAGGAATTGGAGAGAGAAAACACTATTCGAGATTCCATGACTAGGAATCTTAAATTTAAAATATGATTTGAGTTTAAATTAAGCAATCTTAGGTTCTAATTAGCTCTAATAAATTATTTTGACTCTAGATTAATTATGGAAATTAATTAATCTTCGATTAGAGCCTAATATTTCTTAGGTTTGCTTAATCACACGATTAAGCTCAAAAACACAAAACTAGGGGTAAAATCATAATTTTGCACAAATTTTGCCCGAGACCACCAAGACTAAAACTGATGTCACAAGACACATAAAAATGCCTTTTAAAACCATCTGGAAAAGTTTCAGGTTCATCCATCACTTGCAATCGGGTCAAACACCACAGGGGTATTTTGGTCATTTTGACCCGAAAACTCAGAAAACGAGATTTTCAATCCCGGAAAGGTACACGAGTCAACTAATCCCCTTCAAACATTCAGTTAGCCCCTCGAGGACTGCCAGGTTGGCTATCCTCAAGTTTCGGGCTGGAAATGACCTCAGGGGCATTTTGGTCATTTTCACTCTGACAGAAAATCGGGGCGTTACAACATGTATACTTGAATGCAAAGTTATCCGTAAAGGGTGTAGCAGGGGAAAACCAAAAGCTAGTGACTATGTGTGTGAATGGATGATCTAAGAAAACAAACAAGTGAATGGTACAATGACTTACAAAGTGATATGACCAGTTGCTTGGGTCATAATGCATCTCCTACGTGGGGGCATCAACGTAAATCATGAAAATGGCCATCGACCTTTGAAGACGAGATGGAAAAGAAAAAGAGAGGGAATAAGAAACTTGTACAAAATATTAATAGGGTTTTTGTCTCCAAACAAATGTCATCATCATTGTCCTTAGGAATCTCTGGTTTCATTATGAAAGTAATGGACATAAATAAGGTTCATTGTATTAAAGTTCTAAAAGCCATTAGCCAAGGTCTGTGTCTTTTAGTATGATTCTTAATATCATGAATGCTTCATTCCTCATTATGAATACATATCAATACCATATGCAACATATCACAAGAATCATAATAAATCAACATGGCAAAAAGATCATACACTATCATAACATAATCTTTCCTCTTTACTTTCTTAGGTGACTTAACTTTCTTGTTCTCTTCTAAAGAGCCACCCGAATACTCTCTCCTCTTGAGAATTCTAGGTTATGGGCTCATACCTAACTAGTTGTCACTAGTCTATACTTATCCTCTTGATAAGCTAATGCCTGACTCCCAAAGTGCGGGATAGGGGGCATAGGATCACCTTTCATAATCATTAATTCCTAAAGTCTAAAGGGTCACCTCTTTGGGTCACCTTCCATAACCATTAATTCCTAGAGTCTTCAGGATTTGCCCTTATTGGATCACCTCTCATGACTATTAATTCCTGGAGTCTAGAGGATCATTTGCATGTGTCTTCTTATGTCACCTGTAATCTTAGCATTTCATTTAGAGATGCAAACATGAGCACATAATCATTGTTATCATCATAACTTATCATTCAACATTTCATGCTCACAATTTCATAACTTTTCTAAGTTCACAAATTTGGCAGAAATCTGAGAGTATAGCGGCTAGGAACGAAGCTTCTCTAAATTTGCTTCATGCCATAGAACATTACAATCATGCATCTCAATCATTCATCCATAATCACAACATGCCACAAATCATTATGTATTTGATAAGCATGAATCACATTTTTTGCATATATTCATAAGCATGTTATCATTAATATCTCATTTCAAAGTAAACATGCTCCTAGCCAATATGCCGAAAATCAAAGACCGGACTCAGCTAATACATATGCTATGCTCAACAGGATACATTTGTAACATAGGCAGTAATCATCACTTGCATAATTAAAGGATCAAGCATGAATAGTCATCAATTTATAAATTTGGGATGATCACTTCAAATCATATAATTCCCAAAAAACTCATATGAACATAGCTCTCATAACACTTCATTCCCATTAATATCCTTAAGATAAAGATGTCACAACTCGACCTAGGCACATGACCAGCACGTGGGAAATTCTCATCCCACGTAAGCCTCACAACCTGGATTCCTATGTATGCACAGTACATCACCATTTAATTCAAATAATAAAATCTTTTCTACATACAAGTACCTACCTTTAAACATACAATAAGAGCTTTCCAAACTGCATTATCATATTCTCTGCTCTGAAGTCTATTCTCATAATATCAACATGTGTAATAAAAGTTTATAATACACAAAATCTCTATGGTAAAATCTTATAATATGGTCCAGCACAACATTATATATGCAAAATATAAATCATGCACTAAGGTCTGGGATCCTGCCTACATCTACACTGGAGCACACTAAGCCTATGACCATCATGCTCACCTCTGGAATCTAGTACTTCTGGAAGGAAGGTAGCTAGCAGATACCCTCAGTAACTGCGGTATTTGTAAAAATAGGAGAAGAATAGAGGGGTGAGTTTTGTAACCAAAACTCAGTGAGTGAGCCCTCACCTCAAGCCCCTTTTCATGGGACACCAAGGAACAATACATAAAATCATAATAATAATAATAATAATATTCAAAAAGATTTACATAATCAAATAGAGCATAGGTATATATATATATACATACTAGTTGTCATTTTCCAAACACAGTAATTTCCTCAATTCTCTTTCATATCTAACACCATGTTGGCTTATCATGTAATAACTACTAAAAGAACAATAACATCTATCTCTGTTCTGTTTCGTTCTCTATCTCTGTTCTATTTTGTGCTCTATCTCTGTTCTATTTCATGAGTGCTCAGTTTCTCGTGAATGACGTCCCTCGTGGATTAAGTTTAATGGTTTATCTGAATGAATTGTCTTTCGTGGACTAAGTTTGTTATTTCACATAGTTTCATGGTTTCTCTGAATAGTTTCCCAATTTCTTTGAATAAATTGTCCCTCATGGACTAAGTTTATTGTTTCATGTAGTTTCATGGTTTCTCTAAATAGTTTCGCAATTTCTCTGAATAAATTGTCCCTCATGGACTATGTTTAATAGTTTCACATAGTTTCGTCATTTGTCTGAATAAATTATCCCTTGTGGACTAAATTGTTCTTTGAATGAATTGCCCCTCGTGGGCCCTTTTAGTTTTCTCATGAGCTCTGAATCTATCTGATTCTAACAGTCTGACTTTAGCATAACTATGGCTATAAAATCATGTCCAAGGGATCATCAGTTTAAAGCATTGTGATTTCAAAGGCCATAGAATATGTAGCTGGCAGTTGTTAGGAAAATACAACTCTAACAATCTGACTTTAGCATAACCATGGCCATGAAATCATGCCTAAAAGATTACCCTTTTCAGATATTTATGATTTCATATATCCTCAGAATATGTAGCCATCAACTGCTCTGAATCTCATGAAGATTCAAGCTCTAAAATTGTTTCTGTTTAATTCTCTAAAACATATCTCATACGCATAAACTAATACCAAAATCCATTGAAATCATCACAAAAGTCTTTAATCACTTTCATATCAACAATTCTACATAAAATCGATATAACAAACATGGTCCTATGAGTTTGATCAAAAGCCATTTTTATGCTCTAGAATTAATAGTTCAAAATATATATTCAATAGTAAACTTGAAATCTTTATGTAATATTTATCTAAAATCAAGCAGTAAATCATATATTCATGAAAATAACTCTAATGCAAAATATAGAGATTACAAGTGTAAACCCACTCACCTAGAGGGGTGAATAATGCAGAACTAACACTAATAGCACCCTAGGAAGCAGAACTGATAACAGTATCTAATATAGAAGCCATATAACGCTAAATCACCGTCTAAAACCTTTGAATATTCAAGAATCCATCTCTAACAAGGTAGAAAAACTCTCCCCATTGAGAAGCTTAGAAAATTACCCTAATAACCTAGAGAAAATGGAGAAAGGAAAGCAAAACTAGGAGAATAACGTACTTTAAAGCCTTAGGAATGAAAGATTGAAGAATAGAATTGAGAAGAATGGAAGAAAATGGAGTTTTGGAGGTGAGAACACATTTTGTGAGTGAGAGCTTGGGGAGAGGGGGTGAAAATGGTGTGGGAAGGTTCTGGACCCTGAAATGGGGATTTTTAACTCTCTAGTGATCGCCTGGGTGGTCCCCTAACCAGCTGCCGCACCGACGTACTCTATGTTTACCACCTGGGTGGTCTTTAGCAGTCTCACTTTGAAAAAATCAAAATATTAGAAAAATATTAGAAATAAGGGAATACCCCCCATTTGGACTCAAATAAAATATTAGAAAAATCAAAATCCCAACAAATCAAAATATAAATTTTGGGTTTTAGTTCAAATTCGGGAATTCTTATGATTTTGTAAATTTGGACGATAGAAACGGGGCATTTAAAGGCTTCGAAAAATTCATTAAAAATCCCTTTTTGACTCAATTTTCTGTAAGGAACAATTACTGGGACTTTTGGTCCCAAGAATTTGACTCTACCATATGGCCCTCCAAGAAGGTGTATGTAAGGTCCCAACTTAGAAAAATTCAGGACCCGGAATAACAGATAAAGGTGACTGATGCCTTTTTTAGCTCGAAAAATTTTCTAACTCTTTTATTAAAAATTTGGGGTATTACAAAAGAATTGAATTTTGCACCAATTTATAGTGATCAAAACGCATTTAGACCATTTCAAACAGTATTTTTGCCAAAACAAAGTTACTAAAACAGTAGCTATAAAATTGCAAGTTTTAGAAGTCACAAAAACACATTTTCGGTTCTTTCTAGTTTCTAGTTTTTCTTAAACATACTCAAAAATGATTTTTACATCAACTACTAGAAATTTATACAGATTTAACTCATTCCAAACACCTCTTTATAGAATTTGAAATGCCAAGGCAGTAGCAAAAATCCATTTTCTAAAAGTACCCAAAAATTGTTTCTTTGACCCATTCTTGTTACTAGTCTTTCCTAGGATGTCAAAAACAATTTTTGCAATAAGAAATAACAATTTTTACATGTTTAATCCCATCCAAAAATAACCTTACAGAATTAAGAAAGCCAAAACAGTGGCCACAAACTTGGTTCCAAAATCATTTGAAAATCATATTTTCTAACACTTTCATGACACTAGTTTTTCCTCATTACTTGATTCAAGATCAAGGAAACACTTGAAACTATTTTTACCTCTTTAAATGCTCAAAATCAAAACCAAATAGAGACCATTGATCAAAATTCAAGAATAAGCCTTTGGCTCACAAAAGAACCATTTTCATTTTGCTTTGTAGCAAAGCTTCTAAAACACAACTTTTAAGAGTTCAAAGACATAGTGCTTGAGCCATAAAATCAAATAAAACTCATCTCAAGCCCAACATTTTGTCATGGCTGAAATGCATATGCATTGAGTGTGGCCATGATTTAAAATTTTGTTTAAGATCCAAGCACAAGTTTTGAGCTTTAAGGTCTTAGGTGATAACTTGAAAGTAAACATGCTATGCATCTTATTTTTATCTTCAAGATTTAAAGGTGATAGCTCAAAAGTAAATATGCTATGCAAATCCATTTTTATCTTCAAGATTAAGGTGATAGCACAAAAGTAAACATGCTATGCAACTTATTTTTATCTTCAAGGTTAAAGTGATGACATCAAAAGTAAATATTCTATGCACTTCAGTTTTATCTTCAAGCTTTACGGTGATGGCTCAAAATATAAACATGCTATGCAAACTCATTCTTATCTTTAGATTTAGGTGATAGTACAAAAGTAAATATGAATGCAAGCTCATTTTACGTCTTGTTCACTTAAAGCTCAAAAGCCTTACAAGATTAGTTTCTTGCTGCTAGTAGATCTTAAGCATTAGTGAGCTTTAGAGTCTATCCACACTATGGTTCCAAGAACCTTATTTCTTGGACTCCCCTTCAAGCTCAAAATAAAGAACAAAGAGAAGTAAATAACCAACAACATTTCATTTCTATGTTTTTCTTTGAAATCGAAAATAAAAAGGAAAAAAAGAGATGAAAATCGAAAAGCAAAGAACCAAGCAGAACAAAAACTTAGGCTTTAGAGATCTTAAGGTTGGTGATGTCAAACAACCATCAAAGATACTCATCATCAAGTCATGGTTCCAATGCTTTATTTACAACCAAGAACCAAAAACATAGAGGAAAGAAAACCAAAAACCAAAAATATACATCAAGAGGAGGAGATCCAAACCAAAACATAAAGAAAGGAAAAACCAAAAGAACTTGTCCAACCAACCAACAAAGAATCCAAAAATAAAGCAAAGAAAAGCAAAGGAACTCAAAACAAAACCCTACCAAGGATGTTGTGTTTGAAGGAAGGAAGAAAGCTTGATTTTTGTGGCTAAAATGAGAAGACAAAATCTTCTCTTGGGGTCTTATGTGGTTTCAGCCAAGGGGAGAAGAAAAGAAAGGAATGGTTTTATTGTGAAGTTAAGCTTAGGGGTCAAAAGGTTGTGTATTTAGGAGGTGGTTTGAGGTGGTAGTGTGGTGGTTCAAGGTTGTTTGTGGTGGTGGTGAGAGGAGTTTCTTAAAGTAAGAAGTGTAGAAAGAAAGCATGGAGTTGAGAGGATTTTAAAACAACTTTTTTGACACAAAAGTTTGCCAAAAAAGTAAATGGTGAGAAAATGAGATTTTCGGCTAGTAAAAGAAATAAATATGATGAAATTTTGGGGGAAGAAAAAATATATCTTCTAAATGCATCATCACATGGAATGGTATAGGAATGGCTAGGTATGGGCATGGGTATGGTGTCGGAATGACTAGGTATGGGCTTGGGTATGATGTTTCTTTGAGTTTCTCTAAGCAATCTTAGGTCCTAATTACTCTCAATTAATTATTTTGACTCTAGATTAATTATTAAAATTAATTAACCTTTAATTAGAGCCTAATATCGCTTATGTTTCCATAATTGTTAAATTAAGCTTATCATGCACTAATTTAGAGATAAAAAGGTCATTTCACATCAAAACTCTCTAGGACCAACTGGACTCATCCAAACATCGAGCATTACGTAAAAACAATATTTTAAACTCCTGGAAAATCTTTTCGGCTCAATTGGCACTAAATCCCAAATAAAAACACCGTAGGGGCATTTTCGTTATTTTGTGCCGAAAGTCCAGAAAGTGAGATTTTCACCTCTGTTATTATTTCTTAGGCATCTAATCCTCTTCAATCAACAAACCAACCCCTCGAGAATGGCCCGGGTCGGCCGTTCTCGAATTCTGGACAAAAATGACCTCAGGGGCATTTTGGTCATTTTTACACGGGAAAATCGCAGATCGCAATTTTCGCATGGATCACTTTCTGATCCTCATGTAATTTATTACTATTGTAGAAATAAACCTTTGAAGGTGGCCGGGGTGGCCGACCTTGATTTCCCACACAAAAATGACCTAGAGGTATTTTGGTCATTTTTGCTAAGCAGGAAAAATTGGGCCGTTATAGTACCAAACAGTATTGTACGGTGCTGGGCAGAGTTAGAAAATTCAATTTCAAGAGCTTTAGAAATTACATTTTTGACCTTTTCTAGTTACCAGCTTTTCCTAAGATGCTAAAAATAATTTTTACAACAAATATTAACATTTTTAAACCATGTGAATAATGAGGAACAATAATGAATAGTGGCACACAGTAATAAACAGTAACAGAGGTTCAAAAAATCAAGAGCTTTAGAAATTACATTTTTAATCCTTTCAAGTTGCTAGTTTTTTCCTCAAAAACTATTCTAAGACATTAAACACACTGGAAACCATTTTATCTCTTTGAGAACTTAAATATTAATATTAAAAAAGTGGCAAAACTAAAAATTTCATTAATAAGTTTTTATTCACTTAGATATCACATTTTCATTCGTCTTGAGTTTCTAATTTTTTTAAAAATTCTTTGTACACTCTAGACACAAGATTCAAGTCTCAATAAAATAAAGCCAACTTCAAACCCAATACCCACACAAGGCTGAAATACATATATTGAGATGTGTCCATGATCAAAATTTCCATGTAAGATAAAAGGGACAAATCTTGAGCTTTAGAGGCTTAGGTGATGACTATAATTATAAACAAGTCATGCAGTCTCATTTTTAGCCTTTAACATCATAAGATGACAATCTAGAAATATAAACATGATGTACAAGACATAAAATTTAAACATGAGAATGCAAATTCATTTTTATATCTTTAAGGTTTAAAGTGATAACGTGAAATATAAACATGAGATGCAAGGCTTGATGTAACATCCTAACTTTTAACCTAATACTCCTAGAACGTATTAAGGTTAACCATTAGTTTGTTGCTCTTTAGTTTCATTCTTTCTTTAAAATACTTAGTGGAAAATATGAATAAATTTTTCTTTTTGGGACTTGAAAACAAAACATGAGCCGCATGCTAAATAAAATCCAATGTTCACCGCAAACATAACATATAAGAAAGTGAAATCATATCATTCATAGCCACAAAATATAATTGTTATACATAGCAACACGACTCAGTCATATCATCATAGATACATCAGTTACTACTAACATAGTTTCATTATCGCATCAAAAGAATACACATATAGATATATCTAAAGAGGCATCTATGTGCTTCCACTGCATTCCTCTAATCTGACTCGTAGCTTGTGCCCCATGCCCATGCCTTAATAGAAGTCACGAACTGCATCGTTATCTTTGTCTGGAGACGATACGGGAGAAAAGAAAGGGATGAGAAACTCATTCAAGGTTCTCAATAGGGATTTCCGACTCTAACACATGTGTCATCGTCATCATCCCTAGCCACTTCGGTTTTAATTATGAAAAAGGCGTTCATGCATAAGGTTTGGTTTTAAACTTCTCAAATCCATTTATCCGAAGTAGGTGTCTTTTAGTATGAGTTTTAATGACATGAATGCAGCAGATATTGGATGAATGCATGACAATACCATATGTGAATTAACAAGAAAACCATAGTATTTAAGCAATATAATGAAACATAAATCATATATGTGGCATAAAAGGCATAGTACTTTCATATAACCTTTTTCTCATATTCAAACTCTCAAGTTCTTTTTCATAAAGACCTCCTTCTTATCGTGTCCACCAAAAATCCAACCAACATGCGCGCCCCGGTGATTTTTATAATAGCCACCAAAACTCCATCTCACCTATCGCCTAGGAATGAGCTCAATCATAACTAGTCATCACTAGATTTAATATAGGGCAAAAAAGGGGTAACATATCATTTGACTTATCCTAAACAAGTATAAATAAATCTCGACTCCCAGAGTGCGGGTTAAGGATCACCTAAAGGCATCCCGACTCCCAGAGCACGGGTCAAGGTTATCTCCTTCTTCGAAAAGCATCTACAGCACCTAGTGCATAGTAAATTTGTCCGCTTTGGCAGGCTGTATCTACCATGCCCTCACGGTTTTGTTATCTCTTTACTGAAGCAAGAGAAATGCGTCTCGGTGTGCTATGCCAGAATGCATCATAAACACATGTTCATCAAATCATGCAATTCATCATATCATGCCACAATAACTCATAATGCATGTACATTTCTCATTCAACTTCTATAATCATGATAATCTTGAAACCACATAAACATACTCATCATGGCACATGTATTATCATCTCATACTTAGATTTAATAAACTCAAAGCATCAAAGAATCTATAGTGTCTTATGCTTGACCTTTAAGGCCTTAAACTTGAAATCTAAGTTCTTTATCATCACAACTTAACCTCAGGCACTTATGGGTTCATAACTAAGTAGTCCTTACTCATTTCTATGATCATAACTAATTCTAAACCTCATGAGTGCAGAATCTATGCTTTGCTAATTATGGGTACCTAGGAGTCACAACTTTGACTCTTTCTAGGTTCGGTCTTCTTCTAAAGTACTAAGATCAATTCCTAAACCAATTATGAGGGATTCCTACACACATATACTAATTATAAACCATGATTACTGCCTCTAAAGGTTGCTGGACAGAAACAATATTATTTGTGTTCTAAGTGTTCTAGAATTCTTATTTTCAATTTTTTCTAGTTACTAGTTTTTCTTAGCTTTCACAAATTAATTCTAACATCAAATATACATTAAACCACTCATTCTAACATAATAAAATCATCATCATACAGTGAGCACAACATCAAGGCAGAACCGAAACATATATGTCATGGGATCTCATGAAATCACATTTTCAAGTGCACATAAGTTACTAGGTTTCTCTTGGGACCTTCTTAGACCCTCAAAACTCTTTTAGAAATCATTTTATTTCATTAAAATCATAAAATACTACCAAGGGCAGTAGCTAATTTATTTTGCTCATAGTTGAGATTCAAAACATAAAAACATATTTATATCACATGCTAAGCTCATATAAGCTTAAGAAAACCCTTAAAACATAGTTTGTTGGTCCTTGTGACTAGATGCAACTCATGCTAAGCTCATCCTCATCACACAGCCGAAATGCATTTATAAAACATCTCCATTTGCCAAACTTCTCTTGAGATAAAATGGGCAAGTCTTTGAGCTCTAGGGTCTTTTAGGTGAGAACATAAATTTAAACATGATATGCACTTATTTTATTCTTCATTATAAAGTAAAGTGAGAGCATAAAATAAATATGAGATGCAACTTATTATTATCTTAAATATTTAAGTGATGACTTGAAATATAAATGTAACACTCTAAATCTTAACCTAATACTACTAGTATGTATTTAGGTTAATCCTTAGAATATTACCTCTTGGTCTCATTCTTTACTTGAAAATACTTAGCGGAAATATGGGTAAAATTTTTCTTTTTGGAATTAAAACCAAAGCGAGAGCCACGCATGATTCTTGGAACAGGAAATTCATACAAGTCATATGAGCAAACCATAATAAAACACATGAATAACATGGATACGTCAACTGAATATATATATATAGATAATGTGCCTACCAAAAAGGCAGGACTATTCGGTACATGGAAGAACGAAATACAACTGAAAAGCAAATACAAGAAAATCATAAAAGCAACACCCATACCCATGTGCACCTAGAGTAGACAACCTCATATACAAAAGAAAGTTTGTCCTTAAACTATGTGACGTGTGTGCACTAGCTACTACCCATCCTATGCACCTACTCCTGCTGGTCCGAGTATTGAGGGGTGGAATCGATCCACTGGCGAATCTCTGCGGGAATGGTCGTGCGGATCATCGGAGCGCGTCCACCTCGGCGAGGGCGCATGGATGGCCTACGAGCCAACCTCGGCTGAACCACAGTCTCCTCACTCCCAGCTCTCATTGGTGGGGGAGTGGGGCTGGAGCTCTAACTGTACATGTGCGAGGGCGGGTCCTCTGATGGATCCGTCTCTGAATATTGAGTCCGGGGCACGTACTCCGGGTAGTCACGTGCGGCTAACGCCTCGGGCTGCATGCAGAGGATCTGCTCGTCGCGTGGTTTGGCTCGCTCAATAATCGTGTTATGATGGTAGGGAGCAGTCAGGGTGAAGCAGTAGCTCCGTACTAGGTGTGCGAAGGGTCGTCCCATAAACATGAACACTCTGACTGTGCAGCGACCCTCAAAATGGTATGACCTGAGTGCTGGGTCATGGTGCAGCTCCCACGTCGGGGTGTCGATAAAGAGACGAAAGTTGCCATCTAAAGATGTAATGGAAGAAAAGAGAGAGGGAATGAGAATCTTCTAAAAGAATTCTCAGTAGGGCAATCCCTAACTAAGTGACGTCATCACATCCTCAGGAACCTTGGGTTTTATTTCTAAAAAGGTGTGTATGCATATAAACTCCTTTTAAGTTAGTTTTCTAAAGTATTAATTATCTAAAGTCCATCATATTTTACAATGCATCTTACGACTAAGCATGTAATACACTAATGACATGAATGCATCATAAAGGTAAACCAATCAATAGAATAACTAAGGAACATTATAACAGTGGCATAAGGTGACATGTGTAAATCTCATAATAACTTTTCTTGGTTTTTCATAGCATATGTGACATTTTAAACTTTAACTTTTATCTCATGGGGCCACCCTAAAACATCTCTAGGTTATGAGCTGATACCTTAACTAGTCGTCACTAGCTCTTACTTATCCTATGATAAGCATATCATACATAATCCCTACTTAAAGTACGAGCTATGGGGCAAATTAAGGATCACCTTTTAGGGTTATTTCCTCTTTGAAACGCTCTACTAGCAACTAGTGCATAGTAGTATTGTCCGCTTTGGCAAGCTCTGTGTCAATACCCTCACGGATTTGTCTTCTTGGGGGTGCTCGGCTAAATCGGTGTCACCCAAGAAGACGTCTCAGTGTTGTGTCACATTTAAGTTCTCATGATTTTCAAAAAGACCTTTTTCTAAGTTCCTCAAATTTGATGGAAATTCGCCAACATGACAGCTGTAGACCGAATTTCCTCAAATTTGCTTATGCCATGAAAACATATAGGACATACAAACATATCTTATGAGGTATAGCATATCATCATATAAAACTTCTTCATAGCACATATCAAACTTATTATAGATAAAGCTCATGTATCATATATCACATTTACATAAATTAAGCATCATAAAAACTCAAGACTTTTTAATATCTTATGGATTGACCCTTAAGGTCCTTAACTCACGTTCTAAGTTATTAATCATCAAACCTAATCTCTTGGGTACCTATGAGGTTATAACTAAGTATTTCTCACCTCACACTATGATTAAGAACATCTCTAAACCTCAAGGATGCAGAATTTATAATCCTAACTTTACGGGTAACTAGGAGTCACAACAATGACCCTTTCTAAGTTTAGTTTGCTCCTAAGGCATCAAGATCAAGTCCTAAACCAATTATGAGTCATTCCTACACATTTAAACTAATTTAAATCCATGATTATCAAATCTAAACCTTGTTGGACAGAATCCAGAAAATTCAATAATTAAGGGATCTAAAATTCTCAAATTAATTTTTTTCTAGTCTCTAACTTATCTTATCTTCCACATAAGAGTCTTAACATTATTTTTACTCAAACATAAGCATATTATCATCATTAAAACAGCACATACAGTGGCAATAAATAGCAAGGCAGAACTGAAATGTGCATCTCCATAAAAGGCATAGAACACAATTTTTTTAGCACATAGAATACTAGTTTCTCTTGGAACCTTTTTAAAACTTTCAAAACTCATTTATAAACACTTTTATCCTTTAAAATCATAAAAATACTTAAGGGGGCAGTGGCTAAATCATTTTCATCTCAAGAGGTCCTAAATTCATAAAACTTAGTTCTACATATTTCTTATACTCATATAAGCTTAAGAAAATTATAAAACATAGTTTTCAATACTTGACAACCTTAAAACCTCTTAGGGCCGAAATCTCAACTATGGAAAATAAATATTTCAGACCTTTGCTTGAGACAACAATGGGCAAGTCCTTGAGCTCTAGTTTCATTTAAGTGATGACATAAAGATAAACATGCTCATGCACTTGTTTTAGCTTTTATTAGAAAGTAAAGTGAGAGCATAAAATAAATATGAGATGCATCATATTATTATCTTTGATATTTAGGTGAGAACTTGAAATGTAAACATGATAATGCATAGCTTGAAATATAAACATGATAATGCAAGTTCCTTTATTATCTTGGTACTTAGTGATAGCAAGGAAAATAAATATGATGTGTACGGCATAAAAGTAAACATGATGCAAGGTTCATTTTATGGTTAGCTAGAGCTCATTCAAGACTTTAACAAGATAACAACCCAACACATATCTCATTACAAAGAGAGCTTTAGAGTTCTTGAACCAAGTTCTCAAAGGAACTATGAGGTTCTTGAATTTCATCACCAAGCTCAAGTAAATCAACTTTCAAAACAAAACAAAATCTCAAGGATCAAGGAACCAAAACCGAAAACCTTACAAAAAGGAAAAGAGATTGAAACTAAGTCAAGTTCTTTATTAAGTACCCAAAACCCCTATCTAGAGAAAATCTCTAGAACGTGCCGGCCAACTTTAAGGTTGACAAGGGTAGGCTTGGGCTTTTAGAAATCCTTAGATTAATTTTCTTAAGTTGAAAAACCATGTGAGCTAGATATCATATAGATAAAGTTATAAGAAAAGGAAAACTCAAGCTTTAGAGGTTTCTTTGAGATGAACACAAGGTCATCATCTAGAAACTCTCGTCATCAAGCTATCATACTCATAATCAAGGCCAAGAGGCCGAAATGAAAAAGAAAAGGAAAACAAAGGAAAGTTCAAAAAGACTCCAAGAGGAAGCTAGAGAAAAACACATTCTTGAGCAAAACAAGTTTGAAAAGCAAATCCCTACCAAGTGATGAAGATGAAAGCTTGAACTTGAAAAGGAAAATGAGAAGAGCAACTCCTCTTAAGGTGGTGTGATGGCTTCGGTCAAAGAGGAAGAAAAGGAAAGGAGATGTGTTTTGAGGAAGCTTGTGTTTGAGATTTAGTGTATAAGAGATTTGATGATGATCTAAGGTTATGATATGGTGGATTGAAGTGGTGAGGTGACAATGTGAAGAGAGGATGAAGATGAAGAGAAAGAACTCTTGGAACTTGAGAGAAAAGAAAGAACTAGCAAGATAACTCTAGGATTCTAAACTTAGCAAATGCTTCAAGGTGCAACTAAGCTATCACAAGTATCCTATTTATAGAAAAACAAAACCATGGGCTCACCAAGGGAAGCCTTGGCCATAGCATTGAGAGGGAAAAAGGGAGAGAAAAATATCTCTTACACAAGGTCATTCAAGCATGGTTTGAAGCATGGAAGTTATGATGCAAAGTATGGCTTGATGTGAGTGAATTTCCTATCAATTTTTGATGAAATTAAGCTTCTAGAAACTTGTCATGGCTGGAACTTTTCCAGCCATAAATAAATGGGAAAAATGGGTTGTTTTAATTATTTATTCATGTGGAAATTCAAGCTTGATTGAAAGTTATGACAAGGTATGGTATTTGTGACTTGAGGTATGGCCTTGGAGTGTTAGAAAATTGAACATGTGATGCATATGGAGGCTTGAGGTTTCGGCCAGACCAGGGACAGCATGGGGGAGGTGAGTTTTGATCATCTAATTGGGTGTTAATGGTAGGTTTAAATGTGTATTAGCTTAGGTACAAGGTTAGGAATAATTAAGCTTAAGTTTAGGTAACTAAGAATGCGTTTTAAGGATTTTATGACAAGATTAGGAGTGCTCATACATCATTAGCAAATTAAAAACTCATTTATGAATAAACAATGTGTAACACAATACCATGATTTAAGGAATTGGAAAGAGAAAACACTATTCAAGATTCCATGACTAGGAGTCTTGAAATTAAAATATGATTTTAAGTTGTAACTAAGCACTTTTAGGTTCTAATCAACTTTAATAAATTATTTTGACTCAAGATTAATTAAGGAAATTAATTAACCTTCGATTAGAGCCTAATATTGCTTAGGTTTGCTTAATCACGCGATTAAGGGTGAAAACACGAAACTAAGGGCAAAACCGTAATTTTGCACTAATTTCGCTCGAGACCTCCGGGACCAAAACTAAAGTCATAGTCTACATAAAAACATCTTTTAAAATCATCTGGAGAAGTTTTGGGTTTATCCGGCACTTGCAAACGGGTAAAACACCACAGGGGCGTTTTGGTCATTTTGACCCGAAAACTCGAAAAACGAGATTTTCGATCCCGGAAAGATACACAGGTCATCTAATCCCCTTTCAACATTGAGTTTGCCCTTCGAGCACTGTCGGATCGGCTTTCCTCGAATTCCGGGCTGAAAATGACCTCAGGGGCATTTTGGTCATTTTCACTCTTAACAGAAAAATCGGGGCGTTACAATAAACATGATAATGCAAGTTCATTTATTTATTTTGATATTTAGTGATGGCAAAGAAAAGTAAACATGATCTGCAAAGCATAGACTTAAACATGGATACAAGTTCATTTTATTCTTTGCTAGAGCTCATCCAAGACTTTAAAGGAACATAAACCTTAACCCAACATATATCATAATAAGGTGAAGTGAGCTTTAGAGTTCTTTGTCCTATGGTTTCAAAGAAACCTTATAGTTTGAACACCATCATCAAGCTCAAGGGAAAGAAATCAAAAGATCAAAACACATAACACCACTATTTTTAAAACCAAAGTCAACATAAGGAAAAGGAAGAAAAAACTGAAAATAAAAAGGAAAAAAGAAAGGAAATCCGAAAACTTGAGCAAGGAAAAACAAAGGAAAACTAAAATGTTTCAAGAGTCAAGAACAAGTTTCAAGCTTTAGAGGTTTCTCAAATGAAACTCTCAAGATCATTATCTTGAAACCTCATCATCAAGCTGAAGATTTTTCCTTTCAAAAAGCAAGTCTCATAACCAAAAACAAAAGAGAGAAAAGAGTTTGAACAAAGAGGAAACTAGCATTTTCATATAAAAAATAACTTCATAAAAGGAAAAGCCTTTGAAAACAAAACCCTACCAAGGTGTAGTCTTGAGCAAGGAGGAAGAAAGCTTGGTTCTTGGTTGGAATAAGAAGACAAAAATCTCCTCTTTGTGCCTTGGTGATTTCGGCCAAGAGAAAGGAAAAGCAAAGAAGGAGTTTTCTTGAGAGTTTGAGCTTAGAGGTGGAAAGGTTGAGTGTTAGGGAGGTGACTTGAGGTGGTGGGGTGGTGTTTCAAGATGGTTTATGGTGGTTTGTGGTGGTGGAAGGAGTTTCTAAGTGGTGGAGGAGAACTTGAGGTTAAGAGAAAGTAAGAGAGCTTTTTGGTCACAAACTCAAACAAAAAAGCAAATGGCAAAAGTGTGGAATTTCTTTACACTTTGCCATATGTATTATGGGTTAAAAATTGAAATATGGAGGTGGAATTTGGGGGGAAAGGTAGGGCCATTTTCAGCCTTGAGGGAGAGAAAATATCTTCTTCAAATGTCATTCAAGGCATGGTGGAAAGCATAGGTAAGTATGGCCAAAGGTATGGGTTAAGGCATGGCCTAAGCATGGCCTTAGAGTGTTAGAAATTCAACATGTGAAGAATATGGGGGGGAAGGTTTCAGCCATGTGCAGCCCATGTGGGAGGAGATTTGTTCATCTAATTGTGGTTTAGGAGTGTGTTTAGGTGTATCTTTGATTAGGCTTTTGATTAGGAAGTTGTAAGTAAGTGTTTAGGAAATTAAATAGGTGATTAGGGGGATGTGAGACTAGATTAGGAGGTAGTCTTGATAGATTGATAAAGTCAAACTTCATTATCTTAGGATCCAAGGCCAATATGTTTCCTTGATTTAGGAAAATAGGTAAGAGAAAACACTATTCCTAGATGCTTTTCTTAAAGAAATAAGACTAGAAAAGGGTTTTGAGTTTCCATAAGCAATTTTAGGTTCTAATTAATTTTAATCAATTATTTTGACTCTAGATTAATTATGGAAATTAATTAATCTTCGATTAGACCCTAATATTGCTTAGGTTTGCTTAATTACATATATCATTAAGCTTAAAAACACCATACTAGGGGCAAAATCGTAATTTTGTACAGAAACTGCCCGGAACCTCCGGGACTTAAACAGATGTTATGAAATATATAAAAACATCATTTAAAACTTTATGGAGAATTTTCAGGCTAAAACGGCATTTATACCCGCGTAAAAACGCTATAGGGGTATTTTGGTCATTTTGACCCGAAACTTCAGAAAATGAGATTTTCATTTCCGAAACCATTGAAAAGCCATCTAATCCCCCTCAAACATTGAGTTGGCCCTTCAAGGACTGCCGACACAGCTATCCTCGAATTCCGGGCAAAAAATGACCTCAGGGGCATTTTGATCATTTTCACTCAAATAGAAAAAAATCAGGGCGTTACACTTGAAATATAACATGAAAATGCAAATCCATTTGTAAGTCTTCAATTTTTAAGGTGATGACTTGAAACATAAATATGATATGCAAGACTTGAAATATAAATATGAGATGCAAGATGTAACACCCTAATATTTAACTCAACACGCCTAGGACGCATTTAAGTTAATTATTAGTTATTACTCTTTTGTTCCAGTCTTTAACTTAAACCATTGAAAATACTTTAGCAAAAATATGGTAAATTTTTTTTTTTCAAAATACAAAACGTGAGCCGCGCATACTAACTAATTTGTATCAACCACCTTACCTATAAAAGTAAAAAGATAACATCGAGTCACAGACAAATATGAAATACCTCACTCAATTAATATAATGACACCATTATAAATAATGATCATTCCTTACTGAATACCCAAAACTTACAGGAAACAAAGCAGCACATCACTGACATAGATCAAGACAAATACATTAGTCCAACAAAATTTATCATGCAAATAAAAACTTAACAAACTAGCATAAGATTTTTCTCCCATGTTTCCTACTCGGAGTGCCTAGAATGGATTCTACGAGTCGGCTCATCACGAGAGGCAAGACGTCTCACAGGTAGAACATGAGCACCTCGACGTGGACAGGTGGCTCCTCTCACTGGTTGCGTGATAGTAGCTTCTCCATTGCTATCGTACTCCCATTCCATAGAAGCAGCAGGAGCAAATTCGCCTGAATAGTGACCGGATGGTTTATCCTCAGATGGGTCCGACCACGAACCAGTAGAGCGAGGTGGTGACCTTGGTGTATAGTCAGGGAAATCTCGATCCGCTGATACGAAAGGTCGAGAAAACTGCCGAGGACGCGTTTGTGCATGCTCAAAAGCAAGGTCATCCGAAAAAGGGGCAGTAGGAGAAAACCACATACTAGAAACAGGGTATGCAAAAGGACGATCCATAAATACATACAAACGAATGGCACAACGACCCATAAAATAGTATGATCGGTTAGCCGGGTCGAAATGTATTTCCCATGAGGGGGCATCAACATAAATCACGAACGTCGCCATCTACCTCTGAAGACGAGATGGAAAGAAATAAAGAGGGAGTGAGAATCTTATAAAAGAATCTCAGTAGGGCCTCCGCCTCCCAATATGTGTGTCATCATCATCGTCCCCAGGAACCTCGGGTTTCATTATGAAAATGTGGGCATATATAAGGTTTATTTATTAAGTTCCAAATACCATTAGCCGAGGCCCGTATCTTTTAACATGAGTCTTGATGTCATGTATGCATCATACTATTATCATGAATGCATGTAATGCCATATACATTATAACATAAGAGTTCATATATAAATGCATTATGACATAAAGAACATAAATTCCCTTGATATAACTTTTCCTTAATATGCTTTTAGGTGACTTAAATTTCTCAATCTTTTTCCTTGGGGAAAACCACCCTATAATTTCTCTCCTCTTGAGAGTTCTAGGTTATGAGCTCATACCTCACTAGTTGTCACTAGTATACACTTATCCTCTCGATAAGTTAATTCCCGACTCCCAAAGTGCGGGTTAGGGGGTTTAGGAACACCTTTCATAACCATTAATTCCTAGAGTCTAAAGGGTCCTTATTGAATCTCCTCTTATAACCTTTAATTCAGGGAGTCTAGAGGATTACCCCATTGGATCACCTCTCATAACCTTTAATTCGGGGAGTCTAGAGGATCATTTCCATATGTCTTATGTCACCTTTTCATCTTAGTATGTTATTCATAGATGCAAGCACGAACATATAATCATAGCTTATCCTTTAATATATCATGCTTATAGAACTCTTAAATATGGATCTCAATTAATCAATCATACACATAGCATGCTACAATTCATCAAGTAATTGATCATATAAGTATGCATATATACATTTATATAAGCATGCTATTATCAAATATCTCATGAAAGAACATACTTAACAGGATAGATGCCATATATTAATGATCGCTAATTGCATAAAACAAGAATTAAGCATGCATAATCCTTAATTAGTAACAAAGCACAAATATCATAAGTCATATAAATTTCGACTAAAACACATGAATATGGCTTCCATAAGATATCGATTTATGCTAACCTCCTCAAGTTATCAATATTTACACTTAAGCCCAAAAGAGGGTCTAAACTGCAATTTCTCAAATATTGCGATCAAAACGTATTTTTTTCTTTTTAACATATTTCCTCAAACCAATGATCCTCAAAATTTCTCTATACTTTTAAAAGACCCATAACAACTAGAATTCATTTAAGTTCATCATAGAAACCATCTATGGTCATAGACTAAATTTTGCCACACTTTAGGGGTCAAAGTGCAAAATCACTCATTTTTCACCCTTAACAATTGCCGAAACTTCTAAAACTTTTTCTAAACATCGTAAATGGTATTTTGATTACATGGATACATTTAACATCATTAATAACTCGAATTAAAGTCATTTGGCTGAAGTTACATAATTGATAATTCAAAACACAACTTTCTGTATTTTGCAAAACGGCCCAAACTAATACTTGTAATTATTCTTTTATACATCTAAGATACCAAAAAATAATCTTTACAACAATTATTAATTATTATTATGTCTATGAACAGTACCCCCACAGTGATGAACAGTTCGAGACAGTAATGAATAATACCAGAAAATTATTTTTCTAAATCTTCCTAAAATTACAATTTTGATCCTTTCTAGATACTATTTTTCCTTGTTACTTGATTTAAGACTTAGGAAACACTTAAAATTATTTTTTACCACTTAGCATGACCAAATAGTAGTACCAAATAGAGAGCAAATCACAAGGTTTAATAATAAATCTTTTTGCTCATGAAAATGCTATTTTTACTATCTTTTAAGTTTCAAGACTTGTAAAACTTCTAAAGCACAACTTACTAAAATTCCAAAACACAAGATTTAAACTATAAAATGAAATAAAAGTTATCTCAACCTCACCATCATATCATGGCCGAAAATACATATCCATTAGCATAGCCATGAAATAAAATTTTTATTTAAAATCCAAGGACAATTTTTGAGCTTTAAGATCTTAGGTGATAACCAAAAGTAAACATGCTATGCAACCTCATTTTTTAATCTTTAACATTATAAGGTGATGACTTGAAAATATAAATATAATGTGCAAGGCTTGAATTATAAACATGAGATGCACATTCATTATTAAGTCTGTAAAATTTAGTGATGACTTGAAATAAATATGATATGCAAGACTTGAAAATTAAACATGATAATGCAAATTGATTTCTTTAATCTTCTAGATTTAAGGTGATGGCTTGAAAAATAAATATGATATGCAAGGCATTGAAACATAAACATGAGATGCAAGAGCTTAAAATTTAAACATGAGTGCAAGTCCATTTTATATCTTGCTCACTTAAAGCTCAAAAACTTCACAAGATTAAATTCTTGTCCCTAATAGATCTTAAACATTAGTAAGCATTAGAGTCCTTTATTACCAAGGTTCCAAGAACCTTATTTCTTAAATTTATTATCAAGCCATGGTCATCATAAAAATTCAAAGAATTAAAGAAGAAGAACATGAGAAAGAATATGAAATAAAGTCCCTACCAAGTTGTTTCTTGTTTCTTGATCTTCTAAGATTAATCAAGAACCAAAAATATGGTCCTAATGCTTGTGATTTTTCGGCCAAGAAGGAAGGATTTTTCTTATGTTCTAAAGCTTAGAAAATGGAAAGTTTAGGTGTTTATGAGTTGGTTTATGATTGGAATATGTATGCTTGAGGTTTAGAGCTTGGTTAGAGGTTGGAAATGGAGTCTCTTGAGTGAGAATGAGGAAGAAAAAAAAAGCTGGAATTCTTGAGAAAATTAGAGAACTTTGAACAAACTTTGAGTAAGAAAACTATCAAGTAAGAAATGCTAAGGCTAAGAGTGTTTGTGTGAACATTTTAGCAATGAAAGAGCATGTATTTATAGCCCCATGGAGGCTATTTGGCCGTGACATATGGACTGGAAATGGAGGGTTTTATTTCATTTTTTTGTTAAAGAAAACTTTAGAAAAAGAAAGCATATGGTGTTGTAATAATTTTGCTCATGTATAATGGATGGAAATGCTAAAATATGATGCTTGTGAGAGTCATTATGGCTGATCATATCATGGCTGAATGTGCAAGTTTTCTTTTGATTAAACATAACTAAAAACAATGCAAAAGAAAGCTTAAGGTGTGGTGTCTTTGTTGTATATGTTTTTGTGTTGGAAAAGCAATAAAATATGATGCACATGGAGCATCATGGCCGCTGGTTTCTGGTCTCTATATGATCAGATTTGTGTTCTTTTATGAGTGGTAAAACATGTATTAGATGTGTAATTACTTAGGTAAAAGATTTGGAATTCATATATTAGTAAAAATGGTAAAAGGTTAAGTGTTTAGGACAAATTAAAATGAAGTAAAAGAATAATCATACACTAGTAAATGAAGTTAGTTTCAAATGAGTTAAAATCAGTTTGTAACATAAGTTCTATACTAAATTTCACCTAAACCATAATTTTTAACTTTGATCTTAGCATCACTAATTTTATGAGCTCTAGAAATTAAGAAAGGAAATTAACTTCCCAAAAAATTTCTTAAACTCTAATTATCCTAGGTAATTTTTTTTAACCTCAAGTAATTATTTTTAACCTTAGGTAATTAATTTTTAACTCAAGGTTAATGAATGAAATCAATTTGAGTTCAATTAGAGCTTTAACATCTCCTTAATTACATAAGTGAACTTATTTAGCACAACTAAGGGTAAAAAGGTAATTTCACATAAAAGCTTTCTAGAATTACCTGAACATTTCTAGATATCAAGTCATACTTGAAATAAACATTTTTTTGAACTTCTCGGTGATAACTGGGTTCAAGGATTGCTTAATTTCACACTAAATTACCGCAGGGGTAATTCGATAATTTTATGTACAGTAAAAATCGGGAATTGAGATTTTTACCATGATATCATCATAACACAAATAATCCCCTTCAAATATAAAATTAACCCCTTGAGGATAATCGGGATTGGTTATCTTTGATTTTCAGGGCAAAATAACCTCAGGGGCAATTTGGTCATTTGCGCACAGAAAAATTGGGATTTATGATTTTCGCACAGCTATTCAAGCCTCATATAATGTTGTCCTAATGTTAAAATTCCTTATTAAGGATTGCTCGACCTTAATTCTCATGCAAAATTTATCTAGGGGCATTTTGGTAATTTTACATAGCAGTAAAAATTTGGGACGTTACACAAGAATTTGAAACATAAACATGAATGTAAGTCCTTTTTTATATCTTGTTAGAGCTCAAACTCAAGACTTTAAATAATGAAACTTTTAAACCCATCAATCTTAACAAAATGGAAGTGAGCTTTAGAGTCCCTCAATATCATGGTTCCAAGAACCTCATCTCTTGGACTCAACATCAAGCTCAAAAACAACAAAGAAACCAAATGAGGATTCTTTCTCTCTCTTTTTTTTTTTTTTTAATTTTATGAAACCAAATATCAAGCCTAAAGCTCTAGAGGTCAAGCTCATGATGGTCTTACAACCATCATCAAGAACACTCATCATCGAGCTATGGCTTTGATCACAACAACAACCAAAGAAAAGAGTAGAAATGGAAGGAAAGCTTAAGAAATAAATCCTTACCAAGAAGGTTTCTTGATTGCAAGTGAGAAAGCTTAATCGTTTGCAAAGAAATTAGAAGAAAAAAAATCCTCTCTTGAAGTAAGACAAGTTTTGGCCAAGAGGAAACAAAATAGGTGGAGGACTTTCTTTGTGTTCTTATATTTGGGAATGGAAAGGTTAGGTGTTTAGGGATTGATCTATGGTGGTGGTGTGGTCGTTTGATATTTGTAACTTGAAAGAAGATCAAGAATGGAGGTTCTTAACGATGTAGGAGAAGAGGGAGAAGAGAGCTTGAGGTTAGAAAGAACAAGGGTTTTTTTTTTTTTTGACAAACTTAGTGAGCAAGTTTTGGCCAAAAATGTGAATAGTCAGAAATGAGAGCTTTTGTGAGTGTATTAGTGTTGAAAAGTCAAAATATGATAAGGAGAGAGGGGTAGAGGTCATCGGCCACTTAGGGGGTTTAGAGGGAAGTTTTCATTTCATTTGGATGTGGGAATTAGGATTTTAAGGTAATTTTTATTATGGAATTGGTTAGGAATTGATAATTAGGTGTTAGGAGTTATAATGTAGTGATTAAGACTTTCAAGACAAGGTTAAAGAGTTGTCTTGCAAACTTAGTTGGACTAAGCTTGATTAGTTTAAAATTCAAACACCAACATGATTCCTAATCTTTAGGAAAAGAAAGAGAAAGAAAGTGATTTTTGTCTATACTTTTTGCTTTTTGGTCTCATGAGTCCTCTTTGAATAAGAAAGTGGATTAAACTTTTCCTAAGCAATCTTGGACCCTAAGTACCCTTAAATAATTATTTTAACTCAAAATTAATTTATATTTCATTAGAGCATAATATTGCATTTGTTTCCTTAATTACTTTAATTAAGCTTAATTAGCATTAACTAGGGCAAAACAATAATTTTACATAAAAACTGCCCCAAACTTCTCGGGACCATCCAGATATCATATATCCTTTCTAAATATCTTATTTAACTTCTGGGTGATGACTAGGTCCAATCATTACTTAATCTTGCATTAAATTACCTCAGGGACATTTTGGTAATTTTGCATATAGGAAAAACTATATATTGAGATTTTCTCATCTCTTGTCATCTAAAATACATCTAGTCCCCTTCAAACATCAAAATAACCCCTTGAGGATAGCTTGAACTAGCCATCCTCGATTTCTGAGCAAAAATGACTTTAGGAGCATTTTAGTCATTTGTACATGGAAAAAATTGGGAATTGCAATTTTCGCACAGATTGCTATCTAAACATCACATAACCCCATCCTATTGTTAAAATACCCTATTGAGGACGGCCTAGACTGGTCATCCTCAATTCTCATGTAAAATGACCTATACGCATTTTGGTTATTTTGCACTACAGGAAAAATTAGGAAAAATCAAAGTGTTATATTCCAATCATACTTTTAACATAATATGAGAAATTAAAATAAAGTACATAAAATAATAATTTTTAATAACTATTTTTAAGTTTTAAAAATATGATAATTATAATGTTGATCTGTAACATCTTTTAAATATTTTTAATTTTGTTACATATAATTGTATTATATAAATATTATGTATCATGAACTATTTATTTTTTAATGGTAAACTATTATTTATTTATTTAATATAATTGTCTATTTTTATATTAATTATTAATATATCTGTATATTACATTATTAAATTATTATTAATTATTTATATATTTTTATTATATATTGATATTATATTATTATTATTATATTATACATATGAATAATAAAAAGAAAGAAACGGAAAAGACGAGATGTGTGGCTGTACATTAAATCTGTAGATAAAGTAAAAACAAAAAACAATAATGAAAAATGAGCTGTTCATGATGTATTGATTTTTTTCTCTGCCATCAATGCGAAAGCATTAACGTTGTTTTATTTTAGTCAACTTGATTAGCTGGCTTTCCCAATTTCATATTAATATTCCCTTCCGAAAAATCATTTAATTTTAATATATTGAAAAATTTATGCATTTGATTATAAATAACTATCAAATTTTCATACATCAAAAAAGTTAAAATATTTGATTATAATTTATAATAAAATATATTAATTTTTTAATATATTAAAATTAAATAATTTTTAAAAAGTAACTATTAATATGGAATTGATTTACTATTTTACCATGCTGGTCTTCAAGGTTGTTCCCAAATTTGGAATAATTTTAACGCATATATAAATGTTATCTTTTTCTTCCCAAAATCATAAGCCCGAAGCAAGTGATAGAGATTCGATGGCGAAAACAACACATCTTGCAGTGATTACAATCCCAGTCTTTACCCACCAAGCCTCCATGGTTGAGTTGTGCAAGAAGCTTGTTCATCTTCATCCCAACATCCATGTCACCTGCATCTTCCCTACCATTGATCCACCTCCTTCCTCCACCATCGCCTTCCTTGACTCTCTTCCTTCCACCATAGACTACACTTTCCTCCCTCCAGTGAACAAGGAAGACCTTCCACAAGATCTTCCCCCTGGGGTGCAAGTGGAACTGGCAGTGTCTCAATCCATGCCATCATTCCGCGATGCATTGCGGTCACTCTGTTCAACCACACCAGTTGTTGCTTTGGTTGCCGATCCTTTTGCAAACGAGGCACTCGAAATAGCAAAGGAGATCAACCTCTTGTCCTACATCTACGTCGCTACCTCTGCTATGACACTGTCATTATTTTTGCATTTGCCAACATTACATGAGGAAATTTCATGTGAATACAGTGATAACTCCGAGGCTATTAAGCTTCCAGGTTCTGTACCAATCCATGGCCGTGATCTCCCGGAGCAGCTTCAAGATCGGTCCAGTCTTGCTTATAACTTGCTCCTTCAACGTTCCAAGAGGTTCTCTCTTTGTGATGGTTTCATGGTTAACAGCTTCTTCGAATTAGAGAAAGGGATTGTGAGAGCCTTGCACGAACACAGTTCCAACACTAACAGACCTGTTTTATTGGTTGGGCCGACTATGCACATTGGGACGAGTGGTTTATCAAATGGATCAGAGTGTATCAGGTGGTTGGATAACCAGAGACCCAATTCTGTTTTGTATGTGTCCTTTGGAAGTGTATGCTCTCTCTCCCAAGAGCAGATGAATGAGCTAGCTTTGGGTCTGGAGTTAAGTGAACAGAAATTCTTGTGGGTTTTTAGAGCACCGAGTGATTCAACATATGGAACTCACCCAGGTGCTGAAAAAGAGAATCCGTTAAAGTACTTATCGCATGGATTCTTGGAGAGAACGAAAGGACAGGGGTTAGTTTTTCCTTTTTGGGCGCCACAGACCCAAATCCTCAGTCATACTTCAACTGGGGGATTCCTAACCCATTGTGGGTGGAATTCAACGCTTGAGTGCACTGCTCTGGGAGTGCCAATGATAGCTTGGCCTTTGGTTGCTGAGCAGAAAATGAATGCTGTTTGGGTAACCGAGGGCGTCAAAGTGGCAATAAGGCCAAAATTTAATGAGAATGGAATAGTGGAAAGAGAAGAAATTGCCAAAGTGATAAAAAGTCTACTAATTGGTGAACAGGGAAGTGAGATTCGCCAAAGTGTTAAAAAGCTCAAGGATGCAGCTGCTGATGCGTTAAAAGAGGATGGGTCCTCTACAAGTTCTCTTTCGCAATTTGGCAGTCGAGTGGAAAACTTTCTGAGGCAGCCATCAGTAAACTGATTAACTTTCTACGAAATGTAATGAAAGGGAGTGAAGATTGAGAATAAATAAATAAATTGTTGGATGGATGGAGGGAGATATTTCATCTTAGGGAAATAAAATGGAAATGCAGCTTCTAATTAGTTAGAACACTTTACTTTGTTTTATTGAATTGTGACATTCTTTGGTAGAATCTCAAGCACAATCCATTAATATAAAAATGCATTCAAATATAGATTGAAGTGTAAATTTAAGAATTGGGATTTAAGAAATTTAGTAAAAGTTTAGTGTATGGTAGCTTTTTCTTTTCTATAATTAATAACTCACCCACAATTGTATGAAATACACTAGTCATGGTAACAGAATACGCAAAACACAAAATACTACCCTACAGTTTCATTCTCCAATTACTACAAACATATTCTCCTTGTACATTGTTACAATGTTCTTGAAGGTACCATGATAAAATGATAATAAAAATTTATTTCTAAAAAAATAAATTTGAAAAAATGGAGTTACAAACAATTTTTATTATAGAAAAATTGAAAAACCTTCTAATTTGTAAAACTGATATTTTAATAGAAATTAAATTTGGGAGTCTAATTATGATTAGAAAAAGATGGAAACTTAATTTCACTACACCTCTAACATATCCGTGTAAATACAGTTACCCAAGAGTGTAACACCCTAATGGACCCGGATTCTATTAGCTATCTCTTTAACTGATTTTATTTTTAAATTAAGAATAAGAAAATAGGGGTAAACTTTTTTTTATACGAATCTATCTTTTGAAAAACTAAGCATGTAGCGTGAATGATACATGAGTTGTAGTTTCGGTATAATATGAATTCTATAATTGAAATTAATTGAGCTGTAATAGCATTGCTGAAATTTAGAACACTTAACATAACATGACATAATTATACATAGTTCTCAATATGAGTTAGTAGCTCGTACTTGGGTGAGTACAGTACTAGCTTTTGATACAGCTATAGAAATAAAACAGTATATAGATGTCACGACTCAAAAATTGTGACCGGCACATAAGGGATATTGTCCCTTATGGAAGCCTTTTGGAATTAATTTCATGAAATCATGCATAGTATACTGCTAAATTAATGCTCATAATAGATTAAAATAAATAAATATATAAATCCCTCAAAATTTCTTGAAAACCTTACTAATAAGATAAATAAAATATTTAATTAATCTAAATCGTTCCAAATTCTATAACTGAAATAAATAATCTTAAATTGTGTTCCTTGAAGAAATTACATAAAATATAATTATGATAAAATAACATAATTTTAAAATAATCATGCATGCTAAATGATGTCCGAAGACCCTGCCTGTACACTACTGGAGCACTCTATTATAACATGACCCTAATTTACAAAATGAAGCTCACAAATAGAACAGCTGCAAAGCTACTGAGACTGGGTTTGAATGATAACTGGATCTGCAATTGTAACTGTAAGGGGAGGGGGGAAAGATAGGTGAGTTCATCAAAACTTAGTGAGCGAGTCTCCACTCACAACCCATATGGGACAACAACAAAATACATAATATATACATGTAGTTGCTATAAAAACACTTTATATATTTAGATACATATAACTTAACTGAAAAAAAAAAATTTATTTGAAATCATCGCAATAACTAGTAGAGAAATAATACTTATTCTGTACATAAATATCTGAGCTGAATAGCTAAATCTGAGCCAATGGCTAATCTGATGGGCACCTAACTAGGTCCCATAATGGACACCTAACTAGGTCCCATAATGGACACCTCACTAGGTTCCTTACTGTGGGTGAGATAGTCCTTTGGCGGGCCACTTGGTACCAAGGTTAATGATCAATCCTGCAGCCATTAACTCGCTGTTCTATTTCTCACTAATTAAAAAATGATAATAACTTGCAGTTAAACTAGATAAATCTAAAAGTTCTGAATTCATACAATTCTAACAATCTGACTTTAGTATAACTGAGGTTCTAAAATCATGCCCAAGGGATCACCAGCTTGTAGAGATAATGATTTCAAAAGCCAACAGAGTATGTATCTAACAATTGTTATATTCTAATAATCTGACTTTAGCATAACTGAGGTTCTAAAATCATGCCCAAGGGATTACCAGCTTGTAGACATAGTGGATTCAGAAGCCAATAGAGTATGTATTTGACAATTGTTATGAATCATACTTTATTCAACACTTTCAATAAATTATGTCTGATGTTCTAAAATCTTTCAAGGAAATATGTAACGCCCCAATTTTCTGTTAGAGTAAAAATGACCAAAATGCCCCTGAGGTCGTTTTCTGCCCGGAACTCGAGGATAGCCGACCTGGCAGTCCTCGAGGGGCTAACTCAATGTTTGAAGGGGATTAGATGACCTTTGAGTGGTTTCAGGATTGAAAATCTCATTTTCTGAGGTTTCGGGTCAAAATGACCAAAATACCCCTATAGTGTTTTTACATGAGTATGAGTGCTGGATGAGCCCGAAACTTCTCCAGATGGTTTTAAATAGTGTTTTTATGCATTTTGTGACATTAGTTTAAGTTCCGGTGATCCTGGGCAGTTTTTGTGCAAAATTACAATTTTGCCCCTAGTATAGTGTTTTTGAGCTTAATCGCGTGATTAAGCAAACCTAAGCAATATTTGGCTCTAATTGGAGATTAATTAATTTCCATAATTAATCTAAAGTCTAAATAATTTATTAAAGTTAATTAGAACCTGAAATTGCTTAGATTAAACCTAAATCTCTTTTTAAATTCAAGATTCCTAGTCATGGAATCTTGAATAGTATTTTCTCTCTCCAATTCCTTAAATTAAGGAATTGTGTTTACAATTGTTTATGCATAAAAAGAGTTTTAATTCCTCTAATTGTGTATGAGCACTCCCTAATCATGTCATAAAATTCCTAATTACCTTCTTAGTTATCTAAACACTAGCTTAATAACTCCTATCCTTAAACCTAATCTAATACACACCTAAACACATCATTAACACACATTTAGATGAAACAATTTTCCCTCTCCTTTGGGCTTTCAAGGCATGGTCGAACCCCTCCCCTTCATTTCCCACATGTTGGAATTGTTTTACATTTCATAGCCATGCTTCCACCATGCTTACACCTCACCTTGCACCATACTTGATCATACTTCCACCCATGCTTTGAATGACCAAATGAATAAGACATTTTTCCTCCCTTGGCTGTCCCAAAAACCATCAGCCCTTTCCCTCCCTTCTAGATGATTTATTTCAATTCAATTCAAAAAGAAAACACCTTACTTTGAGCCATGCTTAAGCCCATACCTATCATACCTTCAACCATGCTTTGTATGACAACATGTAAGAGATATTTTCTCTCCCCAAAGCCATGAGAGGCTACGGCTACCCCTTCCCCTCCATGAGCTCTCATTGTTTTGTTTCTCTATAAATATACATGCTAAAGAACTTGACTGAACCTTTAGATCATTTGTCAAGTTTTAGTTTCTAGCATTCTTGCAAGTTCTTCATTTTCTCTCAAGTTCACAAGAACTTCTCTTCATCTTTATCTTCTTCATCTCCTCTTTGAATCACAACCTCAAACCTCCACACCACAACTTTGGATCATCTTCTAAACACTTGAACTCTCATCTTCAAACACAAGCTCACTCAAAACCACATTCCTTTCCTTTTTCCCCTACCAAGGCCGAATCATCCTCATCACTTTAGGAGGAGTTTTTCCTTTCATTCTCATCTCAAAGACCAAGCCTTCATCTTCATACTTGGTAGGGAGTTGCTTTAAAGTTTTTGTTTTACTCAAAAGTGTTTTGTTCTTGAAAGAAAATGCTATTTCTCTTGGTTTCTTTTTCGGTTTCCTTCTCATCTTTTCCTTTTTATTTTTGGCCTCAATGGCCTTGTTTATTCTTCATGATAGCTTTATGATGAGTGTCTCTAGATGATGACCTTGTGTTTATCTCAAAGAGACCTCTAAAGCTTGTGGTTTTCTTTCTTTAAAGTTCTATCTATACTACTTAGCTCACTAATGTTTTCAACTGAAGAAAATGATCAAGGATTTCAGGCCTACCCTTGTCAACCTTAAAGTTGGCCGGCACGTTCTAGAGTTTACTCTAGATAGGGGTGTTAGGTACTTAATAAAGAATATGAAGTAGTTTCCTTCTCTTTTGCTTAATGAAGTTCGGTTCTTTTGTTTCCTTTTTCCTTGAAAGTGTTATTTTGAGTTTATTCCTTGAGATTGATGATGATGTTCAAGAGCCATGAAGTTTCTTTGGAAACTTGGTTCAAGAACTCTAAAGCTCACTTTGTGTGGTTGAGATAAGTTTTGGGTTGAGATTATGTTCCTCTAAAAGTCTTATATGAGCTCCAAGTTAAGATAAAAAGAACTTGCATCCATGTTTATCTTTATGTCATCACTAAATGTTCAAGATTAAAGAATGAACTTGCTTTCTCATATTTATGTTTAAGTCATCACTAAATCTCTAAGATAATAAAGGACTTGCATAGCATGTTTATTTTATGCTCTCACCTCATAATAAAGAGTAAAATAAAGTGCATTGCATATTTTAATTTATGTCATCACTTAAGAAATTTAGAGCTCAAAAACTTACCCATTATTATCTGAAACAAAGTTTGGAAGTAAATATGTTTTAGTTACTTGGTTTTTGACCAAGGGATGATAATGAAATTAGAGTAAGGTTCATCTAGTTACAAGTGCTAAAACCTTTGTTTCATAATTTTCCTAAGCTTAGATGATCTCAAGAAATGTTTCAAGCATGATTTTATGATTTAAATCCTTCTTGAGATTAATTTGAAATAGCTACTGCCATTATGTGTTTATGAAGATTTTAGTAAAATAAATTGTTCTCAAATGAGTTTTAGAAGCTTTGAAAAGGTTCCAAGAGAAACTAGTAAATTATATGTGTTTGAAATGAAAATTTTATGCTTTGCATGATGATAATGCCATGGTTCTGCCTTGCCTATATGCTCACTGTATGATGATGATTTAATTATGTTAGAATGTGTGTTTTCATGTACTTTTGATGTTAGAATTAATTTGAGGAGGTTAAGACAAGTTAGTAACTAGAAAAGAATTAGAATGTAATTTCTAGAACCTTTAGAATTGGAAATTCTGGATTCTGTCCAACAAGGTTAATTTTAGAAATAATGGTTTATAATTAGTGTAAATGTGTAGGAACTACTCATAATTGGTTTAGGAACTGATCTTGATACTTTAGGAAAAGACCAAACTTAGAAAGGGTCAAAGTTGTGACTCCTAGGTACTCGTAATTAGCAAAATATAGATTCTGCACTATTGAGGTTTAGAATTAATTATGATCATAGAATTGAGTGAGGACTACTTAGTTGTGAACCTTTTGGTGCCCGAGAGAATAAGTCATTATGATAGAGAATTTAGATTTCGAGTTTAAAGGCCCTAAGAGTCAAAGCGTAAGACATTATAATCTTGGATGACTTGAGTTTATTGTTTTAAGTATGTTTGTGATGATACATGTGCTATGATGAGTGTGCTTATGTGATCTTAAGTTTATCATGAGTATAAGTTGAATGAGAAAGTACATGTATCATATGTTATTGTGGCATAAAGTATATTTGAAAGAAATTTGGAACACAGCTGTTACGCTGTCGAATTTCCATAAAGTAAAATACTTAAGAATGTTTTTGAAAAGTATACGGGATAAAGTCTTGGGTGACACCGGTTCAGCCGAGCACCCCCAGGAATTGAGTCCTTATATAACGTAGCACTAAGACGTACTTCTCTCGCTCTGGTGGGGAGGAGGCAAATCCATGAGGATATGAGTGGATGCAGCCTACCAAAGCGGAAAATTTGCTGTGCACTAGATGCCAGTAGAGCATTTCAAAGAAAGAAATATTCCTAAGAGAGGTGATCTTTAAGCCCCCTAGCTCGCACTCTAGTAGTCGGGATTATGTTTTTATGATTTCATTTATCAAGAGGATAAGTAAGAACTAGTGACGACTAGTTAATGTATGAGCTCATAACCTAGATGTTTTAGGGTGGCCCATGATGCTTAAGCATGAGTTCTTAAGTCACAAGTTGAGAAAAGAGAAAAGTTTCAGTTGAAGGATTTACATATTGCCACTTTAGGCCACTTATGTGTTTTCTTAATGCTATATTGATTGCTTTGTTGCATAATGTATATTCATGCATTCATGATTTGCTATGCTGCATTCATGCATTTAGATTCATATTAAAAGGAATGAACCTTGGATAATTATATTTACGAACTTAATAATGAACCTTATATGCATGCTCACCTTTTTATAATAAGCTCAAGGTTCTTGAGGATGTGAACGATGTAACCCTAGATAGGAGGTACCCTACTGAGGTTCTTTAGCAAGATTCTCACTCATTTTCTTTCTCTCTCGTTCTCTCCCGTCACATCTTCGGATCATGGCGACGTCGTGGTTTTTGTCGACACTCCGACGTGGGAGGTGCACATTGATCGGGATCACGGATCATACCATTTTGAGGGACGATGCACCGTTTGAGTCTTCATGTACGTAAGAAGTCCCTTCGCATACCCTGTACAGAGCTACCGATTCTCCCCAACATCTCCCTTTGGCGATGACCTGATCTTCGAGCACACACGCCCCCATGATGAGCAGATCCGACACGCTCGTCCATCTGCCTCAGCTGTATGTGACTACCCGAAGTATGTACCTCGATCGAGGAGGTCACAGACGGACCCATCCGAGGACTCGCCGACGCACATCTACTCAGAGAGTTCTGCCCCCACTCCCCTGTTCAGGCGAGAGGGGAGTGAGGAGACGGTGATGCAACCAAGGTTAGCGAAGAGGGCCGAGATGCGCCCTTGTCGCGGTGCACACATCCAGCTGCCCCGCATCCATTCCCCCTTCCGCTTTTTCACATACGAGGAGCTTGCACAGTTCTGTAGTTACATGCCCCCGTCACCCGAGGATCACCACCGCCAGCAATAGAGCGTCTCGAGGAAAGCTAGTGAACACACACCACACGTAGTAGGGATAAACCTTCTTTTGTTATGAGGTTATCTGTAACGCCCCGATTTTCTGTCAGAGTGAAAATGACCAAAATACCCCTAAGGTCATTTTCGACCCGAAATTCAAGGAAAGCTGACCGGCAGTTCTCGAGGGGCAAATTCAATGTTGGAAGGGGATTAGTTGACTTGTGTAAGTTTCCGGATCGAAAATCTCGTTTTTCGAGTTTTCGGGTCAAAATGACCAAAATACCCCTGTGGTGTTTGACCCATTTGCAAGTGCCGGATGAACCCGAAACTTCTGCAAATGGTTTTAAAAGGCATTTTTATGCATTTTGTTACTTCAGTTTTAGTCCCGGAGGTCCCGGGCAAAATTAGTACAAAATTATGATTTTGCCCCTAGCTTTGTGTTTTTGAGCTTAATCGTGTGATTAAGTAAATCTAAGCAATATTAGGTTCTAATTGAAGATTAATTAATTTCCATAATTAATCTAAGGTCAAAATAATTTATTAAAGTTGATTAGAACCTAAGAATGCTTAATTTCACCTTAAAATCATTTTTTTTTTAAATTCAAAATTCCTAATCAGGGAATCTTGAATAGTGTTTTCTCTCTCCAATTCCTTAAATCATGGAATTGTGTTTTCAATTGTTTATTCACAAATGAATTTTAAATTCTCTAATGATGTATGAGCACTTCTAATCTTGTCATAAAATTTCCTAAACCTCATTCTTAGTTACCTAAACTTATGCTTAATGATTCCTAACCTTGTACCTAAACTAATACACATCTGCACCTATCTTTAACACACAATTAGATGGACAAATCTCTCCCCCCCCCTTGGCTGTCCAGACCTGGCTGAACCCATACCCGCTCATTTCCATCACATGTGTGAATTTTTACACTCAAAGAACCGTGCTTCCATCTCACCATAAACCATACTTTGTCATACAAACACCATGCTTTCATCCATGCTTCATATGACCACTTCTAGAAGACTTTTTCTCTCATTTTTGTGGCTCAAATTCAGCCAGCCCTCTTTGCCTTATAGAAGGATTATTTTAATTCTAAACAAAGGGAAATTACCATACCTGAAGCCATGCTTTGCATCATAACTTCCATACCTCAAACCATGCTTCAATGACAAGTTGTAAGAGATATTTTTCCTCCATCAAAGCCCCAAGATTTCGGGCACTTTTCCCCCCTCAATGAGCCTCCATTGTTTTTATTTTCTATAAATACATGTGTTGAAGAACTTGTGTGAACCTTTAGATCATTTGCTAAGTTTTAGTTTTCAAGATTTTCTTTTAGTACTTTCCTTTTTCTCTCAAAAGTTCTAAGAGTTCTTCCTCTTCATCTTCATCTTCATCTTCTTCATCTTCTCTTTACATCACCACCTCACAACCTCAAATCATCCTTTAATCACTCAAACACTCAACCTCAAACACAAGCTCACCAAGAACACATCTCCATTACTTTCTTTCTCTCAAGGCCGAAGCTACCTCATCTCTCTAGGATGAGTTGATCTTCTCATTTCCATCCTCAAGATCAAGCCTTTGTCTTCACATTTGGTAGGGAGTTGCTTTCAAAACTTTATTTTGCTTAAAAATGAGTTTTCTCTAGTTTTCTCTTGGTTTCTTTTTGAAGCTTTCCTTTGTCTTCCTTTCTTTTTTTCATTTCGGCCTCTTGGCCTTGTTTATGACCATGATAGTTTGATGATGAGAGTTTCTAGATGATGACCTTGTGTTCATCTCAAAGAAACCTCTAAAGCTTGAGTTTTGTTCTTGAATTTGCAAAGTTTTAGTTTTTCTTTCCTTTTTCCTTCTTACATAGTTTCGATTTCCATAATCTTTACCTCAAAGATTTTGTTAAAATTTTAAAGTATCTCTATTTTTATTCCATGTCAAGAAAGAATGTTGTTTTGGTTTCTGTTTCCTTTTCTTTTCTTAAAGGATTTCGGCCCCAAGAGCTTTCCTTTAAAAGTTTTGTTGAAAATTTTCAAAGTGTTCTTATATTTATTTCATATCTAGAAATGTTGTTGTTTTGGTTCTTACTTCCTTGTGTTTTTGTTTTCTTTTAAAAGTTTGTTTCTTTTGAGCTTGATGATGATGTTCAAGAACCTAGTAGTTCCTTTGAGAACTTGGTTCAAGAACTCTAAAGCTCTCTTTGTGATTAGATAAATGTTGGGTTGTGTTGATCTCTAAAGTCTTGTAAGAGCTCTAGCTAAGATTAAAAATGAACTATGCATTCATATTTATGTTTATGCCTTGCACATCATATTTATTTTCCTTGCTATTACTAAGTACCAAGATAATGAATGCACTTGCATTATCATATTTATATTTCAAGCCTTGCATTATCATGTTTACATTTCAAGTCCTCACTTAAATATCAAAGACAATAATAAGTTGCATCTTATATTTATTTTATGCTCTCACTTTATTTTCTAATGAAAGCTAAAACAAGTGCATGAGCATGTTTATTTTTATGTCATCACTTAAGAGAACCTAGAGCTCAAAGATTTGCCCATTGTTGTCTCAAACAAAGCCTTGAAAAATATGTGTTCTCAAGCTTGTGATTTCGGCCTTTGAAAGTTTTATTTGTTACAAGTATTAAAATCTATATTTCATAGTTTTTCTAAACTTATATGAGTTCAAGGAATGTCTAAAACAAAGTTTTTGATTTTAAAATCTCTTGAGTTTAATTTAGATTAGCTACTACCCTTGAGAATATTTTGATAATTTTAGATGATAAAAATATTTATAAATGAGTTTTGAAAGTTTTAAAAAGGTTCCAAGAGAAACTAGTATTTTATGTGTTCTAGAAATCAAGTTTATGCCTTGTTTGTTTGGAGATGAATTTGGTTCTGCCTTGCCATGTTATGCTCACTGTTTATGCAGTTTGGATGATGATAACATGAGTATGTTTGTGTATAAATGATGCTAAAATTCATATGTTAAAGATTAGAGAAGTTAGTAACTAGAAAAGAATTAATTTGAGAGCTCTAGATCCCTTAGTAATTGATTTTTCTGGATTCTGTCCAGCATGGTTTAGAAATGATAATCATGGATTTAAATTAGTTTAAATGTGTAGGAATGACTCATAATTGGTTTAGGACTTGATCTCGATGCCTTAGGAGCAAACCGGACTTAGAAAGGGTCATTGTTGCGACTCCTAGGTACCCGTAAAGTTAGAATTTTTAGATTCTGCATTCTTGTGGTTTAGAGATGTTTATGGTCATAGTTTTGAGTGAGGAATACTTAGACATGAGCCTATAGGTACCCGAGAGATTAAGTTGTGATGATTTATAACTTAGACTGTGAGTCCGGGACCTTAAGGGTCAATGCATAAGACACTAAGAAGTCTTGAATTTTATGATGATGTAATAAGGTGTTGAGATGTATATGATGCATGAGGGAATGATTGTTTCAGATGTTAAGTTTATTATAAGCATGAGAATTGAATGAGAATCATGTTTGTGATGTGAGTTTGTGGCATAAATGTCGGTTTGAAGGAAATTCGGTTTGACAGCCATTATGCTGCCGAATTTCCATCAAACCTAAAGGGTTTGAGAAATGTTTTAAAGTACCATATGAGATTGAAAACCCTGGGTGACACGGTTTAGTCGGGCACCCCCAGGAGATTTTTCATGTGACAAGCACTGAGACGTACTTCTCCTGGTACGGTGAGGAGGAGGCAAATCCATGAGAGTATTGACATGAGCCTTACCAAAGCAGACAATTCGCTGTGCACTAGATGCCAATAGAGCATTTCAGAAAATGAAATATTTATATGTTACCCCCTCAATTCTCCATGTTAAATCTAGTGATGACTAGTTAGGATTGAGCTCACTCCTAGGCGATTAGGTGAGACGGAGTTAGGAGGCCATGATAAAAATCGCCGGGGCGGTATGTCAGATGGAATTAGGTGGATATGTTTAGAGAGGGTGGTCTTTGAGAAAAAGAACTTAAGAGTTCAAGCATGAGAAAGAGATATGATGCTTTTTAAAGTCACACTGTTATGAGAAAAGAAAGAGTTTTATATGCCACTTATATGTTAACATTTTTTCCTTGATGCTATGTTCTATTGACTGTTTGCATAATGTATTGTCATGCATGCATCCAATATCCGTTGCACTCATATCATTAAGACTCATACTAAAAGACACCCACTTCGGATAAATAGATTTGAGAAGATTAAAAGTTAAACCTTATGCATGACCACCGTTTTATAATTAAAACCGAAGTGGTTGGGGACGACGACGATGACACGTGTGTTAGAGTCGAAAATCCCTACTGAGAATCTTGAATAAGTTTCTCATCCCTCTCTCTCTCTTTTCTTTCGTGTTGTCTCCTGATGAAGATGATGGTGTATCTCGTGACCTCTACTAAGGCGTGGGCGAAGGGCATGCACTACGAGTTGGATCAGTGGGATGGAACGGAAGCACGAAGATTCGGCTTTAGATTTATATACCTATAAATGTGTATTTCTTTTGATGTGATAATAGGACTATGATAGTCGTAAATTATGTATCTATGATAATATGTTTATGTTGTGATGTAATGAACAATGTTTGTGTTTGTGACCATGAATGATATGATTTCTCTTTTCTGTATGTTAGTCTTCGTTACGTCATACGCGGCTCTCACTTTGATTTTATGTTTCAAAAAAAAAAAAAATTTACCCATATTTCTGCTAAGTATTTTATTAAATGAATGAGACTAAGAAGTAATAACCTAATGATTAACCTCATGTATTCTAGAAAGTTGGGTTAAAAATTAGGGTGTTACATTATCCACATTAGGTGCACTAGGGTGAGGTGTTTTATTTACGTTTCCTTGTACTTTCTTTTCTATTGTATTCATATTTTCTTGTACTAAACTAAGTCCCGCCTTCGGGTGGGCATATTATGATATTAATGAAATGTTTCTTTTGATGAGCTATTGATTGTTTCATGTTCCCTTATGCCTTGTTATTGTGTGGTTTATCTTCTTGTCTTATGACGTACGTGGCTCTCACTTTGCTTTATGTTTTTTTTTTTAAAAAAATTTACTCGTAATTTCCGCCATGTATTTTCAAGAAAGATTTTGAAGATTGAGACTATGAAGTAATAACCTAATGATTAACCTAAATATGTTCTAGGAGTATTGGGTTAAAATTAGGATGTTACAAAATCCGTATTCTGAAAAACATAGTAATCATTATTTTTGCTGTAAACATTAAACTAAGGTCTCATAATTTCATAAACTGAGAAAAAATATATTCTATAACATGCAAGGTATCAAATATGGTCCCATGAGTTTTCAAAAATAAGGCTTTCATGATAACTATGAAAAATGATAATTTTTCTTAAAATTGGCATAATCTGTAAAAGCATGTATTTGGCATAAGTAATTCTAGAATTTCATAAACAATTTATATAACGCTGAGAAATATTAATAATGACCAAAAGCATAACCATGAGCTTAAACTCACTCACCGTTCATTGCTGGGAGTGCCTGACCATTGCTTATATGATACTGGGGAATTGCAATGGCACTTTCAACTGCCATGAAATTATAGACAAGGATTAGGAATGATTTGGAGTTTAACGAGAAGAGAAAACCATACTATAATTATTTAAAGATTTTCTAAACTCATAACCATATAAGGATAAGGATGAGGGCACCTACCGGAAGAGATTAATCAAAGAGAGTTGAGAGAAATTAGATCTTTCTTTCTAGGAAAAATCCTTAGGTGGCTAGGGTTTTTAAAAGAATGTTTAAGAGTATAATAATGTGTCAAATATATATGCCCGTGTCCTACCTACCCTCACAACGTTTAGGAGCGTTATCGTCCTTTATGATACATGCCCACATTCAAGCATACAATCAATTTCAGCTATTCAAGATCTATATATATATATATATTCTTAACACACCATAATGTGATGATGCTGATCATGCGTTTTTGAAATAAAATAATAGTAATAATGATGATAATAGTAACATAACTTATATCATTACTTTTATATATAATAATAATAACAATATCAACATAACAATTCACAAATCAATAAATTTCATGCTTAATTTAATCATTGATAGGTTCTTATATAATATCTAATATCTTTAAATAAATATGATTATAATTCCTTGATGAATAGAAAATATTTTCCAACAAAATATATAATATATAATGTTGATACAAATATAAATATCAATTATAATTATAAGCAATATTGAATCTAATAGATTTGGTAAGATAATATTTTCAAAGATTAAAATTCAAATAGCATTGATTATGATAAATAATATTGAATCTATTTTGATAAGATAATATTTTCAAAATTTAAAAATCAAATACCATAACACAAACTGAATATCATATTACAGAAAAGGATTAAATATCAAATTCAAATAAAAACTAGACATTGACATGGAAAAAGATTGATGCACAACATTATGATAAATTTTATATTTTATTTTCTCCTTTTGGGATTGATATTTTTCTTTTAAAATTTAGATATTACATGGTTTTCTATTTCACATAAATTTAAAATAGAGATTTATATATATTCATTATTTGATTTATTTATTTTATATATAACCTTTTTTTCTATTTATTTTTTTAAAAGCATTTAATTATCTTTTAAGCTTTATCCAACCTATTCTAAGTTTAGACATATCCTTCCTAAAGGCATCCAATTTTGGGATATTACAATAGAAAAAGGAAAATACAGCATATGGTTAGTAGCGGTGGGAAAGCAAAAACCTTGGCATAGATCATTACGGAGGCGGTGGCAGTGGTCCTCAACCTATCGGGTGTCTAATCTGAGGCTCGGCTAGTGGCATCACTATGCAGCTCATAGTTAGAAACTGTTAGCTCATGAGTTCCTCTGCAAGGCCTACTACTAGAGGGAACTCCTCCTTATCCTCCATGAGCTCATCTAGGAAATAATCAAAGCCAAAAGGTAAGGGTATGAACAACTCGGAATCATTATCCTCCATGGGCTTTATGTCTTCCTTGGGATCTTCCTCAGTGTCCTCCTTGACATCTTCTTTAGGGTCTTCCTCGGAATCTTCCTTAGGGTCCTCTGTAGGTAGAAAAATGCACAAGAAGGGGAGGTTGAATCGTGTTTTTCTTTTCTAAACCTTTTAGTAATTGAAACTTGAAATAAAGACTATCAAGCATCAAGCTTGTAGTGGAGTGGAAACAAGGTTAAAAGATTCAGAAAGTGACTTTTTGAATTTTATCATTAGTAGCAGATAAACTAAAAAAGTAAACTTTAACAGATATGGATTCTGTGAAGCTGAACAATGAAAGTAAAAAGATAAAGGGGAAGAGAATACTGCACAGGAATTTTACACTGGTTCGACCAACACCTACCTATATCTAGTTTTCAACAACTATTAAGCTCCACTAACCTTTCTCAACCCAAGAAAGAAAAACTAGATAGTATTTACAATAGCCTTCCCAAGTTCTAACCTATGACTAGTAGATAACCCTTATTGTCACAAACCAAGTAGTTCTTCACCAGCCTCTCCAAGCCAAATTGAGTAGTTCTTCACCAACCTCTCCAAGCTGAACCGAGTAGTTTTTTACTAGCCTCTCCAAGCTAAATCGTGAGCAACAAAAACACCTTAACTGTCATATTGCAAGTAGTTTTGTAGTAGTCTCTTCAAGTTATTTCACACTGATCACTATTGGATTGATGATACAAATGTTTAGTGTTTGGGTTGCTACTCAAACTAACTTGTACTCAAGTTTCTTTACAAATATACAATGAATAAGTCTGAGATAACTTGAATGGCTTCTTTCAAATGATTCTTCCTAAGAAGAACATATAGACAATCTAAGAACTTAGAAAGAAGATTTTTATAGACAAAAGAACTTATTATAAGAAGTAATAAACTTCATAGAATAGATGAGGGAAAATTTTTCAGTGTTTTAGCTCTTCTAATTTCGTCAATCTCATAAATCTTGAAAGCTCAGTATCTCTATTTATAGATGATCTCTCTTTGTGACCATTGCCTTTGATTAATTGTCCAAGTGACACGTGTTGATCATCTATTTGTGTATTCAAAACGTAATCTAGAGGAGTAGCTCTTCTGGTGTCAGAGCTTTTTATAGAAGCCATTGAAAGGTTGAGGTTTCTAATGTCCTTTAGAAACTACTTTTCTACTTTTTGAACATGGTTTCTAAACTCTTCCTTCTAGAAGCTAGAGTTGTTGACGAAAAAGGCAGAAGAGATGATGTGCTAGTCTGAAACTGGGTTTGACTTTAAATTTGAATTTAAAAAATTCAAAATTTTCCCTCTTTTTCAGTGAGGTGAACTTTTTTATGTATGCTATTAGTTCCTTGATAAAGATTTGGTCTTCTAGTCTTCAATCAGAATTTTATAGCTTGAATTCATTTCAGTGTCATTGAAATATATGATAAGCTTAATATGGTATCAACACATTGTTATCTACAACTCACTTCAGATGTGCTTAAAATGCTCTGTTTAAACTATTCAAAATTAGTTATGTATATCATGTTTTTGATGGTCTTCAGAAACATATTCTCTCCATGCCTTAACATAACTAAGATCAGTTAGGGAGAATTAAAATATTTCTCAAGTGTGTTACGCTTACACTGCAAATGATGTGTTACACTATAATCATATTTGAATCAGTAAGCGAGCTAACATAGAAAACATGAGCAATATGTTATATTCTGAGTAAATATGTATCAGCTGACAAAATCATGTTTTGAAAAAGAATTTCAAAACTCATTTCATCCTCTGATACCCATAAAGCTCTCTAGCTTACATAAGTAAGCTCACAAAAATGTAATGCTTAATAATGCTGGGATGAATCCCTATTTGAGCCTCAGAAACCTCACATTGAATTTCTTCCATATCATTAAACATCAAGGTTTCTTTGAGCATCTGAACTTCATTAGTACCTTTTTTTCTCCAATCACACTCAAAGTTTTTCTTATCATTTATATATATATATATCTATATATGTGTGTGTGTGTGTGTCATTGAACATTTTTTTTCTTTATTAAAATGGAGAACATAGGAAGTGAAAGTGCTGAATAAGATCCTTTATCAGAAAACAATATCGCAAGTATTACTTGTTCATTTATCTCAGCACACTTAAATGTTAGAAAGCCATTCCTTGACCAAAAATCAAGCTGATTGGAAAATTGGATTGAAATGATGACATTTGCTTATGTATCTTTGTGATACAGATTAAAGAAGATCTCTAATTAAATCAAAAGTACATCACCATGATCTAAACAACTTTGATTTTAGTCAACTTATGTAACACCCTAATTTTTAACCCAATACTCTAGAACATATTAGGCTAATCATTAGGTTATTACTTCTTAGTCTCAACTTTTAATAAAATACTTAGCGGAAATTACGGGTAAATTTTTCTTTTTGAAAACATAAACAAAGTGAGAGCCACGAACTTAACTAGTCAAACAACAGAAACATAAGGCACGCGTAACAATTATCAGAATTCATAAAGTAGAGCATATAACCAAAGAACAATCATGATAATAAACGAAACATTCCATTAATAATGTAACACCCTAAATCTTAACCCAAGACTACTAGTATGTACTTAGGTTAATCTTTAGAATATTACCTCTTGGTCTCATCTTTTACTTAGAAAATACTTAGCGGAAATATGGGTAAAATTTTTCTTTTTGGAATTTAAAATCAAAGTGAGAGCCACGTACGAATCTTTAAGAGGAAGCATAGAGAAACATATAAGCAAAGCATAAAGAAACACATCATATCATGGAGACATCAACTGAAACATAGTTATATATATATATATATGTTGTGCCTACCCAAAAGGGAAGGACTATTTGATACATCGGGAAGCGAAATACAACTGACATGCAATACATGGAAATCATAAAAAGCAAATACAAGATAAACAACACCCATACCCATGTGCACCTATAGTAGACAACCTCATATACAAAAGAAGGTTTGTCCTCAACTAGGTGGCGTGTGTGCACTAACTACTACCCCTCCTATGTCTACTCCTGCGGGTCCAAGTACTGTGGGGTCGAGTCGATCCACTGACGAATCTCAGCGGGAGTGGTCGAGCGCATCATCGGGGCATGTCCACCACGGCGAGGGCACATAGATGGCCGACGAGCCAACCTCGGTTGGACTACCGTCTCCTCACTCCCAGCCCTCATCGGTGGAGGAGCAGGACTGGAGCTCCAACTGTACATGTGGGATGGCAGGTCCTCGGATGGGTCCGTCTCCGAGTACTGGGGACGCGGCACATACTCGGGGTACTCGCACTCATCGATGTCTCGGGCTCCATGCGGAGGATCTGCTCATCGCGTGGTCTCGCTCGCTCGAAAATCCCGTTATGACGGTAAGGAGCAGTCGGGGTGAAGCGATAGCTCGGGACGGGGTGCGCGAAGGGTCGTCCCATGAACATGAATACTCTGACAAAGGCAATGACCCTCAAAATGGTATGACCCGAGTGCCGGGTCATGGTGCAGCTCCCATACCGGGGTATCGATGAAGAGTACAAATGTCGCCATCTGAAGATATGACGGAAGAAAAGAGAGAGGGAATGAGAATCTTTCTAAAAGAATTCTCAGTAGGGTTACCCCCACCTAGGTGTCATCATCATATCCTCAGGAACCTTGGGTTTATTTCAAAAAAGTGTGCATGCGTATAAATTCTTTTTAAGTTTATCTTTCCAAAGTGCTATTTATCCAAGGTCCATCATATTTTACAATGCGTCTTATAGCTAGCATGAAATATACTAATGAATATGAGTGCATCATAAAGGTAAACCAATCAATAGAATAACTAAGAAACATTATAACATTGACATAAGTATAGTATATGTGACATTGTTAACTTTAACTTTCATCTCATGGGGCCACCCTAAAACATCTCTAGGTTATGAGCTCATACCTTAACTAGTCGTCACTAGTCCTTACTTATCCTATGATAAGCGTAACATATATAATTCCCGACTTAAAGTACGGGCTAAGGGGCAATCTAAGGATCTCCTCTCTAGGATCATTTCCTCTTTGAAACGCTTTGCTAGTCACGTGGGCCTCGCAATTTGTCCGCTTTGGCAGGCTGCATCTACACATACCCTCACGGATTTGTCTCCTCCTGGGGGTGCCCGACCGAACCGGTGTCACCCAGGAGAAGCGCGTCTCAGTGTTGTGTCACATTTAAGTTCTCATAAGTATTAAATCATAAATACCTCATCATTTATCATATTCATTTTTATCATGCATCCTCATATAGCTTTTTCATAACATATATATCATCACATGAAACTTTCTCATAACATATGCATCGTCACATAAAACTTCCACATAACATAAACATCATCACATAGTCATATCTAACAATTATCCCCATAAGCTCATAGACTTGATATGTTATAACCCATAGTGTTTTAAACTTCGATTCTTATGAGTCTTAAACTTGCAAATTAATTGTTCTAACATTATCCTTAACCTCTTATACACCTATAGTTTCACAACTAATGAGTTATACAAATTTTTATGCTTAAGAACTAATCCAAACAGCACTAAGCAGAATTTGGACAGCTTTATGTTTATGTGATTACTGAGTTCTAGAAATTACGGTTTAGAACTTTATCTCATATTCTAAGTTATTGATCATCAACACCTAGTCTCTTGGGAACCTATAAGGTTATAACTAAGTATTTCTCACCTCACACTATGGTCAAGAACATCTCTAAATCTCAAGAGTGCAGAAATCAAAATCCTAACTTTACGGGTACCTAGAAGTCATAATAATGACCCTTTCTAAGTTCGGTTTGCTCCTAAGGTTTCAAGATTAAGTCCTAAACCAATTATGAGTCATTTCTACACATATAAACTAATTTAAAACCATGATTATTGAATCTAAATCTTGCTGGACAGAATCCAGAAAAATAAATCTTTAAGGGATCTAGAACTCTCAAATTAATTCTTTTCTAGTTCCTAACTTATCCTATCTTTCACGTATGAGTCTTAACATAATTATTACTCAAACATAAGCAAATTAACATCATTAACACAGCTCATATAGTGACCAAACATAGCAAGACAGAACCGAAATAGAAACTCCATTTAAAGGCATTGAACATAGTTTCTAAAGCACATAAAATACTAGTTTCTCTTGGGACCTTGTTAAAACTTTCAAAACTCTTTTATGAACACTTTTATCATCTAAACTTATGAAAATACTTAAGAGGGCAGTGGCTATATTATTTTCATCTCAAGAGGTCCTAAATTCATAAAACTTAGTTCTACATATTCCTTATACTCATATAAGTTTAGAAAAATTATAAAACATAGTTTTCAATACTTGGAAACACTAAGGCCTCATAGGGCCGAAATATGAACCAAAGGAAATAAATGTTTTAGACCTTTGTTTGAGATATCAATGGGCAAGTCTTTGAGCTCTAGAATCATTAAAGTGATGACATAAAAATAAACATGCTCATGCACTTATTTTAGTTATTGCTAGAAAGTAAAGTGAGAGCATAAAATAAATATGTGGTGCAATATATTATTATCTTTGATATTTAGGTGAGGACTTGAAATATAAATATGATAATGCAAAGCTTGAAATATAAACATGATAGTGCAAGTTCCTTTATTATCTTGATAATTAGTGATAGCAAGGAAAGTAAACATGAAATGCATAGCATAAGATAAACATAATGCAAGGTTTATTTTAGGGTTAGCTAGAGCTCATTCAAGACTTTAATAAGATAATAACCCAACACATATCTCCTGATAAAGTGAGTTTTAGAGTTCTTGAACCAAGTTCTCAAAGGAACTATGAGGTTCTTGAACATCATCATCAAGCTCAAGAAAATAAAACTTCATTAAACAAACAATGCTTCAAAGACCAAAAGAAAATGGAAACCGAAATGTTAAAGAAAAGGAAAACAAAGAAACCGAAAGCATGTAATAAGAGGAAACAAAAGTGTTCTTGAGAAAAGATCATTTCAAGTTAGTAAATAAAGTTGAAACTCAAAGAAAATAAAAACTCAAGCTCTAGAGGTTCCTTTGAGATGAACACATAGTCATCTTCTAGGAGTCCTCATCATTGAGCCATCATGTAACCATGAAGGCCTCATGGCCAAAACACAAAAGGAAAAGGAGACAAAGAAAGTTTTAAAAAGAGAAACCAAGAGAAAGCTAGAGAAAAACACTTTTTTAACAAAATAAGTTTGAAACCAAGTCCCTACCTATTGATGAAGATAAAAGCTTGGTCTTGAAGATGAAGATGAGATGAGCAACACCTCCTAGGATGGTGGTGATGATTTCGGCCAAGGAAAAGAAAAGGAAAGGAGATGTGTTTTGAATGAAGTTGTGTTTGAGGTTGAGTGTTTGAAAGCTTTGAGAATGGTTTAAGGTTATGAGGTGATGGATTGAGGTTATGAGGTGATTATGTGAGGGAAGAATGAAGAGGATGAAGATGAAGAGAAAGAGCTCTTAGAACTTTGAGAGAAGGAAAAAGCTTAGCAAGACAACTCTAAAACTCTAAACTTTGCAAATGCTTCAAGGTGCAACAAGGCTATCACAAGCATCCTATTTATAGAAAAACAAAACCATGGAGGAGTGAATGGGGAGGGCTTGGCCGTAGCTTTTGAGGGGGCAAGGGAGAGAAAAATATCTCTTTGATTGTGTCATAGAAGCATGGTTTGAAGTATGGAGTGTATGATACAAAGTATGGGTTTAGGCATGGGTTTTTGAGTGAGCTTTTATTTCAATTTTGCAATAAATCACCCTTCTAGAAACTTAACATGGCTGGACCATTTCCAGCCACAAATAAATGGAGGAAACAATTTATTTTGCTTGGTTATTTCATTGGAAAATCAAGTGTGATGGAAAATATGACAAGGTATGGTGTATGTGACTTGAGGTATGGCTTTGGAGTGTTAGAAAATTGAACATGTGATGCATATGGAGAGGGAGGGGTTTCGGCCAGCTTGGGACAGCAGAGTGGGAGGATGATTTGATCATGTAATTGGGTGTTTAATGGTGGGTTTAAGTGTAGGTTAGCTTAGGTACAAGGTTAGGAGTGATTAATCTTAAGTTTAGGTAACTAAGCATGTGTATTAGGAATTTTATGACAAGGTTAGGAGTGCTCATACATCTTTAAAGAATTTTAAACTCATTTATGAATAAACAATGTGTAACACAATTCCATGATTTAAGGAATTGGAAAGAGAAAACACTATTCAAGATTCTATGACTAGGTGTCTTAAAATTAAAATATGATTTTAGGTTGTAATTAAGTACTTTTTAGTTCTAATCAACTTTAAAAAATTATTTTGACTCAAGATTAATTAAGGAAATTAATTAACCTTCGATTAGAGCCTAATATTGCTTAGGTTTGCTTAATCACGCGATTAAGCGTAAAAATACGAAACTAGGGGCAAAACCGTAATTTTGCACTAATTTTGCCCGGGACTTCTAAAATTAAAACTGAGGTCACAGAACACATAAAAATGCCTTTTAAAACCATCTGGAGGAGTTTCGGGTTCATCCGGCACTTGCAAACGGGTAAAACACCGCAGGGGCGTTTTGGTCATTTTGACCCGAAAACTCGAAAAACTAGATTTTCGATCCCAGGAAGGTACATAAGTTTTCTAATCCCCTTCCAACATTTGAGTTTGCCCTTCGAGTACTGCCAAGACCGCTTTCCTCGAATCCCGGGCTGAAAACGACCTCAGGGGCATTTTGGTCATTTTCACTCTAACAGAAAAATCGGGGCGTTACAAATAACATAATTAAGGTACATAAGTAGTCGTACCCTCATGGAGACGGGCAGAGATTATAATACAACGGAAACAAAATACAAGGAAATGTAAAGTACATGGTTCAACATGAAGATAGAAAAACCCAAAACGCTACCCTCCTACTAAACTACGAGTACAAACTACAACCCCTTCCAAAAGGTACTACAGAAGGGAAGATCTCCATAAAAGCTCAGGTACTCGCAAAGCTCTCCATCGGAAACTAGTGACGATGGGGATCCTCGGGTGATGGAGGCAAATAACTGGGGAACCGCTCTATCTCCTCCTGTGTGGGCCAATGGAGTGTGAAGGGAACTCGCGGCGGCTAAACGTGAGCTCCTCGACGCAGGCGCATCTCGGCTCTCCTCGCCAAGCATGGCTGCCTCACAGTCACCTCACTCCCCTTGCGCCGAAACTGGGGAAAGGGAGCGGAGCCCTCCGAAGGGACATGCGTCGGTGAATCCTCGGATGGATCAGTCTCGGACCTCCTCGAGAGAGGCATGTACTCCGGGTAGTTACGGACAGCCGAGGCAGAGGTATGGGCACAGCATAGCGGCTCGTCATGCAGGCGAGTGTGCTCGAAGATCATGTCATCACCGCCAAAAGGTGCAGTAGGAGTGAACTGATAGCTCGAAACCGAGTAAAAGAAAGGTCATCCCATGTACACAAAAACGTAGACGGCACAACGACCCTCGAAATGATACGAACGGTGGTACGGGTCGTAGTGCACCTCCCAAACAGGCGTGTCAATGAAAAGCACGAACGTCGCCATAAGTCTCTGAAGATGTGACAGAAGAAAGAAGAGAGAGGAGTGAGAATTCTTGCTAAAGAATCTCAGTAGGAGTCTCCTATCCTAGGGTTACGTCCTACACATCCTCAGGAACCTTAGGTTTAATTATAAAATAGTGATCATGCATACAAGGTTCAATTTAGGGTTTCTCAAACTAATTATCCAAGGTCCATTCCTTTTAGCATGCATCTTGATGTTATGAGTGCAACATATTATATCATGGATGCATGTCAATACTTGGGCATATAAAACAACACATCAAAGCACATAAACATAAATCATGTGGCATAAGGGCATATAACTTTCAAGTGAATCATTCCTCAACTTCGTGACATCAATCATGGTACTTTAGCATATAAGCCACCCTAAAAATAACTAGGTTATGAGCTCATACCTCAGCTAGTCATCACTAGCTCTTGCTTATTATCTGAATAAGCGAAACATAAATAATAATCCCGACTCACAAGTACGGGTAGGGGGCAGGGATCATCTCTCTCTGGGATTACCCTTTTTGAAATGCTTTGCGGGCATTAAGCCACAACAATTTGTCCACTTTGGTAGGTTGCATCTACTCATACCCTCACGGATTTGCCTCCCCTGGGGGTGCTCGTCTCAACCGGGTGTCACCCAAAGTAGCGTCTCAGTGCTTTGTCACATAAAAATCTGCTGGGGGTGCTCGGCCAAACTGGTGTCACCCAGGGTTTTCAACTCATATGGTACTCATAAACATTTCTTTCAAACCTTTAAGGTTTGACGGAAATTCGGCAGCATAACAGCTGTTAAATCGAATTTCTTTCAAACTACCATAAGCTAATCCGCACATCATGTTCTCATGAAATCTCATGCTATGATAAACTTTAACATTTCATCAATCATTTTCTCATGCATCAAGCACATCTTATCATGTCATTGCATCATACAACACATCATAGCATTAACAACTTCTTAGTGTCTTATGCATTGACCCTTAAGGTCCTTAACTCGCATTCTAAGTTATAAATCATCAAACCTAATCTCTCGGGAGCTTATAAGGTTATAACTAAGTATTTCTCACCTCACACTATGGTCAAGAACATCTCTAAACCTCAAGGATGCAGAACTCATAATCCTAATTTTACGGGTGCCTAGGAGTCACAACAATGACCCTTTCTAAGTCCGGTTTGCTCCTAAGGCATCAAGATCAAGTCCTAAACCATTTATGAGTCATTCCTACACATTTAAACTAATTTAAATCCATGATTAGCATTACTAAACCTTGCTGGATAGAATCCAGAAAATTCAAACATTAAAGGATCAAGAACTTTCAAATTAATTCTTTTCTAGTTTCTAACTTCTCTTATCTCAAACATATGAGCTTTATGATTAATTATACTCGAACATAGGCATATTATCACCATTAAAACAGTTCATACAGTGGCAAATAATAGCAAGGCAGAAAGCAAAACAAACATCTCCATTTAAAGGCATCAAACACAATTTCTAAAGCACATAAAATTCTAGTTTCTCTTGGAACCTTTTTAACACTTTCAAAACTCATTTATAAACATTTTTAACATCTAAAATCATAAAAATATTTAAGAGGGCACTGACTAAATCAACTTTGTCTCAAGAGGTCCTAAATTCATAAAACTTAGTTCTACATATTCCTTGTACTCATAAAAGCTTAGAAAATTTATAAAACATAGTTTTCAATACTTAGAAGTATCAAAACCTCTTAGGGCCGAAATATGAACCAAAGGAAATAAATATTTTTAGACCTTTGTTTGAGACAACAATGGACAAGTCTTTGAGCTCTAGGTTCATTTAAGTGATGACATAAAAATAAACATGCTCATGCACTCATTTTAGGTTCCATTAGAGAGTAAAGTGATAGCATAAAATAAATATGAGATGCAACTCATTATTATCTTGATATTAAGTGAGAACTTAAAATATAAACATGATAATGCATAGCTTGAAATATAAATATGATAATGCAAGTTCCTTTATTATCTTGATACTTAGTGATAGCAAAGGAAGTAAACATGATGTGCAAAGCATAAAATAAGCATGATGCAAGGTTCATTTTATGGTTAGCTAGAGCTCATCCAAGACTTTAACAAAATAACAACCCAACATATATCTCATTACAAAGAGAGCTCTAGAGTTCTTGAACCAAGTTCTCAAAGGAACTATGAGGTTCTTGAACATCATCATCAAGCTCAAGGAAAACAAACTTTCTAAACAAACAAAACCTCAAAGATCAAAAAGGAAATGGAAAACCACAATGTTAAAGAAAAGGAAACAAAGAAACCGAACTCCAAAATAGCAAGAAAAGAAAAGGTGTTTTTGAGTAAAAATCATGTTTGAGTTAGAAAATGAAGTTGAAACTTAAGCAAAGTAAAACCTCAAGCTCTAGAGGTTCCTTTGAGATGAACACATAGTCATCATCTAGGAGTCCTCATCATTGAGCTATCATGTGCTCATCAAGGCCTCATGTCCGAAATCTCAAGAAAGAACAACAAAGGAAGTTCCAAAAAGAAATTCCAAGAGAAAGCTAGAAAGAACTCATTTTCAAGAAAACAAAGTTTAGAAAACACTCCTACCTAGAGTGAATATACAAAGCTTGAACTTTAAAAAGGAAAACAAGATGATGAGCTCCTCCTTGAGGTGGAAAATGATTCGGCCAAGGGGAAACAAGAAGGTTGGAGGTGTGTTTGAGGTGAGGTTATGTTTGAGAATGGAAGTTTGGGTGTTTGTATGATGATCTAAGGTGGTGGGATGGTGTTTCAAGGTTGAGAGATGATTATGAGATGAAGAGAGGATGAAGATGGAGATGAAGAACAAGAGGAAACTCTCTTGAAACTTAGAGAGGAAACTCTCTTGAAACTTAGGGTTTAGGGTTTAGGGTTTAGGATTTCAAAACTTAGAAAACTAAAAGTATGCAAATGAACTAAAGTGTTTGCATGTGTTTCTAGGCAAGGCATTTATAGAGAATGAAAACAAATGAAGGCTCAAAGAGGAAGAGGGCTGGCCGTGTGGTTTTAGGAGGGAAAGGAAGAGAAAATATCTCTTACACATTGTCATTCAAGCATGGTTTGGAGTATCGAAGCTATGATACAAAGTATGGCTTGATGTGAGTGAATTTCCTATCAATTTTGAATGAAATTAGGCTTCTAGAAACAATGCATGGCTGGAACTTTTCCAGCCACAAATAAATGGAGAAAATTGGCTATTTTAATTAGTTATTCATTTGGAAAATCAAGCTTGATTGAAAGTTATGACAAGGTATGGTATATGTGACTTGAGGTATGGCCTTGGAGTGTTGAAATATTGAACATGTGATGCAAATGGGGGAATGGAAGTCTTGGCCAGACCTGGTACAGCAAGGGGGAGGTGAGGTTTGATCATCTAATTGGATGTTAATGGTAGGTTTAGATGTGTATTAGCTTAGGTACAAGTTAGGAATAATTAAGCTTAAGTTTAGGTGGCTAAGTATGAGTATTAGGAATTTTATGACAAGGTTAGGAGTGCTCATATATCATTAGAGAATTAAAAACTCATTTGTGAATAAACAATGTGTAACACAATTCCATGATTTAAAAAATTGGAAAGAGAAAACACTATTCAAGATTCCATGACTAGGAGTCTTGAAATTAAAATATGATTTTAAGTTGTAATTAAGCACTTTTAGGTTCTAATCAACTTTAATAAATTATTTTGACTCAAGATTAATTATGGAAATTAATTAACCTTTTATTAGAGCCTAATATTGCTTAGGTTTGCTTAATCACACGATTAAGCATAAAAACACGAAACTAGGGACAAAACCGTAATTTTACACTAATTTCGTCAGGGACCTCCGGGACCAAAATTAAAGTCATAGTCTACATAAAAATGCCTTTTAAAACCATCTGGAGAAAGTTTTGGGTTCATCCGGCACTTGCAAACAGGTAAAACACCGTAGGGGCGTTTTGGTCATTTTGACCTGAAAACTCGGAAAACGAGATTTTCGATCCCAGGAAGGTACACAAGTCATCTAATCCCCTTCCAACATTGAGTTTGCCCTTCGAGTACTGTCGGACTGGCTTTCCTCGAATTCCAGGCCGAAAATGACCTCAGGGGCATTTTGGTCATTTTCACTCTAACAGAAAATCGGGGCATTACATTACTCCTCTCCTTAAAAAAAATTTCGCCCTCGAAATTCGTACCGTAGAACAACTCAGGGTACTTCGACCTCATCTCAGACTCAAGTTCCCACGTGAACTCCTCGGTGTTGCCACGCGACCTTCACCAAAGGAACAGACTTGTACCTCAACTGCTTGACGCCTTGGTCCACGATTCTCGTTGGCGGTAGATTGAATGTCAGGTCCTCCCTTAATTGTACGTGTTCTGGCTCTAAGACATGGCTAGGGTCAGACTTGTATTTACGCAACTGGGAGACGTGAAAGACATCATGAAGATTTGACAGGTTGGGTGGTAAGGCTATTTTGTAGGCTACAGATCTGATTCTCTGAAGAATTTCAAAAGGACTAAGAAATCGGGGACTCAACTTTTTGACTTTCATGGCTCTACCTATTCCTGTAGTGGGAGTAATTCTTAGAAATACATGCTCGCCTTCTTGGAATTCCAAGGGCTTGCGCCTTTTGTCCGCGTAGCTTTTCTGCCGACTTTGAGCGGTTAAGATTCTATCCTTGATCTTCTTGATTTGCTCCGTCGTTTCCCTCACTATATCAGGTCCTAAGACACTTTGTTCTTCGGGCTCGTACCAACACAAGGGTGATTGGCACTTCCTTCCATATAACGCCTCGTACGGTGCCATACCGTTGCTCGCGTGATAACTGTTGTTATACGCAAACTCGATCAAAGGCATGTACTTATCCCAACATCCTTTCTAGTCCAAGACACAGGCTCTTAACATATCCTCCAGGTGGCATAAGCAGTGCTCAAGCACAACTTGGAACCAAACGCCTTTTGAAAGGCTCCCCAAAAACGTGACGTAAACCGCAGATCTTGATCCGAGATTATCATCAATAGTACTCCATGCAACCTTACTATTTCTTGGATGTAAAGTTGAGCCAAGTTATCCAACGAGTACGTGACTTGAATAGGTAGAAAGTGAGCCAACTTAGTCAGTCGATCCACGATTACCCATACGACATCGTGGCCAGTTTGGGTCCTTGGCAATCCTGTCACGAAATCCATTGATATACTCTCCCACTTGCACTCGGGGATTGACAGGGGTTGCAACATGCCAGAAGGTTTTTGGTTCGATCTTGACCTTTTGGTAGACCAAACACTTACTCACCCAGGCGACCACATCCTTTTTCAATCCGGGCCACCAAAACATCTTCTTCAAATCTTGGTACATCTTGGTAGTACCAGGATGAATGGCGAAGTGGCTTTTGTGGGCCTCCTCCAAGATCTTCTCTCGAAGGTCGCCATCCCGTGGCACACAGATTCACCCCTCAAACCTCCACAACCAGTCGGGGCCTCGTACAAAACCTTTCAACTTTCCAGCCTTAGCTGCCTCGATTGTCTCCATAAAGTCATCATTTTCTCTTTGGACAAGCATAATCCTTTGCTTCAACCCACTGGTCACCGTGAGATGACACATCACGATACCTTTTTCCGTCATTGACATCCCAAGATTCATATCCCTAAACTGCTCTATTAACCCAACTTCGTTAACCATTATACAAGATAAATGTAACGACTTTCGACTCAAGGCATCGGCGACTACATTAGCCTTGCCGGGGTGGTAACTCAAGTTGAAATCGTAGTCCTTGAAGAATTCCATCCATCTCCTTTGCCTCATATTTAAATCCTTTTGATCAAAGAGATGCTTGAGACTCTTATGATCGGAGAAAACCTCAAACCTCACACCATACAAATGGTGTCTCCACATCTTAAGGGCAAACACGATGGCTGCTAACTCTAGGTCGTGGGTGGGGTAGGTTACTTCGTGAGGCTTGAGTTGTTGAGATGCATAGGCTACCACTTGCCTATTTTGCATCAACACGCAACCTAAACCTTTGCCAGAAGCATCACAATATACCTCGAAGGGTACATTGGGGTCAGGTAAAACCAAAACTGGGGTCGAGGTGAGGTTTTCCTTAAGCTCTAGGAAACTCTTTTCACACTCGGGGCTCCACTCAAATGGGGCATTCTTCCTAGTGAGCTTGGTTAAAGGTAGGGGGCATTCTTCCTAGTGAGCTTGGTTAAAGGTAGGGCCAACTGGGAAAATCCTTTGATAAACCTACGGTAATAGCCAGCTAAACCCAAAAAGCTTCTAATCTCGGTCACAGAGGTTGGTCTATCCCAATTCATCATAGCTCCTATCTTACTGAGGTCGACAGCTGTGCCACCTTTTGACACAACATGTCCTAAGAATTTCACCTCATCCAACCAAAATTCACACTTAGACAACTTAGTGTATAACTTCTTCTCCTTTAATACCTCTAAAACCAGCCTCAAATGACGCTCATGCTCCTCATGGGTTTTCGAATAGATGAGAATATCATCTATGAACACAACCACGAACTGATCTAAATAGGGTCTAAAGATCCTATTCATGTAATCCATAAAAACTACGGGAGCATTTGTCAAACCAAACAACATCACATTGAACTCAAAGTGTCCATACCGAGTTCGAAAGGTGGTTTTAGGAATGTCCGAGTCTCTAACCCTAATCTGATGGTAACCGGACCTCAAATCAATCTTAGAAAACACTACTGCTCCTTTCAACTAGTCCATAAGATCATCAATCCTAGGCAACGGATACTTATTCTTTATGGTCACTCGGTTCAACTGCCTATAATTTATACACATCCTCATGCTTCCATCTTTCTTCTTCACAAATAAGATTGGAATGCCCCAAGGTGAAGCACTCGGCCTTATAAAACTCTTCTCCAATAGCTCCTCTAACTGGGTTTTCAACTCCGCCAACTCCAAAGGTGACATCCTATACGGGGCTATAGAGATAGGTCTCGCTCCAAGAACCAGCTCTATGGAAAACTCTACTTCTCTTTCGGGAGGGAACTCAAGTATCTCATCCGGAAACGCCTCGGGATAGTCTTTCACCACAGGTATCTCACCTATGTTTTGGTTAAAGTCTACATCGTAGGCAGCTAGGAGAACATATCCCTTAGCTTTCTCCTTACTACAGAAGACCTCTACGGAGTTTAGGTACAATCTCATGGGTTGACTAATGGGTTTAGGAGGAGAAGGAAAGACAACAGTTTGGGTTCCACAGTCTAACAATACACGGTTGGTGTGAAGCCAATCCATGCCTAGAATGATACCTATGTCTTTAAGGGGTAAGCAAATTAAATCTATGATAAATGACCTATTTTCTACAACAAGATGACAGTTTAAATAACATTTGCAGGTATTAACAGGGCGATTTGTGGGGGTAGAAACAATAAGATCAACGGGAAGTTTAGAGACTTGCAAATTCAAAGACTCGACACTAGCAAGCGAAATGAAAGAATGAGTAGTGCCAGAATCAAAAAGCACAGTTAAGGTTCTATTGTTAAGCTCACACTTACCTTGAACGAGATCATTGGATGTTCACGCATTTTCCGTGTTGAGGGTGAGGACCCGTCCTTGGTGTTGAGGTCGGGGGTTTTGGTTCGATGGTCCTCCGCTCGTGCAGTTGTTGGCATAGTGGCTGAGCTTGCCACACTTGAAGCAGACCCTCTGCCCTATGAGGCAAGGGCAATTTCCATGATTCTTCCCACACTGGGGACAGACATCAGTAGTTGCTGCTCTGGGGTAAGAAGTAGGGGTTCCTTGTGGTGCCTTGTTCTTGGCCCCACTTGGTCCTCCATTATGGTTTTGGGGTCCACTCGGTCCACGGTTTTGATTGTTGTTGAAGTTCCTCAGGCCTTGATGCTGAAACGGTGGCCGTTGGTGTTGTTTGGATTGTTGGTACGCAGGAGCTCTCGGTTGTTGTTGTTGTTGTGGTCGGAACTGGTTTGCCTGGTAAGGATTGTAGTGATTCCTTGAAGGGTGCTGCGGTTTGAACCTTGGGGCTTGAGGTCTGAGGCCCTTAGCTCTCTCCGCCCTTGTGGCTTGCATATTCCGTTGTCCCTCTTCAAGGATCCGGCACTTGTTGACCAGAGTCTAGAAATCTTTGATCTCCATATGGGCCACGGTGTAGTTCATCTCCATCTTCAAACCGGCTTCATATTTCACACACTTCCAAACCTCATTGGGGTTCCCTTGAAACACCCAAGAGAACTTGATCAGCTCCTCGAACTTAGCAGTATACTGGGCAACAGTAGACCCTCCCTGGGTCAACTGCATGAACTCTATGTCCTTAGCATTCCTTACAGACTCAGGGAAGTACTTCTTATCGAAGTAAGTCTTGAACAGCACCCAGTCAATGGGAGTTCCAGAAGCTTCTTGCAGTCGCTTTGTTCCATTCCACCAGAACTCGGCGTCGGACTTCATCATGAAGGCAGCAAATGTAACCTTCGCTTCCTTCCGAAAGGTAACGCAGAGTAGATCTTCTCTATCTCCTTGATCCACTCATCAGCCTTGTCAGGGTCCATTACCCCTCGGAATACCGGCGGGTTCGCCTTGCGGAACTCGTCGAAGCAGGCTTGCTAAACCACCTCAGCAGCAGGGGGAGCAGGTGCAGCAGTCTCACGTTGATCTATGTGGTCAAACATCTACTCCATGGCTTGTGCCATCCTACGGATAGCAGCAGCAGTCGCATTGTCTTGGTCATCATCGAGTGTAGTCCTAGGCTGTCGTCGCGGTGCCATTGGTTCCTAAACACATGAAACAATGAACATCAAGTTGATTAGGCTTAATATTCATGCAAAATGAGCTAGTTACCATGGCACTTGCAAGCAACAGAGGTCATGCATCTCTAGACCTATAGCTTGTCTCTATCAAGCACTACACATGACATACTATCGCATCATGCTTATAAAGCATGGTCAGTCTAATCCTCAGGCTCCGTGAGAATCGAACTGCTCTGATACCAAAATGTAACACCCTAATTTTTAACCCAATACTCTAGAACATATTAGGCTAATAATTAGGTTATTACTTCTTAGTCTCAACTTTTAATAAAATACTTAGCGGAAATTACGGGTAAATTTTTCTTTTTGAAAACATAAACAAAGTGAGAGCCACGAACTTAACTAGTCAAACGACATAAATATAAGGCATGCGTAACAATGATCACAATTCATAAAGTGGAGCATATAACCAAAGAACAATCATGATAATAAAGGAAACATTCCATTAATAACATAATTAAGGTACATAAGTAGTCGTACCCTCATGGAGATGGGCAGAGCTTGTAATACAACGGAAACAAAATACAAGGAAATGTAAAGTACATGGTTCAACATGAAGATAGAAAAACCCAAAACGCTACCCTCCTACTAGACTACGAGTACAAACTACAACCCCTTCCAAAAGGTACTACTGAAGGGAAGATCTCCATAAAAGCTCGGGTGCTCGCAAAGCTCTCCATCGGAAACTAGTGACGATGGGGATCCTCGGGTGATGGAGGCAGGTAACCGGGGAACCGCTCTATCTCCTCCTGTGTTGGCCAATGGAGAGTGAAGGGAACTCACGATGGCTGAATGTGAGCTCCTCAACGCGATCGCATCTCGGCTCTCCTCGCCAAGCATGGTTGCCTCACGGTCTCCTCACTCCCCTCATGCCAGAACTGGGGAAAGGGAGTGGAGCCCTCCGAAAGAACATGTGTCGGCGAATCCTCGGATGGATCAGTCTCGGACCTCCTCGAGCGAGACACGTACAACGGGTAGTCACGGACAGTCGAGGCAGATGTATGGGCACGGCGTAGCTACTCGTCACGTGGGCGAGTGCGCTCGAAGATCATGTCATCACCACTAAAAGGTGCAGTAGGAGTGAACTGATAGCTCGAAACCGGGTAAGCAAAAGGTCGCCCCATGTACACAAAAATGCGGACGGCACAACGACCCTCGAAATGATACGAACGGTGGTTCGGGTCGTAGTGCACCTCCCAAACAGGCGTGTCAATGAAAAGCATGAACGTCGCCACCGGTCTCTGAAGATGTGATGGAAGAAAGAAGATAGACGAGTAAGAATTCTTGCTAAAGAATCTCAGTAGGAGTCTCCTATCCTAGGGTTACGTCCTACACATCCTCAGGAACCTTGGGTTTAATTATAAAATAGTGATCATGCATACAAGGTTCAATTTAGGGTTTCTCAAACTAATTATCCAAGGTCCATTCCTTTTAGCATGCATCTTGATGTTATGAGTGCAACATATTATATGATGGATGCATGTCAATACTTGGGCATATAAAACAACACATCAAAGCACATAAACATAAATCATGTGGCATAAGGGCATATAACTTTCAAGTGAATCATTCCTTAACTTCGTGACATCAATCATGGTACTTTAGCATATAAGCCACCCTAAAAATAACTAGGTTATGAGCTCATACCTCAGCTAGTAGTCACTAGCTCTTGCTTATTATCTGAATAAGCGAAACATAAATAATAATCTTGACTCGCAAGTACGGGTAGGGGGCAGGGATCATCTCTCTCTGGGATTGCCCTCTTTGAAACGCTTTACGGGCATTAAGCCACAACAATTTGTCCACTTTGGTAGGCTGCATCTACTCATACCCTCATGGATTTGCCTCCCTTAGGGGTGCTCGGCTAAACCGGTGTCACACAGGTGAGCGCGTGTCAGTGCTTTGTCACATAAAAATCTCCTGGGGGTGCTTGGCCGAACCGGTGTCACCCAAGGTTTTCAACTCATATGGTACTCATAAACATTTCTTTCAACCCTTTAAGGTTTGACGGAAATTCGGCAGCATAACAGCTGTTAAACTGAATTTCTTTCAAACTGCCACAAGCTAATCCACACATCATGTTCTCTTGAAATCTCATGCTATGATAAACTTTAACATTTCATCAATCATTTTCTCATGCATCAAGCACATCTTATCATATCATTGCATCATACAACACATCATAGCATTAACAACTTCTTAGTGTCTTATGCATTGACCCTTAAGGTCCTTAACTCACATTATAAGTTATAAATCATCAAACCTAATCTCTCGGGAGCTTATAAGGTTATAACTAAGTATTTCTCACCTCACACTATGGTCAAGAACATCTCTAAAAATAAACATGCTCATGCACTCATTTTAGGTTCCATTAGAAAGTAAAGTGATAGCATAAAATAAATATGAGATGCAACTCATTATTATCTTGATATTAAGTGAGAACTTTAAATATAAATGTGATAATGCATAGCTTGAAATATAAATATGATAATGCAAGTTCCTTTATTATCTTGATACTTAGTGATAGCAAAGGAAGTAAACATGATGTGCAAAGCATAAAATAAACATGATGCAAGGTTCATTTTATGGTTAGCTAGAGCTCATCCAAGACTTTAACAAAATAACAATCCGACATATATCTCATTACAAAGAGAGCTCTAGAGTTCTTGAACCAAGTTCTCAAAGGAACTATGAGGTTCTTGAACATCATCATAAAGCTCAAAGAAAATAAACTTTCTAAACAAACAAAACCTCAAAGATCAAAAAGGAAATGGAAAACCGCAATGTTAAAGAAAAGGAAACAAAGAAACCGAACTCCAAAATAGCAAGAAAAGAAAAGGTGTTCTTGAGTTAAAATCATGTTTGAGTTAGAAAATGAAGTTGAAACTTAAGCAAAGTAAAACCTCAAGCTCTAGAGGTTTCTTTGAGATGAACACATAGTCATCATCTAGGAGTCCTCATCATTGAGCTATCATGTGCTCATCAAGGCCTCATGGCCGAAATCTCAAGAAAGAACAACAAAGGAAGTTCCAAAAAGAAAATCCAAGAGAAAGCTAGAAAGAACTCATTTTCAAGAAAACAAAGTTTAGAAAACACTCATACCTAGAGTGAAGACACAAAGCTTGAACTTTAAAAAGGAAAACAAGATGATGAGCTCCTCCTTGAGGTGGAAAATGATTCGGCCAAGGGGAAACAAGAAGGTTGGAGTTGTGTTTGAGGTGACGTTGTGTTTGAGAATGGAAGTTTGGGTGTTTGTATGATGATCTAAGGTGGTGGGGTGGTGTTTCAAGGTTGAGAGATGATTATGATATGAGCCACAAGCTAAAAACACAAACATGTTTCTCAATCAAACCTCATGCTTAGAATAAACTCATGTCTCAATCAATTCATCTCATCATAACTCATACATCATATACATCTCATCATCATTATAAAATTCAAGACTTCTTAGTGTCTTATTCATTGACCCTTAAGGTCCTTGACTCACAATCTAAGTTATAAATCATCACAACTTAATCTCTCGGGTACCTATAGGCTCATATCTAAGTATTCCTCACTCAACACTATGATCATAAACATCTCTAAACCTCAAGAGTGCAGAATCTAAAATTCTAACTTTACGGGTACCTAGGAGTCACAACAATGACCCTTTCTAAGTTCAGTTTGCTCCTAAGGTTTCAAGATCAGTTCCTAAACCAATTATGAGTCATTTCTACACATTTAAACTAATTAAAAACCATGATTATCATTTCTAAACCATGCTGGACAGAATCCAGAAAAATCATTTACTAAGGGATCTAGAACTCTCAAATTAATTCTTTTCTAGTTACTAACTTCTCTAATCTTTCGCATATGAATTTTAACATTTATTATACATAAACGTACTCATTTTATCCTCAATAAAACAGCACAAACAGTGAGCATATCATGGCAAGGCAGAACTGAAAATCCATCTCCACAAGAGGGCATAAAACTTGATTTCTAAAGCACATAAAATACTAGTCTCTCTTGGATGCTTTTCAAAACTTTCAAAACTCATTTGTAAATATTTTTATCATCTAAAATCATCAAAATACTTTCAAGGGCAGTAGCTAATATAAATTAGTCTCAAAAGGTTTTAAAATCATAAAACTTTGTTCTAGACTTTTCTTGAACTCATATAATCTTAGAAAGTTTATGAAGCATAGATTTTAAAACTTATAACAAATAAAACTTCTAGAGGCCGAAATCACAAGCTAGAGAACACATATTTTTCAAGCCTTTGTTTGAGACAATAATGAGCAAGTCTTTGAGCTCTAGGTTCTCTTAAGTGATAACATAAAAATAAACATGCTCATGTACTTGTTTTAGCTTCCATTAGAAAATAAAGTGAGAACATAAAATAAACATGAGATGCAACTTATTATTATCTTTGATATTTAAGTGAGGACTTGAAATATAAACATGATAATGCAAAGCTTGAAATATAAATATGATAATGCAAGTTCATTCATTATCTTGGTACTTAGTGATAGCAAGGAAAATAAATATGATGTGCAAGGCATAAACATAAATATGAATGCATAGTTCATTTTTAATCTTAGCTAGAGCTCTTACAAGACACAACCCAACACTTATCTCATCACAAAGAGAGCTTTAGAGTTCTTGAACCAAGTTCTCAAAGGAACTAGGTGGTTCTTGAACATCATCATCAAGCTCAAAAGAATCAAACTTTTAAAAGAGATCAAAACCTCAAGGAAAAAGGAAACTAAAACCGAAATCTCAAGGGAAAGGGAACAAGAAAAATTGAATCCATTAACAAGAAAAAGTGAAGATGTTCTTTGAGCTAAAATCATTTAAGTGAGAAAATGAAGACTAAACTTAAAGCTCGCGCAAAAAAAAAAAAAAAATAGAAATATTATGTGATTAGTCAGTATTCAAAATATAAGATTTAAGCAGACAAAAAAAAAAGAGAGATGGTTGAATCAAAATAATTTCTTTCAAGTTCTATTTCTTTTCGAGGGCAGGGCAATATGAATATTCTATTATGTTCCATCAACACATTAAAACGATTATACGATATATCTTCCGTGGAAGAAAGTAAAACTCAAGCTCTAGAGGTTCCTTTGAGATGAACACATGGACATCATCTAGGAGCTCTCATCATTGAGCTATCATGTAAAGCACAAGGCCTCATGGCTGAAAACAAGAAAAAGAAAAGCAAAGAGAAGTTCAAAAAGAAACCAAGAGAAAACTAGAGAAAAATCACATTTTCAAGCAACATAAAGTTTAGAAAAACACTCCTACCTAGAGTGAAGATGAAAACTTGAACTTGAAAAGGAAAACAAGAAGGAGAACTCCTCCAAGGATGATGATGAGCTTCAGCCAAAGTGAAGAGAAAGGAAAGGAGATGTGTTTTGAGTGAGGTTGTATTTGAGGTCAAGTGTTTGAGAGGTTTGATGATGATTCAAGATTATGAGGTGGTGTTTAGAGATTATGAGGTGATTATGTGAGGAAGAGATGAAGAAGATGAAGATGAAGAGGAAAGGAAAACTCTCTTGAAACTTGAGAGAAAAAGGAAGAACTTAGAGAAAGCTTTGGAAACTTGAAACTTTACAAATGATCTAAAGTGTTTGCAAGCTCAATTAAGTAAGGTATTTACAGAAAAATGAAACAAATGAAGTCTCATGGAGAGGAGGGAGAGGCCATGTGGTTTGGGAGGCAAAGGAAGAGAAAAATATCTTTTACAACTTGTCATTCAAGCATGGTTTGAGGTATGGAAGTTATGGTGCAAAGCATGGCTTTAAGTATGGTGATTTGGAGTGAAATTTCTTTCAAATTTGAAATGAAATATTTCTTCTAGAAGCAAGGAGGGCTGGCTGATTTTGAGCCACAAAAATGATGGAAAATAGCTTAATTTATTTAGTCATTCACTTAGCAAATCAAGCATGGATGAAAGTATGACAAAGTATGGTGTAAGTGAGGTGGAAGCATGGCCTTGGAGTGTCAAAAATTTGAGTATGTCATGGAAAATGGGGGAGGAGTGGCTTCGTCCAGACCTGGGCAGAAAAAGGGGAGGAGAAATCTTCCATGTAATTGGATGTTAATGATAGGTTTAAGTGTAGATTAGTTTAGGTACAAAGTTAGGAATCATTAAGCATGAGTTTAGGTAACTAAGAATGAGGTTTAAGGATTTTATATCAAGATTAGGAGTGCTCATACATCAGTAGGGAATTTAAAATTCATTTATGAATAAACAATTGAAAACACAATTCCATGATTAGAGGAATTGGAGAGAGAATTTACTATTCAAGATTCCATGACTAGGAATCTTGAATTTAAAATAAGATTTCAAGTTGTAATTAAGCATCTTAAGTTCTACTCAACTTTAATAAATTATTTTAACTCAAGATTAATTACGAAAATTAATTAATCTTCGATTAGAGCCTAATATCGCTTAGGTTTGCTTAATCACACGATTAAGCTCGAAAACACAAACTAGGGGTAAAATCATAATTTCGCATTAATTTTTGCCCGGGACCTCTGGGACTAAAACTGAAGTTGCAGAATACATAAAAACGCCTTTTAAAACCATCTGAAGAAGTTTCGGGTTCATCCGCCACTTGCAAATGGGTAAAACACCACAGGGGCATTTTGGTCATTTTGACCCAAAAACTCGAAAAACGAGATTTTCGATCCCAAGAAGGTACACAAGCCAACTAATCCCCTTTCAACATTGAGTTTGCCTTTCGAGGACTGCCGGATCGGCTTTCCTCGAATTCCGGGCCGAAAATGACCTCAGGGGTATTTTGGTCATTTTCACTCTAACAAAAAATCGAGGCATTACACTGGACAAAATCCAGAAAAATATTTTTCTAAGGGATCTAAAAGTCTCAAATTAATTCTTTTCTAGTTACTAACTTCTCTTAGCTTTCACATATTAATTTTTGCATCAAATATACATGAACATACTCATATTATCATCATTAAAACAACACAGAACAGTGAATATTCATAGCAAGGTAGAATAGAATTCATCTCCAACAAACAAGGCATAAAACTTGATTTCTAAAACATAAAATGCTAGTTTCTCTTGGAACCTTTTTAAAACCTTGAAAACTCATTGGTAAACATTTTTATCATACAACAGTCATCAAAATACTTCCAAGGGCAGTAGCTATTTCAAATGGGACTTGAAAAGATTTGAAATCATAAAGCTTTGTTCAAAACATTTCTTAAGCTCATATAAACATAGAAAATTATGAAACAAGGATTAAAGTACTTGTAACAAATCAAACCTCCTAAGGCTGAAGCAAAGGAGCTAAGAAACACATATTTTCAAGCCTTTGTTTGAGATAATAATGGGTAAGTCTTTGAGCTCTAGGTTCTCTTAGGTGATGACATAAACTTAAACATGCTCATGCACATATTTTATCTTTCATTAGAAAATAAAGTGAGAGCACAAAATAAATATGAGATGCAACTTGTTATTATCTTTAGTATTTAAGTGAGGACTTGAAAATATAAACATGATAATGCAAAACTTGAAATATAAATATGATAATGCAAGTTCATTTATTATTCTTGATATTTAGTGATAGCAAGGAAAATAAACATAATGTGCAAAACATAAATATAAACATGAATGCAAGGTTCATTTTAATCTTAGCTAGAGCTCTTACAAGGCTTTAAAATCCATCATAACCCAACCCTTATCTCATCAACAAAGAAAGCTTTAGAGTTCTTGAACCAAGTTCTCAAAGGAACTACATGATTCTTGAACATCATCATCAAGGTTAGAGAAGTAAACTTTTTAAAAGAAAACACAACTTTTAAGGACATAAGAACCAAAACAACATTATTTCTAGAGATGAAATAAATACAAGAACACTTTAAAATTTCAACAAAACCTTTAAGGAAAAGCAAATGGAGGCCTAATCATCTAGGAAAAGGAAAGGAAAGAAAAACCAAAACTTTTCTAGATTAAGGAACAAAACTTAAGCTCTAGAGATTCCTTTGAGATGAACATAAGGTCATCATCTAGGAACTCTCATCATCAAGCTATCATGCTCATAAACAAGGCATCATGGCCGAAATGAAGAAGAAAGGAAAACAAAGGAAAGCTTCAAAAAGAAACTAAGAGAAAACTAGAGAAAACACATTTTTGAGTAAAACAAAGCTTGAAAAGCAACTCCTACCAAGTGATGAAGAGGAAGGCTTGATCTTTGTAAGGAAATGAAAAGAGTACTCCTCCTAGGATGGAGATGGTGGTTTCGGCCTTGAGAGAATGGAGAGGAAAGAGATGTGTTCTTGGTGGTTTAGTGTTTGAGGCTAAGTGTTTGAGTGTTTAGGAGGTGATTTGAGGTTGTGAGGTGGTGGTTTGAGATTATGTGATGATGATATGAAGAGAGGATGAAGAAGATGAAGATGAACAAGAAAAACTCTAAGAACTCTTTGAGAGAAAAGAAAAGAACTCAAGAAAGCTTAGAAACTAAAACTTTGCAAATGATCTAAAGTGTTTCCAAGTGCTTCTAAGCAAGGTATTTATAGAAGAATGAAACAAATGAAGTCTCATTGAAGGAAGGAAGAAACCGTGACATACCTCATGTTCCATGAGGTGAGAGATTGAATTTTTGAAGCATGGAGGAGTAAGGTTGGAAGTATGCGAAGTATGGCTTCAAGTATGGGTTCAAGCATGGAGTTTGAATTGATTTTTGTTTCAAATTTGAAATGAAATAATCCTTCTAGAATGGCATGAGAAGCTGGCAGTTTTTGGGCAGAAAATTGGAGGAAAAATATCTAATTCATCTAGTTATTCACTTAGTCATTCAAGCATGGTGTAAATATGACAAAGTATAGTGCATGTAAGGTGAAAGCATGGCGTGTGAAAATCAGAGCATGTGATGGAAAATGTAGGGGTATAGGTTCGGCCAGACTTGGACAGCCAAGGGGGAGGGAGATTTGTTCATGTAATTGTGTGTTAATGATAGGTTTAGATGTGTATTAGTTTAGGTACAAGGCTAGGAGTCATTAAGCATAAGTTTAGGTGACTAAGAATGAGGTTTAGGAATTTTTTATGACGAGGTTAAGGAGTGCGTGCTCATACATCATTAGAGAGTTTAAAATTCATTTATGAATAAACAATTGAAAACACAATTCCATGATTTAGGGAATTGGAGAGAGAAAACACTACTCAAGATTCCATGACTAGGAATCTTGAATTTAAAATAAAGTTTTAAGTTGTAATTAAGCATTCTTAGGTTCTAATCAACTTTATTAAATTATTTTGACTCTAGATTAATTATGGAAATTAATTAATCTTCGATTAGAGGAAAATGACCCGATTTTCTATTAGAGTGAAAATGACCAAAATGCCCCTGAGGTCATTTTCGGCCTGGAATTCGAGGAAGGCCAATCCGGCAGAACTCGAAGGGCAAACTCAATGTTGGAAGGGGATTAGTTGGCTTGTGTACTTTCTCGGGATCAAAAATCTCATTTTTCGAGTTTTCGGGTCAAAATGACCAAAATACCCCTGTGGTGTTTTACCCGTCTGCAAGTGTCGGATGAACCCGAAACTTCTCCAGATGGTTTTAAAAGGTGTTTTTATGTATTCTGTGACTTCAATTTTAGTCCCGGAGGTCCCGGGCAAAATTACTGTAAAATTACGATTTTACCCATAGTTTTGCACTTTTGAGCTTAATCGTATGATTAAGCAAACCTAAGCGATATTAGGCTCTAATCAAAGATTAATTAATTTCTATAATTAATTTTGAGTCAAAATAATTTATTTAAGTTGATTAGAACCTAAGAATGCTTGATTACAACTTGAAATCTTATTTTAAATTCAAGATTCCTAGTCATGGAATCTTGAATAGTAAACTCTCTCTCCAATTCCTCAAATCATGGAATTGTGTTTTCAATTGTTTATTCACAAATGAGTTTTAAATTCTCTAATGATGTATGAGCACTCCCAAATCTTGTCATAAATTCCTTAAACCTCATTCTTAGTTACCTAAACTTATACTTGACACTTTTAGTACAAGTAGGAACTCCTACTGAGAAATCAAGTATTTCTCACTCCCTTGTTTATTTTCCGTTGTCGTTACCAGAGACAGACGTGTCCACCTAAAGCAACAAAGCTGTAGCTGAGGAAGGAGGTAGCGCGTGAAGATTTCAAACCTTTCAAGTAGGAGCATTCCGAGCTTTAGTTACATTATAGTTTGTGAGAAACAATTAGTAATAGTAGAACTTATATTGTTATTTGTAATAACTTATCAGTATGATATATGCCCTGTTGTGACTTATGTATTAAGTGATTATATTCCAGTTCATGTGATAATAGTTCTACACTTAGTCTCTTATTCCGCTTATTTAATTAAGTGCACAATGTAACTTGATTATTATCTATAAAAGCGCTATGTATTTCACTTCTCGTTACAGGCTTAAGTTTTCAAACAATTAATTTATTTAAAGAAAACAAAACTTCCACTATTTTTCTAAGTTAATTTCAAAAGAAAATAAATGCAAGGCATAAGTGACAACTAATAGAATCCAAATGTGAACTTAAGCATAGTGGGGTTCTATTAGGGTGTTACATTATGGTATCGTGAGCGATTCATCCTATTTAAGCCTGAGGAATGGACTGACTATGCTTCTGTCTATGATATCATGCTATTAATCTTATCTGTATGATGGGATATAGGATTTAGAAATGCATGATCGTCTTGTGATACTGCCATAGTTGCTACCATGCTTAGCTATAGTATTGAGCCCGATCAACTCGATGAGTTGTTTGGTGTGTCTAGGAACTAATGGCGACAAGCAGGACGTACGCATGGGGCACGTGGTGGAGGTAATCGTGATGAACTGGCAAATGCACTCCAGGAGATGGCTAGGGCTATGCAAGCACAAGCAACAGTGATGATGGAGCAGATGAATAGGAGGTCAGAAGAATCAGCTGGGAACCAAGAACATGGAAAATTCTCAGAATTTAAGAGGGCTGGACCTCCAGAATTCAAAGGGACAACTAAACCCGAAATAGCTGACGAATGGATTCATGAGATGGAGAAGGTTTTCTCAGTGGTAGAATGCTCTGATGAACAAAAGGTGGCATTCTCTACTTATATGCTGAAAGGAGAGGCTGCCGCGTGGTGGAAGGGTGCAAAGGGCTTGCTCGAAAATGCTGACATACAGATTACATGGGAGGTTTTCTATGCTACGTTCCATAAGAAATATTTTCCAGATCCAGTTAAGAAGGCAAAGGAAGTAGAACTTTTGTTGCTGACACAGGGAAATCGAAGTGTGGCTGAGTACACAGCTAAGTTTGAAGAACTGATCAAACACTCAACTAGCTACCAAAGGGATCCCAACGAGGCTTGGAAATGCATGAAATATGAGAGTGGTTTGAGGCCAGACATTTTGGCATCTGTGGCTCCACTGGAGGTCACTGACTATGCATCTTTAGTCAGCAAAAGCCAAGTGGCTGAGAGTTGCAATCGCCAGCTAGTTGCCCACCGAGTTGAAGAGAATAGGAAGAGGTCTGCTCAACAAGGTCACCGAGGGTTCCCACCCCCTCACAAGAAACCCTACCAAGGAGGTGGATTTAAAGGGAAACAACCCCAACACCCTATGATGAATCAACCTAGGACACAAGCGTAATCGACCTAGGATGGCTGTCCCTGAACCTATGACTAGACCCCCTTGTGCCACTTGTGGAAAGATACATGGAGGGGAATGCAGATTTGGTAAGAATGTTTGTTATCGGTGTGGACAGGCAGGACACTATTCTAGAGAGTGCCTAAAGTTCAATCAGTCCTCTGCACTTAAGCCTAAGGCACAGGGACGCGTGTTTGCTATCACTGCTGAGATGCCCTCAGAATCCAATGATCTGATTCAAGGTAAGTGTATAATTAATGGAAAACCCTTAATTGTATTGTTTGATTCTGGCGTAACACATTCATTCATTTCATATGATTGTGCTAATAAGTTGAGGTTATATATATCTGACTTAAAAATCATCTTAGTTGTCTCTACACCCACTATAAATACTGTTAGAACTTATCAAGCCTGCCTAAATTGTGAATTTGAGGTAGCTGATAGGATTTTTCATCATGATTTAGTTTGTCTACCCTTGTCTGGTTTTGATGTAATCTTGGGCATGGATTGGCTTTCGGCTAACCATGTGTTACTACATTGTACAAATAAGTCACTAGTATTTCTTCCCAAACCATCTTTACCCAATCCCTCTAAACTTGATAGAAAGGTATGACTATACCTAAACTCCATTATCATGGGGGATAGTAGGAATGAAAAGCGAGGATATGTCTTCCTAATGACAAGTGAGAAAGAAGTGGAGCAAGCTCTAGAAAAGATCCTTGTAGTAAAGGAATTCTCAGATGTTTTTCCTGATGACATACCTGAATTTCCTCCAAAAAGGGAGATTGAGTTTTCTATAGATTTGGTACCAGGAACAGGACCCATATCTATAGCTCCTTATAGGATGCCATTAGCCGAGTTAACAGAGTTGAAGAAGCAATTAGAGGAACTACTACAGAAGAAATTCATTAGGCCCAGTGCTTCACCATGGGGAGCCCCAGTGCTGTTTGTCAAGAAGAAGGATGGGAGTATGCAATTATGTGTGGATTATAGGCAGCTAAACAAAGTGACTATAAAAAATAAATACCCTTTGCCTAGAATAGATGACCTCATGGACCAATTAAGAGGAGCCCAAGTGTTTTCCAAGATAGATCTGCGATCAGGATACCACCAGATTCGAGTGAAGGAGGAAGACATACCAAAGACAGCCTTTAGGACTAGATATGGACATTATGAATTTAATGTGATGTCGTTTGGGTTAACCAATGCACCGGCAGTGTTTATGGACTACATGAATAGGATATTTAGACCATACTTGGACAAGTTTGTAATAGTGTTCATCGATGACATTCTAGTTTACTCTAGAACTGAAGAAGAGCACAAAGAACACTTACGAGTGGTGTTGGAGGTGTTGAGGAACAAGAAACTTTATGCAAAGTTGTCCAAGTGTGAATTTTGGATGAAGGAAGTTAAGTTCTTAGGTCATGTAGTGTCACATAGCAGTAGACCCAAGTAAGATAGAAGTGATGCAACAATGGGAAACCCCTACCACCTGTGAAGGAGATTAGGAGTTTTCTAGGGCTGGCAGGTTACTACCGAAGGTTCATTAGAGGTTTTTCCCAAATTACCTTACCCCTCACCAAGCTAACAAGGAAGAATTCAGCTTTTATATGGAGCCCAGAATGTGAAGAGAGTTTCCAAGAACTAAAGAAGAAGCTGACCACTACCCCTGTCCTAATCCTACCTGACCCAAAAGAAAAATTTGAGGTTTATTGTGATGCCTCGGGAAGAGGACTAGGATGTGTTTTGATGCAAAATAGGAATGTAGTAGCCTATGCCTCTAGACAGCTCTAACCCCATGAAGTAAATTACCCAACCCATGACTTAGAGCTAGCGGCTATTGTCTTTGCCTTAAAAATCTGGAGACATCATCTTTATGGTGTAAGGTTTGAAGTCTTTTCTGACCACAAAAGTCTGAAATACCTCTTCAACCAAAAGGAACTCAATATGAGACAAAGGCGTTGGATGGAGTTTCTCAAGGACTATGACTTAGGGTTGAACTACCACCCAGGAAAGGCAAATGTGGTAGCAGACGCTTTGAGTCGTAAGTCCTTGCATGCTGCTTGGCTCATGGTGAAAGAAAATGAGCTGATAGAAGATTTTAGGAACCTCAACTTAGGATATAGGGGGACTTTAGAACAAATTCGGTTAAGCCAACTAAGTGTAACCAGTAGCTTTAAGGATCAAATAATTCAAGCCCAAAGGGAAGATGAGGATTTCCTTAGAACCTTAACCTTTGTCGAAGCAGGAAAGTTGAAAGAGTTTGTCCAGGATAAGGAAGGAGTGTGGAGATACTAAGGGAGAATTTGTGTACCTACAAAAGAAAGATTGAGAGTTAGCATTTTGGAAGAAGCCCACAAGAGTCAATTTAGTGTACACCCCGGTATAACCAAGATGTACCATGACCTAAAAAAGATGTTCTGGTGGCCAAAGATGAAAGCAGATATAGCAAATATAGTGCAAAAATGTTTGGTATGCCAAAAAGTGAAGATAGAGCATCAAAAACCCTCCGGAGTGCTGCAACCTCTTGAAATCCCTAAATGGAAGTGGGAAGGAATATCCATGGATTTCGTGATGGGATTGCCAAGAACGCCTACGGGACATGTGTAACACCCTCCTAACTACCATGTATTACTCGAGCATTAACATTGTAATTAGAAGAGTATCACTTCCTTTCTATAATATCCACTAGTCAAATGAAATGAAATAAGATAAATCAAACTCTAGAGTTATAAAGAAAACTACTATAAAATGTACATATATTATTACTTTACATACCGCTTTCTTTAATACATACCATACTTGAAGTTAAGTCACTTAAACATAATACAACATAGGAACTACTATCAAAAGATCTACCAAGCTTGCTCAAATATCAAGGTCCAACAAAATACTAAACACACAGAAATGGACCTAAGACATCTAACACCAATTAGTCTACAAGCTGGTAAGTTCCTGGCACTATAATACACTACATACAAGTCAAAAGCCCACGTAAGTCTCATGTCCTCCTATGCGAAACCATTGGCCATCGGTATGATGGCCTCTCCTCAGCCAGAGGCATCTGCAGAGTCTGAGCACAATACAGCATATACACAAATAGGGGTGAGAATATTATAAAATTCTCAGTAGGGTAACCCCTTACATACAGACAGAATATAAACAGTAAATGCATTTATAATAATAAAGAAAAACATCATATTAGATCACATATATCAATATTAGCATACATGAGTCAAAGAAAATTATATGCAAAATGGTAGTAATCATAAGTGTTTCTCTTATATCACATGGAATTCAACTTAGTGTAGTAGTTCTTTTTATTAACATAGGGAAGGCTTAGATTCACATCAAGTAACATATGTAGTGGATAACTCCTCAGAGGACCATAGACTGCTAGGACATGAGCTCACTCCTATTCGTGATCATCAGACTTCATTTTTTTCCATTTACAATCACACACAGTTCTATTTCCTAGTCGATAAGTCTACCGACTCATAAAATTTCTTGGGAAGTTCTTATTTTTGCCTTCCCTCTCTATCACACATAAGCCTTGTTTCTATTTTCCCCGTATGTTAAAACATGCACCATTAAATTTCACATATTCTCTTTTGTCATACAACCATGTCATGGACCTTTCTATTTCAAAGTCAGGTTTATATCCCAGATATAGGCATTCAGTATCATTGGAGTCTCATTCATACTTTATAAACAAGCCTTTCAAACAATTAACATACATTCATATGATATATACTTGGATTAAATAGATTTCTATCATTAACTTAATACATCTTCACCATTCCAGCTTCTTGACAGATTTACCATTATGGTGACAACATTTAATTCACATCCCCAATGGGCAATTCACTGGCCATAAAAATTCTCTATGACACCTCAATGTATCTAAAAGTCCCTGTAAAAATTTCATAGCAAACAGAATACTAGAACCATGTCAAATAAATTCTACAATTTTAGTGGTCAGAGGCCACTTTTTCACAGCTCAGAATAGGATTCACACAATTTTTAACTTTAGCAAATGATAGAAACAACTTAAAATAAAAATCACAGTTATACTTAAAGATGTCTACAAAACTCTGTAAAACTTTCAAAGGATAAATATATCATTTGCTATGAATAAAAATTTATACAAATTCACAGCTTCAGTACCAAGATTTCAGCCAGCATAGATATACTCTTGGTTCTTGATTTTTCTCAGGTAGTAAAACTCTTTATTATGCACCACGAAAATTATCAGAGTTTCCTTATGATGTTAGCTTCAACATATAATTTTTTATAGCTAATAAAAATGACTAGTAATGAGCCAAACAATTCGTGAACAAATTATGTTCTGTTGAAATTCGAAAATCCAGCAGCATGTGTCAAATTCTCTTTTGACAAAAATCATTTTTTACAACATCCAAATACTCCACCAAAATTAATACATCAATATCAACATAATATCAACCAATAAAACTCAGAATTTCGGAATTATTCAATCATAATATTCCAGAGCAAAATCAGAAAGAAAATAGGATGAAATAAGCCCTACTTGTGATGCTTGAGACTTCTAACTCCAAAAGTACTTCCAAGAATAGTTTTTCCTCACTTTAACCTTCCAAACAGCCCCTAAATCTTCCCTTAAACAGTGATGTATAATGGCTCAAGGTGTAAAAATAGTGATTGATTAAAATTCTAATCGGTTAGATTTGTAGGTTTTGATGTCTAGAACAAGTTTTGTGAAGGAAACTTTGTGTTTTAGTGACTTTGGGCTAGGGTTTTTGGAGCTTGAAGCTTGTTAATGGAGGTTTGAGAGGAAACAAACATGGAGGCTGTATTTTTGGAGTGTTGGACGAAAATGATGGAGTGGTGGTGATAAGATATTGATCTTGTGAGTTTAGGGCAAAATGGATAATGATTTCAAGTACAAAATGGTTTTTCTTAAAGTTAAATATGGTAATTTTGTACAATTCCTATTAGTTAGCCATAAAGGTGCAATGGTGTAGCATATCTCAAGCCACACACTTGTCACCCTAGGTGGCATGCTTGCACTGATAGCTTTATACTGTGTAAAAACTACACACCGTAATTTAACCGAATGGGTAAAATAGTGTACCCGGGTAATCAACTATTGCCTGAAAATTAATTCTAGGTATAAAATATTTATTCCTACCTATTTCTAACCTTAATCCTATAATTTCCAAATTTCGGGCACCTTCAGGTCTTGAATCTAAGGTTTCAGCTGTTCCGGTGGGTCTACGGGGCCTGCAAAACACTATTCACATTTTTTTTTTCTTTTTAACGTTCGTTACATTGTTCTCATCATTTTTGTGTACACCAAAATTTTGATATTCTTACTACTAAAGCCTCAATTATTTTCTGAAAAAAAAAAATTAGGATGTTACATCATGTAACGCCCGGGGACGAGGACGAGGAGTGATCGCCGGTGCAAAGAGGGCACGGACAAGGAGCGGCTTCTCGCAAGGTCCTCTAAGCGGAGGGGTATATGAATGAACCGATTACACACCCGAATGAGAGGGATCCTAAGACTGTATAGGTATGGGACTATACAGTTGAGGAGGGCTTATATGAATTGATTCGTACTACCTATACTAACAAGATGCATCTTCTTTTCGGTAGCCCAAACTGAAAGAACTCCACAGTTAAGCGTGCTTGACCTGGGGTAATTTTGGGATGGGTGACCTCCTGGGAAGTTTTCCTAGGAAGCGTGTGAGTGAGGACAAAGCATGCTGAAAGGACCCGTGTTGGTTTATGGGGACAGTCGTCAATCCATAAAGTAGCAGGGGATGTTACAACATGACTCCATATGGGTAATTGTGGATAGATTGACCAAATCTGCTCACTTTTTACCCATTCGAGCAAATTACCCTTTGGAAAAGTTAGCTCACCTATACATCCAAGAGATAATAAGGCTCCATGGAGTACCCAAAACCATTGTCTCAGATAGGGATCCAAGGCTCACCTCAAGATTTTGGGGAGCTTTGCAAAAAGCATTTGGTTCAAGGTTGTGTCTAAGCACTGCCTATCACCCTCAAACTGATGGACAATCAGAAAGAACAATTCAAACCCTTGAGGATATGCTAAGATCATGTGTCTTAGACCAGCCAAAAAGTTGGGACAAACAGCTTCCATTGATTAAGTTTGCATATAATAATAGTTACCACACTAGCATTGGGATGGCACCCTATGAGGCTTTGTATGGTAGAAAGTGTCAATCATCACTTTGTTGGTGTGACCCGGGAAAGCAAAGTATTTTGGGCCCTGATTTGGTAGAAGAGACAACCAAACAAATAAGGAGAATTAGGGAAAGAATCCTCACTGCTTAGAGTAGGCAGAAGAGCTATGCTGACAAGAGAAGGAAACCTCTCGAATTTCAAGAAGGAGAACACATATTCTTGCAAATTACTCCTACCACAGGTATAGGTCGTGCAATGAAAGTCAAAAAGCTAAGCCCTAGATTCTTAGGACCCTTCCAAATCCTCAAAAAGGTAGGTCCCTCTGTAACATCCCCTACTGCTTTATGGATTGACGACTGTCCCCACAAACCAACACGGGTCTTTTCAGCATGCTTTGTCCTCACTCGCACGCTTCCTGGGAAAACTTCCCAGGAGGTCACCCATCCCAAAATTACCCCAGGTCAAGCACGCTTAACTATGGAGTTCTTTCAGTTTAGGCTACCGAAAAGAAGATGCATCTTGTTGATATAGGTAGTACAAATCAATTCATATATGCCCTCCTCAACTGTATAGTCCCATACCTATACAGTTTCAGGATCCCTCTCATTCGGGTGTGTAATCGGTTCATTCATGTACCCCTCCGCTTAGAGGACCTTGCGAGGAGCCGCTCCTTGTCCGTGCCCTCTTTGCACCGACGATCACTCGTCCTCGTCCCTGGCATTACATGCCCACCGACTTCCGCTGGTTAGTCCCGAACCACACCGTACTGGGAGAGGTGTAGGCTCTGATACCATTTGTAACATCCCCTACTGCTTTATGGATTGATTGTCCCCACAAACCAACACGGGTCTTTTGATGCTTTGTCCTCACTCATGCGCTTCACAGGAAAACTTCCCAGGAGGTCACCCATCCCAAAATTACCCCAGGTCAAGCACGCTTAACTATGGAGTTCTTTCAGTTTAGGCTACCGAAAAGAAGTTGCATCTTGTTGATATAGGTAGTACAAATCAATTCATATATGCCCTCCTCAATCAGTATAGTCCCATACCTATAGCCAGATCCCTCTCATTCGGTGTGTAATCGGTTCATTCATGTACCCCTCCGCTTAGAGGACCTTGCGAGGAGCCGCTCCTTGTCCGTGCCCTCTTTGCACCGACGATCACTCCTCGTGTTGCACCTTTACATGTAATGCCCGGGGACGAGGACGAGGAGTGATCGTCGGTGCAAAGAGGGCACGGACAAGGAGCGGCTCCTCGCAAGGTCCTCTAAGCGGAGGGGTACATGAATGAACCGATTACACACCCGAATGAGAGGGATCCTGAAACTGTATAGGTATGGGACTATACAGTTGAGGAGGGCATATATGAATTGATTTGTACTACCTATATCAACAAGATGCATCTTCTTTTCAGTAGCCTAAACTGAAAGAACTCCATAGTTAAGCGTGCTTGACCTGGGGTAATTTTGGGATGGGTGACCTCCTGGGAAGTTTTCCCAGGAAGCGTGCGAGTGAGGACAAAGCATGCTGAAAAGACCCGTGTTGGTTTGTGGGGACAGTCGTCAATCCATAAAGCAGTAGGGGATGTTACAAATGGTATCAGAGCCTGCACCTCTCCCAGTACGGTGTGGTTCGGGGACGAACCAGGCGGAAGCTGGTGGGCATGTAATGCCCGGGGACGAGGACGAGGAGTGATCGTCGGTGCAAAGAGGGCACGGACAAGGAGCGGCTCCTCGCAAGGTCCTCTAAGCGGAGGGGTACATGAATGAACCGATTACACACCCGAATGAGAGGGATCCCAAATCAGATAGGTATGGGACTATACAGTTGAGGAGGGCATATATGAATTGATTTGTACTACCTATATCAACAAGATGCATCTTCTTTTCGGTAGCCTAAACTGAAAGAACTCCATAGTTAAGCGTGCTTGACCTGGGGTAATTTTGGGATGGGTGACCTCCTGGGAAGTTTTCCCAGGAAGCGTGCGAGTGAGGACAAAGCATGCTGAAAAGACCCGTGTTGGTTTGTGGGGACAGTCGTCAATCCATAAAGCAGTAGGGGATGTTACAAATTTCCTAGGAAGCATGTGAGTGAGGACAAAGCATGCTGAAAAGACCCGTGTTGGTTTGTGGGGGCAGTCGTCAATCCATAAAGCAGCAGGGGATGTTACACCCTCCGCCTACCAAATTGCATTACCTCCAAATTTGTCTAACCTACACAATGTTTTTCATGTGTCCCAATTGAGAAAGTATCAGTCAGACCCCAGTCATGTGTTTGAGCCAGAAACTATACAATTAAAAGATGACTTAACTTTTGAATTACCACCGATGAGGATCGTGGATCATGGCATCAAGCAGCTGAGAAACAAATCTGTATCTCTAGTCCGAGTAGCCTGGGGACAAGATGGAATGGAAGAGCACACATGGGAGCTCGAGGAAGATATGCGAAAAGAATTTCCGAACCTATTCACAGGTATCAAATTTTGAGGGCAAAATTTTTAATAAAAAGGGGAGAAATGTAACATCCCCAAATTTATAACTAAGATAAATATTAATTAGCGATAGCAAAACCAAGAGAATCTGGACAAATGTTATGAAACACAACAAATAGTCTACTTAAGTATGTTTAGAGAAAAATGCAAAGAATTACGAAAATGCCATCACTTAATGGAAATTACGAAAATGCCCTTGCTATGTAAAGGAAATTACCAAACTACCCTTGCCTTATTAAATGACAAAGATACCCTTACTCAATGAATGGAATTACAAGAATACCACTATCATTGTCTGATTACAAAAATATCCTTGTCTTAGTTAAAGAAATTACTACAACGCCATTTACACAAATCCCTAGACTTGTCTTTAGACAAGAATGAATCTAAGCCATTGGATTAAGATGATAACACAATAATTTAACCACATACATCATACATATTTCTGAATCACATACATGCACCTAAAGGTTAGAAAATCTCCACTAACATCTTTGTACAAAACATGGAAACATCTTTGCATAAAACATGGAAACATCTTTGCATAAAACATGGAGCATTTTCATCCAACATGTTTGCATAAAACATGGAAACGTGTTTGCACAAAACATGGAAATGTGTTTGTACAAAACATGGAAACGTGTTTGCACAAAACATGGAAACATGTTTGCACAAAACAAGGAGCATTTTCATCCCAAAATTCAGCCAACATGTTTCCATAAATCATGCTCCAAGTGCTTTCCTTCTTCTGTTTTTTCTCTAATTTTTCCACTATAAATACTCCTCAAACTCTCTTCAATTCAAAAACTCCCTAAGTGTTCTTTCTTTCTTATTCTATCATTCTTCTTATGTTCTTCAAAGACTTCTCTTGATCCTCTAAACTTCATCCAAACACTTAAATCCTAAGTCCAAACTTTCACTAGCCCTCACAAGAGTTACAATCTTTAACTCTAGTGAGAAATATTTTCTTAAGCACTCAAGTTCTAGAGCCAAGATTCAAGGAGGGTCATCAACTCCAAAGACTCTTGTTCAAAGCTTAAGGAAGAAGAGAAAGACCCTTTTTAGACCCTACACAAGAGGTAGGAGCTTCATCTTTAATTGTTCAAGCATTGTTGGCTTCTAACCTTGATAGAATGCCTCAAGTTTGAGTTATTGTCAAAAGTTTTGAATGATTATTTGAAAAATATATTTTTAGAAATATGACATATTCTATTATGTTATGAGTACTCTTATGATGTTATCAAACTCAAATATAATTTGACAAGATTGTATGTGAAACCTGATTTAATAAAGGTAACTTAAGACATGAAAATGATAGGTGCTGGAATTTCTAGTTGTTTCTGGCAGCAGGTACTTTGAAAGTTACTGTTCATAAACGATTAAGCATCTTGAAATTAAAATAATTTTAATATAAACTAGACTCATTATAGAACACTCTCCAAAAAGAATCACCCAAAACGGAGTTTTCTAGCTCAAGATATAATTTTTTAAAATAGAGCCTAAGACTGAAACTTTAAATCTGACCTTGTAGTAGTAAAATAGGTGTAACTCACTCTAGAAAAATGCAAATTGACTGATTTCAACTTTGTTGGAGAGCTAACACATATAGTCATACACCCATGTATGCTATGTATAAAGCTTTGTACCATGTAATTACAGAATGAGAAATAAATTTTGGAATAGTGTACTGTGAAAGTGCAGTTTGGAAAGGTTCTGGCTAAGGAAAGACTTGGTATTTAAGCGTGTCCATTGTGACCGACCTCTCTTTCCTGGGAACCCTCCTATGCATGGTTTATAGTTGATTTACACTATTCCAAAGATGTAAATGCTAAAATTTGATGAGTTAGGAATATGGAACTACCTTTACTAAGCTGAGATAACAAGTATACAGAGAATTATAAACTTTCTTCTAAAAGATGTCAAAACTATACATAAAAGAATCAAGTCTTGTAAAGAGAGAATTTTAAGAATTTAAGTAGAATAATAATCTTCAAGAGTTATATGAAAGTCATAATAAAAATATATAAAGAACCTATAATAATATTTTGAAGTGCATTAATGTATTAATGGAATACTAAGAGTACAAAGAACATAAAGAAAAAAAGATAATACTAAGACATCCATTACCTCTTACGAACACTAGGAACTCAACTTGATAACTTTGGTTGGTTAATATGAATCATCTATGAAAGTGTTTACTATGAGATTTACATGATATTGTCCATGTTTTATGAAGTGATTTATAGTAATGTGAATGTATGGTGATGAATTATGAAATGATGAGGATGAATGATTGATTGCCCAGGATTTACTGTGATTACATGATAATATGCATACATTCATTTTCAAAAGAAATAATAAAAGTAAAGTTTGAAAAAGTAGCAATGAAAGTCTGGAAAAGTGGACTTGAGCTAAACTAACGGCTTAACCCCCTAAACCGTTGAGATCATGGCAACGGAATGAAAACCAAAAAGGTTATGGCGACGGCCATGGTATGAGCTCATTACCCTTTAGGGCGGTCTAAGGCATTGATGCATTCATCCCGTGAGTAATTAAGAAATATGTTGATGAAATAAATGAAAGATGATGATCACTAAACAAGTGAATGTTGAGGATGAGTAATCATGAAATGCATGCAGCTCCTAAATGATTATTGCTTATTAGTGGTTTTACATGATATGCTTATATGTATGCTTTATGAAATACTGAATGGATATTTCTGCTAATGTTCAAGATTAGTTTAAAAGTAACTGCACTTCGGCTAATCACGTTTGTGAAAGTTTGATAACTGAATCCTTACCTGTTCACCTTTTTATAATAAACCCGAAGTGACTGGGAAGACAACGATGACACTTTTAGTACAAGTAGGAACTCCTACTGAGAAATCATGTATTTCTCACTCCCATGTTTATTTTCCGTTGTCGCTACTGTGAGACAGACGTGTCCACCTAAAGCAACAAAGTCAGTAGGCGAGGAAGGAGGTAGCGCGTGAAGATTTCAAACCTTTCAAGTAGGAGCATTCCGAGCTTTAGTTACATTATAGTTTGTGAGAAACAATTAGTAATAGTAGAACTTATATTGTTATTTGTAATAACTTATCAGTATGATATATGCCCTGTTGTGACTTATGTATTAAGTGATTATATTCCAGTTTATGTGATAATAGTTCTACACTTAGTCTCTTATGCCGCTTATTTAATTAAGTGCGCAATGTAACTTGATTATTATCTATAAAAGCGCTATGTATTTCACTTCTCGTTACAGGCTTAAGTTTTCAAACAATTAATTTATTTAAAGAAAAAAAAAACTTCCACTATTTTTCTAAGTTAATTTCAAAAGAAAATAAATGCAAGGCATAAGTGACAACTAATAGAATCCAAATGTGAACTTAAGCATAGTGGGGTTCTATTAGGGTGTTACATCAAGCATGGCCAAGGTATGGCTCAAAGTATGGCCTTTGTGTGCAAACAACTCAACATGTGATGAATGTGGGGAGGGGTGACCGGTCACTATTAAGCCATGGGGGAGGAGGTTTGTTTCATCTTATTGTCGTTTAGTGATGTGTTTAGGTGTTTCTTTGATTATCTTTTGGTTAGGAGTTTGTAAGTATGTGTTTAGGTGAGGTAATGGGTAATTAGGAATATTGAGACATGACTAAGGGTGGGCTTGCTTCATTAACAAAATCAAAACTCATTTTATGATATTATTATGAACAAACATAATTCCTTAATTTAAGGAATTGGAGAGAGAAAACACTATTCAAGATTCCATGACACGGAATCTTGATTTTTAAAAAGAGATTAAGGTGTATCTAAGCAATCTTAGGTTCCAATTAACCTTAATAAATTATTTTGACTCTAGATTAATTATCAAAATTAATTAATCTTCGATTAGAGTCTAATATTGCTTAGGTTTCCTTAATTACGCTATTAGGCCCGAAATACACTATTTCAGGGGCAAAACGGTAATTTTGCACAAACACTGCCCAGGACCACTCGGATAAAAACAAATATCATCAGGCACATATAATTATCATTCCGAACTCTAAGGAGAGATTCCGGGCTCGAATGGCACTAATACCCGCGTAAAACACTATAGGGGTATTTTGGTCATTTTGAGCCGAAAGTTCGGAAAACAAGATTTTTGTCTCTACTATCAATCACAACATGTATGATCCCCTTCAACCATTGAGTTGACCCTTCGAGGACTACCAGGTCGGCTATACTCGAGTTCCAGATGAAAAATGACCTTAGGGGCATTTTGGTCATTTTTGCTCAGACAGAAAATCCGAGGTGTTACAAATTTCATCGTTTGCTAGGGTTAAAAATTATAAGGATTCTAGTCTGAGCTATGAATAAGTGGCCTTTGACTACCAAACTTGTCGAATTTATTTAACATGGTTAGAGGACTCTGTTTACTATGAACATTTTACAAGACATTGGGTACACATTGAGGTGTTATATGGAATTTTTGTGGGCATGAAATTGGTTATTTGATATGGGAAATAAATTTTGTTAATTGAGTGAGAAATCTGTCAAGGTTGGAAACGAACTAGAATCTTGATTTGGAAATAAAATGACTTAGGACTCAAGTATGATGAGTATCAATGCATGCTATATTATTTACAGGTTTGATCATGAGGAATAGATGAGTATTTCATTATGAACAAACATTTATATGTTAAGTAGATAAAAAGTCCTCTTAAATGTGTAAAGGGCACGAGCAAGTCCCCTTTAATGTGTAAGAGGGCACGGGAAAGTTCTTTTTAATGTATAAAAGGGCACGGAAAAAGTCCCTTTTAATGCGTAAAGGGCACGAACAAGTCCTCTTTAGTGGGTAAAGGGCACACAGAAGTCCCCTTTAGTGGGTAAAAGGCGTGGAGAAGTCCCCTTTAGTGGGTAAAGGGCATGGAAAGGTCTCCTATGATGTACCGAGGGCACGTAAAGTTGCGAATGAGCTTCTTTGATATTAAGTAGAATGACAGGTGTATGTTAAGTGATTGAAAATGTTGAGTAGTATGACATATATATATTGAGTGACTGAGATATTAAAAGAAACTCACTTCGGAGAAATGGTTTTTGAACTTTAAAATGAACCTTGATATATGTAGGCATGCTGACAATTTTACTAATAAACTGAAGTGGCTGGGACAATAACGATGACATGAGTTTCATTATATGTTTTAGGGATGCCTTATTGAGAATTGTATAATTCTCACCCCTATGTGTTTTTGTGTTCTTGTGTCATCTCCAGGTTGAACCAGAGGACTATGAGGTTGCTTTGCAAAAGAAATCAGAACTGCAATAATGTAGTAGTTAATGCTTATGCTTTTATTAAGTTGTACCTATTAAAATGGATATATATATATATATATATATATATATATATATATATATGTAAATGTAACATAGAGAGGATATGTATTAAAGCTCATACTAGAGCTTCCTTTTGTACTTAACTATGTATTAAATAAAGATTGTGTTTCCTTGTCATATATTTTAATAGATTACATCTAGTTATTACATGTGTTAGTCAAGTTGCCATAGATATTTAAGAAAGATCCATTATTTTATAAGTAACAACTCTCAAGTACAATGTTATGACTTAGGAAAGGTGTTGTACTTGGGAGGTTGTTACATTGTATATGAAGTTCATATGTATATATTTGAGTTTCTTTGCATCCTGAGTTTAATTTACCTTATTTTCTTTTCACTCGACTAGTATATATTATACATAGGAAGTCATACTATTCTGATTACAATGTTAATACTCGAGTAATACATAGTAGTTAGGAGGGTGTTACAATGCGCGGTATCATTTCATTGATAATTCTTCAATATTCTAATCTTTAATCAGAGGTTTATTGATGATGAAAATATTTTGATCATGATGATTGAAGGTTGAGTAACACGTTGTTTTGAGAGCTTGTTTGATATCTTCATTCTAAGCGTACTTTCTGATATCCAGTGCTATTTTCTAAAGACCCGTGCCTTGGTTTCTTATTCTATATTTGATTTTTCTCAATTCGTAAGGCATATATATGTACTTTGCATGATATAATGTTCACTCTTATTAGGTTCAATCTCATTATACGAGATAAATCATGTTTGCAATCTCTTCAATTTCATGTTAGGCAATCCGGCAGTACTTGTATGCTATGTCAAGAAACTCAAGGTAGACATTAGTAATTCTCAAAAATATTTTCTTTAAATTGGTTCTGTTGTCATTCAAAACATATTTCCTTAATGCTTTTTAAAGGGTTCTGGAGCTTACACAACATTTGTTGGTGGGCTTAATAGCTTAGGATGTACTTCATGTTTATAGGACATTGATATTATGTTATGTTTATGATATGTTAATCTAGTTGTGTCATGTTATGCTATGGTTTACACATATATTATGTTGAGGTTTATATGACTGTTATTATTATGTGTGTATTGACTAGTATCTATGTGCACACGTGGCTTGCATTTTGGTTTTAGAGTTCAAAAAAAAAAAAATAGTCATATTTTTATTACTTGTATTTTAAAGAAGAATAAGCTAAGTTATGAGATAAAGGTATAACAACTAATAATTAACCAGAATGCAACTCAAGTATATTAGGTTAAAAGTAAGGGTGTTACATACTATGTCATGAATGCATGAGATGATCACAGATAATATATACCATGCATGCATGAGAGATTATGCATGTAAAAAAAAATCCATTTGTTTTTTGTTTTTTTCCAATCACCATGTATGCATGAGGGAAGCATGAGCAATGTATGCCATGTATGCATGAGATAAGTTCATGTAAGAGACTTGATAGTGAATGTGGTTATAGTGAATAAGTCATGCAACAAGATAAATGTTTTTTTTTTTTTGTACGATATAAAGAAAAGGGTATATAGATGCTCCCTTGTGTCCTAAAAGGAATATTCCTAGAGGAAGGATCTTTCTAAGGTCAAGACCTTAATTAGGTAGCTACTACCTCATTCTATCAGTGCTTAGATTTCAAGTTTAGTATTCTAAAGCCCATAATATCCAGAATTCCCGTGTCCATAAGATAAAGACCCAATTCATCAAAGGATTATAAGTAGGGATTAACCCTCTCAGTATGACCGGTCCATGATACTAGTTGTTGTAAACTTTAGAGTCCTTCAGAAAGTATGAGCTTTATCATTTTGAATGACAACAAAGCCAATTTAAAGAAAATACTTTGAAAAATGACTAATGGCTACCTTGAGTTTCTTGGCAAAGTATAATAGGTTAATCTAGTTTGTATCACAAGGACATAAAGCAAGATTAATATTTCACTTTGCATGTGTGAACATGTTTTATCTCATGGAAAGATATTAAGCCAAATAGAAAGTGAATTTTATGTCAAGCAAAGAATGTGTATACAGATTAAAGCATAATACGGACTTAAAGCAAGAATAATGTTTCACTTTGCATGCACAAGCATGATTTATCTCACAGGAAGAGATTGAACCTAAAGGAAAGTTAATGTTATTTCAAGCAAAGCATATATTCATGCTTACGGACAAAAAGCAGAAAAACGGACTTGTATCGAGAATAATTTCACTACACATAAGCAATTATGTTTTATCTCAAGGGAAGATATTAAGCTTAAAAGAGGTGAATATTATCTCATGCAAGAACGTGTAAATGCTTAAGGACTGAAGTAGAACAAGTCAAGAGCAAGAAGCCTAAGGAAATGATCTTTAGAAAGTAACACAGAACTTCAGAAAGTACACTGAAAATTGAAGAAATCATGCTAACTCTAGAAGTAATGTGTTACTTAGTCAACAATCATCATAATCGCAAATTAATCTGCATAAAATAGCTAAGATTGAAGACTGGAAGATCGAAGAAAGATCAAAGAGATTGATTACAATGTCAGAAAGCTCACATAGCTATGGAGCACAAAACGTTAAAGGAAATGGAAGGAAAATTCAAATTTCAAATTTCAAATCTTGAATCAGACCCAATTTTATAACTGATATGTCATCTCTTCTGCCTAAAAGGAGGAGTTCAGAAACCATGATTAGAAAGTAAAAAGAAAAAGGGCATCAGAAACCTCTTCAATATAATGACATCTACAACTGATGTGATAAGTTTGCCAGCCTACCTCTCTAGACTAACGTTCCAAGACACAACTAATGATCTACACGTCACTTGGAGATCTGATCAAAACCAATAGTTATGAAAAAGGACCTGTATAAATGGAGATGCCATACATGAATGCCGATGAGAAAGTTGAAGATATAAGAGTGAAAACTCTGGAAAGATCTCTCCACAATTCCTGTGCTATTCATTATAATAAGTAATCAATCATTTTGAAGTGTAAAAATCTTCTTTATATGTTCTGTAATGATTTTTATACTCTTCATAGGAAAAGATGTGAGAAAGAAGTCATCCATGTTTTCTATGTCTGTATTATTGAATATTCTTAAGGGAACATGGGTGTAGGTTGGTTTGAGTGGAAACCAAACAACTTTGTAACCGTGATCCGTTAGTGATCAGAATAAGACATAGCTTGGAGAGGCTAAGGTGAAACTACTTGCAACGTGGTGGCAGAGCTATTTGCTCATCACGGTTTAACTTGGAGAGACTGGTTCAAGACTACTTACAACATGGCAGTAGAAGTTGTTTGTAGGTCACGGCTCAGCTTAGAGAGGTTGGTTCAGAACTACTCGGTTCAGCTTGGAAAGGCTAGTTCAGAACTACTCGATTAGTGATAGTTGGGGTTGTCCACTGTTCACTGTAAGAGCTTGGGAAGGCTAATTGTAACGCCCCGATTTTCTGTAGAGTGAAAATGACTAAAATGTCCCTGAGGTCATTTTTGACCCGGAACTCGAGGATAGCTGACCCAGCAGTCCTCGAGGGGCAAACTCAATGTTAGAAGGGGATTAGTTGGCTTGTGTACCTTCCCGGGATCGAAAATATCATTTTTTGAGTTTTCGAATCAAAATGACCAAAATACCCCTGTGGTGTTTTACCTATTTGCAAGTGTCGCATGAACCTGAAACTTCTCCAGATGGTTTTAAAAGGCGTTTTTATATAGTCTGTGACTTCAGTTTTAGTCCTGGAGTTCCCGGGCAAAATTAGTGCAAAATTATGATTTTGCCCCTAGCTTTGTGTTTTTGAGCTTAATCGCGTGATTAAGCAAACCTAAGTAATATTAGGTTCTAATTGAAGATCAATTAATTTCCATAATTAATCTTGAGTCAAAATAATTTATTAAAGTTGATTAGAACCTAAGAATGCTTAATTACAACTTGAAATCTTATTTTAAATTCAAGATTCCTAGTCATGGAATCTTGAATAGTAAATTCTCTCTCCAATTCCTCAAATCATGGAATTATGTTTTCAATTGTTTATTCATAAATGAGTTTTAAATTCTCTAATGATGTATGAGTACTCCTAATCTTGTCATAAAATTCCTTAAACATCATTCTTAGTTGTAACACCCTAAATCTTAACCTAATACTACGAGCATGTAATTAGGTTAATCTTTAGAGTATTACCTCTTGGTCTCATTCTTTACTTGAAAATACTTAGTGGAAATATGGGTAAAATTTTTCTTTTTGGAATTAAAACCAAAGTGAGAGCCACGTATGATTCTTTGAACGGAAATTCATACAAGTCATATGAGCAATCACAACAAAACACATAAATAACATGGACATATCAACTGATTATATATATAGATAATGTGCCTACCAAAAGGAGCAGGACTATTCGGTACATAGTAAAACGAAATACAACTGAAATGCGAATACAAGGAAATCATAAAAGAAAGTACAAGGAAACCATGAAAGGCTCCCCAAAAATGTGACGTAAACCACGAATCTCGATCCGAGATTATTGTCAACGGCACTCCATGCAACCTCACAATCTCTTGGATGTATAGTGTAACGCCCCGATTTTTCTGTTAAGGGTGAAAATGACCAAAATGCCCCTAAGGTCATTTTTGGCCCGGAATTTGAGGAAAGCCGATCCGACAGTACTCGAAGGGCAAACTCAATGTTGAAAGGGGATTAGATGACCTGTGTAGCTTTCCGGGATCAAAAATCTCTTTTTTCGAGTTTTCAGGTCAAAATGACCAAAACACCCCTGCGGTGTTTTAACTGTTTGCAAGTGCCGGATGAACCCGAAACTTCTCCATATGGTTTTAAAAGGCGTTTTTATGTATTCCATGACCTCAGTTTTAATTATAGAGGTCTCGGGCAAAATTAGTGCAAAATTACGATTTTGCCCCTAGATTCGTGTTTTTACGCTTAATCGCGTGATTAAGCAAACTTAAGTAATATTAGGCTCTAATCGAAGATTAATTAATTTCCATAATTAATCTAGGGTCAAAATAATTTATTAAAGTTGATTAGAACCTAATAATGCTTGATTACACCTTGAAATCTTATTTTAATTTCAAGATTACTAGTAATGGAATCTTGAATAGTATTTCCTCTCTCCAATTCCTTAAATCATGGAATTGTATTACACATTGTTTATTCATAAATGAGTTTAAAATTCTTTAATGATGTATGAGCACTCCTAACATTGTCATAAAATCCTAAATACTCATACTTAGCTACCTAAACTTAAGCTTAATTACTCCTAACCTTGTACCTAAGCTAACCTACACTTAAACCCACCATTAGCACCCAATTACATGATCAAACCTCACCTCCTCTCTGCTACCTCAGGTCTGGCCGAAGCTTCCGCCCCTCCATATGCATCACATGTTCAATTTTCTAACACTCCAAAGCCATACCTCAAGTCACATACACCATACCTTGTCATATTTTCCATCACACTTGATTTTCCAAGTAAATAACCAATTGAAATAAATCATTTCCCACATTTATTTGTGGCTGAAAATGTTCCAGCCATGTTGAGTTTCTAGAAGAACAATTTCTTGCAAAATTAAAATGAAAGCTCACTCAAAATCCCATGCTTCAAGCCTGTGTCATGAACTCCATACTTCAAACCATGCTTCTATGACACAATCAAAGAGATATTTTTCTCTCCCTTTTTCCCCCCAATGCTACGGCCACTCCTCCTCTTTAGTGAGCCCATGGTTTTGTTTTTCTATAAATAGGATGCTTGTGATAGCTTAGTTGCACCTTGAAGCATTTGCTAAGTTTAGAATCCTAGAGTTATCTTGCCAGTTCTTTCTTTTCTCTCAAGTTCCAAGAGTTCTTTCTCTTCATCTTCATCCTCTCTTCACATTATCACCTCACCACTTCAATCCACCATATCATAACCTTAGATCATCATCAAATCTCTTATACACTAAACCTCAAACACAAGCTTCCTCAAAACACATCTCCTTTCCTTTTCTTTCCCTTTGGCCGAAGCCATCACAGCACCTTAGGAGGAGTTGCTCTTCTCATTTTCTTTTTCAAGTTCAAGCTTTCATCTTCATCACTTGGTAGGGATTTTCTTTTCAAACTTGTTTTGCTCAAGAATGTGTTTTTCTCTAGTTTCCTCTTGGATTCTTTTTGAACTCTCCTTTGTTTTCCTTTTCCTTTTCATTTCGGCCTCTTGGCCATGTTTATGAGCATGATAGCTTGATGATGAGAGTTTCTAGATGATGACCTTGTGTTCATCTCAAAGAAACCTCTAAAGCTTGAGTTTTTCTTTTCCTTTAACTTTATCTATATGATACTTAGCTCACATGGTTTTTCAACTTAAGAAAATTTATCTAAGGATTTCTAAAAGCCCAAGCCTACCCTTGTCAACCTTAAAGTTGGCCGGCACGTTCTAGAGATTTTTCTCTAGATAGGGGTTTTGGGTACTTAATAAAGAACTTGACTTAGTTTCAATCTCTTTTTCCTTTTTGTAAGGTTTTCGGTTTGGTTCCTTCATATTTGAGATTTTGTTTTGTTTAGAAAGTTGATTTACTTGAGCTTGATGATGAAGTTCAAGAACCTCATAGTTCCTTTGAGAACTTGGTTCAAGAACTCTAAAGCTCTCTTTGTAATGAGATGAGTGTTGGGTTGTCATATGTTAAAGTCTTGTATGAGCTCTAGATAACCTTAAAATGAATCTTGCATCCATGTTTACTTTTATGCCTTGCACATCATGTTTATTTTCCTTGCTATCACTAAGTACCAAGATAATAAAGGAACTTGCATTATCATGTTTATATTTCAAGCTATGCATTATCATGTTTACATTTCAAGTTCTCACCTAAATATCAAAGATAATAATATGATGCATCTCATATTTATTTTATGCTCTCACTTTACTTTCTAATAAAAGCTAAAACAAGTGCATAAGCATGTTTATCTTTATGCCATCACTTAAATGAACCTAGAGCTCAAAGACTTGCCTATTGTTGTCTCAAACAAAGGTCTAAAATAATTATTTTCCATAGTTGAGATTTCGGCCCTAAGAGGTTTTAAGTTTTCCAAATGTTAAAAATATGTTTCATAAATTTTCTAAGCTTATATGAGTATAAGGAATATGTAGAACTAAGTTTTATGAATTTAGAACCTCTTGAGATGAAAATGATTTAGCTACTGCCCTCTCAAGTATTTTTTATAATTTTTTTTATGAATGAGTTTTGAAAGTTCTAGAAAGGTTCCAAGAGAAACTAGTATTCTATGTGCTTTAGAAATTGTGTTCTATGCCTTTTATGGAGATGCACATTTCAGTTCTGCCTTGCTATTTATTTGCCACTGTATGTGCTGTTTTAATGATGATAATATGCTTATGTTTGAGTAAAAATAATGTTAAGACTCATATGTGAAAGATAAGATAAGTTAGAGACTAGAAAAGAATTAATTTGAGAGTTCTAGATCCCTTAATTATTGAATTTTCTGCATTCTGTCCAACAAGGTTTAGACTTGATAATCATGGCTCTAAATTAGTTTAAAGGTATAGGAATGACTCATAATTGGTTTAGGACTTGATCTTGATGCCTTAGGAGCAAACTAGACTTAGAAAGGGTCATTGTTGTGACTCCTAGGTACCCGTAAAATTAGGATTATAAATTCTGCATCCTTGAGGTTTAGAGATGTTCTTGACCATAGTGTGAGGTGAGGAATACTTAGATATGAACCTATAGATACCCGAGAGCTTAAGTTATGATGATTTATAACCTAGGTTGTGAGTTAAGGACTTTAAGGGCCTAAAATGTAATTTGTAGAACCCCGTAATCACATGAACATAAAACTGTCCAAATCTGCATAATGCTGTTTGGATGGGTACTTAAGCATAAAATTAGTAAAATTTATTAGTTGTGAACCTATAGGTGTGTGAGAGGTTAAGGAGGAATACTAGAACAATTAGTTTACAAGTCCAAAGACTCGTAAGGATCGAAGCATAAGACACTATAGGTTTATAACATAATAAGCTTTATGAGTTGTGTGAATGTTTTGTTTAAATATGATTATGTGATGATATGCTATGAAGAAGTTTTATATGATGAATGATTATGTGATGATGTATATGTTATGAAAAAGTTTTATATAATTTCAACACCTTATGAAGAATGTTTGTGTATGTCCTATATGTTTTCATGGCATAAGCAAATTTGAGGAAATTCGGTCTCTGTAGTCATCTTTGCCAATTTCCATCAAATTTGAGGAACTTAGGAAAAGGTCTTTTTGAAAATCATGAGAACTTAAATGTGACACAACACTGAGACGCCTTCTTGGGTGACACCGGTTTAGCCGAGCACCCCCAAGAAAATAAATCCGTGAGGGTATTGACACTGAGCTTGCCAAAGCGGACAATACTACTATGCACTAGTTGCTAGTAGAGCGTTTCAAAGAGGAAATGACCCTAAGAGGTGATCCTTAATTTGCCCCATAGCCCGTACTTTAAGTCGGGATTATGTATGTTACGCTTATCATAGGATAAGTAAGAACTAGTGACGACTAGTTAAGGTATGAGCTCATAACCTAGAGATGTTTTAGGGTGGCCCATGAGATAAAAGTTAAAGTTTAAAATGTCACGTATAAACCAAGAAAAGTTATTATGAGATTTACACCTATCACCTTATGCCACTGTTATAATGTTCCTTAGTTATTCTATTGATTGGTTCACCTTTATGATGCATTCATGTCATTAGTGTATTCCATGCTTAGTCATAAGACGCATTGTAAAATATGATGGACCTTGGATAATTAATACTTTAGAAAACTAACTTAAAAGGAGTTTATATGCATACACACCTTTTTAGAAATAAAACCCAAGGTTCCTGAGGATGTGATGACGTCACTTAGTTAGGGATTGCCCTACTGAGAATTCTTTTAGAAGATTCTCATTCCCTCTCTCTTTTCTTCCATCACATCTTCAGATGGCGACTTTCGTACTCTTCATCGACACCCCGACGTGGGAGCTGCACCATGACCCAGCACTCGAGTCATATCATTTTGAGGGTCGCTGCACAGTCAGAGTGTTCATGTTTATGGGACGACCCTTCGTACACCTAGTACGGAGCTACCGCTTCACCCCGACTGCTCCCTACCATCATAACACGATTTTTGAGCGAGCCAGACTACGCGACGAGCAGATCCTTGGCATGCAACCCGAGGCGTCAGCCGTACGTGACTACCCGGAGTACGTGCCCCGGACTCAGTATTCAGAGACGGATCCATTAGAGGATCCGCCCTCGCACATGTACAGTTGGAGCTCCAGCCCCACTCCCCCACCAATGAGAGCTGGGAGTGAGGAGACGGTGGTTCAGCCGAGGTTGGCTCGTAGGCCATCCATGCGCCCTCTCCGCGGTGGACACACTCCGATGATCCGTGTAACACCCTCCTAACTACCATGTATTACTCTAGCATTAACATTGTAATTAGAAGAGTATCACTTCCTTTCTATAATATCCACTAGTCAAATGAAATGAAATAAGATAAACCAAACTCTAGAGTTATAAAGAAAACTACTATAAAATGTACATATATTATTACTTTACATACCGCTTTCTTTAATACATACCATACTTGAAGTTAAGTCACTTCGCTTATAATACAACACAGTAACTACTATCAAAAGATCTACCAAGCTTGCTCAAATATCAAGGTCCAACAAAATACTAAACACACAGAAATGGAACTAAGACATCTAACACCAATTAGTCTACAAGCTGGTAAGTTCCTGGCACTATTCTACACTATATACAAGTCAAAAGCCCACGTAAGTCTCATGTCCTCCTACGTGAAACCATTGGCCATCGGTATGATGGCCTCTCCTCAACTTGAGGCATCTGCAGAGTCTGAGCACAATACAACATATACACAAATAGGGGTGAGAATATTATAAAATTCTCGATAGGGTAACCCTTACATACAGTCAAAATATAAACAGTAAATGCATTTATAATAATAAAGAAAAACATCATGTTAGATCACATATATCAATATTAGCATACATGAGTCAAAGAAAATTATATGCAAAATGGTATTAATCATAAGTGCTTCTTTTATATCACATAGAATTCAACTTAGTGTAGTAGTTCTTTTATTAACATAGGGAAGGCTTAGATTCACATCGGGTAACATATGTAGTGGATAACTCCTCAGAGGACCATAGACTGCTAGGACATGAGCTCATTCCTATTCGTGATCATCGACTTCATTTTTTCCATTTCAATCACACAGTTCTATTTCCTAGTCGATAAGTCTACCGACTCATAAAATTTCTTGGGAAGTTCTTATTTTTGCCTTCCCTCTCTATCACACATAAGCCTTGTTTCTATTTCCCCGTATGTTAAAACATGCGCCATTAAATTTCACATATTCTCTTTTGTCATACAACCATGTCATGGACCTTTCTATTTCAAAGTCAGGTTTGTATCCCGGATATAGGCATTCAGTATCATTGGAGTCTCATTCATACTTTATAAACAAGCCTTTCAAACAATTAACATACATTCATATGATATATACTTGGATTAAATAGATTTCTATCATTAACTTAATACATCTTCACCATTCCAGCTTCTTGACAGATTTACCATTATGGGGACAACATTTAATTCACATATCCAATGGGCAATTCACTGGCCATAAAAATTCTCTATGACACCTCAATGTGTCTAAAAGTCCCTGTAAAAAGTTCATAGCAAACAGAATACTAGAACCATGTCAAATAAATTCTACAATTTTAGTGGTCAGAGGCCACTTTTTCACAGCTCAGAATAGGATTCACACAATTTTTAACTTTAGCAAATGATAGAAACAACTCAAAATAAAAATCACAGTTATACTTAAAGATGTCTAAAAACTCTGTAAAAATTTCAAAGGATAACTCCATCATTTGCTATGAATAAAAATTTATACAAATTCACAGCTCCAGTACCAAGATTTCAGCCAGCATAGATATACTCTTGGTTCTTGATTTTTCTCAGGCAGTAAAACTCTTTATTATGCACCACGAAAATTATAAGAGTTTCCTTATGATGTTGTCTTCAACATATAATTTTTATAGCTCATAAAAATGAATAGAATTGAACTAGAAAATTCATGAACAAATCCTGTCCTGCTGAAATCCGAAAATTCAGCAGCCTAGCCAAAACTTATTTTGACAAACATCATTATTTAACCTCATCCAAACACTCCACCAAAATTAACACATCAATATCAACATATTATCATCAAATATAACCATAAATTTCGAAATAAAACCCAAAAAATTTACAGAATAATTTGGAAAGAAAAAGGCCAAAGAAAACCCTACCCTTGGAAGCTAATGCCTCTTTGTCTCTTGTATACTCCAAGATAGATATACTCTACCCCAAAGCTCTTAAAATACAGTAAAATACTCCTCTAACCAGAGATGAGTGATGTGATAAGGTGAGGTTTTTGGAGAATCTAATCGGTTATATTTGTAGGTGTTGATGTCTAGAACAAGTTTTGTGAAGGAAACTTTGTGTTTTAGTGACTTTAGGCTAGGGTTTTGGAGCTTGAAGCTTGTTAATGGAGGTTTGAGAGGAAACAAACATGGAGGCTGTATTTTTGGAGTGTTACACGAAAATGATGGGGTGGTGGTGATAAGATATTGATCTTGTGAGTTTAGGGCAAAATGGATAATGATTTCAAGTACAAAATGGTTTTTCTTAAAGTTAAATATGGTAATTTTGTACAATTTCTATTGGTTAGCCATAAAGGTGCAATGGTGTGGCATATCTCAAGCCGCACACTTGTCACCCTAGGTGGCATGCTTGCACTGGTAGCTTTATACTGTGTAAAAACTACACACCGTAATTTAACCGAATGGGTAAAATAGTGTACCCGGGTAATCAACTATTGCCTGAAAATTAATTCTAGGTATAAAATATTTATTCCTACCTATTTCTAACCTTAATCCTATAATTTCCAAATTTTGGGCACCTTCAGGTCTTGAATCTAAGGTTTCAGTTGTTCCGATGGGTCTACGGGGCCTGCAAAACACTATTTGTAACATCCCCTGCTGCTTTATGGATTGACGACTGTCCCCACAAAGCAACACGGGTCTTTTCAGCATGCTTTGTCCTCACTCACATGCTTCCTAGGAAAACTTCCCAGGAGGTCACCCATCCCAAAATTACCCCAAGTCAAGCACGCTTAACTATGGAGTTCTTTCAGTTTGGGCTACCGAAAAGAAGATGCATCTTGTTGATATAGGTAGTACGAATCAATTCATATAAGCCCTCCTCAACTGTATAGTCCCATACCTATACAGTCTTAGGATCCCTCTCATTCGGGTGTGTAATCGGTTCATTCATGTACCCCTCCGCTTAGAGGACCTTGCGAGGAGCCGCTCCTTGTCCGTGCCCTCTTTGCACCGGCGATCACTCCTCGTCCTCGTCCCCGGGCGTTACATGCCCACCCGACTTCCGCTTTGGTTAGTCCCGAACCACACCGTCTTGGGAGAGGTGCAGGCTCTGATACCATTTGTAACATCCCCTGCTGCTTTATGGATTGACGACTGTCCCCACAAAGCAACACGGGTCTTTTCAGCATGCTTTGTCCTCACTCACATGCTTCCTAGGAAAACTTCCCAGGAGGTCACCCATCCCAAAATTACCCCAAGTCAAGCACGCTTAACTATGGAGTTCTTTCAGTTTGGGCTACCGAAAAGAAGATGCATCTTGTTGATATAGGTAGTACGAATCAATTCATATAAGCCCTCCTCAACTGTATAGTCCCATACCTATACAGTCTTAGGATCCCTCTCATTCGGGTGTGTAATCGGTTCATTCATGTACCCCTCCGCTTAGAGGACCTTCGCGAGGAGCCGCTCCTTGTCCGTGCCCTCTTTGCACCGGCGATCACTCCTCGTCCTCGTCCCCGGGCGTTACATGAGCATATACACAAATAGGGGTGAGAATATTATAAAATTCTCAGTAGGGTAACCCCTTACATACAGACAGAATATAAACAGTAAATGCATTTATAATAATAAAGAAAAACATCATGTTAGATCACATATATCAATATTAGCATACATGAGTCAAAGAAAATTATATGCAAAATGGTATTAATCATAAGTGCTTCTTTTATATCACATAGAATTCAACTTAGTGTAGTAGTTCTTTTATTAACATAGGGAAGGCTTAGATTCACATCAGGTAACATATGTAGTGGATAACTCCTCAGAGGACCATAGACTGCTAGGACATGAGCTCATTCCTATTCGTGATCATCAGACTTCATTTTTTTTCCATTTCTGAATCACACACAGTTCTATTTCCTAGTCGATAAGTCTACCGACTCATAAAATTTCTTGGGAAGTTCTTATTTTTGCCTTCCCTCTCTATCACACATAAGCCTTGTTTCTATTTTCCCCGTATGTTAAAACATGCACCATTAAATTTCACATATTCTCTTTTGTCATACAACCATGTCATGGACCTTTCTATTTCAAAGTCAGGTTTGTATCCCAGATATAGGTAGGAATCATGTAATGCCCGGGGACGAGGACGAGGAGTGATCGCCGGTGCAAAGAGGGCACGGACAAGGAGCGGCTCCTCGTAAGGTCCTCTAAGCGGAGGGGTACATGAATGAACCGATTACACACCCGAATGAGAGGGATCCTAAGACTGTATAGGTATGGGACTATACAGTTGAGGAGGGCTTATATGAATTGATTCGTACTACCTATACCAACAAGATGCATCTTCTTTTCGGTAGCCTAAACTGAAAGAACTTCACAGTTAAGCGTGCTTAACCTGAGGTAATATTGGGATGGGTGACCTCCTGGGAAGTTTTCCTTGGAAGCGTGTGAGTGAGGACAAAGCATCTTTGAAAGGACCCGTGTTGGTTTGTGGGGACAATCGTCAATCCATAAAGCAGCGGGGATGTTACAAATGGTATCGAGCCTGCACCTCTCCCGATGCGGTGTGGTTGAGGGCGAACCAGGCGGAAGCTGGTGGGCATGTAATGCCCGGGGACGAGGACGAGGAGTGATCGCCGGTGCAAAGAGGGCACGGACAAGGAGCGGCTCCTCGTAAGGTTCTCTAAGCGGAGGGGTACATGAATGAACCGATTACACACCCGAATGAGAGGGATCCTAAGACTGTATAGGTATGGGACTATACAGTTGAGGAGGGCTTATATGAATTGATTCGTACTACCTATACCAACAAGATGCATCTTCTTTTCGGTAGCCTAAACTGAAAGAACTCCACAGTTAAGCGTGCTTAACCTGGGGTAATATTGGGATGGGTGACCTCCTGGGAAATTTTCCTAGGAAGCGTGTGAGTGAGGACAAAGCATGCTGAAAGGACCCGTGTTGGTTTGTGGGGACAGTCGTCAATCCATAAAGCAGCAGGGGATGTTACAATCCGCACGACCACTCCTGCCGAGATCCACCAGTGGATCGATTCCACCCCTTAGTACTCGGACCAGCAGGAGTAGGTGCATAGGATGGGTAGTAGCTAGTGCACACACGTCACATAGTTGAGGACAAACCTTCTTTTGTATATGACGTTGTCTACTCTAGGTGCACATGGGTATGGGTGTTGCTTTTATGATTTCCTTGTACTTGCTTGTATGATTTCCCTGTATTTGCTTTTAGTTGTATTCTGTTCTTCTATGTATCGAATAGTCCTGCCTTTTTGGTAGGCACATTATCTACATATATATATTCAGTTGATGTATTCATGCTGGTAATGTGTTTTGTTATGCCTTGCTTATATGACTAGTTGTACTCGTAAGAATTCCCGTCCAAAGAATCATGCGTGGCTCTCACTTTGGTTTTAATTCCAAAAAGAAAAATTTTTACCCATATTTCCGCTAAGTATTTTCAAAGTAAAGAATGAGACTAAGAAGTAATATTCTAAGGATTAACCTAAATACATACTAGTAGTATTAGGTTAAGATTTAGGGTGTTACATATAGCTGAGCCAATTTGTCCAACGAGTACGTGACTCGAATAGGTAGAACGTGAGCCGACTTTGTTAGTCGATCCACGATTACCCATACGGCATCATGGCTAGCTTGGGTCCTTGGCAATCCTATCACGAAATCGATTGATATACTCTCCCACTTCCACCTAGGAATTGACAGGGGTTGCAACATGCCCGAAGGTTTTTGGTGTTCGATCTTAACCTTTTGGCAGACCAAACACTTACTCACCCAGGTGACCATATCCTTTTTCAATCCGGGCCACAGGACTACGTGCCTCGATCCCCGAGTTTGGAGGACGACCTATCTGAGGACCCGCTGATGCACCTGTATAGTGAGAGTTCTGATCCTACGCCTCAGTTCATGGGCGATGTGAGGGAGGAGACCGTTACGCAGCTGAGGCTGGCGAGGCGAGCTGAGAGGCACCCTTATCGAGGAGTCCATGCTCAGTCTTCACATGTTCCCACTCCTACTGCTCTGCGTCCATGGATTGGTTACACTCCATCATTTACCGGATTCCAGTAGTTGACATCGTAGGGGAGGCTTAGTGCACACACCACATGTAAAGTGGATAAACCTTCTTTTGTTTTTGAGGTTATTCACCATAGGTGCACTCGGGTAGTTATGGTTTATTTCTGCTTTCTGGTTTTTTGTTGTATTTTCTTTTCCGTTGTACTATAAGCTCTGCCCGTCTTCATGAGGGTATGACTACTTATGTACCTTAATTATGTTATTAATGGAATGCTTCCTTTATTATCATGACTGTTCTTTGGTTATATGCTTTACTCTATGATTTCTAATAATTGTTACACGTGCTTTATGTTTTTGTCGTTCGACTAGTTAAGTTCGCGGCTCTCAGTTTGTTTATGTTTTCAAAAAGAAAAATTTACCCGTAATTTCCGCTAAATATTTTATTAAAAAGTTGAGACTAAGAAGTAATAACCTAATGATTAGCATAATATGTTCTAGAGTATTGGGTTAAAAATTAGGGTGTTACATGTTTCATTTTGCTATAAATACCTTACTTAGATGCACTTGGAAACACTTTAGATCATTTGCTAAGTTTTAGTTTTCAAGCTTTCTTGTGAGTTCTTTCCTTTTTTTCTCAAGTTCTAAGAGCTTTTCCTTTTCATCTTCATCTTCTTCATTTTCTCTTTCCATCATCACCCACAACCTCACACCACCACCTTAGATCATCATCAAAGCCCCTAAACACTCATCCCCAAACACAAACTCATCCAAAACACATTTCCTCTCTTTTCCTCTCTCTTTGGCCGAAGCCACATCTCCACTCTAGGAGGAGTTGCTCTTCTCATTTCCTTTCAAGATCAAGCATTTTCATCATTATACTTGGTAGGAGTTGCTTTCAAGTTTTGTTTTTACTCAAAAATGTGATTTTCTCAAGGTTTATCTTGGTTTCTTTTTAAGCTTTTTCTTGCTTTTCCTTTCCTCTCATTTCAGCCTCAAGGCCTCATTTTGTTCATGATAGCTTGATGATGAATGTTTCTAGAGGATGACTTGTGTTCATCTCAAAGAAACCTCTAAAGCTTGAGTTTTTCCTTTCTTTGAACTTTATCTATATTACTTAGCTCACATGGTTTTTCAACTTAAGGAAAATTAATCTAAGGTTTTCAAAAAGCCCAAGCCTACCCTTGTCAACCTTAAAGTTGGCCGGCACATTCTAGAGATTTTCTCTAGATAGGGGTTTTGGGTACTTAATAAAGAACATGGCTTAGTTTCATTCTCTTTTCCTCTCCTTGTTTGATTTCGGTTCTTGTTTCCTTTCCTTTATATTTTCGGTTGTTGTTTCCTTTTCTTTATGATTATGTTTTCTTTGAGTTTATTTCCTTGAAGCTTGATGATGATGTTCAAGAACCATGTTGTTTCTTTTGAAACTTGGTTCAAGAGCTCTAAAGCTTACTTTGTTTGTTAGAGATAAGTGTTGGGTTGAGTTTATTTTCCTCTAAAGTCTTGTATGAGCTCTAAGGATATATAATGATGAACTAGCATTCATGTTTAAATTTATGCCTTGCATAGCATATTTATTTTTCTATGTCATCACCAAACTCTCAAGAATAAATAATGAAACTTGGATTATCATATTTAAATTCAAGCTTTGCATTTCATGTTTACTTTTCAAGTTATCACTTAAACTTGAAGATAAAAATGAGTTGCATCACATATTTATTTTATGTCCTCACTTTATTTTCTAAAGAAAGATAAAAGGAAGTGCATAGCATGTTTACATTTTTGCCATCACCTAAACAACTTAGAGCTCAAAGACTTGCCCATGATTATCTCAAACAAAGTTGGAAATGTTTATGTTTTTCTTCTTGATTCTAGCCTTGTAATGAGGTGGATCTTAGAACAAGATTCATCTAGTTACAAATGCTAAAACTTGTATTTCATGATTTTCCTAAGCTTAGATGGTTTTAAGAAATGTTTTGAGCAAGGTTTTATGATTTTAAATCCTCTTGAGATTCATTTGGAATAGCTACTTCCGTCTCATGTTTTATAGTGGTTTTGATGAAATAAATTATTTCTAAGTGAGTTTTGAAAGTTTTAAAAAGGTTCCAAGAGAAACTAGCAATTTATGTGTTTTAGAAGTGAAGTTTTATGCATTATGTGATGGAGATAATTTTGGTTCTGCCATGCTTGGATGCTCAATGTATAATGCTGTTTTGATGATGATAATATGAGTATGTTCATGTATATTTAATGCTAAAATTCATTTGAGAAAGTTAAGACAAGTTAGTAACTAGAATGGAATTAATTTGAGACTTTTAGATCCCTTAGAAATGTAATTTTGTGGATTATGTCCAGCAAGGTTTAAAATTAGAAATCATGGTTTATAATTAGTTTAAATGTGTAGGAACTACTCATAATTGGTTTAGGACTTCATCTTGGTGCTTTAGGAGCAAGCCGAACTTAGAAAGGGTCAAAGTTGTGACTCCTAGGTACCCATAAAGTGTAAATTATGGATTTTGTACTCTTGAGGTGTAGAATTGTTTATGATCATACAATTGAGTGAGGAATACTTAGATATGAGCCTATAGCTACCCGAGAGCTTAAGTTGTGATGATAGACAACTTAGATTTCAAGTTAAAGGTCCTTAAGGGTCAAAGCATAAGACATTAAGAGACTTTGATGTTTTAAGTTTGATAATGAAAGTATGATGTGTTGATGCCTATGCTTTGATGATGCATGAGCTATGATGAAGTTTTTTTTTATTGAAATGATAAGTTATCAAGATTATGAAAGTTGAATGAGAAATGCATATGTGTTATGAGCTTATGGCATAAAGTTGATTTGAAGGAAATTCAGTACACAACTATTATGCTGCCGAATTTCCGTCAAATGTAATAGACTTAAGAATGTTTTTGAAGTACCATATGAGATTAAAACCCTGGGTGACACCGGTTTGGCCGAGCACCCCCAGGGAAGACAAATCCGTGAAGGTATGAGTAGATGCAGCCTACCAAAGCAGACAAATTACTGTGGCTAGATGCCCGCAAAGCATTTCAAAGAGGGTATATCCTAAGAGAGGTGATCCCTAATGAGTCGGGATTATTTTATTATGTTTTGCTTATTCAGATAATAAGCAAGAGCTAGTGACGACTACCTGAGGTATGAGCTCATAATCTAGATGTTTTTAGGGTGGCCTTATAATGCTATAAGTATGATGATTTATGTCACCAAGTTGAGAAAATATCCACATGAAAGATTTATGCCCCTTTATGCCACTTGAATGCTTCTTGATGATTATGATTTGTTGAGTTATTTGTTTTAAGTATTGCCATGCATTAATGCTTGATATGTTGCAGTCATGACATTAAGATGCATTCTAAAAGGAATAAACCTTGGATAATTTAGTTTTATAAAACCTAATAATGAACCTTATATGCATGTACACCTTTTATAAACAAACCCAAGGTTCCTGAAGATGTGAATGATGTAACCTTAGATAAGAGATCTATAACACCCTAATATTTAACCCAACTTTCTAGAACACATCAGGTTAAACATTAGGCTATTACTTCGTAGTCTCATTCTTTCATTAAACTACTTAGCGGAAATTACGGGAAAATTTTTCTTTTCGAAAACATAAAACAAAGTGAGAGCCGCGAGCTTAACTAACCGAATGTCAGAAACATAAAGCACGCGTAACGATCATAAACAACCATGTAAAATAAATAATACATCAGAAGAACATAGATCATGAAGATGACAGAAACATTTCATTAATAATAAAGTAGCTAAAGTACATAACTAGTCATACCCTTATAGAAACGGGCAGAGCTTGGAATACAACGAAAAGGAAATACAACAGATAGCAAAGTACATGGCTCAACCAGAAGATAGGAAAACCCAAAACGCTACCCTCCTACTAGGCTATGAGTACAAACTACACACCCCTCCCAAAAGGTACGACCGAAGGGGAAGATCCTCATAAAAACTCGAGTACTCACAAGGCTCTCCATCAGGAACTAGTGACGTCGGGGGTCCTCGGGTGATGGAGGCAGGTAATAGGGGAAATGCTCTATCTCCTCCTGTGTGGGCCAATGCAACGTGAAAGGCACACGAGGTGGCTGAACGAGGGCTCCTTGATGCGGACGCATCTCGGCTCTCCTCGCCAGGCACGGCTGCACCACAGTCTCCTCACTCCCCATACGTCGGTATCGGGGAAAAGGGGCTGAACCCTCCGAAGGAACATGCATCGGCCAATCCTCGGATGGGTCAGTCTCGGATCTCCTCGAATGACATACGTACTCCAGGAAATCTCGGGCGACTGAGGCAGAGGTACGGGCACGTCGCAACTGCTCCTCACGCGGGCGGGTGTGCTCGAAGATCATGTCGTTACTACCGAAGGGCGCAATAGAAGTGAACTGGTAGCTCGAAACTGGATAAGTGAAAGGTCGTCCCATGTACAGAAAAACACGAACGGCACATCGACCCTCAAAGTGATATGAACGGTGGTCCGGGTCGAAGTGTATCTCCCATACTGGCGTGTCAATGAAAAGAACGAACGTCGCCATCGCTCTCTGAAGATGTGACGGAAGGAAAGAAAGAGAGGAGTGAGAAATCTTGCTAAAGCAATCTCAGTAGGAGTCTCCTATCCTAGGGTTACATCGTACACATCCTCAGGAACCTTGGGTTTATTTATAAAATAATGATCATGCATATAAGGTTTAATTAAGGTTTTCCAAAACTAATTATCCAAGGTCCATCCCTTTTAGCATGCATCTTGATGTTATGAATACAACATGTTATATCATGGATGCATGGCAATACTTGAGCATATAAGACAACATCAAAGCACATAAACATAAATCATGTGGCATAAGGGCATATAACTTTGAAGTGAATCATTCCTCAACTTCGTGACATCAATCATGGTACTTTAGCATATAGGCCACCCTAAAAATAATAACTAGGTTATGAGCTCATACCTTAGCTAGTCGTCACTAGCTCTTGCTTATTATCTTGAATAAGCGAAACATAAATAATAATCCCGACTACTTGAAATGCGGGTAGGGGGCAGGGATCACCTCTCTCTAGGATATACCCTCTTTGAAACGCTTTGCTAGCCACGCATGGCCTCGCAATTTGTCCGCTTTGGTAGGCTGCATCTACTCATACCCTCACAGATTTGTCTCCTCCCGGGGGTACTCGGCCGAACCGGCACCTCCTCGGGGGAAGCGCGTCTCAGTGCTTTGTCACATAAAAATCTCCTGGGGTGCTCGGCCGAACCGGTGTCACCCAGGGTTTTCAACTCATATGGTACTCAGAAACATTTCTTTCAACCCCTTAAGGTTTGACGGAAATTCGGCAGCATAGCAGCTGTTAAACCGAATTTCCTTCAAACTGCCACAAGCTAATTTATACAACATGTCCTCATGAAAACTCATGCTATGATAAACTTTAACATTTTCATCAATCATTTTCTCATGCATCAAGCACATCTCATCATATTATTGCATCATACAACACATCATAGCATTAACAACTCTTTAATGTCTTATGCATTGACCCTTACGGTCCTCCACTCACATTCTAAGTTATAAATCATCAAACCTAAGCTCTCGAGAACTTATAAGGTCTTAACTAAGTATTTCTCACCTCACACTATGATCAAGAACATCTCTAAACCTCAAGAATGCATAAATCATAATCCTAATTTTACGGGTGCCTAGGAGTCACAACAATGACCCTTTCTAAGTCCGATTTGCTCCTAAGGCATCAAGATCAAGTCCTAAACCTTTTATGAGTCATTCCTACACATTTAAACTAATTTACATCCATGATTAGCATTACTAAACCTTGCTGGACATAATCCAGAAAATTCAATCATTAAGGGATCTAGAACTCTCAAATTATTTCTTTTTTTTTTGTTACTAACTTCTCTTATCTTTCACATATGAGCCTTAACATTAATTATACTCAAACATAAGCATATTATCACCATTAAAACAGCTCATATAGTGGCATAACATAGCAAGGCAGAACCGAAACAAACATCTCCATTTAAAGGCATCAAACACATTTTCTAAAGCACATAAAATGCTAGTTTCTCTTGGAACCTTTTTAAACTTTCAAAACTCATTTATAAATATTTTTAATATCTAAAATCATCAAAATATTTATGAGGGCAGTAGCTAGATCAAACTTGTCTCAAGAGGTCCTAAATTCATAAAACTTAGTTCTATGCATTCCTTAAACTCATAAAAGCTTGGAAAAATTATAAAACATAGTTTTCAACACTTAGAAACACCAAGACCCCTTAGGGCCGAAATATGAACCAAAGGAAGTAAATATTTTTAGACCTTTGTTTGAGACAACAATGGGCAAGTCTTTGAGCTCTAGGTTCATTTAGGTGATGACATAAAAATAAACATGCTCATGCACTTACTTTAGGTTCCATTAGAAAGTAAAGTGATAGCACAAAGTAAATATGGATTCAACTCATTATTATCTTGGTATTAAGTGAGAACTTGAAATATAAACATGATAATGCATAGCTTGAAATATAAACATGATAATGCAAGGTTCACTTATTATCTTGATATTTAGTGATAGCAAGGAAGTAAACATGATATGCAAAGCATAAAGTAAACATGATGCAAGGTTCATTTTATGGTTGACTAGAGCTCATTCAAGACTTTAACAAGATAACAACCCAATACAATATCTCAAAGATCAAAATACCAAAACCGAAAGTCTTACAAAAGAAAAAGAAAGTGAAACTAAGTCAAGTTCTTTATTAAATACCCAAAACCCCTATCTAGAGAAAAATCTCTAGAATGTGCCGGCCAACTTTAAGGTTGACAAGGGTAGGCTTGGGCTTTTAGAAATCCTTAGATTAATTTTCTTAAGTTGAAAAACCATGTGAGCTAGATATCATATAGATAAAGTTATAAGAAAAAGGAAAACTCTAGCTTTAGAGGTTTCTTTGAGATGAACACAAGGTCATCATCTAGAAACTCTCATCATCAAGCTATCATGCTCATAATCAAGGCCTCATGGCCGAAATGAAAGGAAAACAAAGAACCAAGGAAAAGTTTCAAAAGAAATCCAAGAGAAAGCTAGAGAAACTCATTTTTCAAGAAACAAAGTTTAGAAAAACACTCCTACCTAGAGTGAAGACACAAAGCTTGAACTTTTGAAAAGAAAAACAAGATGATGAGCTCCTCCAAGAGGTAAGATAGCTTCGGCCAAAGGAGGATGAGAAGGTTGGAGTTGTGTTTCAAGTGAGGTTGTGTTTGAGGTGTGGTGTTTGAGAGGTTTGATGATGTTTCAAGGCTATGGGGTGGTGTTTCAAGGTTGAGAGATGATGATGGGATGAAGAGATGAAGAAGATAAAGATGAAAAGAAAGGAAGAACACTCTTGAAACTTTGAGAGAAAAAGAAAAGAACTAGCAAGACAACTAGCAAGACAACTCTAGAATTCTAAACTTAGCAAATGCTTCCAAGTGCAACTAAACTATCACAAGCATCCTATTTATAGAAAAGCAAAGCCATGGGGCTCACCAAGGGGAGATGTGGCCGTGGCTTTTGAGGGGGAAAAGGGAGAGAAAAATATCTCTTACACAAGGTCATTCAAGCATGGTTTGAAGTATGGAAGCTATGCTACAAAGTATGGCTTGATGTGAGTTAATTTCCTATCAATTTTTGATGAAATTAGGCTTCTAGAACCTTGACATGGCTGGAACTTTTCCAGCCACAAATAAATGGGAAAAATGGGTTGTTTTAATTATTTATTCATGTGGAAATTCAAGCTTGATTGAAAGTTATGACAAGGTATAGTGTATGTGACTTGAGGTATGGCCTTGGAGTGTTGAAAAATTGAACATGTGATGCATATGGGATGAGGGAGTGCATGGCCAGGTCTAGTACAACAAGGGGGAGGTGAGGTTTGATCATCTAATTGGGTGTTAATGATAGGTTTAGATGTGTATTAGCTTAGGTACAAGGTTAGGAATAATTAAGCTTAAGTTTAGGTAACTAAGAATGTGTTTTCAGAATTTTATGACAAGATTAGGAGTGCTCATACATCATTAAAGAATTTAAAACTCATTTGTGAATAAACAATGTGTAACACAATTCCATGATTTAAGGAATTGGAAAGAGAAAACACTATTCAAGATTCTATGACTAGGTGTCTTGAAATTAAAATATGATTTTAGGTTGTAATTAAGTACTTTTTGGTTCTAATCAACTTTAATAAATTATTTTGACTCAAGATTAATTAAGGAAATTAATTAACCTTCGATTAGAGCCTAATATTGCTTAGGTTTGCTTAATCACGCGATTAAGCGTAAAAAACACGAAACTAGGGGCAAAATCGTAATTTTGCACTAATTTTGCCCGGGACTTCTAAAATTAAAACTGAGGTCATAGAATACATAAAAACACCTTTTAAAACCATCTGGAGAAGTTTCGGGTTCATCCGGCACTTGCAAACGGGTAAAACACCGCAAGGGCATTTTGGTCATTTTGACCCGAAAACTCGAAAAACGAGATTTTCGATCTTGGGAAGGTACACAAGTCATCTAATCCCCTTCCAACATTGAGTTTTCCCTTCGAGTACTGCCGGACCGGCTTTCCTCGAATTCCGGGCCGAAAATGACCTCAGAGGCATTTTGGTCATTTTCACTCTAACAGAAAATCGGGGCGTTACATTACTCCCCTCCTTAAAAAGAATTTCGCCCTCGAAATTCGTACCTTAGAACAACTCGGGGTACTTCGACCTCATCTCGGACTCGAGTTCCCACGTGAACTCCTCGGTGTTGCCACGTCCCCACGTGACCTTTACGAAAGGAACAGACTTGTTCCTCAACTGCTTGACGCCTTGGTCCACGATTCTCGTCGGTGGTAGATTAAACGTCAAGTCTTCCCTTAACTGTACGTGTTCTAGCTCTAAGACATGGCTAGGGTCGGACTCATATTTACGCAATTGAGAGACGTGAAAGACGTCATGAAGATTTGACAGATTGGGTGGTAGGGCTATTTTGTAGGCTACAGTTCCGATTCTCTGAAGAATTTCAAAAGGACCGAGAAATCGGGGACTCAACTTTTTGACATTCATGGCTCTACCTATTCCTGTAGTGGAAGTAATTCTTAGAAATACATGCTCGCCTTCTTGGAATTCCAAGGGCTTGTGCCTTTTGTCCACATAGCTTTTCTGCCGACTCTGAGCGGTTAAGATTCTATCCTTGATTTTCTTGATCTGCTCCGTCGTTTCCTTCACTACATCAGGTCCTAAGACACTTTGTTCTCCGAGCTCGTACCAACACAAAGGGGATTGGCACTTCCTTCCATATAATGCCTCGTACGGTGCCATACCGATACTCGCGTGATAACTGTTGTTATACGCAAACTCGATTAAAGGCATGTACTTATCCCAACTTCCTTTTTGGTCTAAGACGCAGGTTCTTAACATATCCTCCACAACCAATCGGGGCCTCGCACAAAACCCTTCACCTTTCCGGCCTTAAACGCCTCTATTGTCTCCATAATGTCCTCATTTTCTCTTTGGGCAAGCATAATCCTTTGCTTGAACCCGCTGGTCACCGTGAGATGACTCATCACGATGCCATTCTCCGTTATTGACATCCCAAGATTCATGTCCCTAAACTGCTCTTTTAACCCCACTTCGTTAACCATCATACAAGATAAATGCAACGACTTTCGACTCAAGGCATCGGCGACTACATTAGCCTTGCCGGGGTGGTAACTTAAGCCAAAATCGTAGTCTTTGAGGAATTCCAGCCATCTCCTTTGCCTCATGTTTAACTCCTTTTGATCAAAGAGATCCTTAAGACTCTTATGATCGGAGAAAACTTCAAACCTTACACCATACAAATGGTGTCTCCACATCTTAAGGGCAAACACGATGGCTGCTAACTCTAGGTCATGGGTAAGGTAGGTTACTTCGTGAGGCTTGAGTTGTCTGGATGCATAGGCTACCACTTGCCTATTTTGCATCAACACGCAACCTAAACCCTTGCCATAAGCGTCACAATATACCTCGAAGGGTACATTGGGGTCAGGTAAAACCAAAACTGGGGTTGAGGTGAGCTTTTCCTTAAGCTCTAGGAAACTCTTTTCGCACTCGGGGCTCCACTCAAACGGGGCATTCTTCCTAGTGAGCTTAGTTAAAGGTAGGGCTAACTGGGAAAATCCTTTAATAAACCTACGGTAATAGCCAGCTAGACCCAAAAAGCCTCTAATCTCGGTTACAGAGGTTGGTCTATCCCAATTCATTACGGCTTCTATCTTACTCGGGTCGACAGCCATGCCACCTTTTGACACAACATGTCCTAAGAATTTCACCTCTTCCAACCAAAATTCACACTTAGACAACTTAGCGTATAACTTCTTCTCCATTAGTACCTCTAAAACTAGCCTTAAATGACGCTCATGTTCCTCGTGAGTTTTCAAATAGATGAGAATATCATCTATGAACACAACCACGAACTGATCTAAATAGGGTCTAAAGATCCTATTCATGTAATCCATAAAAACTACGGGAGCATTCGTCAAACCAAACGACATCACGTTGAACTCAAAGTGTCTGTACCGAGTTCGAAAGGCGGTTTTAGGAATGTCCGAATCTCCAACCCTAATCTAATGGTAACCGGACCTCAAATCAATCTTAGAAAACACTACTGCTCCTTTCAACTGGTCCATAAGATCATCAATCCTAGGCAACGGGTACTTATTCTTTATGGTCACTCGGTTCAACTGCCTATAGTCTATACACACTCTCATGCTTCCATATTTCTTCTTCATAAATAAGACCGGAGCGCCTCAAGGTCAAGCACTCGGCTTTATAAAACTCTTTTCCAATAGCTCCTCTAGCTGGGTTTTCAATTCCGCTAACTTCGAGAGTGACATCCTATACGGGGCTATAGAGATAGGTCCCATTCCAGGAACCAGCTCTATGGAGAACTCTACTTCTCTTTCTAGAGGGAACTGAGGTATTTCATCCGGAAACACCTCGGGATAGTCTCTCACCATAGCTATCTCACCTAGGTTTTGCTGAAAGTCTACATCGCAGGCGACTAGGAGAACATATCCCTTAGCTTTCTTCCCACTACAGAAGACCTCTACGGATTTTAAGTATAACCTCATGGGTTGACTAATGGGTTTAGGAGGAGAAGGAAAAATGATAGTTTGGGTTCCACAATCTAACAGTACACGGTTGGCGTGAAGCCAATCCGTGCCTAGAATGATACCTATGTCTTTAAAGGGTAAGCAAATTAAATCTATGATAAAAGACCTATTCTCTACAACAAGATGACAATTTAAACAACATTTGCAGGTTTTTCACAGGGTGATTAGTAGGAGTAGAAACAATAAGATCAAAGGGAAGTTTAGAGACTTTCAAATTCAAAGACTCGACACTAGCAAGCGAAATGAAAGAATGAGTAGCGCCAAAATCGGAAAGTACAGTTAAGGTTCTACCGTTAAGCTTGCACTTACCTTGAATGAGATCATTGGACATTCGCGCATTTTCCGCGTTGAGGGTGAAGACTCGTCCTTGGTGTTGAGGTTGGGGGTTTTGGTTTGATGATCCTCCGTTAGGGCAGTTGTTGGCATAGTGGCCGGGCTTGCCACACTTGAAACAGACCCCTTGCCCCATAAAGCAAGGGCGATTCCCATGATTTTTCCCGCACTGGGGACAGGCATCAGCAGTTGCTACTCCGGGGTAAGCAGCAGGGGTTCCGTGGGGTGCCTTGTTCTTGGCCCCACTTGGTCCTCCATTGTGGTTCCAGGGTCCACCCGGTCCACGGGGTTGATTGTTGTTGAAGTTCCTCGGGCCTTGATGTTGAAACAACGGCCTTTGGTGTGGCTTGGACTGTTGGTATGCAGGAGCTCTCGATTGTTGTTGTTGCGATGGTCGAAATTGGTTGGTTTGGTAGGGACGATAGTGGTTCCTTGATGGATATTGCGGTTTGAACCTTGAGGCTTGAGGTCCGAGCCCCTTAGCTCGCTTTGCCCTCGTGGCTTGCATATTTCGTTGTCCCTTTTCAAGGATCCGGCACTTGTTGACTAGAGTCGGGAAGTCTCTGATCTCCATATGGGCCACGGCGTAGTTCATGTCCGCCTTCAGACCAGCCTCATACTTCACACACTTCCAAACCTCATCGGGGTTCCCTTGGAACACTCGAGAGAACTTGATCAGCTCCTCGAACTTAGCAGTGTATTGGGCTACAGTAGACCCTCCCTGGGTCAACTGCATGAATTCAATGTCCTTCGCGTTCCTTACGGACTCGGGGAAGTACTTCTCATAGAAGTAAGTCTTGAACAACTCCCAGTCAATGGGAGTTCCGGAGGCTTCTAGCAGATGCTTCATGCCGTTCCACCAGAACTCGGCGTCGGACTTCATCATGAAGGCAGTAAACGTAACTTTCTGTTCCTCCGAGCAGGTAACCACAGAGTAGATCTTCTCCATGTCCTTGATCCACTCATCAGCCTTGTCGGGGTCCATTACCCCTCGAAATACCGGTGGGTTCGCCTTGCGAAACTCGCCGAAACGGGCTTGTTCCACCATCTCAGCAGCAGGAGGAGGAGGGGGAACAGGAACAGCATTGGCTTGTTGATCCATCCGGTTGAACATTCGTTCCATGGCTTGTGCCATGCGACGGACAGCAGCAGCAGTCTCGTTCTCTTGATCAGCATCGGGCGTAGTCCTAGGCTGTCGTCGCGGTGCCATTGGTTCCTAAACACATGAAACAATGAACATCAAGTTGATCAGGCTCAATATTCATGCAAAATGAGCTAGTTACCATGGCACTTGCAAGCAACAGAAGTCATGCATTTCTAGTCCTATAGCTTATCTCTATCAAGCACTACACATGACATAACTATCGCATCATGCTTATAAGGCATGGTCAGTCCAATCCTCAGGCTCCGTGAGAATCGAACTGCTCTGATACCATAATGTAACACCCTAATATTTAACCCAACTTTCTAGAACACATCAGGTTAAACATTAGGCTATTACTTCGTAGTCTCATTCTTTCATTAAACTACTTAGCGGAAATTACGGGAAAATTTTTCTTTTCGAAAACATAAAACAAAGTGAGAGCCGCGAGCTTAACTAACCGAATGTCAGAAACATAAAGCACGCGTAACGATCATAAACAACCATGTAAAATAAATAATACATCAGAAGAACATAGATCATGAAGATGACAGAAACATTTCATTAATAATAAAGTAGCTAAAGTACATAACTAGTCATACCCTTATAGAAACGGGCAGAGCTTGGAATACAACGAAAAGGAAATACAACAGATAGCAAAGTACATGGCTCAACCTGAAGATAGGAAAACCCAAAACGCTACCCTCCTACTAGGCTATGAGTACAAACTACACACCCCTCCCAAAAGGTACGACCGAAGGGGAAGATCCTCATAAAAACTTGAGTACTCACAAGGCTCTCCATCAGGAACTAGTGACGTTGGGGGTCCTCGGGTGATGGAGGCAGGTAATCGGGGAAACGCTCTATCTCCTCCTGTGTGGGCCAATGCAACGTGAAAGGCACACGAGGTGGCTGAAAGAGGGCTCCTTGATGCGGACGCATCTCGGCTCTCCTCGCCAGGCGCGGCTGCACCACAGTCTCCTCACTCCCCATACGTTGGGATCGGGGAAAAGGGGCTGAACCCTCTGAAAGAACATGCGTCGGCCAATCCTCGGATGGGTTGGTCTCGGATCTCCTCGAATGACGTACGTACTCTGGGAAATCTCGGGCGGCTGAGGCGGAGTGCAGACGCGTCATAGCGCTCCTCACGCGGGCGGGTGCGCTCGAAGATCATGTCGTTACTACCGAAGGGCGCAGTAAAAGTGAACTGGTAGCTCGAAACTGGATAAGCGAAAGGTCGTCCCATGTACAGAAAAACACGAACGGCACATCGACCCTCAAAGTGATATGAATGGTGGTCCGGGTCGAAGTGTATTTCCCATACTGGCGTGTCAATGAAAAGAACGAACGTCGCCATCGCTCTCTGAAGATGTGACGGAAGGAAAGAAAGAGAGGAGTGAGAAATCTTGCTAAAGAAATCTCAGTAGGAGTCTCCTATCCTAGGGTTACATCGTACACATCCTCAGGAACCTTGGGTTTATTTATAAAATAATGATCATGCATATAAGGTTTAATTAAGGTTTTCCAAAACTAATTATCCAAGGTCCATCCCTTTTAGCATGCATCTTGATGTTATGAATGCAACATGTTATATCATGGATGCATGGCAATACTTGAGCATATAAGACAACATCAAAGCACATAAACATAAATCATGTCGCATGAGGGCATATAACTTTGAAGTGAATCATTCCTCAACTTCGTGACATCAATCATGGTACTTTAGCATATAGGCCACCCTAAAAATAATAACTAGGTTATGAGCTCATACCTTAGCTAGTCGTCACTAGCTCTTGCTTATTATCTTGAATAAGCGAAACATAAATAATAATCCCGACTCGCAAGTACGGGTAGGGGGCAGGGATCACCTCTCTCTAGGATATACCCTCTTTGAAACGCTTTGCTAGCCACGCATGGCCTCGCAATTTGTCCGCTTTGGTAGGCTGCATCTACTCATACCCTCACAGATTTGTCTCCTCCCGGGGGTACTCGGCCAAACCGGCACCTCCTCGGGGGAAGCGCGTCTCAGTGCTTTGTCACATAAAAATCTCCTGGGGTGCTCGGCCGAACCGGTGTCACCCAGGGTTTTCAACTCATATGGTACTCATAAACATTTCTTTCAACCCCTTAAGGTTTGACGGAAATTCGGCAGCATAGCAGCTGTTAAACCGAATTTCCTTCAAACTGCCACAAGCTAATTTACACAACATGTCCTCATGAAAACTCATGCTATGATAAACTTTAACATTTTCATCAATCATTTTCTCATGCATCAAACACATCTCATCATATTATTGCATCATACAACACACCATAGCATTAACAACTCTTTAGTGTCTTATGCATTGACCCTTACGGTCCTCCACTCACATTCTAAGTAATAAATCATCAAACCTAAGCTCTCGGGAACTTATAAGGTCTTAACTAAGTATTTCTCACCTCACACTATGATCAAGAACATCTCTAAACCTCAAGAATGCATAAATCATAATCCTAATTTTACGGGTGCCTAGGAGTCACAACAATGACCCTTTCTAAGTCCGATTTGCTCTTAAGGCATCAAGATCAAGTCCTAAACCTTTTATGAGTCATTCCTACACATTTAAAATAATTTAAATCCATGATTAGCATTACTAAACCTTGCTGGACAGAATCCAGAAAATTCAATCATTAAGGGATCTAGAACTCTCAAATTAATTCTTTTTTTTTTTGTTACTAACTTCTCTTATCTTTCACATATGAGCCTTAACATTAATTATACTCAAACATAAGCATATTATCACCATTAAAACAGCTCATATAGTGGCATAACATAGCAAGGCAGAACCGAAACAAACATATCCATTTAAAGGCATCAAACACATTTTCTAAAGCACATAAAATGCTAGTTTCTCTTGGAACCTTTTTAAAACTTTCAAAACTCATTTATAAATATTTTTAATATCTAAAATCATCAAAATATTTATGAGGGCAGTAGCTAGATCAAACTTGTCTCAAGAGGTCCTAAATTCATAAAACTTAGTTCTATGCATTCCTTAAACTCATAAAAGCTTGGAAAAATTATAAAACATAGTTTTCAACACTTAGAAACACCAAGACCCTTTAGGGCCGAAACATGAACCAAAGGAAGTAAATATTTTTAGACCTTTGTTTGAGACAACAATGGGTAAGTCTTTGAGCTCTAGGTTCATTTAGGTGATGACATAAAAATAAACATACTCATGCACTTATTTTAGGTTCCATTAGAAAGTAAAGTGATAGCACAAAGTAAATATGGATGCAACTCATTATTATCTTGGTATTAAGTGAGAACTTGAAATATAAACATGATAATGCATAGCTTGAAATATAAACATGATAATGCAAGGTTCACTTATTATCTTGATATTTAGTGATAGCAAGGAAGTAAACATGATATGCAAAGCATAAAGTAAACATGATGCAAGGTTCATTTTATGGTTGACTAGAGCTCATTCAAGACTTTAACAAGATAACAACCCAATACAATATCTCAAAGATCAAAATACCAAAACCGAAAGTCTTACAAAAGAAAAAGAAAGTGAAACTAAGTCAAGTTCTTTATTAAATACCCAAAACCCTATCTAGAGAAAAATCTCTAGAACGTGCCGGCCAACTTTAAGGTTGACAAGGGTAGGCTTGGGCTTTTAGAAATCCTTAGATTAATTTTCTTAAGTTGAAAAACCATGTGAGCTAGATATCATATAGATAAAGTTATAAGAAAAAGGAAAACTCAAGCTTTAGAGGTTTCTTTGAGATGAACACAAGGTCATCATCTAGAAACTCTCATCATCAAGCTATCATGCTCATAATCAAGGCCTCATGGCCGAAATGAAAGGAAAACAAAGAACCAAGGAAAAGTTTCAAAAGATATCCAAGAGAAAGCTAGAGAAACTCATTTTTCAAGAAACAAAGTTTAGAAAAACACTCCTACCTAGAGTGAAGACACAAAGCTTGAACTTTTGAAAAGAAAAACAAGATGATGAGCTCCTCCAAGAGGCAAGATAGCTTCGGCCAAAGGAGGATGAGAAGGTTGGAGTTGTGTTTCAAGTGAGGTTGTGTTTTGTAACGCCCCGATTTTGTGCTAGAGTGAAAATGACCGAAATGCCCCTAAGGTCAATTTTGGCCCAAAATTCGAGGAAAGCCGATCTGGCAGTACTCGAAGGGCAAACGCAATGTTGGAAGGGGATTAGATGACCTGTGTACCTTTCCGGAATCGAAAATCTCGTTTTTCGAGTTTTCGGGTCAAAATGACCAAAACGCCCCTGCAGTGTTTTACCTATTTGCAAGTCCCGGATGAACCCGAAACTTCTCTAGATGGTTTTAAAAGGCATTTTTATGTATTCTATGACCTCAGTTTTAATTATGGAGGTCCCGGGCAAAATTAGTGCAAAATTACGATTTTACCCCTAGTTTCGTGTTTTTACGCTTAATCGCGTGATTAAGCAAACCTAAGCAATATTAGGCTCTAATCGAAGATTAATTAATTTCCATAATTAATCTTGAGTCAAAATAATTTATTAAAGTTGATTAGAACCTAAAAGTGCTTAATTACAACTTAAAATCTTATTTTAAAATTCAAGATTTCTAGTTATGGAATCTTGAATAGTGTTTTCTCTCTTCAATTCCTTAAATTATGGAATTTTGTCTACATTGTTTTATTCATAAAATGAATTTAAAATCTCCTAAATATGTATGAGTACTCCTTAATCATGTCATAAAGGTTCCTAATCACATTCTTAGTCACCTAAACTTATGCTTAATGACTCCTAATCTTACACCTAAGCTAATACACCCCTAAACACATCACTAACACACTATTACATGACCAAAACTCCCTCCTCCCTTGCTGCATCAGACCTGCACGAAATTCATCATCCATTTTATCACAATTTAATTTTATTTCACACTCCAAAGACTATGGTTGAAGCCATGTCATCAAAGTGCAATTCTCTCACCTCTTGTTCCATGAGGATTCATTCTCCTCCACACATGCCTCACCTCATGTTCCATGAGGATTCATTCTCCTCCACTCATTCACTCTTATTCTTCTCTATAAATACCATGCCTAGATGAACCTTTGCTACACTTTGTTCATTTGCTAAGTTTAGTTTTTTTAGTTTTTCTCTAAGTTCTTCCTTTTTCTCTCAAATCTCAAGAGCATTCTTCTTCTTCATCTTCTTCTTTTTTCCTTTTGAAACATCATCACACAACCTTTAAACACCACCCCACCACCTTGGATCATCATACAAACACCTAAACTTCCATTCTCAAACACAAGCTCACCAAGAACACATTTCCTTCCTTTTTCTTTCATCAAGGCCGAATCATCATCACCATCCTATGAGGTGTTGCTCATATCATTTTCATCTTCAAGTCCAAGCTTTTTGTCTTCACTCTAGGTAGGAGTGTTTTCTAAACTTTGTCTTCTTGAAAATGAGCTCTTTCTAGCTTTCTCTTGGGTTTTCTTTTTGAAACTTTCTTTGGTTTCCCTTTCTTGTATTTTCGGCCTCTTGGCCTTGATGAGTACATGATAGCTCAATGATGAGGACTCCTAGATAATGACTATGTGTTCATCTCAAAGGAAACTCTAGAGCTTGAGGTTTTATTTTCTTTGAGTTCCAACTTCATTTTCTAACTCAAAAATGATTTTTACTCAAGAATACCTTTACTTTTCTTGCTATTATGATTTCGGTTTCTTTGTTCCTTTCTTTAACATTTCGGTTACCATTTTCCTTTTTGATCTTTGAAGTTTTATTTGTTCAAAAAGTTTTGCTTTCTTTGAGCTGGATGATGATGTTCAAGAACCTCATAATTCCTTTGAGAACTTGGTTCAAGAACTCTAAAGCTCTCTTTGTAATGAGATATGTGTTGGGTTATTATGTTGTTAAAGTCTTGGATGAGCTTTAGATCACCTTAAAATGAACCTTGCATCATGTTTATTTTATGCTTTGCACATCATGTTTACTTTCTTTGCTATCACTAAGTACCAAGGTAATAAAGGAACTTGCATTATCATGTTTATATTTCAAGTTCTCACGTAAATATCAAAGATAATAATATAATGCATACCATATTTATTTTATGCTTTGCACATCATGTTTACTTTCTTTGTTATCACTAAGTACCAAGGTAATAAAGGAGCTTGCATTATCATGTTTATATTTCAAGCTATGCATTATCATGTTTATGTTTCAAGTTCTCACGTAAATATCAAAGATAATAATATAATGCATCACATATTTATTTTATGCTCTCACTTTACTTTCTAGCAAAAACTAAAACAAGTGCATGAGCATGTTTATTTTTATGTCATCACTTTAATGAACCTAGAGCTCAAAGACTTGCCCATTGTTGTCTCAACAAAGGTCTAAAAATATTTATTGCTTTTGGTCCCTATTTCGCCCTAAGAGGCTTTGGTGTTTCCAAGTATTGAAAACTATGTTTTATAATTTTTCTAAGCTTATGTAAGTATAAGAAATATGTAGAACTAAGTTTTATGAATTTAGGACCTCTTGAGATAAAAATGATTTAGCTATTACCCTCTTAAGTATTTTTATGATTTTAGGTGATAAAAGTGTCCATAAATGAGTTTTGAAAGTTGAAAAAGGTTCCAAGAGAAACTAGTATTGTATGTGCTTTAGAAATTGTGTTTCATGTCTTTTATGGAGATGTTTGTTTTGGTTCTGCCTTGCTATGTTTGGCCACTGTATGAGCTGTGTTAATAATGATAAGATGCTTATGTTTGAGTAAAAATAATGTTAAGACTCATATGTGAAAGATAGGATAAGTTAGGAACTAGAAAAGAATTAATTTGAGAGTTTTAGATCCCTTAATGATGGAATTTTCTGGATTCTGTCCAGCAAGGTTTAGAAATGATAATCATGGTTCTAAATTAGTTTAAATGTGTAGGAATGACTCATAATTGGTTTAGGGCTTAATCTTGATGCTTTAGGAACAAACTGGACTTAGAAAGAGTCATTGTTGTGACTCCTAGGTACCGTAAAGTTGAGATTTTAAATTCTGCATCCTTGAGGTCTAGAGATGTTCTTGACCATAGTGTGAGGTGAGAAATACTTAGTTATAACCTCATAGGTTCCCAAGAGACTAGGTTTTGATGATTTATAACTTAGATTGTGAGTTAAGGACCTTTGGGGTCGATGCATAAGATATTAAGAAGTCTTGAGTTTTTATGATGCTTAATTTTATGCAAGTATGATATATGATACATGAGCTTTATCTATGTGAGTATGATGTGTTTAAAATATATGCTATGATGAGTTTGGAATATATGCTATAATCTATGTAAGAATGATGAGTTTGAAATATATGTTATGATGTTTATCTATGTGAGAATGATGTATTAGAAGAATATGCTTGATGATGCATGAACCCTAAAATGTTTTATTGATGATACGTGAGGAAATGATTATTGAGATGTTAAGTTGTATGATTAGCTTGTGGCATGAATTTTGGTTTGAAGGAAATTCAGTTTAACAGCCGTTATGCTGCCGAATTTCTATCAAACCTAAAAGAGTTGAAAAATGTTTTAAAGTACCATATGAGTTGAAAACCCTGGGTGACACTGGTTGGCCGAGCACCCCAGGATATTTTTATGTGACAAGCATTGAGGCGTACTTCTCCACTACGGTGAGGAGGAGGCAAATCCGTGAGGGTATGTGCAGATGCAGCCTTACCAAAGCGGACAATTATTTGTGCACTCGAGGCCAGTAGAATGTTTCAAAGAATGAAATATGTTTATGTTACCCCCTCATTTTACCCCATATTAAATCTAGTGACGACTAGTTAGGATTGAGCTCATTCCTAGGCGATTAGGTGAGACGGAGATAGGAGGTTATGATAAAAATCGCCGGGGCCGTGTATCGGTTGGAAATAGGTGGATATGTTTTAAGAGGGTGGTTTTTGAGAAAAAGAACAAAAGAGATATGATGCTTTTAAGTCACATAATTATGAGAAAAGTAGGAGTTGTAATATGCTCTTATGCCACTTGCATGAATCTAGATTGTTGTGATTTGTTGATTTATGTGCTCAAGTATTGCCATACATTCATGCTTAAACATGTCGCATTCATGACATCAAGATGCATACTAAAAGAAATGGACCTTGGATAAATAGTTTCATAAACCCTAATAATGAATCTCATATGCATGAACACCTTTTATAAATAAACCCAAGGTTCCTGAGGATGTGAACGATGTAACCCTAGAATAGGAGATTCCTACTGAGATTCTTTAGTAAGATTCTCACTCTTTTCTCTTCTTTTTCTCGCTTCCGTCACATCTTCAGAGACTGATGGCGACATTCGTGGTCTTCATTGACACATCCGTCCAAGACGCGCCCCTAACGAGGAGCTCACGCTCAGTCTACACGTATGCCCACTCCTGCCGCCTTGCGTTCTTGGATCAGTTACACTCCATTTCCCCGGGTTCTAGTAGCAGATGTTTTGGGGGAGGCTTAGTGCACACACTCACATGTAGACTGGATAAACCTGCTTTTGTTTTGAGGTTATTCACTATAGGTGCACTCGAGTAGTGATGGTTTACTTTATGTTACTTTACGTTTCTCTGTTTCTATTGTACTTCCTTTACATTTGTATTACAAGCTCACTTTGTCCCAATGAGGGTATGACTACTTATGTATTCTAAGTGATGTTATTAATGAAACGTTTCTCTTGTTGTGATGATTTATGCTCAGCTGTTATATGTTTCCATGTCTGTGTTTCTCTATGAGTGTTAAGCGTGCTTTATATTCCTATTATTCGATTAGACTAAGAACGTGGCTCTCACTTTGTTGTGTGTTTTAAAAAAATAAAAAATTTACTCGTAATTTTCCTTTAGTATTTTAAGAAAAGGATGAGACTATGAAGTAATAGCCTAATGTTTAACCTAATGTGTTCTAGAAAGTTGGGTTAAAAATTAGGGTGTTACATTATGGTATCAGAGCAGTTCGATTCTCATGGAGCCTGAGGATTGGCCTGACTATGCTTTATGAGCATAATACGATAGTTATGTCATGTGTTAAAGCTTGCTAGGGATAAGCTATAGGATAGGCATACATGACCACTATTGCTGCGTGTGCCATGGTAACTAGCTCATTTCACATGGAATGTTGGGCTTGATCAACTCAGTGTTTTGCTGTTTGATGTGTTTAGGAACCAATGCCACCGCAACGACAGCCTAGGGCTACGGCCGGAGATAATCAAGACAATGCGATTTGCTTCTTTGTTCGTGACATGGCCCGAGCCATGGAACGTATGTTTGAAAGGATGAATCAACAAGCGCCTGCTGCTCCTGCTCCCCCTGCTGCTGAAGCAATCGAGCAAGCCCGCTTCGGTGAGTTTCGCAAGGCAAATCCACCAGTGTTCAGAGGGGCCCTGGATCCCGACAAGGCTGACGAGTGGATCAAGGATATGGAGAAGATCTACTCCGTGGTTGCTCGCTCGGAGGAACAAAGGTTACTTTGCTGCCTTCATGCTAAAATCGACGCCGAAGTTACGGTGGATCGGCACCAAGATCGCTAGAAGCTGCTGGGAACGTCATTGACTGGGAACTGTTCAAGACCTACTTCTACGAGAAGTATTTTCCGGAGTCTGTGAGGAATGCAAAGGACATCGAATTCATGCAACTGACCTAGGGTGGGTCTTCTGTCGCCCAGTACATGGCAAAGTTCGAGGAGCTAATCAAGTTCTCGCGAGTGTTTCAAGGGAATCCAGATGAAGTATGGAAGTGCGTCAGAAATGAGGCGGGGTTATTTGCGGAGTTGAATTACGCAGTAGCACACATGGAGATTAGGGACTTTCCAACCCTAGTCAACAAGTGTCGCATCATGGAAGAAGGCCGGAAGAAGATCAATGCTTCAAGGGCAGAACGAGCCAAGGGGCTAGGACCTCAAGCCCCAAGGTTCAAGCAACGTCAGTCAAGGAACCACTACAACCCCTACCAGACTAACCAGTTCAGGCAACAACCAACACATCAACAACAACAACAACCACCATTCCCTCAGTAGACTAGACCTCAAGCACGACCATCTTTTCAACATAACGGTCAGAGGAACTTCAACAACAACCAACAACGAGGGCCGGGCGATCCTCGGTTTAACCAAGGAGGGTCCAGCGGGGCCAAGAACAAGGCGCCACAAGGAACCCCTGCTGCTTACCCCGGAGCCGCACCTATGGATGTCTGTCCCAAGTGCGGGAAGAATCACGGGAACCGCCCATGCCTAGCCGGTCAGAACGCGTGTTTCAAGTGTGGCAAGCCTGGCTGTAACGCCCCGATTTTTCTGTTAGAGTGAAAATGACCAAAATGCCCCTGAGGTCATTTTCAGCCCGGAATTCGAGGAAAGCGGTCTTGGCGATACTCGAAGGGCAAACTCAATGTTGGTAGGGGATTAGAAAACTTATGAACCTTCCCGGGATCGAAAATCTCGTTTTTCGAGTTTACAGGTCAAAATGACCAAAACGCCCCTGTGGTGTTTTACCCGTTTGCAAGTGCCGGATGAACCCGAAACTTCTCCAGATGGTTTTAAAAGGCGTTTTTATGTATTCTATAACCTTAGTTTTAATTTTTGAAGTCCCGGGCAAAATTAGTGCAAAATTACGGTTTTGCCCCTAGTTTCGTACTTTTACGCTTAATCACACGATTAAGCAAACCTAAGCAATATTAGGCTCTAATCGAAGGTTAATTAATTTCTTTAATTAATCTAGAGTCAAAATAATTTATTAAAGTTGTTTAGAACCAAAAAGTACTTAATTACAACCTAAAATCATATTTTAATTTTATGACACCTAGTCATAGAATCTTGAATAGTGTTTTCTCTTTCCAATTCCTTAAATCATGGAATTGTGTTACACATTGTTTATTCATAAATGAGTTTTAAATTCTTTAATGATGTATGAGCACTCCTAAACTTGTCATAAACTCCCTAAATCACATTCTTAGTTACCTAAACTTAAGCTTAATCATTCCTAACCTTGTACCTAAGCTAATACACATCTAAACCTACCATTAACACACAATTAAATGGTCAAACTCACCTCCTCCCTTGCTGTCCCAAGCTGGCCGTGAACCTCCTTCCCCCATTATGCATCACATGTTCAATTTTTCAACACTCCAAAGCCATACCTCAAGTCACATACACTATACCTTGTCATAACTTTCAATCAAGCTTGAATTTCCACATGAATAAATAATTAAAACAACCCATTTTCCCCATTTATTTGTGGCTGGAAAAGTTCCAGCCATGTTAAGGTTCTAGAAGCCTAATTTCATAAAAATGTGATAAGGAATTAACTCACATCAAGCCATACTTTGTAGCATAGCTTCCATACTTCAACCATGCTTGAATGACCTTGTGTAAGAGATATTTTTCTCTTCCTTTTCCCTCCAAACCACACGGCCAAAGCCCTCCCCATTCACTCCTCCATGGTTTTGATTTTCTATAAATAGGATGCTTGTGTTAGCCTTGTTACACTTTGAAGCATTTGCAAAGTTTAGAGTTTTAGAGTTGTCTTGCTAGTTTTTCCTTTTTCTCTCAAAGTTCCAAGAGTGTTCTTCCTTTCTTTTCATCTTTATCTTCTTCATCTCTTCATCTCATCATCACCTCTCAACCATCAAACACCACCCCAAAACCTTGAACCATCATCAAACCTCTCAAACACCACACCTCAAACACAACTCCACTTGAAACACATTCTCTTTCTTTTTCTCTCATCAAGGCCGAATCATCATCACCATCCTAGGAGGTGTTGCTCATCTCATTTCCATCTTCAAGTTCAAGCTTTTATCTTCATCAAAAGGTAGGGATTTGTTTTCAAACTTTATTTTGCTCAAGAAAGTGTTTTTCTCTAGTTTTCTCTTGGATTCTTTTTGAGCTTTCCTTTGTCTTTCCTTTCCTTTTCATTTTTCGGCCATGAGGCCTTGATTTGAGCATGATAGCTTGATGATGAGAGTTTCTAGATGATGACATTGTGTTCATCTCAAAGAAACCTCTAAAGCTTGAGTTTTCCTTTTCTTACAACTTCATCTATATGTTATCTAGCTCACATGGTTTTCCAACTTAAGAAAATTAATCTAAGGATTTCTAAAAGCCCAAGCCTACCCTTGTCAACCTTAAAGTTGGCGGCCCGTTCTAGAGACTTGTCTCTAGATGGGGGTTTTGGGTACTTAATAAAGAACTTGATGTAGTTTCACCTTATTTCTCTTTTATATGATTTTCGATTCTTGTGTTGTGATCTTTGAGATATGGTATAGGGTTATTATCTTGTTAAAGTCTTATATGAGCTCTAGTTAACTATAAAATGAATCTTGCATCATGTTTATTTTATGCTATGCATATCATGTTTACTTCCTTGCTATCACTAAATCCCAAGATAATGAATGAACTTGCATCATCATGTTTATGTTTCAAGCTTTGCATCATCATATTTATATTTCAAGTCCTCACCTAAATATCTAAGATAATAATATGTTGCACCACATATTTATTTTATGCTCTCACTTTACTTTCTAGCAATAACTAAAACAAGTGCATGAGCATGTTTATTTTTATGTCATCACTTTAATGATTCTAGAGCTCAAAGACTTGCCCAAGGATATCTCAAACAAAGGTCTAAAACATTTATCCCCTATGGCTCATATTTCGGCCCTATGAGGCCTTAATGTCTTCAAGTATTGAAAACTATGTTTTATAATTTTTCTAAACTTATATGAGTATAAGGAAGGTGTAGAACTAAGTATTATGAATTTAGGACCTCTTGAGATGAAAATAACATAGCCACTGCCCTATTAAGTATTTCCATGAGTTTAGATGATAAAAGTGTTCATAAAAGAGTTTTGAAGGTTTTAATAAGGTTCCAAGAGAAACTAGTATTTTATGTGCTTTAGAAACTATGATTCAATGCCTTAAAATGGAGTTGTTGTTTAGGTTCTGCCTTGCTATGTTTGGCTACTGCATGAGCTGTGATAATGATGTTAATATGCTTATGTTTGGGTAATAATTATGTTAAGACTCATATGTGAAAGATAGGATAAGTTAGGAACTAGAAAAGAATTAATTTGAGAGTTCTAGATCCCTTAAAGATTTATTTTTCTGGATTCTGTCCAGCAAGGTTTAGATTCAAAAATCATGGTTTTAAATTAGTTTATATGTGTAGGAATGACTCATAATTGGTTTAGGACTTAATCTTGAAACCTTAGGAGCAAACCGAACTTAGAAAGGGTCATTATTGTGACTTCTAGGTACCCGTAAAGTTAGTATTTTGATTTCTGCACTCTTGAGGTTTAGAGATGTTCTTGACCATAGGGTGAGGTGAGAAATACTTAGTTATAACCTTATAGGTTCCCAAGAGACTAGGTGTTGATGATCAATAACTTAGAAAGTGAGATAAAGATCTAAACCGTAATTTCTAGAACTCCGTAATCACATAAACATAAAGCTGTCCAAATTCTCGCTTAGTGCTATTTGGATTAGTTCTTAAGCATAAAATTTATATAACTCATTAATTGTCAAACTATGGGTGTATAAAGAAGTTAAGAATAATTAATTTGCAAGTTTAAGACTCATAATAATCGAAGTTTAAAGCACTATGAGATATAACATAACATGTTTATAAGCCTCTGGATGATTGTTAAATATGACTATGTGATGATGTTTGTGTGAAAGTTTTATGTGACGAATGTTATGAGAAAGTTTCATGTGATGATATATATGTTATGAAAAAGATACATGAGAATGCATGATAAAAATGAATATGATAAATGATGAGGTAATTGTGATGTAATACTTATGAAGATATAAATGTGACACAACACTGAGACGCGCTTCTCCTGGGTGACACCGGTTCGGCCGAGCACCCCCAGGAGGAGACAAATCCGTGAGGGTATGTGTAGATGCAGCCTGCCAAAGCGGACAAATTGCGAGGCCCACGTGGCTAGCAAAGCGCTTTCAAAGAGGAAATGATCCTAGAAAGGAGATCCTTAATTTGCCCCTAACCCGTACTTTAAGTCGGGATTATGTTACGCTTATCATAGGATAAGTAAGAGCTAGTGACGACTAGTTAAGGTATGAGCTCATAACCTAGAGAAGTTTTAGGGCGGCCCCATGAGATGAAAGTTAAAGTTGACAATGTCACATAAACTTTACTTATGCCAATGTTATAATGTTTCCTAGTGATTCTATTGTTTGGTTTACCTTATGATGCATTCATATCATTAGTATATTTCGCTTAAGTTATAAAGACGCATTATAAAATATGATGGACCTTGGATAAAATACCTCTTTGGGAAACCCACTTAAAAGGAACTTATATGCATGCACACCTTTTAGAAATAAACCCGAGGTTCCTGAGGATGTGACGATGACACCTAGGTAGGGATAACCCTCAGAGAATTCTTTTAGAAAGATTCTCATTCCCTCTCTCTTTTCTTCCGTCATATCTTGAGATGGCGACGTTTGTACTCTTAAATCGACACCGGTATGGGAGCTGCACCATGACCCGGCACTCGGGTCATACCATTTTGAGGGTCGCTGCCGCCGTAGTATTCATGTTCATGGGGACGACCCTTCGCGCAGCCCGTCCCGAGCTACCGCTTCACCCCGACTGCTCCTTACCGTCATAACGGGATTTTTGAGCGAGCGAGACCACGCGATGAGCAGATCCTCCGCATGGAGCCCGAGACATCAGTATGCGCGAGTACTCCCGAGTATGTACGCGTCCCGATGCTGGAGGCGGACCCATCCGAGGACCCGCCATCCCACATGTACAGCTGAGCTCCAGCCCCACTCCTCCACCGATGAGGGTCGGGAGTGAGGAGACGGTGGTCCAGCCGAGGTTGGCTCGACGGCCATCTATGCGCCTCGCCGCGGTGGACATACCCGATGATGCACTCGACCACTCCCGCCGAGATTCGCCAAGGATCGACTCGACCCCGCAGCACTTGACTCGGACCAGGAGTAGTCATAGGAGGGTAGTAGTTAGTGCACACACACGCCACATAGTAGAGGACAAACCTTCTTTTGTATATGAGGTTGTCTCCTTTAGGTGCACATGGGTATGGGGGTAGTTTCTCTTGTATTCGCTTTTTATGATTTCCTTGTATTGCATTCCAGTTGTATTTTGCTTCATGATGTATCAAATAGTCCTGCCTCTTTGGGTAGGCACGTTATATATATATAACTATGTTTCAGTTGATGCTTCCATGACATGATGTGTTTCTTATGCTTTGCTTATATGTTTCGCTATGTTGCCCCTTAAAGTTTCGCGCGTGGCTCTCACTTTGATTTTAAAAAGAAAAATTTTACCCGTATTTCCGCTAAGTATTTTCCAAAGGATGAGACCAAGAGGTAATATTCTAAAAATTAACCTAAGGACATACTAGTAGTCTTGGGTTAAGATTTAGGGTGTTACATTATGGTATCAGAGCAGTTCGATTCTCATGGAGCCTGAGGATTGGACTGACTATGCTTTGTAAGCATAATACGATAGTTATGTCATGTATAGTGCTTGATAGAGATAAGCTATAGGACTAGAAATGCATGACTTCTGTTGGTTGCAAGTGCCATGGTGACTAGCTCATTTTGCATGGATATTGAGCCTGATCAACTTGATGTTCATTGTTTCATGTGTATAGGGACCAATGGCACCGCTGACGACGGCCTAGGACTACACCCGATGTTGAACAAGATGATACAAGCTGCTGCTTGTCCGTCGCATGGCGCAAGCCATGGAGCGGATGTTCGACCGAATGGATCAACAAGCGAATGCTGCTCACATGCCCCCTCCTCCCCTGGGCAGATGGTGGAACAAGTCCGCTTCGGCGAGTTCCGCAAGGCGAACCCGCCAGTGTTCCGAGGGGTAATGGACCCCGACAAGGCTGATGAGTGGATCAAAGACATGGAGAAGATCTACTCTGTTGTTACCTGCTCGGAGGAGCAGAAGGTCACATTTGCTGCTTTCATCTTTGAAGTCCGACGCCGAAGTTACGGTGGAACGGCACGAGGCATCTACTAGAAGCCTCTGGAACTCCCATTGACTGGGAGCTGTTCAAGACTTACTTCTATGAGAAGTACTTTCCGGAGTCCGTAAGGAACGCGAAGGACGTTGAGTTCATGCAGTTAACCCAAGGGGGGTCTACTGTAGCCCAATACACTGCAAAGTTTGAGGAGCTAATCAAGTTCTCTCGAGTGTTCCAGGGGAACCCCGATGAAGTTTGGAAGTGCGTGAAGTATGAGGCCGGTCTGAAGGCAGAGATGAACTACGCTGTGGCCCATATGGAGATCAGAGACTTGCCGACCCTGGTCAACAAGTGCCGGATACTTGAAGAAGGACAGAGAAAAATTCAAATCACAAGGGCGGAGCGAGCTACAGGGCTCGGACCTCAAGCCCCGAAGTTCAAACCGCAGTACCCATCGAGGAATCACTACAACCCCTACCAATCCAACCAATTCCGACAACAACAACAACAACCGCCAAGAGCTCCTGCTCACCAACAAACCAAACAACACCAAAGGCCGCCATTTCAACATCAAGGCCCGAGGAATTTCAATAATCAACCCCGTGGACCGGTGGACCCGAAACCACAATGGAGGACCAAGTGGAGCCAAGAACAAGGCGCCACAAACCCTCGCTGCACTCGAGCAACGATCGCGGATGTTTGCCCACAATGCGGAAAGAACCACGGGAATCGCCCATGCTTAGCCGGCCAATCGTGCTTCAAGTGTGGCAAGCCTGGTCACTACGCAAAGGACTGCACCGACAAGGGACATCGAACCAAACCCCCGACCACAATACCGAGGAAGGGTCTTTACCCTTAACGCAGAAGACGCCAAGAAGTCCAAAGATCTCATCGAAGGTATGTGCGAAGTAAACGGTAAAGCCTTAACTGTACTATATGACTCTGGTGCTACTCATTCTTTCATTTCACTTGCTAGTGTCGAGTCCTTAAATCTAAAAGTCTCCAAACTCCCCTTTGATCTCATTGTTTCTACTCCTACAAATCGCCCTGTTAATACTTGCCGTTGTTGTTTAAATTGTCACCTTGTTGTAGAAAATAGGTCTTTTATCATAGATTTAATTTGTTTACCCTTGAAAGACATAGGCATTATCTTAGGCATGAACTGGCTTCACCCCAATCGTGTGATGTTAGATTGTGGAACCCAAACCGTAGTTTTCCCTTCTCCTCCCGAAAACATCACTCAACCCATTAGGCTGTACCTAAATTCCGTAGAGGTCTTCTGTAGTGGGAAGAAAACTAAGGGATATGTTCTCCTAGCCTTTGTGATGTAGACTTGGAGCAAAACCTAGGTGAGATACGTGGTGAGAGACTATCCCGAGGTGTTTCGGAAGAAATACCCGAGTTCCCTCCCGAAAGAGATGTGGAGTTCTCCATAGAGTTGGTTCCTGGGACAGACCAATCTCTATAGCCCCGTATAGGATGTCACCCTCGGAGTTAGCAGAGTTGAAAACCCAGTTAGAGGAGTTGTTAGAAAAGAGTTTTATAAGGCCGAGTGCTTCACCTTGGGGCGCTCCGGTCTTATTTGTGAAGAAAAAGGACTAAGCATGAGGATGTGTATAGACTATAGGCAGTTGAACCAAGTAACCATAAAGAATAAATACCCATTGCCTAGGATTGATGATCTTATGGACCAATTGAAAGGAGCAAGAGTGTTTTCTAAGATTGATTTAAGGTCCGGTTACCATCGATTAGGGTGAGAGATTCCGATATTCCAAAAACCGCCTTACGAACTCGGTATGGACACTTTGAGTTCAATGTAATGTCGTTTGGTTTGACGAATGCTCCCGCAGTTTTTATGGATTACATGAATAGGATCTTTAGACCCTATTTAGATCAATCGTGGTTGTGTTCATAGATGATATTCTCATCTATTCGAAAACCCACGAGGAGCATGAGCGTCATTTAAGGATGGTTTTAGAGGTATTAAAGGAGAAGAAGTTATACGCTAAGTTGTCTAAGTGTGAATTTTGGTTAGAGGAGGTAAAGTTCTTAGGACATGTTGTGTCAAAAGGTGGCATAGCAGTCGACCCAAGTAAGATAGAGGCTGTGATGAATTGGGATAGACCAACCTCAGTAACTGAGATTAGAAGCTTTTTGGGTTTAGCTGGATATTACCGTAGGTTCATTAAAGGATTTTCCCAGTTAGCCCTACCCTTAACCAAGCTCACTAGGAAGAATGCCCCGTTTGAGTGGAGCCCCGAGTGTGAAAAGAGTTTCCTAGAGCTTAAGGAAAAGCTCACCTCAACCCCAGTTTTAGTTTTACCTGACCCCAATGTACCCTTCGAGGTATATTGCGATGCTTCTGGCAAGGGTTTAGGTTGTGTGTTGATGCAAAATAGGCAAGTGGTAGCCTATGCGTCCAGACAACTCAAGCCTCATGAGGTAACCTACCCCACACATGACCTAGAACTAGCAGCCATCGTGTTCGCCCTAAAGATGTGGAGACACCATTTGTATGGTGTGAGGTTTGAAGTTTTCTCCGATCATAAGAGTCTCAAGCATCTCTTTGATCAAAAGGAGTTGAATATGAGGCAAAGAAGATGGATGGAGTTCCTCAAGGACTACGATTTTGGTTTAAGTTACCACCCCGGCAAGGCTAATGTAGTAGCCGACGCCTTGAGCCGAAACTCGTTACGTCTGACAAGTATGATGGTTAATGAAGTTGGGTTAATAGAGCAATTTAGGAATATGAATCTTGGAATGTCTATAACGGAGAATGGCATCGTGATGAGTCATCTCACGGTGACCAGTGGGTTTAAGCAAAGGATTATGCTTGCCCAAAGAAAAAATGAGGACTTTATGGTGACAATCGAGGCAAAGAAAGGCCGGAAAGTTGTAAGGTTTTGTACGAGGCCCCGACAGGTTATGGAGGTTCGAGGGGCGAATCTGTGTGCCACAAGATGGTGACCTCCGAGAGAAGATCTTGGAGGAGGCTCACAAGAGCCATTTTGCCATCCATCCTGGTACTACGAAGATGTATCAGGACTTAAAAAGGATGTTTTGGTGGCCCGATTAAAGAAGGATGTGGTCGCTGGGTGAGTAAGTGTTTGGTCCGCCAAAAGGTCAAGATCGAACACCAAAACCTTCCGCATGCTGCAACCCCGCCGATCCCCGAGTGGAAGTGGGAAGGTATATCAATGGACTTCGTGACAGATTGCCAAAGACCCAAGTCGCCACGATGCCGTATGGGTAATCGTGGATCGACCGACTAAGTCGGCTCACTTTCTACCTATTCGAGTCACGTGCTCGTTGGATAAGTTGGCCCACTTTACATCCAAGAAATAGTAAGGTTGCATGGAGTACCATCGACGATAATCTCGGATCGAGATCCGCGGTTTACGCCACGCTTTTTGGGGAGCCTTTCAAAAGGCGTTTGGTTCCAAGTTGTGCTTAAGCACCGCTACCACCCACAAACGGATGGTCAGTCCGAGAGGACAATCCAAACCCTGGAAGATATGCTGAGAGCCTGTGTCTTAGACCAAAAAGGAAGTTGGGATAAGTACATGCCTTTGATCGAAGTTTGCGATAACAACAGCTTATCACGCAAGCATCGGATGGCACCGTACGAGGCATTATACGGAAGGAAGTGCCAATCACCCTTGTGTTGGTACGAGCCCGGAGAGCAAAGTGTCTTAGGACCTGAGGTAGTGAGGGAAACGACGGAACAAATCAAGAAGATCAAGGATAGAATCTTAACCGCTCAAAGTCGACAGAAAAGCTACGCGGACAAAAGGCGCAAGCCCTTGGAGTTCCAAGAGGGAGAACATGTATTTCTAAGAATCACCCCCACTACAGGAATAGGGAGAGCCATGAAAGTTAAAAAGTTGAGTCCCCGATTTCTCGGTCCTTTTGAAATTCTTCAAAGAGTCGGATCCGTAGCTTACAAAATAGCCTTACCACCCAATCTATCAAACCTTCATGATGTCTTTCACGCCTCCCAGTTACGTAAATATGAGTCCGACCCTAGTCATGTCCTAGAACCAGAGCATGTACAGTTAAGGGAGGACCTCACTTTCAATGTACCGCCTACGGGAATAGTGGATCACGGAGTCAAGCAGTTAAGGAACAAGTCTGTTCCTTTGGTAAAAGTGGCGTGGGGACAAGGCAAGTCGGAAGAATACACGTGGGAACTAGAGTCAGAGATGAAGTCCAAATATCCAGAGCTTTTCTAAGGTACGAATTTCGAGGGCGAAATTCTTTTTAAGGAGGGGAGTAATGTAACGCCCCGATTTTCTGTTAGAGTGAAAATGACCAAAATGCCCCTGAGGTCATTTTCACCTGACCGAGGAAAGCCAGTCTGGCAAGACTCGAAGGGCAAACTCAATGTTGGAAGGGGATTAGAAAACTTATGAACCTTCCCGGATCGAAAATCTCGTTTTGAAGTTTTCAGTCAAAATGACCAAAACGCCGCTGTGGTGTTTTACCCGCTTGCAAGTGCCGGATGAACCCGAAACTTCTCCAGATGGTTTTAAAAGGCGTTTTTATGTATTCTATAACCTTAGTTTTAATTTTTGAAGTCCCGGCAAAATTAGTGCAAAATTACGGTTTGCCCCTAGTTTCAGATTTTTACGCTTAATCACACGATTAAGCAAACCTAAGCAATATTAGGCTCTAATCGAAGGTTAATTAATTTCTTTAATTAATCTAGAGTCAAAATAATTTATTAAAGTTGTTTAGAACCAAAAAGTACTTAATTACAACCTAAAATCATATTTTAATTTTATGACACCTAGTCATAGAATCTTGAATAGTGTTTTCTCTTTCCAATTCCTTAAATCATGGAATTGTGTTACACATTGTTTATTCATAAATGAGTTTTAAATTCTTTAATGATGTATGAGCACTCCTAAACTTGTCATAAACTCCCTAAATCACATTCTTAGTTACCTAAACTTAAGCTTAATCATTCCTAACCTTGTACCTAAGCTAATACACATCTAAACCTACCATTAACACACAATTAAATGGTCAAACTCACCTCCTCCCTTGCTGTCCCAAGCTGGCCGTGAACCTCCTTCCCCATTATGCATCACATGTTCAATTTTTCAACACTCCAAAGCCATACCTCAAGTCACATACACTATACCTTGTCATAACTTTCAATCAAGCTTGAATTTCCACATGAATAAATAATTAAAACAACCCATTTTCCCCATTTATTTGTGGCTGGAAAAGTTCCAGCCATGTTAAGGTTCTAGAAGCCTAATTTCATAAAAATGTGATAAGGAATTAACTCACATCAAGCCATACTTTGTAGCATAGCTTCCATACTTCAACCATGCTTGAATGACCTTGTGTAAGAGATATTTTTCTCTTCCTTTTCCCTCCAAACCACACGGCCAAAGCCCTCCCCATTCACTCCTCCATGGTTTTGATTTTCTATAAATAGGATGCTTGTGTTAGCCTTGTTACACTTTGAAGCATTTGCAAAGTTTAGAGTTTTAGAGTTGTCTTGCTAGTTTTTCCTTTTTCTCTCAAAGTTCCAAGAGTGTTCTTCCTTTCTTTTCATCTTTATCTTCTTCATCTCTTCATCTCATCATCACCTCTCAACCATCAAACACCACCCCAAAACCTTGAACCATCATCAAACCTCTCAAACACCACACCTCAAACACAACTCCACTTGAAACACATTCTCTTTCTTTTTCTCTCATCAAGGCCGAATCATCATCACCATCCTAGGAGGTGTTGCTCATCTCATTTCCATCTTCAAGTTCAAGCTTTTATCTTCATCAAAAGGTAGGGATTTGTTTTCAAACTTTATTTTGCTCAAGAAAGTGTTTTTCTCTAGTTTTCTCTTGGATTCTTTTTGAGCTTTCCTTTGTCTTTCCTTTCCTTTTCATTTTCGGCCATGAGGCCTTGATTTGAGCATGATAGCTTGATGATGAGAGTTTCTAGATGATGACATTGTGTTCATCTCAAAGAAACCTCTAAAGCTTGAGTTTTCCTTTTCTTACAACTTCATCTATATGTTATCTAGCTCACATGGTTTTCCAACTTAAGAAAATTAATCTAAGGATTTCTAAAAGCCCAAGCCTACCCTTGTCAACCTTAAAGTTGGCGGCACGTTCTAGAGACTTGTCTCTAGATAGGGTTTTGGGTACTTAATAAAGAACTTGATGTAGTTTCACCTTATTTCTCTTTTATATGATTTTCGATTCTTGTGTTGTGATCTTTGAGATATGGTATAGGGTTATTATCTTGTTAAAGTCTTATATGAGCTCTAGTTAACTATAAAATGAATCTTGCATCATGTTTATTTTATGCTATGCATATCATGTTTACTTCCTTGCTATCACTAAATCCCAAGATAATGAATGAACTTGCATCATCATGTTTATGTTTCAAGCTTTGCATCATCATATTTATATTTCAAGTCCTCACCTAAATATCTAAGATAATAATATGTTGCACCACATATTTATTTTATGCTCTCACTTTACTTTCTAGCAATAACTAAAACAAGTGCATGAGCATGTTTATTTTTATGTCATCACTTTAATGATTCTAGAGCTCAAAGACTTGCCCAAGGATATCTCAAACAAAGGTCTAAAACATTTATCCCCTATGGCTCATATTTCGGCCCTATGAGGCCTTAATGTCTTCAAGTATTGAAAACTATGTTTTATAATTTTTCTAAACTTATATGAGTATAAGGAAGGTGTAGAACTAAGTATTATGAATTTAGGACCTCTTGAGATGAAAATAACATAGCCACTGCCCTATTAAGTATTTCCATGAGTTTAGATGATAAAAGTGTTCATAAAAGAGTTTTGAAGGTTTTAATAAGGTTCCAAGAGAAACTAGTATTTTATGTGCTTTAGAAACTATGATTCAATGCCTTAAAATGGAGTTGTTGTTTCGGTTCTGCCTTGCTATGTTTGGCTACTGCATGAGCTGTGATAATGATGTTAATATGCTTATGTTTGGGTAATAATTATGTTAAGACTCATATGTGAAAGATAGGATAAGTTAGGAACTAGAAAAGAATTAATTTGAGAGTTCTAGATCCCTTAAAGATTTATTTTTCTGGATTCTGTCCAGCAAGGTTTAGATTCAAAAATCATGGTTTTAAATTAGTTTATATGTGTAGGAATGACTCATAATTGGTTTAGGACTTAATCTTGAAACCTTAGGAGCAAACCGAACTTAGAAAGGGTCATTATTGTGACTTCTAGGTACCCGTAAAGTTAGTATTTTGATTTCTGCACTCTTGAGGTTTAGAGATGTTCTTGACCATAGGGTGAGGTGAGAAATACTTAGTTATAACCTTATAGGTTCCCAAGAGACTAGGTGTTGATGATCAATAACTTAGAAAGTGAGATAAAGATCTAAACCGTAATTTCTAGAACTCCGTAATCACATAAACATAAAGCTGTCCAAATTCTGCTTAGTGCTATTTGGATTAGTTCTTAAGCATAAAATTTATATAACTCATTAATTGTCAAACTATGGGTGTATAAAGAAGTTAAGAATAATTAATTTGCAAGTTTAAGACTCATAATAATCAAGTTTAAAGCACTATGAGATATAACATAACATGTTTATAAGCCTGGATGATTGTTAAATATGACTATGTGATGATGTTTGTGTGAAAGTTTTATGTGACGAATGTTATGAGAAAGTTTCATGTGATGATATATATGTTATGAAAAAGATACATGAGAATGCATGATAAAAATGAATATGATAAATGATGAGCTAATTGTGATGTAATACTTATGAAGATATAAATGTGACACAACACTGAGACGCGCTTCTCCTGGGTGACACCGGTTCGCCCGAGCACCCCCAGGAGGAGACAAATCCGTGAGGGTATGTGTAGATGCAGCCTGCCAAAGCGGACAAATTGCGAGGCCCACGTGGCTAGCAAAGCGTTTCAAAGAGGAAATGATCCTAGAAAGGAGATCCTTAATTTGCCCCCTAACCCGTACTTTAAGTCGGGATTATGTTACGCTTATCATAGGATAAGTAAGAGCTAGTGACGACTAGTTAAGGTATGAGCTCATAACCTAGAGAAGTTTTAGGGCGCCCCATGAGATGAAAGTTAAAGTTGACAATGTCACATAAACTTTACTTATGCCAATGTTATAATGTTTCCTAGTGATTCTATTGTTTGGTTTACCTTATGATGCATTCATATCATTAGTATATTTCTGCTTAAGTTATAAAGACGCATTATAAAATATGATGGACCTTGGATAAAATACCTCTTTGGGAAACCCACTTAAAAGGAACTTATATGCATGCACACCTTTTAGAAATAAACCCGAGGTTCCTGAGGATGTGACGATGACACCTAGGTAGGGATAACCCTCGAGAATTCTTTTAGAAAGATTCTCATTCCCTCTCTCTTTTCTTCCGTCATATCTTGAGATGGCGACGTTTGTACTCTTAAATCGACACCCGGTATGGGAGCTGCACCATGACCCGGCACTCGGGTCATACCATTTTGAGGGTCGCTGCCTTTGTCGGAGTATTCATGTTCATGGGGCGACCCTTCGCGTACCGATCCCGAGCTACCGCTTCACCCCGATTGCTCCTTACCGTCATAACGGGATTTTTGAGCGGCGAGACCACGCGATGAGCGAGATCCTCCGCATGGAGCCCGAGACATCAGGTATGCGAGTACCGAGTATGTACCGCGTCCCTCAAAGACTGGAGACGGACCCATCCGAGGACCCGCCATCCCACATGTACAGCTGGAGCTCGGTCCCACTCCTCCACCGATGAGGGCTGGGAGTGAGGAGGCAGTGGTCCAGCCGAGGTTGGCTCGACGGCCATCTATGCCCTCGCGCGGTGGACATACCCGATGATGCACTCGACCACTCCCGCCGAGATTCGCGGTGGATCGACTCGACCCATGATGCTCGGACCCGCAGCAGTAGTCATAGGAGGGGTAGTAGTTAGTGCACACACACGCCACATAGTAGAGGACAAACCTTCTTTTGTATATGAGGTTGTCTCCTTTAGGTGCACATGGGTATGGGGGTAGTTTCTCTTGTATTCGCTTTTTATGATTTCCTTGTATTGCATTCCAGTTGTATTTTGCTTCATGATGTATCAAATAGTCCTGCCTCTTTGGGTAGGCACGTTATATATATATAACTATGTTTCAGTTGATGCTTCCATGACATGATGTGTTTCTTATGCTTTGCTTATATGTTTCGCTATGTTGCCCCTTAAAGTTTCGCGCGTGGCTCTCACTTTGATTTTAAAAAGAAAAATTTTACCCGTATTTCCGCTAAGTATTTTCCAAAGGATGAGACCAAGAGGTAATATTCTAAAAATTAACCTAAGGACATACTAGTAGTCTTGGGTTAAGATTTAGGGTGTTACACTGGCCACTATGCGAAGGACTGCACTAGCAGAGGGACACCGAACCAGAACCCCCGACCACAACACCAAGGAAGAGTCTTCACCCTCAATGCGGAAGACGCCCAGAAATCCAACGATCTCATTCAAGGTATGTGCAAAGTAAATGGTAAACCCTTAACTGTACTATATGACTCTGGTGCTACTCATTCTTTTATATCACTTGCTAGTGTCGAGTCCTTAAATCAGAGAGTCTCTAAACTTCCTTTTGATCTTATTGTTTCTACTCCTACCAATCGTCCTATTAATACTTGTCATTGTTGTTTAAACTGTCATCTTGTTGTAGAAAATAGGTCCTTTAACATAGATTTAATTTGTTTACCCTTGAAAGACATAGGAATTATCTTAGGCATGGATTGGCTTCACGCCAACAGTGTGTTACTAGACTGTGGAACCCAAACCGTAGTTTTTCCTTCTCCTCCCGAAAACATCACTCAACCCATTAGGTTGTACCTAAACTCTGTAGTGGTCTTCTGTAGTGGGGAGAAAACGATGGGATATGTTCTCCTAGCCGCTTGCGATGTAGACTTTGAGCAAAACCTAGGTGAGATACCTGTGGTGAGAGACTATCCCAAGTATTCCCGGATGAGATACCCGAATTCCCTCCCGAAAGAGAAGTTGAGTTCTCCATAGAATTGGTTCCTGGAACAGGACCAATCTCTATTGCCCCATATAGGATGTCACCCATAGAGCTAGCAGAACTAAAAACCCAGTTGGAGGAACTGTTGGAGAAAAGTTTTATAAGGCCGAGTGCTTCACCTTAGGGCGCTCCGGTCTTATTTGTGAAGAAGAAGGATGGAAGTATGAGGATGTGTATAGATTATAGGCAGTTGAACCAAGTGACCATAAAGAATAAGTACCCATTGCCTAGGATTGATGATCTTATGGACCAGTTGAAAGGAGCGAGAGTGTTTTCTAAGATCGATTTGAGGTCTAGTTACCATCAGATTAGGGTTAGAGATTCGGACATTCCTAAAACCGCCTTTCGAACTCGGTATGGACACTTTGAGTTCAATGTGATGTCTTTCGGTTTGATGAATGCTCCTGCAGTTTTTATGGATTACATGAATAGGATCTTTCGACCCTATTTAGATCAATTCGTGGTTGTGTTCATAGATGATATTCTCATCTATTCGAAAACCCACGAGGAGCATGAGCGTCATTTGAGGCTGGTTTTAGAGGTACTAAAAGTGAAGAAGTTGTACACAAAGCTTTCTAAGTGTGGATTTTGGTTAGAGGAAGTAAAGTTCTTAGGACATGTTGTGTCAAAAGGTGGCATAGCTGTCGACCCAAGTAAGATAGAAGCTGTGATGAATTGGGATAGACCAACCTCTGTAACCGAGATTAGAAGCTTTTTGGGTTTAGCTGGTTATTACCGTAGGTTTATCAAAGGATTTTCCCAGTTAGCCCTACCCTTAACCAAGCTCACTAGGAAGAATACCCCGTTTGAGTGGAACACCGAATGTGAAAAGAGTTTCCTAGAGCTTAAGAAAAAGCTCACCTCAACCCCGGTTTTGGTTTTACCCGACCCCAATGTACCCTTTGAGGTATATTGTGATGCTTCTGGCAAGGGTTTAGGTTGTGTGTTGATGCAGAATAGGCAAGTGGTAGCCTATGCATCCAGACAACTCAAGCCCCACGAGGTAACCTACCCCACCTATGACCTAGAGTTAGCAGCCATCGTGTTTGCCCTCAAGATGTGGAGACACCATTTGTATGGTGTAAGGTTTAAAGTGTTCTCCGATCATAAGAGTCTCAAGCATCTCTTTGATCAAAAGGAGTTAAACATGAGGCAGAGGAGATGGATGGAATTCCTCAAGGACTATGATTTCGGCTTAAGTTACCACCCCGGCAAGGCTAATGTTGTCATGGCCGCCTTAAGTCGAAAATCGTTATGTTTGTCAAGTATGATGGTTAATGAAGTTGGGTTAATAGAACAATTTAGGAATATGAATGCAGGGATGTATGTGGTGAGAATGGCATCGTGATGAGTCATCTCACGGTGACCAGTGGGTTTAAGCAAAGGATCATGCTTGCCCAAAGAGAAAATGAGGACCTTATGGAGACAATAGAGGCAGTTAAGGCCGGTAAATTGAAGGGTTTTGAGCAAGGCCCTGACTGGTTGTGGAGGTTTGAGGGGCGAATCTACGTGCCCCAAGATGGCGACCTCCGAGAGAAAATCTTGGAGGAGGCTCATAAGAGTCACTTTGCCATTCATCCTGGTGCTACCAAGATGTATCAGGACTTAAAGAGGATGTTTTGGTGGCGGGACTAAAGAAGGATGTGGTCGCCTGGGTAAGTAAGTGTTTGGTCTGCCAAAAGGTTAAGATCGAACACCAAAAACCTTCTGGCATGTTGCAACCCCTGTCAATCCCTGAGTGGAAGTGGGAGAGTATATCGATGGACTTCGTGACACGATTGCCAAAGACCCAAGCTGGCCATGATGCTGTATGGGTGATAGTGGATCGGCCCGACCAAGTCGGCTCACTTTCTACCTATTCGAGTCACGTACTCATTGGATAAATTGGCTCAGCTTTACATCCAAGAGATAGTAAGGTTGCATGGAGTGCCGTCGACGATAATCTCGGATAGAGATCCACGGTTTACGTCACGTTTTTGGGGAGCCTTTCAAAAGGCATTTGGTTCAAAGCTGTGCTTGAGCACTGCTTACCACCCTCAGACGGATGGCCAATCGGAAAGAACCATCCAAACCCTAGAGGATATGCTGAGAGCCTGTGTCTTAGACCATAAAGGAAGTTGGGATAAGTACATGCCATTAATCGAATTTGCGTATAACAACAGTTATCACGCAAGTATCGGTATGGCACCGTACGAAGCATTGTATGGAAGAAAGTGCCAATCACCCTTATGTTGGTATGAACCCGAGAACAAAGTGTCTTAGGACCTGATATAGTGAGGGAAACGACAGAGCAAATCAAAAGGATTAAGGATAGAATCCTAACCGCTCAAAGTCGGCAAAAGAGCTATGCGGACAAAAGGCGTAAGCCCTTGGAGTTCCAAGAAGGAGAACATGTATTTCTAAGAATCACTCCCACTACAGGAATAGGAAGAGCCATGAAAGTCAAAAAGTTGAGTCCCCGATTTCTCGGCCCTTTTGAAATTCTTCAGAGAATCGGATCTGTAGCCTACAAAATAGCCACCGCCACCCAATCATCAAATATTCATGATGTCTTTCACGTCTCTCGATTCGTAAATATGAGTCGACCCTAGTCATGTCCTAGAACCAGAGCATGTACAGTTAAGAGAGGACCTCACTTTCAATGTACCTCCTACGAGGATCGTGGATCACTGGTCAAGCGGTTAAGGAACAAGTCTGTTCCTTTGGTGAAAGTGGCGTGGGGACGAGACAAGGCAGAAGAGTATACATGGGAGCTGGAGTCGAAATGAAGACGAAGTATCGAGCTTTTCTAAGGTAGCAATTTCGAGGACGAAATTCTTTTAAGGAGGAGTAATGTAACGCCCGATTTTCTACTAGAGTGAAAATGACCTAAATGCCCCTGAGGTCATTTTCGCCCGCATCTCGAGGAAAGCCGATCTGGCAAGACTCGAAGGGCAAACGCAATGTTGGAAGGGGATTAGATGACCTGTGTACCTTTCCGGAATCGAAAATCTCGTTTTCAAGTTTTGGTCAAAATGACCAAACGCGCCTGCGGTGTTTTACCTATTTGCAAGTGCCGGATGAACCCGAAACTTCTCTAGATGGTTTTAAAAGGCATTTTTATGTATTCTACGACCTCAGTTTAATTATGGAGGTCCCGGGCAAAATTAGTGCAAAATTACGATTTTACCCCTAGTTTCGTGTTTTTACGCTTAATCGCGTGATTAAGCAAACCTAAGCAATATTAGGCTCTAATCGAAGATTAATTAATTTCCATAATTAATCTTGAGTCAAAATAATTTATTAAAGTTGATTAGAACCTAAAAGTGCTTAATTACAACTTAAAATCTTATTTTAAAATTCAAGATTTCTAGTTATGGAATCTTGAATAGTGTTTTCTCTCTCCAATTCCTTAAATTATGGAATTTTGTCTACATTGTTTTATTCATAAAATGAATTTAAAATCTCCTAAATATGTATGAGTACTCCTTAATCATGTCATAAAGGTTCCTAATCACATTCTTAGTCACCTAAACTTATGCTTAATGACTCCTAACCTTACACCTAAGCTAATACACCCCTAAACACATCACTAACACACTATTACATGACCAAAACTCCCTCCTCCCTTGCTGCATTAGACCTGCACGAAATTCATCATCCATTTTATCACAATTTAATTTTATTTCACACTCCAAAGACTATGGTTGAAGCCATGTCATCAAAGTGCAATTCTCTCACCTCATGTTCCATGAGGATTCATTCTCCTCCACACATGCCTCACCTCATGTTCCATGAGGATTCATTCTCCTCCACTCATTCACTCTTATTCTTCTCTATAAATACCATGCCTAGATGAACCTTTGCTACACTTTGTTCATTTGCTAAGTTTAGTTTTCTTAGTTTTTCTCTAAGTTCTTCCTTTTTCTCTCAAATCTCAAGAGCATTCTTCTTCTTCATCTTCTTCTTTTTTCCTTTTGAAACATCATCACACAACCTTTAAACACCACCCCACCTCCTTGGATCATCATACAAACACCTAAACTTCCATTCTCAAACACAAGCTCACCAAGAACACATTTCCTTCCTTTTTCTTTCATCAAGGCCGAATCATCATCACCATCCTATGAGGTGTTGCTCATATCATTTTCATCTTCAAGTCCAAGCTTTTTGTCTTCACTCTAGGTAGGAGTGTTTTCTAAACTTTGTCTTCTTGAAAATGAGTTCTTTCTAGCTTTCTCTTGGGTTTTCTTTTTGAAACTTTCTTTGGTTTCCCTTTCTTGTATTTTCGGCCTCTTGGCCTTGATGAGTACATGATAGCTCAATGATGAGGACTCCTAGATAATGACTATGTGTTCATCTCAAAGGAAACTCTAGAGCTTGAGGTTTTATTTTCTTTGAGTTCCAACTTCATTTTCTAACTCAAAAATGATTTTTACTCAAGAATACCTTTACTTTTCTTGCTATTATGATTTCGGTTTCTTTGTTCCTTTCTTTAACATTTCGGTTACCATTTTCCTTTTTGATCTTTGAAGTTTTATTTGTTCAAAGAGTTTTGCTTTCTTTGAGCTGGATGATGATGTTCAAGAACCTCATAATTCCTTTGAGAACTTGGTTCAAGAACTCTAAAGCTCTCTTTGTAATGAGATATGTGTTGGGTTATTATGTTGTTAAAGTCTTGGATGAGCTTTAGATCACCTTAAAATGAACCTTGCATCATGTTTATTTTATGCTTTGCACATCATGTTTACTTTCTTTGCTATCACTAAGTACCAAGGTAATAAAGGAACTTGCATTATCATGTTTATATTTCAAGTTCTCACGTAAATATCAAAGATAATAATATAATGCATACCATATTTATTTTATGCTTTGCACATCATGTTTACTTTCTTTGTTATCACTAAGTACCAAGGTAATAAAGGAGCTTGCATTATCATGTTTATATTTCAAGCTATGCATTATCATGTTTATGTTTCAAGTTCTCACGTAAATATCAAAGATAATAATATAATGCATCACATATTTATTTTATGCTCTCACTTTACTTTCTAGCAAAAACTAAAACAAGTGCATGAGCATGTTTATTTTTATGTCATCACTTTAATGAACCTAGAGCTCAAAGACTTGCCCATTGTTGTCTCAACAAAGGTCTAAAAATATTTATTGCTTTTGGTCCCTATTTCGGCCCTAAGAGGCTTTGGTGTTTCCAAGTATTGAAAACTATGTTTTATAATTTTTCTAAGCTTATGTAAGTATAAGAAATATGTAGAACTAAGTTTTATGAATTTAGGACCTCTTGAGATAAAAATGATTTAGCTATTACCCTCTTAAGTATTTTTATGATTTTAGGTGATAAAAGTGTCCATAAATGAGTTTTGAAAGTTGAAAAAGGTTCCAAGAGAAACTAGTATTGTATGTGCTTTAGAAATTGTGTTTCATGTCTTTTATGGAGATGTTTGTTTTGGTTCTGCCTTGCTATGTTTGGCCACTGTATGAGCTGTGTTAATAATGATAAGATGCTTATGTTTGAGTAAAAATAATGTTAAGACTCATATGTGAAAGATAGGATAAGTTAGGAACTAGAAAAGAATTAATTTGAGAGTTTTAGATCCCTTAATGATGGAATTTTCTGGATTCTGTCCAGCAAGGTTTAGAAATGATAATCATGGTTCTAAATTAGTTTAAATGTGTAGGAATGACTCATAATTGGTTTAGGGCTTAATCTTGATGCTTTAGGAACAAACTGGACTTAGAAAGAGTCATTGTTGTGACTCCTAGGTACCCGTAAAGTTGAGATTTTAAATTCTGCATCCTTGAGGTCTAGAGATGTTCTTGACCATAGTGTGAGGTGAGAAATACTTAGTTATAACCTCATAGGTTCCCAAGAGACTAGGTTTTGATGATTTATAACTTAGATTGTGAGTTAAGGACCTTAAGGGTCGATGCATAAGATATTAAGAAGTCTTGAGTTTTTATGATGCTTAATTTTATGCAAGTATGATATATGATACATGAGCTTTATCTATGTGAGTATGATGTGTTTAAAATATATGCTATGATGAGTTTGGAATATATGCTATAATCTATGTAAGAATGATGAGTTTGAAATATATGTTATGATGTTTATCTATGTGAGAATGATGTATTAGAAGAATATGCTTGATGATGCATGAACCCTAAAATGTTTTATTGATGATACGTGAGGAAATGATTATTGAGATGTTAAGTTGTATGATTAGCTTGTGGCATGAATTTTGGTTTGAAGGAAATTCAGTTTAACAGCCGTTATGCTGCCGAATTTCTATCAAACCTAAAAGAGTTGAAAAATGTTTTAAAGTACCATATGAGTTGAAAACCCTGGGTGACACTGGTTCGGCCGAGCACCCCCAGGATATTTTTATGTGACAAGCATTGAGACGTACTTCTCCTGCTACGGTGAGGAGGAGGCAAATCCGTGAGGGTATGTGCAGATGCAGCCTTACCAAAGCGGACAATTATTTGTGCACTCGAGGCCAATAGAACGTTTCAAAGAATGAAATATGTTTATGTTACCCCCTCATTTTACCCCATATTAAATCTAGTGACGACTAGTTAGGATTGAGCTCATTCCTAGGCGATTAGGTGAGACGGAGATAGGAGGTTATGATAAAAATCGCCGGGGCAGTGTATCGGTTGGAAATAGGTGGATATGTTTTAAGAGGGTGGTTTTTGAGAAAAAGAACAAAAGAGATATGATGCTTTTAAGTCACATAATTATGAGAAAAGTAGGAGTTGTAATATGCTCTTATGCCACTTGCATGAATCTAGATTGTTGTGATTTGTTGATTTATGTGCTCAAGTATTGCCATACATTCATGCTTAAACATGTCGTATTCATGACATCAAGATGCATACTAAAAGAAATGGACCTTGGATAAATAGTTTCATAAACCCTAATAATGAATCTCATATGCATGAACACCTTTTATAAATAAACCCAAGGTTCATGAGGATGTGAACGATGTAACCCTAGAATAGGAGATTCCTACTGAGATTCTTTAGTAAGATTCTCACTCTTTTCTCTTCTTTTTCTCGCTTCTGTCACATCTTCAGAGACTGATGGCGACATTCGTGATCTTCATTGACACATCCATCCAAGATGCGCCCCTAACGAGGAGCTCACGCTCAGTCTACACGTATGCCCACTCTGCCGCCTTGCGTTCTTGGATCAGTTACACTCCATTTCCCCGGGTTCTAGTAGCAGATGTTTTGGGGGAGGCTTAGTGCACACACTCACATGTAGACTGGATAAACCTGCTTTTGTTTTGAGGTTATTCACTATAGGTGCACTCGAGTAGTGATGGTTTACTTTATGTTACTTTACGTTTCTCTGTTTCTATTGTACTTCCTTTCTGTTGTATTACAAGCTCTGCCCATCCCAATGAGGGTATGACTACTTATGTATTCTAAGTTATGTTATTAATGAAACGTTTCTCTTGTTGTGATGATTTATGCTCAGCTGTTATATGTTTCCATTTTTGTGTTTCTCTATGAGTGTTAAGCGTGCTTTATATTCCTATTATTCGATTAGACTAAGAACGTGGCTCTCACTTTGTTGTGTGTTTTTAAAAAAAAAAAAAATTTACTCGTAATTTTCCTTTAGTATTTTAAGAAAAGGATGAGACTATGAAGTAATAGCCTAATATTTAACCTAATGTGTTCTAGAAAGTTAGGTTAAAAATTAGGGTGTTACATGTTTGAGGTGTGGTGTTTGAGAGGTTTGATGATGTTTCAAGGCTATGGGGTGGTGTTTCAAGGTTGAGAGATGATGATGGGATGAAGAGATGAAGAAGATGAAGATGAAAAGAAAGGAAGAACACTCTTGAAACTTTGAGAGAAAAAGAAAAGAACTAGCAAGACAACTCTAGAATTCTAAACTTAGCAAATGCTTCCAAGTGCAACTAAACTATCACAAGCATCCTATTTATAGAAAAACAAAGCCATGGGGCTCACCAAGGGGAGATGTGGCCGTGGCTTTTGAGGGGGAAAAGGGAGAGAAAAATATCTCTTACACAAGGTCATTCAAGCATGGTTTGAAGTATGGAAGCTATGCTACAAAGTATGGCTTGATGTGAGTTAATTTCCTATCAATTTTTGATGAAATTAGGCTTCTAGAACCTTGACATGGCTGGAACTTTTCCAGCCACAAATAAATGGGAAAAATGGGTTGTTTTAATTATTTATTCATGTGGAAATTCAAGCTTGATTGAAAGTTATGACAAGGTATAGTGTATGTGACTTGAGGTATGGCCTTGGAGTGTTGAAAAATTGAACATGTGATGCATATGGGATGAGGGAGTGCATGGCCAGGTCTAGTACAACAAGGGGGAGGTGAGGTTTGATCATCTAATTGGGTGTTAATGATAGGTTTAGATGTGTATTAGCTTAGGTACAAGGTTAGGAATAATTAAGCTTAAGTTTAGGTAACTAAGAATGTGTTTTAAGAATTTTATGACAAGATTAGGAGTGCTCATACATCATTAAAGAATTTAAAACTCATTTGTGAATAAACAATGTGTAACACAATTCCATGATTTAAGGAATTGGAAAGAGAAAACACTATTTAAGATTCTATGACTAGGTGTCTTGAAATTAAACTATGATTTTAGGTTGTAATTAAGTACTTTTTCGTTCTAATCAACTTTAATAAATTATTTTGACTCAAGATTAATTAAGGAAATTAATTAACCTTCGATTAGAGCCTAATATTGGTTAGGTTTGCTTAATCACGCAATTAAGCGTAAAAAACACGAAACTAGGGGCAAAACCGTAATTTTGTACTAATTTTGCCCGGGACTTCTAAAATTAAAATTGAGGTCATAGAATACATAAAAACGCCTTTTAAAACCATCTGGAGAAGTTTCGGGTTCATCCGACACTTGCAAACGGGTAAAACACCTTGAGGCGTTTTGGTCATTTTGACCCGAAAACTCGAAAAACGAGATTTTCGATCTTGGGAAGGTACACAAGTCATCTAATCCCCCTCCAACATTGAGTTTGCCCTTCGAGTACTGCTGGACCGGCTTTCCTCGAATTCCGGGCCGAAAATGACCTCAGGGGCATTTTGGTCATTTTCACTCTAACAAAAAATCGGGGCGTTACAAGATCCCTACTGAGATTCTTTAATAAGATTCTCACTCCTTTCTCTTCTTTCTCTCTCTTTTGTCACCTCTTCAGAGCTCAATGGTGACTTTCGATCTATTCATTGATATGCCATGTAACGCCCCGATTTTCTGTTAAGAGTAGAAATGACCAAAATGCCCCTGAGGTCATTTTCAGCCCGGAATTCGAGGAAAGCCGGTTCGGCAGTACTCGAAGGGCAAACTCAATGTTGGAAGGGGATTAGATGGCTTGTATACCTTCCCGGGATCAAAAATCTCGTTTTTCGAGTTTTCGGGTCAAAATGACCAAAACGCCCCTGCAGTGTTTTACCCGTTTGCAAGTGCCGGATGAACCCGAAACTTCTCCAGATGATTTTAAAAGGCGTTTTTATGTAGACTGTGACTTTAGTTTTGGTCCCGGAGGTCCCGGGCGAAATTAGTGCAAAATTACGGTTTTGCCCCTAGTTTCATGTTTTTACGCTTAATCGTGTGATTGAGCAAACCTAAGCAATATTAGGCTCTAATCGAAGGTTAATTAATTTCCTTAATTAATCTTGAGTCAAAATAATTTATTAAAGTTGATTAGAACCTAAAAGTGCTTAATTACAACCTAAAATCATATTTTAATTTCAAGACTCCTAATCATGGAATCTTGAATAGTGTTTTCTCTTTCCAATTCCTTAAATCATGGAATTGTGTTACACATTGTTTATTCATAAATGAGTTTAAAATTCTTTAATGATGTATGAGCACTCCTAATCTTGTCATAAAATCCTTAAATCACATTCTTAGTCACCTAAACTTAAGCTTAATTATTCCTAACCTTGTACCTAAGCTAATACACATTTAAACCTACCATTAACACCCAATTAAATGATCAAAACTCACCTCCTCTCTGCTGCCCAAGGCCTGGCCGAAGCTGTCCTCCTCCCATATGCATCACATGTTCAAATTTTCAACACTCCAAGGCCATACCTCAAGTCACACACACTATACCTTGTCATAACTTTCAATCAAGCTTGATTTTCCAAGTAAATAACTAATTAAAATGGCTCATTTTCTCCATTTATTTGTGGCTGGAAAAGTTCCAGCCATGCATTGTTTCTAGAAGCCTAATTTCATCAAAAATTGATAGGAAATTAACTCACATCCAGTCATACTTTGTAGCATAGCTTCCATACTTCAAACCATGCTTCTATGACACAATCAAAGAGATATTTTCCTCTCCCTTTTCCCTCCAAAACCATGCTTCAAACCATAAATTGCTAGTTCTTTTCTTTTTCTCTCAAGTTTCAAGAGAGTTCTACCTTTCTTTTCATCTTCATCTTCATCCTCTCTTCCTCTCATCATCATCTCTCAACCTTGAAACACCACCCCATAGCCTTGAACCATCATCAAACCTCTCAAACACCACACCTCAAACACAACTTCACTTGAAACACAACTCCAACCTTTTTGCTTCCTCTTGGCCGAAACCATCAAGCACCAAGGAGGAGCTCATCATCTTATTTTTCTTTTCAAAAGTCCAAGCTTTGTGTCTTCACTCTAGGTACGGAGTTTCTTTTCAAACTTTGTTTTACTCAAAAGATGTGTTTCCTCTAGTTTTCTCTTGGTTTCTTTTTGAGCTTTCCTTTATATTCCTTTTCTTTTTCCATTTCAGCCTCTTGGCCTTTTCTTCTCAAACATGATAGCTTAATGATGAGAGTTTCTAGATGATGACCTTTTGTTCATCTCAAAGAAACCTCTAAAGCTTGAGTTTTCCTTTCCTTATAACTTCATCTATATGATATCTAGCTCACATGGTTTTTCAACTTAAGAAAATTAATCTAAGGATTTCTAAAAGCCCAAGCCTACCCTTGTCAACCTTAAAGTTGGCCGGCACGTTCTAGAGATTTTTCTCTAGATAGGGGTTTTAGGTATTTAATAAAGAACTTGACTTAGTTTCACTTTCTTTTTCTTTGTAAAGACTTTCGGTTTTGGTATTTTGATCTTTGAGATATTGTATTGGGTTGTTATCTTGTTAAAGTCTTGAATGAGCTCTAGTTAACCATAAAATGAACCTTGCATCATGTTTACTTTATGCTTTGCATATCATGTTTACTTCCTTACTATCACTAAATACCAAGATAATGAATGAACTTGCATTATCATGTTTATATTTCAAGCTATGCATTATCATGTTTATATTTCAAGTCCTCACTAAATATCAAAGATAATAATATGTTGCATCTCATATTTATTTTAAGCTATCACTTTACTTTCTAATGGAACCTACAATTAGTGCATGAGCATGTTTACTTTTATGTCATCACTTAAATGAACCTAGAGCTCAAAGACTTGCCCATTGTTGTCTCAAACAAAGGTCTAAAAATATTTATTTCTTTTGGTTCATATTTCGGCCCTAAGGGGTCTTGATGTTTCTAAGTATTGAAGACCATGTTTTATAATTTTTCCAAGCTTTTATGAGTTCAAGAAATGCATAGAACTAAGTTTTAAGAATTTAGGACCTCTTGAGACAAAGATGAATTGGTCACTGCCCTCTTAATTATTCTTATGATTTTAGATGTTAAAATTGTTTGTAAATGAGTTTTGAAAAGTTTAAAAAGGTTCCAAGAGAAACTAGTATTTTATGTGCTCTAGAATTTGTGTTTTATGCCTTTATGGAGAGTGTATGTTTCGGTTCTACCTTGCTACTTATTTGCCACTGTATGTGCTATTTTATTGATGCTAATATGCTTATGTTTGAGTAAAAATAATGTTAAAACTCTTATGTGGAAGATAAGATAAGTTAGAGACTAGAAAAGAATTAATTTGAGAGTTCTAGATCCTTTAATGTTTGAATTTTCTGGATTCAGTCCAGCAAGGTTTAGTAATGTTAATCATGGATTTACATTAGTTTAAATGTGTAGGAATGACTCATAAAAGGTTTAGGACTTGATCTTGAAGCCTTAGGAACAAACCGGACTTAGAAAGGGTCACTGTTGTGACTCCTAGGGACTCGTAAAGTTAGGGTTATAAATTGTGCATCCTTGAGGTTTAGAGATGTTCTTGATCATAGTGTGAGGTGAGAAATACTTAGTTATAACCTCAAAGGTACCCAAGAGATTAGGTTTGATGATTAATAACTTAGAACGTGAGCTAAGGACCTTAAGGGTCAATGCATAAGACATTAAAACATCTTGAGCTTTTATGATGCTTAATTTATGATATATGATGCATGAGTTTTGTCTATGATAAGTTGATATGTGCTATAACGAAGTTTTACATGATGATATGCTATACCCCATAAGAAATGTTTGTGTATGTCCTATATGTTTTCATGGCATAAGCAAATTTGAGGAAATTCGGTCTCTTTGCCGTCATCTTTGCAATTTCCATCAAATTTGAGGAACTTAGAAAAAGGTCTTTTTGAAAATCATGAGAACTTAAATGTAACACAACATTGAGACGCCTTCTTGGGTGACACTGGTTTAGCCGAGCACCCCCAAGAAAACAAATCTGTGAGGGTATTGACATAGAGCTTGCCAAAGCGGACAATACTATGATGCACTAGTTGCTAGTAGAGCATTTCAAAGAGGAAATGACCCTAAGAGGTGATCCTTAAATTGCCCCCTAGCCCGTACTTTAAGTCGGGATTATGTTACGCTTATCATAGGATAAGTAAGAGCTAGTGACGACTAGTTAAGGTATGAGCTCATAACCTAGAGATGTTTTAGGGTGGCCCCATGAGATGAAAGTTAAAGTTTAAAATGTCACATGTGCTATACCTATCACCTTATGCCAATGTTATAATGTTTCTTAGTTATTCTATTGATTGGCTTACCTTTATGATGCATTCATGTCATTAGTATGTTCCATGCTTAGTCATAAGATGCATTGTAAAATATAATGGACCTTGGATAATTAATACTTTAGAAAATTAAAAGAAGTTTACATGCATGCACACTTTTTAGAAATAAAACCCAAGGTTCCTGAGGATGTGATGATGTCACTTAGTTAGGGATTGCCCTACTGAGAATTCTTTTAGAACATTCTCATTCCCTCTCTCTTTTCTTCCGTCACATCCTCAGATGGCGACTTTCGTACTCTTCATCGACACCCCAACGTGGGAGCTGCACCATGACCCAGTACTCGGGTCATATCATTTTGAGGGTCGCTACACTGTCAGAGTATTTATGTTCATTGGACAGCCCTTCGCGCACCCAGTACGGAGCTACCGCTTCACCCCGACTGCTCCCTATCATCATAACACGATTTTTGAGCGAACCAGACCACGCGACGAGTAGATCCTTCGCATGCAGCTCGAGGCATCAGCCGTACGCTGTAACATCCCCAAATTTATAACTAAGATAAATATTAATTAGCGATAGCAAAACCAAGAGAATCTGGACAAATGTTATGAAACACAACAAATAGTCTACTTAAGTATGTCTAGAGAAAAATGCAAAGAATTACGAAAATGCCATCACTTAGTGGAAATTACGAAAATGCCCTTGCTATGTAACGGAAATTACCAAACTACCCTTGCCTTATTAAATGACAAAGATACCCTTACTCTATAAATGGAATTACAAGAATACCACTATCATTATCTAATTACAAAAATATCCTTGTCTTAGTTAAAGAAATTATTACAACGCCATTTACACAAATCCCTAGACTTGTCTTTAGACAAGAATGAATCTAAGCCATTGGATTAAGATGATAACACAATAATTCAACCACATATATCATACACATTTCTGAATCACATACATGCACCTAAAGGTTAGAAAATCTCCACTAACATCTTTGCACAAAACATGGAAACATGTTTGCATAAAACATGGAAACATGTTTGCATAAAACATGGAGCATTTTCATCCAACATGTTTGCACAAAACATGGAAACGTGTTTGCACAAAACATGGAAACGTGTTTGCACAAAACATGGAAACGTGTTTGCACAAAACAAGGAGCGTTTTCATCCCAAAATTCAGCCAACATGTTTCCATAAATCATGCTCCAAGTGCTTTCCTTCTTCTGTTTTTTTCTCTAATCTTTCCACTATAAATACTCCTCAAACTCTCTTCAATTCAAAAACTCCCTAAGTGTTCTTTCTTTCTTATTCTATCATTCTTCTTATGTTCTTCAAAGACTTCTCTTGACCCTCTAAACTTCATCCAAACACTTAAATCCTAAGTCCAAACTTTCACTAGCTCTCACAAGAGTTACAATCTTTAACTCTAGTGAGAAATATTTTCTTAAGCACTCAAGTTCTAGAGCCAAGATTCAAGGAGGGTCATCCACTCCAAAGACTCTTGTTCAAAGCTTAAGGAAGAAGAGAAGGACCCTTTTTAGACCCTACACAAGAGGTAGGAGCTTCATCTTTAATTGTTCAAGCATTGTTGGCTTCTAACCTTGATAGAATGCCTCAAGTTTGAGTTATTGTCAAAAGTTTTGAATGATTATTTGAAAAATATATTTTTAGAAATATGACATGTTCTATTATGTTATGAGTACTCTTATGATGTTATCAAACTCAAATATAACTTGACAAGATTGTATGTGAAACCTGATTTAATAAAGGTAACTTAAGAAATGAAAATGATAGGTGCTGGAATTTCTAGTTGTTTCTGGCAGCAGGTACTTCGAAAGTTACTGTTCATAAAATATTAATCATCTCGAAATTAAAATAATTTTACCATAAACTAGACTCATTATAGAACACTCTCCAAAAAGAATCACCCAAAACGGAGTTTTCTAGCTCAAGATATAATTTTTTAAAGTAGAGCCTAAGACTGAAACTTTAAATCTGACCTTGTAGTAGTAAAATAGGTGTAACTCACTCTAGAAAAATGCAAATGGACTAATTTCAACTTTGTTGGAGAGCTAACATATATAGGAATACACCCATGTATGTTATGTATAAAGCTTTGTACCATGTAATTACAGAATGAGAAATAAATTTCGGAATAGTGTACTGTGAAAGTGCAGTTTGGAAAGGTTCTGGCTAAGGAAAGACTTGGTATTTAAGCGTGTCCATTGTGACCGACCTCTCTTTCCTGGGAACCCTCCTATGCATGGTTTACAGTTGATTTACACTATTCCAAAGACGTAAATGCTAAAATTTGATGAGTTAGGAATTTGGAACTACCTTTACTAAGCTGAGATAACAAGTATACAGAGAATTATAAACTTTCTTCTAAAAGATGTCAAAACTATAAATAAAAGAATCAAGTCTTGTAAAGAGAGAATTTTAAGAATTTAAGTAGAATAATAATCTTCAAGAGTTATATGAAAGTCATAATAAAAATATATAAAGAACCTATAATAATATTTTGAAGTGCATTAATGTATTAATGGAATGCTAAGAGTACAAAGAACACTAAGAGAAAAAGATAATACTAAGACATCCATTACCTCTTACGAACACTAGGAACTTAACTTGATAACTTTGGTTGGTTAATATGAATCATCTATGAAAGTGTTTACTATGAGATTTACATGATATTGTCCATGTTTTATGAAGTGATTTATAGTAATGTGAATGTATGGTGATGAATTATGAAATGATGAGGATGAATGATTGATTGCCCAGATTTATTGTGATTACATGATAATATGCATACATTCATTTTCAAAAGAAATAATAAAAGTAAAGTTTGAAAAAGTAGCAATGAAAGTCTGGAAAAGTGGACTTGAGCTAAACTCACGGCTTAACCCCCTAAACCGTTGAGATCACGGCAACGGAATGAAAACAAAAAAGGTTATGGCGACGGCCATGGTATGAGCTCATTACCCTTTAGGGTGGTCTAAGGCATTGATGCATTCATCCCGTGAGTAATTAAGAAATATGTTGATGAAATAAATGAAAGATGATGATCACTAAACAAGTGAATGTTGAGATGAGTAATCATGAAATGCATGCAGCTCCTAAATGATTATTGCTTATTAGTGGTTTTACATGATATGCTTATATGTATGCTTGATGAAATACTGAATGGATATTTCTGCTAATGTTCAAGATTAGTTTAAAAGTAACTGCACTTCGGCTAATCACGTTTGTGAAAGTTTGATAATTGAATCCTTACCTGTTCACCTTTTTATAATAAACCCGAAGTGACTGGGACGACAACGATGACACTTTTAGTACAAGTAGGAACTCCTACTGAGAAATCATGTATTTCTCACTCCCATGTTTATTTTCCATTGTCATTACCAGAGACAGACATGTCCACCTAAAGCAACGAAGCTATAGCTGAGGAAGGAGGTAGCACATGAAGATTTCAAACCTTTCAAGTAGGAGCATTCCGAGCTTTAGTTACATTATAGTTTGTGAGAAACAATTAGTAATAGTAGAACTTATATTGTTATTTGTAATAACTTATCAATATGATATATGCCCTGTTGTGACTTATGTATTAAGTGATTATATTCCAGTTTATGTGATAATAGTTCTACACTTAGTCTCTTATTCCGCTTATTTAATTAAGTGCGCAATGTAACTTGATTATTATCTATAAAAGCGCTATGTATTTCACTTCTCGTTACAGGCTTAAGTTTTCAAACAATTAATTTATTTAAAGAAAAAAAAACTTCCACTATTTTTCTAAGTTAATTTCAAAAGAAAATAAATACAAGGCATAAGTGACAACTAATAGAATCCAAATGTGAACTTAAGCATAGTGGGGTTCTATTAGGGTGTTACATTATGGTATCAGAGCAATTCATCCTATTTAAGCCTGAGGAATGGACTGACTATGCTTCTGTCTATGATATCATGCTATTAATCTTATCTGTATGATGGGATATAGGATTTAGAAATGCATGATCGTCTTGTGATACTGCCATAGTTGCTACCATGCTTAGCTATAGTATTGAGCCTGATCAACTCGATGACTGTTGTTTTGTGTGTCTAGGAACTAATGGCAGCAAACAGACATACGCATGGGGCACACGGTGGAGGTAATCGTGATGAACTGGCAAATGCACTCCAGGAGATGGCTAGGGCTATGCAAGCACAAGCAACAGTGATGATGGAGCAGATGAATAGAATGTCAGAGGAATCAGTTGGGAACCAAGAACATGGAAAATTCTCAGAATTCTAGAGGGCTGGACCTCCAGAATTCAAAGGGACAACTAACCCCGAAATAGCTGACGGATGGATTCAAGAGATGGAGAAGGTTTTCTCAGTGGTAGAATGCTCTGATGAACAAAAAGTGGCATTCTCTACTTATATGCTGAAAGGAGAGGCTACCGCGTGGTGGAAGGGTGCAAAGGGCTTGCTCGAAAGTGCTGACATACAGATTACGTGGGAGGTTTTCTATGCTACGTTCCATAAGAAATATTTTCCAGATCCGATTAAGAAGGCAAAGGAAGTAGAATTTCTGTTGCTGACACAGGGAAATCGAAGTGTGGCTGAGTACACAGCTAAGTTTGAAGAACTGATCAAACACTCAACTAGCTACCAAAGGGATCCCAACGAGGCTTAGAAATGCATGAAATATGAGAGTGGTTTGAGGCCAGACATTTTGGCATCTGTGGCTCCACTGGAGGTCACTGACTATGCATCTTTAGTCAGCAAAAGCCAAGTGGCTGAGAGTTGCAATCGCCAGCTAGTTACCCATCGAGTTGAAGAGAATAGGAAGAGGTTTGCTCAACAAGGTCACCAAGGGTTCCCACCCCCTCACAAGAAACCCTACCAAGGAAGTGGATTTAAAGGGAAACAACCCCAACCCTATGATGAATCAACCTAGGACACAAGCTGTTAATCGACCTAGGATGGCTGCTGTCCCTGAAACTATGACTAGACCCCCTTGTGCCACTTGTGGAAAGATACATGGAGGGGAATGCAGATTTGGTAAGAATGTTTGTTATCGGTGTGGACAGGCAGGACACTATTCTAGAGAGTGCCTAAAGTTCAATCAGTCCTCTACACTTAAGCCTAAGGATTTTTCATCATGATTTAGTTTGTCTACCCTTGTCTGATTTTGATGTAATCTTGGGCATGGATTGGCTTTAGACTAACCGTGTGTTACTACATTGTGCAAATAAGTCACTAGTATTTCTTCCCAAACCATCTTTACCCAATCCCTCTAAACTTGATAGAAAGGTACGACTATACCTAAACTCCATTATCATGGGGGATAGTAGGAATGAAAAGCGAGGATATGTCTTCCTAATGACAAGTGAGAAAGAAGTGGAGCAAGCTCTAGAAAAAATCCTTGTAGTAAAGGAATTCTCAGATGTTTTTCCTGATGACATACCTGAATTTCCTCCAAAAAGGGAGATTGAGTTTTCTATAGATTTGGTACCAAGAACAGGACCCATATCTATAGCTCCTTATAGGATGCCATTGGCCGAGTTAACAGAGTTGAAGAAGCAATTAGAGGAACTACTACAGAAGAAATTCATTAGGCCTAGTGCTTCACCATGGGGAGCCCCAGTGCTGTTTGTCAAGAAGAAGGATGGGAGTATGCGATTATGTGTGGATTATAGGAAGCTAAACAAAGTGACTATAAAAAATAAATACCCTTTTCCTAGAATAGATGACCTCATGGACCAATTAAGAGGAGCCCAAGTGTTTTCCAAGATAGATCTGCGATCAGGATACCACCAGATTCGAGTGAAGGAGGAGGACATACCAAAGACAACCTTTAGGACTAGATATGGACATTATGAATTTAATGTGATGTCATTTGAGTTAACCAATGCATCGGCAGTGTTTATGGACTACATGAATAGGATATTTAGACCATACTTGGACAAGTTTGTAATAGTGTTCATTGATGACATTCTAGTTTACTCTAGAACTGAAGAAGAGCACAAAGAACACTTACGAGTGGTGTTGGAGGTGTTGAGGAACAAGAAACTTTATGCAAAGTTGTCCAAGTGTGAATTTTGGATGAAGGAAGTTAAGTTCTTAGGTCATGTAGTGTCACATGGGGGAATAGCAGTAGACCCAAGTAAGATAGAAGCGGTGCAACAATGGGAAACCCCTACCACTGTGAAGGAGATTAGGAGTTTTCTAGGGCTAGTCGGTTACTACCGAAGGTTCATTAGAGGTTTTTCCCAAATTACCTTACCCCTCACCAAGCTAACAAGGAAGAATTCAGCTTTTATATGGAGCCCAGAATGTGAAGAGAGTTTCCAAGAACTAAAGAAGTTGACCACTACCCCTGTCCTAATCCTACTTGACCCAAAAGAAAAATTTGAGGTTTATTGTGATGCCTCGGGAAGAGGACTAGGATGTGTTTTGATGTAAAATAGGAATGTAGTAGCCTATGCCTCTAGACAGCTCAAACCCCATGAAGTAAATTACCCAACCCATCACTTAGAGCTAGCGGCTATTGTCTTTGCCTTAAAAATCTAGAGACATCATCTTTATGGTATAAGGTTTGAAGTCTTTTCTGACCACAAAAGTCTGAAATACCTCTTCAAGCAAAAGGAACTCAACATGAGACAAAGGCGTTGGATGGAGTTTCTCAAGGACTATGACTTTGGGTTGAACTACCACCCAGGAAAGGCAAATGTGGTAGCAGACGCTTTGAGTCGTAAGTCCTTGCATGCCGCTTGGCTCATGGTGAAAGAAAATGAGCTGATAGAAGATTTTAGGAACCTCAACTTAGGATATAGGGGGACTTCAGAACAAATTCGGTTAAGCCAACTAAGTGTAACCAGTAGCTTTAAGGATCAAATAATTCAAGCCCAAATAGAAGATGAGGATTTCCTTAGAACCTTAACCCTTGTCGAAGCAGGAAAGTTGAAAGAGTTTCTCCAGGATAAGGAAGGAGTGTGAAGATACCAAGGGAGAATCTGTGTACCTACAAAAGAAGGATTGAGAGCTAGCATTTTGGAAGAAGCCCACAAGAGTCAATTTAGTGTACACCCCGGTATAACCAAGATGTACCATGACCTAAAAAGATGTTCTGGTGGCCAAAGATGAAAGCAGATATAGCAAATATAGTGCAAAAATGTTTAGTATGCCAAAAAGTGAAGATAGAGCATGAAAAACCCTCCGGAGTGCTGCAACCTCTCGAAATCCCTGAATGGAAGTGGGAAGGAATATCCATGGATTTCGTGATGGGATTGCCAAGAACGCCTACGTGACATGACTCCATATGGGTAATTGTGGATAGATTGACCAAATCTGCTACTTTTTACCCATTCGAGCAAATTACCCTTTGGAAAGGTTAGCTCAGCTATACATCCAAGAGATAATAAGGCTCCATGGAGTGCCCAAAACCATTGTCTCAGATAGGGATCCAAGGTTCACCTCAAGATTTTGGGGAGCTTTGCAAAAAGCGTTTGGTTCAAGGTTGTGTCTAAGCACTGCCTATCACCCTCAGACTGATAGACAATCAGAAAGAACAATTCAAACCCTTGAGGATATGCTAAGAGCAAGTGTCTTAGACCAGCCAAAAAGTTAGGACAAACAGCTTCCATTGATTGAGTTTGTATATAATAATAGTTACCACACTAGCATTGGGATGGCACCCTATGAGGCTTTGTATGGTAGAAAGTGTCAATCACCACTTTATTGGTGTAAACCGGGAGAGCAAAGTATTTTGGGCCCTGATTTGGTAGAAGAGACAACCAAACAAATAAGGAGAATTAGGGAAAGAATCCTCACTGCTCAGAGTAGGCAGAAGAGCTATGCTGACAAGAGAAGGAAACCTCTCGAATTTCAAGAAAGAGAACACATATTCTTGCGAATTACTCCTACCACAGGTATAGGTCGTGCAATGAAAGTCAAAAAGTTAAGCCCTAGATTCTTAGGACCCTTCCAAATCCTCAAAAAGGTAGGTCCCTTCGCCTACCAAATTGCATTACCTCCAAATTTGTCTAACCTACACAATGTTTTTCATGTGTCCCAATTGAGAAAGTATCAGTCAGACCCCAGTCATGTGTTTGAGCCAGAAACTATACAATTAAAAGATGACTTAACTTTTGAATTACCATCGATGAGGATCGTGGATCATGGCATCAAGCGGTGAGAAACAAATCTGTATCTCCAGTCCGAGTAGCACTGGGACAAGATGGAATGGAAGAGCACACATGGGAGCTCGAGGAAGATATCTGAAAAGAATTTCGAACCTATTCACAGGTATCAAATTTTGAGGGCAAAATTTTTAATAAGAAGGGGAGAAATGTAACATCCCCAAATTTATAACTAAGATAAATATTAATTAGCGATAGCAAAACCAAGAGAATCTGGACAAATGTTATGAAACAAAACAAATAGTCTACTTAAGTATGTCTAGAGAAAAATGCAAAGAATTACGAAAATGCCATCACTTAGTGGAAATTACGAAAATGCCCTTGCTATGTAAAGGAAATTACCAAACTACCCTTGCCTTATTAAATGACAAAGATACCCTTACTCTATGAATGGAATTACAAGAATACCACTATCATTGTCTAATTACAAAAATATCCTTGTCTTAGTTAAAGAAATTACTACAACGCCATTTACACAAATCCTTAGACTTGTCTTTAGACAAGAATGAATCTAAGCCATTAGATTAAGATGATAACACAATAATTTAACCACATACATCATACACATTTCTGAATCACATACATGCACCTAAAGGTTAGAAAATCTCCACTAACATCTTTGCACAAAACATGGAAACATGTTTGCATAAAACATGGAGCATTTTCATCCAACATGTTTCCACAAAACAAGGAGCGTTTTCATCCCAAAATTCAGCCAACATGTTTCCATAAATCATGCTCCAAGTGCTTTCCTTCTTCTGTTTTTTTCTCTAATCTTTCCACTATAAATACTCCTCAAACTCTCTTCAATTCAAAAACTCCCTAAGTGTTCTTTCTTTCTTATTCTATCATTCTTCTTATGTTCTTCAAAGACTTCTCTTGATCCTCTAAACTTCATCCAAACACTTAAATCCTAAGTCCAAACTTTCACTAGCTCTCACAAGAGTTACAATCTTTAACTCTAGTGAGAAATATTTTCTTAAGCACTCAAGTTCTAGAGCCAAGATTCAAGGACGGTCATCCACTCCAAAGACTCTTGTTCAAAGCTTAAGGAAGAAGAGAAGGACCCTTTTTAGACCCTACACAAGAGGTAGGAGCTTCATCTTTAATTGTTCAAGCATTGTTGGCTTCTAACCTTGATAGAATGCCTCAAGTTTGAGTTATTGTCAAAAGTTTTGAATGATTATTTGAAAAATATATTTTTAGAAATATGACATGTTCTATTATGTTATGAGTACTCTTATGATGTTATCAAACTCAAATATAACTTGACAAGATTGTATGTGAAACCTGATTTAATAAAGGTAACTTAAGAAATGAAAATGATAGGTGCTGGAATTTCTAGTTGTTTCTGGCAGCAGGTACTTCGAAAGTTACTGTTCATAAAATATTAATCATCTCGAAATTAAAATAATTTTACTATAAACTAGACTTATTATAGAACACTCTCCAAAAAGAATAACCCAAAACGGAGTTTTCTAGCTCAAGATATAATTTTTTAAAGTAGAGCCTAAGACTGAAACTTTAAATCTGACCTTGTAGTAGTAAAATAGGTGTAACTCACTCTAGAAAAATGCAAATGGACTGATTTCAACTTTGTTGGAGAGCTAACATATATAGGAATACACCCATGTATGTTATGTATAAAGCTTTGTACCATGTAATTACAGAATGAGAAATAAATTTCGGAATAGTGTACTGTGAAAGTGCAGTTTGGAAAGGTTCTGGCTAAGGAAAGACTTGGTATTTAAGCGTGTCCATTGTGACCGACTTCTCTTTCCTGGGAACCCTCCTATGCATGGTTTACAGTTGATTTACACTATTCCAAAGACGTAAATGCTAAAATTTGATGAGTTAGGAATTTGGAACTACCTTTGCTAAGCTGAGATAACAAGTATACAGAGAATTATAAACTTTCTTCTAAAAGATGTCAAAACTATAAATAAAAGAATCAAGTCTTGTAAAGAGAGAATTTTAAGAATTTAAGTAGAATAATAATCTTTAAGAGTTATATGAAAGTCATAATAAAAATATATAAAGAACCTATAATAATATTTTGAAGTGCATTAATGTATTAATGGAATGCTAAGAGTACAATGAACACTAAGAGAAAAGATAATACTAAGACATCCATTACCTCTTACGAACACTAGGAACTCAACTTGATAACTTTGGTTGGTTAATATGAATCATCTATGAAAGTGTTTACTATGAGATTTACATGATATTGTCCATGTTTTATGAAGTGATTTATAGTAATGTGAATGTATGGTGATGAATTATGAAATGATGAGGATGAATGATTGATTGCCCAGGATTTATTGTGATTACATGATAATATGCATACATTCATTTTCAAAAGAAATAATAAAAGTAAAGTTTGAAAAAGTAGCAATGAAAGTCTGGAAAAGTGGACTTGAGCTAAACTCACGGCTTAACCCCCTAAACTGTTGAGATCACGGCAACGGAATGAAAACAAAAAAGGTTATGGTGACGGCCATGGTATGAGCTCATTACCCTTTAGGGTGGTCTAAGGCATTGATGCATTCATCCCGTGAGTAATTAAGAAATATGTTGATGAAATAAATGAAAGATGATGATCACTAAACAAGTGAATGTTGAGGATGAGTAATCATGAAATGCATGCAGCTCCTAAATGATTATTGCTTATTAGTGGTTTTACATGATATGCTTATATGTATGCTTGATGAAATACTGAATGGATATTTCTGCTAATGTTCAAGATTAGTTTAAAAGTAACTACACTTCGGCTAATCACGTTTGTGAAAGTTTGATAATTGAATCCTTACCTGTTCACCTTTTTATAATAAACCCGAAGTGACTGGGACGACAACGATGACACTTTTAGTACAAGTAGGAACTCCTACTGAGAAATCATGTATTTCTCACTCCCATGTTTATTTTCCATTGTCGTTACCAGAGACAGACGTGTCCACCTAAAGCAACGAAGCTATAGCTGAAGAAGGAGGTAGCGCGTGAAGATTTCAAACCTTTCAAGTAGGAGCATTCCGAGCTTTAGTTACATTATAGTTTGTGAGAAACAATTAGTAATAATAGAACTTATATTGTTATTTGTAATAACTTATCAGTATGATATATGCCCTGTTGTGACTTATGTATTAAGTGATTATATTCCAGTTTATGTGATAATAGTTCTACACTTAGTCTTTTATTCCGCTTATTTAATTAAGTGCGCAATGTAACTTGATTATTATCTATAAAAGCGCTATGTATTTCACTTCTCGCTACAGGCTTAATTTTTCAAACAATTAATTTATTTAAAGAAAAAAAAATTCCTCTATTTTTCTAAGTTAATTTCAAAAGAAAATAAATGCAAGGCATAAGTGACAACTAATAGAATCCAATGTGAACTTAAGCATAGTGGGGTTCTATTAGGGTGTTACATATGCGACTACCCGAAGTACGTGCCCCGGACTCAGTACTCAGAGACGGATCCATCAGAGGACCTGCCCTTGCCATGTACAGTTGGAGGTCCAGCCTCGCTCCCCCACTGATGAGAGCCGGGAGTGAGGAAACAGTAGTTCAGTTGAGGTTGGCTCGTTGGCCATCCATGCGCCCTCGCCGCGGTGGACACGCTCCGATGATTCGCACGACCACTCCCGCCGAGATTCGCCAGTGGATCGATTCCACCCCTCAGTACTCGGACCAGTAGGAGTAGGTGCATAGGATGGGTAGTAGCTAGTGCACACACGCCACATGGTTGAGGACAAACCTTCTTTTGTATATGAGGTTGTCTACTCTAGGTGCACATGGGTATGGGTGTTGCTTTCATGGTTCCCTTGTACTTTCTTTTATGATTTCCTTGTATTCACATTTCAGTTGTATTTCGTTTTACTATGTACCGAAAAGTCCTGCCCCATTTGGTAGGCACATTATCTATATATATAATCAGTTGATGTGTCCATGTTATTTATGTGTTTTGTTGTGATTGCTCATATGACTTGTATGAATTTCCATTCAAAGAATCATACGTGGCTCTCACTTTGGTTTTAATTCCAAAAAGAAAAATTTTACCCATATTTCCGCTAAGTATTTTCAAGTAAAGAATGAGACCAAGAGGTTATACTCTAAAGATTAACCTAATTACATGCTAGTAGTATTAGGTTAAGATTTAGGGTGTTACATGCCAGTCTGGGAGGTGCACTATGACCCGGATCACTGCTCCTATCACTTCAAGGATCGTTGTGTTGTACGTGTTTTTGTGTATATAGGACGCCCTTTTGCCTACCCAGTGTCCAGTTATCGCTTCATTCCTATTGCTCCTTTCAGGGACGACGACCTAATCTTCGAGCGCACCTGCCCCCGTGATGAGCTGACTTGTCGTGCTCATCCATCCGCCTCAGCAGTATGTGACTATGTACCTCGATCACGGAGGTCAGAGATGGATCCATCCGAGGACTCACCTGTGCACATCTGCTTAGAGAGTTCTTCCCCCACTCCTCCATATGGACGAGAGAGGAGTGAGGCTACCGTGACACGGACGCGCTTGGCGAGGAGAGGTGAGATGCACCCTCACCGTGGAGTTCACGTTCAGCCAATGCATATCCGTACTCCACTCCACTGGCCCACGCAGGAGGAGCTCGAGCAATTCACCAGGTACATACCTCAATTGCCCGAGGGTTCTCGTTGCCAGTAGACCTTGTTGTAGAGCTATTCGAGTGCTTGAGCCGTAACAAGATCTTCCCCTTTTGGTGTAACACCCTAAGTCTTAACCTAATACTACTAGTATGTAATTAGGTTAATCTTTAGAATATTACCTCTTGGTCTCATTCTTTACTTGAAAATACTTAGTGGAAATATGGGTAAAATTTTTCTTTTTGGAATTAAAACCAAAGTGAGAGCCACGCATGATTCTTCGAATGGAAATTCATACAAGTCATATGAGCAAATCATAATAAAACACATAAATAACATGGACACATCAACTGATTATATATATAGATAATGTGCCTACCAAACGGTAGGACTATTCGGTACATAGGAGAACGAAATACAACTGAAATGCAAATACAAGGGAATCATAAAAGCAAGTACAAGGAAACCATTAAAGCAACACCCATACCCGTGTGCACCTAGAGTAGACAACCTCACATACTAAAGAAGGTTTGTCCTCAACTATGTGGCGTGTGTGCACTAGCTACTACCCATCCTATGTACCTACTCTTGCTGGTCCGAGTACTGAGAGGTGGAATCGATCCACTGGCGGATCTCAGCGGGAGTGGTCGTGCGGATCATCGGAGCATGTCCACCGCGGCGAGGGCGCATGGATGGCCTACGAGCCAACCTCGGCTGAACCACTGTCTCCTCACTCCCGGCTCTCATCGGTAGAGGAGCGGGGCTAGAGCTCCAACTGTACATATGCGAGGGCGAGGCCTCTGATGGATCCGTCTCCGAATACTGAGTCCGAGGCATGTACTCTGGGTAGTCACGTACGGCTGAGATGCCTCGGGCTGCATGTAGAGGATCTGCTCGTCGCGTGGTCTGGCTCGCTCAAAAATCGTGTTATGATGGTAGGGAGTAGTCGGGGTGAAGCGGTAGCTCCGTACTGGGTGTGCGAAGGGTCGTCCCATAAACATAAATACTCTGACAGTGCAGTGACCTTCAAAATGGTATGACCCGAGTACTGGGTCATGGTGCAGCTCCCATGTCAGGGTGTCGATGAAGAGTACGAAGGTCGCCATCTGAAGATGTGACGGAAGAAAAGAGAGAGGGAATGAGAATCTTCTAAAAGAATTCTCAGTAGGGTAATCCCTACCTAAGTGACATCATCACATCCTCAGGAACCTTGCGTTTTATTTCTAAAAAGGTGTGCATGCATGTAAACTTCGTTTGAGTTAGTTTTCTAAAGTATTAATTGTCCAAGGTCCATCATATTTTACAATGCATCTTTACGACTAAGCAGGGAATACACTAATGACATGAATGCATCATGAAAGTAAACCAATCAATGAAATAACTAAGAAACATTATAACATTGGCATAAGGAGACAGGTATAACTTTTCTTGGTTTTTCATAGCACATGTGACATTTTAAACTTTAACTTTTATCTCATGGGGCCACCCTAAAACATCTCTAGGTTATGAGCTCGTACCTTAACTAGTCGTCACTAGTTCTTACTTATCCTATGATAAGCGCAACATATATAATCCCGACTTAAAGTACGAGTTAGGGGGCAAATTAAGGATCACCTCTTAGGGTCATTTCCTCTTTCAAACGCTCTACTAGCAACTAGTGCATCGTAGTATTGTCCGCATTGGCAAGCTCTATGTCAATACCCTCACGGATTTGTTTTCTTGGGGGTGCTCGGCTAAACTGGTGTCACCCAAGAAGGCGTCTCAGTGTTGTGTCACATTTAAGTTCTCATGATTTTCAAAAAGACCATTTTCTAAGTTCCTCAAATTTGATGAAAATTTGGCAGCATGATGGCTGTAGACCGAATTTCCTCAAATTTGCTTATGCTATGAAAACATATAGGACATACACAAACATTTCTTATGGGGTATAGCATATCATCATGTAAAACTTCTTTATAGCATATATCAAGTTATCATAGACAAAACTCATGCATAATATATCATAAATTAAGCATCATAAAAACTCAAGACGTTTTAATGTCTTATGCATTGACCCTTAAGGTCCTTAACTCACGTTCTAAGTTATTAATCATCAAACCTAATCTCTTGGGTACCTATGCGGTTATAACTAAGTATTTCTCACCTCACACTATGACCAAGAACATCTCTAAACCTCAAGGATGCAGAATTTATAATCCTAACTTTACGGGTGCCTAGGAGTCACAACAGTGACCCTTTCTAAGTCCGGTTTGTTCCTAAGGCTTCAAGATCAAGTCCTAAACCTTTTATGAGTCATTCCTACACATTTAAACTAATTTAAATCTATGATTATCAAATCTAAACCTTGCTGGACAGAATCCAGAAAATTCAATAATTAAGGGATCTAGAACTGTCAAATTAATTCTTTTCTAGTTTCTAACTTATCTTATCTTTCACATATGAGTCTTAACATTATTTTTACTCAAACATAAGCATATTATCATCATTAAAACAACACATACAGTGGCAAATAAATAGCAAGGCAGAATCGAAATGTGCATCTCCATAAAGGCATAAAACACAATTTCTAAAGCACATAAAATACTAGTTTCTCTTGGAACCTTTTTAAAACTTTCAAAACTCATTTATAAACAATTTTAACATCTAAAATCATAAGAATATTTAAGAGGATAGTGACCAATTCATCTTTGTCTCAAGAGGTCCTAAATTCTTAAAACTTAGTTCTATGCATTCCTTAAACTCATAAAAGCTTGGAAAAATTATAAAACATAGTCTTCAATACTTAGAAACATCAAGACCCCTTAGGGCCGAAATATGAACCAAAGGAAATAAATATTTTTAGACCTTTGTTTGAGACAACAATGGGCAAGTCTTTGAGCTCTAAGTTCATTTAGGTGATGACATAAAAATAAACATGCTTATGCACTTATTTTAGGCTCCATTAGAAAGTAAAGTGATAGCACAAAGTAAATATGAATGCAACTCATTATTATCTTGGTATTAAGTGAGAACTTGAAATATAAACATGATAATGCATAGCTTGAAATATAAACATGATAATGCAAGGTTCACTTATTATCTTGATACTTAGTGATAGCAAGGAAAGTAGACATGATGTGCATAGCATAACAGTAAACATGATGCAAGGTTCATTTTATGGTTAGCTAGAGCTCATTCAAGACTTTAACAAAGTAACAACCCAACATATATCTCATTACAAAGAGAGCTCTAGAGTTCTTGAACCAAGTTCTCATAGGAACTATGAGGTTCTTGAACATCATCATCAAGCTCAAAGAAAACAAACTTTCTAAACAAAACCAAACAAAATCTCACAGATCAAAATACCCAAAACCGAAAACCTTACAAAAGAACCAGAAAGTGAAACTAAGCCAAGTTCTTTATTAAATACCCAAAACCCCTATCTAGAGAAAATCTCTAGAACGTTCCAGCCAACTTTAAGGTTGCCAAGGGTAGGCTTGGGCTTTTAGAAATCCTTAGATTAATTTTCTTAAGTTGAAAAACCATGTGAGTTAAGTGTAGTATAGATGAAGTTAAAGGAAAAGAAAAACTCAAGCTCTAGAGGTTCCTTTGAAATGAACACATAGTCATTCTCTAGGAGTCCTCATCATTGAGCTATCATGTGCTCCTCAAGGCCTCATGGCCGAAATCACAAGGAAGGAAAAACAAGAAAGTTTCAAAAGAAAATCGAAGAGAAAGCTAGAAAGAACTCATTTTCAAGAAAACCAAGTTTAGCAAACACCCCTACCTAGAATGAAGACAAAAAGCTTGAACTTTTGAAAAGAAAAACAAGATGATGAGCTCCTCCTTGGTGCTTGATGGTTTCAGCCAAGAGGAAGCAAGAAGGTTGGAGTTGTGTTTCAAGTGAGGTTGTGTTTGAGGTGTGATGTTTGAGAGGTTTGATGATGGTTCAAGGCTATGGGGTGGTGTTTCAAGGTTGAGAGATGATGATGAGGTGAAGAGAGGATGAAGATGAAGATGAAAAGAAAGGAAGAACTCTCTTGAAACTTGAGAGAAAAAGAAAGAACTAGCAAGACAACTCTAGAATTCTAAACTTAGCAAATGCTTCAAAGTGCAACTAAGCTATCACAAGCATCCTATTTATAGAAAAACAAAACAATGAGGCTCACCAAGGAGGAGGAGTGGCCGTAGCATTGGAGGACAAAGGGAGAGGAAAATATCTCTTTGATTGTGTCATTGAACATGGTTTGAAGTATGGAAGCTATGCTACAAAGTATGGCTTGATGTGAGTTAATTTCCTATCAATTTTTGATGAAATTAGGCTTCTAGAAACAATGCATCCAGCCATAAATAAATGGAGAAAATGGGCTATTTTAATTAGTTATTTACTTGGAAAATCAAGCTTGATTGAAAGTTATGACAAGGTATAGTGTATGTAACTTGAGGTATGGCCTTGGAGTGTTGAAAAATTGAACATGTGATGCATATGGAGAGGGAGGAGCTTCGGCCAGAATTCAGACAGCATGGGGGAGGATTTTTCTTCCATGTAATTTGTAACACCCTAATTTTTAACCTAACTTTCTAGAACACATTAGGTTAAACATTAGGCTATTACTTCATAGTCTCATTCTTTCATTAAAATACTTAGCGGAAATTACGGGTAAATGTTTTTTTGAAAACATAAAACAAAGTGAGAGTCGTGAGCTTAACTAATCGAATGACAGAAATGTAAAGCACGCGTAACGATCATAAACAACCATGTAAAATAAATCATACATCAGAAGAACATAGATCATGAAGATGATAGAAACATTATATTAATAATAAAGTAGCTAAAGTACATAACTAGTCATACCCTTATAGAAACAGGCAGAGCTTGGAATACAACGGAAAAAGGAAATACAACAGATAGCAAAGTACATGGTACAACGTAAGGATAAAAACCCAAAATACTACCCTCCTACTATGCTACGAGCACTAATCTACATCCCCTCCCAAAAGGTACGGCCGAAAGGAAGATCCCCACGAAGCTCGGGTACTCGAAAGCTCTCCAATGGAGTCTAGTGGCGACGAGAATCCACGGGTGATGGAGGCAGGTTGCCGGGGAAACGCTCTAACTCCTCCTGAGTGGCCCAATGCAACGTGACGCATCTCGGCTTTCCTTGCCAGGCGCGGCTGCACCACAGTCTCCTCACTCCCCATACGTCGGGATCGGGGAAAAGGGACTGAACCCTCCAAAGGAACATACGTCGGCCAATCCTCGGATGGGTCAGTCTCGGATCTCCTCGAACGAGGTACGTACTCTGGGAAATCTCTGACGACGGAGGCAGAGGTACTGGCACGTCGCAACTGCTCCTCACGCGGGCAGGTGCGCTCGAAGATCATGTCATCACTACCAAAAGGCGCAGTAGGAGTGAACTGGTAGCTCGAAACTGGATAGGCGAAAGGTCGTCCCAAGTACACAAAAACACGAACGGCACATCGACCCTCAAAGTGATATGAACGGTGGTCCGGGTCGAAGTGTATCTCCCATACTGGCGTGTCAATGAAAAGCACGAACGTCGCCATCGCTCTCTGAAGATGTGATGGAAGGAGAGAGAGAGAAAAGTGAGAAATCTTGCTAAAGAAATCTCAGTAGGAGTCTTCTATCCTAGGGTTACATCGTACACATCCTCAGGAACCTTGGGCTTATTTATAAAATAATGATCATGCATATAAGGTTTAATTAAGGTTTTCCAAAACTAATTATCCAAGGTCCATTCCTTTTAGCATGCATCTTGATGTTATGAATGCAACATGTTATATCATGGATGCATGGCAATACTTGAGCATATAAGACAACACCTCAAAGCACATAAACATAATCCATGTGGCATAAGGGCATATAATTTCCAAGTGAATCATTCCTCAACTTCGTGACATCAATCATGGTATTTTAGCATATAAGCCACCCTAAAAAAAATAATAACTAGGTTATGAGCTCATACCTTAGCTAGTCGTCACTAGCTCTTGCTTATTATCTTGAATAAGCGAAACATAAATAATAATCTCGACTCGTAAGTACGGGTAGAGGCGAGGATCTCTCTCTGGGATTACCCTCTTTGAAATGCTTTGCTAGCCACGCATGGCCTCGCAATTTGTCCGCTTTGGTAGGCTGCATCTACTCATACCCTCACGGATTTGTCTCCTCCCGGGGGTACTCGGCCGAACCGGCACCTCCTCAGGGGAAGCGCGTCTCAATGCTTTGTCACATAAAAATCTCCTGGGGGTGCTCGGCCGAACCGGTGTCACCCAGGGTTTTCAACTCATATGGTACTCATAAACATTTCTTTCAACCCTTTAAGGTTTGACGGAAATTCGGTAGCATAGCAGCTGTTAAACCGAATTTCCTTCAAACTGCCACAAGCTAATTCACACAACATGTTCTCATGAAAACTCATGCTATGATAAACTTTAACATTCTCATCAATCATTTCCTCATGCATCAAGCACATCTCATCATATCATTGCATCAAACAACACATCATAGAATTAACAACCTTTTAGTATCTTATGCATTGACCCTTAAGGTCCCTAACTCACATTCTAAGTTATAAATCATCAAACCTAATCTCTCGGGAACTTATAAGGTCTTAACTAAGTATTTCTCACCTCACACTATGATCAAGAACATCTCTAAACCTCAAGAGTGCAGAATTCATATTCCTAACTTTACAGGTACCTAGGAGTCACAACAATGACCCTTTCTAAGTCCGGTTTGCTACTAAGGCATCAAGATCAAGTCCGACACCATTTATGAGTCATTCCTACACATTTAAACTAATTTAAATCCATGATTAGCATTACTAAACCTTGCTGGATAGAATCCAGAAAATTCAAACATTAAAGGATCTAGAACTCTCAAATTAATTCTTTTCTAGTTTCTAACTTCTCTTATCTTTCACATATGAGTCTTAACATTAATTATACTTAAACATAAGCATATTATCATCATTAACACAGCTCGTACAGTGGCTAAACATGGCAAGGCAGAACCAAAGCAAACATCTCCATTTAAGGGCATCAAACACAATTTCTAAAGCACATAAAATACTAGTCTCTCTTGGAACCCTTTTAAAACTTTCAAAACTCATTTCTAAATATTTTTATCATCTAAAATCATAAAATTATGTAAGAGGGCAGTAGCTAAATCATTTATACCTCAAGAGGCCCTAAATTCCTTAAAACTTGGTTCTACAAATTCCTTGTACTCATATAAGCTTAGGAGAATTATAAAACATAATTTTCAACACTTGGAAACTACAAAACCCCTTAGGGCCGAAATGTGAACCAAAAGAAATAAATATTTTAAACCTTTGTTTGAGACATCAATCGGTAAGTCTTTGAGCTCTAGGTTCATTTAAGTGATAACATAAAAGTAAACATGCTCATGCACTTATTTTAGGTTCCATTAGAAAGTAAAGTGATAGCATAAAATAAATATGAGGTGCAACATATTATTATATTTGATATTTAGTGAGAACTTGAAATATAAACATGATAATGCATAGCTTGAAATATAAACATGATAATGCAAGTTCATTCATTATCTTGGTATTTAATGATAGCAAGGAAGTAAACATGATATGCAAAGCATAAAATAAACATGATGCAAAGTTCATTTTATGTTTAGCCAGAGCTCATTCAAGACTTTAACAAAGTAACAACCGAACATATATCTCATTACAAAGAGAGCTCTAGAGTTCTTGAACCAAGTTCTCATAGGAACTATGAGGTTCTTGAACATCATCATCAAGCTCAAAGAAAACAAACTTTCTAAACAAAACCAAACAAAATCTCAAGGATCAAAATACCAAAACCGAAAACTTTACAAAAGAACAAGAAAGTGAAACTAAGCCAAGTTCTTTATTAAATACCCAAAGCCCCTATCTAGAGAAAAATCTCTAGAACGTGCCGGCCAACTTTAAGGTTGACAAGGGTAGGCTTGGGCTTTTAGAAATCCTTAGATTAATTTTCTTAAGTTGAAAAACCATGTGAGCTAAGTATAGTATAGATGAAGTTAAAGGAAAAGAAAAACTCAAGCTCTAGAGGTTCCTTTGAGATGAACACATAGTCATCCTCTAGGAGTCCTCATCATTGAGCTATCATGTGCTCCTTAAGGCCTCATGGCCGAAATCACAAGGAAGGAAAAACAAAGAAAGTTTCAAAAGAAAATCCAAGAGAAAGCTAGAAAGAAACTCATTTTCAAGAAAACAAAGTTTAGAAAACACTCCTACCTAGAGTGAAGACACAAAGCTTGAACTTTTGAAAAGAAAAACAAGATGATGAGCTCCTTCTTAGGGCTTGAAGGTTTCAGCCAAGAGGAAACAAGAAGGTTGGAGTTGTGTTTCAAGTGAGGTTGTGTTTGAGGTGTGGTGTTTGAGAGGTTTGATGATGGTTCAAGGCTTTGGGGTGGTGTTTGAAGGTTGAGAGATGATGATTCAAAAGGAAAAAGAAGAAGATGAAGAAGAATAATGCTCTTGAAACTTGAGAGAAAATGAGAGAACTAACAAGAATGCTTAGAAATCAAAACTTAGCAAATGAACAAAAGTGTAGCAAAGTTCATCTTGGCATGGTATTTATAGAGAAGGATAAGGGTGAGTGTGTGGAGGAGAATGAATCCTCATGGAACATGAGGTGAGAGAATTGCATTTTGATGGCATGGTGAAGTATGGTGGTGAGTGTGGCTTCAAGCATGGTCTTTGGAGTGTGAAATAAAATTAATTGTGATAAAATGGGGTATGAATTTCGGCCAGGTCTGATGCAGCAAGGGAGGAAGGAGTTTTGGTCATGTAATTGTGTGTTAGTGATGTGTTTAGGGGTGTATTTGCTTAGGTGCAAGGTTAGGAGTAATTAAGCATAAGTTTAGGTGACTAAGAATGTGTTTTAAGGATTTTATGACAAGATTAGGAGTGCTCATACATCATTAAAGAATTTTAAACTCATTTATGAATAAACAATATGTAACACAATTCCATGATTTAAGGAATTGGAAAGAGAAAACACTATTCAAGATTCCATGACTAGGAGTTTGGAAATTAAAATATGATTTTATGTTGTAATTAAGCACTTTTAGGTTCTAATCAACTATAATAAATTATTTTGACTCAAGATTAATTAAGGAAATTAATTAACCTTCGATTAGAGCCTAATATTACTTAGGTTTGCTTAATCACATAATTAAGCGTAAAAACACGAAACTAGGGGCAAAACCATAATTTCACATTAATTTTGCCCAGGACCTCCGGGGCCTAAACTAAGGTCATAGTCTACATAAAAATGCCTTTTAGAACCATCTGGAGAAGTTTCGAGTTCATCCTAAAACTTAACCTAACACACCTAGAACATATTAAGGCTAATTTTTAGTCGTTAGTCTTTGGTTTCATTCTTAACCTTTACTTTAATAAAATACCTAGTAGAAAATACGAATAAAATTTTCTTTTTGAAACTTGAAAACAAAACATGAACCGCGTGCTAACATGAAACCTAACATTCACTGCAAATATAACATACAAGAAAGAGAAATCATATTATTCATAACCACAAAATACAAATGTTATAACAACACAACATAGTCATATCATCATAAATACATAAATTACTACTATCGTAGTTCCATCGTCACATCCAAAAGAAATACACATAAATGTATGCAAAGCGGCATCTACGTGCTTCCACTGCGTTCCTTTAATCCGACTCGTAGGGTGTGTCCTATGCCCATGCCTTAGTAGAAGCCACGAACCACGTCATTATCTTCATTTGGAGATGATACGAAAGAAAAAAGAGGGATGAGAAACTCATTCAAGGTTCTCATAAGGATTTCCGATTCCAACACACATGTCATCATCATCATCCTCAGCAACTTCAGTTTTGATTATGAAAAAGGCGTTCATGCATAAGGTTTGGTTTTAAACTTCTCAAATCTATTTATCCGAAGTGCATGTCTTTTAGTATGAGTCTTAATGACTTAAATACAGCAGATATTGGATGCATGCATGACAATACCATATGCACATTAACATGAAAACCATAGTAATTGAGCACAACATAAAGAAACATAATCATATAGGTGGCATAAAGGTACAGTACTTTCATATAACTTCTTTCTTATATTCAAACTCTTAAGTTCTCTTTCATAAAGACCACCTTTTTATCGTGTCGGCCAAAATCCAAGCAACATGCTGGCCCCAGTGATTTTAACATAACCACCAAAACTCCACCTCACCTATCGCCTAGGAATGAGCTCAATCCTAGTCGTCACTAGATTTAACATGGGGCAATAGAAGGGGTAACTTATCATTTATAAGGATCACCTATCATAACCTTTAATTCAGGGAGTGCACAAGATTATTTCCTTCTTTGAAATGTTCTACTAGCATCTAGTGCACAGTGAATTGTCTGCTTTGGCAAGCTCAATGTCAATACCCTCATGAATTTGCCTCCTCTCCACCGAAGCTGGAGAAATGCTTCTCAGTACTATGTCACATTTAAAATCTCATTTTCCTAGGGGTGTTCAGCCGAACCGGTGTCACCCAGGACTCATCTCATGTGGTTTTCAAAAGCATTGTCAAGTTCTCAAATTTGATGGAAATTCGGCAGCATAACTGCTGTAAACCGAATGTCTTTCAAATTTGCTTTATGCCACAAGAATTCATAATACATGCACTTTCACATTCAATTTCCATAATCAGGATAAACTTAAAACCACATAAACATACCCATCATAGGACATGTGTCATCACATCATACTTGGAATTAATAAATCCATTGCGTTATATAACCTATGGTGTCTTATGCTTTGACTTTTAGGGTCTTAAACTTGAAACCTAAGTTCTTTAACATCCGATTTTAACCTCTTATGCACTTATAGGTTCACAACCAATTATTCTCACTAATTATCATGATTATAACCAATTCTAAACATCATTAGTGCAGATTCTATGTTTCACAATTACGGGTACCTAGGAGTCACAACTTTGACCCTTTCTAAGTTCTGTCTTCTCCTAGAGTTCTAAGATCAATTCCTAAACCAATTATGAGGGATTCTACACATATACACTAATTATAAACCATCATTACCAATTTTAAACATGCTGAAACAGAATTCATAATTTTAGTTTCTAAGGGTTCTAAAACTCACATTTCTAATCCTTTCTAGCTACTTATTGTTCCTAACACTCACCAAATAATTTTCCCTTCACTCAAACATAATTTTTACACATATAAACTTATAAAATCAGCATCAAACAGTGGCCAAATCATATATGTCACATAGTCACATAAAATCAAATTTTCAAGTGCATACAAGTTACTAGTTTTCTCTTGGAATTAAATTGAGACCTCAAACTCTTTTAGAAACTAATTTATTTCATAAAAATCATAAAAATACAAGTAAGGGTAGTAGCTATGTTAATTCACTCATAGATGAGATTTAAAACATAAAAAAATATTTATAACACTTTATAAGTTTACCTATGCTTGAGAAAATCCTTAAAACATGGTCTATTGGTCCTTGTGACTAGATGAGACTTATACTAGGTCCATCACCATCACATGACCGAAATCACACTCATAAAAACACTTTCATTTTCCAAACTTCTCTTGAGATAGAGTAGGCAAGTCTTTGAGCTCTAGGTTCTTTAAGTGACGACATAAACTTAAACATGCTATGTACTTTGTTTTATTCTTCATTATAAAGTGTAAGCATAAAAGTAAATATGAGATACAACTTATTATTATCTTTAAATTTAAGTGATGACTTGAAATATAAATATGAGAATGCAAGCTTATTCTTTATTCTTGAAAGTTTTAGTGTTGACATAAAAGTAAATATGAATGCAAATTCATTTTTAATCTAACTAGAGCTCATACAAGACTTTTAGAAGAACAAAATAATCTCAACCCAACACTTATCTAGCAAGACAAAGTGAGCTTTAGAGTTCTTTTTACCAAGGCCTGAAAGAAACCTCATGGTTTGAACATCATCATTAAGCTCAAGGAACATAGACAAAGAGATCAAAATAAATAACTACATTTCTTGAAACAAACATATAAAGAAACTACACCATATTCTTTATTTTATGCCTATGAGCTCCTATCTGGAGTAAACTCTAGAACGTGCCAGCCAACTTTAAGGTTGACAAGGGTGAGCTTAAGGCTTTTTGAAATCAAGTGTGATATTTTCTTAAGTAAACATTATGTGAGCTACCTAGCATTTCATCAACTTGTAAAGAGGAAGAAAATGAAAACTGAAAATACATAAAGAAAAGAAAGAAGAAACCGAATGCATAAAGGAAAGAAAAGAAAGGAAAAACCAAAAATGATTTAGAAACCAAAACCAAGTTTCAAGCTTTAGAGGTTTCTCAAATGAAAATCACAAAATCATTATGTTGAAACCTCATCATCAAGCTCAAGATTTTCCTTTCAAAAATCAAGTCTCATGACCAAAGATAAAAAGTGAGAAAAGAGTTTGATCCAAGAGGAAACTAGCACTTTCATATTAAAAACAACATCATAAAAGAAAAAGCTTTTGAAAACAAAACCCCTACCAAGTGGTATTCTTTTTTCTTAGGAAGGAAAAAGGAGCTTGATCTTGTAAAGGAATGAGAAGAGAAACTCCTCTCCAAGTGATGCTGATGATTTCGGCCAAGCACAAAGGAAAAGGAAGGAGTTGTGTTTTATGTGAGCTTTGTGTTTGAGAAAGGAAGCTTTAGTGTTTGTGTAACATCCTAATTCTTAGCCCAATACTCCTAGAATGTATTTCGGTTAATCATTAGCTTATTACTTTTTAGTTTCATTCTTTTCAAAATACTTAGCGGAAAATATGAATAAATTTTTCTTTTTCAGACTTAAAAACAAAACATGAGCCGTGTGCTGAAATAAAATCTAACAATTATCGCAAACATAACATGAGAAAGAAGGAAAGCATATCATTAATAACCACAAAATACAAGTGTTCCACATATTAACACAACATAGTCATATCTTCATAAGTACATCAATTACTATTATCATAGTTCCATAGCCACATCAAAAGAAATACACATGTGTAAATCTAAAGAGACATCTACGCACTTCAGTTGCATCCCACTAATCTGACTCATAGCATATGCCCTATGCCCATGCCTTAGTAGAAGTCATGAATCATGTCACTATCTTTGTCTGGAGACGACACAGAAGAAAAGAGAGAGATAGATGAGAAACTCATTCAAGATTCTCAGTAGGGATTTCTGACTCTAACATATGTGTCATCGTCATCGTCCCCAGTTTGGTTTTAATTATGAAAAGGTGTTCAAGAGTAAGGATTGGTTTTAAACTTCTGAAATCTATTTATCCAAAGTGGGTGTCTTTTAGTATGAGCCTTAACGACATGAATGCAACAAATATTAGATGAGTGGGTGACAATACGTTATGCAAGCAATTCAATAAAACATAACATCAAGTAGGCATATAAGTGGCATAAAGAGCATAGAACTTTCATATAACTTTTTCTCAAAGATCACCTTCTTATCATAGCCACCAAAATCGAACCAAACAGACCATGCCCTGGAAATATTTATCATAGCCACCAAATTCCCTCTCACCATATCGCCTAGGAATGAGCTCAAACCTAACTAGTCGTCACTAGATTTCATATGGGGTAAAAGAAGGGGTAACATATCATTTGACTTATCCCAGATAAGTATAAATAAATGCCGACACCCAGAGTGCGGGTTAAGGATCACCTGAATACATTCCGGCTCCCGGAGCACGGGTCAAGGTTATTATTTCCTTCTTCGAAACGCATCTATGACACCCAGTGCACAGTAAATTTGTCCGCTTTGGTAGGCTGCATCTACCATAGCCTCACAATTTTGTTATTTCCTTACCGAAGTAAGAGAAATACATCTCGGTGTGCTATGCCATATCTAAAAAGCTCATTTACTACGGGTGCACAACCAAACCAGTGTCACCCAGGACTTATCTCATATGGTTTTCAAAAACATTCTCATTCACTTCTATAATCATGATAAACTTAAAATCACATAATCAAACTCATTGTAGCACATGCATCATCACAACATACTTGAATTAACAAACTCGTCCCATCAAAGATTCTATAATGTCTTATGCTTGACCCTTAGGGCCCTTAAGTTTGAAGTCTAAGTTCTCCAACATCACAACTTAACCTCTTGGGTACCTATAGGTTCACAACTAAGTAGTCGTCACTCATTTCTATGATTATAACTAATTCTAAACCTCAAGAGTGCAGAATCTATATTTTGCTAATTACGGGTACCTAGGAGTCACAACTTTGACCCTTTCTAAGTTCGATCTTCTCCTAAAGTACTAGAATCAATTCCTAAACCAATTATGATTGATTCCTATGCATTTACACTAATTATAAACCATTATTTCTAATGTTAACCTTGCTGGAATAGAATCCAAAATTTCCATTTCTAAGGGATCTAGAAATCTCATTTTAATTCTTTCTTAGTTACTGACTAGTCTTAGCTCTCTCAAATTAATTTTAACATCAATTATACATGAATACACTCATTCCAACATAATAAAATCATCATCATACAGTGAATAACATAGCAAGGCAGGACCAGAAACATCATCATCATATCATGCATAGAATCACATAAAATTTCATCTCAAGTGCACATAAATTACTAGTTTTCTCTTGGAACCCTTTTTAAAACCTCAAAACTTTTTTTAGAAACCATTTTATCTCAATAAAGTCATAAAAACATGAACAAGGGCAGTAGCTAATTTATTTTGCTCATAGATGAGATTTGAAGCATAAAAACATATTTATATCATATGCTAAGTTCATCAAAGCTTAAGAAAATCCTTAAAACATGTTTTGTTGGTCCTTGTGACTAGATGAATCTTATACTAAGTCCATCCTCATCACATGGCTGAAAATACACCTGTAAAATACTTCTATTTTCCAAACTTTACTTGAGATAAAGAAAAGGCAAGTCTTTGAGCTCTAGGTTCCTTAGGTGATAACATAAACTTAAACATGAAATGCACTTAGTTTTATTCTTCATTATAAATAAAGTGAGAGTATAAAGTAAACATGAGATACAACTCATTATTATCTTTGAGTTTAGTGATGACTTAAAATATAAACATGAGAATGCTAGTTCATTCTTTACTCTTGAGAGTTAGTGTTGACATGAAAGTAAATATGAATGCAAGCTTATTTTAACTTTACTAGAGCTCATACAAGACTTTTACAAGGATCAATATTATCCTAAACCCATACTTTATCTAGCAAGACAAAGTGAGCTTTAGAGTTCTTGTACCAAAGTTACAAAGGTTTGAACACCATCATCAAGGCCAAAGAAAATGAACAAAGAACTCAAAATAAATCACAACACTTCTTGAAACAATGTAAAAAGAACTACTTTATATTTTTAACATACTTTTTAAAAAGAAAGAAAAGGAAACCGAAACCATCAAGGAAAAGAAAAGAAAAGAAAACCAAAATATCTCAAGATCAAGAACAAGTTTCAAGCTTTAGAGGTTTCTCAAATGAGAACTCTGAAGACCATTATGTTGAAACCTCATCATCATGCTCAAGTGTTTCCTTTTTAAAGAATCAAATCTCATGACTACGTAACATTTTTCATAAAACTTAAAGGAAGAAAACTCAAGCTTTAGAGATCTCATTGAGATGAACACAAAGTCATCATCTAGAGACACTCATCATCAAGCTATCATGAGGAGTAACAAGGCCTTGAAGGCCGAAAATGAAAAGGAAATAATAAAGCAAAACTGAAAAGGAAAACCAAGAGAAAACTAACACTTTTTCATCTCAAACATCAGAACAAGAAAAAAGCTTTTGAAAGCAAGAAACCCTACCAAGAGTGAAGATGAAAGCTTGGTTCTTGGTTGGAATGAGAAGACAAAAACCTCCTCTTTGTGCCTTGGTGATTTCGGCCAAGAGATAGAAAAAGGAAAGGAGTTGTTTTTCTTGAGAGTTTGAGTTTAGAGGTGGAAAGGTTGAGTGTTAGGGAGGTGGCTTGAGGTGGTGGTGTGGTGTTTCAAGGTGGTTTATGGTGGTTTGTGGTGGTGGGAGGAGTTTCTAAGTGGTGGAGGAGAACTTGAGTTTGAGATAAAGTAAGAAAGCTTTTTTGGTCACGAACTCAAACAAAAAAGCAAATGGTAAAAGTGTGGAATTTCTTTACACCTTGCTATATATATTATGGGTTAAATTTTGAAATGTGGAGGTGATTTTTTTTGGGGGGGGGGGGAGCACGAAATTATGGAGCCTTGAGGGAGGAAAATATCTCCTCAAAGTGGTTATTCAAAGCATGGTTGTAAGCATGGTGAGGTATGGTCCAAGTATGGTGCAAGGTATAGGCTAAAGCATGGCCTTTGTGTGCAAGAATTCAACATGTGAAGAATATGGAGGAGAGGTGGCTGGTTGCTTACCATGTCATGGGAGAGAGATTTGTCTCATCTAATTGTGGTTTAGGGGTGTGTTTAGGTGTATCTTTGATTAGGCTTTTGATTAGGAAGTTGTAAGTAAGTGTTTAGGAAATTAAATAGGTGATTAGGGCCATGTGAGACTAGATTAGGAGCTGATCTTGATAGATTAATGAAGTCAATCCTCATTAACTTAGAATCCAATGCCAACATGCTTCCTTGATTTAGGGAAATAAGTAAGAGCAAACACTATTCCTAGATTCCTTTCTTAAAGAATTAAGACTAGAAAAGGATTTTGAGTTTCTTTAAGCAATTTTAGGTTCTAATCAACTTTAATAAATTATTTTGACTCTAGGTTAATAATGGAAATTAATTAATCTTCGATTAGAGCCTAATATTGCTTAGGTTTGCTTAATTACATCATTAAGCTTAAAAGTACAATGCTAGGGGCAAAATCATAATTTTGCACTACCGGGACCACCGAGACTTAAACAGATATCCCCAAACACATAAAAACATCATTAAACACTTATAATTAGCATTTTGAACTCTTAGGAGAGATTATGGGCTCAAACGGCACTTATACCCGCGTAAAAACGCTATAGGGGTATTTTGGTCATTTTGACCCGAAACCTCAGAAAATGAGATTTTCGTCTCCGAAACTAAAAAGAAGCCATCTAATCCCCTTCAAACATTGAGTTGGCCCTTCAAGGACTACCTAGTCGGCTATCCTCGAATTCCGAACAGAAAATGACCTCAGGGGCATTTTGGTCATTTTCACTCAGACAGAAAATCGGGGCGTTACATTACTCCCCTCCTTAAAAAGAATTTCATCCTCAAAATTCGTTACGTGTACAAAGGCTTTATGAGGTTCCCATATCATCGTATACTACAACAAAAAATCCTACCCTATTCGCTTACCTCGATCGTCAAAGCGAGAGGTATCCTCAGTATTGATCATGAATACTCGTCCTTGGCGTTGGGGTCGGAAAGTAGCGTTCAACTATGGGGCCTTCACATTGCAATCCTGAATCATGTGGCCAGGTTTGCCACACTTAAAGGAAACTCGTTGACCGGCTAGACAAGGGCGGTTACCATGGTTCTTTCCGCACTTCAGACAAATGAAGGCGGGGTTACTATAAGATGCCTCATTCCTTGGGCCGTTTGATCCTTCGTGTTGAAAGTTACCCTCGGGGCCTTGTAGCCTGAACTACGGCCTAGATTGTAGTTCAAACTGCGGCGTGAACTGCTGATCGTGCTGCAAAATGAAGTGTGTTCTGGATTGATGTTCATGTTATGGCTTGAACCTTCGAGCTTGGGGTGCCAGCCCCTTGGCAACACGACTTGCTCTTGCGATGCTTAGGTTCTTGTCACCTTCCTCTAAGATACGGCACTTGTTGGCTAGGGTAGGGATGTAACATCCCCTGCTGCTTTATGGATTGACGACTGTCCCTACAAACCAACACGGGTCTTTTCAGCATGCTTTGTCCTCACTCACACGCTTCCTAGGAAAACTTCCCAGGAGGTCACCCATCCCAAAATTACCCCAGGTCAAGCACGCTTAACTGTGGAGTTCTTTCAGTTTGGGCTACCGAAAAGAAGATGCATCTTGTTGATATAGGTAGTACAAATCAATTCATATAAGCCCTCCTCAACTGTATAGTCCCATACCTATACAGTCTCAGGATACCTCTCATTCGGGTGTGTAATCTGTTCATTCATGTACCCCTCCGCTTAGAGGACCTTGCGAGGAGCCGCTCCTTGTCCGTGCCCTCTTTGCACCGGCGATCACTCCTCGTCCTTGTAACACCCTCCTAACTACCATGTATTACTCGAGCATTAACATTGTAATTAGAAGAGTATCACTTCCTTTCTATAATATCCACTAGTCAAATGAAATGAAATAAGATAAATCAAACTCTAGAGTTATAAAGAAAACTACTATAAAATGTACATATATTATTACTTTACATACCGCTTTCTTTAATACATACCATACTTGAAGTTAAGTCACTTAAACATAATACAACACAGTAACTACTATCAAAAGATCTACCAAGCTTGCTCAAATATCAAGGTCCAACAAAATACTAAACACACAGAAATGGAACTAAGACATCTAACACCAATTAGTCTACAAGCTGGTAAGTTCCTGGCACTATTCTACACTACATACAAGTCAAAAGCCCACGTAAGTCTCATGTCCTCCTACGTGAAACCATTGGCCATCGGTATGATGGCCTCTCCTCAGCCAGAGGCATCTGCAGTGTCTGAGCACAATACAGCATATACATAAATAGGGGTGAGAATATTATAAAATTCTCAGTAGGGTAACCCTTTACATACAGACAGAATATAAACAGTAAATGCATTTATAATAATAAAGAAAAACATCATGTTAGATCACATATATCAATATTAGCATACATGAGTCAAAGAAAATTATATGCAAAATGGTATTAATCATAAGTGTTTCTCTTATATCACATAGAATTCAACTTAGTGTAGTAGTTCTTTTATTAACATAGGGAAGGCTTAGATTCACATCAGGTAACATATGTAGTGGATAACTCCTCGAGAGGACCATAGGCTGCTAGGACATGAGCTCATTCCTATTCGTGATCATCGACTTCATTTTTACCATTTCTGAATCACACACAGTTCTATTTCCTAGTCGATAAGTCTACCGACTCATAAAATTTCTTGGGAAGTTCTTATTTTTGCCTTCCCTCTCTATCACACATAAGCCTTGTTTCTATTTTCCCGTATGTTAAAACATGCACCATTAAATTTCACATATTCTCTTTTGTCATACAACCATGTCATGGACCTTTCTATTTCAAAGTCAGGTTTGTATCCCAGATATAGGCATTCAGTATCATTGGAGTCTCATTCATACTTTATAAACAAGCCTTTCAAACAATTAACATACATTCATATGATATATACTTGGATTAAATAGATTTCTATCATTAACTTAATACATCTTCACCATTCCAGCTTCTTGACAGATTTACCATTATGGGGACAACATTTAATTCACATATCCAATGGGCAATTCACTGGCCATAAAAATTCTCTATGACACCTCAATGTGTCTAAAAGTCCCTATAAAAAGTTCATAGCAAACAGAATACTAGAACCATGTCAAATAAATTCTACAATTTTAGTGGTCAGAGGCCACTTTTTCACAGCTCAGAATAGGATTCACACAATTTTTAACTTTAGCAAATGATAGAAACAACTCAAAATAAAAATCACAGTTATACTTAAAGATGTTTAAAAAACTCTGTAAAACTTTCAAAGGATAACTCCATCATTTGCTATGAATAAAAATTTATACAAATTCACAGCTCCAGTACCAAGATTTCAGCCAGCATAGATATACTCTTGGTTCTTGATTTTTCTTAGGCAGTAAAACTCTTTATTATGCACCACGAAAATTATAAGAGTTTCCTTATGATGTTGTCTTCAACATATAATTTTATAGCTCATAAAAATGAATAGAATTGAACTAGAAAATTCATGAACAAATCCTGTCCTGCTGAAATCCGAAAATTCAGCAGCCTAGCCAAAACTTATTTTGACAAAAATCATTATTTAACCTCATCCAAACACTCCACCAAAATTAACACATCAATATCAACATATTATCATCAAATATAACCATAAATTTCGAAATAAAACCCAAAAAAATTTACAGAATAATTTGGAAAGAAAAAGGCCAAAGAAAACCCTACCCTTGGAAGCTAATGCCTCTTTGTCTCTTGTATACTCCAAGATAGATATACTCTACCCCAAAGCTCTTAAAATACAGTAAAATACTCCTCTAACCAGAGATGAGTGATGTGATAAGGTGAGGTTTTTGGAGAATCTAATCGGTTATATTTGTAGGTGTTGATGTCTAGAATAAGTTTTGTGAAGGAAACTTTGTGTTTTAGTGACTTTAGGCTAGGGTTTTTGGAGCTTGAAGCTTGTTAATGGAGGTTTGAGAGGAAACAAACATGGAGGCTGTATTTTTGGAGTGTTGGACGAAAATGATGGAGTGGTGGTGATAAGATATTGATCTTGTGAGTTTAGGGCAAAATGGATAATGATTTCAAGTACAAAATGGTTTTTCTTAAAGTTAAATATGGTAATTTTGTACAATTCCTATTGGTTAGCCATAAAGGTGCAATGGTGTGGCATATCTCAAGCCACACACTTGTCACCCTAGGTGGCATGCTTGCACTGGTAGCTTTATACTGTGTAAAAACTACACACCGTAATTTAACCGAATAGGTAAAATAGTGTACCCGGGTAATCAACTATTGCCTGAAAATTAATTCTAGGTATAAAATATTTATTCCTACCTATTTCTAACCTTAATCCTATAATTTCCAAATTTCGGGCACCTTCAGGTCTTGAATCTAAGGTTTCAAATTGTTCGGTGGGTCTACGGGGCCTGCAAAACACTATTCACGTTTTTTTTTTTTTTTTTTTTTTAACGTTCGTTACATTGTTCTCATCATTTTTGTGTACACCAAAATTTTGATATTCTTACTATTAAAGCCTCAATTATTTTCTGAAAAAAAATTAGGATATTACAGTCCTCGTCCCCGGGCGTTACATGCCCACCAGCTTCCGCCTGGTTCGTCCCCGAACCACACCGTACTGGGAGAGGTGTAGGCTCTGATACCATTTGTAACACCCCCTGCTGCTTTATGGATTGACGACTGTCCCCACAAACTAACACGGGTCTTTTTCAAAGATGCTTTGTCCTCACTCACACGCTTCCTAGGAAAACTTCCCAGGAGGTCACCCATCCCAAAATTACCCCAAGTCAAGCACGCTTAACTGTGGAGTTCTTTCAGTTTGGGCTACTGAAAAGAAGATGCATCTTGTTGATATAGGTAGTACAAATCAATTCATATAAGCCCTCCTCAACTGTATAGTCCCATACCTATACAGTCTCAGGATACCTCTCATTCGGGTGTGTAATCGGTTCATTCATGTACCCCTCCGCTTAGAGGACCTTGCGAGGAGCCGCTCCTTGTCCGTGCCCTCTTTGCACCGGCGATCACTCCTCGTCGTCGTCCCCGGGCGTTACATGTAATGTAACACCCTCCTAACTACCATGTATTACTCGAGCATTAACATTGTAATTAGAAGAGTATCACTTCCTTTCTATAATATCCACTAGTCAAATGAAATGAAATAAGATAAATCAAACTCTAGAGTTATAAAGAAAACTACTATAAAATGTACATATATTATTACTTTACATACCGCTTTCTATAATACATACCATATTTGAAGTTAAGTCACTTCACTTATAATACAACACAGGAACTACTATCAAAAGATCTACCAAGCTTGCTCAAATATCAAGGTCCAACAAAATACTAAACACACAGAAATGGACCTAAGACATCTAACACCAATTAGTCTACAAGCTGGTAAGTTCCTGGCACTATACTACACTACATACAAGTCAAAAGCCCACGTAAGTCTCATGTCCTCCTACAGAAACCATTGGCCATCGGTATGATGGCCTCTCCTCAGCTAGAGGCATCTGCAGAGTCTGAGCACAATACAGCATATACACAAATAGGGGTGAGAATATTATAAAATTCTCAGTAGGGTAACCCCATACAGACAGAATATAAACAGTAAATGCATTTATAATAATAAGAAAAACATCATGTTAGATCACATATATCAATATTAGCATACATGAGTCAAAGAAAATTATATGCAAAATGGTATTAATCATAAGTGTTTCTCTTATATCACATGGAATTCAACTTAGTGTAGTAGTTCTTTTTATTAACATAGGGAAGGCTTAGATTCACATCAGGTAACATATGTAGTGGATAACTCCTCAGAGGACCATAGACTGCTAGGACATGAGCTCATTCCTATTCGTGATCATCAGACTTCATTTTTTTTCCATTTCTAAATCACACACAGTTCTATTTCCTAGTCGATAAGTCTACCGACTCATAAAATTTCTTGGGAAGTTCTTATTTTTGCCTTCCCTCTCTATCACACATAAGCCTTGTTTCTATTTTCCCCGTATGTTAAAACATGCACCATTAAATTTCACATATTCTCTTTTGTCATACAACCATGTCATGGACCTTTCTATTTCAAAGTCAGGTTTATATCCCAGATATAGGCATTCAGTATCATTGGAGTCTCATTCATACTTTATAAACAAGCCTTTCAAACAATTAACATACATTCATATGATATAAACTTGGATTAAATAGATTTCTATCATTAACTTAATACATCTTCACCATTCCAGCTTCTTGACAGATTTACCATTATGGTGACAACATTTAATTCACATATCCAATGGGCAATTCACTAGCCATAAAAATTCTCTATGACACCTCAATGTGTCTAAAAGTCCCTGTAAAAATTTCATAGCAAACAGAATACTATAACCATGTCAAATAAATTCTACAATTTTAGTGGTCAGAGGCCACTTTTCACAGCTCAGAATAGGATTCACACAATTTTCAAATTTAGCAAATGATAGAAACAACTTAAAATAAAAATCACAGTTATACTAAAGATGTCTACAAAACTCTGTAAAAATTTCAAAGGATAACTCCATCATTTGCTATGAATAAAAATTTATACAAATTCACAGCTCCAGTACCAAGATTTCAGCCAGCATAGATATACTCTTGGTTCTTGATTTTTCTCAGGCAGTAAAACTCTTTATTATGCACCACGAAAATTATCAGAATTTCCTTACGATGTTAGCTTCAACATATAATTTTTATAGCTCATAAAAACGACTAGAATTGAACCAGAAAATTCATGAACAAATCCTGTCCTGCTGAAATCCGAAAATTCAGCAGCCTAGCCAAAACTTATTTTGACAAAAATCATTATTTAACCTCATCCAAACACTCCACCAAAATTAACACATCAATATCAATATATTATCATCAAATATAACCATAAATTTCGAAATAAAACCCAAAAAATTATATAGAATAATTTGGAAAGAAAAAGGCCAAAGAAAACCCTACACTTCGAAGCTTTCAAGATCTTGGCTCCAAGATTGATTCCCTTCACTTCCAAGCCTTCAAACCCACACCAAACCCTTCCTTGAACAGCTGATAATGGGCTCTTAAGGTATCAAAAGTTGATGGATTCAAATTCTAATCGGTTAGTTTGGTAGATATTGAGGAGTGGAACAAGTTTTGTGAAGGAAGATTTTGGTTTTGACAAGTTTAGGCTTATGATTTTGAGGTTGGAAATCAAGTTCTCAAGGTTTTTGTGGAGACAACAATGGAGTTTCTGCACTTATGATTGCTGGCCGAGAATGAAGATGATAATTATGAGGATTTTGATTTTATTTATATTAAGATAATGTATATAATTTAGCAATTATGAATTATCTTCTTTGAAATTTTGTAGCATTCTCATTGGCTCTTGAAAAAGGAAAGGATATGTATTGCTCTAGACCATACACTTGTCACCCTAGGTGGCAAGCTTGCACTGGTAGCTTCATCCGGTATAAAAACTACACACCGTAATTTTACTAAACGGGTAAAACAGTGTACCCGGGTAATCCACTATTGCTTGAAAATTAATTCTAAGTATAAAATATTTATTCCTACCTATTTCTAACCTTAATCCTATAATTTCCAAATTTCGGGCACCTTCAGGTCTTGAATATAAGGTTTCAGCTGTTCCGGTGGGTCTAGGGGACCTGCAAAACACTATTCACGTTTTTTTTTTTGTTTTTTTGTTTTTTTTTTTACGTTCGTTACATTGTTCTCATCATTTTTGTGTACACCAAAATTTTGATATTCTTACTACTAAAGCCTCAATTATTTTCTGAAAAAAATTAGGATGTTACAAGGGAAGTCTCTAATTTCCATATGTGCAACAGCAATGTCGAGCTCAGCCTTCAATCCGGCTTCGTACTTGACGCACTTCCAGACTTCGTAGGGAATTCCTTGGAACACCCTCGAGAACTTAATAAGCTCCTTGAACTTTGCAGTGTATTGTGCGACACTCATCCCTCCTTGGGTCTGCTGCATGAACTCTATATCCTTGGAATTCCTTATTGATTTTGGAAAATACTTCTCCTAAAAGTAGGCCTTGAACAATTCCCAATTGATCAAGGTGCCAGATGCCTCCAACAGCCTTCGAGTGCCAGTCTACCAAAACTCGACATCAGCCTTCCACATATAGGCAGTAAAAGTTACCTTCTGCTCCTCGAAGCAAGTAATCACCAAGTAGATCTTTTCCATGTCCTTAGTCCACTCATCAGCCTTATCGAGATCCATAGTTCCTCGAAATTCTAGCAGATTCGCCCTACGAAACTCTCTAAATCGGGTTTGCTCAAGTACTTCAGCGACATTGGGACCATGACCCGTATTGCCTTGTTGGTTCATCCTCTCAAACATCCTTTCCATGGCCTTCGCCATGCCTCTGATAGCTTTAGCGGTCTCATTGTTTTGCTCGCCTCCACCCGGAGTTCTAGTCTGTCGTCGTGGTGCCATCAGTCCCTAAGCCCACAAAACAAGAAATACCAAGGTGATCAAGCTCAATATTCCATGTAGAGTGAGCTAGTTACCATGATACACACGCACATACAAGAGTCATGTGTAACACCCTAATTTTTAACCCAATACTCTAGAACATATTAGGTTAATCACTATGTTATTACTTCTTAGTCCATTATTTTATTAAAATACTTAGTGAAAATTACGGTAAAATTGTTTTTTGAAAACAAACCAAAATGAGAGCCACGTCGCATCGTATGATAGAAGACAAGATGCACAAATAACAAAGCATAAAGAACACGGTAAGTAAAACATATAACAAAGAGACAGAGATGAACACCACAAAAGAAAACACTTCATTAATACTTATAATTGAGATACATAAGTAGTCATACCTTTATAGAAACAGGCTGAAGTTGAAATACACAGGAAAATGAAAATATAACAGAAATACAAAGGCAAGGAAAGCAAAGATAAACCATAACTACCCAAGTGCACCTAAGGCGGATAACCTCAAGACAAAAGAAGGTTTATCCAATCTACGTGTGAGTGTGTGCGCTAGTCTACCCCAAGGATGTCAGCTACTGGAACCCAGGATATGGTCGAACGTAACCGATCCATGGACGTAAAGCGGCAGGAGTAGGCACTCGTGATGACTGGGCATGAGCTCCTCGGCCGGGGCGCATCTCAGGTCACCTTGCCAACCTCGGCTGAGTAACGGTCTCCTCACTCTCTCCTCTCACGAACTGAGGAGTGGGAGCAGAGCTCTCACTGTACATGTGCATCGGTGGGTCCTCAGAAGGGTCATCCTCCGAACCAAAAGACCAAGGCATGTAGTCCTGGAAGTTACGGGGCATCGATCCACCAGTATACGTCCGAAGAATCCTCTTGTTGCGCATTCGGGCATGCTCAAAAACCATGGCATCATCGTAGGGAGACATCGGGGAGAAGCAATAACTCTGTACAGGGTGGGTGAAGGGGCGTTCGACAAACATGAAGACTCGTACCGTGCACTACCCCTCAACATGATATGATTAGTGATCCGGATCAAAGTGAACCTCCCATGTCGGCGTGTCGACAAAAACCACAAACGTCGCCATCACTCTCTAAAGATGTGACGGAAGAAAGAGAAGGAAGAGGAACGAGTGAGAATTCTTACTAAAGAATCTTAATAGGAGTCTCCTATTCTAGGGTTACATCGTTCATATCCTCAGGAACCTTGGATTTATTCGTAAAAGGTGTGCATGCATATAAGATTCATTATTAGGGTTTATAAAACTATTTATCCAAGGTTCATTCCTTTTAGCATGCATCTTAATGTCATGAAATGAAACATGTTAAGGCATGAATGCATGACAATACTTAAGCATATAAGTCAACAAATCATATCATCAAGAAACAATCCATGTGGCATAAAGGGCAATAACTCTCAAATGAAACTTCCATCAACATGTGTGACATCATTCATGGTACTTCAGCAATATAAAAGGCCACCGTAAAAATAGGCTATGAGCTCATACCTCAGCTAGTCATCACTAGCTCTTGCTTATTATCTGAATAAGCGAATAATAAAAAAATGATAAAAAACCTGACTACTTAAGAGTACGGGCTAGGGGGCTAAGGATCACCTCTCTTAGGATATACCCTCTTTGAAACACTCTACTAGCCTCGAGTGCATAGCAAATTGTCTGCTTTGGTAAGGCTCATATCCATACCCTCACGGATTTGCCTCTTCCTCACCGTAGCAGGAGAAGTACGTCTCAGTGCTTGTCACATAAAAATCTCCTGGGGGTGCCCGACTAAACCGTGTCACCTAGGGTTTTCAATCTCATATGGTACTTTAAAACATTTCTCAAACCCCTTAGATTTGATGGAAATTCAGTAGCGTAACAGCTGTTAAACCGAATTTCCTTCAAATCGACATTTATGCCACAAGCTCACAACACGAACATAATTCTCATTCAATTCTCATGCTTATAATAAACTTAACATCTCAATGAATCATTTCCTCATGCATCATCAAAGCATATACATCTCAACACCATAGCATTAAAGATTTCTTAATGTCTTATGCATTGACCCTTAAGGTCCTTAACTCACAAGCTAAGTTATAAATAACCACAACCTAAGCTCTCAGGCACTTATAGGCTCATATCTAAGTATTCCTTACTCAATACTATGATTATAAACATCTCTAAACCTCAAGAGTGTAGAATCTAAAATTCTAACTTTACGGGTACTTAGGAGTCACAACAATGACCCTTTCTAAGTTCGGTTTGCTCCTAAGACATCAAGATCAAGTCCTAAACCAATTATGAGTCATTCCTACACCTTTAAACTAATTATAAACCATGATTATCATTCCCAAGCCATGCTGGACAGAATCCAGAAAAATCAATTACTAAGGGATCTAGAACTCTCAAATCAATTCTTCTCTAGTTTCTAACTTCTCTTATCTATCACATATGAGTTTTAACATTAATTATACATAAACATACTCATATTATCATCATTAAAACAGTACAAACAGTGAGCATATCATGGCAAGGAAGAATCAAAATTCAACTCCATCGAAAAACATAGAACTTGATTCTAAAGTACATAAAATACTAGTTTCTCTTGGAACTTTTCTAAAACTTTCAAAACTCATTAGTAAACATTTTTATCAACTAAAATCTTCAAAATATTTTTGGAGGCAGTGGCTAATTTAAATTAGTCTCAAGAGGTTTTAAAATCATAAAACTTTGTTCTAGACATTTTTTGAACTCATATAAGCTTAGAAAAATTATGAAACATAGATTTTAGTACTTGTAACAAATAAAACCTCTTAGGGCCGAATTCAACAAGCTAAGGAACATATATTTTTCAAGCCTTTGTGTGAGATAATAATGGGCAAGTCTTTGAGCTCTAGGTTCATGTTGGTGATAACGTAAACTTAAACACATATTTTATCTTTCCTTAGGAAATAAAGTGAGAGCATAAAATAAATATGAGATACAACATATTGTTATCTTTGATATTTAAGTGAGGACTTGAAAATATAAACATGATAATGCAAAGCTTGAAACATAAATATGATAATGCAAGTTCACTTATTATTCTTGATATTTAGTGAGAGCAAGGAAAATAAATATGATGTGCAAGGCATAAATATAAACATGAATGCAAGGTTCATTTTAATCTTAGCTAGAGCTCTTAAAAGACTTTAGAGATACAATCCAACACTTTTCTCATCACAAAGAGAGCTTTAGAGTCCTTGAACCAAGTTCTCAAAGGAACTACAAGGTTCTTGGACATCATCATCAAGCTCAAAAGAAACAAACTTCTAAAAGAAAACAAAACCATAAGGAAAAGAATACCACGACTGAAAATACTAAGGAAAGGAAACAAAGAAACCGAAACCAAAATGAGCAAAGGAAATGAAGGAGTTTCTTGAGCTAAAATCATCTAAGTTAGAAAATGAAGATAAAACTTAAAGAAAGGAAAAACTCAAGCTCTAGAGGTTCCTTTGAGAAGAACACATGGTCATCCTCTAGGAGCTCTCATCATGGAGCTATCATGAACAAAACAAGGCCTCATGGCCGAAACAAAGAAAAAGAAAAAAAAAGGAAAGTTCAAACAGATACCAAGAGCAAACTAGAGAAAAACACATTTTCAAACAAAACAAGGTTTAGAAAACCACTCCTACCTAGAGTGAAGATGAAGACTTGAACTTTTGAAAGGAAATGAGATGAGCAACTCCTTCTTAAGGGGTGATGATGATTCGGCCAAGGAGAAAAGAAAGGCAAGGCGGTGTGTTTTGAGTGAGGTTGTGTTTGAGGTTGAGTGTTTAAGAGGTTTGATGATGATCCAAGGTTGTGAGGTGGTGTTTAGAGATTATGAGATGATTATGTGAGGAAGAGATGAACAAGATGAAGATGAAGAGGAAAGGAAACTCTCTTGAAGCTTGAGAGAAAAAGAAAGAACTCAAAGAAAGATTGGAAACTTGAAACTTTGCAAATGATCTAAACTGTTTGCTAGCTCAAGTAAGCAAGGTATTTATAGAAGAATGAAACAATGGAGGCTCATTGAGGGGAGGGGGCTGGCCGTGTACTTTGAGGCATGGAGGAGAGAAAAATATCTCTTACACAATATCATTCAAGCATAGTTTGAAGTATGGAAGACATGGTGCAAAGTATGGCTCAAAGTATGGTAATTTCTCTTTGTTTGAAATTGAAATAATCCTTCTAGAAGAGGATGGAGGGTTGGTGGTTTTTGAGCCACAAAAATGAGAGAAAAAGTCTTATAGAAGTTGTCATATGAAGCATGGATGAAAGCATGGTGTTTGTATGACAAAGTATGGTTTATGGTGAGGTGGAAGCATGGTACTTTGAGTGTAAAAATTCACACATGTGATGGAAATGAAGGGGTATAGGTTCAGCCAGATTGGGGACAGCAAGGGAGAGGAAGAATTGTTCATGTAATTGTCTGTTAATGATAGGTTTAAGTGTAGATTAGTTTAGGTACAAGGTTAGGAATCATTAAGCATAAGTTTAGGTGACTAAGAATGAGGTTTAGGGATTTTATGACAAGATTAGGAGTGCTCATACATCATTAGAGAATTTAAAACTCATTTATGAATAAACAATTGAAAACACAATTTCATGATTTAAGGAATTGGAGAGAGAATTTACTATTCAAGATTCCATGACTAGGAATCTTGAATTTAAAATAAGATTTTGAGTTGAAATTAAGCATTATTAGGTTCTAATCAACTTTAATAAATTATTTTGACTTTAGATTAATTGTGGAAATTAATTAATCTTCGATTAGAGCCTAATATTGCTTAGGCTTGCTTAATCACACGATTAAACTCAAAACACAAAGCTAGGGGCAAAATTGTAATTTTGCACAAATTTTGCCTGGGACCACCGGGACTAAAACTGAAGTCACATAATACATAAAAACGCCTTTTAAAACCATCTGGAGGAGTTTCGGGTTCATCTGGTACTTGCAAACGGGTCAAACACCACAGGGGTATTTTGGTCATTTTGACCCGAAAACTCGAAAAACGAGATTTTCAATCCCGGGACGGTACACAAGCCAACTAATCCCCTTCCAACATTGAGTTTGCCCTTTGAGGACTATCGGATCGGCCTTTCTCGAATTCCAGGCTGAAAATGACCTCAGGGACATTTTGGTCATTTTCATTCTAACAGAAAATCGGGGCATTACATCATGCATCTCTATCCTATAGCTTATCCTATCAATAAAGCACTACACATGACATAACTATCGCATCATGATTACAAAGCAAGGTCAGTCCAATCCTCAAGCTCCGTGAGAATTGAACTGCTCTGACACCAAAATGTAACATCCTAATTCCTAACTCAATACTCTTATAACATATTTCGGCTAATAATTAGTTTATTACTTTTTAGTTTCATTCTTTTCAAAATACTTAGCGGAAAATAAGAACAAATTTTTCTTTTTGAGAGTTAATAATAAAACACCAGCCGCGTGCTGAAATAAAATCTAACGATTGTCGCAAACATAACATGAGAGAGAAGGAAAGCATATCATTAATAACCACAAAATACAAGTGTTCCACATATTAACACAACATAGTCATATCTTCATAAGTATATCAATTACTATTATCATAATTCCATAGCCATATCAAAAGAAATACACATATGTAAATCTAAAGAGACATCTACACGCTTCAGTTGCATCCTACTAATCCGACTCGTAGCGTATGCTGTAACGCCCCGATTTTCACTAAACTTTTAAATGACCAAAATGCCTCTGAGGTCATTTTTGCCTGGAACACGAGGATGACTGATCTCGGCCATCCTCATAGGGTTTATATGATATATGAAGGGGACTGTATGTATATGAATGCTTATTAGAGTAGAAAAATCTCATTTCTAGGGTTTCTGCGGATAAATGACCAAAATATCCCTATGATAGATTTAAGGCAGTTTTAAGTTTCGATTTAACCCGGACTTGGCCCGGAGGCCGAAAACAATGTTTTCAAGGCATGACCTATGTTTATTTAAGTCCTAGTGGTCTCGGGCAATTTTTGAAAAAAATTACGATTTTGCCCCTGCCTTAGTGCATTAAGGGCCTAATTACGTTTTAAAATAAAACCTAAGCAACAATAGGTTTTAATAAAAGGATAATTAATTTCTATAATTAATTTAGAGCAAGAATATTTATTTGAGGATAATTTGAATATAAAATTATTTAAAACCTATTTCTAGCACCCTTTTTTCAAAAGGAAGAATCCATGAATAGTGATTTCACTATTCACCTTTTTCTCAAATCATGAAAAGTTGTCATTCCCTAGAAACTCTTGTCACAACAAGTGACCCTATTAATCCAACAATGTTTCTCCTAAATCTAAGTTAATCATGGCCTAATTTCCTAATTTGTTCACCTAAAACCCTTACTTAGCAATTCCTAATCATAAGCCTGACTAATGTAACACCTAAGTACACTTCTAAACCATGATTAGAGGAGATATTTTCCCTCCCCATGGCTGCCCAAAAGTGGCGCCACTTTTCCCCCCAAGAATTCAAAAGAATAATACTTTATGGTGTCAATCAAGTTTCCTTTTCCAAGCCACCCTATGACCATGCCTTACAAGTTTTCAATCACCCTATGAATGACAACTCAAGGAGATTTTTCTTCTCTCCTCCTTGTGATGAGAATTTGGCCAGCCCTCCCCTCCACTCATCCTTGATTCATTTGTCTATATATATCTTGCCTTGATGAGCATTTGGACACTTTACAACACTTGCAAAGTTTTGTGCTTCAAGAGTTCTCTCAAAAGCTCTATCTTTATCTCTTTGTTCAAGCCAAGACCACCACTCCTCCACCTTCAATCTCCATCTTCCTTCTCATCTAAACACTTCCCCAAGTTCAAACCAAGGCAAATACATCTCCTTCCTCCTTTTCTCCTCTTGGCCGAATCCATCACCAAGGATTCTAGGAAATTTCTTTTCATTCCTCTCCAAGAACCAACCTTTCCTTCATCTCTAGAGCATCAACACTTGGTAGCGAACTTGTTTAAAAATGTTTTCTTTACTTTTCATGTCTTGATCTTGTTGGAAAAGCTTGGTTGGATAAGTTTCTTGATGATGGGTTGTTGTTTTCTTTCCTTGTCCTTTGCTTTTGGTTTTGGCCTCAAGGCCAACAAAATGAAAGCTTGATGATGAGAGCTTCATGTTGATGCTTGTCACATGAACAAACTCTAAAGCTTGAGTTTTGTTTTTTTTGAAAGGTTTTATCTTTTCAAGTTTTAGCCAAGTAAAAGATATATTTCTTTTGAATCTCTTGAAACCTCACTTTCTTTTCCTTGTGTATTTCGGCCATGAGTGCCTTGATGAATGGGAAAGAAAAAAAAATGATAGCTTGATGATAAGGGCTTCATGTTGATATTTGTCACATGAACAAACTCTAAAGCTTGAGTCTTTAAAGGAAAAGTTTCATCTTTTCAAGTTTTAGTCAAGAATAAGTTAGATTTCCCTTGGATCCATTTGAAACTTCCTTTTTCTTTCTTTTGAGTTTCGGCCATGAGTGCCTTGATGATTGAAAAAATGATGGCTTAATGATGAGGGTTTCATATTGATGTTTTTCACATGAATAAACTCTAAAGCTTGAGTTTTTAAAAGAAAAGCTTGATCCTTTTTAGCATTAGTTAAGAATGAGTTTATGTTTCTCTTGAACACTTGTTGAACCTCTCTTTTCTTTCAAACATTTCGGCCATCTCCATGGTTCCTTGAGGATCATGTTTTCTTTTTGGTATTTTCGCACTATTAGTTTTCTTTTCTTGTGAGGATGTGTTTTGGGTTGGAACTTTGGTTCTTTCTAAAGTCTTGCAAGAGCTCTAGACAAGATGTAAAAGGAATTGCATCCATATTTATTTTATGCTACCACTAAATCCCCAAGATAAAGAAATGAACTTGCATTTTATGTTTTATTTTCAAGTCATCACTAAACTCAAAGATTAAAATGAGTGTGCATTTCATATTTACTTTGAGCTATCACTTTACTTTCTAATGAACTATGAAAATGGAATGCATAGCATGTTTATTTTTTGTCATCACTCTAAACTACTAGAGCTCAAAGACTTGCCCACTTCATCTCGAGAAAAGATTAATCAAGGAGGTATCTTCTTGAATATGCATTCGGCCAAGTGATGAAAATAGCTCTAAAAGGAGCTCATTTAGTTACTAGGGCCTATAACCTATGTCTTAGGGTTTTCCTAAGCTATTGAGGACTTAGTCAATGTTTTAAACATGTTTTTAAGGTTTAATCTTGTTCCAAAGAACATTACATAGCTACTGTCCTATGTGTTTTGTGATGGTCTTTAACGAATAAAATGATTTCCAAAGAGCTTTAGAAGTTCCAAAGGTGTTCCAAGAGAAACTAACAACCAAATGCATTAAAGTGATGTTTTTCTTATGATTTAATGACACATGTTTTCGGTTCTGCCTTGATAGTTTACAACACCTTAAATTCTATTTTGGGTGGTCTAAATATGCTTAAATACCTTGCCAAGTATGTGATAATCATTCTAGACATTTTAAAGTACACTTAGTAACTTTATTTGCTTGATATGTGAATTCTAGAACTACATAGGAACAGAAAATTTTAGATTCTGTCTAGATGAGTGAGAGTGACTCATAATTGGTTTAGGTATTAATTATTATATCATAGAAAAAGACAAAAGTGAGAAAGGACCTAAAACGCACATTCTAGAACACCGTAATTCATCTAAATTAGCACACAGCCTAAACTGTCCAGCCATAATTAATTAGGTTTTAGGACTTAATAAATTATAGAGAAGAGGTTAATCAATCCTTAAACTCATGAGAACATAATATGCTAGTTTGAGGTTACCCGATTTAGGGATGTTACTCTAAGGGAATGATTTATAAGCTCTTGGATTAGGGATGAATTATTGTGTCATCTTATGACTAGTATGATGCAATGTGAATTATTATTTCTAAATGCTAGTTTTCTTATTGCATGTGTTTGTTCTGTAAAGAACTTAGAGATGCCTATGTTGTAACATGAGACATGTGACATGTATGTTTTGAGTGGCATTTCATTAAACATGCTAAGACTTAAGGTGACTTAAACTATGAGAAAATGATCCTTTTGAACCACCAAATTAAGGGTGGGGATGAGGTGATTCTATGCCCCCTAGACCCGTACTTTAAGTCGGGACCTTTAACTTATCCGAAAGGATAAGTCCAGATGCTAGTGACTACTAGCTTGGTATGAGCTCATAACCTAGTGATATCTCCCAAGGGAGACCAGTTAGGGTGGCCCCAGGAAGAATGTAATAATGTTTTAATGTCACCTAAGTAACCAAGTTAAGCTACCATGCACCATGTTTTATGTTTTATGAACTATGATCCTATGTACCATGAATTATGATTTTATGTACCATGAACTATGATTTTATGTACCATGATCTATAAATTTACGTGCCATGATCCATGAGGTTAGGAACCATGATTTATGATTCAAGTTTCATGATTTGTAGACTATGTAACCAAGAAGTTTTAGAATTAAAAGCAATGGGTCTTGGAAGTTAACATTTTTGAACATCATAATTGAACCATTATATGTCCATGATTTTGTTAAGAAACCGAGGTCCCTGGAGACGTAGAAGATGACACCTAGGTAGAAGGAAAAACCCTACTGAGTTTCTTTAGTAAGAAATCTCATTCCCTCTATCTCTTTCTTTCCTTTACGTCTTCAGATCAGGATGGCGATGTTCGTACTCTTCATTGATACACCTACTTGGGAGGTGCACCATGGCCCCGAGCATGGGTCGTTTCATTTTGAGGGCCGCTGCACAGTCTGTGTTTTTATGTTCCTTGGACGGCCATTCGCACACCCTGTAGATAGCTACCTCTTTTCCTCGACTTCACCATATGGAGATGACATGGCCTTTGAGCATGCTCGCACACGCAATGAGAGGATTCTATTGACCTACTCTGCCGGCTCGGGCGCTGTACCTGACTACATACCCCGTTCCCAACATTCAGAGGAGGACCCCTCGAAGGATCCACCTGCCCACATGTATGGAGAGGACTCTGCCCCCACTCCCCCGCAGATGCCTATGGGTGGCGAGGAGACAGTTACCCAGCCACGAAGGGCTTGGGTGCCCAGTCCACAACCTCAATGCGAAGGACATGTTCGACACGCTGGCATGCCTGCCCCTACCGAGCTCCGTCCTTGGATTGGCTACGTTCCCCCGTACCTGTGATCTTTGCCGTGTAGCTTGGAGGGTAGTCCCTAGTGCACACGTGACACATAGTTAGGATAACCTTCTTTTGTGTTGAGGTTGTCCACCTTAGATTACACTTGGGTAGAGGTGTTTCCTTCATGTCTTTTCCATGTATTTTATGTTTCCGTTGTATTTGTATTTTCTATGTACTTGAAGAGTCCTGCCCCTTAGGGTGGGCGTATTGTATGCATGAGTTATTTCAGATATGATGATGTCATGGTTGTTCTGGAGCCACTTCTATGTTTATATTTCTGCACTTTATTATACCGTTTATATACATGCTACGCGCGGCTCATATTTTAAAGAGTTTTCAACAAAAAAAAAATTGGCTCGTATTTTCCTTAAGTTAATTTCAAAGTAATAGAATTATGACAAGAGGTAATGACTAATATTTGGCCTAAATACATACTAGTAGTGTTGGGTCGAATATTAGGGTGTTACATATGCCCTACGCCCATGCCTTAGTAGAAGTCACGAATCATGTCACTATCTTCGTCTGGAGACGACACAGAAGAAAAGAGAGAGAAATGGATGAGAAACTCATTCAAGATTCGCAGTACGGATTTCCGACTCTAACATATATGTCATCGTCATTGTCCCCAGCCAGTTTGGTTTTAATTATTAAAAGATGTTCAAGCATAAGGATTGGTTTTAAACTTCCCAAATCTATTTATCCAAAATGTCTTATAGTATGAGTCTTAACGACATGAATGCAACAGATATTAGATGAGTGGGTGACAATACATTATGCAAGTAATTCAATAAAACATAACATCAAGTAGGCATATAAGCGGCATAAAGAGCACAGAACTTTCATATAACTTTTTCTCATACTTGAACTCTTAAATTCTTTTTCTCAAAGACCACCTTCTTATCGTAGCCACCAAAATCCAACCAAACACACCCTGCCCCGGCAATATTTATCATAGCCACCAAATTCCCTCTCACCATATCGCATAGGAATGAGCTCAAACCTAACTAGTCGCCACTAGATTTCATATGGGGTAATAGAAGGGGCAACATATCATTTGACTTATCCCAGATAAATATAAATAAATCCTAACTCCCAGAGTGTGGGTTAAGGATCACCTGAATACATCCCGGCACCCGGAGCGCAGGTCAAGGTTATTTCCTTCTTCGAAACGCATCTACGGCACCTAGTGCACAGTAAATTTGTCCGCTTTGGTAGGCTGCATCTACCATACCCTCACGGTTTTGTTATCTCCTTACCAAAGTAAGAGAAATGCATCTCGGCGTGCTATGCCATATTTAAAAAGCTCATTTGTAACGCCCCGATTTTCTGTTAAGAGTGGAAATGACCAAAATGCCCTTGAGGTCATTTTCATCCCGAAATTCGAGGAAAGCTGGTTCGGTAGTACTCAAAGGGCAAACTCAATGTTGGAAGGGGATTAGATGGCTTGTATACCTTCTCGGGATCGAAAATCTCATTTTTCGAGTTTTCGGGTCAAAATGACCAAAATGCCCCTGCGGTGTTTTACCCGTTTGCAAGTGCCGGATGAACCCAAAACTTCTCCAGATGATTTTAAAAGGCGTTTTTATGTAGACTTTGACTTTAGTTTTGGTCTCGGAGGTCCCGAGCAAAATTAGTACAAAATTACGGTTTTGCCCCTAGTTTCGTGTTTTTACGCTTAATCGCGTGATTAAGCAAACCTAAGCAATATTAGGCTCTAATCGAAGGTTAATTAATTTCCACAATTAATCTTGAGTCAAAATAATTTATTAGAGTTTATTAGAACCTAAAAGTGCTTAATTACAACTTAAAATTATATTTTAATTTCAAGACTCTTAGTCATGGAATCTTGAATAGTATTTTCTCTTTCCAATTCCTTAAATCATGGAATTGTGTTACACATTGTTTATTCATAAATGAGTTTTTAATTCTTTAATGATGTATGAGCACTCCTAATCTTGTCGTAAAATTCCTAATACTCATACTTAGCTACCTAAACTTAAGCTTAATTGTTCCTAACCTTGTACCTAAGCTAATACACATTTCAACCTACCATTAACACCCAATTAGATGATCAAACCTCACCTCCCCCTTGCTGTACCAAACTTGGCCGTGCACTCCCTCCTCCCATATGCATCACATGTTCAATTTTTCAACACTCCAAGGCCATACCTCAAGTCACATACACTATATCTTGTCATAACTTTCAATCAAGCTTGAATTTCCAAGTAAATAACAAATTAAAATAGCCTATTTTCTCCATTTATTTGTGGCTGGAAAAGTTCCAGCCATGCATTGTTTCTAGAAGCCTAATTTCATCAAAAATTGATAGGAAATTAACTCACATCAAGCCATACTTTGTAGCATAGCTTCCATACTTCAAACCATGCTTGAACGACCTTGTGTAAGAGATATTTTCTCTTCCTTTTCCCTCCAAGACCACACGGCCACTCCCTCCCTTGATGAGCCCATGGTTTTGTTTTTCTATAAATAGGATGCTTGTGATAGCTTAGTTGCACTTTGAAGCATTTGCTAAGTTTAGAATTTTAGAGTTGTCTTGCTAGTTCTTTCTTTTTCTCTCAAGTTTCAAGAGAGTTCTTCCTTTCTTTTCATCTTCATCTTCATCCTCTCTTCATCTCATCATCATCTCTCAACCTTGAAACACCACCCCTTAGCCTTAAACCATCATCAAACCTCTCAAAAACCACACCTCAAACACAACCTCACTTGAAACACAACTCCAACCTTCTTGCTTCCTCTTGGCCGAAACCATCAAGCACCAAGGAGGAGCTCATCATCTTGTTTTTCTTTCCAAAAGTTCAAGCTTTGTGTCTTCACTCTAGGTAGGGGTGTTTGCTAAACTTGGTTTTCTTGAAAATGAGTTCTTTCTAGCTTTCTCTTGGATTTTCTTTTGAAACTTTCTTGTTTTTCCTTCCTTGTGATTTCGGCCATGAGGCCTTGAGGAGCACATGATAGCTCAATGATAAGGACTCCTAGAGAATGACTATGTGTTCATCTCAAAGGAACCTCTAGAGCTTGAGTTTTTCTTTTCCTTTAACTTCATTTATACTATACTTAGCTCACATGGTTTTTCAACTTAAGAAAATTAATCTAAGGATTTCTAAAAGCCCAAACCTACCCTTGTCAACCTTAAAGTTGGCCGGCACGTTCTAGAGATTTTTCTCTAGATAGGGGTTTTGGGTATTTAATAAAGAACTTGGCTTAGTTTCGCTTTCTTGTTCTTTTGTAAGGTTTTCGGTTTTGGTATTTTGATCCTTGAGATTTTGTTTGGTTTTGTTTAGAAAGTTTTGTTTTCTTTGAGCTTGATGATGATGTTCAAGAACCTCATAGTTCCTATGAGAACTTGGTTCAAGAACTCTAGAGCTCTCTTTGTAATGAGATATATGTTGGGTTGTTACTTTGTTAAAGTCTTGAATGAGCTCTAGCTAACCATAAAATGAATCTTGCATCATGTTTACTTTTATGCTATGCACGTCATGTCTACTTTCCTTGCTATCACTAAGTATCAAGATAATAAGTGAACCTTGCATTATCATGTTTATATTTCAAGCTATGCATTATCATGTTTATATTTCAAGTTCTCACTTAATACCAAGATAATAATGTGTTGCATTCATATTTACTTTGTGCTATCACTTTACTTTCTAACGGAACCTAAAATGAGTGCATGAGCATGTTTATTTTATGTCATCACCTAAATGAACCTAGAGCTCAAAAACTTGCCCATTGTTGTCTCAAACAAAGGTCTAAAAATATTTATTTCCTTTGGTTCATATTTCGGCCCTAAGGGGGTCTTGATGTTTCTAAGTATTGAAGACTATGTTTAGTAATTTTTCCAAGCTTTTATGAGTTTAAGGAATGCATAGTATTAAGTTTTAAGAATTTAGGACCTCTTGAGACAAAGTTGATTTAGTCACTGCCCTCTTAAATATTCTTATGATTTTAGATGTTAAAAATGTTCATAAATGAGTTTTGAAAGTTTTAAAAAGGTTCCAAGAGAAACTAGTATTTTATGTGCTTTAGAAATTGTGTTTTATGCCTTTATGGAGAATGTTTGTTTCGGTTCTGCCTTGCCATTATTTTGCCACTGTATGAGCTGTGTTAATGATGATAATATGCTTGAGTTTGAGTATAATTAATGGTAAAGCTCATATGTGAAAGATAAGAGAAGTTAGAAACTAGAAAGGAATTAATTTGAGAGTTCTAGATCCTTTAATGTTTGAATTTTCTGGACTCTATCCAGCAAGGTTTAGTAATGCTAATCATGGATTTAAATTAGTTTAAATGTGTAGGAATGACTCATAAATGGTGTAGGACTTGATCTTGATGCCTTAGGAGCAAACCGGACTTAGAAAGGGTCATTGTTGTGACTCCTAGGTACCCATAAAGTTAGGAATATGAATTCTGCATTCTTGAGGTTTAGAGATATTCTTGACCATAGTGTGAGGTAAGAAATACTTAGTTAAGACCTTATAAGTTCTCGAGAGCTTAGGTTTGATGATTTATAACTTAGAATGTGAGTTGAGGACCTTAAGGGTCAATGCATAAGACACTAAAAAGCTGTAAATGCTATGATGTGTTGTATGATGCAATGATGTGATGAGATGTGCTTGTTGCATGAGAAAATGATTGATAAAATGTTAAAGTTTATAGCATGAGATTTCATGAGAACATGATGTGTAGATTAGCTTGTGGCAGTTTGAAGGAAATTTGGTTTAACAGCTGTTATGCTGCCGAATTTCCATCAAACCTTAAAGGGGTGAAAGAAATGTTTTATGAATACCATATGAGTTGAAAACCCTGGGTGACACCGGTTTGGCCGAGTACCCATAGGAGATTTTTATGTGATAAAGCACTGAGACGTGCTCGCCTGGGTGACACCGGTTCGGCCGACCACCCCCAGGAGAAACAAATCCGTGAGGGTATGAGTAGATGCAGCCTACCAAAGCGGACAAATTGCGAGGCCATGCGTGGCTAGAAAAGCGTTTCAAAGAGGGTAATCCCAGAGAGAGATGATCCCTGCCCCCTACCCGCATTTCATGTAGTCGGGATTATTATTTATGTTTCGCTTATTCAAGATAATAAGCAAGAGCTAGTGACGAATAGCTGAGGTATGAGCTCATAACCTAGTTATTTTTAGGGTGGCCTATATGCTAAAGTACCATGATTGATGTCACGAAGTTGAGGAATGATTCACTTGAAAGTTATATGCCCTTATGCCACATGAATTATGTTTATGCGCTTTGATGTGTGGTCTTATATTCTCAAGTATTGACATGCATCCATGATATAACCTGTTGCATTTATAATACCAAGACGCATGCTAAAAGGAATGGACCTTGGATAATTAGTTTGAGAAACCCTAAATCGAACCTTATATGCATGATCACTATTTTATAATTAAACCCAAGGTTCCTGAGGATGTGTACGATGTAACCCTAGGATAGGAGACTCCTACTGAGATTCTTTAGCAAGAATTCTCACTCCTCTCTCTTCTTTCTTCCGTCATATCTTCAGAGACCGATGGCGACGTTCGTGCTTTTCATTGACACGCCTGTTTGGGAGGTGCACTACGACCCGGACCACCGTTCGTATCATTTCGAGGGTCGTTGTGCCGTCCGCGTTTTTGTGTACATGGGACGACCTTTCGCTTACCCGGTTTCGAGCTACCAGTTCACTCCTAATGCACCTTTTGGTGATGATGACATGATCTTCGAGTACACTCCCCCGCGTGATGAGCAGCTACGCCATGCCCGTACCTCTGCCTCGGTTGTCCGCGACTACCCGGAGTGCGTGCCTCGCTCGAGGAGGTCCGAGACGGATCCATCCGAGGATTCACCGACGCATGTCCCTTCAAAGGGCTCCGCTCCCTTTTCCCAGTTCCGGCGCGAGAGGAGTGAGGAGACTGTGAGGCAGCCACGCTTGGCAACGAGAGCCGAGATGCGTCCGCGTCGAGGAGCCCACGTTCAGCCACCACGATTTCCCTTCACGCTCCATTGGCCCACACAGGAGGAGATAGAGCGTTTCCCCGGGTACCTGCCTCCATCACCTGAGGATCCTCATTGTCACTAGTTCCCGATGGAGAGCTTTGCGAGTACCCGAGCTTTTATGGAGATCTTCCCTTTGGTAGTACCTTTTGGGAGGGGTTGTAATTTGTACTCACAATAGGAGGGTAGCGTTTTGGGTTTTTCTATCTTCATGTTGAACCATGTACCTTACCTTTCTGTTGTATTTTCTTTTCTGTTGTATTACAAGCTCTGCCCGTCTCCATGAGGGTACGACTACTTATGTACTTAAATTATGTTATTAATGGAATGCTTCCTTGGTTATATGCTTTACTCTGTGGTCTCTGCTAATTGTTATGCATGCTTTATGTTTCTGTCATTCGTCTAGTTAAGTTTGCGGCTCTCACTTGGTTTATGTTTTCAAAAAGAAAAATTTACCCGTAATTTTCGCTAAGTATTTTATTAAAAGTTGAGACTAAGAAGTAATAACCTAATGATTAGCCTAATATGTTCTAGAGTATTGGGTTAAAAATTAGGGTGTTACATTTTGGTATCAGAGCAGTTCGATTCTCATGGAGCCTGAGGATTGGACTGACCATGCTTTATAAGCATGGTGCGATAATTATGTCATGTGTAGTGCTTGATAGAGACAAGCTATAAGACTAGAAGTGTGTGACCTCTGTTGCTTGCAAGTGCCATGGTAACTAGCCCATTTTGCATGGATATTGAGCCTGATCAACTTGATGTTCATTGTTTCATGTGTTTAGGCACCAATGGCACCGCGACGACAGCCTAGGATTACGCTCGATGCTGACCAAGACAATGCGACTACTGCTGCTGTTCGTAGAATGGGATAAGCCATGGAGCAGATGTTTGACCGCATGGATCAACGCGAGACTGCTGCACCTGCTCCCCCTGCTGCTGAGGTGGTTGAGCAAGCCCGCTTCGGCAAGTTCCGCAAGGCGAACCCACCGGTGTTCCGAGGGGTAATGGACCCTGACAAAGCTGATGAGTGGATCAAAGACATGGAGAAGATCTACTCTATCGTTACCTGCTCAAAAGAGCTGAAGGTCACATTTGCTGCTTTCATGCTGAAGTCCGACACCGAGTTTTGGTGGAACGGCACAAAGCGTCTGCTAGAAGCTTCTGAAACTCCCATTGACTGGGAATTGTTCAAGACTTACTTCTATAAGAAGTATTTCCCCGAGTCCTTGAGGAATGCTAAGGACATAGAGTTCATGCAGTTGACCCAGGGAGGGTCTACTGTTGCCCAATACACTACTAAGTTCGAGGAGCTGATCAAGTTCTCTTGGGTGTTTCAGGGGAACCCCGATGAGGTTTGGAAATGCGTCAAGTATGAGGCCGGTCTGAAGGCGGAGATGAACTATGCCGTGGCCTACATGGAGATCAGAGACTTCCTGACTTTGGTCAACAAGTGTCGAATCCTTGAAGAATGACAGAGGAAGATGCAAGCCACAAGGGTGGAACGAGCTAAGGGACTTGGACCTCAAGCCCCGAGGTTCAAACCACAGTACCCTTCAAGAAATCACTACAATCCCTACCAAGGCAACCAATTCCGACCACAACAACAACAACAACCAAGAGCTCCTACATACCAACAATCCAAGCAACACCAAAGGCCGCCGTTTCCACACCAAGGCCCGAGGAGTTTCAACAATAATCAACCCCATGGACCGGGCGAACCCCGGAATCACAATGGTGAACCAAGTGGGGCTAAGAACAAGGCACCACAAGGAACCCCAGCTGCCTATTCCAGTGCAGCATCTGCTGATGTCTGTCCCCAATGCGGGAAGAATCATGGAAATTGCCCTTGCTTCATTGGACAGAAGGTCTGCTTCAAGTGTGGCAAGCCTGGCCACTATGCCAATAACTGCACCAACGGAGGACCATCAAACCAAAACCCCCGACCTCAACACCAAGGACGAGTCTTCACCCTCAATGCGGAAGACGCGCGAACGTCCAACGATCTCATTCAAGGTAAGTACGAGCTTGATGGTAGAACCTTAACTGTACTTTTCGATTCTGGCGCTACTCATTCTTTCATTTCGCTTGCTAGTGTCGAGTCTTTAAATTTGCAAGTCTCTAAACTTCCGTTTGATCTTATTGTTTCTACTCCTACAAATCGCCCTATTAATACCCGCAAATGTTGCTTAAACTGTCATCTTGTTGTAGAGAATAGGTCGTTTATCATAGATTTAATTTGCTTACCCCTTAAAGACATAGGTATCATTCTAGGCATGGATTGGCTGCACGCCAACCATGTACTGTTAGATTGTGGAACCCAAACTGTCATTTTTCCTTCTCCTCCTAAACCCATTAGTCAACCCATGAGGTTATACCTAAACTCCGTAGAGGTCTTCTGTAGTGGGGAGAAAACTAAGGGATATGTTCTCCTAGCCGCCTACGATGTAGACTTTGAGCAAAACCTAGGTGATATACCTGTGGTGAGAGACTATCCCGAGGTGTTTCCAAAGGAAATACCCGAGTTCCCTCCCAAAAGAGAAGTAGAATTCTCCATAGAGCTGGTTTCCTGGAACGGGACCTATCTCTATAGCCCCGTATAGGATGTCACCCTCGGAGTTAGCGGAATTGAAAACCCAGTTAGAGGAGCTATTAGAAAAGAGTTTTATAAGGCCGAGTGCTTCACCATGGGGTGCTCCGGTCTTATTTGTGAAGAAGAAAGATGGAAGTATGAGGATGTGTATAGACTATAGGTAGTTAAACCGAGTGACCATAAAGAATAAGTATGCTTTGCCTAGGATTGATGATCTTATGGACCAGTTGAAAGGAGCAGTAGTGTTTTCTAAGATTGATTTGAGGTCCGGCTACCATCAGATTAGGGTTAGAGATTCGGACATTCCTAAAACCGCTTTTCGAACTCGGTACGGACACTTTGAGTTCAACATGATGTCGTTTGGTTTGACGAATGCTCCCGCAGTTTTTATGGATTATATGAATAGGATCTTTAGACCCTATTTAGATCGGTTCGTGGTTGTGTTCATAGATGATATTCTCATCTATTCGAAAACCTGCGAGGAGCATGAGCGTCATTTGAGGCTGGTTTTAGAGGTACTAAAGGAGAAGAAGTTATACGCTAAGTTGTCTAAGTGTGAATTTTGGTTGGAAGAGGTGAAATTCTTAGGACATGTTGTGTCAAAAGGTGGCATAGCTATCGACCCGAGTAAGATAGAAGCCGTAATGAATTAGGATAGACCAACCTCTGTAACCGAGATTAGAAGCTTTTTGGGTTTAGCTGGCTATTACCGTAGGTTTATTAAAGGATTTTCCCAGTTAGCCCTACCTTTAACCAAACTTACTAGGAAGAATGCCCCGTTTGAGTGGAGCCCCAAGTGCGAAAAGAGTTTCCTAGAGCTTAAGGAAAAGCTCACCTCGACCCCAGTTTTGGTTTTACCCGACCCCAATGTACCCTTCGAGGAATATTGTGACGCTTCTGGCAAGGGTTTAGGTTGCGTGTTAATGCAAAATAGGCAAGTGGTAGCCTATGCGTCCAGACAACTTAAGCCTCACGAAGTAACTTACCCCACCTATGACCTAGAATTAGCAGCCATCGTGTTTGCCCTTAAGATGTGGAGACACCATTTGTATGGTGTAAGGTTTGAAGTTTTCTCCAATCATAAGAGTCTCAAGCATCTTTTTGATCAAAAGGATCTAAATATGAGGCAGAGGAGATGGATGGAATTCCTCAAAGTTTACGATTTCGGCTTAAGTTACCACCCTGACAAGGCTAATGTAGTCGCCGATGCCTTGAGCCGAAACTCGTTACGTCTGTCAAGTATGATGGTTAATGAAGTTGGGTTAATAGAACAGTTTAGGGATATGAATCTGGGGATGTCAATAACGGAGAATGGCATTGTGATGAGTCATCTCACGGTGACCAGTGGGTTGCAAAGGATTATGCTTGCCCAAAGAGAAAATGAGGACTTTATGGAGACAATCGAGGCAGTTAAGGCTGGAAAGTTGAAAGGTTTTATACGAGGCCCCGACTGGTTGTGGAGGTTTGAGGGGCGAATCTGTGTGCCACAAGATGGCGACCTTCGAGAGAAGATCTTGGAAGAGGCTCACAAGAGCCACTTCGCCATACATCCTGGTACTACCAAGATGTACCAAGATTTGAAGAAGATGTTTTGGTGGCTTGGATTAAAAATGGATGTGGTCGCCTGGGTGAGTAAGTGTTTGGTCTGCCAAAAGGTCAAGATCGAACACCAAAAACCTTCTGGCATTTGCAACCTCTGTCAATCCCCGAGTGGAAGTGGAAGAGTATATCAATGGATTTCGTGATAGGATTGCCAAGCACCCAAGCTGGCCACGATGCCGTATGGGTAATCGTGGATCGACTGACTAAGTCGGCTCACTTTCTACCTATTCGAGTCACATACTTGTTGGATAAGTTAGCTTAGCTTTACATCCAAGAAATAGTAAGGTTGCATGGAGTACCATCGATGATAATCTCGGATTGAGATCCACGGTTTACGTCACGTTTTTGGGGAGCCTTTCAAAAGGCGTTTGGTTCTAAGTTGTGCTTGAGCACTGCTTACCACCCACAAACAGATGGTCAATCTGAGAGGACAATCCAAACCCTAGAAGATATGCTAAGAGCCTGTGTCTTGGACCAAAAAGCGAGTTGGGATAAGTACATGCCTTTGATTGAGTTAGCGTATAACAACAGTTATCACGCGAGCATCGGTATGGCACCGTACGAGGCATTATATGGAAGGAAGTGCCAATCACCTTTGTGTTGGTACGAGCCCGGAGAACAAAGTGTCTTAGGACCCGATGTAGTGAGGGAAACGACGGAGCAGATCAAGAAAATCAAGGATAGAATCTTAACCGCTCAAAGTCGGCAGAAAAGCTACGCGGACAAAAGGCGCAAGCCCTTGTAGTTCCAAGAAGGAGAACATGTATTTCTAAGAATCACCCCCACTACAGGAATAGGAAGAGCCATGAAAGTCAAAAAGTTGAGTCCCCGATTTCTCGGTTCTTTTGAAATTCTTCAGAGAATCGGATCTGTAGCTTATAAAATAGCCTTACCGCCCAACCTGTCAAACCTTCATGATGTCTTTCACGTCTCTCAGTTACGTAAATATGAGTCTGACCCTAGCCATGTCCTAGAACCAGAGCATGTACAGTTGAGGGAGGACCTCACTTTCAATCTACCGCCTACGAGGATAGTGGATCATGGAGTCAAGCAGTTAAGGAACAAGTCTGTTCCTTTGGTGAAAGTGGCGTGGGGACGAGACAAGTCGGAAGAATACACGTGGGAACTAGAATCAGAGATGAAGTACAAATATCCAGAGCTTTTCTAAGGTAACGAATTTCGAGGACAAAATTCTTTTTAAGGAAGGGAGTAATGTAACGCCCCGATTTTCTGTTAAGAGTGGAAATGACCAAAATGCCCCTGAGGTCATTTTCAGCCCGGAATTCGAGGAAAGCCGGTTTGGCAGTACTCAAAGGGCAAACTAAATCTTGGAAGGGGATTAGATGGCTTGTTTACCTTCCCAGGATCGAAAATCTCGTTTTTCGAGTTTTCGGGTCAAAATGACCAAAACGCCCCTACGGTGTTTTATCTATTTGCAAGTTCCGGATGAACCCGAAACTTCTCCAGATGATTTTAAAAGGCGTTTTTATGTAGATTGTGACTTTAGTTTTGGTCCCGGAGGTCCCGTGCGAAATTAGTACAAAATTATGGTTTTGCCCCTAGTTTCGGGTTTTTACGCTTAATCGCATGATTAAGCAAACCTAAGCAATATTAGGCTCTAATCGAAGGTTAATTAATTTCCACAATTAATCTTGAGTCAAAATAATTTATTAGAGTCGAGTAGAAACTAAAAGTGCTTAATTACAACTTAAAATTATATTTTAATTTCAAGACTCCTAGTCATGGAATCTTGAATAGTGTTTTTCTCTTTCCAATTCCTTAAATCATGGAATTGTGTTACATATTGTTTATTCACAAATGAGTTTTAAATTCTTTAATGATGTATGAGCACTCCTAATCTTGTCATAAACTCCTTAAATCACATTCTTAGTTATCTAAACTTAAGCTTAATTACTCCTAACCTTGTACCTAAGCTAATACACATCTAAACCTACCATTAACACCCAATTAGATGATCAAAACTCACCTCCCCCATGCTGCCCCTGGTCTGGCCGTGTACCCTTCCCCCCCCATATGCATCACATGTTCAATTTTTCAACACTCCAAGGCCATACCTCAAGTCACATACACTATACCTTGTCATAACTTTCAATCAAGCTTGATTTTCCAAGTAAATAACTAATTAAAATAGCCCATTTTCTCCATTTATTTGTGGCTGGAAAAGTTCCAGCCATGCATTGTTTCTAGAAGCCTAATTTCATCAAAAATTGATAGGAAATTAACTCACATCAAGCCATACTTTGTAGCATAGCTTCCATACTTCAAACCATGCTTGAATGACCTTGTGTAAGAGATATTTTCTCTTCCTTTTCCCTCCAAGACCACACGGCCACTCCCTCCCCTGATGAGCCCATGGTTTTGTTTTTCTATAAATAGGATGCTTGTGATAGCTTAGTTGCACTTTGAAGCATTTGCTAAGTTTAGAATTTTAGAGTTGTCTTGCTAGTTCTTTCTTTTTCTCTCAAGTTTCAAGAGAGTTCTTCCTTTCTTTTCATCTTCATCTTCATCCTCTCTTCATTTCATCATCATCTCTCAACCTTGAAACACCACCCCTTAGCCTTAAACCATCATCAAACCTCTCAAAAACCACACCTCAAACACAACCTCACTTGAAACACAACTCCAACCTTCTTGCTTCCTCTTGGCCGAAACCATCAAGCACCAAGGAGGAGCTTATCATCTTGTTTTTCTTTTCAAAAGTTCAAGCTTTGTGTCTTCACTCTAGGTAGGGGTGTTTGCTAAACTTGGTTTTCTTGAAAATAAGTTCTTTCTAGCTTTCTCTTGGATTTTCTTTTGAAACTTTCTTGTTTTTCCTTCCTTGTGATTTCGGCCATGAGGCCTTGAGGAGTACATGATAGCTCAATTATAAGGACTCCTAGAGAATGACTATGTGTTCATCTCAAAGGAACCTCTAGAGCTTGAGTTTTTCTTTTCCTTTAACTTCATCTATACTATACTTAGCTCACATGGTTTGTCAACTTAAGAAAATTAATCTAAGGATTTCTAAAAGCCCAAGCCTACCCTTGTTAACCTTAAAGTTGGCCGGCACATTCTAGAGATTTTTCTCTAGATAGGGGTTTTGGGTATTTAATAAAGAACTTGGCTTAGTTTCGCTTTCTTGTTCTTTTGTAAGGTTTTCGGTTTTGGTATTTTGATCCTTGAGATTTTGTTTGGTTTTGTTTAGAAAGTTTTGTTTTCTTTGAGCTTGATGATGATGTTCAAGAACCTCATAGTTCCTATGAGAACTTGGTTCAAGAACTCTAGAGCTCTCTTTGTAATGAGATATATGTTGGGTTGTTACTTTGTTAAAGTCTTGAATGAGCTCTAGCTAACCATAAAATGAACCTTGCATCATGTTTACTTTTATGCTATGCACGTCATGTCTACTTTCCTTGCTATCACTAAGTATCAAGATAATAAGTGAACCTTGCATTATCATGTTTATATTTCAAGCTATGCATTATCATGTTTATATTTCAAGTTCTCACTTAATACCAAGATAATAATGTGTTGCATTCATATTTACTTTGTGCTATCACTTTACTTTCTAACGGAACCTAAAATAAGTGCATGAGCATGTTTATTTTATGTCATCACCTAAATGAACCTAGAGCTCAAAAACTTGCCCATTGTTGTCTCAAACAAAGGTCTAAAAATATTTATTTCCTTTGGTTCATATTTTGGCCCTAAGGGGGTCTTGATGTTTCTAAGTATTGAAGATTATGTTTAGTAATTTTTCCAAGCTTTTATGAGTTTAAGGAATGCATAGAATTAAGTTTTAAGAATTTAGGACCTCTTGAGACAAAGTTGATTTAGTCACAGCCCTCTTAAATATTCTTATGATTTTAGATGTTAAAAATGTTCATAAATGAGTTTTGAAAGTTTTAAAAAGGTTCCAAGAGAAACTAGTATTTTATGTGCTTTAGAAATTGTGTTTTATGCCTTTATGGAGAATGTTTGTTTCGGTTCTGCCTTGCCATTATTTTGCCACTGTATGAGCTGTGTTAATGATGATAATATGCTTGAGTTTGAGTATAATTAATGGTAAAGCTCATATGTGAAAGATAAGAGAAGTTAGAAACTAGAAAAGAATTAATTTGAGAGTTCTAAATCCTTTAATGTTTGAATTTTCTGGATTCTGTCCAGCAAGGTTTAGTAATGCTAATCATGGATTTAAATTAGTTTAAATGTGTAGGAATGACTCATAAATGGTGTAGGACTTGATCTTGATGCCTTAGGAGCAAACCGGACTTAGAAAGGGTCATTGTTGTGACTCCTAGGTACCCATAAAGTTAGGAATATGAATTCTGCATTCTTGAGGTTTAGAGATGTTCTTGACCATAGTGTGAGGTGAGAAATACTTAGTTAAGACCTTATAAGTTCCTGAGAGCTTAGGTTTGATGATTTATAACTTAGAATGTGAGTTGAGGACCTTAAGGGTTAATGCATAAGACACTAAAAAGCTGTAAATGCTATGATGTGTTGTATGATGCAATGATGTGATGAGATGTGCTTGTTGCATGAGAAAATGATTGATAAAATGTTAAAGTTTATCATAGCATGAGATTTCATGAGAACATGATATGTAGATTAGCTTGTGGCAGTTTGAAGGAAATTCGGTTTAACAGTTGTTATGCTGCCGAATTTCCGTCAAACCTTAAAGGGGTGAAAGAAATGTTTTATGAATACCATATGAGTTGAAAACCCTGGGTGACACCGGTTCGGCCGAGTACCTCCAGGAGATTTTTATGTGACAAAGCAACGAGGCAGCTGCTTTGGGTGACACCGGTTCGGCCGAGCACCCCCAGGAGAGACAAATCCGTGAGGGTATGCGTGGCTAGCAAAGCGTTTCAAAGAGGATAATCCCAGAGAGAGATGATCCCTGCCCCCTACCCGTACTTGCGAGTCGGGATTATTATTTATGTTTTGCTTATTCAAGATAATAAGCAAGAGCTAGTGAGGACTAGCTGAGGTATGAGCTCATAACCTAGTTATTTTTAGGGTGGCCTATATGCTAAAGTACCATGATTGATGTCACGAAGTTGAGGAATGATTCACTTGAAAGTTATATGCCCTTATGCCACATGAATTATGTTTATGCGCTTTGATGTGTGGTCTTATATGCTCAAGTATTGACATGCATCCATGATATAACCTGTTGCATTTATAATACCAAGACGCATGCTAAAAGGAATGGACCTTGGATAATTAGTTTGAGAAACCCTAAATCGAACCTTATATGCATGATCACTATTTTATAATTAAACCCAAGGTTCCTGAGGATGTGTACGATGTAACCCTAGGATAGGAGACCCCTACTGAGATTCTTTAGCAAGAATTCTCACTCCTCTCTCTTCTTTCTTCCGTCACATCTTCAGAGACCGATGGTGACGTTTGTGCTTTTCATTGACATGCCTGTTTGGGAGGTGCACTACGACCCGGACCACCGTTCGTATCATTTCGAGGGTCGTTGTGCCGTCCGCATTTTTGTGTACATGGGACGACCTTTCGCTTACCCGATTTCGAGCTACCAGTTCACTCCTACTGCACCTTTTGGTGGTGATGACATGATCTTCGAGCGCACTCGCCCGCGTTACGAGCAGCTACGCCATGCCCATACCTCTGCCTCGGCTGTCCGTGACTACCTGGAGTACGTTCCATGCTCGAGGAGGTCCGAGACGGATCTATCCGAGGATTCGCCGACGCATGTCCCTTTGGAGGGCTCCGCTCCCTTTCCCCAGGAGAGCGGAGATGCGTCCGAGTCGAGGAGCCCACGTTCAGCCGCTGCGAGTTCCCTTCACGCTCCATTGGCCCACACAGGAGGAGATAGAGCGTTTCCCGGGCTACCTGCCTCCATCACCCGAGGATCCTCATCGTCACTAGTTCCCAATTGAGAGCTTTGCGAGTACCCGAGCTTTTATGGAGATCTTCCCTTTGGTAGTACCTTTTGGGAGGGGTTATAATTTGTACTCACAGTAGGAGGGTAGCGTTTTGGGTTTTTCTATCTTCATGTTGAACCATGTACCTTACCTTTCTGTTGTATTACATGCTCTGCCCGTCTCCATGAGGGTACGACTACTTATGTACTTAAATTATGTTATTAATGGAATGCTTCCTTGGTTATATGCTTCACTCTGAGGTCTCTGCTAATCGTTATGCATGCTTTATGTTTCTGTCATTCGACTAGTTAAGTTCTCGTGACTCTCACTTGGTTTATGTTTTCAAAAAGAAAAATTTACCTGTAATTTCCGCTAAGTATTTTATTAAAAGTTGAGACTAAGAAGTAATAACCTAATGATTAGCCTAATATGTTCTAGAGTATTGGGTTAAAAATTAGGGTGTTACATCATTTCCTGGGGGTGCTCGGCCAAACCGGTGTCACCCAGGACTAATCTCATATGGTTTTCAAAAACATTCTCATTCACTTCTATAATCATGATAAACTTAAAATCACATAATCATACTGATCATAGCACATGCAACATCACAGCATACTTGAATTAACAAACTCATCCCATCAAAGATTCTATAATGTCTTATGCTTGACCCTTAGGGCCCTTAAGTTTGAAGTCTAGGTTCTCCAACATCACAACTTAACCTCTCGGGTACCTATAGGTTCATAACTAAGTAGTCCTCACTCATTTCTATAATTATAACTAATTCTAAACCTCAAGAGTGTAGAATCTCTATTTTGCTAATTTCGGGTACCTAGGAGTTACAACTTTGGCACTTTCTAAGTTCGGTCTTCTCCTAAAGTACTAGGATCAATTCCTAAACCAATTATGAGTGATTCCTATGCATTTACACTAATTATAAACCATTATTGCTAATGTTAACCTTGCTGGAACAGAATCCGAAATTTCCATTTCTAAGGGATCTAGAAATCTCATTTTAATTCTTTCTTGCTTACTGACTTATCTTAGCTCTCTCAAATTAATTCTGTAACACCCTAATTTTATTCAGAAAATAATTGAGGCTTTAGTAATAAGAATATCAAACTTTTGATGTACATATAAGTGATGAGAACAATGTAATGAACGTTAAAAAAAAAAAAACATGAATAGTGTTTTACGGGCCCCGTAGGCCCGCGGGGAAGCCGAAACCCTACAATTGGGACCCGGAGAGACCCAAAAGTGAAAACTTATAGGATTGAGATTAGAAATGGTTAGGAATAAAGGTTTTATACTTAGAATTAATTTTCAAGCGATGCTTGATTACCCAGATACACTGTTTTACCCGTTCGATGAAATTTCGGTGTGTGATTTTTAACACCGAAAGCTATTTTAATCTTTACAAACTAAACAACCTTATCACTTTATATTAAAGGAATGGATGAGATTCAATCTTGAATTACAAGATTAATCTTAGCCATCCATTTTTCTTTTAAAGTCAAAGATCATTAATTTTCATCATATTATATTCATTCTTTATATATATGAGATAAATACAAACCTAGCTTCTTTAGGAAGCCACAATTTCGACCAGTAAAGAGGAGAAAGAGCAGCTGCACTTCCTCCATAGCCAAGAGCTTCATCTTGCTTTCAAATTCCATATACCATAGCCTAGAGTTACCGAAATCAAGTTCTCCCTTCACTAAAGTTGTTCTACAGCTCAATACCTACAGATATAACCGATCAGAATTTCAATCCATCACCAAATCCCAATCTTGATACCTGATACCTCACTATTTTGAGAAGGATTTGGGTGTATCTTGAGAGTTGGGGAGTGAAGAGCACCATTTGGGAGCATCCTAGAGACCAAGACACCTTTAGCTTCCAAGAGTAGGGTTTTATTGAGACTTTTCTTTCCAAATTTATATTTCTCATCTCTGACTTTTTCTGCTCGAAATTTTTAGTTATTTTGGTTAATGATATATGGTTGTTGTAGTATAAATTTTGTTGGAGGGTTTGGATGAGGTTAGTGTAATCATTTTATCAAGTGACGTTTTAGATAGTGTGCTGGAATTTCGGTTTTGCTGAAAACAGTAAAATATCATGAATTGTTAGAGATATTTGTAGTTATGATCATGGTCTGGAAAAAATATATGTTTGACCTAACATCTTGAACTACTTACACGAAAATTCTTGAGCACTAATTTTATGTTTTACTGTCTCAAAAAAATCAGAAACCGAAAAGGTAACCTTGCTGTCTGGATTGTGGGGACTGAAGCTCCGATTTTATATGATTTTATTACCATAACAAATGATTGAATTATCATCTGAACATTTTACAGGGTGTTGAAAACTTCTTGAAGTGTAACTGTGATTTTTATTTTGGGTTGATTTGATCAATTTCTAGGATTAAAAACTATGAGAATTCTGGTCTGAGCTGTGAATAAGTGGTCTCTGACCATCAAATTTGTATAATTTATTTAACAAGGTTAAAGAATTCTTTTTCCCCTCAAATTTTTACAGGAACTATTAAACACATTGAAGTGTTATAGGGAATTTTTGTGGCTCTTAAATTAGCCATTTAATATGGAAAGTAAATGTTGCTACTGGAATGATAAATCTGCCAAGTTGCTGAAATGGTGGAAATATCTTAAATTGATAATGGAATGGCATTTAGTCCACATATATGATATATGCATGCATGCTAATGGTTTTAGAGAGTTACTTATAAAGCATAATGAGACTCCAGATGTAACTAAATTGCCTACGTGTGATGTAAACATGATTTGTCAGAAAGAAAAGTACATGCGGCTGTTATATGACAAAAGAGAATATGAGAAATGTGATGGTGCATATTTTAACATATGGGGAAAATAGAAACAAGGCTTATATGGGATAAAGAGGGAAGGCAAAAATAAGAACTTCCTAGGAAATGTTATGAGTCGATAGACGTATCGGCTAGGAGATCGAACTGTGTGTGATTCGGAAATGGAAAAGAAATATGAAGTCCGATGATCACGAATAGGAATGAGCTCATGTCCTAGCAGTCTATGGTCCTCTGAGGAGTTATCCACTACATATGTTACCTGATGTGAAACTAAGCCTTCCCTATGCTAATGAAAAGAGACAACTGCACTAATTGAATTTCGTGGATTACAAGAGAAAGATTTATGGTTACCATCATGTTACATTTTGACTTTACTTGAATTATATACATTAATAATTCTTCCTATGACTATGCATAGTTTAATTGTTATTTTGGCATATAAGTTTACTTGATATTGCTTATAAGAATGAAATTTCTACTTATGTTTTGTTTACTAATTTTGATTACTGGTGAGGGATTACCCTACTGAGAATTATATAATATTCTCATCCCTATTTGTGTATATTTTGTATGGTGCTCGGGCCTTTCTGAGATGCCGTCAGTGATCTTCTTCCTTGACTCACCCCAATGGCAATGGCACTACGATCCTGACTTGGATTCACTATATGTAGTAGCATATTCTCATATACGAGCCTATGTATTCTTCAGCCGTTCTTTTAGTACCTCTGTTTTTACTGCTGAGTTTGACCCTGCTTTTCCTTATGACGGTGTGGCCCTACACATGGCACACCCTGTTGAGTTTGTAGCTCCACCCGCACCACCCATGCCCCCTCCTGGAGATGATCCGTCCTCGTCCTCCTCCTCAGACTCTGATCCACCAGCTGGTCCTGGTGCCCCTGCTGAGGGTAACGCAATTCCACCGATGGCGAATGGTTTTCTTTAGGGGAGCATGTGACATTCAGGGACTCATGTTATGTACATAGTTGTAGTTTAGCATTAGGAACCCTGCGGCTGAGGCCCGATTTGGTGAGATACTTTAGAGTCCATTTCTGTATGTATGAAATTTTGCTGGATCTCAACTTTGAGCAGGTCAGACTACTTAGTAGAAGTGTTCTTTTGTACACTGAGTTCCTGACTAGTTAGGAGATAACTAGTTTGTTTTTTCTTTTTTTTGTATGATGTACCTAATGTGAACTTAATAACAATGTATATATATATATGTACATATTAGTTTGATAACTTATACATCTACAGTATTTTATTTCAGTTATTTCTGACTAGTATAGAGTATGCGAGTGAGTAATACTTTTGTAATTACTATGTGTACACTCGAGTAAAAACATGGTAATTAGGAGGGTGTTACATTATGGTATCAGAGCCGGACTATCCTATAAGCCTGAGGATTGGACCGGCTATGCTTTCTTAGAACTTGTCATGCATTATGACTTTATATATATTTGTATGATTGCTGGTTGGAAATGTTGTGGGTTGCTGCTACACTTTGCTTGGTATTGAGCCTGATCAACTCAATATTTTTGTTTAGTGTGATAGGAACCAATGACTTCGAATCGGCAAACTAGGAGTGGAGCTGGAAACGATGCCGACATGATGAATACTTTCCGTGAGATGGCGGCTGCCATGAGGGAACAAGCTACAGCTGCTACCCTAATGATGAAGCAGCTGAACCGCAATGAAAGGCAAAACCCAGCCAATAATCCTGTAGTGAACGAAGTTGATGTAGAATATCAGAAATTTGCCGAGTTCAGGAAGGCAAATCCCCCTCCATTTCGAGGAGCTTTTAATCCTGAAAGCGTAAGAATGGATAAAGGCCATGGAAAGATTTTCTCTGTTCTTCCTTGCACAGAGATCCAGAAGGTGGCCTTTGCCACCTATATGCTAGAAGCAGATGCAGATTTTTGGTGGGTTGGCACTAGGGGATTATTTGAAGCTTCCTATACTGTAGTTACCTGGAATGTTTTTAAGGAGGCTTTTTACCGTAAGTACTTCCCTATCTCTGTAAGAAATGCGAAAGAGTTGGAGTTTATGGCTCTTAAACAAGGACCTATGAGTGTAGCAGAGTCTACTGCCAAATTTGAAGAGCTTTGCAAGTTTTCTACAATTTATCAACGTGACCCGGATGAAGTATGGAAATGCATGAAATATGAAGGGGGTCTACGAGAAGATATAGAAGCAGCTGTGAGTCTTTTGGAGATTAGGGACTATCCTACTTTGGTAAATAAATGTCGACGTGCAGAGGAGTCCAACAAGAAGCTGACAAATTTCAAGTATGCCGAAAACAATGCTAGAAGGGGGTTAGCACCTCAAGGTCCTCGATTCAAGCCTGTTAACCAGCCTCAGAGAAGGTTTCCACCCAACAATAACAACAACAACAACAATAAAGGAAAACAACTTCAACTTCCAAGACCTGAGGCAGGGAGAGATTGCCCTAAATGTGGGAAAAATCATGGGAATTGACCGTGCTGGACAACACAAATTGTTTGCTTTGGCTGTGGGAAACCAGGACATAAAATATTTGAGTGTCCTAATAAGAAAGGTCAGCAGCCCACCTCTAGGCCACAACAACATGGGCGCGTTTTTACTATAAGTACCAAGGAAGCTTCTCAATCTGCCGATCTGATATGAGGTAAGTGTGAAATAAATGGTACTGCCCTAGATATACTGTATGATACGGGTGCCACTCATTCTTTCATATCCCATGACTGTGTACATTAGTTACAATTATCTGTTTCTGAACTACCTTATGATCTTCTTGTATCCACTCCTACTGCTGGTCCTATTAGGATTTGTTATACATGTGTGAATATTCCTTTTCAAATAGGTACTAGAGACTTTACTGCCAATTTAGTTTGTCTTCCTTTATCTGGTTTAGATGTAATTTTAGGTATGGATTGGTTGGTACCTAACTATGTCCTCTTACACTGTCCAGATCGAGCTGCCATATTTCTTTCCACTCTACCTTCCATCCCTTTGGTTCCTTTTTCTTTTTATTTGAACTTAGTAACACCTAACCCTAGTAAGAAAGATTGTCAGGAATATGTTCTCCTCTCTGCTAGTGAAACTGAGTGTGATCATGAATTGAGTAAGATTCCAGTGGTGAGAGAGTATCCTGACGTCTTCCCAGAGGATATTCCAGAGTTTCCTCCTAAAAGAGAGATTGAATTCTCCATTGAGTTGGTTCCAGGAACGGGTCCTATTTCCATTGCTCCTTATAGGATGTCCCCTTTGGAGTTGAAAGAATTAAAGTCCCAAATTGAAGAACTATTAGGGAAGCATTTTATTAAACCAAGTGCCTCTCCATGGGGAGCCCCTGTTCTTCTGGTAAAGAAAAAGGATGGAGGTATGAGGCTTTGTGTAGATTATAGGCAGTTGAATAAGGTGACGATTAAGAACAAATACCCTTTGCCAAGAATTGACGATCTTATGGATCAATTGAGAGGATCAATCGTATTCTCAAAGATTGATCTTAGATCAGGATACCATCAACTTCGAGTTCGGGATGAAGATATTCCTAAAACTGCTTTTAGAACTCGATATGGACATTATGAGTATAGGGTGATGTCTTTTGGATTGACTAATGCTCCAGCTGTATTCATGGATTATATGAATCGAATCTTCCGCCCTTACTTGGATAAGTTTGTAGTTGTCTTCATAGACGATATACTTATTTATTCAAGAACTGAGGAGGAACATACGGAGCATCTTAGGATTGTGTTACAAATCCTAAGGGAGAGAAAGTTGTATGCTAAATTGTCAAAGTGTGAATTTTGGATGGAAGAGGTTAGATTCCTAGGGCATGTAGTATCACGAGGGGGAATTTCAGTAGATCCCAGTAAGGTGGAATTAGTCCTTTATTGGGAACGACCAACAACGGTGACTGAGATTTGGAGTTTCTTAGGGTTAGCTGGATATTATAGGCGTTTTATCATGAGCTTTTCTCAGATAGCCTTACCTTTGACTAAATTAACCCGGAAGAACGCTCCATTCAATTGGACACTAGAGTGTGAAAATAGTTTCTAAGAGTTGAAGCAAAAGTTGACCATGGCTCTAGTACTAGTATTACCCAATCCTCATCAACCCTATGAAGTTTATTGTGATGCTTCTAGTAAGGGTTTAGGATGTGTATTGATGTAAAATCGTAACGTGGTTGCCTATGCTTCTCGACAGTTGAAACCCCATGAGGTAAACTATCCAACCCATGACCTTGAACTTGTAGCTGTGGTTTTTGCTCTAAAGATCTGGCGACATCATTTGTATAGTGTGCAGTTCAATGTTTTCTCTGATCATAAAAGTTTAAAGTATCTTTTTGATCAGAAAGAGTTGAATATGCGGCAAAGAAGATGGATGGAGTTCCTCAAAGATTATGAGTTTAGTCTGAATTACCATCCAGGCAAGGCAAATGTTGTAGCCGATGCACTGAGTAGGAAATCCCTAAGTGTAGCATGCCTGATGATTAAAGAGGCTGAGCTAGTTGAGAGCTTCAAGAAGCTTAGTTTAGACATGTCTGTGAGCCCTCAAGGTGTTGTGTTAGGCCAGATAAAAGTAACAAGTGAGTTCAAAGGACAAATTTTGGCTGCCCAACGCGAAAACCCAGAGTTTCAGGAGATATTAAGATCAATTAATGCAAAGAAGTTGCCAGGATTCACACAAGACCAATAAGGTATATGGAGATACAAGGATAGGGTGTGCGTACCTGCAAGTGGCGATCTCAGAAAGAAGATCTTAGAGGAAGCTCATAGGGGCGAACTTACTATACACCCGGGTGCTAGTAAAATGTATGCAGATCTTAAGAAAATGTTCTGGTGGTCAGGAATGAAAAGAGACATAGAAGAGTGTGTCAGGAAGTGTTTAACTTGTCAAAAGGTTAAAATAGAACATCAAAAACCAGCTGGGACCCTGCAACCCTTAGAAATCCTGGAATGGAAGTGGGAAAGTATTTCTATGGACTTTGTAATGGGTTTGCCAAGGACATCATCAGGTCATGATGCTATATGGGTTATAGTAGATAGGTTGACCAAGTGTGCTCACTTCTTACCCATTAAGGCTAATTTTCCTTTGGATAAGTTAGCTTCTCTGTACATTCAAGAGATAGTGAGACTACATGGTGTACCTTCCTCAATAGTTTCTGATAGAGACCCTAGATTTACTTGTAGGTTTTGGGGAGCTTTCCAAAAAGCCTTTGGGACTAAGCTTTGTTTGAGCACTGCCTATCACCCCCAAACTGATGGGCAAACAGAACGAACCATACAAACCCTGGAAGATATGCTAAGGGCGTGCGTGATTGAGTAGAAGGGAAGTTGGGACAAGTTGCTCCCATTGGTTGAATTTGCTTATAATAACAGCCATCACGCTAGTATTGGCATGGCCCCATATGAAGCTCTATATGGAAGAAAATGTCGATCCCCATTGTGTTGGTATGATTCGAGAGAAGCAGGATTGTTGGGACCTGATCTTGTTAATCAAACAACGGAGCAGATTCAAAAGATCAGGAGTAAAATCCTCACCGCACAAAGTCATCAAAAGAGCTATGCTGATACTCGAAGGAAACCTTTAGAATTTCAAGACGGAGAACATGTATTCCTGAAGGTCACGCCTACTACTGGAGTAGGTAGAGCCCTTAGAATTTAAAAGTTATCACCTAGGTTTATAGGTCCTTTTCAAATTCTTCGACGAATTGGGTCAGCTGCCTACCAGATAGCCTTACCCCCACATTTGTCTAACCTTCATGATGTATTCCATGTATCTCAACTCTGAATGTACCACCCAGATCCAAACCATATTATTGAGCCCGAATCTGTACAGTTAAGGGAAGACTTGACGTTTCAAGCCCCTCCTATTCAGATCGTTGATAGAGAAGTCAGGCAACTTAGAAATAAAGCTATGCAACTTGTGAAAGTGGCCTGGGGTGGACCTAGAAATGAAGAGTATACATGGGAACTAGAATCAAATATGAAGAAAGTCCATCCGGAATTGTTTACAGGTATGAAATTTTGAGGACAAAATTTTTATTAAGGTGGGTGATAATGTAACACCTTAATTTTATTCAGAAAATAATTGAGGCTTTAGTAATAAGAATATCAAACTTTTGATGTACATATAAGTGATGAGAACAATGTAATGAACGTTAAAAAAAAAAAAAAAACGTGAATAGTATTTTACGGGCCCCGTAGGCCCGCGGGGACAGCCGAAACCCTACAATTGGGACCCGGAGAGGCCCAAAAGTGAAAACTTATAGGATTGAGATTAGAAATGGTTAGGAATAAAGGTTTTATACTTAGAATTAATTTTCAAGCGATGCTTGATTACCCAGATACACTGTTTTACCCGTTCGATGAAATTTCGGTGTGTGATTTTTAACACCGAAAGCTATTTTAATCTTTACAAACTAAACAACCTTATCACTTTATATTAAAGGAATGGATGAGATTCAATCTTGAATTACAAGATTAATCTTAGCCATCCATTTTTCTTTTAAAGTCAAAGATCATTAATTTTCATCATATTATATTCATTCTTTATATATATGAGATAAATACAAACCTAGCTTCTTTAGGAAGCCACAATTTCAACCAGCAAAGAGGAGAAAGAGCAGCTGCACTTCCTCCATAGCCAAGAGCTTCATCTTGCTTTCAAATTCCATATACCATAGCCTAGAGTTACCGAAATCAAGTTCTCCCTTCACTAAAGTTGTTCTACAGCTCAATACCTACAGATATAACCGATCAGAATTTCAATCCATCACCAAATCCCAACCTTGATACCTGATACCTCACTGTTTTAAGAAGGATTTGGGTGTATCTTGAGAGTTGTGGAGTGAAGAGCACCATTTAGGAGCATCCTAGAGACCAAGACACCTTTAGCTTCCAAGAGTAGGGTTTTATTGAGACTTTTCTTTCCAAATTTATATTTCTCATCTCTGACTTTTTCTGCTCGAAATTTTTAGTTATTTTGGTTAATGATATATGGTTGTTGAAGTATAAATTTTGTTGGAGGGTTTGGATGAGGTTAGTGTAATCATTTTATCAAGTGAAGGTTTAGATAGTGTGCTGGAATTTCGGTTTTGCTGAAAACAGAAAAATATCATGAATTTTTAGAGATATTTGTAGTTATGATCTGGCCTGGAAAAAATATATGTTTGACCTAACATCTTGAACTACTTACACGAAAATTCTTGAGCACTAATTTTATGTTTTACTATCTCAAAAAAATCAGAAACCGAAAAGGTAACCTTGCTGTCTGGATTGTGGGGACTGAAGCTCCGATTTTATATGATTTTATTACCATAACAAATGATTGAATTATCATCTGAAAATTTTACAGCGTTGACAACTTCTTGAAGTGTAACTGTGATTTTTATTTTGGGTTGATTTGATCAATTTCTAGGATTAAAAACTATGAGAATTCTGATGCATTTGTGAATAAGTGGTCTCTGACCATCAAATTTGTATAATTTATTTAACAAGGTTAGAGAATTCTTTTTCCCCTGAAATTTTTACAGGGACTATTAAACACATTGAAGTGTTATAGGGAATTTTTGTGGCTCTTAAATTAGCCATTTGATATGGAAAGTAAATGTTGCTACTGGAATGATAAATCTGCCAAGTTGCTGAAATGGTGGAAATATCTTAAATTGATAATGGAATGGCATTTAGTCCACATATATGATATATGCATGCATGCTAATGGTTTTAGAGAGTTACTTATAAAGCATAATGAGACTCCAGATGTAACTAAATTGCCTACGTGTGATGTAAACATGATTTGTCAAAAGGAAAAGTACATGCGGCTGTTATATGACAAAAGAGAATATGAGAAATGTGATGGTGCATATTTTAACATATGGGGAAAATAGAAACAAGGCTTATATGGGATAAAGAGGGAAGGCAAAAATAAGAACTTCCGAGGAAATGTTATGAGTCGGTAGACGTATCGGCTAGGAGATAGAACTGTGTGTGATTCAGAAATGCAAAAGAAATGTGAAGTCCGATGATCACGAATAGGAATGAGCTCATGTCCTAGCAGTCTATGGTCCTCTGAGGAGTTATCCACTACATATGTTACCTGATGTGAAACTAAGCCTTCCCTATGCTAATGAAAAGAGACAACTGCACTAATTGAATTTCATGGATTACAAGAGAAAGATTTATGGTTACCATCATGTTACATTTTGACTTTACTTGAATTATATACATTAATAATTCTTCCTATGACTATGCATAGTTTAATTGTTATTTTGGCATATAAGTTTACTTGATATTGCTTATAAGAATGAAATTTCTACTTATGTTTTGTTTACTAATTTTGATTACTAGTGAAGGATTACCCTACTGAGAATTATATAATATTCTCATCCCTATTTGTGTATATTTTGTATGGTGCTCAGACGCTACAGATGCCGTCAGTGATCTTCTTCCTTGACTCACCCCAATGACAATGGCACTACGATCCTGACTTGGATTCACTATATGTAGTAGCATATTCTCAGATACGAGCCTATGTATTCTTTAGCCGTTCTTTTAGTACCTCTGTTTTTACTACTGAGTTTGACCCTGCTTTTCCTTATAACGGTGTGCCCCTACACATGGCACACCCTGTTAAGTTTGTAGCTCCACCCGCACCACCCATGCCCCCTCCTGGAGATGATCCGTCCTCGTCCTCCTCCTCAGACTCTGATCCACTAGCTGGTCCTGGTGCCCCTGCTGAGGGTAACGCAATTCCACCGATGGCGAATGGTTTTCTTTAGGGGAGCATGTGACATTCAGGGACTCATGTTATGTACATAGTTGTAGTTTAGCATTAGGAACCCTGCAGCCTGTAGACTGATTTGGTGAGATACTTTAGAGTCCATTTCTGTATGTATGAAATTTTGCTGGATCTCAACTTTGAGCAGGTCAGACTACTTAGTAGAAGTGTTCTTTTGTACACTGAGTTCCTGACTAGTTAGGAGATAACTAGTTTTTTTTTTTTTTTTCGTATGATGTACCTAATGTGAACTTAACAACAATGTATATATATATATGTACATATTAGTTTGATAACTTATACATCTACAGTATTTTATTTCAGTTATTTCTGACTAGTATAGAGTATGCGAGTGAGTAATACTTTTGTAATTACTATGTGAACACTCGAGTAAAAACATGGTAATTAGGAGGGTGTTACATTATGGTATCAGAGCCGGACTATCCTATAAGCCTGAGGATTGGACCGGCTATGCTTTCTTAGAACTTGTCATGCATTATGACTTTATATATATTTGTATGATTGCTAGTTGGAAATGTTGTGGGTTGCTGCTACACTTTGCTTGGTATTGAGCCTAATCAACTCAATATTACTTTAGATAAAGAAAAGGCCAGTCTTTGAGCTCTAGGTTCCATAGATGATATCATAAACTTAAACATGAAATGCACTTAGTTTTATTCTTCATTATAAATAAAGTGAGATAATAAAGTAAACATGAGATGCAATTCATTATTATCTTTGAGTTTAGTGATGACTTGAAATATAAACATGAGATTGCAAGTTCATTCTTTACTCTTGAGAGTTAGTGTTGACATGAAAGTAAATATGAATGCAAGCTTATTTTAACTTTACCAGAGCTCATACAAGACTTTTACAAGGATCAATATTATACTAAACCCATACTTTATCTAGCTAGACAAAGTGAGCTTTAGAGTTCTTATACCAGGGTTTCTAAGGAACCTCATGGTTTGAACATCTTTATCAAGCTCAAAGAAAATGAACAAAGAACTCAAAATAAATCACAACACTTCTTGACACAATGTAAAAAGAACTACTTTATATTTTTAACATACTTTTTGAAAAGAAAGAAAAGGAAACCGAAACCATCAAGGAAAAGAAAATAAAAGAAAACCAAAATATCTCAAGATCAAGAACAAGTTTTAAGCTTTAGAGGTTTCTCAAATGAGAACTCTCAGGACCATTATCTTGAAACCTCATCATCAAGCTCAAGTGTTTCCTTTTTAAAGAGTCAAATCTCATGACTGAGTAACAATTTTCATAAAGCTCAAGTCTTTAGAGGTCTCATTGATATGAACACAAAGTCATCGTCTAGAGACACTCATCTTCAAGCTATCATGAGGAGTAACAAGGTCTTGAAGGCCGAAAACGAAAAGGAAATAATAAAGCAAAACCGAAAAGGAAAACCAAGAGAAACCAACACTTTTTCATCTCAAACATCAAAACAAAAGATAAGCTTTTGAAAGCAAGAACCCCTACCAAGAGTGAAGATGAAAGCTTGGTTCTTGGTCGGAATGAGAAACAAAAACCTCCTTTTTGTGCCTTGGTGATTTCACCAAGAGATAGGAAAAGAAAAGGAGGAGTTTTTCTTGAGTTTGAGCTTAGAGGTGGAAAGGTTGAGTGTTAGGGAGGTGGCTTGAGGTGGTAGTGTGGTTTCTCAAGGTGGTTTATGGTGGTTTGTGGTGGTGGGAGGAGTTTCTAAAGTGGAGGAAAACTTGAGTTTGAGAGAAAGTAAGAAAGCTTTTTTGGTCACAAACTAAAACAAAAAAGAAAATGGTAAAAGTATGGGATTTCTTTACACCTTGCTATGTATATTATGGGTTAAATTTTGAAATGTGGAGGTGATTTTTTGGGGGGGGGGGGGACAGAAGCACGAAATTATGGAGCCTTGAGGGAGGAAAATATCTCCTCAAAGTGTTCATTCAAAACATGTTGTAAGCTTGGTGACGTATGGTCTAAGTATAGCGCAAGGTATGGGCTAAAGCATGACCTTTGTGTGCAACATTTCAACACGTGAAGAATATGGAGGAGAGGTGGTTGGTTGCTTATCATGTCATGGGAGACAGATTTGTCTCATCTAATTATGGTTTAGGGGTGTGTTTAGGTGTATATTTGATTAGGCTTTTAATTAGGAAGTTGTAAGTAAGTGTTTAGGAAATTAAATAGGTGATTAGGGCCATGTGAGAATAGATTAGGAGGTGGACTTGATAGATTAATGAAGTCAATCCTCATTGACTTAGAACCCAATGCCAACATGCTTCCTTGATTTAGGAAAATAGGTAAGAGAAAATACTATTCCTAGATTTCTTTCTTAAAGAATTAAGACTAGAAAAGGATTTTGAGTTTCTTTAAGCAATTTTAAGTTCTAATCAACTTTAATAATTTATTTTGACTCTAGGTTAATTATGGAAATTAATTAATCTTTGATTAGAGCCTAATATTGCTTAGGTTTGCTTAATTACATCATTAAGCTTTAAAACACTATGCTAGGGGCAAAATCGTAATTTTGCACAAAAACTGCCCGGGACCACCGGGACTTAAACAGATATCCCCAAACACATAAAAACATCGTTAAACACTTATAATTAGCATTTCAAACTCTCAGGAGAGATTCCGGGCTCAAAAAGCACTTATACTCGCGTAAAAATACTATAGAGGTATTTTGGTCATTTAGGCTTGAAACCTCAAAAAATGAGATTTTTGTCTCCGAAACCAAACAGAAGCTATCTAATCCCCTTCAAACATTGAGTTGGCCCTTTGAGGACTGCTGAGTCGGCTATCCTCGAATTCCGGACAGAAAATGACCTCAGGGGCATTTTGGTCATTTTCACTCAGACAGAAAATCGGGGCGTTACAGTTTGGATGGTGGTTTGTGGTGGTTGTGTGTGTAACACCACAATTTTCTATTAGAGTGAAAGTGACCAAAATACCCTTGAGGTCATTTTCAGCCCGGAATTCGAGGAAAGCCGGTCCGGCAGTACTCGAAGGGCAAACTCAATGTTGGAAGGGGATTAGATGACTTGCGTACCTTCCGGGGATCGAGAATCTCGTTTTATGAGTTTTCGGGTCAAAATGACCAAAACGCCCTTGCAGTGTTTTACCCGTTTGCAAGTGCCAGATGAACTCGAAACTTCTCCAAATGGTTTTAAAAGGCGTTTTTATGTAGACTATGACTTTAGTTTTGGTCTCTAAATTTCAAGAGAGTTTCCTCTTGTTCTTCATCTCCATCTTCATCCTCTCTTCATCTCATAATCATCTCTCAACCTTGAAACACCACCCCACCACCTTAGATCATCATACAAACACCCAAACTTCCATTCTCAAACACAACTCCAACCTTCTTGTTTCCCCTTGGCCGAATCATTTTCCACCTCAACGAGGAGCTCATCATCTTGTTTTCCTTTTTAAAGTTCAAGCTTTGTGTCTTCACTCTAGGTAGGAGTGTTTTCTAAACTTTGTTTTCTTGAAAATGAGTTATTTCTAGCTTTCTCTTGGATTTTCTTTTTGGAACTTCCTTTGTTGTTCTTTCTTGAGATTTCGGCCATGACGCCTTGATGAGCACATGATAGCTCAATGATGGGGACTCCTAGATGATGACTATGTGTTCATCTCAAAGGAACCTCTAGAGCTTGAGGTTTTACTTTGCTTAAGTTTCAACTTCATTTTCTAACTCAAACATGATTTTTACTCAAGAACACCTTTTCTTTTCTTGCTATTTTGGAGTTCGGTTTCTTTGTTTCCTTTTCTTTAACATTGCGATTTTCCATTTCCTTTTCGATCTTTGAGGTTTTGTTTGTTTAAAAAGTTTGTTTTCTTTGAGCTTGATGATAATGTTCAAGAACCTCATAGTTCCTTTGAGAACTTGGTTCAAGAACTCTAGAGCTCTCTTTGTAATGAGATATATGTTGGGTTGTTATTTTGTTAAAGTCTTGGATGAGCTCTAGCTAACCATAAAATGAACCTTGCATCATGTTTATTTTATGCTTTGCACATCATCTTTACTTCCTTTGCTATCACTAAGTATCAAGATAATAAAGGAACTTGCATTATCATATTTATATTTCAAGCTATGCATTATCATGTTTATATTTCAAGTTCTCACTTAATATCAAGATAATAATGAGTTGCATCTCATATTTATTTTATGCTATCACTTTACTTTCTAATGGAACCTAAAATGAGTGCATGAGCATATTTATTTTTATGTCATCACTTAAATGAACCTAGAGCTCAAAGACTTGCCCATTGTTGTCTCAAACAAAGGTCTAAAAATATTTATTTCCTTTGGTTCATATTTCGGCCCTAAGAGGTTTTGATGCTTCTAAGTATTGAAAACTATGTTTTATAAATTTTCTAAGCTTTTATGAGTACAAGGAATATGTAGAACTAAGTTTTATGAATTTACCTCTTGAGACAAAGTTGATTTAGTCACTGTCCTCTTAAATATTTTTATGATTTTAGATGTTAAAAATGTTTATAAATGAGTTTTGAAAGTTTTAAAAAGGTTCCAAGAGAAACTAGTATTTTATGTGCTTTAGAAATTGTGTTTGATGCCTTTAAATGGAGATGTTTGTTTCGGTTCTGCCTTGCTATTATTTGCCACTGTATGAACTGTTTTAATGGTGATAATATGCCTATGTTCAAGTATATTTAATGGTAAAGCTCATATGTGAGAGATAAGAGAAGTTAGAAACTAGAAAAGAATTAATTTGAGAGTTCTAGATCCTTTAATGTTTGAATTTTCTGGATTCTGTCCAGCAAGGTTTATTAATGCTAATCATGGATTTAAATTAGTTTAAATGTGTAGGAATAACTCATAAATAATTTAGGACTTGATCTTGATGCCTTAGGAGCAAACCGGACTTAGAAAGGGTCATTGTTGTAACTCCTAGGTACCCGTAAAATTAGGATTATAAGTTCTGCATCCTTGAGGTTTAGAGATGTTCTTGACCATAGTGTGAGGTGAGAAATACTTAGTTATAACCTTATAAGCTCCCGAGAGATTAGGTTTGATGATTTATAACTTAGAATGTGAGTTAAGGACCTTAAGGGTCAAGGCATAAGACACCAAGAAGTTTTTAATGCTATGATGTGTTGTATGATGCAATGATATGATAAGATGTGCTTGATGCATGAGAAAATGATTGATGAAATGTTAAAGTTTATCATAGCATGAGATTTCATGAGAACATGAGGTGTGGATTAGCTTGTGGCAGTTTGAAAGAAATTCGGTTTAATAGCTGTTATGCTGCCGAATTTCTGTCAAACCTTAAAGGGTTGAAAGAAATGTTTATGAGTACCATATGAGTTGAAAACCCTGGGTGACACCGGTTCGGCCGAGCATCCCCAGGAGATTTTTATGTGACAAAGCACTGAGATGCGCTCACCTGGGTGACACCGGTTTGGCCGAGCACCCTCAGGGGAGACAAATCCGTGAGGATATGAGTAGATGCAGCCTACCAAAGCGAACAAATTGCTGTGGCTTAATGCCCGCAAAGCGTTTCAAAGAGGGTAATCCTAGAGAGAGATGATCCCTGCCCTCTACCCGTACTTGCGAGTAGGGATTATTATTTATGTTTCGCTTATTCAGATAATAAGCAAGAGCTAGTGACGACTAGCTGAGGTATGAGCTCATAACCTAGTTATTTTTAGGGTGGCTTATATGCTAAAGTACCATGATTGATGTCACGAAGTTGAGGAATGATTCACTTGAAAGTTATATGCCCTTATGCCACATGATTTATGTTTATGTGCTTTGATGTGTTGTTTTATATGCCCAAGTATTGACATGCATCCATGATATAATATGTTGCACTCATAACATCAAGATGCATGCTAAAAGGAATGGACCTTGGATAATTAGTTTGAGAAACCCTAAATTGAACCTTGTATGCATGATCACTATTTTATAATTAAACCCAAGGTTCCTGAGGATGTATACGATGTAACCCTAGCATAGGAGACTCCTACTGAGATTCTTTAGCAAGAATTCTCACTCATCTCTCTTCTTTCTTCCGTCACATCTTCAGAGACCAATAGCGACGTTCGTGTTTTTCATTGACACGCCTGTTTGGGAGGTGCACTACGACCCGGACCATCGTTCGTATAATTTCGAGGGTCGTTGTGCCGTCCGCCTTTTTGTGTACATAGGATGACCTTTCTCTTACCCGGTTTCGAGCTATCAATTCACTCCTACTGCACCTTTTGGTGGTGATGACATGATCTTCGAGCTCACTCGCCCGCGTGACGAGTAGCTACGCCGTGCCCATACCTCTGCCTCGGCTGTCCGTGACTACCCGAAGTATGTGCCTCGCTCGAGGAGGTCCGAGACTGATCCATCCAAGGATTTGCCGACGCATATCCCTTCGGAGGGCTTCGTGTAACGCCCTGATTTTTATTGCTATGTAAAATTACCAAAATGCCCCTAGGTAAATTTTTACATGAGAATTGAAGGTGAACAATCCTTAATAAGGAATTTAACATTAGAACAACATTATATAAGGCCTAAGTAGCAATCGGTGCAAAAATTACAAATCCCGATTTTTCTGAGCACAAATGACCAAATTGCCCCTGAGGTTATTTTTCCCTGAAAATCAAAGATAACCAATCCCAATTATCCTCAAAGGGTTAATTTTATAATTTGAAGGGGATTATTTGTGTTATGACGATATCATGGTATAAATCTCAATTCCCGATTTTTACTGTACGTAAAATTACCGAATTACCCCTGCGGTAATTTAGTGTGAAATTAAGCAATCCTTGAACCCAGTTGTCACCGAGAAGTTCAAAAAATGTTTATTTCAAGTATGACTTGATATCTAGAAATGTTCAGGTAATTATAGAAAGCTTTTATGTGAAATTACCTTTTTACCCCTAGTTGTGCTAAATAAGTTCACTTATGTAATTAAGGAAATGTTAAAGCTCTAATTGAACTCAAATTGATTTCATTCATTAACCTTGAGTTAAGAAATTAATTACCCAAGGTTAAAAATAATTACTTGAGGTTAAAAAAATAATTACCTAGGATAATTAGAGTTTAAGAAATTTTTAGGGAAGTTAATTTCCTTTCTTGATTTCTAGAGCTCATAAAATTAGTAATGCTAAGATCAAAGTTAAAAATTATGGTTTAGGTAAGATTTAGTATAGAACTTATGTTACAAACTGATTTTTAACTCATTTGAAACTAACTTCATTTACTAGTGTATGATTATTCTTTTACTTCATTTTAATTTGTCCTAAACACTTAACCTTTTGCCATTTTTACTAATCTATGAATTCCAAATCTTTTACCTAAGTAATTACACATCTAATACATGTTTTACCACTCATAAAAGAACACAAATCTGATCATATAGAGACCAGAAACCAGCGACCATGATGCTCCATGTGCATCATATTTTATTGCTTTTCCAACATAAAAACATATACAACAAAGACACCTCACCTTAAGCTTTCTTTTGCATTGTTTTTGGTTATGTTTAGTCAAAAGAAAACTTGCACATTCAGCCATGATATGATCAGCCATAATGACTCTCACAAGCATCATATTTTAGCATTTCCATCCATTATACATGAGCAAAATTATTACAACACCATGTGCTTTCTTTTTCTAAAGTTTTCTTTAACAAAAAAATGAAATAAAACCCTCCATTTCCATCCCATATGTCACAGCCAAACAGCCTCCATGGGGCTATAAATACATGCTCATCCATTGCTAAAATGTTCACACAAACACTCTTAGCCTTAGCATTTTCTTACTTGATAGTTTTCTTATTCAAAGTTTGCTCAAAGTTCTCTAATTTTCTCAAGAATTCCAGCTTTCTTTTTCTTCCTCATTCTCACTCAAGAGACTCCATTTCCAACCTCTAACCAAGCTCTAAACCTCAAGCATACATATTCCAATCATAAACCAACTCATAAACACCTAAACTTTCCATTTTCTAAGCTTTAGAACACAAGAAAAATCCTTCCTCAACACCAACCTTCTTGGCCGAAATATCACAAGCATTAGGATCATATTTTTGGTTCTTGATTAATCATAGAAGATCAAGCTTTCTTTAAGAAACAAGAAACAACTTGGTAGGGACTTTATTTTATATTCTTTCTCATGTTCTTCTTCTTTAATTCTTTGAATTTTTATGATGGCCATGGCTTGATAATAAATTTAAGAAATAAGGTTCTTGGAACCTTGGTAATAAAGGACTCTAATGCTTACTAATGTTAAAGATCTATTAGGGACAAGAATTTAATCTTGTGAAGTTTTTGAGCTTTAAGTGAGCAAGATATAAAATGGACTTGCACTCATGTTTAAATTTCAAGCTCTTGTATCTCATGTTTATGTTTCAATGCCTTGCATATCATATTTATTTTTCAAGCCAGCACCTTAAATCTAGAAGATTAAAGAAATGGATTTGCATTATCATGTTTAATTTTCAAGTCTTGGATATCATATTTATTTCAAGTCATCACTAAATTTTAAAGACTTAATAATGAATGTGCATCTCATGTTTATAATTCAAGCCTTGCACATTATATTTATATTTTCAAGTCATCACCTTATAATGTTAAAGATTAAAAAATGAGGTTGCATAGCATGTTTACTTTTGGTTATCACCTAAGATCTTAAAGCTCAAAAATTGTACTTGGATCTTAAATAAAAATTTTATTTCATGGCTATGCTAATGGATATGTATTTTCGGCCATGATATGATGGTGAGGTTGAGATAACTTTTATTTCATTTTATAGTTCAAATCTTGTGTTTTGGAATTTTAGTAAGTTGCGCTTTAGAAGTTTTACAAGTCTTGAAACTTAAAAGATAGTAAAATAGCATTTTCATGAGCAAAAAGATTTATTATTAAACCTTGTGATTTGCTCTCTATTTGGTATTAATATTTGGTCATGCTAAGTGGTAAAAATAATTTTTAAGTGTTTCCTAAGTCTTAAATCAAGTAACAAGGAAAAATAGTATCTAGAAATGATCAAAATTGTAATTTTAGGAAGATTTAGAAAAATAATTTTTTTGGTACTATTCATAGGCATAATAATCATTAATAATTGTTGTAAAAATTATTTTTGGTATCTTAGATGTGTAAAAGAATAATTACAAGTGTTAGTTTGGGCCGTTTTGCAAAATACAGAAAGTTATGTTTTGAATTATCAATTATGAAATTTCAGCCAAATGACTTTAATTCGAGTTATTAATGATGTTAAATGTATCCTTGTAATCAAAATACCATTTATGATGTTTAGAAAAAGTTTTAGAAGTTTCGGTAATTGTTAAGGGTGAAAAATGAGTGATTTTGCACTTTGACCCCTAAAGTGTGGCAAAATTTAGTTTATGACCATAGATGGTTTCTATGATGAACTTAAATGAATTCTAGTTGTTATGGGTCTCTTAAAATTATAGAGAAAATTTGAGGATCATTGGTTTGAGGAAAAATGTTAAAAAGAAAAAATTACGTTTTGACCGCAATCTTTGAGAAATTGCAGTTTAGACCCTCTTTTGGGCTTAAGTGTAAATATTGATAACTTGAGGAGGTTAGCATAACGATATCTTATGGAAGCCATATTCATGTGTTTTAGTCGAAATTTATATGAATTATGATATTTGTGCGTTGTTACTAATTAAGGATTATGCATGCTTAATTCTCTTTTTATGCAATTGGCGATCATTAATATATGGCATCTATCCTGTTAAGTATGTTCACTTTCATGAGATATTTGATAATAGCATGCTTATATAAATGTATATATGCATACTTATATGGTAATTACTTGATGAATTGTAGCATGTTGTATGTATGATTGATTGATTGAGATGCATATTTAAGAGTTCTATAAGCATGATATATTAAAGGATAAGCTATGATTTTATGTTCGTGCTTGCATCTATGAATGACATACTAAGATGAAAAGGTGACATAAGACATATGGAAATGATCCTCTAGACTCCCCGAATTAAAGGTTATGAGAGGTGATCCAATGGGGTAATCCTCTAGACTCCCTGAATTAAAGGTTATAAGAGGAGATTCAATAAGGACCCTTTAGACTCCAGGAATTAATGGTTATGAAAGGTGTTCCTAAACCCCCTAACCCGCACTCTGGGAGTCGGGAATTAACTTATCAAGAGGATAAGTGTATACTAGTGATGACTAGTGAGGTATGAGCTCATAACCTAGAACTCTCAAGAGGAGAGAAATTATAGGGTGGTTTCCCCAAGGAAAAATATTGAGAAATTTAAGTCACCTAAAAGCATATTAAGGAAAAGTTATATCAAAGGAATTTATGTTCTTTATGTCATGATGCATTTATATATGAACTCTTATGTTATAATGTATATGGCATTGACATGCATTCATGATAATAGTATGTTGCATACATGACATCAAGACTCATGTTAAAAGATACGGGCCTCGGCTAATGGTATTTGGAACTTAATAAATAAACCTTATATATGCCCACATTTTCATAATAAAACCCGAGGTTCCTGGGGACGATGATGATGACGCACATAGTAGGAGGCGGAGGCCCTACTGAGATTCTTTTATAAGATTCTCACTCCCTCTTTATTTCTTTCCATCTCGTCTTCAGAGGTAGATGGCGACGATCGTGATTTATGTTGATGCCTCCTCATGGGAAATGCATTTCGACCCGGCTAACCGATCATACTATTTTATGGGTCGTTGTGCCATTCGTTTGTATGTGTTCATGGATCGTCCTTTTGCATACTCTGTTTCTAGTATGTGGTTTTCTCCTACCTCCCCTTTTTCGGATGACCTTGCTTTCGAGCATGCACAACCGCGTCCTCGCCAGTTTTCTTGACCTTCTGTATCAGTAGTTCGAGATTTTCCTGACTATACACCAAGGTCACCACCTCGCTTTACTGGTCGTGGTTGGACCCGTCCTAGGATACACCTTCTGGTCACTTTTCAGGTGAATTTGCCCCTGCTGCCTCTATGGAACAGGAGTACGATAGCAATGGAGAAGCTACTGTCACACAACTAGTGAGAGGAGCCACGTCGAGGTGCTCATGTTCTACCTATGAGATGTCTTGCCTCTCGTGATGAGCCGACTCGTAGAATCCATTCTAGGCACTCCGAGTAGGAAACGTGGGAGAAATATCTTATGCTAGTTTGTTATGTTTTTATTTGCATGATAATTTTTGTTGGACTAATGTATTTGTCTTGATCTATGTCAGTGATGTGCTGCTTTGTTTCCTGTAAGTTTTGGGTATTCAGTAAGAAACGATCATTATTTATAATGGTGTCGTTATATTAATTAAGTGAGGTATTTCATATTTATCTGTGACTCGATGTTATCTTTTTACTTTTATAGGTAAGGTGGTTGATAAAAATTAGTTAGTATGCGCAGCTCACGTTTTGTATTTAAAAAAAAAATTTACCATATTTTTGCTAAAGTATTTTCAATGGTTTAAGTTAAAGACTGGAACAAAAGAGTAATAACTAATAATTAACTTAAATGCATCCTAGGCGTGTTGAGTTAAATATTAGGGTGTTACACTCCGCTCTCTTTCCCCAGTTCCGGCGTGAGGGGAGTGAGGAGACCGTGAGGCAGCCACACTTGGCGAGGAGAGCCGAGATGCGCCCGCGTCGAGGAGCTCACATTTAGCCGCCGCAAGTTCCCTTCACGCTCCATTGGCCCACATAGGAGGAGATAGAGCGGTTCCCTGGTTACCTGCCTCCATCACCCGAGGATCCCTGTCGTCACTAGTTTCCTATGGAGAGCTTTACGAGTACCCGAGCTTTTATGGAGATCTTCTCTTCGGTAGTACCTTTCGGAAGGGGTTGTAGTTTGTACTCGTAGTCTAGTAAGAGGGTAGCATTTTGGGTTTTTCTACCTTCATGTTGAACCATGTATTTTGTTTTCCTTGTATTTTGTTTCTGTTGTATTACAAGCTCTGCCCGTCTCCATGAGGGTACGACTACTTATGTACCTTAATTATGTTATTAATGGAATGTTTCCTTTATTATCATGATTGTTCTTTGGTTATATGCTCTACTTTCTGAATTCTGATAATTGTTACGCATGCCTTATGTTTCTGTCATTCGACTAGTTAAGTTTGTGGCTCTCACTTTGTTTATGTTTTCAAAAAGAAAAATTAACCCGTAATTTCCGCTAAGTATTTTATTAAAAGTTGAGACTAAGAAGTAATAACCTAATGATTAGCCTAATATGTTCTAGAGTATTGGGTGAAAAATTAGGGTGTTACAGTGTGGTGGTTTGAGGATGTAAAGAGTGGTTCTTTGTTAAAGATGAAGAAGAAGAGGAGATGAAAGAACTTTTGAACTCTTGGAAGAAAAGAAAGAAAACTCAAGACAACTCTTGAAGCTAGTTTGTAAGAATGAACAAAATGGACCAAGTTCTTCTAACACATGTATTTATAGAAATTTGAAACATGAAGGAATGAATGGAGGAGGAAAGGCCACGGTTTTGAGGGCTTTGGGGGAGAGAAAAATATCTCTCGAATCGTCATTCAAAGGCATGGTGTGGTATGGTCATAAGTATGGTAAGGTATGGTTGAAAGCATGGCTTCAAGTGTAACACCCTAATTCTTAACTCAACTTTCTAGAACACATTAGGTTAATCATTAGGTTATTACTTCTTAGTCTCATCATTTTATTAAAATACTTAGCGGAAATTACGGGTAAATTTTTTTTGAAAACATAAAACCAAAGTGAGAGCCGCGTTGCATCATATGACAGATGACAGGATGTACAAATAACAAGCATAAAGAACAAGATAAGTAAAACATATAGCAAGGAGACAAGGATCAATCATCACAAAAGAAAACAGTTCATTAATATCTATAGTTTTGAGATACATAAGTAGTCATGCCCTTATAGAAACGAGCTGAACTTGCAATACATAGGGAAAATGGAAATACAACATAAATACATAAAACAAAGAGAGCATAGATAAATTACAACTACCCGAGTGCACCTATGGTGGATAACCTCAATACAAAAGAAGGTTTATCCAATCTACATGTAAGTGTGTGCACTAAGCCTCCCCTAAGACAGCTACTACTCGAACTCGGGGTATGGCAGAACGTAACCAATCCACAGACGCAGTACAGCAGAAGTAGGCACACGTGAAGACTGAGTGTGAGCTCCTCGGTAAGGGCACCTCTCGGCTCGCCTAGCCAGTCTCGGCTGCATGACAGTCTCCTCACTCTCGCTTCGCACAAACTGAGGAGTAAGAGCAGAACTCTCGCTATACATATGCATCGGTGGGTCTTCAGAAGGGTCGTCCTCCGAAGTAGAAGATCGAGGCACGTAGTCTTGGAAGTCTCGAGGCATCGATCCACCAATGTACATCCGCAGAATCCTCTCATCTCGCATCCGGGCGCACTCAAAAACCATCTCATCGTCATAGGGTGACATCGGGGAGAAACAGTAGCTCTGTACAGGGTGTGTAAAGGGGCGTCCGATGAACATGAAGACTCATACTATGCACTGCCCCTCAAAATGATATGATCCATGGTCCAGATCAAAGTGAACCTCCCAAGTCAGCGTGTCAACAAAGACCACAAATGTCACCATCGCTCTCTGAAGATGTGACGGAAGAAAAAGAGGGAAGAGAAATGAGTGAGAATTCTTACTAAAGAATCTCAGTAGGAGTCTCCTATCCTAGGGTTACGTCATTCACATCCTCAAGAACCTTGGGTTTAATTATAAAAAGGTGTGCATGCATAAAAATTTCATTATTAGGGTTTATAAAACCAATTATCCAAGGTTCATTCCTTTTAGCATGCATCTTGATATCATGAATGCAACATATTAAAACATGAATGCATGGCAATACTTGAGTATATAAATCAACAAATCAAATCATATAGAAACAATCCACGTGGCATAAGGGCAATAACTCTCGAATGAAGCTTTCATCAATATGTGTGACAACATTCATGGAATCTTTAGCAATGTAGAGGCCACCCTAATAATAATAACTAGGCTATGAGCTCATACCTTAGCTAGTCGTCACTAACTCTTGGTTATTATCTGAATAAGCGAATAATAAAATAACACACCCGACTACTTAAGAGTACGGGCCAGGGGGCTAGGGAACTCCTCTCTTAAGATATACCCTCTTTGAAACGCTCTACTGACCTCGAGTGCACAGTGAATTGTCCACTTTGGAAAGGTCATGTCCATACCCTCACGGATTTGCTTCCTCCTCACCGTAGCAGGAAAAGTACGTCTCAGTGCTTGTCACATAAAAATCTCCTGGGGGTGCCCGGCTCAACCGTGTCACCCAGGGTTTTCAACTCATGTGGTACTTTTAAAACATTTTTCAACCCTTTTAGGTTTGACGGAAATTCGACAACATAACAGTTGTTAAACCGAATTTCCTTCAAACCAACATTTATGCCACAAGCTAAACACACAACATATTTCTTATACAATTCTCATGTTCATAATAAACTTAACATCTTAAACAATCATTTCCTCATGCATCATATACATCTCAACATCTCATTGCATCATCATAAAATTCACGACTTCTTAGTGTCTTATGCATTGACCCTAGAAGTCCTTAACTCACAATCTAAATTATTAATCATCACAACTTCATCTCTTGGGTACCTATAGGCTCATATCTAAGTATTTCTCACTCAACACTATGATCATAAACATCTCTAAACCTCAAGAGTGCAGAATCTAAAATTCTAACTTTATGGGTACCTAAGAGTCATAACAATGACCCTTTCTAAGTTCAGTTTACTCCTAAGGCATCAAGATCAAGCCCTAAACTAGTTTTGAGTCATTCCTACACATTTAAACTAATTTAAAACCATGATTACCATTTCTAAACCATGCTAGATAGAATCCAGAAAAATTATTTACTAAGGGATCTAGAACTCTCAAATTAATTCTTTTCTAGTTACTAACTTCTCTAATCTTTCACATATGAATTTTAACATCATTTATGCTCAAACATACTCATATTATCATCATCAAAACAGCATAAATAGTGATCAATCATAGCAAGGCAAAACCGAAAATCCATCTCCATAAAAAGCATAGAACTTGATTTCTAAAGCACATAAAATACTAGTTTCTCTTGGAACCTTTTTAAAACTATCAAAACTCATTTGTAAACATTTTTATCATCTAAAATCCCCAAAATATTCTCAAGGGCAGTAGCTAATCTAAATTGATCTCAAGATGTAACGCCCCGATTTTCTGTTAGAGTAAAAATGACCAAAATGCCCCTGAGGTCATTTTCGGCCCGGAATTCGAGGAAAGCCGGTTCGGCAGTACTCGAAGGGCAAACTCAATGTTGGAAGGGGATTAGATGACTTGTGTACCTTCCCGGGGTCAAAAATCTCATTTTTCGAGTTTTCGGGTCAAAATGACCAAAATGCCCTTGCGGTGTTTTACCCGTTTGCAAGTGCCGGATGAACCCAAAACTTCTCCAGATGGTTTTAAAAGGTGTTTTTATGTAGACTATGACTTTAGTTTTGGTCCCGGAGGTCCCGGGCAAAATTAGTGCGAAATTACGGTTTTGCCCGTAGTTTCGTGTTTTTACACTTAATCGCGTGATTAAGCAAACCTAAGCAATATTAGGCTCTAATCGAAGGTCAATTAATTTTCATAATTAATCTTGAGTCAAAATAACTTATTAAAGTTGATTAGAACCTAAAAGTGCTTAATTACAACTTAAAATCATATTTTAATTTCAAGACTCCTAGTCATGGAATCTTGAATAGTATTTTCTCTTTCCAATTCCTTAAATCATGGAATTGTGTTACACATTGTTTATTCACAAATGAGTTTTTAATTCTCTAATGATGTATGAGCACTCCTAACCTTGTCATAAAACTCCTAATACTCATACTTAGCTACCTAAACTTAAGCTTAATTGTTCCTAACCTTGTACCTAAGCTAATACACATTTAAACCTACCATTAACACCCAATTAGATGATCAAACCTCACCTCCCCCTTGCTGTACTAGACCTGGCCGTGCACTTCCTCCTCCCATATGCATCACATGTTCAATTTTTCAACACTCCAAGGCCATACCTCAAGTCACATATACCATACCTTGTCATAACTTTCAATCAAGCTTGAATTTCCACATGAATAAATAATTAAAACAATCCATTTTTCCCATTTATTTGTGGCTGGAAAAGTTCCAGCCATGTGCAGTTTCTAGCAGCCTAATTTCATTCAAAATTGATAGGAAATTAACTCACATCAAGCCATACTTTGTAGCATAGCTTCCATACTTCAAAGCATGCTTGAATGACCTTTTGTAAGAGATATTTTCTTTTCCTTCTTCCCCCTCAATGCTATGGCCAAGGCTTCCTCTTGGAGGGCCTCAATGTTTTGTTTTTCTTTAAATAGGTGCCTTAGATGAACTTGTGTCACTTTTAGTCTTTTGGTAAGTTTCAAGTTTCTAAGCTTTCTTGAGTTTCCTTTCTTTTTCTCTCAAGTTTCAAGAGAGTTCTTCCTTTCTTTTCATCTTCATCCTCTTCATCATCTCATCACATAATCATCTCATAATCTTGAAACACCACCCCATCAACTTAGATCATCATACAAATGCCTAAACTTCCATTCTCAAACACAAGCCCACCAAGAACACATTTCCTTTCTTTTCCTCCCCCCAAGGCCGAAGCCATATCCACCACAAGGAGGAGCTCATCATCTTGTTTTCCTTTTTAAAAGTTCAAGCTTTGTGTCTTCACTCTAGGTAGGAGTGTTTCTAAACTTTGTTTTCTTGAAAATCAGTTTCTTTCTAGCTTTCTCTTGGATTTTCTTTTGAAACTTTCTTTGTTTTTCCTTCCTTGTGATTTTGGCCATGAGGCCTTGAGGAGCACATGATAGCTCAATGATGAGGACTCCTAGAGGATGACTATGTGTTCATCTCAAAGGAACCTCTAGAGCTTGAGTTTTTCTTTTCCTTTAACTTCATCTATACGATACTTAGCTCACATGGTTTTTCAACTTAAGAAAACTAATCTAAGGATTTCTAAAAGCCCAAGCCTACCCTTGTCAACCTTAAAGTTGGCCGGCACATTCTAGAGATCTTTCTCTAGATAGGGGTTTTGGGTATTTAATAAAGAACTTGACTTAGTTTCATTTTCTCTTCCTTTTGTAAGGTTTTCGGTTTTGGTACTTTGATCCTTGAGACTTTGTTTTGTTTTGTTTTGGAAGTTTGTTTATCTTGAGCTTGATGACGGTGTTCAAGAACCTCATGGTTCCTTTGAGAACTTGGTTCAAGAACTCTAGAGCTCTCTTTGTAATGAGATATATGTTAGGTTGTTGCTTTGTTAAAGTCTTGAATGAGCTCTAGCTAACCATAAAATGAACCTTGCATCATGTTTATTTTATGCTTTGAATATCATGTTTACTTCCTTGCTATCACTAAATACCAAGATAATGAATGAACTTGCATTATCATGTTTATATTTCACGCTATGCATTATCATGTTTATATTTCAAGTTCTCACTAAATATCAAAGATAATAATATGTTGCACCTCATATTTATTTTATGCTATCACTTTACTTTCTAATGGAACCTAAAATGAGTGCATGAGCATGTTTACTTTTATGTCATCACTTAAATGAACCTAGAGCTCAAAGACTTGTCCATGGTTGTCTCAACAAAGGTTTAAAAATATTTATTTCCTTTGGTTCATATTTCAGCCCTAAGGGGTTTTGATGTTTCTAAGTATTGAAAACTATGTTTCATATTTTTTTCTAAGCTTTTATGAGTACAAGGAATATGTAGAACTAAGTTTTATGAATTTAGGACCTCTTGAGACAAAGTTGATTTAGTCACTGCCCTCTTAAATATATTTTTATGATTTTAGATGGTAAACACATTTATGAATGAGTTTTGAAAGTTTTAAAAAGGTTCCAAGAGAAACTAGTATTTTATGTGCTTTAGAAATTGTGTTTTATGCCTTTATGGAGAATGTTTGTTTCGGTTCTGCCTTGCCATTATTTTGCCACTGTATGAGCTGTGTTAATGATGATAATATGCTTGAGTTTGAGTGTAATTAATGGTAAAGCTAATATGTGAAAGATAAGAGAAGTTAGAAACTAGAAAAGAATTAATTTGAGAGTTCTAGATCCTTTAATATTTGAATTTTCTGGATTCTGTCCAGAAAGGTTTAGTAATGCTAATCATGGATTTAAATTAGTTTAAATGTGTAGGAATGCCTCATAAATGGTTTAGGACTTGATCTTGATGCCTTAGGAGCAAACCGGACTTAGAAAGGGTCATTGTTGTGACTCCTAGGTACCCGTAAAGTTAGGAATATGAATTCTGTATTCTTGAGGTTTAGAGATGTTCTTGACCACAGTGTGAGGTGAGAAATACTTAGTTAAGACCTTATAAGTTCCCGAGAGCTTAGGTTTGATGATTTATAACTTAGAATGTGAGTTGAGGACCTTAAGGGTCAATGCATAAGACACTAAAAAGTTGTAAATGCTATGATGTGTTGTATGATGCAATGATGTGATGAGATGTGCTTGATTCATGAGAAAATGATTGATGAAATTTTAAAGTTTATCATAGCATGAGAATTCATGAGAACATGATGTGTGGATTAGCTTGTGGCAGTTTGAAGGAAATTTGGTTTAACAGCTGTCATGCTGTCGAATTTTCGTCAAACCTTAAAGGGGTGAAAGAGATGTTTTATGAGTACCATATGAGTTGAAAACCCTGGGTGACACCGGTTCGGCCGAGCACCCCCAGGAGAGACAAATCCGTGAGGGTATGAGTAGATGCAGCCTACCAAAGCGGACAAATTGCTATAACCTAGTGCCCGCAAAGCATTTCAAAGAGGGTAATCCCAGAGAGAGATGATCCCTGCCCCCTACCCGTACTTGCGAGTCGGGATTATTATTTATATTCAAATAATAAGCAAGAGCTAGTGACGACTAGCTGATGTATGAGCTCGTAACCTAGTTATTTTTAGGGTGGCTTATATGCTAAAGTACCATGATTGATGTCACGAAGTTGAGGAATGATTCAGTTGAAAGTTATATGCCCTTATGCCACATGATTTATGTTTATGTGCTTTGATGTGTTGTCTTATATGTTTGAGTATTGACATGCATCCATGATATAACCTGTTGCATTTATAACATCAAGACGTATGCTAAAAGGAATGGATCTTGGATAATTAGTTTGAGAAACCCTAAATTGAACCTTATATGCATGATCACTATTTTATAATTAAACCCAAGGTTCCTGAGAATGTGTACGATGTAACCCTAGGATAGGAGACTCCTACTGAGATTCTTTAGCAAGAATTCTCACTCCTCTCTCTTCTCTCTTCCGTTACATCTTCAGAGACCGATGGCGACGTTCGTGCTTTTCATTGACACGCCTACTTGGGAGGTCCACTATGACCCGGACCACGGGTTATATCATTTTGAGGGGCAGTGTACCGTGCGAGTCTTCATGTTCATTGGACGCCCCTTTGCACATCCTGTACAGAGCTATTGTTTCTCTCTGACGTCACCTTACGACGACGCGATGGTTTTTGAGCGCCCAAACACGAGACGAGAGGATTCTGCGAACGTATACTGGTGGTTTGATGCCTCGAGACTTCCAGGACTACGTGCCTCGATCCCCGAAATCGGAGGACGACCCATCCAAGGACCGGCCGATGCACATGTATACTAAGGGTTCTACTCCTACGCCTCAGTTCATGAGCGATGAGAGCGAGGAGACCGTTACGCAGCCGAGGCTAGCGAGGCGAGCCGAGAGGCACCCCTACCGAGGAGTCCACGCTCAGTCCTCACGTGTTCCCACTCCTGCTGCTCTGCGTCCGTGGATCGGTTACACTCCACCATTTCCTAGATTCCAGTAGCTGACGTCGTAGGGGAGGCTTAGTGCACACACCACATGTAGAGTGGATAAACCTTCTTTTGTTTTTGAGGTTATTCACCATAGGTGCACTCGGGTAGTTACGGTTTACTTCTACTTTCTTGTTTTATGTTGTATTTTATTTCCGCTGTAATACAAGCTCTACCCATTCTTAGGGTATGACTAGCTATGTACCTCAACTATGCTATTATTAATGAAATGCCTCTTTGTTTACCTTGACCCTTATTTCTTGGCTATATGCTTTACTTTATGATTTTTGATAATTGTTATGCGTGCTTTATGTTTCTGTCATTCGACTAGTTAAGCTCGTGGCTCTCACTTTGTTTATGTTTTCAAAAAGAAAAATTTACTCGTAAATTCTGCTAAGTATTTTATTAAAAAGTTGAGACTAAGAAGTAATAACCTAATGATTAGCCTAATATGTTCTAGAGTATTGGGTTAAAAGTTAGGGTGTTACACAAGAGGTTTTAAAATCATAAAACTTTGTTCTAAACATTTCTTGGACTCTTACAAGCTTAGAAAAATTAAGAAACATAAATTTTAATACTTATGACAAATAAAACTTCTAGAGGTCGAAATCACAAGCTAGAGAACACATATTTTTCAAGCCTTTGTTTGAGACAATAATGGGCAAGCCTTTGAGCTCTAGGTTCTCTTAAGTGATAACATAAAAATAAACATGCTCATGCACTTGTTTTAGCTTTCATTAGAAAATAAAGTGAGAGAATAAAATAAACATGAGATGCAACTTATTATTATCTTTGATATTTAAGTGAGGACTTGAAATATAAACAAGATAATGCAAAGCTTGAAATATAAATATGATAATGCAAGTTCATGTATTATTCTTGTTGTTTAGTGATAGCAAGGAAAGTAAACATGATGTGCAAGGCATAAACATAAACATGGATGCAATATTCATTTTAATTTTATCTAGAGCTCTTAAAAGACTTTAGAGATACAACCCAACACTTATCTCATCGCAAAGAGAGCTTTAGAGTTCTTGAACTAAGTTCTCAAGGGAACTACATGGTTCTTGAACATCATCATTAAGCTCAAAAGAATCAAACTTTTAAAAGAGATCAAAACCTCAAGGAAAAAGGGAACCAAAATCGAAATCTCAAGGGAAAGGGAACAAGGAAAACTGAATCCATTAACAAGAAAAAGTGAAGGTGTTCTTTGAGCTAAAATCATTTAAGTGAGAAAATGAAGATGAAATTTAAAGAAAGTAAAAACTCAAGCTCTAGAGGTTCCTTTGAGATGAACACATGGTCATCTAGAAGCCTTCATCATTGAGCTATCATGATCCAAACAAAGCCTCATGGCCGAAACATAGAAAAAGAAAAGCAAGAAGAAGTTCAAAAAGAAACCAAGAGAAAACTAAAAGAAAATCACATTTTCAAGCAACATAAAATTTAGAAAAAACCTACCTAAAGTGAAGATAAAAACATGATCTTTTAAAAGGAAATGAGATGAACAACTCCTCCTTGAAGGATGATGATGATTCGGCCAAGAGACAATGGAGAGGATGGAGATGTGTTTTTAGTGAGGTTGTGTTTGAGAGGTTAGGTGTAACGCCCCGATTTTTCTATTAGAGTAAAAATGACCAAAATGCCCCTGAGGTCATTTTCAACCCGGAATTCGAGGAAAGCCGGTTCGGCAGTACTCGAAGGGCAAACTCAATGTTGGAAGGGGATTAGATAACTTGTGTACCTTCCCGGGATCGAAAATCTCGTTTTTCAAGTTTTCAGGTCAAAATGACCAAAACGCCCCTGCGGTGTTTTACCCGTTTGCAAATGCCGGATGAACCCGAAACTTCTCCAAATGATTTTAAAAGGCGTTTTTATGTAGATTGTGACTTTAGTTTTGGTCTCGGAGGTCCCGGGCGAAATTAGTGCAAAATTACGGTTTTGCCCCTAGTTTTGTGTTTTTACGCTTAATCGCGTGATTAAGCAAACCTAAGCAATATTAGGCTCTAATCGAAGGTTAATTAATTTCCTTAATTAATCTTGAGTCAAAATAATTTATTAAAGTTGATTAGAACCTAAAAGTGCTTAATTACAACTCAAAATCATATTTTAATTTCAAGACTCCTAGTCATGGATTCTTGAATAGTGTTTTCTCTTTCCAATTCCTTAAATCATGGAATTGTGTTACACATTGTTTATTCATAAATGAGTTTAAAATTCTTTAATGATGTATGAGCACTCCTAATCTTGTCATAAAATCCTTAAAACACATTCTTAGTTACCTAAACTTAAGCTTAATTACTCCTAACCTTGTACCTAAGCTAACCTACACTTAAACCCACCATTAACACCCAATTACATGATCAAATCATCCTCCCCACACAGCTGCCAGGTCTGGCCGAAGCTGCCCCTCCCCATTATGCATCACATGTTCAATTTTTCAACACTCCAAGGCCATACCTTAAGTCACATACACTAAACCTTGTCATAACTTTCAATCAAGCTTGATTTTCCAAGTAAATAACTAATTAAAATAGCTCATTTCCTCTATTTATTTGTGGCTGGAAAAGTTCCAGCCATGCATTGTTTCTAGAAGCCTAATTTCATAAAAATTTGATAGGAAATTAACTCACATCAAGCCATACTTTGTAGCATAGCTTCCATACTTCAAACCATGTTTCTATGACACAATCAAGGAGATATTTTCCTCTCCCTTTGTCCTCCAATGCTACGGCCAGCACCCCTCCCTTGATGAGCCCATGGTTTTGTTTTTCTATAAATAGGATGCTTGTGATAGCTTAGTTGCACCTTGAAGCATTTGCTAAGTTTAGAGTTTTAGAGTTGTCTTGCTAAGTTTTTCTTTTCTCTCAAAATTTCAAGAATGTTCTTCCTTTCATCTTCATCCTCTTCATCTTTTCATCTCATCTTTTAACCTTGAAACACCACCCCACCACCTTGGATCATCATACAAACATCTAAACTTCCATTCTCAAACACAAGCTCACCAAGAACACATTTCCTTCCTTTTTCTTTCATCAAGGCCGAATCATCATCACCATCCTAGGAGGTGTTGCTCATATCATTTCCATCTTCAAGTCCAAGCTTTTACCTTCATCACTAGGTAGGGATTTGTTTTCAAACTTTGTTTTGCTCAAGAAAGTGTTTTTCTCTAGTTTCCTCTTGGATTCTTTTTGAACTTTCCTTTGTTTTTCCTTTTCTTTTCATTTCGGCCTCTAGGCCTTGTTATGAGCATGATAGCTTAATGATGAGAGTTTCTAGATGATGACATTGTGTTCATCTCAAAGAAACCTCTAAAGCTTGAGTTTTCCTTTTCTTATAACTTCATCTATATGTTATCTAGCTCACATGGTTTTCCAACTTAAGAAAATTAATCTAAGGATTTCTAAAAGCCCAAGCCTACCCTTGTCAACCTTAAAGTTGGCCGGCACGTTCTAGAGATTTTCTCTAGATAGGGGTTTTGGGTATTTAATAAAGAACTTGATGTAGTTTCACTTTCTTTCTCTTTTGTATGACTTTCGGTTTTTGGGTTGTGATCTTTGAGATATTGTATTGGGTTGTTATCTTGTTAAAGTCTTGAATGAGCTCTAGTTAACCATAAAATGAACCTTGCATCATGTTTACTTTATGCTTTGCATATCATGTTTACTTCCTTGCTATCACTAAGTTTCAAGATAATAAGTGAACCTTGCATTATCATGTTTATATTTCAAGCTATGCATTTTCATGTTTATATTTCAAGTTCTCACTTAATACCAAGATAATAAATGAGTTGCATTCATATTTACTTTGTGCTATCACTTTACTTTCTAATGGAACCTAAAATAAGTGCATAAGCATGTTTATTTTTATGTCATCACTTTAATGAACCTAGAGCTCAAAGACTTGCCCATTGTTGTCTCAACAAAGGTCTAAAGGTATTTATTTCTTGTGGTTCCCATTTCGGCCCTAAGGGGCTTTGGTGTTTCTAAGTGTTAAAAACTATGTTTTATAATTTATCTAAGCTTATGTGAGTATAAGGAATATGTAGAACTAAGTTTTACGAATTTAGGACCTCTTGAGATAAAAGTAATTTAGCCACTGCCCTTTTAAGTATTCTTATGATTTTAAAAGGATAAAAGTGTTTATACACAAGTTTTGAAAGTTCTAAAATGGTTCCAAGAGAAACTAGTATTTTATGTGCCTTAGAAATTGTGTTCTATGCCTTTTATGGAGAAGTATATTTTCGATTCTTCCTTGCTCTTTAATGCCACTGTATGTGCTGTTTTAATGATGATAATGTGCCTATGTTTGAGTAAAAATAATGTTAAGACTCATATGTGAAAGATAGGATAAGTTAGGAACTAGAAAAGAATTAATTTGAGAGTTCTAGATCCTTTAATTATGTAATTTTCTGGATTCTGTCCAGCAAGGTTTAGATTTAATAATCATGGTTTTAAATTAGTTTAAATGTGTATTAATGACTCATAATTGGTTTAGGACTTAATCTTGAAGCCTTAGGAGCAAACTAAACTTAGAAAGGGTCATTGTTGTGACTTCTAGGTACCCGTAAAGTTAGGATTTCAAATTCTACATCCTTGGGGTTTAGAGATGTTCTTGACCATAGTGTGAGGTGAGAAATACTTAGTTATAACCTCATAAGTTCCCAAGAGACTAGGTTTTGATGATCGATAACTTAGAATGTGAGTTAAGGACTTTAAGGGTCTGAACCGTAATTTCTAAGAACCCCGTAATCACACAAATATAAAGCTGTCCAAATCTGTATAATGCTGTTTGGATAGGTCCTTGAGCATAAAAATTAGTAAAACTTATTAGTTGTGAACCTATAGGTGTGTGAGAGGTTAAGAATAATACTAGAACAATTAGTTTACAAGTTTAAGACTTAAAAGAACCAAAGCATAACATACTATGGGTTTATAACATAATAGGCTTGTGAGTTTGTATGAATGACTGTCTAAGGTGTGATTATGTGATAATGTATAGTTTTATGTATACACTATGAAGAAGTTTCATGTGATGATGTAGTTTTATAGGTTATAGTTTTATATATGATTATATGATGAGATGCATACTATGAGAAAGATTTATATAATGAATAATGATGTATCTATGAATTAACACTTTATGAGAACTTAAATGTGACACAACACTGAGACGCCTTCTTGGGTGACACCGGTTTAGCCGAGCACCCCCAAGAAAACAAATCCGTGAGGGTATTGACATAGAGCTTGCCAAAGCGGACAACACTACGATGCACTAGTTGCTAGTAGAGCGTTTCAAAGAAGAAATGACCCTAAGAGAGGTGATTCTTAATTTCCCCCTAGCCTGCACTATTAAGTCGGGATTATGTATATGTTACGCTTATCATAGGATAAGTAAGAACTAGTGACGACTAGTTAAGGTATGAGCTCATAACCTAGAGATGTTTTAGGGTGGCCCCGTGAGATGAAAGTTAAAGTTTACAATGTCACATATACTATACTTATACCAATGATATAATGTTTCTTAGTTATTCTATTTATTGGCTTACCTTTATAATGCATTCATATCATTAGTATATTCCATGCTTAGTCATAAGACGCATTATAAAATATGACGGGCCTTGGATAAATAATACTTTAGAAAACTAACTTAAAAGGAGTTTATATGCATGCACACCTTTTTAGAAATAAAACTCAAGGTTCCTGAGGATGTGACGATGTCACCTAGGTAGGGATAACCCTACTGAGAATTCTTTTAGAAGATTCTCATTCCCTCTCTCTTTTCTTCCGTCATATCTTCAGATGGCGACTTTCGTACTCTTCATCGATACCCCGACATGGGAGCTGCACCATGACCCAGCACTTAGGTCATACCATTTTGAGGGTCACTGTACTGTCAGAGTATTCATGTTCATGGGACGACCCTTCGCGCACCCCGTCCCAAGCTACCGCTTCACCCTGACTACTCCTTACCACCATAACGGGATTTTTGAGCGAGCTAGACCACGTGATGAGCAGATTCTCTGCATGTAGCCCGAGACGTCAGCCGTACGCGACTACCCGGAGTACGTGCCCCAGACTCAGTACATGTACAGTTGGAGTTCCAGTACATGTACGGATCCATCCGAGGACCCGCCCTCGCACATGTACAGTTGGAGTTCCAGTCCCGCTCCCCCACCGATGAGAGCCGGGAGTGAGGAGACGGTGGTCTAGCCGAGGTTGGCACGTAGGCCATCCATGCGCCCTCACCGCGGTGGACATGCCCCGATGATGCGCTCGACCACTCCCGCCTAGATTCGTCAGTGGATCGACTCGACCCCACAGTACTCGGACCAGCAGGAGTAGACATAGGAGGGGTAGTAGCTAGTGCACACACGCCACATAGTTGAGGACAAACCTTCTTTTGTATATGAGGTTGTCTACTCTAGGTGCACATGGGTATGGGTGTTGCTTTTATGATTTCCCTGTATTTGTTTTCCTTGTATTTGTTCTTCAATTGTATTCCGTTTCCCGATGTATCGAATAGTCCTGCCCTTTGGGTAGGCACATTATATATATATATCCATGTTTCAGTTGATGTTTCCATGATATGATGTGTTTCTTTACTCTTTGCTTATATGTTTCGTTATGCTTTCTTTTAAAGATTTGTACGTAGCTCTCACTTTGATTTTAATTCTTAAAAGAAAAATTTTACCCATATTTCCGCTAAGTATTTTCTAAGTAAAAGATGAGACCAAGAGGTAATATTCTAAAGATTAACCTAAGTACATACAAGTAGTCTTAGGTTAAGATTTAGGGTGTTACATTAGGAGGTGATCTAAGGTTGTGAGGTGGTGGTTTGAGGCAATGAGATGATTATATGAGGAAGAGATGAAGAGGAAAGGAAAACACTCTTGAAACTTGAGAGAAAAAGAAAGAACTTAGAGAAAGCTTTGGAAACTTGAAACTTTGCAAATGATCTAAAGTTTTGCAAGCTCAAGTAAGTAAGGTATTTATAGAAAAATGAAACAAATGAAATCTCATGGAGAGGTGGGAGAGGCTGTGTGGTTTGGGAGGCAAAGGAAGAGAAAAATATCTCTTACAACTTGTCATTCAAGCATGGTTTGAGGTATGGAAGTTATGCTCCAAAGCATGGCTTCAAGTATGGTGATTTTGAGTGAAATTTCTTTCAAATTTGAAATGAAATATTCTTTCTAGAAGCAAGGAGGGCTGGCAGATTTTGGGCCACAAAAATAAAGGAAAATAGCTTAATGTATTTAGTCATTCACTTAGCAAATCAAGCATGGATGGAAGTATGACAAAGTATGGTGTAAGTGAGGTGGAAGCATGGCCTTTGGAGTAAAAGAATTTGAGCATGTGATGAAAATTGGGGGAGCATGGCTTCGGCTAGAATAGGTATAGCAAGGGGGAGGAAGTGTTGATCATGTTATTGGGTGCTAATAATAGGTTTAAGTGTAGATTAGTTTAGGTGCAAGGTTAGGAGTCATTAAGCATAAGTTTAGGTAACTAAGAATGAGGTTTAAGGATCTTTTTGACAAGATTAGGAGTACTCATACATCATTAGAGAATTTAAAACTCATTTATAAATAAACAATTGAAAACATAATTCCATGATTTAGGGAATTGGAGAGAGAATTTACTATTCAAGATTCCATGACTAGGAATCTTGAATTTAAAATAAGATTTCAAGTTGTAATTAAGCATTCTTAGGTTCTAATCAACTTTAATAAATTATTTTGACTCAAGATTAATTATGAAAATTAATTAATCTTCGATTAGAGCCTAATATTGCTTAGGTTTGCTTAATCACACGATTAAGCTTGAAAACACAAAACTAGGGGCAAAATTGTAATTTTGCACAAATTTTGCCCGGGACCTCCGAGACTAAAACTGAAGTCACAGAATACATAAAAACGCCTTTTAAAACCATCTGGAGATGTTTCGAGGTCATCCGGCACTTGCAAACTATAACACCCTAATTTTTAACCCAACTTTCTAGAATACATTAGGTTAATCATTAGGTTATTACCTCTTAGTCTCATTCATTTAATAAAAATACTTAGCAGAAATATGGGTCAAATTTTTTTTTTTTTGAAACAGAAAATCAAAGTGAGAGCCGCGTATGACGTAACGAAGACTAACATGCAGAAAAGAGATATCATATCATTCATGGTCACAAACACAAACATTGTTCATTACATCACAACATAAACATATTATCATAGATACATAATTTATGACTATCATAGTCCTATTATCACATCAAAAGAAATACACATCTATAGTTATATAAATCTAAAGCGGCATCTTCGCGCTTCTGTTCCATCCCACTGATCCAACTCGTAGCGCATGCCCTACGCCCACGCCTTAGTAGAGGTCACGAGATACATCATCATCTTCGACTGAAGACGACACGGAAGAAAAGAGAGAGAGAGGGATGAGAAACTTATTCAAGATTCTCAATAGGGATTTCCGACTCAAACACACGTGTCATCGTCGTCGTCCCCAGCTAGTTCAGTTTTAATTATAAAAAGGTGGTCATGCATAAGGTTTAACTTTTAATCTTCTCAAATCTATTTATCTGAAGTGGGTGTCTTTTGTAACGCCCCGATTTTCTGTTAGAGTGAAAATGACCAAAATGCCCCTGAGGTCATTTTCGGCCCAGAATTCAAAGAAAGCCGGTCCGGCAGTACTCGAAGGGCAAACTCAACATTGGAAGGGGATTAGATAACTTGTGTACCTTCCCGGGATCGACAATCTCGTTTTTCGAGTTTTCGGGTCAAAATGACCAAAATGCCCCTGTGGTGTTTTACCCGTTTGCAAGTGCCGGATGAACCCGAAACTTCTCCAGATGGTTTTAAAAGGCGTTTTTATGTAGACTATGACTTTATTTTTGGTCCCGGAGTTCCCGGGCGAAATTAGTGCAAAATTACGGTTTTGCCCCTAGTTTCGTGTTTTTACGCTTAATCGCGTGATTAAGCAAACCTAAGAAATATTAGACTCTAATCGAAGGTTAATTAATTTTCATAATTAATCTTGAGTCAAAATAATTTATTAAAGTTGATTAGAACCTAAAAGTGCTTAATTACAACTTAAAATCATATTTTAATTTCAAGACTCCTAGTCATGGAATCTTGAATAGTATTTTCTCTTTCCAATTCCTTAAATCATGGAATTGTGTTACACATTGTTTATTCATAAATGAGTTTTTAATTCTTTAATGATGTATGAGCACTCCTAACCTTGTCGTAAAATTCCTAATACTCATACTTAGCTACCTAAACTTAAGCTTAATTGTTCCTAACCTTGTACCTAAGCTAATACACATTTCAAACTACCATTAACACCCAATTAGATGATCAAACCTCACCTCCCCCTTGCTGTACCAAACTTGGCCGTGCACTCCCTCCTCCCATATGCATCACATGTTCAATTTTTCAACACTCCAAGGCCATACCTCAAGTCACATACACTATACCTTGTCACAACTTTCAATCAAGCTTGATTTTCCAAGTAAATAACTAATTAAAATAGTCCATTTCCTCCATTTATTTGTGGCCGGAAAAGTTCCAGCCATGCATTGTTTCTAGAAGCCTAATTTCATTCAAAATTGATAGGAAATTAACTCACATCAAGCCATACTTTGTATCATAGCTTCCATACTTCAAACCATGCTTGAATGACAATGTGTAAGAGATATTTTCTCTTCCTTTCCCTCCAAAGCCACACAGTTACCCTCCTCCCCCTTTGAGCCTTCATTTGTTTTCATTCTCTGTAAATACCTTGCCTAGAAACACATGCAAACACTTTAGCTCATTTGCATACTTTTAGTTTTTCCAAGCTTTCTTTGTATTCTCTCTTTTTCTTTCTAAGTTTCAAGAGAGTTTCCTCTTGTTCTTCATCTCCATCTTCATCCTCTCTTCATCTCATAATCATCTCTCAACCTTGAAACACCACCCCACCACTTTAGATCATCATACAAACACCCAAACTTCCATTCTCAAACACAACCTCATCTCAAACACAACTCCAACCTCCTTATCTCCCCTTGGCCGAAACCATCAAGCCCTTGGAGCAGCTCATCATTTTGTTTTCTTTTCTCAAAGCTCAAGCTTTTTATCTTCACTCTAGGTAGGAGTGTTTTCTAAACTTTGTTTCTTAAAAAATGAGTTTCTCTAGCTTTCTCTTGGATTTCTTTTGAAACTTTTCTTTGGTTCTTTTCCTTCTTAAGATTTCGGCCTCTTGGCCTTGGTGAGCACATGATAGCTCAATGATGAGGACTCCTAGATGATGACTATGTGTTCATCTCAAAGGAACCTCTAGAGCTTGAGGTTTTACTTTCTTTGAGTTTCAACTTCACTTTCTAACTCAAACATGATTTTTACTCGAACACCTTTTCTTTTCTTGCTATTTTGATTTCGGTTCTTTGTTTCCTTTTCTTTAATATTTCGGTTTTCCATTTCCTTTTTGATCTTTGAGGTTTTTTTTGTTTAAAAAGTTTGTTTTCTTTGAGCTTGATGATGATGTTCAAGAACCTCATAGTTCCTTTGAGAACTTGGTTCAAGAGCTCTAGAGCTCTCTTTGTAATGAGATATATGTTGGGTTGTTACTTTGTTAAAGTCTTGAATGAGCTCTAGCTAAACATAAAATGAACCTTGCATCATGTTTATTTTATGCTTTGCACATCATGTTTACTTCCTTGCCATCACTAAGTACCAAGATAATGAATGAACTTGCATTATCATATTTATATTTCAAGCTATGCATTATCATGTTTATATTTTAAGTTCTCACTAAATATCAAAAATAATAATAGGTTGCACTTCATATTTATTTTATGCTATCACTTTACTTTCTAATGGAACCTAAAATGAGTGCATGAGCATGTTTACTTTTATGTCATCACTTAAATGAACCTAGAGCTCAAAGACTTGCCCATTGTTGTCTCAAACGAAGTTCTAAAATATTTATTTCCTTTGGTTCATATTTCGGCCCTAAGAGGTTTAGATGTTTCTAAGTATTGAAAATTATGTTTCATACTTTTACTAAGCTTTTATGAGTATAAGGAATATGTAGAACTAAGTTTTATGAATTTAGGACCTCTTGAGACAAATTTGATTTAGTCACTGCCCTCTTAAATATTTTTTATGATTTTAGATGGTAAAAACAATTACGAATGAGTTTTGAAAGTTTTAAAAAGGTTCCAAGAAAAACTAGTATTTTATGTGCTTTAGAAATTGTGTTTTTTGCCTTTATGGAGAATGTTTGTGTCGGTTCTACCTTGCCATTATTTGCCACTGTATGAGCTGTGTTAATGATGATAATATGCTTGAGTTTGAGTATAATTAATGGTAAAGCTCATATGTGAAAGATAAGAGATGTTAGAAACTAGAAAGGAATTAATTGAGAGTTTTAGAACCCTTAATGTTTGAATTTTTTGGATTCTATCCAGGAAGATTTTAGTAATGCTAATCATGGATTTAAATTAGTTTAAATGTGTAGGAATGACTCATAAATGGTTTAGGACTTGATCTTGATGCCTTAGGAGCAAACCGGACTTAGAAAGGGTCATTGTTGTGATTCTTAGGTACCCGTAAAGTTAGGAATATGAATTCTGCATTCTTGAGGTTTAGAGATGTTCATGACCATATTGTGAGGTGATAAATACTTAGTTAAGACCTTATAAGTTCCTGAGAGATTAGGTTTGATGATTTATACCTTAGAATGTGAGTTGAGGACCTTAAGGGTCAATGCATAAGACACTAAGAAGTTGTTAAATGCTATGATGTGTTGTATGATGCAATGATATGATGAGTTGTGCTTGAGGCATGAGAAAATGATTGATGAAATGTTAAAGTTTATCATAGCATGAGATTTCATGAGAACATGATGTGTGGATTAGATTGTGGCAGTTTGAAGGAAATTCGGTTTAACAGCTGTTATGCTGCCGAATTTCCGTCAAACCTTAAAGGGTTGAAAAAAATGTTTTATGAGTATCATATGAGTTGAAAACCCTAGGTGACACCAGTTCGGCCGAGCACCCCCAGGAGATTTTTATGTGACAAAGCACTGAGGCAGCTACTTTGGGTGACACCAGTTCGGCCGAGCACCCCCAGGGGAGACAAATCCGTGAGGGTATGAGTAGATGCAGCTACCAAAGCGGACAAATTGCTGTGGCTTAGTGCCCGCAAAGCGTTTCAAAGAGGGTAATCCCAAAGAGAGATGATCCTTGCCCCCTACCAGTACTTGCGAGTCGAGATTATTATTTATGTTTCGTTTATTCAGATAATAAGCAAGAGCTAGTGACGACTAGCTGAGGTATGAACTTATAACCTAGTTATTTTTAGGGTGGCTTATATGCTAAAGTACCATGTTTGATGTCACAAGGTTGAGGAATGAATCCCATTTGAAAGTTATATGCCCTTATGCCACATGATTTATGTTTATGTACTTTGATGTGTTGTTCTATGTTCTCAAGTATTGACATGCATCCATGATATAACATGTTGCATTCATAACATCAAGATGCATGCTAAAAAGAATGGACCTTGGATAATTAGTTTGGAAAACCCTAAATTGAACCTTATATGCATGATCACTATTTTATTATTAAACCCAAGGTTCCTGAGGATGTGTACCATGTAACCCGAGGATAGGAGACTCCTACTGACATTCTTTAGCAAGAATTCTCACTCCTCTCTCTTCTTTCTTCCGTCACATCTTCAGAGACCAATGGCGACGTTCGTGACTTTCATTGATACGCCTACTTGGGAGATCCACTATGACCCGGACCACGGGTCATATCATTTTGAGGGGCAGTGTACCGTGCGAGTCTTCATGTTCCTTGGATGTCCCTTCGCACATCCTATACAGAGCTACCGTTTCTCCCTGATGTCACCTTACGTTGACGTGATGGTTTTTGAGCACGCCTGGACGCGAGACGAGAGGATTCTGCGGACGTATACTGGTGGTTTGATGCCTCGAGACTTCCAGGACTACGTGCCTCGATCCCCGAGTTCAGAGGACGACCCATCCAAGGACCCGCCAATGCATCTGTATAGTGAGAGTTCTGCTCCTACGCCTCAGTTAGTGCGCGATGTGAGCGAGGAGATCGTTACGCAGCCGAGGCTGGCGAGGAGAGCCGAGAGGCGCCCCTGTCGAGGAGCCCACGCTTAGTCTTCACGTGTTCCCACTCCTACTGCTTTGCGTCCATGGATTGGTCACATTCCACCATTTCCCAGATCCCAGTAGTTGATGTCGTAGGGGAGGCTTAGTGCACACACCACATGTAGAGTGGATAAACCTTCTTTTGTTTTGAGGTTATTCACCATAGGTGCACTCGGGTAGTTATAGTTTATTTCTGCTTTCTTTTTTTCTGTTGTATTTTCTTTTCCATTGTATTACAAGCTCTGCCCGTCTCCATGAGGGTCTGACTACTTATGTACTTAAATTATGTTATTAATGGAATGCTTCCTTGGTTATATGCCTTACTCTGTGATCTTTGATAATTGTTACGCGTGCTTTATGTTTCTGTCGCTCGACTAGTTAAGTTCGCAGCTCTCACTTTGTTTATGTTTTCAAAAAGAAAAATTTACCCGTAATTTCTGCTAAGTATTTTATTAAAAAGTTGAGACTAAGAAGTAATAACCTAATGATTAGCCTAATATGTTCTAGAGTATTGGGTTGAAAATTAGGGTGTTACATCTTTTAGTATGGGTCTTAATGATATGAGTGCAATGGATATTGGATGCATGCATTACAATACATTATTCAAATAGTCAGTAGAACATAGCATCAAGGAAAAAATGTTAACATATAAGTGGCATATAAAACTCTTTTTTTTCTCATAACAGTGTGACTTTAAAAACATCATATCTCTTTCTCATGCTTGAACTCTTAAGTTCTTTTTCTCAAAGACCACCCTCTTAAACATATCCACCTAATTCCATCCAACATACCGCCCCGGTGTTTTTTATCATGGCCTCCTAACTCCGTCTCACCTAATCACCTAGGAATGAGCTCAATCCTAACTAGTCGTCACTAGATTTAACATAGGGAATTGAGGGGATAACATATAAATATTTCATTTTCTGAAACACTCTACTAGCATCTAGTGCACAGCGAATTGTCCGCTTTGGTAAGGCTCATGTCAATACCCTCATGGATTTGCCTCTTCCTCACCATAGCAGGAGAAGTACGTCTCAGTGCTTGTCACATAAAAAATCTCTTGGGGATGCCCGGCTAAACCGTGCCACCCAGGGTTTTCAATCTCATATGGTACTTTAAAACATTTCTCAAACCCTTTAGGTTTGATGGAAATTCGGCAGCGTAACGGCTGTCAAACTGAATTTCCTTCAAACCGACATTTATGCCACAAACTCACATCACAAACATGATTCTCATTCAATTCTCATGCTTATAATAAACTTAACATCTCAAACAATCATTCCCTCATGCATCATATACATCTCAACACCTTATTACATCATCATAAAATTCAAGACTTCTTAGTGTCTTATGCATTGACCCTTAAGGGCCTTGACTCACAGTCTAAGTTATAAATCATCACAACTTAATCTCTTGGGTACCTATACGCTCATGTCTAAGTATTCCTCGCTCAACACTATGACCATCAACATCTCTAAACCTCAAGAATGCAGAATCTAAAAATTCTAACTTTACGGGTACCTAGGAGTCACAACAATGACCCTTTCTAAGTCCGGTTTGCTCCTAAGGCATCGAGATAAAGTCCTAAACCAATTATGAGTCATTCTTACACATTTAAACTAATTTAAATCCATGATTATCATTTCTAAACCATGCTGGACAGAATCCAGAAAAATCAATTACTAAGGGATCTAGAACTCTCAAATTAATTCTTTTCTAGTTACTAACTTCTCTACTCTTTCACATATGAATTTTAGCATAATTTATACACAAACATACTCATGTTATCATCATCCAAACAGCATAAACAGTGAGCATAACATGGCAAGGCAGAACCGAATTCATCTCCAAACAAACAAGGCATAAACTTGATTTCTAGAACACATAAAATACTAGTTTCTCTTGGAACCTTTTTAAAACTTTTAAAACTCATTTATAAATATTTTTATCGTCTAAAATCATCAAAATATTCTCAAGGGTAGTAGCTAATCTAAATTAAACTCAAGAGGTTTTAAAATCACAAAAATTTATTTTAGACATTCCTTGAACTCATATAAGTTTAGAAAAACTATGAAACATAGATTTTAATACTTGTAGCAAATAAGACTTTCAAAGGCTGAAATCACAAGCTTGAGAACACATATTTTTCAAGCCTTTGTTTGAGACAACAATGGGTAAGTCTTTGAGCTCTAGGTTCTCTTAAATGATGACATAAAAATAAACATGCTCATCCACTTGTTTTAGCTTTCATTAGAAAATAAAGTGAGAGCATAAAATAAACATGAGATGCAACTTATTATTATCTTTGATATTTAAGTGAGGACTTGAAATGTAAACATGATAATGCAAGGCTTGAAATATAAATATGATAATGTAAGTTCATTCATTATCTTGGTACTTAGTGATAGCAAGGAAAATAAATATGATGTGCAAGGTATAAACATAAATATGAATGCATAGTTCATTTTTAATCTTAACTAAAGCTCTTACAAGACTTTAGAGATCAACACAACCCAACACTTATCTAATCACAAAGAGAGCTTTAGAGTTCTTGAACCAAGTTCTCAAAAGAACTACTAGGTTCTTGAACATCATCATCAAGCTCAAAAGAAACAAACTTTTAAAAGAAAACAAAAAACTCAAGGAAGTAAGAACCAAAACAACAACATTTGTAGAGATGAAATAAATATAAGAACACTTTGAAAATTTTCAACAAAACTTTTAAAGGAAAGCTCTTAGGGCCGAAATAGAGTTACTTTAAGAAAAGAAAAGAAAAGAGAAACCAAAACAACATTCTTTCTTGACATGGAATAAAAATAGAGATACTTTAAAATTTTAACAAAATCTTTGAGGTAAAGATTATGGAAACCGAAACTATGTAAGAAGGAAAAAGGAAAGAAAAACTAAAACTTTGCAAATTCAAGAACAAAATTCAAGCTTTAGAGGTTTCTTTGAGATGAACACAAGGTCATCATCTAGAAACTCTGATCATCAAGCTATCATGGTCATAAACAAGGCCAAGAGGCTGAAATGAAAAAAAGAAAGGAAGACCAAGGAAAGCTTAAAAAAGAAACCAAGAGAAAACTAGAGAAAACTCATTTTAAGCAAAATAAGTTTTGAAAGCAACTGCCTACCAAATGTGAAGACAAAGGCTTGATCTTGAGGATGGAAATGAGAAGATCAACTTCTCCTAGAGAGATGAGGTAGCTTCGGCCTTGAGAGAAAGAAAGGAAAGAAGATGTGTTCTTGGTGAGCTTGAGTTTGAGGTTGAGTGTTTGAGTGTTTAAAGGATGATTTGAGGTTGTGGTTTGAGGTTGTGAGGTGGTGATGTGAAGAGAAGATGAAGAAGATGAAGATGAAGATGAAGAGGAAGAACTCTCAGAACTTTTGAGAGAAAAAGGAAAGCACTCAAAGAAAAGCTTGAAAAGTAAAACTTAGCAAATGATCTAAAGGTTCACACAAGTTCTTCAACACATGTATTTATAGAAAACAAAAACAATGGAGGCTCATTGAGGGAGGAAAGGTGCACGAAATTTTGGGGCTTTGAGGGATGAAAAATATCTCTTACAACTTGTCATTCAAGCATGGTTTGAGGTATGGAAGTTATGATGCAAAGCATGGCTTCAAGTATGGTAATTTCCCTTTGTTTGGAATTAAAATAATCCTTCTAGAAGGCAAAGAGGGCTGGCTGAATTTGAGCCACAAAAATGAGAGAAAAAGTCTTCTAGAAGTGGTCTATGAAGCATGGATGAAAGCATGGTGTTTGAATGACAAAGTATGGTTTATGGTGAGGTGGAAGCATGGTTCTTTAAGTGTAAAAATTCACACATGTGACGGAAATGAGGGAGTATGGATTCGGCCAGGTCTGGACAGCCAAGGGGGGGGAGAGATTTGTCCATCTAATTGTGTGTTAAAGATAGGTTTAGATGTGTATTAGTTTAGGTACAAGATTAGGAATCATTAAGCATAAGTTTAGGTAACTAAGAATGAGGTTTAGGAAATTTTATGACAAGATTAGGAGTGCTCATACATCATTAGAGAATTTAAAATTCATTTGTGAATAAACAATTGAAAACACAATTCCATGATTTAAGGAATTGAAGAGAGAAAACACTATTCCAGATTTCATGACTAGGAATCTTGAATTTTAAAAAATAAGATTTTAAGTTGAAATTAAGCATTCTTAGGTTCTAATCAACTTTAATAAATTATTTTGACTCTAGATTAATTATGGAAATTAATTAATCTTCGATTTGAGCCTAATATTGCTTAGGTTTGCTTAATCACACGATTAAGCTAAAAAACACAAAGTTAGGGGCAAAATCGTAATTTTGCACTAATTTTGCCCGGGACCTCTGGGACTAAAACTGAAGTCATAGAATACATAAAAATACCATTTAAAACCATCTGGAGAAGTTTTGGGTTCATCCGGCACTTGCAAATGGGTCAAACACCACAGAGGTATTTTGGTCATTTTGACCTGAAAACTCGAAAAACGAGATTTTCGATCCCAGAAGGTACACAAGTCAACTAATCCCCTTCCAACATTGAGTTTGCCCCTCGAGAACTGCCGGATCGGCTTTCCTCGAATTCCGGGTCGAAAATGACCTCAGCGACATTTTGGTCATTTTCACTCGGACAAAAAATCGGGGCGTTACACAAATAGGTAAAACACCACAGGGGTATTTTGGTCATTTTGACCCGAAAACTCGAAAAACGAGATTTTCGATCCTGGGAGGGTACATAAGCCAACTTATCCCCTTCCAACATTGAGTTTGCCTTTCGAGTACTGCCGGATCGGCTTCCCTCGAATTTCGGGCCAAAAATGACCTCAGGGGCATTTTGGTCATTTTCACTCCAATAGAAAATTGGGGCGTTACATCAAGCATGGCCAAGTATGGTTCAAAGCATGGCCATGTGAGATTAGATTAGGTGGTGGTCTTTCTAAATTAATGAAGTCAAAACTCATTAACTTGGAATCCAAAGCCAACATGTTTCCTTTATTTAGGGGAATAGGTAAGAGAAAACACTACTCCAAGATGCTTTTCTTAAAGAAATAAGACTAGAAAAGGGTTTTGAGTTTCCTTAAGCAATTTTAGGTTCTAATTAACCTTAATAAATTATTTTGACTCTAGATTAATTATTGAAATTAATTAATCATTGATTAGAACCTGATATTGCTTAGGTTTGCTTAATTACATCATTAAGCTCAAAAACACTATTCTAGGGGCAAAATCATAATTTTGTACAAAAACTGCTCGGGACAGCTAGGACTTAAACAGATGTCTCCAAACGTATAAAAACATTATTGAACACATATGATTAACATTTCAAACTCTCGGGAGAGATTTCGGGCTCAAACGACACTGATACCCGCGTAACAAAAGCTATAGAGGTATTTTGGTCATTTTGACCCGAAACCTCAGAAAATGAGATTTTTCTGCTCTATTAACATTTACTCACATATAATCCCCTTCTAGCATTGAGTTGGCTCTTCAAGGACTGCCGGGTTGGCTACCCTCGAATTTTGGGTGGAAAATGACCTAAGGGGTATTTTAGTCATTTTTGCTCAATATAGGAAAAAGCGAGGCGTTACAACAAGGGACTTCATGTTCAAAAAGCATTACTCTTGAAGACATTTTCAAGGGTGTGAGAACCAAAACATCCTTCAAAATCTTGTCAAAGTCGTCAAGCTAGACTGCATAGAAAAAGATTTGCTTGATAAAAGTTGAGCAGATGGTATACACTTAAATCAAGGCTGATTGATTTATCTTGAAATTTTTTGAGCTATGTCAAAATCCTTTTGTTAAGTATCATAATGATACTTAAGTAGATATGATCATTAAAGCATTTGTTTGCAAATAGCCTGATTTATGTTCAAAAAGAACTTCTGAACCTTAATGTGCTTGAATAAAGAAAACAAGTAATACTTGCAGTATTGTACTCTGTTTAAGGAAATCTTATTCAGCACTTTCTTTTTCTACGCTCCTTTTTTGATAATCAATGAAAATAATGCTCAATGACATATATGAAAAAAAAACTTTTTAAGCATGAAAGATGAAATGTCTTTTGAAATTCTTTTTCAAAGCATGATTTATTCAATAGATACATATTCATTCAGAATATAGCATATTTCTCATGCTTTCTATGTTAGCTCGCTTACCGATTCAATTTTGATCATACTAACACACATCATTTGCAGGTAACCATCACACACTTGAGACGAATTTTAATTTTTTCTAACTGATCTTAGTTATGTTGGGACATGGTAAGAAAAGGTTTCTAAAGACCGTCAAAAACATGATATACATAACCAATATTGATCAAGTTAAGCAGAGTCTTTTTACATATATCTCAAGTGAGTAGTGGATAATGATGTGTTGATACCATATTAAGCTTTTTCATACATATCAATGGCACTCAGATAAATTCAAGCTTTAACTAATCAAGGATATGTGTATGAGCTAATTGTATTTGTTTGTTGATAAATTAGCAAGACAGAGAATGTGCAATTTGGCCACACTTTTTCAATCATTCTATATGATTAGCTAAGCATAATGATATATAGGCATTGATTATATACTATGGCTTAATTAGATATCATTCAGTGTTGGGAATGAATATGTAAACAAGCACGTATAGCATAAGCATGATGAATAGAGCATTGATAAATATCATATTAGGAAATGTATAGTAGCTAAACCAGTCATAAATACTTTATTTTAAGAATATAGATAGAAATGAAAACAAAAGTTTCTAGACTCCCCCTTAACATGACTTCCCCTAAATGTTTGCATAGATTTTCTTCAAATTTTCTTCTTCTCCCCCTTTTGACATCATCAAAAGAAAAAAAAAATTGTAGAGGAAGAAAAAGGCACATTATTAACATTGGCACTTCACTTCTCGGGGGATCTACATCAGTAAAGCTTTATGCCTTCTAGAATGAGCTTCTAAAATATCCAGTCGTTCTAGAATTTCCTTTTGTCGTGTAGTCGACTATTGTAGATCAGGAGTGATAGCAGGATTCGAGGCATCTATGGATGGAATTTGGAGATGAGATGGCAGAGAGCTTGATTTTGGCTTGTTAATATTAGAGATGTCTCTATGAGCAGACTTGGATGCAGATTCAGAAGAGAAGGAATCAGAACTTGTTTCTTCTTCAGACTCAGAGCTCATGCCTACTTTTCCTAATGAGCCCCCATATTTAAGGATGACTTCAGGATTCTTACTTCGTCAAAGCTATCTTCAAGCACGATGATTCTTCTCTTCCTTTCTCTTCCTTCATCTAACTCAACTGCCCTTTTCAAAGCTACTTCCCTTATCATTTAACTTCTACTTGTAGCTCTCGTTGTGGTAGCACCTATTGGCCTTTTAAGGGTTTGAAACGAGTTGAGAGATAATACGGTGCTTTCAATGTGTTCATACCACTCAGTTGCCAAAGGGTATTTCAGATATTGAAAAATCTTTGTGAGAAGAATGCCATAGGGTACAAAAGTGTTTTTTCCTGATTCAGGTGAAATGGCTTGAAGCATGTGATCAAAGATAAGTCTAGGTTGTAACACCCTCCCGAGTACAATGTTATCCTTAAGTCATGACATCGTATTCGAGAGTTGTTACTTATAACATAACGGACCTTTCTTAAATATCTATGGTAGGCTCGACTAACACGTGTAATAACTAAACATAATCTATTAAAATATATGACAAGGAAACACAATCTTTATTTAATACATAATTAAATACAAAAGGAAGCTCTACTATGAGCTTTAATACATATCTATTCTATACATTTACATACATATCCATTCTATTAAGTACAACATAATAAAAACATTAGCTACTACACTATTGCAGCTCTAAGTTCTCTTATGGAGTAGCCTCATAGTCTTCTAGTTCAACCTGGAAACGACACGGAAACAAACACATAGGGGTGAGAATTCTAAAATTCTCAGTAGGGCATCTCCAAAACATATAATGAAACTCATGTCATCATTATTATCCCAGCCACTTCGGTTTATTAGGAAAATGTGAGCATGCAACCTATGTTAAAGGTTCATTTTAAAGTTCTAAAACTATTTTTCTGAAGTAGGTCTCTTTTAACCAATCACTTGATACACACATGTCATACTACTTAACCTTATAGCAATGTATTTACAATTTTACGTACTCTCAATACATCAAAGAGATTCTCAAAAACTTCATCTCTATCTTTCCGTGCCCTGGACATTCTAAAGGGAACTTTCCCATGCCCTTTACATTTTGAAGGGGGATTTTCCCGTGCCCTTTAAGTTCTAAAGGGGACTTTCCCATGCCCTTTACATTCTAAAGGGGACTTTTTATCTAGTTAACATATAAATCACCATCAACCTCATATAAGCATCCATTCACAATAAAATTTCAATCATCTTCTTTCAGTTTTCTCATTGCATGTCCAAGTCACATGTAAATGTTTATTCATAATGAAAAAATCATTCATTGCTCATAAATGAACATTTAAATAATATAGCATGAATTAATACTCTTATATGTGCCCAACATCATCAATAAAGTCACATAGTATAAATGAGATTAAATCATCAATTTCTCATCATCCTTTCTGCTAATTCAGCATACTGCTAGAATTCCATTCGTCAAGAAACTTATGATTAAATTAGTAAACATCTTTAAAACTGAGTAAAATAATTTTCAGAGACAATTCAATGTGTCAATGAGCTCCTATTAAATTTTCAAAGCCTGATAAGGTCTCTAACTATATTTATAATTTCACAAATTCAAAGGTCAGAATTGCTCAGTTTCATCCAACAGCCAGAAGTCTCAAATTTCCTACCATATCAAATGAGCTCAAAACTTCATACAAAAATTAAGGGTTTAACTTCAAGATGTCTTCAACCTCCTATAAAAATTCACCTCAAAATTCGATCATTTGCTAGGGTAATAAAATCAGACAATTTCAGTGTTACAAACTAGACTCACAGGCAGTAACCCTGACCTGCTCGGTTTTCAATTTTTAAAAATAGAAAAAGTGCTTAGCATGAGCCAATAAAATTTTTGAAAACTCTTTAATATGTTAGCTTCATTATACAAAAATTCTAAAGCAAGAATCCATCTACAAGCCCATTAGAAAATTCATGAATTATGACCTCTCAATACAAATCCGAGAATTCCAGCACATGATTCAACACTTGTGATTCAACACTTGTTTTGAAAAAATGGGTTTCCTAACATCATCCAAACACTCTATCAAAATTAACACATCAATATTCATATATGATCATCAAATAAATCTAAAAATTTCAGACTCAATCATTCAGAAAATCTCATAACAAAATTTGAAAGAAAAGTGGATGAATAAAGCCCTACTTGTGATGCTTGAGACTTCTAACTCCAAAAGTACTTCCAAAAATGGTTTTTCCTCACTTCAACATTCCAAACAGCCTCTAAATCTTCCCTTAAATAGTGATGTACGATGGCTCAAAGTGGAAAATGTAACGCCCAGATTTTTCTGTTAGAGTGAAAATGACCAAAATGCCCCTGAGGTCATTTTCAGCCCGAAATTCGAGGAAAGCCGATTCGGCAGTACTCGAAAGGCAAAATCAATGTTGGAAGGGGATTAGATAACTTGTGTACCTTCCCGGGATAGAAAATCTCGTTTTTCGAATTTTCGGGTCAAAATGACCAAAATGCCCCTGCGGTGTTTTACCCGTTTGCAAGTGCCGGATGAACCCGAAACTTCTCCAGATGATTTTAAAAGGCGTTTTTATGTATTCTATGACCTCAGTTTTAATTTTAGAAGTCCCGGGCAAAATTAGTGCAAAATTACGGTTTTGCCCCTAGTTTCGTGTTTTTACGCTTAATCGTGTGATTAAGCAAACCTAAGCAATATTAGGCTCTAATCGAAGGTTAATTAATTTCCTTAATTAATCTTGAGTCAAAATAATTTATTAAAATTGATTAGAACCTAAAAGTGCTTAATTACAACCTAAAATCATATTTTAATTTTAAGACACCTAGTCATAGAATCTTGAAAAGTGTTTTCTCTTTCCAATTCTTTAAATCATGGAATTGTGTTACACATTGTTTATTCACAAATGAGTTTTAAATTCTTTAATGATGTATGAGCATTCCTAAACTTGTCATAAACTCCCTAAATCACATTCTTAGTTACCTAAACTTAAGCTTAATTGTTCCTAACCATGTACCTAAGCTAATACACACTTAAACCTACCATTAACACACAATTAAATGGTCAAATCTTCCACCCCCATGCTGTCTGAAATCTGGCCGCAGCACCTCCCTCCCTATTATGCATCACATGTTCAATTTTTCAACACTCCAAGGCCATACCTCAAGTCACATACACTATACCTTGTCATAACTTTCAATCAAGCATGATTTTCCAAGTAAATAACTAATTAAAATAGCTCATTTTCTCCATTTAATTGTGGCTGGAAAAGTTCCAGCCATGCATTGTTTCTAGAAGCCTAATTTCATAAAAATTTGATAGGAAATTAACTCACATCAAACCATACTTTGTAGCATAGCTTCCATACTTCAAACCATGCTTGAATGACCTTGTGTAAGAGATATTTTCCTCTCCCTTTTCCCTCCAATACCACACGGCCACTCCTCCCTTTGGTGAGCTCCATGGCTTTGTTTTTCTATAAATAGGATGCTTGTGATAGCCTTGTTGCACCTTGAAGCATTTGCTAAGTTTAGAGTTTTAGAGTTGTCTTGCTAAGTTTTTCTTTTCTCTCAAAGTTTCAAAAGTGTTCTTCCTTTCTTTTCATCTTCATCTTCTTCATCTCATCATCATCTCTCAACCATCAAACACCACCCCAAAGCCTTGAACCATCATCAAACCTCTCAAACACCACACCTCAAACACAACTTCACCCAAAACACATTTCCTTTCTTTTCCTTCCTCTTTGGCCGAATCATCACCACCATCCTAGGAGGTGTTGCTCATCTTATTCCATCTTCAAGTCCAAGCTTTTATGTAACATCCCCTGCTACTTTATGGATTGACGACTACCCCCACAAACCAACACAGGTCTTTTCAGCATGCTTTGTCCTCACTCACACGCTTCCTAGGAAAACTTCCCAGGAGGTCACCCATCCCAAAATTACCCCAAGTCAAGCACGCTTAACTATGGAGTTCTTTCAGTTTAGGCTACCGAAAAGAAGATGCATCTTGTTGATATAGGTAGTACGAATTAATTCATATAAGGCCTCCTCAACTGTATAGTCCCATACCTATACAGTCTTAGGATCCCTCTCATTCGGGTGTGTAATCGGTTCATTCATGTACCCCTCCGCTTAGAGGACCTTGCGAGGAGCCGCTCTTTGTCCGTGCCTCCGTGCCCTCTTTGCACCGGCGATCACTCCTCGTCCTCGTCCCCGGGCGTTACATGATCTTGTTTTCGGTAGCCTAAACTGAAAGAACTCCATAGTTAAGCGTGCTTGACTTGGGGTAATTTTGGGATGGGTGACCTCCTGGGAAGTTTTCCTAGGAAGCGTGTGAGTGAGGACAAAGCATGCTGAAAAGACCCGTGTTGGTTTGTGGGGACAGTCGTCAATCCATAAAGCAGCAGGGGATGTTACATTTTACCTCCATCACAAGGTAGGGATTTGTTTTCAAACTTTGTTTTGCTCAAGAAAGTGTTTTTCTCTAGTTTCCTCTTGGATCCTTTTTGAACTTTCCTTTGTTTTTCCTTTTCTTTTCATTTCAGCCTCTAGGCCTTGTTATGCGCATGATAGCTTGATGATGAGAGTTTCTAGATGATGACATTGTGTTCATGTAACACCCTAAATCTTAACCCAAGACTACTAGTATGTACTTAGGTTAATCTTTAGAATATTACCTATTGGTCTCATCTTTTACTTAGAACATACTTAGCGGAAATATGGGTAAAATTTTTCCTTTTGGAATTTAAAATCAAAGTGAGAGCCACGCACGAATCTTTAAGAGAAAGCATAGAGAAACATATAAGCAAAGCATAAAGAAACACATCATATCATGGAGACATCAACTGAAATATAGTTATATATATATATGTTGTGCCTACCCAAAAGGGAAGGACTATTTAATACATCGGGAAGCGGAATACAACTGAAATGTAATACATGGAAATCATGAAAAGCAAATACAAGAGAAACAACACCCATACCCATGTGCACCTAAGGTAGACAACCTCATATACAAAAGAAGGTTTGTCCTCAACTATGTGGCGTGTGTGCGCACTAACTACTACCCCTCCTATGTCTACTCCTGCTGGTCCGAGTACTGTGGGGTCGAGTCGATCCACTGACGAATCTCGGCGGGAGTGGTCGAGCGCATCATCGGGACGTGTCCACCGCGGCGAGGGTGCATAGATGGCCGACGAGCCACCCTCGGCTGGACTACCATCTCCTCACTCCCAGCCCTCATCGGTGGGGGAGCGGGATTGGAGCTCCAACTGTACATGTGGGATGGCGGGTCCTCAGATGGGTCCGTCTCCGAGTACTGGGGACGCGGCACATACTCGGGATACTCGCATACTGCTGATGTCTCGGGCTCCATGCGGAGGATCTGCTCATCGCGTGGTTTCGCTCGCTCAAAAATCCGGTTATGACGGTAAGGAGCAGTCGGGGTAAAACGGTAACTCGGGACAGGGTGCGCGAAGGGTCGTCCCATAAACATGAACACTCTAACCGTGCAGCGACCCTCAAAATGGTATAACCCGAGCGCCGGGTCATGGTGCAGCTCCCATACCGGGGTGTCGATGAAGAGTATGAATGTCGCCATCTGAAGATATGACGGAAGAAAAGAGAGAGGGAATGAGAATCTTTCTAGAAGAATTCTCAGTAGGGTTATCCCTACCTAGGTGACATCGTCACATCTTCAGGAACCTTGGGTTTATTTCTAAAAGGTGTGCATGCATACAAATTCCTTTTAAGTTATCTTTCCAAAGTGTTATTTATCCAAGGCCCATTATATTTTACAATGCGTCTTATAGCTAAGCATAGAATAACCTAATGATATGAGTGCATCATAAAGGTAAACCAAACAATAGAATAACTAGGAAACATTATAACATTGGCATAAGTATAGTATATGTGACATTGTTAACTTTAACTTTCATCTCATGGGGCCGCCCTAAAACATCTCTAGGTTATGAGCTCATACCTTAACTAGTCGTCACTAGTTCTTACTTATCCTATGATAAGCGTAACATATACATAATCTCGACTTAATAGTGCGGGCTAGGGGGCAATTAAGGATCACCTCTTCTTAGGGTCATTTCCTCTTTGAAACGCTCTACTAGCAACGAGTGCATCGTAGTATTGTTTGCTTTGGCAAGCTCTATGTCAATACCCTCACGGATTTGTTTTCTTGGGGGTACTCGGCTAAACCGGTGTCACCCAAGAAGGCGTCTCAATGTTGTGTCACATTTAAGTTCTCATAAAGTGTTAAGTCATGGATACATCATTATTCATTGCATAAATCTTTTTCATAGCATATACATCATCACAAGAAACTTTTTCATAGTGTATACATAAAACCATAGCATATACATTATCACATAATCACACTTTAGACAATCATTCATACAAACTTCCAAGCTCATTATGTTATAAACTTATAGTATGTTATGCTTTGGTTCCTTTGTGTCTTAAGCTTGTAAACTAATCGTTCTAGTATTATTCTCAACCTCTTACACACCTATAGGTTCACAACTAATAAGTGTTACTAATTTTTATGCTCAAGGACTTATCCAAACAGCACTATGTAGATTTAGACAACTTTATATTTGTGTGATTACGGGGTTCTAGAGATTACGGTTTAGATCCTTAAAGTCCTTAACTCACATTCTAAGTTTTCAAAACCTAGTCTCTTGGGAACCTATGAGGTTATAACTAAGTATTTCTTACCTCACACTATGGTCAAGAACATCTCTAAACCTCAAGGATGCAGAATTTGAAATCCTAACTTTACGGGTATCTAGAAGTCACAACAATGACCCTTTCTAAGTTTAGTTTGCTCCTAAGGCTTCAAGATTAAGTCCTAAACCAATTATGAGTCATTCCTACACATTTAAACTAATTTAAACCCATGATTATTAAATCTAAACCTTGCTGGACAGAATCCAGAAAATTACATAATTAAAGGATCTAGAATTCTCAAATTAATTCTTTTCTAGTTCCTAACTTATCCTATCTTTCACATATGAGTCTTAACATTATTTTTACTCAAACATAGGCACATTATCATCATCAAAACAGCACATACAGTGGCAGCAAGGAGCAAGGAAGAACCGAAAATATACTTCTCCATAGAAGGCATAAAACATAATTTCTAAAGCACATGAGATACTAGTTTCTCTTGGAACCTTTTGAAAACTCTCAAAACTCATTTATAAATATTTTTAACATCTAAAATTATTAAAATACTTATGAGGCCAGTAGCTAGATCAAACTTGTCTCAAGAGGTCCTAAATTCATAAAACTTAGTTCTATGCATTCCTTAAACTCATAAAAGCTTGGAAAAATTATAAAACATAGTCTCAAATACTTAGAAACCTCAAGACCTCTTAGGGCCGAAATATGAGTTAAAGAAAACACATAATGCTAGACCTTTGTTGAGACAACATGGGCAAGTCTTTGAGCTCTAGATTTACTTAGGTGATGACATAAAAATAAACATGCTCATGCACTTATTTTAGGTTCCATTAGAAAGTAAAGTGATAGCACAAAGTAAATATGAATGCAACTTATTATTATCTTGGTATTAAGTGAGAACTTGAAATATAAACATGATAATGCATAGCTTGAAACATAAACATGATAATGCAAGTTCATTCATTATCTTGGGATTTAATGATAGCAAGGAAGTAAACATGATATGCATAGCATAAAATAAACATGATGCAAGATTCATTTTATGGTTAACTAGAGCTCATTCAAGACTTTAACAAGATAGCAACCCAATACAATATCTCAAAAATCACAACACAACAACCGAAAGTCATATAAAAGAGAAAGAAAGTGAAACTACATCAAGTTCTTTATTAAATACCCAAAACCCTATCTAGAGAAAAATCTCTAGAACGTGCCGGCCAACTTTAAGGTTGACAAGGGTAGGCTTGGGCTTTTAGAAATCCTTAGATTAATTTTCTTAAGTTGAAAAACCATGTGAGTTAGATATCATATAGATGAAGTCATAAGAAAAGGAAAACTCAAGCTTTAGAGGTTTCTTTGAGATGAACACAATGTCATCATCTAGAAACTCTCATCATCAAGCTATCATGCTCAATATCAAGGCCTCATGGCGAAATGAAAAGAAAGGAAAAACAAAGGAAAGTTCAAAAAGAATCCAAGAGGAAACTAGAGAAAAACACTTTCTTGACTAAAACAAAGTTTGAAAACAAATCCCTACCTTGTGATGAAGGTAAAAGCTTGAACTTGAAGATGGAAATGAGATGAGCAACACCTCCTAGGATGGTGATGGTGATTCGGCCTTGATGAGAGAGAAAAAGAAAGGAAATGTGTTTCAAGTGAAGTTGTGTTTGAGGTGTGGTGTTTGAGAGGTTTGATGATGGTTCAAGGTTTTGGGGTGGTGTTTGATGGTTGAGAGGTGATGATGAGATGAAGAGATGGAGAAGATAAAGATGAGAGGAAAGGAAGAACACTCTTGAAATTTTGAGAGAAAAAGAAGGACTAGCAAGACAACTCTAAAACTCTAAACTTAGCAAATGGTTCAAGGTGCAACAAGGCTAACACAAGCATCCTATTTATAGAAAAACAAAACCATGGAGCTTGCAAATGGAGGGAGTGGCCGTGTGGTTTGGAGGGAAAAGGAAGAGAAAAATATCTCTTACACAAGGTCATTCAAGCATGGTTGAAGTATGGAAGCTATGCTACAAAGTATGGCTTGATGTGAGTTAATTTCCTATCAAATTTTTATGAAATTAGGCTTCTAGAAACTTGTCATGGCTGGAACTTTTCCAGCCACAAATAAATGGGAAAAATAGGTTGTTTTAATTATTTATTCATGTGGAAATTCAAGCTTGATTGAAAGTTATGACAAGGTATAGTATATGTGACTTGAGGTATGGCCTTGGAGTGTTGAAAAATTGAACATGTGATGCATAATGGGGGAGGACAGCTTCGGCCAAGGCTGGACAGCAGAGTGGAGGTGAGTTTTGACCATTTAATTGTGTGTTAATGGTAGGTTTAGATGTGTATTAGCTTAGGTACAAGGTTAGGAATGATTAAGCTTAAGTTTAGGTAACTAAGAATATGATTTAGGGAGTTTATGACAAGTTTAGGAGTGCTCATACATCATTAGAGAATTTTAAACTCATTTATGAATAAACAATGTGTAACACAATTCCATGATTTAAGGAATTGGAAAGAGAAAACACTATTCAAGATTCTATGACTAGGTGTCTTAAAATTAAAATATGATTTTAGGTTGTAATTAAGTACTTTTTGGTTCTAATCAACTTTAATAAATTATTTTGACTCAAGATTAATTAAGGAAATTAATTAACCTTCGATTAGAGCCTAATATTGCTTAGGTTTGCTTAATCACACGATTAAGCGTAAAAATACGAAACTAGGGGCAAAACCGTAATTTTGCACTAATTTTGCCATGGACTTCAAAAATTAAAACTGAGGTCATAGAATACATAAAAACGCCTTTTAAAACCATCTGGAGAAGTTTCAGGTTCATCCGGCACTTGCAAATGGGTAAAACACCGCAGGGGCGTTTTGGTCATTTTGACCCGAAAACTCGAAAAACGAGATTTTCGATCCCGGGAAGGTACACAAGGTATCTAATCCCCTTCCAACATTGAGTTTGCCCGTCGAGTCTTGCCAAGCTGCTTTCCTCGGTCAGAAATGAAAATGACCTCGGGCATTTTGGTCATTTTCCTCTAACGAAAAATCGGCGCGTTACATTACTCCCCTCCTTAAAAAGAATTTCGCCCTCGAAATTCGTACCTTAGAAAAGCTCTGGATATTTGGACTTCATCTCTGATTCTAGTTCCCATGTGTATTCTTCCGACTTGTCTCGTCCCCACGCCACTTTCACCAAAGGAACAGACTTGTTCCTTAACTGCTTGACTCCGTGATCCACTATTCTCGTAGGCGGTACATTGAAAGTGAGGTCCTCCTCAACTGTACATGCTCGACTCTAGGACATGGCTAGGGTCGGACTCATATTTACGTAACTGGGAGACGTGAAAGACATCATGAAGGTTTGACAGATTGGGTGGTAAGGCTATTTTGTAAGCTACGGATTCGACTCTCTGAAGAATTTCAAAAGAACCGAGAAATCGGGGACTCAACTTTTTAACTTTCATGGCTCTCCCTATTCCTGTAGTGCGGGTGATTCTTAGAAATACATGTTCTCCTTCTTGGAATTCCAAGGGCTTGCGCCTTTTGTCCGCGTAGCTTTTCTGTCGACTCTGAGCGGTTAAGATTCTATCCTTGATTTTCTTGATTTGTTCCGTCGTTTCCCTCACTACTTCAGGTCCTAAGACACTTTATTCTCCGGGCTCGTACCAACACAAGGGTAATTGGCACTTCCTTCCATATAACGCCTCGTACGGTGCCATACCGATACTCGCGTGATAACTGTTGTTATACGCAAACTTGATTAAAGGCATGTACTTATCCCAACTTCCTTTTTGGTCTAAGACACAGGCTCTTAACATGTCCTCTAGGGTTTGGATCGTCCTCTCAGATTGACCATCTGTTTGTGGGTGGTAGGCAGTGCTCAAGCACAACTTGGAACCAAACGCCTTTTGAAAGGCTCCCCAAAAACGTGACGTAAACCGCGGATCTCGATCCGAGATTATCGTTGATGGTACTCCATGCAACCTTACTATTTCTTGGATGTAAAGCTGGGCCAACTTATCCAACGAGTATGTGACTCGAATAGGTAGAAAGTGAGCTGACTTAGTAAGTCGATCCACGATTACCCATACGGCATCGTGGCCAGCTTGGGTTTTTGGCAATCCTGTCACGAAATCCATTGATATACTCTCCCACTTCCACTCGGGGATTGACAGGGGTTGCAACATGCCAGAAGGTTTTTGGTGTTCGATCTTGACCTTTTGGCAGCACTACAAGAAAATTGTCGATTAGTGACCGAAATTTCGGTCGCTAAATGTAAAAAATCGGTCACAAAATTATTTAGTGACCGATTTTGTGACCGATTTATGTTGTAGCTATATGGAAGGTTGCTAAATTATTAGTGACCGATTTTTCGATCACTAAATTTTGTGACCGATTTTGTGACTGATTTTGTGACCGAAATTCTCCCCTATCCAATTTGAAGAGGTTAGCTCAATAGTGACCGATTTTTCGGTCACTAAATCTAGTGACTGAAAAAGCGGTCACTAGATCTAGTGACCGAAAAGTCGGTCACTAGATCTAGTGACCGAAAAGTCGGTCACTAGATCTAGTGACCGATTTTGTGACCGATTTCTATACTGAAACTTTGTTGAATCAATAGTGATCAATTTTTCGGTCACTAATATTTGTGACCAAAAAATCGGTCACTAATAATCGTTATAGGTACCAGCCATATTTCTTTTTTCCTGGATCCCCATTTTCACATACCTAATTGACAAATCCATATCACCAACAGACAAACATAAAATGTACTAAATAACAACGAACTAGTGCTAAATATCAATACTAAATAACATGCAAAATAACAAGTGTCAATTCAAAATACAAACAAGTCATAATAACTTGTCATCCTAATATCATATTTCTCCATCTTAGTTCCTACTAAATATCAACTTACTAAAGTCAAACATCAATACAAAATAACATATAAAGTAATTATAACTAGTTATCATCCTCCTCCTCATCATCATCATCACCCTGCTCCCCCTCTCCTAAGTCTGCAGCAGGTGATTGGATATCAGAAAATTGAAAATTCATTCGTCTCATCATTTCTTGTAGCATCTGATTATTGCGTTGAACTTCCTGATGAGTGCGTTGAAGTTCTTTCTCAGTGTTCTCTAACCTTGCTACAAGTGCACCATTTTCATCTTGCATCTTTTTCAACAATTCTTCATGCTCTCCTCTACGGACCCACTCAGCTGAATGTGAGTCTGAGCCACGATAATAATGCCTTCTATCAACTACCGTTGACTCTAAGCCAAGACCATAAATTCTGCCCTTTTTCATACCAGCAGTGTCTCGCCATACCTCTATCTCATTTGGTTCAGAACTTCCTTCCTGAGATGCTTTTTGGGTTGCCTCATCCATGGCTCGGCTGACTTCCGCCTGTAAACACGAATATGATATCAACTAACACAGAAACTAACTTAAGCATACTTATGCTATATCAATAGAATATACACTATATAGTCTAACAATATATAACTTGATATTATTTTCTAACATAATTAATTAACATGAACCAAGAATTAAACAAATTATAAGTTCCTTACATCTATATGCTCTGATCTCTTATCCACCCATGTCTGATCCTTGTGTCTATGTGTATGGTGAAATAGCTCTAAAGGTGTAGGAGGTCTCCCATTCAATTTTATCTACATATACAAGAATAATATAAATTAAGAACATTTTCTTAGTTGATTTAAAAACAACATGTCAAAAATTAACCTTTTATACAAGAAAGAAAAAGTTATTTGAAAACCTAACCAAATTAGCTCTATGTTGAGAAGTGGTAATAGAGCCATTGGTGTGGAGAGAACCTCCAAACCCTTCACAATTAGATGCTCGATTTAGCTTCCCCTGTGTACTTTTCCTTTTGAATGATTCACTTGCCCAATGCTCACACAACCTATTCCACACAGTTTCTCCAAGCCATCTTGGCCTATTCATGGTGACACGAGCCTTCTGAAGCATATTTTTTAATAAGGCAGCACCTCGCATTTGAAAATTTCTTTCAGCCTAATCATAGTCCGGGGGCTCAAAATCAAACTTGATCTATAATAACCAAATTAAACGAAAGATTAAGATATACTTGAATACATAACGATTAAGATATACTTCAATGCATAAAACTTACCTTAAACTCATTAAACAACATTTCTCTTGTATTAGGTGGTATTTTTTTCCAAGATGGCCACACTTCTTGGTAATGACTTTTGATTATATTAGTAATCCCATTAGCAGCAGTGTGTGAGGGCAAAAATCTGCAAATATTAAATATTATAAGTTAAAATATATCATATATACTTAAATAAAATAAAAGTTTATCACATACCCAGCTCCATTTAGATATAAAACATTCTTTCCATTGGCTGTTGGATTGTTTGATGAATCATGGGAAGAAATCAATACATTAGGCTGTGATCCTTCATTTTGGTGAGGTGAAGCTTCTCCATGGCTTTGTGGATTTGGTGAATTTACACCTGCTATTGATGCTGGCGGTGTTGTTTGGGGAGAAGTAGCTACATTGGGAGGAAATGTAGCTGAGGGAGAAACCACCGGAGGAGATGATGTAGCTATAGGAGGTGCATTGGGTATTTGTTGAGAGCTACCAGATGACTGTGTAAATCGTAATTTTTTTGGTTGCTTCTTAGAATTCAAGATTTTTCTTGTCCCTTTTCCTTGATTTTTGTCTGACATCTACAAATAAATGCAATATTAATTAGTATATATGTTAAATTTTAAAAAAAATCAGCACATATAAAATATCATAATATCATGAAGTTACCTTTTTATATCGTACGAAAAATAAATAACTAAATGATATCATCATCATCATCATCATCATCATCAAGGAATTTATCTAATTGAATGTCTTCATTATCATTTTCAGAATCATGGTCATAATCAAATTCTTCTTCCTCATCATCACCTACATTCTCTTCCATGTCATCATCTTCCTTATCAACTTGATCATGGCCTACATTCAATTCAACTTCTTCATACAGACCTTCATCTCTCATTGGTCCAACTAAATCATCATTGGTCACAAAACTCACAGCAGTTGTTTCGTCTTGATATGCAAGCTCAAGTGTATATCGATCATCAACTGTGCCTCTTGGTTTAGTTCTGTGGACAATCCACCAATTTTTCTTTTCTTTTATATGTCTTGGATATGGGACATAATACACTTGAATTGCATCTTTTGCAAATATGAAGGGATCATACTTTGAATACCGTCTAACATAATTAACCTCCACAAGACCATATGATTTGTGAATCTTTACACCACGATTAGGTGTGACATCAAACCATTCACAGTTAAACAATACTACTTGTTTAAGTGGTTCTCCAGGATATTCTATTTGCACAATTTCTTTAATGATCCCATAATAATAATTCTCTTCACTTCCATGCTCATCACCCTTAACACAAACTGCTGAATTGATAGTTGTCTTACCAATACTCCACTCTTCTGTGTGAAACTTAAAGCCGTTAATAAAGTACATAGGCCAGGTATGAACCTTTCTCTTGGGACCCCATGCTAAGTGGTGCAAAAACTGATTTGTTACTGAATTTTTTCTCTCATGAACCTAATAATGACAAAAATAAACTCATGATAATAATGTAAAACAGAATCTGTACAAAAATGGATCCTAAGAAGAAGGTGTTAATAAACTTACATAACTCCGAAACCAAATTGGGAAGTCAGACGTAATTCTACTATCAACATCGGCACGACTTATGTGTGAATTAGCTGCCCTCAAATATTGTACAAAGTTTCTAAAATTCAAAGTATTATTAAACATATTAATTAATATAAAAGACAGTAAACAAAAATCAAATCAGTTTTCTTACTCAATGTATGGCTGAACTTCTTCACAATTAAGGAGGACATGTAAATGTGCAGTAGCTAATTCCTGATCAATCAAATATCGACTCTTACAAGTTCCAGCTGAACGACCAGAATGATTAAATACTGACAGAGTGGGTTGGGTCGACTCATTAGCACCCCCATCATCATTCCGACCGACATTATTTCTTATTGATTGCACATGAGATTCAAAATAATATGAGCAGAAGTGAGATGTCTCTTGGCATAAATATGCCTCACATATGGATCCTTCAACTCGTGATTTATTTTTAACCATCCGTTTCAATCTATTCAAGTACCTATAAACACATGATAGTATGTAACTATTAGTTGCATTGATAAGATTGTTAAATCTTTAACATATGTAAAGACTTGAGATAATGAACTTTTACCTCTCAAATGGATACATCCATCGATATTGAACAGGGCCTCCTACTCTTGCTTCATACGGAAGATGAATAGGTAAATGCTCCATAGAGTTGAAGAACCCGGGTGGGAAAATTCGCTCCAGCTTACATATTATGAATAATGTTCTGTTCCATCAATAACAAATCATCCACTCGCAATATTGTTGAGCACAAATCCCTGAAAAACTTACTCAACTCAGCTATGGGCTTCCAAACTTGATCTGGAAGTGCAGCAAATGCAATCGGCATCAAACGTTCCATAAACACATGACAGTCATGACTTTTCATCCCAAAGAGCTTGCACTCTTTCAAATGCACACATCTACGTAAATTAGATGCATATCCATCAGGCATTTTTAGTTCACTAACCCATTTGCATACCTCCCTTTTTTGATCCATAGACAAGGTGAATTTTGCTTTAGGTTTTACATACTTCCCATTGGATAATTGTTGCAATTCTAACTCCTTGCGTTGACAATACTCTTTCAAATCCATTCTAGCTTTAACATTATCCTTGGTTTTATCTTTGTTGTCCATTACTGTATTGAAAACATTATCAAATACATTCTTTTCAATGTGCATCACATCAAGATTATGCCTTATCAAATTAGTTTTCCAATACGGTAACTCCCAAAATATGCTTTGTTTTGTCCAATTGTGAGTAATACCAAAACCAGGACATGTAAAAGATCTAATCTCAGTAGCTTTTGGAATATCTGAAACATCTTCCCACAAATCATCCCCAGACATTCTAAGAGGAGGTTGAGATTTCTCAACTCGTTTTTTGAAAAATGCATCTTTATTTCTTCGATATGGATGGTCCAAAGGTAAAAATTGACGGTGTGCATCAAACCAAGAACATTTGCCACCATATTTTAAAGTAAAAGCCTTTGATTGACTCATACAATAAGGACATGCCAATTTTCCCCGTGCTCCAACCCGACAACATCCCATATGCCGGAAAGTCATTTATAGTCCACATTAGCACGGCTTTCATGAAGAAATTCTGTTTCTTTGAAATGTCATATGTAAGGACACCTTCATTCCACAATAATTTTAGCTCATCAACTAAAGGCTGCAAATATACATCTATTTTTCCTTTTGGATTATGCGGCCCAGGAATTATCAAGGTCAAGAACATATAAGGAGTAGTCATGCATAATTTTGGTGGAAGATTGTAAGGTGACAATCAGCGGCCAACAAGAATATGGTGCATTGATCGACTATACGATTGTAAAACCATCGGCGCATAAACCCAATCTAACATTTCGTGGTTCAGCTGCAAAGTCAGGAAAACTAAGATCAAAGTGTTTCCACGCTTCTCCATCTGATGGGTGGCACAAGACTCCTGATTCTCGTCTATTTTCATAGTGCCATCTCATATGTGGAGCAGAACTCATAGAAGCATATAACCTTTTTAGCCTAGGAATGAGCGGTAAGTAGTGCATTCTCTTCCTGGGTATCTCTTTGTACTTCCCCCTACCAACTTTCTTTGTGTTATACCGTGGTTCACCACAAAAGTTACATTCTTTCAATGATTTGCACTCTTCGGAATAGAATATCATGCAGCCATTAATACAACAATCAATCTTGATTGCAGTAAGTCCAAGTTTTGAAACTATTTTTTTAGCTCCATAGTAATCTTTGGGGATTAGATTATCAGGAGGATGTGTCTCTCTCATAAGTTGGACCATCTGATTAAAAGACCGTTGAGAAATATTTCCCTCTGACTTGATTGTTAATAATCTAACAGCAAATGATAACTCAGTGTGATCAACACATCCCGACCACAAAGGCGTTTGTGCGACGCGTAACAAATCGTAAAATTTTTTAGCATCTACATTTGGTGACTCCTCAACCCCTTCATCATAATGCATTCTAGTATCTGGACCAATTGCATCATACACCATGGTCTCAACTCTACTTAATTGGTCATTATTACCTAGTTCTGTCGTAGAAGTACTAGATTGAGTGCTACATGTTGCACGCAATTCTCCATGGCATGTCCAATACCAATAATCAGGTATAAATCCTTTTTTATAAAGATGAACTTTAACTTCTTCAGGGAGAATGTAGTTCAAGTTTCTACACTTAGCACAAGGACATCTAATTTTTCCATTCGCCAGATGTGCTTGTTGACATGCAAAAGAAACAAATTCATCTACCCCTTTTAGAAATTCATCAAGAAACCCCTTCGACCTGGCATAAGTCTATCATACATCCAACCACGATTTTGACGTATATCCATATTCCGTACCATAGTCAATACAATACAGTTATAACTACACAAGATTGAAAATTTGCTTTCAAATAACAAATAGAATGATACAAGGCAAGAAAAAAAACACTAATATGCTAAGAATTAAAAGTCAACTCCTAATCCAACTTGAGATAATAGTAATAATAATTATTATCTTAAACACAATATGCATAAGATTTATACCTTTTCAAATATTTGCTATTTCAATGAGCTCAATTTGATCCATTCACAAAAGAGAAACTTATAAAAGAGCTTATGTTTTTACTCCATCTCCATGTAGGCAAGATCATGCCTTTCAACAATCACTGCAATTAATTCTTAAAAGTAATTAAAATTGAGCTCCAAGAACAGAAGATAATATTAACTAAAAAATAAAAGAGAATGTAACTTATTAAGGTTGTAACTAAAAGTAATATTAACTAAAAGTAATTCTTTATGATAGAAGAATGTAATTCACAGTTGGATTGACAAAAAAATTATTTTACATCAACTTATTAAGGTTGTAACTTTGTTTCAAGTTACATCATTATTACTTATGCCAACTCATATGTTCTTGATTAAATTCATATATTTTTGTGTATTATTAGGTAAGAGTCAATTCGTATGTCTTATGTGAAAGGAGACATAATTTAAAATCAAACTCTTCTTGTTTATCCAAGGGGCATAGATGAAATAATCAACGTCCATGATATCTAGAAAAATATAATACATCGATCTGTAAGCACTCCTCCGCACTTATTGCAAATTGAGCTATAGACTATATAAAATTAATAGATAAATATGATAGGATAGTAGGATCTTGGGGAAAGTTTTGTTGTTATTGGAAATCCAAGCATAAACAAATGAATAAATCACCAAGCTAAATTGTATGCTTATGAACAGGCACATAATCAGAAATCATGTGTCTCAAGACTTGGACTTTTGTACAACGTAAAAAGGAAAAAGAGAGACAAACAAAAATGCATACACCTTTCAATTGTGGGGCAGCCCATATTCTTAGTCTCTAAAAGTGAGTCCCAATATCACAACATGTTTTCTAAATCTTGCTAAAAAGGGCATATCTTTCAATCATTTAAATACTGTTCCATGGAAGCATTCTAATTATTCCTTGAGTTTGAATCTAATTTTCCATATATTAACCCATTACCCATGGAAAATTTATTCCCCTTTTTCGCTTTATTATACAGGACCATTTTGTTTACATGCTGAAATGGATCTTAATTTAATTTTGTTTTTCATTTTAATTCTTTAACTGATATATTGTTTGTTTTGGTTTCCTAATTTTTCATTTATATACCCATTAGAACACCTACACAACCTATCACAAGATAAAAAAAATAATCTGATGCAAGAAAAATAAAAATCACCGCGTGTGGTTCTGCTTTGCCTCTGTGCGTCTTTATCTGCTCCTCTGTGTCTGCGTCTGCTCCTCCATGGCTGCTGCTGCTGCTTTCTTCGCGGATCTCCTTCTGGCTTGCTTCTGCTCACTGCTCCCTGCTCCTTGCTCGCGGATCTACAGAAAATGATGATGGGTGCTTCTGCTTCTGCTCGCGAAATCCATTCTGCTCCCTGGTCGCGGATCTGGTTCTGGTTTGCTTCTGCTCCCTGCTTGCGGATCTGCAACTCACGATGACTGGGTGGTGCTGTTTCTGCTCCCCATTTGCTCCCTGCTCCTGCACGCGGTTCTCCTCTGCTCCTGCACGCAGATTTCTTTTTTCTTTTTGTGTTTGAATAAATCTGTGTTTGTGTGCAACAGTGAGTGAGTTAGTGAGTGAGTTTGTGTGTGTGTGTGTGTGTAAGTCACGTGAGTTAGTGGGTGAGGGAATGGGAACAAAAAAATTGGTTTAGTGTGTGAGCGGGAGTCAGTGAGGGAAGGGCGGGTTTTTGGGTGAGTGTTTATTAATTTTTTGGGTGAAAATGTAATTGTTAACTTCACATCTTTGTTGTTTTGACCAAAAATCTTATCCAGGTCCTATTGAAACTGATGCAAAATTTGTCCCGGTAACACAATAGATCATAATTAAATAACAATCTTGTTTGACCCTGGCTTATTATTATTATTTATCAAAGGATGGCTTATTTTAGTATAACTAGAACTAGGTTAGCCTCTATAATGCAATATTATCAAAATAGCAAACACTGGGATAGTTTAGAAAATTTCACGTTTATTTGATATAACAGGTAAATAGGGGGAAAGAATGTAACGTGCATGTTACATCTCTTTATAAACAACACGTTTTTATTTTCATATAAGGTTCGAGTGTGAAAATAAATTTGAAGGAAGAAAAGTGCTCCTTTTTGCTATCTTATTTTTAAAATTTGTTGACAAGTACATTAGTGCTACATACTAAATATGGAACTTATTGGTTGCATGGCTCAAATATGTAACTATGCATTAATCTGGATGAGTAGGCAATAATTTAGCAATAGCACATTAGCGTGGTTCAACTCAACACATTTAATTTGATACTTTGTATGAAAATATAAAAATATTCTCTTTCTTTTATATAATTTGATACTTTGTAATATTTTCTGTCATAATTAATGACATTTTAATTTAACAATAATTTTTAAATTAAAATATTTTTCATTACTTGTGTGTGATGAAATTTGTTAGGGATAACAATGCAATTCAAAAATAATATTGGTCACTTATAAAAATTTAGTGATCGATTATTCAAATAAATGGAAAATATATCATTGGTCACAAAATTGGTCACTAAATTAAATATTAGAGACCAATGGTATTTTTTTATTTCCTTGAAAAATTTGTCACTAAATTTAACATTAGTGACTGATTTTGTGACCGATTTGTTTAGAAAATGGAAAAAATACAATCGGTCACAAAATCGGTCACTAAATTAAATATTAGTGACCGATTTTGTGACCGATAGTATTTTTTCCAATTTACATGAAAAATCGGTCACAAAATCGGTCACTAATTTTAACATTAGTGACCGATTTAGTGACCGATTGTCAATGAAATAGAAAAAATACAATCAGTCACAAAATCGGTCACTAAATTAAATATTAGTGACCGATTTTGTGACCGATTTTTCATGTAAATGGAAAAAATATGATCGGTCACAAAATTGGTCACTAATATTTAATTTAGTGACCGATTTTGTGACCGATTTCTAAAATATAAGGATAAAATACAATCGGTCACTAAATCGGTCACTAAGTTTAATGTTAGTGACCGATTTTGTGACCGATTTTTATGGTAAGGGAAAAAATATAATCGGTCACAAAATCAGTCACTAATATTACACTTAGTGACCGATTTAGTAACCGATTTTTCAAGAAAATAAAAAAAAATAATCGGTCACAAAATCGGTCACTAAATTTAATATTAGTGACCGATTTTGTGACCAATTTGTAAAGTAAAAGCAAAAAATAAAATCGGTCACTATATAATTTTTGTGACCGATTTAGTGACCGATTTTTTTCACTCATTCATCCTTTTCCTTAAACTTAATTCGGTCACTAATTCGGTCACAAAATCCTTATTTTAGTGACCGATTTATTTCGGTCACTAAATCGGTCACTATTTCACACAATTCTAGTGGAGGCTCTGATACCATTTGTAACGTCCCCTACTGCTTTATGGATTGACGACTGCCCCCACAAACCAACACAGGTTAAGCGTGCTTGACTTGGGGTAATTTTGGGATGGGTGACCTCCTGGGAAGTTTTCCTAGGAAGCGTGTGAGTGAGGACAAAGCATGCTGAAAAGACCCGTGTTGGTTTGTGGGGACAGTCGTCAATCCATAAAGCAGCAGGGGATGTTACATTTTACCTCCATCACAAGGTAGGGATTTGTTTTCAAACTTTGTTTTGCTCAAGAAAGTGTTTTTCTCTAGTTTCCTCTTGGATCCTTTTTGAACTTTCCTTTGTTTTTCCTTTTCTTTTCATTTCAGCCTCTAGGCCTTGTTATGCGCATGATAGCTTGATGATGAGAGTTTCTAGATGATGACATTGTGTTCATGTAACACCCTAAATCTTAACCCAAGACTACTAGTATGTACTTAGGTTAATCTTTAGAATATTACCTATTGGTCTCATCTTTTACTTAGAACATACTTAGCGGAAATATGGGTAAAATTTTTCCTTTTGGAATTTAAAATCAAAGTGAGAGCCACGCACGAATCTTTAAGAGGAAGCATAGAGAAACATATAAGCAAAGCATAAAGAAACACATCATATCATGGAGACATCAACTGAAATATAGTTATATATATATATGTTGTGCCTACCCAAAAGGGAAGGACTATTTAATACATCGGGAAGCGGAATACAACTGAAATGTAATACATGGAAATCATGAAAAGCAAATACAAGAGAAACAACACCCATACCCATGTGCACCTAAGGTAGACAACCTCATATACAAAAGAAGGTTTGTCCTCAACTATGTGGCGTGTGTGCGCACTAACTACTACCCCTCCTATGTCTACTCCTGCTGGTCCGAGTACTATGGGGTCGAGTAGATCCACTGACGAATCTCGGCGGGAGTGGTCGAGCGCATCATCGGGATGTGTCCACCGCGGCGAGGGTGCATAGATGGCCGACGAGCCACCCTCGGCTGGACTACCATCTCCTCACTCCCAGCCCTCATCGGTGGGGGAGCGGACCGAGCTCCAACTGTACATGTGGGATGGCGGGTCCTCGGATGGGTCCGTCTCCAGCATCGGGGCCGGCACATACTCGGGATACTCGCATACTGCTGATGTCTCGGGCTCCATGCGGAGGATCTGCTCATCGCGTGGTTTCGCTCGCTCAAAAATCCGGTTATGACGGTAAGGCGATCGGGAGTAAAACGGTAACTCGGGACAGGGTGCGCGAAGGGTCGTCCCATAAACATGAACACTCTAACCGTGCAGCGACCCTCAAAATGGTATAACCCGAGCGCCGGGTCATGGTGCAGCTCCCATACCGGGGTGTCGATGAAGAGTATGAATGTCGCCATCTGAAGATATGACGGAAGAAAAGAGAGAGGGAATGAGAATCTTTCTAGAAGAATTCTCAGTAGGGTTATCCCTACCTAGGTGACATCGTCACATCTTCAGGAACCTTGGGTTTATTTCTAAAAGGTGTGCATGCATACAAATTCCTTTTAAGTTATCTTTCCAAAGTGTTATTTATCCAAGGCCCATTATATTTTACAATGCGTCTTATAGCTAAGCATAGAATAACCTAATGATATGAGTGCATCATAAAGGTAACCAAACAATAGAATAACTAGGAAACATTATAACATTGGCATAAGTATAGTATATGTGACATTGTTAACTTTAACTTTCATCTCATGGGGCCGCCCTAAAACATCTCTAGGTTATGAGCTCATACCTTAACTAGTCGTCACTAGTTCTTACTTATCCTATGATAAGCGTAACATATACATAATCTCGACTTAATAGTGCGGGCTAGGGGGCAATTAAGGATCACCTCTTCTTAGGGTCATTTCCTCTTTGAAACGCTCTACTAGCAACGAGTGCATCGTAGTATTGTTTGCTTTGGCAAGCTCTATGTCAATACCCTCACGGATTTGTTTTCTTGGGGGTACTCGGCTAAACCGGTGTCACCCAAGAAGGCGTCTCAGTGTTGTGTCACATTTAAGTTCTCATAAAGTGTTAAGTCATGGATACATCATTATTCATTGCATAAATCTTTTTCATAGCATATACATCATCACAAGAAACTTTTTCATAGTGTATACATAAAACCATAGCATATACATTATCACATAATCACACTTTAGACAATCATTCATACAAACTTCCAAGCTCATTATGTTATAAACTTATAGTATGTTATGCTTTGGTTCCTTTGTGTCTTAAGCTTGTAAACTAATCGTTCTAGTATTATTCTCAACCTCTTACACACCTATAGGTTCACAACTAATAAGTGTTACTAATTTTTATGCTCAAGGACTTATCCAAACAGCACTATGTAGATTTAGACAACTTTATATTTGTGTGATTACGGGGTTCTAGAGATTACGGTTTAGATCCTTAAAGTCCTTAACTCACATTCTAAGTTTTCAAAACCTAGTCTCTTGGGAACCTATGAGGTTATAACTAAGTATTTCTTACCTCACACTATGGTCAAGAACATCTCTAAACCTCAAGGATGCAGAATTTGAAATCCTAACTTTACGGGTATCTAGAAGTCACAACAATGACCCTTTCTAAGTTTAGTTTGCTCCTAAGGCTTCAAGATTAAGTCCTAAACCAATTATGAGTCATTCCTACACATTTAAACTAATTTAAACCCATGATTATTAAATCTAAACCTTGCTGGACAGAATCCAGAAAATTACATAATTAAAGGATCTAGAATTCTCAAATTAATTCTTTTCTAGTTCCTAACTTATCCTATCTTTCACATATGAGTCTTAACATTATTTTTACTCAAACATAGGCACATTATCATCATCAAAACAGCACATACAGTGGCAGCAAGGAGCAAGGAAGAACCAAAAATATACTTCTCCATAGAAGGCATAAAACATAATTTCTAAAGCACATGAGATACTAGTTTCTCTTGGAACCTTTTGAAAACTCTCAAAACTCATTTATAAATATTTTTAACATCTAAAATTATTAAAATACTTATGAGGCCAGTAGCTAGATCAAACTTGTCTCAAGAGGTCCTAAATTCATAAAACTTAGTTCTATGCATTCCTTAAACTCATAAAAGCTTGGAAAAATTATAAAACATAGTCTCAAATACTTAGAAACCTCAAGACCTCTTAGGGCCGAAATATGAGTTAAAGAAAACACATAATGCTAGACCTTTGTTGAGACAACATGGGCAAGTCTTTGAGCTCTAGATTTACTTAGGTGATGACATAAAAATAAACATGCTCATGCACTTATTTTAGGTTCCATTAGAAAGTAAAGTGATAGCACAAAGTAAATATGAATGCAACTTATTATTATCTTGGTATTAAGTGAGAACTTGAAATATAAACATGATAATGCATAGCTTGAAACATAAACATGATAATGCAAGTTCATTCATTATCTTGGGATTTAATGATAGCAAGGAAGTAAACATGATATGCATAGCATAAAATAAACATGATGCAAGATTCATTTTATGGTTAACTAGAGCTCATTCAAGACTTTAACAAGATAGCAACCCAATACAATATCTCAAAAATCACAACACAACAACCGAAAGTCATATAAAAGAGAAAGAAAGTGAAACTACATCAAGTTCTTTATTAAATACCCAAAACCCCTATCTAGAGAAAAATCTCTAGAACGTGCCGGCCAACTTTAAGGTTGACAAGGGTAGGCTTGGGCTTTTAGAAATCCTTAGATTAATTTTCTTAAGTTGAAAAACCATGTGAGTTAGATATCATATAGATGAAGTCATAAGAAAAGGAAAACTCAAGCTTTAGAGGTTTCTTTGAGATGAACACAATGTCATCATCTAGAAACTCTCATCATCAAGCTATCATGCTCAATATCAAGGCCTCATGGCCGAAATGAAAAGAAAGGAAAAACAAAGGAAAGTTCAAAAAGAATCCAAGAGGAAACTAGAGAAAAACACTTTCTTGACTAAAACAAAGTTTGAAAACAAATCCCTACCTTGTGATGAAGGTAAAAGCTTGAACTTGAAGATGGAAATGAGATGAGCAACACCTCCTAGGATGGTGATGGTGATTCGGCCTTGATGAGAGAAAAAGAAAGGAAATGTGTTTCAAGTGAAGTTGTGTTTGAGGTGTGGTGTTTGAGAGGTTTGATGATGGTTCAAGGTTTTGGGGTGGTGTTTGATGGTTGAGAGGTGATGATGAGATGAAGAGATGGAGAAGATAAAGATGAGAGGAAAGGAAGAACACTCTTGAAATTTTGAGAGAAAAAGAAAGACTAGCAAGACAACTCTAAAACTCTAAACTTAGCAAATGGTTCAAGGTGCAACAAGGCTAACACAAGCATCCTATTTATAGAAAAACAAAACCATGGAGCTTGCAAATGGAGGGAGTGGCCGTGTGGTTTGGAGGCAAAAGGAAGAGAAAAATATCTCTTACACAAGGTCATTCAAGCATGGTTGAAGTATGGAAGCTATGCTACAAAGTATGGCTTGATGTGAGTTAATTTCCTATCAAATTTTTATGAAATTAGGCTTCTAGAAACTTGTCATGGCTGGAACTTTTCCAGCCACAAATAAATGGGAAAAATAGGTTGTTTTAATTATTTATTCATGTGGAAATTCAAGCTTGATTGAAAGTTATGACAAGGTATAGTGTATGTGACTTGAGGTATGGCCTTGGAGTGTTGAAAAATTGAACATGTGATGCATAATGGGGGAGGACAGCTTGCCAAGGCTGGACAGCAGAGTGGAGGTGAGTTTTGACCATTTAATTGTGTGTTAATGGTAGGTTTAGATGTGTATTAGCTTAGGTACAAGGTTAGGAATGATTAAGCTTAAGTTTAGGTAACTAAGAATGTGATTTAGGGAGTTTATGACAAGTTTAGGAGTGCTCATACATCATTAGAGAATTTTAAACTCATTTATGAATAAACAATGTGTAACACAATTCCATGATTTAAGGAATTGGAAAGAGAAAACACTATTCAAGATTCTATGACTAGGTGTCTTAAAATTAAAATATGATTTTAGGTTGTAATTAAGTACTTTTTGGTTCTAATCAACTTTAATAAATTATTTTGACTCAAGATTAATTAAGGAAATTAATTAACCTTCGATTAGAGCCTAATATTGCTTAGGTTTGCTTAATCACACGATTAAGCGTAAAAATACGAAACTAGGGGCAAAACCGTAATTTTGCACTAATTTTGCCCGGGACTTCAAAAATTAAAACTGAGGTCATAGAATACATAAAAACGCCTTTTAAAACCATCTGGAGAAGTTTCAGGTTCATCCGAGACTTGCAAATGGGTAAAACACCGCAGGGCGTTTTGGTCATTTTGACTCAAAACTTCAAAACGAGATTTGCGATCCCGGGAAGGTACACAAGGTATCTAATCGCCTTGCAACATTGAGTTTGCCCGTCGAGTACTGCCGAATCTGGCTTTCCTCGACTCCGAAATAAAATGACCTCGGGGCATTTTGGTCATTTTCCTCTAATGAAAAATCGGGGCGTTACATTACTTCTCTCCTTAAAAAGAATTTCGCCCTCGAAATTCGTACCTTAGAAAAGCTCTGGATATTTGGACTTCATCTCTGATTCTAGTTCCCATGTGTATTCTTCCGACTTGTCTCGTCCCCACGCCACTTTCACCAAAGGAACAGACTTGTTCCTTAACTGCTTGACTCCGTGATCCACTATTCTCGTAGGCGGTACATTGAAAGTGAGGTCCTCCCTCAACTGTACATGCTCTGACTCTAGGACATGGCTAGGGTCGGACTCATATTTACGTAACTGGGAGACGTGAAAGACATCATGAAGGTTTGACAGATTGGGTGGTAAGGCTATTTTGTAAGCTACGGATTCGACTCTCTGAAGAATTTCAAAAGAACCGAGAAATCGGGGACTCAACTTTTTAACTTTCATGGCTCTCCCTATTCCTGTAGTGCGGGTGATTCTTAGAAATACATGTTCTCCTTCTTGGAATTCCAAGGGCTTGCGCCTTTTGTCCGCGTAGCTTTTCTGTCGACTCTGAGCGGTTAAGATTCTATCCTTGATTTTCTTGATTTGTTCCGTCGTTTCCCTCACTACTTCAGGTCCTAAGACACTTTATTCTCCGGGCTCGTACCAACACAAGGGTAATTGGCACTTCCTTCCATATAACGCCTCGTACGGTGCCATACCGATACTCGCGTGATAACTGTTGTTATACGCAAACTTGATTAAAGGCATGTACTTATCCCAACTTCCTTTTTGGTCTAAGACACAGGCTCTTAACATGTCCTCTAGGGTTTGGATCGTCCTCTCAGATTGACCATCTGTTTGTGGGTGGTAGGCAGTGCTCAAGCACAACTTGGAACCAAACGCCTTTTGAAAGGCTCCCCAAAAACGTGACGTAAACCGCGGATCTCGATCCGAGATTATCGTCGATGGTACTCCATGCAACCTTACTATTTCTTGGATGTAAAGCTGGGCCAACTTATCCAACGAGTATGTGACTCGAATAGGTAGAAAGTGAGCCGACTTAGTAAGTCGATCCACGATTACCCATACGGCATCGTGGCCAGCTTGGGTTTTTGGCAATCCTGTCACGAAATCCATTGATATACTCTCCCACTTCCACTCGGGGATTGACAGGGGTTGCAACATGCCAGAAGGTTTTTGGTGTTCGATCTTGACCTTTTGGCAGACCAAACACTTACTCACCCAGGCGACCACATCCTTCTTTAATCCGAGCCACCAAAACATCCTCTTCAAGTCCTGATACATCTTGGTAGTACCAGGATGGATGGCAGAATGGCTCTTGTGAGCCTCCTCCAAGATCTTTTCTCGGAGGTCGCCATCTTGTGGCACACAGATTCGCCCCTCGAACCTCCACAACCAGTTGGGGCCTCGTACAAAACCTTTCAACTTTCCGGCCTTAACTGCCTCGATTGTCTCCATAAAGTCCTCATTTTCTCTTTGGGCAAGCATAATCCTTTGCTTAAACCCACTGGTCACCGTGAGATGACTCATCACGATGCCATTCTCCGTTATGGACATCCCAAGATTCATATCCCTAAACTTCTCTATTAACCCAACTTCATTAACCATGATACTTGACAGACGTAACGAGTTTCGGCTCAAGGCGTCGGCTACTACATTAGCCTTGCCGGGGTGGTAACTTAAGCCAAAATTGTAGTCCTTGAGGAATTCCATCCATCTCCTTTGCCTCATATTCAACTCCTTTGGATCATAGAGATGCTTGAGACTCTTATGATCGGAGAAAACTTCAAACCTTACACCATACAAATGGTGTCTCCACATCTTTAGAGCGAACACGATGGCTGCTAGTTCTAGGTCATGGGTAGGGTGGGTTACCTCGTGAGGCTTGAGTTGTCTGGACGCATAGGCTACCACTTGCCTGTTTTGCATCAACACACAACCTAAACCCTTGCCGGAAGCATCGCAATATGCCTCGAAGGGTACATTGGGGTCAGGTAAAACTAAAACTGGGGTTGAGGTGAGCTTTTCCTTAAGCTCTAGGAAACTCTTTTCACATTCGGGGCTCCACTCAAACGGGGCATTCTTCCTAGTGAGCTTAGTTAAGGGCAGGGCTAACTGGGAAAATCCTTTGATAAACCTACGGTAATATCCAGCTAAACCCAAAAAGCTTCTAATCTCAGTTACAGAGGTTGGTCTATCGCAATTCATCATAGCTTCTATCTTACTTGGGTTGACAACTATGCCACCTTTTGACACAACATGTCCTAAGAACTTTACCTCCTCTAACCAAAATTCACACTTAGACAACTTAGCGTATAACTTCTTCTCCTTTAATACCTCTAAAACCAACCTTAAATGACGCTCATGCTCCTCGTGGGTCTTTGAATAGATGAGAATATCATCTATGAACACAACCACGAATTGATCTAAATAGGGTCTAAAGATCCTATTCATGTAATCCATAAAAACTGCAGGAGCATTCGTCAAACCAAACGACATTACATTGAACTCAAAGTGTCCATACCGAGTTCGAAAGGCGGTTTTAGGAATATCCGAATCTCTAACCCTAATCTAATGGTAACCGGACCTTAAATCAATCTTAGAAAACACTACTGCTCCTTTTAATTGGTCCATAAGATCGTCAATCCTAGGCAATGGGTATTTATTCTTTATGGTTACTTGGTTCAACTGCCTATAGTCTATACACATCCTCATACTTCCGTCCTTTTTCTTCACAAATAAGACCGGAGCGCCCCAAGGCGAAGCACTCGGCCTTATAAAACTCTTTTCTAACAGCCCTTCTAACTGGGTTTTCAACTCTGCCAGCTCCGAGGGTGACATCCTATACAGGGCTATAGAGATTGGTCCTGTCCCAGGAACCAACTCTATGGAGAATTCAACTTCTCTTTCGGGAGGGAACTCGGGTATTTCATCTGGAAATACCTCGGGATAGTCTCTTACCACAGGTATCTCACCTAGGTTTTGCTCAAAGTCTACATCGCAGGCGGTTAGGAGAACATATCCCTTAGCTTTCTCCCCACTACAGAAGACCTCTACGGGATTTAGGTACAGCCTAATGGGTTGAGTGATGTTTTTGGGAGGAGAAGGGAAAACTATGGTTTGGGTTCCACAATCTAACAACACACGGTTGGCGTTAAGCCAATTCATGCCTAAGATAATGCCTATGTCTTTCAAGGGTAAACAAATTAAATCTATGATAAAAGACCTATTTTCTACAACGAGATGACAGTTTAAACAACAACGACAAGTATTAACAGGGCGATTTGTAGGAGTAGAAACAATGAGATCAAAGGGAAGTTTAGAGACTCTTACATTTAAGGACTCGACAATAGCAAGTGAAATGAAAGAATGAGTAGCACCAGAGTCATATAGTACAGTTAAGGGTTTACCGTTTACTTCGCACATACCTTCAATGAGATCTTTGGACTTCTTGGCGTCTTCCGCATTCAGGGTAAAGACCCTTCCTCGGTATTGTGGTCGGGGGTTTTGGTTTGATGTCCCTTGTCCGGCGCAGTCCTTTGCATAGTGGCCGGGCTTGCCACACTTGAAGCACACATTCTGACCGGCTAAGCATGGGCGATTCCCGTGGTTCTTCCCACATTGTGGGCAAATGTCAGCAGATGTCGCTCCGGGGTAAGCAGCAGGGGTTTGTGGTGCCTTGTTCTTGGCTCCACTTGGTCCTCCATTATGGTTCCGGGGTCCACCCGGTCCGCGGGGTTGATTGTTGAAATTCCTCGGGCCTTGATGTTGAAATGGCAGCCTTTGGTGTTGCTTGGATTATTGGTGAGCAGGAGCTCTTGGTGGTTGTTGTTGTTGTCGGAACTGGTTAGTCTGGTAAGGATTGTAGTGGTTCCTTGAATGGTACTGCGGTTTGAACTTCGGGGCTTGAGGTCCGAGCCCCTTAGCTTGCTCCGCTCTTGTGATTTGAATCTTTCTCTGTCCTTCTTCAAGGATCCGGCACTTGTTGACCAGAGTCGGAAAGTCTCTGATCTCCATATGGGCCACGGCGTAGTTCATCTCCGTCTTCAGACCGACCTCATACTTCACACACTTCCAAACCTCATCAGGGTTCCCTTGGAACACCCGAGAGAACTTGATCAGCTCCTCGAACTTCACAGTGTATTGGGCTACAGTAGACCCTCCCTGGGTCAACTGCATGAACTCAATGTCCTTCGTGTTCCTTACGGACTCCGGGAAGTACTTCTCATAGAAGCAAGTCTTGAACAGTTCCCAGTCAATGGGAGTTCCAGAAGCTTCTAGCAGATGCCTCGTGCCGTTCCACCAGAACTCGGTGTCGGACTTCAACATAAAAGCAGCAAATGTGACCTTCTGCTCCTCTGAGCAAGTAACGACAGAGTAGATCTTCTCCAGGTCTTTGATCCATTCATCAGCCTTATCGGGGTCCATTACCCCTCGGAACACTGGCGGGTTCGCCTAGCGGAACTCGCCAAAGCGGGCTTGTTCCACCGTCTCAGCAGCAGGGGGAGGAGGGGGAACAGGAGCAGCATTCGCTTACTGATCCATTCGATCAAACATCCGTTCCATGGCTTGCGCCATGCGATGGACAGCAGCAGCAGTCACATTGTCTTGATCAGCATTGGGCGTAGTCCTAGGCCGTCGTCGCGGTGCCATTGGTCCCTAAACACATGAAACAATGAACATCAAGTTGATCAGGCTCAATATCCATGCAAAATGAGCTAGTTACCATGGCACTTGCAAGCAACAGAAGTCATGTATCTCTAGTCCTACAGCTTATCCCTATCAAGCACTACACATGACATAACTATCGCATCATGCTTATAAAACATAGTCAGTCCAATCCTCAGGCTCCATGAGAATCGAACTGCTCTGATACCATAATGTAACACCCTAAATCTTAACCCAAGACTACTAGTATGTACTTAGGTTAATCTTTACAATATTACCTCTTGGTCTCATCTTTTACTTAGAAAATACTTAGCGGAAATATGGGTAAAATTTTTCTTTTTGGAATTTAAAATCAAAGTGAGAGCCACGCACGAATCTTTAAGAGGAAGCATAGAGAAACATATAAGCAAAGCATAAAGAAACACATCATATCATGGAGACATCAACTGAAACATAGTTATATATATATATGTTGTGCCTACCCAAAAGGGAAGGACTATTTAATACATCGGGAAGCGGAATACAACTGAAATGTAATACATGGAAATCATGAAAAGCAAATACAAGAGAAACAACACCCATACCCATGTGCACCTAAGGTAGACAACCTCATATACAAAAGAAGGTTTGTCCTCAACTATGTGGGGTGTGTGTGCACTAACTACTACCCCTCCTATGTCTACTCCTGTTGGTCCGAGTACTGTGGGGTCGAGTCGATCCACTGACGAATCTCGGCGGGAGTGGTCGAGCGCATCATCGGGGCGTGTCCACCGCGGCGAGGGCGCATAGATGGCCGACGAGCCACCCTCGGCTGGACTACCGTCTCCTCACTCCCAGCCCTCATCGGTGGGGGAGCGAGACTGGAGCTCCAACTGTACATGTGGGATGGCGGGTCCTCGGATGGGTCCGTCTCCGAGTATTGGGGACGCGGCACATACTCGGGATACTCGCGTACTGCTGATGTCTCGGGCTCCATGCGGAGGATCTGCTCATCGCGTGGTCTCGCTCGCTCAAAAATCCCATTATGACGGTAAGGAGCAGTCGGGGTAAAATGGTAACTCGGGACAGGGTGCGCGAAGGGTCGTCCCATAAACATGAACACTCTAACCGTGCAGTGACCCTCAAAATGGTATAACCCGAGCGCCGGGTCATGGTGCAGCTCCCATACCGGGGGTGTCGATGAAGAGTACGAATGTCGCCATCTGAAGATATGACGGAAGAAAAGAGAGAGGGAATGAGAATCTTTCTAGAAGAATTCTCAGTAGGGTTATCCCTACCTAGGTGACATCGTCACATCTTCAGGAACCTTGGGTTTATTTCTAAAAGGTGTGCATGCATACAAATTCCTTTTAAGTTATCTTTCCAAAGTGTTATTTATCCAAGACCCATTATATTTTACAATGCGTCTTATAGCTAAGCATAGAATAACCTAATGATATGAGTGCATCATAAAGGTAAACCAAACAATAGAATAACTAGGAAACATTATAACATTGGCATAAGTATAGTATATGTAACATTGTTAACTTTAACTTTCATCTCATGGGGCCACCCTAAAACATCTCTAGGTTATGAGCTCATACCTTAACTAGTCGTCACTAGTTCTTACTTATCCTATGATAAGCGTAACATATACATAATCCCGACTTAATAGTGCGGGCTAGGGGGCAATTAAGGATCACCTCTTCTTAGGGTCATTTCCTCTTTGAAACGCTCTACTAGCAACGAGTGCATCGTAGTATTGTCTGCTTTGGCAAGCAACGGTGTCACCCAAGAAGGCGTCTCAGTGTTGTGTCACATTTAAGTTCTCATAAAGTGTTAAGTCATGGATACATCATTATTCATTGCATAAATCTTTTTCATAGCATATACATCATCAGAAGAAACTTTTTCATAGTGTATACATAAAACCATAGCATATACATTATCACATAATCACACTTTAGACAATCATTCATACAAACTTCCAAGCTCATTATGTTATAAACTTATAGTATGTTATGCTTTGGTTCCTTTGTGTCTTAAGCTTGTAAACTAATCGTTCTAGTATTATTCTCAACCTCTTACACACCTATAGGTTCACAACTAATAAGTGTTACTAATTTTTATGCTCAAGGACTTATCCAAACAGCACTATGTAGATTTAGACAACTTTATATTTGTGTGATTACGGGGTTCTAGAGATTACGGTTTAGATCCTTAAAGTCCTTAACTCACATTCTAAGTTTTCAAAACCTAGTCTCTTGGGAACCTATGAGGTTATAACTAAGTATTTCTTACCTCACACTATGGTCAAGAACATCTCTAAACCTCAAGGATGCAGAATTTGAAATCCTAACTTTACGGGTATCTAGAAGTCACAACAATGACCCTTTCTAAGTTTAGTTTGCTCCTAAGGCTTCAAGATTAAGTCCTAAACCAATTATGAGTCATTCCTACACATTTAAACTAATTTAAACCCATGATTATTAAATCTAAACCTTGCTGGACAGAATCCAGAAAATTACATAATTAAAGGATCTAGAATTCTCAAATTAATTCTTTTCTAGTTCCTAACTTATCCTATCTTTCACATATGAGTCTTAACATTATTTTTACTCAAACATAGGCACATTATCATCATCAAAACAGCACATACAGTGGCAGCAAGGAGCAAGGAAGAACCGAAAATATACTTCTCCATAGAAGGCATAAAACATAATTTCTAAAGCACATGAGATACTAGTTTCTCTTGGAACCTTTTGAAAACTCTCAAAACTCATTTATAAATATTTTTAACATCTAAAATTATTAAAATACTTATGAGGCCAGTAGCTAGATCAAACTTGTCTCAAGAGGTCCTAAATTCATAAAACTTAGTTCTATGCATTCCTTAAACTCATAAAAGCTTGGAAAAATTATAAAACATAGTCTCAAATACTTAGAAACCTCAAGACCTCTTAGGGCCGAAATATGAGTTAAAGAAAACACATAATGCTAGACCTTTGTTGAGACAACATGGGCAAGTCTTTGAGCTCTAGATTTACTTAGGTGATGACATAAAAATAAACATGCTCATGCACTTATTTTAGGTTCCATTAGAAAGTAAAGTGATAGCACAAAGTAAATATGAATGCAACTTATTATTATCTTGGTATTAAGTGAGAACTTGAAATATAAACATGATAATGCATAGCTTGAAACATAAACATGATAATGCAAGTTCATTCATTATCTTGGGATTTAATGATAGCAAGGAAGTAAACATGATATGCATAGCATAAAATAAACATGATGCAAGATTCATTTTATGGTTAACTAGAGCTCATTCAAGACTTTAACAAGATAGCAACCCAATACAATATCTCAAAAATCACAACACAACAACCGAAAGTCATATAAAAGAGAAAGAAAGTGAAACTACATCAAGTTCTTTATTAAATACCCAAAACCCCTATCTAGAGAAAAATCTCTAAAACGTGCCGGCCAACTTTAAGGTTGACAAGGGTAGGCTTGGGCTTTTAGAAATCCTTAGATTAATTTTCTTAAGTTGAAAAACCATGTGAGTTAGATATCATATAGATGAAGTCATAAGAAAAGGAAAACTCAAGCTTTAGAGGTTTCTTTGAGATGAACACAATGTCATCATCTAGAAACTCTCATCATCAAGCTATCATGCTCAATATCAAGGCCTCATGGCCGAAATGAAAAGAAAGGAAAAACAAAGGAAAGTTCAAAAAGAATCCAAGAGGAAACTAGAGAAAAACACTTTCTTGACTAAAACAAAGTTTGAAAACAAATCCCTACCTTGTGATGAAGGTAAAAGCTTGAACTTGAAGATGGAAATGAGATGAGCAACACCTCCTAGGATGGTGATGGTGATTCGGCCTTGATGAGAGAAAAAGAAAGGAAATGTGTTTCAAGTGAAGTTGTGTTTGAGGTGTGGTGTTTGAGAGGTTTGATGATGGTTCAAGGTTTTGGGGTGGTGTTTGATGGTTGAGAGGTGATGATGAGATGAAGAGATGGAGAAGATAAAGATGAGAGGAAAGGAAGAACACTCTTGAAATTTTGAGAGAAAAAGAAAGACTAGCAAGACAACTCTAAAACTCTAAACTTAGCAAATGGTTCAAGGTGCAACAAGGCTAACACAAGCATCCTATTTATAGAAAAACAAAACCATGGAGCTTGCAAATGGAGGGAGTGGCCGTGTGGTTTGGAGGGAAAAGGAAGAGAAAATATCTCTTACACAAGGTCATTCAAGCATGGTTGAAGTATGGAAGCTATGCTACAAAGTATGGCTTGATGTGAGTTAATTTCCTATCAAATTTTTATGAAATTAGGCTTCTAGAAACTTGTCATGGCTGGAACTTTTCCAGCCACAAATAAATGGGAAAAATAAGTTGTTTTAATTATTTATTCATGTGGAAATTCAAGCTTGATTGAAAGTTATGACAAGGTATAGTGTATGTGACTTGAGGTATGGCCTTGGAGTGTTGAAAATTGAACATGTGATGCATGTGGGGAGGACAGCTTCGGCCAAGGCTGGACAGCAGAGTGGAGGTGAGTTTTGACCATTTAATTGTGTGTTAATGGTAGGTTTAGATGTGTATTAGCTTAGGTACAAGGTTAGGAATGATTAAGCTTAAGTTTAGGTAACTAAGAATGTGATTTAAGGAGTGCTCATACATCATTAGAGAATTTTAAACTCATTTATGAATAAACAATGTGTAACACAATTCCATGATTTAAGGAATTGGAAAGAGAAAACACTATTCAAGATTCTATGACTAGGTGTCTTAAAATTAAAATATGATTTTAGGTTGTAATTAAGTACTTTTTGGTTCTAATCAACTTTAATAAATTATTTTGACTCAAGATTAATTAAGGAAATTAATTAACCTTCGATTAGAGCCTAATATTGCTTAGGTTTGCTTAATCACGCGATTAAGCGTAAAAATACGAAACTAGGGGCAAAACCGTAATTTTGCACTAATTTTGCCCGGGACTTCAAAAATTAAAACTGAGGTCATAGAATACATAAAAACGCCTTTTAAAACCATCTGGAGAAGTTTCAGATTCATCCGGCACTTGCAAATGGGTAAAACACCGCAGGGGCGTTTTGGTCATTTTGACCCGAAAACTCGAAAAACGAGATTTTCGATCCCGGGAAGGTACACAAGGTATCTAATCCCCTTCCAACATTGAGTTTGCCCGTCGAGTACTGCCGAACTGGCTTTCCTCGAATTCCGAGCTGAAAATGACCTCAGGGCATTTTGGTCATTTTCCTCTAATGGAAAAATCGGGCGTTACATTACTCCTCCTTAAAAGAATTTAAGCCCTCGAAATTTGTACCTTAGAAAAGCTCTGGATATTTGGACTTCATCTCTGATTCTAGTTCCCATGTGTATTCTTCCGACTTGTCTCGTCCCCACGCCACTTTCACCAAAGGAACAGACTTGTTCCTTAACTGCTTGACTCCGTGATCCACTATTCTCGTAGGCGGTACATTGAAAGTGAGGTCCTCCCTCAACTGTACATGCTCTGACTCTAGGACATGGCTAGGGTCGGACTCATATTTACGTAACTGGGAAACGTGAAAGACATCATGAAGGTTTGACAGATTGGGTGGTAAGGCTATTTTGTAAGCTACGGATTCGACTCTCTGAAGAATTTCAAAAGAACCGAGAAATCGGGGACTCAAATTTTTAACTTTCATGGCTCTCCCTATTCCTGTAGTGGGGGTGATTCTTAGAAATACATGTTCTCCTTCTTGGAATTCCAAGGGCTTGCGCCTTTTGTCCGCGTAGCTTTTCATCGACTCTGAGCGGTTAAGATTCTATCCTTGATTTTCTTGATTTGTTCCGTCGTTTCCCTCACTACTTCAGGTCCTAAGACACTTTATTCTCCGGTCTCGTACCAACACAAGGGTGATTGGCACTTCCTTCCATATAACGCCTCGTACGGTGCCATACCGATACTCGCGTGATAACTGTTGTTATACGCAAACTCGATTAAAGGCATGTACTTATCCCAACTTCCTTTTTGGTCTAAGACACAGGCTCTTAACATGTCCTCTAGGGTTTGGATCGTCCTCTCAGATTGACCATCTGTTTGTGGGTGGTAGGCAGTGCTCAAGCACAACTTGGAACCAAATGCCTTTTGAAAGGCTCCCCAAAAACGTGACGTAAACCGCGGATCTCGATCCGAGATTATCGTCGATGGTACTCCATGCAACCTTACTATTTCTTGGATGTAAAGCTGGGCCAACTTATCCAACGAGTATGTGACTCGAATAGGTAGAAAGTGAGCCGACTTAGTCAGTCGATCCACGATTACCCATACGGCATCGTGGCCAGCTTGGGTTTTTGGCAATCCTGTCACGAAATCCATTGATATACTCTCCCACTTCCACTCGGGGATTGACAGGTTGCAACATGCCGAAGGTTTTGGTGTTCGATCTTGACCTTTTGGCAGACCAAACACTTACTCACCCAGGCGACCACATCCTTCTTTAATCCGGGCCACCAAAACATCCTCTTCAAGTCCTGATACATCTTGGTAGTACCAGGATGGATGGCAGAATGGCTCTTGTAAGCCTCCTCCAAGATCTTCTCTCGGAGGTCGCCATCTTGTGGCACACAGATTCGCCCCTCGAACCTCCACAACCAGTCGGGGCCTCGTACAAAACCTTTCAACTTTCCGGCCTTAACTGCCTCGATTGTCTCCATAAAGTCCTCATTTTCTCTTTGGGCAAGCATAATCCTTTGCTTAAACCCACTGGTCACCGTGAGATGACTCATCACGATGCCATTCTCCGTTATGGACATCCCAAGATTCATATCCCTAAACTTCTCTATTAACCCAACTTCATTAACCATGATACTTGACAGACGTAACGAGTTTCGGCTCAAGGCGTCGGCTACTACATTAGCCTTGCCGGGGTGGTAACTTAAGCCAAAATTGTAGTCCTTGAGGAATTCCATCCATCTCCTTTGCCTCATATTCAACTCCTTTTGATCAAAGAGATGCTTGAGACTCTTATGATCGGAGAAAACTTCAAACCTTACACCATACAAATGGTGTCTCCACATCTTTAGAGCGAACACGATGGCTGCTAGTTCTAGGTCATGGGTAGGGTGGGTTACCTCGTGAGGCTTGAGTTGTCTGGATGCATAGGCTACCACTTGCCTGTTTTGCATCAACACATAACCTAAACCCTTGCCGGAAGCATTGCAATATACCTCGAAGTGTACATTGGGGTCAGGTAAAACTAAAACTGGGGTTGAGGTGAGCTTTTCCTTAAGCTCTAGGAAACTCTTTTCACATTCGGGGCTCCACTCAAACGGGGCATTCTTCCTAGTGAGCTTAGTTAAGGGCAGGGCTAACTGGGAAAATCTTTTGATAAACCTACGGTAATATCCAGCTAAACCCAAAAAGCTTCTAATCTCAGTTACAGAGGTTGGTCTATCCCAATTCATCATAGCTTCTATCTTACTTGGGTTGACAACTATGCCACCTTTTGACACAACATGTCCTAAGAACTTTACCTCCTCTAACCAAAATTCACACTTAGACAACTTATCGTATAACTTCTTCTCCTTTAATACCTCTAAAACCAACCTTAAATGACGCTCATGCTCCTCGTGGGTCTTTGAATAGATGAGAATATCATCTATGAACACAACCACGAATTGATCTAAATAGGGTCTAAAGATCCTATTCATGTAATCCATAATGTAACATCCTAATGTTTTTTTTTAGAAAATAATTGAGGCTTTAGTAGTAAGAATATCAAAATTTTGGTGTACACAAAAATGATGAGAACAATGTAACGAACGTTAAAAAAAAAAAAAAAAAACGTGAATAGTGTTTTGCAGGCCCCGTAGACCCATCTAACAAATTAAACCTTAGATTCAAGACCTGAAGGTGCCCAAAATTTGGAAATTATAGGATTAAGGTTAGAAATAGGTAGGAATAAATATTTTATACCTAGAATTAATTTTCAGGCAATAGTTGATTACCCGGGTACACTATTTTACCCATTCGGTTAAATTACGGTGTGTAGTTTTTACACAGTATAAAGCTACCAGTGCAAGCATGCCACCTAGGGTGACAAGTGTGTGGCTTGAGATATGCCACACCATTGCACCTTTATGGCGAACCAATAGGAATTGTACAAAATTACCATATTTAACTTTAAGAAAAACCATTTTGTACTTGAAATCATTATCCATTTTGCCCTAAACTCACAAGATCAATATCTTATCACCACCACTCCATCATTTTCGTCCAACACTCCAAAATTACAGCCTCCATGTTTGTTTCCTCTCAAACCTCCATTAACAAGCTTCAAGCTCCAAAAACCCTAGGCCAAAGTCACTAAAACACAAAGTTTCCTTCACAAAACTTGTTCTAGACATCAACACCTACAAATATAACCGATTAGATTCTCCAAAACCTCACCTTATCACATCACTCATCTCTGGTTAGAGGAGTATTTTACTGTATTTTAAGAGCTTTGGGGTAGAGTATATCTATCTTGGAGTATACAAGAGACAAAGAGGCATTAGCTTCCAAGGGTAGGGTTTTCTTTGGCCTTTTTCTTTCCAAATTATTCTGTAAATTTTTTGGGTTTTAATCCGAAATTTATGGTTATATTTGATGATAATATGTTGATATTGATGTGTTAATTTTGGTGGAGTGTTTAGATGAGGTTAAATAATGATTTTTGTCAAAATAAGTTTTGGCTAGGCTGCTGAATTTTCGGATTTCAGCAGGACAGGATTTGTTCATGAATTTTCTAGTTCAATTCTATTCATTTTTACAAGCTATAAAAATTATATGTTGAAGACAACATCATAAAGAAACTCTTATAATTTTCGTGGTGCATAATAAAGAGTTTTACTGCCTGAGAAAAATCAAGAACCAAGAGTATATCTATGCTGGCTGAAATCTTGGTACTGGAGCTGTGAATTTGTATAAATTTTTATTCATAGCAAATGATGGAGTTATCCTTTGAAATTTTTACAGAGTTTTTTAGACATCTTTAAGTATAACTGCGATTTTTATTTTGAGTTGTTTCTATCATTTTCTAAAGTTAAAAAGTGTGTGAATCCTATTTTGAGCTGTGAAAAAGTGGCCTCTGACCACTAAAATTGTAGAATTTATTTGACATGGTTCTAGTATTCTGTTTGCTATGAACTTTTTACAGCGACTTTTAGACACATTGAGGTGTCATAGAGAATTCTTATGGCCAGTGAATTGCCCATTGGATATGTGAATTAAATGTTGTCCCCATAATGGTAAATCTGTCAAGAAGCTGGAATGGTGAAGACGTATTAAGTTAATGATAGAAATCTATTTAATCCAAGTTTATATCATATGAATGTATGTTAATTGTTTGAAAGGCTTGTTTATAAAGTATGAATGAGACTCCAATGATACTAAATGCTTATATCTGGGATATAAACCTGACTTTGAAATATAAAGGTCCATGACATGGTTGTATGACAAAAGAGAATATGTGAAATTTAATGGTGCATGTTTTAACATACGGGGAAAATAGAAACAAGGCTTATGTGTGATAGAGAGGGAAGGCAAAAATAAGAACTTCCCAAGAAATTTTATGAGTCGGTAGACTTATCGACTAGGAAATAGAACTGTGTGTGATTCAGAAATGGAAAAAAAAAAAAAAATGAAGTCTGATGATCATGAATAGGAATGAGCTCATGTCCTAGCAGTCTATGGTCCTCTGAGGAGTTATCCACTACATATATTACCTGATGTGAATCTAAGCCTTCCCTATGTTAATAAAAGAACTACTACACTAAGTTGAATTCCATGTGATATAATAGAAACACTTATGATTAATACCATTTTGCATATAATTTTCTTTGACTCATGTATGCTAATATTGATATATGTGATCTAACATGATGTTTTTCTTTATTATTATAAATGCATTTACTGTTTATATTCTGTCTGTATGTAAGGGGTTACCCTACTGAGAATTTTATAATATTCTCACCCCTATTTGTGTATATGCTGTATTGTGCTCAGACTCTGCAGATGCCTCTGGCTGAGGGGAGGCCATCATACCGATGGCCAATGGTTTCGTGTAGGAGGACATGAGACTTACGTGGGCTTTTGACTTGTATATAGTGTAGTATAGTGCCAAGAACTTACCAGCTTGTAGATTAATTGGTGTTAGATGTCTTAGGTCCATTTCTGTGTGTTTAGTATTTTGTTGGACCTTGATATTTGAGCAAGCTTGGTAGATCTTTTAATAGTAGTTACTATGTTTTATTATAAGCGAAGTGACTTAACTTCAAGTATGGTATGTATTAAGGAAAGTGGTATGTAAAGTAATAATATATGTACATTTTATAGTAGTTTTCTTTATAACTCTAGAGTTTGATTTATCTTATTTCATTTCATTTGACTAGTGGATATTATAGAAAGGAAGTGATACTCTTCTAATTACAATGTTAATGCTCGAGTAATACATGGTAGTTAGGAGGGTGTTACATTATGGTATCAGAGCCGGACTATCCTATAAGCCTGAGGATTGGACCGGCTATGCTTTCTTAGAAATTGTCATGCATTATGACTTTATATATATGTGTATGACTGCTGATTGGAAATGTTGTGGGTTGCTGTACACTTTGCTTGGTATTGAGACTGATCAACTCAATATTTTTGTTTGGTGTGATAGGAACCAATGACTTCGAATCGGCGAACTAGGAGTGGAGCTGGAAACGATGCCGATATGATGAATACTTTTCGTGAGATGGCGGCTGCCATGAGGGAACAAGCTATAGCTAATACCTGAATGATGGAGCAACTAAACCGCAATGAAAGGCAAAACCCAGCTGATAATCCCAGTAGTGAACGAAGTCGATGTAGAATATCGAAATTTGCCGAGTTCGTAAAGGCAAATCCCCTCCATTTCAAGAGCTCTTAATCCTCGTAGCGTAAGAATGGATAAAGGCCATGGAAAAGATTTTCTCCGTTCTTCCTTGCACAGAGATCCAGAAGGTGGCCTTTGCCACCTATATGCTAGAAGCAGATGTGGATTTCTGGTGGGTTGGCACCAGGATTATTTGAAGCTTCCCATCAGTAGTTACCTGGACTATTTTAAAGGATGCATTTTACCATAAGTACTTCTCTATTTCGTGAGAAATGCGAAGGAATTGGAGTTCATGGCTCTCAAACAAGGACCTATGAGTGTAGCGAGTATACCGCCAAATTTGAAGAGCTGCAAGTTTTCTACAATTTATCAACGTGACCCGGATGAAGTTTGGAAATGCATGAAATATGAAGGAGGTCTACGAGAAGATATAGAAGCAGCTGTAAGTCTCTTGGAGATTAGGGACTATCCTACCTTGGTAAATAAATGTCGACGTGCAGAGGAATCCAACAGAAAGCTGACAAATTTCAAGTATGCCCAAAACAATGCTAGAAGGAGATTAGCACCTCAAGGTCCCCGATTCAAGCCTGTTAACCAACCTCGGAGAAGGTTTCCACCCAACAATAACAACAACAAAGGAAAACAACTTCAACCTCTAAGACCTGAGACAGGGAGAGATTGCCCCAAGTGTGGGAAAAATCATGGGAATCGACCTTGCTGGACAACGCAAATCATTTGCTTTGGCTGTGGGAAACCAGGACATAAGATATTTGAGTGCCCTAACAAGAAAGGTCATCAGCCCGCTTCCAGGCCACAACAACATGGGCGCGTTTTAACTATAAGTGCCAAGGAAGCTTCTCAATCTGCCGATCTGATCCGAGGTAAGTGTGAAATAAATGGTAATGTCCTAGATATACTGTATGATATGGGTGCCACTCATTCTTTCATATCCCATGACTGTGTACAGAAGTTGCAACTATCTGTATGCAGAACTACCTTATGATCTTCTTGTATCCACTCCTACTTCTTTGGTCCTATTAGGACTTGTTATACTGTGTAAATATTCCTCTTCAAATAGGTGCTAGAGACTTTACTGCCAATTTAGTTTGTCTTCCTTTATCTGGTCTAGATGTAATTTTAGGTATGGATTGGCTAGTACCCAATTATGTCCTTTTACACTGTCCAGATCGAGCTGCCATATTTCTTTCCACTCTACCCTCCATTCCTGTGGTTCCTTTTTCTTTTTATTTGAACCTTGTAACATCCAACCCTAGTAAGACAGATCGTCAGAATATGTTCTCCTTTCTACTAGTGAAACCGAATGTGACTACGAGTTGAGCAAGATTCCAAAGTGGTGAGAGAATATCCAGATGTTTTTCCAGAGGATATTCCAGAATTTCCTCCTGAAAGAGAGATTGAATTTTCCATCGAGTTGGTTCCAGGAACGGGTCCTATTTCAATTGCTCCTTATAGGATGTCCCCTTTGGAGTTGAAAGAATTAAAGTCCCAAATTGAAGAACTATTAGGGAAGCATTTTATTAGACCAAGTGCCTCTCCATGGGGAGCCCCTGTTCTTCTGGTGAAGAAAAAGGATGGGGGTATGAGGCTTTGTGTAGACTATAGGCAATTGAACAAAGTGACAATAAAAAATAAGTACCCCTTGCCAAGAATTGACGATCTCATGGATCAATTACGAGGTGCAACTGTATTCTCAAAGATTGATCTTAGATCAGGGTACCATCAGTATCGCGTTCGGAATGAGGATATACCTAAAGCGCTTTTAGAACTCGATATGGGCATTACGAGTATAGGGTGATGTCTTTTGGATTGACTAATGCTCACTGTATTCATGGATTATATGAATCGAATCTTCTGCCCTTACTTGGATAAATTTGTAGTTGTCTTCATAGATGACATACTTATATATTCAAGGACTGAGGAAGAACATATGGAGCACCTTGGGGTTGTGTTACAAATCCTAAGAAAGAGAAAGTTGTATGCTAAGTTGTCGAAATGTGAATTCTGGATGGGAGAGGTTAGATTCCTAGGTCATGTAGTATCACGAGGAGGAATCTCTGTAGATCCCAGTAAGGTAGAATCAGTACTCCATTGGGAACGACCAACAACGGTGACGGAGATTCGGAGTTTCCTAGGGTTAGCTGGATATTATAGGCGTTTTATCATGAATTTTTCTCAGATAGCATTACCTTTGACTAAATTAACCCGAAAGAATGCTCCATTCAATTGGACACCAGAGTGTGAAAATAGTTTCCAGGAGTTGAAACAAAAGTTAACCACGGCTCCAAATTCTAGTATTACCTGATCCTTATATACCCTATGAGGTTTATTGTGATGCTTCTAGTAAGGGTTTAGGATGTGTGTTGATGCAAAATCATAACGTGGTTGCCTATGCTTCTCGACAGTTGAAACCTCATGAAGTAAACTATCCAACCCATGACCTTGAACTTGCAACTGTGGTTTTGCCCTAAAGATCCGACATCATTTGTATGGTGTGCAGTTTAATGTTTTCTCTGATCATAAAAGTTTAAAGTATCTTTTTGATCAAAAAGAGTTGAATATGCGGCAAAGAAGGTGGATGGAATTCCTCAAAGACTATGAGTTTAGTCTGAATTACCATCCAGGCAAAGCAAATGTTGTTGCCGATGCTCTGAGTAGAAAATCCCTAAGTATAGCATGCTTGATGATTAAAGAGACGGAGCTAGTTGAAAGTTTCAAGGAACTTAGTTTAGACATGTCTGTGAACCCTCAGGGTGTGGTGTTAGGGCAAATAAAGGTAACAAGTGAGTTCAAAGGACAAATTTTAGCTGCACAACGTGAAAACCTGCATTTCAGGAGATATTAAGATCAATTCATGCAAAGAAGTTGCCAGGATTCACTCAAGACCAACAAAGTATATGGAGATACAAGGATAGGGTATGTGTACCCACAAGTGGCGATCTTAGAAAGAAAATCTTAGAGGAAGCTCATAGGGGCGAACTTACTATACATCCAGGCATTAGTAAAATGTATGCGGATCTCAAGAAAATGTTCTGGTGGTCAGGAATGAAAAAAGATATAGAAGAGTGTGTCAGGAAGTGTTTAACTTGCCAAAAAGTTAAAATAGAACATCAAAAACCAGCTGGGACCCTGCAACCCTTAGAAATCCCGGAATGGAAGTGGGAAAGTATTTCTATGGACTTTGTAATGGGTTTGCCTGGGTTATAGTAGATAGATTGACCAAGTCTGCTCATTTCTTACCCATTAAGGCTAATTTTCCTTTAGATAAGTTAGCTTCCTTGTACATCCAAGAAATAGTAAGACTACACGGTGTTCCTTCCTCGATAGTTTCTGACAGAGATCCAAGGTTTACTTCGAGATTTTGGGGAACGTTCTAAAAAGCCTTTGGTACCAAACTTTGTTTGAGCACTGCCTATCATCCCCAAACTGACGGGCAAACAGAACGAACCATACAAACCTTGGAAGATATGCTAAGGGCATGCGTGATTGAGCAGAAGAGAAGTTGGGACAATTTACTCCCATTGGTTGAGTTTGCTTATAATAACAGCCATCACGCTAGTATTGGCATGGCCCCGTATGAAGCTTTATATGGAAGAAAATGTCAATCCCCATTGTGTTGGTATGATTCGGGAGAAGCGAGACTATTGGGACCCGATCTTGTTAATCAAACAACGGAACAAATCCGTAAGATCAGAGCAAGATTCTCACCGCACGTAGTCGTCAAAAGAGCTATGCTGATACTCGAAGGAAACCTTTAGAATTTCAAGAGGGAGAACATGTATTCCTGAAGGTCACACCCACTACTGGAGTAGGTAGGGCCCTTAGAGTTAAAAAGTTGTCACCTAGGTTTATAGGTCCTTTTCAAATTCTTCAACGAATTGGGTCACCGCTACTGCAGATAGCCTTACCTCCACATTTATCCAACCTTCATAATGTCTTCCATGTATCTCAACTTCGAATGTACCACCCAGATCAAAACCATATCATTGAGCCCGAGTCTATACAGTTAAGGGATGACTTGACGTTTCAAGCCCCTCCTATTCAGATCGTTGATAGAGAAGTCAGGCAACTTAGAAATAAATCTGTGCAACTTGTAAAAGTGGCTTGGGGTGGACTCGAAATGAAGAGTATACATGGGAACTAGAATCAAGTATGAAGACAGATCATCCGGAATTATTTCCAGGTATGAAATTTTGAGGGCAAAATTTTTTTTAAGGTGGGGAGTAATGTAACATCCTAATGTTTTTTTTTAGAAAATAATTGAGGCTTTAGTAGTAAGAATATCAAAATTTTGGTGTACACAAAAATGATGAGAACAATGTAACGAACGTTAAAAAAAAAAAAAAAAAAAAACGTGAATAGTGTTTTGCGTGCCCCAGTAGACCCATCTGAACAAATTGAAACCTTAGATTCAAGACCTGAAGGTGCCCAAAATTTGGAAATTATAGGATTAAGGTTAGAAATAGGTAGGAATAAATATTTTATACCTAGAATTAATTTTCAGGCAATAGTTGATTACCCGGGTACACTATTTTACCCATTCGGTTAAATTACGGTGTGTAGTTTTTACACAGTATAAAGCTACCAGTGCAAGCATGCCACCTAGGGTGACAAGTGTGTGGCTTGAGATATGCCACACCATTGCACCTTTATGGCGAACCAATAGGAATTGTACGAAATTACCATATTTAACTTTAAGAAAAACCATTTTGTACTTGAAATCATTATCCATTTTGCCCTAAACTCACAAGATCAATATCTTATCACCACCACTCCATCATTTTCGTCCAACACTCCAAAATTACAGCCTCCATGTTTGTTTCCTCTCAAACCTCCATTAACAAGCTTCAAGCTCCAAAAACCCTAGGCCAAAGTCACTAAAACACAAAGTTTCCTTCACAAAACTTGTTCTAGACATCAACACCTACAAATATAACCGATTAGATTCTCCAAAAATCTCACCTTATCACATCACTCATCTCTGGTTAGAGGAGTATTTTACTGTATTTTAAGAGCTTTGGGGTAGAGTATATCTATCTTGGAGTATACAAGAGACAAAGAGGCATTAGCTTCCAAGGGTAGGGTTTTCTTTGGCCTTTTTCTTTCTAAATTATTCTGTAAATTTTTTGGGTTTTAATCCGAAATTTATGGTTATATTTGATGATAATATGTTGATATTGATGTATTAATTTTGGTGGAGTGTTTGGATGAGGTTAAATAATGATTTTTGTCAAAATAAGTTTTGGCTAGGCTGCTGAATTTTCGGATTTCAGCAGGACAGGATTTGTTCATGAATTTTCTAGTTCAATTCTATTCATTTTTATGAGCTATAAAAATTATATGTTGAAGACAACATCATAAGGAAACTCTTATAATTTTCGTGGTGCATAATAAAGAGTTTTACTGCCTGAGAAAAATCAAGAACCAAGAGTATATCTATGCTGGCTGAAATCTTGGTACTGGAGCTGTGAATTTGTATAAATTTTTACTCATAGCAAATGATGGAGTTATCCTTTGAAATTTTTACAGAGTTTTTTAGACATCTTTAAGTATAACTGTGATTTTTATTTTGAGTTGTTTCTATCATTTGCTAAAGTTAAAAAGTGTGTGAATCCTATTTTGAGCTGTGAAAAAGTGGCCTCTGACCACTAAAATTGTAGAATTTATTTGACATGGTTCTAGTATTCTGTTTGCTATGAACTTTTTACAGCGACTTTTAGACACATTGAGGTGTCATAGAGAATTCTTATGGCCAGTGAATTGCCCATTGGATATGTGAATTAAATGTTGTCCCCATAATGGTAAATCTGTCAAGAAGCTGGAATGGTGAAGATGTATTAAGTTAATGATAGAAATCTATTTAATCCAAGTTTATATCATATGAATGTATGTTAATTGTTTGAAAGGCTTGTTTATAAAGTATGAATGAGACTCCAATGATACTAAATGCTTATATCTGGGATATAAACCTGACTTTGAAATATAAAGGTCCATGACATGGTTGTATGACAAAAGAGAATATGTGAAATTTAATGGTGCATGTTTTAACATACGGGGAAAATAGAAACAAGGCTTATGTGTGATAGAGAGGGAAGGCAAAAATAAGAACTTCCCAAGAAATTTTATGAGTCGGTAGACTTATCGACTAGGAAATAGAACTGTGTGTGATTCAGAAATGGAAAAAAAAAAAAAAATGAAGTCTGATGATCACGAATAGGAATGAGCTCATGTCCTAGCAGTCTATGGTCCTCTGAGGAGTTATCCACTACATATATTACCTGATGTGAATCTAAGCCTTCCCTATGTTAATAAAAGAACTACTACACTGAGTTGAATTCCATGTGATATAATAGAAACACTTATGATTAATACCATTTTGCATATAATTTTCTTTGACTCATGTATGCTAATATTGATATATGTGATCTAACATGATGTTTTTCTTTATTATTATAAATGCATTTACTGTTTATATTCTGTCTGTATGTAAGGGGTTACCCTACTGAGAATTTTATAATATTCTCACCCCTATTTGTGTATATGCTGTATTGTGCTCAGACTCTACAGATGCCTCTGGCTGAGGAGAGGCCATCATACCGATGGCCAATGGTTTCGTGTAGGAGGACATGAGACTTACGTGGGCTTTTGACTTGTATATAGTGTAGTATAGTGCCAAGAACTTACCAGCTTGTAGATTAATTGGTGTTAGATGTCTTAGGTCCATTTCTGTGTGTTTAGTATTTTGTTGGACCTTGATATTTGAGCAAGCTTGGTAGATCTTTTAATAGTAGTTACTATGTTGTATTATAAGCGAAGTGACTTAACTTCAAGTATGGTATGTATTAAAGAAAGTGGTATGTAAAGTAATAATATATGTACATTTTATAGTAGTTTTCTTTATAACTCTAGAGTTTGATTTATCTTATTTCATTTCATTTGACTAGTGGATATTATAGAAAGGAAGTGATACTCTTCTAATTACAATGTTAATGCTCGAGTAATACATGGTAGTTAGGAGGGTGTTACACATAAAAACTGCGGGAGCATTCGTCAAACCAAACGACATTACATTGAACTCAAAGTGTCCATACCGAGTTCGAAAGGCAGTTTTAGGAATATCCGAATCTCTAACCCTAATCTAATGGTAACCGGACCTTAAATCAATCTTAGAAAACACTACTGCTCCTTTTAATTGGTCCATAAGATCGTCAATCCAAGGCAATGGGTATTTATTCTTTATGGTTACTTGGTTCAACTGCCTATAGTCTATACACATCCTCATACTTCCGTCCTTTTTCTTCACAAATAAGACCGGAGCGCCCCAAGGCGAAGCACTCGGCCTTATAAAACTCTTTTCTAACAGCCCTTCTAACTGGGTTTTCAACTCTGCCAGCTCCGAGGGTGACATCCTATACAGGGCTATAGAGATTGGTCCTGTCCCAGGAACTAACTCTATGGAGAATTCAACTTCTCTTTCGGGAGGGAACTCGGGTATTTCATCTGGAAATACCTCGGGATAGTCTCTTACCACAGGTATCTCACCTAGGTTTTGCTCAAAGTCTACATCGCAGGCGGCTAGGAGAACATATCCTTTAGCTTTCTCCCCACTACAGAAGACCTCTACGGGATTTAGGTACAGCCTAATGGGTTGAGTGATGTTTTTGGGAGGAGAAGGGAAAACTATGGTTTGGGTTCCACAATCTAACAACACACGATTGGCGTGAAGCCAATTCATGCCTAAGATAATGCCTATGTCTTTCAAGGGTAAACAAATTAAATCTATGATAAAAGACCTATTTTCTACGATGAGATGACAGTTTAAACAACAACGACAAGTATTAACAGGGCGATTTGTAGGAGTATAAACAATGAGATCAAAGGGAAGTTTAGAGACTCTTACATTTAAGGACTCGACAATAGCAAGTGAAATGAAAGAATGAGTAGCACCAGAGTCATATAGTACAGTTAAGGGTTTACCGTTTACTTCGCACATACCTTCAATGAGATCTTTGGACTTCTTGGTGTCTTCCGCATTCAGGGTAAAGACCCTTCCTCGGTATTATGGTCGGGGGTTTTGGTTTGATGTCCCTTGTCCGGCGCAGTCCTTTGCATAGTGGCCGGGCTTGCCACACTTGAAGCACACATTCTGACCGGCTAAGCATGGGCGATTCCCGTGGTTCTTCCCGCATTGTGGGCAAATGTCAGCAAATGTCGCTTCGGGGTAAGCAGCAGGGGTTTGTGGTGCCTTGTTCTTGGCTCCACTTGGTCCTCCATTATGGTTCCGGGGTCCACCCGGTCCGCGGGGTTGATTGTTGAAATTCCTCGGGCCTTGATGTTGAAATGGCAGCCTTTGGTGTTGCTTGGATTATTGGTGAGCAGGAGCTCTTGGTGGTTGTTGTTGTTGTCGGAACTGGTTGGTCTGGTAAGGATTGTAGTGGTTCCTTGAAGGGTACTGCGGTTTGAACTTCGGGGCTTGAGGTCCGAGCCCCTTAGCTCGCTCCGCTCTTGTGATTTGAATCTTTCTCTGTCCTTCTTCAAGGATCCGGCACTTGTTGACCAGAGTCAGAAAGTCTCTGATCTCCATATGGGCCACGGCGTAGTTCATCTCCGCCTTCAGACCGGCCTCATACTTCACACACTTCCAAACCTCATCAGGGTTCCCTTGGAACACCCGAGAGAACTTGATCAGCTCCTCGAACTTCGCAGTGTATTGGGCTACAGTAGACCCTCCCTGGGTCAACTGCATGAACTCAATGTCCTTCGCGTTCCTTACGGACTCCGGGAAGTACTTCTCATAGAAGTAAGTCTTGAACAGTTCCCAGTCAATGGGAGTTCCAGAAGCTTCTAGCAGATGCCTCGTGCCGTTCCACCAGGACTCGGCGTCGGACTTCAACATAAAAGCAGCAAATGTGACCTTCTGCTCCTCTGAGCAAGTAACGATAGAGTAGATCTTCTCCAGGTCTTTGATCTATTCATCAGCCTTATCGGGGTCCATTACCCCTTGGAACACTGGCGGGTTCGCCTAGCGGAACTTGCCAAAGCGGGCTTGTTCCACCGTCTCAGCAGCAGGGGGAGGAGGGGGAACAGGAGCTGATTCGCCATCGATCCATTCGGTCAAACATCTGTTCCATGGCTTGCGCCATGCGATGGACAGCAGCAGCAGTCGCATTGTCTTGATCAGCATTGGGTGTAGTCCTAGGCCGTCGTCGCGGTGCCATTGGTCCCTAAACACATGAAACAATGAACATCAAGTTGATCAGGCTCAATATCCATGCAAAATGAGCTAGTTACCATGGCACTTGCAAGCAACAGAAGTCATGTATCTCTAGTCCTACAGCTTATCCCTATCAAGCACTACACATGACATAACTATCGCATTATGCTTATAAAACATAGTCAGTCCAATCCTCAGGCTCCATGAGAATCGAACTGCTCTGATACCATAATGTAACACCCTAAATCTTAACCCAAGACTACTAGTATGTACTTAGGTTAATCTTTACAATATTACCTCTTGGTCTCATCTTTTACTTAGAAAATAGTTAGCGGAAATATGGGTAAAATTTTTCTTTTTGGAATTTAAAATCAAAGTGAGAGTCACGCACGAATCTTTAAGAGGAAGCATAGAGAAACATATAAGCAAAGCATAAAGAAACACATCATATCATGGAGACATCAACTGAAACATAGTTATATATATATATGTTGTGCCTACCCAAAAGGGAAGGACTATTTAATACATCGGGAAGCGGAATACAACTGAAATGTAATACATGGAAATCATGAAAAGCAAATACAAGAGAAACAACACCCATACCCATGTGCACCTAAGGTAGACAACCTCATATACAAAAGAAGGTTTGTCCTCAACTATGTGGTGTGTGTGTGCACTAACTACTACCCCTCCTATGTCTACTCCTGTTGGTCCGAGTACTGTGGGGTCGAGTCGATCCACTGACGAATCTCGGCGGGAGTGGTCGAGCGCATCATCGGGGCGTGTCCACCGCGGCGAGGGCGCATAGATGGCCGACGAGCCACCCTCGGCTGGACTACCGTCTCCTCACTCCCAGCCCTCATCGGTGGGGGAGTGGGACTGGAGCTCTAACTGTACATGTGGGATGGCGGGTCCTCGGATGGGTCCGTCTCCGAGTATTGGGGACACGGCACATACTCGGGATACTCGCGTACTGCTGATGTCTCGGGCTCCATGCGGAGGATCTGCTCATCGCGTGGTCTCGCTCGCTCAAAAATCCCATTATGACGGTAAGGAGCAGTCGGGGTAAAATGGTAACTCGGGACAGGGTGCGCGAAGGGTCGTCCCATAAACATGAACACTCTAACCGTGCAGCGACCCTCAAAATGGTATAACCCGAGCGCCGGGTCATGGTGCAGCTCCCATACCGGGGGTGTCGATGAAGAGTACGAATGTCGCCATCTGAAGATATGACGGAAGAAAAGAGAGAGGGAATGAGAATCTTTCTAGAAGAATTCTCAGTAGGGTTATCTCTACCTAGGTGACATCGTCACATCTTCAGGAACCTTGGGTTTATTTCTAAAAGGTGTGCATGCATACAAATTCCTTTTAAGTTATCTTTCCAAAGTGTTATTTATCCAAGACCCATTATATTTTACAATGCGTCTTATAGCTAAGCATAGAATAACCTAATGATATGAGTGCATCATAAAGGTAAACCAAACAATAGAATAACTAGGAAACATTATAACATTGGCATAAGTATAGTATATGTGACATTGTTAACTTTAACTTTCATCTCATGGGGCCACCCTAAAACATCTCTAGGTTATGAGCTCATACCTTAACTAGTCGTCACTAGTTCTTACTTATCCTATGATAAGCGTAACATATACATAATCCCGACTTAATAGTGCGGGCTAGGGGGCAATTAAGGATCACCTCTTCTTAGGGTCATTTCCTCTTTGAAATGCTCTACTAGCAACGAGTGCATCGTAGTATTGTCTGCTTTGGCAAGCAACGGTGTCACCCAAGAAGGCGTCTCAATGTTGTGTCACATTTAAGTTCTCATAAAGTGTTAAGTCATGGATACATCATTATTCATTGCATAAATCTTTTTCATAGCATATACATCATCACAAGAAACTTTTTCATAGTGTATACATAAAACCATAGCATATACATTATCACATAATCACACTTTAGACAATCATTCATACAAACTTCCAAGCTCATTATGTTATAAACTTATAGTATGTTATGCTTTGGTTCCTTTGTGTCTTAAGCTTGTAAACTAATCGTTCTAGTATTATTCTCAACCTCTTACACACCTATAGGTTCACAACTAATAAGTGTTACTAATTTTTATGCTCAAGGACTTATCCAAACAGCACTATGTAGATTTAGACAACTTTATATTTGTGTGATTACGGGGTTCTAGAGATTACGGTTTAGATCCTTAAAGTCCTTAACTCACATTCTAAGTTTTCAAAACCTAGTCTCTTGGGAACCTATGAGGTTATAACTAAGTATTTCTTACCTCACACTATGGTCAAGAACATCTCTAAACCTCAAGGATGCAGAATTTGAAATCCTAACTTTACGGGTATCTAGAAGTCACAACAATGACCCTTTCTAAGTTTAGTTTGCTCCTAAGGCTTCAAGATTAAGTCCTAAACCAATTATGAGTCATTCCTACACATTTAAACTAATTTAAACCCATGATTATTAAATCTAAACCTTGCTGGACAGAATCCAGAAAATTACATAATTAAAGGATCTAGAATTCTCAAATTAATTCTTTTCTAGTTCCTAACTTATCCTATCTTTCACATATGAGTCTTAACATTATTTTTACTCAAACATAGGCACATTATCATCATCAAAACAACACATACAGTGGCAGCAAGGAGCAAGGAAGAACCGAAAATATACTTCTCCATAGAAGGCATAAAACATAATTTCTAAAGCACATGAGATACTAGTTTCTCTTGGAACCTTTTGAAAACTCTCAAAACTCATTTATAAATATTTTTAACATCTAAAATTATTAAAATACTTATGAGGCCAGTAGCTAGATCAAACTTGTCTCAAGAGGTCCTAAATTCATAAAACTTAGTTCTATGCATTCCTTAAACTCATAAAAGCTTGGAAAAATTATAAAACATAGTCTCAAATACTTAGAAACCTCAAGACCTCTTAGGGCCGAAATATGAGTTAAAGAAAACACATAATGCTAGACCTTTGTTGAGACAACATGGGCAAGTCTTTGAGCTCTAGATTTACTTAGGTGATGACATAAAAATAAACATGCTCATGCACTTATTTTAGGTTCCATTAGAAAGTAAAGTGATAGCACAAAGTAAATATGAATGCAACTTATTATTATCTTGGTATTAAGTGAGAACTTGAAATATAAACATGATAATGCATAGCTTGAAACATAAACATGATAATGCAAGTTCATTCATTATCTTGGGATTTAATGATAGCAAGGAAGTAAACATGATATGCATAGCATAAAATAAACATGATGCAAGATTCATTTTATGGTTAACTAGAGCTCATTCAAGACTTTAACAAGATAGCAACCCAATACAATATCTCAAAAATCACAACACAACAACCGAAAGTCATATAAAAGAGAAAGAAAGTGAAACTACATCAAGTTCTTTATTAAATACCCAAAACCCTATCTAGAGAAAAATCTCTAGAACGTGCCGGCCAACTTTAAGGTTGACAAGGGCAGGCTTGGGCTTTTAGAAATCCTTAGATTAATTTTCTTAAGTTGAAAAACCATGTGAGTTAGATATCATATAGATGAAGTCATAAGAAAAGGAAAACTCAAGCTTTAGAGGTTTCTTTGAGATGAACACAATGTCATCATCTAGAAACTCTCATCATCAAGCTATCATGCTCAATATCAAGGCCTCATGGCCGAAATGAAAAGAAAGGAAAAACAAAGGAAAGTTCAAAAAGAATCCAAGAGGAAACTAGAGAAAAACACTTTCTTGACTAAAACAAAGTTTGAAAACAAATCCCTACCTTGTGATGAAGGTAAAAGCTTGAACTTGAAGATGGAAATGAGATGAGCAACACCTCCTAGGATGGTGATGGTGATTCGGCCTTGATGAAAGAAAAAGAAAGGAAATGTGTTTCAAGTGAAGTTGTGTTTGAGGTGTGGTGTTTGAGAGGTTTGATGATGGTTCAAGGTTTTGGGGTGGTGTTTGATGGTTGAGAGGTGATGATGAGATGAAGAGATGGAGAAGATAAAGATGAGAGGAAAGGAAGAACACTCTTGAAATTTTGAGAGAAAAAGAAAGACTAGCAAGACAACTCTAAAACTCTAAACTTAGCAAATGGTTCAAGGTGCAACAAGGCTAACACAAGCATCCTATTTATAGAAAAACAAAACCATGGAGCTTGCAAATGGAGGGAGTGGCCGTGTGGTTTGGAGGGAAAAGGAAGAGAAAAATATCTCTTACACAAGGTCATTCAAGCATGGTTGAAGTATGGAAGCTATGCTACAAAGTATGGCTTGATGTGAGTTAATTTCCTATCAAATTTTTATGAAATTAGGCTTCTAGAAACTTGTCATGGCTGGAACTTTTCCAGCCACAAATAAATGGGAAAAATAAGTTGTTTTAATTATTTATTCATGTGGAAATTCAAGCTTGATTGAAAGTTATGACAAGGTATAGTGTATGTGACTTGAGGTATGGCCTTGGAGTGTTGAAAAATTGAACATGTGATGCATAATGGGGGAGGACAGCTTCGGCCAAGGCTGGACAGCAGAGTGGAGGTGAGTTTTGACCATTTAATTGTGTGTTAATGGTAGGTTTAGATGTGTATTAGCTTAGGTACAAGGTTAGGAATGATTAAGTTTAAGTTTAGGTAACTAAGAATGTGATTTAGGGAGTTTATGACAAGTTTAGGAGTGCTCATACATCATTAGAGAATTTTAAACTCATTTATGAATAAACAATGTGTAACACAATTCCATGATTTAAGGAATTGGAAAGAGAAAACACTATTCAAGATTCTATGACTAGGTGTCTTAAAATTAAAATATGATTTTTGTAACATCCCCTGCTACTTTATGGATTGACAACTATCCCCACAAACCAACACGGTCTTTTCAGAATGCTTTGTCCTCACTCACACGCTTCCTAGGAAAACTTCCCAGGAGGTCACCCATCCCAAAATTACCCCAAGTCAAGCACGCTTAACTATGGAGTTCTTTCAGTTTAGGCTACCGAAAAGAAGATGCATCTTGTTGGTATAGGTAGTACAAATCAATTCATATAAGCCTTCCTCGACTGTATAGTCCCATACCTATACAATCTTAGGATCCCTCTCATTCGGGTGTGTAATCGGTTCATTCATGTACCCCTCCGCTTAGAGGACCTTGCGAGGAGCCGCTCCTTGTCCGTGCCCTCTTTGCACCGGCGATCACTCCTCGTCCTCGTCCCCGGGCGTTACATGCCCACCAGCTTCCGCTTGGTTCGTCCCCGAACCACACCGTACTGGGAGAGGTGCAAGCTCTGATACCATTTGTAACATCCCCTGCTACTTTATGGATTGACAACTATCCCCACAAACCAACACGGTCTTTTCAGCATGCTTTGTCCTCACTCACACGCTTCCTAGGAAAACTTCCCAGGAGGTCACCCATCCCAAAATTACCCCAAGTCAAGCACGCTTAACTATGGAGTTCTTTCAGTTTAGGCTACCGAAAAGAAGATGCATCTTGTTGGTATAGGTAGTACAAATCAATTCATATAAGCCCTCCTCAACTGTATAGTCCCATACCTATACAATCTTAGGATCCCTCTCATTCGGGTGTGTAATCGGTTCATTCATGTACCCCTCTGCTTAGAGGACCTTGCGAGGAGCCGCTCCTTGTCCGTGCCCTCTTTGCACCGGCGATTACTCCTCGTCCTCGTCCCCGGGCATTACATGTAATGTAACACCCTCCTAACTACCATGTATTACTCGAGCATTAACATTGTAATTAGAAGAGTATCACTTCCTTTCTATAATATCCACTAGTCAAATGAAATGAAATAAGATAAATCAAACTCTAGAGTTATAAAGAAAACTACTATAAAATGTACATATATTATTACTTTACATACCGCTTTCTATAATACATACCATATTTGAAGTTAAGTCACTTCACTTATAATACAACACAGGAACTACTATCAAAAGATCTACCAAGCTTGCTCAAATATCAAGGTCCAACAAAATACTAAACACACAGAAATGGACCTAAGACATCTAACACCAATTAGTCTACAAGCTGGTAAGTTCCTGGCACTATACTACACTACATACAAGTCAAAAGCCCACGTAAGTCTCATGTCCTCCTACGCGAAATCATTGGCCATCGGTATGATGGCCTCTCCTCAGCTAGAGGCATCTGTAGAGTCTGAGCACAATACAACATATACACAAATAGGGGTGAGAATATTATAAAATTCTCAGTAGGGTAACCCCTTACATACAGACAGAATATAAACAGTAAATGCATTTATAATAATAAAGAAAAACATCATGTTAGATCACATATATCAATATTAGCATACATGAGTCAAAGAAAATTATATGCAAAATGGTATTAATCATAAGTGTTTCACTTATATCACATAGAATTCAACTTAGTGTAGTAGTTCTTTTATTAACATAGGGAAGGCTTAGATTCACATCAGGTAACATATGTAGTGGATAACTCCTCAGAGGACCATAGACTGCTAGGACATGAGCTCATTCCTATTCGTGATCATCAGACTACATTTTTTTCCATTTCTGAATCACACACAGTTCTATTTCCTAGTCGATAAGTCTACCGACTCATAAAATTTTTTGGGAAGTTCTTATTTTTGCCTTCCCTCTCTATCACACATAAGCCTTGTTTCTATTTTCCCCATATGTTAAAACATGCACCATTAAATTTCACATATTCTCTTTTGTCATACAACCATGTCATGGACCTTTCTATTTCAAAGTCAGGTTTATATCCCAGATATAGGCATTCAGTATCATTGGAGTCTCATTCATACTTTATAAACAAGCCTTTCAAACAATTAACATACATTCATATGATATAAACTTGGATTAAATAGATTTCTATCATTAACTTAATACATCTTCACCATTCCAGCTTCTTGACAGATTTACCATTATGGTGACAACATTTAATTCACATATCCAATGGGCAATTCACTGGCCATAAAAATTCTCTATGACACCTCAATGTGTCTAAAAGTCCCTGTAAAAATTTCATAGCAAACAGAATACTAGAACCATGTCAAATAAATTCTACAATTTTAGTGGTCAGAGGCCACTTTTCACAGCTCAGAATAGGATTCACACAATTTTTAAATTTAGAAAATGATAGAAACAACTTAAAATAAAAATCACAGTTATACTTAAAGATGTCTAAAAAACTCTATAAAACTTTCAAAGGATAACTCCATCATTTGCTATGAATAAAAATTTATACAAATTCACAGCTCCAGTACCAAGATTTCAGCCAGCATAGATATACTCTTGGTTCTTGATTTTTCTCAGGCAGTAAAACTCTTTATTATGTACCACGAAAATTATCAGAGTTTCCTTACTATGTTAGCTTCAACATATAATTTTTATAGCTCATAAAAATGACTAGAATTGAACCAGAAAATTCATGAACAAATCCTGTCCTGCTGAAATCCGAAAATTCAGCAGCCTAGCCAAAACTTATTTTGACAAAAATCATTATTTAACCTCATCCAAACACTCCACCAAAATTAACACATCAATATCAATATATTATCATCAAATATAACCATAAATTTCGGAATAAAACCCAAAAATTTTTACAGAATAATTTGGAAAGAAAAAGGCCAAAGAAAACCCTACACTTTGAAGCTTTCAAGATCTTGGCTCCAAGATTGATTCCCTTCACTTCCAAGCCTTCAAACCCACACCAAACCCTTCCTTGAACAGCTGATAATGGGCTCTTAAGGTATCAAAAGTTGATGGATTCAAATTCTAATCGGTTAGTTTGGTAGATATTGAGGAGTGGAACAAGTTTTGTGAAGGAAGATTTTGGTTTTGACAAGTTTAGGCTTATGATTTTGAGGTTGGAAATCAAGTTCTCAAGGTTTTTGTGGAGACAACAATGGAGTTTCTGCACTTATGATTGCTGGCCGAGAATGAAGATGATAATTATGAGGATTTTGATTTTATTTATATTAAGATAATGTATATAATTTAGCAATTATGAATTATCTTCTTTGAAATTTTGTAGCATTCTCATTGGCTCTTGAAAAAGGAAAGGATATGTATTGCTCTAGACCATACACTTGTCACCCTAGGTGGCAAGCTTGCACTGGTAGCTTCATCCGGTATAAAAACTACACACCGTAATTTTACTAAACGGGTAAAACAGTGTACCCGGGTAATCCACTATTGCTTGAAAATTAATTCTAAGTATAAAATATTTATTCCTACCTATTTCTAACCTTAATCCTATAATTTCCAAATTTCGGGCATCTTTAGGTCTTGAATATAAGGTTTCAGCTGTTCCGGTGGGTCTACGGGGCCTGCAAAAAACTATTCACGTTTTTTTTTTTTTTTTTTTTTTTTTTTTTTACGTTCGTTACATTGTTCTCATCATTTTTGTGTACACCAAAATTTGATATTCTTACTACTAAAGCCTCAGTTATTTTCTGAAAAATATTAGGATGTTACAATTTTAGGTTGTAATTATGTACTTTTTGGTTCTAATCAACTTTAATAAATTATTTTGACTCAAGATTAATTAAGGAAATTAATTAACCTTCGATTAGAGCCTAATATTGCTTAGGTTTGCTTAATCACGCGATTAAGCGTAAAAATACGAAACTATGGGCAAAACCGTAATTTTGCACTAATTTTGCCCAGGACTTCAAAAATTAAAACTGAGGTCATAGAATACATAAAAACGCCTTTTAAAACCATCTGGAGAAGTTTCGGGTTCATCCGGCACTTGCAAATGGGTAAAACACCGCAGGGGCGTTTTGGTCATTTTGACCCGAAAACTCGAAAAACGAGATTTTCGATCCCGGGAAGGTACACAAGGTATCTAATCCCCTTCCAACATTGCGTTTGCCCGTCGAGTACTGCCGAACTGGCTTTCCTCGAATTCCGAGATGAAAATGACCTCAGGGGCATGTTGGTCATTTTCACTCTAACAGAAAAATCGGGGCGTTACAGTTCATCTCAAAGAAACCTCTAAAGCTTGAGTTTTCCTTTCCTTATGACTTCATCTATATGATATCTAACTCACATGGTTTTTCAACTTAAGAAAATTAATCTAAGGATTTCTAAAAGCCCAAGCCTACCCTTGTCAACCTTAAAGTTGGCCGACACGTTCTAGAGATTTTTCTCTAGATATGGGTTTTGGGTATTTAATAAAGAACTTGACGTAGTTTCACTTTCTTTCTCTTTTGTATGACTTTCGGTTTTTGTGTTGTGATCTTTGAGATATTGTATTGGGTTGTTATCTTGTTAAAGTCTTGAATGAGCTCTAGTTAATCATAAAATGAACCTTGCATCATGTTTACTTTATGCTTTGCATATCATGTTTACTTCCTTGCTATCACTAAATACCAAGATAATGAATAAACTTGCATTATCATGTTTATATTTCAAGCTATGCATTATCATGTTTATATTTCAAGTTCTCACTTAATACCAAGATATTAATGAGTTGCATTCATATTTACTTTGTGCTATCACTTTACTTTCTAATGGAACCTAAAATAAGTGCATAAGCATGTTTATTTTTATGTCGTCACCTAAATGAACCTAGAGCTCAAAGACTTGCCCATTGTTGTCTCAACAAAGGTCTAACAATATGTATTTTCCTTGGTTCATATTTCGGCCCCAAGAGGTCTTGAAGTTTCTAAGTATTTGAGACTATGTTTTATAATTTTTCCAAGCTTATATGAGTTTAAGGAATGCATAGAACTAAGTTTTATGAATTTAGGACCCCCTTGAGATAAAGATAAATTGGTCACTGCCCTCTTAAATATTCTTATGATTTTAGATGTTAAAATTGTTTATAAATGAGTTTTGAAAGTTTAAAAAGAGTTCCAAGAGAAATTAGTATTTTATGTGCTTTAGAAATTATGTTTTATGCCTTTTATGGAGAAGTATATTTTCGGTTCTTCCTTGCTCTTTACTGCCACTATATATGTTGTTTTAATGATGATAATGTGCCTATGTTTGAGTAAAAATAAAGTTAAGACTCACATGTGAAAGAAAGGATAAGTTAGGAACTAGAAAAGAATTAATTTGAGAATTCTAGATCCTTTAATAATGTAATTTTCTGGATTCTGTCCAGCAAGGTTTAGATTTAATAATCATGGTTTTTAATTAGTTTGAATGTGTAGGAATGACTCATAATTGGTTTAGGACTTAATCTTGAAGAATTAGGAGCAAACCGAACTTAGAAAGGGTCATTGTTGTGACTTCTAGGTACCCGTAAAGTTAGGATTTCAAATTCTGCATCCTTGAGGTTTAGAGATGTTCTTGACCATAGTGTGAGGTGAGAAATACTTAGTTATAACCTCATAGGTTCCCAAGAGACTAGGTTTTGACGATCGATAACTTAGAATGTGAGTTAAGAACTTTAAGGGTCTAAACCGTAATTTCTAGAACCCCGTAATCACACAAACATAAAGCTGTCCAAATCTGCATAGTGCTGTTTGGATAAGTCCTTGAGCATAAAAATTAGTAAAACTTATTAGTTGAGAACCTATAGGTGTGTGAGAGGTTAAGAATAATACTAGAACAATTAGTTTACAAGTTTAAGACTCAAAAGAACCAAAGCATAACATACTATGGGTTTATAACATAATAAGCTTGGGAGTTTGTATGAATGATTGTCTAAGGTGTGATTATGTGATAATGTATATGCTATAGTTTTATGTATGCACTATGAAGAAGTTTCATGTGATGATGTATATGCTATGAAAAAGATTTATGTAATGAATAATGATGTATCTATGAATTAACACTTTATGAGAACTTAAATGTGACACAACACTGAGACGCCTTCTTGGGTGACATCGGTTTAGCCGAGCACCCCCAAGAAAACAAATCCGTGAGGGTATTGACATAGAGCTTGCCAAAGCGGACAATACTACTATGCACTAGTTGCTAGTAGAGCGTTCCAAAGAGGAAATGACCCTAAGAGAGGTGATCCTTAATTTGCCCCCTAGCCCGTACTTTAAGTCGGGAATTATGTATGTTACGCTTATCATAGGGTAAGTAAGAACTAGTGACGACTAGTTAAGGTATGAGCTCATAACCTAGAGATGTTTTAGGGCGGCCCCATGAGATGAAAGTTAAAGTTTACAATGTCACATATCATATACCTATGCCAATGTTATAATGGTTCTTAGTTTTCTATTGTTTGGTATACCTTTATGATGCATTCATATCATTAGTATATTTCATGCTTAGTTATAAGATGCATTGTAAAATATGAAGGACCTTGGATAAATAAATACTTTAGAAAATTAACTTAAAAGAAGTTTATATGCATGCACACCTTTTTAGAAATAAAACCCAAGGTTCCTGAGGATGTGACGATGTCACCTAGGTAGGGATAACCCTACTGAGAATTCTTTTAGAAAGATTCTCATTCCCTCTCTTTTTTCTTCCATCATATCTTCAGATGGCGACATTCGTACTCTTCATCGACACCCCGGTATGGGAGCTGCACCATGACCCGGCACTCGGGTCATACCATTTTGAGGGTCGCTGCACGGTTAGAGTGTTCATGTTTATGGGACGACCCTTAGCATCCAAATTCCGGGAAGTTACCGTTTTACCCTAACTGCTCCTTACCGTCATAACGGGATTTTTGAGCGAGCTAGACCACGCGATGAGCAGATTCTCTGCATGGAGCCCGAGACATCAGCGGTACGCAACTACCCAGAGTATGTGCCTCGTACCCAGTACTCGGAGACGGACCCATCCGAGGACCCGCCATCACACATGTACAGTTGGAGCTCCAGTCCCGCTTCCCCACCGATGAGGCTGGGAGTGAGGAGACGGTGGTCCAGCCGAGATTGGCTTGTCGGCCATCTATGCGCCCTCACCGCGGTGGACACGCCCTGATGATGCGCTCGACCACTCCCGCCGAGATTCGTCAGTGGATCGACTCGACCCCACAGTACTCAGACCAGCAGGAGTAGACATAGGAGGGGTAGCAGTTAGTGCACACATGCCACATAGTTGAGGACAAACCTTCTTTTGTATATGAGGTTGTCTACTCTAGGTGCACATGGGTATGGGTGTTGTTTTCCTGTATTTACTTATATGATTTCCTTGTATTGCATTTCAGTTGTATTCCATTTCCCGATGTATCGAATAGTCCTGCCCTTTGGGTAGGCACAGTATATATATATATATCTATGTTTCAGTTGATGTTTCTGTGACATGATGTGTTTCTTTATGCTTTGCCTATATGTTTCGCTATGCTTCCTCTTAAAGATTCGTGCGTGGCTCTCACTTTGATTTTAATTCCAAAAAGAAAAATTTTACCCATATTTCTGCTAAGTATTTTCTAAGTAAAAGATGAGACCAAGAGGTAATATTCTAAAGATTAACCTAAGTACATACTAGTAGTCTTGGGTTAAGATTTAGGGTGTTACAGAAAAAAAGTGATCGATTAAAATTCTAATCGGTTAGATTTGTAGGTGGTGATGTCTATAACAAGTTTTGTGAAGGAAACTTTGTGTTTTAGTGACTTTGAGCTAGGGTTTTGCAAGCTTTGAAGGTTGTCAATGGAGGTTTGGAAGAAACAAACATGGAAGTTGTATTTTTGGAGTCTTGGATGAAAATGATAGAGTGGTGGTGATAAGATATTGATCTTGTGAGTTTAGGGCAAAATGCATAATGATGTCAAGTACAAAATGGTTTTTCTTAAAGATAAATATGGTAATTTTGTAATACTCTTATTGGTCCATTTGTAAAGGCAATGGTGTGGCTTTTCCTAAGCCACACACTTGTCTACTTAGGTGCCTCATTTATATTGTTAGTCTCATGCGGCGTAAGAAACTACACACCGTAATTTTATCGAATGGGTAAAACAGTGTACCCTGGGTAATTAACTATTGGCTGAAAATTAATTCTAGATATAAAATATTTATTCATACCCATTTCTAACCTTGATCCAGTAATTTCTCAATTTCGGGCATCTCCGGGCCTCAATTCTAGGGTTTCGGCTGTCTCGACGGGCCTGTGGGGCCCATTAAGGTACTATTCATTTTTTTTTACAGATCCGTTGGATTGTCCTCATCATTTCTATGTCTGTCAAATTTTTGAAATTATGACTAGAAAAACTTAAATTAATTTTTATATAATTTTTTAGGGTGTTACATAGGTAAACTTACCTTTCTTTTGGTTAGCAAACAGAAAAGCAGCATACAGTCCATCCCTATTAGCTTGTGTGTATTCTCAAGCCTGGGTAGGAGAGTGGATTGCATGAGAATAAGAGTTTGACAAGGTTTTGAATTTAGTATTCGAATGGTTATATCATTTAGATGGTGCTTGGGAGAATCTGTGAGACAACGTGACACATCTTCTGCTAGAATCCCAATAGTCACGAACCAGTTACTTTCTGAAGAGCATCTGAGTCCTTCATCTGGGGCTTGTGTGATAATAGAGAGATCAGATAAATTGAGCTCCAAGAATGTATTTCTGATGTAGGAGATTAAAACGAAGTTAGACACCTGTACCAAATGGGAGTAGAAGGCAGTTACTGTAACACCCTAATTTTTAACCCAACTTTCTAGAACATATTAGGTTAATCATTAGGTTATTACCTCTTAGTCTCATCATTTTATCAAAATACTTAGCGGAAATTACGGGTAAATTTTTTTTTGAAAATATAAATCAAACTGAGAGCCGCGCTCTTATCTAAACGAGAAACACAAGTATCAATCATAAGGAAACACAAGAGCTAAAGCAAGTATCAATAGAGCAACGATCATAACAAAAAAGGAAACATTTCATTAATAATATAGTTAAGATACATAGGTAGTCACACCCTTATATAAACGGGCTAAACTTGGAATACATAAGAAAATGAAAATACAACAGAAACAAGAAAACATAGATAAACCGTAACTACCCGAGTGCACCTAAAGTGGATAACCTCAAGACAAAAGAAGGTTTATCCCATCTATGTGAGAGTGTGTGTACTAACCCTCTCCTAAGATGTCTGCTACTGGAACCCGAGGAAAGGTGGAGTGTAACCGATCCATGGACGCAGGGCGGCAAGAATGGGCACATGTGAAGACTGAGCGTGAGCTCCTCGATAGGGGCGCCTTTTGGCTCGCCTAGCCAATCTCGACTGTGTAACAGTCTCCTCACTCTCGCCTCGCACGAACTGAGGTGTAGGAGCAAAGCTCTCGCTATACATATACGTCAGTGTATGTCCGTAGAATCCTCCGAACTAGGAGACCGAGGTATGTAGTCCTAGAAGTCTCGAGGCATTGAACCACCAGTGTATGTCCGTAGAATCCTCTCATCTCACGTCTAGGCGCGCTCAAAAACCATCGCATCATCGTAGGGTGACATCGGGGAAAAACGGTAGCTCTGTATAGGGTGCGCAAAGGGGCGTCCGATGAACATAAAGACTCGTATGGTCCACTGCCCCTCAAAATGGTATGATCCGTGATCCGGATCAAAGTGAACTTCCCAAGTCAATGTGTCGAAAAAAACACAAATGTCACCATCACTCTCTAAAGATGTGACAGGAGAAAGAGGAATAAGAGAAAAAAGTGAGAATTCTTGCTAAAGAATCTCAGTAGGAGTCTCCTATCCTAGGGTTACATCGTTCACATCCTCAGGAACCTTGGGTTTATTTGTAATGAGGTGTACATACATATAAGATTCATTATTTATGGTTTATAAAAATAATTATCCAAGGTTCATTCCTTTTATTATGCATCTTGATGTCATGAATGCAACATACCAAAACATGAGTGCATGGCAATACTTGAGCATATAAATCAACCAATCAAGCATGGTTTGAAGTATGGAAGTTATGATGCAAGGCATGGTTTGAAGTATGGAAGTTATGATGCAAAACATGAGTGGTCATTCAAGCATGGTTTGAAGTATGGAAGTTATGATGCAAGACATGGCTTCAAGTATGGTAATTTGGAGTGAAATTTCTTTTAAATTTCAAATGAAATATCTCTTCTAGAAGCAAGGAGGGCTGGCTGAATTTGAGCCACAAAAATGAGAGAAAAAGTCTTCTAGAAGTGGTCATATGAAGCATGGATGAAAGCATGGTGTTTGTATGACAAAGTATGGTTTATGGTGAGGTGGAAACATGGTCTTGGAGTGTCAAAATTTGAGCATGTGATGGAAAATGGGGGAGGATGGCCTCAGCCAGAATGGGCAGCAAGGAGGGAGGAAAAATCTTCTATGTAATTGTGTGTTAATGATAGGTTTAAGTGTGTATTAGTTTAGGTACAAGGTTAGAAATCATGAGTTTAGGTAACTAAGAATGAGGTTTAAGAGTTTTATGACAAGGTTAAGGAGTGCTCATACACATTTAAAGAGTTTAAAATTCATTTTATGAGTAAACAAGGTAGACAAATTTCCATGATTTATGGAATTAGAAAGAGAAAATACTATTCAAGATTCCATGACTAAGAATCTTGAATTTAAAATGAGATTTCAAGTTGTAATTAAGCATTCTTAGGTTCTAATCAACTTTAATAAATTATTTTGACTCAAGGTTAATTATGGAAATTAATTAATCTTCAATTAGAGCCTAATATTGCTTAGGTTTGCTTAATCACGCGATTAAGCTTAAAAACACAAAACTAGGGACAAAATCGTAATTTTGCACTAATTTCACTCGGGACCTCTGGGACTAAACCTAAAGTCACAGAATACATAAAAACGTCTTTTAAAACCATCTGGAGAAATTTTGGGTTCATCCGGCACTTGCAAATGGGTAAAACACCACTGGGGTATTCTGGTCATTTGGACCCGAAAACTCGAAAAACGAGATTTTCGATCCCAGAAAGGTACATAAGGCAACTAATCCCCTTCCAACATTGAGTTTGCCCTTCGAGTACTGCCGGATCGGCTTTCCTCGAATTTCGGGCCGAAAATGACCTTAGGGGCATTTTGGTCATTTTCACTCTAACAGAAAATCAGGGCGTTACAGTTACCATCCTAGTATAGACTTTGTCGGTAAGATTTACAAACCTATCCTATCCCTGAAAAATGACAACTTCCCATAATATGAAGACTTGCATCATCACTTCCTTTGTCAAGGTTTTCCAGGAGACACTGAACGTTGAGCAAAGTTTTCAGCTTAATGTTGTTGACGGATTGGTTCGTCAAACATGTGAAGTGCTCCCTTGCAGATTGGATAATACTTTCCTTCAGCCATTTTGAGAAGCTTTGGAGGAAAAGATTGAGATGAGTATAGATGAGGTTTTAGAAGAAGTTTTAGTGATGATCACTAAGGGGGGAAGAGAGAAAAAAATGTTCGATGTGAACGGGAAAAAGAAAGATCTTTAAGATGTATGTAGCAGAAGATAGAGAAAAGAGAGATATCAAGTAAGGAGTGGTTGGTTATTAAGTGACTAGGCATGATGATCTAAAGTTGAAAAGATATGGGAAAGAGAAAAAGATGTGATTTCGAGTAAATTTTTCCCGCTTATTTTGACATATACTATGGATAAGCGATTTATCAACCTTGCTTTACTTTCTGAAGGATTCTATTTTCAAAACTTTGTTTCGAGCCAAGGGTTCCTTAGAGAGCCGCAAAAAAAGGATGAGGTTATCTGACAATTTCTCCCAAAGTGAAGAATTTCCAAGATATCTTTATGTAAACTTTCAGACAAAGAAATGAATAGGAGAATGTCTAAAAAAAATTTGTGTATTAATACTTTATGCAATACTTTTTAAAAAAATTTAAATCAAAGTAGGATATGCTTATCATCAAGATAGAGATATATGGATTTTTAGTGTTGGAAGAGACTTCTTCTAATCAGAATCAATTACCACTATTATTATAAGGTTCTAAAAATACCTTTCAGTCAGATGATTTCTTTGGTACATTTCTTGGTATGATTAGAAGTCCTGAACTCTTAAGAATGAAAGCACTTTCAAGTTTCTTGATTCCCAATACTCTCCTTTAGTTTCCAAGTGTTCAAGCTTTGCATTTTTCAGCTTGGATCAACTTTTGCAGTGAAGTTTCCACCTTTTATTACTCAGAATTATTTTACTCATCTTTTTTGCAGTTTCATGTCATGTTTCCTGAAGAATCTTGATTTTTTGGGAGTCTAGAAATCTCTGCTTTTGATTTTCTTTTGACAAAAAAAAAATCTTGATATAGCTCCTAAAAGAAAATCTTATCTTGGTTCTCAATTTCTTGAGTCAATCTTGGTTAGTAGATTAGGAAGAATATTCTTCCTTGTGTGAGATAATAAAAGCGACTGAGAAAACAAAATTTGATGAAACTGTATTTTCTTGTTACTTCATGTTTTCTCCTTATTTCTCAAGTATACTTTTCAAAGTAATGATCTTTATACAAAATTAAAAAAAAAATCAATGCAGATATTTAGAAGATATAAAGAAGGATCCTCAAATTTTGAAAAGACTTTATGACATATTTTGAGACAATAAGACAATAAGCTTATTACCTATATGACATTGATGAAGATAAGGACGAATGTTTGAGTATACATACCTTTTGTGCTTCTGTATACCATACCTCAGGTTTTGCACTTTAAGATAATGCAATTTTTATCTTCACAATGTCCTTCGATCTTTGACCTCTGCAATCATCAAACTACTCAACCCTTAGAGGCCTGGCTTTGATACCACTTGTTGGTAAAAGAGTGCATGGAAGGGGTGTAACACCCCGATTTTTCTGTCTGAGCGAAAATGACCAAAATGCCCGTAAGGTCATTTTCCACTTGCAATTCGAGGATAGCCGACCCGGTAGTCCTCGAAGGTCATGACGTTTAGAGCAGAAAATCTCATTTTCTGAGGTTTCGAGTCAAAATGATCAAAATACCCCTACAGCGTTTTTACGCGGGTATAAGCGCCGTTTGAGCCCAGAAACTCTCTAAAAAGTTTAAAATGATGTTTTTATGTGTTTAGTGAAATTTGTTTAAGTCCCGATGGTCCCGGGAAATTTTTGTATAAAATTACAATTTTGCCCCTAGAATAGTGTTTTGAGCTTAATGATGTAATTAAGAAAACCTAACCAATATTAGGTTCTAATCGAAGATTAATTAATTTCCATAATTAATCTAGAGTCAAAATAATTTATTAAAGTTAATTAGAACCTAAAATTACTTAGATTAAACTTAAAACTCTTTTAAAACTCAAGATTCCTAGTTAAGGAATCTTGAATAGTATTTTCTCTCTCCAATTTCTTAAATCAAGGAATTGTGTCTACATTTGTTTATACCTTAAATCCCCCTAATGATGTAAGAACACTCCCTAATCATGTCTTGATGTCCTTAGTTACTTACTTAGTTACCTAAACACTTACTTAACAACTCCTAATCTTGAGCCTAATCTAACATACACCTAAATGTGTAACATCCCCTGCTGCTTTATGGATTAGCGACTATCCCCACAAACCAACACGGGTCTTTTCAGCATGCTTTGTCCTCACTCGCACGCTTCCTAGGAAAACTTCCCAGGAGGTCACCCATCCCAAAATTACCCTAGGTCAAGCACGCTTAACTGTGGAGTTCTTTCAGTTTGGGCTACCGAAAAGAAGATGCATCTTGTTGATATAGGTAGTACGAATCAATTCATATAAGCCCTCCTCAACTGTATAGTCCCATACCTATACAGTCTTAGGATCCCTCTCATTCGGGTGTGTAATCGGTTCATTCATGTACCCCTCCGCTTAGAGGACCTTGCGAGGAGCCACTCCTTGTCCGTGCCCTCTTTGCACCGGCGATCACTCCTCGTCCTCCTCCCCGGGCGTTACATGCCCACCAGCTTCCGCCTGGTTCGTCCCCGAACCACACCGTACTGGGAGAGGTGCAGGCTCTGATACCATTTGTAACATCCCCTGCTGCTTTATGGATTAGCGACTATCCCCACAAACCAACACGGGTCTTTTCAGCATGCTTTGTCCTCACTCGCACGCTTCCTAGGAAAACTTCCCAGGAGGTCACCCATCCCAAAATTACCCCAGGTCAAGCACGCTTAACTGTGGAGTTCTTTCAGTTTGGGCTACCGAAAAGAAGATGCATCTTGTTGATATAGGTAGTACGAATCAATTCATATAAGCCCTCCTCAACTGTATAGTCCCATACCTATACAGTCTTAGGATCCATCTCATTCGGGTGTGTAATCGGTTCATTCATGTACCCCTCCGCTTAGAGGACCTTGCGAGGAGTCGCTCCTTGTCCGTGCCCTCTTTGCACCGGCGATCACTCCTCGTCCTCCTCCCCGGGCGTTACAAAATGCACCCCTAAACCACAATTAAATGAAAGAAATCTCTCCTTCCTTACTCCATGAAGCTGCTAGCCATACCTCCCCCTCCATTCATAATATTTAATTCAAGTGAACTTCCAAGGCCATACTTGACTATGCTTGAAGCCATGCTTTGAACCATACTCACCTTACTTCCAACCATGCTTCAATGAAGCAAACCTTTCACCTCATGTTCCATAAGAGAACCACACGACCACTCTCCCTTTAAAGCACCCTCATTGTTTTGATTTTCTATAAATAGCTTGCTTGGATGAACTTGGATCACTTTGGTTCATTTGCTAAGCTTTGAGTTTTCAAGAGCAACTTGAGTTCTTTCCTTTTCTTCTCAAGAGTTCTTTTTCATCTTATTCATCCTCCTCCTTGAGCCACCACATCACAACCTCAAACCACCACACAACCACCATCCAAACACCAAAGCATCCTTTCTCAAACACAAGCTCACATAAAACACATTTCGTTTCCTTTCCTCCCACCTTGGTCAAATTCTTCCTCATCATTGGAAGAACATTTTTCTCTCATCCTCACTTCAAGACCAAGCTTTTCATCTTCAACACTTGGTAGGGAGTTGTTCTAAAGTCATTCTTTTACTTGAATATGCTTTGTTCTTCGAGAAAAATTTTGTTTTTATGAGCTTTCCTTGCTTTTCCTTTTGGTTTCCTCTTGTTCTCTCCTTTTTCTTTTTGGCCTTCAAGGCCAAAATTTCTTCTCAACATGATAGCTTGATGATGAGTGTCTCTAGATGATGACTTTGTGTTTATCATAATGAGGCCTCTAAAGCTTGAGTTTTTCTTTCTTCAAGTTTTATTAAAAATGTTACTTAGCTCACTAAGGATTTTACTTTAAGAAAATAATTACAAGGATTTCCAAAAGCCCAAAGCTTACCCTTGTCAACCTTAAAGTTGGCCAGCATGTTCTAGAGTTTACTCTAGATAGGAGCTTTTGGGTACATAATAAAGAATATGGTGTATTTCCTTTCCTTTTTAGTTTCAGCCTTTTTCTTCTCCTTTATGGTTGTGTTTTCTTTTGAGTCCATTTCCTTGAGCTTGATGATGATGTTCAAACCATGAGATTTCTTTGAAACCTTGGTTCAAGAACTCTAAAGCTCACTTTGTCTTGCTAGATAAGTGTTGGGTTGAGATTATTTTGTCCTTCTAAAAGTCTTGTATGAACTCTAGTTAAAGTAAAATAAACTTGCACTCATATTTATTTCATGTCAACACTAAGCTACCAAGAGTAAAAAATAAGCTTGCATTCTCATATTTATATTTCAAGTCATTGTAACCCTCCCAAGTGCAACATCATCCTTAAGTCATGACATTGTACTCGAGAGTTGTTACTTATTAATTTGCGGACCTTTCTTAAATAACTATAGCAAATTCAATTAAAGTGTATGCTAACTAAGCGTAATTATATTAAAATATATAACAAAAAACACAACATTTATTGAGTACAAAAGGAAGCTCTTCATGAGTTTTAATACATATATGTGGTCTATTACATTTACATACATATAACTCCAACTAAGTATAGTAAAACAAAAACATCAACTACTAAATTGCTGCATTTTCGACTTCGTTTAGGTAATAGCTCCATAATCCACTAGATCCACCGGCAGACGACACGGGAACACAAACAACTAGGGGTGAGAATTGTACAATTCTTAGTAGGGCAATTCTCCAATTACACAATCATAATGTCATCATCATCGTCCCAGCCACTTTAGTTTATTAGGAAAAGTGATCATACATTTCATAACAATGGTTCAATTTTAGACTTCTAAATCGTACTTCCGAAGTGGGTAGCTTTTAATGATCAATCACTTAATGCACAGGTAATATCAAGTTCAAGATCATATGAGATAATGTTAAAACAACATAACTCAATATGATATAACCATGCATAATTCAATTACAATGAAATTGTTTTCAAGGGCCTACTATTATTTATGGCCACAAAACTTAACTCAGTGCATTTTTCTCTTTTCATCTACATAGGAAAGACTTAATTCATATCATACAGTAACACTCAATTTAGTACATTTTTCTATTCTCATTGACATAGGAAAGACTTAGTTTATACCCAACGGGTATTGTAACGCCCCGATTTTCTGATAAAGCAAAAATGATCAAAATGCCCCTGAGGTCATTTTCAGCCCGGAATTCGAGGAAGGCCGATCCGGTAGTCCTCGAAGGGCAAACTCAATGTTGGAAGGGGATTAGTTGGCTCGTGTACCTTTCCGGGATCAAAAATCTGGTTTTCGAGTTTTCGGGTCAAAATGACCAAAATACCCCTGTGATGTTTTACCTATTTGCAAGTGCCGGATGAACCCGCAACTTCTCCAAATGGTTTTAAAAGACGTTTTTATGTATTCTATGACCTCAGTTTTAGTCCCGGTGGTCCTGGGCAAAATTAGTGCAAAATTATGGTTTTGCCCCTAGCTTTGTGTTTTTAAGCTTAATCGTGTGATTAAGCAAACCTAAGCAATATTAGGCTCTAATCGAAGATTAATTAATTTCCATAATTAATCTAGAGTGAAAATAATTTATTAAAATTGATTAGAACCTAAGAATGCTTAATTTCAACTTAAAATCTTATTTTAAATTCAAGATTCTTAGTCATGGAATCTTGAATAGTGTTTTATCTCTCCAATTACTTAAATCATGGAATTGTGTTTTCAATTATTTATTCATAGATGAGTTTTAAATTCTCTAATGATGTATGAGCACTCCTAATCTTGTTATAAAATTCCTAAAACCTCATTCTTAGTTGCCAAAACTTATGCTTAATGATTCCTAACCTTGTACTTGAACTAATATACACTTAAACCTATCACTAACACCCAATTACATGGACAAATCTCCCCCCCTGGCTGTCCAGTTCTGGCCGAAGCCATGCTCCCCTATTTTCCATCACATGCTCAAAATTTTCTACACTCAAAGAACCATGCTTCCACCTTACCATGAACCATACTTTGAGTCATAAACTTCATGCTTTCATCCATGCTTCATAGGACAACTTCTAGAAGACTTTTTCTCTCAATTTTTGTGGCTCAAAAATAGCCTGCCCTCCTTGCTTTCTAGAAGAAATATTTCATTCCAAATTTGAAAGAAAACTCACCTCAAATCACCATACTTTGAGCCATAACATAGCCCATACCCCCCATGCCTCAAACCATGCTTGAATAACCACTTTGTAAGAGATATTTTCTCCCCAAAGCCATGAGAACCACACATCTTCTTTCCCTCCTCCGTGAGCCTTCATTTGTTTCATTTTCCTATAAATACCTTGCTTAGAAGCACTTGGAAACACTTTAGATCATTTGCAAAGTTTCAAGTTTCCAAGCTTTCTTTGAGTTCTTTCTTTTTCTCTCAAGCTTCAAGAGAGTTTCCTTTCCTCTCCATCTTCATCTTATTCATCTCTTCCTCACATAATCATCTCGTAATCTCTAAACACCACCTTACAACCTTGAATCATCATTAAACCTGTCAAACACTCAACCTTAAACACAACCTCACTCAAAACACACCTCCTTGCCTTTCTCTTCTCCTTGGCCGAATCATCATCACCCCTCAAGGAGGTGTTGCTCATCTCATTTCCTTTCAAAATTTAAAGTTTTCATCTTCACTCTAGGTAGGAGTGGTTTTCTAAACTTTGTTTTGTTTGAAAATGTGTTTTTCTCTAGTTTTCTCTTGGTATCTTTTTGAACTTTCCTTTGTTTTTCTTTTTCTTTGTTTCGGCCATGAGGCCTTGTTTTGTTCATGATAGCTCCATGATGAGAGCTCCTAGAGGATGACCATATGTTCATCTCAAAGGAACTTCTAGAGCTTGAGTTTTTCCTTTCTTTAAGCTTTATCTTCATTTTCTAACTTAGATGATTTTAGCTCAAGAAACTCCTTCACTTCCTTTGCTCATTTTGGTTTCAGTTTCTTTGTTTCCTTTCCTTAGTATTTTCGGCCTTGGTACTCTTTTCCTTGAGGTTTTGTTTTCTTTTAGAAGTTTGTTCCTTTTGAGCTTGATGATGATGTCCAAGAACCTTGTAGTTCCTTTGAGAACTTGGTTCAAGGACTCTAAAGCTCTCCTTGTGATGAGAAAAGTGTTGGGTTGTATCTCTAAAGTCTTGTAAGAGCTCTAGCTAAGATTGAAATGAACCTTGCATTCATGATTATATTATTGCCTTGGACATCATATTTAGTTTCCTTGCTCTCACTAAATATCAAGAATAATAAGTGAACTTGCATTATCATATCTATGTTTCAAGCTTTGCATTATCATATTTATATTTTCAAGTCCTCACTTAAATATCAAAGATAATAATATGTTGCATCTCATATTTATTTTATGCTCTCACTTTATTTCCTAAGGAAAGATAAAATATGTGCATGACATGTTTAAGATTATGTCATCACCTAAGAGAACCTAGAGCTCAAATATTTGCCCATTATTTTCTCAAACAAAGGCTTGAAAAATATTTATTCCTTAGCTTCTTGATTTTGGCCCTAAGAGGTTTTATTTGTTACAAGTACCAAAATATATGTTTCACAATTTTTCTAAGCTTATATGAGTTCAAGAAATGTCTAGAACAAAGTTTTATGATTTTAAAACCCCTTGAGAGTAATTTAAATTAGTCACTACCTTCAAAAACATTTTGATGATTTTACTTGATAAAAATGTTTACTAATGAGTTTTGAAAGTTTTAGAAAGGTTCCAAGAGAAACTAGTATTTTATGTGCTTTAGAAATCAAGTTCTATGCCTTTTGATGGAGTTGAATTTTGGTTCTGCCTTGCCATGATATGCTCACTGTTTGTGCTGTTTTAATGATGATAATATGAGTATGTTTATGTATAATTAATGTTAAAGATTCATATGTGAAAGATAAGAGAAGTTAGTAACTAGAGAAGATTTAATTTGAGAGTTCTAGATCCCTTAGTAATTGATTTTTCTGGATTCTGTCCAGCATGGTTTAGAGTTGATAATCATGGTTTATATTTAGTCTAAATGTGTAGGAATGACTCATAATTGGTTTAGGGCTTGATCTTGATGCCTTAGGAGCAAATTGAACTTAGAAAGGGTCATTATTGTGACTCCTAGGTACCCGTAAAGTTAGCATTTTAGGTGCTGCATTCTTGAGGTTTAGAAATGTTTATGATCATAGAAATGAGCGAGGAATACTTAGATAAGGGTCTATAGGTACTCGAGAGCTTAGGTTATGATGATTTATAACTTAGCTTGTAAGTTAAGGACCTTAAGGGTCAATGCATAAGACATTAAGAAATCTTTAATGTTATGATGTTGTTTATGCAAGTATGGTGTCGAGATGTATATGCCTTGATGGTACATGAGGAAATGATTCATTGAGATGTTAAGTTTATTATAAACATGAGAATTGAATGAGAAAATATGTGTGTGTGTTATGAGCTTGTGGCATAAATATTGGTTTGAAGGAAATTCGGTTGAACAGCTGTTATGCTACTGAATTTCCATCAAACCAAAAGGGGTTGAAAAATGTTTTAAAGTACCATATGATATTGAAAACCCTGGGTAACATCGGTTCGGCCGAGCACCCCTAGGAGATTTTTATGTGACAAAGCACTGAGACATGCTTCTTCTGCTACGGTGACGAGGAGGCAAATCCATGAGGGTATGTGCAGATGCAGCCTTACCAAAGCGGACAATTCGTTATGCACTAGATGCCGATAGAGTATTTCAAAGAAAGAAATATTTATATGTTACCCCTTCGATTTCCCCATATTAAATCTAGTGACGACTAGTTAGGATTGAGCTCATTCCTAAGCGATTAGGTGAGACGGAGTTTTGGTGACCATGATAAAAATCGCCGGGGCGATATGTCGGTTGGATTTAGGTGACCATGTTTAAGAGGGTGGTCTTTGAGAAAAAGAACTTAAGAGTTCAAGTATAAGAAAAAAAGATATGATGCTTTAAGTCACATAGTTATGAGGAAAGAAAGAGTTTTATATGCCCTTTATGCCACATGGATTGCTTCTTGATGTTATGATTTATTGATTTATATGCTCAGAGTATTGCCATGCATTCATGCTCTAATATGTTGCATTCATGACATTAAGATGCATGTTAAAAGGAATGAACCTTGGATAATTAGTTTTACAAACCCTAACAACGAATCGTATATGCATGATCACCTTTTATAAATAAACCCAAGGTTCCTGAGGATATGGACGATGTAACCCTAGATAGGAGGTCCCTACTGAGATTCTTTGGTAAGAATTCTCACTCATTTCTCTTCTTTCTTTCTCTTCCGTCACATCTTCAAAGATCGATGGCGACGTTCGTGGTCTTCATTGATACGCCCATTTAGGAGGTGCACTATGACCTTGAGCACCGTTCCTATCACTTTGAGGGTCGTTGTGCTGTTTGTGTAACGCCCCGAGTTTTCTGTTAAGGGTGAAAATAACCAAAATGCCTCTGAGGTCATTTTCGGCCCGGAATTCGAGGAAAGCCGATCCGACAGTACTCCAAGGGTAAACTCAATGTTGAAAGGGGATTAGCTGACCTGTGTACCTTTCCGGGATCGAAAATCTCGTTTTTCGAGTTTTCGGGTCAAAATGACCAAAACGCCCCTACAGTGTTTTAACTATTTGCAAGTGCCAAATGAACCCGAAACTTCTCTAGATGGTTTTAAAAGGCGTTTTTATGTATTCTATGACCTCAATTTTAATTATAGAGGTCTCGGGCAAAATTAGTTCAAAATTACGATTTTACCCCTAGATTCGTGTTTTTACGCTTAATCGCGTGATTAAGCAAACTTAAGCAATATTAGGCTCTAATCAAAGATTAATTAATTTCCATAATTAATCTAGGGTCAAAATAATTTATTAAAGTTGATTAGAACCTAATAATGCTTGATTACACCTTGAAATCTTATTTTAATTTCAAGATTCCTAGTCATGCAATCTTGAATAGTGTTTTCTCTCTCCAATTCCTTAAATCATAGAATTGTGTTACACATTGTTTATTCATAAATGAGTTTAAAATTCTTTAATGATGTATGAGTACTCCTAACCTTGTCATAAAATCCTAAATACTCATACTTAGCTACCTAAACTTAAGCTTAATTACTCCTAACTTTGTACCTAAGCTAACCTACACTTAAACCCACCATTAGCACCCAATTACATGATCAAACCTCACCTCGTCTCTGCTACCTCAGGTCTGGCCGAAGCTTCCGTCCCTCCATATGCATCACATGTTCAATTTTCTAACACTCCAAAGCCATACCTCAAATCACATACACCATACCTTGTCATATTTTCCGTCACACTTGATTTTCCAAGTAAATAACCAATTGAAATAAATCATTTCCCACATTTATTTGTGTCTGAAAATGTTCCAGCCATGTTGAGTTTCTAGAAGAACAATTTCTTGCAAAATTAAAATGAAAGCTCACTCAAAAACCCATGCTTCAAGCCTTACTTTGTGTCATGAACTCCATACTTCAAACCATGCTTCTATGACACAATCAAAGAGATATTTTTCTCTCCCTTTTTCCCCCCAATGCTACGGCCCCTCCTCCTCTTTAGTGAGCCCATGGTTTTGTTTTTCTATAAATAGGATGCTTGTGATAGCTTAGTTGCACCTTGAAGCATTTGCTAAGTTTAGAATCCTAGAGTTATCTTGCTAGTTCTTTCTTTTCTCTCAAGTTCCAAGAGTTCTTTCTCTTCATCTTCATCCTCTCTTCACATTATCACCTCATCACTTCAATCCACCATATCATAACCTTAGATCATCATCAAATCTCTTATACACTAAACCTCAAACATAAGCTTCCTCAAAACACATCTCCTTTCCTTTTCTTTCCCTTTGGCCGAAGCCATCACACCACCTTAGGAGGAGTTGCTCTTCTCATTTTCCTTTTCAAGTTCAAGCTTTCATCTTCATCACTTGGTAGGGATTTGCTTTTCAAACTTGTTTTGCTCAAGAATGTGTTTTTCTCTAGTTTCCTCTTGGATTCTTTTTGAACTCTCCTTTGTTTTCCTTTTCCTTTTCATTTCGGCCTCTTGGCCATGTTTATGAGCATGATAGCTTGATGATGAGAGTTTCTAGATGATGACCTTGTGTTCATCTCAAAGAAACCTCTAAAGCTTGAGTTTTTCTTTTCCTTTAACTTTATCTATATGATACTTAGCTCACATGGTTTTTCAAGTTAAGAAAATTTATCTAAGGATTTCTAAAAGCCCAAGCCTACCCTTGTCAACCTTAAAGTTGGCAGGCACGTTCTAGAGATTTTTCTCTAGATAGGGGTTTTGGGTACTTAATAAAGAACTTGACTTAGTTTCAATCTCTTTTTCCTTTTTGTAAGGTTTTCGGTTTAGTTCCTTGATCTTTGAGATTTTGTTTTGTTTGGAAAGTTGATTTACTTGAGCTTGATGATGAAGTTCAAGAACCTCATAGTTCCTTTGAGAACTTGGTTCAAGAACTCTAAAGCTCTCTTTGTGATGAGATGAGTGTTGGGTTGTCATATGTTAAAGTCTTGTATGAGCTCTAGATAACCTTAAAATGAATCTTGCATCCATGTTTACTTTTATGCCTTACACATCATGTTTATTTTCCTTGCTATCACTAAGTACCAAGATAATAAAGGAAATTGCATTATCATGTTTATATTTCAAGCTATGCATTATCATGTTTACATTTCAAGTTCTCACCTAAATATCAAAGATAATAATATGATGCATCTCATATTTATTTTATGCTCTCACTTTACTTTCTAATAAAAGCTAAAACAAGTGCATAAGCATGTTTATCTTTATGCCATCACTTAAATGAACCTAGAGCTCAAAGACTTGCCCATTGTTGTCTCAAACAAAGGTCTAAAATAATTATTTTCCATAGTTGAGATTTCGGCCCTAAGAGGTTTTAAGTTTTCCAAATGTTAAAAATATGTTTCATAAATTTTCTAAGCTTATATGAGTATAAGGAATATGTAGAACTAAGTTTTATGAATTTAGAACCTCTTGAGATGAAAATGATTTAGCTACTGCCCTCTCAAGTATTTTTATGATTTTTTTATGAATGGGTTTTGAAAGTTCTAGAAAGGTTCCAAGAGAAACTAGTATTCTATGTGCTTTAGAAATTGTGTTCTATGCCTTTTATGGAGATGTACATTTCGGTTCTGCCTTGCTATTTATTTGCCACTGTATGTACTGTTTTAATGATGATAATATTCTTATGTTTGAGTAAAAATAATGTTAAGACTCATATGTGAAAGATAAGATAAGTTAGAGACTAAAAAAGAATTAATTTGAGAGTTCTAGATCCCTTAATTATTGAATTTTCTGTATTCTGTCCAGCAAGGTTTAGACTTGATAATCATGGCTCTAAATTAGTTTAAAGGTGTAGGAATGGCTCATAATTGGTTTAGGACTTGATCTTGATGCCTTAGGAGCAAACTAGACTTAGAAAGGGTCATTGTTGTGACTCCTAGGTACTTGTAAAATTAGGATTATAAATTCTGCATCCTTGAGGTTTAGAGATGTTCTTGACCATAGTGTGAGGTGAGGAATACTTAGATATGAACCTATAGATACTCGAGAGCTTAAGTTATGATGATTTATAACCTAGGTTGTGAGTTAAGGACTTTAAGGGCCTAAAATGTAATTTCTAGAACCCCGTAATCACATGAACATAAAACTGTCCAAATCTGCATAGTGCTGTTTGGATGGGTACTTAAGCATAAAATTAGTAAAATTTATTAGTTGTGAACCTGTAGGTGTGTGAGAGGTTAAGGAGGAATACTAGAACAATTAGTTTACAAGTCCAAAGACTCGTAAGGATCGAAGCATAAGATGCTATAGGTTTAAACATAATAAGCTTTATGAGTTGTGTGAATGTTTTGTTTAAATATGATTATGTGATGATATGCTATGAAGAAGTTTTATATGATGAATGATTGTGTGATGATGTATATGTTATGAAGAAGTTTTATATAATTTCAACACCTTATGAAGAATGCTTGTGTATGTCCTATATGTTTTCATGGCATAAGCAAATTCGAGGAAATTCGCTCTACAGCTGTCATGCTGCCGAATTTCCATCAAATTTGAGGAACTTAGGAAAATGTCTTTTTGAAAATCATGAGAACTTAAATGTGACACAACACTGAGACTCCTTCTTGGGTGACACCGTTTTATCCGAGCACCCCCAAGAAAACAAATCCGTGAGGGTATGGACACTGAGCTTGCCAAAGCGGACAATACTACTATGCACTAGTTGCTAGTAGAGCATTTCAAAGAGGAAATGACCTTAAGAGGTGATCCTTAATTTTCCCCATAGCCCGTACTTTAAGTCGGGATTATGTATGTTACACTTATCATAGGATAAGTAAGAACTAGTAACGACTAGTTAAGGTATGAGCTCATAACCTAGAGATGTTTTAGGGTGGCCCATGAGATAAAAGTTAAAGTTTAAAATGTCACATATAAACCAAGAAAAGTTATTATGAGATTTACACCTGTCACCTTATGCCACTGTTATAATGTTCCTTAGTTAGTCTATTGATTGGTTTACCTTTATCATGCATTTATGTCATTAGTGTATTCCATGTTTAGTCATAAGACGCATTGTAAAATATGAAGGACCTTGGATAATTAATACTTTAGAAAACTAACTTAAAAGGAGTTTATATGCATACACACCTTTTTAGAAATAAAACCCAAGGTTCCTGAGGATGTGATGACGTCACTTAGTTAGAGATTGCCCTACTGAGAATTCTTTTAGAAGATTCTCATTCCCTCTCTCTTTTCTTCCGTCACATCTTCAGATGGCGACTTTCGTACTCTTCATCAACACCCCAACGTGGGAGCTGCACCATGACCCAGCACTCGGGTCATACCATTTTGAAGGTCGCTGCACAGTCAGAGTGTTCATGTTTATGGGACGACCCTTCGCACACCCAGTATGGAGCTACCGCTTCACCCCAACTACTCCCTACCATCATCACACGATTTTTGAGTGAGCCAGACCACGTGACTAGCAGATCCTCCGCATGCAGCCCGAGGCGTCAGCCGTACGTGACTACCCAGAGTACGTGCCCCGGACTCAGTATTCAGAGACAGATCCATCAGAGGACCCGCCCTCGCATATGTACAGTTGGAGCTCCATCCCCACTCCCCTACCGATGAGAGCTGGGAGTGAGGAGACGATGATTCAGCTGAGGTTGGCTAGTAGGCCATCCATGCGCCCTCTCCGCGGTGGACACGCTCCGATGATCCGCACGACCACTCTCACCGAGATCCGCCAGTGGATCGATTCCACCCCTCAATACTCGCACCAGTAGGAGTAGGTGCATAGGATGGGTAGTAGCTAGTGCACACACGCCACATAGTTAAGGACAAACCTTCTTTTGTATATGAGGTTGTCTACTCTAGGTGCACATGGGTATGGGTGTTGCTTTTATGATTTCCTTGTACTTGCTTGTATGATTTCCCTGTATTTGCTTTTAGTTGTATTCTGTTCTTCTATGTACCGAATAGTCCTGCCTTTTTGGTAGGCACATTATCTACATATATATATATATATATATATATATATATATATATATATATATATATATATATATATATATATATATATATATATATATATATATATATATATGACTCGTTGTACTCATAAGAATTCCCGTCCAAAGAATCATGTGTGGCTTTCACTTTGGTTTTAATTCCAAAAAGAAAAATTTTTACCCATATTTCCGCTAAGTATTTTCAAAGTAAAGAATGAGACCAAGAAGTAATATTCTAAGGATTAACCTAAATACGTACTAGTAGTATTAGGTTAAGATTTAGGGTATTATAGTTTGTGTTTTTGTGTACATGGGATGACCTTTTGCTTACCTGGTGTCCAGCTACCAGTTCACCCCTACTGCTCCTTATAGTGGCGACGACCTGATCTTTGAGTGTACCCGCCCCCGCTATAAGCAGATGCGTCGTGCTCGTTTATCTGCCTCAGTTGTCCGTGATTACCCAGAGTACGTGTCCCGTTCGAGGAGGTCGGAGGCGGACTCATCCGAGGATTCGCTGATGCACGTCTATTCGGAGAGCTCTGCTCCCTTTCCCCCGTTCAGACAAGACGGGAGTGAGGATACCGTAATGCAGCCATGCCTGGCGAGGAGAGCCGAGATGCGCCCTCACCAAGGAGCCCATGTTCAGCCAACCCGCATTCGTGTTCCACTCCACTGGCCTACTCAGGAGGAGATCGAGCAGTTCGTCGGTTATATACCTCTATCACGTCACTAGACTTCCTTGGAGAGCTATCCGAGTGCTTGAGTCGTCATGAGATTTTCCCTTTCGGCCGTATCTTTTGGGAGGGGGTTTGAGTTTAGTACTCATAGCTTTGGTGGGAAGGTAGTTAAATTGGTTTTTATTTTCTGTCGCACCATGTACTTTATTACTTTCTTGTTATCTTTCATGTTTTGCAAGCTCAGCCTGATTCTAGAAGGGCGTGACTATCTATGTACCTTAATATGATATTAATGAAATGTTTCCTTTGATGTGTGAATCGTTGTTCTATTAATATATGTTTTATTTACCATGCTTGATAATTGTGCTTTATATCTCTACTTTACGATGAACGCGGCTCTCACTTTCGTTTTATATTTCAAAAAAAATTCTACCATAATTTCTGCTAAGTATTTTATTAAATGAATGAGACGAAGAAGTAATAACCTAATAATTGACCTAATATGTTCTAGAGTATTGGGTTAAAAATTAGAGTGTTACAGGTATCAGCCGTGGACAACTCCATAATAGATAATTTATACCAAAAGGTATCTGCCGTAGATAGCGCCACAATGGGAAATAGACTGCTTATCAAGACTGAGCTCATTCCTATCCGTGATCATCGGACTTCATTTTATTCCATTTCCAAATCACACACAGTTCTATTCCTAGCCGATACGTCTACTGACTCATAATACCTCGAGGAAGTTCCTCTTTTTACCTTCCCTTCAATTACACCGAAGTCTTGTTTCTATTTTCTCCCATGTCAGAACATAAACTCTAGGGAAGTTCCTCTTTTTGCCTTCCCCTCATTCAACTTAAGTCTTGTTTCTGTTTTCTCCTATGTCAGAACATGCACGAGCGAAACTTATACATTTTCTTTTCTCTTATAATTGCACCATGTGCTTTCTTATTTTCAAATGCATGCATAAAGCACATGTAGGCATTCATTCATGATATCATTCTAATCAAACCTCAAACCAATCATTAAAGGCACTAGCATGCATTCATATAACACAGACCAAATATCATTCTATCATTAATTTAAAGTATGATCACCATTCCAGCACCTTGGCAGATTTATCATTTCAGTAACGACAATTAATTCCTCAATCAAATGACCAATTCAAGGGTCACAAAAATTCCTCATGACATCTCAATGTGTCTAAAAGACCCTATAAAATTTTCACAACAATTGGAGTTCTCTAGCCATGCTAAATAAATTATACAAGTTTAGTGGTTAGAGGCCACTTTTTCACAGCTCAGAATAGGATTCTCATAATTTTTAGACCTAGCAAATGATTGAACTACTTCAAAATAAAAAGCAAAATTATATTTCAATATGTTATCAACTCCCTATAAAATATTCAAGTGATAATTCAATCATTTTCTATGGTAACACAATTATACAAAATTGGAGCTTCAATTCCCATAATCAAGGCAACATAGTTAGACTCTCGGTTTATGATTTTTCTCAGGCAGTAAAGTTCCTTATCATGAACCATGAAAGTTATCAGAGTTTTCTAAGGATATTAGCTTGAACATATAATTTTTATAGCTCATAAAAATGAGTAGAATTAAACCAAAAAATTCGTGAACAAATCCTATCCTGTTGAAATTCGAAAATCCAGTAGCATGTGTTAAACTCTCTTTTGACAAAAATCATTTTTCACAACATACAAACACATCACCAAAATTAACACATCAATATCAATATATAATCACCCACATAACAAGAAATTTCGGATAGAACTCATTCAGAAATGTTCAAGATAAATTTTGAAAGAAAAGACCATAGAAAACCCTACTTTTTGGAGATTTGGGGCTCCTAGCTTCAAAGGATATTCCAATTGACTTCTCTTCACTTCAAGGCCACCAAATCAACATCCTTAGACAGCCAGCTGATGTGGTATCAATTTGAGAAATTGTGAGGAAATGAAATTCCAATCGGTTAGTTTGATAGATTATGAGGAGTAGAAGAAGTTTTGTGAAGGAAGCTTGGTGTTTTAGTAACTTTAGGCTAGGGTTTTTGGAGTTTGAAGCTTGTTAATGGAGGTTTGAGAGGAAGAACAATGGAGGAGGTGTTTCTTGAGTGGGCTGGCTGAAAATGATGATGGTGGGGTGATAAGGCTTGGTGAATTGTATTTATCTTGAGTTGAAAATATTAATTATGTAGTCAAAGTGTGATTTTTCTTTCTTTTTGCAAAAGAACTGATATAAATGGCTAGGATTTGGTTTTTTAGTCAAAGAATGAATCTTAGCCATCCATTTGATTCAAGATAAGTGGCTCTCATTAACTTGGGGAGTAAATATCTTTTTCGGTGTTAAAACTGCACATCAAAATTCCACCGAACGGATTATATATTAGCACCCGAGTAAAATAATAATAAATGAAAGGCCATGATTAAAACTTACTTTACAAGCTTCAATCCTTGCCAACCACTTGGCAAGATGTGTATGTTAGAAGTTACTTGGCTATCAAGTAGCTTTTACAGTGTTAAAAACCGTACACCGAAATTTTACCGAACAGGTAAAATAGTGTACTCGAGTAACCAACTATTGCCCAAAAATTAATTCTAGGTATAAAATATTTATTCCTAGCTATTCTTAATCTTAATACTATAATTTCTTAGTTTCGGGCATCTCTAGGCCCTAATTCTAGGGTTTTGGCGGTCCCAGCGGGCCCGTAGGGCCCACTAGGTTACTATTCATGTCGGCCCAGAATTTTTTTTGTTTTTTTACAAATCTGTTCGATCGTTCCTATCATTTCTATGTTTATCGGATTTTTGAAATTATGACTAGAAAAGCTCAAAATTATTTTTATATAATTTTTAGGGTGTTACAGTCATCACTTAAAATTTAAAGATAATAATAATAAGTTGCATCTCATATTTATTTTATGCTTACACCTTATAATAAAGAATAAAACAAAGCGCATTACATGTTTAAGTTTATGTCATCACCTAAGGAACCTAAAGCTCAAAAACTTGCCCACTATTACCTCAAGTCAAGTTTTGGAAAATGGAAATGTTTCATGGGTAGTGGTTTCAGCCATGTGATGGAGATGGACCTAGTATAGGTCTCATCTAGTCATGAGTGCCAAATAGCCTATGCTTTATTATTTTCTTAAGCATGGGTGAACTTAAAGAATATTTCAAGCATGATTTTATGTTTTAAATGTTAACCATAAAGAAATTAAAATAACTACTGCGCTTATTTATTTTATGATGATTTTAATGAAATAAATTGTTTTCCAATAAGTTTTAGAAGTTCTAAAAAGATTCCAAAAGAAACTAGTAACCTACGTGTATTAGAAATGAAATTCTATGCATGATATGATGATGGATGTTCACAATTCTGCCTTGCTATTTTACTCACTGTATAATAATGATTTTATTATGTTAGAATGAGTGGATTCATGTACATTTGATGTTAGAATTAATTTGTGAAAGCTAAGAAAAACTAGTAGCTAGAAAAGATTTAGAATGAGAATTCTAGAACACTTAGAATACAAAGAATACTGTTTCTGTCCAGCAACCTTTAGATGCAGTAATCATGGTTTATAATTAGTATATATGTGTACGAATCCCTCGTAATTGGTTTAGGAATTGATCTTAGTACTCTAGGAGAAAACGGAACTTAGAAAGGGTCAAAGTTGTGACTCTTAGATACCTGTAATTGTGAAACATAGATTCTGCACTATGTTGTTTAGAATTGATCCTAATCATGATAATTAGCGAGAATAATTAGTTGTGAACATATAGGTGCATAAGAGGTTAAAATCGGATGATAGAGTACTTAGATTTTAAGTTTAAGACCCTAAGGGTCAAAGCATAAGACACCATAGGTTAGATGACACAATGAATTTATTAATCCAAGTATGATGTGATGATGCATGTGCTATAATGGGTATGTTTATATGATTTTAAGTGTATCATGATTATGGAAATTCAATGAGAAAGTGCATGCATTATGAGTTTATGTGGCATAAAGCAAATTTGAGGAAATTTGGTATACAGCCATTATGCTGCCGAATTTCCACCAAATTTGAAAGAATTGAGAATGTTTTTGAAAAGCTCGAAGAGATTTTAAAAGTGACACATCACTGAGACGCATTTCTCCCACTCTGGTGGGGATGAGGCAAATCTGTGAGGGAATTGACATCGAGCTTGCTAAAGAGGACAATTCACTGTGCACTAGATGCGAGTAGAGCGTTTCAAAGAAGGAAATATTCCTATGGACTCCCCAAATTAAAGGTTATGATAGGTGATCCTTATGCCCCCTAGCCCGTAGTCTAGAAGTCGTGATTATTACACTTATCATAGGATAAGTAAGAGCTACTGACGACTAATTAAGGTATGAGCTCATAACCTAGAGATGTTTAAGGTCGCCCCCATGATACAAAGTATGATGTTTAAAGTCACATAGTTGAGAAAAGAAAAAAGTTTCACATAAAGGATTACATGCCACTTTATGCCACTTATATGATGTTTCTTGATGTTATGACGGATTGATTTTCTTGCATAGTGTATTATCATGAATTCAATGCTTTGCTATTTTGTACTCATAACATTCCAATTCATTTTAAAATGAACGAACCTTGGATAATTATGTTTATAAAACTTGAAAATGAACTATGTGTATGCTCACCCTTTTTAAAATAAACCCAAGGTTCCTGAGGATGATGATGATGTCATTTACATAGGAGGGTCCTTACTGAGATTCCTTAGTAAGATTCTCACATCCTTTCTTTCTTTCTTTCTTTCTCGTCACGTCTTTAGATCAGGATGGCGACCTTCGTGCTATTTATCGACACCCCTATATGGGATGTTCACTATGACCTCGAGCACCGGTCATATCATTTTGAGGGATGATGCGCAGTTCGAGTTTTCATGTACGTAGGACGTCCCTTTGCACACCCAGTACACAACTACCAATTCTCCCCGATGTCCCCCTATGGCAACGACATGGTTTTTGAGCACGCCCAAATGCGCAACGAGAGGATCCTCTATACGCACACGACTACATCGACCGTACGTGACTTCCCTGACTACATGCCCCGTTCACAGTCATCGGAAGCTGACCCCTCGGAAGACCCACCGACCCATATGTATAGTGAGAGCTCTGCCCCCACTCCCCCATTCAAGAGAGAGGGGAGCGAGGAGACTGTGACTCAGCTGAGATTGGCCTAGAGGCCGGCCATGCGCCCCCATCGCAGAGCATACGTCCAGCCACAGTACATGCCCACTCCCACCGAGTTATGTCAGTGGATCGGTTATGTCCCACCTTTTCCAGGACCACAACAATAGAGGTTCTTGGGGAGAGTTAGTGCACACACCACACATAGATTAGGATAAACCTTCTTTTGTTGTCGAGGTTATCCATTTTAGGTGCACTAGGGTAGGGGTATCTTCCCTTTATGTTTTCCTTTGTATTTCTATTTCAGTTGTATTTGCTTTATGTTGTATTTGCATATTTGTATCAAACTAAGTCTCGCCTTTCGGTGGGCATATTATGATATTAATGCCATATTACCTTTGGTGTGCTATTGGTTGTTTAAGGCTATGATATGCTTTTCTATCTTGTGATTTATTCTTCATGGGTTACAATGTATGTTAGCGTATGTTTTAGGTTATACGTGGCTCTTACTTTATGTTTAAAAAAAAAAAATTTTACTCGTATTTTTTGCTAAGTAATTTAAAGAAAGAATGAAACTAAAGAGTAATAAACTAATGATTAACCTAAATACATTCTAGGAGTATTGGGTTAAAAATTAGGATGTTACAAGGGGGTTGAACCGTGCTTTCTGAAATCTTCTTTCTGACCTGAAACAATTTTGAATAAATAAATCTATCAAGCCTGAGGCTTGAAGTGCAGCGGAATGACGGTTAGTAGTTTCAGAAAGTAAGTTTATGATGCATGTTTAAATCACTTCTTGGCTCATTAAAAATCAGTGCATTATCTAAAGTGCTTGACAATAGAAGTAAAATTTTAGGGAAGAGAGAAATTTAACACAAGAGTTTTTATACTAGTTTGGCCAAACCTGCCTACATCCAGTACTTATCACATGTTAAGATTTCACTAACAACAACTTTCTCAACCTGAGAAAGTAAACGGATAGTCTTTACAATAGCCTTCCCAAGCTCTAACTTGCACAATGGCCAACCCCAACTGTGACTTAACCGAATAGTTCTGTACCAGCCCCTCTAAGCTGAACTTGCACAGTGGACAACTCCAACTGTAACACCCTAAATCTTAACCTAAGACTACTAGTATGTACTTAGGTTAATCTTTAGAATATTACCTCTTGGTCTCATCTTTTACTTAGAAAATACTTAGCGGAAATATGGGTAAATTTTTTCTTTTTAGAATTAAAATCAAAGTGAGAGCCACGCACGAATCTTTAAAAGAAAGCATAACAAAACATATAAGCATAGCGTAAAGAAACACATCATATCACGGAAACATCAACTGAAACATAGATATATATATATATATAATGTGCCTACCCAAAGGGCAGGACTATTTGATACATCAGGAAACGGAATACAACTGAAGAACAAATACAAGGAAAACAAATACAGGGAAATCATAAAAGCAACACCCATACCCATGTGCACCTAGAGTAGACAACCTCATATACAAAAGAAGGTTTGTCCTCAACTATGTGGCGTGTGTGCACTAGCTACTACCCGTCCCATGCGCCTACTCCTACTGGTCCGAGTACTAAGGGGTGGAATCAATCCACTAGCGAATCTCGGTGGGAGTGGTCGTGCGGATCATCGGAGCGTGTCCACCACGGCGAGGGCGCATAGATGGCCGATGAGCCAACCTCGGCTGGACCACCGTTGTAACACCGTAAATCTTAACCTAAGACTACTAGTAGCTACTTAGGTTAATCTTTAGAATATTACCTCTTGGTCTCATCTTTTACTTAGAAAATACTTAGCGGAAATATGGGTAAAATTTTTCTTTTTAGAATTAAAATCAAAGTGAGAGCCACGCACAAATCTTTTAAAAGAAAGCATAACGAAACACATAAGCAAAGCATAAAGAAACACATCATATCATGGAAACATCATCTGAAACATAGATATATATATATAATGTGCCTACCCAAAAAGGCTGGACTATTCGATACATCGGGAAACAGAATACAACTTAAGAACAAATACAAGGAAAACAAATAAAGGGAAATCATAAAAACAACACCCATACCCATGTGCACCTAGAGTAGACAACCTCATATACAAAAGAAGGTTTGTCCTCAACTATGTGGCGTGTGTGCACTAGCTACTACCCATCCCATGCGCCTACTCCTGCTGGTCCGAGTACTGAAGGGTGGAATCAATCCACTGGCGGATCTCGGTGAGAGTGGTCGTGCGGATCATCGGAGCGTGTCCACCGCGGCGAGGGAGCATGGATGGCCGACGAGCCAACCTCGGCTGAACCACTGTCTCCTCACTCCCAGCTCTCATCGGTGGAGGAGCGGGACTGGAGCTCCAACTGTACATATGTGATGGCGGGTCCTCGGATGGGTCCGTCTCCGAGTACCGGGTGCGAGGCACGTACTCTGGGTAGTCACGTACTGCTGACGTCTCGGGCTGCATGCGGAGAATCTGCTCATCACGTGGTCTAGCTCGCTCAAAAATCCCGTTATGGCGGTAAGGGCGATCGGGGTGAAGCGGTAGCTCGGAGGCGAAGTGTAGCGAAGGGTCGTCCCATGAACATGAATACTCAGACAGTGCAGCGACCCTCAAAATGGTATGACCCAAGTGCTGGGTCATGGTGCAGCTCCCATACCGGGGTGTCGATGAAGAGTATGAATGTCGCCATTTGAAGATATGATGGAAGAAAAAAGAGAGGGAATGAGAATCTTCTAAAAGAATTCTCAGTAGGGTTATCCCTACCTAGGTGACATCGTCACATCCTCAGGAACCTTGGGTTTTATTTCTAAAAGGTGTGCATGCATAAAACTCCTTTTAAGTTAGTTTTCTAAAGTATTATTTATCCAAGGTCCATCATATTTTATAATGCGTCTTATGACTAAGCATGGGATATACTAATGACATGAATGCATCATAAAGGAAAACCAATCAATAGAATAACTAAGAAACATTATAACATTAGCATAGGCATAGTATATGTGACATTGTAAACTTTAACTGTCATCTCATGGGGCCACCCTAAAACATCTCTAGGTTATGAGCTCATACCTTAACTAGTCGTCACTAGTTCTTACTTATCCTATGATAAGCGTAACATATACATAATCCCGACTTAATAGTGCGGGCTAGGGGGCAATTAAGGATCACCTCTCTTAGGGTCATTTCCTCTTTGAAACGCTCTACTAACAACTGGCGCATCATAGTATTGTTCGCTTTGGCAAGCTCTATGTCAATACCCTTACGGATTTGTTTTCTTGGGGGTGCTCGGCTAAACCAGTGTCACCCAAGAAGGCGTCTCAGTGTTGTGTCACATTTAAGTTCTCATAAAGTGTTAATTCATAGATACAACATTATTCATCACAAAAATCTTTTTCATAGCATATACATCATCACATGAAACTTCATCATAGTGTATACATAAAACTATAGTATATACATTATCACATAATCACACCTTAGACAGTCATTCATACAAACTCACAAGCCTATTATGTTATAAACCCATAGTATGTTATGCTTTGGTTCTTTTGAGTCTTAAACTTGTAAACTAATCGTTCTAGTATTATTCTTAACCTCTCACACACCTATAGGTTCACAACTACTAAGTTTTACTAATTTTTATGCTCAATGACCTATCCAAACAGCACTATGCAGATTTGGACAGCTTTATATTTGTGTGATTACGGGGTTCTAGAAATTACGGTTTAGACCCTTAAAGTCCTTAACTCACATTCTAAGTTATCGATCATCAAAACCTAGTCTCTTGGAAACCTATGAGGTTATAACTAAGTATTTCTCACCTCACACTATAGTTAAGAACATCTCTAAACCTCAAGGATGCATAATTTGAAATCCTAACTTTACGGGTACATAGAAGTCACAACAATGACCCTTTCTAAGTTTAGTTTGCTCCTAAGGCTTCAAGATTAAATCCTAAACCAATTATGAGTCATTCCGACACATTTAAACTAATTTAAAACCATGATTATTAAATCTAAACCTTGCTGGACAGAATCCAGAAAATTACATAATTAAAGGATTTAGAACTCTCAAATTAATTCTTTTCTAGTTCCTAACTTATCCTATCTTTCACATATGAGTCTTAACATTATTTTTACTCAAAAATAGGCACATTATCATCATTAAAACAGCACATACAGTGGCAGTAAAGAGCAAGGAAGAATCGAAAACATACTTCTCCATAAAAGGCATAGAACACAATTTCTAAGGCACATAAAATACTAGTTTCTCTTGGAACCATTTTAGAACTTTCAAAACTTGTTTATAAACACTTTTATCCTTTTAAAATCATAAGAATACTTAAGAGGGCAGTGGCTAAATTATTTTTATCTCAAGAGATCCTAAATTCGTAAAACTTAGTTCTACATATTCCTTATACTCACATAAGCTTAGATAAATTATAAAACATAGTTTTTAACACTTAGAAACACCAAAGCCCCTTAGGGCCGAAATGGGAACCACAAGAAATAAATATCTTTAGACCTTTGTTGAGACAACAATGGGCAAGTCTTTGAGCTCTAGGTTCATTAAAGTGGTGACATAAAAATAAACATGCTTATGCACTTATTTTAGGTTCCATTAGAAAGTAAAGTGATAGCACAAAGTAAATATGAATGCAACTCATTTATTATCTTGGTATTAAGTGAGAACTTGAAACATAAACATGATAATGCATAGCTTGAAATATAAACATGATAATGCAAGGTTCACTTATTATCTTGAAACTTAGTGATAGCAAGGAAGTAAACATGATATGCAAAGCATAAAGTAAACATGATGCAAGGTTCATTTTATGGTTGACTAGAGCTCATTCAAGACTTTAATAAGATAACAACCCAATACAATATCTCAAAGATCAAAACATCAAAACTGAAAGTCTTACAAAAGAAAAAGAAAGTGAAACTAAGTCAAGTTCTTTATTAAATACCCAAAACCCCTATCTAGAGAAAATCTCTAGAACGTGCCGGCCAACTTTAAGGTTGACAAGGGTAGGCTTGGGCTTTTAGAAATCCTTAGATTAATTTTCTTAAGTTGAAAAACCATGTGAACTAGATATCATATAGATGAAGTCATAAGGAAAGGAAAACTCAAGCTTTAGAGGTTTCTTTGAGATGAACACAATGTCATCATCTAGAAACTCTCATCATCAAGCTATCATGCTCATAACAAGGCCTAGAGGCCGAAATGAAAAGAAAAGGAAAAACAAAGGAAAGTTCAAAAGAATCCAAGAGGAAACTAGAGAGAAACACTTTCTTGAGCAAAATAAAGTTTGAAAACAAATCCCTACCTTGTGATGAAGGTAAAAGCTTGGACTTGAAGATGAAATGAGATGAGCAACCCCTCCTAGGATGGTGGTGATGATTCGGCCAAAGAGGAAGGAAAAGAAAGGAAATGTGTTTTGGGTGAAGTTGTGTTTGAGGTGTGGTGTTTGAGAGGTTTGATGATGGTTCAAGGCTTTGGGGTGGTGTTTGATGGTTAAGAGATGATGATGAGATGAAGAGATGAAGAAGATGAAGATGAAAAGAAAGGAAGAACACTTTTGAAACTTTGAGAGAAAAGAAAAACTTAGCAAGACAACGCTAAAACTCTAAACTTAGCAAATTCTTCAAGGTGCAACAAGGCTATCACAAGCATCCTATTTATAGAAAAACAAAGCCATGGAGCTCACCAAAGGGAGGAGTGGCCGTGTGGTATTGGAGGGAAAAGGGAGAGGAAAATATCTCTTACACAAGGTCATTCAAGCATGGTTTGAAGTATGGAAGCTATGCTACAAAGTATGGTTTGATGTGAGTTAATTTCCTATCAAATTTTTATGAAATTAGGCTTCTAGAAACAATGCATGGCTGGAACTTTTCCAGCCACAATTAAAAGGAGGAAATGAGCTATTTTAATTAGTTATTTACTTGGAAAATCAAGCTTGATTGAAAGTTATGACAAGGTATAATGTATGTGACTTGAGGTATGGCCTTGGAGTGTTGAAAAATTGAACATGTGATGCATATGGGGAGGGTGAGGCTTCGGCCAGGGCTGGACAGCAGAGTGGGGGTGAGTTTTGACCATTTAATTGGGTGTTAATGGTAGGTTTAGATGTGTATTAGCTTAGGTACAAGGTTTGGAATGATTAAGCTTAAGTTTAGGTAACTAAGAATGTGATTTAGGGAGTTTATGACAAGTTTAGGAGTGCTCATACATCATTAGAGAATTTTAAACTCATTTATGAATAAACAATGTGTAACACAATTCCATGATTTAAGGAATTGGAAAGAGAAAACACTATTCAAGATTCTATGACTAGGTGTCTTGAAATTAAAATATGATTTTAGGTTGTAATTAAGCAATTTTTGGTTCTAATCAACTTTAATAAATTATTTTGACTCAAGATTAATTAAGGAAATTAATTAACCTTCGATTAGAGCCTAATATTGCTTAGGTTTGCTTAATCACGCGATTAAGCGTAAAAACACGAAACTAGGGGCAAAACCGTAATTTTGCACTAATTTTGCCCGGGACTTCTAAAATTAAAACTGAGGTCATAGAATACATAAAAACGCATTTTAAAACCATCTGGAGAAGTTTCGGGTTCATCTGGCACTTGCAAACGGGTAAAACACCGCAGGGGCGTTTTGGTCATTTTGACCCAAAAACTCAAAAAACGAGATTTTCGATCCCCGGGAAGGTACACAGGTCATCTAATCCCCTTTCAACATTGTGTTTGCCCTTCGAGTACTACCGAACCGGCTTTCCTCGAATTCCGAGCTAAAAATGACCTTAGGGGCATTTTGGTCATTTTCACTCTAATAGAAAAATAGGGGCGTTACAACCGTCTCCTCACTCCCGGCTCTCGTCTGTGGGGGAGCGGGGCTAGAGCCCCAATTGTACATGTGCGAGGGCGGGTCCTCTGATGGATCTGTCTCAACATCGAGTCCGGCACGATCTCGGTAGTCGCGTACGGCTGACGTCTCCATCTGCATGCGGAGAATCTGCTCATCGCGTGGTCTAGCTCGCTCAAAAATCCCGTTATGACGGTAAGGAGCAGTCGGGGTGAAACGGTAACTTGGGACTGGGTGCGCGAAGGGTCGTTCCATAAAGATGAACACTCTAACTGTGCAGCGACCCTCAAAATGGTATGACCCGAGTGCTGGGTCATGGTGCAGCTCCCACGTTGGGGTGTCGATGAAGAGTACGAAGGTCGCCATCTGAAGATATGACGGAAGAAAAGAGAGAGGGAATGAGAATCTTCTAAAAGAATTCTCAGTAGGGTTATCCCTACCTAGGTGACATCGTCACATCCTCAGGAACCTTGGGTTTTATTTCTAAAAAGGTGTGCATGATATATAAACTTCTTTTAAGTTAGTTTTCTAAAGTATTATTTATCCAAGGTCCGTCATATTTTATAATGCGTCTTATGACTAAGCATGGAATATACTAATGATATGAATGCATCATAAAGGTAAATCAATAGAATAACTAAGAAACATTATAACATTGGCATAAAGGGATAGGTATAGCACATGTGACATTTTAAACTTTAACTTTCATCTCATGGGGCCACCCTAAAACATCTCTAGGTTATGAGCTCATACCTTAACTAGTCGTCACTAGCTCTTACTTATCCTATGATAAGCGTAACATAATCCCGACTTAAAGTACGGGCTAGGGGGCAATTTAAGGATCACCTCTTAGGGTCATTTCCTCTTTGAAACGCTCTACTAGCAACTAGTTCATCGTAGTATTGTCCGCTTTGGCAAGCTCTTTGTCAATACCCTCACGGATTTGTTTTCTTGGGGGTGCTCGGCTAAACCGGTGTCACCTAAGAAGGCGTCTCAGTGTTGTGTCATATTTAAGTTCTCATAAAGTGTTAATTCATAGATACATCATTATTCATCATATAAATCTTTCTTGTAGTATGCATCTCATCATATAATCATATATAAAACTATAACCTATTTTCACATAAGACTTTTTCATAGCATATATATCATCACATGAAACTTCTTCATAGTGTATACATAAAACTTCTTCATAGCATATACATTATCACATAATTATACCTTAGACAATTATTCATACAAACTCACAAGCTTATTATGTTATAAACCCATAGTGTTTTATACTTTGGTTCTTTTGAGTCTTAAACTTGTAAACTAATTGTTCTAGTATTAGCCTTAACCTCTTACACACCTATAGGTTCACAACTAATAAGTTTTACTAATTTTTATGCTCAAGGACCTATCCAGACAGCACTATGCAGATTTGGACAGCTTTATATTTGTGTGATTACGGGGTTCTAGAAATTACGGTTTAGACCCTTAAAGTCCTTAACTCACATTCTAAGTTATCGATCATTAAAACCTAGTCTCTTGGGAACCTATGAGGTTATAACTAAGTATTTCTCACCTCACACCATGACCAAGAACATCTCTAAACCTCAAGGATGTAGAATTTATAATCCTCACTTTACGCGTACATAGAAGTCACAACAATGACCCTTTCTAAGTTCGGTTTGCTCCTAAGGCTTCAAGATTAAGTCCTAAACCAATTATGAGTCATTCCTACACATTCAAACTAATTAAAAACCATGATTATTAAATCTAAACCTTGCTGGACAGAATCCAGAAAATTACATAATTAAAGGATCTAGAACTCTCAAATTAATTCTTTTCTAGTTCCTAGCTTATCCTATCTTTCACATGAGTCTTAACATTATTTTTACTCAAACATAGGCACATTATCATCATTAAAACAGCACATACAGTGGCAGTAAAGAGCAAGGAAGAACCTAAAATATACTTCTCCATAAAAGGCATAGAACACAATTTCTAAGGCACATAAGCTACTAGTTTCTCTTGGAACTATTTTAGAACTTTCAAAATTGTTCATAAACACCTTCATCCTTTAAAATCATAGGAATACTTAAGAGGGCAGTGGCTAAATTATTTTTATCTCAAGAGGTCCTAAATTCGTAAAACTTAGTTCTACATATTTCTTATACTCACATAAGCTTAGATAAATTATAAAACATAGTTTTTAACACTTGGAAACACCAAGGCCCTTTAGGGCCGAAATGGGAACTTCAAGAAATAAATATTTTTAGACCTTTGTAGAGACAACAATGGGCAAGTCTTTGAGCTCTAGGTTCATTAAAGTGATGACATAAAAATAAACATGCTCATGCACTATTTTAGGTTCCATTAGAAAGTAAAGTGACGGCACAAAGTAAATATGAATGCAACTCATTATTATCTTGGTATTAAGTGAGAACTTGAAATATAAACATGATAATGCATAGCTTGAAATATAAACATGATAATGCAAGGTTCACTTATTATCTTGGTATTTAGTGATAGCAAGGAAGTAAGCATGATATGCAAAGCATAAAGTAAACATGATGCAAGGTTCATTTTATGGTTGACTAGAGCTCATTCAAGACTTTAATAAGATAACAACCCAATACAATATCTCAAAGATCAAAACATCAAAACCGAAAGTCTTACAAAAGAAAAAGAAAGTGAAACTAAGTCAAGTTCTTTATTAAATACCCAAAACCCCTATCTAGAGAAAATCTCTAGAACGTGCCGGCCAACTTTAAGGTTGACAAGGGTAGGCTTGGGCTTTTAGAAATCCTTAGATTAATTTTCTTAAGTTGAAAAACCATGTGAGCTAGATATCATATAGATGAAGTCATAAGGAAAGGAAAACTCAAGCTTTAGAGGTTTCTTTGAGATGAACACAATGTCATCATCTAGAAACTCTCATCATCAAGCTATCATGCTCATAACAAGGCCTAGAGGCCGAAATGAAAAAAAAAAGGAAAAACAAAGGAAAGTTCAAAAAGAATCCAAGAGGAAACTAGAGAGAAACACTGTCTTGAGCAAAATAAAGTTTGAAAACAAATTCTTACCTTGTGATGAAGGTAAAAGCTTGGACTTGAAGATGAAATGAGATTAGCAACTCCTCCTAGGATAGTGGTGATGATTCGTCCAAAGAGGAAGGAAAAGAAAGGAAATGTGTTTTGGGTGAAGTTGTGTTTGAGGTTGAGTATTTGAGAGCTTAGAGAATGATTTAAGGTTATGAGGTGGTAGATTGAGACTATGAGGTGATTATGTAAGGGAAGGATGAGGAAGATGAAGATGAAGAGAAAGAACTCTTGGAGCTTTGAGAGAAAAGAAAAACTTAGCAAGACAACTCTAAAACTCTAAACTTAGCAAATGCTTCAAGGTGCAACTAAGCTATCACAAGCATCCTATTTATAGAAAAACAAAACCATGGGCTCATCAAGGGAGGGGTGCTAGCCATAGCATTGGTGGACAAAGGGAGAGGAAAATATCTCTTTGATTGTGTCATAGAAGCATGGTTTGAAGTATGGAAGCTTTGCTACAAAGTATGGCTTCATGTGAGTTAATTTCCTATCAATTTTTATGAAATTAGGCTTCTAGAAACAATGCATGGCTGGAACTTTTCCAGCCACAAATAAATGGAGAAAATGAGCTATTTTAATTAGTTATTTACTTGGAAAATCAAGCTTGATTGAAAGTTATTACAAGGTATAGTGTATGTGACTTGAGGTATGGCTTTGGAGTGTTAGAAAATTGAACATGTGATGCATATGGAGGGGGTGAGGCTTCGGCCAAACCTGGCAGCAGAGTGGGGAGGATGATTTGATCATGTAATTGGGTGTTAATGGTAGGTTTAAATGTGTATTAGCTTAGGTATAAGGTTAGGAGTAATTAAGCTTAAGTTTAGGTAACTAAGAATGAGTAATTAGGATTTTATGACAAGGTTAGGAGTGCTCATACATCATTAGAGAATTTTAAACTCATTTATGAATAAACAATTTGTAACACAATTCCATGATTTAAGGAATTGGAGAGAGGAAACACTATTCAAGATTCCATGACTAGTAGTCTTGAAATTAAAATATGATTTTAAGTTGTAATTAAGCACTTTTAGGTTCTAATCAACTTTAATAAATTATTTTGACCTTAGATTAATTAAGGAAATTAATTAACCTTTGATTAGAGCCTAATATTGCTTAGGTTTGCTTAATCACGCGATTAAGCGTAAAAACACGAAACTAGGGGCAAAATCGTAATTTTGCACTAATTTTGCCCGGGACCTCCGGGACCAAAACTAAAGTCACAGTCTACATAAAAACGCCTTTTAAAATCATCTGGAAAAGTTTCGGGTTCATCCGGCACTTGCAAACGGATAAAACACCACAGGGGTGTTTTGGTCATTTTGACCCGAAAACTCGAAAAACGAGATTTTCGATCCCGGGAAGGTACACAAGTTATCTAATCCCCTTCCAACATTGAGTTTGCCCTTCGAGTACTACCGAACCGGCTTTCCTCGAATTCCGGGCTGAAAATGACCTCAGGGGCATTTTGGTCATTCTCACTCTAACAGAAAAATCGGGGCGTTACACCGACTGCGACTTAACCGAGTAGTTCTGTACTAACCTCTCCAAGCTGAACCGTGACCTGCAAACATCTTCTACTACCACATTGTAAGTAGTCTTTTAAACAGCCTCTCTAGGTTGAACCGTGAAGAACAAATACCTTTGCACTCACGTTGCAAGTAGTCTTTCAAATAGCTTCTCCAAGCTGAACTGTGATAAGCAAATACCTTTGCTAACATGTTGCAAATAGTTTTACCTTAGCCTCTCCAAGCTATGTCTCACACTGATTACTATTGGATCAAGATTACAAAGGTTATGTGTTTGGGTTGCAACTTAAACTAACCTACACTCAAGTTTCTTTAAAGATGCTAACTAATATAGTCTTGGGAAACTTAGAGTGACTTCTTTCTCTTATCTCCTCACATGAAGAGTATACAAATACAAATACATTTTAAAACCGAGAAAGAAGATTTTTACATTTCGTGATTGATTACATAAAATGATGAACAACATAGGAAATATGGAGAGATTTTTCCAGAGCTTCTGTACTAATGCTTTCAATTCTTTCATCGGCTTTTAAGCTTGGCATCTCCATTTATACAGGTCTATCTTTATGACCATTGCCTCTTTGATCTGATCTCCAAGTGACTTGTGTATTTCGTTATATGCACCTTATGTAACACCCCGATTTTTCCCTAGACGCATAAATGACCAAAATGCCCCTGAGGTCGTTTTTACCTGGAATATGAGGACAACCAACCTCGGCCATCCTCATAAGAGCTTTGATATGTATGAAGGGAATTGTATGTACTTGAGTGTTTAATAAATCAGAAGAATCTTATTTTGAGGTTCCTGTGCGTAAATGACCAAAATACCCTTACAGTAATTTAAGGCAGTTTTGGGTTTTGTTTTGACCCGAACTTGTCCTGGAGGTCTAAAACAATGTTTTTAAGGCATGACCTATGTTTGTTTAAGTCTCGGTGGTCCCAAGCAATTTTTGAGAAAAATTACGATTTTGCCCCTGCCTAAGTGCATTAAGGGCCTAATGACATTTTAAAACAAAACCTAAGCAACAATAGGTTCTAATTAAAGATTTATTAATTTCCATAATTAATCTAGAGCTAAAATAATTATTTGAGGTTGATTAGAACCTACAATTACTTAGTGAAACCTAAAACCTATTTCTAGCACCTTTTTCTCAATTCAAAAAAAGTTTATCATTCCTTAGAAACTTTAGTCACAAAAAGTTGATCCTATCAATCCAACAAGATTTCTCCTAAATCTAAGTTAATCATGGCCTAAATTACTTAATTAGTCACCTAGACACTTAATTATAAAGCTTGATTAGTGATCTAACCTTGCTTACTCCTTAACACCCCACTAATACATGATTGTTTGAAATAAAAACTCTCTCCCCATGGCTCCTTCATGACTGCCACTTTTCCCCCCCCCCCCAATTCTAGAAGGAATACTTCATTCAAAAAGCTTTCTTTATGTCATTCAAAGATTCACATCAACTATGCCTCCCATGCTCCAACACTTACCATGAAATGACAACACAAGAAGATATTTTTCTTTTCTTCTTGCCCAAGAACATTTTTGGGCAGCCCCTCCCCCCACTCTCCTCTTCATGATTCAAACTCTATATATATCTTGCCTTGGTGAATTTTGCTTCACTTTACATCATTTGCAAAGTTTGAGTTTTTGAGTAAGTGTTGCTCTTTTCAAGTTCTCTAAGTTTTCCTTTCTTTCTCTTTTCTCTAAGGAGAAACTGCCATCTTCTCCACCTCCAACCTTCGTCTTGTTCTCTTGCAAACACTTGTCTAAGCCCATACACAAGCCTACACATCTTCTTCCTCCATTTCTCTCCTTGGCCGAAGCTATATACAAGACTCCAAGAAGATTTTCTTCTTCATTTCCTCTTCAAGATCCAACCTTTTATTCACTTCAAAGAACACCAACACTTGGTAGAGAGCTTTTCTAAAAATGTTTTCTTTGATCTGTATGTTTGAATCTTGTTGGAATATGATGTATGGATGAACTTTCTTTGATTGTTTCATTTCGGTTTCTTCTTTTCTTTCCTCATGGATTTCGGCCTCAAGGCCTTATACATGATAGCTTGATGATGAGTGTTCTCTAGAGGTGACCTTGTGTTCATCTCTCAAGAAAACCTCTAAAGCTTAAACCTTTTCTAAAGAAAAGTTTTGTCTTTCGTAAGTTAAGTTAATGATGAGCTTTCTTTTGATCTTTTTGGAACTTTTCTTTTCCTTTGATATTTTGGCCATAGAGCCCTTGGGAACTTGGAAAAAATGAGAGCTTGATGATGATGGTTTCATGATGGTGTTTAACACTTGAATAACCTCTAAAGCTTGAAGCTTGCTTTTAATCTTGAAGTATTTTAGTTTTCCTTTCCTTTTTCTTCAAGTTTCGGTTTTGCTTCCTTATTTCCTTTTTAGTTTTTGGCCTCAAGGTCTTGAGCATGATGGCTTGATGATGAGTGTTCTCTAGAGATGATTATGTGTTCATCTCTCATGAAACCTCTAGAGCTTGAGTTTTTCTTTAAGTCTTGCTTATGTTATATAGCTCTTTTATGTTTAAAGCTTAGAAAAGCTTACTTTTTCATGTTGGATGAGTATTGGGTTTAAGCTTTGTTCTTTTAAAAGTCTTGGAGGAGCTCTAGATAAGATAAAGAAGTGAACTTGCATCCATATTTATTTTATGCTATCACTAAACTCCCAAGATAAAGAAATGAACTTGCATTTCATGTCTTATTTCAAGTTATCACTTAACTCAAAGATAAAGAAGTGAACTTGCATCTCATATTTATTTTGAGCTCTCACTTTACTTTCTAAGCAAATCTAAAATGGAGTGCATATCACGTTTATGTTTATGTTATCACCTAAAACCCCTAGAGCTCAAAGACTTGCCCTCTTTATCCTAAGAAAAAGTTAAATATGTAGACATTCCTTGGAATGTACATTTCGGCCATGTGGTGATAATGAAGCTAGAATGAGTTTCATTTAGTCACAAGGGCCTATAATCTATGTCTTGGGATTTTTCTTAAGCATAGGTGACTATGACAAATGTTTTAAATATGATTTCGTGATTTAAATACCCTTGGAGATTATTTTGAAATGGTCACTGCCCTCATGTATTTTATGGAGATTTTAAAGAAGTAAAATGTTTCCTAATGAGTTTTATAAGTTTTAAAAAAGGGTTCTAAGAGAAACTAGCAAGTTATGTGTTTTAAAATGAAAGTTCAATGCATTATATGATGACATTATTTTCGGTTCTGCCTTGTTATTTTCCAGCACCTTAAATTATGTTTTGGGTGGTCTATATGTGTTTAAATACCTTACCAATTGTATGATAATTGTTCTAGGCATCTTAGGTATGCTTAGTAACTCTATATGTTTGAAAATGTGATTTCTAAAACTCCTTAGGAACTGAAAATATGCATTCTGTTCCAGCCTTGATAGAGTTTGTAGAATCATATTATATCATGGTTAGATGAGTGAGAATGACTCATAATTGGTTTAGGTATTAATTATTGCATCATAGAAAAAGTCGGTAATGAGAAAGGACCTAAAATGCAACTTCTGGAACACCGTAATTCATCAAAACATGTTTACTGCCTATGTTGTCCAGCCATAATTAATTAGGTTCTAGGACTTAATAAATTGTGGTAATGAGGCTAATCAATCCCTTAGATGTAACACCCTAAAAATTATTCAAAAATTAATTTGAGCTTTTCTAGCAATAATTTCAAAAATCCGATGAATATAGAAATGATCAGGACAATCCAACGAATCTGTAAAAAAAATGTGAATAGTAACTTGCGGGTCCCGCAGGCCCATTGGGACAGTCGAAACCCTAGAATTCGGGCCCGGAGATACCCAAAATTGAGAAATTATAGGATTAAGATTAAAAATGGGTAGGAATAAGCATTTTATATTTAGAATTAATTTTCAGGCAATGTTTGATTACCCGGGTACACTGTTTTACCCGTTCGGTAAAATTTCGGTGTGCAGTTTTTACACCGAAAAATGCTACTTGTTCACCAAGTTATGGACAACCAATTATCTTGAGCCAATTGAATGGCCAAGATTCATCCCTTGACTTCCAAAACTAATCCTAGCCATTCATCATATTTTCTTTTTGAGGAATTAGACTTTTATTACATCATAATTACACAACCTAATTTAATTTCATAAAAAGGCCACAAATCTTCTCCACCAAGATTGCATTTCTCGACCAGCAAAGAGGTTAGACCAGAAACCTCCATTTTCATTTCCTTGAGAGCTCAAGCTTGCTTTCAAAGCCCATAAACACTAGCCTAGAGTTGTTGAAACTTCAAAATTCCTTCACAAAACTTGTTCTACACCTCAAACTCTACAAATCTAACCGATTGAAATTTCAATTCCTTACCTTGATACCTCATAGCTCACTGATTAGGGAAGGTTTTAGAGCTGTTTTGGTGGCCTCAAAGTGAGCAAGATCACTCTTGAAACATCCTTGAAGCCAAGACCCTTAAAGCCACTCAAGCAGGGTTTTCTTTGGTCTTTTTCCTTCAAAATTATTTCTAATAATTGATGATGGGTACTGGTCCGAAATTTCTAGTTGTATTTGATGATAATATGTTGATATTGATGTGTTAATTTTGGTGGAGTGTTTGGATGAGGTTAAATAATGATTTTTGTCAAAATAAGTTTTGGCTAGGCTGCTGGATTTTCGGATTTCAGCAGGACAGGATTTATTCATGAATTTTCTGGTCCCATTTTAGTCATTTTTATGATCTATAAAAATTATATGTTCAAGCTAATATCCTAAGAAAACTTTGAGAATTTTCGTGGTGCATAATAAGGACTTTTGCTGCCTGAGAAAAATCATGGACTGAAGTTGTAACTATGCTGCCTGAAATCTTGGTACTGAAACTGTAAATTTGTATAATTTTGTGACCATAGCAAATGATGGAATTATCTTTTGAAGTTTTTACAGGGAGTTGACAAGATATTGAAGTGTGACAGTGATTTTTATTGTATAGGTGCTAATGCATGATATAGGTGACATAATGACCTTTTGTTCAAGTTTATTGTATATGAAAGCATGCTAGTGACTTTAAGGATTAGGTTGAGGCATAATTGAATTCATATTGTGAATGAATGTCGATATGTGTTTTATGCATGCAATTTGAAAAAGACAAGTGAAGGATACATTGACCTAGTTCAATAGCAATAAGTAGAAATAGATGAGATCTTTTCGACTAATCGAGGGCAAATAAGGTGATGAATGATCCTTTCGATTTGTCAAGGACAAACTAAATGATCCTTTCGACTTTGTCGAGGGCAAATAGATTGATAAATGATCCTTTTGACTTGTCGAGGGCAAATTAAATGATCCTTTTGACTTTGTCGAGGGCAAATGGAGTGATATATGATCATTTTGACTTTGTCGAGGGCAAATGGAGTGATATATGATCTTTTCAACTTTGTCGAAGGCAAATAGAGTAAGATATGATCCTTTTGACTGTGTCAAGGGCAAATAAAGTAAGATATGATCCTTTTGACTTGTCAAGGGCAAATAAAAAGATATGAGGTTCTCTTTGACTTATTAAGGGCAATTACAACTAAGTTCACTACATTTAGCATATGCTTGATCACGTTATATTTAAAAGTTTGACTAGAATGATTTACTATGTGTGCGAGCTTTATTATATATATGCTTTAAGTGATTGATCATTAAAAGCTACCCACTTCAAAAGTATGATTTAGAACTCTAAAATTGAACCATGGTTATGAAATGCATGATCACTCTTTCTTAATAAACCGAAGTGGCTGGGACGATGACGATGACATTATGATTGTGTAATTGGGGAGTTGCCCTACTGAGAATTTTATAATTCTCCCCCCTACTTGTTTGTGTTCCCGTGTCGTCTCCAGGGTGATCCAGAGGACAAAGAGGCCGCTGCATGAAAGGAATCAACTTTGTAGTAGTGTAGTAGTGGATATTTTAACTCCCTGTATGTAGTTGTAATCATATATATGTAAACATAACAAATATTGTATATGTATGTAAGCTCATATTTGAGCTTCCTTTTGTACTTAACATTATATTAAATAAATGGTTTGTATCTTTACTATATATTTTAATCGAATTACGCTAGTTATTACACGAACCCCTCGAGCTTGCTATAGCTAATTAGTAAGTAACAACTCTCAAGTACGATATTATGACTTAAGGATGAGGTTGTACTTAGGAGGGTGTAACATTAAAGGCATAAGAAAATAATTTGGAAGTTTTAGGTTACCCGATTAGGGGTTTTTACTTTTAAGGGAATGGTTGTGTGCCCTCTGTGATTGATGAATTTATGTGTTATCTCATGACTTATATGATGCTATATGATGATGGAATTGCATGTTATTATTCTCTTAAGAACCCTAGAGATGCCTATGTTAAAATTATATGAAATATGTAATATGCATGATTTATGTGGTATCTTGTTATAACATGCTAAGACTTAAGGTGACATAAAACTATGTGAAAATGATCCTTTGAATCCATCAAAAAGGATGGAGGATGAGGTGATTCTATGAGAAAGTGATCCTTTGAAACCATCAAAAGGGATGGAGGATGAGGTGATTCTAGCCCCCTAGCCCGTACTTTATGTCAGGACCTTAGCTTATCAAAAGGGATAAATCTTTATGCTAGTGATGACTAGTGAGGTATGAACTCAAAACCTAAAGGTTTCTCAAAAGGGAGAACAATTAGGGTGGCCCCATGTTCAAAGTAAATGTCTTAATGTCACCTAAGTAACCAAGATAAGATACCATGTACCAAGTCCTATGTTTTATGCTTTATGCAATATGATCCATGTACCATGTACCGAGTTCCATGTTTATGCTTTATGATCTATGATCTATACACCATGTACCAAGTTTTATGCTCTATGCTAAATGCTCTATGATTTATGCTTCATGTTATAAATTCTATGCTTTATGCTCCATGTCATATGTTTTACGTTTCATGTTCCATGTTATAAGTTAGTTATGTTGCCGCATATCATAATGAATTATGATGCATCCATATAAGTACAAGAGTGTATGTTAAAAAGAACGAGCCTCGGTAATTAACGTTTTAGAACTTCATAATTGAACTATTATATGCCCACTTTTTAGAAGTAACCCGAGGTTCCTGGAGACGTAGATGATGACACCTAGATAGGAGGAAAACCCTACTGAGTTTCTTTAGTAAAGATTCTCACTCCCCCTACCCTTTTTCTGTCACGTCTTCATATTCAGATGACGACCTTCGCACTCTTCGTTGATACGCCGACTTGGGAGTTTCATTTTGACCCTGACCACAGATCATACCATTTCGAGGGACATTGCTCGATTCATGTGTTCGTGTTCGTGGGGCGCTTTTTTGTCCATCCTGTACAGAGCTATCATTTTTCTCCTACCTCTCTTTATGGTGCTAACACAGTGTTCAAGAGAGCTTGACCCCATGACGAGTGGAGGCTTCAAGCACGCCCATTTGGATCAGCTGTTCGAGACTTCCTCGACTACATTTCGCACTGAAGAATGTCAGAGACTAACCCTGAGGAGGATGAGCCTACGCAGATCTACTCGGAGGGTTCTGCCCCTACTCCCGCATTCATGCCAGCTTGGAGTGAGGATACGGTGATGCAGCCACTAGTGGCGCGGAGGCAGGCCATGTGCCCTAGGCGCGGAGGTCACGCCCATCCTTTTGGTGTACCTACCCCCGAGGAGTTACGTCCATGGATTGGATATGTTCCCCCGTTCCTCGGCCAGCAGCCATAGAGGTTTTAGGGAGATTAGTGCACACACGCCACCATAGTTTATGGGGACCTTCTTTTGTTTAGAGGTCTTCTACATTAGGTGCACTACGTAGGCTTATTTTCGTGTATTTCTTTTATATGTACTCTCAGTTTCCATGTATTTGCATATTTTAAATTCTGTACTTGAACTATGCTCACCACTATGGTGGGCAGATTTATATATATTATATGATGTGATGTTATGGAGCCATTTAATGTTTACATTTCCGCACTTTATGATACCGTCTATATATGCTACGTGCGGCTCATATTTTAAAAGAGTTTTCAAAGTTAGCTAAATTAAGTCAAGAAGTAACGACTAATATTTAGCCTCAGTACGTACTAGTAGTATTTGGGTTGAATATTAGGGTCTTACACCTTAGATCATTAGTCTAGAGAGGTAGGCTGACTGTAACGCCCCGATTTTTTTGTTAGAGTGAAAATGACCAAAATGCCCCTGAGGTCATTTTCAGCCCGGAATTCGAGGAAAGCCAGTCTTGGCAAGACTCGAAGGGCAAACTCAATGTTGGAAGGGGATTAGAAAACTTATGTACCTTCCCGGGATCGAAAATCTCATTTTTCGAGTTTTCGGGTCAAAATGACCAAAACGCCCCTGCAGTGTTTTACCCGTTTGCAAGTTTCGGATGAACCCGAAACTTTTCCAGATGGTTTTAAAAGGCGTTTTTATGTGTTCTATGACCTCAGTTTTAATTTTAGAAGTCCCGAGCAAAATTAGTGCAAAATTACGGTTTTGCCCCTAGTTTCGTATTTTTACGCTTAATCGCGTGATTAAGCAAACCTAAGCAATATTAGGCTCTAATCGAAGGTTAATTAATTTCCTTAATTAATCTTGAGTCAAAATAATTTATTAAAGTTGATTAGAACCAAAAAGTACTTAATTACAACCTAAAATCATATTTTAATTTTAAGACACCTAGTCATAGAATCTTGAATAGTATTTTCTCTTTCCAATTCCTTAAATCATGGAATTGTGTTACACATTATTTATTCACAAATGAGTTTTAAATTCTTTAATGATGTATGAGCACTCCTAAACTTGTCATAAACTCCCTAAATTACATTCTTAGTTACCTAAACTTAAGCTTAATCATTCCTAACCTTGTACCTAAGCTAATACACATCTAAACCTACCATTAACACACAATTAAATGGTCAAAACTCACCCCCACTCTGCTGTCCAGCCTTGGCCGAAGCTGTCCTCCCCCATTGTGCATCACATGTTCAAATTTTCAACACTCCAAGGCCATACCTCAAGTCACATACACTATACCTTGTCATAACTTTCAATCAAGCTTGAATTTCCACATGAATAAATAATTAAAATAACCCATTTTCCCCATTTATTTGTGGCTGGAAAAGTTCCAGCCATGTCAAGTTTCTAGAAGCCTAATTTCATAAAAATTTGATAGGAAATTAACTCACATCAAGCCATACTTTGTAGTATAGCTTCCATACTTCAAACCATGCTTGAATGACCTTGTGTAAGAGATATTTTCTCTTCCTTTTCCCCCCAAACCACACGGCCACTCCCTCCATTGTGAGCTCCATGGTTTTGTTTTTCTATAAATAGGATGCTTGTGTTAGCCTTGTTACACCTTGAAGCATTTGCTAAGTTTAGAGTTTTAGAGTTGTCTTGCTAGTCTATTTTTTTCTCTCAAAATTTCAAGAGTGTTCTTCCTTTCCTCTCATCTTTATCTTCTCCATCTCTTCATCTCATCATCACCTCTCAACCATCAAACACCACCCCAAAACCTTGAACCATCATCAAACCTCTCAAACACCACACCTCAAACACAACTTCACTTGAAACACATTTCCTTTCTTTTTCTCTCATTAAGGCCGAATCATCATCACCATCCTAGGAGGTGTTGCTCATCTCATTTCCATCTTCAAGTCCAAGCTTTTACCTTCATCACAAGGTAGGGACTTGGTTTCAAACTTTATTTTGTTCAAAAAGTGTTTTTCTCTAGCTTTCTCTTGGTTTTTCTTTTTAAAACTTTCTTTGTCTCCTTTTCCTTTTGTGTTTCGGCCATGAGGCCTTCATGGTTACATGATGGCTCAATGATGAGGACTCCTAGAAGGTGACTATGTGTTCATCTCAAAGGAACCTCTAGAGCTTGAGTTTTTATTTTCTTTGAGTTTCAACTTTATTTACTAACTTGAAATGATCTTTTCTCAAGAACACTTTTGTTTCCTCTTATTACATGCTTTCGGTTTCTTTGTTTTCCTTTTCTTTAACATTTCGGTTTCCATTTCCTTTTGGTCTTTGAAGCATTGTTTGTTTAATGAAGTTTTATTTTCTTGAGCTTGATGATGATGTTCAAGAACCTCATAGTTCCTTTGAGAACTTGGTTCAAGAATTCTAAAGCTCACTTTGTCATGTGATATGTGTTGGGTTATTATCTTATTAAAGTCTTGAATGAGCTCTAGCTAACCATAAAATAAACCTTGCATCATGTTTATTTTATGCTATGCATTTCATGTTTACTTTCCTTGCTATCACTAATTATCAAGATAATAAAGGAACTTGCACTATCATGTTTATATTTCAAGCTTTGCATTATCATATTTATATTTCAAGTCCTCACCTAAATATCAAAGATATAAATATATTGCACCACATATTTATTTTATGCTCTCACTTTACTTTCTAGCAACAACTAAAATAAGTGCATGAGCATGTTTATTTTTATGTCATCACTTTAATGATTCTAGAGCTCAAAGACTTGCCCATTGATATCTCAAACAAAGGTCTAAAACATTTATTTCCTTTGGTTCATATTTCGGCCCTATGAGGCCTTCGTGTTCCCAAGTATTGAAAACTATGTTTTATAATTTTTCTAAACTTATATGAGTATAAGGAATATGTAGAACTAAGTTTTATGAATTTAGGACCTCTTGAGATGAAAATAATATAGCCACTGCCCTCTTAAGTATTTTCATAAGTTTAGATGATAAAAGTGTTCATAAAAGAGTTTTGAAAGTCTTAACAAGGTCCCAAGAGAAACTAGTATTTTATGTGCTTTAGAAACTATGTTCAATGCCTTTAAATGGAGTTTCTGTTTCGGTTCTGCCTTGCTATGTTTGGCCACTGTATGAGCTGTGTTAATGATGTTAATATGCTTATGTTTGAGTAATAATTATGTTAAGACTCATATGTGAAAGATAGGATAAGTTAGGAACTAGAAAAGAATTAATTTGAGAGTTCTAGATCCCTTAAATATTTATTTTTCTGGATTCTGTCCAGCAAGGTTTAGATTCAATAATCATGGTTTTAAATTAGTTTATATGTGTAGAAATGACTCATAATTGGGTTAGGACTTAATCTTGAAACCTTAGGAGCAAACCGAACTTAGAAAGGGTCATTATTGTGACTTCTAGGTACCCGTAAAGTTAGGATTTTGATTTCTACACTCTTGAGGTTTGGAGATGTTCTTGACCATAGTGTGAGGTGAGAAATACTTAGTTATAACCTTATAGGTTCCCAAGAGACTAGGTGTTGACGATCAATAACTTAGAATGCGAGATAAAGATCTAAACCGTAATTTCTAGAATTCCGTAATCACATAAACATAAAGCTGTCCAAATTCTGCTTAGTGCTGTTTGGATTAGTTCTTGAGCATAAAAATTTGTATAACTCATTAGTTGTGAAACTATAGGTGTACAAGAGGTTAAGGATAATGTTAGAACAATTAATTTGCAAGTTTAAGACTCATAAGAATCAAAGTTTAAAACACTATGGGTTATAACATATCAAGTCTATGAGCTTATGGGGATAATTGTTAGATATGACTATGTGATGATGTTTATGTTATGTGGAAGTTTTATGTGACGATGCATGTGTTATGAGAAAGTTTCATGTGATGATATATATGTTATGAAAAAGCTATATGAGGATGCATGATAAAAATGAATATGATAAATGATGAGGTATTTATGATTTAATACTTATGAGAACTTAAATGTGACACAACACTGAGACGCTTCTCCTGGGTGACACCGGTTCGGCCGGGCACCCCCAGGAGGAGACAAATCCGTGAGGGTATGTGTAGATGCAGCCTGCCAAAGCGGACAAATTGCGAGGCCCGCGTGGCTAGCAAAGCATTTCAAAGAGGAAATGATCCTAGAGAGGAGATCCTTAGATTGCCCCCTAGCCCGTACTTTAAGTCGGGAATTATATATGTTACGCTTATCATAGGATAAGTAAGAACTAGTGACGACTAGTTAAGGTATGAGCTCATAACCTAGAGATGTTTTAGGGTAGCCCCATGAGATGAAAGTAAAAGTTAACAATGTCACATAATACTATACTTATGCCAACCTTATAATGTTTCTTAGTTATTCTATTGTTTGGTTTGCCTTTATGATGTATTCATATCATTAGTATATTTCTACTTAAGTTATAAAGACGCATTATAAAATATGACGGACCTTGGATAAAATACCTCTTTAGAAAACTAACTTAAAAGGAATTTATATGCATGCACACCTTTTAGAAATAAACCCAAGGTTCCTGAGGATGTGACAATGTCACCTAGGTAGGGATAACCCTACTGAGAATTCTTTTAGAAAGATTCTCATTCCCTCTCTCTTTTCTTCCATCATATCTTCAAATGGCGACATCGCACTCTTCATCGATACCCCGGTATGGGAGCTGCACCATGACCCGGCACTCAGGTCATACCATTTTGAGGGTCGCTGCACTGTCAGAGTATTCATGTTCTTGGGACGACCCTTTGCGCACTCCGTCCCGAGCTACCGCTTCACCCCGACTGCTCCTTACCGTCATAACGGGATTTTCGAGCGAGCGAGACCACGCGATGAGCAGATCCTCCGCGTGGAGCCCGAGACATCAGCAGTATGCGAGCACCCCGAGTATGTGCCGCGTCCCCAGTACTCGGAGACGGACCCATCCGAGGACCCGCCATCCCATATGTACAGTTGGAGCTCTAGTCCCACTCCCCCACTGATGAGGGCTGGGAGTGAGGAGACGGTAGTCCAGCCGAGGTTGGCTCGTCGGCCATCTATGCGTCCTCGCCGCGGTGGACATGCCCCGATGATGCGCTCGACCACTCCCGCCGAGATTTGTCAGTGGATCGACTCGACCCCACGGTACTCGGACCAGCAGGAGTAGTCATAGGAGGGGTAGTAGTTAGTGCACACACACGCCACATAGTTGAGGACAAACCTTCTTTTGTATATGAGGTTGTCTACCTTAGGTGCACATGGGTATGGGTGTTGTTTCTCTTGTATTTGCTTTTCATGATTTCCATGTATTACATTTCAGTTGTATTCTGTTTCCCGATGTATTAAATAGTCCTTCCCTTTTGGGTAGGCACAACATATATATATATATATATATATAACTATGTTTCAGTTGATGTCTCCATGATATGATGTGTTTCTTTATATTTTGCTTATATGTTTCTCTATGCTTCCTCTTAAAGATTCGTGCGTGGCTCTCACTTTGATTTCAAATTCCAAAAAGAAAAATTTTACCCATATTTCCGCTAAGTATTTTCTAAGTAAAAGATGAGACCAAGAGGTAATATTCTAAAGATTAACCTAAGTATATACTAGTAGTCTTGGGTTAAGATTTAGGGTGTTACACTGACAACTTGTCCCATCATTGCAGAAACCGTTGTAATGTAAAGGTTATTGAAGTCCTCTTTTTTCTTTTTACTTTTGGCCCGTGGTTTCTGAACTCCACTTCCTAAGATCTTGACTCACTTAGGCAGAAGAGATGACGTACCAGTTACAACACTAGATTTGATTTGAGATTTGAAATTTGAATTTCGAAACTCCCTCCATTTTTCCTCAGTGTTCTTTGCTCCACCCTTCAGTGAGCTTTCTGACATTGTAATCACTCACATTGATTTTTCTCTAATCTTCCAGTCTTTAGTCTTGATTGCTTGATGCTAATTTTTCTATGATTGTAGTGATTGATGACTGAGTAACACGTTGCTCTTGGACATGAATTGATTTCTTCATCATGAGTGTTCTTTCTGATGTCCTCTGTTATTTTCTGAAGATCCTTTCCTTGGCTTCTTGATTTCTGACTTAATCAGCTTCAATCCTCTAGCATTTATGCTTTCTGTCGTCGAGATAATATTCACCTTTTAAGCTTGATCTCCTCTTATGAGATAAACATGATTTCTCATGTGTAATGAAATTATTCCCGATTCAAGTTTGCTTCAATGCCTTTGATTCGTGAACATGAATACGTTCTTTGCTTGAAATAACATCACTTTCTAATTATTTTATTCTTTTCCCATGAGATATATATCATGCTTGCGCATGCATAGTGAAACATTACTCTTGCATTGAGTCAGTATCATGCCTTAATATGTATACACTTACTTCGCTCAACTTCATATTCACTTTCTAATTAATTTAATCTCTTCCCACGAGATATTGTAACATCCTAATATTTAACCCAACACGCCTAGGACATATTAAAGTTAATTATTAGTTATTTACTCTTTTGCTTCATTCTTTCACTTTACTTTATTAAAATACTTAGCAAAAAATATGGGTAAATTTTTTTTTGAAACATAAAAGAAAACGTGAGCCACGTGTACTAACATAAAGCAAACGTCAATCCACATGATAAAAGGATAAATACGTCATTCATAGACACGAGATACATGTATTAAACATTACATCATAACATGGTTCATATATGGTAATACACTAGGAAATATAGAATAAGCAGACTCATACCCAAACAAAATGGGCTGAGATTTCAGTACATAAATAAACAACGGAAATAAATACATGCAAGCAAAAAGTACATGGAATATCAAAACACAAAATGCCAACTACAGCTCCCCTTCACTAGTCCTATGAGTGCTCATGACTAAAGTCACCCCTAACAAAAGATGCAACATGTAACACCCTAAATCTTAACCTAATACTACTAGTATGTATTTAGGTTAATCTTTAGAATATTACCTCTTGGTCTCATTCTTTACTTGAAAATACTTAGCGGAAATATGGATAAAATTTTTCTTTTTGGAATTTAAAACCAAAGTGAGAGCCACGCATGATTCTTTGAATGGGAATTCATACAAGTCATATGAGCAAATCATAACAAAATGCATAAATAACAAATCAAAATACAACATGGACACATCAACTGATTATATATAGATAGTGTGCTTACCAAAAGGTAGGACTATTCGGTACATAAGAAAACGAAATACAACTGAAATGCAAATACAAGGAAATCATGAAAACAAGTACAAGGAAAACATGAAAGCAACACCCATACCCATTTACACCTAGAGTAGACAACCTCATATACAAAAGAAGGTTTGTCCTCAACTATGTGGCATGTGTGCACTAGCTACTATCCATCCTATGCACCTACTCTTGCTGGTCCGAGTACTGAGGGGTGGAATCGATCCACTGGCGGATCTCGGCTGGAGTGGTCGTGCGGATCATCGGAGCGTGTCCACCGCGGCGAGGGTGCATGGATGGCCGACGAGCCAACCTCGGCTGAACTACTGTCTCCTTACTCGCGGCTCTCATCGATGGAGGAGCGGGACTGGAACTCCAACTGTACATGTGCGAGGGCAGGTCGTCTGATGGATCCGTCTCCGAATGCTGGGTCTGGGGCACGTACTCTGGGTAGTCGCGTACGGCTGACGTCTCGGGCTGCATGCGGAGAATCTGCTCATCGCGTGGTCTAGCTCGCTCAAAAATCCCGTTATGGCGGTAAGGAGCAGTTGGGGTGAAGCGGTAGCTCGGGACAGGGTGCGCGAAGGGTTGTCCCATGAACATGAATACTTTGACAGTGCAGCGACCCTCAAAATGGTATGACCCAAGTGCTGGGTCATGGTGCAGCTCCCGTGTCGGGGTGTCGATGAAGAGTACGAAAGTCGCCATCTGAAAATGTGACGGAAGAAAAGAGAGAGGGAATGAGAATCTTCTAAAAGGATTCTCAGTAGGGTAATCCCTACCTAGGTGACATCATCACATCCTCAGGAACCTTGGGTTTTATTTCTAAAAAGGTATGCATGCTTATAAACTCCTTTTAAGTTAGTTTTCTAAAGTATTATTTATCCAAGGCCCGTCATATTTTATAATGCGTCTTATGACTAAGTATGGAATATACTAATGACATGAATGCATCATAAAGGTAAGCCAATCAATAGAATAACTAAGAAACATTATTACATTGGTGTAAGGTGATAGGTATAGCACATGTGACATTTTAAACTTTAACTTTCATCTCATGGGGCCACCCTAAAACATCTCTAGGTTATGAGCTCATACCTTAACTAGTCGTCACTAGCTCTTACTTATCCTATGATAAGCGTAACATAATCCTGACTTAAATTACGGGCTAGGGGGCAATTTAAGGATCACCTCTTAGGGTCATTTCCTCTTTGAAACGCTCTACTAGCAACTAGTGCATCGTAGTATTGTCCGCTTTGGCAAGCTCTATGTCAATACCCTCACGGATTTATTTTCTTGGGGGTGCTCGGCTAAACCGATGTCACCCAAGAAGGCATCTCAGTGTTGTGTCACATTTAAATTCTCATGATTTTCAAAAAGACCATTTTCTAAGTTCTTCAAATTTGATGGAAATTGGGCAGCGCAACGGCTGTAGACCGAATTTCCTCAAATTTGCTTATGCCATGAAAACATATAGGACATACACAAACATTTCTTTACGGGGTATAGCATGTCATCATACAAAAGCACATATCAAACTTATCATAGATAAAGCTCATGTATCATATATCATGTTTACATAAATTAAGCATCATAAAAACTCAAGACGTTTTAATGTCTTATGCATTGACCCTTAAGGTCCTTAACTCACGTTCTAAGTTATTAATCATCAAACCTAATCTCTTGGGTACCTATGAGGTTATAACTAAGTATTTCTCACCTCACACTATGACCAAGAACATCTCTAAACCTCAAGGGTTCAGAATTCATATTCCTAACTTTACGGGTACCTAGGAGTCACAACAATGACCCTTTTTAAGTCCGGTTTGCTCCTAAGGCATCAAGATCAAGTCCTAAACCATTTATGAGTCATTCCTACACATTTAAACTAATTTAAATCCATGGTTAGCATTACTAAACCTTGCTGGACAGAATCCAGAAAATTCAAACATGAAAGGATCTAGAACTCTCAAATTAATTCTTTTCTAGTTTCTAACTTATCTTATCTTTCACATATGAGTGTTAACATTATTTTTACTCAAACATAAGCATATTATCATCATTAAAACAGCACATACAGTGGCAAACAAGTAGCAAGGCAGAACCAAAACAAACACTCTCCATAAAGGCATAAAACATAATTTCTAAAGCACATAAAATACTAGTTTCTCTTGGAACTCTTTTTAAACTTTCAAAACTCATTTATAAACAATTTTAACATCTAAAATCATAAGAATATTTAAGAGGACAGTGACCAATTCATCTTTGTCTCAAGAGGTCCTAAATTCTTAGAACTTAGTTCTATGTCTTCCTTAAACTCATAAAAGCTTGGAAAAATTATAAAACATAGTCTTCAATACTTAGAAACATCAAGACCCCCCTTAGGAAATATGAACCAAAAGAAATAAATATATTTAGGCCTTTGTTTGAGACAACAATGGGCAAGTCTTTGAGCTCTAGGTTCATTTAGGTGATGACATAAAAATAAACATGCTCATGCACTTATTTTAGGTTCCATTAGAAAGTAAAGTGATAGCACAAAGTAAATATGAATGCAACTCATTATTATCTTGGTATTTAGTGAGAACTTGAAATATAAACATGATAATGCATAGCTTGAAATATAAACATGATAATGCAAGGTTCACTTATTATCTTGATATTTAGTGATAGCAAGGAAGTAAACATGATATGCAAAGCATAAAGTAAACATGATGCAAGGTTCATTTTATGGTTGACTAGAGCTCATTCAAGACTTTAATAAGATAACAACCCAATACAATATCTCAAAGATCAAAACACCAAAACCGAAAGTTTTATAAAAGAAAAAGAAAGTGAAACTAAGTCAAGTTCTTTATTAAATACCCAAAACCCCTATTTAGAGAAAATCTCTAGAACGTGCCGGCCAACTTTAAGGTTGACAAGGGTAGGCTTGAGCTTTTAGAAATCCTTAGATTAATTTTCTTAAGTTGAAAAACCATGTGAGCTAGATATTATATAGATGAAGTCATAAAGAAAGGAAAACTCAAGCTTTAGAGGTTTCTTTGAGATGAACACAAGGTCATCATCTAGAAACTCTCATCATCAAGCTATCATGTTTGAGAAGAAAAGGCCAAGAGGTCAAAATGGAAAAAGAAAAGGAATATAAAGGAAAGCTCAAAAAGAAACCAAGAGAAAACTAGAGGAAACACATCTTTTGAGTAAAACAAAGTTTGAAAAGAAACTCCCTACCTAGAGTGAAGATGAAATCTTTGAACTTTTGAAAATGAAAACAAGATGATGAGCTCCTCTAAGAGGCAAGATAGCTTCGGCCAAGGGAGGATGAGAAGGTTGGAGTTGTGTTTCAAGTGAGGTTGTGTTTAAGGTGTGGTGTTTGAGAGGTTTGATGATGTTTCAAGGCTATGGGATGGTGTTTCAAGGTTGAGAGATGATGATGAGATGAAGAGAGGATGAAGATGAAGATGAAAAGAAAGGAAGAACTCTCTTGGAATTTTGAGAGAAAAGAAAAGAACTAGCAAGACAACTCTAGAATTCTAAACTTAGCAAATGCTTCAAAGTGCAACTAAGCTATCACAAGCATCCTATTTATAGAAAAACAAAACCATGGGGCTCACCAAGGGGAGGAGTGGCCGTGTGGTATTGGAGGGAAAAGGGAGAGGAAAATATCTCTTACACAAGGTCATTCAAGCATGGTTTGAAGTATGGAAGCTATGCTACAAAGTATGGCTTGAAGTGAGTTAATTTCCTATCAATTTTTGATAAAATAAGGCTTCTAGAAACAATGCATGGCTGGAACTTTTCCAGCCACAAATAAATGGAGAAAATGGGCTATTTTAATTAGTTATTTACTTGGAAAATCAAGCTTGATTGAAAGTTATGACAAGGTATAGTGTATGTGACTTGAGGTATAGCCTTGGAGTGTTGAAAAATTGAACATGTGATGCATAATGGGGAGGGACAGCTTCGGCCAGGCCTTGGGCAGCAGAGAGGGGGTGAGTTTTGACCATTTAATTGGGTGTTAATGGTAGGTTTAAATGTGTATTAGCTTAGGTACAAGGTTAGGAACAATTAAGCTTAAGTTGAGATAACTAAGAATGTGTTTTAAGGACTTTATGACAAGATTAGGAGTGCTCATACATCATTAAAGAATTTTAAACTCATTTATGAATAAACAATGTGTAACACAATTCCATGATTTAAGGAATTGGAAAGAGAAAACACTATTCAAGATTCCATGACTAGGAGTCTTGAAATTAAAATATGATTTTAAGTTGTAATTAAGCACTTTTAGGTTCTAATAAACTTCAATAAATTATTTTGACCTTAGATTAATTAAGGAAATTAATTAACCTTCGATTAGAGCCTAATATTGCTTAGGTTTGCTTAATCACGCGATTAAGCGTAAAAACACGAAACTAGGGGCAAAACCGTAATTTTGCACTAATTTCGCCCGGGACCTTCGAGACCAAAACTAAAGTCACAGTCTACATAAAAACGCCTTTTAAAATCATCTGGAGAAGTTTTGGGTTCATCCGGCACTTGAAAATAGGTAAAACACCGCAGGGGGGTTTTGGTCATTTTGACCCGAAAACTCGAAAACGAGATTTTCGATCCCGGGAAGGTACACAAGTCATCTAATCCCCTTCCAACATTGAGTTTGTCCTTCGAGTACTGCCGAATCGGCTGTCCTCGAATTTCGGGCTGAAAATGACCTCAGGCGCATTTTGGTCATTTCCACTCTTAACAGAAAATCAGGGCGTTACACAACTTAAATAAAGGGATCCTCGCGTGATAACTCTGGCACTCTATCAGGTCCTCCCTCAAAATCTACTGACGATCTTGATCCTCCAACGAAGGGGGCACATACCCAATGAATTGGGCAGGCTCCACAGGTGTATGCAAGCGGAACGGGGGACGAACATGGCCTCTACGACGTGGATGTATCTCTAGTCATCAAGCTAGCCTGGGCTGGGTCACCATGTCCTCATAGCCTCTACCCATGTCCATGGGTGCCGTAGGTGTAGAACCCTCGGAGTAGATGTATGTGGGGGAGTCCTCTGATGGGTCGGTTTCCGAACACCTCGAATGGGGAACATACTAGGGGTAATCGCGAAAATGCCGAAGTGGCGGGGCGAGCACGTCGAGTTTGCTCATCGTGAGGTCAAGTGTGCTCAAAGATCAAGTCGTCATCATAGGGGGAAGTGAGGATGAACCTGAAGCTGGAAACCATGTAGGCGAAGAGGCATCCCATGTATGCAAAAATTGGTACTGTACATCGACCCTCGAAGTGATACGAATGGTGGTCCGGGTCGTAGTGCACCTCTCACACTGGGATGTCAATGAAGATCACGAATGAAGCCATCACCCTCTGAAGACGTAATGGAAAGAAAGATAGATAGAGGGAGTAAGAATCTCAGTAGGGAAAATCCTTCTATCCTAGTGTCATTGTCTATGTCCTCAGAAACCTTGGGTTTATTAAAAAAGTGAGCATGCATAAAGTTCATTATTAGGTTTTAAACATAATTATCCAAGGTTCGTTCATTTTAGGATAAATCTTGATGTTATGAATGCAGCATAGCATAGTATGAATGTATGATAGAAACATTATACAAATATCACTTGAAAGAAACATACTCATATAAGTGGCATCAAGAGGCACATAACTTTCATGTGAATTCTTTCTCTTTCCTTTGCTTAAATCACATTACATTCATCATCCTTTATGTCATGGGGCCACCCTAATATCTCTTCTCTTTGAGAATTTCTAGGTTATGAGCTCATACCTAACTAGTCGTCACTAGTTTCTGCTTATCCTAAGATAAGTATAAATCCCGACTCCCGGAGTACGGGTTAGGGGGTTTAAGGATCACCTATCATAACCTTTAATTCGGGGAGTCTATAGGGTCATTTCCTTTTGTGAATCACCTCTCATAACCTTTAATTCGAGGAGTCTAGAGGATCATTTCCATATAGTTTATGTCACTGTAAGTCTTTTAGTGGATCACCTCTCATAACCTTTAATTCAGGGAGTCTAGGGGATCATTTCCATGTATCATTATATCACTTTAAATCTCATCTTATACCATGTAAAAAACACATACATTTTAAAAAAATTTCTAAGTCCACAAATTTAGTGGAAAATCGGCAGCATCACGGCTATACACCGAATTTCTCCAAATTTGCTTTATGCCACGTAAACACATAATTCATACACTTCAACATCAACTCATGAGCATGATAAGCTATTAAAGCCATATAAACACTTTCTCATAGCACATACATCAGAGCATAAAGATCTCAATTCCTTTGTAAAAGTAAACATACTCCTAACCAGTGTGCCAGAATCAGAGACCAGACTCAGTTAATGCACATGCTATTGTCTCAGCAACTCATAAATAAACATACAGTCATTTGAAATACTAACTTTCTTTACTTCCTCTATCTTACAGTACCTTATGATTTTGATCCTTACGGGTCTTAAACTTACGATCAGATTAACCTAACTTCCGATATAAGTCTTTTATGCACCTAAGGGATCACAACTAATAATTCTCACTAATTTTTATGCTTATGAACAATACCAAACAGCCTTAGACAGTTTGGACGGAATTAATATACTTAAGTTACGGGGTTCTAAAAGCTATATCTTTGACCCTTTCTAAGTTTCGGCTTTCCCTAAGGTACTAAAATTAATTATTATAATTTTTACGAATTAATCCTACACTTCTTAAACAATTCTAAAACAATTTTATTTCTGATTTAATCATCCTAAAACAGCAGCCATAATCTTGTTCTCTAAGAGTTCTAAAACTCACATTCGCAGTCCTTTCTAGATACTAGTTTTTCCTAACATTCATAAAATAGTTTCTACTTCAATTAAACATAATTTTTGCACATTCTAACCCATCAAAAGAGCATCATGCAGCAGCCAACATAACAAGGCAGTAACCAAAATGTTTGATTCCAAACAACACATAAAATCACATCTTTAATACATATAAATTACTAGTTTCTCTTGGAATCACTTTAGGACTTCCAAAATTCTTTGAAAACCAATTTATTTCATTAAAATCATAAAAATATAATGCTAAGGCAGTAGCTGTAACACCCCGATTTTCTGCTAGAGTGAAAATGATCAAAATACCCCTGAGGTCATTTTCAGCCCGGAATTCGAGGGAGGCTGATCCAGCAATACTCGAAGGGCAAACTCAATGTTAGAAGGGGATTAGATGGCTTGTGTACCTTTCCGGGATGGAAAATCTCATTTTTCGAGTTTTCGGGTCAAAATGACCAAAATGCCCCTGCGTTTTACCCGTTTGCAAGTGCCGAATGAACCCGAAACATCTCCAAATGGTTTTAAAAGGCGTTTTTATGTATTCCGTGACTTTGGTTTTGGTCCCGGAGGTCCCGGGCGAAATTAGTACAAAATTACGATTTTGCCCCTAGTTTCGTGTTTTTACGCTTAATCGTGTGATTAAGCAAACCTAAGCAATATTATGCTCTAATCAAAGGTTAATTAATTTCCATAATTAATCTTGAGTCAAAATAATTTATTAAATTTGATTAGAACCTAAAAGTGCTTAATTACAACTTGAAATCCTATTTTAAATTCAAGATTCCTAGTCATGGAATCTTGAATAGTATTTTCTCTCTCCAATTCCTTAAATCATGGAATTGTGTTTTCAATTGTTTATTCCTAAATGAGTTTTAAACTCTCTAATGATGTATGAGCACTCCTAATCTTGTCATAAAATCCCTTAACCTCATTCTTAGTTACCTAAACTTAAGCTTAATTATTCCTAACCTTGTACCTAAGCTAACCTACACTTAAACCTATCATTAACACCCAATTACATGAGAGATTTTTCTTCCTCTCTCTTGCTGCCAATCTGGCCGAAGCTTCCTCCCCCTCCATATGCATCACATGCTCAAATTTTTGACACTCCAAAGCCATACCTCAAGTCATACTCACCATACCTTGTCATATTTTCAATCAAGCTTGATTTTCCAAATGAATAACTAAATGAAATAAACCATTTTCCTCATTTATTTGTGGCTGAAAAACTTCCAGCCATGTCTAGCTTCTAGAAGACTAATTTAATTCAAAATTAAAAGAAAAACTCACTCAAATCACCTTACTTGAAGCCATGCCTTGTATCATAACTTCCATACTTCAAACCATGCTTGAATGACCTTGTGTAAGAGATATTTTCCTCTTCCTTCCCTCCCAAAAGATACAGCCAGCCTTCCCTCTCCATGAGCTCTCATTTGTTTTCATTTTCTATAAATACCTTGCCTAGAAACACATGCAAACACTTTAGCTTATTTGCACACTTTTAGTTTTCTAAGTTTTCCTTATGTTCTCTCTTTTTCTCTCTAAGTTCCAAGAGAGTTCTCTCTTGTTCTTCATCTTCATCTTCATCATCTCTTCATCTTATCATCATCTCATAACCTTCAAACACCACCCCATAGCCTTGAAACACCTCCTAAGCCCTCAAACACTTCATCTCAAACACAACCTCACCCAAAACACATCTCCTTCCCTTCCTCCTTGCCTTGGCCAAAGCCATCTTGCCCTCAAGGAGGAGTTCTTCATCTTGTTTTCCTTTTCAAAGTTCAAGCTTTTCATCTCCACTCTAGGTAGGAGTGTTTTTCTAAATTTGTTTCTCTTGAAAATGAGTTTTCCTAGCTTTCTCTTGGATTTTCTTTTTGAAACTTTCTTGTTTTTTTTTTCCTTTGAGTTTCGGCCTCTTGGCCTTGATGAGTACATGATGGCTCAATGATGGGAGCTCCTAGATGATGACTATGTGTTCATCTCAAAGGAACCTCTAGAGCTTGAGCATTTACTTTCTTTAAGTCTCACCTTTGTTTACTAACTCAAAATGATTTTAGCTCAAGAACACCTTTACTTTTTCTTGTTTTTCATTTCTGTTTCCTCATTTCCTTTCCTTTAATATTTCGGTTTTGGTTTCCTTTTCTATGAGATTTTATGTTCTTTTTAAAGTTTGTTTCTTATGAGCTTGATGATGATGTTCAAGAACCTCATAGTTCCTTTGAGAACTTGGTTCAAGAACTCTAAAGCTCTCTTTGTGATGAGATAAGTGTTGGGTTGTATCTCTAAAATCTTGTAAGAGCTCTAGATGAGATTAAAATGAATATTGCATCCATGTTTATGTTTATGCTTTGCACATCATGTTTACTTTCCTTGCTATCACTAAGTATCAAGATAATGAATGAACTTGCATTATCATATTTATATTTCAAGCTTTGCATTATCATGTTTATATTTCAAGTCCTCACTTAAATATCAAAGATAATAATAAGTTGCATCTCATGTTTATTTTATGCCTTCACTTTATTTTCTAATGAAAGCTAAAACAAGTGCATGAGCATGTTTATTTTTATGTCATCATTTAAGAGAACCTAGAGCTCAAAGATTTGTCTATTGTTGTCTCAAACAAAGGCTTGAAAAACATACGTTGTTTAGCTCTTGATTTCGGCCCTAAGGAGTTATAATTGTTACAAGTATCAAAATCTATGTTTCATAATTTTTCTAAACTTATATGAGTACAAGAAATGTCTAGAACAAAGTTTTATGAAATTAAAACCTCTTGAGATAAATTTAATTTAGCTACTGCCCTTACAAATATTTTGAGGATTTAGATGATAAAAATATTGATAAATGAGCTTTGAAAGTTTGAGAAAGGTTCCAAGAGAAACTAGTATTTTATGTGCTTTGGAAATTATGTTTTTATACCTTTGTATGGAGACTTGGTTTCGGTTCTGCCTTGCTATGTTTGGTCACTGTATATGCTGTTTTGATGATGATAATATGATTATGTTTGAGTACATTTGATGCTAAAATTCATATGTGAAAGATAAGAGAAGTTAGTAACTAGAAAAGAGTTAATTTGAGAGTTTTAGATCCCTTAATGTTTGATTTTACTGGATTCTGTCCAGCAACGTTTAGAAATGGTAATCATGGATTTAAATTAGTTTAAATATGTAGGAATGACTCATAAATGGTTTAGGACTTGATCTTGATGCCTTAGGAGCAAACCGGACTTAGAAAGGGTCATTGTTGTGACTCCTAGGTACTCGTAAAGTTAGAATTTTAGATTCTGCATTCTTGAGGTTTAGAGGAGTTTATGATCATAGTATGGAGTGAGGAATACTTAGATATAAGCCTATAGGTACCCGAGAGTATAAGTTTTGATGATTTATAACTTAGATTATGAGTTAAGGACCTTAAGGGTCAATGCATAAGACATTAAGAAATTGTTAATGCTATGATGTTTATATGATGCAGTAATATGTTGAGATGTTTATGATGTATGAGGAAATGATTGTTTGAGATATGAGTTTATCATAGCATGAGATTTAAATGAAGAATATGTTGTGTGAATCGCTTGTGGCATAAGTTTCGGTTTGAAGAAAATTTGGTTTAGCAATTGTTATGCTGCCGAATTTCCATCAAACCTAAAAGGGTTGAAGAAATGCTTTAAAGTACCACATGAGTTGAAAACCCTGGGTGACACCGGTTCGGTCGAGCACCCCCAAGAGATTTTTATGTGACAAAGCACTGAGACGCACTTTCCTAGGTGACACTGGTTCGGCTGAGCACCTCAGGGGAGACAAATCCATGAGGGTATGAGTAGATGCAGCCTACCAAAGCGGACAAATTGCTCTGGCTTAATGCCCACAAAGCATTTTTATGCAGCCCTACCCATACTTGCGTAGTCGGGATTATTTTATTATGTTTTGCTTATTCAGATAATAAGCAAGAGCTAGTGACGACTAGCTGAGGTATGAGCTCAT